>OX467314.1:13970712-16510758 GCA_950108535.1 Agriphila straminella | reverse complement strand
AAAATTAATATAATGTTAGGTAAAGATAAAAAGTCATTGGATTCATTAATATTAAATAATATGATATGTCAAGGTACTCAGAAAGATATATGTAATAAATTTGCTTCAACATTTTCTAGTGAAATTGATCTCATAAAACATAAGTGCAATGAAAAATTATTAAATAGAAATAAATATGTAAATAATTCAGAGGTGAGTATCAGATGGCAGCCGGTGAGTAGTAAAGAAATTCATCGTATTATCAACAAAATGTGTTCAAAAAAATCCCCCGGATGTGATCGGATACGCATGTCTGACTTGAAAACAATAGCTGATAAGGTAAGCCCTATATTAGCAAAGCTTATTAATCTGTCCGTTAAGCATTCGAAGTTTCCTAATGAATTAAAAAAAGCAATTATACGTCCAATTCACAAAAAGGGTGACAAAAGTGTATTTTCTAATTATAGACCAATAGGAATCCTATCAAGTGTAGATAAAATTATGGAAAAAAGCATTATTAAACAGTTAGGAGCTTTTCTTCAGAACAACCATATATTAAATAAATGTCAGCATGGTTTTCAAAAAGGGAAAAGCACTAATACACTTTTGTCAGACTTTACTGATGAAATAAATGTTTATTTAGAAAGTAAGAAATATGTCGTGTCTATATTTTTTGATTTTAAAAAAGCTTTCGACACCTTAGAAACAGAAACGTTACTGAAAGCAATGGAGGAGTGTGGGGTGAGGGGGCCGCTGAAACAATGGTTCAGCGACTACCTCACCGCGCGCTCCTACCGCGTAAAGGTAGGCGAGGCAATCAGCGAGGAGGTGGAGGTTCAGTGCGGAGTAACACAGGGATCCGGTTGTGGACCTGTCTGCTACCTAATGCATGCTAACAGCATAAGTGGAGTGCTCAAGCATTGTTCAGCGCATATGTTCGCGGACGACTTGTGCATATTGCTTGCCGGCACAGATCTTGCTGAAATGTATAGCTTAATACAAGAAGATGTAAACGCACAAATGGGCGCACGATAATGGTTTAGTACTCAATGCAGAGAAAACTAATCTCCTTACCATCTACTCGCCTTATCTCCATCCACCCGAGTTGAGGGCCTCTATATATACACATGATTTATATTGTATTCATAATAATAATACTAATTGCCATTGTAATCCAATTAAAGAAGTCGATAACGTCACATACCTAGGTCTGAAACTAGATAAACATTTTTCATTGTCGATACACGTTAATGATATCTGTAGTAAACTAAGAATACTCTTAGGAAAATTTTACCACCTTAGTTTCAAACTTCCTAAAAGTACACTAAAATGTCTGTACATTACCTTAGTTGATTCAATTGTGAGTTACGCGCTTGATTGCTATGGTTTAACCTTTAAAACAAACTTAGCAAAAATAGAAAAACTTCAAATAAGATTTCTGAAATTACTAGTTGACAAAAAAACTAAAAATAAGTGTAAACAAAACTACATGGAATTATTTAAAATATGTAATGTTCTACCAGCAAGCTTGAAACACAAATATTTATTAATCACAACTCAACATGGCAATCAAACGCATAACCTAGCACTTATCAAACATAACCACGATACGAGGTCAATATCCGCGGGCAAGTTTGAGGTACCTAGGGTGAATAATTATTATGGTGATAGAACTATTAAAAAACGTCTACCCTATTTACTGAATGGCCTGCCAGCGGATATTAGACATGGGCCAGTTAAAAATAAATTTAAAACAATGTTAAAAAAACACATGCTTCAAAACTTAATTTTTTAATTTTATTTTTAAATTTAAGTCTAGTCTATAAAAGAAACTGAAGATCCCACAGTCAAACCGACTAGTTGGTTTTGTGGGACTATTTTGTAACCTTATATTGTATTCTCTTTGTTCATAATAAATATATAAATAAATAATAAAAAATAATAAAACGTTGCCTGAGGCCTGAAGCTTTTGCTACCATTCGGTAATAGTCGTCTTTATTCACACTAACGACAGCACATAAATTATACTACAATTAAACAACAACCATCAAACGCTCACGATACGCATCTCCTTTCTCTTTCGCCCAATTTTGTGTATAATATCATGAATGTGTAATTAAAAGTACAAGTGAGGAGATGTTACTTCTCAAATTTGTTTGCTATTACATATTGTAAGCGATAAAAATCTAGAGAAGAACACAAAAGGTGTTTTTTGGCGTAATATGAAATTAAAGTTCGGGTGTGGTGCAAGTCATGGGTGATTGGACACGTTTTATAAGGTTTAAGTTACACCATGAGTCGCCAAACTGTTTAGCCTAAGGGCCAGACTATATCCGCCACGAAATCCCAAGGGCCAGGGCCGAGCTGGCTAATCGTACTAACATACTGTAAATTACAATGCCTACAGTATCAACATACTGTAAATTACCGCGGGCCCCTGAGTTAGACAGAAGTAATAAGTTGCAATTTCTAAACACGGTATTATTTAGATAAAGTATAATGTTAAAATCTTAGTTACGAATTTATTATTTTTTATTTTTTTTTAATTTTGTGAATTTAAGTTTAAGTAGTTGTTTGATTTAACTGTCTACAGCAGCTGAAATATTTGATGGCACTTTAGTTATCATTCATTATAAGTTTAGAACGAATAATAAATGGTACTGGTAAGGTCTAAAAGGTAATCTCTTTAGTATAACTAAATAGGTTATCAAAATTTATTAATATCTTTTGATAAAATTGTGACTAAGTATAGGCCGCGGCACGTAAGTTTAGCGGTGAGAGAAATTGGAGGGGACTAGGTACTGCTCAAGTTTGCAGTAGCCTCACACCACGTCTCCCGCCATTGAGACCCCAAAAATTACTTCTGCTCACAAAATGGCAGCGCTAAAGTTAGATGCCGAGGCTTGTAGTCGATTACAGCACCTCCACATAAAACATTTACGAAAAAAAATACTCATTGTCTTTAAAAAAACTTTTATAGATCGCTTTTACTTTCAACTTGCGCCAGCGCAGTAGTATAGCAAGCAGCATAACTGAGCATAGTAATTCGGGCAAACGCATCAAATTCCTCATTCGGTCGTTACCCTCTCATTACATACGGTTTAATTGTGCGTTAGACTTTCTTTCCCTGCCTCATAATTATGTAGCAAGTAATTGTCATATACCTCGGTGTGACGTAAGCTAGTTAATATTAATGATTTCACCTAATCTATTCACAGCAAATAGTTGTTTGATGCAAAATAGCTTTGACAAGTTTTAGAAAGATTATGCTTTTACGCAAACTTTTCCTTATTATATTGATTTTTTTTTTAGTTTTTCTTAGACTCTAGATCAGGGATTCACAAAGTGGTCGATATCGAGCTTGGGGTCGAAATCGGTTTCCCAGGTGTTAACCAAAAGAATTATTATTGTTATTAATTAAAATATTTGATAGGATTTTTTACTTATGCTCCATAGCCCCTGAGGTCAGTTTAATATAAAAATTAAAAAAATATTTAAACTGATTTTGGGGTACATTTATAGGGGTCAGGAGGGAATAAAAAAGAAAATTAATAAAATATTAAACTGCCCCCGGGGGCAATGGAGTATTAAAGTGATTTGGCTATACGGGTGTGAGGTATCAGTTTATTTTGGAAAAGGGGTTTCTTGCCCAAAATAGTTTGGAAATATCTGCTCTAGATCATAATATCAGCCATATTATGAGTTATGTATGACACTAAATAATTAACCTTTTATAAATAACTCAACAACTACTAAAAGTAATAAAACATAGGTACTGCAATCATTTTTCTAATCGTACAACTCCTAAATACTAGGTCAGCCATACAATGATGCCTCTTGTAAGCGCTATAACTCGAAGTTGCAACCACTGAGAGCAGGCAGACCCATCATACACATTAGGGGACCACTCTACAACCCATGAAAATGAATCTAACCTTTTCCTTGATCGTTACCAAAAATCCCGTGACCGCTCAGTCTACTTGCCATACACATTTGGAGTTCATGCGATGAAAACAGACATAGAAGTTTAATCACTTGTTTTGACAAAACAAGTCCTGGTAAAATACCTCTTATTTTTTCTGAAAGTCCAGTAGGTAGGTACTTATGGGCGGTTAAGAATCTATTAGTCAGACTTTTAGCTGATCACTCACATGTTATGTAACGTACAGATCCAAATCGGTCTTCTAAGCTAGTCCAACAACTTAATGAATATGTGTCATGACCAAGAAATCAATTTCCGTTTCCGGGCCAATAAAAACGTCATAAGTTTTCGTAATACAAAACTCGACGTATTCTAGATAATCGTATGGTTAGAGATAAACTATTAACAACCAACTTTGATGAGTTATTGGAGTATGAATGTCCTAATAAATTATATAAGGCTTTTTGTCAAATTTTTACTAACATTTATGATGAATGCTTTAAAAACGTAGTCATTAATAATAGTAATAGAAATAATAAAAACTGGATAACAGATAACTTAAAGGCAATGATAAGAGAAAGAGACAGTTTATTTGCTATATGGATTAAAGACCATAAAAATATGATAAAAAGACTGAATTATACTAAGTACAGAAATAAATGTTATAAAGCTATTGCCAAGAGTTATACTGTATATGAAAAACAAAGCATTTTAGACTGTAATAATAATATTAAGAAAATTTGGGACAAAATTAATATAATGTTAGGTAAAGATAAAAAGTCATTGGATTCATTAATATTAAATAATATGATATGTCAAGGTACTCAGAAAGATATATGTAATAAATTTGCTTCAACATTTTCTAGTGAAATTGATCTCATAAAACATAAGTGCAATGAAAAATTATTAAATAGAAATAAATATGTAAATAATTCAGAGGTGAGTATCAGATGGCAGCCGGTGAGTAGTAAAGAAATTCATCGTATTATCAACAAAATGTGTTCAAAAAAATCCCCCGGATGTGATCGGATACGCATGTCTGACTTGAAAACAATAGCTGATAAGGTAAGCCCTATATTAGCAAAGCTTATTAATCTGTCCGTTAAGCATTCGAAGTTTCCTAATGAATTAAAAAAAGCAATTATACGTCCAATTCACAAAAAGGGTGACAAAAGTGTATTTTCTAATTATAGACCAATAGGAATCCTATCAAGTGTAGATAAAATTATGGAAAAAAGCATTATTAAACAGTTAGGAGCTTTTCTTCAGAACAACCATATATTAAATAAATGTCAGCATGGTTTTCAAAAAGGGAAAAGCACTAATACACTTTTGTCAGACTTTACTGATGAAATAAATGTTTATTTAGAAAGTAAGAAATATGTCGTGTCTATATTTTTTGATTTTAAAAAAGCTTTCGACACCTTAGAAACAGAAACGTTACTGAAAGCAATGGAGGAGTGTGGGGTGAGGGGGCCGCTGAAACAATGGTTCAGCGACTACCTCACCGCGCGCTCCTACCGCGTAAAGGTAGGCGAGGCAATCAGCGAGGAGGTGGAGGTTCAGTGCGGAGTAACACAGGGATCCGGTTGTGGACCTGTCTGCTACCTAATGCATGCTAACAGCATAAGTGGAGTGCTCAAGCATTGTTCAGCGCATATGTTCGCGGACGACTTGTGCATATTGCTTGCCGGCACAGATCTTGCTGAAATGTATAGCTTAATACAAGAAGATGTAAACGCACAAATGGGCGCACGATAATGGTTTAGTACTCAATGCAGAGAAAACTAATCTCCTTACCATCTACTCGCCTTATCTCCATCCACCCGAGTTGAGGGCCTCTATATATACACATGATTTATATTGTATTCATAATAATAATACTAATTGCCATTGTAATCCAATTAAAGAAGTCGATAACGTCACATACCTAGGTCTGAAACTAGATAAACATTTTTCATTGTCGATACACGTTAATGATATCTGTAGTAAACTAAGAATACTCTTAGGAAAATTTTACCACCTTAGTTTCAAACTTCCTAAAAGTACACTAAAATGTCTGTACATTACCTTAGTTGATTCAATTGTGAGTTACGCGCTTGATTGCTATGGTTTAACCTTTAAAACAAACTTAGCAAAAATAGAAAAACTTCAAATAAGATTTCTGAAATTACTAGTTGACAAAAAAACTAAAAATAAGTGTAAACAAAACTACATGGAATTATTTAAAATATGTAATGTTCTACCAGCAAGCTTGAAACACAAATATTTATTAATCACAACTCAACATGGCAATCAAACGCATAACCTAGCACTTATCAAACATAACCACGATACGAGGTCAATATCCGCGGGCAAGTTTGAGGTACCTAGGGTGAATAATTATTATGGTGATAGAACTATTAAAAAACGTCTACCCTATTTACTGAATGGCCTGCCAGCGGATATTAGACATGGGCCAGTTAAAAATAAATTTAAAACAATGTTAAAAAAACACATGCTTCAAAACTTAATTTTTTAATTTTATTTTTAAATTTAAGTCTAGTCTATAAAAGAAACTGAAGATCCCACAGTCAAACCGACTAGTTGGTTTTGTGGGACTATTTTGTAACCTTATATTGTATTCTCTTTGTTCATAATAAATATATAAATAAATAATAAAAAATAATAAAACGTTGCCTGAGGCCTGAAGCTTTTGCTACCATTCGGTAATAGTCGTCTTTATTCACACTAACGACAGCACATAAATTATACTACAATTAAACAACAACCATCAAACGCTCACGATACGCATCTCCTTTCTCTTTCGCCCAATTTTGTGTATAATATCATGAATGTGTAATTAAAAGTACAAGTGAGGAGATGTTACTTCTCAAATTTGTTTGCTATTACATATTGTAAGCGATAAAAATCTAGAGAAGAACACAAAAGGTGTTTTTTGGCGTAATATGAAATTAAAGTTCGGGTGTGGTGCAAGTCATGGGTGATTGGACACGTTTTATAAGGTTTAAGTTACACCATGAGTCGCCAAACTGTTTAGCCTAAGGGCCAGACTATATCCGCCACGAAATCCCAAGGGCCAGGGCCGAGCTGGCTAATCGTACTAACATACTGTAAATTACAATGCCTACAGTATCAACATACTGTAAATTACCGCGGGCCCCTGAGTTAGACAGAAGTAATAAGTTGCAATTTCTAAACACGGTATTATTTAGATAAAGTATAATGTTAAAATCTTAGTTACGAATTTATTATTTTTTATTTTTTTTTAATTTTGTGAATTTAAGTTTAAGTAGTTGTTTGATTTAACTGTCTACAGCAGCTGAAATATTTGATGGCACTTTAGTTATCATTCATTATAAGTTTAGAACGAATAATAAATGGTACTGGTAAGGTCTAAAAGGTAATCTCTTTAGTATAACTAAATAGGTTATCAAAATTTATTAATATCTTTTGATAAAATTGTGACTAAGTATAGGCCGCGGCACGTAAGTTTAGCGGTGAGAGAAATTGGAGGGGACTAGGTACTGCTCAAGTTTGCAGTAGCCTCACACCACGTCTCCCGCCATTGAGACCCCAAAAATTACTTCTGCTCACAAAATGGCAGCGCTAAAGTTAGATGCCGAGGCTTGTAGTCGATTACAGCACCTCCACATAAAACATTTACGAAAAAAAATACTCATTGTCTTTAAAAAAACTTTTATAGATCGCTTTTACTTTCAACTTGCGCCAGCGCAGTAGTATAGCAAGCAGCATAACTGAGCATAGTAATTCGGGCAAACGCATCAAATTCCTCATTCGGTCGTTACCCTCTCATTACATACGGTTTAATTGTGCGTTAGACTTTCTTTCCCTGCCTCATAATTATGTAGCAAGTAATTGTCATATACCTCGGTGTGACGTAAGCTAGTTAATATTAATGATTTCACCTAATCTATTCACAGCAAATAGTTGTTTGATGCAAAATAGCTTTGACAAGTTTTAGAAAGATTATGCTTTTACGCAAACTTTTCCTTATTATATTGATTTTTTTTTTAGTTTTTCTTAGACTCTAGATCAGGGATTCACAAAGTGGTCGATATCGAGCTTGGGGTCGAAATCGGTTTCCCAGGTGTTAACCAAAAGAATTATTATTGTTATTAATTAAAATATTTGATAGGATTTTTTACTTATGCTCCATAGCCCCTGAGGTCAGTTTAATATAAAAATTAAAAAAATATTTAAACTGATTTTGGGGTACATTTATAGGGGTCAGGAGGGAATAAAAAAGAAAATTAATAAAATATTAAACTGCCCCCGGGGGCAATGGAGTATTAAAGTGATTTGGCTATACGGGTGTGAGGTATCAGTTTATTTTGGAAAAGGGGTTTCTTGCCCAAAATAGTTTGGAAATATCTGCTCTAGATCATAATATCAGCCATATTATGAGTTATGTATGACACTAAATAATTAACCTTTTATAAATAACTCAACAACTACTAAAAGTAATAAAACATAGGTACTGCAATCATTTTTCTAATCGTACAACTCCTAAATACTAGGTCAGCCATACAATGATGCCTCTTGTAAGCGCTATAACTCGAAGTTGCAACCACTGAGAGCAGGCAGACCCATCATACACATTAGGGGACCACTCTACAACCCATGAAAATGAATCTAACCTTTTCCTTGATCGTTACCAAAAATCCCGTGACCGCTCAGTCTACTTGCCATACACATTTGGAGTTCATGCGATGAAAACAGACATAGAAGTTTAATCACTTGTTTTGACAAAACAAGTCCTGGTAAAATACCTCTTATTTTTTCTGAAAGTCCAGTAGGTAGGTACTTATGGGCGGTTAAGAATCTATTAGTCAGACTTTTAGCTGATCACTCACATGTTATGTAACGTACAGATCCAAATCGGTCTTCTAAGCTAGTCCAACAACTTAATGAATATGTGTCATGACCAAGAAATCAATTTCCGTTTCCGGGCCAATAAAAACGTCATAAGTTTTCGTAATACAAAAGATGCAGATTTTTTTCTTTTGTTGTTTTTGCACAAGAAATAATAGGCTAAATAAAGATCTAAAAAAAGTTCTAAAGTACTTTTATTGGCATGATTATGTCTATCTATACAACCCGACCACTGCCCTAATCATATCTTATAGCGAATAAAATAACTTAAATTAGTTATGACTCGAGTACAATACGATTAAATTGACACTATACTTAGTTAGACAGTGATCCACTGCAACTTCACTCGAAAATGTATGGCAAAGAGTACATGTTACAGATTATATTTTACGTCATTTTGTACCGCAAGCGCTCTGAAGTTAGCCACTTTAGTTAGTACCATTGTACAACGACGACGACGGCCGTCTTATAACGGGTGTAACATGACACTCAACGAAGCCGAAGTCCACGCATTCCGCCCATCATCAGGATCATTTTTGTCTTTTAGACTTTACCTGGGAAACCAATAGCTACGAAGTTATTAAAGGTCAAAGTCAATTTTTTTTTTATGAAATTTTATTTTTTTCTTTATTTCCTAATTTTTATTTACTGAAACTTTATCAAAATTTTATGTATTTCGTAACAAACAATGGCTTTCAAACGTCATCACTCAATGTATTTCATGAGCACGCATATAAACGTTATCTTTCAACTCGGCCGCACGCAGCTGTGTAGCATCCACTCGCTGGTGCGGTCTTTTGTACCCGTTACATTGCGTGGAAATGTATGCAATGCTTTTTTAACACCAAAAAGTAAGATCGTTTCCCAGCAATAATTTTGAACAGAAGTGGTTCTGATGATAGGCAGAATACGTAGGCCTCGACTTCGTTGAGGGTCTTGTTACACCCGGTATATATGTAAAGAGGTTATTAGACCTTCCTGAATAATGGATCTGATATTCTGTCGCTTCTAAATTCAGAGCAGTTTATTTGCATTCAGGAAGGTAGGATCCGATTTAGCATCCGTTTTCAGGATGAAATGGTCTCCGACGTAACGGATCTGTTATTCAAGAAGGTCTAATAACCTCTTAAAAACCAAATTAAGTAAGACGTGAATTTTCAATAATTATTATAACACTGAACATTTAGGTACGTTAACTTCTTAACATCAAAATGCACGAGAACTTATGTATAAAATTTGATAAAATTTCCATTCACGATACGCAGTGAAAACCAAATAACACGGCCTAGCGAATAAATACACAGTTCTCTTCCTGGTAGATTTTTCGATTTATTCTGTGGCTTTTTATTTATCGGACGAGCTTCGTTCTGGTTTTGAAAGCAAGTTGATCCGTCGCGTGCGCAGCGTGACGGCTCGTGGCGAACGTGTTCTGAGTAAAGAGGTGAGCCTGTAAATAAGTTTGATGTACCACGCTGTTTCTCGTTGGAAATCTTTACAGACTGTTTGTAACTACTCTGTTTGTTCAGTAATGGAGTTCTACTATAAATGTAAACTATTTTCCGTGTAGACATGGAAAACTTGGTCCAAGCCAAGATATATTTAGTCGGTAGGTAAAACAAATGACGGGAGTGTTTGAATTTAAAAGCGACGCTTCAAATCAGCTTTTTACGATAATTTCTGATGTGCAAGAAATACACCACAAAAAATATTGTCATAAGCAACCTACAAAAAAAGGGTAAATCCTACCAAAAACCTTTTCTTGTTAAATGTTGCCAAGACGAGACCAATATGACTCGCACTGTAAAAAAGTTATCAGACCTCATGTAAAGATTGTAGAGCCAAGCTTCTAACTCTACACGTCTTAACTTCATAAACTCTACACCTTAGTCAAAATATGTGGCTTGGCCGTTTCGTCACTACATAACTATTATACATATAACAGAAAAGTGATGAATAAATACATTTTTCACCTTCCGCCCATGTGAATATATAATATAGCGAAATAGTCAAGCCACATATTTTGGCTAAGCTGTAGAGTTTATGAAGTTAGGGCTTGCAGAGTTAGGGCGTGCAGAGTTAGCTTGACGCTACATAAGGTCTGACAACTTTTTGACAGTGCGAGGTGCGAGCCATATGGTCTCGTCTTGGCACAGAATACATAATGTGTCTTGGCAACATTTTATATGCAAATGTTGGATGCATCTTACTCGATAAATACCAACATTTCTAGTTAATCAGTAATGGTATCGGTGAGCGAGAACACTGTTAAATCACAACCCATTATCTTGGTAGCTATGAAAGTGACCTAGCAGGTCCGAAAATCTTGATGTGTGATAATGATAACTTACAGGTATACAACCGGATATATTTAACCTAAAATTATGCTACCTTAGGCTCGCTGCCAGACTTTCTTTTGTCTGGTCTACACTAAAAATTACAATACGCTAGTATCCTTATTTATTCACTTTGTAAATTAGTTACATCATTATACCTACACAGACTGAAATTTGGTCCTACTAGCGAGACTGTAAGGATTCAAGTTATAACAGATTTTTGACTTGTCAACTACTTTCATCGTTACCAAAAAAGAAACTCTTGGATTTATTATTAATATTGTACCTACCAACTGGTATATTCTACGAAGTGACACCTTTTAAGCGTATTATTTGCTGGCAATCCCACAAAAGAATAAAAAAGTAAAAGTATCTGATGAACGCAAAAACTATTGAAAACCAAAATAATTCTTCACCGAGTTCACAGACTACAATACTTTCACACAATACTGATTGAATATATCACTATCAAAATTGATTCAAAACTCACCCTTACGTGGACGAGATAAAGTAGTCCAAGTACCTAGCCCAAAGAAAATTTCATAACGATCTAAAAATGACGGTGTTAGTAAACAGATAAGTGCGCAAATTGTGTGCAGTTTCTGAAGCGTTATTGAGGCTTTCTCTGAGACGGGTGCTGTCACAACGCAAGCATTGTTAGGCCTTATGAGCGATGATCGCAGCATTGCCCGCTAATGACGTGCGTGGTTTCAGTGGCAGCGGTTAGCGTGAAACCACAACGATTTAGAACTTCCGTCGAATACCTACCTAACTAAAATACACGTCATTTTGTACATAGTCCTTTTAATTAACTTAAGGGAGTGTTCTAAACCAAGGTAACTAAAAAAAATTGCCAAAAAACATGGATCGAAAAACGACAAAAAATACTTTCCCTTACTATAACAGTGTTTTAGCAGTCTATAGTATAGTATGGGTGGACTAACTTCTTTTGTCGTTTTTCAAACCACCTTTCTTTGGAAAACCTTTTTAGTTTCATTGGTAGAATACTCCCATATGTTAATTAAAACGACAGTCAAGTTGCTTACTTTAAATCATAAACTTAATATTGAGTGTAGCGAAAAATTTTCTAAGTCTATGCTTTAAATATAATTAAGTATTCCCCTTCAAAAAGCCACTCATTTCACTTGAGCATCATCAGCTGTAATTGATTGACATTGCGTCATAAAAATTTAACAATAGACTATTAAGTAACTACGAGTATTAATTGTTTCCAAAATTAGTAAAAGAGGAATGATGCACAGAATTTCACAGAAAAGAAATGCTTATAAAATGGTCTTTGCATCGCATATTACTCGCTATTAAAGGTAATTTAGAATTCCTACTTATTAACTGATAACTTTATGTAAGGAATTCTACTTCGATATATTTTACAATCGCTGGCACTTTAACCGCACAATGTATTAATTAACTCACGTCTTATTACGGCACATACATAGATAGCTCCTCGTATTATTTGTGAGCTCGCGTCAGCTGTTTGAGCACCAGTTATAACCAATTACTTCTACATTTCGACTTTCTTTTAATAGACGAAATTATAAAGATTCGTTTTAAATCTTCCATATAGAACATAATAATTATCTTCTTCCGTACGTATTGTTCAGGAACATGATTAATGTACCTAAAGTTGAACCTTCAACACTCATAATCATAATTACCTAACTCTATATTTTCCGGTTTAGTTTTTGCGTAGATTTTTCGTTTTCTTTTATTTTCATGTGATAGTACCTACTACAGAAAACATAATACTTACGTGCTTTATTTATCTAAATTATTTAAACGGTGATTGGTTGTTATTTCAGGAAATGACATTCAAAACAAAATGTTTGTTAGCTTAACCAGTGTTATGCAATGCCCTATGCCAAGATATATCTAGGGTGTTACTAAGGTTCGAAAAATAACAAACCGTATTTCTATTACAGGATAAGCAACGACCCCCGATCTACAACCCAGAAGACTACGCAACATCCCTCAAAAAATGGGGCAAGAAGACTGGCGCAGGGGGCCTGTACGAAGCAGACCCCGGGCAAGACCCAAACAAAACCAGGACGCTCCCCAGCCAGGGTAGCAAGGACTTCAGGTACTGTAACGAAAAATATATTTCTAAATATACTTAATTTTTTAGTAGAAAAAATGGGGCAAGAATTTGGAAACTGTGCTCAGTTTCCAAATTCTTGCCCCATTTTTTTCTACTAAAAAATTAAGTATATTTACGCACGGACTTGGAAAATGGGGCAAGAATTTGGGCTCTGTAACTGAGCAGCACGAACTTGCATCGCATCGTACGTGTATCGAAGCTAACAAAGTGATACCTAAGACGTCAGAAAAAAACTACCTAGTTATTTTATAAAGTAGTTAAATACTAGTTATAGTCAGACATCCAAAGGATAAAAAAGATTAGATATTTTTAAAACATCTATAGTCTTAGAGCAACAGCAAAACTTAGTCAAAGTTTGGTGTCAAAACCAGTTCTTTTTTCAGAAACCCGTGTCTGGGCGTGGGGGAAGAAATGACGCTGCGTCAGTTCGCCTCACCTAGCGAGCTTCTCACGAAGCTTCGAGCTGATCTTCGGCTTTCGTTCCCCAGGTGAGTTCGTTATGGCGCTTATTACAATATGCAAGTATTAACCGCCTCTGTGGTCTATTGGTTCGCCAACCCGGTCTCGGGTTCGATTGCCAGCGTGGGGTACAATTCTACTTAAAATATAGATATAATTACATAAGTTTAAACTTACCAATCTTACTTACTGCATTATTTCACTACGAGTTTGATGTTACAATTTAACTTTGAACTTAATTTTATGGTAAGTAAAATTATCACATTAAGTATGTACCCGTTAAACTATTAAAGACTCTATAATTACGATATTATGCTCATAAAAATATTGACTGCTCTAATAAATTACAAAGTGCTTTTTAGTGCATAATGAAAACTTAACTATATATGGTTTATTTTAGGAATTTATTATGATTAGATGTTTTTGCATTTTTGTGAGAGTTGTATAAAAGCAGTTGTTATAGATATGTAAGTTATAATATTATAATGGTGATTAAACTTGTAAATGAGTAATAAAAACATTGCATTAAATAGATAAAGATAACATAGAATAATCTGCAAATTTTCTTCTTTATTGTGTTGTTTACGACATTTATTTATTTATCATCAAAAATAAATTCGTAATTATTCTAACAATTAAACCAAAACTAAATCGTTAGTTTTTCTTTATACATTATATAGAAAATAATCGCTTTAACTTTGGAATTATTCTAATGAAGCCTAGAAAAAGTCTGTTAAATACTAAGCTATGAAAATATAATTATGTTACCCTTTTAAAAAGTCGAAAAGACAATATCGTGAGCTTATGAAAAATTAATAAGTATAACGGTATAAAAGTTCTAATTGCTGTGAGATGCTACCTCAGATGACAGCAGCATTATCTTGTGGCTAGAAGCACAAGAGGTAGCGGTAGCGGTCGATACATTAAATATTAATTAGATATGCAGGAGATAGTAAGTATTTCAGATTTTGTAATCAAACAAAGGAGTAGTAGTAGGAGTAGGAGCTCGGTGGCGCAGTGGTTTAGCGCCTGGCCCAGCGATTGCGGAAGTTAAGCAACGTTGGCAAGGGTCGGTCATGGGATGGGTGACCAAAAATTTATTATCTCGAGCTCCTCCGTGCTTCGGAAGGCACGTTAAGCCGTTGGTCCCGGCTGCATTTGCAGTCGTTAACACCCACCAATCCGCATTGGGCCCGCGTGGTGGGTTATGGCCCGTCCTCCTTATCCACCCATAAGGAAGGCCTGTGCCCTAGCAGTGGGGACATTAAAAATGGCTGATGAACAATCAAACAAAGAGTTCTTTAAAAATGTCACTAAACTATTTAACTATCAGGTTTGAATATTCAATTATTTACTTTTTATCACCTGTAAAAGTTAAATGATCTTCCACTTAAATTCCTAGTTCCATAATAAATATTTTGACCATTGTGTTGTTATAGCTATTCTGTCAATTTTCTTATTTGACAAAGATGAAAGGCTAGGTAGATAAAGCAAGAGGACGTAAACCGCAAAGTTATTATATTATTTAGATTGTTAATGTCACCCTAATAGTTAGGTACTGAGCTCAATTTTATCTTTTATTGTCTTGAAGTATTTAGCCCTTAACTTTTTTCGTACCGATCGCTTTACAAAAATAACGTTTTAAATGTTCAATAACCCTACATTAGCCCATCGTAAAATCAGTATTAAATTTATAAAGAATTATCATAACTTAATTAAAATAAAACTCATTAAGTAAGTAATTATCTGAAATTGGTCTTAAAATAGTGCGTTTATCTTAATGAAAAATGCATAAACTTTGCCTCGGAAGCTCGTATAAATATAATAGGGGTACAGTCATACAGTCAACCAAATAGCTAGCTGTATTTTTATTGGATTTTAAAATAATTGCATATCATCTGACTTTATGTCCCTCAATTAAACTGCTGAAGACCTCCACGTAACCATATTTACGAGTTTGATGGGTTAATTAAGAAAAACTGGTCTCCGTATAGGTACATTTTATAATGTCATATAAACTTATATTATACTTACTATATTTAATTTTTTTAATACTACAAAAACTTAGATTTGTGCTGATACTCGTTGCTTCTCATCAAATATCATGAACTTATGATTTTTGGCGAGTGTCAACGAAATTATAGCCGGTATATTTACACGACTTCCCAAAAAGGGGGGTAATGAGTTTATGTATGTATGTGAGTTTTATTATTGCGTTAGTTTCTTTCATTATCAAATCAAACTTATTGCAAACCAAGTCTGTACAAAGATGTTTCACTTACTTAGTTATTTGCTAATTTGTTATCTACAAGCGTGTTTTATATCTGTTTTTTTTATTTATTAACTACTCGAGTTTAACTCACTTGAATTAACTTCATAAACTTATATTGATCTTCAAACCATGTTATATTCAAAAGGTGATTCCCATACACATTCCAATCTATACTAATTTAAACGTGTATGTACTTTTTTTATAATTGCAAGGTGTCGTGTGTAACTAGGTTCCTATAATTTATTGCTGGGTGTGAAGATTCAATCTTAGATTAAGGTAGACGTCGACGGTTGCTAATGCATTAACTAGCTTAAATAAAAATTGTACTGACTGGTACACTTAACAACAGAAGTGAATGTACTTATCGCAATTTTTCTAGATTTACATTTGGAATTCAAAGTTGTTAGTTAGGTACTTTTGACACGTTGCATAAACGTTACTTAACTAAGCAAATAATGGTTTAATTTATGTAAACCAAATAAACCCTAGTGTTATTAAGTAAAAGAGCATTATAGCAATTTTTTTCATCGGCAATGGGAAATCAAAATTCGAGTTGATAATACTTAGTTTACTCAAAGAATTTTGCGTCACAAATGGTCACTTAAAAAACAATTTGCCACAACTTTCTTAGAATCTGCGCCATTTGTGTTCTTTCTGTGTAACCACTTATTTCGTTGCCGTAAGTACATTTTGAGTTTTTGTATTTCAAATTACGACCCCAGCGTCATTTCCCAGAAGCTGTTATTTTTCTTTATGTCTACAAATTATACGGATGCTCTTGCCTTCATTCCGGTTTAATAGTATCTTGGGACTTATTTTTACATTTCACTTGGCGACTAAATGGCGCCAGGATAAGTTAATTTTTCTGAGAAAATAACATTTTTATTATGGCTGCTGGTAGTATGAAGGATTCCTTTTCCAGGAGTTAGGATTTATTTAATTCTTATAAGCGAAAAGTGATGAGGCCGGGGTTCAAAGTGCCGATTTTTAAATAACACGTAAAAATAATGTCAAAAATGGGACTGGGGTTTAATACTTGGGCATAATTTGATGCAGAATTTATTGTAGTTTTAATTATGTAGACGTATTTATTAAATTATTAATAATTTTTGGATCAGGATACTTTTTTTGAGAAAAGATCCTAAGGAACAACCCACCCCGTCATGGGGCTGGTTGTTCCAACGTTGGGGTTAAAAGTTCCAGTAGTATTTTCGATCATTACTGATACAGTAGTAGTTTATGGTTATGTATAGATCAGACACAAAAGTTCTTAACTAAAATATCCATGTATCATTTATTAAAAAATATGAGAATTTCAAGTCATATAAACTGATAAAAGATTATCAAGCCCTAATAGTACTGGAATTAACTTTTTGACATAGATGTCATAATATGGCATATTTTTTGAATTCCCGAGCATCTTTAATTCACTTGAAGTCATTCTAAATTCCATTTTTGTTTTATAGGTTCTTATCCTACAGCAAACTTTGTTTAAATTAATCAGTTTCTGTATCATAGGGTATGTTTTTACGCGGCACAACCAGCCCCATGTCAGGGGAACTTTGAGCCCCAAATTCCATTTTCTAGATTAAGTAAAATATTTAAAAATACGTATCATATAATCAAAAGTGATATTTAGAAAAACAATCCCTATAAATTTTCCAATAAATGAATGCAAGTCACACATTAATAGATATAAAGTTAATCAAAATAGACCAAAAAGTGTCAATACAAAAATAGTTACAAATGTACCATTTATGTACCGCTGAGTGACTGCCACACTTTCTGGCCGTCATGGCGTCACTAAAACGGCTGCCGCAAGGGCGCTATGGCATGACGTTTTACAACGTGCTTCACACTTATTGCTATCACTTTTCTTGGCGAAGCTATTTGCATCGGAACAAGTTACCCCCGGCACTTTGAACCCCGGCCTCCCCTACTTTAATCTGTGCATCCACTGTTTGTATAATACCTGCTTTAAATTATGTAGATTATTTTATTACACACTATGGACACTATCGTAATACAGTTTGTTTAATATCTTACGCGTGAATCACACAAGCTAGTTAGTTGCATACGGGCGGGTCGCAGCCCGCTCCTCTTACCACTACCCACTTACATATATAACACAGTTATACTTAATTCCTCACCTGTTTATGTTAGTTAAGAGGAAGACCGCAGAAAAGATGGATGGATTGTGTGCGGAATGATATGAATGTGATGGGAGTGGATGAGGAGATGACGAGTGACAGGAAGGAATGAAAGAGAAGGACGCACTGCACCGACCCCAAATAAATTGGGATAAAGCTAGGGTTTCCTAAGATGACGGTGCCGTCATATTACGGCCGTAATTTAGCGGCGTAGAACGTTTTCTAAGTAAACAATATGGCGCGCCGTATTTTTTACATAGACAACGTTCTACACCGCAAAATTACGGCCGTAATATGACGGCACCGTCATCCCAGGAAACCATAGCTTAAGGGTAGGGGGACGATGTGATGATGATGATGTTTGAAGAGATTGAGATGTAAATCGTGGAGCCATTGAATGCGGATTCTCAAATATTATTTAGGCCTCTACTTTACATTGGGTATCATGCCATGATCTGTACTCTTAGCACGAACAGCCTAGAGAGAAAAAACTCGCGTAAAATTACTCGATAGAGAATTATCTATGGAAATTTTATTTTCGCTATTCGGCGGTAGATGGCGTTGTACAAATTTCCAATACAATTTTTTTTTATAATAAATGCTTTTTTTTATAAATGCTTGGACAATTTCACACAGCGCCATCTAGCCCCAAACTAAGCAAAGCTTGTAATATGGGTGCTAGACAACTGATATACTACTTATATACTTTTTAAACATATACTTATTATACATAGTAACACCCAGACCCGTCACAGAAATTAAAATTCATCATTTCAATTTCTGCCCGGCCGGGAATCGAACCCGGGACCTCTTGCGCGGTAGGCGGCATGCCAAATTGCACTATCGAATAATTTTACGCGCGTTATTTTATTCGATAGCTGTTCGTGCTAAGGGTACTGAATTGTTGCTATCCTACTTAGATTTTAAACAAATAAGCTGAATTCTTAAGGGTGCATCGTGAGTCCACCAGCGCCGCACATTATCGCTTAAACCGTTATTTTCCATTGCAGCTTCATTCAAGAGTTTGCATGTGAGCCGCTAGATGGCGTCACTTTACTCCTGGAACTCCTGCGCAACGTGCAGCTTAGCCAGGCGGGCGAGAGCGCGCGTGGGCCGCCTGCGGTCAGGAGAAGACCATTGTTGGATGAGCTAGCTTGTCTGTGAGTATCTAATTGGCTATGCTCTACAGGGTGTTTGGTAATAGCGTTATAAAGCCATATATGGTGGATAGGGACCTTAAAACTAAACAACTTTTATTATGGAACCAACTTTGATATCAGAAAAAATAATCAGCTGCGTTTCATACAAAAGTTAATAAGGAAAATATCAAAATGTATGAAACAGCTGATTTTTTTTCACTATTTCAGAGTTGGTCTCATAGTAAAAGTGGTTCAGTTTGATGGTCCCTATCCGTAATATTCAACTTTATAAGGCAATTACCAAACATCCTGTATACCACGTGTTACAAAATAACCCCCAATGCCGAATATGGTAGATAGGGACCATCAAACTGAACAACTTTTACTATAGGACTAACTCTGAAATCGCGAAAATAAATCAGCTGTTACTGTTTACAAAAATTAATAACGAAAATATCAAAATGTATGAAACAGCTGTTTTTTTCCCCACTTTAAAAAAAATCTGAGGCGAGGCCAGTTCACGAAATTTACTCTTTTACTATGTCTTTAGAATAAGGTTGAATATTGCATAACTTTAATTGACGCTTCGCCAGAAATTTGACGAATTTTAGTACATTTTTATTGATTTCTGAAATACTGGATCATTTATTAAAAATGTACTCGGTTATTGTGTTAGATCGATAAAAAAGCTATCCTTTTTGCATAAAAAATCATATCACTGTCGTTGAAAATTACGAAATCTGACGATTTGAAATTTATTTTTATAAGTTTTTATAAAAATAAAAATAAATTAAATTTTATATTAATAGATTCCGCAAGGTTCCCATCTTGGTCCAATTTTGTTTTTAATTTTTATTAACGACATTACTACTTGCATTAAACATAGTAAAACGTCACTTTTTGCTGACGATCTTAAATTGTACTTGACCGTCAATAATTCATCTGACGCTAAACTTTTGCAATCTGACCTTGACAACATCAATAATTGGTGCAAAAATAATGGCATGACTATGAATCTGGGAAAATGTTTTCACGTAAGTTTTACGAAAAAGATTAACAGTATAAATACGGTTTACTTGCTGGACGGTAATACTTTGGCAAAGGTTGATAGAGTAAAGGATCTCGGAGTCATAATAGATAATAAACTAAAAGGAGAACGGCAGGGTAGTATGGGAATTTTGTACAGGTCTACAACTTTCATGTTTGGCAATGAGATTTATACATTCGATAGATAATATTATTAGGAATTACTACATAAATTGACAGAATTTTAAAAGTTGGGGTTTATAAGTTATAATAGTATTTCTAATCATGTTCTTAGGTTGATTTTCCCCTTATTTGACAGTTGACTGACAGTGACACTTGACTTACTGCGACAGTTGACTGACAGTGACAGCTAATTATACAAAGGCCGCGTACCGAATCACGCTGATAGCGCTATAGTCATAAAATATTACACAAATAGGGTATTTGTGTACCTACTTTATTTAATGGATTATACTCTTACAGTGCTGTTTGCGTGATTCGGAACGCGGCCAAATTGTACCTACTTTAGTTCGGTAGTTTTTAATAAATACATCGAATTAATAATGCATTGTATTGCTACGTCTCGTCATATGTATTGTATCTCTCTAGAAGTCTAGTAGGGCTGCGGTCCGCATAGCGATAATATCGCGAATCCATATAAATGCAGAAGGTAGGTACCTACAAAAACCCTATTAGAGTCTGTTCGGAAAGAGAACCGACTTGGGATTAGTGCCTGATTATCGTTTTTTAAATGTTGACGGCACTGTTACGTTTTAGTGCGACTGTAATAACTTGATAAATATTAAGTCAACATAGTCGCACTATAATTACGTATATCAGTGCAGTCTACATGACAAAAACGGTGATCAAGCACAAATTCCAAGTCGGTTCTCTTTCCGAACAGACTCTAATTGTGTAATATTTTACAGATTTTTGGTCAGATTCACGCTAATTTCATCGCCATGCAGACCGCAGCCTAGTAATAGGTACCTACCTATCTGGAACTATGATAATAATTTATTGAGACATGCTTGTGCTTGGATATTTAAAACACCTATGAAGTAGGTACCTAGGTACTACCTACCTAAATAGGTACCTAACATGATTCATGAGATATGTAGTATGGCACTGTAACTCTACTTAATAGATATTATAGTAACCTACTACCTATATCGCTTGATTAAGGAATTGAATTCTCTTACTACTATCTCCTAACTTAATTGAATACTGCTCAGCGAGTTACTTTAAAGACTTACTGACACGAGTAATGAATTGGGCACACCATAGAAATTGTGTCAATATCGGGTGTTGTTTAAATAAAATAATAATTTGATTTATTTAATGAATATATTTTTAAAATAATATAAATAAACCTAAGGCACTCTTAAAATATTGTTATTCATGCAAATGAAGATTGCATATGCGTGCACCACGAGGTATAAAATAATAATATTCTAGAAGTATACGACGTTGTGTATCTTCAGGCTCAATATGGCGTTTGGAGCCAGTACATCCACGGAAAATACAGTGGCCTGGTGTTTCAGCTGCTCTCCATATATTCGGCAATGTTATGTACCGAGGTTCACTAACAGTAATTCTGGAGTTCAATATTCCTTGAGCTCTTTCCCAACACATAGAGCAGACTTCACTTATTGAGGGCACCTGTAAACAATGAGATGAATATAATAATGTGACACATATTATAGTACCTACCTTGCTTTTCTATTCAATGAAAAATGTACATATTGGATCTCAACATTTGCTGTTTTTTTATTTATTTAGACATTTCATTAAACAATAAAAGTAGCAATGCAGAAAAGACTTTTTAGTTCAGGGCCTACTTTTACTTTAGGTACTTCAACATTAATTACACGGACTACACGGTTCTCACCTGCTGGTGCTCTATCAATTCAGATATTATTTCTATTATCTGTCTTTCATGTTCATTTGTAGATTGCCTTTCATTTGTAAATTCAAATGTGTTGCTACATAGACAGCATGTTCTTGTTATTTCAGGCTGGCTATCATCTAGTACATTTTCAGGCTGGATCATTTCTTGTGGCTCTGGCTGCCCACTTCTACGTGAAGCTCTTTGCGCTCGAAGCCAACAAGGAATACAAGCTTCATCTTCTGAAGAAAGCTGAAATAAACAATTGCAATGTTATTACAAAAGCTACTAATAAATAAATAAATGTACATATTGATGATAGTATTTAATATGTGAATAAATCCTGCACTTATTTAAGATTAACAAGAAAGAAGATAAGTATGGTGTAAGATGTTACCTCTCGTGGTCGAATCCAATTAGAAATGATGTCAGTCATCCTTTGTTCCTGCTCATTTGGCTCTTGAATGATAACTCTACGTCTAGTTATTCTTAAATACCCAGTCAGTCAGCCACTACTATCAAGATAACACAAAAAAGTACCTACACTACACAAGCACAGCACAGACAGATTGTTTGTGTTCACTTACACTAAAGAGCGTCTTTTCGCAAAAACCATTTACAAATTGAATACGGAGGAACCGCGGCTCAAAATCAATGGAAGAAACTTATGTTTTATACAAGTACTAACAAAAATGCCAAAACGAGAATTCGCCAGACATCCACTAGCACAAAGAATAAACCACAGACAGACGCCATTATTGTTTATTTTGATAAGTTGACATTGACAGTGTTGCAAGTAAATGTCATTCGTTGTTTTACAAATAAAAAATCGATAAGAAAATCGATTTTAGAAAAAAATAACAACTCAGTCATTATTTATGAAAACGTGTGATCAATGCTCTAATACCGCAATCTCACATTCATGCTCGCTACTCGGCGCCCGCCACTCGCGCGAGTCACTAGCGTGAATCACTCGTCTCGACGAAACATTCGAGTCCCGCGGGTCTACCGCCTAACTCTATCGCTTTGACTCTGGCTTTGGTTTATGACGTCAGTGCAATGGCCGTCCTTGTCATCGTGTTATGATATGAAAGGGACGGATAGAGCATTGCTATCGCTTTGAGTTAGGCGGTAGGGCCCCCGTTCACACATTCGCGCGGCGGTCTTCATTTGGATTTTAAACGCTCGCATGCATAGAGTACATTTTCCATTCCGTAGCAGTGTATCTTTCAGGTACTACTCCGGCGGACTGATTTGACAGATGACCACCTAGCGACCGGTCTCATTTGACAGATCTATTTAGATAATCAGCCTGCGGGGGGGTAAAGGCCTCTCCACACTCACGCGCGAAACGTGCGCGAAGAGCCGCGACCCAAAGTCTAAAGGTGCGGGCACATTTGTCTGACGCCACGTGTTAACATGCCGTATTTATATGGAAGTGTGATCCTAGTGCATACATTTACTATGAAAAGCGATGTCAGATGACATCGCTTGATGGCGTGTTAACACGTGGCGTCAGACAAATGTGCCCGCGCCTTTATTCGCCACGCGTCTGTGCAACCACACAGATACATAATTATTAATCTAATTCTAAACTATAAAAATAAATTAAGACGTATTAGCTATACGAGTATTGATTAAAAAAATCGATTATTCGATATTTTTTACGTATGGCAAGTCTGACAGCAGTTTCGCGTATCACGTTTAGTTACTGCTATTTAAAAATGCGTTTCGTTACTAGTTTTTGTACTAAGATTTCACTTTAGGATTTTTTACTTCTAAAAGTATAACATTTACTGGAAAATTATGCTAAAAAATAAAGGAAAAAACTATGCAAAAATGATACCAAAACATTCACAATAAGGGCCTGTACGTCAGTACGCGTTCTCCTTTAATTTTCACATTGACGCTATTGTTAAAAAGTCTGCCCAAATGCTGGGTTTTTTGAAGCGTAATCTACAAGGGTTTAAGCGGCAAGACGCAAGAATCATACTCTATAACAGCCTAGTTCGAAGCAGACTCGAGTTTGCGTCTATTGCATGGAATCCAGTGTATGCCAACTCATCTCAAAGGGTGGAAAGTATTCAGCGAGCCTTCACAAGACACCTAGCTTATATTTCACCGGGTATAAACCACAGGGTTCCATACAATATGCGATTGTCATTTTTTGGCATGATATCGTTGAAAAACCGTCGTTCAATTATAGATATGGCATTCCTCTACAAAATCACCAATCAAAAAATCTCATGTCCTGACCTGCTAGCCTCCCTTAACATAACTGTCCCTCGAAAATGTCCAAGAAAGCCCCTTTCAAAAACTTTTACATTGCCCGCACGCCGAACTAATCTTGGTCGTCACTATCCCCTTGCTAGAATTTGTAACACATACAATAGCCTTAATGCACAGTCACCTGACCTGGATATTTTTCACTTTTCACAAAATAAATTTCAATCAAATTTGTTGAAACTGTTTGAATCTAGTTGAGATTGATTTAATCTACTTTTAATATTCCTATACTAATAAATTCTTGTTTTGATCAGTAGGTAGTCTCATGGTTCCTAGACGAAATGTAGCTTGCAATATTAATTTGTTTTAGTTTCCCATATAGTTTCTAATTTAGTTATGTTTACTTTTCTAAGAATGCTGTGTATACTTGTAAGTGGCTTACATACATGCCCTTGTGTAATAAGCGATAAAAATTTAAATGTTGTGTATGTTTAGCTGTAAGTATACCATTATAAATAAAATAAAATAAAATAAATAAAATGGTGTTATTCAGGATTTTTTTACAGAGTTACCATGCCATTTTTCAATATTCTGTTCGGTTAATTTGCTTCTTTGTTTCTTTTTCAGTCTACAGTAATTTTTGTGAAGTAGAATTTTACATCAGTTCTTCACATTGGATGTTCAAAAATCAGACTTTTCATCAGATCGTGAACTGGCCTCGCCTTAAGCTTTTTCCCAGTAATGGGATTCATTATCGAATACAATAATTTATTTACCAATACCTACCAATAAATGTTTTTCTTTCTTTCTTTCTTTCTTTCATATGGGTCTAGGGTTGTCTTTTGAAAATGTACAGGTTTAGGGCTATGAAATGGAACTATTAAGGAACTATGAATTTATCTAACAAGTAATTTAGTTTAGTTAGGAACGGGCCCTTAATAAAAAGGGATCTTACATTCGGTTAAACCATAAAAAAATATTTAGCTTACCTTAACTTGAATTGCCTGTTCTATAATTAAACATTGCTAGAAAGTTTTTCCAAGGCATTATGATTGTTTGAAAAGTAAAAATAAATATTTCACCTAGAAGGACGTATCATTTTGCTGTATTTATCCGGGGTTATTTGTAAAACACCAACAATCTCACAGGAGTAGATTACTAACATCATAAACAACAATGTTTGTTCTACGACTTTTCCGTAAACAGACAAAAATATTCGACTTTCCTTACAAATGTCCGAACAGCTGATCGAGTTTTGTATGAAAAGTCATTTTTTTGTGTGACCATCAGTAACTTTTTTGTCCCCACTGCTGAGGCACAGGTCTTTCTTATGGGTGGATAAGGAGGATGGGCCATAACCCACCGCGCGGGCCCAATGCTGATTGGTGGGTGTTAACTGCAGCCGGGGCGAACGTCTTAACGTGCCTTCCGAAGTTTTTTTTATTTTATTTTTTTAATTTATTTAATAACATTTACAAAATTGAAGGTTGCATATATATAAGTATTCGCCAAACTGCATGGCAGTTTGTTGGCGAAGAAAAGCACTCACAATAACAAATAGTTTTACCCGTGTACCTACACCCACTGTAATTTTCGTACTTTAACTTTTTCTTTTTCACTAATGTAAAAAAGTACGGAGGAGCTCGATAAATGTTTGGTCGTGACCCATCCCATGATCGACCCTTGCCAAAGTTGCCTTACCTCCGCAATCGTTGGGCCAGGCGCTAAACCACTGCGTTTTTGTCTGAATAAATACAGTACGAGGCAAATATAATTATGGATTTTTTTCCGACGGCGTGTGGATAAGTTCGCGCATGTGCTCTTGTGAGCGACCAATACCGCACAATGCCGAAAATACGCGTTCCGCGCAATCCCCACCCGATTTCAAGATATTTGCCTCGTATTGTAATAAAATTTAACATTTTTTGTTTTGCAGACAATGCCTCTGGAGCTGCTGCAGCAGATACCCTGACTGCGTGAGGAGGCTGGTGGCTGGGTCCAACGGAGTGTACACACTGACCGCCTGCATCATGTCTACTGTTAATAAGTCTAGGATATTAGCTTTACAGGTCAGTACATAATCTTTTGATATAAACAGCCAATTACTGACAAACTGAAAAATATGCTGCTCAAAAGAAAATTAGGGTCACCATAGGATTTTCTGATACATTTTTTTTTAAATTTAATGTACATCTTATCATGTTTAATCGTTTACTTTTAGCTCCTCACAAAATCCTGCTATCCTCCAGCGAATGGCCACAGCACAGTCTCTGAGTCTCTTTCAACCCTTCGCCTGCGGTATGGGGAGCCGGTCCGCTTCAGATTCCTCGTGGGCATGCTGCAGAGCGCCGGGGGCTCGGGGGAGCTTCAAGCGGCGGGTTTAGGGTTCATTAACGCCTTGCTCATCACCGCCCCCACACCTCAGAGGAAGCTCTACATTCAAGCTGAGTTGGAGCAAGCTGGGTTCGATATTGTCACTTTGAAGAAGGTACGTGTAACTTCGTAGACTTATTCCTCTTTTGAGTTTTCGATAATTGTAGGTATTATTAGATTAGAATAGTTAATACTTTAATTAATATATAAAATCATACATAAAAGAGGTAACAATTAAACTTAGTACTAAACATTGGCGGTCTTATCGCTTAAACCGATTTCTGATAGGAAGAAAAGTTTCGATAATAAACACTCATTAATATTGTGTTATCAAAATTAAAAAATACAATTATAGGCCAATTTTACGAATAATTAATAAAAATTACAGTCCAAACAATTTCGTTATTTGAGATAAATAAAAACTAATGGTTGTTTCAGATGGTCAACAAACTGCCAAACAAAACTGATCAAGTTGCAAAAGAAATAGAAAGATACGAAAAGCAACTAATTGACATCGATACTTTAAGCGAGAAAGCTCACGAAGCTCTGAAAGAAAAGGACGATCTGCGACACAAATTAGAGTTGCTTGAGAAAAGAGTTAAAATATTGCAGGAAGAAAAGGGCATATTGTTATCTTTAGAAAAATGCCTGAAAGAGAAGTGCTGTGAACTACAAGAAGAAGTATCGTCTCTAAGATCTGAACATGGAAACTCTAATAGAAAGAAATCGTTTGTTATGAAGAAAAAAAACTCAGTTCACCAAAATAGAGGTATGTACGAAAATACATTTTCCATTATGAAATTATCCTTTAAAATGGTAGATATAATGATATTCATGAAGTTATGTTTATTTTTCTAGATGAGTCATCACCTCCTGAGGATGAAGGTATTAGTTCCTCGGAGCGATCATTGAGTCCTGAAGGCGACCTTCAACGTGATTCTATGGTATACGAAGTTTTCAATGTCAAAAATGAAACATTTGATATTATGCGAAACAAAAGATCTCTCCATCGAAAATTAGAGTCCACTAAGAAGAATAAAGATCACAAAAAATCTTCTGACGAAGAGGATGAAACGACTATAGATGAAGTAATACAAGAACTAAGGAATATAGTTAATCATGCAGAAACAGAACAGTTCAGAAAAGAAGAAGAAGTATATGGTGATGGACGATCTTCAAGGTGCAACCAAACTTCTGAAATTAACGTTTCCGTTAAAACCCTAGAATGTAAGAAACATAAAGATGTAGAAAAGGAAGACTCTATCACAAGTACCAGACATAGCATTCAAATTACAAGTAGTGGCGAATTTGCTCACGAAAGCAATGAAGATGACGAAGAATCCGAAATTGTTCCGAGTAAAATTCTGCCACATCCTCCAAGAAAAGCGAAAAGCTTGATTCATTTGTTTACCCCACCGACTGACCAAGGTCTGTTATATAAACCACCAGATCTGTATGATGATAACTTTTATTCTAGTGATGAAGAATCTGATTCGCTATTGAGTGCTTCACGCTGTCAGAACCAAGTTACTAAGAAACCATCAGGATCTAGTTTTGACTTCCGTGAATGTCGTGCAGTGTTCAACTCTACAGTTGAAAGGGAGAAGCTTGATTCAAACAAAGGCAAACGACAAAGAACCAGATCAAGAGATGAAACAAGGAAACCATCTTTAAAGCGAAGCGAATCTTTTCAAACGTCAGAAAAGGGTTCTCGCCAGCGTGAATACATTGACAGTATGTTTTACAACGAATCTCATAATTCCGTTGGTTCTGCCGCTCCACTGCAACGCTCCAATTCGAAATGTAGCCGTGTAGATGAAATAGTCAACCTAATCGAATCTAAGAAACTGACGAAAAGTTTGGACAGAATCGACGAAGGACTCAACTCAATGGTAGACATAGTGATGCTGGCTGAACCTAAAAAAACATCTTGGCCTTATGAGAGGAGACAAAGATCTTGTTCTAGAACTAACAGTGATGCGGGAAAAGAAACTCCTTTAGTTCCCGTTACAAGGTCAAATAGTAGGCTCAACAGTTTTTATCAGAGATTTGATACCAGATCGTCCAGTAACAAGGGTAAAGATGAAATTTCAAAGACAGAAACTCCACAAAAGTTTTATTTACCTCATCCTAAACTGAGCACTGGCTCATTCGATAACCAGAATGCTTCATATAATGGAACATTTTTAGTAAAACGTGGTCATAGTAATGCTGGTTTTTACTCTGGCAACCACATAATGAGAGAAGCCCCAGCAAGTATGACCAGTCTTGTAATGACAGGCACTCATAGCCACGCTGATTTGAAACGAACCCTTTCCCCCATGGGATCGACTAATAACTTCGGCCTCCACAAAGTGACAGACATGCCTTCAGGATTATATTAATAGGCTCCTAATTTATTGTTAATATGAACCAACGACTATTTTAAGGAATTGTACCTAACTACGTTGACTAGTGCAATAACCCACCAACTCCCATGGACTAGCGTGGTGGGTTTTAGACCCCATTTTATATGTTTATGGGGCGATAGTGTCCTACAGTGGGAATAATATAGGTTGTATAAGTGCAATATTAAATATCTTCGAAAATTATGTCTGTTACAAACAGTTTTTAAAGAGGCAGGTCTTCTTAGTATTTGTATAATCTACAAAAGTCTCTTTAAAAGCAGATTCTATGTAAGTATGTAAGTGTTGATTTAAGAACTTTCGAATAATTAAAAGTATCTTGGTAATTTTGTATGTAAGCAAAATTGGCTTAAGATCCCACGATTCAGTTTTGATTGCTGCCAGATTTTGTTTAATTTTTCTCTTTTTGTTTTTTCTAGTTCGTATTATTTATTAGCAGTTTTTTTGTCGAACGATAATAATCGTCGTTATACACCAGAAAATGTAATATTTTTCTTTCTTTTTTTTCAAATTTCGTTGCAATATTTATATTCTACAATGAAATGTCTGGTATGATTTTGTTCTAGATTTACCTTCATTAGATTAAATCTATTATTCTTTCGTATGTAAATATTGTATAACGTAAGCATTGACTACATCTGTCGTGAAATGGTTATCGAAAATATACTTATCATTACCCTTTTCTTTCTTATTTTATTTCAAATATCAACCACAAACTATAAAATAGCGTAAACTATCAGAACCTTTTAAATTAAATAAAACACCATCATTCAGTTTTAATGAGTCACATTTTATCATTAAAAAAATACAACTTTAAAATATTATCTTTAGACATTGACTAGTCATTTTCACTCATTCATTAAAGGAAAATTCCATTCCGATTTACTAGGTAAACTAGGCATAAATTCCTTCATTCGTAAGTTTGTATTTCTTTAAACATTATTTATTTCTTCTCAGCATCTCTCATCCGTTTCAATATTTTTTCATACAAAAGAGTTTTGACGGTGTTCCCCCATATAAAGTCCAAATGGCCAAACGTCTGGCTTGGTATCAGATGGCAATCAACCACATTGGGTAGCCTATTGCAAAGAATCAAGACGTCCTTATAGTGAACTAAGCTGTCCAATGTTGCGTAGTAAATGTAAGCAGGAACGGTGACTTTGGACAGGTCATAGTTTGGAGGAGTGGCAGATCCATATTGAGCGAGATTTGTGAATATATTGAAGTTGAAACGACGGAAACTATCAAACCTAATGCTTTGGGCGAAATGTGACAATTGACGAATGGACGCGCCAGCGGGTGCGTGGCCAAAGAATACTGGTTGCATTGTCTGGAAAAACAAAAATACAGTTTTAACTTATTAAATAAATCTTAACACAATGAAATTGAAATTATTAATTTTGAACGATTCTCGTGTAATAATTCGACATACCTCATTGACATATTCTGATCCTCCACTTATAGAGATGGTGTCACAAGCTCCTTGGAAAATGGATCCCTCTACACAGTAATTGGTGACGAACCATTCCACAAAATCCATATTTGGAAAGATTTCTCCTCTACCCGTCGAAAAAGCTGCTGTCTGAAATATGAAATTTTATTAAGCATTAGAAACACAGAAAGTAAGTATAATCAGTATCACTGATAATATAAATGTGGGAAGTAATGAGTATCTGTTGCTTTAAATAATTTTTCGTGCACTTACCTCAATCAAATTTTCTAGTGGCGCTAATGAGTTAAATAATGGTTGTTCGTTATTAATAAAGTATGCAGCTGGAGCCAAGCCTTGGAATGAGATGAATTTTTCATTGTACTCTGGTCGCAAAGAGTTCAGGACGAAGAAGGTTGTGCCTCCTTGTGAGTGGCCGATATAGTGAAGTTTAGACTGCTTGGTTGTAGCAAGGATATAGTCAATGAAAGCAGGGAGGTCGTAATTGCCGATTTGATCCCAACTGAACCTCCAAAATGCCTGGTTGAAAAAACTGTCCGGGTTGAGGCTGTGATGGCGACGCGAGTAGAAGTTGCCTCGAGCATTGCCTAGCCATACGTCGTAACCTTCTTCAGCAAGATAGTAACCTGAAAAAGATAAACAAATTATAAATTAGAAAACGCACGCATCACAGCCGTGCTGGTTACATTTCACGTAAAACAACTGCCGTAATCACGGATATGATTATTAATTTCCTACAACCATCTTATCACAGCATCAATCAGTCTGGTTTTAGCTATCAAAAAGATACTTGTAAGTATAAAAGATAATCTGAACAATGTTAATTCTATTTAAAATTATAATCTTTAGAGATTAACGCAATTAATTAATAAACACATCGATAACTTAATGAAAACTTTGTTAAAATAATGTAATTAATAATAATAATAATAAATGCTTGGACAATTTCACACAGCGCCATCTAGCCCCAAACTAAGCAAAGCTTGTAATATGCGTGCTAGACAACTGATATACTACTTATATACTTTTAAATATATACTTATTATACATAGTAACACCCAGACCCGTCACAGAAATTAAAATTCATTATTTCAATTTCTGCCCGGCCGGGAATCGAACCCGGGATCTCTTGCGTGGTAGGCGGCATGTTGACCACTGCACCATTCAGGTCGTCCTTGATCAATCAAACATATTATGATCATTCTCAATGAGTTTTGCTGCTAAAATCTGCTAAGTAGGTGGACATGGACAGCCAACACAAATTAATGAAGCCGTGAAATAAAATTTAGTCAAGAGTATATCAAAGATAGAATGAAACTTGCATTGCAGGTAATATCACAACTAACTGTTATTGTTTCAAATTAATGTCGTGTCCAAAAACGAAGGGAAAATATTAAAGATGATAAATCTTACCCAATGCGCTACCAGGTCCAAGAACGAGGAAATCAGCCGAGGAAGACAAGAGACCATGCATGAGGAATACAACAGGCTTGTCCACGCCAGGCTTATTGTTATTCTCCTTGCCGTATGGGATCCTGTGCAGCGTCAGTATGTAGCCATCAGCCGTTGTCACTTCATGGACCTCGATGGGGTAGCCATACCTGGCAACGAGGCCTGGCTAAAAGCACCATACGTTTTAGTTTTGCGACAAATTATAATCAGCTGCCTTTAAAAATGTACTTGCTTCGATCACTTCAAAGATCAAAAAAAAGAATAGTCGATGTGAAAAGTTGTATGATCTCTCTTAGTATAAGTATACGGTGCTCTTACATTTTCTTGTCGAGAGGCGAGTAGGATACGCAATAAAACCATGCGGCTTAAACATTACTTGCGATGAACTACATTCGATCATTTTTTACAAAAACACACACAAGTAAATTGGTAAAGTAAGCGTTTCCTTATTTATTTTCGATTTCAGCTTTGTGCATAAAACCAAACCAAACCTGCAAGCAAGCCAAAGTTTACTCTTACCACGTCCAATTTGGCATCCTCAAGGATATCTGTAGAGTACCTCACCCCAGGAGACGCTTCAAAGGTTCTCTCAATAAAATCAGCATTAGGAGACCTTCCTCCTATCACTTCCCCCACTAACACACCAAGAAAGACTAATTGAAACATGCCCTACGCAGTACAAAATGTACTGTTTACTAATTAAACAAACGCGCAGCTTTTGTAAGCATGTAAGGTCCGGTTACACTATTGCCTGTCACATTAGGTTTTATAATTAGTAAAATGCGATTATGAAAATTAAATCACAAATGACGTTTGGTCCTACCCTACATATTCATTGACTCCAACTTCAAAACCAAGGACTGGATTTGAATCATGGTAATCATTATTGTCAGCCGCACGAAGGGCATCTCTTATATGCAGGACACTGCATTCATCATTATGAGCGATGCAAATCATAATGTGGCATAAGTGGCAATATTTAATGTGTGTGTAATAATTTAATATGTTAAGTATTAGGAGTATTCGGGTATTACTATTTTTGTTTCTATATTTGTAATAACCCTTGTGCTTAGTTTGGGACCAACTGAACGATCTAGGTTAGGAACAATATTACGCATGTATTGTTTGACAGAAGCAAAATGTTAGTTTAGTTGACGAGAGAAGAATCATTTTCTTTGAATCTTTACTCTTCGTTAATCTCACGTTGATTTTAGGTAAACCGGACTTAATTAAAACGATTAGTCACTAAGATGATAAATCAGTTGATAACATAGCTATATCCTTTCAAAATTTGATCGATAATCGATAATAATTATTATTATTCAATTAACAAGGATTATCTTTTATTTTGTGTTTATTTTATTTATGAAATGTGTATGAGGTGTCATTAGGAACCTTTGCGCTCATTATTCTGTGGGATCATACCATCTATGCCTGCAAGACGTGCTGACCACAAGATTTGTTCTTTATCTCTGGTCCTGTGTGTGAAGCAAAAACTCTCCTTGTCAAGTTCCTTTTCCTTTTCCTCTGAACTGTTTCTTGTGCTGTTTGTTATAAATTATGTAAAAAAAGGAAAACGGGAGTAATTCAAGAGAGCGCCGCAACTATAAGCTCCTGGCGTCGAGATGCTGAACTGCTCCTCATGGTCCCGTAGGTGAGTGAGCGTTTTCTCCTTCCTAACAGATACCTCAGACACCATGTCGGGTTGAAACATAATATCGGTGGTAGCCACCTAATGGTGGGCTATTTACACGCCACACTATAATCATTTTAATTAGTGCAAAACTTACTTATGTAAAATCGTTTTTATCAACATGAAGATCTAAGGTTGTGTCTCGATACTCTCGATATTGATTTACTAGCTTCTTCTGTAGTTGAATTACTTATAAATCTACTAGACAGGTAATTAAACTACGATATTGAGCTATTTGGTATTGTAAGACTATTTTTTGTTGTTAATATAAAGATGAGAAGTCTAGAAAATGTCCCAGAAAAGACCGCCAGTAAGATAACGACCGTATCTGCAATGACAACTGCAACTACGACTATGACAGCTAGGCTTGGATCTGGACCTGTACCATTTTTAGCAGCACCATCCCCACCCACATTCCCATTCTCCGGCCGGGTCAATGTACCTGCCTCTAGAATAAATAAGTTTTCTATGTTTTTTCATTGGTAAATGGGCAGGCATTTGGCAACCATCTTGCTTGTTAAGCAGAATGTGGTCTAAGGTGGTAGCATGCTTGCCCAGGAAATGATTTCAGAAAAGGATTTCACTCCTGCTTTAACGAGTTATTTCGGGTCTGAGTAGGTATTTGTGGTATCGTCGTTTCCGATTTCCTTATCAAGTAATTTAGTTTTTACTTTGGGATCAGAGACACGTAATGTCTTATATTCATTAGTCAATTTATAACTACAGAAGCGGCTTTGTGTGAGAAGTGGACCACCACATTGCATCCATTGATGAAACAAAATTTTCTTTTTTTCTGTGGATATAGGTAACCTCCTCAAAGATAGCTGCTACCACGGCTAGAAATGGAGACGTTGGGTAATAAAGCACAATGGCAAGGCAAAATATTACTAGGTATTGATTTATTTATTTATACAAAATCATAATATTCAGTAAAAAAACAAATGAATGGTACTTAGATGTTAATACATTACTCACTATAAGAGTAGATTTTAAAGCTGTTTTAATTTGTAGAGGAAATTGGTTCTCTAATTTACAATTGCTTTTGTTCGGCATCTCGCATAAGACTCAACACCTTTTCATATAATCGAGCTTTGACACCATTGCCCCAAATGAAGTCATAATGGTCGAATGAATCACTCTGTATCAAGTAACAGCCAACGAGATTAGGCAATCGGCTACAAAGAGTTTCAGCGTCTTTGGGATGGACTAAAGTATCTTGGGTTGCATAGTGGATGTAAGAAGGGGCGGTGATTCTTGACAAGTCGTAGTTGGGTGGATTCCAGGAGCGGTATTTAGCGAGATTGGTGATCCTATTGTGGTTGAAGCGGCGGAAGGTGTCGAACCTGATGCTCTGGCCATAGTGGGCGAATTGTCGTATGGATGCGCCAGCTGGTGCATGCCCGCTGAACACTGGTTGCATTGTCTGAAAATAATCAAGTATTGCTCAGACATCATCATCTCAATGTGTTGTAAATACATATTTACTTACAGTAAAATTTTAGCCAAAATCTGTAAAAAAAGATTATTATAAAAGCATCCTGAAATTATTTATGTTACTCGCAACTTGATTGGAATTTGTATAATATGGCTGAGAGATCGATAAAAAATAAATGTAAGGTTAGTATAATTATTATGGATATTTTTACTCGAGACTACTCAAAAGTAAATCCCTATACCTATCAAACCTATATCTTTAGCTATGAGCAACAGCATAGTTCATTTTTATCGAGGAAATATTATATACTTAGTAGGTATCATAATATACTAATATATATAATATATTAGTATATTATGATACCTACTAATATATATAATATATAATATATAATACACTACAGAATAGAATAAAATAAATCATTTGTATGACTTTCATACAATTATACGTTACCCATTAAATTTGTGGCCCTACCATGAGTTGATGCAAACTGTTTACGTTACCGTAAACTATCGGATATACTGCTCACAGTCAGTGCGAGTGAAAGAGACAAAACGATAGTTTACTGTAACGTAAACAGTTTGCATCAACTCATGGTAGGGCCACTCTTTTATCAACTATTATAATTCTGTGCTTTTATTATAAGTTAATAAAAGTGAGAAAGTAAAAAAAACCCAGGCGGAAACATACGCATAGCATAGGTATAGTGATTAATCGATTATTGACTTTAAAAATCGTTTTAGATTTGACACAACTAATAAACAAATAGATTAGATAAACTTGACATAGTCATCTAAGTAAAATAAAACAATCATGTTAACAAAAACTGATACTGATAACGTTATCTTAACTGATTCGTAGTTATTTAATCGTAGGTTAGGTATTTAAAAAGATTAGGCAAGAATTGTTAGTAAAATACTAGCCAAGTTTTAAAAACTTCGTATATAGAATTTCTTTTATCTTCTAATTAGCAGCCTTTAATTAAAAAGCACCGTAAAATATACAATAATTTTATGGTTTAACCATAATTACTTACCTCATTGTAATAGTCGGACCTTCCACTGACTAAAAACGAACCACAAATGCTATGCAAGAGGGAGCCTTCAACGCAATAGCTGCTGGTAAACCAGGTGATGAAATCATGGGTTCCGAACACTTCACCAATGCCCATCGCGAAAGCAGCCGTCTGAAAAAGTAATTAGACCTTTAGTTCTTAGGTACTTCTTAATGTCTTTACCATTGATACGAAAAACGTCTTAATCGAATTTTTCTACAGTTTGAAAGTCGTAACTGCAGATCAGATCGACGTCGCCTATCGCCAGCTGATCAGCAAGTCATTCCAAAGGCGGAAGATATGTTTAACATTTCGCCAATTTTTTTAGTACTAACTAATTTTCACTTTTGTGCTGTACTAAGTCATTGTGAAAAAATAGTTTTGAAAAGCACTAAACAAGACTGTGACTAAACCCTGTCTTTTTCTACACGTGACGTGATACTTATTTCACATTTCTTACCTCAAGAATATTTTCCATAGGAGCTAAACTTCTGAATGTCGGATTATCATTATGAGTAAAGAAAGATGCAGGAGCTAAGCCTTGGAACGAGATAAATTTCTCATTGTACTCTGGTCTCAAGGAGTTGAGCACCAAGAAGGTGGTACCTCCTTGGGAGTGGCCTACGTAGTGGAGCTTAGACTGCTGGGTGGTATCGAGGATGTAGTCGATGAAGGCAGGGAGGTCGTAGTTGCCGATTTCATCCCAGCTGAACTTCCAGAAGTTTTGGCTAATGATGCTATCAGGGTTAAGACGGCGATGGCGACGAGAGTAAAAGTTTCCGCGGGCGTTACCCATCCATACATCGTATCCTTCGTCAGCTAAGTAGTAACCTGGAAGTTGGAACTTTATATAGTGTTGACGAATTTTTCTCGATGAAATCAATGCCTAAAGAAGCTGAGCCAATCATTCTTAATATAATTTCGTGAATTTCACAATTTCGTATTTAGTGAATTGCTTACAAGATAGTGTCTACCCAATTATTTGATTGGTTTTGTTACTTTCTTATCTATTTCATAGCTGTTCTGTTACATCTCATAAAACTCTACAATTTGTTCGTAAAACCTGATCCAGTTTCAAAATGTCAACTAAGAGAATATGAACTCATTATTTCTTGTATTTTCTAAAAGTTCAAGGGTCTCATTTACCCAAGGCACTCCCCGGTCCAAGGACCAAGTAATCAGCAGAGGATGACAGAAGACCATGCATCAGGAAGACCACTGGTCTTTTGACGTTCGGGTCATTGTTGCGGTCCCTGCCGTGCGGGATGCGGTGCATCGTCAGGATGTAGTCGTCGGAGGTGGTCACTTCATGGCTCTCGACTGGGTAGCCATATTTGGTGACTAGGCCAGGCTATAAAGAATATCTAATTATAATAAAAACATAGAAACAAAATACGGGAATAAACATAGAAAAAAACCCTCGAAATCATACCCTTTAAGGCCTAAAGGGTATGATTTCAAAGCATTCCTGTATTATTATTTTTTCTGAAGTTTATCCCAAAAGCAAAAATGTTGTCAATATTAATGCTAAAAATGTGTGACCACCAAACAGAATCTGCTTATAATTTAAAAGAAATCGCCAAAAATACTTTAAAGTCAAAAATAAAAACACATCTTCCGATAATTTTACTTTAATTTCTTCGAAAAGAAAAACGAGATAACTTTGAAGCCTTGATTTTCCGCCAGAGATCTATTGAGCTGTGATCTGATGATGACTACCTATCCAGGGAGTAAATGGATCCAGATCGTTAGACTTCTTTAGACACCCAGCTGATCTGATCAGAAGGTAATCTAACCCTCTTACCTATAGACGAGTAAGTAATGACTTGAGTAAAATTTGCAATTTTCAAATGCTTTTCATAGCCCTGGCGGATTCAAGGCTTCCAAGTACCTAGTTTGTATGAAAATCGACTGGTGTTTCTAATTATCCGTCCACCACTGATATAAGTAATAGTTTATTTTCTAACGATGATATCAATACTCACCACATCCAATTTAGCATCTTCCAGCACATCAGTAGAGTACCTAACACCCGATTTCCCACTTTCATAAAACTCCTCAATATACTTGGCGTTGGGCGACCGCCCGCCCACCGTGCCGCCCACCACCAAACTTAGTACGAAGAAGAGGAACATTTCGCACGCAATACCAAAAGGTACTGTTTATTGGAAATTCGCAACACCAACTTTTGTAAGGACGTGAGGGCAGGTTACATTGCTTGTAGATTAAAGTGGATTTGACGGTCGTTAAAATAAGTACTTATTGGCGTCATTTTATCAGTTTTGTGAGGCATAGGCATTACATTACATACTATCACTTAAATTATATCTGAATGTTTTGTGGTAGATGGTACTGCGAATTTTGATCTAAATCTTCCAAAAAAGATTCATTGACTCTTTCAAAAGGAGAGTAATGTTTCATCTAAAAATAGATTTTCTTTTTGCATTGTTTGACTAATAAACTTAGAATTCACTACTAAGATGAATATAGGCACAATACTTATTTAGACAAAATGCATAATAAATAAAAGGGTTTAGGTAACTTCTAAAACAGTTGACAATTTTTAACGCCTCGTTAGTTAGTCAAAACCGGACTTTTTCAGGAAAGATAGAGCGTCGTAAAAATAGTGATCAAATTATTTTATTGTAGTGCGAACTAAAACCACAATACAAAAAAAACGTAGGTTCTCTCGATGTTTGCTTAATTTATCAAAACGAAAAAAAAGAGCTATAAATAATGTTATAAGAAATATTTTGTGTTTTATATAGTTTATTATATTTTTTATAATAATATCTTTCGGATGAGTACCTACTACCTACCTAGTTTGTTTGTCCATCAGCCATTTTTAATGTCCCCACTGCTGGGGCACAGAGGGCCCAATGCGGATTGGTGGGTAGTTTGTTTATTGGGTGCTAACTAACTTTCATAACAACAGATAGTCAAAAACTACCTACCTACCAATTTTTCAAACGGTTTTTTTTATTGTGGAAAAATTCCTCAAAAGTAATATAAACAACTGACATCAAAAAATAAGAAAATAAATAAACACGATAATTTAGTCGTTTCTTATCTGAATTCTTAATCTTTTGATTGCTCTGTTGTTGGTAAGGATGGGCGCGTAAAAAAAATAAAGGCACGCGTCTACCTAAATCATTGTAGCTTTACGTTGGGATCAATCCAATATCCAATTAGATTAATTTCATGATAGTAAAATAGTATCAATAACACAGAAGTTACATCTAATTGTATCAAGTCTAATTAAAATATAGACTTGCGAGCAATGAAGTTAATGTTAACTGTAATTTGACAGATGTATGTGATACATTGCACAAATAAAAACTTACAAAAGAAAAAAGCATTGTAATCACATTAACTTCATTCTTTTTATCCGGTAGGCCCGCTGGACTGGATTGAAAGTTGAAACTAGTGTCTACACGAGCCCAATAGCAAGTCAGCGCTAGGCTGGGTTACTGTACTGCCATGTTACTGACCCCGTATAAACCAGGCATAACTTTCAAAACAACACTGGGTCTAATAAAAGATAGTGATGTCAATTTGAGATTGTCGCTGGGTCTAAAGGGGTTAAAAAGTGCTGGAACTTTAAATTTGGCTGCTCTCCCCGAGCTGAGTGTCTATCCACAAGGAAGGGAATATCAAGGGAAACGTTATCCATCCACAGTAAAAGCCCTGTGCCCTACATACTTAGTTACATTAATATGGCTTAATGCATGTGAAACTATTAACCCTTAAATAATTTACAAGCTTCCTTTATCGTCATAATAGTACCTACCAAACTAAAAAATTAATAACGGGGATTATAGAACTATTACATGGAATTAAAGTGAGATTATAGTTTTAAGCCCTTATAGATAAATTAACATTGTTTGTGATATTAATCAATATCAATATAAACTGACGTAGAGTAGGTACCTAGATCAATAAACTTGCTCGATAATGTTTTATTTTGCCTAAGAAAGTAGAATTCAAAGTACAAACATGAAATTTAAAATCAAGATGCAAAATTGGTCTACCTACTGTTGTTGCTTATTGAACACCTGACAAGTTGACAGTAAAGTACCAAATAAATATTGACTAACGCCATTGGACAGAATTAAACTGTCTACATGGAGATACTGTCTTAAACTCCTCAAGGCTGAAGTTCACCAACACTAAAACAGGTGATTAATACTAAATAATATACTAGAAAAAATACGACTCGCACCAGATCAATACTCAGACGGGAATCGAACCCGCGACCTTTGGATATCCGGTCCAATGCTCTGACCGCTGAGCTACCGAGTCACTAGTGACATCGCCGAATTTCTTCTAGTATATCCTACTCTTACGCTGCAAGCCAGCGTTATTTCACCAATGTGAGGAATTACCTCGACATTCAATTGAAATATCTTTCCAGATATTTGGCAATCGATTAAGATGAAATAGCTATATAATTTTTAATTTTGAGATTTTTGCATTCACAATGCTATTTTTACATAATACTAAATAATATACTAGAAAAAATACGACTCGCACCAGATCAATACTCAGACGGGAATCGAACCCGCGACCTTTGGATATCCGGTCCAATGCTCTGACCGCTGAGCTACCGAGTCACTAGTGACATCGCCGAATTTCTTCTAGTATATCCTACTCTTACGCTGCAAGCCAGCGTTATTTCACCAATGTGAGGAATTACCTCGACATTCAATTGAAATATCTTTCCAGATATTTGGCAATCGATTAAGATGAAATAGCTATATAATTTTTAATTTTGAGATTTTTGCATTCACAATGCTATTTTTACATAATACTAAATAATATACTAGAAAAAATACGACTCGCACCAGATCAATACTCAGACGGGAATCGAACCCGCGACCTTTGGATATCCGGTCCAATGCTCTGACCGCTGAGCTACCGAGTCACTAGTGACATCGCCGAATTTCTTCTAGTATATCCTACTCTTACGCTGCAAGCCAGCGTTATTTCACCAATGTGAGGAATTACCTCGACATTCAATTGAAATATCTTTCCAGATATTTGGCAATCGATTAAGATGAAATAGCTATATAATTTTTAATTTTGAGATTTTTGCATTCACAATGCTATTTTTACATAATACTAAATAATATACTAGAAAAAATACGACTCGCACCAGATCAATACTCAGACGGGAATCGAACCCGCGACCTTTGGATATCCGGTCCAATGCTCTGACCGCTGAGCTACCGAGTCACTAGTGACATCGCCGAATTTCTTCTAGTATATCCTACTCTTACGCTGCAAGCCAGCGTTATTTCACCAATGTGAGGAATTACCTCGACATTCAATTGAAATATCTTTCCAGATATTTGGCAATCGATTAATATATATACTAGAAGAAATTCGGCGATGTCACTAGTGACTCGGTAGCTCAGCGGTCAGAGCATTGGACCGGATATCCAAAGGTCGCGGGTTCGATTCCCGTCTGAGTATTGATCTGGTGCGAGTCGTATTTTTTCTAGTATATTATTTAGTATTATGTAAAAATAGCATTGTGAATGCAAAAATCTCAAAATTAAAAATTATATAGCTATTTCATCTTAATCGATTGCCAAATATCTGGAAAGATATTTCAATTGAATGTCGAGGTAATTCCTCACATTGGTGAAATAACGCTGGCTTGCAGCGTAAGAGTAGGATATACTAGAAGAAATTCGGCGATGTCACTAGTGACTCGGTAGCTCAGCGGTCAGAGCATTGGACCGGATATCCAAAGGTCGCGGGTTCGATTCCCGTCTGAGTATTGATCTGGTGCGAGTCGTATTTTTTCTAGTATATTATTTAGTATTATGTAAAAATAGCATTGTGAATGCAAAAATCTCAAAATTAAAAATTATATAGCTATTTCATCTTAATCGATTGCCAAATATCTGGAAAGATATTTCAATTGAATGTCGAGGTAATTCCTCACATTGGTGAAATAACGCTGGCTTGCAGCGTAAGAGTAGGATATACTAGAAGAAATTCGGCGATGTCACTAGTGACTCGGTAGCTCAGCGGTCAGAGCATTGGACCGGATATCCAAAGGTCGCGGGTTCGATTCCCGTCTGAGTATTGATCTGGTGCGAGTCGTATTTTTTCTAGTATATTATTTAGTATTATGTAAAAATAGCATTGTGAATGCAAAAATCTCAAAATTAAAAATTATATAGCTATTTCATCTTAATCGATTGCCAAATATCTGGAAAGATATTTCAATTGAATGTCGAGGTAATTCCTCACATTGGTGAAATAACGCTGGCTTGCAGCGTAAGAGTAGGATATACTAGAAGAAATTCGGCGATGTCACTAGTGACTCGGTAGCTCAGCGGTCAGAGCATTGGACCGGATATCCAAAGGTCGCGGGTTCGATTCCCGTCTGAGTATTGATCTGGTGCGAGTCGTATTTTTTCTAGTATATTATTTAGTATTATGTAAAAATAGCATTGTGAATGCAAAAATCTCAAAATTAAAAACAGGTGATTAAGTTAAAACCGCTTTTGACGTTTTTATGGAGAAAATGTCAAAAACAAATGATTAATAATTAATCGGCTGGTTAAGTAGTTGGTGAACTTGGGTCAGTAGAGCTGGAAACAAAAGGCTCCTAGGTATCAGTTGCAAACCTTGCAACAAAGTTCTGTCCTTTTACAGAATACCTAAAATGATAGCTGAAATTTTAGAGTAGGTAAGCGAAGTGACTCTTGATACCTAATCTTCTCATCTCATGCACTACAATGCTACGAGGATCTTTTGGCACTTCAATGGTGTCACCACTTACCCTGACAACTAATATCTTATTGAAAACTGACACTTATTATAGCTGCCAAAATTAGTTCCGATTTTCGCCACGTGTCAAAAGATCTTTGTAGCACTGTACAAGGTAGTTTTACAAATTTTAGTGCACGCAAAATAACAACACACTTTATAAACAGAAAAGTCATTAACAGAACAAAACCACACAAAAGGCAGCCTTATTGCAAAATTAGCAATCTCTTCCAAGCTTTGAGAGTATCAGATATATTTTTGTAATTGTATTAAAATTATTATCTTCCCCAAGCCCAACGAATTTGGACAAATTGTTGCTGGGTTTATTAAAACAAAATGTGTGAGAAGATTTAGTCAAAACATCAATGAGCCAGAGGCGGACTCGGTGTTTTTAAAAAGGAAAAAGATAAACATCGCATTTGAACTCTCTATTAATGGCAGTAAAAAATCACCAATCGACAGTTAAGTAGGTAGGTAGTTAAAACTCAGAGTGATAATGCAGAACTCTTGGCCTATGATTATTTTGAAATATCGTTGTCAGACAAACCTTCCAAAGATTTTGGTCGTAACTGGACAAAATGAATATCTGAACCGCCTCTGTGGTCTAGTGGTTCGCCCACCCATTGAGACGCAGGGATCCCGGGTTCGATTCAAAGGGGGGTACAATTTGTACTCGGTTTGGTTGGTGGTAGGGATTATTTCAAGTCCGCCTGGCTCGCTACCACCATCTTATCGAAGTCTGACGCCATAACAACAATTTAAAAATTGTTGTGTTCCGGTAGTTAGAGGTGAGATTTAGATAGCCAACTGGCTATTTTATCTCTAAAGCTAGGGTTTCCTAGGATGATGGTGCCGTCATATTACGCCCGTAATTTAGCGGCGTAGAACGTTCTCTATGACATATCAGATGAGGTGAAGGCCAAGCTCTATCCCGTTGTGCATAAAAAATATTAGAACGAATTTTTTAATTCGTTCTAATATTTTTTCGTTTTAATATTTTGGCCTTGAGCTTAGTTTTTTAACTAACGACTGCAAATTAATATGCTAGTCCTGCCCTGGTTACATTAGTTGATAGGTGTCTCAAAACAATTATTGTTACAATTTTGTTACATAGCAAGTACAAAAATAAACAGTCCATTATTAGCGCATCTCAGTCCAATGTGATTCGATCCTCATGCAGACTGGACGAATGTCGAATTGTGCTGAAATGTTCACTATTTTCTTTTACTTGTTGATATTGACTCAAGTGTTTTGTGAGAATGATGAACAGACGACTCCAGAAGAGGGCAATTCGAAAATTAATATTGTTGATATGACTAAAGCCACTACTTGGAAAGAAATGTCAGAATATTACATTGCAGTTGATAAAAGATGGTGAGTTTATCTAAGGGAAGATAGTGGGAGAAAAGAGAAGTTACATACAAATAGGTAGATAGGTACTCACCATTACCATAATGGCCTAAATCCACTTTAATGCCAATTCCACCGTAAAAGCAACAAGATTTTACTTATTAGGTATGCTAGTTGTCAAAACTAGTAAATTATCCACTATATTTTCCCCGCTTGACCATAATGTAGGTATAATCTCTTCATTCTCTTATTTATCCAATATGAAAATTTTGTGTTTCTTAGCTGAATTTTTATTTCCTGCTATCTTCTTTCTAGATATGGCTGGCATCTCTGTGTACCTACCTGTCTAGTTTATAAATGTGTGTATTTTGTAACTACAACCGATTGTGTTATAAATGGAAACATATTTGTAAGGTGCACCGAAGAGCTTAGTTCGATGTTTTTCGAAACCTATGCCAAATGGAATAGGAAGAATTGCCCAAGAATCGAAACAGCTCAATAAAATAGAATGATTATAAAAACAATTAAAAGTCAAGGTCGGCCCTCTATCTCTTCAGCCAATTACTAATTGTGGAGGTTAAGCAATTATCCTTATCAGTGAAGGTCGTCTAATTTTAATGAACTCCATACAATTCGGGAACACTTGCCTGTTTCAATGATACCCGCAGAACAGTGTAAAGTGATTACACCTGTCACAATCCTAGTTTAAAGATTTCCGGGTATGGTAATAAACTCTACACTTCAATTAAGTTTGGTCTAGTCGTGGGTATCAAATAGGTACTTCATCCTTATAATAGTGCGGTTTTATTTTTTAGCTTGGTTTTTATTTGATTTTTGATACCGTGACCACGGCAGAGCTGTTGAAACGTTGGGAAACCCAAAATGAACTGACCAACCAACGAACCGCGTAAATCTAAGGGTGGGTGCCCACTTAGGTTGGCGAACCTCCGCGCTCAGCGAACCTGGAACACTGGTGCACTGTTTAGCAAAAGTTTTATTTTCACTTTGGCTATACAGTCCGTAAGCCCTCGACAATATTGCCTACGACATATGACATCACGATCACACCCACCAATCCGCATTGGGCCCGCGTGGTGGGTTATGGCCCATCCTCCTTACCACCCATAAGGGAGGCCTGTGCCCCAGCAGTGGGGTCATCAAAAATAGCTGATGGACATAAACAATTTTTTGGTGCAGGTTCGCGGAGCGCGGGGGTTCGCGAACCTAAGGCAGCCATTACATGCTCATGCAAGCGTCATTCAATTCCATCAGTCATGAATTTACGTTTGACTGATGGAAGAACAATTCAACTTCATGCAACCATCAGTCACTACATTACACGGTAGGTTAATCGTCAGTCACAGCCGTGACGTAACTGTGGTTAAACTGACAGCAAAACCTACCGTGTAATGGATGCCTAAGGGGTAGTTGGGTACGCACCCTCAGAAATGATATTGCCTCCAGGTTGGAGTTTCATTAAAATATGCTTTTTTCGCATTACTCCATGCATCGCAAGCACCGAGGCATATCTACGTGAGGTTAGCCCCGATTGAAGCCATTACCATACCCACCTAAATTTCCTACTAGGGTTGTTGAGGATGAGGGTTTTTACAGTATCCGCGGATGCTGATGCTGTTATTCGCAACAACCCTTTGGAAGCTACTTACACTGGACGAGCGGACGCTCTCGCCACTCATTATTATGCTATGCTCTCGCTGTCATTCGTTGATTTCACCTACCTATAGGTACTGCATTATTTCCACAGGAAGATTTGTATGAACTGTGGAGTCCCAGGGTTGGGCACGGCTATGCATCTGGACTACGTCAATGCGCCAGGAACAACCTACCCCGCTATCATACCAACGGAATTTCTGCTTACCAGACGTAAGTTTAAAATTCTCATTAAACTTCTGCTTGAAAACAATATTTTCCATAGGTAGGTAGGTAAATAAGTAGGTAGGTACTTCGTAAATTGTTTCGATCATTCATTTCGATTAACAAGTTATACTTAGGTAGGTAGTTAGGTAGGTACTTATCTATATATCTATATATTTAAAAGTGTTTTCTATTCTATGAAGAATAGAACCCGCCATTCTCTAACATGCAAATTCACTGTCATTGATCGTTTCGTCGAGTTTCTGCCGAGTCTCTGTATAGGATACTTACCTACCCATTACTGAGTCACTAGGCAAAATGCCATAGATATATTCCAAAGAGTTTAATCAGTAATAGGAATATGACACCTGCCAGATAACTTAGCTGCAGCGACGAACTGGACGCTGCAAACTTCAGAGAATTAGTAGTACCTATAGCTTAGCTGTAGATATTCAAATTTTATAAATTCGCCCATAGTGATCGTCATTGACATCACAAATCTGGCCAAGTTCAACCCATCCCTGGTGCTGACCCTGGACGTGGCTCTCCAGTGGATGGCGCTCAAGCACGACCCGAGGGAACCCACGTTACTACTGTTCAAGTTCGGATGGAAAGAGGACCGTAATATCAAGAAGACCTGCGTTTGTGAAATACCTGGTAATTCGCTAGATATTATGTAAGTAGGTAGGTAGTATCTAGAATAGAAAAATTGCTTCTTAAAAAATCTCCAAGGAATATAAAAAATATGGCGAACAATTTCTTTTGACTAGCTTACCAACTTTCAAGTTACCAATCATGAGCAGGTAAATGCGCTATTGCTGTCTCATAATTTTCACCACAGAGCTAATGCAAGTACGAAAGACTTTTTAATAGTGACTAGACTAGTTAGGTACGATTAGTAAAGTGTAGGTATTCTTGGGAGAGGCTTATACCTAGCAGGTGGGTGTCGTGTGACGGTGTGACTGATATGATAATGATGATGATGATGATGATGCTGATGATGATGATGATAATTATGGTGATGATGATGATGATGAAACAATGTAATCTTCTCCAGGCCTCAGTTACGAGCTAGCAGAATGGATAGCAGCCAACCTGAGCCACGTGGTGGGGGTAGCCACCGACGCTCCCACCCTGGAGTCGGAGCAGACCAGGGAGTTCACCACCAGGACCATATCAAATGTACTCGGGCGGAGCGGCGTGTACATGATAGAGAATGTCAACGTTAAGGCTAAAATACCAGGTAAAGAATATCTCTTTTAGTACCTACCTAACTAGGTAGGTAATTAATAAAAAAAATACTTACATAATATTAAATGTTATGTTAATAGGTAGGTACACTACTTTATAATAATATGTTTATAGGTTATTACTTACTGTTTATCTAAGTATTCAACAAACAAATTAGTACCTACCTAAATACCAACTTAGTTTAAAGTGCCTAGGACCTACAAACTTAAAGGCTTTAGAAAAATCTTAACTAATTTCAGCACCACGTTGGGCGCCAGTGTAATTTTAACCCAAACCACAGAATTATAATAGTACCGACTAGGTAACGCCCCAAACTCTATAATTAATTTACAATATAAACGTTCTTCACCATCCATTTGTAAATTGTGTTAAGATAGCATTAGGTACCTTACCTACTAGTATTCTTTAGAATTAGCAGATTAGCAGAAGTTAAAAATAGTGACTCAAACCCCTAAAACGGATTATTTTGACACTGGGATTTTGGCCAAAACTTAGTTAAAAAGAATTCAAACGAACTGAGAACCTCCTCCTTTTTTTGTAGTCGGTTAATAAATTAAGAATATAGTTGGAAAACATTTAACTCTTTCTCTACTCCAGCTATAAGCATACGTTTATTATGTGAGGTCAATGTAAGTAAACTACCTAACTATAGGTAAATTAAAAAAAACAGTTGGGACGGTCCCTCTATTCCTATTACCCACTGCAATGGTAATACTGAGACTTCACTTTTTTCTCAAAACACCCACTATAACCATTGATTTAATAATGGACCAATGACGTCCATAAAACGTAATGGTAAAGTGGGAAAGTTAGTGCCACTATTACCAATTAACGGTGATTCTCAACGGAAATAGTGGGACCCAAACAGTTTCTATATGTCATCACTAGAGACCGGATTATATGCAAATGCATATTGCATATGCATTTTTCATATTTAACCCCTTTTCAGTGGTAGTTGCATATTTAGGCAAAAAAAATGAAATCATGCATATTTATTTACGCTCGATTTTGTTCATCTTTCATAATATTATGTCTAACATGTTTAAACAATGGCACTCAAACTTAAATTCTGCCCTGTCAGCTCAGTCCATGCCTCAGTGGACGTAGAACGGTCCTTTCTGCTTACAAAAATATATTAAACGATCTTAGACACAATTTGTCTTCAAAACATTTGGAACAGTACTTAGTCGTATAGGTACCTACATACATTTTTAAAGATAAATTTCAATGTCAAATAAATTATGTAAAATTCGCAAATACGATTGGTATCGTTGAGTAATACCTTTTAAGAATAAAAACCTTTAATTAACGTCTTTTTTTATTGCATATTGCATATTTTAGCCTTTTTTATGGATGTTCGTGCATATTTTGAGCTTTTTATGTTGCATATAATCCGGTCTCTAGTCATTACCAAAGCATTTCTTTCCAGATTCTGGCTGCATGACTATAGCGGCGCCCCTGATGCTGCTCCACACTAACTACGTGCCGACCCGACTCACGGCCTTCTGCCCCACGCACAACACCGACAAGCGGGTGATGATCGCCCTCAAGAAAATTGAGAAAGTTCCCAGAAAACGGGTACCCAACAGGGTGCACGACGACGTCAACTTGGAAGAGATCATGAGTTAAAAATCAATCAATTTTAACCTAACCTATACAGGATTGTTTGTAAAACACCAACAATCTCGCAGCAGTAGAGTAAGTAGTTACTAACATCATAAACAACAACAAATTAACTAGGTATTTAATACTTTCCATTCAAATGTCCGAACAGGGGCCGTACCGGCTAACTTACATGGCTATCGTAATCGCTTTCATTTGACAGATGGATTGCTGCTTCTATTTGGCATAAATAAAAACTTACCATATAAAGTAGCGATGTGTCACATCCATCTGTCAAATGAAAATGATTACGATAGCCATGTAAGTTAGCCGGTACGGCCCCTGTTCGATAGAGTTTTCAGATGAAAACTTAGAGCATTCAACCAAGAAGTACCTACCTACTTAGTTCTTTTGTCTGTTATCGGCAAAGTCGTAGAACAAAATATGTTGTTGTTTATGATGTTAGTACCTAATCTACTCTGCGAGGTTGTTCATATTTTGCAAATAACCCTGTATATTTTTTGTTATAACAGAAATGTAAAGAAGAATGAGCTTGTATCAAGACATTAGGGCCTGCTTTAGCAGTTACAAATAGTAGGTACATACCTACCTATAGATCTGTACAATATACATCGCACGTTTCCCGGATTTAATTTAAAACTAGAACAGAATTTATTTACAGATAATTCTTATTATTATAACTCAATACATTCAACATAAATCTATTTTCATGTTTTTATTGTACTGTTCGACACTTTTTACGTCTATGGATGGCGGCGAGGCGGGCAGCGGGCGGGCGGGTCCCGTGCACCAGGCGCCCCGCGCGCCGCGCGTAGAGTTATGAACATACGAAAACGGTCAATTAAAATGATATTTTTTTTTGTATGAAAGTAAATCTAACGAATTATCAAAAGTCGTAGAACAAATGTTATTGTTTATGATGTTGGTAATCTACTCGACTGCGAGGTTGTTGGTGTTTTAGAAATAACCCTGTATAAGTAGTTAACGTTAAATATTACCTAAGGTAATATTTAAAATCTGCCATCGTCATTCTAGTGTTGCCAATCAATAAATGATATTATTATCTCGTATCAGAGACAACGTATCGTTTTATTACTAGGTATTAAGTATCATTTTAACTTAAGCTCATGGCTCCAGGGGGCAACTGAGCTAATTTGTCTATCTATGATAATACTTTTGTTGAGATAAGGTTGATTCCTGTCAAATGCTAATGTATTATGGTAGGTTTGAATGCTCAGTACCCTTAGCACGAACAGCTATCGAAAAAAATAACGCGCGTAAATTCGATAGTGCAATTTTGTATTGGAAATTTGTACAACGCCATCTACTGCCGAATAGCGAAATTAAAATTTCCATAGATAATTCTCTATCGAGTAATTTTACGCGCGTTTATTTTCTCGATAGCTGTTCGTGCTAAGGGTACTGATCATTTTGGCGCCGACTGTACCTATTATGAGTTTACTAATACTCGATAGCGGCTGTAGTTGATAATTCAATATTTGTATGAAAACTTTTAGTTTAGTGAAGTTACCGCCAGGGGCCCTGTGCCAATGACGTAATAAGGCACTATTAGATATCAATTTTATAAACTTTCAACCATAAAACTATACAGGGTGTTTGGAAATAACTTGTTAAGGCACAAGCCGAACATGATGGTAGATACAACCCCGGAAAATTTGTATAAACCCTGAAAGCCACTACTTACATGGTTGATAAATTTTGTTTTTTTTATTTGTAGGTAAGTATGGAAAATTGCTAAGTGACAACCCTAGACGCAAATAGAATATTGTTTTTGATAATCAATCCCATTAATAGGCAAAAGCAAAACACAATTTCGGTCTGACTCTTGCCACTATGCAGTTTATCATAAAAAGATTAAAAAAAAAACTAAATGATAATTTTCAGGGTTTAAAATATTTTTTCCGGGATTGTGTATCTTATAAGGCTATTTCTAAACACCCTGTATAAAGTAGTAAAAAAATAAAAATAATATTTTGCTCTTTAAACTAGCTCTTATCAATCTATATGGCGAATACCCGATAGTGTGAAAGCTGGGTTTTACTGAACGATTAGGCAAATCCCTTCCTATTGATACGTATAACAAAATAAAAACAAACAGAGGTAGAATATTTTTACACCGGTGAATACCTCACAGAAAGTGGCGCTTCAGAGGTTTTTATTTAATAATTTGTTAATGAAAAAGATTTACATACTAGTATTTTTATTAAGAAGGTATCGCCACATTTTCTCGTAGTCATTCGTAGAAGCACAGAATACATAGGTACCCCCTTACTAATAAAGATTGTATAGCAGTTACGCAATGGTTACTCTCTGTCAAACTATTTGAGTTGGACATTGAAAAGAAAGTGACAAAAAACTGTTTAACTATACATCTGCTATACAATCTTATTAAGTAAGGGGGTACCTATATGTAGAAATAGAAGATAAAAGGTAGCAAATCTGTCAAAAACGGCCACTTTTAGCAATTATGCTATCTACTTCTAGCAGTGACTACGAGGGAATGTAATGATACCGTCTAAAAATACTAAACTATGGGTCCTAAAAATTCCACGGCAAGTTTTATTAAAATAGTGTAGGTATTAGAATTACAATAGTAAATAAAATTTACCGCGGCGCCACTTTCGGTCAGGATAAAGCGCCATGAATGTAATGATATGATAACTTTATACAAAACAAAAGACTGACACAAATAGTAACAGACAACAAAAAATAATAAAATAAATATACAGTCTGTCAGTGTCAAGAAACTCATGAAACTAATCCACTTTCTTTGTCAGTGATAGTCTATGGCAACACTACATAGATATAGTATATAATAATATATTAAAACAACACTACCTACTTACTTATTACTTTTTAAGCAACAATACAACCATGTTTTTTATGCATAACGAGATTGCAGATTTTGGCTGGTACCGTGTTTTCGCGTCCGCATAAGTTTTTTTTTATTTTCATGATATTTCGACACTACTGAACAAGATAAGAAAGGGTGTCGCGCCGACACCCTTGAGCATTTCGTAAAAAACGATTAATAATCCAAGAAGCTACCGCCATTAGATAAACCTCTAAATTAAAGATTTTATGAACCCTATATACAAGTGTGGGGTGTCTAATTAAAGGGAGTTAAGTGTTCTATGATTTTATAATACACAACATTGGCAGACTAGTACAGTTTCGAAGATATTTAAAATTTTATGAAAATTAAATCTATAGAAACCCTGAATATTTCGTTTTATGTTTCCGTAATTTTTAAACCGGTGCTTTTTTTCCCAGATAAAAAATACGCTAACAATTCCCATTTAACGCAAATTTAATAAAATTTAACTTTCATGTACCTTTACAAACAATAAATAGCGAATAAAAAAATTTAAACGTCGCGCGCGGTACATTTTTTCTATAGGTGGAATAAAAATATTTTTTTTAGGTATAGCAATATGGGCATCAGGTGAAAGCTAAAAGAAAGCCAATTTCAAATATATATACATTATGATACTTTTGTGTTATTGTTTTGACAGAAACTTTAAAAAACCACAACTAAGCTCGAAAAACTTAGCATTTTTTTAGTTTTCTCAAAAAAACTTCCTTAAGGAAGCGTTTTTCAGGTTACTTGGTGCCATACTTTTATTAAGCTTACTAAATTAGCTACAGTTCAAGCTTATCCTGAGTACTCTAGAACCATAGGTTGCAAAAACACAGCTAGTCAAATATAGGCATTTCTTTTAAAAGTGAAAAAAATAATATCTTTGACTAGCTGAGTCTCCGCAACCAATGGACCTAGACTGCTCGGTTTAGACTCAAATTGTAGCAAATGTAATTAGCTTTACAAAAGTTTATTACAATAAAACCTGAAAAATGCTTCCTTAAGGTAGTTTTTGTTAAGAAATTGAAAAAAAACATTATTTTTCGAGCAGCACAGGATTTCAGGGTTTCATACTTGAGTATAAACTACTCTCAAGAGACCTAACAAACATATTTAAAAATCGTAGTTACATGCCCGTTTGCGATTATTGCCTTTTTTGTGTAGATATTGACTAGATTTTTTTTTATTTCCTAACAATTTATTAATATTTCATACTTCTGAGTTATGGTTTTTTGAAGTTTCTGTCAAAACAATAACATAAAAGTATCATAATGTATATATATTTGAAATTGGCGGACCGATTTAGATGATTATTTTTTTGTTCGATTGAGTTTTCTTGCGAGATGGTCCCATTTATTTTTTTTTCAAATAGGTTCAGTAGTTTACAAGTAATCCTGAAAATACTATGATATTAAATCAACTAACTTGACAATTTTGTTATTTATGAACCGAATTAGATGTTTTTTCTTGTTGGGGAAGGGATACCTTTGTGTAGTCTTTTTAACCGACTTCAAAAAAAGGAGGTATTCAGTTTGTATGCATGTATGTTTTTCCGCGATTATCTCACGTTTGGCTGAGCCGATTTTTCTACCTAAATAATATACCTACACTACCTAATACAGAAGGTACTTACACTAAAAATAAAAAAATAAAAAAATCTGAACTGTACTACTCAGACGATGTTGTGTATTATAACCTTATAGAACATTTAATTCCCTTTCATTAGACACCCCACACTTGTATATAGGGTTTATAAAATCTTTAATTTAGAGGTTTATCTAATGGCGGTAACTTCTTGGCATAATTATGCGTTTTTTACGAAACGCTCAAGGGTGTCAGCGCGACACCCTATCTTATCTTGTTCAGTAGGGTCCAAATATCACGAAAATAAAAAAAAACTTATGCGGACGCGAAAACACGCTTCACCCTCATTTGTTCTGAGGCTCGCTCGGACTTATGTATTCTGTGCTCGGACTATGGCCTTCGAGTATCTTGACAGACTAAGTAGTAGGGGCGCGTGGGGCAGGGGCTTTTCACTTAGTACTTGACTCACTACAAGGGAGCGCGGCCTAAGATTTTAGTTGCGGATTTATTTGATAGATGGCGCTCATTTTTCGTTTGTCAAACAGTCGAGAGATGTCGCTATGCCGTGCTGAATCGCGGTATCGTGTGTCTTTCACAGTTTTATATAGTCAAAGCTGATTAGCTATAAAGTAAATTGTTTTAAATTTATTTCATGACATAGCGGTTACCTCCCAAAAAAATTACAAGTCAAGATTTATAGAAACCTACTAGTACCTATATTATAATATCGTACACTTTTTGTCACATTTCGTTAGATGGCGTTGATCATTAGGTCTGACTGATAACTCTATCTCTAGTATAATAATGTACTCTATGGCGTGGGGTGGTAAAGATGTTACTATAACACACACATCAACTTTGTCTAGGGATACAGGGTGTTATTTTCATACAAACAAGGTAACTTTGAAGCCTTGGTTTCCTGCCAGGGATGTAGTGTGCTGTGATCTGATGATGGCTATCCAGGGAGTGAATGGCGGAGATTCAAATCGCTATACACACACCCAACTGATCTGTACCCTTAGCACGAACAGCCATCGAGAAAAAAACGCACGTAAAATTACTCGATAGACAATTCTCTACGGAAATTTAAGTTTCGCTATTCGGCGGTAGATGGCGTTGTACAAATTTTCCATACTAAATTGCACTATCGAATGATTTTACGCACGTTATTTTTTTCGGTTCGTGCTAAGGGTACTGACCAGCATTCTAAACGATTATAGGACATGTTTAAAAAACCGCGAAAATAGCATGAAAATGAACTCTGACCTTAAGTATTCTTTCAGAATGCTGATCAGATCAGTTGGGTGTGTATAGCGATCTGAATCACTCTGGAGCCATCAGCACAGCACAGTACATCCCTGACAGGACACCAAGACTTCAAAGTTAACTCGTTTGTATGAAAAGAACACCAGTATCCCTAGACAAAGTTGATGCGTACCTATATAAATAACGGTCGACGTGTAGCTGACCCGATAAAAACATCTTCTGTCTTGGCTACGCCTTTCACACAATGAGACCCATGAAGATTTCAGGGACTATTTAAAATTGTCTTTCAACGACTTCTTAAAAACAGTAATAACAGGCTCCTGTCCTGGGGCCTTACTATGAGCTCTTATAGCAGGGCTTATAAATTGAACTGCCTTATTAGGGTTCCGTACCAAAATGGTAAAAAGGAACCCTTATGGTGTGACTCAGTCTGTCTGTCTGTCACAGCTGGATATCTCGAGAACTACTAGAAATTTGAAATAGGTAGTTAAAGATGACCTTTGTCCGAGTATTTTGCAAATAAGAAAGAAATAAAAAAATAAATAGTTTTTTCAATACAGTTGCTCGAAAATGTAAATTTACGATGACAGTCGAGCGTTCGGAAAGTTGATTTTACCGCACGCCGTGCGTTTTTGTTTACGGATTAGTACAGCGTGCGGAAAGTTGATTTTACCGCACGCCGGCGCCGTGCGTTTTTGTTTACGAACGTTTTTTGTAATTTTTACTAGCTTCCGCCCGCGACTTCATCCGCGTGGACAGTAGAAAAATATAGCAACCAGTTTAAAATGACCCCTTTAGTGTATGAAAGCTAGTACTACGGAGAGTTCAAGCTGTTTCCCTGGTACCACCCACCTGAATTTGATGAAACATAGCTTAGATTTTAAGTTGGACCTCAATCTACTAAATTGTGAAAAATCCATCAAAATTCGTTTAGCGGTTTTTGCGTAATTCGCGCACAAATATTTAGAATTTACAGTTTTATTATATGAATAAATTACAATTTCCAGCAGTACCTATAATGTTTTCTCGCAAATGTATTGAAAAACGTAGTATGGCACACGGTTGTTAAGGTTTTTTAAAACTCGTGACGATTATAAACCCTCGCCTACGGCTCGGGCTTATAAAACGTCAACTCGTTTTAAAAACCTCCTTACTAACCTTGTATCATAAACTACTATTTTACAACAGAGACTGAAAAGGGGTCTTAAAATTTTTAAGTAGGGCGACTAGGGCATGTGGGGTATCATATGAAAGAGCGCTGTTTGCACATTTTAAACAATTTATTCTTTTTTTTTAGGCCGCATAGTTTTCGACTTATGATGAAAAATGTAAAAAAATACACCGTTCCCCCCCCTCCTTTATCTCCGAAGTTAAAGTATAAGTAAAAGTATCTATGTACCAAATTTCAAGTCTCTAGGTTCAATGGTTTGGGCTGGGCAATAGTCTGTCAGTCACCCCTTCATTTTTATATAAGAGATTGTAAATGCCATGTAGCTCGAATTTGACTTGCACTTGGCCATTTTCTTCTATGATACTAGAACGTACTTTTTTTCAGCCAAAAAAACATGCAAACTGTGTCTGTTTCGTGAGAATAACGAGTGGTACTGCGGCAGAGCATATACTCCCTGGCAGTACCACACCGACCCTTTGTTTAGACTAAAATACGCAACGTACAATTGGGATGTTGACTATTTTTTTTATTTTATGTTACATAAATTACCTCTCAAAAAAAGAAACATTGGTAAAAGAATTAATTCGCTAGCATGAAAACTGCCCGAGATATCAGTGTGAAATGCGCACAAATGGACTCGATCAAAAACGCTCCATACTAATGGCTTGCACGTTATGACGTCACGCCGTGCTAGTTTGTATGCAACGCATAGGAAATTTGTTCAGCAGCTATATTAAATATTGTGTTTATCAAAATGGTTTCTTCGACAAATTTGCTATACATTTTACGGACTAATTAAAGGTATCATTTATTTTAATAAATTTTATACTTTTTAAATGGACTTGTCCACCCAACTTTGAAGGGTCATAAAACAAATAATATGCAATATATAAAACCAAGAGGTATACAAGCTACTCTAAAAGTTTAATATGTTTACGATTTTTATTAGTATTTCGTTATTTTATTCATTAGTCAACATCCCTATTTTTTTGCTGGCGTACAAATTACGAACAATTCATGAACATTTATTTTAAACAGGATTTGCACTTGTTTGGCGTCGTGGTACTGCGACAGAGTATACAACAATAATTCCGTATCTTCAGGGTAAAACTTAAACACAGATGATGATACTGTCACGTATCAGTGGCAAAAAAAAGAAATGATTATTGAATAAATAAGCTTTATTTTTGGCCAAACTATTACAATTCATAAACTTCACGTTACATCTATTGAAATAAAAAAGCTAATTGTAGTATTCAACTAACATAATAATCAATAAATTTTATATAAAATAGAGCGCGAACTAAATACATAAAAAAACTAGTCCCAACATTTGAAATGTGAACGGACATTTCATACGGAATACTGTAATGTATTTTTTTATAATCCAAAAAGTGGGGTACTATTCTAATAATTTTATAAAAGGGAAGCCTTAGATTAGATTATTACATTAAGAAGAGCACCAGTGGTGTCCACTGAAGCACCTTCTATCCCTTTCGCTCAAGCGATTATGCCACCATACTTTTATCAAATGACTTGACATTTTATCGAGCTAGACATACCATCATAATAAAAAAGGTAAAAAAATTATGATATAGGACCACCATAGAATTCATATCGCTTTGATATATCACTTTGTGAACGATACAACCATCCAGAAAATGGCAACACAATATCGGGGTCAAGTCTGCTAATGTATTCGTCAAAATCGTAGTTCAATGGTGTTTGAATGGTAATGCTTTTTGACACACACTTTCTTGTTTCTTAAACCCAAAACGGAAACATATTCGGCCTTACCACAAAAGATTTTAAAACACTGTTTAGTAAAAACACTGGTTAAATGTGATGCCGTCTCTTTCAAACAATATTGTCAAAAAAGTGACAGCATCACATTTAAACAGTGTTTTAGTTAAACACGTGTTAAACAGTGTTTTGTGGTAAGGCCGATTGTGTCTCGATTTTGGGTTTAAGAAACGAAAATAGTGTCAAAAAGCATAACCATTCAAACACCATTGAACCACAATTTTGACGAAAACATTAGCAGACTTGACCCCTGTACTCCTCTTTCACTGGTATAAATTGCGAAAGAGACATACCTCTCGATAAAACATCTCTAACAATTTGAGTATTCCGCCCGATTTTGTGTACTTGTTAGCTTAGTACTAATTTTATACACGACGGGAACGACATCATACTAATACTTTCAATATTATTGCCAAGATTCGCGTCACCGACACAGTTATAGAGCAATACGTGAATTATTAAAAATAGACTCCTCTCATTTGGTGCAACGTTATCCTTACATAGTATTTATGCTACTTTTGGTACTTACTCTGGTTATTTTTAAAATCGCTTCTTCTGTGCGGTACATACAATGAAATTAATATCAAATGCTATAGGAATGCTGGTGGTAGCATGTGTGTCGATATAAGTGGACTGACTATAGGATTTTCAGTTCGATTTTTGAGAGTAACAAAACAATTATCAACCATAATAGTCCGTTTTTTTATGGGAACAGTATGACATTTTGGAGTAAAGCAATGCCACTTGGTACGAATGTTATACACGTCCACCTGAGCCCAAATCGCCCGGTAGCCACTTATAACTCTGTGGCAGGTGGGGGGGAGGGGGGTTCAAAGTACAGAGCTCCCGGCGCTTAGAAAAAAATATCTGGCGGATTAGTTTGAACCTTTGAGTCAAGTTTGGTGTCGTTATCGGGTAACTAGATGATGCCCAATTTATTCCCCATACCAGTTTTTTAGGGTTCCGTAGCAAAATATGACGCAATACTTAAAATAATAAATTTTTAGTAGTAACGAAATCCAAACAAACCCTCATATTTTCATTTTTTTTGTATTAAACTTGGTTTATAAAAAATACCGTCTGAAAGCCCATTTAATGCAGATTCTAAAAACATTAACAATAAATTTAAATTTAACTATTTTTAATGTAAAATAAATTATTGAAAGTACAGCAACGTTCGTCAGTGCAGCGTAGGGGACGGCAAAAAGACCCAAAAAACAAGCACTACTAACAAAAAAAACCCAGAAAAGTGCGAGTCTGACTCGGGCATCCAGCGTTCCGTACTTACTTATCCCATCCCATCTTAACTGGTCTGGTAGGACCCGGTTAAGTTAACACTTACAAACTTTCGCCTTTATAATATTAATGTGCTATTTAATCATCTTCTATTCATAAAAGAAGTAAGGTAACATTGTTGAAATAAAGACAAATAATAATATAACGTTTCTGTCTTAATTTTATTTACAACCACCTCCACAGTTACATAACTCAGTACATTTGAGCTGGCGCTTGATACAATTGCACCTGGAACTGCAAGATTTCACGCACCGACATCTTGTTAATTCAAGGCATGCTTGAGCAGCCATAGGATTTTGGGTCCACAGTGGCACCCAAGCTTCTTCTTCTTTCTGCCAAACCCATTCAGATGGGCAAGGAATACTTTGACTCTTCTTTAGGCACTGCCCCCAAATATAAACAGCCTGTAAAACTGCCCTTAAAGTATGTTGTTTCAGGGCAGCTTCTGTGGGAGGCAAATTTTCGATTTGCCTGTCCTTTTTTGTGAACAAATGCTTGCGACACTCATTTACTGTCACAGAGGGGCATGATCTGAAAAATAAATATACTAATAAAAATGCAAATTCTGGATAAGATTATCTTTTAAATATCGTTTCTTTACCTGTCATACATTGTAATCACAAATTTTTGAATTTCAGCGTCTGCATATTCCCCTTTGTAAAGTGCTTCGAACCCTCGTGTGACATTCGGATATGCCATCCATGCCACAAACGCGGTTTTTTTCCCTTCCGTTTAAAGATGAGGTTGTGTCACATCCGGTAAAAGAATAGAATAAGGGCAAAACGTTTGATCTTTCAGGACCTGAAACAAGAAAGAAAACCATTTCTTTAGTATAATATTATTGTAAATCATGTAAAGAAATAAATTTGGGTAAGTACTAATAAGTCCGTTACTACCTCAACATGAAGCTATAGTGTGACATGCCAGGTATTGATGATTTCGTCCTGTTCCGATGTGTACCCATAGTTCTTTTAGGTCTTCTAGCTTATGAACACATGATATGGCTAGTACAACGACATCTGTGTCAACTGTTCTTAACATTATTTTGGAGTGTACCTGGCATGTCACACTATAGCTTCATGTTTAGGTAGTAACGGACTTATTAGTACCCAAATTTATTTCTTTACATGATTTACAATAATATTATACTAAAGAAATGGTTTTCTTTCTTGTTTCAGGTCCTGAAAGATCACACGTTTTGCCCTTATTCCATTCTTTTACCGGATGTGACACAACCTCATCTTTTAACGGAAGGTGGCAAAAAACCGCGTTTGAGGCATGGATGGCAAATCCGAATGTCACACGAGGGTTCGAAGCACTTTACAAAAGGGAATATGCAGACGCTGAAATTCCAAAATTTGTGATTACAATGTATGACAGGTAAGGAAACGATATTTAAAAGATAATCTTATCCAGAATTTGCATTTTTTTATTAGTATATTTATTTTTCAGATCATGCCCCTCTGTGACAGTAAATGAGTGTCACAAGCATTTGTTCACAAAAAAGGACAGGCAAATCGAAAATTTGCCTCCCACAGAAGCTGCCCTGAAACAACATACTTTAAGGGCAGTTTTGCAGGCTGTTTATATTTGGGGGCAGTGCCTAAAGAAGAGTCAAAGTATTCCTTGCCCATCTGAATGGGTTTGGCAGAAAGAAGAAGAAGCTTGGGTGCCACTGTGGACCCAAAATCCTATGGCTGCTCAAGCATGCCTTGAATTAACAAGATGTCGGTGCGTGAAATCTTGCAGTTCCAGGTGCAATTGTATCAAGCGCCAGCTCAAATGTACTGAGTTATGTAACTGTGGAGGTGGTTGTAAATAAAATTAATCCAGAAACGATATATTATTATTTGTCTTTATTTTCAACAATGTTACCTTACTTCTTTTATGAATCGAAGATGATTAAATAGCACATTAATATTATAAAGGCGAAAGTTTGTAAGTGTTAACTTAACCGGGTCCTACCAGACCAGTTAAGATGGGATGGGATAAGTAAGTACGGAACGCTGGATGCCCGAGTCAGACTCGCACTTTTCTGGGTTTTTTTTGTTAGTAGTGCTTGTTTTTTGGGTCTTTTTGCCGTCCCCTACGCTGCACTGACGAACGTTGCTGTACTTTCAATAATTTATTTTACATTAAAAATTGTTAAATTTAAATTTATTGTTAATGTTTCCGGAATCTGCATTAAATGGGCTTTCAGACGGTATTTTTTATAAACCAAGTTTAATACAAAAAAATGAAAATATGAGGGTTTGTTTGGATTTCGTTACTACTAAAAATTTATTATTTTAAGTATTGCGTCATATTTTGCTACGGAACCCTAAAAAACTGGTATGGGGAATAAATTGGGCATCATCTAGTTACCCGATAACGACACCAAACTTGACTCAAAGGTTCAAACTAATCCGCCAGATATTTTTTTCTAAGCGCCGGGAGCTCTGTACTTTGACCCCCCCTCCCCCCCACCTGCCACGGAGTTATAAGTGGCTACCGGGCGATTTGGGCTCAGGTGGACGTGTATAACATTCGTACCAAGTGGCATTGCTTTACTCAAAATTGTATACCTTTCCATACAAGCCTTCCCATAAAAAAACGGACTATAATTAGTCATACATAAGACACAATCTAATTTAATATTTTCAAAGTAATAAAAAAAACCATTTATCTTACTCTTTGTACTATCATGAATGAGTATCAAAAGAAAGAAAATTTAGACACGTAAAATTGAGCAATCTTTCGTATTGCACTTGGGTTTAAAATCTAAGTTAAATCTAAATAAATACATAAAGATTAAATTTACATGAAAAAAAAACATTATTTTGGAGGAAAAGTTGAGTATTTTACAACTTTATAAACATTTTTTTACTCATTTACTCTCGCAAACCGAACATCGAGTCACTTAGATATCTAAGAAAAACATCAAAAAATTGGAAATGTATTTCTAAACATTATTGTATAAAACTAGCGCGTAAACAGTATTGCTACAGACAAATAGAAAATGTATTTAAAATAGTCATCAATGTAAATACAATTTGATAAACACTATATCGATTTCATGTGACATATAAATTGTATAGAATTCTCATACAAATAACTATACTAGGTAGTATGCTATACGAGGTTTATTTTAATCATGTTCTGGTGCCCAAGTGCTTTTAATCTAAATTGTCAATAATGCTTTCAGTCAGCCACATTTGACACAACAAAGGTTTGGAAATACGCGGTTTTTGGTGAAATAACATTTATTTTAGAAACCTATGTTAATTGTGACTACCGTGCACTACCGTACCATTCTCACCGAATTAATAACACATATTTACTTTTATGAGGTATAAAGTTTAAATAAGTCTGACTTTGTATTGCTTATTTTTAACTTTACTTTTAATAATAATAGTAAGTAATTTCTAATTTAATAATCAATAGTTTATGAGTGAAATGTATAAATATGTATTACGTATATTCATAGTAAGCACACCAGATTTTTTTAATCATACATAATATGACAGAAGTGACTTCATGTATGGTTTGGTTACACGATAACACCTAATTTCTTTACATTATGAAGCTTATTAAAGGTAAGGCATTTTATATCTGCATTGACAATAGATTTAAAGATGTAACCGATTCGCTATTCTTATAACGCCGTTCAATACAACCTAATATTATGAAGGGGACAAAGAATTTAACGATTTCAAAGTACTAGTAGAGAATTCTTCAAGTACACGAAAAGGTATCCCCGTCTCTTTCCATCATCGGGCTGTAGGAGTATAGCGCTCCAGTTACGTTTATATATCTATGGTATTAGCATTCTAAGGATCAGCACAGACCAACGAAGTGACAGCGAAGAGCGTTTATTTTTTATCAATTGAAAGTCGACCTTAATGGCATTTGCATACGGTCCTTCACGCAAGCAAGTAACAAACGACAAATTTCAATTGATAATGAATCATTCTTTTCGTCACCACTCCGTTGGTCTGTACTGACTCTTAGGAACACAATAAAGTATTTTAATGTAAAAGTAAACATCAGTGAGAACAGCTAGTCTGTGCGGAAAGAGGACCGTTTTGTCATGTTAACGACAAGGTTACGTCATTATTTTGATTTCAATCAAGTCTTCTTATTTTTGCTTTGGCAATGCACTCCTCTTCAGGGAATACTTTTGCCAGTTTCAAGTGTTGGATAGGGTTCAGTGATATTGTTTCGGTTTGCATTAGAATGCGGATGCATCGCATTCCAAAGCTTCTTGGAGCGTTTGGCACCAGTACCAAGTATATCAAGTCAGTTTACTCGGTAAGTTCTGCGGAGTTACAATAAGTCTAACCTTCACTCGAGCGAGATCGCGCCTATTTAGAATGATTCCACATTTTAGTTGCGTAGACACTTGTAAAGTTGTAACACAACACCAATTTTAAGACACAATATCCACTATGAATTAATTTGCAAATAATTAAAAAAGCCATTGAACTGACCCGTCAAAATCTATCAGGTCAACATAGTCGTATAATGACGTAACAGTGCCCTCAACATGACAAAAGCTTACCTAGTCAAGACACTATAATGACGTGACAGTGCCCTCAACATGACAAAAGCGTACCTAGTCAAGACACTATAATGACGTGACAGTGCCGTCAACATTCAAAAACGATAATCTTCGGTCCTCTTTCCGCATAGACTGTACACGGAAGTTGACACCGTACGTATGGCACCAATTCCCTCCCCGCAGTCTAGTCTTTCCAGTCTTTCTTGATGTCGAAGGCCCACTCCCACTGGAGATGCACGTTCTTGTCGTCGTCTGTGAACAGGCTGTTAACGGTGTAGGAGCCGCGCGCCATGAGCCCGGAGGGCGCGTCCTCGGGCGGCGTCGTGTACGACTGGATCTCGGCCTTGGGCGGGTACGAGCCTACCATGTGGGTCATTTTGTCCACTGGAAGAGAAGAGTAATTTATAGCGCCTTAAATAAACGTAATTTTGAAGACTGTTTTATAGACAATGTTTTCACATGGCTAAAGCAGTAACGCAACTATGTATTAAATAAAGGATCGAATCAGCACACTCACACAGACGCACTCAACTCACACAGACATATTATGCTAAGAGCTCAGCCCCCCTAGCCAAAGTAACATTTGCAAATTTTCGTTATCGCTTCGCTTCGAAACATGTATGTATTTGACGTTTTAAAATTCGCTTGTTAACGAAACCTTATGTCAATCCCATACTGTTTCGAAAGCGAAGCGATAACGAAGATTTGCCAATGTTCAAAGTCAAAGTCAAATAAACTTAATTATTAAGTACTTTTGAATCGTCTATATTTTCCTACCACCCGTTCCAGACTTTGACAAGGCCCTCAGTACCTTTAAGCTAGGAAGTGAAAGTGAAAGTGAAATAAGCTTTATTCAAATAAACTTAATTATTAAGTACTTTTGAATCGTCTATATTTTCCTACCACCCGTTCCAGACTTTTTTAGCTGACAAGAAGAACGGGCGCAAGAAACTTATCAGCTGTAACAGCCATAAGTAACGATATTTACAAACATGAATCTATCAGCGCGTTTTTTTTTCGATCGATGGTCGTGCTAAAGCTAGGGTTTCCTAGGATGACGGTGCCGTCATATTACGGCCGTAATTTAGCGGCGTAGAACGTTGTCTATGTAAAACAATATGGCGGCGGCAAAATATAATACGGCGCGCCATATTGTTTACATAGACAACGTTCTACGCCGCTAAATTACGGCCGTAATATAACGGCACCGTCATTCTAAGAAACCCTAGCTTTAGCACGACCATCTATTAAAAAAAAACGCGCGTAAAAGTACTTACAGTAATTATCTATGGAATATTTCATTTCGCTTTTCGGCGGTAGATTGACTGTACAAACCCATACAAAATTACTCTTTCGAATGTTTTCACGCGTGTATTTTTTGCGATAGCTGTTCGTGCCAAGGGTACTGAGCAAAATTCGCAATGCGGCCTACTACAGAAACGGTAGTCGTGAGTGCCGACTCCCGAGTCATGTCGGTAAAACAGCTTGGCAAAAAAGTATGGCATTGATAAGGGGCGCCACTTTCAATGCCATTAGTGTTATTTTATGGCAAATTGGCAACACTGTCGACTACTCTTTTTTGTATGCAAAAACCGCGTTGCTCGTAAAAATATTTTAGTTTCGTTTCCAAACTTTCTTGCTAAGCTGTACGTGTACGCGCCGCAAACGAGAAAAGAGATTAGTTCAGATACTGCTTGCTATATCTACTGTGCTACTTATCTACGTACCGGCCACTTCCGGGCGAGCGGGAAAAATAAACCACACATTACATCGATGGCAACGAGGAAACATTGTAATTTATCCTATAAGGTGGTGAGCATTAACTATAAAATACGATAACAAACATTCGGACTGATTTGTTATAAAATTCAAACTTATTTGGAAAAAAACTTAGATTGCAATGACAATAAAAATATTACTGCTAGTGTTTTGTAGTTTGGTTACAAAGAAAGAGATTAATGTTGTCCATCAGCCATTTTTGATGTCCCCACTGCTGGGGCACAGGCCTTCCTTATGGGTTGGTAAGGAGGATGGGCCATAACCCACCACGCGGGCCCAATGCGGATTGGTGGGTGTTAACGACTGCAAATGCAGCCGGGACCAACGGATTAACGTGCCTTCCGAAGCACGGAGAAGCTCGAGATAATAAATTTTTGGTCACCCAACCTATGACCGACCCATGCGAACGTTGCTCAACTTCTGCAATCGCTGGGCCAGGCGCTAAACCACTGCGCCACCGAGCTCCTCTCCTCACGGAGATTAACGTTAATACTGAACAACTGGATTTAAGGCTGTTGGGTTGAACAGTGTAATCAAGGTTTCCGCGATCCATTTTTCTTGTAAACAATAATGAACTCTAATCTTAATGCGTTAGGAACTACTTTCGCGTGATAAATGAAGAATATTTGTAATACCTCCAACACCCATTCGGTACGTCTTTTGGACGTATTTGAGCCCGTGCACGATCTCCCTCTGTACAATGAAGTCGATTCTTATCCTGTACTGGACACCCTCCTTGATCACGAACACCTGGAAATAAATAAAAGGGGTTTAAGTATGAAATTGCTCACACACAGAGGTTCTCATATCTTCTATGATGATAAAGATGCTTCGGTTACTTGTTATTATTTCGAATTATGATCATAACGGTCCACTATCAGCGATAAAAATATTTCTCAATTTTTCCTGAACGAAAAAAGTATCTTAAAAGTGACTCCTTTTTTCGTGACTTATTTTTTTCATTTAACACGTGGGGCATTAGTTAGCCGAGTGTTTAAACATTTTTGCATAAAAGTTTTAAAACATTAGCGTTCATAGTTGTTAAATAAATTAAGAAAATGTTAGTACGGAAAATGCGAATCCTCTAAAATTCTCACTACAAAACAGCCATTTCATGCTTTAACCCCTACCTAATTCACTGCAGTTTCAGTCTTATGAAGAAAGCAATAAGAAAGAGTTTTGTTTAACAGACATTCAGACTATGTACTTTCATATTCTCTAACAGTGGCCCTACCATGAGTTGGTTGACGAAAACTGTTTTCGCTACCCGTAAACTAAAAAAGTTGCTGTAGGTTTTACACCGAGAAAGTCTACACATTTATATTTCTAACGTCACTCGAATGACTCATGCCATTTCCCAGACACACTTGAATTTTATCTTGAACAGAATGATATCATAGCGTTTAACAAGACTGCATTAAAAAACTAAATGTTTCTTCAATGTTATTTGTCAGGCAATTAGACATATTCTTTTGAACAAGTGTGATTTTTTTTTCAGTAAGTTATTGAGCGCGACGGTTTCCCCCAGGCACCCGCGAGACGGGTTATACGTCATTGAAAAGAATATCCGTCAAGGCCCAATGTCACAGAACATTAAATTTAATTCCAAGATTTATTTAATTTACAATAAGGCAAATATTGCCTGGCAAAATATTTGATCTCTGGGTGCCTGGAGGCACCCGCGATGCCTGGGGGAACCCGTGGAGCTCAATAGGTTAAGTACCCACCTAAGCTAATTTTGTTTTTGTTTTTTTTATAGTCCTTCTTCCACTATGGTATTTGCAATAATTTTAGCAGTCTCTAAGAGACTTCGCAAAATAGTTTTGGTACTATTTTATTTACCTATTCATGTCGATCTTGGAATCATAATTCTGTAAAACTAGCATTGTAGTCGGTTATTGAAATAGGTCAAAGCTAGAATCCTGATTTATTTATTTATTATTTGTGATATGACTAACATAAATCTACGTCACTTCACAAATGACTAAACTTCAATTTGCGTGCTCGCTAATTTATGCCTTAATCATTTAAGTATAGAGTCTAATCTTGGGTAGAAAGCTAGCGTAATATAAATAACGACGACACGGATCTAATCGGAACGCCATTCAGCTAATATTTAGATGGCGTGTATACTTGTCGCTCGCGTAAATCAACATGTTTGCAAGCTAAGAATGATCACAAGCTCAAACTAATTTATTCTGTCTAAGCAGACTTGGATGTAAGTCAGGATGTTACGTCAAATATTGGAAAGGGGACATCGTAGGTACTGGAAGAGGCTAGAAGCTCAGCATGAATAAAATAGTAATTCAATATTTTAGTTAATGAGTTATCTATTAAAACTATTTAGTCTGAAAAGCTGGATGGCGCAGTGGTTTATGAAGCTTGATAGCGCAGTGGCTCACGCGTAAACATAATAATTTTTTTTTGACTAATAAAGAATAACCTTACCTAGTCAGATTAAAATTTTCAATAATATGTAAGTTTTATAAACGCTAGAAAACTAGAAAAGACAAACTGTTATTACAGAGAATTGTGAAAATAATAACGCTGACCATATTTAAAAAAAACAAGATTATTTGGGTTATTATTATGCTAGCACGGTAGCACGATAACCTCCTTTCTATTTTCTACAATAACCGTCGTCGTATCAACTATAGCAACCTAAACCTTAAAAAGGGGAATATAAAAAAATCAAAGGCGAATTATAACACAAACATCCTGTACGTGTGACGAGTTGGCGCGTGGCCAGACTCTGTCGTTCCGTATCGGACGATAATTGCTGGAGTTTATGTGCCTCAAGCGGTGCAATGATGCAGAGAACACCTGTCACTCGAATGAATTATTGTTGGGAAGCGAAGCGATTTTAAGCAGTCGGGCATAGTGATAGGAAAGCATAAACCCTTCATACAGGCGTGATGTAAGAGGCGACGATCAAAATGCAAGATCAAGTTGTTGTAATAGCTACAGATTAGCCGGCAGGGGTGCCCATACTTTTTTTTAAATCGATCGACCTAGCAAAAATTTATGACTTAAGGGGCCATAATAGGAAAACATGGTTTGCGCGGGCCATATTTTTATATAGAAAACGTAAAGTTGTAGCCACAAAAAAAAAACATACGACAAGCTAAAGAGATTATCTAGTAGCTACAAGTATTAAATTGCGTATAAACCTCACAGATGATTGTAAAAAAAACAGAATTTCATCAAAAGCGCTTGTCGCGGGTCATATTTTTGGCGTAAATAATAGCGGAAACGTATAGAATTCTACATCAAAATACACTTTAACGTACTGTGCAGTTGCTCCAATAACTTTTTTCAAGAAAGATAATTGTGCTAAATATTATAATGAAAAAACAACATAAAACATTGAAAAAGTGCAGAAGTGAGGTTATTTTCCATACTCTTTACACGTAAAGAAAAAGACAGAGACAAATGATTTCGCGTAACGGAGCCTTAAGAGATCGACATTTTGACCATAATAACTTAACACACCAAATATTTATCATGACAAAAAAATGCATAAGTAAAACTACATTGGGTGCAAAGTGTCAAATCTGTTATCCTTGGCGATCGAACTCAAAAGCTCTCGAAAAAATGGGCACCTCAGAATTAGCGAAATGATATGAGTATAAAGATGACGTAACGCTAAATCTAAATCTGATACAAGTTTATTTGCTCAGTCTTCTATGAGGAAGGGAAGCATTTTCTCAATAATTCATAGTTTGCCAAAGCTTTGTTTGCAATTGTGTTGATTGTTATATGGTCTTTATTTTATTTATAGATAAAAAGTAGACTTATTCTAGCCGCTGAACTTTGCAAGCATCCTCTTATTAATTTAGAAATCTTAATGATTTCGACACAAGTGTAAATAAACTTGAATGATACAGTGGTGCCGTGCAGAGTTCTTTTATTAAATTAGTGACAAGAATGATAATAAATGTTCAATCTTCATGATTTTTCATTACCACAGACTTATGTCATTATGTTCATTATTTTTCATTACAACAGACTTATGTTCCTAACAAATACAATGAGTTGTTATAAAGTATTCTATTCTTGTACATACCTAACACTCACATTTCTCTTATTTCATTTCGTACAGATTAAGCAAGCTTTAGCAAGTAGGATCATTATTTAATATTTGTACTTGTTAAGTTTTAGCCTTTCCATGCCTATTAATTCTAAGAGGCAATTTCACACATTAATTTAAATTAATGGAAGTAAAACAGGAAATTAGTTTTACCCTGAAATAGTTTCCATTATGCTTAAGGTTACCTGCCTATCAACAGTGCACATAACTACTTATTTATAAATCTAATGCCTGAATAATAATCGTCATGAATATTTTATTACCAGAAAATAGAACATTTAAGCTGTTATGGGTAGTAAAAGTAAAATATCGAGCAAGTTTACTCATGTCAGGTCGATAATATACTTTGATCATTATTGTTTTATTATTGTTTGGAGCTCGGTGGCGCAGTGGTTTAGCGCCTGGCCCAGCGATTGCGGATTCTAAACAACGTTCGCAAGGGTCGGTCATGGGACGGGTGACCAAAAACGTATTATCTCGAGCTCCTCCGTGCTTCGGAAGGCACGTTAAGCCATTGATCCCGGCTGCATTTGCAGTCGTTAACACCCACCAATCCGCATTGGGCCCGCGTGGTGGGTTATGGCCCATCCTCCTTACCACCTATAAGGAAGGCCTGTGCCCCAGCAGTGGGGACATCAAAAATGGCTGATGGGACATTATTGTTTAGTATGGGGAAAGTATATTCTGTACTTCTTTATGGTTTGACCATATACATATGTATTTTATTATTTATTTCACGTGAAGACTATTAATTAACCATTAGTAGTTAAACACGTCTCGTTATACCACAGACCAAACATAAAGTGAAAGCTCAGTTCAGCCATTTTATGGTTAGCCATTAAACGGTTTGATTCAGACATAGACGGGAGTTATTTGCTTGTAAGCTGTAATAAATTGGAGATAAAACAATGAACTTCAATAAATCGGAAAATAAAAAATCTAATATGCGGTGCAGCACAACTAAAATGACAGGACTAAACTGAATTTTAGCTCATTTATTCAGCTAGTCAAGAACTTATCACTACATAATAATATATCAAAAAAAATATCAAAAAATTATTTATTCAGTCTAGGCTGTTACAAGCACTTGTGAATGTCAAAGAAGCTACCCCATCGGTTCGCAAACCCTGAGCGGGAGACCTTGTAACGAGAAGAACCGGCAAGAAACTCGTCAAGGGCTGCTTTTTTCTCCCTGTATATTTCATACAGAGTCGTCTACATTGAAAAATGAGCTCCACATTTAAAGTGAGGTCATTTTCCATCACAATAATTAACAAAAGTTTGCACACAATGGGTAGGTAGGTTGAAATTAAATACCTACTACATATCGGATATTCATATTCATATTCATATTCATTTATTGCAAGTCACGAGTTGGAATGGGTGTTACAATATTGGTATGTACAAGTGACGCCCTGCTAGGGCACAGCAAACATGAGGGGCAACTATCGCCTCTTACTTATAAAATTAATTTCCTTAAGTACCTATTCAAATCAACACATGCATATAAACTAACAGTGACAACTTAACTACTATTGCAAAAAGTACTTTGATATTGTATTATATTTTGATATAATATATAACTAATTAACATTCATCATTATGTTGTTCCAAGTATGATCAATATTATTTTTATATTATTGTATTATTATATATTATTTTAAACCATATTCTATTTTATTTATTTCTATTTAAGTAATATTCTGTTAGTGGAGATATCGAAGTGGGTAGGTATTACGAATTGCCTACATTTTTTTTCTTCTATAATCTGTCGTTAAAAAATTCTGAAATATCATAATAACATTTATCTATTAAAAATGATTTTAGATGGTTAATGAATATGGTGAGCTTTTGTATATCTTTTAGGTTATTAGGGATATGATTATAAATCTTTATTACCATATGATGAGGGCTAGACGAGACGAGTTTCATAGTGGTGAATGGTTTGTTTAGTTTGTTAAGGGTTCTATTATTTCTTTTATTTGTGTTTTTCATAGGGGAGTATAGTTCTCCATGTTTTCTCACAAACTTGCACGCTTCCAAGATGTAAATGGACGTAAGGGTCAAAATTTTGTGTTTTACAAAAAAGAATCTACAAGATGTCATTTGGTCAATATTCGTTAGTATCCTTACACATTTCTTTTGCAAATATAATAGGTAATTGTGGTAGGTGACTGATAGGTAATTGTGAGAGTAAATAACTTTCAACTAGTTGAGAAATCAGTAATCACTATGTCTGCTACTCGAAAGTGCACCTAAGTAGGCAAAATTTACCAAAAAACACTTGATACAAGACAAAAAATAATAATAAAAAAACGCAAGTCTTACAATTCAATATGCGTTAAGATAGGTACTCAGAAGCAGACCCATTCCCCACTGGCAGCACCCGTTCACGAGCATGACGCGTGGACCAGCCATCGCTTCGCTCAACCATATTTGAGGGAACGTAACGACCCGCCCCACACGACACCACCGCAGAAATGATTAAAGAGAGCATGACATACTTAGGCTACCCATCCTAAGGCATTGAATTGAAAACTAATATCCAAAAGCTTTTCATAGGCCTTTACTTACAAAAACTACTGACTATAGAAAGCAAAATGATTGCAATAAAAAAAAGAGAAATCAAAACAAGGTTTACTTGCCTATTAGTTTTATGTTTTGAGTAAGTAGTGCCATACATATTGATAATATCAAACAGAAAAAAAAAAAAAAAAAAACAATGTCCTACCGCTTCACCGCGTCTGTCTGTTTGAACGCGATAAACTGAATGTTTTTGATAATACTGAATGAATTTTCATAAGGTTTTCACTAATGGACGATAAGAATAAAGAGGAAGGTTTAGGCATAATTCGCAAAGGTGTTGTGTAAATTAACTGAAATTAGGGTGATGATTTTTGAAGATGACAGAAAAAAAACATGCTGACTAGGAGTTTTGCGCTGCGTAAATCGCCTACAGAAAAATACATGTACATGAGTCGTATACTATGCTATGCTATGTACTGTCAGCAAAGCTATGAGCTGAACACCTTATGGTTCATTTCTAGATTGAGTAGTCTGTATTGTCTTGCATTTACCCAAAAGTCACAAAAGCATCATTTGTATAAAAATAATGGAGGCAGGTAAAGACGAACTTTTAGTTCCATCCTTGCAAGCGATTTATTTTCAAACTGTTAATGTCATAACTTTGCTGACTGTACCTGTGCCAAGCCAGGGTGGGTAGCTAGTAGGTTTATAAAGCAGTTATTTTTTTTATTAATAATGGTTAATACCAAAACATTAAATCAAATGTTTTGTTTTTATATCTTTACAATTACTTAATATTGTTAAGATCTTGAGTTCAATGAATTTTATTACGGACTCGGGTCAGGGGGGTATAACTCCGCGCTTAAACTTTTATATTAGCCTACTGCTCGCGGCCCACTCCAAGAGGGCCATTGTCGAGGGATATCACCGCGCCGACCGAAACGCGCGGCCGCGGCGTGTGCAAGCGACGAGAGCGCAGCGCGTGAACGTCACCAACGAAACGAGTCAGTCAAGCGCCGAATGCGAAACTGCATGCACTTCGTTTTTGATACTTAATTACTAACGTACCTACCTACCTACCAAAGTTTATTGTATTTTTTGTATACATATTTACATACTTAGTTGTATCGAAGTTCGAAATATGGCACCAGTAAAGAAAAAAGCTAAAAAATACTATTTTTTTTCACCCATCCCATAACTGACCCTTGCAAAAGTTGCTTAACCTCCGCAATCGTTGGGCCAGGCGCTATAGCACTGCGCCATCGAGCTTCTCTAACTACTTAGAAATACTTATTATTTATGCTCTTTAAATATGCTCAGCTCACCTATTGGTAGATTTATTTTATTTTATAAGTAGGTACCTATTATAGTAATTTCATTATTTATTCATGGGCATAACGAATGTTTTCTATGATATCAGTAACTAGCGAGTAGCAACCCCGAAATGTGTCGGTTGAGACAGAGCTATGCAACAGAAAGAGACGCCTCTCTTTCTTCTTCGTAGGTGCATATAATTTTATCCACGCAGCGTTGTGCAGTTTGAAATTGTACTTTATTGCCGTGCAGCGAGAGTAGCTTATTATTTGATGGTCCTCGCGGGGTCCGACTTCTGTACGTTAGTACTATTATATATTCTGTGCTCGGGTGTTATACACAGTGAACACATTTGCTCACAATCAATTTGTATAATAAAAATGTATTGTTGTTACTGTAATTTGCATTACTGCAGTCACAAAGCTGATTGTTTGTACAGGCGACGACACATCAGTCATGTTTAGTTCAATGCGATTAAATTTACAATAATCAGTGATCCACTTTAACTTTACTCGAGAATGTAAGACAAAAAGTAAATTCTACAACCTGCGCAAATAAAGGATGGGATTGAAAATTGCGGCTCACTGCCTTCACTGCGCTTACTTACACTGTCACAACAGAGTGCCTAGCCAAAGTAACATTGGCAAATCTTCGTTATGGCTTCGCTTTCGAAACATGTATGGGATTGACATGTGGTTTCGTTAACAATCGAATTTTAAAACGTCAAATTCATACATGTTTCGAAGCGAAGCGATAACGAAAATTTGCAAATGTTACTTTGGCTAGGGGGGCAAGTGTGACTGAGAGAGCGATAGGTGTGATATTTAATGCGCGAGCGAGAAGTGAATATTAAAGACGTAATTTCTAATCCCATTCTTTATCTGCGCGGGTTATTAAGATTAAAATCGTCGTTTTGTAGTGCAAGTGCTTTGACGTTGCCGCAGATCAATGTATATTGTCAATTTAATTGTATTGTACGCCTATCTTGTACTTAGGTTAGATTTAAACTGCCTCTGTGGTCTAATGGTCCTCCCACCCGTGTAAGAAGCAGGGTCCTGGGTTCGATTCCCAGAAGGGGGGGTACATTTTGTATTCGGTTTGGTTAGTGGTAGGGTAGGGCTTATTTCAAGTCCGCCTGGCTAGCTACCACCATCTTACCTAAGTCTGACGCCATAACTATTTAAAAAATGGTAAGATGGCCAGTTCCTCAGTGATGAGGATTTCGGGTGTAGTGCGCTTCCACCATCGGCCTTATCGTCACTTTACCTCAGATAAGGTGAAGATCAAGCACTAGGACTATCTCGTTGTGCATAAAAAAAATAGGAATGAAGCATAGTTTGACATCTTTCTTACCTGTTTCTTGAGGTCTGTGAGGTCTCCAGACAGGTCCAGTTCCACATCATCTCTCCCCACAACACATAAGGCCAGTTTCTTCACTATCACCTTTCGAGGGTCATTGGGCTCTAAGGAAAGAACATAAGAGGTGAAAAGTATTAGTTGGGGCAGATTATAAATAATACAACAAGCTATGTATATACATCAACTTTTATTTTTAACTTGTTTTATTTTTATTTTTAACTTTATTTTCATTTTTACCTTTGATAATGCATTCTATTCTAACATTTTTCGTTTTCTTTTCTTTGCATATCGCCTGTTAAGGTGGAGGTCAGCCAGCCATTTCATGATCTTAGCTTTTTTTAAATAATGACTTGGTTTACGAGTAATAAAAATAAATTTATTGGCGGCGCTAGTAGTGGGTAGTAGGGCGCCTTAAGTACATACAACAATATTATGAAAAAAAATTGATATATTTTTTTTCAGTGCAACTGGATTATTTTGGCAAAGTCAATTTTTAAGCCTATCGTCAAAGTCAGTCTTTATTCAAATAAACTTAATAATTAAGCACTTTTGAGTCGTCTATACAAGGTGTATTTGTAACCACTCTCCAAATTTTAAGGATGTGTTCAGTCCATGAAACTGAACAACTTTCTCCATGAAACATAGGGTCAAATATGTAAAATAAAAATGACTTTTCATACAAATCAAAGAGATCACGTGATCAGTTTAGTATGGGATGACCAAATTTTTTTGGTGTATTTCGACATGTTTCATGGAGAAAGTTGTTCAGTTTTATGGACTGAACACATCCTTAAAATTTGGAGAGTGGTATATTTACTCATTTTCCTACCACCCATTCCAGTTTTTTTTAACTGACAAGAACGGGCACATGAAACTTTTGGCAGTTTATCTTTATCTTATTGAATAATTCATCAATTGAAAATGTTAATTTCAGGTTCATAATTAGGTACTGTAACAGTACTTACATTGAGAAAAGTAGCTGCACCATATAAATTTTACCATATTAAAATTGACTTTGTTTGACAAAATCATTTTAAAATATTTGAATTATCATAAGAGCTTTATTGAATTAGTTGCATTATTCAATTACTGTTCCTATGTTTTGAAGGATTTCTATATTTATTTGTTTATCATTTAAGGTTTTATCTGCTTTGAGATAAAGCCAATACACATTTTCTCATATCAAGAACATTATCACTGACATATAGCCTGATTAAAGCTGATAAGCTATGTGATGTGAATAACATTAGCTTCAACATAAAAATGTGTATAGAATATTTTTGATCATAATTAGTTCATGCACAGTAAAAAAGTAATAAATTAATAAAATGCATCAGATTTTCACATTCTCCACATAAGTTTCAGCTTAACTAATTTACGAATTTCCATAGACAACAATAAAAGTATCAAAAAAATATCAAAATCTTGCCTTGACTTCATCCTGTAATATTCAAACAGACTTTTTTCTTTTATATATGACACATTACACCACAGTGTAAAGTGTAGTTATATTATTTTCAACAGCTACCTAATATTACAGAACTGAGCCAAAGATAGTTCATAATTAATTAAGACATCGCCCGCGACTTCGCCTGCATGGAATGTTTTTTGCTATACCTCGCAAACAGTACTTTTTATTCTGGATAAAAAGTACTCTTTGTCTTACTCTGTACCCCTGAGAATGTGTACGCAAAATTTCATGATGATCAGTTAAGTAGTTAAGATGTGATGGCATAACAAACAAATTTTGCATTTATAATATTAGTAAGGTAAGGATAGATAACACATGCCGTCACAGACTAAACAAATAATTATAACTTGAACTGTATATAATATTACATACCTACTATCACAAGTCCGCTCTGTGCTTGACCAAGGAGTGCCTCCTTATACTTTCGTAAAGACTCATCTTCTTGGTCAGCTGCTAAGATCTCTTCAATTGTCTTCTCTGGGGGAGGTCTGTATGAAGATTTGATTTCTTCTTCTTCAGTTTCCTCACCTTCCTCAGGAGTGCGTGCGACCTCTGGTTCACCAGACATTTTCAACTGAAAAAATACTTATTTTTAACTATTGCACCCCCTAGCTAGATCTTGGACGCACAAATTTCAGATTCTCACTGCACTTTCTAGAAGCTCACTAACCTCAAATAATATGAAAAACAATCTGTAATATAGGTTTGTTCAATGGAAGATGAATGCAGAATAAATTAGCTAAAACATAACGACAATTTCAAGAACACGCCGACAGGATAAGGATCCGCCCTTTAAAGTTTTATAATTTTCTTTCACAATGGTCAAGGTGATATATTTTATTATTTTAGTGAAGCATACAGATATTTATAACCAGTTACCAGCAAAGTGCAGCGACTCAAGCTAAATAGCCGCGACACAGCAACATTCGCAACCCTGCCGGAGTCAGTGGTATGGTATGGTACGGCTTATCAATATAGTTTTTCAACTACAGTTTCAATCTATGAAAATAGCGTATACTTACACAATTGGATAAGGTCTTTAACGATAACCAGTAACCACTTATTTACACGATACTTTTAGAGAATTAGCACCAAAACAGAGATTTTTGGGTAAAAGTAAAACCACGGTAAAATTAATTAGCAATTTGTAAAATTTATAGATCAAAAATGAATGACAGATGACGGCCGGACGTACGAAAGAACGAACGATTCAAAAAAAAAAAAAAAAAAAGAACGAACGATCCACCACCACAGGTTAGATTACATCTATTTGACATCAACCTAGGTACTACTTCCGGCTAGGGATGTAAACGAATACCGGTAAACTGCACGCGTAGCATGAATGAGCAAACGGACGGGAATGAAGATATCGTGAAAATGTGTTTTCGGGCCGTTTACCGTGATTAAATGGTTAAGAAAACCTGTTTATGTTTAATCCTAAAACAATTTTCACCAATATTTTAGACTATACTGTATGGGCTGGAGAGTTGCATGCTTTTAAAACTTTATATAGCGATATCTTTGTCCCTTTTGACGAATGTGTTCGTAGCTGTTACAATGAATATGTAACGGCTACAAATACATCAATCCACCGGTACAGGGGGCTTCTTACCATCAGGGGCCTTACTATGAGCTCTTATAGCAGGGCTTATATTGAACTGCCTGTCTTTTTCGTACTATGACCTCAACGGTTAGTATGAAAGCAGGCCTTAAGATATCCTGTTTAAGGCCTGCTTTTCAACTGAACGGTTTCTTATTTGCTGATGGGGCTTACCATCAGCAAATAAGAAACCATTCAGCTCAAAAGTTTATAGACGAGATCGCATTTGTTCTGTCAATACCAAGAAGGATGGAGGAGGTGTATTGCTCGCCGTCTCTCAGAATATTAAATCAACTCGCTTGTCCCAATGGGAAAGTGTGTGTGAAGATATATGGGTAACAATCGAAGTTACAGTAAATAATACCTTAAAAAAAATTGCTATTTGTTGCGTCTACTTGCCTCCTCCAGTCAAATTGGCTACTCTGAGTAAATTTGTGGATAATGTTGATAGGGTTATGAATTATGTAGATGATGTAATTATATTCGGTGACTTTAATCAAAGTTCTATTAACTGGACCTTATGTGAAGATGGCATTCGCACTGAACCATCTAACTATAACAACCCATTTGTTGAGGGAAGTATCGGACCTTCACGATGGAAGGTCTATGGTACGTTCCAATATTAAAGTCAGTACCATTATGTCAATCCTTGCACATGCGCGACGGCTATAGGTTTGACTCAGTCTATTGTGATCCGTGGTACCGTCAGGTGATAGTCAAGCTTAGTTAAGCAGTTGCTTATAAATATCTGTTAGTTATATTAGTTATGTGAGAAGATAATAAAAGAGTTAAACACAAGTCTCCCGGTCTTATTCACACCAGTCTACAGGTTATGGGCCCATGGGGCCACTGTAAAAGACTGTAAAGACCGGGAGTGAAGAAAGAAGAAAACTTTACTTTTCAGCTTTGTTTTCAGAAATAACGTAACTGATTATAATGCCTAGCAACGCGTGTGTTTACAAAATAGTGTAACCAAGGGAAATAAAGTACAACGAAAGTGTAAAGAAATTTAGAAAAAGTGTTGAAAAAACAGATAAGAAGTGACAACAAATAAAATGAAAAGTTTAGAAATAATAGTGTTTTAAATCATTGAAGAGATAAAATCAGAAAAAATATTTTGACAAATAAAATAAAATTTTGTTGTTGACATGTATGGCCGGAAAACAAAAGAACATTGAAGAAAATTTATTTGAATCTGAATTTCAACCTGAATCTATATGAAATTTTCTGAATTACACTTTTGGCCATGGAAAACATAAATAAATTAAAAAAACCCTCAAAATTATAGAAAGTGAAGAATTTTTCGATAGTGAAGGAATTGAAGAAAGTCAGAGTCGAGCAGTAGAGAGTGAAGCAGAAAATGGCAATAGTAATGGAAACTGAGGGAAGTCGAGCGGTGGAAAATAATAGAAGTAGAGATAGAAGCTTTAGAGAAACAAATGACGGTGGAACAAATCACGGTGAAACAAATGACGGTGAAACAAATGACGATGGAAAAAAAAAAATGAAAGGAAATTTTTTGAAAGGAATTTTTATGTGAAGAATTTTTTTTGGAACAAGTTTATTTTGAAGATGTATTTTTTGCGAGTATTTAATGATGAAGAGATCGAGCAGGATGATGATGAAGAAGAAGGAGGTGTCTTTATGGGAGAGAAATAGAAGAAGTTTTTAATGATGATGAATCGAGTGGGAGAGAAACAGAAGAAGTTTTTAATGATGATGATGATTCGAGTGGGAGAAAAAATAGAAGTTTTATAATGTTGATGATGTCGAGTGGGAGTAAAGTTTTATAATGAAGATGATGTGAGTAGAAGAAGTTTTATAAAGAAGATGATATCGAGTAGGAGAAGGTTTTGTATTGATGAAGATGTCGAGTAGGAGAATTTAAGGATGAAGTAGTTTGAGAAGGAGAAGTTTTTATAAAGAAGATGTCGAGAAGGAGAATTTATATAGAAGAGATAGAGAAGGAGTTTATAATATTGGAGGAGTTTAGTTGGAAGGAAGTTTTGATAAGAAATAGAAGGAGAGATATTAATGTATTTATGAAGAAGTTTAGTGGAAGTTAGAATAGATTAAAGAATTAAGGGGGTGCTTTAAATAATTTAAGGGGGTGTTCTAAATAATGATTCATTTAAGGGGGTGTGGGATTAGAAAGGATTAGAAAGTAAATGAATCATCATTTAAAAGCAATAGAATGTTTTTGATATCCGAATGTATTGTATTATGTATTGTATTTTGATAATTCTTTGGTTGAGTTAGTTAGGTCTGGTTTGGATTGTGTAATTGGATTGTCTATGTAGAAATTCTGTCGTCTGTGTTAGTTAATGTAACTGTTGGTAGGATTTAAGATTGTATAAGAATGATTAGGCAGATAATTCGAAATTAAGTAGTGCTGTACGGGAAGTTAGAAAACTGGTTTAGGTCAGGATGGTCAGCATGTGCAGCGGATTGAGGGGGTGTGTTGAGGGAAGTATCGGACCTTCACGATGGAAGGTCTATGGTACGTTCCAATATTAAAGTCAGTACTATTATGTCAATCCTTGCACATGCGCGACAGCTATAGGTTTGACTCAGTCTATTGTGATCCGTGGTACCGTCAGGTGATAGTCAAGCTTAGTTAAGCAGTTGCTTATAAATGTCTGTTAGTTATATTAGTTATGTGAGAAGATAATAAAAGAGTTAAACACAAGTCTCCCGGTCTTATTCACACCAGTCTACAAAACAAATGACGATGGAAAAAAAAAAAAATGAAGAAAGGAATTTTTTTGAAAGGATTTTTTATGTGAAGATTTTTTTTTTTTTTTTTGGAACAAGTTTATTTTGAAGATGTATTTTTGGCGAGTATTTTATGATGAAGAGATCGAGCATGATGATGAAGAAGAAGTTTTTAATGATGATGAATCGAGTGGGAGAGAAATAGAAGAAGTTTTTAATGATGATGATGATTCGAGTGGGAGAAAAATAGAAGTTTTATAATGTTGATGATGTCGAGTGGGAGTAAAGTTTTATAATGAAGATGATATCGAGTAGGAGAAGGTTTTGTATTGATGAAGATGTCGAGTAGGAGAATTTAAGGATGAAGTAGTTTGAGAAGGAGAAGTTTTTATAAAGAAGATGTCGAGAAGGAGAATTTATATAGAAGATGTTGAGAAGGAGAATTTATATAGAAGAGATAGAGAAGGAGTTTATAATATTGGAGGAGTTTAGTTGGAAGGAAGTTTTGATAAGAAATAGAAGGAGAGATATTTATGTATTTATGAAGAAGTTTAGTGGAAGTTAGAATAGATTAAAGAATTAAGGGGGTGCTTTAAATAATTTAAGGGGGTGTTCTAAATAATGATTCATTTAAGGGGGTGTGGGATTAGAAAGGATTAGAAAGTAAATGAATCATCATTTAAAAGCAATAGAATGTTTTTGATATCCGAATGTATTGTATTATGTATTGTATTTTGATAATTCTTTGGTTGAGTTAGTTAGGTCTGGTTTGGATTGTGTAATTGGATTGTCTATGTAGAAATTCTGTCGTCTGTGTTAGTTAATGTAACTGTTGGTAGGATTTAAGATTGTATAAGAATGATTAGGCAGATAATTCGAAATTAAGTAGTGCTGTACGGGAAGTTAGAAAACTGGTTTAGGTCAGGATGGTCAGCATGTGCAGCGGATTGAGGGGGTGTGTTGAGGGAAGTATCGGACCTTCACGATGGAAGGTCTATGGTACGTTCCAATATTAAAGTCAGTACCATTATGTCAATCCTTGCACATGCGCGACGGCTATAGGTTTGACTCAGTCTATTGTGATCCGTGGTACCGTCAGGTGATAGTCAAGCTTAGTTAAGCAGTTGCTTATAAATATCTGTTAGTTATATTAGTTATGTGAGAAGATAATAAAAGAGTTAAACACAAATCTCCCGGTCTTATTCACACCAGTCTACACCATTAGGGTATTGTTTGACAGACTTTCTATCATGTCAAAATCTGCAACAAGTCAATTATGTAAGTAATAATAACGGTACTATACTGGATTTAATTTTGACTAATCTACATAATGTTACTGTTGAAAAACCTCTAGATCTGTTGTCAAAATTGGATCCACTTCACCCCAACCTTTTATTGACAGTCAATTTTCCAAGTAAAATAGAGTTTATGGTTCAAAGTTCTCAAATTGACCACAACTATTTTAAAGCTGATTTCGATTCTATAATTGAGGAACTACGTAAGGTGAAGTGGTTTGAAGTATTGAATAGTAAAAGAAATGTTAATGATATGATCTCGAGTTTCTATGATATATTAACTAACGTAATTGAAAGATTTGTTCCAAAGCGGATAAAAAAACCATCGAAGTACCCACACTGGTATAAATATCCACTTATACGGCTGCTCGCAGAGAAGCACAAGCTGCACTTAAGATTTTGCAAATATAAGAACCCAAGAGATAAGGTGGAGTTCGATAAAGCTCGCGAACGTTGCCGGAGATTGCATTGTAAATATCTTAGTGAGTATAACCGTAATATCGAAGCCAATATAAAATCAAATCCTAAGACATTCTGGACATACATTAAAGAGAAGCGACAAAATAAGTCAGCGTTACCTACCACAATGTACAGTAAACATGATGAAGTAGCGAACACTGCGTCAGATATGGCTAACTTATTTGCTTCGCAGTTTTCATCTATATATACGAGTGGTGACTGTACTAGCAATGTATATCCATCTCGTTTGAACTCAAATTTTTTGGGATCCATCCATTTCACCGAAAGAGATGTTTACACAAAAATTAAAAAGATAAATGTCTGTAAGGGTAGTGGTCCTGATTCTATACATCCTATATTTGTCAAACGGTGTGGTTCAGTGTTGGCATTGCCACTGTCAATTATATTTAATTGTTCTTTGGTGAGTGGTGTTTTTCCTGACGAGTGGAAGAAGGCCAGGGTGGTTCCGATTTACAAAAAAGGAGACATCAACAACGTAGAAAATTATAGACCTATATCAATATTATCTTGCTTCGCAAAAATTTTTGAGTCTATGGTATCGCCATTTCTCTCACGACATTTAAGCCATACAATTTCAAACAGCCAGCATGGCTTTCTTAACGGACGTTCGGCAGCAACTAACCTGGTTTCATTTATTTCTGACGTGTCTAAGGATATTGATTCTGGCAAGGAAGTACACGCAATTTATACCGATTTTAAAAATGCGTTCGATAAAGTAAACCACTCCAGGCTTATATACAAATTGCAGCTAATCGGTATACATGGTTCACTCTTAAACTGGTTCGAATCATATGTGGAAAAAAGACCTCAGTTTGTGGTCATCAACGGGTTCGTATCAAGTGACTATACTGCCACGTCCGGTGTGCCGCAAGGCTCTATACTGGGACCGATTCTATTTTCACTTTATATTAATGACTTAGAAGAAGTAATAAAAAATTGTAACTTTTTGTTGTTTGCCGATGATCTAAAGTTATACCGCAGGGTTCAGTCTGTGGCTGATTCTGATCTAATTCAAAATGATCTTGATAGACTGTGGCAATGGTGTCGTGATAATGGCATGACTTTGAATATTAATAAATGTTACAGTATCAACTTTACACGAAAAAAACTTCCCCTCATAGCTCAATATACACTGAACTCCACTGCTCTAGAGAAGTTGGATGAAATTCGCGATCTTGGTGTAATACTGGACAAAAACTTAAATTTCCATTCGCATATTGACACCGTGGTAAAGAAATCAGCCCGGATGTTAGGATTCCTAAGGCGCAACACCTCCTTTGCTCGCTCGCCAAGTACAAAAGTTTTATTATATAATTCGCTCGTTCGCAGTATTTTGGAATTTGCTAGTCCAGCATGGAATCCGAAATACGCTGTTTCATCTCAGCGCATAGAATCAATTCAACGGGCATTCACGAGGTACCTGGCTTTCTCGTGCGGTGGAATATCATCTCGCTGCCCCTACGAGGACAGATTGAACTATTTTAAAATGGAATCTCTTCGCAATCGTCGCACCAAGTTAGATATGGTCTTCCTTCACAGCTTGTTAAACAACAAAATTGACTGCAATTATATCCTTGAACAAATTGCCTTATCTGTGCCTTATAATATTCCGCGGCAACCGATTAAATCTACATTTAGTATACCATACTGTCGAACAAATATCGAACTCCACTCACCTCTAATAAGGATGTGCAAAACATACAATGAGTTGTGTAAAAAAGGTGTAGATCTCGATCTGTTTTGTGATTCATTATTATTATTTAAAAATAAGTTGTCTAAATTGCCTTAATGGGCTTCTATTTGTTATAATATAATATACTCATTTAAAATTATTATAATAATCATCAGTATTAACTTTAATAATTAATTAATTTAATTGTTCATAATTGACATTTTTGATGTAATTGTAATTTCATTTAAAATATTAATATAAGATTCTTGAATTTAATTGTAGTAGGTTGTAATTAATTTGATATTTGAAAATTCTAGCATTTATTTTCTATTTTTTATTAGTATAATTGTTAATTGAGCGATGTCGACACTTGTAATTGTTGTGTTTATAGGTTAAAAACTAAATTGCTATAAGATCTCTGTATAATGTATGATAAACATAATGTTAGTGTTGCTATTTGAAATAAAAAAAAAATAAAAAAAAAAAGCAGGCCGTAAAAAAGACTGCTTAAGGCCTGCTTTCATACTAACCGATGAGATCATGGTACGAAAAAGTAAGGCCTTTCAATATAAGTCCTGCTATAAGAGCTCATAGTAAGGCCCCAGCAAAATATAAGAAACCGTTCAGTTCAAAAGCAGGCCTTAATCAGGACTGCACAAGGCCTGCATTCATACTAACCGTTGAGGTCATAGTATGAAAAAGTAAGGCAGTTCAATATAAGTCCTGCTATAAGAGCTCATAGTAAGGCCCCAGGCTCCGATTGATCTAGAATTCGACGATTTAACCAAAAACATAAACTCAAAGCATGCGACTCTCCGTGCCACATGCTTTTGTTAATAATGCTGCCAGGAAGCCGGTACAATCGAATTGATATCTGAAATAAGAACGTTATATCATCGGTACATTACTTCTAGGTGGTTTTAGAATGGAATTATGCATGTGGCACGGAGAGTCGCATGCTCACGTCTACGAAGACATGTCGTCTCGATCTTCTGGATTGCTGAGCACAGTTTAACAGACAGGTGTGGGACTCGCTTTCAGAATATTTTACAACCTTTTTATGTCTTTTAATACAAATATGAATTTTAAAAGGTAATATTTTTATTTCAACATCATTATAGGTACGTCGAAATTATCTAAAACGATCCGAAATAATTTAGTTTAATTAAACATGATTCTTAATTTACAATAAGTTCTAAGACACTCAAGAGAAAAGAAGAGAACGCTTCTCTTCACAGATTATTAATTTGTTAGTTCTCTTCCGTAGACAAAGCTCTCTCGAGCTCGAGAAGAATAATATTGCCAAATAGTAAATAATTACCATTATTGCCATCATTTCTCATAAAGTGCTGTTCCTTTCTATTCATTTCACGGAGCAAAACTCTTTAAAAAGCTAAGTAAAATATAGCAGTATGGATATAGACTCGTTTCCTTTCTTTTTAATCTTGAGAGAATTTTGAAAAGATGACACAGACTACTAACGATCTTGTTAATTTAGTGGTCTGTGGAAACTGACGAGAAAATTAAGAAATATTGAAATCAACGTATGAAAATATTTTTTTAATTTACGTTTTTAAGTATTAAAAATTAAAGTAAAAATCTATATTTGGGAAAAAAGGGAGGGGGGGGGGGGTAATATTAGGAAACAATATTATATTATTATTAAGCAATAAGTTATTTAGAATTATTTGTTGTTAAATTAAAAAAATATATTTAAAAACATAACTTAGTAATATTTATTATTTTTTTAATTTCTTATTTTTTATAAATTTTATGAATTAAAAAAAATATATTGAATTTTTAGATTTTAGCATTCACAATGCTATTTTTATATATTAACGGCCAAATTCTCAAACGAATTTTAAAGTTAAGACCACCTTAAATAATTTAAGGTGGTCTTAACTTTAAAATTTTAAAAATTCTGTCAAATCTGACAACATTTCAGAATTATTCTAAAATGTTGTCAGATTTGACAGAATTTTTAAAAATTTTTAGGTCAATGATCGGGTTTAATATGGACCGTAGTTAGGTCCACATATTTCCCGAAATCGAGAGAAATCGCGCAAATCAGCAACACTGAGGGTGACCAACTAAATTGTTACCTGTCCATCAGCCATTTTTTTTTATGTCCCCACTGCTGGGGCACAGGCCTTCCTTATGGGTGGTGGGTGGTAGGTATTGTTACCTAACTTTTATAAATTAATTTTTCGATCTTCGATTAGGTAATTATACCCTTAGAATGCTCTAAGTCCATACGAATTAATTGCTTTTATTGTCTGCTTACATGCGCAAACAAGACAAGTGGCAAGCGCATGGCCACGCCCAGCGGGGGCCATGTGGTGATTACTTGCCCAAAAAATAGACTGGATTCTATATTTACTTAATCACTTGCCCACATAATGGGCAACTTACTACTTATCGAAAAAGGTGGCTGATGTAAAAAGTTGAAAAAATGGATGTCGGATGCACACGACTCAATGATAAAAGTTAATCAAACGTTCAACACAATCATCGCTTTAGAGAGCAAAAATAATTTCTAGCAATCCCTCCATCTTGTATTTGAGTTTGAGGTTAGAATAAAATGTGAGCGCGCTTATGAGCGGTCCGACGTTGTCGACGATATCGAATGTGGTCCACTCGTGAGCGTTGTAAACGCCGTAATCGTAATTATTGCTATGCGGACTGCAGCCTTAGTAATCTGTGTGACATTGACATATGCATGCGCTTGTGATCTAATCTGCGTATAACCTCTTTTTTTTAACTAATTGTTGAATTTTGTTTGTTGTTATACATAAAAATGTGCATGTTTAATTTAGCGCACATTAAATAGTTTAATAAATAACACGAAAACTTCATTGTAATGTATGTAAGTATGGAATGCGTTTTTATTTTGAGCTTGTATGTCTACATTTTCAGTGCCAACTTTTGACTGTTTGTTATTTATAGAAATTCAGTGCACCTTTGCTCCGAAATACTACAGTGAAAATATTAAAAGAACAAGTAAGACAATGCACACCCCAGTCTTCAGCGGCGGAAGAAGAAAAACAAAAGGAACTGGAGAGGATATCAAAAGATGTTAGTAGGTACAATACCTACGTACAACCCGCCTATGCATTGTCTAATTTCAAAATCTATCGCAACCGCTTTCAGAATGTGACACATTAATATTTCTTTTTGTTACCTACTAATAAAAACTTAACAAAGTACCTAATGTAGCAATGTGTCACACTCATTTGTCAAATGAAAGCGCGGCACCTGGCTCGAATGTTTTTTCCCACACAAGATGACTTTTTGGTCTTATACATTAATGGCTGTGTATTTAATGGTTTAGATTAAATAGACAATAGGTATGATAGTGGAATGATAGATCATGGTATCAGCACTTGCAGCACAATATGTAAATGATTATAAGAAAATGACGCTTTTGACTCAGATGCTGAGTTAGCTTGACCGGGTTGTAGATATTTCTTTTCCATTCCTCAAATAGGCTACTACACTTTAAGCATCAAATTAATTGAATATTTGAGCAATTTTTGAGTCACTGCTTTAATTTGTCTGATGGGTTTGTAAAGTTTATAAGTTATCTAAATGCATCTTGCATAATTATATTAATAATTTCATATAAGTTATCAACTATTAACAAGAAAGGTTTAGATCAGGGATGCACAGACCGCGGCCACATGCGGTGCCCCGGCAATATACCAGTGGCCCACCAGCTGATAATATTCCCTCGTACATTTAATGGAAAAAGTTTTTTTTTACTATTTTTGTGTTTTTAATTTGTGCTGGCATCATTTTCCCAAGTGGCCCCATGGTCTTAATAACTCTGTGCATCCCTGGCTTAGATCTTTGCCACAGTATGTATTATCACAGAGGAAATAATCACTACGTTTTATGTGTTATAATGGTTTCTGGTTAATGGTCTTAGCTCACCAGTACATTGTGTGGCTGATATATTGATAATGATATTATACATACATACCTCCAAAAACAAAATTTTATTTTCAGGCCTCCATAGATGACCCACCCACAGCCTGTTGTCGTACTGGATGCGCCAATTGTGTATTCATAGTTTGGGCAGAAACATTAGCAAAGAAAATGCAAGACGCTGGTCCAGAAATCACAGAGAAAGTGCTCAAAATGGTGGACGACTCTTCCTTGAAGGCATATTTGGAAATGGAGTTGAGGTTACGATTTAAAAAGCAATAGTATGTAGAGTATGTCGTGTTGTATATAGTTTGGGTTGCCATTATTCAGAAAGGAGAGATTTTTTGGCTTATGTCCGGTTTTGGAGGTACCTACTTATTGTTGGATTATCAGAGGTTTAACATTTACAAAGGGATCCAAGATCAAGTTAATTTTATTACTTTAAGGGCTGACTTTCCAATGCCTAGATAGAGCTTGTGGCTTAGAAAAATATTTGAAAATGGAATACCTTTTCTGACGACGCAACGTTAGGGTTGTCTTCTTTTAAATGAACTGCGTAGCATATATCATAATGAAATAAAACACTTTTAACGGATACTAGCGTCCGTTTGATAGCGTATTATACTGCCAAATTGAAAATGCTTGTCATTCATTTGTCTGTCACATTTTTGAATGACTTTTATTAGATTTAGTTAATATTGGCGGCCGTGGTTCCCGTTCCCGTGGGAATAACTGGATAAAAAGTATCCTATGTTTTAATCTAGGCTATTTACTATCTGTGTACCAAATTTCAACCAAATCCGTTCAGTAGTTTTTGCGTGATTGAGGAACAAACATACAAACATCTATTTATAATATTTATATAGTAGGATTTAAACTGACTGATATCTGTTATCCGAGGATTGAAAAATCAGCCCTAAGGGCTGGTTTTATTAATGTGACACAAATTATTGACAAGCATTTTCAATTTGGCAGTATAATACGCTATCAAACGGATAAAGCTCTATCTAGGCATTGACAATTCAGCCCTAAACCCAGGTAATGTGGACTGCTCCAATTAAGTTAAACTTCCGATAAAGTACCTCAGAATTCGCGGTTAGTGTGAATCGCACTGGATCAATGCATAGATATGACATGCATTCAGCGAGTTTAATTCAATGTAGTTACCACAAATCGAGAATCAATATACTTTCAGATTTTTACCGAATCAGTAAATTTTTTAGCTGTTGCTGTTAGTATTACCTATTTATTTAGAAATAAAATGTTAGTACCTATTTGATAGTTAACACCAAAGTATTATGTAAGTATAGTATTGTTGATGATAGTAGCTGTGATAATATTTAAACTATAGGTATGAATGAAGTAAGTAGGTACATTAATATAGTCAATAAAAGTATATTAATTTTTATTAAAAATGTTTTATTCCAACAAACAGTAATAAATAAGAACATTCATTTGGAGAATTGCAAATATGTACAATCTCTTATGTAGAATCTCTTAGGTACATTAATATAACTTGTTTGACATCATGACTAGCTAAAATAGTATTATTTTTCCGTATAAAATATTTTTTTCACATAGGTAGAGGTAGGTACTCATGATTACTCCCCTATTAGCATTTATTTTTTCCTCTTTTTGTATTATTTTTAATATGTTTTCCATTTCTCCTATTCTAACACGGCTGCACTGGAGTGCAAAATACTTAATACAACATGTATGTATTCACATGTGTATAGTTTTGGACACATCATAATGACCTATCCGAAAACTATAAGTTTGGTTTGTATCAAGTACAAATATTAAGTTTTACCTATAGGGTAAGTACAGCGCGCCCCACTTCCTTTAACGGCACACAGATTTTTCATAAAAATGGTCAATCAATGCTTAAGCACGTAAATTTTCCTGCTTGTCGAGCCATTTTGATCGTCTAGAAGCGATGCTTGTCATCAGAACGGCTAAATATGTGCTTGGCAAGCATTGACTGATCGTTTAGTTTAGGAGTAGGAGTGGCGAACTTTAAAACATACACACAATTTTCATCATAAATTTGACTAGAAAAGGCTATAGGAACGGCGCGCCGCGGTGATGAAACTAGCGTCGCCATTACATTCATTTTTATTACTCGTAAACCAAGTCAATATTTAAAAAAAGCTTATGTAATAATTTCTTAAATTGTCTCTAATATATTTTGAATAACTCTTCAACAGTTATCATTCATTCTGTAAGTTTTAAAATCCATAATTGCCAAAAGTGGCCACTTTGAGCTAAAATAGATTTAAAAACTTATAGAAAGAATGAAAACTGTTGAAGAGTTATTCAAAAAATATTAAGAGACAATTTAAGAAATTATTAAATGAGCTTTTTTTAAATATCGACTTGGTTTACGAGTAATAAAAATAAATGTAGTGGCGGCGCTAGTTTCACTACCTACAGCGCCTTAATATTGTATTGTATTTGTATAAACTTCTCGTGGAATTTGTAGGGCCCATAATCAAGTATTTTTAGACGGTATCATTACATTCCCTCGTAGACACTACTAGAAATAGATAGCAAAACTGCTAAAAGTGGTTGATTTTGACTCATTTGCTATCTACTTCTACGAATGACTACGAGAGGGAATGTAGCTGATACCTTCTAAAAATACAAGACTGAGCCCTAAAAATTCCACGTTTGTAATAAAATCTTTCTATTAACAACTTATTAACAAAAACCTCTGAGGGCGCCACTTTCGGTGGGGTATTCACCTTAAATGACTAGGCCGTTACTTGAGTGGCTGATTAAACCAGTTGGCTGCGACACATTAATAACATCAATTTGCTACATTTTCGTTTAAGGTTGGTCCTTTATTTACAAAAAAACGAAGCCTTAATAATATGTAATTTTCTCTTATACTTACATTAAAAAATGTTTACATAATTATTATAAACCTACGTTTAATTAATGATTACACCTACATAAATAATATTCATAATATCTCTTAAGTAATAAATGCCAAATAAAGCTGTCGATTTACCTTAATTCCCATAACAACAGTTCGTACTGACTGAAGTCAGTAGGAATAAATTTAATTTACATAGTATAAGAAAATTCGTCACATAATTAAGTACTTAGACCTACCCTGAGTATGACCAACTCTGATTAATAAATGTCATTTAATTAACTTTCCATTATCCACGCCTTATATATTTTTTTTACAATTACCAAATAATTAGGTCCACAATTATAAATTAATTGAGTTTGTTTAAATATAAATTAGCCTTATCATGTTGCTAATTGAGTTTTAGAACGGACCCAGTCTGACTTTTTATAAAATGGACGGATTCGTTCTTCGATCGTCAATTTGCTTCAGCCCCTAGCCAAAGTAACATTTGTAAAACTTCGTTACTTCGCTCCGCTTTCGAAACATGTTTGGATTTTTGACGTTTTAAAAACGGTTGTTATTAACTTATATCAATCTCAATAGGTACTTAGATGGCGAAGATTTGTAAATGTGACATTGGCTACAGTTCAGATTTCATAATTGAAGTTAAAACTTACTAGCCGATAATAACGTAACGGCGATGTGCATAGCAAAATACCCATAAGTACATAATTCCCACACCACTATTCTGGGGGGTTACTCCAGACGCGACGGAGATCGAGTTCGACTCGAGTAAACGTCAAATCGGTATATAGGTACTGTGGAAACTGTTTTTATTGTACCAAAATAACAGATTCTTGACCCTTATTCGATCCTGATATGAACTCGATCCCGTCGAGAGTAGTATTATAGAATAGATGGATGTGTGACCTCACACAGTTTGCTCATTTGATCGGCTAGTATGCATAACTGTCACAATTGAATCATAGCCAGTTTTCATAATCAGCGGAATACAGCCTCTGTAAAGCGGCCAAACTCCTTGCTCTTTTAGCTGCACCTTCTTCGATGTCTTGCTCGTGGAAGTCACACTCGTAAATAATACTGTAAGACTTACAGATATTTTCACGATACATTAAATCCCTAACGAACCGTTTCGGTTTCACGAAATTCGTATACCAATTGTCTTTACCGAATGTACGTGACGAGTAATCTCGCTCGTCCTTGATCCAGAAGTATTGAAGTGTGTGGCAGTCTGTTGGTTAACGTCAGTCCTCACAGAAGGACACGACCGGGGCCGAGTGGTGGTCCCTGGGAGGGACGAAGCACGCGCACGCAGGCGGGCCGGGTGAAGACAGAGCTGATCCTGGCCCTAAAGAACCTCCGCAGGAGAGACGAGCCCTATCCCGGATATTCTGGATCGACCTTTGTGGACTCCACCATGGTTCATCGTTGTTGCTCATTCGATCCAAGCTTTGCTCTAAAACATAAAAAAAAACATGAGCTTTACTCAGTATAATATCTTCAATATTGTTTATTTTTGATAGTAAAATACTTACGAGGTTTGTATAAGCAGCTTCGTCTTTCGTGGTCTTCTCCGACTAACCACCATGTCTTCATTTCTCCTTTGCCCTTGTAACAAGAAATAGTACAATAAGCTTTACATGCCACTGGATGAAAACATTATCTCAACATGCTCTACCAACTTCCAGCTGCTCTCATCAAATTACCGATAAATACCATAGCCTGTTACTTTCACAAACTTTTGTCAATCTCACCTTGATATTAATGATGCCTCTCTCTTTGAAGTGGTAACCTCCATGTTGCTTGAGCAGTTTGTGGGTGTCGTTACTGATGTGTATCCTCTGCGGTTCCCCGCTGGACTCCATCCGGGCAGCTGTGTTCACGGTGTCCCCAAAGAGGCAGTAGCGAGGCATCTTGACGCCTACCACTCCTGCTGCGCATTGGCCGCTGTGGATTCCTGAGAATATGTTGTACCTAGTTCTTGAATATGTTGTACGTAGTTTGAAGCGCTCATGGTGGAACTTGACAGCCTGATCGTACTCGATCATGTTTGTTAAGCAACGCTCGGTCCGGCCAGGTGTCGGATGGGTGACCGTTAAAGTGGCATTAGAACTGCTTCCGTGCTTCGGAGGGCACGTTAAACCGTCGGTCCTGGCTGTTATCATCTGATAACAGTCGTTAAGCCAAGTTGAGGCCTTAAGGCGGCTTGATAACGTGCCTTTCGAAGCACGGAGGAGCTCGAGATAATACATTTTTGGTCACCCATCCCATGACTGACCCTTGCAAAAGTTGCTTAACCTTTGCAATCACAGGGTCAGGCGCTAAACCACTGCGCCACCGAGCTCCTCAAACCTACCGACAATATCTATGTACAAAGACTTTTCTCCGATTTTTCTCCTTAACAACTTACCGGTTGACTGGTAGAGAATGCCCTTGGGCATTAAGTCCGCCATTTGCTGTTTTTATTTTAAGCAATAAAGATTAAATAAAATAATATAAAGACTAATATTCTATATTCATAAGCAATTAATCATAACAACCCAACAAATGCCTGACCGTGACGTGAATATGTTTTGTAATGACAACAAATAAGATGTAAGATGATGACAATAGTCAGTGATCGGCTGCAACATCAGTAGAATGTACGGCAAAGAGAGACAGTCGTTTTGTACCGCAAGCGCTCTCTGAAGTTGCTGCAGATCACTGCATATTGTCAATTTTATCGCAAACTAGCTTTATTAGGTTTGCCAAATTTATTGGTACTTACCTACCTAACGCCTCTAAACGTACTTTACCTAAGTATCATGTGAAGTATGGCAGCAGGCATGTGCCTCATGCGTATCTTTGGCACCGCGTCTAGTACATGCAGCGCGGGCGAGGCTACCTCGGCTGCGTGCCGCGAGCAGCGCTCTGGTAGCTCTCTCACTACCATGTTCTTACCTATCCTAATGTGAAGTATGGCAGCAGGCATGTGCCTCATGCGTATCTTTGGCACCGCGTCTAGTACATGCAGCGCGGGCGAGGCTACCTCGGCTGCGTGCCGCGAGCAGCGCTCTGGTAGCTCTCTCACTACCATGTTCTTACCTATCCTAATGTGAAGTATGGCAGCAGGCATGTGCCTCATGCGTATCTTTGGCACCGCGTCTAGTACATGCAGCGCGGGCGAGGCTACCTCGGCTGCGTGCCGCGAGCAGCGCTCTGGTAGCCCTCTCACTACCATATTCTTACCTATCCTAATGTGAAGTATGGCAGCAGGCATGTGCCTCATGCGTATCTTTGGCACCGCGTCTAGTACATGCAGCGCGAGCGAGGCTACCTCGGCTGCGTGCCGCGAGCAGCGCTCTGGTAGCCCTCTCACTACCATATTCTTACCTATCCTAATGTGAAGTATGGCAGCAGGCATGTGCCTCATGCGTATCTTTGGCACCGCGTCTAGTACATGCAGCGCGAGCGAGGCTACCTCGGCTGCGTGCCGCGAGCAGCGCTCTGGTAGCCCTCTCACTACCATATTCTTACCTATCCTAATGTGAAGTATGGCAGCAGGCATGTGCCTCATGCGTATCTTTGGCACCGCGTCCAGTACATGCAGCGCGAGCGAGGCTACCTCTGCTGCGTGCCGCGAGCAGCGCTCCGGTAGCCCTCCCACTACCATGTACGCATCTCCTATGGTTTCCACCTGAAGAAAGAATTTGTTTAAATAGGTATTCCTTTTTTTTTTCTTATTTATTTATTGGGTAAGGAAGTTAAGATAGATGTTTTTTTGTTTAAGGCGGCTGTATGACCGAAAGTGGCGCCCTCAGAGGTTTGTATTTAATAAGTTATTAATAGAAAAAGATTTTAATAATGTTTATCGTGGAGATTTTAGGGCCCATGGTCTAGTATTTTTAGAAGGTATCACTACATGCCCTCGTAGTCGTTCGAAGTAGATAGCAAATGTGTCAAAAACGGCCACTTTGCAGTTTTGCTATCTACTTCTAGCAGTGGCTGCGAGGGAATGTAACGATACCGTCTAAAAATACTAGACTGTGGGCCCTAAAATCTCCACGATAAACATTTTTAAAATTGTGTATTTGAATTAAAATTTTAAATATAATTCACCGCGGCGCCACTTTCGCTCAGGGTACCACCTTAAACATTAGAGAGAGTACCTACATATTTATTTGATGCATACAATTTCTATGTGTAGGTATCTCTTCATCATTACGAATAAACCGTTTGTGTAAAAACTAAAAAAATAAAACATTCCATTTTGTAACCTCACGCGGTTTTAATTTATGATATGACAATAAAATTGCAAATCATCCTGCAGGTCTACGTGGCGTAATTTTAAGGCGAGGCCAGTTCACGATCTGATGAAAAGTCTGATTTTTGAACTTCCAATGTGAAGAACTGATGTAAAATTCTACTTCACAAAAATTACTGTAGACTGAAAAAGAAACAAAGAAGCAAATTAACCGAACAGAATATTGAAAAAAAATTACATGGTAACTCTGTTAAAAAAATCCTGAATAACACCATAAAAACTTATAAAACTAAATTTCAAATCGTCAGTACCCTTAGCACGAACAGCTATCGAGAAAAAAAACGCACGTAAAATTACTCGATAGAGAATTATCTATGGAAATTTTAATTTCGTTATTCGACGGTAGATGGCGCTGTACAAATTTCCAATACAAAATTGCACTATCGAATCGAATGATTTTACGCGCGTTATTTTTTTCGATAGCTGTTCGTGCTACGGGTACAGATTTCGTAATTTTCAACGACAGTGATATGATTATTTATGCAAAAAGGATAGCTTTTTTATCGATCTAACACAATAACCGAGTACATTTTTAATAAATGATCCAGTATTTCAGAAATCAATAAAAATGTACTAAAATTCGTCAAATTTCTGACGAAGCGTCGATTAAAGTTATGCAATATTCAACCTTATTCTAAAGACATAGTGAAAGAGTAAATTTCGTGAACTGGCCTCGCCTTAAGTAATATGAATGAAGTTAAGGCTTATTTTGACATAACGATAAGTATAAATATATAAAATTATTGCAGTAGGTATCTAGGTAAATAATATTAAAATAACAAATTACCTTGTACACGTTGTAGTATGAAATGATGGAATCGCAACACGTGTAAAGGTCATTCAGGATCTCCACCACCTGCAAAAGTTTATATATCATGAAAACACAACTGTTCGCGTTAACAAACAAGTTACACAATTACGTATATACGTAGGACTCATTTATAATGAATGAGTTGGTTGCGTTGTTTATTATGTATGGCAAACAATAGCTTTTGAAAATTGCGTCGCGCTCTCGTGTAAATACTTAATACTTACCTAGGTAGGTTACTTATGAGTAATTTTCAAAGCCTTCCGGTTAAAAATAACGTAGCCCTTTAATTTAATGTGGATCCCTACCTCACCGAAAGTGGCGCCCTCAGAGGTTTTTATTTAATAAGTTGTTTTTTAATAGAATGATTCAAAAAAAAAACTTTACATGCAATTTTTAGGGCCCATGGTCTAGTAATTTTAGAAAGTATAGGTAGCTACATTCCTCGTAGTCATTCGTAGAAGTAGATAGCAAATGTGTCAAAACGTCCACTTGTAGCAGTTTTGCTATCTACTTCGAGCATTATGCTCCCTAGCATTTTGGTATCATAGCCCTAAAAATTCCAAGTAAAGATTTATTAAAATTATGTATTATAATTACTTACAATCAATAGGTACCTACTTTACCTACTAATATTATAAATGTTTATTTGTTACGCCTTCACGTCTTAATAACTACTGAACCAATCATCATGGAATTTTACATACACGTTGTCAGAGGTACAGAAAAGGACATAGGGTACCTTTCATCCCGAAAGTATTGTTCCCGAGGGATAGCAAAACAACTTTCCGTGCAGACAAAGTCACTTTCGTCTTTCGGTCATTTATTTTTTACTTATACTCTTAATTACCTACTTCTACTTACCTACTTCTTGATTTTCAATTGTTACACAAAATTAAATTATTATTTGTGATTCTCATGACGCCATAGGTATTTGTTTACCAAACTCCGTTTACTCTCAATATGTAATTAGGTACCTATGTACTTAGGTGTGTACTAAAATCTTGCGGGAGTGAGGTCCATCCATCCTCAGAACACGGCAAATCTCATAGGGTTGGGAAGGACTAAGACGACGTATCAGGTCCTCAAGATTTAGTTTCGTTATTTACTTAGATGTTCTATGTAAGTACCTACATCATCTAATAGTCACAAAGTTACATCCCCACCCGAAAACATTAACGATATCTTCCTTCAATCCAACTTTAGGAATAAAATACGTGGGTAAGTTCCTTTTAACCTACCCGTTAACTTCCGTTTATCGATCATGAAAGGTCTGTTTATCTTTCGCCGTTTCGCCTTTTCTTGTTTTTTCCAATTCAATTCGAGTGGAAGACCAAAGAAAAATAGATCTTTACCACAGAATATCTTTACTAAGCTTATTTCGTTTTAAAAATCTGATGCGTAGAATATTGTTAATGCAATTTAAGGAGTTGGTGTGTTACTTACCTATTTGTAGGTATGGCCTGTGCATACTTAGTAGGTTTTAAGAAATCTACAGAAATTTTGATCCCTAGTATTTCTAGTAGGTACCTACCTAGTTACTTAAATAATCCCAGATCACAGCGAATTTGTAATAGGTAGCTCTACAGATGTTTATTAGTAAAGTAATGTGATAATGCTTGAACATTATAATTAGTCCTAGATACTCCAATGTCAAACTAACCAAGGGCATAGGTACATGGGCCTACGAATACTGTCAATATTTTCTGATGCAAAGTATGAAGATTACTTCGTCGGATTATAATAATTATATTGTACCTACAATGCGATTATCTTAACAACGTACTAAAATAACATGTATACTCAACAAAACGAATACTTACATAGGCTTTAATCATTAAATTTTAACTAAATTAAACATAAAGTTGGCAACTTCCTACCTTAATTAAATACAAATGACATTTGATTAGGTAGGTACCTTTACTAACCTATAATATATTTTCGACCATGCCCATATTAAAGAAAAGAAAATCATTAAGTTCCCACTTTACTGTTTGACAATGAGACATGATTAATCACCTCCGATTATTATTCAAATACTTAGAATGTTTTTCGTTAATTTTCACATAATATTGCGGCTAGACTGGAATTTCTGTTGTTAGTATGACTTTGGATGGGTCACTGGTCCCAATGATACTGTAGGTTAATTTGGTTGTTGTTAGGTACCTACCTACTTATAGCAAAAATGTTTGAACTGGTTCTTAATAAAAATGATTATCTCCATTGTAAAAGACTTACGGCTTGTATCTGATGATAGGTAATAACTTCGATCAGATGATCGAAGGGTAATAAATACAAATATTTAACTACTTAACTAAGATTGTTGAAAGTTAAAATCAAGCTTCGAAAACCCTACGTCCATCGTCGGGATACTACCTACTGGCATGGACGAACTACTTACTGCATAAAACTTATAAGTACCCAACTCGGCAAGAAATTACTGATTTACTCCCTTTTAGGTGTCACAATTTTTTTTTTACATTGGAGTGAATTTTCCGTAAGCTATCTCCTTATGTTTATTACAAGAAAATTGCTCACTTGATGGTGAAAAGTTTACTGGTGAAACTTTTAGATTTATTTATTATTATTCACTTTTTGCATAGATTATATCTATGAAAATATTATTATGTGATGTGTGAACTAATATTACAGTAGCTAATAATACTTACTAAAATATTATAGGTGTGTCTTTCCCGTTCCCTATTTACTTTCATCTGACGCATGCCTCGAGGCATTCAATAGCACACGCTGACCGTGCGCTTCCGCTTTCTCCTCTTGCATGTAATAGCGCATGCAATGAGGATCAACACGACAATTGAATATATCAATTTTGTATATCACATCAAATACAATATCAACAACTGAGTAAATCATTATTGAAGTTTTAAAAAGTGCATGCGAGCATGAGCATGCGATGACGTCACGTGCCACGATCGCCCGAACAAACACCCGCCGCGCCGCTGAGCGGCGAACGTGGCTGATGACGTCAACAGCGAGGGAGCGTTTTTGAGAATGCGACACGAAAATCGCTCTATCTTCGTCATTTTTGGTCCAATTTCAATAATTATTTAATTGATGTGACTGTAACTCTACATATTTAACTAAAAACCTCGTTGATCCTCATTGCACATGCCCTATTTTCTCAATAAACTTCTTTGTATAGCAGAAAGTTGTACGTGAAAGGGTACGGTTTCAAGGCAAACAATCCAATCAATAATGCATGCGTTTCACGCAAGTTGACTTGAAAGAATTGAAAGTTGAAGCGACTCGGTGAAAACTGACCATCATACTACCATACTGTCAACAAATAAAACTAATTCCATTGACTCGTGATTAAACTGTCAGAAACGTATTTTAAGAACGGTAACATTGTTGGTGGTACTAGCTCAGTTTGATTGATCGAAACATTTCGCTGAATGGCGGGGTCATGCCCTATCCAACCGTAAATAAAAGTCAACAAAATCCTGACATTATTGACATAATTTTTTCGCCTTCTGCCCCCGGCCCCGGCAAGTTTGTAACAAATTGAGCGCAAAGGATCAATCTTAAGTCCTGCTCAAGATTTTCCAAGTATGTTTTTGTCGTCGGATCCGTGGGTTTGGTACTGCTCAGTCATTATTGTAATCAAATAGTCATTAAGTAGTTCGACAAAAGTTCTAAGTTCTAGTCGGATATTGCTTAGGCATGCGAACTTTGTGTTTACAACCATCTTGTTGTGTTATTTCTGTTTATTACAAAGTTTTCGTAACAATAACTCATCAAAGGAGAATTATTGATTTTGTGTAACTTTGTTCTAGTTAGAAACGTATTATTTTCATTAACAAACCTAAAAATAGATAAGACAAAACATTAAGAAAAACAAAGCAAAGATTGCAAGATACAGGTATCAGTTGCAAAAACTACTCGCCTGTTTAATAATAACAATAGTCTAAAAAACCGAAGTTTAAAAAAAGGAGCGAAAAAGAGTTAAATAAAACAACTTACAAATACCTAGTATACCTACTATAAAAAAAAATGTTTCTTTTTGTGACCTCATATGGATTAGATTGTGTATTTTGATCTCGAATCGAGATTCTCGATACTTAAATAATATTTAGTTCGTGAGATATTAAGTATCTACCTAACTAATATACTTAATATAATATAATACTAACTAATATTTAGTAAGTATAAGACAGGCATACTTTTTAAAAAAAGACTAGGTATTTTATTTGTAAAAAATAAGTAGGTAAATTATCTGCTGCTTTTATTAGAAGATAAGACAAGAACCCACATCCAACGTCACCAGTACCACCTAACCTCAGTTTAAATAAAATAAAACGATTGATAGTTACTTACAACCTTCGTTTAAAAAAAATGTAAGGTGAGAGATGTTCATAACTTTTATGAGTCACTTAGTTCTTGAGTTTCTTGCCTGTTTCATTTAATAAGTATTCCTTGTAACATGTAACTTGTAATGTAACTTCCTTGTAACTTTAATGCGTCAATCAGTTTTTTCTTGAAATCTAATAAATCAGCATTTCCACTTATTATTTTCCTTTATATTTATTTATTAATACATATGAAGGAATATAACAGCTACTTGTGTCCCCTTTCGTTTTTTTATATATCTACATAATATTAGCTTCAAATAAATGAATACTAACAGAACTTTAGTTAGGAAAGGCAAAAACACGTATTTTTTCTATTCAAAGTATTCACTTGACTGAAAACTCAGCCATCCGATCATCCAAACTCTTCTCTTCGAAAATATCGATATTGAATGTTCCCATAATATCTTTTTTCTTTGAAAGTGTGTCAAATAAATAAATCAGACTATACCTATTTTCGTATAAATTTTTCGAAACAGCACACGTCTACGAATTTCGTAGTATTCACTTAATTTTGCTACGACGTAGTTCGCGTGCTACGCGTAGCGCTACGTGACTACGAATACATCAAGGGTTATAAAATACACAAGGTGTGACTTTGTTTCGGATTATGGAACATTAACGATGTTTGAAGTAACGTGATAACTATATTTTATGATTACTATATCAGAGCTTAGGTACTCTGTAATCTCTCGCTGCATTTTGTTTTTCAATTCATTTGAATGAAGACGATGAAGAATTTGAGAAGGTAGAGTTTAGTATTCAAGTGTAACGAAAAAGGAAATTTAGTGGATTATTATTTAGCTAGCTGACGTTTTGTGCGGAGATAAATCAGCCTTTCCCGAACTAAACAATATTTACTGTTAAGGGGCATTACACTGTTATACCTAGCCGTTCACAATACAGCTTACTAATAATGTTTATTTTGTATGCCTATTAATTTACTTACACTGATACGTTTTAGTAAAGTACTTACTATATAGTAACGCATACAATGTTTTTTTTTATTAAGACGTAGAAAAAAAAAACATTTCTTGAACACAAAATTAAATGCATACTTACATTATTTTAATTTTATGTACCGACCTGCATAGGTGTGTTAGTGGCGGCCATGCGTGTGAACCCGACGATGTCGCTGAAGTAAATTGTCACGCAGTCAAAACTTTCGGCCTGCACGGGCTCCCCTCTCTTCAGTGCGTCTGCCACCGTTCTAACCAAAGACAATTTCAAATGAGAAAGAGACAGAGAGAGAGACAGAGGAAATAAATATATCGACGTTATGTTCCTTCTAACAATCGCTGATGATGATGATAGTGTCATAGTGGTAAATAGTGTATTTTCGCTTCGATCATCGTGCATAAATGCCAATAGCGCTTATTCGCACATTACCTGCGCATTAGACGATGTCGCCCAACTATAGGTAGGTCAATAAACATGCATGTCTTCTTTTACACAATAAAATTATGTACGCTAGAACTCGTTTATGTTCGGCAAATTGAAAGTGTGAACGTGCCATTATGACATTACAAAAAAGAAAAAAAACTAACTAACTAAACCTACTCTACACTTTCCCATAGAAGATTTCCGATGAATTAGACTCTAAAAACACAAAACGGATTACCCTTATGCTACGGCTCCACCTGTAATGTACAACTACGCTTTAGCTAAGGCGTTAAGTAAATTTAATACTGTCATTTGTAAATTAACACCGTTAAGTCTTGGCCACATCTGCGTCACGCTTAAATTAACGCTTTAAGCTATGCGTTAAGACGCAGGTGGAGCCGGTGCATAAGGAAGGTATGGAGATCGCATTAAACTTTAACTTCAAGTAAATACACTTTAGTCTAGCGTTCCGTTAACGTCCATTAGGGTAGGTAGGTACAGGTACCTAGGTACTATTATTTCACTCGAACTATTCTCAGAGTTGTATACTTAGGTACCTACTTATTTGTGTTCGATTGCTCCTTGGATTCCTACCTATATTATATATCATTACGAGAATCAAAGCCTTGAATTTTTATAATCAAATCTATCAACAGATTACTTTAAAAGTTTTTTAGATTTGACCTAAAACATTTTCAAAGAATTTGCGCAGACGTGGGCGTGGGCGACGTGGCAGGTAAAATTGGGTAGAACTTGTATAACCGCTTCCTAAAAGTAACAATTCTATTATATCACTCGCTAAAGGAGGATAATGTGTTTTCCTAGAACAAAGCTTTTCATTTTTCTCTAAAGAAAATGTTTTTTGTGAGAAAATAAAACCCACTAAAAACTAAAACGGGTTGATAAAAAAAATTGCCGTAATTTTCATGTTCCTGAGAATGGTTAGTGGTGTTCTTTTGTCTTATTTTTTATACGACATCCTAAATGTTTTAATAGGATCTATTTTAGGCCTTCTTATTAATTTTCCTGCTCCGAACAAAATAATGATCAGATAAAGAAAAACATTGATGTACCTACTAATTAATTACATACATCAATTATTTCGTCCTAAACAAACAAAGCTTGTAGGTAAGTAGTAATAGTAAATACTAAAAATAACACTTACAAATACATTAATAAAAATATCCACACCCATCATCCAAAAACAAATGCTTGCTCATCAGTCATCCATGACACAAACATACAGTGGTGAACGGATAATTATAGAAACACCAGTAGATTTTCATACAAACGAGGAACATTTTTAATAACTTTTTTTTTTTATTAGGCTCACAAAACTGGTTCACAATGATCACATAAGCTTTAAAGGCTTAGTTCTCTGCCAGAGTTTGATGGAGCTGTGATCTGTTGATGGCTATTCATAGAGTGAATGGAGGAGATTCAAATCATGATACATACCCAACTGCGGGTCTACCGCCTAACTCGATTGCTTTGACTATTGCTTTGGTTTATGACGTCAGTGCACTGTCCGTCCTTGTCACCGTGTTATGATATGGCAAGGATGGATAGAGTACCTATTGCTATCGCTTTGAGATAGGCGGTAGGACCCCGGCTCTGATAAGAGCTATTTAGATACTGGTGTTTAATAAAACCGCGAAAATAGCATTAAAATGTATGAAAATCCTCAAACTGAAAACTCTTAGAAAGCTGATCAGATCTGTGAAGTACCTATGTTATAGCGATCTTGATAATCTCCATTCACTCCCTGGATAGCCATCATCAGATGGCGATCAATCCCCGGCGGAGAACCAAGGCTTCAAAGTTACCTTGTTCGTATGACAATCGACTGGTGTTTCAAATTAATATGCCTCTACCAGGAACCGAACCTAGAGACCTTTGGCTCTAGAGATAAGTTTGCTGCCACTGCGAATAGCGGTCGTCAACACAAATAGACAAAGTACTTAATGAACAGATAACAATTCAAAAAAACTTACCTCGGCAGCATCCTGTTGAGTAGATCATCAGTCCGCCTCTTCTCTTGAAGCAATTGCTCTGTTCTCGAAGCTACCAACTCCTCAAGGTTCGAAGCATACTTCTCCATCATTGATAGCATATTGTCGAATATGTTCGTTTTCCTGTCGAAGGTATAAGCAAATAAATATGTGCTAGACGTAAGAAAAATGTAGAGGTATGATGTCTGGCTGTTGTTATCTTAGTGTATTATTATTCTTATTCATTATACTACCCAGCTTAGAAGTACCAATTAGCCGGTGACAAATCAGTGATGGAACTAGGGCAGAACAGTAGCAAATCACTTACATCCCAGCATGCATGTCCTTGAGCCGTAGTCTGACCAGACGCAGGTCTGGCCTCCCGTCGGGCCGCTCACTCCAGCACGCGCTGAGTACCGCCAGCACCGAGGGCCGAGCTTGTAACCCGCTCAGTGGTGGCCGGAATAGGATCCCGCCAATGGGCTGACGAACTCGTCCGATTATTTCTGAGGGATATCGAACCAAGTCGCATTGTATTTCTTCTAGAGTCTTTGCGGAAAAAGAACTTGAAGATTTGTGCTTGATCACCGTTTTTGTCATGTTCATGGCACTATATTATTATGACAGTCGCACTAAAACGTTACAGTGCCGTCAACGTGTCAGAAACGATTAGTCAAGCATAGAATATTAATATTATAAGAATATTAATAGGTAGATACGTATAAGATTCTTGGTCAAGCACAGACTCTAGACATCAAAGTAACGTTTGTAGCTCAATCTCCATCCTATAATTATCCATATATAGAAGTAGGTAAGTTAAAAAATCATGACTTACCAGCATTGGTCAAGTTTGTCTCTCCCCACGGGCCATTCCTGCCCAATATCTCGTAAAGGATAATCCCGAAAGAATACACGTCTCCCTTCTGCGACCCCCTGGGTGGTGGGTTAGGGTCCCTGAGGAACTCTGGAGCCGTCCACAACATGCGTTTTTCCATTCTTAATGCATCTTCGGCGTCGGTACAGCCGCCTATAGAGGACAGTTTTGAATTTTATATTCTTTATGTTTTGGAGTGGACACACACACAGGAATACTGAATATGATGTGCACTGATAAACTGATTTCTCTAGATAGCGGATGACAACAACAACAACACCAGCTTTAAGAACATACCTACTTAGTTCCTATCACAAATGTTATTTAGGTATATAATTTCATAATTTCGTGGTGTAAGGTACTACCTACCTACCTATACAAAGATGCTGAACCATTAGTGCACAGAGACTGTGAGGATATAAATAACGAATGATGCCTAAAAATTGTACGTATAGGTATGAGTATGTATACATGTACGTGTAATAAATCTCCGTCTGCATTGAAAGCAACCTTAGTCAATATATTGGTGTCCCTGATTTCGGAATTATTTCCACAGAATGATACCTAATTGAATGCTGAGCTATTCGAAAAGAGATATTCAATAAATTACTTCTTTATCTTAATATTGATATATTCTGTATGTCTTCGGAATTTTATTAACAGAAATAGGTAGGTAAATGATACTTTCAGATCTGCCACTTTTTTAACTTCATAGTCTGCCACGAATTTATCGTCCAAAGGCAGGTGTCCGTCAGTCAGGGGATGGCCCCCTTTCTCCCTCTCCCATCGAGGCCACTAGGGGCTGGGTAGGATTACAGAAGGCGGTCATGGAGGGTGCAGTGTCCCCCTTCTGGCGAGCCCCACAAACGATCCACCTGCTCACTTACAGGCGCATCGTTTTTTCTCAGCATAAAGAAGGACTCTGTCAGCCAGATCCCTGACCTGACACCCAAAGCGATAAAACAATGTGCTACGTTATTATTCTAAGTGTTCTACTTACTCTTCAAATTGTGTAGTCCATAGTCACAAATCTGCAGCACCCATCGACTGTCCACCAGGCAATTACTGGACGTCAAATTCCCATGGGACACCAGCGGAGAGTCGTGCAAGTACGTCAAACCCCTCAGCAGATCTGCCACTAGGCTGGCCACGAACATATCATCTAGATGCAGGTCTCTATCAGCCAGGACCCTGGCTAAAGATCCTCTTGAGCAGTAGGCGGATACGATGCAAGCGGCGCCACTTTCGACGCATACGCCCACAAAAGCGGTCAGGTTTTCATGTCGGAGCTCCCGTATCTGGTAAAAACCAGCATAATATGTAACTTTATTTATAACATTATTTACGTAGGTACACAATTATTTTGTAGATCATGTGAAGAAAATTACTTCAATGCACCTAATGATAAATGGAAGCTGAGTCTAGACGCGAAGGCAGAAATAGAAATAGAAAATGTTTATTCAGCAAAACAGTTGCAAAAAATATAAAATTAACATCAAATTTACACATTTTTTTGCTGAAACGGTAACATCTCAGCTTGTGCCGCTGCCTGAAACAGTGGCGCTGGTTTTCAGATGCAACCGTGGTGGTCTATTTAATTTTATAATAATTAGGTTATATAGGTAAGTACATTATATTTTTTACATTTAAATCCTAATAAGTACTTAGTAGGTCGGTATACCCTATAATTTCATTTTTCGCGAAAATTTTGTTTGATAAGTAGGTAAGTAAGAAACAAAGTTGAAAATAACATAATTATAAAATAAGTGTATGACGATAGCTTGAAATCTAATCCTTGATCTATCTACTTATTACTGAATGTGAAAAAATAACCAAAAACCAACTCTAAGCCGGCCGTGACAAGATTATATTTTGCGATGCGAATATTTAAAAGTTAATAATAAGTTTGTTTGCAATTTTCGTCTGACATTAACCTACTTAATACTTAATACAGCATCCATTAACGGCGTCTCATGATTTTGTGTGGGTCTAATTAAGTATTAAAGACCATTTATTCGTAACTACTTATTCGTAAATTATAATCATTTTTTCTCTTGCAAAAAAATAAACATCAGTTTGTAAACAGAAGCATTGCTATATTTTAGGCTCACTGCAGTTTTACAAGTTCACTGCAGTGTTTACGACACTGGCAAATTTAATTTTATTTTGAAAATTAAATTTATAATTAATATTTGCCTATTAATAAAAAAACTAAGGTGTTTCATATAAACATATATATTTCGTATAAACATTCTTTAAAAACAGCGATTTATTTTAATCAATTAGCGAAACGTTACTTTTGTATAAAATAAAATCAACAGTAGGTACACAAACGAGTTGAATACTTATTCGGGTTAGCCTTGAGTAAAATAAAGCCCCAAATGGTCAATTAGGTGATGTTAGAAGGCTCTTTCAAAGACGCGGCAACTTTGTAAAGCTTCTACAACAACTCTAATGGACTTCACACTTAGCAATGAAAATTAAAATTAAGTACCTACCTACCTACCTACTTAATTTGAAATAACAATAATAAATATACCAACCCCCGTAGCATCGCACGACTCCTCGTAATTACCATTGGGGTTAAAGTTGATTACATAGGTACTTAGAATAAAAAAACTAATTGAGTAAGTAGTTTCAAAGCTAAAACAATTATTAACAATGCCGGTATTTAGGTAACAGACAATGGATTTAGTCGAATCACAAGATCAGTCGGCCTCTCAATGCAATGAACTATAAATAAAGTAAGTACCTACCTAGGTATAAAAGACCAGGATCTGTATCTCGAGGAGTGGAAAGAGAATACCTATGTGACTGTGTGAGACAGAGATATTCCAGGTGTAACCTATTACAAAATTAGCTTAAAAGGAACGTAAAACCCTTAGTTTGGAACTATGTACATGGATGGAGAGAGTTTGAATTTCTATGTTTATAAATATATTATTATAAATATAGTAAATATTACATTTTCATAAAGCGTCTTCGCACGTGGCGTGTAAATAAATAAATGCTGAAAATATCCGCGGATAAAACAAACACACCCGCGAGGCTCTGTTATTATCCAGATGTTTGTTTACTGATGTTATGTAAATATTATTGTCTCTGAAGGGTAACAATTCAAATTCAGGACGGTCGGATCAGCCTGCCTGGCGGAGCTTTCAGACGAACAATAGGACGTAGCAAATCTTGAAAATTAGGTATTTCGCATTAAATTTTGTTCCGATTTCAACCATTTCCTACAAAGCGAACACAAAAACATACTTACAAATATATATGGTAGGTATATTTCTTTGGACATATTGCGAAACATTAAATAATTCAACATGCTTCTCAATGGTAACCCTTATTTTACTGCCACCACACCACTAATTAGTGGTTGCTATTAATTAATAGCGGAAGTATGAATTCCGAGAGATAATTAATGAGATAATTTCGTTTCATGACGTAACTGTGGTGGAAAACTCGGTGACGCAGTGGTTATTAACCCTCTAGTCCTGAGATTGCAGCAACTTTCGCAAGGGTCTGTCATGGGATGGGTGACCAAAAATGTATTATCTCAAGCTCCTGGACTGGGCCCGCGTCGAATGTTAAGTTATAGCCCATCCTCCTTATCCCCCCATAAGGAAGGCCTGTGTCTAGGGTTGCCAACCGTACTATAATATATATTATTGTACTATATTTCGGGTCTGCGTACTATAAAGTACCTACTGTTGAAGAAATATATAGTACGCGAAAATACTACTTATTTTCAATATCGTACTCTAAAAACTGTAAGATTCGATAGCATGTAGTGTAGTGTATATCGTATCTGAATTCTGAACGTATCTGTCTTATTGAATTCCGAACTTGTCAATAAGTATCAAATTCAAAAGCTTCAAACGATAGTTTGGTCATTGGTTGGTCTGCTGATTCTCTATTTTTGTTTTGAGATTTTATTGAGTAATCATCTGCAAAATATAAAATTGTTCTTTCTTTGAGAAATATAGGTCTTAGATAAATTAGTTATGGAAAGTGGTAAAAAGTGAAAATATATAGTTTTTATAAAAAAAAATAAAAAAAAAAAAAAAATTGCCTGTTAAATACTTTTAAGTGTACCAACTATATTTTTTATACTTAGCTGAATTTGAAAAATACTATATTTCGCCAAAGAAATGTTGGCAACCCTACCTGTGCCCCAGCAGTGGGGGGGGGCATTAAAAATGACTGATGTCGAAGTAACCCTACCTGTTTCAGTTCCTTCTTGATGGCTCTTGTGATGTCAATGCTCTTCTTTCGCAGCCGCTTCACGGCGACAATGTTGCTTCTATACAACGCTATGGTTGTGTGCGCCCGCTTGGTATCCATTTCCTGAGGTATGGTGGGCTGGAAGCAAATCCATCGTCAGACATAGGTTATTAAGCTTCAAGACCACCGAAATTCTAGCGAAAAACGTTTTATTTTCTTTTATTTCAAGGTAAAAAATAACCCAATTACGTCCACAATAAAAACATCTCTCGAGGAAAATACGAGTACTTTATCAACGTAAAAAGTTTACCTAGTACAAATTAAGGTTGGCTCAGCGTAAGTAGCCACGAAAAAACCTTCGAGAAGCAAGCCCTAATATAAAAGAATTGCCTTAAGACAGAATAAATAATAGTAGGTACTTACGTTACAAAATAAGCTAAATATATCTGATTTTACTTTAATATTCGTTTCGTACATAGATTTTAATCTTTTGAATATTTTTCTAATCCGCGACTATGAATGATCATTCGGTTATTATTCGATTATCTCAATCATTCGAATAATACGAATGACCATTAACATGTATTACTAATTAGTAGTGTAGATATTTTATTTTATTTATTTGATACTAGCGCCACGGCAATACTGCGGTACCTACCTACGTTAGTGTAAAAGGAGGAAACTGCCTTTTTAATTTTGATTTTTGTATAAACTTACAGTTACAGCTTTATTTCAATATCATCGATAATAATAAGTTACTCATTTGGATTTGTATTTTTTGCAACCGCCAAGCGATAATGAACTACTTATACCTATTAGTTTTGTGTAGAGCCACTTCTAAAAAGTATTACTAATTAGTAATACTTATTCGATTATTGAAATTAGTATATTACTAATCTGACATTCAATTATTGAAATTAGTAGTCAATTCGATTATTGAAATCAGTAATAATCGCGCATCACTATGTTTTTTTGGAAAATCCATGCCATTTCACTCTCAAGGTATAGATAGGAGGTTATGTAGTGTAGGTAAGTTGGCAATGGAAATGACATGCGAATTTTCTCGGTAATACCTATCCCGGTTACTACCTAGATTTTATTTGAACTTGATCGAAATTCTAGTTAAGTATCGACTATTGCAGTGTTCTTATTCCCGTGTTCTATGTTCTATCATGCACCATTATAATTAGGCTGATATCGTAGTTTGTTGATCTAGTCCCGTCTGCACACAGCTGAACGATGGCGTTGTCGGCAAAGCATAAATCTCAATGGTAGAATAATCTTGCTTCAAACACTTTACTTAGTTATTCATTAAACACATTCGAGAAAAAATACAATATGTGTGTATCGTAGCTAACTATTAACTCTAGTAAAGCTACATTCAGGAGCGAACGCCAGTCCATAAGGTTTATGAATTGCTATAACTAATTACATCTTGTTCTAGCTGTATAGCAAATAAAGAGACGCATTGAAGCGATGCAGAAAATTTACATGTTTTAAGAGGTTGTAATACGGGGGCTGGACTCTCTGATTCGGGATTATCTAGAGCAATACGGAATACCATAAGAATCAATGTTTTTAGATAATATGGACTCTTTACTCACCTTATCAGTGTTACACGTGGATATATATGTCAGATCCTTCGCTTCTATCCTCCATAAGACCGAGGCGAGTTTCTGCTCGTATCTGTAGTGTCGCACCAAGAGAGCAGCTGCTAACAGCGCCGCGGCTGTCACTGCGGCCACAGCGGACAACACCCCAGGGTCGTGGGGGAGGGAACACTTGGACCCGTTGAAGCCGCATACAGGCTCGGCCACTGGTGGCTTCCCTCCTATCCAAGCTATCTGGTGGCCACCAATCAGTTCCTGGGAAGAAAATGTGCATTTTATATATTATCACAAAATTCATTGACATCTCATAATCTAACTGGGTGTAGATCCGAGGAGTTGGCATGCCGTAAAGTGGAAACGGGCTTATGGTTCTACTTGTCAGGCACTGCGTCATCAGTCAGAAGTCCTAAGAAATCATGCTTTCATATTAGCCGCTGTAAAGGCTTCGCACTCCACCCACAAGCTAACTGCTTTATCAGCCGCTGGCCCTAATGAAGTTTCCCATAAATTACTTATATACTTAACCAGGAACAGTTCTGAGGAGCTGGCATATCAGAGGATTGAATGGACTGCGTGTTCCACTCGTCACATTCTGCTGAGTAATCACAACAGCAACCAGCTTGTCATAAACTTACCGGGAGGAGATCCGAAGAGTTGGCGTATCTGAAGGTGGCGACAGGCTGCGCACTCCAGCCACCAGGCGCTGTAGCATCAGCCACCAGACCTATGACAGTGAAGTTGCCCTCTGCGTCTCCAGCGCTGTCCATATTTACCTGAAGACAAGTTGTTTTATTTAGTAAGTAGGCCTATACCTCCTAGGTGGCACTTGGCAGTCAAAGTTTTCAGGCGAACATTTGTGCAAATAGAATTTTGATTCTTAGGGTGGGTACCGACTTAGGTTCGCGAACCTCGTGCTCAAAGTGGACGCTATTGCGAACTTCTATTTGCTCCCCCTTTGTGTTCGTTCGCATCGGATCGCCAAATGCGGAGCGCGCACCGAGGTTCGCACACGTAGGTACCTACACACACCGCACATCCGGTGCTATAAAAAAATAACTGCAAAATGATTTCTAAGGTAAGAGGTATCTACTTGTTAATTACAACAAAAGATTTTTCAGTAGGTAAATTATTATTTTCTACTTTTTATTCAGCGAGCAATATCATCTCCTATCGGAGTATTTGTCAAGAATAAGCAAACGAGCCGAAACTTGATGGGATAACCCCATTCGGGGGTGGGATGGGATGGGTATTATTATAGAGTTCCTGTGGCTTTATCATCAGACCCTGGTTGGCCCTCGTCTCTTAACAGAGTACTTAACAGAAACTTCTTTTCTTTCTATTTATTCTTGTATATCTACTATATCTGTTCTCCTTCCCATATTTGCACCCACTTCCCACTATCCTCTTCTTCTCTCACTCTATTACTCAAGGTTGCCTGGAAGAAATTGCTATTTAGCAATAAGGCCGCCTTTTGTGTGCTTTCTCTGTTTATTGTTTTTCTTTGTAATACGTCCTGTCTTAGTGTGCAATAAAGTGTTTTTATTATTATTATTATTACTTTTCAAGACGAATCCAACGAGCCCAAACTCGATGGAGTTGTATGGTTTTATAACAGAGTTCCTGTGGTCCGTTTTAGATAGAAACGAGTTCAAAAATGAAATCTGGTTTAAAACGGTTTATTTGTAACTAAGTATAGTCGCGTTATATTTTACTAGCTTTTGCCCGCGACTTCGTTCGCGTGATTAAGATAGTTGTGCATTTATTTTGAAAGTCACGGATTACCAATATACCTAGGTAATTATCAGTATAGACCTCATTTCACACATTTAAATTTTCCCATAAAAAAATGTAGGTACAAACTGGAACACTGTAGCACCCTGTACAACGGGAATTTTCCAAAACCCTATCTTAGTGCTCACCTACACCATGAAAGGTATCTACCCTCCAAAAATAGTATCTCTACCAGCAAAATGGTTCAGCCCTATACAAATCCCCATACAAACTGGAACATCCTGTAGCACCCTGTATAAAGGGAATTTTACAAAATGCTTTCTTAGTGCTCACCTACCCAATGAAAGGTATCTACCCTCCAAAAATGGCGTATCTATCATCAGCCCTATACAAATTCCCATACAAACTGGAACACCCTGTAGCACCATGTATAACGGGAATTTACCAAAACCTTTTCTCAGTGCTCACCTACACCATGAAAGGTATCTACCCTCCAAAAATGATGTCTCTACTTCAACTCTATACTCATACAAACTTGAACAAAATGTAGCACCGTGACTCTACCTTCAACCCTATACAAATTCTCATACAAACTTGAACAACCTATAGCACCCTGTATAACGGGAATTTTCTAAAAATCCTTTCTTTGTGCTCATCTACACCATAAAAGGTATCTACCCTCCAAAAATGGTGTCTCTACCTTCAGCCGTTAGGGCTCCACGCCTATCCCAATAATGAATCAGTGAATCAGACAATCAATTTAGAGTTTATAGATACCACGGGTCATTAGAAAGTTTCGTTCGGAGTCCGTAATTACCATCGCGGTCCGCACATCATTTATAGAAAAAAATATTTATTACAGAAATGTAATTATTAGGTACTACGCGTTCACTTCGTAATTGCCGTCGACGACCGTTATGACGTCACAGCTAACGGTACTGTAGACAAAAAAGTAATCATGTTTTTCAACTGTTTTTCATTTTTTTCTTGTTCAAAGAGTGTCATTTATTTATCCAACAAAAGTAAGGTTCGTTATTATGTTTTTACTCTTTTAATCATTATAATAACACAAATATCGAACGAAATGATTAAATCAACAGAAACGCAAATTAAGCTTTGCATTGCTAGCCTAGCCGTAGGTACTAGAGAGGCGACGCAGGGGGTGCGGTATGACGAAGCGGTAATGGTGATGTGAACGCGTAGTACTTAAAATAGACCTATTTAAAAAACACCTGTATTTTTGTAAATTCCTGGGTTCTGGCGGTCCGCACAAAACGGGTCGGCACGTGGTCCCGGTGCGAACCGCGGTCCGCCATTTGGCGACGACCCCTGTTTTATACGTTACCTACTTCCCTAATATTAAAATCAATTTTAATGTTATAATAATTCCGTGTGGAGGTGAAAAACAGAATAGAGATATTTTTTCGAGAAAGTACATATAGGTAGGTACAATTAGAATAGGTACTTAGTTAAATTAAGTTCTAAAATGGTCTTACTTATTAAGTATTGTGGTTATTTTCATCAGTGGTAGGTACCTACACGCAGTGATTACCTACAATTTCTTTGAATGGTACAGACTACAGACAGTAATAAAGTAAATAACACATAAATTTAGATAATGATAGCTAGCTAAGTAGTAAGTACTTATTTCGTCTGATTCACTGCGCCATCGAGCTCCCCATGCATATGATTTACCTACTTTATTTTACGTATGTTGGTATAAAAATCAAGGACGAACAGAAATTTCTTTTCAAAGCAAGTTGCGCACTTTGATCTCATTTCCATTCCTGCCCTGCACGTGCGCAAAATGGGGAAATTGAATTATCTCGATCGCTACGATCAAATTGAGTTGTTTCACACGCCACTATTGCGCCAGCCTTGAACATTTTATTATGTTGACATTACCTAGTTACCCACGATGCCATAGTATAATCCTGTTTCAGATCGCTCTGTTAGGAAATAGTTTCCAGAGTCTGATGATGGAGCCGGAAGAAGGCCACAGGAACTATTTAAGGTCGTTTGCGTACCTGGCCGTTTGCGAATTCATTTCAGAGGGCCTAGCCAAAGTAACATTGACAAATCTTCGTTATCGCTTCGCTTTCGAAACATGTATGGGATTTACATAAGGTTTCGTTAACAATCGAATTTTAAAACGTCAAATCATACATGTTTCGAAGCGAAGCGAAAACGAAAATTTGCAAATGTTACTTTGGCTAGGGGGGCTGGTCGTTTGCGTATCGGACGCTACGCTAGTACTATTATCTATTCTGTGGTATCGGGGCATTTGCACGTCTGGTCAGTTGCGAATTTGAAATATGGTCGTTAGCATGTACGGTAATTTGCGTTTCTGGCACTATGCGTCGAAAGGAATAAAACACGTGATCGAAGGCACCATACCAAGTTTGTAGTGTCGAGCGTTACTAGGTGAATCAGGAAAGTTTTTTTTTTTCAAATTGTGACTTACTGTGTTTTGATTTTGACAGCCGAACATTCATGCCGACCCGCCTTCGTGAGATAAAACATGTAAGATACGAGTGAAGTAAAGTGAGATAAAACATGTAAGATACTAGCGAAGTAAAGTGAGTACCTACTGATGTAACCATATCCTGTGGGAATCGAACTGGGATATAAGCGTAATATACAGTAAACAAGTAAGTAAGTATAGGTAGGTACCTATGTCAATAAATATTTGCCGTAATAAGTATGTTTAACGTAATATAATAAATCGTTGAAGGTTCATAGCGACATAATATTATTTGTAATACATATCTAAGTGTTATATAGCTAAAGTTCGTAGTACCTAATTCCCCTCTGAGTCGAATATAAATAAGCATTATTTATACCACGATTCATGACTTTGGGGGTTGGGATTTCCGTGAACTGAATATCTTAGAGGCACAAGTAGGTAGGTGAAATAAAATAAATGAAGCACAGTTCGAGCCAAATTCAGCTAACTATTAGGATTATTTAATAAAACAATTAAGAGAAGGTCTGTTTAACAACCTTAACTAAAATATAAAATTTTTATTAAAAGTTTTATTCAATGTTCAATTAAGAATGTTTGTTTCTGTAAAATTTATGTTAATTCGTGAAAACAGAACCAAAAAAATATGATTTAATTTTTTAAGTAAGTAAACGGTTTTATTGAATTGAAAAACTAATAAGTTAAACATTTTTTTATCTCTCTCATGTTTCACGTGTACCTACGTGTTACACGGGTAAGGTAACCTACATATTTTTTTAAATTTGAACTCATATTCTGTTCACTCGTTTTCATATCTTCGAAATACAACCAAAGGATTGCGAGATATGCTGAAAGCCTTGTCACATATTCCAAAAAATAACAAATAGCAACAGTGTGAGATCTAGCTAGTGCAAATGTAATATGCAATGCACGAAGTTCCGGCATACCTAGGTACGAGAATTAGCTTACAAGTTGCAGGTAAAGGTAAATTATTTAGAATTCCACGATTTCCACGACACTATTTGCCTAAGTGACGACAGTATCGACCGAGTCACTTGAAAACTGCTTTCATAATGGGACCGAACTTGGGAACAGACCTGCCCTGCCCCCCCTACTCAAATGGCGACTTTTCTTCGTTCGCTAATTAAAAATAAGCCATAAACTCTTAAATAACGTGTCGTACGCTTGTCAATTCCATACAATACAACAATGTCTGTGATTTATTTTAAATAAGTTAATAGTAAGTAAGTAAGTAAGTAATAGTTTATTTGCGTGAATATGGTACATTGTGTTCTTAAATTACTAATTACCAACATATTCTATCGTTGTGGATACGATGTGCAAAAATTTAATGATTTAATTATATAATAAAGATAAAGACATTTTAATTAAATTAGGTTATAAGTTAACAGTGAGAAAAAAAAACATGATTACAATTAAATAATAATTCCCTACTTCAGTTCACGTGCACTAGTCATCGTTAAAATGTCAAGAAAATGTCAATAGAGTGGATTATTTTGTGAAAATGAGAATAAAAAAGAACAATAATAATAATAAAAAATGTCAAATCCTATCATTAATGAAGTCAGCAATTTTATAATAGATTTTGTCCGCTAGTAAATTTAATAATTTTGCTTTAAACTTAAAATATGACAATACTTGTATATCATTCGGTAGCTTATTAAATATGCGAATCGCCATACAGTGGACATTTTTAGAGTAAAGCATTAATCTCTGGCCTGGTATACAATAATTTTCACCTTTTCTTCCTCTGTAAAATTTATTGCTATTATTAACTTTGAATAGACCATTGTATTTCTTAGCAAAAAGTGCCATCTCAAGTATGTACAGACAGGGAAGCGGTAGTAAGTTTAGAGCTTTGAACAACGGCTTACAGCTATCCAACCTATCTGCACCACAGATAGATCGAACACATTTCTTTTGTACTCTTAATGCTCTAGGCATATCAACAGAGTTACCCCATAAAATAAGTCCATATCTTAGTAACGACAATACGTAGCCATGGTATGCCATTAACGCTGCTTCTTTAGACGCAACATTAACGATTCTATTCAGTACATATACATACCTGTCCAACTTATTTACCAACGTATTAATGTGAGCTTTCCAATTCAACATTTCGTCAATTATTATACCTACAGCGCGACCATTAGAGGCTTAACTTCATACTGCACACTAAACAGACACCTACTCGTATTTTATATGAAATTGAGTGATACTGACGTTTGCAAAATATTGTAATAAGGAGGAGGAAAAGCCCAAGCACCTCTTATGTGATTGTGGACCCCTAATCCACAAGCGTAGTAATCCATCTGGGGCGACACGTAATCGACTCGGAGGTAATAAAAACTATTAAATCCAGGAAGATACTTACTAGACTTTCTAGACGCCACTAATTAGATGGCGGTTCACAATACTTAGATCTTTTAGGTCGCAGTGACTACAGTAGTATGGACTTACATCAAATCCTTGCACGGAGCGGTAGGTGGTTGGTTTGAGCAGTTTCATGAGGTATGAGCCGTCGGTGGGCTGCCAGCCGGACCTCATCGCCGCGGTGGCAGCCCTGGCCCACAGGGTCACCGCGTCGTACAGGTATGTACTTACATCAAATCCTTGCACGGAGCGGTAGGTGGTTGGTTTGAGCAGTTTCATGAGGTATGCGCCGTCGGTGGGCTGCAGGCCGGACCTCATCGCCGCGGTGGCAGCCCTGGCCCACAGGGTCACCGCGTCGTACAAGTGAGCGGCTTCTATCGGCACCTAAGATGGTCAATAAGATCTTAATCATCATCATCACATAATATGTAGTTTTCACTATAAGAAAATGTGTATAATTATTGTCACCACCACGGTTACATCTGAAAACCAGCGCCACTGTTTCAGGCAGCGGCACAAACTGTAATGTTACCGTTTCAGCAGTTTTTTTTTTGTTTCGATGTTAATTTTATATTTTTGTAACTGTTTTATTCAATAAATATTTTTTATCAAATTATCTATCATCTTGTCATACAGTCAAGTTTAATTGGAGATCTAGAATTTCTTGCACAAATAGAGCATAATCTATCTTTTATGTGACGATAGCTAAATGAGTAATAAACAAGTACCTACTCAGTATTCTTTCTTCATGCCAATGACGAATATATTATGCCAAAATGATGCGCTGGAATCTTGGTAGGTACCCATCATGCCTAAGTATAATTAAAGTACTCAACAGTCGCGACTGCGCCACCACGTCAAACCAGAGGACGCAGCGCAGCGTGTGTGAATTAAAACTTTTCTATACCTACGTAAATTACCCTTTTTTCCTGTGTACCCTTGGCTGCTCCCTTGAGGGTACAGTGGAAAATAAATAACCGCTTAGTGCACAGACTGATTTATTTTATAAATAGATTTGTAGATAGATAGATTTGTTGTTTATATATATCTGTTACCGTTAAAGTAGATTAACTGGTCGACTAGTTAATCTGCACATTAACGGATGCTACACCGTTAAAGTGCGGAATACAGTGAGTGAAATAGCCAAAGCTTCAGTAAATTTAAATAAAAGACGTATTGAAAGTTTATTTTACAAAAGCCCCCCGTCCCGCCGCTTTTGTGTGGGTTCCCTACTTGATATCGAAACTTGATATATCGAACGCCGCGACCGCGAAAACGGTGCGCCGATCGGTCGTCAAAGCGATGGTACGCCACATCGAATGTCGCGACATCGAATGATCACAGCATCGACAGGTTAAATCATCGAAAGGTTATCAAATCGACGGTATACCACGTCGAATTTCGCGACATCGATTGTTACGACATCGAATAGTCAGAGTCATAGTATGGGATGTTACAAAACCAACAAAATAAAGTAAAAATACTACTTTCAACGAGGGTAGTTAGAAATACAACTTAACGTGCGTGCTAAAACACGTAGGCGTAGAAAGAAAATCATAGATGATATTATTTAGTACTAAGAAAAAATTAAACAATGAATTTGCTTTATTTATTTAAATGCGTTTAATTGACAAACCTATTTTAACGTACTTTTCTTGACTTTCACATCAATATTTTTATTTAATGTTTAGATTTTATTTTGTGTATTCGAGTACTTACTTATTTCTTTAGGTTTTCGACGTCATGGTTAATGACGACGACCTTTAGATGTCAAGACATTCATTGTGTTGACCATTCGATGCAGTGATGGTTCGACATCGAGACATTCGCTGTCGCGACATTCGATGTGGCGTACCATCGCTTTGAAGACGAGTCGGCGCACTGTTTTCGCCGTCGCGGCGTTCGATATATCAAGTTTCGATATCAAGTAGGGAACCCCGTGCTACCCGCTTTTGTGTTATTACTCATTTTTGTCAATAAAAGAACCTGTTTCTGTACTTTAACTGATCCTTGGTCGTTAATCTGCAGATTAGCTAGGGAATCTGCAGATTACCTACACGAATCAATTTTTCGCGCTTTAACTGATTCGACCAGTGAATCTATAGATTCACTGATTTCCGCACTTTAACGGTGACATATCAACTCTAGCAAAGAGCTACTTATTATCCGAGCGAGGGCGAAGCGTCTCTGTTTCAGCTTGGGCAAAAATACTTTTATGTCCATCTGTTCTCTTGAACAGGTCGCATTCTCAACCCATTCCCGTGAAAATTTGTGAGCAGCTTCGATGGTTACCTATATTTATATCTTACATAGATTTTTTGTCTGTTCAGTTTTTAGAAATTTTTCGAAAAAAAAACACATTTCAGCCATTTTGAAAAATGTTCAAAAATAACACATACGCGAGGTCTACAGCTGCTCACAGAGCCAAGAGTTATTTATTTTACTGGTCACCGGCCTAACTTAACCAATTACTTATATTCAGCGTTTATTTTTTAAATAAACACAAATTCTTATACCGTGTAACGTTATTTGAAGTAGGTAGAATAAACAGACATCAAAGTGAGCCGAAACCAGTTGTGGTATCCTCCTTTATGATTATTCAAATACGATGGATGATTTTGGTCTGGAGAGCAAGTTATATAAATTATACGTAATTGGCATTTTGGCATGAAAAGAGTTGACAAAAGTTTGAGGTGAGGTAAGATTTTTCATGAGAGAAATTTGAGATTACCTACCTAGCCTACTCAAATGAAAATGTTTGCGGATAGGATTGGATTTCATGTTTATATTTTGACCGTACTTGACACATATACCTAACCTAATACTGACATTTACAAAGTGGGTTTTCGGTGAAATATTTTTCAAAAAAGAAAAAATATTTGCTTTGCTGTGTATTTCGTGTTTACTCTGACTGAAGTGCCGAAATCTGTCATAATAAGTGCTAAAACAACACTCTACGAGGGTGGTTTGATAAGTCATGATGACTAAATTTAAAATATGATATAGTTTTAGGAAGCAAAATCCGTATACAGAGAAAACATAATAAATTCATATAAAGCCAGACGAGTTGAGAACCAGACAACCTGCGAAACAATACAGTCTTAAATTATAACGAACTGATTTGAAAAACTAAATATTATAGGTAGGTAGGTATTAAGTTACCCTAAGTATTAAAAATTACAACTAAACGTGAAAGTGGAATAAGACAGTCAAAAAATTCACTCTAAGTTAATCGTAATTATTAAAAAAAACGATTATTCAAATATTCAAACAAAACTGTAGTCCCTATAATCAGATATTGTACCATTTGTACCACTAAGTAGGTACTATACAAATTACCTATTGGACTATTAGCTGAAAAATAAAATGAAAAATAAGTAAGTACTTACTTATTTAGAAAACACTAATAAAGTAAATTTAACGATCTCATTTCCTAAAAAAATAATGATATTTTGCTGTCTTTAAACGTAGCAGTATTGTAGCAGTTTGATTTACCTGAAAAATTATCGCAATTAATATCACCTTCGATCATCAGATGATCGTAGAATATGCACAAACAAAAATGTGATCCTCACTGAGGATCAAGTTTCGCCTCAAGCAAAGAATATTTAAATTCTAATAAAGTCACACGTGTTTCTTGACTGTTTTCTCTGTTACATTTATTATGTATTCAATAAAGATTCCATGAGGAAATATTGGGTATAAGCACAGAATACATAAAAGGTAAAATGAAATTACCTTTATATGAAAACGATAAATTGACTTTTGGTGGGCCTTTTACGTTGATCTTACTTTAGCTTGCATTAGGGAATGCAAAACCGAAGTGAATTGAAAATCGGTTTTTTTTCGGTTTTGAATCCAAAACCGGTTAAAACCGGTTTTTAACCGGTTTTCAAGAAAACTATTGGAACATGTGCAATAATACATTTTTATTGATTTGGTTAACATGTTTTCAATTTTAAGAGAATCCCCATTCACAGTTTATAAAAATAATGTACAGTTAGCAAGAAGATGCCTATTTTACATTTTTTTGAAGAATAAAAGAATAAAATGGCTCCCCCCCATTAAATTCATGAGTTTCTTGACAGACTTTTCCTATCTGAAATATTATTGTTATTATTTACTTATTTAAATCTGTAAATAAATGTGTTTTTTACGTATTATTATAAAATTGTATTTACCAAATATCTTTCTTTAAATATTAAAAAAAACCTTTTTTTTGCTGTATTAATAATAAATATTCATATTTTACTTACTTACTCGCTATAAAAACCTTCGACCCATTCAGCTGCACAAAAGTAGGTTACTAAACTGAACTACGTAAAGCTTTTAATCAAAATGAGGCGGAACATTTTCGTTTTATATGTATTGCAGAGCATGAAACTTTAATCATACAAAAAACCGAAAAAACCGGTTTTGACGTTTAAAATACCGTAGGGTCGGGGTACTTTGTCCCAAAATTAAGCTTCCTTATACTTCTCGTTTGATAACTTTAGTATTATCAGCTATACATTTGTTTTATTACAATAGACGTCCAATGGGTAACATAAGCTAACATAATACAACATAATATAACGAAGACAAGCAACCTTTAAGTTATTTTTTTTTTTCGCAAAATTGGGCCAAAGTTCAACTTTGAAGATGGTTACTTTTGCCCTAGTAATTCTTGAGGATTAAAATGTATGTGTTCTCCATATTAGAATAAAGTAACCTTCTTAGAATGTTAGGTATGAAAGAAAGACACATTTTTGTAATAATTTGTATTATTTTTTTTCAATAATTTGAGATATTTTTACCAAAAACTTAAATCTAGGATTAAAAGCTTTGAAAAATATTTCAACATTTATGAAGTATGGCATTTTTGCAACAAGAATAGCATTATCAATAAACAATAAAATTTGAGAGACTTAACACGTATCAAAAATGTATTAATAAACATCTCGAAACAAAAGAAAACTTATTTTACTACGCTTTTCACTTAACCTATTAGTTAGTCAACTTATTAATTATCAGTCTTAAAAATTGAGAATCAGCCTCATCCGTTTACTTACTTACACTAATTTAAATGAACAAAAACTTTAGTTGTCAATTTCAGGAACTGTAAACAGTCCTTTCCTTACAAACTTTGGAGGATTAATTTTTTTTAACACAGCTACCCAAGAATATAACTGCTCATCCTTTATAGCAGGCCATTTCCAAAATTTTCCTCTTTTCATGCAACTTACAAGCGCTCCTTCAGCGCTTGTTGACATAATTTGTCCGGGATAAATGTTAGCATTCCATTTGACTAATACGTAATCACCGTCACAGTACAAGTTACTTCCATTCTGTGGTCCCTTCTCAATAACGGCTGGTGGTTTAACATTATAGCTCTGAGCTTCTTCTGAGATCTGATCTTCCTCCAAGTCAGATTCTGCTAATAGATTACAAATCTGAGAGTCTGACAACATTTGATTATTGACACGGTTCAACTCGGTTCTAATCAGTCGCTCCTCCTCAAAAAGAGCTTCTGCACCACTATTACAGATCTGAGGATTTGCCTCCACGCGCTTCAACTTTGCTTTGTCATTGCAACTCTGTTCCGATTCCTGACAACTTTGAGCATCGATCTTAATCTTTGTAAAATTTTGATTTTCTCCAACTTTGGCATCATTACTGAAATTTGAGGGTTGACCCGATGGATCGCACACCTCTTGGTTGGCATCTTGATTCATGAGATATGTAAGTGGCCAGTTATCTTCTGAATGATCAGATAATTCGCGTGCTGTAATTAGATCTTCAGTAGATGAAGCCAAACTTATATCTTCAAAGGATGAAGCCAGACTTGTATCTGTTGAGGAAATTTTACAAACCAAGTTTCTTCTTTTGGACGTTTGTCTGTTATTAACCTTTGTCTTGAGTTTCGTGTGACTGATCCCCGAGGGGCCAGGTTGTTCTCTTTGAGGAATATCTTCCGAGCGAATAGATCGACCAGCAGGAACGTCAAGCTTTCTTTTCTTGGTTTGATTAGTTCGAGATGAGTTGTCGTTGTTTCGCAATTTCTTTAAGTTTTGCAAGAAAGTGTCAGATATCAAATTTAGATCTACAATTCTGTCTTGCTGTGGTAATCTGTTCATAGGTTCTTCTTTATTTAGCGGATATATTCCCGTTTTTTTGAAGCCATTTATAAGGTTGTTTTGGGTTTCTTTCATACTATCCAACGCACGTTTAAGTAGCTTAGGAAATTGTTCTTTAGGCACGGTTGGCAGTCTTCTTCCTTCGGGAGTATTTTTCCAGTCTAACAAAACTTGTCGCCATTTAATCTTTAATGGTCTGAAGTAAGCCACATCCAAGGGCTGAAGAATATGTGTAGCATTTGCCGGCAAGCAAATAAACCGGATGTTGTTTGCATTGCAGGCTGCTAATACATTTTTGTTAATGTGTGAAGACAAATTGTCGCCAATGAGCACCTTGGGGCCTGGTTTTTTTTTTACCATCGGCAATAAATGAGACATGAACCAGTCCTCAAAAGTGACGCTGTCGATCCAGCCACTTTTGGTTCTGTTATAACTGGTTCCGCTTGGACCATGTTCAGTCCATGTGGACCATAAATGTTCTGCCTTAAATATGACGTATGGCGGTATCGTTTCTCCAGCGGCATTTCCGCAAAACATAACAGAAAAACTAACCTTCGTAGCATTCACTATTATTTCTGGGTACTTTGTACCACGTCTGCAAATAACTCGTTTTTTTCCGGGGTCATCGGTTAGATTGCTCTCATCATAGTTGTATATATTATCTGCTGGAATACCGTCTAACTCTGATTTTAAATTTTCAAGGAAGTTTTCAATAACTTTTTCTGAAATATCCGCTCTTACTTTCTTTATATTATTTGCAAATCGTTTTGAAAGTGCTTTGTTTCTTTTTAAAAACCCCCTAACCCATTCGGGCCCCGGTACATTGTTTTTAAATTGTTTAACTTCTCTTCCACATGATGATAGGTAGTATTTTATATTAATTTTGAGGTCGACATCCGTTAAAGGAAAACCAAATTCTGACAGAGCAGTAATATGGGCAACAAATGACCGTTCTTCTTCTGTTGTGAATATTGTCGGATGACCAGGTTTGTTGCTGTGCTTATTTTTTAGTTTGTTCTTTATTGTGCTGCGAGGTATATTATATTTTATTGCAGCATCACGTTGAGTTAAAATCTTGGATTTTACATCGTTAAGACATTTTTCCAAGTGTTCTGGTGTATAGTCAATGTAACGCCGACTTCCTACTTTTCTTTTATATATTGTAGGCATTTCTGATTATCTGAAATCAAAAAGCAATAAGACAAAGCTAATAAAAAGAAATTACAAAATGCAGAAAAAAACATCGGGCTACTTTAGCCCATGGGCCAAAGAAACCCGAAAATGAGGGGCAAAGTATACTGCCGTTTTATTTCTCACATAATTTCTACAAAAGGACCTACATGGGTTTATTTTACTTCTCATTAGGATCTCAGATACATATGTTATACAACTGAAAACAAGTCAACACATAAACTTACCTAATATCTCCGTCTGGTAAGAAAGTTTGCAGCTCTTAATATTGTAGTTTTTTCAGTCTCCAACATAATGTCACTTTTGACATTTACCCAATGCACTAATAACCGCCGATACTGTTTTACCGACGGCACAATACGCCATCTATTAGATATAACGCCAACTACTTCAATAGCTCTTGCTGTAACGGAGTGGCGGCAAGTTCAAACTTTTTTAGGGTTTGGGCTAAAGTAGCACCCTAGGGCTAATGTACCCCGACCCTACGGTACCGGTTTTATTTTGCTTGTGAAATCGACCGAAAAACTTTTTTCGGTTTCGGTGAAACCGGTTTGCATTCCCTAGCTTGCATCAATATAAGTAAATCAATATTTATTAAAATTTAAGTAAATTATTGAGCATTTTTACCCTTATGTAAGTAGTTAAGTTATCAGTTTGTTTGTACTCGCTCATCATAAAGTAAGTCTAGTATTTTTAAAATAATTTAATAGAAAAAAAAATATAATTATTTTTCTTAAATAGTTGTGTCACAGCCAAAATGGTTTTAACCTGTGGTTGTATGTTAATTGAGTTAATTGCTTCTCCTATAGTACATTATGAGACAAGTTAGTTTAGGTTGCTCATTGTACACAAGGCTGTGGGTTGCAGCCCGAGCCGCAGGCGAGGGCGTAACTCAGCCGAGTGTGCAATAAGCAAGAGCTCACGAGTTTCATACGACGTTTTTCAACACATTTGCGAGGAAAACAAAGTAATTTACCACACAGCAACAAATACGACAAAAACAAAATATGATAATAGGGATGTTGACTAATGAATAAAATAACGAAATACTAATAAAAATCGTAAACATATTAAACTTTTAGAGTAGCTTGTATACCTCTTGGTTTAATATATTGCATATTATTTGTTTTATGACCCTTCAAAGTTGGGTGGAGAAGTCCATTTAAAAAGTATAAAATTTATTAAAATAAATGATACCTTTAATTAGTCCGTAAAATGTATAGCAAATTTGTCGAAGAAACCATTTTGATAAACACAATATTTAATATAGCTGCTGAACAAATTTCCTACGCGTTGCATACAAACTTGCAAGGCGTGACGTCATAACGTGCAAGCCATTAGTATGGAGCGTTTTTGATCGAGTCCATTTGTGTGCATTTCACACTGTGATATCTCGGGCAGTTTTCATGCTAGCGAATTAATTCTTTTACCAATGTTTCTTTTTTTGAGAGGTAATTTATGTAACATAAAATAAAAAAAATAGTCAACATCCCTATTATGGGAAAAGGCGCGCAAGGTTTTTTTGTTTTTTTCACACGCCCAACGCAAGAATATTTTGCGAACAAAGGGGTGAGTGAGCATACAGCCTACATCAAAATTATAATTTTAAGTGATAAAATGCAAATATTTTAATATTTTATAACAAAATATTGTGAATTATGAATAATTTGATAATAATAAATATTTGTTTGATTTAATTAAGGACTTACACATTTATTTATTCCAAAAATGTATATGAATTTTCAGCAGCATAAAACCTCTTTGTTGTTACTAAAAAATAACTGTATTTTAAAATTTAACTTTGTAAGGCTAATTCTATTACGTACTAGTATTTTATATATTATTGCACGCCTTTGTTATAGCTCGGTTTATGGCCCTAAAAGCGATGTATTAGGACTCACTTTACGAGCAAGCGTGTTGAAAATTTTATGTGTTGCGTGTGACGTGCAAAAAATATAGTAAGTTAGGGAACACTCATAATAATAAATAACTATTTAGTCCCAAACTAAGCAGAGATCATAAAAATCCACTACTTAATATGCGAAAGTCCGTTTGTTTATTTGTTTGTTAGACGCCTTCACGTCTTAACTACTGAACCGATCATCATTAAATTTTGCATACACGTTCTCAGGAGTACAGAGAAGTACAAAAAAGAGAGTACAAAAAAGTACTGTTCCCGAGGGATAGCATAAAAACATTCCACGCAGACGAAGTCGCGGGCGGTCGCTAGTAAGCATTATAGACTCGGGAACAAAATGCTTGTGCTCATCACACTAACATCTGCCCCTACCAGAATTCGAACTCGGGACCTTTGGCCACAAAATATAGAGCGCCGCCACTACTTACTTTGTGCCTTTGGCCACAAAATATCTTACTTTGTGCCTTTGGCGCAGAAGGTGGGATCGCAAGTGGCCGTCTAAATAGTTGAACTGTGTTTTTTTGTTTTTAAAAAGTAGGTAAGAAAGTATTTTTGAAAAGTTATTCAAGTGGCCAGAGAACGCGGTTATAGTACATTATGAGACAAGTTAGCTTAGGTTGCAAGGCTGTGGGTTGCAGTGAGGTGCAATAAGCAAGAGCTCACGAGTTTCATCCGACGTTTTTCAACACATTTGCGAGGAAAAATCAAAGTAATTTAACACAGCAACAAATACGACAAAAACAAAATATGATAATTATGGGAAAAGGCGCGAAGGTTTTTTTTTTTCACACGCCCAACGCAAGAATATGTTGCGAACAAAGGGGTGAGTGAGCATGAGCATACAGCCTACTTCAAAATTATAATTTTAAGTGATAAAATGCAATTATTTTAATATTTTATATTTGTTTGACTTAATAAAGGACTAACGGCCGAATACTCAAAGGCTTCTTAGTTTAAATCTTAAGTTAAGGTCTCCTTAACTTTAAGGAAGCTGTCAGTTTCATAGAGATTCTGTCAAATCTGACAACTTTTTTGAATTTAAGGTGGCCTTAACTTTAAGATTCGTTTGAGTATTTGGCCGTTACACATTTATTTATATGAATTTTCAACAGCATAAAACCTCTTCGTTGTTACTAAAAAAATAACTGTATTACCCGGCTAAATTGGGAACTTGCAGTAAGGTAGGTATTAATTTAACTTTGTAGAGTTAATTCTACTACGTCCTAGTGTTTTATTTATATTATTGCACGCGTTTGTTATAGCTCGGTTTATGGCCCTAAAAGCGATGTATTAGGGCTCACTTTACGAGCAAGAGTGTTGAAAAACTTATTGTTTCCTATTTTGTTGCCCTTCGAACTGTAGGCACAGAATAGATATAAGGACTTGTACAGCTACCGTCTGTAGGTTCCACTACATGGTTCCATCAGTGGGTCCAAAAGGATTTCCAAGTCCTCGATGTACCTATTAGGTATCTACCTATATCAACATGTTTCAAAGAAAAAAAAATATGCAAAAAAATGACCAGGCATAAAGCTAAGGACTTTCCGTAAAATATATATTCGTGTAACTACAGTATAGAACATCTAAAGTTAAACTGAATTGGATGTTTGATTAGGCTGTCAAAAACTTTGCAAGGTGGATCAAACCATCACGAGGAACGAATTAATCTTAATTAGGTACCTACCCTACCTACTGTTTTGTAGGATAAACCATTTAAGTACTTTTGTTTTGGGATCACTAAGTGAACAAAGGATCTGAAATATTTTTAGGCCTTTGTAAGTATTTCAAGTAAAAAGGGACTCTTATAATCCTGGACCTTTTGTTATCGTCTGTCTGTCAAAGTCCTTTTATTTATTTTCAAGAACGTGTAGACTTGAATTTGTTAAGCGTGGAAGTACAGTCGGCATAAAATTCGGTTGATGATTATGTTTCAAACTGTGAGACATTCTGTCAAAAAAAACCGGTCAAGAGCGAGTCGGACTCGCGCACCGAAGGTTTTCCGTACCATCATACATAACAGACCATACAACAAGTAACTGTGCATCATAATAAATACACTGCAGAGCTGTAGAATAATAAAATTATTATTGCAGTATGAGGTCAGCACCACCTCTTGGCCGATAGTGGAACTATTTTTTTTCTTAGGCCAGCGCCATCTCTTGACCGATAGTTGAACTAAATAAATTTTCTTAGGTCAGGGCAATTTGTTGACTGGTAGAGGAACTAAATAATTTTATGTTTGTTTTGAATTTCTAAAAAAGTGTGTTATATTGAGACATCGTTTTATTTTTCCTGTAATCTCTACATAAACTACTATCACATAGAATTATTTCAGATTTTTCTCCTTTTGCAAACTTCGGAGATAAACGGTAATTTTTTTACATTTTTCATCATAAGTCGAAAACTATGCGGCCTAAAAAAAGAAAAAAATGTTTTAAAATGTGCAAACAGCGCTCTTTCATATGATACCCCACATGCCCTAGTCGCCCCACTTAAAAATTTTAAGACCCCTTTTCAGTCCCTGTTGTAAAAAAAACATTTATTTTATTATTTCTTTCTTATTTGCAAAATAGTTGGGAAAACGTCGTCTTAAACTATTCCAAATTTCAAGTTGATACCATTAGTAGTTTTCGAGATATCCAGCTGTGACAGACAGACAGACTTTTAACCATTTTGGTACGGAACCCTAAAAAGATGCTTTGACAAAGTACTACAGTGTTAAGTGACTTTTGTTGCTGACTGTACCTACGTTTAAATTCATATTATTATGATAAAAATTAAAGTAGATATAAAAAATAAGTTTCAGTCAACGCAATTATAGAGTAGTAATTATGAACATTTTTGCCTCAGATCATAAATTAATATTATATTAATAATTATAAATTAAATTAATAATTTTAAAACCTACATATAAATAACTTTCATTACCCGCAAGGCAAATTCTAACAGCACAAATTGGAAAATATAAGTAGACCTATATGTTTACTTTCTAGAATTTGGGTAGTAATAAGAAAGTTTACACACCGTTAATTTTTAAGTAGGTACCTACCTAATTATATTATATCTAAAAATGAAATGGTGATACATCAGACCACTAGACCAAGTTTCTGAATATGAACATGCAGTCAAAAGTTAAAAATTAATAGTTTTAAAATATCGGGAAAAGTCTTGTTTGATCGGCAAACTCACAAAAATAGCAAAACGCGTGAGTAGATTCAGTCTTTTCATTATTTACGTAGGTAAACAAGATAGTCTCTTTTGATTACGCGCGTGCAATTCTATGAATGAGCTCTAAATCCAGAAATCGGTAAAATTTTGGGACATGAGAAAACCTCAATATCTTCACCAATTATTAAATATTGAAACTTTTACCAGTACATAAGCACTAGATTAGATAGAATTAGGAAAGAGATACACTCATTTCATTTTTAGATATACTTACCTACTTAATAATAACTTAAAACCTTGGTGTTCAAGCCAACATACCTAATATTCATACTAATCACATTTTGTTTTATTTATTCCCCACACACACAACACTTGACAAAAGCAGTGGTGTTGCCAACCAACCGCCCTACTTTAAAACCTCTAGAACCATCAAAGACAGATACAAATAGGGAGTATTATTCATCCCGTTCTATAAATTAACAGGCGTAAACAACAACTTAATTACTTTACGTAACAAACCCGGGTTATTTTAACGAACGCTTCAAAATGAACTAACTGGAAACTTGCGATGACAGCAATTTTTCAGCGGATGCGACAAACGTGTTTATTTGCGGAGACCCTGGGGTGATCCGATACTGTATCGGTCCTCGTTAGTACTTGGTTCAATTTTGAACTTGAATTGAACACCTAGTTAAGGCGCCCTAACCAACTACTAGCGCAGCCAATACATTTATTTTAATTACTCATAAACCAAGTCAATATTTCAAAAAAGCTAAGATCATGCCCTCCTAAATAAATTCTAGCCAGAAGTGGCCACTTTGAGCTAAAATGGATTTTAAAACTTACAGAAAGAATGAAAACTGTTGAAGAGTTATTCAAAAAATATTAGAGACAGTTAAGGAGGGCATGATCTTAGCGTTTTTTTGATTTTAATAGTGATCCATTTTTTTTTCGATAACGCTTTAATTCGTCTTATGTTCGATTTATAATTTAAGAAAAATATGCTAGTTGCCGCTGAAAATTTCGAGTATTTCGCGACGAAAAAACTTTTTTGAAAAACATTTTTTTTACTAACTAAGCTTTTACTCGAAATTATTTATAGACAAGACAAGTATCTAATTCAGGATTTATGTCAAATACAATTATATTTTTTTCTACCTTTCAAAATCAGTGGATTCTTATAACTATGCAACAAAACTTTATATGTTTTCATTGACGCTACGTTTTGCAGGTCCTTAAGGTACCTATAGCAAAATATGTATTACGCACGCAGCGGAGTTTATGTGAAAGAAATATGCATTTATGACCGAGGCACCTACTCATGATAATGACTTCCATGGTACCTGCGCGGTATTTTCTTATCAATATAAAGAAACCTTAACATCTAACAGACATCTACTTACAAAAAGCGATAAATACTAAGATTTAAATTATTTTCAGTTTTGACTAATTTTTTAAATACAGGCTGCATTTTTATTCAATCTCCAAATTTTAAGGAATGTGTTCAGTCCATGAAACTGAACATCTTTCTCCATAAAACATTGTTTCGAAAAACGCCACAAAATTTTGGTCATCCCATACAGACTGATCACGTGAGCTCTTTGTTTTGTATGGAAAGTCTTTTACATATTAAATTGATCCTATATTTATTAGAGAAAGTTGTTCAGTTTCACGGACTGAACACATCCTAGAAATTTGGAGAGTGATGAAAAAGACATTCTGTTTTTTTTTTTTTTTTTCAAATTGTAAAAAGTTTAAGTAGGAAATTTAAGTTGACAAAACCCTCTATGTATAATGTGCGTGTGTTTACTTACCGAAATATCCTCAAACAGTTTGTGGTAGTTAGGCACGCAGAACGGCGGCGCCGCTGACAGCTCACGGATCATTTGGCAGAGCGTCCTGGCGATCGAAAAAACACCAATCAAAGTTTACTGCTAAGGCAGCCATTACACGCTCATGCAAGCGTCAGTCAAATTCCATCAGTCATGAATTACGTTTGACTGATGGAAAGAAGAAATCAACTTTATGCAACCATCAGTCACGGGCCGTGACTGACGGTGACTGACAGCAAAACCTATCGTGTAATGGCTGCCTAAGTCTTAAACGTGGAATAACTACTCTACCAACATTAGAACGCAATAACATTAAGATTGTCTTAAGGAAATGAATAGACCACGCATGGATATTGCTTTTGAAATTAGGTTAACAACTAAATTGATTATTGGATGGGGGATAACCTTTTTCTTTCTTTCATGGACTTATGGAAATGATAAAAGTTGGTGCTGTTAATACGCTGCTTCAGTACTTTTCACATGTACACTGATCCGTTATGGCCTAGCGAGTCGTGGTAAAAAAAGACAAGAAATTTTAGGCTAATGAGTAGATAAGTACCTACCTATTAATCTATCTAGTCTACCGTACCAACCAATAGAGGTACCTATGAAAAATTGCCGATTTGTACTACGCGTTCACTTCATCATTGCCGCTACCTCCCGGCCCGCTTCGTCATACCGCACCCCCTGCGTCGCCTTTCTAGTACGGATAGCAATGCAAAGCTTAATTTTTGTTTCTGTTCATTTAATCATTACGTTCGTTATTTGTGTCATAATGGCGAACCTAACTTATTATATAAATTAATGACACTCTTTGAATAAGAAAAAAATGAAAAACAGTTGAAAAACATGATTACTTTTTTATCTACAGTACCGTTAGCTGTGACGTCATAACGGTCGTCGGCGGCAATGACGAAGTCGCGTAGTATGGAGAGTTTTCAAAAAGTTGCATTTTTCATACTAGCATTTTTGTTCATTTAACAACCGCGCGTGAACACTCGTGTAACAAAACTTTATTTGAACACTATGCTAACTTATTCCATTTACGATAAGCGAAAAAAAAAGTTTTAGCTAAGTTACAACCTACCCGGTCATCCTTTTTTTACTTACAAAAAAAGAGTCAAAATAAGGACTTTATTTTTACTGATAGTTGACTAGTTATCATGGTCATAATTCGATCTATTATCAAGATATTAGATATTGTTATTTTCTCAGTGTTTGACAAAATATCGGCAATCTCATAGGTAAAGACTATTAATTACTTACGAATAATGAGGATTGGTTGGGAAGGAAGGAGTCAGCTTCAATACTGCTCTGAATGCCAATATGTCGTTGCTGTTGTTCTGTCCGAGGTAATCTGCCAACAAAATGTTCTTGTTAAGATAATATTCATCATATCAGCCGCACGCTACCCACTGCTGGGTAGGATCTCCATGACGATCGGGGCCTGCGCTGCCCGCGTCTTGCGACACAACAAAAATCGAGACACAATTTTTGGGTTTAAGAAACAAGAACTGTATCAAAAAGCATTATCATTGAAACACCATTGAACCACGATTTTGACGTTAACATTAGCAGACTTGACTCCCAGTGTGGTAAGTTGGTGTGACCACGGGGTCGGGAAATTTTGTTGTCATCGTTGTTTGTCGTTTTTGAAATAAATTATGTTGAAAACGGGACCGAAGGAATTGGAAAAACGTTTTCTTTCGCCACAAACAAGTAATTACAGTCCCTAATTAAAAAATACAAGTAGGTACACGGTCTTTTGATCCTTCTTAGGGCATCGACATTTATTTCGAATGATTTATTTCCGTAAATCAAACTAAATAGGTACTTCAAATAAATTGAAAATCCAATTTGTGTAGAATCAAATCTCACTAAATTCCGAATTTCAATTAATTCTACGCGCAGAGCAATTTCCCCTGGAAATCGCTCTAGGGATAAAATCACCATTATTTTATATAAGTACTTATATTATTATTATGTAAAAAGATTTACTATAAACCACTAAACACTTAAATACAACATAAAAAATACATTTATTAATTACAAAGCGGCAGCGCTTGTATCACTATCAAAAGTAAACTCATCAACTGGTGTTATTTCCATACTAACGAGGTAATTTGAAGCCGAGGTTTTCTGCCAGGGATGTACCATCTGATGATGGCCATCCAGTGAGTGAAGGGTTTTTTTTAAACATGTCCTTTAAATCTTTTAAAATGTTGGTCAGTGCTCTTAGTACGAACAGCTATCGAGAAAAATAACGCGCGTAAAATTACTCGATAGAGATTTATCTATGGAAAATTTATTTTTGCTTTAGTGCTATAGATGGCGCTGTACAAATTTTATTTACAAAATTACTCTATCGAATGATTTTACGCGCGTTATTTTTTTCGATAGCTGTTCGTGCTAAGGGTACAGATCAGTTGGGTGTGTGTGTATAGCGATCTGAATCTCCTCCATTCACTCCCTGCATAAAACCATCATCAGATCACAGCACAGTACATCCCTGGCAGGAAACCAAGGCTTCAAAGTAACATCGTTTGTATGAAAATAACACCTGTATCCCTAGACAAAGTTGATGTGTGTATATTATTTTATACAAAAAAATCTCGTTTAAGAGCTACATAAAGGTATATTATTTTAATAAACTTTGAACGTAAAAAATATAATGTACCTAGTTGTTTTCCTCGGTGAATCGTAAGGTTGAGAGCATAATAGGCTTGTTTCCATTAAGAATAAATATAATGGATAGGGGTTTATAATGATTAATTATATTATGGAGAAAATAACAAACAATTTTAATTATTAAAAGCGTTAAAGATTAATAATTATTTTAAAAAATAAATTTCGTAAAATGCAACCTTTAGTCACGTGACAGTGAACACCAATCAGAAAGCGTGACGTCACGCCGTGCGAAACTCCAATCTTGTGTTTGACGTTTCGAGTATCACTACCGGAGGCGCGTTCCAAACCTACACTCCGAGTGCAACCTAACCACAACCGAACGCAAGTTTTAGCCACTTTTTCCGTATTTCTCCATTGTTTGGAACATATATAAATAACTGGTTTGGCGTTTTTATAGTCGTGCTATCACACTGGGGCACTATACAGTACTTATAATATGAGAAATTCATTTTTAAACGATAAAAACTAACTATAACGTACGAAGACACTATCGCTCTTTGGTTTGTTTCGCACGGCGTGACGTCATTCAAGACGCCATGACAGTCTTGTGCGTTTTGGAACCAAATTAAAATTGTTTTTTTAAAACGCGAAATTTATAATGTAAACGCTCGATTAAAAATAAATAAACCTTTTTTTTCGATAAAATGCCTAATAAGCTAAAATATTAAGCAGTTATTGAAACTTTGTCAACTAGCCTATTACGCTGACGACCAAAACTTACTAGTCACAATACCATCATCAACATCGTGCGGCTGATAGCCTACTTGTTGTATGGTCTGTGGGCTGATATGATGATGATCATATCAGCCGCACGATACCCTCTGCTGGGTATAGGTCTCCCCCAAGGATCTCCACGACGATCGGTCCCGCGCTGCCCGCATCCAGCGGCGCACGCAAGCAAGATGGTGGACAAATGCCTGCCCAGTTTATACCAATAAAAAAAACACATTCGGGTTTTAATGTGTAAAATAAAACTCTTTTTATACTTTATACTTTTTTCATGAAGCTATGTTTACTGCTTAGTTAGTCTTATTTTATGAAATATCGTCGGTGACTAGTTATTTATTGCTCGTCAGTGTATCTAAAATATAGAGCAATGCGGTATTTCATTTTATGATTACGACTCGGTGACGTAATACATTTGTACAGCTCCTTACAAGAAAAAGGTTTTTGAAATAAAAGCCTTTTACCGTTTTGTGACAATATTACACTAGAAATAAAGCTACTTTTCTGACTCCTATTTAAAGTTTATGAAGATCTCTATTATAATTAAAAATATTAAAAAATACTTTTTAGTCACAGTCAGGTTCATAAACTTTAATCTTACTTTGAATACCTCATTAAGTACCTACACATTTTTTATTACAGAAATACGTTTATTTTTAGTGTTCGCTCGACGCTCACTTAGTAAAATCTAATAAAAAAAGTTATCTATTGCCCTCCTACGTTATATTAAATTGATTATTTGAACAGCACTCAGAATACAACATTTTATTTAATTTGTAGGGCACTGACTTCGTATCTTATTATGATTAATTATGCTATGTCTGATTCGTTTGTTGGCGACCGGCGCCGGCGCTAGGGTTGCCAGATGGTCGGGATTCGCCTGGATTCTCCCGCAATTTCAAGTGATCTCCCGACTCCCGAAAAATCTAAAAATCTCCCGGAAAAGCATCCGTTCCGAAAGTTCTCTAGAAAGCAATAATTTTCGCGGATGAAACCACAGATTACAAGATTAGTGGATGAAACTGATTAAGAAATCGCGGTGCGCGGCCGTTTTTCTACAATAGACAGTCACGATTACAAGATTAGTGCACGGAACTCACTATAAGTATAGGTTTTTGTATTATTATCTTATTACCCATTTAATTATTATTTTTTATATGTCATGCACTTTATGTGCCCGCTTACTGTAAATCTCTGACACCTCTTGGCTGGAAGAGATCTCTTTAGAGATAAGTCCACCTTTGCTGACAATAGGCTTGTTTCCATTAAGAATAAATATAATGGATAGGGGTTTATAATGATTAATTATATTATGTAGAAAATAACAAACAATTTTAATTATTAAAAGCGTTAAAGATTAATAATATTTTTAAAAAATAAATTTCGTAAAATGAAACCTTTAGTCACGTGACAGTGAACACCAATCAGAAAGCGTTTCGTCACGCCGTGCGAAACTCCAATCTTGTCTTTGACGTTTCGAGTATCACTACCGGAGGCGCGTTCCAAACCTACACTCCGAGTGCAACCTAACCACAACCGAACGCAAGTTTTAGCCACTTTTTCCGTATTTCTCCATTGTTTGGAACATCTATAAATAACTGGTTTGACGTTTTTATAGTCGTGCTATCACACTGGGGCACTATACAGTACTTATAATATGAGAAATTCATTTTTAAACGATAAAAACTAGCTATAACGTACGAAGACACGATCGCTCTTTGGTTTGTTTCGCACGGCGTGACATCATTCAAGACGCCATGACAGTCTTGTGTGTTTTGGAACCAAATTAAAATTGGTTTTTTAAAACGCGAAATTTATAAAGTAAACGCTCGATTAAAAATAAATAAACCTTTTTTTTCGATAAAATGCCTAATAAGCTAAAATATTAAGCAGTTATTGAAATTTTGTCAACTAGCCTATTATTATTATGAATTATGTAACAATTATTATTAGTGCAATAAAGAATATATCAAATATAAATCGCGCTGCGCGGCCGCATTCTTACTATATACAGGCATTTAAGTTACAATTCTATTGTAAATATTTATTTCTCATTTCTCCCGACAACAACCGCAAAATCCCGTCATTTCAAAATTTCTCCAGATATTTTGAACTTTTAATCTGGCAACCCTAGCCGGTGCGGCGGTGACCATGAGTGTGCAGCGTTGCATGTGGATTTATGACATTTGACATTTATACTGACTAGTGGCTCTGTGAAAAGTAGACCTCGCGTTTGTGACATTTTTCGAAATGGCTGAAATGTTTTTTCTTTCGAAAAAATTCGAAAAACTGAAGTGATATTAATATTATAATATTATTATTTATTTAATACAGCAAAATATTACACAATAATATTTAAGTAACAGTTTTCAAAATGAAAAATCAGTAAAATCCATTATTATAGCAATAATGGTTTTCATTGATTTTTCAGTAAATTGATTAACATTTTTTTATACTTTCGAATGCATAGGTATTAAGAAACATGAAGTTTTTTTAAGCACCTATATTTTATTGGCTTACCAATATTTTTTAAATAACTATAACCACAACATAATAGAAATACACACTCTTCCCATTATAAAAAATTTGATGTATTTTATTGGCTTACATAAGTAAGTACTTACCTATATATTTTGTTAAAATAAAGACGATTCAAAAGGGCTTCATTAATAAGTTTATTTGAAGACATTTTGAGTTTGACATTGACTTTGATTATCCTACTATCCTATCCTACTAGAAATAATTCGAATGCATAAATTAAGGAACGCGAAAGAGATTTTTTTTAAGTAGGTACCTATATTTTATTGGCTTACTATTTTTTTTTTAAATAACTATAACCACAACATAATAGAAAATCCTTCCCATTAGTGGCAGTTAATGGTTGCGTCGTCAATAAAATAAAAAAATACACTTTTCCATGTAGGTACTTTAGTGTCTGCAATTGAAGTCGATATATACAAAATATGTCAAAAATCAATACATTCATGTCGAATCTGTCGGCAAATTATTTTGTTCATCAGGACAATGAGCGCATAGGAGACATTTGTGACTCAGCATTGTGGAAAAGACTGTTTCTAGTGTGACAGTAGGTATTACCTGCATGTGTGATTTCAGCTGTATTAGGGTCGTATATCTCGTCATCCACGGCCACCACGGCATACTCCCCTCGGTCCAATAGGCCCCTGCGCTGGAGAACGCTCACGAAGTCCACCAGGGCTATATGCTCCCCAAGGAACACGTACACTAGAAACAAAGCACATAATTAATAGTAGTATTCTTAGCAGTCCTTATGCTATTTTTATAAAATAATATTAAATGTACCTGCTAGAAAAAAATCGACTCCCCACCAGATTATTTATTCAGGCGTGACTCGATCCCATGTCCTTTGGATCCAATGCTCTTACAACTAAGCTACCGTGTCACTAGTGGAATCGTCGAATTTTTTCTAGTATATCCTACTCTTTCGCTGCGTAAGCCAGCGTTTACCCTCGATATCCGATTGAAAATCTTTCCAGATATTTGACAATCGATAAAGATACAACATATACTTATAACTTTTGATTTTTTGCATTCACAATGCTGTTTTTATAAATTAATATTAATTATAAAAAATATGTAAAAATAGGATTTTTAATGCTAAAATCTCAAATTCAAAAATTATAGGTAATATAGCTGTTTCATCCTTACCGATTGGAAAATCTGAGATCTGGAAAGAAGTTTAAATCGTATTGTACGACACGTGTCGATTGATGTAAAAACGCTGGCTTACAGCGAAAGAGTAGGTAGGATATACTAGAAAAATTTCGACGATTCCACTAGTGACTCGGTAGGTCGGTAGTTCAGTTGGACCATTGGACCGAACTTCCAAAGGTCGCGGGTTTGAGCCCCGCCTGAGAAAAGCGATTCGAGTTTTTTCTCTGTAAGTTCATTTTTGTAAAGTTTTTAACGAGATTCATACTTAGGTTCGATAAAGAGAAAATCACAAATGCCAGAAAAACCGTATAACCGGCGAAAATATTCAGAACTATTTTAATACTATTTAAAATTTTGATAATCATTCTAGTGCAATTTTCAGATTTATAAAAAAATAAATAAAATGTATGAAGTTGCTTAAAATTAGGAACCTACTTATAAATAGTCTAGCAATCTTTATTTTCAAGTCAAGAAATACTAAATAACAAAGGTAAGTGCTCGAGACACAGACTGGAACAATGAAAAATTCACAGATTTTATAACAGTCCCCGCAAGAATCGGAGCAATGAAAATGAACCCAAAAATTAACGAAAAACCAAATCAAATCAAATGCAAAATCCTTTTATATTTTTAAAGTTACTTATGTAGTAGGTACCTACCTACCTATTTATTTTTACGATTGGCACAAAAGCGCCCGCTGACTGCCTCGACGCGGCCGAAATATTATTAACCGATTTGCAAAATTTCAACGAATGCACTTCTCGTCTGCTTCTGCATCTTTTAACACTATTGCCATGTCGATCGGTCAATAATCATAGAAGCTACATCACTTTTTATGTACGGAAACACCCGTTTTTCTACAATTCCAAATCTAAAGGGACCACCTACAGGTCACAATCATTAACCGATTTTCAAAAGTTTTAAGCCATTTTGTAGCCAAACTAATATACCCTAGGACCCATTTTTTGTTTTTTTCTTAAGTCAGTTTTTTTTCCCGAAATATTTATAATATAGTAAACAACACCCCCCATAAATCCGAATTAACCCGAATTTTGCATAATTCCAAAAAAAGTTAGCAGTAGATTTTCAAAATTCAAACGTTCACACGTGTCTCGATAAATTCCTCAACTATTGGTACTATTCTCATCTCAATCGTCTCAAAATCGTCGGAGATATGGTCAAATAGTAAATTGTTATACAAGACGCTAAAATTACCCATTGCATACGAGGTAGTTTTATTCCCGAGCTTTAGCGAGGGAATAAATAGAAACCGAGTTACAATGGGTTACACTATACTTTTCACTACGATTGCGAGAAATTAAAATACAATATTAAATAGTTTAAACCTACTTCCGTAAACGAATCGACTCGTTTTTCTATCCTCCACTTCATAAACTTTTTGTACAATATTTAAATAAATGATTTGTGCTTGATGGCAAAAGATTAAAATTATTTCTTTCCTATTACAGTCACACAATTCAATCAGTTTGTAATTATAGAATAATTCTAAAGATTTCGCGCCATGGTACCTTTTTAATTTCTGCTGTAGCAGCTAAGCAACACAAACACGCATTCTACGATTCACCTGTACACAGAGTATAAATAAGTCTATGATTTCACCGAAGAGATGCTTTTAGTTCCATTTTTAAAAATAAGAATGAGAAACTGGGGGCCTTCTACGAAACTTGGTTACGATAGTCGTCCGCAGTTCGTCGGTTGTAGTTATTACAAATATTTTCAATGTAGCTATCCTAGTCCATAGCGTATTGAACGAATAATGACGGATCCACTAGAGAGAAACTGTCAAATTTACGCAATCACTTTGCAATATCGCATACGCAAGTGCTTTGTAATAGGAATCAATCAGAACGAAGCACGAACGCAGCTGCGTGTATCGTATTAAACTTTACGTAATAGACCCCTAGTATTGAATCGAGCTAGTTTTTATTCGTGATTATGAATAAAGACTTTTTCGTTTTAGTAGGCTCATTGGTAATAAACAAACATTAAAAAAGAAAAAACTTTATCCCCTAGGGCTTATTATGCTATTTTATCTCGACTTTTGTACGTTACAATGACGCACTTTTTGAGCAAGAGGAGTGAAAAATACGTTTTAGGCGATTTGCATCTGATAGGTAACCATTTCCAATGGTAAAATGACGGTGAACATTTCTCTGAATTTGTAGCAAATAATTACGAGAAATGTGTAATAATATGCGGAAAGCTATGAAATATAAATTAGAAGGACAATCCGGTAGCTTAGAAATGCTCTTAAAAAGTACTTTAATAAACATTCAATAAGTACCTACCTATGAAATAAATAACTTTATGAGAAAAATAATTTTTATCTTCTTTCATTAATAATGCATACGTTTTGCGTATAATAAATAGCCTTTATCGCTATTTTGCACAGAATACGAATATTATTTATGTCAGCGAATGAACGACTGATAAAATGGTGAAATTATTTGAAGTAAATTTTAAGAGTAAAAAATATATAACTGGCAACATAAAGTAAATAGGTACTCGTATGTATTTAAATTTAGGTAAGTTACTTATTTTTGTTGAATAAACTTTATTAAGTAGGTAGGTACTTACATCTTATTTTGAAATTATGCCAGCAGTTATTATTGTAAAATGTTTGTACCAAACTTTTATGTGTAAAGTGCAATTTTTTTAAGTACGACAGTCATATTCTTAACTTTTGGTAAAAGCGATGTAATTTGAATCAGCAAACAATGCATATTAGTTCCCAATTAATCCTCTGGGAACGGCCGCAGGCACGATAACTACGCTAATCGTTTCTAAACATGAAACGCGTGATCCGTAAAAGTCCTTGAGAGGAATGTACCTGAGTCGATCTGTGATATAAATTACCATTTGTAACTCAATTCAAGGAAATCTAGCTAGGAATTATCATTAACAAAGGTACCTACTAAATCCACATCCGGGAAATGGTTGACTTAAGGCGAGGCAGTTCCCGAAATTTACTCTTTCACTATGTCTTTAGAATAAGGTTGAATATTGCATAGCTTTAATTGACGCTTCGCCAGAAATTTGACGAAATTTAGTACATTTGTATTGATTTCTGAAATACTGGATTATTTATTAAAAATGTACTCGGTTTATGTGTTAGATCAATAAAAAAGCTATCCTTTTTGCATGAAAAATCATATCACTGTCGTTGAAAATAACGAAATCTGACGATTTGAAGTTTATTTTTATGGTGTTATTCAGGATTTATTTACAGAGTAACCATGCCATTTTTCAATATTCTGTTCGGTTATTGTGTTTCTTTGTTTCTTTTTCAGTCTACAGTATTTTTTGTGAAGTAGAATTCTACATCAGTTCTTCACATTGGAAGTTCAAAAATCAATAATTTCATCAAAACGTGAACTGGCCTCGCCTTAAGGCGGTTGTACAACCGAAAGTGGCGCCCTCAGAGGTTTTTATTTAATAAGTTATTAATATAAAAAGATTTTAATGATGTTTATCGTGGAGATTTTAGGGCCCATGGTCTAGTATTTTTAGAAGGTATCACTACATGCCCTCATAGTCATTCGTAGAAGTAGATAGCAAATGTGTCAAAAACGGCCACTTTTAGCAGTTTTGCTATCTACTTCTAGCAGTGACTACGAGGGAATGTAACGATACCGTCTAAAAATACTAGACCATGGGCCCTAAAATCTCCACGATAAACATTTTTAAAATTGTGTATTAGAATTATAATATTAAATATAATTCACCGCGGCGCCACTTTCGCTCAGGGTGCCACCTTAAGATTCCTCCGTATAACTATTTGTACTACTAATAAGGTATTCTGTGGTTTAGCTCATACTAAACACGGCGAAACAACGGCGAAGAACATACTTAATATAGGTAGGTACATTATATTTATGACTTGGAAACAAATACTTAGATATTTTCTTCACAGATACCAAACGTTTGTTTCTATTATGATTTGATTTCTTTCGGGACCTTTCACGCGATAGGCAGTAACCATGGGCGTAGTCCCGGTGGGGCAGGGTGGGGCGCTTGCCCCACCCTGGCTCTGACCCGTAAAGTACCTAATCTTACCTAAAAATGACGCGGAATTAATGAGAGAGGCCCGTAGCAATACAAAATATACATGGAAAAATAGTCAAAATAATAGTAGATTGTTATACAAGACGCAAAAATGACCCATTGCATACGAGGTAGTTTTAGTCCCGAGCTTTAGCGAGGGAATAAATAGAAACCGAGTTACAATGGGTTTTAGCGTCGTGTGTTACACTATACTTTTCACAACGATTGCGAGAAAATAAAATATAATATTAAATAGTTTATACCTACTTCCGTAAACGAATCCACTCGTTTTTCTATCCTCCACTTCATAAACTTTTTGTACAATATTTAAATAAATGATTTGTGCTTGACGGCAAAAGATTAAAATTATTTCTTTCCTATTATAGTCAAACAATTCAATCAGTTTGTAATTATAGAAAAATTCTAAAGATTTCGCGCCATGGTACCTTTTTTAATTTCTGCTGTAGCAGGGTTGCATTCCGAACCTACGCTCCGAGTGCAACCAAATGCTCTAACGGCGTTCCAAACATTAGAGCGCGACGTTCGGTTGACACAACCTTCCTATTCCAAACATCGAGCGTTGCAACTTTTTAACCATCAAAATCGGTGGTTGTAAAACGCTCTGACGTTTGTCTCTAGAACAAAATGTCAATGTCATTTGACTTTATTTTGTGTTCTGATGTTTTTGTGTCTAATTTTTAAAATGATAATGGTAGATCCTCAAAAGACGGACTTTATTTGATTTAGAATTTGTACCATTTCCACTTTGTACCATTATTGACATTTAAAGTTCTTGGTCGTTCCGGACCTTAGAGCGAGTTAAAAAACAACCAAACAACCGCACTCTGAGCCACTGAACGCAACCCAGCTAAGCAACTCAAACACGCATTCTACCATTCACTCTGTGCACAGAGTATGTCTATGATTTCTATGATTTAAAAAGTCTATGATTTCACCGAAGAGATGCTTTTAGTTCCATTTTCAAAAACAAGAATGAGAAACAGTATTAAGTCGAGCGAGTTTATATTCGTGATTATGAATGAAGACTTTTTCGTTTTAGTAGGCTCATTGGTAATAGACAAACATTAAAAAAGAAAAAACTTTATCCTCTAGGGGTTTTTAAGCTATTTTATCTCGACTCTTGTACGTTACAATGACGGACTTTTTGAGCAAGAGGAGTGAAAAAATATTACCTAAAACATTAAGTCAAGTCTCTTTTTTTCCCTTCAGCTAAGTAGTTCTACTTTTTTTAACTCTTACTTTGCTAACTCGCCCGTTTGTTTCCATTGATTTTGAGTATTTTTAATTACATATACATTCAACATGTCCTTCATTTACCAGTTACCAGACTCTACAGTAGTTTTACTGCCAGTTTTAATGATCTCAACGTACATTTAGAAAATAGACCCAAAAAAAATTCGCACCCTTCTCCCGACTTTTCTGTTCCTAAAGGTGGCAACCCTGGTTTATTTACTTCTTATTTGAGTTAGCGTTCCGCCCAAAAACGATGAACCAAAAAGGGGTTCCGTAGCCAAAAGAATTCGAGTACGGCTGGTATGAAAAAATTAACCGGGGTAAGACCGCGCAAATTTTCTTTCAACACATTTTGGTTTTCTTAAATCTTTAATTTGTTTACTGTCCGACTTCCATTATAACTATTTATTAGTACCAACCATTTATAGATATAATTTAAAATAAATGGTAAAATCGGGGATAAATGCCCGTACAAAGGTCTCCAGAAGCAGTAGCGCCACCAAGCGGGATAAATTTTGTGACATCCCCCCATTCTGTGTGTGGGGACATCCCCTCATTCTGTTCATCCCACCAGCGCGAATGCCGGTCGCTGTAGTGCAGTCCACCGTCCACACAGTAAATGATCGAATTACATTTCAGGCGACGGCTATTACGCATGGTAAATACTGTGATCCATCGCCATAGAGTACATTTTAACCACGGAAAGTGAAATATTGAACATTCCATACAAATTACTTTCCATGGTTAAAATTTACTTTATGGCAATGGATTACAGTATTTACCATGCGTGGTAGGCGTTGCCTAAAAATAAAAATCAAAACATTACACGGTAAAAACAGATTTCTTAAAAAAAGACAAATTGCTTTGGCTTAAGACATATTTATTGAATCTAAGAAAATGATCCTCTCCCTATAGACGCTAGACAATAATTTCTTCGTAATAGTAAAAAATACTCTTAAAAATATTTAGTTGTTACAAGAATAATACATTTATTCCAAGACACGTGTTGTTTCATTCAAGACAACGTTATTTTGTACAGTCAAGTAAATGTATTCTTGATACGAAAATCTTCTATATCTCTTGTAGACTAACCTTACTTAGAGTAAATTATTTTGTCTATTGAATGAAGATGTATATTTTGTTGTTGTTGTATATTAAGTGGAGATAATTGGAGAACACCGATGACTTCCTTCCTTTAAAAGTACAGATTTAACTTTTCTGTCCAAAAATAACAACGTTGGCGCGGTCTACAAAAAATCAAGGTAAATAAAAGTGCTCGAAAGAGGAGTGGAGTCCGGGAAGCCGTCCCAAGTAGGACGCGACACCCAGAGGCAACCAACAAACAAACCCGATTGAGCCTGACGAAACAAAATTAAGTCCGACTACTTAAAGAACTAGATAAAAATCTTAACACCGCGGGTCAGACCATGATGTATGGATAAATTTCTCAAAGTAAAAATGTTATCGTGTTTATCGAAAACTATGATTCCGTTGTTTCGAAATTTTTGTATTTCTCTGTTTAAAACAAAATTTCTATAAGCCGAACAAAATCATTTCTTAGAACAAGAAATAATACTTCATAAACAATAAACTTTCTCTTAATAGAAGAACATGATTTTTTGAAAAAGGTTTATCTAAATTCAAGTAACTTGTAGTTGATTTCAGATAATTTTAATTTGATGCAAGAAGATGGACATTTCTTGATTTAAATTAAGTCAATTTAATTGATATAAGTTTAAATAAGCCTTGAAACAAAAATATTTCTCTTAATCATTAAGAAAAATATTGTCTGAGTAAAAGATGAGCACTATTTTTGTTTTAAAAATATTGCATTGGCTTAAGTAAATATATTTTTAGAATAACCAAATATTTCAAGAAATTGGTCTTTCTTATTTAAAGAAATCCTTTTTTACCGTGTAGTAACGTAAAGACACCATCGAGCGTAAACCTTATATCCTTGTATGTGAATCAATCACATTAATACAAAGAGAGAAACATATTTTCGTGCCGCATATTGTTGATTCGAAAATACCACAATAATATATCATAATAGGGACTTTATTCAGTCGACTACGACAATAACATACTTATTATGTTTGAAATGCAATATTTCGAAAATATCACAATATAATATTATTCAATCGTAACAATAACATAATATGTTTGAAATGATATATTCTAACAATTTCTGTCTCAATGTAACTATTTTGGTTATACAGATTTCACAAAAATAAGTAACAAACAAATATATTTACGGACTACCTGGTGCTTATTTGCGTATGGTAAACAGTGAAAAACAAGATGTTACTTTTCGATTTGTTTCGTTTATTATTTATTTATCCAGTAAACTTTGCATAAAAAATTTTCATAAGCAAAGAATTACAAAGTTTCACGAAGCGTCTGGTTTATAAGTAAAGCACCATCTACCATAAAATAATAAGTCTGTGTGAACTACAAAGAATTCTTAAGCGTAGGTGTAATTTAAGCTTAAAGAAGCTTAAAGTAAACAAAACAATCCATCAATTCACGGAACTCGGGAAAACAAATCACTTCCGTAGTCTTGGGATGAAAGCTGAGAACCTGAGCTTTCTTATTCTTTTGCATCTTAAGGCTTGATAAATTAGGGGACACGTTGCGAAACATGTCCCTCAACAAATGCGTAAAATGTCCGGGAATGGATTGGATATCGTGCGTATGGACCGGGACATTTTCCACAGTTGTTGTAATCGTTGACGGGAAGACAATGGTACAGAATAGAATAAGTAATACATAACAATGGTATTTCCTTACAAAGTGCCACGTAAATGCGTCGCAAAAAGTTGCGGAACATGTTGCAACTTTGCAGTTTATTGTTAGTTTAGTGTTGCGGGTTAATTTGCGGAACATTTTGTCCACTAATGTAGCTGAGACTTTAAAATATCTCAAGTAGGTAATTTATGGTAATCAGAATTCAAATTTCTGTTCCACCAGTCAAGCGATTCATCGAGATATTTATTCTAAAAATTACAACCTATTCAATTATTGTGAGGAGACGGTTCTAAGAGTTATTTTTCAACAAGCGAATTTAATGCTAATCACGTCGTAATTTAACTTCTTTTCACAGCGAATTTGCATCAATTTTCAAAGAAATTCAGCTTTTCTTACAGCTTTTTAGGGTTCCGTAGTCAAGTAAACAAGAAACATTTATATTATTTTCGCCATGTCCGTCTGTCCGTCCGCGGTTTAGCTCAGAGGCCCTTAGTACTAGAATGTAGTAATTTGGCATGAATGTGTATATTAATCACGCCAAAAAGTAGTTAAATAAAATCTTGAAAAATATTTTTTTTTTTGTGTAACTTCCCTACTTAAATGTAAAGTGGAGATGAAAAAGCAACCTAATTACAACGTGTTAAAAAGGATAAGTTTTCTTCTTAATGTCGTAGCGTGGGATATCATTGGATAATGTATTTTAAGTAGGTAAGTATTTTAAAAACATTTAAGGTTTGTGAAGACCGATTTTCGATTCAGGAATTCGTTTACGAAATATTAAGCTAAGCTCCTATAGCCCTCAAGTGGCGCCCTCAACTTAATTTTATGTAGGTAATCGAAAATACACATGCACAGATTAAAGCTAAGTTTCTATAGTTTATTTACAATAAACCTCAGTAAAATATAGTTAAAGTGGGCACTTTTTGCTCTTTTGCCAACTATTACTACTTAAAACGAACCATTTTTTACTGAGAAAGTGTAATGGTAATAGGTACTATACTTTTTTTAAAACCTTCATAAAAAGTTAAGAAGTTTTAACTTTCACAATTTTTCTAGTATATTATTTAGAAGTTACACACATAAATCTGTCTAGGGATACAGGTGTTATTTTCATACAAACGAGGTGACTTTGAAGCCTTGGTTTTCTGCTAGGGATGTACTGTGCTGTGATCTGATGATGGCTATCCAGGGAGTGAATGGAGGAGATTCAGATCGCTATACACACCCAACTGATCTGACCAGAATTCTAAAAGATTAATGGACATGTTTAAAAAAACCGCGAAAATAGCGTGAAAATGTATGGAAATCCTGAAACTGAGAACTCTGACCCATCAATCTTTTAGAATGCTGATCAGATCAGTTGGGTGTGTATAGCGATCTGAATCTCCTCCATTCACTCCCTGGATAGCCATCATCAGATCACAGCACGGAAGATCCCTGGCAGAAAACCAAGGCTTCAAAGTTACCTCGTTTGTATGAAAATAGCACCTGTATCCCTAGATAAAGTTGAGGAGTATATATACTTTCTTAATAAAAATAAAAAAAAATCTTACCTCTAGTCTTATCGTATGTTTGATCCACAATCCTTTCCATCTCGGAGATATGCAGAGGTATGTAGTCAGCGAAACTGTTTTCCGTGGTCACCATCATTCCATTTGACTGCGCTAACTCCTAAAAGAAAAATGTATGATTAGTAACTCTATACGAACAGAAATGTAATAAGAAATCTGTTATTTTGCAAAATAAAAAAAGGCTTTCGTACAACTGCCATGAAATTCACCACGAACACAATAATAAGTATTAAATTATACCTATAGCCAAGTCATCAGCCAAGACACCAGGCAAGGGAAATTTAACCTATCTAAACTTCGATCGTATACATACAGGTACCTATGTAATTATACTAATTATATATTTTGTGCCTATGTACATAATTCGTTAAACACACTCCAAATTGCTTACATTCAAAAGGCGCTATGGATGTTAACATACCGGAACAAGTATCTAATAACAATTTATTAGATTTTATTCGCGCATATTGTTTATCAGTTATACTTTTAGATATATAATGGTAGTCTCATAACTTGCCTTTACACGGTTACGTGGGAAAGATATTAAAATAAAATATGTCGAAGCAAAAGCAAAATAATTGGAATAAAAAAACCCACGTCATGACGTCACATAGAGGACCGAAGATTATTATTGTTTTTTTAATTTGCACTCAACTGGATCTTGATAGATTTTCGTGTTTATGGTTATGGCGTGCAGGCCAACCATAACCCAGTCTTTTTCTAACCTCGTATGAATTAAAGCGTTCCAAGCAATACTTTATTGCATCTATATCTGCTGCTATCAGCAGATATAGATGCAAGAAAGTAAGTATAAGTAAGTATAAGTGGGAGACGCTATCGTCTCCCACCACAATGGCGAACTTGAACCAGCCGAATACCTTCAGAAGCGCCACCACGGTCTTGCTAATTTTATAGGAGGGTGGTAGAGTACGGGCGATGTCACCTATCTTTTTAGATTCTTTTTAGATACTCGTTGCATCCATCTGCTGTGCAGCGGCAGTGACGGTGTCTCCCACCACAATGGCAAACTTGTACCAGCCGAATGCCTTCAGAAGCGCCACCACGGACATGCTAACTTTGTGGGCGGGTGGTAGAGTAGGGCTAAGGTCGATCCTTAGCCCATGCTACCGATCTCTTCAGATTAGAACCTTGAATAAAAAAGTTTTGTCTACCAATCTTACCTTGATCGCATCCATCTGCTGCGCAGCGGCAGTTACGGCGTCTCCCACCACAATGGCAAACTTGTACCAGCCGAATGCCTTCAGAAGCGCCACCACGGACTTGCTAACTTTGTAGGCGGGTGGTAGAGTACGGGCGAAGGTTGACCCCAAGCCCACGCCTGTCTCGTGGGATCCTCTGGCGCCAGTGCACTTCTGAGGGTTACAAAGCAGTAAAGAATTATTATTATTATTATTTAGTTTAATAAGCTAAGCTACAAACGACTACCTAAGTATTTTTTTTTACTTTAAACACAAAGAAGTTTTATTGAAACATTTTAGAAATTGGTACTTTATTTATACCCTTTGGAGCTGTTTTATGTTTCTTCTTTAGAATATAACTTAAAACCTGCATAAATGAATTCACTTCAGAGGTTTTATTATCTTTATACAGTTCGGAGCTCTTAAATAATTCATTCTTACAATGAAAAGAAGTAATTTACTTAGAGAAACTCATCGAATAAGTAGTAAATGGCCAATCACTTCGGTCCATTACACTTTTTTAACCGACTTCCAAAAAAGGAGGAGGTTCTATATTCGTCTGTATATTTGATATATTACTTGAAACGGCTGGACCGATTGAAATAATTCAAACGTTATTACATTAGGTACACTCCCAAGTTGGTCCCATTTTTTAAAATTTGGAAATCGGTTCAGTACTTTTCAAGTAATTTTGAAAAAAAGCACGAAAATAGTATGATTGCAATAGTATGATAGCACGAAAATGGTGTGAATTACCTCGATGATAATGATCGTATTACTTCTTTGTTTATGAACTGAATAAGATAATTATTTTTTTGTTGGAAGAGGGATATATCTTAAGTGTAGTTTTTTAACCGACTTAAAAAAGGAGGTTCTCAGTTTGACCCGTATTTAAGTATGTTACTCCGCGATTATCTTACGTTTGGCTGAGCCGATTTTTCTACATATATAATATACCTTACCTACAAGGTACCTACACTAAAAATAAAAAATTGATTAAAAAAAACAAAAAACCGACTTCAAAAAACCTACCTCTAAAAAGCAAGAAATAATATTCGTAATAATAAAAATACGTCTATTGAAGTCGGGTGGGGCTTTTAGAGAAAAAAAAAAGGAATTTGTACTCCAGCCCCACCCGACTTCGATAGACGTATTTTTATTATTACGAATATTATTTCTTGCTTTTTAGAGGTAGGTTTTTGAAGTCGGTTTTTTGTTTTTTTTAAACAATTTTTTATTTTTTTATTTTTTCTAGTCATCGTCATAATCATAATTTAGGCCACAAAACGCCCAATGCTTGGCAAGCTGTTACCGACAATGTATGAAATTCAGGTATTGTAAACGATACCTAGGGATTGATGCTATGCGATTGTGGTGCAGCATTACCTAGGTATTGTATACAATACCAGATTATACACATTACCGGTAACATCTCCGTGACTATACATTCCTGAGCAACCTCACAAAATTATTATTTTTTAAGGTTGTTTCACCAAGTAAATCTAAATACCTATCTATAAATAAATAAACGTGAAATATTCATGATAGTATTCTATTGATGATGTTATTGATAACGTTTACCAAAAATAAATCAAGCCATATTTATCTTTAAAAAAGTTCAAATGTGTAAATGAGACAGCCTATCTGAGCACTATTATATTCTGTGTCTGAGCTGCAAAATGTGACAAAGGAAAGTAGCCCAAAGCCGAAGCATTATGTATCCAAACAACGGAAGCTCTATCGTATAGCATCGCCATTAAGTAACATTATACTTAATATAGGGGTGAATGACAATATAAATACGCATATTCATCAGTATCGACATCGTAATCTATTGTAATCTTCGTTGTCTTAGAGATATCGTGATTTGAATATTCAAATGAGTAGCGGTAGTAACACCCACGTTAAATAACATTTATAGGACGTTCAACTCAAAGATTTTTAAAATCTTTCGTTTGAAGTCACATGCAACATTACGAATTGTAGGTATATTAGACTGACAACTATAACTGACCAACGAACAATAAAGAAATACTGATTTCGAATGAAAAAAAAAATTTAAGGGCGCTCGACGCCAGCCGTCCGCCTGGCTAGCTACCACCATCTTACCTAAGTCTGTGTTGTGTTCCGGCCAGTTAAGCATGTATTCTGTGGATAGGCTAGCTTTAGAGGTAAGATAGTTATAAGGATTCCGGGTCTAGTGCGCTTCCACCTTTGGCCTTATCGTCAGTTAACATCAGGAGCCCAATCGCGGTAATTCTGAACGATAAAACCAAAAACGTTATGTCATTTAGTTAGGTAATATTTACCTAAAATCTTTGGTTTAGCTTTATAATTTTCACTTAAATTGTCCCAGATTGTAATCCTAGACTCCTTAGGCAGAGCATTCAACAATTTTAACAAAACTAAAGCGAGTATATTTCTGTAAACGAAACGAAACGGTAACGATTTAGCCTTGGTTTTATCGTTGAAAATTAGCGCGATTTGGCCCCGAAGAAAAATATAAAATTTACATTGAAACAAGCTTGCCTATCACCTTTTTACAATTCAGCCGAAGTGTATATATTATTTATATAGTACAAACAATTTTTTTTTACTAATTTTGTGTGTTAACTTACGAGTTTCAACAAAATGCAATATTCGGATTTGTACCTTAGTAGAATAGAATAGAAGCAAGTTCGCATTTGCGCAGAGAGAACTTGCTTCTAGGTCAATAGGAAACATACATAAGTTTTAGTTCATTCATACAAAATATATTAATAAATCTGGCGAATGAATGACTGATATTTTTACAGCCGAAGAAACTTTAGATATTTTATTTATTCAAAATAAAAATTGACTATACTACACTACCTCCTCGCGATTCTGAGAAAAAAAAATAAACTATTTAATTTAATTTAATTTATTTAATTAGGTACACTGACAGCAATACATATCAAGCATTCACATTATTTTAATCAGTATCACACATTATATGCTTGCCACTTAGGAGTGTACACAGCATTCAATACAATTATACAACAATAACTCCTAACTCACAACAAAAACGGAAACAATATTTAAATTAAAATCAAAATCAGAATAAAAATAATCACAATAAATATCCAAAAAGAACCAAAATTAAAATAAATTAAAAATTAAAACTGGAGAAAAAATATTAAAATTAGAATCAAATAAATGTCAAAATTAAAAATAAATTATAAATTATGAATTAAATAAAAAACTATGATGAAGCAATATTAATATTAAGATCAAAATCAAAATAAAATAAAATACAAAATTCCAATAACTAGGGGTTAAAATGAGGATGATGTGGACTTCAGCAGCTTGCGTTTGAGCTGGGTTTGAGAATCGTTGAAGATGAACTATCGAGTGATCCCATTAGGATACGGTTTTCCTTTTGAAGAACCCCTAAAATAAGTTTTTTTTTCTGATACTGGGCAAAAAAAGTTTTTTAAAGAGTATATGACATAATATTCCCTTTAAGATATTATTATGTAAAACGTGATATTAATCTTCAGCCACCGTAACCTATGAATACTTAAACACCCTAAAACATTAAATTTTAATTCCACAGTATTATGATATAATAAAATGGTTGAGCGAACTCAAATATGGTTGAGCGAAGCGATGGCTGGTCCACGCGTCATGCTCGTGAACGGGTGCTGCCAGTGGGAATGGGTCTGCTTCTGAGTACCTATCTTAACGCATATTGAATTGTAAGAATTGCGTTTTTTTATTGTTATTTTTTATGTCTTGTATCAAGTGTTTTTTGGTAAATTTTGCCTACTTAGGTGCACTTTCGAGTAGCAGACATAGTGATTACTGATTTCTCAACTAGTTGAAAGTTATTTACTCTCACAATTACCTATCCGATATGTAGTACGTATTTAATTTCAACCTACCTACCCATTGTGTACAAACTTTTGTTAATTATTGTGATGGAAAATGACCTCACTTTAAATGTGGAGCTCATTTTTCAATGTTGACGACTCTGTATGAAATATACAGGGAGAAAAAAGCAGCCCTTGACGAGTTTCTTGCCGGTTCTTCTCGTTACAAGGTCTCCCGCTTAGGGTTTGCGAACCGATGGCGTAGCTTCTTTGACATTCACAAGTGCTTGTAACAGCCTAGACTGAATAAATGATTTTTTGATTTGATTTTGATTTTAAAAATTCAAAACTCCAGAGTATTATTAAATGCTATTGGACAATAATAATATCACTGCGAATATCACATATCCCCATGTTTCATTCTAAGAATTTCTTACAATAGAATTTCTTTGATAATAAAAATGATACCTACGTTACAAAGGATTTCTGTAAAAATGGTATTTACATAAGAATGATTATTGAAAAAATACAGACAACTAAAACAAAAATAAAAGTTAAAATCAAAATATTGTCTGAGTATAATTTGCTTCCAAATGTTGGAAAATTTATCACAAAATAAATACCCATATAAATGTATCGTATATGTAACACTTTTATGGATACACATGCGTGCTTTTTGAAACACAAAGGGAAAGAAAACCCATCAAAAATGGCAAATATTATCAGTCACAAATACTATTTTCCGTGCGTACGGTTTTGCTACGGCGGCGGCGGGGAGCTACGCTACGGTGTGCGTAGCGCCGTAGCGCCGTACGTGGACTAGACAAGCTTCTATACACCGTAAATTTTTAAGTATATCTAAAAATGAAAAGGGGATTTCAGACCACGTGAATGAACAACTTTTACTATGGGGCTAACCACGGACTCGCGAAAAAAATCAGCTGTTCCATATATTATACTCGTAGTAGAGTCGATGTTGTACTTTTCTATAGAACGACTGATTTTTTTTCGAGATTCCGTGGTTGGCCCCATAGTAAAAGTTGTTCATTCACGTGGTCTGAAATTCCCATTTCATTTTTAGATATACTTAAAAATTAATGGTGTATGTATAGTGATCTGCTGTAGATTTTTACGGCGGAAAACCGTATCCAAAAGCAAAATTCGGGTAATTGCTTCGCTGTGTCGAATGAATTTTAACGAGTAATAAAACAGTGTGAGTAGCAATGGTAAAATAAAATCGATGGGGTTTAGGAAATACATGTAATACCTATAACGACCTATCTATTGTATTGTATACAGGGTGTACAATAAATGTATTGTAGTTTTGTATTTGAGCTAAGTACTACCTTTTGACCTTTAAAAAAATCCTGTACTTCAGCGGTATGACGATGATGTTATAAATATGAATAAAATGTCAGCGAGAAAGTAAAGGTATGAGAAAACTGTATTAGATACTTACTTCAAATAATAAAATCCTTCCAATCACAAGCTATATTAGGTACTAAGGATAACCTAAAAGTAGGGGGTGAAAATCATAACATCCTCATAAAAAAGACATGAAGTATGATATGGTTCGTTTTTCAGGCATATCAGGTAAAATTTTACGATTATGGAACATTAATAGTTGACGACTCACTTAGTGTAGTCTTACCTCATACGATACCTCCCTGCCCTGCACCCCGCACCCACTCTATCGTTGCCCTGTCATTATGGCCGAGTTACCCCACTATACAGGGTGTAAGCGGAATGCTTCGAAAAAAGGCAAATGGTAGATTTACAGATTCTGGAGATTGCATTAAAAATATTTTATTAATTCCACTTTTTTCAACTGCAATGGTTTGAAATAAACTTATTGCGAAGACTTTTACAATAAAAAAAACTATTATTTTTTACAATAATAAAAACTATTATTTTTTTATTGTTTTTCTGACTACACAAATGTATTGAAAATAAATCTGCTGATAAAAAAAATATAAATGGCGTTGTACTTAATAAGTTTATTTCACAACATTGCAGTGTAGCTGAAATAAGATAGTAAGTATAGTTTTTTAAATGCTATCTTATCCAGAATCAGTCGCCGTACACCCTATGATAGTAGTTTAAATCATCTTCACCAAGTAGCTTCAACTTTTTAATCAACTTTCATGTCAACTTGCGTCAAACGCTTGCAAAATGGGTGAGAATTGCCTCCAAACCGTGCTCTTTCACGTTCAACTTTCTGTTTTGAGAAGATAGGGCATGCGCTATTGCATGTGCTATTGCATGCGCTATTGCATGCCTACGTGCGCTGTTGAATGCATCAGATGAAAGTGAAAGGGAACGGGAAAGCGATCATATGTAGGTAGACACTCCTATACGCTGCTATGTTAAGACTCACATGCGATATGAGTGGCAGGTTCCATGCTGCCGCCAGTTTCGCCTCGGTGTGGCATGTGCTGTCAGGGCCGAAGAACGCCACCACGCCCAGGTCACGCATCTGCGTCATCACTCTGTTGGCATAAACAGAAAATAGTTTAAAAATAAAAACATTTATTCAGTCTAGAATCTAGATTGTATGTCAAACAAGGGCTACTTTTATTCTCTCTGTTCTACCGGGTGTAACAAGACCCTCAACGAAGCCGAGGTCTACATATTCTGCCCATCATCAGGACCCTTTCTGTTCAAAATTATTGCTGGGAAACGATTTTATTTTTTGGTGTTAAAAAACCATTGCATACATTACCACGCAATGTAACGCGGACAAAAGACCGCGCCTGCGAGTAAATGCTACACAGCTGCGTGCGGCCGAGTTGAAAGGCAACGTTTATGTGCGTGCTCATGAAATAAATTGAGTGATGACGTTTTGAAGGCATTGTTTGTTACGAAATACATAAAATTTTGATAATGTTTCTGTAGACAAAAATAAGGAAATAACGAATATAATAAGATTTCATAAAAAAATTGAAAAAAAAATTTGACTTTGACCTTCAATAACTTTCTAGGTATTGGTTTCCCAGGTATAGTCTAAAAGACAAAAATGCTTCTGATGATGGGCGGAATGCGTGGACTTCGGCTTCGTTGAGTGTCTTGTTACACCCGTTATATGACCTCAAGCAGCATAAATAAAATAATGTGACGTCACTTTCCATTACTTTATGAGAAAACTCCCTGCTATTTTGTATGTAGGTATTAGTACCTAATAGGAGCATTAATTTCAAAAGTGTAACGTTTCAATTTATTTTGACGAGAATTAGTTAAGTGAACTTTAAATTTTTTACCTACCTTGTTGTTATTAAAACTTACTAATTTCACAACTTTTTTATACTTAATGTTGTATTTTTTTGTAAATACAATTGAAACCAGTTTAATTCTTATAATATTATGCGCAATAAAAAATCTCAGTCTAGAGATACAAACTTGTTTGGCCTTGGTCAAAAAGATAAACAGTTTCTGAGCCTCTACAACAAGCTTTGCGAAAAAAATCCGGCCAAGTGAGAGTTGGACTCGCGCACGACGAGTTCCGTCCGTACCATTTATCTATACAACATTGTTGTTTACCTCTCCTTTGAAAGAATAGTATAAGGTCACGATGGGGTTGGCATGTCTAAAAGATAAAAACCCCGGTAATTTTCATCTAGATTTAAAAAAAACATTGTTGTTTGAAAGCCCCCTTAATTTATATTATTTTAATTATTTATTTTTGATGTGGCACAAGTTAATTACCTACTTACTTAATTATTCTGATTTTAGTATTTGTTGTCATCATAGCGGCAACAGAAATACATCATCTGTGAAATTTTAACTGTCTACCTATTGCCGCGCGTTATTAATATCGAGCAAAAAACGACAAAAAATCACGTTAGTTTTATAGGAGCCCCCCTTAAATATTTATTTTATTTTGTTTTTATAGCAGCAACAGAATCATCTGTGAAAATGTTAACTGTCTAGCTATCACGGTTCATGAGACAGGCAAACAGACAGACAGACAGTGGAGTCTTAGTAATAGGGTCCCGTTTTTACCCTTTGGGTACGGAACCCTAAAACTATTTGGAATGCCTCCAATTATGATACAATAACTAATATCCATTACGTAAGTAAAAAGATGTATATGCTAGAGCCTCATATCATAGTACATTGGGTACGGTCGTTCCCATGTAAATGGCGTAGTTAATATAACAAGTCTATGCGTAGTAGCCATTTTCTTGCTTTCAGGATAGCCGTCCTTTTTACGGGACATTGAGCCTATGGTGATGTGTGATACAAACGTTTTAGTTAGTCGAAAGAAGAAGTTAGTAGACCGCCCTTCATATTACCAACTTCAACTTTTATGGTGGATGGCTGCGTCTCGTTTTACGTGACGATTTTGCCAATGTCCGAGTATGATGCTTCGAAAATATATCTGTCAACCAAAGTTTGAAGTCTAAGTCTTTGCTGTCAACCTGTCAAGTACTTTTCGCGGGTACGTAAGTACTTGTTGTATGGTCTGTGTTTTCGCGTGATGCGGTAAAAGACACACACACACACTGACAGACAGACAAAGTTTAGGAAAATGGTGGATATGACCTTCGTAGCGTAAATAATTACTATTAGAAATAAAATTTTCAAAAAATCGACTCAGTTACGGTGTTATTTACAGTACAATGCGATTAATTTAACAACGAAGTAACCAACTTCAGAGCGCTTGCTGTAAAAATGAAGTATTTTAATATGTCAAATTTTCTCTTTGTCATACATTCTTGAGTGAAGTTGCAGCGGATCACTGATGATAGCGCAGCGATAAATCTTGGCCTCCGATAGGTATTACCTAAGTGCTATAAAGTCACTCCAATTATCCAGGTTAACCAAACGTACTGAATAGCGTAATACTTGCCGGTACAAAAAACTACAATTTTTTTGGTTTGTGTGCGAGCCCCTACTTGAGGCTATGTCACTATGAGATTATGTCAATGTGGGGTGACTGACGTCACGGGAGGTGGTATTCGCGCGGAACCAGTTGAATGCCTCTAATGCACTGTCACAGTATTACGAGAAATACTTATACGAATTTGTCGCATATGCAAAAGTACTTAGGTTGCACAATATTGACGCGGTACTGTAAAATTATAAAAATAAGCAAATATTTAAAATGGCTTGTACAGTTTGTCTGATTTTTTTGCAATACCAATATTTTTCTCTAACCACGTCCAATTAAATAACCATAATGCAAAATAAGTTCTCAACGGGAGTCGGAGTCTAGACAGATATGATTAGACAGGGACAAGGAGACCTTTGCTGTCCTCGGTAACATCATCGGACATTATTTACGCGTCGCTTGATTTATACAGGGTTAATATTTTTTTGTCACCATCCGAACATAATAAAAGGGAGTCTCCAATACAGTACTACAAAATTTTGGTCATTTCTTTCCTTACTAAACTGATCCTATACCTAACTACCTAGTTAGTTTTTACGTTATTTGGCTCTTCTTAGAGTAAATTATTCAGTTTCATAGACTGAAAAAATAATACTTCCTTTTGGATGAAATTTGGATGGTGACAAGAAATAACCCCGTATTTATTATGTTAAGGAATTAGATCATTCACACAGCTCAGTCACGTCGCAGCCATGTCAACGGTCAGTCAAATTTCAATACAAGTTTTGCTGTCAAAACGTGACATGACGCGTCACCGCGTCAGTCACCGGCAAGTCAAATCTTGTTCTGAAAGATTGTCTGTTGATGTGACTGAGACGTGACTGAGCTGTGTGAATGATCACTACGCTTCGTATATGACCCCACTGCATGCTGGGGCACACGCCTTCCTTATGTGTGGATAAGGAGGATGGGCCATAACTCGCCACGTGGGCCCAATGCAGATTGGTCGGTGTTAACGATTGCAAATGCAGCCGGGCCCAACGGCTAAACGTGCCTTCCGAAGCACGGAGGAGTTCGAGATATTAAAGTTTTGTTCACCCATCCCACGTAAAAGTTGCTTAACCTCCGCAATCGCTGGGCCGGGCGCTAAACCACTGCAACATCGAGCTCCTCGAAGGACCTTACCTTTATGTTAGACTTTCCTTGTCCAAAGGCAGGTGTGGGCGCGGCCGCCCGATGTCCACCGCCACGAACCGCATGCGCAGACCTGGCAGGAGGCTGCGCAATCGCTAGGCCAGGCGCTCACTGCAACATCTAGCTCCTCGAAGAACCTTACCTCAATGTAAGGCTATCCTTGTCCAAAGGCAGTGTGGCCGCGGCGGGCTGATGTCCGCCGCCACGAAGCGCATGCGCAGACCTGGCAGGAGGCTGCGCAATCGCTAGGCCAGGCGCTAAACAGCTGCAACATCTAGCTCCTCGAAGAATTTTACCTCAATGTAAGGCTATCCTTGTCCAAAGGCAGGTGTGGCCGCGGCCGGCCGATGTCCGCCGCCACGAAGCGCATGCGCAGCCCCGGCAGGAGGCTGGGCTCGCGGTTCACGGCTGCCACGGCCAAGGTCATAGCACCCAACACGGTCTGCAATCAAAGAACGGTTTAATATCGTGCTTTTTTATTTTTGCTGGCGACCCGCCCTCGTATCGCTTCGGGGTATAGCAGCGTTTCCTATTAGTGGTACGCGTACACATTTTATTTATCACTCTTGCAATAAGGGGTATCTACGCGAATTTGAGGTATATCTTGGAGTGGTACGTAGAAAAACTAATAGGGAACCACTGGTGTAGATATGTAGTAAAGGTGTAGGTAATGATATCCATTACCGTGACTATACTTACCTAGTTTTTATTAAAGGTCAATCTAAATAAAAATGTTTCTTTTTCATACCTTTAAAAAACCATACACATCAACTTCCCCTTCCCCTTTCCCTCCCACAAAAATGTTTATGTTCCTAACTTCAAATACAAAGACTTTATAAAGTTACTTTTTTAGCGGATGCTAAATGATAACATTATAATCCTATTAGGTTCTTAATATGCTAAAGTGTGTTTATTTGTTTGTTACGTTTTCACGCGCTAATCATCATGAAATTGCACACTCGTTGTCAGGGGTGCAGAAAGGGACATATGGTAGTAGCTACCTAGGTAGAAAAATAACTGTCCTCGCAGACGAAGTCGGGGGCGGCTGCTTATAAACCTATATTCAAAATTTCAGCTTTCTAGACTTAGTAGTTTTGCCTTTTTTCTGTGTTTGTCACTCAGGAGTCAGGACAAAGGATTTTATAAGACGGCTTATGCCAGCAAGATCAAAGAAAAAGAAAATAAGTTCCTGGGTAGCATTAAAAAATAATAACCCTCTTTTTCGGCTTCTCCGCAGTCAGGTAAAAATTATATGGAATTAATAATAAACTGTAAGCCCGTAACGGCCCGGCCACAGACAGCGCGACATATTTTTGGATACTTCGGCTGGCGTCAAGCGCTTAAATATCGTGTAGGTAATAAAAAAATCTATGAGTAGATTGAATCAATTAATTCATTAATTGCACGCATTTCATAGTCACAGAAACATTAACAAGCATTTCATAGTCACAGAAATTGACATGTTTTCATTTTTTACTTAAAATTAAAAATTTTGGAAAATAAAAAATTCGTGTCTCTTGTTTTCATCAGTAATTTCTAAATAACAAATAACAATAACAGGACAATTTTTTTCAAATCTTGTCACTTAATAAGTAGCGATTTACTTATTAAATTTATTTTAATTATATTAATCAGCAATATTAACGTCATCACAAATAACCAAAACCTTGTAACTCCAATATGACTTGTGCTTTTTGATATAGGTATAATTATGAAAATGTCTGCTATTTTAACGTAGGTATACGTATAATTTGGAAACCAGTTAATTGTAACTTAGCGCGTAATTAAGTAAAGTCATGCTTAGTCAATATAAAGGAAACGGGTAAGATTAATTTGGTATAATTTGTTACTTACTCACAAAGTACCGTTTATTATCAAACCGTACTGAACTTGGATTGGGTGAAAATTAATGGAAGTAAATACTTACATACATAAATAAATATATATTATTAGAAAAATAATGGAAGCTTATAGATAAAGTATTATGAGTTTAAAATGTTATCAGCCGTACCCTTGTGTATTATTTTTCCTATCGTAAATGAAAAATTTATAAAGGAAAAGCCTTGAAAGTTACGCAGCTTATGTTTTGAGTTAAAATTATTTTGGGTTTTAGGGTTGACTCTAAAAAGTATTTTCAGGTTTTTTTACTTTCAACTGTTTTTTTTTTTTCTTAAAATGTTAATTTAGAAAATGCAATACCTACCTTTAAAAATCTTTATACAATCAAAGGTACGTAAGTACCTGTGTAGTTACTGCTTCACCAAACTCACCTCTATATTATTCTACATTCCGTATAGCAAAGGCTTTAGAGGTCGAAATCAAATTAATCTTTTGTGAAAGATACGAATTCCTGTCCTGAACTAGATTTTCTCATAAAACCGCTGACAAGGTTCCACCGCAATAGACGCGTGACTAATCATGGACCCTTGCCTGTCTACCTTGATCCATAGATCACGTCAATTATACTTTTCACATATTCAACAAACAAGCTTATATAATTTCATGAGACCATTGGATAATAAGTAAGAAAAAATACTTTATTAAAAAAAACTAAACAAAATTACTTATTAATATGACATGATTGTATTCATTAATCCTAACCTTTATTTATATTTTCAAACTCACAATACTATTTATTTGATGCAATACCAGTAATATACAAGGTTATTTGTAATACAAGGTTATTTTTAGTAGGTATATACGAAACCTAAAAACTGTTTGTTCAGAATCAGTAATAGAATGAATTGCAATATTTTATATCATGTTATATTTTGACACGTTAATCGAAAATCGTTACGTAACAAATACACCAATTAATTCTCTCAGACTTTTAGTACCTAAATGTAATTTTATTCTGAATTAATTTCATATCTTCAAAACTGGAAATCAAACCTTTATAAAACTTTATCTACATTCCGAGCAGATGGGTCAGTGAACTACAATGCGATAAGACAGTGATCCTGCAACTTCACCCTAGAAATATACGGCAAAGAGAAAATTTTACTGATTAAAATACGTTGTGCTTTGTACAGTCAGCAAAGTTATGACCTTAACAGTTTGAAAACAAATCGCTTGCAAGGATGGCACTAAAAGTTCGTCTTTCACCTGCCTCCATTGTTTTTATACAAAAGATGCTTTTGTGACTTTTGGGTAAATGCAAGACAATACAGACTTCTTAATCTAAAATAGCTTTGCTGACTGTACCTACCGCAAGCGCTCTGAAGTTGCGGCACATCACTGTCTATTTTAAATTTAATCGCTTTGTATATGAATCGCTTTGTATCTCCATATGAAAATCCCGGACTGTATAGACAAAATTAAGTTTGACAATCAAGGCCATCAATGAATAGCATCTATCTTAACGATGTGTAAAAATGTTTGTAAGTATAAAAACTATGTGATATAGCATCCCTTAAAAATTAATTCCTTCATAAAATAAAGTTCTTGTGTGTATTAAGATAAATATTTTAATAGAAATGTTTCTTGTGTGTAGTACCTACATCATAATAAGGCATTTAGAAGTTATGGTGAAAAAAGAAACTCACATAGGTATACCCACAAACATGCATGACCCCTGAACACATACACTCTATTTTGTTGGGCAGTCGTGAAAAACAAAAGCCACAAAATAGACCGGCTGATATGGAAATCACGTGGTCGTCCATACAGTACAGTATATGTATAAGTTTTATCAAAAAAACTTTTATAATATATACTGTGTCCATATGGAGTTTATGAGCGCACTAGAAAAGATTCATAGCTCACTCCATCCGGGCAGGCGAAAATAAACTATTCTATTTTCATGAAAAAAATCTATTAAATAGGTACTTCGTTCAGCCTTTGCTCTCCCAATTGAACTACAGTGGCGTCAATTTTACTGGATGAATTTTATCAAAATTCTTTTATTTATGATTAATAACTTTGACACCGTTGACCGACTGAATCCCAGGGCAATTTCACGGCTGCTGGAGTGGAGCGATGTAATCACAAGCTCGGGAATATCGTCAAATTGAGTTGCCTTGACTTTAGTCGTAATAATACTCAAGGTACTGGTAAAATAGTGTTAAATAAACAAGAATAATGTGTACCTATCACAATTTTATAAATAATGTTAGTAGCCTGGGGGCCTAATACGAAAATAACATACGCAATTGCGTAACGCAGTCACTTGGTCACGATAGTCGTCCGCAGTTCGTCGGTTGTGGCTATTAAACACATTTTCAATTTGGCCATCGTAGCCCAAAGACTATTGAACGAATGATGTCGGATACGCTATAAAAAAACTGTCAAACTTACGCAATCACTTTGCGATATCGCATACGCAAGTGCTTTGTAATAGGAAACAATCATAACGAAGCACGGACGCAGCTGCGTGTATCGCGTGAAACTTTTCGTAATAGACCCCCTGCTATCTACTTATTTTACTTTATTTCGTGGAGGTGCTTTATTTTGTTTATAAGTTTTCAGATTCAATGAATACTTACTGCAGTTACAGCACGTGCCATTTTGATACTAACGAATCAGTGATATGAGTAATCCGAGAATCGAAGTCAAACTCACACAAAACAAGAGTTTTGACATTATAAACTTTTTTCAAACATAATAGGTATTTTAAAGGAAGTGGAGTGTAGGTAGATAGCGCATAGCATAACGGATTAAATTTTCAACGTTAAAATCAGAACTAAATCGTTATCGTTTTAGATAATCGCTTTAGTTTTTTTTTATAATTTAAATAGAAATTCTAAAGCTAAACCAAAGATTTTTAGGTAAGTACTTAACTTAAATAATTAAAACCGAAATGACAACATAGCTTTTGTTAATAATAATTATTGTGATGGAAAATGACCTCACTTTAAATTTGGAGCTCTTTTTTCAAATGTTGACGACTCTGTATGAAATATACAGGGAGAAAAAAGCAGCCCTTGACGAGTTTCTTGCCGGTTCTTCTCGTTACAAGGTCTCCCGCTCAGGGTTTGCGAACCGTTGGCGTAGCTTCTTTGACATTTACAAGTGCTTGTAACTAGACTGAATAAATTATTTTGAATTTTGAATTTTAACGGTTTTGGTTCCATCGTTCAAATCAGCGTGATTGGGCCCAGAAATCCAGAGAGTCATTTATTGGATCGATTGTTACCATTCAAGAGAAACATTTATGGGATTATATACAAGTCCCAAAAAGATTTCTTTAGAAATTTAAAACAAATACTCCTAAAACATTATACAATAATTTCAAAGTCAAGTCATAAATAAAGACGGATCGTCGAAATGCTTTTCAGAATCACGGATATCCAGTTTCATTGGCAAAAGTTACTTTTGACGAATACTATTATCTACGGAAGAGCATAATAACGCTTTAGAAATATTCATAGCTCCTTTATTTCAATACTGTATTGTAAAGGCGACGCCCACTCTCAAGTCAGCTTTATACGAAGGTAAACCTATATTCAAAAACAAAAATATTAATATTATACTCCATACCTGACTCCTTCCGTAGGATCCAAGAAACCCAATCGTAATAGTCTTCTCATCAGTCCAGTTGGAACTCAAAATAGGACATACTTTTGCACCACCACAATCACTGCTCACTATGTTAAACAAATTCACACCATCAGTGTCTATCATGTCCACAGTCACTTTGTCCTCGATCAAGTTCGTTGTCACTCTTGAATATATATTGTTCAAATAAATCGAATCCAAATTATGTGGTTGGACAAACATTGTCTCGCTGCTATTGGTATTGTTTATGACTTCACACGACTTCTTATGGTTTACTGAATTCGTTGCTTTTGTAGAATTTACCATTACTTCGTTGATAAGTTCAGTTTCTTCAAAATTTGTCTCATTGGAAAAATCTTTATCTGATTCTTCCACCGTATTATTGAATACAATCATATATTCAAATTCGGCTTCATTATTGTTGGCTAATAAAATGATATCTGTATCGTTAATAATGGTACCATTCCGTGATGGTTTACCAGCGACCTCATACAGCAGCAGTATTAAAATATACCAAGTCGTAACACGATTCGCCATTTCGATCTATCTCATTTTTTCCTCTCGTTGTTAATCTGAAAATAAAGAAACTTTATTAAAATATGAGAACACAATACGTATAAAATCAAATGGGCGTGGGTTTTCTGTGATCTTACCTCGCAATTAATATGAGGTCATTTATAATGAGCATTTTAGGAAAAGACACCAAATTCAATTTATCAAAATTAAATAATATTAATTTGCATAAAAGTCGTAACACAACAAATACACGAAAAATAGCTTTAATTCGATTTAAGGATGGATCTTATAAATAGCATTTATAATAGATTATTTAAAGGTTTCGAGATTAGACAATTAAGTTGGGAGGATAAATTAAATTTAAAATGAATTTATATTTGCAAAGGTAACGATCGGTTCCTTGCCTAAAGGTCTATTTACTTACTTTCTAACCCTTCAAAATTTAAATTTACCTACTGTTGAATGCTGACTGCAACCATAGACTTTAAACTTGCATAGAAGTTGGCAAAAATTAAGTATTGCCCAACACCAAAATTAGGTTGTTGATCTGTCTTTTATCAGTGACGATGGTCTAGCTAGCTACTCCACTAAAGAAGGTCGTCTATAGACAGTGGAAGCTTATAACGTACATTTGGGTAAAAACAAAGACGAGAACGTATCACACCTTTGCTTTGTTATCAATAATTGAGTTATTTTGGTGTCCTGAATAAGTATTATACCGTATCATTTTGCTCCTGGGTGTAACCATGTCTCGAAAAGAGATACTCGCTTGCTTCAGATGTTTGTTTTTACCCAAAAAATTATTAACTCCGCAATTTTGTGACAACACGTATTTTTCTTTTCTTTAATTGTTATAAATAGGTAAGTACCTAATTTACTATTGATTTCTGTCTATAAAGGTACTTGCTGTCTTCTCTGTTCAATGTTACGTCTACATTGAATGCGCAGTTAGTAGAAACTTTGTAATAATAGTCCCTTCATCAGAATCAAATTATGAATATGAAGCGGTAAATTGATATTCTCATTTTATTACTCCATCCTTGTTCGAAGATTCCAACATTCATATTGGACTCGAAGTTGAACAGGAGTTGATAAATTAAATGTCTTGCCACGTCCTGCCCAGGTGATTAAACAAGAACAAAAACTTTAATTAGGTAGGTAATGGTATTTCCTCTTATTAAACTTTAATTTCATTATGACAACCCGTTTAAAGCTTTGAAGCATTCTCTGAAAACTCTCATTCGTTAATCGAAAATTAATGGAATTACTTTTCTCAAAATTTTGAGAAGGTTTTTAGTAAGGGTAAAGGATTGCCTATGGTACTTACACAGGAGTTTATCAGACTTAAGCATGTCAAACATAGTCATTTTTATCTGTATAAAAAAATAATAAACTGACTGAGGACCTAGAGTTGCACATAGGCAACTTATAAAATACTTACAGTGGTTAATCTTCCCTTTCAAAGTAAAAATAACTTTTATTATCTATTTAGGCTTGTGGTAGGAAACTAACGGAAACTCGGTGTTGTTGAAACTTTAAACCTTAAGGCCCTCCGCTGCGTCAAGCGGCATCCCGCCGCGGGAACACGGCGCGGGAATATAGATTGCTGGTTTTTATGACGCAGCGGAGAGCCTAAGGGGGGCCCTTACACCCGCCGGCCGGCGGGAGTGCAGTGGCGCTATGGGTACTTCGTCGTCAATTACACTTTTATAGGACGATATCTTTTCGAACTTTTATGTATACATACATTATTTTATATAATTATACACCCACACGTCCTCACGGAAAATACTATGGCAACATTCAGTATCAAGAAAATGATTAAAACAAAGTTTATTTTGAGCCCACGGTTTCGATCAATGATCGAAGGCCCACGGAAAAAGTTTCCGATAGAAAGGGCCTTTCAATGATGTCACCTTAAAATTCTTGAAGTAGGTATTCTCCGAGTTGTCAAGCGAGCTTGGCAGAATGGCAGACAAAGGAATTGAATTATTCAATTAGGTATGAATAATTTGAATCCAGAGTTTGATATAACGACTCTTATTTTAATCGCAGTTTTCTAATGAAAAATATAATCAAAATGGATTACAGCAATAAAAAAAGTGTTAGATATTTTCACTGTAGGTATGTCATTATTAGTAAAAATGTAATGAACAAAAATAAGTTTGAATCTTTTCTTTTGAGATACAAATCAGAACCCTGCAAAGAATTAACTTCTAGACTAAAATATTAATAGAAATATCCATTCACATTTAATGAGACAAGAAAAATAAAAGTCCGAGATTTGAGGCACTTGTCATTATTCGTAATCGGGCAGTAAAGGCATTCTTATTACCGGACGATAAACAGAATGGACTAGACTACTTCATTGAAATTTTCTTTTCATAGAACCTTCTACAAATTTTCTTTCAGAGGGCCTTTTACGACAAAATGAAACGACGGACGTTCATCGTCCGTTTTACTAAACTATGTAGGTACTGTTAAAAATCCTTTATTCCCATCTGCCCCCTTCGAGCTTTGCCACCCGGGTGGTGGTTGGCACTATTAGGTGGCGTTTACTTCCCCGTTGGTCAATGGCACCTATTTATTCCCATCAGCCACCTTCGAGCTTGCCAACGGGTAGCACTAATAGGTGGCATTTATCACCCGGGTAGATAAACGCCACCATTTGGTGCCAACCACTACCCCGGTGGCAAATCTCCAAGGGGGCAGATGGGAATAAAGCCTAAAAAATTACACGAAATGGAACGAACGCTGTTCGATCATTGTGGTTCAAAGTTGACCCTCAGGTTTATTTTTCCAGTTGACCGTCAGTCACTGGAAAACTGTATTTAATCAACTACTAAGTACTTCGTTCTCTCAAAGCTTTCTCCCCGCTACAGAAAAGTTTTAAAATAGTAGAAAAGACAAATTGAAACCACTTTATTTTGTTTGAAAGAGAATCAGCAGAACCACTGAAGGAATGGAAATTATTTTTCCAATTATAAAAAAGGAATAAAAGAAAAGAAGAATTGGAAACATAAATAAATATAGTTTATTATTCTGATGCTAGTTCTTATGACACAATAAACCGATTCTGATAATTTATTTTGCCGATTTCTATTTCACGAAAGCTAAACACAGGACGAGCTCTTGCAATGTGTTTTGGGAATTTAAAAAAAAACGATTAAGTAGGTAAGGTAAATCATTCTAACACAACATTCTTTACTAAAATAACATTGAGAAAATGTATAATTCGAATGTGTAATATGATTCGCGATTGTTCCTTGAAACACAAACATTAAAATTACGACTTCAAAGTGAGTCTGCGTCGACAGAATATAAAGTAGATAGAAAAGCCGCTTGGAACTGCCTGTCGATTCTGTAACAAACTCGCATCTCACTTCAAGCCTCACTTCACTTCGCGGAAATTTAAAATCATAAATGAGATAATGTTAGGTTGTTTTTTTAATCACAAAAGATTTTAGATAGCTACGGTAGCTACCTAAAGCCTTTTGCAATCGGTAAAATAGCTTATATTCAGCTAATTTCTAATAACAAATTCACGCGAAGTGAAGTGAGGTTAGAAGTGAGATGCGAGTTTGGTTACAGAATCGACAGGCAGATCGTTTTCCGTGTGCGCACACATAGACATTACGTACAGGCAATCCCAGGCCAAACCAGGCTATAATATAGTCAACACTGTAGCAGCTTCAGCGCACCAAAAGATGAGGAGAAGCAGAAAGCGACACTTCTGTCAGAACACACTATTTTATTTTGTTTATTTATTTAACAACTATGAACGCTACTGTTAAAAAAATAGTATCGGCTAAGTTACAACGAATGAAAACAAGTAACCGAAGCATCTTTAACATCATCCTTCTTCCTTCCTACTAATATTATAAATGTGAAAGTTTGTGGGTGGGGTTTTGATCATCAATCACGCAAAAACTACTGAACGGATTTGGTTGAAATTTGGCACACTGATAGCCTGGAAAACATAGGATATTTTTCATCCCTATATTCCCACGGAAACGGGAACCACGCGGGTGAAACCGCGGGCGGCTGCAAGTAGAAGATATGAGAGCTGAGAGCCTCTGTGTGAAAAAAAGCGGCAGTTTCATACACAAACCTCTATTATTTGTGCTGTGTCAAATTCACATAATCACAACACTCGTAAGGTGTCATAATCTTCTTCTTCTTATTTTTGTTTTGGCAATCTACTTTCCTCTTGGAAGTAATTTTTGCCAGTGTCAAGTGTTGAATAGTTCAGTGGTAGATATTTGTTTAAATTTTCATTAGAATGCGGGTGCATCGCATTCCAATGCTGCTTGGAGCATTTAGCACGAAGTATATCATGACAGTTTACTCGGTTGGTTCTAGCGAGGTAGCCACCACTACAATAAAAGTCTCAGCTTCACACAACCAAGATCGCGCCTATTTCAATTATCCCACATATTGTTCAGTAGCGTAAACATAGACACTGGTACCACAAAACTGCACCGATTTTAGGACACAATATCCACTATGAAACAATTTGCAAATAATTAAAATAGCCACCGAACTGAACTCGACAAAATAATGGCGCCAAAAACCTCGGTGTTATAATCACAAAACTCGTAAGACGTCATCCAGAGAGGAAATCTCCCACGCACCAGTGCCTTGAAGCTCCTCGATTTGGCAAAGGTTCGGCACGGTCGATTAATGACATTAACGGAATCCAATTTGGTACTCCGCACTTATCTCAAATTTAGTGTAATAATGGTGTGATGCGCAGCAGGACTCGATACTGAAAGTTTATACCTATCATCGATCAAATCAGAGCTTCGTCTTATTTTTTAACCGACTTCCTATATTTAAGTACCTACCTAATACCTACATATATTTAAAATGTGTTCTAGCTGACAAATGTGAATAATGACAAAAAAAAGAATTTCTTTAACAAGGAAATATTCATTTCGAGAACTTATTGTTTGTAGGTACACCGAAATACACACTGAACATCTATCAAAAAACCTTACCAGTTTACCACGGATCAACATTGTGACAGTTTGAAACTGATTGACGAGCGATCTCACAAAATACGCAATGTTTTTTTCCCAAGCAGTCTTTTCAACTGATAAACGGCGTCCTTTGACGGCGGTGTCACCTGATTTATCATGATGTTCACGAAATTGAATTTGGCAAAATATTGTTCTAAGCCTCAATTACCAAAAGTTCATTGACTTCGATGCTCGGTAAAACTCGGAGTTAACTCAAATAAACAAACCGTTTTATAATAACTATTAGGGGGTATTTCGGTATCACCACACCCCTTTTTTCTCATCATGATTCAACTTTAAGTTACTAATTTATTTTTAGTAAATATACAAAAATAGTTTATAACATTATTACTAGTTTTTATATTTTACAGAATTTTATTAAACATACTTACTTATTTTGTTGTAATCAAAAAAAATCAAAAATGTTCATTTCTTTTACAAAACATTGGTTTTCAAAACAGCAAATTATTTTTTCCTGAGTTGCGGAGCTAGTGGAGGCTCGGTGCGAAACTGACAAGTTAATGAAACTGGCGAATTAGGGAAACTGATGACTTAAAAAAAATTCATGGAATTGACGAATACGGAAACTGACCAGTTTGAGAAACTGACGAGTGATAACCCGACCCGTCTGAACGCAGCCCAATGAACGACGATCGAATAAAAAGAGCTTTGATGTTCGCCACCTCGCACTGGACGATAGTTTGCGGTCTGCGGAAGCCGGAAATTTATTGGTATTTTCTAGTAATTTCTCATTAGCATAGAGTAAACAAGAATTTCATGGTCAGATAAATAGTATGATTTATTTTAGCATGTATACCGCTAAAGTACGGAATACGTTAATGTGCGAATTAACTAGGTAATCTGCAAATTACCGGGTAGGTACAGTCCGTTTAAGTGCGAAATTTTTCTTAATGTAGCATTTTTCCTAGTTAATCTGCATTAACGGATGCTAACAAAGCCGAGGAGAAGCTGCGAATTTACATGATCAAGAAATATAGGATTTACGAGGGATAAATACGTGACTAGGATTTGTTATGAAAAACGAGTTATGTATGAACTGTATTATATATCTGTGGTATGAAGGAATTATTCGTACGTGCGTGGCCTAAATGCAAACATAACAATAGACGGCCTCGTAAAGGGATATAATACGATAATTTTAGGAGTGAAATAACACAAACTGTTTAAAAGGTCAGACCATAAAACATGAAGGACGGAAGTGTCGGACAGAACCATATTCATTAATGTTGTCAGGTAGGACACGCCACGGTCTAAAGGGATTTAGGGGTCTAAAAAGGCAGTTTTGTATTATTTACTGTTTTGTAGCAGAAATCCTTTGAAAACCCTAAAGTTAGGGGCCATCCATAAATTACGTCACACGTTAAGGGGGAGGGAGGGGGTCGACGAAGTGTGACAAGGGGGTGAGAGGGGTTTTAATATTCGTGACGTCACATTTCAAAATCATTTAAATTGAAATGAAACGAATTTCGGAACTGCTGTTTTAAGTCAATATTTATTTCTAGATGTAAAATATGTGACGTCACACTAGGGAGGGGGGTTCTCACAAATGTGACCAGCTGTGACAAGGATGGGGAGGGGGTCAAAAATCATGAAATTCGTGTGACGTAATTTATAGATGACCCCTTATAAAACGTTTTCAATATTTTTTTATCGTAATAATACCTACATTATTTATGAATGATAGGTACTTTATTGATTAAATACAATATAATATGATTTGTTAAATGAAGCGTGTTATGAAACATGCAATTTTACTATTTTAGACTTCCTGACTAGAAGTATGTAAGTCAGAACCACTTCCATACAAAGCATTCGGTAACAAAGTCAAAAAATTATTTCCAATAACATTGTCAAAATAACTTTGTGACACGATGTTCTTACGTCTTTGGTGTGTTTCGGTACTTTCATAAAAGCGTAGATGTATTCCAGAGGGAAATCCACTTTTCTAATGACTGATATTATTTTACTTAGTAGGTAAGAAATTTTGAAAATAAGATAAATATCATAGAAGTTTAGTTTATGTTAATAATAAGTTAATGAAGAAAAATTTTGTTGATTAAAATTATGCTGTCTCTTGTATTAAAAGCTAACTAACTAAGAGACACTGTTGAAATCCCGGTAACAATGAAATGTGTGAAATAAATAAAATAACTTATAATTTCATATTATTTTTCGCTACACGACGACGCCCACAGTAAAGAGGACTGATTCCTAAAAGATATCAAATACAAATTATAATTCCACCAGGCTAAAGAAATAGTGATATGATTTGTAACGAATTACAAATCATATCACTAAACATATACACTTTAGACATTAATATAAATAATTATAATTATCTTTATTGAAGTACCGATACAGTCATTTATTACACAAAAATATCTCGATTGCGAGATATTTGGTTATAAATATCTCCGTTCATTGTATGCCATGAACAATTAATGAGTATTTGATTTCCTTTAATATAAGAAAATAATAAATTACGAACAAAACTGTAATAAATATTCAACGACTGACACCTACGCCATCTACGTCGTAGCAGGCTACGCCGGCCGCCGTAGTCTACTACGGCTCGTAGCGTCAAAGCTTTGCGTTACAGGCTGGCCACGCGGAACGGCGACCGGTGGGCGATGCATTTGTGCCGCTTATTATTTTTGCAAAATGTTTATCACTACTGATATGATGATGATCACTAGATATTACTATGGCTCCGTGGGCTGTAGACCTCGCGTTAAAAAGTAACTGAAATTGATAAATATCCTATATGAGTTAAATTATAGCAATAAATTAACACGCACGAAAATAAATTCAATCGCGTTTCTCGCACCGATGACGGGACTCGAACGGGATGGAAACAGGCTTTTGGAGCGAATGGAGTTGACAACTGGAAGGTGTTTGTTTTCTTTTTGGGTATTGGCCAAAAATGAAATAATTTTTAGTATTTATGACTTTAAATAGCTAATTTAGTAATTTGTTTTTTTTACATTAATGACCTACCTATATTTTTACTTGATTACCAGAAACTTTGAAATGGAAACGAGTTACATAACAATCTACATCGAATGAACCATTTCAATGCAACCTTCAGAAAATACACAGTTAAATTTATTTACTAACATGTTTATACAGTAGAGCTTTATAGAAATGGCGATCGTGCTCCTGTAACGATCATTTGCGATTGACAATTTTTACGTCATTGACCCTCATTGATGCTAAAATTGATCATTAATAATTGTCAATTCCTCCAACACAATGGAATTTGAAATTAACAATCGCAATTGATCGTTATCGATCACAGAAATAACACAAAATATCCTTATCACATTATCAGAAGTTATTGCAATTTGAAATTTTATTTTTTGACATGACAGGCAGGCATATAGAAGTATCCTCAACAGAACAAGAATATAGGTTTTACCTTTTTTCTTGTTCTGTGGTTGGCAACAAGGCCATCAACTTAAAGCTTAAAGTGACATCTAGTCAAAATTTTGATAACTACTAGTTAAGGTATGTTACTAATGACACCTACGCTTTTATTTTGAATACTTTTGACTGTCAGGACAAACACCGAAAGCTTGCAAAAATGTCGGGATTACTTCCAAAATTCTTGCGGTTGTCAACTTGCATTAACCAATTATTTGTGTCTCTTTGCAGATAAATACCTACATTTTAAATTATTTTGTAACTTAACACTATTTACTTACTCAAAAATCGAAACCAATCCACAAAGTTAAATCACACCACAGTCACAAGAACAGCAGTAAATGTCTCGAGAAAGTTGTCCAAAAGTTCGTACGTCACAGCTATATGAAGCTCCGCGATACAACACGTCTGTACTGCATGAGCATCCAAGCCGGACTGACTGCGACTGAAGTTTGCAGGCTTCGTGTCGTCTTCCTGTTGCGTCACCTTTCAGCGCATACTTACCGCTAATTCTGTATACATAGTGGTGAAAACAAATGGAGCTACAAATTGTTGTTAAACTGTCGTATTTTCGTCATTAAAACTACAAGGTCGTTTAGATAGAGGTCCGCCCTGGGGTCGTACCGTCTAACTTTTCGAACTTCGGCGGGTCTGCCGAGCTTCAACTTAAAACAAAGAAATCAAAGTAAAGGAATTTCGTATTGTACTGTTTGTTGAAGTTATTAGGAAGATATCGATGTTCCTGTGACATCATGAATTGGGGTTCACCACTTTGGCCCAATTGGGGCTCGATTTATCTCTTTTAATTTGAAACCCGGTAGACTTTTCGAAGTTCGATGCGTTAGCCGGCCGTAGATATCTATATTAACTTTATGGGCCTTTTTAAAAAAACCGTCATTTGTTCTGTTTGTGCTTAAATCATACCCTAAATCACCTGACACTATCACAATAATTTGATAAAACAATATGAAAAATAAAATAATTAAGTACTCTAATTTTTCCAACGGGCAGTCGCAATGGTATATACCAAACTCAACAACTTAAATTTAGTAAGTAAAACTTCGTTTTCATAAAATAATAGATATTTATTTTAATGTTAAGATTCTTGCTCCGTCACTCGGCTGGCACACGAAAAAGGTTGGATTTCCCTTATAATGCTCTAGAACTCTTTTCTTTAGATTATCCAACTCTGCCTTTGTGACCTGCAGACAAAAAAAATAACCATTAGTCAAAGTTGGGAACTTTTTATAGGTACTTGGAGTAAGAAAATGACGTATTCACAGTCGATTTGGGTCACCCATGCATTTTTTATGCCATTAGTAATTTTGACAGCCCATTACCTATCAGCAAGCCTATCAGTCAAAGTTACTTCGGCATCTCTCGGCATAATCCTAATATTCCTGCGGAAAAGTATAAGTACCTACTAACTTTTTAATCTAAATCCTATTCCATTATTTATCGGAAACTCCGATATAGGAGATGTATACCTTGGTTATTATCCTCTAAGGTTGATAAGTACCTAATCTAATCCTTCTACAACATTAAATTTTCTTGATATCACGAGAGTTTTTTTACCTACTAGGTAGTACCATTTCATATAAAAAGTTGGCCTAAAAAATATTTAAAATAAAATTAAAGTTGTCCCTACCCCATCGAATGAGATATTGTTTCATAGAAAAGTTAAGAAGAAAAATAAAAGTAAATACAAAGTGTTTCCAAGATAAACTTATTATTTCGAAAGACTGAAATTGTATTTAGATACAAAATATCTGAACAATTTCAATATTTCAAAATATGTTACTGTGTAAACAAACAGACATACTAAGTTTTATCTATTATCCTTACAGGTGTACCATTTTTAGAGTCCATCAATTAAACAAGGGTTTGTACATCTTTCCTTAAGTTGAAAGGTTGTAAGGACCAAATTCTCAATGAAATATAACTCTGAATTAGATAAACAAGGGTTTTAATAAAAATATGCTATCATTGTTTTTCATTATTGTTACTTAAACTCTAATGTATTGTACGATCTTAATTTTTAGTAGAATTTATAATACTTAAATGTAAAACACGTTTTACTTTTGAAAGATGTAAAAACTCACCGAATTAAATATACTCTTTTACTGTCTAATTTTCAAAATCTATCGCAATCGCTTTCATTTGACAGATGGATGTGACACATTGCTGGATTTCATAAGTAAGTTTTTATTTGTGCCAAAAAAAAGCATCAATGTATCACATCCTGAAAGCGATTGCGATAGATTTTGAAATTGACAATTAGCCCCCTGATTATTATTTTATAAAATAATGTATCGCTAGAATTTCAAAAACCTATAGAAGAAGGCACTATTGTTTTCAGGTTCATAATGCGCAAAGGCAGTGCAAAGTTACACAAAGCAAGTTAAATTTACGCTAGAAAACATTATAACAATAAGTTATTTATCTTCACACCTGAGCCGTGCAAATCACTTCACTGACACTTTATTCGAAACTTCGTAAATTAAACTTTGCTTTGTGAAGTTACCTTGAAACACCCCTAATCGAAAGTGGCGCCGTGGTGAATTTTATTTAATACTAGAGACTGCCCGCGGTTCCGCCCGCGTGGACGAAACTATACTATGACAAACAATTTATTATTTCAAAACCACAGTGATAATAAGTAAGTACAGTGGAACTACACGTCCTATAAGCTTTCGTCAATAAAATAAGCGCCGTTCTCTGTGTACTATAATAATAATAATAATTTATTTCATCATCAGATATTACAATCCATTTACATATATACAACACTTAACTTAAATCCTATGAGATAAGATATTACAACAATTAACTTAAATCCTATGTTAGTATATCAGGGCAAAGCAATTAGAATAAAATTTCAATATTTCAATAGTAGCTTTTAATTAAAAAATTGTAAATTAAATTAAATTAAAATTAAATTAAATTGTAATTGTAAATTATTTAATTAAAAGCTACGTATGACCTTCACCCGTGCCCCGACTGGACAGTGTCTTGCGACGCTATTCCATCAAGACACGAATAAAAGCCCTCATAACATTCGAGTTATACTTCTCGGCTATGCCATTTAGGATACTGTTGGTGCTGTTACGAATTCTATTGAGTAATGATGCCACCCTCTTCCGTATTATCGCATGAAAGCCATCAACCCTCGCCTCCATGAACATCGTTGAGGCACTACAGAAGCGGGGCAACCCCAACAGCATCCTAAACCCATTATTATACTGAACGCGCAACGCATTAAGCGATCTTTTAGTACATGAAAACCACAGGCTGCTCGTATAAAACGATTGGCAGTAAGCTTTAAACAATGTGATTTTGACTTGATTACTACAACGGGCAAACCTGCGAGCAAGCATATTGGAGCGGACCGCCAGCGCCCTGCGCTCCCTGTCAACGTCTAAGGTCATCAAGGTCCTCGGTAACATAATGACCAAGATACTTGAACTGTTGAACCCGCTTTAGTTCGATACCATTCAACTTTATAGCGGGTACAGTTAACGGGCACTTACCCCGGGCCTTGAAAACCAAATATTCGCTCTTCATCGTATTATAAATAAGACCGTGAATTCGAGCGTATCTTTCACAAATGCCTAACAAGGATCTCATGGCGTTTACAGTAGGGCTCAGTAGCACCATGTCATCAGCATAACTGAAATTGTTCATACAAATATTATCTATAGAGCATCCGACTAGTGAACTACTGAGCTCAATCAAAAGCTCGTTCACGTACAGATTAAAGAGTTTTGGCGAACTTAACCCACCTTGTCTAACCCCGCACTCCAATCTGTACGTGTCCGATAGACAGTTAGCCCATCTTACATTATTAGTCTGGTTACCGTACCAGTAATGAAACAGCCTTTGTATTTGCGAATGTACGCTTGTTTTCCTGAGCTTTTCCCACAGTAAATCATAAGAAACTAAGTCAAAAGCTTTTGACAGATCAAGAAAACAAGCGTACACCGGAGTACTTCTCTCTGTGTAGTACTGAACGGTGTGCTTGAGGCTTAATATTGCGCTTTTAGTGGATAACCCGGTTCTGAAACCGAACTGCGCATCGCTAATATTTAGGTGCTTTTCAAGCTCAGAGTCGAGCACACCGTCCAACACCTTAGCCACTACAGTGGCGAGAGATATTGGGCGATAATTGCTTTTGGCCGAGAGATCTCCTGTTTTATTTTTGACAATGGGAACAACAATTGTTTTCATAAGGTCCGGTGGTAGGTATGAATGATTTAGGCACAGTGTAAAAAACATCGACAAAACTCGCGCTAGATGCGGCCCCGCGTACTTTAAATGCTCGATGCTGAGCCCGTCGTGACCAGGGGACTTGCCACTAGTCATATTACGTATAATATTTTTTACATGTTTGGCTGATACGTTAAATAAGTCACCGGTCTGGACGGCCCCAGCATCCACATTATTTTGCGCGGAACCAAGCGGCGACTTCACACTAAATTGCTCTTTAAATAACTCGGCAATAGCCCTACAATCACTCACACCCTCCACGCTCATAGGAACGCCAGGCCTAGGATTTATCTTATTAGTGGCTTTCCAAAATTCACTGAAATTTTTAGAAGCACGGAGCTAAGCTCTCTTTACAATAAAAACTGAGGAGCATCGGTACCATACCGCTGCAGCGTGGCACAGACTTCCTTGGTATAAATTCTGAGCGAAGGGAATCCAATTCCCCATTTGGACGCAGAAACTCGCGAAACCTTGCCGAAACAGTTCATAGCGCTTTCGCCGATAATTTGCGCATCGTAACTTCTTATCGTACTTATACACAGTTGAAATTATTTAAAAAAAAAAAAAAAAAAAAAAAAAAAAAGAGAAAATCCACAGGTTTATTGTAACTAAGCAACCCTGCGAAAATAATATTACATAAATTATTACGAAAATTTGCGATTTTATATTGCTTATAATTCAAAATTTATACACCCAATGTCATATTTTCTTGGGTTTTTCGCGATTCCCGGCATCAAGGAATAGAATTACACACAAATTCCCGAGAAATATTGTGCCGTTTAAGAGAAACGTGTCAAGAAAGTTTCGTAGAGCGCCATCTCGCTTTTTGTCTCGTTCTGGTTTAACGATTTTATTATATTAGATTCAATGATATTCTTTTTAAAATTCTAATATCTTTGATTAGATTGTAATAATTTAATAAAACTATAACGTAAAATTATTAGGGCCTTGCTACTGCCACATAATACATAACTGCTAAAAGTGGCCGTTTTGCCCACATTTGATATTTACTTCTACGAATGACTACGCCCTGTAGTGATACCTTATAAAAATACAAGACCGTGGGCCCTAAAAATTCAACGTAAAGTTTTATTAAAATCATTAACAACTTATTAAATAAAAACCTTTAAGGGCGCCATTTTCGGTGGTATAACGACCTTAAAACTTTAACATATTTCATAAATAATAAAATTAATTTCGGAATGTAAGATAAACTAGTAATATTTTTCATAGGCGTAGCGAGGGGGATTTGGGGGTTCAAACCCCCTCCCCCCCGAAATAAAGACTTTCTAAGTAAAATCCTTTTTTTGCCAAGCGTTTTCTTTACATGGACCGATCACCATAAGATTTTATTTATTCTTATGCGATTACCCCAAAAATCTGGCCTCGACCCCCCCGTAAAACTACCCTGGCTGCGCCTATGATCTTTTTACAAAAACTGAATCATACTGATCGTATATCATATTATAAATATTATCAGGTACTAGGTACCCAAGTCACAACACAAGTGCTTGAATAAATGAATTCAACTTGTTTTTTTTTAAAGTACGTTAGCAAAACAATCAAATCTATGCAACTAGTAGCGCTATGCCCAGTGATTCAACAGCAAAGCATTCATTTTACATCATTAACATTATTCAAGCCCTAGTTAATGAATGTGAATACCAGATCCTCGTTTTGAGGTCATTCACACGACCTACTTCCAGTGATCTAGTTCATGGATACCTGCTATTAATATTAATATACACTGTAAGCCCTCTGATGCCTTTATGCCTCTGAGCTGATGCTGAGCTATAAACTTTTAACAATGTCAGAGGTAAATAATAATAAATATTAATACAACATAATAAATTAGTTATGGAAAGTGGTAGCGATAACGAAAGTGCGTCAAGTTCAATTCAAGTAAAGATACAAAAAAACTCCAAAAATATCCAAAACTTGTTGAAAACTGCAAAATGGGAAAAACAACCCAACTAATAATGTTACCAGCTAAGCTGTTCCATTCAGCCAGCTAAGTCCATTTGTGGACACGCACCATGCTCCTTTGTAAGACTAACAACAACTCACCAACGCGATCGCGCATCCCCCAAACCCTCCCCCCGTCATCCTGGCCCCGTACACCCCCGGCGCCCCCCGCATGATGTCCACTAACTGGTCCAGCTCTGGACAGGACACCTCCATCAGAGTGCTCAACGAGTCGTGTGACTCGTAGAACATTTCACCTACCTGCCGACAACGAGGTAAAACTAGTATCTCTCTGATTCATTAAGAGCGTTGAAATAACTTGTTAAGGCAACGTATAACCCTCATTAAATAACATAATCAATATACTGCTCAAAACGAAATAGGGGTCACTTTACAGTTTTTATAGCTGAAAGTGAAGCAGTTCTTCCAATTTTCAATTCTTTTTTTAAATGAAGATAGATCTTCATAAAATCTTTAAACATTGCATTTAAAACATTTTTATTGAGTTATAAACTTTTAGCCAATTTCACAGAGTGAACTGAATCTCTTAATTCACAATTAAATTAAATAAATGAATGGAGTACCATGTAAACAATCTTGATGTGTCTCTTAATCTTGAAGTAATTTAAATTTGGAATCATGTTTTAATAATTTCGACGTTTACACCCGTATTCGAGAACAATACTGAAACAACCCTTGCCTGGTGAACGCACTGCGTTCAAATAGAGCTCTGTGATTGGTTGGCATTGGCTTTATTATTCGAAATATTGTTATTTAGACGGCGATAAGACCTACAAAAATTTACATTGACCAATAAATGACATTCATAAATAGTCCTGTTTGAGTAGCGTGACTCTAATTACAAACTACAAAGTATACGATGTCATTAATTACATAAAAGTTACAATTATTAATTTGAGAGAGACTGTACCAAACCAATTTAAGTTCTATCAAAAATCCAAACGATGAAAGAGTACTTATGGTGATGAATAAATAGCTTACATTTTACCTCTTATTGTATTCAGCGTAGAATATGTTAATACCGTCAAAATCAAAAAAAAAAAAAAAAAAAAAACGCAATTCTTACAATTCAATATGCGTTAAGATAAGTACTCAGAAGCAGACCCATTCCCACTGGCAGCACCCGTTCACGAGCATGACGCGTGGACCAGCCATCGCTTCGCTCAACCATATTTGAGGGAACGTAACGACCCGCCCCACACGACACAACCGCAGAAATGATTAAAGAGAGCATGACATACTTAGGCTACCCATCCTAAGGCACTGAATTGAAAACTAATATCCAAAAGCTTTTCATAGGCCTTTACTTACAAAAACTACTGACTATAGAAAGCAAAATGATTGCAATAAAAAAAAGAGAAATCAAAACAAGGTTTACTTGCCTATTAGTTTTATGTTTTGAGTAAGAAGTGCCATACATATTGATAACATCAAACAGAGAAAAAAATATATATAAATATACGACGCCCTTAGTACAAGCAGACAGAAGCAGACCCATTCCCAATGGCAGCACCCGTTCACAAGCATGACGCATGGACCAGCCATCGCTTCGCTCAACCATATTTGAGGGAACGTAACGACCCGCCCCATACGACACCACCGCAGAAATGTTTAAAGTGAGCATGACATACTAAAGCTACTCGCATTAAGGCGTCGTCGAGTCAAAAAGCTTACAATAAGTTTTAAGTAGGTAGGACAATTCCCTCAATTTTCACATAGAATAGAAAAATCTACGACCAGGCTGTTTTATCAATTAAATAATCTTTAACGGTATAGTATCCTTTTTTGAGAAGACAATTTTTTACATGAGACTTAAAGTTTTCAAATGGTAAATCCAAAATATTACTTGGAATTTTATTATAAAACTTTATACCAAGACCTATGAAAGAACCACGGACTTTTTCTAATCTATACTGAGGCATTACAAGTTTGTCTTTATTTCTGGTATTCCGATTGTGCCAATCACTATGTTTTGTATATAAGTTAATATTGCGACGCACGAAAAGTATGCAGTTTAATATAAATTGAGATGCTGCTGTCAATATACCAATCTCTTTGAATCTATCCCTAAGAGATGTTCTAGAACTTAGTTGATAAATAGCTCTTATTGCTCGTTTTTGTAAAACAAAAATAGTATTTATATCGGCTGCTATCCCCCATAAAAGAATACAGTATGACATAATGCTATGAAAATAACTGAAATACACTAATCTGGCAGTTTCTTCATCTGTTAACTGTCTAACTTTTCTAATGTCATAGGCAGCAGAGCTGAGCTTGCCAGCCAGAGCTGCGATATGCATATTCCATTGAAGTTTACTGTCAAGAGTAACACCCAAGAAAACTGTTGAATCGAGCAAATCTGATTTCTCATTATTGATAACAATTTCAGTGGGATTCGCCTGTACATTAGGTAAAGCGAATTTAACACATTTCGTTTTCTTAGCATTAAGCTGGAGATTATTAACATTAAACCAAGCAAGAACCTGCGAGAGTGCTTTGTTCACATCGTCAAAATCAGTTTTATTCCTGTCAACTTTGAATATTAAAGAAGTATCATCTGCGAACAAAACAATATCACAAAATTTTTCTGCAAAAAAGGGTAAATCATTTATATATATTAAAAATAAGAAAGGGCCCAAAATGGAGCCTTGCGGAACGCCCATTTTTACATGAGAACCTGACGAACTTATTCCATTGATATTAACTGTTTGAGTCCTGGAACTGAGATACGACAGTATTAATTTTTGAGCATTATTTTTTACACCGTAATGATTCAGCTTCAACAGCAGCGTGCAATGGTCCACGCAATCAAAAGTCTTGGACAGGTCGCAGAAAATGCCAAGGGCATTCTGAGACCCCTCCCAAGCCTCAAAGACATGCTTCAAAAGCGCAACCCCAGCATCAGTTGTGGAACGACCTTTCGTAAAACCAAATTGTTTGTTGTGCAAAAGTTTATTTACATTAAAATGACATAATAATTGCTCAAGTATTATTTTTTCAAAAATCTTGCTTAAGGCAGGTAATATCGATATTGGTCTGTAATTGCTAGGGTCTTCTTTATCTCCTGATTTAAACAATGGTATTACCTTGCTAAACTTCATAAGATCAGGAAATATTCCTTGATCAATACACTGATTAAAAACGTCAGCAAGATAAGGGGCAATAGTATACACAATATTTTTAATAACCTTAACTGATATGCCCCATAAATCAGTGGAGCTTTTCATTTTTAGAGAATTGAAAGCTTTAATAATATCTAAAGCATTAATACATTTAAAATTAAACAATAAAACACTTTCAGCCACATGTCCCTTTAGCACAGATACAGCAGCCGCTGGTGAGGAATCCAAATTTGATGTAGTTTCTACTGGTATGTTTACAAAGAACTTATCGAAAATATTAGCAATTTCTTTATCTGTGTTTATTAATTCATTATTAATTTTAAGCGTTAGGCTATTTTCCCGTGCTTTAGTTTTACCAGTTTCACGATTTATGACATCCCAGGTTGTTTTAGTTTTGTTACTCGAGTTTTTAATTTGCTTTTTAATGCAGTTAGACTTTGCAACTGCACATAGTATTTTGAAAGTCTTCGAGTATTTTTTAACATGTTCTAAGAAACCTGGGCTTTGGTTCGTTTCTCTAAGTTTGTATAGTTCATAAAGTCTGTTTCTACTTTTATAAATACCTGTCGTAGCCCAATCGCAGAACCGTAACTTCTGAGTACATTTAATTGTCTTTGTTTTAAATGTTTTATCAAACTCATAAGTAACTAAATGAAAGAGGTTCCCGTACAAAACATCAGGATTATCCGAATTCCATGGCATTAAAGAAATTTGTTCATCAATGTTGTTTTTAAAATTGTCCAATCCCTTTTTTGTGATAGGTCTGCATTCTACAGTCTTAGGCGTATCTATGACGTTCACAGCATATGAGACTTTCAAACCGTAATGGTCAGATGAAATATTACTAAAAACAAATTTGTTTTCCGGATCACATTCTGAAAAAACATTATCTATGCAAGTGGCGGAGTGTTCAGTCACCCGTGTGGGTTCTAAAAATTTATTAAGTAAATTAAAACTTTTAAATAATGCCAGAAAACGAGTGGTCGAAGAATTGTTCTCAAGAATATCAATATTAAAATCGCCACAAATTACTACTGGTTTATTTTTTAACTTTAATTTTTTTAGAACATCTTCCATGACAGATTCAAAGATTTCATAGGTACCCTTAGGGGGGCGGTATACAGACACAATTATCATGCTATCTAATTCTATACAAGACAACTCCACATGGCGCTCTGATGTAAGTTTCACAATATCCTTTCTTAGATTATTTTCGTAAGAAAACTCGATAGCTGCCTTGAATTTTAATAACACTCAGGTTTTCGACACAATACCTATAATTATTATGTTAAAAAAAAGTTAAATGTTTACTTAACAAAGGTATCTCAAACTTCGAACCTCCTTCAAACACAATAAAATAATGCTTACTCTTTTCAAGTCCATATCTAAAAGACTGTTTGCGACCTCCTGAGTCCGACAAATCTCCTCTACGACGTGTTTCGCTCTCATCAACACCAATTTATCACAGTTTAACTTTGTCAATTCTGAAACAAGGTTAAGTTAGGTTTGATAACGAGAGACATACCTATAACATTATACAATCAAATCTTAATAATACAGTCAGTGTCCGGTGACACTACCATGAGTTGATGCAGACTATTTACATTACCGTTAATTGTCGGATATACTACTCACAGTCAATACGAGTGAAAGAGAGAAAACGATAGTTTACGGTAGCTTAAACAGTTTACATCATTTCATGATAGGGCCACGGTTCGCATTAATCAAGTAAGCATTCCAGTCCAGCAGTTGAATCCAGTGGTGGAATATGAACCGGCATTGAGACATTCCATGGGTACTATGACAGGAAGGAATGGAAGAGAAGGACGCACTGCACCAACCCCAAATAAATTGGGATAAGGGTAGGGGGATGATTATATGCATTCTAGTGAGATAAAATCTAGACAGTAGACACTTGACTGAATTACTGGATTACTGGACTGGAATAATGTGAACCAGACATAATTAATGTACTTTAGTTACACATTAATTAACTCTGCAGCCAACTAATGAACTTTGTTATAAAAATTCTACATTTATCAAAGATAAATACTTATAAAAAACTTGATTGATTATTGTTTGATATTAAGATGTTGGAATTTTAATTTTTAATTACAATGCTATGAAAATTGTATGAAGATTATTATGACACAGTACCTTACTAGCTGACATTCCATATATCACTTCTTTCCATATATCACTTCTTTCATCAACCCAAATACCGACTGTTCGAAGTTATTTGCGGAAATACAATAAACTAAGTATCAGTTGACTGGATTAGGACAGAACTTGATGGATTAACAACCCCATAGTTCCATACGATATGGTTGGGCTTAGAATTATCCGGTTGAGGAAAATGGTATAAAACCTTGGCATTGGACATTTCGGTCTCGTTTTATTGTAAGCACAAAATAGACATTTCTTGCTACGAGTTATTAACACAGAATTTCTCGCTTCAATAAATAGGTATACAAGACCTGCCCCCAGATTCCATGACTTTGTTGCAATCAACTCTGACAGAAATCGTATAGTTACATTGCTACTTTAGTAAGAACCATTGTGACAACACTATCCTCCTTAAAGCAGCAATGTAACTGCGGTTTCAATTGATTTCAATCGAAAATTGTTAGCAACAGAGTTACGTAATAGGGGGCTGTTCCAAGTGATTCGACTAGCAATTTAAGAAACATTTTTCCATGTGACTCGACTTGCGATTTCGGAAACACTTTACCTGCCTACTGCCTAAAGATAAGAAGGAATATTGGACCGGTCCTGCAATTTTCCGTCAATTTTTGGATTTACCACTCGACCGAGTCTTTGCTCTTCGGCATCTGTAAGCCGGTCACCACACCACCGGAAGGTATTCTCGTAACAAATTATATTTCTGAATGGACCGAGATATAACTATGGAGGCCATACGGAGGCTCGATGGCGCAGTGGTTTAGCGCCTGTCCCATCGTTTCTGGAGGTTACGCAACTTTCGCAATGGTCGGTCATGGGATGAGTGACCAAAAATGTATTATCTTGAGTTCCTCCTTGGTCCCGGCTGCATTTGCAGTTGCGACCCATAAGGAAGGCATTATGTGCCCCAGCAGTGGGGACATGAAAAATGGCTGATGGTCATATAAATATGGAAATGCGGTGCCGGGCAGGCCAATTTAGATTTCAACCGATTAGTTAAAATGGTTATATGGTAGACACTACAATCCTTAGAATAGGTACCTTCCAAGTCTTCTATTCTGGCCGTCCTCAAGGAAGGTTTGCCAAGCTTGTCAGCCGCCTCCTGGCATTGCGCCCTTCGCTGAGGGTACTCGCTTCCAGTGAGCTGGTGTTTGACGTTGCTGTTCACCACCAAGACCGCGGTGTCCCCAGCCTTTATTGGAATTTGGGTGGATTCTAGGGACCTGTCAAATGGAATATTTTAATGGAATTGAATGATATGGTAGCACCAGTACTTAGTTTATCTTCATATATTTTCGGCAAACGACCCCATTCCGCCTGAGGCCGTACCGGACCGGCTAACGCTTCAAACTTCGGCAAGTCTGCCAGGCTTCAAATTAAAACAGATAAATCGGGTCATAATGGCAAACCCTAATTCATGATGTCACACGAAAATCGATATCTTCCAAATAACTTCGGCAAAATAGTACAATACGAAATTCCTTACTCCGATTTATTTGTTTTAAGTTGAAGCCCGGCAGACCCACCGAAGTTCGAAAAGTTAGCCGGTAGGGCCCCTGATAGTATTGAGAATTGTGAGGAGTGAAGATTAAAAGTACATTTCAAACTACGTCTTACAGACCTGCCTTATTGTAGCGAATACGAAAAAATTCATGCGTATGGTTACACGATTTTTCACGCTTCAAACAACCCAAATAATAAGTAGGTAATAGGGTACCTAACTATTAAACTTATAAAATTGATAACAAATAATAAGGACTTAAAAATATAATATTTTCAACCATCCGTTCTGCTCGATCGATTGTGCTTTGAGCTTTCGCAGTTTGTGTAAATTCTAAAGCCTCTTTTTCATCCTCCACACAATTTATCAAGCCCGTTGGGATTGACCTAGGCTGTAAATATTTCTTGTTAAAATACCTACAAAGTCATTGATCAAAAATAATTATACCTACTCGTAAATTATTAATGAGACATATATGTACCTACCTACCTACACATATTAACAGCGTACGTTAGAAAATATCCGTGTTTGTGCGAGCTATGCCATGTATGTTCCTATTGAGAATAGCACTACCCCGTCTCACCCCGTGAATGCCATTCCAGCAGAAGAGGGTAGCATCGCCTTCTAATAACTTCTCATTGCGATCGCCATCCCGCCACGCATAGAGAATATGGCAAATCAAATGAAAACTCACCAGAAAACCCCTTACCGGCAATCAATGAGAAGCGCGTGGTCTTTCCTGCCCATCGTGACTATGTACTGGTCCATGATGCCACACGGCATACCAGGGAACTCGTGCTCCGCCTTCTGGCACAGCTTGGCCTTCTCAACTGGACTGCAAAATTATCACTACATATTATAAAACAAAGTCCCACGCCGCGTCCGTCTGTCTTAGGAGTTGTCACAAAAAATAACGCGCGCGAAAATAAATTCAAGCGCGTTTCTTACATTTACTTACACCGATGAAGGGACGGGTGCGGAAACAGACTTTTGGAGCGAATGGAGGTGACAACTGTGTTTTTTTTGTTCTTTTTAGGTGTTGTTGGAAGGTCGCATTTGTCAAAAAAAGGAAGGAACCGAAGCGAAGCGAGGGGGGGTCGCTAGTTGTAAATACTCCTTTAACAATGAATTTAGACAATAAATGGAGAACTGTGGATCACCTAAATCAAATAGATTGAAAGGCAGTTAATGAGGGTCGTGTTATTCCAAACTTGCCGTATTTACACAGCCGATCCCTCAAAGTGGATTTTTTTCACGCCTAGCTTGAAGTAAGATTGTTTACAGAATCTGGCATTTTAGAGTTTGGCATTTGTAGAAGCAGAAACCACTTTGACTGTGATTGTACAAAGTCTAATATTTTGAGAATGTAATATTTTGCGAACAAAGGGTCGTCTACTTAATATTCTAATGGGAAAGTAACTATGTCTGTCTGTTTCTTTGTTTGTATTTTGATGAAGCATAGAGATAATATTTGTCCCTTAGAAAAGGACATGAACTAAGTACTATTATTCACGAAATTACTCGAAATAAACCAAGTTTACTAGAAAAAATCGAACTTGTGACCTTTGGAAGCCCGGTAGCTCATTTAGAAGAGCATTCGACTGAACTTCCTAAGGTCGCGGGTTCGATTCCCGCCTGAGAAAATGATCTGGTGGCGAGTTGAATTTTTCTAGTAACTACCAACTCTGAAATCGCGTTTCAAAAAAACAGCTGTTTTATACAAAAATTAATAACGAAAAAATCAAAATGTACATACGTGTTAAAGAATAAACGCAATTGCTCATGAATATAAACAACATATGGGGCCAACTCTGCAACTCAACAAAAAAAACTGCTGTTTCATGGTCGAGTAGGTATTGACATGGCCCCATAGTAAAAGTTGTTCATATTCATGAGCACAACACGTTTAGTTCAGTAAAATTATGGATTCGCAAAACATTAAATGCTAATAAGCTGTAATTTTGCATATATCTGACTTTGATGTGATTATTAAACACTAATATTTACGAATACAAAAAATACAGTGTAGAAGTTACTTTTTTTTGGATTTGCATTCACAATCAAATTATAAGTAGTTCCAAATCAAGCAAAAAGTAAAGAAAGTATGTAATTAGCAATTTTGCTAAAGCAACTATAAATTTATTAATATTTTGGTCGGTAAAGTAAAAAAATAATAAGTGAAAATTAGTTGGATTCATTTATAAAATGACAGCTAGCCATTTAATCTAATCAAAAGAAGAAAGACCGCTATTGTAAATTATTTCTAATTATTTCGTCATACTAGCTCCCGTAATTTGTAGTATAACAGCCGATTTTTTTCCCGATTTCAGAGTTGGTCCCATAGACGGTACTACCTATATCTATTCTGTACCCATAGTAAAAGTTGTTTGGTTTGATGGTTCCTCCCTTTCTACTATATTCGGCTTTATAAGGCTATTACCAAACACCCTGTATAAAAATAAACCTCTAATAGATGGACTGAAAGTGGGCACAAAAACACTGGGGCAAATACATAGGTTTATGATCTCTTTGAACATCGTGGGTCTTATTTGACCTGACGTACTATTGCCCTCTGAACTGTGAAAACCATTTAGGGTCAATAGTTTAATTTTGTTTATTTGCTTCTCATTTTTAATTAAATACTGTATAAGTGAAAGGCTGACAGACGTGATCCATCTTTTCAGTAAATTGATGGGATAAATTTATCGCGTGCATGGGTTCTATCTTTGTAATACCAATGGTATTTGTTTATTATCGTAATTAATTTTCGATAATAAACCTTTGGGAATCCTTTGGGAATGGATTTGAGCTGCGTACCATATTCGGCATTAGGGATTTTTTTAGTACTATTCAGTATATAATTATGCGTTAACGTTGTATTTTGGAGCATCTATAACATCTGTATGTATGTAACATACTTACTCTACCATAATGCCAGCGAGTTGCTCCAGCAGTGTGAAGACAGCGACCTCTAGCGACGCACTGCTAGACAGGCCCGACCCCATCGGTACATCGGTCACTATCACAGCATCAAACCCTTCGATGGTACCTGCAGAAAAAAGTTTATAATGACATAACTAACACACTAAAGTCACACCTCGGTCACTCCCAATGGATTTCAAACAACCGCCCCGTTATAAACAGATGACGTTTTTTTGTCTAGGGCTACCATAGGGCTACTGTGCAGTGTTGACAGTGAAGGATGGCAAGACGCGGTGCGTAGTGATGCGTACCGAGCCTTTTGGCAGTCGGTCGGTAACTGATCGCGGGTGGGGTGGGGGCGCATTCAGCGGGGGGCAGGGAGCGGCCATACTGTACGCTAGTACTAAAGTGGAAGCCGCCATCCACTATCGGGCATACGCAACGGAAGCATCGCATCAAACAAAAGAAGCTGATTCTGCGTCGTACGATGCGGATTAGTGAACGCACTTGTATGGCTTTATATTCTATTCAAATAATGGCTAAAACAGGTATATTTGTCGCGAAGTGTTGGATGCGGAACAATATAGACGATTACCGAAGCGTGCCTTCAAATTGAGTTGTGCAGAAACTTTTGGCTATTAATTACTACAGCCGTTCCGCTACTAATTTTCGTACAATATCCAAAAGCACCACTTTGCCTTGTCACTGGCGCTTCTATTCTATTCTATTCGTTATCACAATTTGATGGCTCCTTAAGGGCGCTTCTGCATGTATATCTACATTTGGCAGCTTAGAGTAAGACGCGTTTCTGTTCCAGAAGCCGCGATGCTCGAAGTTTGGCAGACTTATCACCGATCTTCTGTACCTAATAGTGACAGGTATTTAATAGATACTCGTAATCTCAGAAATAACGTGTCAACACAGCCAAATACTTGTCCACATAAGTAGAATAACTTATTATAGTTTTTCACAAGCACAAATTGAGGATGAAAGACTGAAAACCCAATCGAGTACGGAGGTTTTTAATAGTTACTTCGAACTCCATTGATAATGATGAGGGCTTTTAACAATGACAAAAACTGTAGGCTCGATAGATGGCGTTGATAAAAATAGGTGACAATGTGTTTTTTTACTAAGCTTCGAAGTGTATCAACATCATCTAGTGAGGCAAATAGTTACTATTTTTAGGCTTCGAAGAGTATCAGCCACCACCATCTAGTGAAGCAAATAGTTACAATTTTTATTTTTTAAATGTCACTTTGAAAACCCATTCATTGTAATTTATGTAATTTTATATTAACATTAAATGCTTTTTCCATTTGGCTAAGCTCGCCAACTTAATTCAATACTAATTATTCACGTCTTATAATTTTGTCTGTAAATGCATCGATTATGTAGACGACGTTCCGCGTGGGAGGTTATCGCGATGATGTCAAACGAATTTCGCGTTTTAACTCCAATCGAGTTTGTAGACACAAGTGAGTGGTTTGCGATTATATTTTTTTATAGTATGGTTGCGGTAGGTACTGAAGGTTCAGCGCATAACGGATATTGAAAAAAAAAATACTGTTTATTTAGGTCCTTTGATATACTGTGAAGAGATGGTGTGTGTGCATAACTGTAAAGTAATGACATATAATTCTTGAATTAAGGCGCTGTAGGTAGTACTACTAGCGCCGCCGAAACATTTATTTTTATTACTCCTAAACAAAGTCAATATTTAAAAAATCTCATGTAATGACCTCTAAAATTGTCTCTAATATTTTTTGAATAACTCGCTTTAACAGTTTTTATTCTTTTTTGACTGATTTTGTGAACGAGAGTGAGTGAGTGTGAGTGAACGAGAAAAACACAATGTCAAAACAACGTCGCCGCGTCGTCGTCGTCCATTGTATGTATACCACTGACCAGTTTTTTTCTAATATGTACACAAGCCAACTAACAACTGCTTGCCTTATTAAGGCGAGCCGGGCAGCGGTTAACGACAGTAGTGTTCACATTAGGTCGGACCGACAGCTTAGTGTGAACAGCAAAACCCTATAGTTGGTCAATGGTAAAATTGTCGGTCCGACCTAATGAGAACCAGCTCTTACCCGGGAAGTTAGCAACGACTCCTTTCACGTAATTGGCCCAGGCTGGATTGCCCGGCTTCAGAGGCTGTTTGGCGGTAGGTGCTGGAAAACTGGCCTCCAGGGCGTCTCCAGAAGCCAACACTGTGAAAATGTTGCAGCTGCTGCTGCTATTGAGTGCTCCTACGATGACAGTCACGAATGGTAAGGCCTGGAAAAAATAATGGAATATTTAACTTTGTCGTAAATTCACCTACCAGATCAAGTCTGCTAATGTTTTCGTCAAAATCGTAGCTCAATGGTGTTTGAATGGTAATGCTTTTTGACACAGTTCTTGTTTCTTAAACCCAAAATCATGACAGAATGTTTTTAAGAAACACAAATGTGTTTCGGTTTTGGGTTTAAGAAACAAGAACTGTGTCAAAAAGCATTACCATTCAAACACCATTGAACTACGATTTTGACGAAAACATTAGCAGACTTCAGCCCCGGTAGAGTTACTATTATGTATTCTGTGGTAGAGTAGCGCTTCACCCGGATACTAAATAAATATTTAAACAACGATTCAATCAGACATATTTATAAGCAAGAAGTGACATCAGCCATTGTGGCAGATTACATTCTTGCTGGCCAGTACTAGCCAATCCTCGCCAGCCACTTCTCACATCCTCCAACAAACTTCAACAGGGCACCTTTACCACAGTAAGACCATGTAAGACTATGCCTATACGCTGGACTGACCAAGTGAAATCCGCAGTTGGGAAACCGCGCCAGACAGTCAGACTATCTGACTCCGCCAGATAGTCTAACAGCAGTAAGAGATGGAGGGACATCGTGCGGAAAGCTGTGTCCGCCTCTACCGCCGACACGTGAACGCCTCGACGTGACCACGACCGCTCTGCCAAGAGCGAAACGGTAAAGAAGAAGAAACTCCATTCTAATATTGTATAAGCGAAAGTCTGTTACGTTTTCACGCCTAGACCGCTGGACCGATTTTGACGAAATTAGGTAAGGGTGTAGATGGAACCTTGGGGATGGACATAGGCTACTTTTTATCCTACTGCTGGGTACGGATTTCCGCTCGCACAATGTAACCTGTGGCCCTACCATGAGTTAATACAAACTGTTTACGTTACCGTAAACTATCGTTTTGTCTCTTTCACTCGCACTGACTGTGAGCAGTATATCCGATAGTTTACGGTAACGTAAACAGTTTGCATCAACTCATGGTAGGGCCACTGTAGTCCACGCGGGCGAAGACGCGGGCGGAAAGCTAAGTTATCTATATATGTAGAGTCAAAATTAACATGGTACGGGTGTAGATGGGACCTTGGGGATGGATATAAGCTACTTTTATCCCACTGGTGGGCACGGGTCTCCACCCGCACGATATAACCGGTCCTGCGGGGCTACCGGCTAAAAACAATGAAGTTCATGTTAACTATAATTTGACAAATGGATGTGATACATTGCTGCTTTTCTTTGGTAAGTTTTTATTTGTGCCAAAACGAAGCAGATTTGTATCACATACATCTGTCAAATTACAGTTAACATTAACTTCATTGTTTTTAGCCCCGCTGTAGTCCACACGGACGAAGCCGCGGGCGGAAAGCTAGTAAGTATATACATTCAAATAATGGTAAACAAAGTTTACGATTTCGATCAGAAATTTAGACACATCAATTAGAGTTTTCAAACTACTTATTTAGTTATCATTTGTGATGTTGATGTTTCGTTTTTCTCTGAATAAATAATAGGTAAACAGTTTAGAGAGCTCGCAAGTATTAAAATAAAGCGATTTAAAATTATCAAACGAATAGTTAATAGTACACCTACCTAAGATTTGTTATAAGTTGTTTATAAGTAATTGTACTTAATTTATTTTAAATTATTATTTTATTAAAAAGTTGAGTGAAGATTGTTTACCCAAAGGACAAGTAATAAAAAACCGGCCAAGTGCGTGTCGGGCCACGCGCCGTAGGGTTCCGTAGTTACCTTATATACCATACCATATTTAATACCACTATCATTTTTCGTCTGTAAAAATAACTTTGTTTTTCACAGTGTTGGTATGAATGACAAAGTTATATTTGCGGTTTTGGAAAATATGATATATCTCGAAAACTAATTACTATATCTCGTTCAAACCAATTTTCAGTGAAAGATTTTATTAAGATCTATAGCATATATTTTTTTAGATTTTTCACTCATCTATTTCAAAAGTTAGAGGGGGGGACACACATTTTACCACTTTGGCAGTGTTTATCTTTCAAACAGTTTTATTTTATTTTATTTTATTTGGGACAAAAAACAGTTATACAATGTGTTTTAGTCATACAATTATGCGTTACAGGTGACATCTTATATTATTGTACAACCAACTTCATTATCCACTAGTTACACCACAGTTGACTTTGAGAAAAAATTGTTTTAGGAACCTTAATGTCATTTTTGAAGACCTATCTATAAACACCCCGCACGTATTGGTATGAAGAATTTTTTTTTTCAGTTTCAGTTCCATGTATGGGTAGCCCCCCTTAATCTTATTTTTTTTTTATTTTTGTGTTAAAATCGTTAAGCAGTTAACAGAATACATCTACCTAATAAGTTTTAACTGTGTAATTCTAATACTTTCGGAATAAAATGAATGTGACATACGGACGGACGGACAGACAGACAGACATGACGAATCTATAAGGGTTCCGTTTTTTGCCAATTTGGCTACGGAACCCTAAAAAAGACTATTTATAATGTTGTTGCAGGCCTCAGTGAAGACGTGACGGCTGTCCAATGAAAATAAGCAGCAAAGAGCGCTTGAGCCTTTCAGAAATAAGGCACCCGATGCCTTGCAATATAAATAAGTCAATAAACCTATAAATCAGTCTAGATTTTTCCAATCCAATTTCCCAACTAATTATGTTTGTAATTCGTTGCTCTTGGGACGATATTATTATTTCTCGCACTGATTTTCACATTTATTATGTACTTAAGTACTAATACTTCGAGTCTCCATTTTTAGCGAAAAACTATTTTTATAGAAGTTTGCAGTTGAATTGTTTGTTATTTATATTATTATGAAATTGATTATATTGAAACAAGCATGTAAAACAAACCAAAACTAAGCCTGTAATGTGAGTTTTACACGGGTCGATTTTCCGGTCAATTTGCTGGTCGATTTTAGTCAACTAGGGCTTTTTTATCGATAATCGCTTGCAAAATCGAATCTCAAACCTAATTTCAATAAGGTGGAGTTTCAAATCGACCAGCAAATCGACCGGAAAATCTACCCATGTTAATGCCCCATAAGATAGCTGTTATCAACGAGAGAAATTTTGAAACTCGTCGCTTTGCAGTCAATAAAATTTGAGCGCGCCGTTGCCTCTCCGTCGACAAAGAGTTACATAATCGCCGCCGCGCCGGCCGTGGACAGTAGGCCTTAATACACAAACTTAATTTAAGTGGCTCAGGTGTTACAGCCTATAATTGCGTAATTCAAAACACCCAGAAAACAAAGTAATTATTTTATGGATAAACTGTAATTGTGCTTAATGCGATTAACGAAAGATCAATGGATCGGTAAATTCCTTTCGACAGATATTTTATAAACAAATTAGAAAAGATAAGGATCTCTTATTTATTCTAACTACTTACATCGGAATGTTGAAAATAATGTTATACGAGCACCTATGTAACGTAGGTACCTACTTATATGATTGTCAAAATACATTTTAGCTAGTTAATTGGGTGAATCAACTTTTTTAATTTCTGAACGTTCTAAAAAAAAAAAAAATTCATCGCTTGAGGGTAGGCTCACAAGTAGCTTCAGTCCCCCGTGACCACGGCAGCTGCAAAGGTGCCGAAACGTCGGGAAAATCAAAAATCAAACCAAATACCAACTAATTACCAAAGTACTTTCAATAAAACCGCGCTAGTATCCGTTAAAAGTGTTTTATTTCATGTCTAGTGAGCGCGTAAGCTTGAGAAGTGAATATGAATCAACTTTTTGTTGTTTTGTGGCATTTCTTAAAATATCTACGTGAACCATTTTTATATGAAGTTAATCTGTTGTTGCAAATACTCTTAGCTAATTATCTTATAAGAAAACTTAAAAGACATGAGAATTTTAACGTGATTTTAAAGAAAAACATAGGTGACCCAGGAGACAACTTATATTTTTCATATAAAAGCTGGGGACAACATTGTCCCCCGGGTCACCCATGTTTTTCTATAAACTATTAATTATTTTTGTACAATAGGACTAAGTATGTTTTATTGGCTATGAATCTAAATATCGTAAAATAGAGTTTTTTTTTTTTCAAAAAAGTCATCTAGATTTGTTTCAATTTATGAAAATTTACACATGGGTCGATTTTTTCCTTACATTAAAAAGTTGTTTCACCAAATTACAAAAGGAGGAGGAGAGAGGATAATACTAAATAAAATACATGGTCATTCTAAACTTACCATCCTTTCAAGGATGTGTCCAGTCCATTAAACTAAACAACTTTCTCTAAGAAACATGACAGTGTCGAATTTCGCCTCAAAATTTTACTAAATTGGTCACGTCGTGATCTCTTTTATTTGTATGGATAGTTTTTTTTTTACATATTTGGCCCTGTGTTCCTTAGAGAAAGTTGTTCTGTTTCATGGACTGAACACAGTCATCTTCACAATTTGGATAATGAATAAAAAAACCGGCCAAGTGCGTGTCAGGCCACGCGCCGTAGGGTTCCGTAGTTACCTTAAATATACCATACCATATTTAATACCACTATCATTTTTCGTCTGTTAAAATAACTTTGTTTTTCACAGTGTTGTTATGAATGACAAAGTTATATTTGCGGTTTTGGAAAATATGATATATCTCAAAAACTAATTACTATACCTCGTTCAAACTAATTTTCAGTGAAAATTTTTATTAAGATCTATAGCATATATTTTTTTAGATTTTTCACTCACCTATTTCAAAAGTTAGAGGGGGGCACACATTTTACCACTTTGGCAGTGTTTATCTTTCAAACGGTTTACTTTGAGAAAAAATTGTCTTAGGAACCTCAATGTCATTTTTGAAGACCTATCTATAGACACCGCACGTATTGATATGAAGAAATTTTTTTTTCAGTTTCAGTTCCAAGTATGGGTAGCCCCCCCCTTAATCTTTTTTTTTTTTATTTTTGAGTTAAAATCGTTAAGCGTTTAACAGAATACATCTACCCTTAGAGTAAGACGCGTTTCGTAGAAGCCGCGATGCTCGAAGCATCTACCTATCAAGTTTCAACTGTGTAATCCTAATACTTTCGGAATAAAATGGTTGTGACATACGGACGGACGGACAGACAGATAGACAGACAGACAGACATGACGAATCTATAAGGGTTCCGTTTTTTGCCATTTTGGCTACGGAACCCTAAAAATACCCTGTATAAGTACTGGAAAAAAATTGGCTCGTCACCTTGTTCTCGAATCTGCGACCTTTGGAAGTTCGGTCCAATGCTCTTCCATCTGGGCTACCGAGTCACTAGTGGCATTGTCGAAATTTTTCTAGTATATAATCCTACTCTTACGCTGAGAGCCAGCGTTGTCGTTGCGGGTTCGATTCCTGTCTGAAAAAATGATTTGGTGACGAGTTGAATTTTTTCTAGTTTACATTACTTTAGTATTCTGAAAATAGCATTGTGAATGCTAAAATCGCAAAATAAAAAAATATAAAGTCGTTTCATTTTAATCGATTGTCAAATATCTGAATGATATTTTAATTTGATGTCCAGGGTAATTTAATGGTAAGTTAATGGTGGAAATCTCAATCAAATGTTCTGAAAAAAACCGACTAGATAATTTAAATATTCTGTTGTGATCAATCAAGTCCAATTTCAATTAAATGTTTGGATAAACAACGAACAAAGATGGAGGACCAAATTGTAATGGATAAGTAATCAACTAAGGCGAAATTGTTTTGATCGGAATTTTACACTGCGTAGGTACTTACTACGTGGGTACCTATATCTATTTATGAGGCGTTATTTATTAAAGTACTTCATGATTTAAGTTTTTTTGGGGATTAGGTAAATGCAGTTGTTGGAACCAAAATGGAAGGCATTCCTTATTTTAGTTTTTGCTCTATTAGTTCTATCTACTACCTACTATAATTTTTACTTAGGTAGGTAGGTACAGTCGAGTTCATTAATATGTTGGCACTTTTGACAGCTCATCCACCTTCATATTTCATATTTCATTTATTGCATCTATAAGTACATTTTGGTGGAAATCATACATTTTAGATTCATTATAACGGGTGTAACAAGACCTTCAACGAAGCTGAAGTCCACGTATTCCGCCCATCATCAGGATCATTTTTGTCCTTTCGACTATACCTGGGAAACCAATAGTTACGAAGTTATTGAAGGTCAAAGTCAATTTTTTTTTTTCAATTTTTTTATGAAATCTTATATCATTCGTTATTTTCTACTTTTTAACTAAAGAAACATTATAAAAATTTTAAGTATTTCGTAACAAACAATGGCTTCAAAATGTCGTCACTCGATGTATCTCATGAGCACGCACATAAACGCTGCCTTTCAACTCGGCCGCACGCAGCTGTGTAGCATACACTCGCAGGCGCGGCCTTTTGTACGCGTCACATTGAGTGGTAATGCATGCAATGCTTTTTAACACCAAAAATCAAAATGGTTTCCCAGTAATCATTTTGAACAGAAATGGTCCTGATGATGGGCAGAATACGTAGACCTCGGCTTCGTTGAAGGCCTTGTTACACCCTGTAGACCCTGTTGGGCACAGCAATTTAAAAAAGAGAGGAGGATGCCTTATTATTTTTCATCTTATAATAAAGGCTTATGGCCTTTAGTCAATAGCCTGTCAAAAATGCCAACATGTTAATGAACTCGACTGTATAAGTAGTTGTTACATGAAAGGATAGACTTTCTTTCTTATACCTTGAATCAAACATTCACTTAGCCCAAAGGTTCAAGAAAGAGTGCATTAGTGTGTCCCACTAGCGCTGACAATCAAAAAGTAATCATTACAACGAATAATACTGTTTATTAAAATAAAAAAAATACGAAATTAACTATTTAGGGTTCATATTAACGGGTCCTATTAAAGGGTTCTGAAAAATCCGCCCGCCCGACGTGTTACATTATGAAATTCAGTACAACATTATAATACTCTTGCGGATGATATAACGACAAGGAGGGGGCGGCGGAAAGTTAAACGCAAAGTCAAAGTCAAAGAAAAGTCAACTTCAAGGTTAAGATCAACTTCAAGGTCAACATCAATGTCAATGTCAAGGTCAAAGCCCAAGGCAAAAACCTTAATATTAAGCTTTAAATACTTAGTATATTTTACTAAAATAATTAACTAATTTTGCAATCAATTATTATTATCAACTTAGCAAAATGTCAGGACTTTTTAGAAGAAATCAGGCATTTAGTCAGGATTTTTAGATATACCATCTGGTAACCCTCATCACAGATAACATAATACTCATAATACTATAGGTGTTAGCACAGTAGTTATTAGTAAGACTGTGGTATTAGTGCTCCATGTTGTTGCTATGACATTATGTACCTATAGAACACACATAATATTATTCCTTAATGAAATGTGCACTCCAGAGCAGTTTATAATATCAAAACCCTCAGAAAGCCCCCTAAAAATATAAACCCTGCCCGGTTTATATTTATATTTAAACGGTATATATTTCTGGAGAGATATCAACGCATATAAGGACTTCCAGCATTCTTAACTGGCTTTAAAGTTAGTTAACTTATACCCAAAGATGATGGTTATACTTAGAGCTAGTTTCAAAGTGTCTATCTGAAACAACACGTGTTCGTCTACCCCCTAACACAGCTTTTTAGTGTCTATCCACTCCCTAAAGTACCTCCAGAAATTGAGCGTTCGTCAAAATAATATTCTAAAATGCTGTACCTATTGCTATTGCTGTACGGGAACGGATCAAGCCAGTACATTTGTGTTCGCTGCATAGCACACGTGTTGTGAAAGACGTTCGTAGCCGTCAAAGGGTAAAACCAATTTGTGGGCACTCGGATAAAGTGGGTGGTAGATGAAAACATTTGAGAACCACTGTTCTAAAGACTGCAACCACCATTAACGCTAATGTATTTGCCCGACCGTATATTGCACCTCTGGCCAGTGCAATGGAAATGCCTTCTATTAATAACTGTTCTGCTGACCTAATTCTTGGTTCTTGACCCTATCTTTTGTTATAAGAAGTGGAAAAGCAAGATATTAAAAAATAATTTCTCAGCTAAAAAGAACTATCTTTATGTTAAGCTTATCACGTGTTTCCAGTAGCTTTAACCGTTGTACATAGTTTTTTTTGTCAAATTACGTTACCTTGATGGAAGCTTTTAACACGTTCACGGACACTCCGTCTGAGGACGTTGAAAGAATTAATTTTGATATGACACACCGTCTGTAGACAGCAAGTTTTGTTGCTTTGAAACTGACGTCCCGTGAGCAGACGACCGATTTACTAAGCAGCATAAGGGATCACGTGACCCTGTGTCACAACACGAAATATTTTATCTTCCTAGTGTCACTGCAAAAGATTTTATGTCAAGTTTTAGGAAGGTTTGTATGTGTGTGTTGGCGCACACATCGAAATGCGTGTTGTGACATGTCGTCGGCAGCCGGCCGATTTCCGAACACGTTCGTTCGCGCAGTCGCCCGGTGTCACAGTACGAGAAGGTCATGCGCATCGCAATCGGAGCGGCTACAACCAGTTTCTAGATGATTCTAAGCTGAGTTATTTCAATAGTTTTTCAATTAGAGTGATGTTTAGGTACTTGTAAACATAGTAAGTGCCCTAATATTACTGTTCTGTGTTCATATATTTCAAATTCAATAAGGAAATGAATAAAAGTAGGGTTGATAGCCAGTATAGTACCTACCTCGATATTTGTTGTGATCTGATTGTTTTGCTTGTAATATTTAGCAATATTATGGAAGTAATAAGCATACGGTGAGTAGGTACAATATATCAAAGTAAAAGTTGATAATTGTATGTATTTGTGGTTACTGACTGATATATGATCGGGGTGTTTTGTTTGGGTTATTTATCGACTTTGGGAGACGAATAGGTATACTTACTTAGCGTAAATTCTGCCCCTTTTGCAGATGGCTTATGATATAGCAGATGACTGATATATGGTGATATATGACACATGTTTTGTAGTATGAAGCGTGACGGCCCGTCCGCAAACGTTGTCGTTTGTAGCCGGTATCGTCATAGCACATATGTACTTCAAGTCAAAGCGTGACGTTTCGTCTGCAGACGTTGATGTCCATGAACGAGTTTGTCACAGCACATGTGTAGAAGTATGGCATAGGTGACATTGCGTCTTCAGCCGTCATGAAAAAATGTATGGGATTTCGAAGTGTCATATTTCAAATTATTCTTTCAACGTCCTCAGACGGAGTGTCCGTGAACGTGTTAATATTCTTTTCCTCGTGCTAGAGATAGATAAAGTGAGGCTCAAAAGGGGGGAGCAGGTTCGGAAAAAAATCACGAAATATCAGATCGTGAGATTTAATTTTGAAAAAATCTACACCGTACCCAAATCTATTTTTCGGACCGCAACCGAACTCGATTGATAGTGAGGCTATCTGAGAACACGCCAAAACACACTTTATTGGTATAGATTCAAGTTACAACCCGTCAGTTATTGGAAGGCCGCGGCAGGTATGTTTGTTTCTTGGCTGTGTTTTTTGATGGCAAAACCCGCTCACGTAAGTACCTCATATTTTCATTATTTTAAGAGACTTTTAAATACTTTCGCTTTATATTGCATATTTATTAGTTGTTTAAAAAGTTAACGTGTGTTTTTTGTAAATTATGTTAATAGTTAGTACAATAAATTCCTGAAACTCACAAACGTAAGGGTCTGATTGCTGGAAACCAGCACCAGCAGGATTTTTTTCTTTATTTGGTTAAGGGGTATTAATTAGGGTTCCGTACAAAAATGGTAAAAAGGAACCCTTATGGTGTGACTCAGTCTGTCTGTCTGTCACAGCTGGATATCTCGAGAACTTCTAATGGTATCAACTTGAAATTTGGAATAGTTTAAGATGACGTTTGTCCAACTATTTTGCAAATCCTCCTCCTCCTCCTCGCGTCTTGTTCCTCATTACTGAGAGTCGTGATTCCCCCGATGAGAGGTTAATTTTTCTTTGACGATGCCTCTCCATCGCTGTCTGTCCTTAGCGACATGGAGTGCATCGTGTAGCTTGGTGTTCAGCGTTGAGCTGATTTGGTCAGACCACCTAGTTGGGCTTCGACCTCTCGGCCGTCTGCCATCGACCTTGCCAGTGACCATCAGTTGTTCGAGGTTGTGTCCATCTTTTCGGGCGATGTGACCGAAGAATTCCAGAATTTTTTGGAGACAGGAAGTGGATAGCCTGGTTTTAATGTTGAGCTCTCGAAGGATAGACTCGTTTGTTCGGAATGCAGTCCACGGTATTTGTAACATCCTCCTCCAGCACCACATCTCAAAAGCGTCAATGCGATCTCGGTCGGCCTTCTTTAATGTCCACGTTTCCGAGGCGTAGCTGAAGATGGAAAACACTAGAGAGTTAACCAATTTAATCTTTGTTTTTCGAGATATGTTCCGGTCTCTCCATATTCTATGCAGTTGGGACATTGCGCTCTTGGCCATACCGATACGCCTCCTGACTTCTTTATCACCAGAACCCGAATTGCTGATGATTATTTATTTTGCAAATAAGAAAGAAATAAAAAAATAAATATTTTTTTACAACAGGGACTGAAAAGGGGTCTTAAAAATTTTAAGTGAGGCGACTAGAGCATGTAGGGTATCATTATGAAAGAGCGCTGTTTGCACATTTTAAAACATTTTTTTAGGCCGCATAGTTTTCGACTTATGATGAAAAATGTAAAAAAAAATACCGTTCACCCTTTATCTCCGAAGTTTGCAAAGAGAAAAATCTGAAATAATTCTATGTGATAGTAGTTTATGTAAAGATTACAGGAAAAATAAAACGATGTCTCAATATAACACTAAAAACATCACGTGATCAATGGACAATCTTTGCTTGTATGAAGACTTCAAAAAAGTGCCTTTGTGTAAGTGATATTATGGCACTTTTTGTGAGCTTTAAAACATCTTTCCAAAGTTATTCTATTCTATTCACTATTTTTAGAGCCCTTTAGTATTGGTACAAAGTAAACTAAACATGCCGTGCCGCACGAACCCCTCGCAGATAGTCATGTGCTCCCCGATGAGGTTGACGACGCGTCTAGGCGCGCACGCGGCCGCCACAGGCTTGCGTTGCGACCGAAACGCGACACGAATCTGTCGCTCGCTTGCTTTAGTATGAATGCCTTTGTGTAAGTAATATGGCGCTTCTTGATCTTCAAAACTTCTTTCCAAGCATTATTTTTGAAGCGCTTTAGTATTGGTACAAGTAAACTAAGCATTGCCAAAGCTACAAACCACAGGCAGCACGAACCCCTCGCAGTAGTCTATGTGATCTCCGATGAGGTTGACGCGTCCAGGCGCGCACGCGGCCGCCACAGGCTTGCGACCGAATCGCGACACGAATCTGTCGCTCGCTTGCTTCAGCAGCGCCGCTTCTCCTGCCGCTACTGCTTCGTTGCTCATCTGTTTAAAACAATAATAATTATTTCTTTATTTCTCAGATATTACAATCCATTTTTAGTAATAAATTGAATTATTAAAAAACTGTTTATCGACCAAATGTCCGTTTTTTTTAACCTTTCCGTCGCCGCCGTCTGAAGGTTTTCTACTACGTGTTCACTTCGTCATTGCCGTCGACGACCGTTATGATGACGTCACAGGCTAGCTAACGGTACTGTAGACAAAAAGTAATCATGTTTTTCAACTGTTTTTCATTTTTTTCTTATTCTAAGAGTGTCATTAATTTATTTAACAAGTTAGGTTCACCATTATGTAGGAACTTTTCTCTTTTGATCTTTATAACAACACAAATAACAAACGTAATGATTAAATCAAAAGAAACAAAAATTAAGATTTGCATTGCTAGCCGTACTAAAATGGCGACGCAGGGGGTGCGGTATGACGAAGCGGGTTGGGAGGTAGCGGCAATGATGAAGTGAACGCGTAGTACATTCCGATACGAAGTTCCAATAGCTACCTACCTAATTTATTGACACGTAATTAATATTTTTTCGGCAGCATAAAAATTTAATTTTATTAGAAGTTACTTAGGTACCTACCGAATACCGTACCGTGCCGAAAAATATCAAAGTAAAGTGTTTAATAGACACCTAATTGTTTAACTTGTTTATCTTATCTTAACAATATGTTGTAATCTGTAGTCATTAATGCACCTATCAGTCATAATATTACTCTTGTGATAAAATTTATGGTTCAGAGGAAAGACATGATTTTGAAGTAAGTACCTATGTAAATAGGTACCTATTTCCGTATACTTAATATAAAATACATTTTTCATCCTGCTATCCTGCTTTAAACTCTTTTGAATCTATGTTTGGCATTTTGTCTAGTGACTCAGTAACTCAAGGAAGTTCCTTGGGGTACCTATATTATGACATCTGTCAGTTAGAAACTCGATGAAACGATCACTGACAGTGATGTTGCATGTTAGAGAATAGCACCCAATGCGTACAAAATAAGAGTGGATTTTTTGTCGGCAAAGACAATAACAACATGATAAATGGTTAACAAAAATGTAAATTATTGAATTTTTTGATTTTAGGCATTCACAATGCTATTTTTATATTGAGATAATAAATATACATATTAGAAAAAAATAAAAGAAAAATCGACTCACGTCAGACGGGTGTCTGGCGTGCTACGCTACTACGTGATACGCTACTACGTGCTACGCTACTACGTGCTACGCTACTACGTGCTACGCTACTACGTGCTACGCTACTACGTGCTACTCTACTACGTGCTACGCTACTACGTGCTACGCTACTACGTGCTACGCTACTACGTGCTACGCTACTACGTGCTACGCTGCTACGGGTGCGTCGATTTTTCAAGTATTTTTTTCTAATAAGTAGGTAAGTATAATCTTATTTCTCCAAGTAGGTAACTTTGTTATAAAATTTCGAGAAGGGTATCATAGCGGCAGTTGAATAGATAAGTTAGGATAAGTACGCTAAGTTATTTGTAAACAAAACACTAGAACCTCATCTGTACCCGAGTCTCTGACTTGAGCCCCGCCAAGTAGGGTTATCAACATTTTAAAAAAGTAATTAATATTAAAACTACTTAGTTAAGTGGATGTTATAAATTAATATCACTACCTTAAGTCACATGAAGTTCACTGTATCAAAATGACCAACGTATCAAAACGTCCACTGTATCGAAAATGTGCACAGTACCTAGGTATCATAGTTTTTTTTTGCATAATGTACAAAAATAAAATCAATTAATATGTATATAAGCGACAGTGACCATACCCTTGGCATGGGTTAATAATTCAAGCTTTTTAAAGTATGAAATTTCTGATATTTTTTCTCGCACACATACTCATTATCTTCTATGATCATAACGGCCCACTATCAGCAATAAAAATATTTCTGATTTTCTTTCCTGAACGTTAAAAAAAGTATCTTAAAAGTTACTCCTTTTTTCGTCAGCAGAAATTACCACTTAGGTAAGTACTTCGTTAAAACTTAGCCGATACTTATTTTTTTTACTAAACACTTGTGACGTTAGTTAGCTGAGCTTATTTAAACATTTGTGCAAAAAAGTTTTAAAACATTATCTTTCATGGTTGTTAAATAAATTAAGACAATGTTAGTATGGAAAATGCACATTCATTAAAATTCTTCATACGCAACTTAAACCCCGTATATTTCATTTCGGACATAGATTTACAATAGAATAATCACTATATCAATACGAATAGTACTCACTTTATTTTAAATAGTAGCGCTGCTGTCTAATCTAAAATAATCGTGAAAAAGTCGACACAAATTGAAAAGTAGCTTTAACAATAAGTCTAGGCTTTGTTTTCTATTTGAAGGTAAATAAAAAATATTATCTCGAATAAGTTTTTATTCGAGATAATATTCTCTTATTTCTGTTGACACACCAACAGCACTTTCGCATTAAAGCTTTTACAATTGCAAATAAATAGTGAAACAGAAATAAATTAATAATACACCTAAATTTTTCGATACTTTGTATAGCACTTTATTTGCACATAAAAAGTTAGATTAACATAACTTCGACCTTCATAACTAAACGACAAAAGATTACATTCATTAAATTACTACAACGTGTTCAGTTTAATTTATTGTGATATTTGTGATAGATATACTTGTGATGTATAACATTATGTATTCTGTGGTATAACTCAATAAAATACGCCATACAATACATACTTACACCGAAATCGACAAAAAAATGGGATGTCTTATTCGTAGTACTTTGTTTATGTGTCCATCAGCCATTTTTGATGTCCGCACTGCTGGGGCACAGGCCTTCCTTATGGGTGGTAAGGAGGACGGGCCATAACCCACCACGCGGGCCCAATGCGGATTGGTGGGTGTTAATGACTGCAAATGCAGCCGGGACCAACGGCTTAACGTGCCTTCCGAAGCACGGAGGAGCTCGAGATAATTCATTTTGGTCACCCATCCCATGACTGACCCTTGCGTACGTTGCTTAACTTCCGCAATCGCTGGGCCAGGCGCTAAACCACTGAATGTTGCGGTCCCCTCCTGGCGAGTCCCACATACCCCTCCCTGCTCACCTTCGGGGAGGAAGCGCATAAAAGCGTTTTCCTTCGGCATAAAAAAAAAATAAAAGGCGCTAAACCACTGCGCCACCGAGCTCCACCGAACTTTGTATAGGTACCTAATACCTAATATTTAATTTAATCGTACAATATAATGGTTATAAATTATAGTTGACTTACTACTAAGTATATCTTCTTCACCATATTATCCTCCCTCATAAAAATTCTTTACCATATTTAAAAGGTTTAAGTTATAAAAAATAGAAAGTTCTTGTGCGTTACTGCTACAGCTGGGAATCGAACTCTCGAACTAGCATCTTACGGCAGTCTAGATTCCATAGACAAAAAATCAAGTTTTCGGCAAAAATATTGCTTTATCAAAAAATATGCACAGACAGAAATAAAATGTGTAACCAATTACAGTTCTCTTACAAGTTTATAAGTTAATGTATGTTTTTACTTTGATGTAGCCGCCATTTTCAACTTACTTATCTCTTTTTTGGAAGTGTACTTTTATTATTTTATTTCCTCCATTGCGTAGAAAATGAACAATTCAAGTTTACGACCCATAGTGTTTTATAGTGAACTATAAACATGTAATGTGGGTACATTTTATGACCACGAATATGTAGTATCTTTGTACAATTTTCTGGTAACATTATTTCATAATGTGTTTATTTGTTTTATTAACTTAAGTGTGGAAATGTTTTGGTTGGATTGCGTTATGTAGATACACAAGTTCTTTGATTAGTGGTTAGCACTCAGCTTAGGGGCCCTATTTTTTAATCCTTCGACTGGTGTCGAGCGCTTGGTTTCTACTGATTTTCGTTCGACATTTGACATTCCATATTTTTGAATCGTTCGACCGCAAATAATGCCCCTACAGCGATACGGTACGGCGAGCGATATTATTTTCTACTAAAAAGCAAAGATTTTTATTTAACAGCCAATAGAAACATGGATATTACGTTCAGTTTTCGTTGCGGTAAAAAATTACTAGTTTTCTCTAGATTCTGCGTGGAACGGATAAAATCCAACATTTCGTTTATTGGCAGCACCGGAAACGAACGATTCAAAAATACGGAAAATCGCGCGGTGTCATGCGACTTTGAAGACGATGCGACAACACAATGTCATACGAGCGATTTAAAAATAGAGCCCCTGTATTTTGTTTTATAATAACTGAGGACTTCCATTCTCGATCAATGTAGAAAACAAACAGTTTTAATTAGACCTGCCTGCGTTATGCAAAAAAAGTTATTCATAAACTTTTTTGCATAACGCAGGCAGGTATGTACAATAATTCTATAGACTAATAGGTATAGGTATAGACCTAGCTAGAGTCCGAGAAATATAATATTTGGTGTTTACTAGTAATAATGTATTATGGCCGTGTTTTTTTGATTGAGTTGACTGACACCTTGGCACCTTGCCGCTTTCCTTAGAAAAAGGTTTACGCGGCCGACATATGACATCGAAGGACATATGACATAGGATAGAATGACATCGAAGTGATCCCATATTATTGATCCTATATGAATTCCTTTTTTCTTTTAGAGGAACGGAATTCTTAATAAAGGTATCCCTACCGCGAACATATATCGAGAAAAAAACGCGCGTCAAAGTGCTCGATATAGTAAAAGCCGAATTACGGAATGTCTAAAAAAATCAAATTGTTACTCCCGTACATTTGAGAAGACAAAGTGACTTTATTTTTTTTTACGCAACCACAAATTCTTAAACTTTTTTTTTATTGCTAAGGGAGCTTATTCTTACCTATAAAAATATTCAGCCATTTGGCTTATTTCAGACGTTCCTCATTGTCTATGAGAAAGTTCATTTCGCTTTTCGGTGTCCCGCACTAAATTACTCTATCGCATTTTTACGCGCGTTTTTTTTTCGTTAGTTGTTCGTGATACGGGTATAGGGTTGTCTTCTTTTAAATGAACTGCGCTAAGGCATACGTAGTGTGACGCCATAAAGGAAATATAATGAAAATATTTCAACTTTGCCTTACTGAATATACTATTTACTATACACATACGGTACGTTACTTTGACTATGGCTCGAACCAGCAAAAGATCTAAGCTAAGAGTTTCATAAATTATTAAACATTGACACCACTTGTGAACTTATGCTGAAAATATTCAAAAGTGGTAATAAAAATGTTAATAAATAAGAATATTTGAGACACAAATGGCTCATATTTATTTAGTAACAGGAACTCTTGTATCAAAAGGCCCTTTATCTTAAAGAACCAAGCTTGACAAGTGCAATCTTAGCATTTTTAAATGTCTTTGAATTCGTAGAAAGGACGGTGGGAAACAATAACAAGATGTATGTAATAAGGAAAGGGAAGGGATGGTGATGTAACAGGGGCCAAGGCGTGGTTGGCAGGGGATTCGGAGCGAGGCAGGCAAGATGAGTGGTGGTGTCAAACGAATATTCTCGAGAGTACCTATCTATAGGGTTGTGTTGTGATCACTGTTGATTGTATTAGGTATTTAATTATATGGTAGATAGTTTGATGATGCTGAAGGAGTAAGTGGTATTAGTTTATAAATTCCCTTTCGGTAAGTTTCATTTTATTATTTTAGTCTACTTTAATGATCTGCCTGTTGTTAATTCTGGCATTGAGATGTGTCGTCTAGACTAGTAAATTCTCAGCCTAGGAATAGTAGGGAAATCGACCAGTGGTCGGCTCTTTCATTCAAAGAATAGGGGAACAATATAAATTGTTCATTTAGGGACTAATCTAGGTACACCTCACAATAACACTATGTTTGAAAACAAACGCTTTCGCATTCACCACACGGACTAAACACAGACACACTTGATGTTGGATTGACAATAAGAGAGTTCATTATGGTAGTAGTCTCTTTGTAATTCCTCTTTTAATAATATTAATTTTCTTAATTGTATTGTACCAGTGGAGGTATTTTTATTAGTCTGGGTGAATACCACAAATCGATGCGAAAAATATTCAGAATCTAGATTATGTCTAGATTCTGAATTGGCGGGGCATCTATTGTCCCCCCATTGGGGGGAGCTGGTAGTACACAATACAATAGATAAAGTTTCGAATTCATAAAATAACCGCGATTGTGAGCCTTGGGTTAGGGTGTTAAGTCACAATTTGGAGCCGTGTGACCAGGATCCCGTCATTAAATGTTTCAATGGCAATTGAAACAACGGGAGTAATACAAAAAAAACGTAGGGTCCATAACGTAACGATCACTCGCTAACTTATTAATGTTCTTATATTCGCTTTAAAATACAACTTTTCATGGCTTCTAAAATATTTTCTACTTTAAAATACAATTACTATTCACAGCTTTTAAAATACTTTAAAAAACAGTAATTGTTGTACAAATTGGCTAAGATTCTGACATCGAAAATACAAAGAACAATAGCCACTTCCTATACAAGTGTTGACCTGCCACATGACTAAGTTGATGTTTAATGATAATAAATTATATTTGAGTAGTTGCTTTGACCATAAACCACCAGTGTAATTATTGCCAATCTTTTATTAGTTTTCCCTATTTCTGTACTGCAGATTTTTGTTCCAGTTGTAAAATTTTATTTTTATAAGTAACAACGAAATTCAATTTTACGAGCTATATTACCTCTTCATAAACGATAACTGATTAAATCAACTTTTGATAGGTCAGAAATGGACATCATTTATTAAAAACGTAATTCACTTTGGAAAAAAATATAACAGTTAGCCAGATGTTTACTAGATAGTTTGTAAAAATAATCACAAACTTCGATTTCGTTTTACAAAAAAAAGGGTCACTTTTTATACAAAAGGTTGGTTTAGCCATCAAACGGACACGTGGTCATTTTAATAGCAGAGACCTCACAAAACAAATGGTATGAGATTTTCGTTTAATGAAATGTAATCGATCAACGTACGGGCACTGAACGAACACAGCTAAAAATATGCCTACCTAAGTAGGATGACAAAGAAATTTACGATATTTTATTCATTGGGATCGTGTGCAAATAATGTGATTATCGGATTCATTTTATTAATACCTTATTAATTGGTAAAAGTTATTGCAATAAAATAAAATACATTTAAAACTAATTGACATAAGTTATAATTTAAGATCATTATAATTATTTTGCTAAAATACTTATACAATGCCTATGTCATAAAGTAAGTTTAACATAATATTTTGCTAAACAACTTCGTATGCAACTCGCAAAATTCATTTCCAAATTATTTAATTCATCATTCATTCACCACATCAACACTAATTATTTTATCAACAAGAATGATAACTATATTTTGAAGTTAACGAAATGAATAATCGTATCTATTGGTGTAGAAAGAAACATCTATTGGTTAGCCATTTGGTTAATTTTATTTTATACAAGTAAAAACTGCCTCATAGTCAAACTCGAGTTTTAGTCGTTTTGGAACAATGGTAGAAACTTATGTTGTAAAAAAAAAACAGTCCAAATGTTGTTAAAATATTCAATAGAAAGTTCTCTAATATGCATTGAAAAAAAACCACGCAGCTCGGGCGTCAACCCATTTGTTAGAAGATGTCTATACGTGTCTAACAGATGTGTACTACGTAAGTGTCCTACACAAAAAAAAAATGGCTTGGGCAAACGTAGCAAACTGTGTAAGAAACAAAAGCTTAATTATTTTATTAATTCTATTGTCAGACAGAATTCTCAATACGAAATACTTTTCTAAGATTGTACTTGGGTGCCAATGTTTGAGGGGGGCTTAAATAATATAGTTTTAAAACTGTTTTCCTAGGTTTCATTTTACGTGTTAAATTTGTCGAAAACCCTAATCTAATAAGTTAATGTAGGGGGTAGGGAGCAGCGCTCCAGTGGAACAGAAAAATAGGGTTTTCTTCGTCAACCGTTTATTATTTTAGCACAACGTTTCTTCAGGTATTGTTAGGACAGGAGCCTTTGTGACAGTCAAAGCAACAGTCACATTTGAATATTATTGACAAACAATGTTTCTTAAATCAATAGGCATATTACATGCGACCTATTTCCACACGCCCCCTTAATATGCATATTCATAGAAATTAAATACATCTTAAAAACAAAAAGAAAGAATTACAAAGGAACAACAACTTTAGCAAAAATAAACAATTAACCGGTAATACCTAAACCAGACATGCACTTGTAGTGCTTAGCATTAGGCAAAGCCTTGGTTAAAATATCAGCAAGCATAGAATCAGTAGACAGGTACGACAATTCTATGCTCTTGTTGTCCTTTAAAATACTCCTTATAAAATGGTGCCTTATATCAATGTGCTTGCTACGAGAATGGAACATCGGATCATTTGCAAGACATATCGCCCCCTGATTGTCTATATGTAATGTAATCTGTGAAAACTTACCTAACCCAATTTCAGTTAATAAGCTATTGAGATAAACAGCTTCTTTCATGGCCTTCAGATTTCGAAAATGGTAACCTACTCATTTTTCCACTCATACAAACATTGCAATCGTACAACTTTATAATATCTGACATTTTAACACTCATACCAGATTTATTTAAAAGTTTAACAAGAACTTTTGCATTTAAATGTCCTAAACGTTCATGCCACAAACATACATCGACTTCTTTCTCTTTATCAGAAATCGCCGACACTACTTCACGGTGTTCCTCTATTACGTAATATAAATTACTTTTACGATTTGCGACTAGCTTAGTGTTACCATAGCTATCTTTCACACTAGCTACATTACCTTTAAACCTAACACTATAGCCTTGATCCGTAATTTTCGCAACTGAAATTAGGTTACATCGCAAATCCGGAACATAAAGTGTATTGGGCAATTGAACCACAGTTTTAGAACCATTATTACATGTAAACAATCTTACTGTACCTTTGCCTCGTATATTTGTACTTGCATTTGTTGCCAAATTCAACTTTGACGACATAGGTAACATCGTTTCACCAAATTTACTTGCGTCGTTGCATAAATGTGACGTACATCCACTATCAATGATCCAATTTCCACTCTCATTGCTTGCAGCCTTATCATTTAGAGGTTTCTTGGCGTTGACCCTTATTCTTCTTCATATTACATTCAGAAGCCTTATGACCGTGCTGATGACATTTGAAGCATTTGTATTTAAATTTCAAATCCTCTTCAACTGTACCTCTCTTTGGTTTAAAAGATTTCTTCCCATTTACAAGAAATGCCTTATCTACATTTTCTTTCTGGTGTCGGGAACTTCCTTCTTCCAAAATCTTTACCTTAAGCGTTTCTGGATCTGGCAATGAATCTCTAGACTCTATAGCACATCTAAAGTTCTCGAAGCTAGACGGTAAACTATACAGCAGCATAATTGAAATAAAATCGTCATTCATTTCTATTCCCATGTCAGCCAATTTGCATCTGACATCAAAAAATTTCATGACATGTTCTCGAATGTCACCACTTTCCTCCATTTTGTGAAGCAATAATTCTTTTAACAATGTCGCCTTTTTCGCAGGTCCTTTTGATGCATGTATGCCTTCAAGTTTCAACCATACTTCTCGCGATGTTTTGAATCCTCGCAGGTGCCTCAGTTCACTAGGGCTGATCGATAGGATTAGGTCTGACTTTGCCATTGCGTCACCTTTATCCCATTGAGTGGCTAAACCTGGTTCTGCTGGTCTTACGAGGCTGCCATCCACATAGCTCCAGGCATCATTCTTTATAAGAATTGCTTCCACCTGAATTTTTCATGTTTCGTAATTTTCTAGAGTCAATTGTTCTATTTTCACGGTTGACATTTTCGCAAAATCCTTGATTTTCTATAGCTAGCCCATAACCACTGTAGGGGGTAGGGAGCAGCGCTCCAGTGGAACAGAAAAATAGGGTTTTCTTCGTCAACCGTTTATTATTTTAGCACAACATTTCTTCAGGTATTGTTAGGACAGGAGCCTTTGTGACAGTCAAAGCAACAGTCACATTTGAATATTATTGACAAACAATGTTTCTTAAATCAATAGGCATATTACATGCGACCTATTTCCACAGTTAATTGATTTTAAAATTTATTTTTAATATTCACCTACAAAAGTACCTTTTATCATACCAACAATCATGACATTATTTTATTACTCATTCCATATTATACATCTGCAAAAAAAAAAACGTGGAGCTGCGCGATTGTCACCTGTCTTCTGTTTCCTGATCACGACATGTGATTATTCATTGCGGCTGCGACGACATCAATGGCTTCTGAGTTGAGAAGTTGTCGGAGCGAAGACCAAGAGATAAGTTAAGTGTTTAGTATACCTAACTATTACCTAAACTTTTAATTTATTTGTAATCTCCAATAATTTTGATAATGTTGTTCCATCTTAATGATTGAGTGAATTTTTAAAATCACTTTATCTAACATGAAGTTATAAATTTTTGTGAAAGAGTCGTTCGGCTTATCTTAGAGTGTATAATTGAATTTAAAAAAAAAAAAACACTGTTAGACACAATAAGTTGTTTACCATTATAGTTAGTAAGTGTACTCATGAAACTTTTATAAGTTTTGATGATGTTTTGAAAATTCATTATTAGAACTACAATATATTACTAGGGTGTTATTATATAACTTTAAATGACAGTTTTGATACACAGTCAATTTAAATGGGCATTGAGTTATTCATCCTTAACATTATATTGATGTTAAGGATGTTATGTTAATATTTATGTTTAGTGAAATAATTTCAATAAAGTGAGTATAGATAGATGGTTAAAATGAAATTTCCAAAACTCTTATTAATAAATTAATTATTTTTGAGCTTGAGGAAACATCAGATGTTTTAAGTGTACGCCTACGATTATTACTCTAAATAGGTGGCAGTTAGTAAGTACAGTCAATAAAGATATGCCCTTCAATTGAAAATAAATCGCGTGTAAGGATGGGATGACTAAAAGTTCGTCTTTTACCTGCCTCCATTGTCTTTATACAAAATATATGTTTTGTGACTTTGGGTAAATGCAAGACAATGTAGACTACTCAACCTAGAAATGAACCTTCAGGGGTTCAGCTCATAGCTTTGCTGTTAAATAAAATTAATTTCAACTATGAATGCATCAAATTATTAATAAGACATTAACAAGGTTTTAATCGAGTAATAATCGAGTATAGAAATAAATAATAGGTTAAGTTACATAAAAATTTGATAAAAGGTTAGATATTCATTAATAAAGATTAGTAATTATTCTGGCATTGACAATACAGCAGTTGTAGGTAATGTGGGTATTATAATTTCTCAGTTGGTTTCCTATCACAATTCCAGCTGCACAAGTTCCGGGACAATACGAGTATTATGGCAGCCCGTCTCCGTTCGCAGAGCAACAGCTGCTTTGTGCGGTACCTGAGGCGAATTCGTCTTCATTTTGAGGGGCAGATAAGTTTTGCATGCTTAGAAATCATTATTATTATAGGAACAGTTCAGAAATTCCAAATTATTTAGTCCAAATTACAACCATTCGTTAAATTTTAAAAAACTTTAAATTTAATTTAAAAATAGAAAAATCATTATGATTTATGCCTAAATAACGATACGAAAATTAATATATTTGAGAGATCACAAACATAGTGTTTCGCTATACTACCATTGATCCATTTGCAGTATTTTATTATTATTATTATGAATATCGTATTACGAGTGTTGACATGGCTTGACTAAATTTTCTTAAGTAAAATACTAATGTGATATTATACCAGTAGTAAAGGTACATATAATATATATATACACACACACACACTTAGATGAAAGACGAAAATATTCATTTATTTAAGTAAAATGTGAAAGGAATTCAGTGAGGTAAAGTAATAAATCAATGTGTAATTATAATAGGGACAAAAAAAAAATATGTCATAAACATAATTATACCATGATAAATATAATTATACCATGATAAATATAATTATACCATGATAAATATAATATTACACTATCATAAATTGATAAAAAAATATAAACTTGAGGGTATCTAAACGTAATGTTGAATCTTGCAAACGTTGGAAAAGACATTGTAATTTCTTAATGAAGGAAGGAAATAGATTAAAGGATTTAATGAAATAAAAATTAGACGTTTAAAATCACAATCATCAAAATTTCTAAAGTAACATAGGAATAATTACTGAAAGATAGAACTTTACTTTAGAATCTTTGCATTATCTAATTAAAGACAATTTCCTTGATAAATAAAATGCTGTGTTTCAGGTGCTAAATGAACTTAACAAAATAATTGAACAATTCAAAACCAATTGAATTTAATCTTCAGAGATGGCCATCAACCTAAGAAATTTATAATGTTTATTAGTACGAAGACTTTTGTTAATAAGTCTGCAGGCATATCAGCAGTTGGTATAAGTATATTATTAAATTTTTACATGATTGATTGCTACACATTCTCTGACAAAATGAAAAAAATAAATAAATAAATAGGAATACCATTATTCAGTACACCCATCATTTCATTCATTGAATGCTTTAAACAGTTTTTTTTACAAGCTTCGGATAGGGCCATGTACTTGGCTTCGGTACTTGACAATGCTACAGTTCTTAGCTTTTAGGCTAATAAGCCTATAAGCCTATAAGTAATAACTTATCCTGATAAATTAAATTTATAACTTGTATATGACCTTCTATCCATAGTACATGCCGTCCTGTTGGCTATGACTTTTATTATGGACTAGTCCATATTAATGACCTTTTATCCATAGTCCCTGTTGGCTATGACTTTTATTATGGACTTGACCATATTTTTTGTTTTTGTAGGTAATTTTAACAACTTTTTTAAGTGTTTCCAATGAGTTTCTAACAGTTGTCAGTTAGTACAATACTTTTACATGTATTATACTGACTCAAATAACTAACGCCATAAGAAATACCTGGTTTGGTCAATATAGATAAATACATCAAACTTCCTATTAATTGCTAATAAGGAAAAATTTAATTACTCTGATCATTTAAACTTCTTTCTGATTTTAGATTAGTTTCCATAGGAGTATCTGAAACTTTTCATTGATTCATATTAAATCTAACCAAAATATTGTTTACAAATTGCTTTTGGTCAACAATCTTTTAACCTCTTACATTCATGCCGAGGCATTATATGCCCAATACATGAAAAATTAAATTGTGTTATTACACGATATATTTAAAGAACATTAACACATTATTTATGCCATCATGTACTAAACCAAGTTATAAGCTTGTGGTAACTTAGAAAACCTAGATTAATACCTTTTTTTATAAAATGCATCGTCTAGAATAGTCTGTTTTGTTGTTTTATATAATATAGCAGTGGCATAATATAAACATCTGATTAAGTTACTACTTAAAAGTAATTATTCAAAAGCAATTATTTAAATTACTATAGCAGTTGTATATTTTGACCTAATATACTATCGAGTCCATTTTGTAAATAATAAGCAGTGGCTTGTGACTTTTTTATTATAAAACAATTATCGTTAACTAAATTATTTGACAAGTTAATAACTATATGTAGAGTATTTTGAAGATATTACAAATGATTTGATCTTCTTTGAAGCGAAATGAGAATAGTCTGATAAAGTTAGAAATTTGTAATATCAAAAGATTATCTATAGGGAGGATGACTAAAGCATAATTTTAATAATTTCAAACATTAATACCTCATTGTCATTATAAAATCAAAACAATCTTATTGTGTGATAATATTTATTGTTATATTCTTCGGTTACTTGAGAACCGTCTGATAAATGAAAGGTTTTGGCAATAAAAGGAAGGGGAATACTTTGCTTGTTGTATAAAATTTTGTTGAATATTTACAACCACCGTTATAATTGTACGACAATACAATATTTTAACTTCTGTGAAATCGTAATCGAAAGGAAAATAAAGTTGTGAACTGTTGAGATTGTATTTTACATAAATTGAATATTGCACTTCAATATCCAAACAACTATAACCATTGAGTGATTCTACTAATAAATTTATAGTAATGCCATTATTGACAATAGTTTTAAATGAAATGATGATTCAAATGACTATACTTATAAGATACGTACCTACATCTAAAAAAACGCAGTTTGAGAACGAGCATCACCACCTACTTGATTAGTAACGAAACAAGCTTACCACGCTTGTACAGCTAGGCTTGTGCAGCTATTTCGTAGCAAAATAGCACTTCTTTGCCGTTTACTTAATCTAACCTCTTTTTTGATGGAAAGGTGCATCAATAGATATTAAACTTAAAAATTAATTATACTTATCATCTAAAAAAAAAGTAAATAGTCTTTAGGTTTTATTAAATAGCAATTTTAATTTAGATTACTAACGTATCTAAGAAAATGAGACGAGAGAGTAGGATCAATAAACTGTACCTGCCAACGAGTCCTATTGTGAAAATCAATCGCTTCATCCTTACGCGTCTTATTTTCAGAGGGGGGAATGTGACGCCATAAAGGAAATATAATGAAAATATTTCAACTTTGCCTTACTGAATATACTATTTACTATACACATACGGTACGTTACTTTGACTATGGCTCGAACCAGCAAAAGATCTAAGCTAAGAGTTTCATAAATTATTAAACATTGACACCACTTGTGAACTTATGCTGAAAATATTCAAAAGTGGTAATAAAAATGTTAATAAATAAGAATATTTGAGACACAAATGGCTCATATTTATTTAGTAACAGGAACTCTTGTATCAAAAGGCCCTTTATCTTAAAGAACCAAGCTTGACAAGTGCAATCTTAGCATTTTTAAATGTCTTTGAATTCGTAGAAAGGACGGTGGGAAACAATAACAAGATGTATGTAATAAGGAAAGGGAAGGGATGGTGATGTAACAGGGGCCAAGGCGTGGTTGGCAGGGGATTCGGAGCGAGGCAGGCAAGATGAGTGGTGGTGTCAAACGAATATTCTCGAGAGTACCTATCTATAGGGTTGTGTTGTGATCACTGTTGATTGTATTAGGTATTTAATTATATGGTAGATAGTTTGATGATGCTGAAGGAGTAAGTGGTATTAGTTTATAAATTCCCTTTCGGTAAGTTTCATTTTATTATTTTAGTCTACTTTAATGATCTGCCTGTTGTTAATTCTGGCATTGAGATGTGTCGTCTAGACTAGTAAATTCTCAGCCTAGGAATAGTAGGGAAATCGACCAGTGGTCGGCTCTTTCATTCAAAGAATAGGGGAACAATATAAATTGTTCATTTAGGGACTAATCTAGGTACACCTCACAATAACACTATGTTTGAAAACAAACGCTTTCGCATTCACCACACGGACTAAACACAGACACACTTGATGTTGGATTGACAATAAGAGAGTTCATTATGGTAGTAGTCTCTTTGTAATTCCTCTTTTAATAATATTAATTTTCTTAATTGTATTGTACCAGTGGAGGTATTTTTATTAGTCTGGGTGAATACCACAAATCGATGCGAAAAATATTCAGAATCTAGATTATGTCTAGATTCTGAATTGGCGGGGCATCTATTGTCCCCCCATTGGGGGGAGCTGGTAGTACACAATACAATAGATAAAGTTTCGAATTCATAAAATAACCGCGATTGTGAGCCTTGGGTTAGGGTGTTAAGTCACAGTAGTTTTTGCTGATAAAACGCCGATTTTCAGCCATCGTCTTTTACTTACATGTAAAGAGTGAGGAAAATAACCTCACTTCTGCACTTTTGATGTTTTTCGTTGTTATTTCTATCATTAGGTATCAATATCAGAAAACTACCTATCTTTTTTTAATGAAAGTAATTGAACTTAGATGAAATTAATTTCATGTAAGCAATGTAGAATTCAATACGTTTCCGCTATTATTTACACCAAAAAGATGAACCTACTTTATAATACTGTGACCTAATGGAACCTACGCAATTACTTTTGGTGCTTTTTCTAGTTTTTTTTAAGAGCGTTTATGCGCTACACTAGCGCCGCCAATGGAAAAATAAATATAGTGCTTAAATAAAGTCGAAATTGTGAATTTTGTTCTTCTAGTGTACTCCGAATAAGATTTGTGGTACTTTTTTATTCCTTAAACTATATTTTGCTAGTCTGTCGTTTAGTTTAATGGAGTTTTATTGCTAAAATTGGCCACTTTTAGCAATAAACTAAACGACAAAAAGTACAACAAAGCTTCTTCGGAGTACACTAGAAGAACACAATTTACAATTTCGTCGCTATTTAAGCACTACGATTTAAGCACATATTACTACGATTACGATACTACGATTTAAGCACTACGGGCGGAAGAAAGGTAGTGTTGATTGGACAATGAGGTCGCTCAACATGGCCTCTCTTCTACGTTACTATCAGTCCAAATGGTAACGTGGCGTTTAAGTTCTAGGGGAGAGCGCAGGTCGTGAGGATCCCTAGAACAAGTCTGATTGTTAACCTGCCCGTGGTGCCGCCTGCTTTTTGATCTGGTTCCCTACGAAACAGATGTAACCAATTAACATTCAGACGTACCCCATCTGTACCTATTATTCACCTCCTTACCTCTCCCGAAATCCTATCCATCCTGTCGGCTGACTCCTTCTCAGCCACCTTCTCCACCGGCAGAGAGGGGAGCGCACCGGTGGCGTAGCAGCTCCTCCTGCACTACGGCCTGTGCAGTTGATCGCCGTAAGGGGGGATGAAGGAATCCTGGAGGGTTGAGTGAAACGGGGTCGGCGGTAGTACCCTTGTTTACACAACACGCCCTCTTTGGTCTGGATTTCACCCGAAACGGTAGCCTTTCTGGGTAGCGCCAGGGAGGAAACGGTCACGCGTCCCGTTAGAGGGCCGCGGCGAGGTGTGGGAAGGTCCGGCTTGCCGGATGGTTAGGGCCATGCTGACGAGGTAAGAAGTAGGTGGAGCCACTGGGAAGCTGCTTGAACCGGCAACCCAGCCACCCACTTCGAGCCTCCGATGTCGCGCCCGAGCACCAACTTCCTGCACCTATATTCGGTCGGTAGTTCTAGTGCACTCTGTTTTTGATACAGAGGGCACTCCCAAATGTGCGGGCTCCATGGAGGGTGGAAAGCCGACCGGACGAAGTTTATCTTACTTTAACATAATGGACCATTTACAGTTCAAAACACCGCGACCTGGCTCTGCCGGGTCACTCTCTCGTGGGACGGACGAGCAATCCGAAGTCCCACGTGAGACCAGTACTCCCGAAGGGAAACCGGAGGGACCACATCAGGGGGACGCTGAGAAATCGGCACCCTCTGAACCAACCACACCTGCCTCGCAGGACCAAATACAGCTGGCCATCGACAGCCGATGGACACTGCCTGACCGAGACCAAGCCCGGGCGACGACGCAGACACTCTAAGAAGGGTGTAAGCGGCGTTCCGGCCCGGGACGGTCAGCCACAGTCCGATCGGACCTCAGCAGGCGGCAGGAAGCGTGGAAAGGTTGCGACTGACACTCGTAACCCCTCCACGCAAACTGACGCTGGCTCCGGCAGTTCGATCGCCAGTAAGCCGTCGGTGGGTGGCGGGTGGTGGCCTCGCCACTGCCAGCTAGTATCGACGCACAACCGGGGGGAGTATCGGGATCGCAGGTTGAGGCCAGGGAAAGACGGGGAAACCTGTCTGGACCTGCGTTACTCCCGGCTAGTACCGAAGCGAACCCCGGGATGACGACGGGAATGGGATCGAGAGGGGAGATACTGGAGGGAAGGCGGGGAAACCCACGACCATCCAAGTCGATCCGTCGCGCTCCCAAACCCGCCCATCGACGGGAGGTCTCTAAGGCCTCTCCCACTAACATCCCAGTTGCAGGTGCTGCTGCGCGGCCAAAGCCCAAAGCCAAAAGGGCCCGCTTCGACGAGACGATCTTTCCTCGTGGCGAGTCCAAGAAGCTGAAGGCCGGGCCGCCGAGGACTTCGACTGGGACCCTCTCTTACGCTGCAGCTGTGGCCAAACCCAAGGATGTCAGGTTTGCCATCGCATCTCCCTCGGGATACATCTCGGCGGAGGTGGCGGGGCGGATCGAGGCTGACATGGAGGAGGTCATGCTGCAGCTGATACTGTCGGGCGCCTACGAAGCAGGCAATGTCGCCTTCTGTGGTAAGCCGACTTACAAGGACGGGTGTCTCCATCTGGCGGGCACCAACAACACTACCTTGGAGTGGACGACGGAATAGGCAAAGGGACACCGTATTCCGGACGTGGGTGAGCTCGCTGTTTTCAGAGCTGAGCAGATCCCGAGGAAGGTCCGGTGCGGTTTCGTTCTGCCCAAACTGTGGAACCGCGAGCAGGGAATGGTAGGTAAAGTCCTACACTTCTCCAATCCCGAACTCCAGGTGCAACAATGGCTCCTGAACGGCTTCCAGACCCAGGAGTTCACTCAACGGACGTTCGTCATCGTGTCGGTGCCGGAGGATATCGTGCCGGTGATCATGTCATGGCCAAAGGTCGCCGAGTTAGCTTTCTCACCGGCTCGGTGTACCTGAGGTTCAGGAACGCCAAGGGGAAGTATGTCGAAACGCCACCTACCGACGACCCCCGCGAGTCCCCCGGTGACGACACGACGACGAGCACACCTACACAGGCCGCACCAGTGGTGGCCGCTGACACCTCCGAGCCAGCCACGGCAACGATGGACATCGACACCGCGGCTACCGCCGGTCCCTCCTGCGGTGAGGCCTCGCCCAGAAGTGAGGAACTCCTGCGGGGGCTTGACGAGTTGGACCTGGAGGACGTTGTCTGTGAAGATGGCGTCCCCCTCTAGTAAAGCCCAACTCCTACAAACCAACCTCCAGCACAGCATGACCGCAACGGCTCAACTACGGCGCTGGCTGGAGACCAACACGACGACGATCGCACTGATCCATGAGCCGTGGATTAGAGACGGCACTGTGCGAGGACTCTCCAGTATCGGAGGTAAGCTCATACAAGCCGCAAGTGGTAATGTAAGATCGTGCATATACATATCTAAAGATATCAGAACACAGCCTTTACTTTAAATTTCTGTTCCAGAGATCTAAGTACTATAAAACTGACAATTAACAATCAGGAGTTGGTCCTGGCATCAGCATACATGCCTGAGGGGGAGCGCGCGCCACCTGAGGAGGTAGCATCGCCCGCTCGCTACTGCAGGGATAACAACACTGAGCTAATCATCGCTACAGACTTCAATGCCCACCATCCGCTGTGGGGAGAGGAGAAAAGCAACACTAGAGGTAATGAACTTGTGGAATTTCTACTAACAACCAATCTAGAAATCATCAACATAGGCAATAAACCGACCTTCGTCGCAAGGAGGTGCAGAGGGACGATTGTTGACCTAACACTTGCAACACCGCTAGCGGCATCCATGATAACGGACTGGCACGTCTCAGACGAGGCCTCATGTTCGGATCACAGGTGGCTACGTTTCAACCTTCAGGTACCTACCATCACTATTGATCCTAAAAGGTACCCAAGGAAGACAAACAGAAAGCAATACAGAACACTCCTAGCAGAAAAACTAGACACAAGCTGTGATAGGAAGGCTTTCCCGACCGCTGCGCAGCTAGAGGAACAGGTAGTTAAATTTACCAATACCGTAACACAATGCTTCGAAGAAGCCTGTCCCCTAAGTACTCCTGCCCCAGAGGGCCCCGGAAAACACCAATGGTGGGGACCGGAGCTTGAAAGGCAGCGTGAGAAGGTGAGAAAAAGGCTAAACAGAGCAATGAATACCTGCAACGACCATGATTGGGACAAGTACAAAGACGCAAAAGCTGAATACAAACGAAATATCAGATACTGGAGGACTTCCTCCTGGAGGAATTTCAGTAATGAGATAAGCTCCACCAAACAGGCAAATCGGGTAAGGAAAGTTTTGTCGAACCAGGGTCCTGGCCCACTAGGCAACCTAAAGAAACCGGACGGCACGATGACGCGCTGCCCGGAGGAGACAAATGCTATCCTGATAGAGACCCACTTCCCAGATTGTCAACTAGTACAACAGGTAATTTGGCAAGACCAACCTGTACAACCCACTGAAGACTGTTGGCGCTATGCTGAACATGTTATAACACCTGGAAAGGTAAGAAGTGCTATTAAGGGCTTCTCCCCTTTTAAGGCGGCCGGAACGGACAACATCTTTCCGGCACTACTACAATGGGGAAAGGAGCAAATAGTTCCAGTCCTTACTCATCTGCTACAAGCCTGCTTGGCACATCGATACACTCCGCACCTGTGGAGGGAAGTCAAGGTAGTGTTTATACCTAAACCAGGTAAACCCGACTACACAAATCCGAAGGCTTTCAGACCGATCAGCCTCACAACTTTCCTGTTGAAGACTATGGAAAGGGTTTGTGAATGGCACCTACGAAGCGGAGCGTTGGTCAACCTCCCACTACATAAACATCAGCATGCTTACAGTGCTGGAAAATCAACAGAATCAGCTCTTCATCAACTAGTCGGTAAGATAGAGGAGGCTCTCCAAAATAAACTTATCTGTTTAGGCACCTTCATAGATATAGAGGGCGCTTTTGATAAAACAACATTCACCAGCATCGAGGCAGCACTAGTGAGACACGGTGTTGGTAAACAACTCATAGACTGGATCGTGAATATGCTACGCAACAGAACGGTACAGGTATCAGGGGACGTCGGCCAAAGGGCCCTGGTGGCGAGAGGATGCCCCCAAGGAGGTGTGCTCTCTCCACTTCTGTGGAACCTGGTGGTGAACGACCTGATCTCCCATCTTAACTCTAACTATTTCTACACTATAGGATATGCGGACGACATTACCATACTAAGTATAGGTAACCAGGCTGGCATAACCTGTAACACCATGCAAGCAGCCTTGAAGAAGGTTGAGGAGTGGTGCCAAAGACACGACCTGACCGTCAACCCCACGAAGACGGAAATGGTAATGTTCACAAACAAACGCCTGGTAGGCGACTTCCGTCTGCCGAAACTGTTTGTAACTACACTACAACTCTCTAACGAGGTAAAGTACCTAGGCATAATCCTAGACAGTAAACTGAATTGGAACAACCACTTGGAGTACAAGACGCAGTCCGCCAGCGTCATCCTATGGCAGTGCCGAAAGATGATTGGTAAACGCTGGGGCCTAGCACCCAAACTATTCCTTTGGCTATACAACACGATCATAAAACCCCTGGTAAGCTATAGATCTGTAGTATGGTGGCCAAAAGCCGCCCAAACCACTGGAGCCAAAAAGCTACAAGGACTACAACGTCAGGCCTGCTGCGCCCTCACTGGATGCATGAGCACAGCTCCCACAGCTGCTCTAGAGGTAATGCTGAACCTAACACCACTGCATCTCCATATTCAACAGGAGGCAGCCAAAACAACGTTAATACTAAAACAACTGGGATCTCTAAAATTTGAGAGGGTAAAACATCTCAGAGGACTACTGGAGGACTGGCTCAACACCCCTCTTATTGAAGCAGCATGCGACAAAGTTAAGCCAACCTTCATTTTTGACAAAAAATACAGAATACACCTGATAGATGACATCAGCTCCAAGAAAAAACATAAGGCTCTCTTGATTTACACTGACGGCTCCAAGACCTCATCGGGTACAGGGTCGGGTGTTTTCTCAGAGGACCTCAACATACAAATTGCATTCCCCTTAAGCTCATACAACACGGTCTTTCAGGCTGAGTGCGTGGGCATAACAATGGCGGCTAAGGCAATCAAAACAAGGGAGGTAAAAGACCGCGACATTTTAATTCTCTCTGACAGCAAATCCGTCCTACAGGCTCTCCAGGGCAGTCGCATCACATCGAGCCTTTTACTTGAGTGTCATCATGCCTTAAATACAGTAGGTGCACTTAATACTATTACTATCCAATGGATCAAAGGTCACAGTGGATCGCGGGGAAATGACGCAGCCGATGAACTGGCTAGGCGCGCATCTGGTTCGACGCCTGTTGGCCCAGAGCCGATGGCGCCTATCCCGACAAGTTGGTTTGCAAGTAAGATCCGTGAACACACAATAGAATTACACCAACAGAATTGGAGCTCGCTGGACTCGTGCAGACAGGCGAAACTCGCACTACCGCGCGTGGACGCTCGTCTATCCAGGGCTCTGATACAACTGTGCAGACCGCAACTTCGCCTGGTAACAGGCGCTATTACTGGTCATGGACAATTTAACAGACATCTCTTTAACTTAGGTGTCACAGACAGTCCCCTATGCAGAGGATGCATGGAGGAAGAGGAAACAGCCGCCCACGTACTGCTGGAATGCAGAGGGGTGGCCCCCTACCGGGCGAGGTACCTCGGCTCGCCAGGCAGCGTCCAGGAAGCGATCACGAATGTGAAAGCCCTTGGAGCGTTCCTGGCTGAGCTGGGCTGGCTGGAGTGATCCGGCCGCACACCCTCCAACGCAAAATAGGCACAATAGACGTCGAGTTGCGGAAACCGCCTGCATTGACAAGAAGAAGAAGAAGAAGAAGCACTACGATTTTTTTCCATTGGCGGCGCTAGTGTAGCGCAGTAACCCTCTTAACAATCATCTGTGAGGTTTACACGCAATTTAATAATTGTAGCAACACACTGCTACTACCTACTTTTTAGCTTGAAATTTGTTTTTGTGGCAACAACTACGTACCTAGTACCTACTTACACCTTTACTCATGTGGTAGGTACTTATCTATTATCGTTTTCTGCATAAAAAGTAGGAACTTCCCACACCATGTTTTTCTTAGCGGACCCTTAAGTATTCTACTATAGCGAGCTAGTTAGGTAGTGCTAGACTGCTCTTTATACTTATGAAGGGTAGGTACTACCCCGTTCTCCAAGAAGTATTTAGTCTTCCTTAGAAACAAGGAACTGAGATTGTCAATTGATCAATCACATTACATGTTACACTTAAGCTAAATATAAAATACTTATTATAAAGAAACTCACGGAATTGGAAATAATTAGGTACATCCACAGGCTGCTTTATACAATTACGAAAACCACGCACGCACTTAAAATAATGTTTATTCGTGTGTGTATAAGGAGCTTAAGTTTATTTTATGTAACTTATGTTACAGAATAGAAGATAAAACATGTTCTTGCTTAGTTACTATGGTTACTAAGGCATTAATTGGTATTCGGAAATCATCAAGTGATGTAAGTAATTAATTTACCTACTCGAGCATGAAACTATATAGTTAGTTAACTATGAAATTAATCAAGCAAATTCAACACTAAATAGGTAACTTTAGTTATGATTAATACCTATGTCCTATAACGTAAGTATTTTTTTTATTTTATTTCGGTGGTACAGTCGAGTTCATTAATATGTTGGCACATTTGACAGCTCGTCAACCTTTATGGCTTTATAATAAAGGTCAACAGCATGTCAAAAATGCCAACATATTAATGAACTCGACTGTAGGTACCTGCCTACTTAGGCCCGCGCCACATACATAACAGACGATAACAAATAATAGAATGTGAAGTGCGACTGCAATGGCGGGATGTCACAAAATTTATCCCGCTTGGTGGCGCTACTGCTGCAGCTGCTGGAGACCTTTGTACGGGCATTTACCCCCAATTTTCCCGGTAATTTTAAATTATATTAAAAATGGTTGATTAGTTACAATAATTATTATAGAGGCTATAGACAGTAAATTAATTGAAGATTGAAAGAATTGAAGAAAAAGAAAACCAAAATGTGTTGGAAGAAAAATTTATACTTATTTACGAAAATTCGCATCCGACATCCAAAAATTAGTACAAAACAACATGACAGGTCTACTACACTAGCGCCAAGTTAGCGGTAGTGCGCCGACTGGTGGACGGTTTGTAAATCAACAAATTTTGTTCGCGCGTATCTTCGACATTTATGGACCAATTTAGATAATTCTCTTTTTGTTCGATTGAGTTTTCTTGCGAGATGGTCCCATTTATTTTATTTTTTCAAATCGGTTCAGTAGTTTACAAGTTATCCTGAAAATACTATGATATTAAATCAACTAACTTGACAATTTTGTTATTTATGAACCGAATTAGATGATTTTTTTTGTTGGGGAAGGGATACCTTTGTGTAGTCTTTTTAACCGACTTCAAAAAAAGGAGGTATTCAGTTTGTATGTATGTATGTTTTTCGCGATTATCTCACGTTTGGCTGAGCCGATTTTTCTACCTAAATAATATACCTACACTACCTAATACAGAAGGTACTTACACTAAAAATAAAAAAATTGTTTAAAAAACAAAAAAAACCGACTTCAAAAAACCTGCCTCTAAAAAAAGCAAGAAATAATATACAAATCATTAGATACGCATTATCATTGTTATAATAAAACACGTCAATTGAAGTCGGGTGGGGCTTTTAGAATAAAAAAAGGAAGATGTACTCCAGTCCAGCCCCACCCGACTTTAATAGACGTGTTTTATTATAACAATGATAATGCGTATCTAATGATTTGTATATTATTTCTTGCTTTTTTTAGAGGCAGGTTTTTTGAAGTCGGTTTTTTTTTATGTTTTGTTTTTGAAGGAGCTTTTCTATTTTAATCTCTTTTGTGGTTTGAGCGTTATATTTTCAATGAGGAGCTCGCACCAAAAATGGAATATCACGAGCTCCTCCGTGCATCGGAAGGTACGTTAACTTATAATTTGATTTTGTAAATTAATTAATGCTAAAAAGAGATAATCTACTGAAACTACCACCATTTCACAAATCCAATGTCAATGACATTAAAAGGACTATACTACACTAATTAAGCTTAAGGTATCCATGGGCGTAGCTACGGAAGGGCAGGGTGGGGCGCTTGCCCCACCCTGGCTCTGACCTGTGAGGTACCTACCTAATCAAACCTAAGTAAGAAAATATAAAAATGACGCGGCATTAATGAGATAGTCCCGAAGCAATACAAAATATGCATGGAAAATGTATAGAAAAAAAATTACCAGGGTAAGACCGCTGGTATAGTTTGCTAGTTACATATTATTTTAGACTGCTTCCCCACCCTGAGCCCATGGCTGGCTACGCTCATGAAGGTAGGTATCCCATTTCCAACAAAAAAATCTTATCCGGTTCATAAACAAAGAAGTCGTCAAGGTAGTTAACCCAAAATTATAGTATTATCAGGATTACTTGAAAACTACTGAACCGATATAAAAAAATAGGACCATTTCGCAAGAAAACTCAATCAAACAAAAAATAATCATCATAATTGGTGCATAAATGTCGAAGATACCTCCTAAAAATAGAACCTCCTCCTTATTTTGAAGTCGGTTCTTGGCGTAGGTACTCAGAATGACTTTCTATAGTTTATAAATGTTAACCCTATCACCGTCGAGTTCAATACATCAAAGCGATAAGGAAGACGGATGAATACGACAAAACATTAATATGCGATCGAAATGAATAGCTTTTTCTCCTCCACAAAATGTTGTAATGACACTTAATTGGATTTCATGAAAAGAGAGATTCGAATATATTTCTATAGGTAATGCTAGATTCAAGAACAAAGTATAAATTGCAATGGTTTGATTTGAAAATTAGGTAAGTACTTAATTTGAATAGGAGGTAGTTCCAAGGTAGCGTAAAATTAATGTTCAACACAAGTATGAGTGAGTCTCGCTCAGTCCTAAATTAGTTAATAATGTGGGTAACCAACCATAGCAGATATAAAAAATTTTATTAAAAAACTGAAACCAGCGATCAAAACTGTCAAAGTTGGAAAATAGTTAATACATCACGTAACGTAAACCAAGTTAAATAACATAAACTGTTTCTTTGTGCCGTCTTTTGTTTTAATGCTTTTGTTTATTCTAATTCTTACCTTACAGTTTTAAAATATCAGTAAGTAACTGGTACACCGACACAACCAAGTGGCACTGACGCCCAATAAACCATATCACAGTTAGGCGCAGTATACACTGGCAGTTTATCTCAATATCTGATATGACGTATTTTAAAGTTTATTTAGAGTCAGCTGTGTTAAGCTAGCTAAGCGTAGTTATTAACATTGAAAATGTTTATATTTTCATGATCTAATATCAGTGCCCCGATTTATAAAATTGTGACATTTGACTGTAGTTTCGCAGGTATGAGTAGGTACGCGGTTAATAAAGCCATATTATGTCAAAATCTGCCAGAAGGCTTCAAAGTGCAATTTGAATTCTCAAAATCGGTCGGTAACTTTTTGAGATTTTCCAAATTTTGTCAAAATTAAAAAAAAAATCGGCGAACTGGATCGAGAATTTATTGCATTGTGTATATTTCGCTCCTCCTAATCAAGACTGTCAAGCTGAAGCAGTATTGTTTGTGACAAATTAATAAACTTCGTCCAGTAAAAAATGAAATTTGTCAAATTGTGTCGTGTGCTTTAATTATTTCTAAAATAATTACATTTTCAATGCCTTTGATAGTTGCACGTAGGGTGAGATCTGTAGATTTTGTAGCATGTTTAGCTTTTTGTGAAGCTTTTGTGGGCCAAAACGTTTTTCCTGGCTGCTTCTGCTTCTGAACTTAATTAACGTTAAGTGATGAGAGGCCAAAAAAACCAGTCGTTTCATATTCTGCCTTTTCTGAGTCAACCTCCTTTTGATTTTTTGACGCGTCATAGTTACCTACAGAGCGCAAAATATGGCATGGTGGATAAATGAGGAGAAAATTATCTGGACTGGTAGGTACACCCAAAATAAATACTATACACAGATTGCCGCAGAGCTGTTATTACCTCCACGTCCATCTTCTTATTTGGCAATACCACGAATGAACACAGCCATCTTGTGGATGAACGATAGCGACCACTTGAGGATCATCGCGATGGGCCATCGTGTAGAGGCAGCATAAAATATCTGTGTGTGCGCCGGTGTTTGTCGTAGGCAATCCCGAGTTTCCACAGTTTCGATTTCCTGACATCCAGATGAGTTCCTGTAGAAATATTAACATCTGTACTCTTAACAGGAACAAGCTATCGAAAAAAAATACGCGCGTAAAAACATACGATAGAGCAATGATCATTGCGATAGAGTAATTTTGTATACAGCGCCATCTACCGCCGAAAAGCGAAATGAAATTTTCCATAGACAAATACTCTATCTTCATGTTCCAACTACTTAGTTCCACAAGATTCATAAATAATAATTAAAAATACTGTTCAATTTACAGAAGTCTTGCTTTTGTTGGAACTTTCTTGCCACAAAAATCTCGTGCTGTAATTTAAAAAAAATCAAAATGCATGACTTTATGACTTCAAAATATTTCTTAATTACTTTACTAAACATGTTTACACGACTTCCCTACTGGCTTACGCATTTTCTCAGCACCTGAGAAAATTTTCAGAATTCAGAATAACGTTTTGTTACTATAATATCAATATAATATCAAAGGCGAAAGAAAATAGTGGCCACCACATACAAAAGAGCTTAGCTGCTGTTCTGAAAGGTATTTAAATGAGTTTTTTTTTATTTGAATTTGATATTGTTCGAAAGCTGTAATAGTCAACTTACCGACTTTTCTATCTTTACTGTATAATTCCTCCTATTCGCAGTGTGTCAGTATAGACCCATTCCCCTACTTCTACTTATTTATTTTCCCTCACCCAAGGTTGCCTGGAAGAGATTGCTATTTAGCAATAAGGCCGCCTTTTGTATGTTTTCTTTTTCTATCCGGAACCTTTATTCATAAATATTTGTATGTTAAAGTTATGTGCACTATGCCTACGACACATTATCAACCAGTCAACTCAATTGTTTATAACTCCCGAAGATAGGAGGCAGGACGCAGTTCTAAATTAAACTTTATTTTTGTTGTAATAAAGTACGGAATAGCCACAGTTGATCACTTATCGTATAGGGTTCATGGTCTCGTCCTACAGCTGTTGATAATCACTTGATTCTGCTCAAAGCCGTCTCTAGTTGATAAGTGCATGGTATGGTATCACATGAAACTAGCTTTTGCCCGCGACTTCGCGTGATTAAGATAGTTGTGCATTTATTTTGAAAGTCAGGGATTACCAATAACCTACCTAGGTACAGTCGAGTTCATTAATATGTTGGCACTTGACAGCTCATCAACCTTTATGGTTTTATAATAAAGATCAACAGCCTGTCAAAAATGCCAACATAATTATTAATGAACTCGACTGTACCTACCTGTTTATCAGTAGACCTTATTTTTAGTTTCATGCTCACTTATCCTCTGCAACGTAGGCTGAGTAGACCATCTTGACTTAATAACAACATAATATTATCTGACTCGATGACAGCGTCGCTATCGTCTGTGGCGTAACCTAGGTAACAATATGTAATAACACCTTAGTTCCACTTTTGACCACTGACTCAGATAAGTTTGTATCTGTTAAAGTTAAGGTTAAGTCAAGATGGTGCATCTCAGCAGTTTTTTACCCTAGCTAGGTATACTTGATTGGGGATCTCTCGCTGCCCAGCGTGGTACGGGCCATGCTGGCCACCGAGAGATCCTGGGAGGCGGTAGCCTCCTTCTGTGAGGATGTAGTCCTCCAGAAGGAGGCATCGGAGCGGGTTCGCGAAGAGGAAGCTCATGCGAACCGGCTCGGACGCAGGCGGGTGGGCGTAAGGAGGAGGCGCTACGCGCACCTCATTCCGCTCTGACGGGGACCACGCAGGCGATGGGTGGTGACCCATCGCCTGCATTGCACGGTCCTCGACCGTCTGGGGAGATGGCCAAACTTGCCCGGCCATCTCTCAGCCGCGAGGAGGCCTGGGTAGCCGGGCGAGCCACCGGGTCAATTGGGGTGATTACCACCCATGGCCCCCCGTATGACCAACCGGTGGCGAGTGGGCAAGTGCCGTAGTTCTTTTAGTGGGTATTCCCTCCTCCCGGAATCCCACCGAACCTTCTGGTTGGGTGGGATCACGGGAGGCAGTCGTGGAGGGGGCCGGCCCCCTCCTGGCGAGTCCCACATACCCCCTTCCCGATCACCAGCGGGATGGGAAGCGCGTAAATGCGTTTTCCTACGGCATAAAAAAAAAAAAATAAAAAAAAAGGTATACTTGATTAAAAATCGGGCAACCGTTTGGGGCTGGGCTACCTTTTTTTTTTTATTAGAGTGAGGTAAATACGCTTTTTACGTATACATGCTTTTATGCATGTATACTGGGCTCGGTCAGGCACAGGAAGCCACTCCTGTTCTGTCTCTCACCGCCCCCGGGTCTCCCGTCGAGCCTGAATAGTAGGCTCGGCGGGGGATCCGGGGGTTCTAACCTCTCCCCAGAGGGGGGAGAGAGAGAGAGCCTCCTCCCGATCCCCCCATAAGGTTACCTACTCAAGTGGGCTGACCAGATGGGACGATCGAGAGCAGGCACCACTACCAGTTAAACCCCTCACTTTTTGCTCTCTCTCCGTCAATCGGTCACGGGCATATGGTGATAGTCACCCCTTTGACCAGACGGGTGGCCTAGGCATCCTGGCCCCTACGCGGCGGGAGACGACCTAGCAAGTGTGATCGTCTACCCAGACGGCGTGCACCGTGCAATGTCAACGACAGGGCGCTCCATCGCCGGCCGGTAACACTATGGGATAAGGCGGTCATATTGACGCCTTCTCCTCCCCAACCGTCTGCGGCGGATGAGGGCCGCATGAGCATCCTCTTCGCGCACCCTCTCCGCTGTCTCCTTTTGGAGGACCACATCCTCGCAAAAAGAGACTGCTGCTTGCCAGCATCTGTCACTGTCCAGCATCCGGCTAACGATGCCGGGCAGCGAGAGATCCGGCCCTACCACCGCCACGAGATCCCGACGCTGCACTGACCACGCAGGACACACCTCCAGTGGGGCTGGGCTACCTAGGTTAGGTACGTGTATTCCCAGAAGTTCCGTTGAAGTTGTTCCATGATGGAACTACTGGATTTTCATTCCCAGAGGTTTCGTTAACCAGAGATTCCAGAGAACTATAGTTAACGGCACCTCAGGGAATGAAAATCCCATTAGTCCAGTTAATGGAACCTCGGGCAAAAATCTAGTAGGCAGTTCCATCATGGAACAACTTCAACGGAAGTTCTGGGAATATACGTAGGTACCTACCTACCTAGGGGTGGTTCATTAATCACGTGATACTCGAATGGGGGGAGAGGTTCGGATAAAAATCACGAAATATCACGAGGAGGAAGGGGGTGTAGTGAGATATCACGTGTATTTATATTTTCGTTGAACGCGCGATTTTTAAACCGAAATAACCGACATGCTTTAGAAAAAATACACGTGACTTCCGGGGTGGGGGAGAGGGTTATTCTAGAACCTCACCGCGTATCACCAGGGGGGAGGAGGGGTTAAAAACTTGGTAAAGAAAACATCACGTGATTAATGAACGACCCCCTACGGGGTCACGGAATACGACGGGGTCCAGTACTTGGTTTCGAATGACGCTATAGCAACACACGATGTGGCGAAAAAATGTCAGTGTGGTACCTACGCTGGAGCGAAAAATCATTAGAGCGAAACCCACTCGGTCGAATGACCGAGTAACGAGAAACCAATGGTCGCAAAGACGTATTTGTACTAATTTTTTGCTGATTAAAGTGAGACTTGAACTTTGTGTTTTATTTTCAACCTTTTGAGTTTCAAACTAGCATACAATTATATTTCGCCACAAAGTTCGTTGTTGTCGTGTCATTCGACCGAGTGGGTTTCGCTCCAATGATATTTCGCTCCAGCGTACCACACTGACATTTTTTCACCACATCGTGTGTCGCTACAGCGTCATTCGAAACCAAGTACTGGACCCCCCCCCCCCCCCCCCCCTACGTGTATGATATTATGACATCAGTGAATCAGTTGCAGAATAGTTTTTTATACCTTCCTACGTAGCTAAAGATAATTTGCATTGCCCATAAGATCGCAAATTCAAAATTTCCCATAAAAAATTAGTAAGTAGGTAGGATATACAAAGTGGAACATCCTGCATAACGGGAATTTTCCATAATCCTTTCTTCTATTATATGGGTAGTTCTTGGGAGAGCAATTTTTGAGTGTCACAGACTCATATCTCCTATAAAAACAAATAATTATGATTAAAACTATCATTATATCGTTTCTACATTTCATTAAGCATCGTGTCATATAGATTTCACTGGTCAAAAACTACGTAGATCGGAGTAACTCACCCTCAACACCTCAAATCCGGTTAATTTTGCACGTTTTTACGTGTGCCCCCGACATATGAGAAATCGCGGATATTTTTGAAATCACCCACGTTTTTAATCAGTTTTGTACACACATTCAAAATAGACATATTATCACGTTATATACTGATCAAATTTTGAATCTTATCGGAGGGAAACTTTTGATTTTATGGACCTAAGTAAGTATGTCACACGCCTAGCTACATTTTCACTGCGCCCTCTTGCGAAGGCCATTGCTCTGGACTGACTAGGCACAGACAAATAGTGATTGATGTTTTCGAATCGACAGTTACACCGCTACTGACAGGTAAAATGGCTGTGTTGCTGTTTCCCACGCTTTTGGTGCAAGACTAAGTTCTACGATTTTAAAAATTTTGGTTCTCATTTTTAATGTATTCCCATGTCACATTTTTGCAATATAATTGTGCTATTTTTTGTAAACGGGTTTTGAGGTGTAATACCTTACTCCCAAATGTACTTAACCAGTAACAAAGTAGCAGGTTATATCTTTTCAATGCCGATAAATTTCAAATTTAATGCTTTTTGGTCATTTCCATGGCGTAATTTCCATGTATAAAACACCATGGAAATTACGTAAAGCCCATGGAAATTACTTTGTTTCATTTTTGGTTTATTATATCATCCGCTCAACACCCACTGCTGGGTGTAGGCCTTCCCCAAGGTTCTCCACAACGATTGGCCCTGTCCTGCCCACATCCAGCAGCTTCCTCCGACCTTCACCAGATCGTCGGACTACTTTGTCAGGGGGTGGGGGCATCCGTTGCGCGATCACTATTCCAGAGCCACTGGTTTGTCTCGCTATATCCGCCCATTGCCACTTCAGCTGTGCAATCCTTCAAGTGATGTCGGTTACTTAAGTTCTCCTACGGATATCTTTATTTCTGTCGCCAAACAAGGCAAGTTGGCAACAACACACACACTGTCGTTTTGAGACACTGAAGTAAGTTAGACGCAAACAATTTTCGAAGCTTTGAGTTGGATCTGACGAGAGATCTCTTCCTCGAAATTGGACTTACTTTACTAGGACTGTCTGTCCTAGGTATACTTAATAGTCTGCATAATTTGAGTACACTGTTCCTAAAGCTTCTAGAAGACTCTGAGTATCGGCTTTCCGTCAGCTCTCAGAAGTTCTCTAGTGGTTCCATCGTCACCCGCCACCTTGTTGTTTTTTTTAGCTGTTTGAGGGCCATACAATTCTCAGGCTGGCGTCCTGGATATCTTTGGTAAAGTGTCGGGTGAGCTTGACTTTCGTCAATTCTGCATTAATTTCTTCGTTACTCAAAAAAGAAAATCAAAAGCAAAGCAAGTAGCTTTGCTTTGTATTGAAATACTCGTACATAGGTCAGTTACACTCCAGTCTCCCGATATGACGATAATATGTGATATGGTGGTTACTCTACTCTATGGGCGGTATGGCTTCGTATGCAGAACTGCCACACCGGTGTAGATAGCAATATCACCTGGCTGTGGGCTGCCGTGTTACCGTCGTCCGCCAGTTGTTGAGTTGCTGCTGCAGGGCTAAGTTGCATTTGATGTTGATCGTAGACCTAGAAAGCTAACTCCAATCTTCACTCATGAGGGGTGGTATACCTTGCTGCTGTCTAGTGTCGGTAGTCACCAATGTTGGGAAGTATGTACTTCTGCCGGGCAAGGAGTCTGTGCCCGGGACTTGCAGTCCAACTGATCTGCATTAGAACTTGTATCGTTATACAGAGCAGGTTTTTATTTATTATTTTTATTTTTATTTAAATAAACAAATTCACATTTTTATCTTAATCTAAATAGTGCAACAAAAACCAGAAAGGTTGGTAAACTTAGTTAGCGTTATTGTTTGAAGACCATAATTAGTAAAAACTAGTCTTAGTAAACGAGTATTGTACCTAGGTCGTACAGATTGTTGATACTTTTTTACCAAATATTTGTTATTTTTATTATTATGATGCTCATCCATAATATGCAATCAATAATATACTCTAAAATACATAACATCATTATTTATTACCTTCATGTTTCTACATTGAGTTCCTTTGTAAGTTTTTTTTTATTAATCTACTATTTTTGCTAAATATAATTATAATACAATGTAGTTCTTAATACTACCCCAACTAACTTTTATTTGAGCTTTAATTTCATATCTGACATGATGTTGAGCAAAATTTTATCTGCTGGGTAATTTCCGTGGTCTTTACTGTAATTTCCATGGATCGCAAATTTTCTTTATTTTTTTTTAGCAAAAGTATGCATTCGCTACGTGGCGAATTTTGATATAATGTTTGAATTTGCATAAGCTTTTAATTTTTTTGTGTAATTCACTTTAATTTAGTGATTTCAAAAATGCTGTGGAAATTACACGGAGAACACTTTTCCGAAGAACTACCCATATTATTATATTAAGTGCCTACACCATGAAAGGTCCTATCTACCTACCTAGTTACCTACCCTCCAAAAGAGGCAGTTGAAATATTGTAAGAATATTGTACAGAATGGCTGGGCAGCTTTTTTACACTAAGTAGGTCCCTAATATCGAAATTCGAATCGCGTCCACTAAATGAAATATGATGTAGTAACTTCTTTTTCAACACACTTGCTCGTAAAATGAGCCCTAATACATCGCTTTTAGGGCCATAAGCCGAACTATAACAAACGCGTGCAATAATATACAACGTGTAACAGAAAGGGGGTATCAACCCGAAAGGAGGTCAATGTACTCGTGAAACTGAACACCCTCCAACAGAAAAAAAAAATCAAATCGAAAAAATATTTTGTACTTACTTTCCATAGAAAATTTTAATTTGCCGCCAACATTTTGTATGGAGAATTCAAAAAATAGTACATAAACATGCTCCCGTGAGATTAATTCATATTAAGGATCATTCTTATCCATGGATAACTTTTACCATAAGGGAGATGATTAAGTTACGAGACCATGCACACGCTAGAAGTAAAAATACTAAAAGTGACATACATAAAAACATAAAAAATATTACAAAGAACTAAAGGCTATTGTTATTGCAGCAATGTCCAGTGAAAGAGCTGCATATTTCAATCATAATATTAACCAGCACTTGAGCAATCCCCGTCACTTATGGAAAAACATCAAAAGGGACGTGGTAGACTTTAAAACTAAAAGTTTTGATCTTCCTCAACATCTAAGTAACCCTGATAGTATAAATCAGCATTTTCTGGACATTCCTGGAAACGGCAGTGTTTCACTTCCCCTTTTAAACAAGTTCAAGACTAGTAAATTTGGCTCATCTGTTTTCAAACTCAAAACCAAACAAAACTGAGACCACAGTGTACAATATAATAAAAAGCATTAAAAGTAATGCTCAAGGTTTAGATGGTATTACCTCGGATATGATATTACTGACACTTCCGCGCACCTTGCGGATTATCACTGCCATGGTTAACAAGTCGCTATGCACTGGTATTTTTCCTTATTTGTGGAAAAATGCTATAGTAAAACCCATACCTAAAAAACAAAATCCTAGTAGTTATAAAGATCTCCGCCCAATTAGTATTCTACCTTTCATGTCTAAGATAGTTGAAAAAGTGGTCTGCATGCAGATGACAGAATACCTCGAAGCAAACAACATTTTACCAGAGAAACAATCGGGCTTTAGGAAGGCTCATAGTACTGCAACCGCACTGTTGGATGTTTTGGACGATATTCTTGCGAGTAAAGACGTGGGAGAGGGTACTTTATTGGTATTATTAGACTTTTCGCGTGCCTTTGATACAATAAATATTGAGTTACTTTTGGCTAAGCTTTGTTATTATGGATTTGATTCGAATACTGTACAATGGTTTTCCAGCTACCTTACTGGGCGCACGCAAAGTGTCGAAGTCCGCCGTGGTGGTAATGTTCCTTCCTACTCATCTACCTCGCGTATTGACAGAGGAGTCCCTCAGGGATCTATCCTGGGACCTATTCTTTTTATACTATACTGTACAGACATTACTTTGAGCATTAAACAGTGTAGGTATCACTTATACGCTGATGATCTACAATTGTATATATCCTTTAAGCCTAACGCGACTAGTGCAGCAGTAGATAAGTTAAACAGTGATTTAAATCGTTTGTCTCAGTGGAGTGAGCAGAATAATTTGGTTTTGAACCCTAGCAAATCAAAATTTATGATACTAGGTACGAAAACTGTAATAGATAACATCGCAGCCAGAGACCCTGCTGTAACTATAGAAGGAGATCGTTTAGTTCGTGTAACTCATACTCGTAACCTGGGTATCCTTATAGATGACAAACTTAAATTTGAGCAACACGTAGCAGAGGTATCAAGGAATTGTTTCTACAGGTTGAAGGTGTTGTATCGGGTCCGTGATTGTTTAAGCGTAGACATGCGAGTAAGGTTGTGTGAATCACTCATTTTATCTAAACTTAACTACGCTGACACTGTAATTGAAGGGTGCCTGCTGGGCCGCACTAAAAAAGCAATACAGCGAATCCAGAACGCTTGTGCACGTTTTTGTTTTCCAGTTCCGCGGCGTCATCATATTACTCCTTTCTTGAACCGCAACAATTTGTTAAACATGACAGCTCGACGAACTTTACATTTTGCTTGTTTGTTGTTTGGTACAGTCCTCAGCAGGCGGCCCAAATATTTGTTTGATAAACTTAAGTTTTCACAACGTGCAGTTAGGATTGTACCACATTTACTGTTCCCAGCTCACAGAACTGCTGCCTTTCGTGGTAGCTTTCGCTACGCTGCCACAAAGTGCTGGAATAACCTGCCTCCACCTATTAGAAACTGTAAATCTGTAATCGCCTTTAAGCAAAACCTCAAAAGACATCTTTTTGAACAGCAGATAATATCCAGCACATAGGCAGTTGTTCCGTGTCGAAAGTTTTTGTCTTGAAAATTTCTCTATTGAAGGTTTCTGTGTTGAAAAATTTTTTTTGAAAATTACCAAACATAAGTAATATAAGGTAAATGTTGTGATGAGATTAACTTTTATTTTACCTTAAAGATTACTTTAATTTTGTATATCTGGTTTATACCCACATAATGTAATACTTTGAACTTCTCACTGCTTCAATTCAGCAATAATTTAACAGCCGGCATATTGTTTATTATACGCCCCTCTCAAACTGGTTCCACATAACACCAGCGTCATTGCATTAATATGCTGTGGCATTTTGCTGAGTGGAGGCCTTTTCGGCTGCATAGCAATTAGATTAAAATGTATTTTTTATAAATGTATATGTATATGCTCCGAATAAACATTTTTCTTTTCTTTTTCTTTTTCTTTTTTAATTTTATTAGAAGTTACTTAGGTACCTACCGAATACCGTACCGTGCCGAAAAATATCAAAGTAAAGTGTTTAATAGACACCTAATTGTTTAACTTGTTTATCTCATCTTAACAATATGTTGTAATCTGTAGTCTTTAATGCACCTATCAGTCATAATATTACTCTTGTGATAAAATTTATGGTTCAGAGGAAAGACATGATTTTGAAGTAAGTACCTATGTAAATAGGTACCTATTTCCGTATACTTAATATAAAATACATTTTTCATCCTGCTATCCTGCTTTAAACTCTTTTGAACCTATGTTTGGCATTTTGTCTAGTGACTCAGTAACTCAAGGAAGTTCCTTGGGGTACCTATATTATGACATCTGTCAGTTAGAAACTCGATGAAACGATCACTGACAGTGAATAGCACCCAATGCGTACAAAATAAGAGTGGATTTTTTGTCGGCAAAGACAATAACAACATGATAAATGGTTAACAAAAATGTAAATTATTGAATTTTTTGATTTTAGGCATTCACAATGCTATTTTTATATTGAGATAATAAATATACATATTAGAAAAAAATAAAAGAAAAATCGACTCACGTCAGACGGGTGTCTGGCGTGCTACGCTACTACGTGCTACGCTACTACGTGCTACGCTACTACGTGCTACGCTGCAACGGTGAGTCGATTTTTCAAGTATTTTTTTCTAATAAGTAGGTAAGTATAATCTTATTTCTCCAAGTAGGTAACTTTGTTATAAAAATTTAAGAAGGGTATCATAGCGGCAGTTGAGTATATATAAGTTAGGATAAGTACGCTAAGTTATTTGTAAACAAAACACTAGAACCTCGTCTGTGATCGAGTCTCTGACTTGACCCCCGCCAAGTAGGGTTATCAACATTTTAAATAAGTAATTAATATTAAAACTAGTAAAGTGGATGTTATAAATTAATATCACTACCTTGAAGTTCACTGTATCAAAATGATTAAAGTATCAAAACGTCTACTGTATCGAAAATGTGCACAGTAGGTATCATAGATTTTTTTGCATAATGTACAAAAATAAAATCAATTAATAAAATTAATATGTATATAAGCGACAGTGACCATACCCTTGGCATGGGTTAATAATTCAAGCTTTTTAAAGTATGAAATTTCTGATATTTTTTCTCGCACACATACACATTATCTTCTATGATCATAACGGCCCACTATCAGCAATAAAAATATTTCTGATTTTCTTTCCTGAACGTTAAAAAAAGTATCTTAAAAGTTACTCCTTTTTTCGTCAGCAGAAATGACCACTTAGGTAAGTACTTCGTTAAAACTTAGCCGATACTTATTTTTTTTACTAAACACTTGTGGCATTAGTTAGCTGAGCTTATTTAAACATTTGTGCAAAAAAGTTTTAAAACATTAGCTTTCATGGTTGTTAAAGTTACAATGACAAAGACGAAGACGAAGACGAAGACGAAGACGAAGACGAAGACGAAGACGAAGACGAAGACGAAGACGAAGACGAAGACGAAGACGAAGACGAAGACGAAGACGAAGACGAAGACGAAGACGAAGACGAAGACGAAGACGAAGACGAAGACGAAGACGAAGACGAAGACGAAGACGAAGACGAAGACGAAGACGAAGACGAAGACGAAGACGAAGACGAAGACGAAGACGAAGACGAAGACGAAGACGAAGACGAAGACGAAGACGAAGACGAAGACGAAGACGAAGACGAAGACGAAGACGAAGACGAAGACGAAGACGAAGACGAAGACGAAGACGAAGACGAAGACGAAGACGAAGACGAAGACGAAGACGAAGACGAAGACGAAGACGAAGACGAAGACGAAGACGAAGACGAAGACGAAGACGAAGACGAAGACGAAGACGAAGACGAAGACGAAGACGAAGACGAAGACGAAGACGAAGACGAAGACGAAGACGAAGACGAAGACGAAGACGAAGACGAAGACGAAGACGAAGACGAAGACGAAGACGAAGACGAAGACGAAGACGAAGACGAAGACGAAGACGAAGACGAAGACGAAGACGAAGACGAAGACGAAGACGAAGACGAAGACGAAGACGAAGACGAAGACGAAGACGAAGACGAAGACGAAGACGAAGACGAAGACGAAGACGAAGACGAAGACGAAGACGAAGACGAAGACGAAGACGAAGACGAAGACGAAGACGAAGACGAAGACGAAGACGAAGACGAAGACGAAGACGAAGACGAAGACGAAGACGAAGACGAAGACGAAGACGAAGACGAAGACGAAGACGAAGACGAAGACGAAGACGAAGACGAAGACGAAGACGAAGACGAAGACGAAGACGAAGACGAAGACGAAGACGAAGACGAAGACGAAGACGAAGACGAAGACGAAGACGAAGACGAAGACGAAGACGAAGACGAAGACGAAGACGAAGACGAAGACGAAGACGAAGACGAAGACGAAGACGAAGACGAAGACGAAGACGAAGACGAAGACGAAGACGAAGACGAAGACGAAGACGAAGACGAAGACGAAGACGAAGACGAAGACGAAGACGAAGACGAAGACGAAGACGAAGACGAAGACGAAGACGAAGACGAAGACGAAGACGAAGACGAAGACGAAGACGAAGACGAAGACGAAGACGAAGACGAAGACGAAGACGAAGACGAAGACGAAGACGAAGACGAAGACGAAGACGAAGACGAAGACGAAGACGAAGACGAAGACGAAGACGAAGACGAAGACGAAGACGAAGACGAAGACGAAGACGAAGACGAAGACGAAGACGAAGACGAAGACGAAGACGAAGACGAAGACGAAGACGAAGACGAAGACGAAGACGAAGACGAAGACGAAGACGAAGACGAAGACGAAGACGAAGACGAAGACGAAGACGAAGACGAAGACAAAGACAAAGACAAAGACAAAGACAAAGACAAAGACAAAGACAAAGACAAAGACAAAGACAAAGACAAAGACAAAGACAAAGACAAAGACAAAGACAAAGACAAAGACAAAGACAAAGACAAAGACAAAGACAAAGACAAAGACAAAGACAAAGACAAAGACAAAGACAAAGACAAAGACAAAGACAAAGACAAAGACAAAGACAAAGACAAAGACAAAGACAAAGACAAAGACAAAGACAAAGACAAAGACAAAGACAAAGACAAAGACAAAGACAAAGACAAAGTTTCAGTTTTTTTCATTGAGTACCTAGGTACATAGCTATAGCCTGTACACCTACCTATCTACTTGTCTTTGTCTTTGTCTTTGTCTTTGTCTTTGTCTTTGTCTTTGTCTTTGTCTTTGTCTTTGTCTTTGTCTTTGTCTTTGTCTTTGTATTTGTCTTTGTCTTTGTCTTTGTCTTTGTCTTTGTCTTTGTCTTTGTCTTTGTCTTTGTCTTTGTCTTTGTCTTTGTCTTTGTCTTTGTCTTTGTCTTTGTCTTTAGAATTGATCTGTGCGTAATATAAATAATAAATAGTCTATAATTATGTAGTTTTTGTTTATTTTTAGAAAAATATTTCATCTTCGCTCAATGTTTCCTCATCAAAGGTTAGCGTCTGACTGAGCCGTGATTCCGAACGAAAAAAAACGTCTGTGTGTGGTGGTACGTACGGAATCACGTACGTACGGAATTATGAATCGGGATTACGTCTGTATGTGGCCAGCCTTAATGAAGTAGATAAAAATCAAAATCAAAAAATCAAAAAATCATTTATTCAGTCTAGGCTGTTACAAGCACTTGTGAATGTCAAAGAAGCTACGCCATCGGTTCGCAAACCCTGAGCGGGAGACCTTGTAACGAGAAGAACCGGCAAGAAACTCGTCAAGGGCTGCTTTTTTCTCCCTGTATATTTCATACAGAGTCGTCAGCATTGAAAAATGAGCTCCACATTTAAAGTGAGGTCATTTTCCATCACAATAATTAACAAAAGTTTGTACACAATGGGTAGGTAGGTTGAAATTAAATACCTACTACATATCGGATAGGTAATTGTGAGAGTAAATAACTTTCAACTAGTTGAGAAATCAGTAATCACTATGTCTGCTACTCGAAAGTGCACCTAAGTAGGCAAAATTTACCAAAAAATACTTGAGACAAGACATAAAAAATAACAATAAAAAACGCAATTTTTACAATTCAATATGCGTTAAGATAGGTACTCAGAAGCAGACCCATTCCCACTGGCAGCACCCGTTCACGAGCATGACGCGTGGACCAGCCATCGCTTCGCTCAACCATATTTGAGGGAACGTAACGACCCGCCCCACACGACACCACCGCAGAAATGATTAAAGAGAGCATGACATACTTAGGCTACCCATCCTAAGGCACTGAATTGAAAACTAATATCCAAAAGCTTTTCATAGGCCTTTACTTACAAAAACTACTGACTATAGAAAGCAAAATGATTGCAATAAAAAAAAAAAAAAGAGAAATCAAAACAAGGTTTACTTGCCTATTAGTTTTATGTTTTGAGTAAGAAGTGCCATACATATTGATAACATCAAACAGAGAAAAAAAAAATATATAAATATACGACGCCCTTAGTACAAGCAGACAGAAGCAGACCCATTCCCACTGGCAGCACCCGTTCACGAGCATGACGCATGGACCAGCCATCGCTTCGCTCAACCATATTTGAGGGAACGTAACGACCCGCCCCACACGACACCACCGCAGAAATGTTTAAAGTGAGCATGACATACTAAAGCTAAAGCTAAAGCTTAAAGATAGGTAGGTGTACAGGCTATAGCTATGAAAAAAACTGAAATTTTCAAAATTTTACCTGGATTATTCACGAACACTTCCTCTACCTATTAATTTTCTTGTTCTACCTACAATTTATTCGAAAATAATATTACTATTATAATATTACTATTTGCTTGATCAAAAATAAACAACACCGAATTCAGTGTCAGTCAACTTGTCTTATAAATATTTGACTTAACAACAGTTGCTATGGCATTTCCATGACAACCGTTATTTGTATTACTTATTAATTTTATAAGGTACTACGCCAAAGAAAATGTAATCACTTAGGGTTTGATACCTAAGATCAACACTCTGCGTGGTACCTACGCTACCATTATTTTATTTTACGTATTTTCAAATAAATATATTAGTTAAAGTCAAAGAAAAAAAATCTATGTCTATGGTTAAAAGTCTATGACTTAATTTTTGAAAATGGAGAAATATGATGTAGTAACTTCTTTTTCAACACACTTGCTCGTAAAGTGAGCCCTAATACATCGCTTTTAGGGCCATAAACCGAACTATAACAAACGCGTGCAATAATATACAATGTGTAACAGAAAGGGGGTATCAACCCGAAAGGAGGTCAATGTACTTGTGAAACTGAACACCCTCCAACAGAAAAAAAAAATCAAATCGAAAAAATATTTTGTACTTACTTTCCATAGAAAATTTTAATTTGCCGCCAACATTTTGTATGGAGAATTCAAAAAATAGTACATTATGAGAAAAGTTAGCTTAGGTTGCTCATTGCACACAAGGCTGTGGGTTGCAGCCCGAGCCGCAGGCGAGGGCGTAACTCAGCCGAGTGTGCAATAAGCAAAAGCTCACGAGTTTCATACGACGTTTTTCAACACATTTGCGAGGAAAAAACAAAGTAATTTACCACACAGCAACAAATACGACAAAAACAAAATATGATAATTATGAGAAAAGGCGCGCAGGTTTTTTTTTGTTTTTTTCAAACACTAGTTCGTAATAGAATTAACCCTACAAAGTTAAATTAGTACCTTACTGCAAGTTCTATGCGAGTAAACAGAGCATTCCCAATTTAGCCGGGTAATACAGTTATTTTTTTTGACAACAAAGAGGTTTTATGCTGCTGAAAATTCATATACACTTTTGGAATAAATAAATGTGTAAGTCCTTAATTATGTCAAATAAATATAATTATTATCAAATTATTCATAATTATTTATAATAATAAAATAATAATACTTACGTTTTTTTTAACGCTTTACTTGCGCTTTACAATGTTTTTTATACATAGTGCTAAGGAGCAATCACCAACTCTTAAGATACAGGATTCGTCCTAGTTTAGGAGTTGGAGTTATTTTGTTTTTAACTGTAAAAATCTTTGTATAATAATGTAAAGTAAAAATGTAATGTATTCGTTTTGGTTGAATAAATTATTTATTATTATTATTAATTCACAATATTTTGTTATAAAATATTAAAATATTTGCATTTTGTCACTTAAAATTATAATTTTGAAGTATTAGTAGTAGGCTGTATGCTCCTCACCCCTTTGTTCGCAAAATATTCTTGCGTTGGGCGTGTAAAAAAAACGTGCGCGCCTTTTCCCATAATTATCATATTTTGTTTTTGCCATATTTGTTGCTGTGTGATAAATTACTTTGTTTTTTCCTCGCAAATGTGTTGAAAAACGTCGTATGAAACTCGTGAGCTCTTGCTTATTGCACACTCGGCTGAGTTACGCCCTCGCCTGCGGCTCGGGCTGCAACCTAAGCTAACTTGTCTCATAATGTAGGTACTATTTATTATGATAATAGTGAGACATCAACTAAAATGATGCAAACTACTATTGTCATTTTGTGTTAAAAATAGAAATTATTTTGCTTCGTTGTTTTAATCTAAGGCTCTATCTAAGGCCACAGAATAACTAATTGCTGGCTTCGACAGGCTTTAAAACGAATCTTGTGGGTAGAAAGCAAACAGGCAGTCAATGCACTCTAGGCTGTGGCTTAATTTTAATTATACAGCGGGAATGCAATAAAAAACAATACGGTAGCGTTTTGTTATTTTGTTTTAGAAACAACTTTGTCGCCTTTTAACTTCAAACAATGCTCTTGTGGTCATCAATATACCCCTAATAGATGATCGAGAAAAAAAGACAAGTCAACTGAAAAGATGGAAACAAGAGGCAACATTATAACATGCAGTCGGAGGCATGCATAAAGAAAGTGACATTATGAATGATTTGAGTTATATGCCTCCGACTGCATGTTTATAATGTTGCCTTTAATATTTAATCTTGTTTCCATCTTTTCAGTTGACTTGTCTTTTTATGCAGGCGGGTTTTTTTTTTTTTTTTATTTATTTCTTTTTACTTATTATGTATATTACGGTCATTTTACGGTCTTTTTGAAAACCTTATAATATGCCCTTTAATTTGACACCCATATTGCAGTATTCTAAAAAAATTTTTTTTTTTCACTACGTAGGTATACAATACACCTCACAGCCGCTATGTTGGTTTTTTTATAACACCACCTTCTTAAGAAAACTTGGGATGACAAGACAAATCTAACGATATGTTATTCATAGAAATCCGTTCAGCCGTTTAAAAGATATGAGGTAATAAAGAATATTACATACAAACAAACAAACATACTTACAAGGTACGCGCGAAAAACATAACCCTTTCTTTGCAGTCGGGTAAAAAACGCGCGTAAGAAAATTCGAAAGAATAATTTCAGCGCCATCTACCGAAAAGTGAAATGAAATTTTCCATAGATAAAATTACTCTTTCGAGTACTTTTACCCGCATTTTTTTCCTCGATATAGGTATATGTTCGTGCTAGGGGTACTCGCATAGGTTGGTGTGTAGTGCTATTCCACACAGACTTTTAGCAACGGGGCGACGGAACTTTCCGAAGGAACACCGGTATATATATATAAGTAGTTCAGGCAAAGAACGCTCAAAAAAGAGGGAAAGGCGTGGAACACAATTTTTGACTTCGTAACATTGTTTGGACCTGTTAGGAGGTGAACATATTATCAAAAGTCCCTGCCCGTAGCACAGAATATATAATAGTACTAACGCCCGTAGTCTCTATGCCGGGGCGAGGGGGGGGTTTGAAGGTCCCATTTTTCGGTTTTTCACATATATCTCGAAAACTATACATTCCAGCGACATGAGTTTTTTTACAACATGAAAGCTTGTTAAATTTGCTATATGTTTAATTCAGTAAAATTTTTCGATATCTTGTATAGTCACAGAATACAAGTGTATAGTTTTCGAGATATTCACTACCTATTAAAAGTCTGTAATTTTATAAAAAAAAAATTGTTTCACATTTTTACCCGACTGCAAAGAAAGGGTTACCTATGTGTTTCGCGCGTATCTTGTAAGTATGTTTTTGTGAATTTGAATTGAATCATTTATTATATAATTTACATTATTTAGTCTTTCTTCGCCCTCAAGTGCACCACAGCTTAACAAATTGAACAGTCAAATCAATTATGCATCGTTCGTCTCTTTGATCGATAATTGCGAAGACATAGGCAAATGACCCCGACTTGCTTTTACCAAACCCACTAGGTAGTAGGTAAGTATTTAATTAAATGTAGGCGAGACGATTTAACTAAAGCCTCTAATCTTCTCTTAATTATTGTTTCTGGAAACTTTTTCTAATAAAAAGAATGAACATGGACACCTTTTTCCAACTATGCAGTTTAGCTAAGTACTAGGTATTTGACAATAATTGTCAAATAGTACTTAGCTAACAGTAGGTACAGCTAGGGAATGCAAATCCGTATATGTTTCAAAATCCGGATTTTTAAGAACGGATATTTGGTCAAATCCGGATATTACGGATGTTTTATATAAAAAAAATCTTTTTATAAAAATACATCATTTCTGTCCATAGTTCACTAATGTGACAAATATCGAACGGTAAAAAAAAAAATCGCTTATAAGAACACACAGTAGAGAAGTCATATTAAGTTCTATTCCGAAGCGTTAGAAAAATCGCAAACAAACATGAAAGCAACCTAATAAAAACGTGTTAAAATAGCAACCACCAAGCTAGTGCGAGAAACAATGTGTTCCACTTATAGCAACTGAGTGAGTAGCAATTGGGCGAATAACAAACACTCGATTGCTCGAAGTGGAATACTTCCAAGAAACTTGCTCGTTTTAATTTTTTGTAACATTTCTTATTATTCGAAAAATCCGAATTTGATTTACAAATCCGGATTTGGAAGTCTAGTAAAAATGTGCGGATATCCGGATTTTTCGGATTCGGTACGGGTTATCCGGGTACAGCACACCGCCACAAAATAGTGTGACGCCGAGACGTAACTACACGTTTAGTTCGTGCAGAAGCGACGACACGCACGAATTTTTCTACAAACAAAGTTTAATGGTAATAAAGCAAACTGTTTCGCTGTATCATGAGTCGTCAATTCGTCATTCACTGGTTGAGTCGAGGGTCCGACATGCGTAGAAACTGTCGGCCTCAGAATCGTTATAGCTCATCCCAGTACTAGCTCACAGTCAGTATACCAACTCTGAAATTGTGAAAAAATTCTGCTGTTTAATGTTTATACATTTTGATATTTTCGTTATTAATTTTTGTATTAAACAGCTGATTTTTTTTCGTGATTTCAGAGTTGGTCCCGTACTTGTCCCAAGTTGAGCTCCATATATATACAACACATTCAACATTCTCGGCATTAGGGGTTTTTTTGTAACACGTTGTTTAATGTAAAACAACATCTCTACACTAAAGTCTGGCTAGCAAGTTTAGCGTGTCATCTCAAACCCGCTGCAAGTAAATTATTATTTTTTTACTTTAAAACCATAAAACATTCAAAATACTGCGGAATAGGTACCTAAGTATCAATTTTATACTTTCATTGTATTTTTTTAGCTTGTACTTTTGTGATAATATTGCTATTTCGCAGTAGGTATTTTGAGTGAATAAAGTTTGAAATTTTTAAATTTCCCGCGGGTTTGAAATGACATTGGGTGCATTCTGCCAGACAAATCTCTGAATCATCGATCGCCATAGAATACATTGAATGATCGATCGGTCACTGGGTACATTCCCGGACCTTAATTGCTGAGCCATCGATTGCACTAATTATAGAAAGTAAAAAGAAATTAACATTATAAAATGACGTAGGATAATTCTATAAACCGGAACTTCCTATTCCTAATCATAAGTCCTGAAAAAATAGGTAGCCGTTAGCCAACCAATCATCCGTCACTCCATAACTTTGACGTCAGCCAATCAACACGCACAAAATGATGGGGTAAATGTATTCTATGATGATGGTAATTCGCGATTTACCTAATGACGGGTCCATAGCGCTTGGTTTGCTCTACACAATCAATAAAAACATCTCAACATTAAGAAAAAAGTATGAGAATTTTGTTTGACCCCGGCATAATTACGTTACGCTGGATTTTTGTTAACAATTCAAATTATAAAGATATTTGTACGAATATCTTACCACATAAACAAATTATTAGCTATTGAATTTTTAGATTTTAGCATTCACAATGCTTTTTTTTAAATTTGAGATTTTTGTATTCACAATGCTATTTTAATATATTAAATTACTTAATATAATTGAAAAAACTTAAAAAAAACCCGCATCCTTAGGATTCTGTCCCAATGCATAATAAAATTGCATAATGCATAGTGCATTGGGCCGGAATCCTAAGGGTGCGGGTTCGAGTCCCGTCTGAGCTGCTACGGGTGAGTCGATTTTTTCTAGTATTTTTTCAATTATATTAAGTAAGTAACTTAAATTATTAGCTTCCATAGTTAAAATGTATACTGTGGTGATCGATGACTTAGCGCTTGGTCTGCTGGAATGCACCTATTGTCGGTATCTGTCACCAAACTGTCAGTCACCATCAGTCACTGTCACTCACTGTCAAGTCAATATTACGAAAAAAGAAAGAAGTGGTGGATTTGCTTTGCTTGCATTTTTAGTTTTGGTTTGGGTTTGTTTTCATTATTATTACAAAAAGTATTCACTTTTACTAAAAGTTATAAGTATTTATATTTAATGCAATGTCTTTTAATACAAAGGACGTCACTCTCAAAGAGGATAGACCTAAAACACTATTGCTTCAAAAGCATTCTGATTATTTAGCCACTTACGGTCAAAACAAAGATGACTATGAATTTTGTATGACTGAATATCTAAGGATGTCTGGAATTTATTGGAGCCTCACAGCAATGGAGTTAATGAGCCAATCATCAAGGTATGCCTAGGATTACTAGCCCATCTAAATGCCTAAATATACATGGTTTCAATGATGCGTAAAAATTATTTCTCCTTTTTAAATTTCCAGAATGCCCAAGAATGAAATAATTGAATTTATCACATCATGTCAAGATGGTGAGAGTGGTGGAATATCGGCAAGCATTGGGCATGACCCTCACATGCTCTACACATTGAGCGCAATTCAGGTACTTACCTACTTATTATAATATGGTGGTGGTCACACCAGTTGATTTTCATAGAAATAAGGTTAACTTTGAAGCCTTGGTTCTCCGTCAAGGATTTATCGAGCTGTGATCTGATGATAGCTATCCAGGTAGTGACTGAAAGATATCCAGATCACTATACACATCCAACTGATCTTATTAACATTATAACAGATGTATGGATATGTTTAAAAAACTGGGAAAAGAGCAAAAAATGTATGGAAAACCTGAAACTGCAAATTCTGATCGACACATCTCTTAAAGTTCAAGTTCATCGATCTGGATCTCCTCCAAGGGGAATTGCCTTGTGCCACCGAATTGACACAGAAAGTGACAAATTGTCTTTTTTACTAACGTAATATAAAGTTATAGTTACTAACAATATTGTTCAGATATTATTATGTTTTAGTTTTTAAGGTACAGCTTGACCATAAAGAGTTGACAAAAATTCAGGGCGCCACTTTCTATGTAAACACGTCAAAATCACGAATAATTTGGCAACACTGACTAAATTTTGTACTGAAAAATTTTAATGCCATTTTATTTAATTTCAACTCTTTATGGTCAAACTGTATGTATCTATGGACCATTGTTGCCTCATTATAAATAAATAAATAAAAAAATAAACAGTTTGCACCAAACTATGTAAAAATTGTAATTTCGATTTGTTTAATTTGGTTTTGGCGAGGAACACAGTAAATCAGTCAATCAGTTTTTTGACTATTCGTTTTTGTTCTGTATCTGATTTGTATAAATACTGTTAACATAATTTAGGTAAATGAGACAAATATTGTATTATATTAGGTACCTAACTAACTCATGCATACCATAATTCATAATGAATGAGTACATTACAAATTGTCACTACATAACTTTAAATAAAAATAACCGCTATGTTTGCTATTTGTGGAGTTCTGTAATTGGCTTTCTGTAGCTATTATTTGTTAACTATTCTGTAACTCTAGCTGTTGAACTTCCATTAAATAAAAATAAAAATAAAAAAAACTCATGGTAGGGCCACTGTTTTGATTTTTGATGGTGATTGTTTTATTTTCAGGTACTTGCTATGTATGATAGACTAGATGCTATTGATGTGGATAGTGCTGTCAGATACATATCATCTTTGCAACAAGAAGATGGCAGCTTTTATGGTGATTATCAATAGAAACTACCTATTACATAGTTACATACTTGTTCTAAATTTATGATCTTCTGCTGCCTTATTAATAAACAAAGAGTAAGTTTAGACCTGGTTTAACAAAAAATATTGTTTAGCAAGTCCTTACGTTTGACGACTCAAAGCATTATATTCCTAAGCAAACTTTTTGGTTAAACTAGGCCTAAAATTACACTTCGTTTATAATAAGGGGCTGACGTTTAGTATTTAATAAATTGTTAATTATTATTCCCTTTTCACAGGTGATAAGTGGGGTGAAGTGGACACCAGGTATTCTTTCTGTGCCGTAATGGCCCTATCCTTACTGCACAGACTAGAAGCGATCAATGTAAATAAAACTGTAGAATTTGTCTTGAGCTGTATGAACTTTGATGGTGGTTTTGGTTCCAAACCAGGATCAGAAAGTCATGCCGGTATGTATTTAATTCTTACTTATTAGAAAAAAAAATGTTAATGTTATTTTATCTTCAAGAGCCATTAAATTAAACATTGTTTGATGTTTATAAAAAGGCAATCTTTTGAAAATAGGGTGCGGGCCCATATGGAGCAGAACAGCTAAATTAAGAGAAGATTGGAAAATGCGGGAGGAAGCCTTTGTGTTTCAAATCACGCTGACATCATAAATAATTGTTTTTTTGTATTAAATTTTTGATTGTGTAAATTAATAAGTTGGCAAAAAAGGCTGATAATAAATAAATAAAATAAAAAGGCAATTATGGAAAAATGGATCATGTTCAATAAAATCTTCTGATTTCAGCCTTCAGTCAGACTAATGGGCCCTACACAAGTGCAGACCCGGCCGAAAGGAACGAAACAATACAAAAGAAAACCACATACAACAACTTTCCCTTTCCATTGTATTGCTCCGTCCCTCTCGGCCTCTCCGGCTGCCTGTGCACATACATAGGCCGCCCGAGAGGCCGATGTGGTGTGCCCCATCACTTTTATGAGTTTTTATGGATGAACTTTGAAGATTAAACTGTTGTGTAACAATGTACCTATACCTAATAGCTAAAGACATGGTTAAAAATTTAAAAATTATTAGTAAAGTAATGCATAATGTTCCTTGCATCCAGGTCTCATCTACTGCTGTGTAGGCACTCTTTCCATCTGCAAACGCTTGGACGCTTTGAAAGCTGATGAGCTCGCGTGGTGGCTGTGCGAGAGGCAGCTGCCCAGCGGTGGGCTCAATGGACGACCGGAAAAGCTGCCTGACTTGTGCTACTCATGGTGAGAGAGAATTTTTATTAACATTATTTGGTAGAATTAATTGACAAAGCAGGGCAACACAGAATTTATTCATAAAATGTCTGTAAAAATCAAATTCGCTGAAACATTTTATAGGGAATAAGCTCCCATATCAATAGAAAATGTTCAGAATTTTTGATTTCATAAAAAAAATGTAAAAAAAAATAGCAAAAGCACGGAAGCAGAATGGTGATGATTCCTTAGTCATCTCCTGTCCTGCCACAACCAAAACATGAATTAAAAAACAATTACATTTAGTATCAAAACTTTTTTAATAAGCATGTTTTCGTTGTGGCAGGAGATGGCCAAGGAATCATCACCATTCTGCTTGCGTACTTTTGCAAAGACGACGTTATTTTATTTGTTCAGAATATTTTCACGCAACCGAAAATTCTTTTACGTTTTTCTATTGATAAGAGTAATTTTACACCTCGTTTAACCAAAAAGTAATGTGGGAGTTTATTCCTAAATACAAAAAAAAATGGCTAATTTGATTTTTTCAGACATTCCCCACTGGCTTCAATGTTTTATATTTTTACAGGTGGGTCATGTCATCCCTCTCAATGCTAAACAGGATTCATTGGGTGGACAAGAAAAGTTTAGAACAATTCATACTGGCTTGCCAAGACTCCGAGACCGGAGGCTTCAGCGACCGTCCCGGCGATATTCCCGACCCATTCCACACGTTATTCGGTCTAGCAGGTCTCTCTTTATTAGGAGATACTAGTATCAAACTCGTGAATCCGACATATTGCATGCCTCAAGAAACCATAGACAAGCTGAAACTACAACCTCAAGTGCTACATATTTAAAAGTATTAGAATGTATATTATATTTATTGTAAAGTGTAAATGAAACTGACATTGTAAAGTTAATATAATTGTCTAAGTTAATTATGTATGTATTTTTTTAGTTTTTCGACCCAAACTGCTACACTTAACAACCCAGCTGATATATTTCAATATGAATCATCTTCCGCGCATATACGGTGCGTTTATTTATGTATAAATGTGTCAAAAGAACCTAAACAACTTCGGGCCACAGAGGAAATAATCACTACGTTTTACTTCGGGCCCCAGCCCAGCAAATGCAAATATTCCCGAATACTCCACATAAATCTTATAATAAGAAAAAGATGTACAAGCTGGATTCCTTCTTTGACTTACATAAAACGAAAACAATATGTTGACATGGCAAAAATGTGCTCTATGGCAATCGGTGATTCAGCGATTAGTTTGCTGGAATGCAATGTATGACAACTGAACTGACAGTGACAGTCGGTTTGTAAAAAACACAGAACACATACATACTCCTGTAAAAAATGTAAACAAACAAAACATAACCTCAAACCAAGTTATTTCTTAAATTGTTATAAAAATGCGTTCAGATTTTCTAATGCAATTGATTATCCTAAATTTAGGAGTCCAGTCTTTCACGTTATTTATGTATCTTCATTACTGCCTCCAATTACAGCTTGCAAAATACTTCACCAAGTTTGAGACTGCTTACGATTATATTATAGGTAAGTTAAAAGAAAATATTTAAATAGTTTGCTATTTATGCAATATAAATGACAGAGAAACGCATCAATTGTTTCCATGATAAAGTTAGGTAACTTCTAACTGTGGGTGGGGTGTACTTAATTTACAAACACGAATTAAACATAGCTATATAAGTCAATCTAATAACTGCCGAGCCACTGAGGTATAAACCTGACTCTCCGACCCAATGTACTAACGTAATGTAGTTCAGTGTGCCGAGCTCATATTATTGTAGCAGACTAACACAGTCACAAACTTTGGTTAACATCGTTAACATAGACATAGGTATATTAAGTCATCTACCTAAATAGGTACCATAGTATAGTCAAAAGTTCAGTTGCTAATAAAATTATGTAGGTACTTACAAATTATTTTGCAGTCGGTTCTGGATCTGGAGGGTCAGTGATAGCCCACAGGCTGGCAACCGAGACCAATTTCTCATTCATCGTGATAGAAGCAGGAGGTGGGAGCAATGCACTCTTTGAAGTCCCCGTGCTGGGCCCAATGTTGCATAACTCGGTCTTCGACTGGCAATATGAGACTGTGCCACAGGAAAATGCTTGTTTGGCTATGAATGACAAGGTGTGTAAAGCAAAATATTGTTTTTTTACACTGTGTCTAGTGTTAAATTCTTGACATAAAATGCTGTTGGCCTTACCACAAAAGATTTTAAAATACTGTGTGATGCTGTCTCTTTCAAATAATATTGACAAAAAAGCACCACACACACAGCATCACATTTAACCTACAGTGTTTTAGCTAAATACTTGTTAAACAGTGTTTTGTGGTAAGGCCGTGTATGTTTAATAATTATATCTTAATAAGTTTGAATGAAATAGTAAGTAGTTTTTGTAGATCACCTTTATATAATAGCTTCTAAAGCCTAAAGTAGTGAGTTTTATTATAATTCTTTTGCTTTCAATTCTTTTCCTATAAGAAAACCAATATTATATTTTATAATATATTTTCCTACCAATGGGAAACTGATAAGTGAAAACTGCAATAATATTTTTTTTTCAGAAATGCAAGCTACCTCAAGGCAAAATTGTGGGTGGATCATCAAAATTAAATAACATGGTCCATGTCAGAGGTAATGTTACACACTATGCAGAATGGTTTCATGGGAAATATGATGAAGATTATATAAATAGTCACTTTGATTTAGTAGAAAAAAAAATGTTATATTTAAGCGAAGTTCAATTTGAAAGTGAACTTGCAACAGCTATTGTAGAATCTGCTGAAGAGTTAGGATACAAAAGGTTAGGATCGGATTTTAAAATAGGGTACAGAAAAAGTAAACTTTCCCAGAAAAATGGTAAAAGATGGACAATTGCAGATAACATAGATTTGTCCAAGCATGTACTTAGCAATGCATTCGTAGAAAAAGTTTTAATACAAAATAGTGTAGCTAAAGGTGTGAGTGTGGCCATTTCAGATAAAAGTTACAAAATATTTGCTAAAAAAGGAGTTATATTATCTGCAGGTACTTTTAATACACCTAAAATCCTTCAGTTGTCTGGAATTGGTCCTTCTATCCTGCTTGATTCTTTAAACATTCCAATTGTTAAAGATCTACCAGTAGGTTACAATTTACAAGATCATGTAAGCAGTGGACTTGACTTAATTTTATTCAATCAATCTCTATCAGTAAACGCAATGAATATGTTAGAGCCATTCCATGTTTATGAATATTTTTTCAATGGGAAAGGGCCCTTAACTACAGCCGGTTGTGAAGCTGTAGCATTTTTATCTTCTAAGGATGATAATATACCTGATATTCAGTTCATGGTAATGCCAGTGGGTTTATCTGCTGATAGGGGAAGTCATTTAAGATTAGCTATGGGTATAAGGGACTCGGTGTGGGAAGATTACTTTGAGAAAAGTTTTGATTACCATTCAGCAACAATACTACCCATCGTCCTACACCCCAAAAGCAAAGGAGAAGTGCATATTGCAAACGGAGACCCTAAATCACCCCCAATTATAAACCCTAAATATCTGTCACACAATGATGATGTGAAAACTTTAATAAAAGGCCTAAAATTAGTTCAGATGTTTATAAGCACTTTAGCTATGAAAAAATTAGGTGCTTCTATCAACCCTCAACATTTTCCGGGTTGTGAAAATCATACTATATTCTCCGATTCTTATTGGGCGTGCTATGTTAAGCATTTAACATTGTCAAGTTACCACCCTGTAGGTACATGTTCAATGGGCTTTACTAGTTTGAATAGCGTTGTTGATACTTCCTTTAGAGTTTTTGGTATTAAAAATTTGTATGTAGCCGACGCCTCAGTGTTACCTACTTTGCCTAGTGGCAATATAAACGCGGCAGTTGCAATGATGGCCAGTGTATTTTTTGACCAAAGTATCAAAACCATTAGTAATATTAGTATGATGAAATGTCACAAGAATCAGTTATTTTATGAATTAATTTACAAAACTTGTCTTAAACCATTATAGTACTTATCAATTATTTATGTAAAATTGTAAAGAAAGTAAACCTCTAGTCATGACTGAATTAAAATATAAAATTTCCACTTTTGTGTTTTAAATACCATACCATAAAAATAATTTTGTTTTCACTACTGTCACTATCGTCACCTACCGGCTTGCTTCCGAACTACTAGGTAATTAAAAGAGTGCAATTTGAAACGTTTGAAACTTTAGTTGGCGCCCAACGTGGAACCGTGAACTATGTTTTTCTTATTTAATGTATACTTTTGCTTCTTAAGTTTTAATGATTTTTTAGAACTACCAATAGTCAGAAATTATGCGTCACTTTAACTACCTACTGAGCTTATTTAGTACTCTACTTATATTGCTTTTTTACTACTTATGTTTCTTCACGTTAGCTACCAAACTTTTGCTAAGCACTTCATAAACTAAAAGAATAATTGAAAGGTCCAGATAGACAAAATAAAGCAATTTTCATAAATTGATTTCAAACTTTATTAGTTATTAAGGACACTTCTAAACAAGAAATACTGTGTTACATATTTTGAGCTTCGTTTACAAAACAACCATTTCATGCTATAATATAGATAAGTATACCATTGATTAAAATTAAATTTTGTAACATAAAGAATGCATGCGATTATACATACCTCTACACACATAGTAGGTACTTAAGTTATATATTTTGTTAACTTTATTGCAGTACATTTACGATACACGTTTTTACGCCACACCATGATTGCAATTCCTGCATACTTTCGTCTGTTATCGTCCAAAAAATTAATGATTTTAAAATAAGTATATTTTAAGGAGGTACCCTGAGCGAAAGTGGCGCCGCGGTGAATTATATTTAATATTATAATTCTAATACACAGTTTTAAAAATGTTTATCGTGGAGATTTAAGAGCCCACAGTCTAGTATTTTAGACGGTATCGTTACATTCCCTCGTAGTCACTGCAAGAAGTAGATAGCAAAACTTTTAGCAAAAAGTGGCCGTTTTTTACACATTTGCCATCTACTTCTACGAATGACTACGAGGGCATGTACCTTCTAAAAATACTAGACCATGGGCGCTAAAATCTCCACGATGAACATTATTAAAATCTTTTTCTATTAATAACTTATTAAATAAAAGCCTCTGAGGGCGCCACTTTCGGTCATACAACCGCCTTAAGATTGCTCGACAAAACCCAAAAGATAGTTTTTTTTGTTGCTGACTGTACTACAAACAGAAAAGTTTAGATTCACAAGAAAAACGTTATTATCTCCCTCATTTCGTCATAATAATATTACTACATTTATGTATGTACCAAACCGCGGGGCGGACATTATTCTACTAGTAACTAATTACAAACTTATTACTAGAATTCTTATTTTTTACTACTAATTAAGTATCTAAAATGACCACCTTATCTCAAGTATCATTTTTATGTTCGTTTCACTGACTAGATTACTACGCTATATTAACTCTCATATTTTTCTTAAAAAAGCACACTGTCAACACAGTATAGATATTAGTGTCAACACAGATATAATACTTTAGTAGTCAATCAAGAATGCAAATTGATAAAGTATGGTCAGCAGCAAACCACTGTAATGTAACATTACAGCAAACATCAATAAAGTTTAAGAATTAGTTTCAAATATTTGAGTTTCAACTCAAATATACCTACGTGTTACAAAAAAAAACTCTAAAGCCGAATATAGTAGGTAGGGTACTATGCATGCATAGTATGCATTGCATACGACCCTGAAAACCACAACTTTTTTGCAATTTTTTTTTCTTTTCATGATAATCTGCATAGCGGCACAACCCTAGCCCAAAATTGTGTAATAATTGGGCTTAGCAGTTTTGTTTTCCATACAGATAAAATACAATTATGAAACACCTTGTGTATAGATTTGAACTCAAATATTCTTCTTTCAATACCTAGATTGTCAGTTTTGGGTGTGCTACTATGCGTACATGTGAGCAGAAAAGTTTAGGCCAAGATTATTGATAATTTTAAAATAATACTTTATAAATTAATATTCGTGAGCCCATTTTAAACTGACCACGTCGATGTCTAGTGTTAAACCTGCTACTGTTACTAATCATTTTTCTGTTATTTAATTTTACGTAAGTTGCACACTGGGTTATTGTTAATTTTAATATTTTTTACAGCTGATGTTTATTATATTTTATGTAAGGCACTCTCCGACAAATCCATTATAGTAGAATTGTAGATAAGAATAAAGTAAGCTGTGTGTAAATATTCTAACTCAAATACGAACTGTATTCTTATGCATATTTATATTCTTTAATTTAAATACAACTACTTTACAACATGACGTTAGTTACATACTAAGACACTTGTGGACGGAAGATTAAAAACATTTTACCTAAAACAATTAAAGGCTTTTAATATACGCCAATTCACAAACATGGTGCAATTTTAATACGATAAATATTCTATGCCATCAATTTGACACACACATTCTAAAAAAGTATACATATACAAATAAATATAATAAAATTTAGATATATCTTTTCAAATACAAAAAATGTGCTGAGCAAAGTTCACCCAATGCAGTAACTGCACTTTATTCTAATACTGGACGGAATATCTGATAGCTCATTCATTACGTTATTAAAATATTAATTACCTATACTAAATACAAAATATTGCCACACTTGTTAAATTATAATTCATAATATAACACTATATTTTTATATATTTTTTTACAATATAATACTGAGCGGTAAAGACAATGGACTTAAGTTTAGTATTACTTTCATAATTTATTCAATATTTGAAACAGAACACTTAAATAAAAAAAGTTTTAAATTGATATTTTTCAATTTACTTTCCTCGAATAATTACAGCACATATACGGTCAGCAACGAAAGTCGTTTAACATTTTAGTACTTCGTCATATTAAATTCTTTGACACTTGTCTTACAGTTTAAAGTAATTGGTCAATAAAGTTGCTATGACAAAGTACTAACATATTAAGAAACTTGTTGGTGACCGTACCTATATTCTTGTTTATTATCATTCCTTAGTTGAAGTGAAAATAGGTAGGTAAGTTAAACTATTGTTTTTTACGATTACGTACTATGCGAAAACTGATGTTACCAAATACCTATTACCTAGCTACATAAAAATGGACGGTTGCTTCGTTATTCACTGTAAAATAGTTCTAAATTGAATCAAATTGTAAATAATCATGTAATTTCATTATTTTCATTCAAAAATCTATGTTTGAGCGATAATTACTTGGTTGAGCAAAGTAACTCTATCACGATGTATTTTATACAGAACAGTGAGCTTAATAACAACACTAAAAGGCTTTTAAAATAAAGTACTTAAAATAAATATACATACTTTTAAAAAGTAATAAAAATTAAATTCTCTCTTTCGCTTAAGCCTTTCATGACTAGACTATGAAATTGTAACTATACAATACAACTAACATTTGTATAAACAAGAATCGAAACAACCTATAGGTCTACACACAAAGTTTTCTACTATTTATTACTATTAGTAATCAGTTTTTTTATATTAGACCAATAAGACACTGTTAAACACGACATCTTAAAATCGCAAATATTACCCACGGATTTGAATTCAAGTATAATCTTTTACTATTATGTATTCTGTTGTACTTATAATGCAGTAATTAAACTTCATCAATTACGAACTCTCATTTCTATTCGACACCAAAATGTTTAAAATTCTTGACTCAAAGTTTTTACAAGTTTTAACGTTTCCCAAATATTTAGTAATAAATCACAATCTTACTTGAAACACGAATCCAGATAGTTGTCCAGCATATCCAACTGCAAATCAGCCCAATCCGTTGGATTTAGAAGAAGGGACGATAAATCATCTTCTGGAATCAATGGCGGAGGCTCGACGGGTTCAACTATTACATTAGCGCCTATATTAGTCTCCATTTCCAACCCCGATATAGACTGAAGATCGCTCATGTTAAAGTCGGGCAGATGCAACGTCACAGAATTGTCTATATTCATTGCCATGTGTTCTACTACTTCAATAGGTTTAACTTGAGGTATGTTAGCCACAGCTACTTTGTCCTCGGATATAGCTTCTTTTGCTTCAAACGCGTTGTTGCTTTTATTTTTCTTCTGAGGCCTGTTCGATATGCGTTTAGTGCCTTCTAGATGAGCCAGATCTAATTTCCAAAATCCTCCTTTTCCCGGTTCGTGCTTTGACCGAGCTTCTTTCACAAACACTTTGTTAAGTGATAAATTGTGCCTAATTGAATTCTGTAAAGGAAATACAGTTAAATATTAGACTAACTAATTAACACGTAATGTTCAAATAGAAACGATTCTATCAAGTGCTGTCTGTAAACATTTTCCTCGTTATTTTATGGCACAATCTACAAATAAGTACGTGATATTTTAATCAAAAAGATACTGCCTTTTGACAAATCAGCATGAATGATTATAAATAAATCTAATGTTGCCGATATTTCCTCCCTTCAAACAGATCTGGATACTCAACCGTATCCAATTAGACGTAATCTTATCTTATCGAATGCTATAATATGCAGATTTTACGTTTATTAAATCATGAGGGCTTCTTTCTACTGACTCTACTCACTACCGAAAGATTAACGAGATAACACCACTCACCTGCCAGGTAGGGTCGGCGTTCCTGTAGTATTTGAAGTTTTCTCGAATCCAGGAATATATCGCGGAAAGTGTCAACTTATCGTTGTTGTACCGCATCGCCATACAAATAAGCGTGCTGTATGAGTAAGGCGGCTTCTTCTCACTGTTCGTCTGATATTCCTCTTTATTTTCTGTAAAATCTTTTTGACACTTCGCTATAGTCTGGTTGAACTTCTGGAGCCTCGTGTTCTGTGGCTGCACTTTCACTGGTGGGCTAGGTGACATGGGTGGTATTGGAAACTGAGGCACTGACATTATATTCGTTATATTTTGAAGCCATGTCAAATTCGTTAAATCCGTTTCATTGTCTTCGATTGGATTTTTCTCTATTATTTGCTTAGATTTACTCTTTTTAGATATTTTATCCCGATCTTCAGACACTGTTTTCGTAGTAACGGTTTCTTCTGGAGACTCGTTAGTGTCCATGGCGATATCATTTCGAGCGTAAGTCTCGGGTTGCTCGTATACATATTCAATTTCAACGGTGTGTGATGATTCTGGTACAGTATGGTCGACCGCGAAGTACGTGACCCCGCACTGTTCTCCTGCGTCTCCATAGAAATCAAGTGCAGACGTGTCCAGCATCTCGCCGGACGCCGGTGAAAGTCCCGATGTTATATGCATCTTGGCTCGCTACATCGCTCGCAATCCTTGAAAAGATGACAAAGAGAATGATGAGTCATTGGTAGCAATGAGTCGACAGTTTTCCATGATGAATAAAACTAGGTTTAGGATAATGAATAATAACTTTGATTGCTGCTGTCGCTTTTAACAGTAATTGTTGGAAGTTTGGTGTTCGGTGGTGCTTACTTGAAGGTGAAGATGTGGTGGACCAGCGGCGTGGTCGTCCAAGATGGACGAGGATCGATCGGCGACGGCGCGGAGCCGGCGTGACGTCGCGGCGGTCAGCGCCACCCTCCCTCGATCGAACTGGCGGGCGTGCAGCGCCGTGCGTATGTGCGACTGTGGTGGCGGCGCGAGCGGTTGTGGGCAGGTGCGCGGGCCCCATTGTTCCGAACAGGTGTGTGCCGCCCGATCGATATTTTTCCGCCTGCAAGAAGTCACCTCCCGCATCGACGATAGCTCCGGACAATTAGTCACGGTTATCTCTTCGGCAGACGTTGCGTCTGGCCCTGCGGGTACTTCCTATGCGTCTTCGGCACACTTATGCTAATGACAATTTTTTTTGACGCATGACATGACCCTTTTTTCTACGAATTCGTCCATTAATGTAATCGAATCGAACTGTTATTTGAAGAGAACAAATGGCGTCCTTCAGTGGACATTTTATTAAAAACGCAATCGAACCTGTCGTCGTCTACGAGTTGTTTTCGTAGCTACCCCATGTTTGCCTTGGACTCAATAATGACAGCAAAACTAATAAAACGTGGTTAAATGGGGTGACTGACTGCTGCCGTTTAGAAATATGACCTTTTAGAACACTTAGAAAATTTTAGTTAGAGACCTCGAACAGGAATTGAACTTGAACACAGCTCCTAGCAAAAGCCTTAGTAGGTATGTTTTATTAAATTAGGTTTCCAACTTATTTATAATAATAATTAAGTAAATGAGTTTACTGCATGCTAATAAGGTGCGATTCCGGTCGGAGCAATTTAGAAACCTATTTTACTAAATCCTAATGGTCTTAGATCTATAGGTATTTCTGATTTCCCTTTAGTTATCTACTTACTTTGGAATCAGTACAATGTTTTATGATGTTCAATATTTCAGTACCTATATACCTACCTAAGTACCTAAAACAGTGGACTCGAGTGTGCAACCTACTTAGTTCCTTTTTTTGCATTACCTACGATAACGCGATAAGAATCCCCTTGAAACGAATAGGTACCTCAGACTGTTGACCGGAATTAGCCCCAAACTTTAGATTTAATGTGTGTAAAGACCCAAATAAACATCATTGAGCCCAAGAGTCGATAACCTCGGCCATCAGCAGTCAGAATAAGTATACCTATGTACCAGTATTGTATTTCAGCACTTGCCTTCAAAGGTTGTTGCGCTTTGACCGCCAAAACTGTGTTTGAAATGCTTCCGTACAACTATTGAAATAAGCAACATTTTCCCTCACATATTTTTTCGATTCAAACCCCATATTTTCACAGTACACCCAAAATCCAATCGTGTTAATTAAATATTAACGCATTTTGTGCTCGACTGTACATTTGTGGAGTATCTTTTTGAAGAAATTCTGACCGGTTGGTGATCTTGACGATCTTGTAGAAGCATGATCGAGTCTGGAAAACTCTTCGATAGATGATCTGCGTCTGAAGGGAAACCTGCAAAATTGTCAGAAATTATTAATCAAATAATATTTTTGTACTTAAACATGTTTTTTTTATTATTGGGACATGAACGCAACGCAACCAAACTTATGCCAGTTAAGTAAGTAGTTGAGTACCTGATACTTATTTGTAATATGAAAAAAGTAACTAGTTAAGTAAGTACCTACCTCTTTATTTATTGTAAGTAAGTAGGTATTGTGTTTTTTAAGAAACTGATTTTTTTTTTGCTGAACAAAATTCATAAGCTCCTGCCTAATTAAATTATTGATTTTATGCGCTACGCGGACTTGAGTTTCGTGTAAAACTGGTAACGAAAGTACCTACCTATCTACTGAAGTACTTATTCCTTATTTACAAAAGGGCACGTGCGTCGGTGCAATGAGCGTTGCGTACGTACAATATTGCGAGGGGCTGCTGGGAACCGAACCGCGACTGGCACGGCATGCGGCAGGCGGCAGGCGTGCTGCGGCGAAGCACCTTGCGCGTGGGGCGACGTTACGCACTCATAGCAAAACTGTAATACCTACTTTTCTTTTGGAACCATAATTAGCAGATAATTTAATTGAATTCTGGTTCTAAAACACTTACCTAAATAAAAGTAGGGATCACAGTGCTATGAGTGCGTTTTTATCTGCTAAACGAGTGCTTTGTTATGATACTTACATGTCGTTAACTCTGATAAATTTCTTGCGCCCGTTCTTCTAAAAGACGTCGTAGGGAATAGGGAAAAACTGGACGATTAAAAAGTACTTTTTAGTGTGTCTATAAGTCTTTTTATACCACAAACCATAAGTTACTTAGTGTTTTATACTCACTATCCAAATTTTAAGTTTGTGTTTAAGTAGTCCATGAAACTTAACAACTTTCTCCAAGAAACAGATCACGTGATCTCTTTGATCTGTATGGATAAAGTCGATATTTTTTTACATAGGTATTTGGCAGTATGTTCCCTAAAGAAAGTTCTTCAGTTTCATAGACTGAACACATCCTTAAAATTTGGATGGTGAATACAAAATGATCCTGTCCTGTATGAACAACTTAACCCCTATACTATACTGAGCGTCCACATGTGGCTCACCTGTGAGGGTTGTCAGCAATCAGCGGGCAGTGGCTGTGTAATTTTATTGTTTTATTGCCACTTGGAGGGTCGCGCGCCATATGGCCATGCCCACTCGCCGTCACTGTGACCGATCAGGCATTATATAGCTTATCTATACTTACGGGTAATTTATAACACAGTCTAAGCGACAGTTTAAAGAAGATAGGTATGTAAGTGAAGAAAGGGCTGATTTTTCAATACTCAGATAACAGATCAGTCAGTTAAAATATTAACCAAATCTAATAAAAGTCATTCAAAAATGTGACAGTCCAAATGAATGACAAGCATTTTCAATTTGCCAGTATAATACGCTATCAAACGGATAAATCTCCATCTAGGCCAGCGAACTAAAATCTATGGAATAAGCATTCTGCTCAAAATATGGCACCATACGAAAAGTACAACTACGGCTACCTATGTGGATAGAGCTAAAAATGCTAACATTTATTTAATTAAGCAAAACAAAGCGTCTGAACACTGCTTGCTTATTAGCGACCATAATTTGTATACCTACTTATAAATATTTTGTATACTTAAACGAAAAAATAAGATACGTTTTTTTTGCATCTTTTACTGCCTTCTTTGCATCTTTTACACCATTTGACTATAAAGGACGTCATTTCTAGAATAAACTTCTCTATAATACAAACTGCAATTTATTGAAAAAAACACTAACGATAGTCACCGGGTGCGTGGCTGGCCCGACTAAAGCTGAGCGGGTTGTACTTTTTCGGCCCCGTGGTGCCATTTTTTAAGCAATATTTGTTTGCAATTACATTTCCATAGATTTTAGTTCGCTGATCTAGGCATTGAAAAATCAGCCCTTAGAAAGTTGACTTATTCGTCAGCTGGCAATTCTAAGCAACCACGCCGCAAAGACGATGTTTTACTTATTTTATTCAAATACTTATATAAAATTAAATGTGTTTTATTCGTCTGCGTGGACAGTTATTTCTCTATCCCTCGGGAACAGAAAATTTTTACCATTGAAAATGGTTATCAGATGCAAATCGTCTAAGACGTATTTTTGGCCATATCTCCGAGGATTTTGGGAGGATCGAGATAAGAATAGTACTAAAAGTTGAAGAATTTATCGAGACACGTGTAAACGTTTGAATTTTGAAAACCTACTGGTAACTTTTTTTGGAATTTTGCAAAATTCGGGTAAATTCGGGTTTTTTGGGGGGTGTTTGTTTAGTAAATTGTAAATATTTCAGAAAAAAAACAACTTAAGAAATAATAAAAAATGTGTCCTAGGGTGTTAGTTTGGCTACAACATGGCGGAAAAATTTTAGAAATCGGTTAATAATTGTGACCAGCCCCCCTAGCCAAAGTAACATTTGCAAATTTTCGTTATCGCTTCGCTTCGAAACATGTATGGATTTGACGTTTTAAAATTCGATTGTTAACGAAACCTTATGTCAATCCCATACATGTTTCGAAAGCGAAGCGATAACGAAGATTTGCCAATGTTACTTTGGCTAGACCCTCTGTAGCTGTAGGTGGTCCCTTTAGATTTGGAATTGTAGAGAAACCGGTGTTTCCGTACATAAAAAGTGTGATGTATCTTCTATGATTATTGACCGATCGTCGTGGTAATAGTGTTAAAAGATGCAGAAGCAGACGAGAAGTGCATTCGTTGGAATTTTGGTAATATTTTGGCCGCGTCGAGGCAGTCAGTGGGAGCTATAATCGTAAAAATAAATAGGTACTACCTAGGTAACTTTAAAAATATAAGGATTTTGTATTTGATTTGATTTTAGTTTTTCGTAAATTTTTGGGTTCATTTTCAATGCTCCGATTCTTGCGGGGACTGTAAAAAAATCTGTGATTTTTTCTGGATGAAGGTACCCTATGTCCTTTTCTGTACAATATTTTAAGAATATAATATTTTGCGAACAAAGGCACCTGACAACGTGAATACAAAATTTCATGATTATCGGTAAAGTAGTCTTAACGAGAAGGCGTTTGTTACGTACCTACTTAAAAAAAACATACTTTCGCATTTTATAGTAATCATAATAATGTACGCAAATATTAAACTGGGTATAAGATAAGAAATAATAAATGCAAGTTTTATGGTAATAATTATATTTTCAATATAAGTATAAAAATAACAATTATTCTCATCCAGCAACTATATTGGCAAATACAAACATGTGTTCACAAACGAGCAAACAGTGGTAAAGCGCGTTTTAGTCGACACACAAACAAACTAACGCCTTTAAAACAGTAATGGACACATCTGTTCATTACTGTTTCAAAGACTCATTTCTCGACTTGAACGTTACTGACACTGCAAAGTAAATCAACCCTTATTACTAAGTGACTGAGCATGAAATTATTTGGCAAGTTGTAAAGTTAGTCTCAGGACTGCAGATGTTCCAAGATCCAGCTGGTGCCGTTGATGAGGTTATCCATCTCGGCGGGCAGTGACGACAAGGAGTGGTTGTCATCGTACATGTATATTCTGGAACAAATTCTATGTTGTATCATTGAAGTTAAAAGTAAACATCACGGTCGAGAGAATTTAGAAATTCCTTTGGAAAGTAGACAAAGTCAACGTTTCGTAGTCCCCTGTTTCCTGCTACAAAACACTGATTTGATTACTTTTTTCATTAAAATGTTAGGAAAGAATATGGCTGTGTTCCATTTCTTTTCTTTTTTTTAAAAAATAATAAATAAAAGAAATACATCTTCAAAAACCAAAAAAAAAACATCCAGCAATCAAATTTGACGAGATTATAGAAAGAGATTATAGATATATCAGAAAGGCCTTTGGATACTTACACCTGAGGGCCTAGCCAAAGTAACATTGGCAAATCTTCGTTATCGCTTCGCTTTCGACACATGTATGGGATTGACATGAGGTTTCGTTAACAATCGAATTTTAACGTCAAATCCATACATGTTTCGAAGCAAAGCGATAACGAAAATTTGCAAATGTTCCTTTGGCTAGGAGGGCTGATATGGTTACCCGGATATACAAGTCATTCATTAGACCCATTTTAGAATATGCCTTTCAAGTTTGGAATCCCTACTTTGTTAAAGACATAGACTTACTTAATCTCAGCCAACAACTTAAACCAATTTAAAAATTGATAAGACAAACACCAACTTAAATAAAGTAAAATAAAGCAAATATTGCAGGATAAAGGCACTATCAGTTGCAACAACTGCTCGCCTGTTTAATAATAATAATATAAATTTTTAGACACCCCAGAAAATACAATAGATTCCTAATTACTTATAGCCTCTTTGTGTTGACCTGCGGTCCCACAAATGCTTAAAAACCAAATATTTGAGCAAAACAAAATAAGTTTAAAATAACAATAATAATTATAAAAAAAGCAAAACAAGTACTCAGCCAGAGCCTTTCTTTATTTTTTGATGCAAAAAGTTGCGGATAACCTACCCTACTTAGTAAGGAACTCCATTGGGTCCAAGTAGCTTTATATGTCAAGCAAAATGGTCAAAGGTTCACTCAAGCTAGTGATCTAACCCAAAGAAGCTTAAGATATCCTCGCAGACTAGTACTAGTAACTGTCCCACACTCGGCGAAATATCGGAAAAATTGCTATGTCACGTGTAAGACTATTTACAACAAATTACCAGGAGGCTTACCATCACCTTTTAGAAAACCATCATGTTTTATGAACGTTTTGTTATAAGCTTACAATAAGATTTTTCAAATTCGTACCACAACCTGCACAAAGTAATAATACTTTATTCCTGCCAAAGAACGAATGATGTTGCGAAATTGTCTATTCCCTGCTAGCCATCACTACGGCTTATTTGCTATTTACACTTGACACTGGCAGAAATTACTTCCAAGAGGAAAGTAGATTGCCAAAACAAAATAATAAGAAGAGAAAAATGGCCAAGAACGCGCTGAATGCGACAATTAAAAAAAATGTGTAAGCGCGCTTGTGTTTGAACTTTGTAAATTAATAAAATTTTATATTTTAAACTTAAATGTCGGACTTAAAGTAAGTAAATACAGATTTCCTTTCATCACCTTTAAACGCGCAGTGCTTTAGTTTAACTATTAAGTATTACTTCTTAATATACGACAATAAAATTAGAACTTCTATGGGAGTTTCTAAATTCCAATAAGGATATTGCTTCGGCCTATAATAGGTCGTTGCAGGCTAAAGAATACACTCGCACAAGAAAATGCAACGAAATTACAGCAACAGCAGCAGCTAATTTTACAGGGGACTTCAGCAGAGGTTTCAACTCCTCGATGAGGTTATAAACCAATTTCTTGGTAAGTCGATAACGTTTCACAAACTCAGCATCCTCTAATTCGAAGGGATCACTTTCTTCAACGCAACATTAGTCGACGCTGCCTTCGATTTCTATTGGTTTCTGCGTTATCGGCTTCCAAAAACTCAAATACTTCGTATTCACTTCACTGTCCATCCGAAAACAAGTGTGTCCATCAGCCATTTTTGATGTCCCCACTGCTGGGGCACATGCCTTCCTTATGGGTGGTAAGGAGGATGGGCCATAACCCACCACGCGGGCCCAATGCGGATTGGTGAGTGTTAACGACTGCAAATGCAGCCGGGACCAACGGCTTAACGTGCCTTCCGAAGCACGGAGGAGCTCGTGATAATAAACCCTTGCGAACGTTGCTTAACTTCCGCAATCGCTGGGCCAGGCGCTAAACCACTGCGCCGCCGAGCTCCTCCGAAAACAAGTATTTGTTATCAAATAGAAATGAAACATAACAACTATAATATTACATTCACAATGAAGAACAATATGTATAAAAACGTTTCACTTACTGTTTATGACGCAAATTCCAATTTCTAAATAAAATAACTCAAAATAGTTTTGTTTCCGTCGAGAAAAAGCAACTTTTTTAAGACTGCAAAATTTCTCAATATTTGACACAAAAACAATAATGCTAGCTGTCAAAAGACACGTCGTGGTACGGTTTAGGTGAACGATTGAACGATGACGTCACAAAACTTCCAACGGAAACATTATTACAATAATCATACTTTATGAAGGTCGTGGTACGAAATAGCATGGTAAGAATGTTATAATACTGCGCTAAGACATGGCAGTAGGCACCCAGATAGCTTCAAGGACCTTCCTACTAGTCGATTAAAATTTTATTGCGCAAATGGTTAGTGGACATGGCTGTAATGAATAAAAAATGGGATTTATGGTCGATAAGAGATTATAAAAGGTTAGGTACCTATCTAAATTTTGATTCTAATTTTCATATTTTAGACAATAAATTTTAAAAAACTACCTAACCATCAGTTGACTACAACAAATTCAATAACTAATATGTAATGACATTATGTAATTTATTATTCAATTTAATCCTTAATAACATTAATATTTTCTGTTTATGTTTGCATGCTACTTAAGTTGGCTAAATAGGTTAAGCTTCTGATACAACTACTTTTAAGATCACCATTTGTACCCTATTTAAAGCAAATAAAGATATTTGTATTTGGCCTTTTTCATAGGGCAAGTAGATTGAAGTACTTGCTGATTACCTACCTAGTAGGAACTCCATTGGCCTTCAGTCTCCTGGCGTACTCCAGCCCCTGGTACATGGGCACCCTCTTGTCCCCGCTGCCCAGCATGAGGCAAGTAGGCGCGCGCACTTTATGCACGTGTACGAGCGGGGAGCAGCGCCTCATAGCAACCAGCTGTTCTTCAGACACCGGGCCTTTCTCGGAGAACTCGAAACCGGCTTCGACTGCACACCTGGGGAATGTTATACTGTACACCTTAATGTGATGGAATAAGGACTAAAATCAGGCTACTAAACAGCATTTTTCTTTAGCTTTTTTACAAGAATGTATCCGCCAATGTTATTGGTGCATAATCATGGGCTTTGATTGATAACCTGCGTAAATAAGAAAACAATCTGTAAATAAATAGCGACCACTTGTGTGAGCGAGATAACTTGACCCACAATATTATGTGTGAGCGAGACAGCATGACCGCCGGCCGCCATTTACTTACAGATTGTTTCTTTATTGCAGTTTCAAGTATCAAGCTTAATAAACAGTGAAAGTAATTTGAAAGATGAATTTTCATGTAAGGCCATCCAATGTTTTCATATAATACAAGTTATTTAATATAATTCATTTACTGACGACCTGAGTGGTGCAGTGGTCAACATGCCGCCTACCACGCAAGAGGTCCCGGGTTCGATTCCCGGCCGGGCAGAAATTAAAATGATGAATTTTCATTTCTGTGACAAGTCTGGGTGTTACTATGTAAAATAAGTATAAATATATTTTAAAAGAATATCAGTTGTCTAGCACACATATAACAAGCTTTGCTTAGTTCGGGGGCTAGATGGCGCTGTTTGAAATTGTCTAAACGTTTATTTAATTTTACGAAAATTTTTAAAGATCTCCTATATCTACAAACAAAAAAGAATTTTCACCCGTCTGAATTATCTGCATAATATCCCTTAGTGGCCAAATCAATAAGTGGGTTTCTCAACACCATAGTCTTGAACATTTCAGGATGCATGCCAGCTAAGTGAGCCGCCAGAAATCCTCCGTAACTGCCTCCATACAGCACCAAGTTATGTCTGTTGATGTCGCTATCTCTGTCTATCACGGTGGTGAGAGCGAGAAAGCAGTCGTCGACGTCGTAGGAACCCGAGTGGCCGAGTAAACATCGGACGTTGTTGTCGCCTCGCCCGATAGAGCCGCGATAGTTTATTCTGACGGAGGCCAGTCCTGAAGGGATGTTATGTTTTTAGTGTTACAAAACCAATAAACTAGTCCAACCAACTTTTTAATATAATAAAAGATAAATAAAACCTGACTGTCTGATTCCAAAGTGCAATGAGAAAAATATAGTGATTTTCTGATTTTAAAATGGTATTAATTGCCTAAATTAACTATGAAAAAATGCATGTAAGTACTGTGAAATAAAGTATGATTGAAGTGACCTAATAAACAATTTTGTTGCTCCCGAGCTATTTAAAAAATCGACTATATTACATCTTTCAGGTCTAGCCTCCCTCAAACTCACAAAAACTACTGTTAAGGCCCAAAACACTTGACTTTTAAGTTTCCCGACAGGTACGGTCAGCAACGAAAATTGTTTAACACTTTAGTACTTTGTCATAGAAACTTTTTTTACTACTGTATCAAACCGTGAGACGTCTGTCAAAAAAATTGCTAAGACAAAGTACCAAAGCGTTAAGCTACTTTTGTTGCTGACTGTACAATCTGGGCGCCTTCAAGTCGCGAGTGAATAGGTATCAAGCGCATTCCATCGTATAGCATCATCGCTTACCATCAAGCGTGATAAAGGGCAAGCAGACAATTTGGAAAAAACATTTCTTTCAAAGAAATGCACAAAGCTAATAAAGTTGAATTTCGTTTGCTTACCAATCCGCGATATCCGTAGAGTTGTACATACTAGCGACATCTGTAACAGGGTTCCTAGTCACCACAGTCTTATACAGTTCTGGGTACTGTCCACTAAGATGGGTGACCAAAAACCCTCCATGGGAGCCGCCGGTCAAAGCTACCCGGGTTTCGTCCAAAGGGTACGTTTTTAGAGCTTCGTCGGTCGCGTATTTACAATCTACTACGTCCGCGTCGCCCACGCGCCGGGGGAGGAACGAAATTGTCGATTCGCCCGCGCCCGTGGAGCCTCGGTAGTTAACCTGAAGCGACGCGAGACCTGCAAGATTATACAACGTGTTACCTATAGTATAAAGGGCTTTAGTACACTATGGGACCAATTCTGGAATCACGAAAAAAATCTACTATTTCATACATTTTGATATTTCCGTTATTAATTTTTGTATGAAACAGCTAATTCTTTTTTTGGCGAGTAGCTTTAGATATTTTTCGTAACACGTTGTATACTCCTATACCGGGTGTAACAAGACCTTCAACGAAGCCGAGGTCTACGTATTCTGCCCATCATCAGGACCATTTGTGTTCAAAATTATTGCTGGGAAACGATTTTAATTTTTGCTGTTAAAAAGCATTGCATACATTACAACGCAATGTAACGCGCACAAAAGACCGCGCCTGCGAGTGAATGCTACACAGCTGCGTGCGGCCGAGTTGAAAGGCAACGTTTATGTGCGTGCTCATGAAATACATTGAGTGATGACCTTTTGAAGCCATTGTTTTTTTACGAAATACATAAAATTTTGATAATGTTTCTGTAGACAAAAATTAGGAAATAACGAATAAAATAAGATTTCATAAAAAAAAAAAGTTTCGACTTTGACCTTCAATAACTTCGTAGCTGTTGGTTTCCCAGGTATAGTCTAAAAGACAAAAATGATCCTGATGATGGGCGGAATGCGTGGACTTCGGCTTCGTTGAGGGTCTTGTTACACCCGTTATTTCTGATAAAATATCAATAATGAAGAGGAATAAATTATGGTGATAATATGGGAATGGTGTTATCGAAAATTGTGCAATTGAAATTGAAATATTTTTTATTAAAATAAGCTCACATAATAAGCGTTTTTAAATCGTCAATTCTTTTTCATAAAATTAAATTATGTTTCAGCCTGAATCAGAAAGTCAAATTATTGTCTTTTATTGTTATAACTGAGTTGTTCGGTGATACCCTTATAAAGCCAATATAGTAGATAGGGTACCATGCATTGCATAAACCCCGGATTTTTTTTGTAAACCATGAAAATCACCATATGGCTGAGATATTTAGTTTTTTTATTTGTATGGAAAACTGCTAAGTGACAACCCTAGACGCAAATAGACTATTGCTTTTAATAATCCATTAATGACAAAAGCAAGACACAATTTCGTTCTAGAGTTGCTGCCTACTATGCAGTTTATCATTGAAAGATTTTTTTTCAAAAAAGTGGTTTTCAGAATTTTCCGGGGCTGTAGGTATGCATGATACCCTATCTGCCATATTCGGCTTTATAAGGGTATTATATTATCAAACACCCTGTTGATATATCAGATTAATAAAAATTTCAAAGGATTAAATTATACTGTAACCTTCACTAACGAATAAATATTCGTCAGCTAAAGGCTTTTGTTTGTTAAAATTAATTACAACCAACTGAATATTCAAGAAACGTTGTTAAAATGTTACTTACCGAGCATCGCGAATAGGGCTGCCTCAATAGAAAACGCGTTGACGAAGCCCGAGTGCGGGCCTCCATGTGGCCAGACTATTAGTGGTGCTTTGCCCTCCACTTTGGGCAATACCAGGATCGCGGAGAACGAATCTAGATCGAGAAAATACTTAGTGGCTCATAATCTCGATTAACAACAGCTGACAGTATTTCCTTTTCCTACCATGCGCCAACCAACTTGACACATTGTACTACTTGAACAGACCATGGTACAATAATATACTGCACCATAGACCGATACCAATACGTTATTTTGAGGGTATAACCTTCAAAAATTCTAAAGTTTATGAAATCTTGTCTGTCGATAGACTTGCACATAAAACGTTTATTTTTGCGTTTTGTGTCACATCTAGCTGATGCATCTTTAGAAATTCGATTATTTGTCGTCGATATAAATAATTGAACACAAAACTGACAAAATTGATTTAAAGTTAAAAAACTCAATGGTATTGTATTTAAGATAGCCTGAGTAGTGTACAAACCTAATTTGTGTCATTTTCGTCCAGTGCAAACTGACTTATAGTAGGTAACGGTAACTTTAACTTCAACTGTATCTGATATAAGATTCCATTGATAAAAACGACACAAATTGTGTCAGTTAAATAACAGTGTTCCCGTGGACAAAGATGACACAAAAAGCTCATGTACATCGGTTATGACTTCGTAATCATCATGAAAGTAAAATTTTCAACTTTAATTTTCTTTTCGATTGATAGTGTTAAAAAAGACAAAAACCTAAATTGTCACTTATGCATCCACCCAAAATGACACAAATTCATGTATTAGTCTTAGATAATGGTGCAGAAACTATATACGAAAAAAAACAAACTTTAATATTTTTGAAACCTAAAACTCTAGCGGTATTGGTCTACCAGCCCCCATCGAAACGTGATATGATAATATAGCAATTTATCACGTTTAATTATTGTCAAAAGACAATGGATTTTGACAGTTGAGTGTCGATAAAACCCAATTACACGCGACATGCGCAAAGGGGCGATGTCAGGGAAGCGATTCTCGGGCGTGTGTGCGTGACTAGTGACTATGTACTCAAAAAATCGTAAAGAAAGAAGACTTTCGACTAGTAATGTCGAAAATCACTGAGAAAAAGTTTTTTGGCTGCAATAGAGATTTTAGTGACATTTTAATATAGAGATTTGTGATTAGGGATAATTTTGAATTCGAGAAGTGTCGCAGTGCGCGAGAATCGGCCCCAGGAATTTTATATTACAACGAAACGACATTTAAATAAAACTATCTTCACGGCAAAGATTTGCTTTCCTGTTCTGGGTTAGTTATTAAGAAATAATGATGATTAGTGTTAATAAATGTGTACTCACTGACGGCATCGGTCGATGAAGTATGGGCCAGCTGCAGATAGTTGACGCGGCTGGTTTGCACGGCGGCGGGTATCGGGCCCGCAGTACTGACGCGCGCCCACTTGAGGGCCGCCTCGTTGCCGGCGGCCGGCAGCCGCGCTACGTACAGCTGACACGATGCCACTCATTATAGCCTACTACAGTATGAGCTAGTTTGTACGGCGGGTATCGGGCCCGCAGTACTGACGCGCGCCCACTTGAGGGCCGCCTCGTTGCCGGCGGCCGGCAGCCGCGCTACGTACAGCTGACACGATGCCACTCATTATAACTTACTACAGTATGAGCTAGTTTGTACGGCGGGTATCGGGCCCGCAGTACTGACGCGCGCCCACTTGAGGGCCGCCTCGTTGCCGGCGGCCGGCAGCCGCGCTACGTACAGCTGACACAATGCATTATAGCTTACTACAGTATGAGCTAGTTTGTACGGCGGGTATCGGGCCCACAGTACTGACGCGCGCCCACTTGAGGGCCGCCTCGTTGCCGGCGGCCGGCAGCCGCGCTACGTACAGCTGACACGATGCCACTCATTATAGCTTACTACAATATGAGCTAGTTTGTACGGCGGGTATCGGGCCCACAGTACTGACGCGCGCCCACTTGAGGGCCGCCTCGTTGCCGGCGGCCGGCAGCCGCGCTACGTACAGCTGACACGATGCCACTCATTATAGCTTACTACAGTATGAGCTAGTTTGTACGGCGGGTATCGGGCCCACAGTACTGACGCGCGCCCACTTGAGGGCCGCCTCGTTGCCGGCGGCCGGCAGCCGCGCTACGTACAGCTGACACGATGCCACTCATTATAGCTTACTACAATATGAGCTAGTTTGTACGGCGGGTATCGGGCCCACAGTACTGACGCGCGCCCACTTGAGGGCCGCCTCGTTGCCGGCGGCCGGCAGCCGCGCTACGAACAGCTGACACGATGCCACTCATTATAGCCTACTACAGTATGAGCTAGTTTGTACGGCGGGTATCGGGCCCGCAGTACTGACGCGCGCCCACTTGAGGGCCGCCTCGTTGCCGGCGGCCGGCAGCCGCGCTACGAACAGCTGACACGATGCCACTCATTATAGCCTACTACAGTATGAGCTAGTTTGTACGGCGGGTATCGGGCCCGCAGTACTGACGCGCGCCCACTTGAGGGCCGCCTCGTTGCCGGCGGCCGGCAGCCGCGCTACGTACAGCTGACACGATGCCACTCATTATAGCTTACTACAGTATGAGCTAGTTTGTACGGCGGGTATCGGGCCCACAGTACTGACGCGCGCCCACTTGAGGGCCGCCTCGTTGCCGGCGGCCGGCAGCCGCGCTACGTACAGCTGACACGATGCCACTCATTATAGCTTACTACAATATGAGCTAGTTTGTACGGCGGGTATCGGGCCCACAGTACTGACGCGCGCCCACTTGAGGGCCGCCTCGTTGCCGGCGGCCGGCAGCCGCGCTACGAACAGCTGACACGATGCCACTCATTATAGCCTACTACAGTATGAGCTAGTTTGTACGGCGGGTATCGGGCCCGCAGTACTGACGCGCGCCCACTTGAGGGCCGCCTCGTTGCCGGCGGCCGGCAGCCGCGCTACGTACAGCTGACACGATGCCACTCGTTATAGCCTACTACAGTATGAGCTAGTTTGTACGGCGGGTATCGGGCCCGCAGTAGTGACGCTCAATTTTACAATCAAACAGTTACCTATTTAATCAAGTTTTGATATTATAGCAAAGAATAACATAAAATAAAATAAAAATATCGGCCACAAACGTGCTTTATCAATTTGGAAAAATGTTCGTGGTAGCTAGCCAAGCGGACTCGAAATAAGCCATACCACCAACCAAACCGTGTACAAATTGTACCCCCCTGGGAATCGACCCCGGGACCTCTGCGTCGTACACGGGTGGGAGAACCACTAGACCACAGAGGCGGTTAAAAAATGTTTTTTAACAGTCAAGATATTTTACTACCTATAGAGAAAAAAAAGACATTAGTTATAAGATATCATACCTGCGAAGGCGTGGTGAGGTTAGAACAAGCAGCCAGAATAATATCGGACCTAATGTCTAGTATTGTAGTGGAGCACGGGAAGGACTTGTTCGATATGTCCACGATGCGACCGCCATCTGGCGACAAAATTACATGTTGTTTAATCATAATTACCTGAATGATTAAAATACAGCAGCAGCCTTTCTAAATTAAGATCCTAGTTCCAGTAAAAATCGTCGTCTGTACACTTTAAGTTTTTTTTTGCACAACGGGATAGTGCTTGGCCTTCACCTCACCTGATGTTAAGTGACGATAAGGCCGAAGGTGGAAGCGCAATACACCCGGAATCCTCATCACTGAGGAACTGGCTATCTTACCTCTAACTGCCGGAACACAACAATCTCTAAATTGTTATGGCAAAAGACTTAGGTAAGATGTTCTGGCAAATAAAATTATGATTTGATTTGATTTGATTTGATAGTGGTAGCTAGCCAAGCGGACTTGAAATAAGCCCTACCACCAACCATATTTTATTACTATCATATAATAACGTACCCAAGTCCACGATATAACTCCTGACTTCGTTCTGCTGAGGTGTAGAGAAGATCAGTCGTTTGCTATCAGCACTGAAGCACCTCGTGGGTAGAGCCTGGCAGTACACGCCGTAGAAACTGTCGCCGCCCGCGATCTTGAGCTCGTTTTCCACTATGTCTACCACGGTTTTAGTTTCAGTCTGGGAAAATCATGGAAAAAATGAATTAGATGGTCCTTCAAGCCGGATACAAACTGACTGAAACGTGATTCTCCAAGGTGTAAGCACAAAATAGTTAGTCTGTGTCTTTTAGACAGACGGCTAAAGGTCTGAAAAACAAAATAGTTAAAAATCTCGGGCTAAAGGTCTATCCCACATATCAGGGCCGTGCCCTGGCCGTCCCGTGTCCGGGGCCCAAGCTATGTTGGGCGTCTCTATGTTCTACCTAAGAAACCAACGTATTTAGAACTCCGGACCCTAAACGGAGCCGCCGATGACGGAGCTCAACGTTTATTTGTTTCACACTATAGTATTGTCATAATCTTAGCACGACTAACGTAACTTGGGCCCCTGACACGTCCTGACTCAGCCACGGCCCGGATATGTGGGGACATACCTTAACACGGCACTTCTTCTTATTTTTGTTTTGGCAATTCACTCCTCTTTAGGAAATACTTTTGCCAGTTTCTAACGTTGGATAGGGTTCAGTGATATTGTTTCGGTTTGCATTAGAATGCGGGCGCATCGCATTCAAATGCTTCTTTTCTTGGAGCTTTTGGCACCAAGTAAGTATATCAAGTCAGTTCACTCTGTAAGTTCTGCCACTACAGTAAAAGTCTCAGCTTCACACGACCGAGATCGCGAGATCATATTTCAATGATTCCACATATTATTACTGTTCAGTTGCGTAGACACTTGTAACAAAAAATTAACAAAAAATCCACTAGGAAACAATTTGCAAATAGTTAAAATAGCCACCGAACTGAACTTGACAAAGTGGCGCAAAAATAAGTGATTAGGTGGACCCCACCAAGCGCACTGCCCCCCCCCCCCCCCTTTCTCTTCCCCTCCTTCTCCCCTCTATATTATATATAAGTATTATATTTAAGTAATAAGTATAATAAGTATGTATGAATACCTGTCCGTTCCCGAGCATGACGAGGGCGTGGCAGGCGTGGTGGGGGCCGCGCGCGGCGCGCTGCAGCCACAACAAGTCGCCGTTTGGGGACAAGCGCGGAGAACGAACCGCCATGCCCTCGCTTGAGATTTTCTCTAGGAAATTAAATAAAAATTACTGGTTAATAAGTTCTTTTGAATACAAAGTTTAGTGTTTGCCATATCACCACCCAAAAATTTGCTTTTTAAGGGCGGCCGCATATTGTTAGAAAATTTCTGCCAGAAAAATTCTGTCGGTCGCAACAGAAGGCAACAGTTTGCGGGGTCTAATATAAAATGCACCGAGTGGACAGAAAAAAAATATTTGCACCGCGCCGATTGTAGAAAACTTTTAGGCATTGACACCAGCTGGTCGGTCGTTCTAACAGTATACCTAACTAATTCCCCGGAGATATTATTACAACGATTTCATCGTAAACTTAAAATTCGTAGGTATATCTTTTGATTCAGTGAACTGATTGCATTCAAAATATTTGCATTGTACAGACACAACATATATGTATCTTTAGATAGATTACCCGCGTCTATACTTGCGTGTTATAGTCGCAGGCAATGTTTAATTTGTTAATGATAGATTTAATTGGCGTTCGAGCTCTGTTTTTTTACTTTGAGGACCCCCCCTCCCCCCTTGTCAACGCTATAGCTACGTCCGTGCTGTAATGTATGAGCGCGCTCACTGAGATGCCCGTCGAGCGTGAGCGTGAACACGCAAGAAGGCCGGTTGGTGCAGAATATGAGCCCCAGCCGCCGCGGCTCCGTGTCCCGCGGCCTAGTGTATAGTGACTGTAATGTATGAGCGCGCTCACTGAGATGCCCGTCGAGCGTGAGCGTGAACACGCAAGAAGGCCGGTTGGTGCAGAATATGAGCCCCAGCCGCCGCGGCTCCGTGTCCCGCGGCCTAGTGTATAGTGACTGTAATGTATGAGCGCGCTCACTGAGATGCCCGTCGAGCGTGAGCGTGAACACGCAGGAAGGCCGGTTGGTGCAGAATATGAGCCCCAGCCGCCGCGGCTCCGTGTCCCGCGGCCTAGTGTATAGTGACTGTAATGTATGAGCGCGCTCACTGAGATGCCCGTCGAGCGTGAGCGTGAACACGCAGGAAGGCCGGTTGGTGCAGAATATGAGCCCCAGCCGCCGCGGCTCCGTGTCCCGCGGCCTAGTGTATAGTGACTGTAATGTATGAGCGCGCTCACTGAGATGCCCGTCGAGCGTGAGCGTGAACACGCAGGAAGGCCGGTTGGTGCAGAATATGAGCCCCAGCCGCCGCGGCTCCGTGTCCCGCGGCCTAGTGTATAGTGACTGTAATGTATGAGCGCGCTCACTGAGATGCCCGTCGAGCGTGAGCGTGAACACGCAGGAAGGCCGGTTGGTGCAGAATATGAGCCCCAGCCGCCGCGGCTCCGTGTCCCACGCCACTCCCACTACGCTCTGCCCGTCCGGGGAAAAACGAACCTGCGGGAGAAACCGAATACAGTAAATCAAGTATGGAGAAATAGATTGGTCAAAAGAAATCGCCGTTATCAAATCACAGAGAAATCAGATTAAAATCGAGGCTGGTTGATGTCAAAAGTCACTAAAGTTAGACTGAATGTGACTCCTAACTTGACAATGTTTTATAACAGAGTGGCTGCGCTGGGCAGTGTCACGCGCCTTTCGAAAGCGGTTGGCGACACCAGAACAGTGTTTCAACTAGGGAAAGCAATCCCGATCTCGCAAGATCTCAAGGAATCTTATGAAATCAATTCCGAACCGATAATAATCGGATAAGATTATCCGATTTGAAATTTTCCTAAAAAATTGATAAATATGTACGAATATGGGGGAAATAGAGGTTTATATTTAGAATTCGCAAGTCTGCACGCTTTCGTATTACGCACACTAAGTACTTGACTGGTTTTTAACTTTAATGAGATAATAATGAACCATTTTATTAAAATTTCTGATATAAAAATGCAAGGCGTTGTCGTTAATTGCAATTTAGCTCTAAAAAAACTCAAAAGTATTTACGGGATCACGATCCCTAGGGATCCCGCGGGATTTGGAATTCCAATCTCGAGGGATCCCGAAAGAGCAATCCCACCTCGGGATTGAATTCGCTAGTTTACTGTATGCTAAAAACCTAAAATCTACTTTCAATTTATGAAAACTTAATTTCCCATCGCTACTCTCTGTTGGTTAACAGATTACAAATAACTATAAGTACTAACTACCTATATCTTTATCTAAAACATGTCCTTTTAAAAGTTTATAACTATTCTATGGACCAGAAAATGTCCAGTCACACAACTACTTTCAGCTCACCTGTCCCGGACACCAAGTGTCCGGCAACCCCTCGAGCACGGCGCAGGCTTCAGTCTGCAACTTGCACACCACTATCACCGACAAGTGCTTGCCCACCAATTGCTCGCCCCAGTCTTGCCGGTATAAGAACTCTTCACCCTGCAAAATGTTAACCGTGACTTGAAAATAGCAGTTAAAAATGGTGGACAGTTAACAAATGAGTGGTAGGAAAAAAACTGAACGATTTAAAAGTACTTATAAGTAAGTCTATTTAAATAAAAACATCAATTTTCAAAATGTTTCTAAAAGAACATAAATAGCAACAATAGGTCCGAATTTTAACATTAATAGAAATCTGTACATTTTTGTTTACCTGACTGCAAAGTACAAAATATTTATAACTCTAACATCCTTAATAATAACGTTTGGATGTTTATATGCAAGGACCGGAACCGCTTACCGTTAAAGGGGTTTTTGATTGGGTATTTCATAGACTTGTTTTCAAAAACCCTATCAATACGGTAAGCATAACGTCGACTAACCCTATCGAAAGGGAAACCCTATCATTTGGTAAGTTTTTTTAATAGGGTTTCCCTATCAATTGGGTTAACCAAAAAAAGGGGTTTTCCAGTCCCTGGTTATATGTTTGGGACATTACTCAATCACGTAAAAATGGCTGAACGGATAAACCTGGATTAACACATAGGTTACTTTATATCTTGATCAAAGTTGCCCTAGATGCCTAGGGTCAAGCCCTAGGGTCCACGCAGACGAAGTCGCGGGGGGAAGCTTGTGAATACATACATGAATAATTCGATCAATTTTGGTCCTGAACAGTACCTACAGTCAACGTCAAATTATTTGAGCATTCAAACCTACCAAAAAATGTTCAGGACATTGGACAAAAATCAACCTTATCTCAAGACATTCAAATTATAGTTGTAATTAATTAATATTTTTAGATTTGTTTCTACCTTAATTCCTATTATATTTGCATGCTACTTTTATTATTAGCAAAACATGTGCTCTACACATAATAATTATTGTAAAAACTTTTTACCATTTTTTTAGCAAATAAACTATTGACTACAAACTATCTGTGCACATCACACAACATTCATTTACTTACCTTTCTCGGAGGTGTTTCGCCACTGCCATTCATTTTGGGTTTGTCCTCGGATCTCCTCTTGACGAACGATTCATTCTTAGGTAGTTTCCTTTCAGCGACGTACACAATAGCGCTCTCGTCCTGCGACCAGTCCAGACTACCAAACTCTCCTGAAAATTATGATCATTGCCAGTTTTCATTGCTTTCAAGTAGGTGTTTGTTTTTAAATCATACTACATTACTCATTTTTTTGTCACTATGTTTGTGGCAGTTGAGTTACTTTCACAAGGGCAATATTGGTGACCAAAAGCTTACTCTCTCGAGCTCCTCCGTGCTTCAGAAGGCACGTTAAGCCGTTGCTTGATCCGTCGTTAACACCCACCAATCCGCATTGGGCACAAGTGGGTTTTGGCCCATCCTCCTTATTGACTCATAAGGGGCCCCAGCAGTAGAGACATTTAAAATGACTTATGATGACTGTATTGATAATATTGTATTGATAATTGGAAACATCCTCAAGAAGAGATTCTGTTCTTATGATCCTTGTGTACCAATTTCATTTCTAGATGACTTAGGTACATTTAATGGTAGGAATAAGGTCCCTCAGCAATAGAAAAAAGTTTCAGAATTTTCGGTTGCGTGAAAAAAAATTTTAAGCCAATGATGCCAAGAATGTCTGAAAAAAATCAATTTTTTTTTTTCAGACATTCCCCGTTACTAATAGTGTATCTCACCATCTGTATAGACATCTCCATGTATGTCCAAGGCGGTGAGATCGATGCTATGCACCAAATTGTTCTTCTTCCAGACCTCCAGGTACTGCTTCTTGGCATCTTTGCCATTCTTCTCCTCACGGATCACAGCCTTGAAAGTCTCTTGAGGTGACACGGATGACAGCAATCTTGAATATTTGGTTTTATGTCATTTTTACTAAGAAAACCTTGGGGGAAATTGACCTAACAAGATGATGACCTTTATATTATAAACTAGCGACCGCCAGTGAATTTGTCTGCGTGGAAAAAAAATTCTATCCCTCGGGAACAGTAGGTACTCTTTTTCTGAATGAAAGGTACCCAATGTCCTTCTCTGTACCTCTGTCTGAGAATGTGTATGCAAAATTTTATGATGATCAGTTGAGTAGTTAAGACCTGAAGGCGTAACAAACAAACAAACAGACTTTCGCATTTATCATATTAAGTAACGAATAGTAAGGAAAGGATAAAGATAGTAAGGATGCAAAAGTAAGTTTGTTTGTTACGCCTTCACGTATTACTTAACTACTCAACCGATCATCATAAAATTTTGCATACACATAGTCAGGGGTACAGAAAAGGGTAAGGGCGCATGCCCACGAGACGGTTTTAACACGGCCCGGTTTTTTACGCCCGGGCGTAGGTCCGGTCTCGTGTACATGCGCTCACACACTGCCATACTCCACTGCACACCGGGCGTAGACGCGGCGAGCGCCGTGCCCGGTTGCAGCGCTGGCGTCGTATGATTGGCTTCATAGTGTCCCATACAAGACTGACGACCGGACGTAGACCCGGTTTGACGCCGGGCTTAGCTCCGGCGAAAAACCGTCTCGTGGGCATGAGCACTAAGGGTAACCTTTCATCTAGAAAAAAAGTATGGTTCTGAAGGGTTAGAAAAAGAACCGTCCACACAGACGAAGTCGCTGGTTTTTGAATAAAAATTGTACTTCTTGTTCAAAAAGGACCAATTGAGACACTAGTAAGTAATATTTATTACACATTTCCGATAATCTCTTTAAAATACATTCCAATTTTTAGTGTTTGGACTTTGATGTATGGAAAAAAAATATATAATGACAGAATTCCTCAGTCGATTTGAAACTTAAGTCCTGCAATCTAGGCTCACAATTTTTTATTTTTCTATACCCTGCTGCTGACTGTATTTCTACTCACTCATTGCTGATATCAATCCCAAATTCACTCTCCGCAATGACATTGAAGCTTTCGTTCAGAACGTAGTTGTACAAGAATTTTGTGTTCTTCCCTTTGTCCAGATTCCGCACTGACCATTGGGAGCTTATCTTACTCCCGTTATTAATCAGCTTGCCTCCAACCACCGATGGTATTTTAGACAGAGTTTTGTAAGCATTTACTATGTTCTCTAGCTGCAATAATGATAATAAAACCCTTTTGAGCAACATATTATACGATACAATTACTGCCACCCAAATCAAATGGCCAACATTCTATTTTGAATGCTATGCTAATAAAGTAATTATAAAAACTAAAATAAATCAGTTAACTATAGCGACATGTGATCATTATTGCTCATTATTAAGTTTTAATAGTAAGTGTAGCATTAAAACGGATATAGGCCATTTGAGTAGGGGGGCTGTTTATTCCAATTTATTTCCCTCTTTTGCAATTAAATTTCTTATTAATTGAATGAGAAATCTGCACTATGTTTTATCAGTATAGAGCACTGTTAGTTTGTAAAATAAATCCGTTTACAATTTTACCTTCATAACAACAAGATAAAAATTTGCAAAGATCATGCCATAAACAATGTTACATAAGAACTGGCGTGATCAACATACAAAGTACTTACTTTGATAGTTATTTGTTAAACATAAATAATTTTCACAAACTGAATGTAAAACTTACCTGAGACATTTTATTCATAGCAAGCAAAAGAGATGTTTCTCAAAATAACGGCTTACTGGAAAGGACAAGAAAATAAAATTACTACCTAAATCAGCGTAATAGCTAGGATCATGAGCGCCCCTGCCTGCCTAGCATGACCGATTTATATCGTGTGATATAGCGTTTTAACTGTCAAAAAGACAAAAGAGTTTGACAGTTGAGTGTCGATAAAATGCTATATCACGCGATATAAATCGGTCATGCTAGGCAGGCTGGCTGGCAAGATTTGAATTTTGCACCCCAAGACTTATAGACTTTTATCTACTGGAAATGTGATAGTGGAAGACTACTTACTTTAACAACAAGCAAATCAGTGATACTGGTATTTATTTAAGATTAATATTTATCATTAGATACCTACATAATTTATTAAGTTGACTCAGATATCTATATAAACAATTTTCAGCATTTTGTATAGACTAAATAACTTATACAAAATTATACATAAACTTAAACTGATAATAGTGCAATTTAGCATTTTAGGACACACGAAATACATTCTTAAAGCATCATAATATTACAAAAAAGTTTAAAGGGTGTTGTTACACTACTTTTTACTTTTTCTACCTACCTAGTTTATTTATTTACAAAATCCGGTGTCTTCTTGAACTTGGTGAACACTGTTAAAATCGTTGTTCTGCTGTACGTTTCAAAAATACTTAAAACAATATAATTCTTTAATGTATTGCATAAAGGCACTTGGGTGTAAGTACCTACATAAAATGAGACTGCAATTTGTAAATTTTGAAGTTAAAAACTGAGTCGTCGGTGTCTGTTGTTATAATTTGGTGAACAAGTTTGTTGAGTAATAAATAACTTACCGAATAATCAAATCAGTACAGTACGTTGGTACATACCTACTTTGATTTGCAAATATTTGTATGTTATTAAGATAATTAAGATTTTGGAGTTTATAAATACAAAACCGGCACGGCACAGCAGTAACGGCAGCGCAGTTTTTTTTTTTTTTACTTCGTGGTTTACGTGTACGTTTCTGACATTGACAGTAGGTGCATTCCAAAAGACTAGCCGCTAAGTCATCGATTGCCATAGCACGCCATAGAGTACATTTTTAACCACTTGAAATTAGTAATTAAAAAAATACTTTCTACGGTTAAAATGTATACTGTGGTGATTGATAACTCAGAGATTTGTCTGTTGGAATCTTTGAGTCTTCCCTACTCAAAGGTTGGAATGCACCCATTGACAGTTGTTTGACAATGACATTTTACTTCTTTATTTTAAGAGGCGAAAGAAACATTAAATCAAGAATCTTTTCATCATTAAATATATTCTATATTTTAATCTACTTGATCATTATCATCAATAGAATGCAACAACAATCTTATTAGAATATGAATATATTATGTATCTCTATCTATATCCTATTTTTATGTTATTCTTGGAATAACATAAAAATAGTTAAGATACCTACAAAGGAGAATAAATGACACCAACCTTTAAAAAAACTTCAGGGGCCCGAATCGCATAGATATAGTATATTAAAAGGGGCCGAATCGCGTCAAAACAGCCAGTTACAAAGTCGTAAACCGTTTTTTTCTTCTGGGTCATAAAACCAAGAAAAACTCTTTCGCCGCGATTACATACGCTGATTCGGGTTGCCACTCGTACTTGACAATAAAATATTGTATTATAAGTTTGATTTTAAAGTGAATTTAAGCTATAGCAGAAAGATAAACATTGTATAAGATTGGAGATGAGAATTGAAAAAAAAACATAAACAATGTTGACCTTTGCGTTATTTGTTCGGCGGGTCTACCGGCTAAAAACAATGAAGTTAATGTTAACTGTAAGTATGTGATACATTGCTACTTTGTTTTGGCACAAATAAAAACTTACCAAAGAAAAGAAGCAATGTATCACATACTTACAGTTAACATTAACTTCATTATTTTTAGCCGGTAGACCCGCGGGTGGCAACTCTAAATTATTGGTATGCTAGATTGGAATATGTAATCGCGGCTTTACTATGAGCTCATATAGCAGGGCTTATATTGAACTGCCTTACTTTTTCGTACTATGACCTCAACGGTTAGTATGTATAACGGCCTTCAGTCCTTTTTTTGTTGTTACGAGAGGAGAATGCAATCTTTACGCATACCAAACGGCATGTTGGACTCGGTCATGCACGTAGCATGTCCCTCGCTACACCCAGCCCTCCCACGGTTTCTTATTTGCTGATGGTAAGCCCCCAGTCTCCATTTACCTGCAAGTACTTACCTACCACGACCCACGTCACGTAATTAGGTAGACCAGAATCTTTTTTACTAAAAACACGTGGTTTCTCACAGTGGTGAGGGCACTAAATCAACCGAAAGTTTAGAAGTGATTTTAATAATAAATAATAGGTAGGTAAGTAGGTAGTACTTACCTAATTATTCTATCTTATTAGTAAGTCAAGTATTTAAACTTATAAATAATAGATACTTGACAAGTATCTAGGTACTTTAATTATTAATTAAGCTTAAACAAATAAATACAATTTCCTTCCCAAATCATAAGAAAGGTGTTAGCACGGTAAACATAGGTAGGGGACTATACTTACATATAAGTAATACGACATAACAGGATTTGTGTTTTGCTTATCTAAGGGGTGATACACAATAGAGTAAGTATTTCGTTTTATGAGGACCCTTATTTCTACACATATAAGGGTGTGGTTATGGTAAGTGTTCCATTTTCGCCGGACGCGTCGAAATGCCGCGCCGCTCGATACGTACGGCGCGCGCGTACCGTGCGACGCGCCACCCCAGTGCCGGTTTAGCTCCCTGACGATACACCCTCGTTTTACCAACCCTAGTGATTTCAAAAAAGGAACCAATTATAAAAATCAAATTAGTGTAGGTACTTATTTTTCAAATTATTTCTGAGATAAACCAAACGTAGCCAACAAAGGGCTTATCGTTTAGTAAACCTTAGTATTTACCTATCTGATAATAATCAATTAGGTACATGATTGCATCTGAAACTACGTGATTTGAAGCAGTACTTATAGTGTACCTACAGGAAAAATATTGCGCTGCCACAGCTGTTGTTTTCGCGCGCAAAAAACTTTTACTGCACGCAAAGGCATCTGCGACATTCAGGCGACGACAGCAAAAACTTTTTGGCACAATGAATGAAGTTGACTTGATCAAAGAGGTGGAGAAACGGCCGATACTTTACGACAAGTCTGTGAGTGGGTTCAATAAAACTAAACTACGGGATGATGCGTGGAAGGAAGTCCAAGAAGCCCTCAATGTATCAGGTAGGGTACTTATCTAATATCACATTTAAAAACTTACTGAACACGTGCTATAGGTACCTAGTTGGTGTCACTGTACTAAAGTTATAGAACTGTGGGAAGTAGGAACTTAGTTTTCATCAACTTGGTACAGACAATGTTATAAGCTTCAACTTCTTTGTTTTCCCAATCGAGCATTTCGTTTCGAGCCATTACACCCTAAGTACCCACTTATCTACTTTATTTAATCCACGATCACGCAGCCATGCCAGCCATTGTCTCCAAAGTTACCAATTATCGGCTCCATGAGATCGTAAAGTATAATACGTAGGAAATTATCACTAATAATAATAATAATCACCCAGCCCCCTAGCATGACCACGGTGATATATTAGCGTTTTATCACGTTTACCGTCAAAATCCCACGACTACAAATGGAGACGGGACCAACAGCATAACGTGGTTTATATAGATGGTCCGACCAATCCCGTTACTTACCACCCTGTTACTTATCAGTAGTTATTTACCCGCTTCGTTACGAATACAATATTATCTGTCCATTTGTCTGATTTACAGAGTCAGAGTGTAAGAAGCGCTGGCGATCGCTTCGGGACTCGTTCATCAAGCTGCAGCGCACGCACGGCGGCCGCACGCGCTGGCCCTACCACCACGCCATGCGGTTCCTGCTGCCGCACGTCGAGCCCAAGTCAGAGTCGGGGTAAGTAAGACCAATGTTCCGATAGAGTCTTATCAAAACTTCTTAAAACGATAATAGTACGTAATGGTGGAAGTCACTGCAGGGCTCGTTCATCAAGCTGCAGCGCACGCACGCGCTGGCGTAGGGCCACCACGCCATGCGGTTCCTGCTACCACTCGTTCAGTACAGCCCGAGTTCGAGTCGAGTTAAGATCTCGGGTTATTACTGTGCTTTCAACAGTCAGTTGTAGCTAACAGATTAAGAAAACACCTCTGAAGAAGTAAAGTGTAGGTGGTGCTTCTACTATTACTGCAGAAAAAACACAATAATTGTGGTTTCGTTGGGTCCGTCACGCACGACTATGTAAGGGCAGAGCCAGCCATCATAAGAATGAATCGAAAAACGACCTACCCTATATTTCAACTGATGTGGTCTCGATTTTGAAGCTGCTTTTTACTTTTACTAACAATACAACATGGATCTTGCAAACAATGTTAAAAGATAAACAGTATTGATCCCCTTTTCTTCATTACAGCTCCGTCAAAAGGGACGAAGACTCTGATCTAGAAGAAGAAGCCCGCTCCCGACCGCTGCCGAGCCTCCCCGACCTCTCTTTCGCAGTTCACGAAACGAAGAGCTACGAGGATGACGAAGATTCCCAACCCTCGCCGAAGAAGGCTCGCCTCAATTCCACAGACGACGAGACCAGTTGCCAGTGCAACAGAACAGACCCTGACGAACTGTTCCTGTTGAGCTGCGCTCCTATCCTGAAGAGGTTGAATGCCAAACAAAACGCTGGCGCTAGACTTAAAATCCAGCAGGTTTTATACGAAGCCGAATTCGGCAATCAGATGGAGTTGCCCTTTGTAACCCCGGCTAGTGAGTGCGGGTTCGACAATATTGAATCTCACGTCGAATGATTGTTTTTAATCACATCATGGCCTGGATCTGACTCTGTTGGCTAGAATGATGCAACTAATAAACGACCAGTTAAAATAAGAATGACACGACACGACCCTCTTCCAGACCTAGAATAATTAGTTATTTTAACGTTTAAATTACTTTAAATATCGAGGAGAAAGCTAAGGCAGGATAATGTATGATCATGATCGATCACAAACAGGTACATAATCCGGGAGATGGCATAAAAAACCCATAAGTATAATGAAATAACAGTTATCTCATGAACAAGTTAAGTGTAAGATAAAAATTACCACACCATAATATTATCTAGTTGACTTTGTGTAATTATATTTTTGGAGTGTTTGGTGGGTTGCTTAGGATCGAATTACAAATTAGCTCAAACAAAAAAATGTCCGCTATTTTAATATATTAAAATTATAACAAAACCTGAGAATAGGTACTGAGTTCAACAAAACATGAAAAAATAGCAACGTTATATTTTTTATTAAAATTAAGGAATATAGGAAGGGTTAGAGATGTGTTTCCAGCTCCCGGACTACCTGCCTATTACAAATGTAATAAAATAAGTAATCTAACATACCTAGACGTTTATTACATAGTATAAGTAAGATATAACTAGTCATAATACCATACTTACTTAGCTAATACATTATATTTGCAAAAAGTTCGAAATGTACAAAAAATATGCTTGAGCTGGCACTTGAAGCATAAGAATAAAATGCTTGAAGTAAAATATTTGAAAAACTATGATTTTAGTTAGTAGCTTGTTTATTTTAAAATGTGAGAAAATAAATACTTACCCAGATAAGTAAAGATTATTATGTCAAAAATTTATTTATTTATTTATTTTAAATGTGTCAAAATTCAATAGCCTTATTTTATAATTATTCTAATCCAAAACTATTTACCTATGTACCTACCCAGTACCCTATTCTGTGCAACTAGTCCGGAAGTCCGGAAAGCTCGTTAGAGATGAAAATAGCGATCTCGATTGTCGAGTGGTTAGCAAACCCATATCTCGCCGGGTTCGATTCCCCATACGCTTCAGCTGGTATTTGAATTAAATATACTGCTTGCTTTGATTACACCGATCAGTTAGGTATGCATCGACTAAATAGATACCTAGGTGTAGGTAAGTATATTAATTATTTTATTGCTACATGAAATACCTACATGTTCCCACAATTAAATAATATAATAATAATAATATGCTTTATTTTCTCCACAATTACAATGTTTATACATTTATGGTTAGATTGTATAAGTAAGTAAATGCAACATACTGACTCACTGAATTATTAAAGTAAAAAATTTCGAAACAATAGTGACGACGATGCGTTTTTATTAGTCTGCATTAATTAGGTCACGATAAACTTTGATTAGGTATTCACTTACCTACTTACGACCAATGAAAATTACCTTCTATTACCAATCCAATTTGATTATATTTTCCAAATATTGTTTAATCTTTTAATTTATATTAGAAGTTTAGAACACTTCGAATTAATTTGTGTGATTTTGCTGACTTACTCATTACATTTTGATGTCAAACTATCCAAGACGATTTAGTCACATCCGCAATTTTCAAATGAATTTTTGCGTTTTCCAAAGACCGTGCCCTTTATCAAAACTTAGGCAAGTCTACGAGTTAAGTTCATGTTTATTATGTTTTTTTACAAATAGCTAGCCAACCAAATAATTAATTAACTGTGGAACAGTTAGCCCTTATAAGTCTAATCCTTTTATTTACTGGAATTCATTGTGGACGGAATGGATGTCGCAGGACACCCTCAGGAATACTGAGGATTTTCCATAGAGTTTTTTCAAAGTTGTAGGTACCTACCTAAGTTGAAAAAATAATTAGAGTGAAAACATGCGTTTTATTACTTTATCGTGTATCAATTGACATTTTCCTTTTACCAACTATTTTAATACTAGCTTTCGCCCGCGACTTCGTCCGCGTGGACATTCAGAAAATCTCTAGAGGGGAACCTTTGACCGGAATAAAAAGATCCACTTTTTTAATTATCTGTGAGCAATCCAAAGCCGTTCAGCCGTTTTTGTGTGAATGTGCGTTATATTTTTTGAGAAATTGATAGTACCTACATTATATATGTTATCTTAATATTAATGTATTGATTTAATAATTTATGAGGAATTTTTGAAAATCTCGCGCGGTTATATCGGTCAGTTGCCAGACTTTTCAAATATAGATTCTCGGAATACTGCCGTCGTATCAGAGAACACAGTAACTTTGAAAAAGTCGTTTCGAGAAAAACGCGCGTAAAGTTTTTTGGAAACTATGTTCGATTGTGACAAATTTATGAAAGTTAGCAAACTAACTAGAATGTAGAGTGATTAAAAATAACGTTGCGCTAAAATGTGTATTTTTATTTTTTATGTATCTTTATGATATTTCGTGTTAAATGCATAACTGTGTTCTTGTTGGTAAAAAGAAATAAGAAAAATTAGTTGTACTAGACTAAATGACAGTAACTGACATAGTTACTGTGTACTAGCTAAGATTTACTAAATACTGTGATTAAGTTAAGTAAAGACGCTGCTAAATTCTTTACTTCATCACAGTAACTGTTAATATACTGTTTTTTAATCTAATTTACTTAACAAAATTTAGTTGACTGTGAATCTAGTAAGTCAAGTTGCTGTATTTTAAGTTAAAACGATAAAAGCTAGCGATGGTTGTCTAATCCAGTATTTTACAATACTGTGTTATAGACTAAACTTTGCAATTTTTTGTACTAAAAAGGATATAATTTTCTTTAGTAAAATGAATTGAAAAAACATGAATATGGTCCAGGTAAATAAAACAAATAATTACTAATTATATTTTACTAGTAAAACAGCTAAACTAAACAAATCAGTCTCAAATCAAATGCCTTTCTAGGCTTTTACATTAAATAATAATCTTCTAAAAGTCTTATACAATACAAATAAATATACTAGAAAAAACACGACTCGCACCAGATCATGTTCTCGGACGGGAACATGATCTGGTGCGAGTCGTGTTTTTTCTAGTATATTTATTTGTATTGTATAAATCGCATTGTGAATGCTAAAATCTCAAAATTAAAAAAATTCTAAAAGTCTTTTTAATCACTATTTGGAAAAAGTTGTCCCTACAAAAAAATAAAAAATTAGCAAACTTCTAACAAATTATAATAATATCTAGTTAAAACTTTTACTTATTAAAAACATGAGATCAATCAACCATAATATTTTAAAATAATTATAAAAACAGTAACTTAAGGCTCCGGCGAACGGTGAGCTTCCCATACAAACGTAATACCAAAATGATTTTCAATTTGAGCACAATTTACTATTCTTGTGATATTATTTGGAATAATATAGTATTTGTCTAGGTTTCTATTAAATAAAAATTCCAAAATACTAACCCAATTCAAAATAAATGCCAATTACATTTATACATACAAAATTGTAAATCGCATACATTTTTATTTGTATTTGTATTTATATTATGTTTAGTATTTTGGATTTTTTATTTAATAGAAACCTAGACAAATACTGTCTTAATATGAATAACATCACAAGAGTTAATTATGCGCAAATTGCAAATCATTTTGGTATTACGTTTGTATGGGAAGCTCACCGTTCGCCGAAGCCTTAAGGAATATGTTTGTAAATAACGCAAAATCTCTTATTTGGTAGCTCAACCTTTTTTAGTTTACGACCTTTTAAAACTGATATTGTTCGTACAAACTAACTTTACTTTTTTACGTGATGGTATCACCGTCACTCCCAAATCACACACGCCCCTCACCGCCCACCTACCCCGCACGTCCCTTATACTTAGTTAAAACCCAGTAAATATTGTTTCCGCGCTCGAAAGGTCTAGGTAAAAAAACAGTAAGTAGTTAAATACTGTTATTTTGTTAAGGAACTTAAATAATCGATTGCCAGCATAATTCTCTTATAACACAGTATCTTAGATACTGTATTGTTGCTAGGTGATATATTATAATCTTGAAATCTTGAGCTAATCTATAACACAGTATTTAGAAAAAATGCTGTGTTTTATACTAGCAAGAGCGTTTTACTGTGTTCTTATCTAAAGTGTATTTCTTACGGTATTTATTGTTTGTTACCATTATCACAGTAACCTCTTACTTACTGTTTTCAAATTATGTAATACCTACATGCTGTGTTTTGTTTTAATAATTGGTGTTAGTTCGTAAAAGTTACTGTGTTTTTAGTAACCGTATCTCTGGAACCATAAGTGCTAAAAATAAAACAATAATTTTGCCGGGTAGAGCTCTTGCTCATTAATACAGTAATACAATAAAAGTGAAAACACAGTAAGTAAAGATACTGTGTTCTCTGATACGACGGCAGAATAGGTACTACGCTCTACATACGAGGTGCTTCGAGTTATAAGTATTAACAAAAATCACATGTGAACATCACATTATTAGCTGGCTGGCATTAAAGCGAAGGACGCACTGCATGTGGCACTGCACCGACCCCAAATAGTTAAATTTGGATAAGGGTAGGGATGATGACTTACTTACATTTTCAATAACCTACTTATCATTGAATCAATATAGATAGCTGTTTATGGCGCCCTCAGAGGTTTTTATTTAATAAGTTGTTAATAGAAAAAGATTTTAATAAAACTTTTTGTGGAATTTATAGGGCTCGTAGTCTAGTAGGTATTTTTATTTTTACAGTCCTAGGCGTAAAAAAAAACCACAATTCTATCCCTTCTCCTATCGAAATGACCGCCATTTTATAACTTTTTATATTTTTAGAGAGATTTATAAATAAAAATCTAAGTTTCTGTTTGCGAAATACATTCGTAGAAGTAGATATCAAATGTGTCAAAAATTGCCACTTTTAGGAGTTTTTTTTTTTTATTTTTTTTATTTAATAGGTAAGCTAACAGCTTAACATATACAATTTATTAAGCCTAATAAAAGCTTACACAACATTAACCAAGACAAAGACAACAATATACCTAATACAATTTATGAATACGTATGATTGCAATTAAGAATAAAATAAGTCGAACATTTAAAATTATATAAGTAATAAAATGTTTTACAAGATTATGAAATAAATCAATTATTGGACAGCTCAAAAGAAAACAGGCAAACTACACTGCATGATAATCAGTGACATCCAAAATTATTTGCTAAGATGCTCAATAATCTTACGTTTGAATTTGTTGAAAGAGTCAGAGAACACGTCTAGATCGGGAATATGCACCTGGATTTCATGATATTCTTTGCAAATTCTAACAATTGGACTATGATGACCAAGGTTGGTTTTACATCGTGGTATATGGAAAACTTTCGTGATCGGGTTCCTTGGCATGTGATAAGGAACCGCAAGAGAAATCTGCTTTAAAATTTGTTCGCAGTCAGAAGTGTTGTTAACAGTTCTGTGTAGAAATGCTAGGTCAAGTGATTTGCGACGATCCTTTAATGTCTGCATTTCAAAAAATGATCTGCGCTGATCATAAGGGCATCTATGAGAAATTCCACGAGAAGCGAAAGCAAGTCGCCTGGTGAACTTTCTTTGGACAGACTCCAGCCTTTGGGAGTGAACGACGTATTGAGGATTCCACACCACACTACAATACTCTAAGTTACTACGAACCAGAGCATTGAAAAGCAGTATTTTTGCTTACTTCTAGCAGAGAGTACTAGGGAAATTAATAGAGAATGAGAAGTCTTGTTAAAATTGTGTACCTATATTATAATTACAATATTAAATAAAATTCATCTTGGCTCCACTTTCGGTCAGGTAAGCGCCTTAAGCACAGAATAACTAATCCTTACCATGCCTCGATGTAGGTACCTACCTAGTACTAGCGTGTGCTACGTTCGCCGTCGTAGCAACAATAGTAATTACATGTCTTTCTCCTAATTTCGCGATTTCACTCACAGTAGGTACCTTAGTCAGAGAACCGTGGCCCTACCATGAGTTGGTGCAAACTGTTTACGTTACCGTAAACTATCGCATATACTGCTCACAGTCAGTGCAAGTGAAAGGGACAAAACGATAGTTTACGGTAACGCAAACAGTTTGCATCAACTCATGGTAGGGCCACTGTTGTTAATTTATTTATTGTAAAGTACTTTTGCAACAATTACTGAACAATTTGCAAATCAAATAGCGGTGTGGGTTGTTTGTGAAAATTAATTCTCGACTTTTCCTAGCTTACCTACCCTTTCTCCCTTTGCACTACACACACACATTGCGTAGGTAAACCCAGCAGCTATACATTTTCACTTCCTATAATAGGCATGCATTAACTGCTTAGTATATAGAGTAAATAAATGCGCGTAAAGTAAAGCAAAAGAACCCGTTAACGTTTAGGATTTAACCCACTGTTAACATGGATTTTGAGAAATATAAAAATGAATCGTCATTATTTCAAAGGTTTAAAACATCTTTTTAAAAAAATATTTACAGCATACTCGTATACCTAAGTAAAATGTAGTGCCATGGGTTGTCATTTTCTGCCCTTAGAGTAAGACGGGCTTCTTCGGGACGAAGCCGTCGCGATGCTCCAAGTTTTCCGCCTTTTCCAGGAGTTGGAAAAATTGAATGTTTATTTCCTAGCATACTGGAATTATAATAAAGGATATGTCCATAAATCATAATCTTTCTGAAATAAAAATAGTTTCAGGCTTATCTAGGTTAATTTAATAAAATACCGCTTGCGTCACAACTTACGTACTGATTTAATTATGAAACTTAAAATTACAAGTCTGTAGGGGTCTCAGGATGCTACGAACCTAAATAAGACAAGAATACCATGGGCGCGGTCCGCATAGCGATAATATCAATATACTATATCAATGGATAATATCGATATTATCGCGAATCCAAATAAATGCAGGTACAAAAACCCTATTATGTGTAATATATGGAGACTATTACTTAATTTGGTCGGATTCGCGCTAAAATTTTTATCGCCATGCGGACCGTAGCCTAGGTATACAGGATGTCCCAAAACTTTACCACACGAAGGTATTAAAGGTACTAGGGTGAAAGAAACTTCATTTTAAAAACAAATTGGAAATATTCAAAGTTTTTTTTAAAAAAAACACCCAAATGTGAAAAAAAAACAATCTTATATTTTTACGATGCCGATCGAAAGAGTTACAGGATATTGTTCCTTAATAATACCATAAGAATAAATAAAACTGATGATGATACCCTTAAACAAAAGGAAGACCATACGAAATTCAATATTTACACTTTATTTATTACGTATTTTATCGTATCGTATGGATTTCTTATAAAGAAATGCAGTTCCAATTATTTTTAAAAACAAAATGAAGTCTTCTTTCAGTAAAATTTCCTTTCTTTAATAAATTTAAGGTAGGTAGGTACCTACATTCCCTACGTGTATGGCAAAGTTTTGGGACAACTGTATACATTACCAGTATTAACTTAATAAGAATTCTAGTGCATTATGAAGTTTCAAAGACATTATTTTACCAAACACTTCGTTCGTACGAACACGGTTTGTGTTGTGTTGTGTGTATGTGCGGTATGCTGTTTCCATTAGGTAGGTACCTACCTACTTACTCAAATTACTTACTCATGCAGATTGAATGACACCCTTTCTTTGGGTTTACTATACCTACGAAGTAGGTATTGCCACAAATAGTCTGTATTTGTTGTAGGTAGCATAAATGGTAGAGGGGGTAGAGGTACCTATTTAATCAGCTGGAATGTCAATAACTCACTACAACACATTTATTTATAGTAAGTATGATTTATAAACAATATACTTTTTCAACTTGATCAAGAATTTTCTTTTAAATGAAATACTTGAATCATGCTATGCGCATATTGCAGTTGATAAATTCCTTAAAAATTTAGATTACAGTATTTGCAGTAGTATTGACATTATTAATATCATTATTATATTTCCTGTAACTTTATCGCTCGGATGTTACCACAGCCAACGCATGACCATTAGTTTTTTAGGTATAATAATAAAGTTATTTACTTACTTATTTACTGACCACATTTATGCAAATACTTACGAATAGGTAATTGAGAAGTCAGTGGCCTTTTAATTAATTATTACATTATTAATTAATTTTTACATTTCAGTGCGCAGATGATTATTACCCTACCGTCACGGTGGCATCACGGCATTTCATACAAACTTTCAAGTCCTTATTTTTCGAAATGACTGAACTGATTTCAATGAAAATTCATACACATACTTAAGCAGAATACAGTGGTCTAATAAGTTATTTTTTTTTCGATAAATAGTGTTACAGCTAAATTAGACTGATTTTAAATGCCATAGAAATAGAAATTTCCAATTAGGTATCATTTTTAAAACAAAACATTTCAAAAATGTTCTTAGGTATCTTTTTAAACCTATGTATACTGCTTTTGCGTATGAAGTTTCATTTAAATCGGTTCAATCATGTCGAAAAATAAGGACTTGAAAGTTTGTATGAAATGCCGCCGTGACGAATCAACGCCGACGAAATTATTGGAATTGTATCAAAATTCAAACGATTACAATAGTACATTATGAGACAAGTTAGCTACGAGTTAGCTTACGAGTTTCATACGACGTTTTTCAACACATTTGAGAGGAAAAAACAAAGTAATTTACCACACAGCAACAAATACGACAAAAACAAAATATGATAATTATGGGAAAAGGCGCGCAGGTTTTTTTGTTTTTTTCACACGCCCAACGCAAGAATATTTTGTAAGTGAGCATACAGCCTACTTCAAAATTATAATTTTATGTGATATAAAAATGTAAATATTTTAATATTTTATAACAAAATATTGTAAATTATGAATAATTTGAAAATAATAGATATTTGTTTGACTTAATTAAGGACTTACACATTTATTTATTCCAAAAATGTATAATATGAATTTTCAGCAGCATAAAACCTCTTTGTTGTTACTAAAAAAATAGCTGTATTACCCGGCTAAATTGGGAATGCTCTGTTTACTCGCATAGAACTTGCAGTAAGGTACTAATTTAACTTTGTAGGGTTAATTCTATAAAGTACTAGTGTTTTATATGTGTATTATTGCACGCGTTTATTATAGCTCGGTTAATGGCCCTAAAAGCGATGTATTAGGGCTTAATTTTACGCGCAAGTGTGTTGAAAAATGTGTTTAGACTTAAAATAAAATTTTATTTGTGTAAAAAAACTACCAAACTTATGTACGGTCAGCAATGAAAGTTGTTTAACACTTTAGTACTTTGTCTTGGTAACTTTTTGACTAATGTTTCAAACCGTAAGACACCTGTTAAAAAAGTTACTTTGACAAAGTACCAAAGCGTTATACAACTTTCATTGCTGACTGTACTTACGAATTCCTACTCAGTTCGATCGGTATCTATGTTAGGTAATAAAAATAAAGAAATGTCATTAAACGTAATATTTTATTTATACAATAATAATGATAACAATTTCTTAATTTTAGGAAAAGCCCATGAGAAAATATATTTTTATATAGAAAGATTTTTTGTATAAGTACTTATAACCAGAAACGAATATTATATCACATGCCACTTATATATTATTAAGTAGTTAAAATCGTTATCATATCACTGCAAACAACAACAAGATGTACCTACAACAATTTAATTAGTAAACAAAATATATATATAATTACTTTTATCTATTTATTTTCTATCTTATATTAGATTATTTTTGAGCGTTTAACGAACATGCCTAACATATGGCAATGTTGCTACTAACTGTTCGTCTACAAACATTTCTTTGCCATAGCGTTGTAGAAGCTCGAGAGCAACGCCATTGGTCCAACCAAACCCAACTTGAACTCTATATTCCCCCCCACTGCCTTCGTGTCCCGGCTGTACGGCGCTATACTTCTCAAACATTTTGTGCCAAGTACTATACCCGATATAATTCGCCCTGATCCATAATTTGGCCTGCTCTTTTGCTAGAGCCTCCGCCTCTTTATTACCACTGGCATCGAGCCCTCCAATGAGAATGCTCTGCATGGGAGGCCACGCGTTCGGGTAGTCCCACTGCTCGCCTGAATATAATACTGAAGAAGGCACCCCACCGGGAAAGTCCAACCCTCCCGAATGGAGAAGATATTTTACTAGTTTTTCGGCATAAAAAGGAGCGTCAGCCTTTTCCACCGCACCCGACCATAAAGGAGTAACACAGCTCGGGTAAAAATGCTTTCTGAGCGCTTTCGCTTGCGCGTCGTAGTCATACCACACACCGTCCACCGAGTCCCACATCACACGGTCTATAGCACTCCTCCAATATTTAGCTAGACTGTACCATTTTTTTGCCTCCCGTCTATCCTTTAGGCGGCTTCTAAAATCACCAGCGAGTTCAAGAGCCCCCGCAAATATAGCATTCAAATCAACAGGCAAGATGCGAGTGGTGTGAACGTCAGTTAAGTTGCCGACTACGTCGCCCGCCGTTACAAACCATCGAGTAGAAAAGTCCCAGCCACTTTCCGCGGCACTTTTCATTTCAATATAGAAATCTTCGCGTTGATCGTCATGCAGTTGTTGGGCGTTCGTGTAGTCTTCGTAATAGGACTCCGGGCGTGGACCATTCCCGCTTTTATCAGCTAAATACCTGAGCAACACATATTTATTTCCATCAATTTCTACAGTAACTTTTTTCTTGTCTAACCAATACTGCAGCTCCTTTTCTACCGTAGGCACATGCTGTGCCAGCCACGAAAGATCCCCCGTGGCTTTGAAGTAATTCGCGACCATTCCAGCAAGAAGTGGCGGCTGACTTCTACCTAAGTAATATTTTCTGCTGCCATTGGGAACATATCCTAGTTTATCAACTAAATAGAGGAGGTTTTCAATCATACCTTTCGCTGTCTGAGTCATGTTGCTTATGAGCAGTCCTCGGATCATCCAAAACGAATCCCAATAATAAATTTCCTTGAATCTTCCACCAGGAACTATGAAACCATTTGGAACATACAAAAAACTATATTTATCCGGGGTCTCAGCCACTTCAGGGTCAACTTTTCTTCCTAACTTCGCCCAAATTCCAATCAGATTTTTAGCAAATTGTTTAAGTTTCGGATCGGCTATCTGATTAAGGATCGGTGGATCAGGATCGAAATCAGGTGGCATCCAATCGGACAGTTCATTTCCCTCCAAAAAGTGATGATTCACAAACGATGCGAGCTGCTCCCGTGACGGATTCTTATCAGTATCATGCATTAATTTTGAGAAGTCGGCAAGAGTTTCCTTTTCAGTTTGTATGAGCTTTAGGTCTACAAATGATTTCGAGTCTGCGTATATTCTTGCGAGCTGGACCTTGTGCAGAAGTTCGCCTGTGCAATATATGGAAGAATTGCAGATCGGTACAAACGACAATGCTTGAGTGTACGCGCCCAGTAGCCCCAGCACGGGGTACAAGTGCACGTACCGCGGCAACCGAAGTTTCAACATGTTTGTTTACTACTGGGCTTTCGTCGAACATGAGCTGGCGTGCGAAGTTCAAGTGCGGAAAAGCGCGACGATAAACATAACCTTTGAGCACGTACCGCGAGTAGGAGTGACGCGGGGCGAGTGGCCAGCGCCGCGGGCCGCGTCCGGTACAGTCGCATCGCGTGTGCCATGACCGATGTGTGTCAGCGAGCGAGTACGACGCGCCTTCTCTTCATCTCAGCTGATGCAACTGTCGAGCCCCCGCTTTCACTAGGTCACCGTCCGTCACTCGACACTGAGCCCTACGGCGCTGCGCGCGCGTGCGAGCTCCAAGGTCCCCGCCTGTCTCGCTTGGTACAATGCCAACTTCACTAAAACTTGAAAGAAATCTACACACACGTGCCAATCTGACGATAACGTCGGATGCAATGCCAATTGTCAAAGTGGAACATGACATGACGACGTAATTCTCTATGCCCAGCCCGTGCGAACCAATGGCGACCCTCCATACTAGTGGTATTATCTATGAACCCTCGTGTTGATGAGCGTGTCGACTATTTCGATGCGAGGCGATGTAATCTTTATTAGGAGGTTACGTCACTTTATTATCAGCTGTTTGCGTCTGCTCTGCTGTGTTCCTTCCTCTAATATTTATCAGCAAGAACAGATTTTCATTATTATAGGTCTGTACAGTGTACACCTACCAAGACTATACAACAAATACTACCTACTCAAGTTTATTATACATTAGTACCTAATTAACAAATTTTATACTTTCCATTCTAAGGTAGGTTAGATATACGAACCCATTGGTATCACAATAAATTTTACAAAAGTAATAAATAACGTTAATTAATAAATAACAAAACAATGTTTTAAGTCCAAAAGTTACTTACTTGAACGAACTTCGAAACTATGCTCAAATGTTTCATTAATAAAATTAAAACCTGACACACCCAATTGATTTTGCGATTCAAATTAAAACAGGCGCAAATGTAGAGTTTTCGTGAAAAATGAAAATTCATTGTGTAAGTAATACATTAAAAGCTTACTATCTCGGAGGATTTTTATATCTTACCTACCTACGTTATTTTATTAAAAAAAATCTATTCAATAATAAAATCTAATACTTACCTAACAAATTTTTACTAGTCAAACCTTAGATTAAAATAAGTTTTTAGAAGGTTTTTGTTTGGTATTAAGTAAAATAATAGAAAAGGCATGATGAATATCGACCATCGATAAGAAATGTCATGGTTTCGTAGTCATGCTTCAATAAAACAACGTATGTGAAAGCTTTTAATTTCTTGTGAACATTAATGAGTAGGTACAAGTAAAACTTTAAATTTTTCTTCTCTTCTCTTATTTGCCTGATAAGATTTGGATAAGTACCTATACCTATACATTTATTTTTTTAATTAAACACTCTTGTCTCGGGTACAATACAATGCGATTAAATTGACAATTATAGCTGCAACTTCACTCAAGAATGTATGGCAAAGAGAAAATTTTACAGATAAAATTGTTTAAAAAAACAAAAAACCGACTTCAAAAAACCTACCTCTAAAAAGCAAGAAATAATATTCGTAATAATAAAAACACGTCTATTGAAGTCGGGTGGGGCTTTTAGAATAAAAAAAAGGAATTTGTACTACATTATTACGAATATTATTTCTTGCTTTTTAGAGGTAGGTTTTTTGAAGTCGGTTTTTTGTTTTTTTAATAAATTTTTATTTTTTTTAATTTTTTGTGTAAGTACCTTTTGTATTAGGTAGTGTAGGTAAAAAATTAGCTCAGCCAAACGTGAGTTAATCGCGGAGAAACATACATACATTCGGGTCAAATTGAGAACCTCCTTTTTTTTAAGTCGGTTAAAGAACTACACTTAAGATATCCCTTTTCCAACAAAAAAATAATTATCTTATTCAGTTCATAAACAAAGAAGTTATACGACTGATCATCGAGGTAGTTCACACAAAATCATACTATTTTCGTGCTTTTTTCAAGATTACCTGAAAAGTACTGAACCGATTTCCAACTTGGGAGTTTACCTAACGTAATAACGTTTGAATCATTTCAATCGGTCCAGCCGTCTTTGAGTGATCGGCGGACATACACAAAAAAAACAAATATACAGACGAACATAGAACCTCCTCCTTTTTGGAAGTCGGTAAAAAATACGTCGCGTTTTGTACCGCAAGCGGTCTTGAAGTTACGAGGGTGGATTGATAAGTCCGTGACTTTTTAATGAAGAAACACTTTTTTTCGGAATATTTTGTTTTGTTCATAATCTTATTGTAGCTTTGCATATTCAGTCCAACGAAGTTCCTACTTCTTAAGCCCATAATTTTTTTTTTCATCGCCTGAAAACTGGTAACTGAAATGAGGGCCCATTTCAGACACCACCTTATGGTTTGATGAAAATCTTTGCCCGCTAAGACATTTATTCGTGTTTGGGAGGAAAAAAAATCTCAGTGGGTTGAAAATAGGAAGGATTCGCATCTTCATTCGATGAGTCTTGATGTCATGAGTGCCGCCGAGAGGGTCGACAGTCTAAGGCCGACAGGGTAATTAAGAAAAGTTAGAAAAGAAGAGGAAGAAAAGTTTTATAATAGGTAGCGTTTTCTAAAGTTATCGTGTTCACTTCATTACATTGGTGTCTTTAATTTAATGGAATTATATTTCGCGGCCATTTAAAGAAATAATTTGCAGATTACTTTTTAAATATATAATAAAATTGGCTCGCCATCTCACATACACTCTCACATTACACACACTCACACACACTTACACTCACACAAGCACTCTTACACAACCATAAAATTCTGCTACTAAGTATTTATAATGTTTAATTTTGTACTAGTTCTATAAGTTTACATGTTCTTCACATAGGTCTACAAATACTGTTAGCTAAGAACATAATTAATTGTATCCTATTGCGGGGGTGGCCTGGTGACCCGTGTAACCGGTTTTCTTTTAAAACCTATTATGGGCACCAGCTTCTCACACTTCAGGTTGTAAGCGTTTATTGTTATTTTTACTATTTTTTGGCTTAAAAAGTATTCAAATTGTTACCGGAAAACGTAACCTTATAATTCGTGCATTGGATTGTATTTAAATTAATTTGGTATTTGCTGGTTGGTAATAAAAACCCGTAAACATTTCAAATTTATATTTAATCACAAGCAGTATAATTTAGTTTGATTTTGTAATAATTATGTAAAAGTGTAGTGGATTTGATCGGTTTCCGTTTGTCGGCGCCATGTTTGATTTGTCAGTGTTGATTTGTCGGAATTGGTGGAAGGAGCGACCGATATAAAAGTATGTGGTTGAAAGTGGTGCGGGCATTCTATTTCGGACACTCGAGTGGTCAACTTGTGCGATAAGTTGTGTCTACTGTACAAAGTTATTAAAACTACAAGGATTACAAAAGTATAAACAAAGTACTACGTGGTTTTATTCTACATCATCGGCCTTTCCCTGACTTTGGTCTTACAAGGTCATACTTGTATTTTACTCAAATTTGTTCTAGAATTAAGTAAAGTAGCCTATTGTGTGATGAGGAAATAAATGATTTATTTATTATTTATTTATTTATTTAATAATGTAGGTACCTACTTAGGTAAATAATTACTGCTAGGTACCTATAAAAACGTATACTTAGCGTTTTCGGAAGTAAGTAATCGAGATTTTTTAACTTATGTTTTTGCCATGGTAAAAAAAACAATTAATATCTATGACACAGCCTTTTTATTAATAGGTATTCAACTTCTATTGTATTTATTAAGTACTTAAACAATTTATAAATATGTATGTATTTATGAATAACTTACACATATTATAAATAACTCTAACTTAAAACATAGTAAAATTGTTAAAACATCCTGCAAAGTTTTGTGCAAAACAAGAATACTACCATAACAAATGTAAATAATACCTGAGTAGGTAGTTATGTATATAATGTTGTTATATTAAGTATATTTAATATCTCTACAGCCTGCTTATGTATAACCTGTATAACCATGTATAACCCTGCAGGGTTATTTTGTAAAACTCCAATAACCTCGCAGGAGTAGTTACTAACATTATCATAATAAACATTTTGTTCTACTTACGACTTTTCCAAAAACAGACACTAAAATCGACTTTCAATACAATGAATGTCCGTACAGCTGATAGAGTTTTGTATGAAAAGTCGTTGATTTTGTCAGTTTTCGGGAATGTCGTATAACAAAATGTTGTTGTTATACGAGGTTGTTGGAGTTTTACAAATGTACCCTGTAGAATCTTTAATATAATAAATTATAAGCTTATTTCAAAATATCCTGAATAGTTTAACCAGTAAAAAATTCATACTTTACAAAAAGAATTAAGTAAGTATCATTAATATTTCACAATTTGGGGTTCACGATAAAATAGTTGGTTTACATGGCATTGACAAAGATACACAAAAAAATAATAATAATATGTAAATCTTAGAACTAATATCACCTTTGCATAGGTAACTATAGGTAGGTATTATACCTAATTATACTTACGGTAAAGGTAAATCATAAAATCTATATATATGTATAATATTTAGGGCTGATTTTTTAATGCCTAGATAGAGCTTTATCCGATTCATTGATAGCGTATTATACTGCCAAATTAAAAATGCTACCTAGTCGTTCATTTGTCTGTCACATTTTTAATGACGTTTATTAGATTTGGTTAATATTTAAACTGACTGATATCTGTTATCTAAGGATTAAAAATTAGCCCTTAGAGGCCGTACAATGTATGTTGTATAATACACATTTTTAAAAACGATTTGATACAGTATTACCACAGTTTAACGACTGTGGTAATAAACTTACTTGATTTATCGGCCTAATTTTGTAGCTTTTCAATGATGTGACAACCAATAATAAACCTAAAATCTAAGCTCTCTAAAAACGAAATGTTGTCATTTCAATATTTTTTACTTTTCAGCATTGTACGGCCTCTTAAGACCTTTGGTAAGATTTAAAACCTCACCAGTAAGTAAGTACACATAATAATGTTTTAAAAATCGCAAACAAAAAGTTTTCACTAGGTAAAGTAAGTACTTACTTATTAATATATTTTTTCTACTTCCCTTTTATTTGTACGGAAATATTTATTTTCTTTATGACAAAGTAGAGAAAAGGTAGTTAAATAATTTAACTCTTCAACGCCCGGAAAATGAGACACAATAGAAAATCTATTGTGTCTCGGTCGCCAGCGACCGCTCCGGCGTTAATGAATAGGGATGTTGACTATTTTTTTTATTTTATGTTACATAAATTACCTCTCAAAAAAAGAAACATTGGTAAAAGAATTAATTCGCTAGCATGAAAACTGCCCGAGATATCACAGTGTGAAATGCACACAAATGGACTCGATCAAAAACGCTCCATACTAATGGCTTGCACGTTATGACGTCACGCCGTGCTAGTTTGTATGCAACGCGTAGGAAATTTGTTCGGCAGCTATATTAAATATTGTGTTTATCAAAATAGTTTCTTAGACAAATTTGCTATACATTTTACGGACTAATTAAAGGTATTATTTATTTTAATAAATTTTATACTTTTTAAATGGACTTGACCACCCAACTTTGAAGGGTCATAAAACAAATAATATGCAATATATAAAACCAAGAGGTATACAAGCTACTCTAAAAGTTTAATATGTTTACGATTTTTATTAGTATTTCGTTATTTTATTCATTAGTCAACATCCCTATTAAACATAGTATTGGCATGATAATGTGTTTTCTCTGATATATCTGTTTGGTGTACTTAATAAATTGTTATTAAATAACACAATTAAATAAATAGACTTATTTATAGCATATATAGGTAACAAATACTACTTTAGTTTTCATGTCTTATTTGAAAAGCACCAAGGAAAAGTGATATGCTTCCTGATGTTTCAAGTAAGTACCTACGCCCAAAAAGAGTTTTCCGTAGGTCCCGTAATAAAATGCATTCAACTTATAAAAAAACAGATAGGTATAGGTAAAATAGATATTTCTCATGTTTCAGCATTATTATATGAATCATTATAATGGCACTTCATAATTTTTAATATTCACAACCTACGACATTACTCGTTTAAATATTGCACACCTTTGGGAACATTCTCCAAATTATACCTTCTTTTTATTGCATATGTAATAATACTTTTGTATGCAACAGATTTTGTTTGTAAAATCGACAGTACTCAAGAAATATGCATAATTTGTACTAAAATTGGAGCTGCTACAAACATATTTAAAAGTATATTTTTTAAACCCTGTGTTTGCCTACTTAGATTCTAAAATGCCGGATTGAATATTATTGTGCTAAATGAAGGTTCAATCATGTGCGGTCATCCTCCTTCCATATTTAGCCAGGAATTCCAAAACCACGCCATTGGTCCAGCCGAAACCACTCTGCACGGTGTACTCGCCACCGGCACCGTACTTGCCGGGGACCTCCGCATCGTACTTCTCAAACATCTGCTTGTTCTCCGCAAAACCCTTGTAGCACGCCCGCACCCACGTCTGAGCGACACGGAAAGCTAGTTTATCCCCTTCGTCTGTACCCAGAGCTTCCAACGCATTCACTACAATGCTGACCAGAGGAGGCCAGGCGTTGGGAAAGTCCCACTGCTCTCCACTCCTTATCAAAGACGTAGGGATCCCACCTTCAAAGTCAAGACCATGGGAGTTCTTCAAATAATTAAGCACGCGAGTCGACCGCCTCCTCACTAATTTGTTATCAACAGCACCCATCCACAGAGGAGCGACGTTGCTCGGGTAAAAGTATTTGCGGTGATTCGAGTAAGTCAGGTCATAATCATACCATACGCCGTCTTCTTCATCCCAAAGTATTGCTTCGATATTGCTTTTCCATTGTTTTGCTAAAGACGCCCAGTGAGCAGCTCTAAGTGGGTTCAGATGCAGTTGGAAATAAGCCATATTTTGTAAAGCGTTCGCAAATATGGCGTTTAAATCTACAGGTACGATATCCCCGGTGTGGATAGTAGTCAAATTACCACCATTTTCTCCTTTACCATCGTCAAACCAACGGGATGAAAAATCCCAACCACTTTCAGCGGCACTTTTTATGTCAGTATAGAAATCTTGCTTACGTTCATCTGTTGCAAATGTCTGTGCTGAATTGTAATCTTCATAATATGATTCTGGACGAGGACCAGTACTAGGAGAATAGTATCTGAGTAGAGTGTATGAGCGGTCGCCTTTATCGAACGTAACTATTTGGGTGTCCATCCAGTAGCGCAATTCATTTTCTAGATCCTTAATATTAGCCTTCAAAAATTTAAAATCCCGAGTTTCGCGTAGGTAAAGGGACATCATAGCTGACAAGAGAGGTGGCTGGCTCCTTTCCTGGTAATACCATCTACTTCCATTTGGAACGTGTCCTATGGTTTTTAGTAACTGAATTAAATTCTCAATCATTCCCTTGGCAGTTTCTTTCATACCACTTATAAGCAATCCTTCAATGACCCAATAGGTATCCCAATAATATATTTCCCTAAACCTACCTCCAGGAATTATAAATCCTTTGTCAATAGGAATGAAGCTGAACCGATCAGGGTTTTCTGAGACAATCGGCTTAACTTTTCTGCCTAGACTGGGCCAAATGGCGTTGATATCTTTACCAAATTGCCTTAACTGTTCGTCACGGATACCACTGAGAAATTTGGGGTTGTCGGTATGGTCGTCAGGAGTCCAATCTTCGAGTTCACTGGTAGAGTCGAAGTGTTTGTCTACGAATGCCTGGAGCTGTTCTTTGGTGGGGTTGCTGGTTTGGTTGAGGAGTTTATCAAAGTCAGCGAGGATGACGTCTTCGGAGTCTCGCATGTGGAGATCGACGAAGGTTTTGGAGTCGTCGTAGAGACGCGCTAGCTGCACATAGTGGAGGAGCTGACTGTCGCAGTAGATGCGCTTGCTGCAGGAAGGCGGGAGGGTTTCGGAAACCGCCGCCGCAGCCACCAGGAGAAGAAGAAGTCGAAACATCTGGAAAAAAAGATTTGTGATGAGCTGCTGTGAAGAAATGACAAACAATAAAGACTAACTAGAGAGTTAACTTAGATGAACGAATAACTTTTAAGACTGGATGTTATTATATTTATAACGGGTGTAACAAGACCTTCAACGAAGCTGAAGTCCACGTATTCCGCCCATCATCAGGATCATTTTTGACTTTTAGACTATACCTGGGAAACCAATAGTTACGAAGTTATTGAAGGTCAAAGTCAAAATGTTTTTTCAAAACTTTTATGAAATCTTATTTTATTCGTTATTTCCTACTTTTTGACTAAAGAAACATTATCAAAATTTTAAGTATTTAATTTCACTCGATGTATCTCATGAGCACGCACATAAACGCTGCCTTTCAACTCGGCCGCACGCAGCTGTGTGGCATACACTCGCAGGCGCGGCCTGTTGTACGCGTCACATTGCGTGGTAATGCATGCAATGCTTTTTTTTCACCAAAAATCAAAATGGTTTCCCAGTAATAATTTTGAACAGAAATGGTCCTGATGTTGGGCAGAATACGTAGACCTCGGCTTCATTGAAGGTCTTGTTACACCCTGTATTATTGTATTTGATGTAATATACAAAATTAATATTCATTTGTCGAATTATTGATCCTCATTTCTAAATTCTTAGTCCGGTCGTGGGACATTAAATTTCATAAAAAAGTTTTGATAATACTAAAAGTTTTAATTTTTGACGAGTGTATAGATTATGTGCATTGTGAGCTATTTTTGAAAAGTTAGAAGTTTTATGCCGGTGCTTTAGGTATAGTTTAGGTATTTCGTAATATTTCGTTATATTTCGTTTAACTTCATAAATATAGAATTAAAGTTTGAAATGTTGATTGTTTCATAATAAGAACCGTGTTATCATCATGTTGTAAAAAAATTAGAAAGTTAATATATGTGTGACTGCCTAAATCACAAAATCACTCTTTTGTGTTCGAATAAAATTTTTAAATTTCTGAAATCTTATTTTAAGACTTTCAGTGGTTAGATATAGCTGTTGAACAAAGTTTAGAAAGTTAAGTGGTGTGCTTCTTTGATAAATTCATTTTTCTTTCATAATATACGCAATAATGAATTAAAAATAGATCAGATGGCTCTTACATGACCTCTTCAATGCGCTTATATGCCACACAAAAAATTAGAAAAATACATACAGTGGATTTTGTTTAATTACAGATAAATTGTTGTCGCTACAGGCCGCCCGCGCCGCGCCGTTACGCCGGCGCGGCGGCCAGCTACTATGCCCGCTCGCGCCATATGAATAAATTAATTAGGTGGCGATACTGGCGATTTATCTGTAACATTTCGGCGTAACGTAACATTACGGCTACTTAAGACGTGTCGACTCCTATCTGACCTATCTCTTATCCCGATATTTTTATAATTCCACTAGCGGCCACCCGCGACTTCGTCTGCGTGGACAGTTTTTGCTATCCCTCGCGAACAATACTTTTTTCGGGATAAAACCCTATGTCCTTTTCTATACCCCTGGCAACGTGTATGTAAAATTTCATTGTAATCGATTCAGTAGTCATGACGTGAAGGCGTAAAAAAACAAACAAACGGACTTTGGCATTTATAATATTAGTAAGGATAGTGCAACTCTAACCTACCTAGCTCTAACTAACGTACCTACCTAATTTATACAACTGCCACGTATATTATGTAGATAGGCCCTAAAAGACGACAGTAATTTTATGAAATGAGCACAGTAGGTACATAGATAAATAAAACAAATTAGTAGGTTTAAACAATTTGATTAATACTTTTTCAAGTATATTTTTATTTTTATCAAGTACCATGTTTTTACTAGGCAAGTTATGTTTGCTTCAGTCAGAGTCAGAGATTGGCCAATCAACTTTTAAGGCACTCCTTTCTTGTCCCCGCTCTATAAAAAATCCTATTATTACATACAACTCGGTTTAAACCTTACATTTTTCTAAATTAATCTAAAATTAGATGCATTTAGCAATGCGAGAACAACAGCTTACAATATTTTTTCCTTTGAACATTTTATAGCTAGTATCTCAGGAGAACAAAATCGCTCCCCATACAAAGAATCTGTGTTACGTGGCATAGCCGGTCAAAGCAAATCATGTCAAATCTTCAAAATATTGTATCAGAATACCCAATATTTTATAGATATTTAAGTTCTATATTAAATAATCCTTTATTTACAATACATAGTTTTAGTAATTTTGCTTAAACAATATTTAATTAATATTTGCGAAGGTTTGTCCCCAACAATGTCTAAAAAATCAGGGCTCCTGCGTGACCATTACTAATTGGTGATGGTATTAGCATGAAGGTCCTATCTAGCGTCGTTAGTATTGCCCCTTGTCTAACTTTACGTACGTTTTGTCATTCAATGTCTTTCTAGCGATAGCTCTCGAGGAGTGTGTGTAAGTCTATTGTTGTTCTGCTGTGTTACGTCGGAAATCACGATAAGTTCATGGATTATTTTGTTATTATTACGTTAAGATATTAACTTTAATATCGGAATTTAAGATCAAGTTGAAATAGTTGTTTGATATGCAATGTTTAATTACTTATTTGTACGTTTATCGATGTTTTCCATCACGTTACTGGTAACATCAGAGAAATATCTGGTAACATCAGAGATTTTATGTACTTATGCTTATATCTTCTAATTAATATTTCCGATGGTTTGTCCCCAACAATGTCTAAAAAATAAGGGCTCCTGCGTGACCATTACTAATTGGTGATGGTATTACCATAAAGGTCCTATCTAGCGTCGTTAGAATTGCCCCTTGTCTAACTTTACGTACGTTTTGTCATTCAATGTCTTTCTAGCGATAGCTGACGAGGGGTGTGTGTGGGTTTATTGTGGTTCTGTTGTGTTACGTCGGAAATCATGATAAGTTCATGGATTATTTTATTATTATTATGTTATAATACTAACTTTAATATCGGAATTTAAGATCAAGTTGAAATAGTTGTTCGATATGCAATGTTTACTTACTTATTTGTACTTTTATCAATGTTTTCCATCGCGTTACCGGTAACACCAGAGAAATATCTGGTAACACCAGAGAATTTATGTACTGTACGTATATATATATAATATATAGTATAATATATATAATCAACCGATTACTTCACTGTAGTAAAGTAAATTAATGGTTGGTTTTACATTTACAATTTACATTTACACTCATTATCATCATCTTATCTTCTGTGTAAAAAACCTCCTCCAAGAATCTCCACAACAATCGGTCCTGCGTTGCCCGTGTAGCAGCACCTACCTATACGCCGCTCATTACCATACCAACACACGATTGCAACAAGATTCATCACCGTGTGACTAGATGGCGCTAATGTCGAATAAACACAAAGATTAGTAAGGAATAGCGTCTCGTAGTATGGAGAATAATTATGGAGAAACCTAAATCTCGCTAACGACGTTTAGTCAGCGACGCAGCATATATGCAACTGCCAACCATCATCGGTTGGCAGTTGCAGTTGGCTAATACCACCAAGCCCGGAGGAAGATCTTCCATTTGGCGTTCCTACTAGTGGTCACCTCTCTCCATACCTACTTCATTCACTACACTGGTGACCCCAACGGAGCACATCAAGCACCTTCAGCAAGCAACGCAGCGCAGCCATCACTCCCCATACCTTATCCCAGCATCCGCAGCAGTCACACTGCAAGCAGAAGCACAGCAAGCCAGGCCTTCAAGGTTCCATCGCAGCATCATTGACGACGCTTTCTTGGACCTTCGGCAACTCTCGACGGCATTATCCCGACCTGGTCTTCGCAGCCCACTACTGGAGCATCACTGGGCCCTCACTCCGGCGTGGCAGCTCTGCGCACCACACCAGCAGCTCGGACCCACCGTCACTCAACGGAAGTGTCCGATCTACCCAGTTTTGTATTCTTATCCTCATAGTTCATGAACACCAACTCTTAGCAGATACTCTTCGGTGCTCTGTGCAACCTGGAGCCCAATCGCGGTAATTCTGAACGATAAAACAAAAACGTAACGTTGTCATTTAGGCTATATTTAGGTACCTAAAAATCTTTGGTTTAGCTTCATAATTTTCACTTAAATTGTCCTAGATTGTAATCCTAGGCTCCTTAGGCAGAGTATTCAACAACAAAACTAAAGCGAGTATTTTTCTGTATACGAAACTGAAACGGTAACGATTTAGTTTTGGTTTTATCGTTGAAAATTAGCGCGATTAGGCCCCTGGTCATGGTCTAATGGTGCCTTCTTGGGAACCGGCTTGTTTGGAAGGTTGGAAGTCATCGAATCTGCGGGGGAATAGAAATTCCCGATCTCCTTCAGACTTATTATTTAACTCTATCATGTTCATCTCATTCCCACACTTTGGGGAGCACTACTGAGATATTAAAACATTATTTCCTAGTATTTTAAGGTCTTGACTATAAGAATTACATTATTAGCAAAATGAAGGCATCCTAGGTTGATGATGCTCAACTCGCCATTGATGCTGATGCCGAATTAATTCCAGTCCAGAAACCTAAAAAGATACATTACGGCTCCTTGTCTTGTTGTTATCTCGCTGCAGTTTGATGAGTTTTGAGCTCTGATTTTAAAATAGAATAAAATATCAATATAGTCGAGTTTTCAGCAATTTTAAAAATATACCATGTGCCCAGTCATTAAGTGCACAAATGTAAGGACGTGAAATCAAGCTCAAACTTATCGTTAAAAAAATAATACGATGTTTTTATAAAGGTTACAGGTAGGTTTTGCCGAAAAAATCACTTAAATTGTAAAAAAAAATATACATTTTCATACATGGGACATAGCGACAATATGTTATGTTAAATTGTGTTTTCGCTATGTTCCTGTTATGATTTGTGATCTGGTTAAGTTAATATAACTTCGTGTCTAGTTTTATAGCTTAGATTAATTGATGAATCACTACATATTATAAAACAAAGTCCCTCGCCGCGTCTGTCTGTCTGTCTGTCTGTTCGCGATAAACTCAAAAACTATAAAAACGGATTTTCATGCGGCGTTTTCACTAAATGATGGAATGATTCCTGAGGAAGGTTTAAGTGTATTATAAGTTGAGGTTTTATAGAAATTGGTAGAAATATCACGATGATTGTTGAAGAGGTCGGCAAAAATTAAGCCGACTTGGAGCTTGCATTGAAAACGCTGCTCTAACCTTTAGAGCTATAACAAAATAATTTATGATGAAATTATTCCTATTTTATAGATCTACAAAAAAGTCCGTGACGGTATATATCTATCTTTTAAAAATAACTAACTGTACCAATTATATCTTCCTAAAAAAATTATCAAGTTCAACGCGGTAATTTGGAAAGCTATTTAGAAGGATAAAGTACTAATCCTTATCAAATTAAATACGTTAGTTACCTTAAGCATTTTATGCACATTATTTTAGCCTTTAACACCATACCATTTAAATGAATATCGTAGGAGTCGTCGCAAAAAATTAACACGCGCAAATATAAATCAAACGCGTCTCTTATACCGACAACGGGACGGGACGAACGGGAGAGAAAAAGACTTTAGAGCAAATGGAGGTGAGGACTGTTAGGTATTATTTTGTTATCTTTTTGGGTGTTGTTGGACAAAAAAGAAGGAACCGAAGCGAAGCAAGGACAGGTCGCTAGTTACAATATAATATTCTCAAATTCTTTCTTTTTCTCCGGAGTTACTATATATTATTCTCTAGTGTTACCCTGGTGTCCCCCTTGTAAACAATACAGTGAACGTAATTATAAAGAAAAGAAAAGTACTGCCTGACATAGAAGTAAGTTTCAAGTGGCTGTTTAATATCAAATTATTTTAAAGTTTAAGAAAGAAGAAGAAAAATCATTTATTGACCGCAAAACAAAAGAAAACAATGTACCTACATAAACTTAGGACTAATTATAGTGCGGCCAACTAGGCCCCAACCTCAGCAATGCTACAGAGGCAAACCTGAGTATGCCACTGCAACGCTGGTATTCTGGAGGAGCCTACTTGGTGACGACAGCGAACAGACAAACAAAAATTATAATTTAATAACAATTCAGAAGACAAAAGACAATAATTTTAACGAAGTAATAGATAAATATTAACGAGCATCGATTCTATCATCACCAACACTAACAAAATAAAAATATTATTTAAGAGGAATAAAAATAAAAAAAACTTAATGGCTGTATGGAATTAGGTCTCCTTGCCTCTTCCATGACAGTTTGATCTACATAGTAATAAAAAGAAATATATATAAAAGAGCTGTTTGGTCAGACAAATCGAAGTACTCTTTGGTTGATTTGATATTTTTCGTTTTGATTTTATTTACGAAGAGATTATTTTATTTGGTTAATATAGCAAAAATACATCATTTCAAACAATAAAAAAAGAAAAAGAAATCGCAACCTACATTACATACAAAGTGCAACTACAGAATAGTGTGATATAATACAACCTCGGAACCCCAAAACAAACAATAATAACAAAACAACATTCAAGCAAATTGTATGGTGACCAAATAATATATGGGTGACAAATACAATAAATTAAAACAGGTGTCCGCCTCAAGGCGACACACACAACCCCCAAGGCTGGAACGCAACCCGGCTCCTATCGTGAAAAACCCCGAAGTGAGTCTTGTTTTTGCAACGTGGTGAGATATTTCTTAAGGTGGTTCCTAAATGTTTTAACCGCTTTCAGGTCACGTAACGGCGGTGGAATATCGTTCCAGCACTTCGAGGCAGCGAATTTAAAAGAACCGCGGAACGCCATTGTCCCGTGCTTTGGAATTCGAAAATGTTAGTATTTTTTCTCTTTGGGAACCTGCTCAAGTCACCAAACCATACCAATTTTTCATAAAGATAGCACGGCCTTCCCGTATCTAATATACCAAACAAGAGAGTGGCGAGATGAAGTCTCCTGCGCGCTTCCATTTTCATCATGTTTGCAGAGTCCAGAAAGGGAGTCACATGCGATCGGGGTGGTACATGAAAACAGAAACGCGCACAAGCGTTCTGCACCCGTTGGATAAGCTTACTCGTCTTGGAGATCAAACACGGCCCATAAACAATGTCACAGTAATTTAGTTTTGACAAAATCAGTGCCTCGCACAGTGTGACCCTCAGTTCCTCACCCAAATAAAGTCTTATTTTGAACAGTAACTTAAGTCTATAAAAACAATTGCGTGAGCACTCAGCGACATGGTTTTCAAAAGTTAGGTGTTCGTCCAAAGATCTTATGTTATAATCATCCCTAGTTTGCATCATACATTTGATAGAATCAGTGATCCAGAGGTGCGGTGGATGTTTGAATTTTTGCACCTTGGTTGGAGCATGCAAATCAAATAATGTAATGAGACAAGCCGTAAAGGATTCTGCAAGCTCATTGATGTTATCAAGTTTATGAAAATTATCCCAATTGATCGCATCAAGATCCCGATTTAATTGGTCCACCATTATATTTTTTAGTGGCCTATATGTCACCCATCGTGGGTATATTTTGTCTTTCTTGACCATAAATTCAGCTAATACCATTCCATGACCACGTTCAGAGATGTGTTTAACAGTGACATTTAGAGCCCGAGTATCCGTGCATATTACATCAATTAACCTGTAGCAGCATCACCATTTTGATTACGAAACTCCGCCCAGTGCCGCCATCTAGTGTGAAAAACCCACGAAAAACTGGGTTACGTAAATAATAACCCAGCTCTTATATGTTTACCAATTCTAATTCTGTATTGTTTTTCAGAATCTAGAATAAATTTCCAATACAAAGATATAATACCTATAATACGCAATAATACTAACAAACCTTATAATACGCAATAACATGTTGAACTGCACGATATTGGGTCACACGAAACTAAACCTTATCTTTATCACAATAAGAGTCATATAGTCAAGTGAAAAAGTCCGACTAGTTTCGGTTGGCAATTGGAACGCATCCATTTACTCTATTCGGTCTGTGTATACGTCATTGGAAAGGCAATGTCATAACGATAACAGTCACAGAACATTACAAACAAAACTAAACCATATCTTTTTCACAATAAAACAAAATATCGCCTGCAAGCCGTTCGGCCGTTTGGTCCTATGTGAGCGCGCGGCGCTTGACGGAATGAGATTAGTTTGGTCCTTTGTGAGCGAGTGGAGCTGCGCAGGTTAAGCTGTAACTGTGATCGGTAAAATGTGTGGGTTCCTTAACTATTTGTTTTAAGTTGACACAGCTAAGAAACTGCATAAATTGTTTGTATTTACCAGTACCAACATCAAGCAGATTTATGTTAAAATCACCCAGCAGGATCAACACATCGTAGTTTCTGAAAGAGGCAATGGAATCCGCAATATCGTCCAAAAATACACCCGGGTCCTGCCATTGTGGCCTATAGGCGGTACCGATTATTACCCGCTGATTGTTAGTGCGAAAACTAACAATCAGTTACTAATCAACTCCACTGCGTTACTTTATGTCAAAGTAACGCAGTGGAGTTAAAATAATGTCAATCTTAAGAAACTATTACTTACTACATAGATACATTATTTTAATAGGATACTTTCTTGTTGTATTACTTAAATACTTAATGTACAGATTTTCTTTCAAGTATCATTTTAATTCACAAAAAAAACTCAACAGTAACAGAGGGGAAATTTTTACGACGATCCTTTGTTATTCTCAAAAATCTCAAAAACTAAACGTCAAACATCGTGGCCACCTTTAAAACCTAAATTTTAGATAAATGATACAAACTATAATCGAATCTATACCTTCGCTGAATGCCGTCGTACCGGGCCAAGATGAAGACGATTTCCTCGAGGTTCGGAACAAAAAGCGACGTCGTCAGCGAGAGAGCAAGAACCACCATGGCACCGCACCGACAGGGCCCAACTTCCTGCTGCGAGCTGCCATACCGACCACGGCCGTGTACCTGTCCCGCCTGCACCATACCACCACAGTGCAGGACGTGATCGAGTACATAAAGAAGAAATCCAACTTTTGTTTGAGAGTTCAGCCACTGGAGTCGCGCCATAATACCAATTTTAAGGCGTTTGTGGTGCGCATCCCGACAGCAAGGCTGGACCTCTTCATGAAGGAGGACTTCTGGCCGCAGGGCGTGGTGTACAGGCGCTTCAGAGGGACGCTGCCTTGTGTCACCGATTCGACACACAAAGTGTCTACTTGATTTTTTTACTAACATAATGTTTTAAGTTATTTACTAACAACATTGTTTTATAAATTATATATGTTTCGTTTTTAAGGTATATATCTATGGGCCATCGATGCCTGAATATAAATAAATAAATTAAATTAAAAAAATAAAATATAAATTCTTGTAAATTCGATTAAATTTAATTTTGTTTTTCTGTTTCAAAATGCTCTGAAAGGAGTGCCTCAAAAGTTGATTCACCCAACTAACTTAGAAATACAATTATGCTCAGCTCATTTAGTAGGTAGGTAGATTTATTTAATTTTATAAGTATTCTGTGTTATTTCATTGTATATTCATCGACATACAACATAACGGATGTTTTCTATGATATCGGCATCGGTAAGAACGACTAGCGAGCTACGCGACAGAAAGAGAGGCGCTTCGTAGGTGCTTATATATAATATCAGGCACGCAGCGCTGTGCAATTTGAAATTGTACTTTATTGCCGTGCGGCGAGAGTAGCTTATAGTTTGTGGCCCCGCGCCTGACCGCGCGGCGCGTGGCAGCCGGCGGGCCCTGCATGGACCCGCTCGCGCGTCCCGCATATTTCGTATTTAAGCGCAATAATTTATCCGTTAATTAAACAAAATCCACATTATGTATGTTTCTAATTTTTTGTGTAGTATATAAGTGCATTGAAAAGGTCATGTTAGAGCAATCTTATCAATTTTAATTAATTATTCCGTATGTTATAAAGGAAAAATGAAAATATCAAAGAAGCACACCACTTAATTTTCTAAACTTTGTTCAACAGCTATATCTAACCACTGAAAGTCTTAAAATAAGATTTCAGAAACTTTAAAATTTTATTCGAACACAAAAGAGTAATTTTGTGATTTACGCAGTTACACATATATTAACTTTCTAATTTTTTTACAACATGATGACAACATAGTTCTTATTATGAAACAATCAACATTTCAAACTTTAATTCTATATATATGAAGTTAAACGAAATATTACGAAATACCTAAACTATACCTAAAGCACCGGCATAAAACTTCTAACTTTTCAAAAATAGCTCACAATGCACATAATCTATACACTCAGCAAAAACGAAAACTTTTAGTATTATCGAAGGTAATTTTTCTCTAGCTACGCGACTATCTATCCAAGCAAGTAGGTGGTAATATAATAAAATTTTAGTATTTTTATTGAATTGACATTGAATTATGACGAATACTAACTATGAATATAAATCTTTTCAGAGCATAACCAGTTTAACTATTATAATTCACTAGCTTCTGCCCGCGACTTCGTCCGCGTGGATATTAGAGAAAATCCTTAGGGAACCTTCAACCAGGATCTGACCAGCCATTTTTACGCATTACGGCTTCCCGTTCCAGTTCCCTTTCCCGTTCCCGTTCCCGTTCAAGTTCCCGTTCCCGTTCCCGTTCCCGTTCCCGTTCCCGTTGTCAAAAAAAAATAACTGTATTACCCGGCTAAATTAGGAATGCTCTGTTTACTCGCATAGAACTTGCAGTAAGGTACTAATTGTAAGAATTGCGTTTTTTTTTTTTTTTTTTTTTGTTAATTTTTATGTGTTGTATCAAGTATTTTTTGGTAAATTTTGCCTACTTAGGTGCACTTTCGAGTAGCAGACATAACGATTACTGATTTCTCAACTAGTTGAAAGTTATTTACTTTAAATGTGGAGCTCATTTTTCAATGTTGACGACTCTGTATGAAATATACAGGGAGAAAAAAGCAGCCCTTGACGAGTTTCTTGCCGGTTCTTCTCGTTACAAGGTCTCCCGCTCAGGGTTTGCGAACCGATGGCGTAGCTTCTTTGACATTCACAAGTGCTTGTAACAGCCTAGACTGAATAAATGATTTTTTGATTTTGATTTTGATTGATTAATTTAACTTTGTAGGGTTAATTCTATTACGAACTAGTGTTTTATATATTATTGCACGCGTTTGTTATAGCTCGGTTTATGGCCCTAAAAGCGATGTAATAAGGCTCACTTTACGAGCAAGTGTGTTGAAAAAGCATTAACTACATTACCACGCAATGTAACCCGCACGCAGCTGTGTAGCGAATGCTACACAGCTGCGTGCGGCCGAGTTGAAAGGCAGCGTTTATGTGCGCGTGCTCATGAGATACATCGAGTGATGACGTTTTGAAGCCATTGTTTGTTACGAAATACTTAAAATTTTGATAATGTTTCTTTGGACAAAAATTAGGAAATAACGAATAAAATAAGATTTCATAAAAATTTTGAAAAAAAAATTTGACTTTGATCTTCAATAACTTCGTAGCTATTGGTTTCCCAGGTATAGTCTAAAAGACAAAAATGATCCTGATGATGGGCAGAATGCGTGGACTTCGGCTTCGTTGAGGGTCTTGTTACACCTGTTATAAGACTAAAATTGTCTCTGTAAACATTGTAGTTTCCGAGTTAAGGCCTTTCAAAATTTATAATTTTTTCGAACCTCGAATTTTTTTTTGTCAACATCATAAACAAGTCTGCAAAAAATCAGAACTACCGGATTTGACGCAAGGTATCCCGTCAGGCGACAATTTTATTGGACTATTAGTTTTCAGCCGTGACGTTTTTTATATGGGTATTGGGTAACATAAAAATCCGAAGAAATACTATGGGCATGGTTTTTCACATTAAATTAAACGATAATACTTTTATTATTAAATAAGACGTTAATTAATAATTAGTAAAATTCAAAATAAAAAACTTCAAATAAAGTACTAATAGAAATGGACAGAAAATGTTTTCACTTCTAAACTTTATAATTCTAAAATATATTAACTCTTTCTCAAAAAATGTAAAATTAAATTAATGTTTATCCTTCTTTATTTGCTCATCATTCATAGCCATAGCCTGTTCCTCTATTTTGTTCCTAATTTATGATAACTTCGTTCGATACTTCGATGACTTCGTTTCGTAGATACGAGAATCGAAGTAAAAAGTAAACACAAAAAGTTCGCGGAACTTTTTTTACGTCTGTCTGTAATTAGTTTTTATGTCTGCTGAATGGTTTTATACAAAAACTAAAAAACCCAAATTTTTGATTAATTGCAAGTAGTAAATTAACCGTTTCTTTGTAGTAGTGTTTATATTCTATTTATATGTCTTATTTTTTGTAGAAATAGCTCCACGCCAAGAGTGTTTAAATTCCGGATATGATGTAAGAAAAGAGTAACTAACATTTAAATTAATTTCGGCACTGAAAAGGTATTTGATTGACATAATGTTATGAATACCACGTTTCATATCCATAATATATTAGCTAAAATCTTGAGTTGAGGTCTCCTTAACTTTAAGGAAGCTGTCAGTTTCATAGAGTCTCTGTCAAATCTGACAGCTTTTATGTATTTGGGGTGGCCTTAACTTTGGGATTCGTTTGAGTATTTGGCCGTTAGTTTGTTATATCTAAGGAAGGAAGAGCGGTGTCCCAAACACAGGCTTTCAGCTTAAATGGGGACACCAACTTATTTCTAAAATGATTGAAAATGTTTTAAAGAAAAATAAACTTATTTTATTTTATTTATTTTATAATGCCAACCAACCTCTTGCCAATATAGGTTTTTCTTTGTTCTGTTATTTTGACAGATTGACACTAAGTATTTTGTTTTTACATAAAAACAGGGTGGAGTTAAAAGCGGATCGCTCGCTTTGTCAAATTTTAATATTCTGTTTAGTTTTTGTTTTATGACAATTTACCATTGCTAGATAGATGGTCAGTGACGAGTTTACGATTTATGATTAGTTTAGAAAATCGATAGTTTTCACAGCCTACATTTCCCAGCTTGGGATAAGCAAAAGAAATTTAGTGGAAAGTTGCTATACTTGCTATAGGCTGCTCAATGTCGAAATACTTAGGTATTTCTCTAAACCATTTTCTGCCTCTAATATCATATTATTAAGTACCTAAGTATACCTACCTATAATACAAAACAATAAACCTGACAAATAGATCGTTAAGTAGGTAGGTAGGTAACTAAAACTAATGCAAATCATTTTTAACGAATCGCAAGCAAATTTTACTGAAACAAAACAGACGTTTTTGTCTGAAATAAAGATTATTATTATTATTATTAAAACACCGCCGTAAAATTGATTTCTATTACTTATTAGTCTTAATACCTATATTAGTTATTAGTAGGTACTTCAAAAGATTGGTGTGCCGAAATAATAATAGAACTCTTTCAAAGATATTACAAAAATGTACTTAATTGAGAGAATCTCTTACCATTAAGCTCTTACCACTAAAAATTACTGACGTATAATCAATAATCGCAATCGTTGTGTATAAATATTTTTTCTTACGAATAATAAATAAATCTCTACATTACAATGCCTTAAGATATAGAACAAGTATCTCTACAATTTTTTACAACTTTTTTCATTATAATACTTTTACTCTTTGGTTTAATTTTCTTATCAAACAAATTGATTACGTACTATTAAGCTGTTTTATTGTTAATTTCGATGTGGAAAACACGTTAACATAACCACATTATAACCGACTCAAAATTGAATATTTAATTCACACCGGTGCGCGGGGCGGGCGGAGTGGCGCGGCGGCGCAAGCGCAGCAAATTGCATTATTATAATAAATAACCATTCTGACCTCGTCACGTTTCAAACGATGGTCACACACACAATACGCAAAATAAATAAAAGGTTTTTTTAGATTTTTCATCATTCATGCTCTGAAAGGTGCTGCATTTAACTCGAAATCCGAGATGTATAATTCGATTTACATACCTAGGGAGGTAAGTAAATTTAGAAAACAATTGAGGCTCCTCAACGTCTAAGGCATGGCAGGCATTCAACTGAGAACTCAACAATATTTTTTAAATTTGAGATTTTTGCATTCACAGTGCTATTTTTATACAATACTAAATAATATACTAGAAAAATTACGACTCGCACCAGATCAATTCTCGGACGGGAATCGAACCCGCGACCTTTGGATATCCGGTCCAACGCTCTGACTGCTGAGCTACCGAGTCACTAGTGGCGTCCTCAAATTTATTCTAGTACTTATACCTATCCCATTCTTACGCTGCAAGCCAGCGTTATTTCACCAATGTGAAGAATTACCTCGACATTCAATTGAAACATCTTTCCAGATATTTTGACAATTGATTAAAATGAAATAGCTACTTATATATTTTTTTTATTTATTTTTTTTGCATTCAAAATGCTATTTTTATACAATACCTAAATAATATACTAAAAAAATACGATCAATTAAATCAAAGAGATATACGATCAATTATATCCGGCACTTTTGTATTAATTAGTTTTTTTTTATCCTTGCAGAAATATATTTATATTTTTTTCATAACACTAAATACCTAGGTAGGTACGAAAAATCGAGGTTAAATAAATAAGCTACAATTTTAAGAAGGCTAAATATTTATTACCTATTACTTGGTAAACCTAAATTTACAGGCAAGATTTTAACAAATAATATCGAATACATTATATAATTATTTATATAATGATGCCCGCCGCCCGTCGTCGCCGCCGCGCCGCCGTCAATGAATATTATACAATTTGTCTGAGACCTAGGGGTCAAACTAATTATTTATTCTGTGACCAGACGATAAGATTTTGCGATATTTTATTTATAATCTAAGTTGTAAAACTTGTTTAATCATCACTGAGAACTAAACCAACTAGTATTTTTTTATGATTTTTTGCACAAGCTTCGATGTTTTATTTATACTTCTTGTATCTGTCGTTATATTAATGGTAAATTGTTATCCTAATGTATAAGTATTAGGTGCTTATAAAATAATGCAGTGATAGATAAGTATAATATAAATGTGAAAGTTTGTATGTTTGAATATTTATTTTTCCGACTTACGACTCGGTGCGATTGGTTGAAAGGCGCGCAGAAAGTTTTTTTTCTACTGTATTGTCATTATACTTTACCCCTTGGTTTAGAAATCGGTTTTCCCAGGGGTCAACATTAATGAATAATAATAGTTATTAATTACACTTGATATTTGATAGGATTTTAAAGTAGGTAATTTGGCTATAGGGTCTAATAAGGTATCAGTTCATTTTGGAAAAGGGGTCTCTTGCCCAAAATAGTTTTGGAATCTCTCGTCTAGGTATAGACCGATCGGGATACGTTTTTAAGTTTCAAAAATATTAAAGTTAGTTTTTTTTCGTATATAGTTTCTGCACCATTTACATAGCCTAATACATGAATTTGTGTCATAAGTAATAATTTAGGTTTTTGTCTTTTTTAAAGTTGAAAATTTTACTTTAATGATGATTACGAAGTTGTATCCGATGTACATGAACTTTTTGTGTCATCTTCGTCCACGGGAATACTGTTATTTGACTATTACCATAGCTATTATAGTCCGGTCGTGGGACATTAAATTTCATAAAAAAGTTTTGATAATACTAAAAGTTTTAATTTTTGACGAGTGTATAGATTATGTGCATTGTGAGCTATTTTTGAAAAGTTAGAAGTTTTATGCCGGTGCTTTAGGTATAGTTTAGGTATTTCGTAATATTTCGTTATATTTCGTTTAACTTCATAAATATAGAATTAAAGTTTGAAATGTTGATTGTTTCATAATAAGAACCGTGTTATCATCATGTTGTAAAAAAATTAGAAAGTTAATATATGTGTGACTGCCTAAATCACAAAATCACTCTTTTGTGTTCGAATAAAATTTTTAAATTTCTGAAATCTTATTTTAAGACTTTCAGTGGTTAGATATAGCTGTTGAACAAAGTTTAGAAAGTTAAGTGGTGTGCTTCTTTGATAAATTCATTTTTCTTTCATAATATACGCAATAATGAATTAAAAATAGATCAGATGGCTCTTACATGACCTCTTCAATGCGCTTATATGCCACACAAAAAATTAGAAAAATACATACAGTGGATTTTGTTTAATTACAGATAAATTGTTGTCGCTACAGGCCGCCCGCGCCGCGCCGTTACGCCGGCGCGGCGGCCAGCTACTATGCCCGCTCGCGCCATATGAATAAATTAATTAGGTGGCGATACTGGCGATTTATCTGTAACATTTCGGCGTAACGTAACATTACGGCTACTTAAGACGTGTCGACTCCTATCTGACCTATCTCTTATCCCGATATTTTTATAATTCCACTAGCGGCCACCCGCGACTTCGTCTGCGTGGACAGTTTTTGCTATCCCTCGCGAACAATACTTTTTTCGGGATAAAACCCTATGTCCTTTTCTATACCCCTGGCAACGTGTATGTAAAATTTCATTGTAATCGATTCAGTAGTCATGACGTGAAGGCGTAAAAAAACAAACAAACGGACTTTGGCATTTATAATATTAGTAAGGATAGTGCAACTCTAACCTACCTAGCTCTAACTAACGTACCTACCTAATTTATACAACTGCCACGTATATTATGTAGATAGGCCCTAAAAGACGACAGTAATTTTATGAAATGAGCACAGTAGGTACATAGATAAATAAAACAAATTAGTAGGTTTAAACAATTTGATTAATACTTTTTCAAGTATATTTTTATTTTTATCAAGTACCATGTTTTTACTAGGCAAGTTATGTTTGCTTCAGTCAGAGTCAGAGATTGGCCAATCAACTTTTAAGGCACTCCTTTCTTGTCCCCGCTCTATAAAAAATCCTATTATTACATACAACTCGGTTTAAACCTTACATTTTTCTAAATTAATCTAAAATTAGATGCATTTAGCAATGCGAGAACAACAGCTTACAATATTTTTTCCTTTGAACATTTTATAGCTAGTATCTCAGGAGAACAAAATCGCTCCCCATACAAAGAATCTGTGTTACGTGGCATAGCCGGTCAAAGCAAATCATGTCAAATCTTCAAAATATTGTATCAGAATACCCAATATTTTATAGATATTTAAGTTCTATATTAAATAATCCTTTATTTACAATACATAGTTTTAGTAATTTTGCTTAAACAATATTTAATTAATATTTGCGAAGGTTTGTCCCCAACAATGTCTAAAAAATCAGGGCTCCTGCGTGACCATTACTAATTGGTGATGGTATTAGCATGAAGGTCCTATCTAGCGTCGTTAGTATTGCCCCTTGTCTAACTTTACGTACGTTTTGTCATTCAATGTCTTTCTAGCGATAGCTCTCGAGGAGTGTGTGTAAGTCTATTGTTGTTCTGCTGTGTTACGTCGGAAATCACGATAAGTTCATGGATTATTTTGTTATTATTACGTTAAGATATTAACTTTAATATCGGAATTTAAGATCAAGTTGAAATAGTTGTTTGATATGCAATGTTTAATTACTTATTTGTACGTTTATCGATGTTTTCCATCACGTTACTGGTAACATCAGAGAAATATCTGGTAACATCAGAGATTTTATGTACTTATGCTTATATCTTCTAATTAATATTTCCGATGGTTTGTCCCCAACAATGTCTAAAAAATAAGGGCTCCTGCGTGACCATTACTAATTGGTGATGGTATTACCATAAAGGTCCTATCTAGCGTCGTTAGAATTGCCCCTTGTCTAACTTTACGTACGTTTTGTCATTCAATGTCTTTCTAGCGATAGCTGACGAGGGGTGTGTGTGGGTTTATTGTGGTTCTGTTGTGTTACGTCGGAAATCATGATAAGTTCATGGATTATTTTATTATTATTATGTTATAATACTAACTTTAATATCGGAATTTAAGATCAAGTTGAAATAGTTGTTCGATATGCAATGTTTACTTACTTATTTGTACTTTTATCAATGTTTTCCATCGCGTTACCGGTAACACCAGAGAAATATCTGGTAACACCAGAGAATTTATGTACTGTACGTATATATATATAATATATAGTATAATATATATAATCAACCGATTACTTCACTGTAGTAAAGTAAATTAATGGTTGGTTTTACATTTACAATTTACATTTACACTCATTATCATCATCTTATCTTCTGTGTAAAAAACCTCCTCCAAGAATCTCCACAACAATCGGTCCTGCGTTGCCCGTGTAGCAGCACCTACCTATACGCCGCTCATTACCATACCAACACACGATTGCAACAAGATTCATCACCGTGTGACTAGATGGCGCTAATGTCGAATAAACACAAAGATTAGTAAGGAATAGCGTCTCGTAGTATGGAGAATAATTATGGAGAAACCTAAATCTCGCTAACGACGTTTAGTCAGCGACGCAGCATATATGCAACTGCCAACCATCATCGGTTGGCAGTTGCAGTTGGCTAATACCACCAAGCCCGGAGGAAGATCTTCCATTTGGCGTTCCTACTAGTGGTCACCTCTCTCCATACCTACTTCATTCACTACACTGGTGACCCCAACGGAGCACATCAAGCACCTTCAGCAAGCAACGCAGCGCAGCCATCACTCCCCATACCTTATCCCAGCATCCGCAGCAGTCACACTGCAAGCAGAAGCACAGCAAGCCAGGCCTTCAAGGTTCCATCGCAGCATCATTGACGACGCTTTCTTGGACCTTCGGCAACTCTCGACGGCATTATCCCGACCTGGTCTTCGCAGCCCACTACTGGAGCATCACTGGGCCCTCACTCCGGCGTGGCAGCTCTGCGCACCACACCAGCAGCTCGGACCCACCGTCACTCAACGGAAGTGTCCGATCTACCCAGTTTTGTATTCTTATCCTCATAGTTCATGAACACCAACTCTTAGCAGATACTCTTCGGTGCTCTGTGCAACCTGGAGCCCAATCGCGGTAATTCTGAACGATAAAACAAAAACGTAACGTTGTCATTTAGGCTATATTTAGGTACCTAAAAATCTTTGGTTTAGCTTCATAATTTTCACTTAAATTGTCCTAGATTGTAATCCTAGGCTCCTTAGGCAGAGTATTCAACAACAAAACTAAAGCGAGTATTTTTCTGTATACGAAACTGAAACGGTAACGATTTAGTTTTGGTTTTATCGTTGAAAATTAGCGCGATTAGGCCCCTGGTCATGGTCTAATGGTGCCTTCTTGGGAACCGGCTTGTTTGGAAGGTTGGAAGTCATCGAATCTGCGGGGGAATAGAAATTCCCGATCTCCTTCAGACTTATTATTTAACTCTATCATGTTCATCTCATTCCCACACTTTGGGGAGCACTACTGAGATATTAAAACATTATTTCCTAGTATTTTAAGGTCTTGACTATAAGAATTACATTATTAGCAAAATGAAGGCATCCTAGGTTGATGATGCTCAACTCGCCATTGATGCTGATGCCGAATTAATTCCAGTCCAGAAACCTAAAAAGATACATTACGGCTCCTTGTCTTGTTGTTATCTCGCTGCAGTTTGATGAGTTTTGAGCTCTGATTTTAAAATAGAATAAAATATCAATATAGTCGAGTTTTCAGCAATTTTAAAAATATACCATGTGCCCAGTCATTAAGTGCACAAATGTAAGGACGTGAAATCAAGCTCAAACTTATCGTTAAAAAAATAATACGATGTTTTTATAAAGGTTACAGGTAGGTTTTGCCGAAAAAATCACTTAAATTGTAAAAAAAAATATACATTTTCATACATGGGACATAGCGACAATATGTTATGTTAAATTGTGTTTTCGCTATGTTCCTGTTATGATTTGTGATCTGGTTAAGTTAATATAACTTCGTGTCTAGTTTTATAGCTTAGATTAATTGATGAATCACTACATATTATAAAACAAAGTCCCTCGCCGCGTCTGTCTGTCTGTCTGTCTGTTCGCGATAAACTCAAAAACTATAAAAACGGATTTTCATGCGGCGTTTTCACTAAATGATGGAATGATTCCTGAGGAAGGTTTAAGTGTATTATAAGTTGAGGTTTTATAGAAATTGGTAGAAATATCACGATGATTGTTGAAGAGGTCGGCAAAAATTAAGCCGACTTGGAGCTTGCATTGAAAACGCTGCTCTAACCTTTAGAGCTATAACAAAATAATTTATGATGAAATTATTCCTATTTTATAGATCTACAAAAAAGTCCGTGACGGTATATATCTATCTTTTAAAAATAACTAACTGTACCAATTATATCTTCCTAAAAAAATTATCAAGTTCAACGCGGTAATTTGGAAAGCTATTTAGAAGGATAAAGTACTAATCCTTATCAAATTAAATACGTTAGTTACCTTAAGCATTTTATGCACATTATTTTAGCCTTTAACACCATACCATTTAAATGAATATCGTAGGAGTCGTCGCAAAAAATTAACACGCGCAAATATAAATCAAACGCGTCTCTTATACCGACAACGGGACGGGACGAACGGGAGAGAAAAAGACTTTAGAGCAAATGGAGGTGAGGACTGTTAGGTATTATTTTGTTATCTTTTTGGGTGTTGTTGGACAAAAAAGAAGGAACCGAAGCGAAGCAAGGACAGGTCGCTAGTTACAATATAATATTCTCAAATTCTTTCTTTTTCTCCGGAGTTACTATATATTATTCTCTAGTGTTACCCTGGTGTCCCCCTTGTAAACAATACAGTGAACGTAATTATAAAGAAAAGAAAAGTACTGCCTGACATAGAAGTAAGTTTCAAGTGGCTGTTTAATATCAAATTATTTTAAAGTTTAAGAAAGAAGAAGAAAAATCATTTATTGACCGCAAAACAAAAGAAAACAATGTACCTACATAAACTTAGGACTAATTATAGTGCGGCCAACTAGGCCCCAACCTCAGCAATGCTACAGAGGCAAACCTGAGTATGCCACTGCAACGCTGGTATTCTGGAGGAGCCTACTTGGTGACGACAGCGAACAGACAAACAAAAATTATAATTTAATAACAATTCAGAAGACAAAAGACAATAATTTTAACGAAGTAATAGATAAATATTAACGAGCATCGATTCTATCATCACCAACACTAACAAAATAAAAATATTATTTAAGAGGAATAAAAATAAAAAAAACTTAATGGCTGTATGGAATTAGGTCTCCTTGCCTCTTCCATGACAGTTTGATCTACATAGTAATAAAAAGAAATATATATAAAAGAGCTGTTTGGTCAGACAAATCGAAGTACTCTTTGGTTGATTTGATATTTTTCGTTTTGATTTTATTTACGAAGAGATTATTTTATTTGGTTAATATAGCAAAAATACATCATTTCAAACAATAAAAAAAGAAAAAGAAATCGCAACCTACATTACATACAAAGTGCAACTACAGAATAGTGTGATATAATACAACCTCGGAACCCCAAAACAAACAAACAATAATAACAAAACAACATTCAAGCAAATTGTATGGTGACCAAATAATATATGGGTGACAAATACAATAAATTAAAACAGGTGTCCGCCTCAAGGCGACACACACAACCCCCAAGGCTGGAACGCAACCCGGCTCCTATCGTGAAAAACCCCGAAGTGAGTCTTGTTTTTGCAACGTGGTGAGATATTTCTTAAGGTGGTTCCTAAATGTTTTAACCGCTTTCAGGTCACGTAACGGCGGTGGAATATCGTTCCAGCACTTCGAGGCAGCGAATTTAAAAGAACCGCGGAACGCCATTGTCCCGTGCTTTGGAATTCGAAAATGTTAGTATTTTTTCTCTTTGGGAACCTGCTCAAGTCACCAAACCATACCAATTTTTCATAAAGATAGCACGGCCTTCCCGTATCTAATATACCAAACAAGAGAGTGGCGAGATGAAGTCTCCTGCGCGCTTCCATTTTCATCATGTTTGCAGAGTCCAGAAAGGGAGTCACATGCGATCGGGGTGGTACATGAAAACAGAAACGCGCACAAGCGTTCTGCACCCGTTGGATAAGCTTACTCGTCTTGGAGATCAAACACGGCCCATAAACAATGTCACAGTAATTTAGTTTTGACAAAATCAGTGCCTCGCACAGTGTGACCCTCAGTTCCTCACCCAAATAAAGTCTTATTTTGAACAGTAACTTAAGTCTATAAAAACAATTGCGTGAGCACTCAGCGACATGGTTTTCAAAAGTTAGGTGTTCGTCCAAAGATCTTATGTTATAATCATCCCTAGTTTGCATCATACATTTGATAGAATCAGTGATCCAGAGGTGCGGTGGATGTTTGAATTTTTGCACCTTGGTTGGAGCATGCAAATCAAATAATGTAATGAGACAAGCCGTAAAGGATTCTGCAAGCTCATTGATGTTATCAAGTTTATGAAAATTATCCCAATTGATCGCATCAAGATCCCGATTTAATTGGTCCACCATTATATTTTTTAGTGGCCTATATGTCACCCATCGTGGGTATATTTTGTCTTTCTTGACCATAAATTCAGCTAATACCATTCCATGACCACGTTCAGAGATGTGTTTAACAGTGACATTTAGAGCCCGAGTATCCGTGCATATTACATCAATTAACCTGTAGCAGCATCACCATTTTGATTACGAAACTCCGCCCAGTGCCGCCATCTAGTGTGAAAAACCCACGAAAAACTGGGTTACGTAAATAATAACCCAGCTCTTATATGTTTACCAATTCTAATTCTGTATTGTTTTTCAGAATCTAGAATAAATTTCCAATACAAAGATATAATACCTATAATACGCAATAATACTAACAAACCTTATAATACGCAATAACATGTTGAACTGCACGATATTGGGTCACACGAAACTAAACCTTATCTTTATCACAATAAGAGTCATATAGTCAAGTGAAAAAGTCCGACTAGTTTCGCACTAACAATCAGCGGGTAATAATCGGTACCGCCTATAGGCCACAATGGCAGGACCCGGGTGTATTTTTGGACGATATTGCGGATTCCATTGCCTCTTTCAGAAACTACGATGTGTTGATCCTGCTGGGTGATTTTAACATAAATCTGCTTGATGTTGGTACTGGTAAATACAAACAATTTATGCAGTTTCTTAGCTGTGTCAACTTAAAACAAATAGTTAAGGAACCCACACATTTTACCGATCACAGTTACAGCTTAACCTGCGCAGCTCCACTCGCTCACAAAGGACCAAACTAATCTCATTCCGTCAAGCGCCGCGCGCTCACATAGGACCAAACGGCCGAACGGCTTGCAGGCGATTGCAATACTAATCAACTCCACTGCGTTACTTTATGTCAAAGTAACGCAGTGGAGTTAAAATAATGTCAATCTTAAGAAACTATTACTTACTACATAGATACATTATTTTAATAGGATACTTTCTTGTTGTATTACTTAAATACTTAATGTACAGATTTTCTTTCAAGTATCATTTTAATTCACAAAAAAAACTCAACAGTAACAGAGGGGAAATTTTTACGACGATCCTTTGTTATTCTCAAAAATCTCAAAAACTAAACGTCAAACATCGTGGCCACCTTTAAAACCTAAATTTTAGATAAATGATACAAACTATAATCGAATCTATACCTTCGCTGAATGCCGTCGTACCGGGCCAAGATGAAGACGATTTCCTCGAGGTTCGGAACAAAAAGCGACGTCGTCAGCGAGAGAGCAAGAACCACCATGGCACCGCACCGACAGGGCCCAACTTCCTGCTGCGAGCTGCCATACCGACCACGGCCGTGTACCTGTCCCGCCTGCACCATACCACCACAGTGCAGGACGTGATCGAGTACATAAAGAAGAAATCCAACTTTTGTTTGAGAGTTCAGCCACTGGAGTCGCGCCATAATACCAATTTTAAGGCGTTTGTGGTGCGCATCCCGACAGCAAGGCTGGACCTCTTCATGAAGGAGGACTTCTGGCCGCAGGGCGTGGTGTACAGGCGCTTCAGAGGGACGCTGCCTTGTGCCACCGATTCGACACACAAAGTGTCTACTTGATTTTTTTACTAACATAATGTTTTAAGTTATTTACTAACAACATTGTTTTATAAATTATATATGTTTCGTTTTTAAGGTATATATCTATGGGCCATCGATGCCTGAATATAAATAAATAAATTAAATTAAAAAAATAAAATATAAATTCTTGTAAATTCGATTAAATTTAATTTTGTTTTTCTGTTTCAAAATGCTCTGAAAGGAGTGCCTCAAAAGTTGATTCACCCAACTAACTTAGAAATACAATTATGCTCAGCTCATTTAGTAGGTAGGTAGATTTATTTAATTTTATAAGTATTCTGTGTTATTTCATTGTATATTCATCGACATACAACATAACGGATGTTTTCTATGATATCGGCATCGGTAAGAACGACTAGCGAGCTACGCGACAGAAAGAGAGGCGCTTCGTAGGTGCTTATATATAATATCAGGCACGCAGCGCTGTGCAATTTGAAATTGTACTTTATTGCCGTGCGGCGAGAGTAGCTTATAGTTTGTGGCCCCGCGCCTGACCGCGCGGCGCGTGGCAGCCGGCGGGCCCTGCATGGACCCGCTCGCGCGTCCCGCATATTTCGTATTTAAGCGCAATAATTTATCCGTTAATTAAACAAAATCCACATTATGTATGTTTCTAATTTTTTGTGTAGTATATAAGTGCATTGAAAAGGTCATGTTAGAGCAATCTTATCAATTTTAATTAATTATTCCGTATGTTATAAAGGAAAAATGAAAATATCAAAGAAGCACACCACTTAATTTTCTAAACTTTGTTCAACAGCTATATCTAACCACTGAAAGTCTTAAAATAAGATTTCAGAAACTTTAAAATTTTATTCGAACACAAAAGAGTAATTTTGTGATTTACGCAGTTACACATATATTAACTTTCTAATTTTTTTACAACATGATGACAACATAGTTCTTATTATGAAACAATCAACATTTCAAACTTTAATTCTATATATATGAAGTTAAACGAAATATTACGAAATACCTAAACTATACCTAAAGCACCGGCATAAAACTTCTAACTTTTCAAAAATAGCTCACAATGCACATAATCTATACACTCAGCAAAAACGAAAACTTTTAGTATTATCGAAGGTAATTTTTCTCTAGCTACGCGACTATTACCTAAAAAGTTGCCGTAGTACCTCCAAATGAATATTACAATAATATTGATTAAATAAGTGTCAAATGTTTTAGATCAATGGTAGCAGGCTATCTTAAATACAATACCACAGAATATATAATAGTACAATACTATCAATTTTGACAGTTTTGGAGTTCAATTATTTATAACCAACACAAATAATTGAATTACTAAAGATGCATCAGCTAGATGTGACACAAAACGCAAAAATACACTTTATATATGCCAATGTATCGACAGGCAAGATTTCATAAACTTTAGAATTTTTGAAGGTTATGCCCTCAAAATAACGTATCCCGATCGGTCTAGTATGCGGACGAAGTCGCGGGCGCGTACGTGTTTTGACAAACATTTTTATTTTTAATGATTTATGCTTTTGGTTATTGTACTGTACTGCTAACACATTAACGTACTTATTGGAAAAACAATAGGCACTTAAGCCTTATATGAAACAGGGACGAAATGAATCAATGAGTCTGAAAATATTAACAATAAGCTATTACTAACTAGTGAGTATGGAAGGTGCATTTATGGCGCTATATTAGCGGATACTAAATCAAAGCGCTTTTGTCCCTATAACAATGTAGTACTTAGAAACTATCTAGGTACCTACATACTTCTTACTTAAATATTAAAAAATCCCAAATGAGTTATCTTTACTTATACAAACCGTTATCTTCTAGGTCTGAGAAAAACATTAGATATTTTGCATACCTAATGTAAGGATTTCATTAGCTAACTTGTACATTGCGATTAATTAAACTTTGTACAACAGAATGCAAATAAGTAATAAAAAAATACTTACGATGTTTCCTCAACCAATAAAACAAACTGTATCAATGATTATTCTAATATGTCATACTAACCAGCCAGCAAGTTGTACATAACATATATATTAAACGCGTGCTGATTATGGACATGATAAAGGCAGCGATAATCATCTACAAGTACCTAGGTACCTACTAAATGATAACATTCAACGCAAAATATGCCTATAATGGGTATTGCTATAAGTATCGATGGAACATCAAAAGTATTTTGTGCTAGCAGTTAGGTACCGGAACCATAGATTAGGTACTAATGAAATCTATCTATATCTGAACCTAACTTAGGATGTTAATAAATACTAAGTAATTAGATATTCTTATGGGTAAGCCAAGCACATGAAGAGATGCAGTTTTTTTTGTTTACTCTATGTGCACTAATGATGCCGGTTGCAGACATAAAGAGCTAAATAAGTTAGTTAAGCTTAGCTTACATGCATGATTAGATGAAGTAATTTTTATACGCTTGTGCAGACTAAAAAACACCAATAGCGAGCTCAGTAACTTAGCTTAGTCTATATCGGGCGCTTGAGTCAATTACTTGACGATTACAAGAAATGTTACTATTTTCTCAAGAAAATATAAATTGAAAGTAAGCCTATATTTAATTTAAGTGTAAACTTACTTACATTAGGTCAATAAACTCTTGCATTCACACAAAACAAAAACAAAGTTATTGTGTTGACACAGATTGGCGTTTGATAACTAATTACTAATTGATCTAAGATCGGGGACGATAATGGATACCTACTTACCTACTTACCTTAAAATTCACAATATAAGGCCTGACCCTAGTGAGTAATTTGCTAAATCAATAAAATTAGTCAAAATATTATATTCTTCTGACAGCAACAACCTACCCCAGCTACTCTTATAGCTTTAGCCAAGTGGCTTTCTACAATTCGCTTAGAATAGATAGATGTTGCTAACCATAGACAAACACGTCGTTTTGAAATGCCAATTTCATACTCTTAAATGTCACTTCGATTCTATTTCAATAATCGAAACGCCAAGCGTTTGCCACTCGTCTAGGCCCACTGTTCGCCTAATAAAGATTAAAGTAAATATTAATAGATAAAGTAATGGTACCTAGTTAGATAATAGGTGATAATAGTTCTGTTAACAAAGAATACATTTATTAATAGTACGATGATTATTTGATTCAACGTCACCACAATCCCACAGTTCTCGCCCAGAGGGCCTAGCCAAAGTAACATTGGCAAATCTTCGTTATCGCTTCGCTTTCGAAACATGTATGGGATTGACATAAGGTTTCGTTAACAATCGAATTTGAAAACGTCAAATCCATACAATGTTTCGAAGCGAAGCGATAACGAAAATTTGCAAATGTTACTTTGGCTAGGGGGGCAGAACCGAATAATATTTCATGCCAACAAATTCAAATTAAGCCTATTTTATCACTAACCTAATAAAAAACCTAAAAACCTACCATGATTTAAAAACCTTTTAAATCATGCCAAAACCAAGGACTTCCGGAGCATGACACAATGCCTCCGACCATTGATCGTTATTCGTTACTTCTGACAGCCACGCGGAGCGGCGACCGGCGGCGCGACTCGAGACGCGATACATTTCGTTTGATGCCGCCGGCCGTGGGCCGTGATTAGGCATCGGGTCTACCGCGTAAGAATATTTATGTGAAGTTCATGTTTAAATGCTGACATTTAAAGTCCCTATTTCTATGTTTTTTTTGTTCTATTTAACGACGCCCATAACGAGACGAGCGTCGTTGCAAACAAACAAATCAACTAAAAAACATAACTTTAAGTGTCAACATTTACATGAACTTCATATCAATATAGTTACGCGGTAGAGCCCCATGTCGAGCACAGTGGCAGAACGCAGAATGAAGAGACAATATTCGCTCGTTGCGTCGCCGGTCGCTGGTTCGCGTGGCCAGGCGGTAAGGAAGCATATCCATTTTCCTGCGTGTGCGCATGCGCACGTGACGTCACGTACCACAGGCGACTACTCGACCATAGAGTCCGTGGCCTTAGCTCAAGGAAAAATGGGTCTACTTTTTTGTATTATTAAGCTGTTCGTTTGTTTTTGCTGATGACCAGCGTTTATGTGTTGCGGTAAGTTATCAAAATTAGTTAGGCTTCGAATGCTAATGTTTAAGAACAGCAAAAAGCAAAATACCTTACGCCTCGTAAGAATTTACATTATATTTCCAGGTTAAATAAATAGTTGGTAAAAAATCAAACTACCTACTTAATTTGTAACACAGTGAATAAAAATATGCACATAAATATCAATCATTTTCTAAATTTTCTTTGATTAATTGACTTACCTAAGTAAGTACCTTACCTAAGTAGGTACTTACTTAACAAAAAAAGAGTTCAAGACATTGATGATTGACGAAATACCCACATTTCTATTTCTATTTCTAAGGTTCCATGTTAAAGAAATCCTAGTCGACTAAACTGAAAGATTCAATTTCAGCCCCTTGTTTCATTTTTCATTTTTGAATCGTGTTAAATTTAAAAGGTAAGTTAATTTATGAGTTTTTCCGAAATCCTACTTCCTACTAATGTGTGTAACCGAATCACGCAAAAACGGATTTTTGGCACACATAGGTAAATAGTTAATGGATTAAAACGTGCACCACCCCGGCAACAACCACAACATGTATTAAAAAAAGTTTTGACATTAATTTGTGTCGAACTTTTTTTATTCTATGTTGTGGTTGATGGCCGGTGGTGGCTGGAATCATCTCCGTTCTGCTGTTACTCCCGTACTTTTTCAAATACGAAGTTTTTTTTTCACGTAAACTTCTGAAACTTTTTTCTATTACTTAATAACGGAGCTAATAAAAATTATTCAGCCAATTTGATTTTTTCAGATATTCTCCAGGTCAAGTGGAGCAAGAGAGAATATTACATGGTCCAACGACAATTTTTATCTAAATCCTTCATGAAGGCGAGTTTTTCCGTTGTGAAAATCTTAACTTCAAAAAGTGTTAAAAGGGGGGAGAGAAACAGTCGGAAACATATTTTTTCTTTGTGTAAGTAATAAAAAAATATTACCTACTTGGTTTACTTACTACCTACTGCAAAAAAATCAATCTACGACAAGAAGTGATTGTGAACGAGGGGTTTTTCGTTAGTAAAATTTTGTAAAAAAAAATCTACATGTTTTACTAAAGCCTTAAAAAGTGTAGCGAAAAAGACTAACCTCCTTAGAATTGTTGAAGTCTGATTTTGTTATAAGCACCAACCAACCAAGATATCAACTCAAAATCTATTCACAGAATGATTGGACGAGTGTAAGTGCATTTCTATATAAATTGGACATAGTAAGTGTCATCGAGAATTATGACGTCACAGTGAATAAGTGCCTATCTACGTGAGTGTTTGTGTTTACTAAGGGAAAACCTTACGGGAGTTACTTACGTGTGCATAAACAACATTCCCTTGAACACGTAGACGTGTACACTATTGTATTCTGTGACGTAGCTGCGGTCACAGGATGGACACACCTTCATTAATTTAAAGTTGTCTACATTCCTAAGATCAAAGCTATAAAAAAATGCGTAAAAACGTAAGATAATCGCGGAGAAACATACTTAAATACGGGTCAAACTGAGAACCTCCTTTTTTAAGTCGGTTAAAAAACTACACTTAAGATATCCCTCTTCCAACAAAAAAATAATTATCTTATTCAGTTCATAAACAAAGAAGTAATACGACCATCATCGAGGTAATTCACACAAAATCATACTATTTTCGTACTTTTTTCAAAATTACTTGAAAAGTACTAAACCGATTTCCAAATTTTAAAAAATGGGACCAACTTGGGAGTGTACCTAATGTAATAACGTTTGAATCATTTCAATCGGTCCAGCCGTCTTCGAGTAATCGGTGGACATACACAAAAAAAAAGAAAAAAAAAATACAGACGAACAACCTCTTCCTTTTTTAGAAGTCGGTTAAAAAACATCATAAAGACGAAAGAAGATGTTTTATGTTAGTATGTTCTATGTATTATGTCGGTTATCAGAATGTTTGTTTTTTTTATTGAAGTCAAATAAAAATAGTAATAAAAAAACCGGCCAAGTGCGTGTCGGGCCACGCACCGTAGGGTTCCGTAGTTACCTTATATACCATACCATATTTAATACCACTATCATTTTTCGTCTGTAAAAATAACTTTGTTTTTCACAGTGTTGGTATGAATGGCAAAGTTATATTTGCGGTTTTGGAAAATATGATATAATACTAAATAATATACTAGAAAAAATACGACTCGCACCAGATCAATACTCAGACGGGAATCGAACCCGCGACCTTTGGATATCCGGTCCAATGCTCTGACCGCTGAGCTACCGAGTCACTAGTGACATCGCCGAATTTCTTCTAGTATATCCTACTCTTACGCTGCAAGCCAGCGTTATTTCACCAATGTGAGGAATTACCTCGACATTCAATTGAAATATCTTTCCAGATATTTGGCAATCGATTAAGATGAAATAGCTATATAATTTTTAATTTTGAGATTTTTGCATTCACAATGCTATTTTTATACAATACTAAATAATATACTAGAAAAAATACGACTCGCACCAGATCAATACTCAGACGGGAATCGAACCCGCGACCTTTGGATATCCGGTCCAATGCTCTGACCGCTGAGCTACCGAGTCACCAGTGACATCGCCGAATTTCTTCTAGTATATCCTACTCTTACGCTGCAAGCCAGCGTTATTTCACCAATGTGAGGAATTACCTCGACATTCAATTGAAATATCTTTCCAGATATTTGGCAATCGATTAAGATGAAATAGCTATATAATTTTTAATTTTGAGATTATTGCATTCACTTATTGTATAAAAATAGCATTGTGAATGCAAAAATCTCAAAATTAAAAAAATATGATATATCTCAAAAACTAATTACTATATCTCGTTCAAACCAATTTTCAGTGAAAGTTTTTATTAAGATCTATAGCATATATTTTTTTTAGATTTTTCACTCACCTATTTCAAAAGTTAGAGGGGGGGACACACATTTTACCACTTTGGCAGTGTTTATCTTTCAAACGGTTGACTTTGAGAAAAAATTGTCTTAGAAATCTTAATGTCATTTTTGATGACCTATCTATAGACACCCGCCGCACGTATTGGTATGAAGAAACATTTTTATTTCAGTTTCAGTTCCATGTATGGGGAGCCCCCCCCTTAATCTTTATTTTTGGGTTAAAATCGTTAAGCGGTTAACAGAATACATCTACCTACTAAGTTTCAACTATGTAATCTTAATACTTTCGGAATAAAATGGCTGTGACATACGGACGGACGGACAGACAGACAGACAAACATGACGAATCTATAAGGGTTCCGTTTTTTGTATTTGTATTTTTGTAGTTTTGTATTGTGTTTTAATTTTATTTTATATCTCGCATTGACGCTGAATTTTTTTTTAAATATATTTTTTATGAATGAATTTAAGAATGAATTGTATCGGTTTGACATTTATTTTATTTTATTTGACATTGTACTTAGTTTATCCTTTTGACATTTATTTTGAATTTATTTAAGTAATTTAATTATTGTACCTATTGTCCAATATTCAACACAATGTATATTGTATGGAATAAATGAATTGAATTGAATTTGCCATTTTTGGCTACGGAACCCTAAAAAGGAATAACGTAATAAGGCGTCATTGGCATTCTACATAATGTTTTTCTTGTGTTGAGGCCCACCGAACCAATATCAGAGTATATTAGGCCCTTGACTTCAAAAAGGTTGAAGATCCTTGATCTAAAGCATACTTTGTGGGAGACTGATGCCTAAACTAGCCTGTATGTCAGGTCATCAGGGGTAGAATTGCGTAAGGTAATCGTATTCATTTGTCAGTTCATATATCATGGTCCATCGGCTGCAATTTGTATGGGATACAATATGAACTGTCAAATGAATACGATTGACTTTACGCAATTACGCAGTTTCCAACCTCTCGAACGAACGTGTGAACGGGAAGCTAGCGATTGCATTGTCGAGGATGATATCGATACAGTTTATATTGTGTAATAAATAACAAAATGAGTTCTGACAGTGAAATAGATACGGCAATTGAATGTACGCCACCAAGTTTGAGAGCAGAAGCAAAATTAATAATAGAAAACTTACTGCCATCAAAATCAAAAGAAAGATATATCAAATGCTATAACCAGTTCATGGTTTGGAAAACTGGAAAAAGTTTTTTTAATTTTTTTTTCCTCGCATTTCTTGAGAAAATCACTATACAAGCCTTGTTCTGGAAGCTACTTGCATTGCCTCGAATGATTAAAGCCCTCGCCTGCGGCTCGGGCTTCAAACCATCCTCGACAATGCAATCGCTAGCTTCCCGTTCACGGCTGTAATGTACTATTTATGGTTGGGCCGTTTTAACCGTATGTGTGTTTCCTCCGAAAAGCGCTTTCACACTAGCGCATCGCAATATGAAAAATCTGTGTATCATGGTATTGAAAAGTTTTGCACGAAGCTCCAACAATGTAGGGGCTATCCTACAAATTCTACAATATCGACCCACAGAAAAAATACTTTTTTTTCAAAACCTTTGCGTTCAAACTAGTTTTATCTAAAATCAATCAAATAATATCTATGAATACTAGTAATGTTATCAGCGTTATATCACATATTTACCTCAGTCTTGTAATGCTGGCTTTTCGATGACGTGAAAAGAACTGTTGTTGTCGAATGGGGCGGCGACGACTATCAATGCCTTTCCTACGTCAACGTATATATTTGGAATTAGTGCAAATAAAATTAATTTATTACCGTAAAATAACAAATTAAACCTGCAAACTTATGTACGCACGCAATTTGTTTGCATAATTAATAATTAAAACAGAAGTTAGTGTGACTAAATAATTTTATTTTTAAACTAAAATAGCTGATAACAACACTGGTACTTTGTCACACCAATTACTGCGCTATTGCTTCCTTGTACAAAAAAGTTATCGGGAAATTGTATAAGAACCAACATTACAATATCCATTATGAAATTCAGTACAACATTATAATACTCGTTTGAATGATAAAATGACAGGAGGAGGAGGAAAGTCAAAGTCAAAATCTTGTATGCAACTGTACCTAATTAGATATTAAAACCCTCATTATGTATAGTACAGTTATTTTTTTATTTAATTTATTTATGGAACACAAACAGTGTATTGTACTAAACTTTCATCTTATCTATAGTTCTTAAAAGTCCTATATGTACACAAATAACATGTGTCCACAACACTTGCCAATATATATAATTATAACACGAAAACAATTATTATATTATATTTTTTGCATAACTATTACATTGCATAAAATAAAACAGCTATAAATAAAAATAAGTACAATACACTGATAGGCGGACTCGTCAAATCAGGGAATATAAATTCATGATTTTACGTTTGAAGAATTTATGAACACTCGTAAAATTGTTAAAGTCTGCTCTGATTGATCGGTTAGTTTACGGAGCTCATTTTCCGCCCCTCGTTAAATTATAATATATCGAAAATAAATGCGGTAAATTGTAATTAACAATATATCGATAGATTATAATCTATAGAGATAAATTATAATATTACGGTTCTCATGATTTTACAATGATTGGTGCGACATGGTACTTAAGTGCTCAATATTTATACTTCTGGTTACGCCATTACAAGACGGTATTAACACATCTGTTTCCTTTGTGTCTTCATATTCTACTTCTTTTCTTATTTTGTAGGTACTAATTGGACTACAGGCATTTCAATAATTATTTTTTTCCATTCCTGTTATCTTGTCATTTGTTTCATCATATTTGATGGTCACTGGTTTTGGCTCTACTTCTTCGATCAAAATGATCGTAGCTCTACATCCTCTACTTACATTATTTCGGGAAATATCGGCGTTTTTTGCATCCTGTAGATATGTTTTTCGAAAAAAGAATGAAACGGCCGTATGACGCGCCGTTCTTTTACATCATTTGTAATGTAACCCCTAATTTACTTTGTCCTAACAAGTTAGCCTTGACACTTAGTCATAATTTTTGATATCACTATATTTTATAGTAGTCAGTCAATTTTCTTTTTCATACAATCATTATACTTAATAATATTTTTGCCCTAATTTTGAGTCACTTTATAATGATTATGTTTTCAGACATTATTATTTATTCACTTAATTCGTTTTAAAAATTAAATTAAGTAAACAAATCGGCCATTAATAAACGAAGAATAATAAAATTTTACACCCTAGCTATACCTACCAAAAATATTGCTCAGCAAAATATTATATTACTTTGTACGTTTGACGTCTCAATGCATTATTCTTCAGCAAACTTTCTTTCAGAGAACGAGTGTAAACTTATTCCTAGTTTATTATGGACCGTCGGCCAAGAAGCTCATTTTCAATCTATCGCATTTTTTTAGCGATGGGTGACCATGATCAGGGTGGCATTTGTCCTAGAAGCTTCCTACTTCGCAACCCAGAAGATGATATTTGATAACGTCGTTTTGGATTACGTGCTTAAAATAACTAACATCTTCATCTTCGGAAAACGTGAATGTGCTCAAAGCTAAAATGATTTCCTGTTACTTATCATTGTAATCAATCAACGTTGCAAACAACAGGTAAGTACTTACTTAAAATAGTTGACAAATACCTATGTGAGGAAATAAAAACGAAGTCGGTTTACTTTGCTGTTTTCCCCCGCACGTGTGTATGGAAGTGGTAGGAAAATACAGGGTGTAAAGAAGGGGAACGCTTCCGAAAAAAGGCAGGTGGTAGAGTTGCTAAAACTGAACAGCTTTCCTTCCAAGGAACAAACAGGTCGAAAATATTTTTTTTATATTTATTTATAACACACTTCTATCTTTACAGGTACGCCCAATGCGATAGAGTGGACAAAAAGTAGTTTTAATCTTTCCATAGTGAGTCAGTCGGTCAGCTGACCAATAAATACATTTGGTATGAGATGAGAGTACCTAGGTACAGTCAGCAACGAAAGTCACTTAACACCTTAGTTCTTTGTCATAGCAACTTTTTTGACAGATATCTTACAGTTTTGAACATTATCAAAAAAGTTGCTATTGCACTAAAGTGCTAAGTAACTTTCGTTGTTGACCGTACCTCTTATGAATATTAATTCTACATTTTTCGTTTTTCAACCTGTTGTTGTGTGATGTTCCTTGAAGAAAGTTTTGGTTCGATTGATCAAACTATAAGGGTTTTTTAGTCTTGTCTACCTTGTCTTGTCTTGACTAACACAAATGAGAAAAAAAAATCTGACCACGATCTCTGATCCACAAACGAGAAAAAAATCTCGTCCGTGGATGACACATACCTACATAACCAATCAAAACTTTATCCTTCAGATGTGGTTATCATTATCATATTATCAACAATCGTAGCCAACAATATCTCAAGTAGGTATCTAATCTAACGTCTATAACTTTCATACCAGCTGAAATTTTCAATGCAAATAAGTAATTACACTTTTGTTTCAATAGAAAACTAATAAACATGAAAAAAAAATATCTCACAATAGTTATTTGTTATACAAGAGACTAAAGTCAATTTGTACTACGAGCATAGCGAAGCGAGTGATTCCAAATATAGACTAGGTAGGTACTGAGCACACTGAGTGAGTGATTTAAGGGCACGAGGCAGAACGAAAATTCGGTCTCGTATTTATACATACAACTTTTAACCTCTACCAGTGAGAAAAGTGTTATAGTAGTACTTAGGTCCTTCCCCCTAACTCTTCCCTCCCTCTCACTCTCCCGCTCCCCCTTCCCCTTTTCCCTCTTCCTCTCCCATTCCCTTCCATTCCTCCCTATTTAGCACTTCCTTAAGGGTTGAAATTATAAAAATACGTATATTACGTTGCGTTAGTTTCCAACCATAAGCCCAAATAATAAATTAAGTTATTTTTACTTCGAAAATGAAGAATTTTCTATAACTTCATCCATCTTTTCACCCCTTAGGGGTGGAATTATCAAAAACGCCGAGACACGTAGATATTAATTTTTATATACGAAATATATATTACAAAAGTATATTAATTTTTAAACGTCAACCTAACTAAACACAAAATTTGAATTTCAACCCTTATTTCACAATAAAAGATAGCCTATGCATGTAGCCTATGTAGAGTAGAGCTTAAGAAAGGTCACTCTATCTCTGTACCAAATTTCATTAAAATCGGTTCAGTAGTTTAGGCGTGAAAGCGTAACAAACAGACAGACAAAGTTACTTTCGCATAAAACTATTGGTATTGATTCATTGTTGCGCACGTGTCTCCTAATTCATATACTTAGATAATTTATGCCAAAGATTTGTTGCCAAGGTATTTTTGTCAAATTAAATAATTAAAGTACTAACTCTTTCTGCATGTAAATATATAAAAATAATGCCTTACACTAGCTAAAGGTATGTATGATGACCTCGCAGCAAATTATGAATAATAGCCATATGGTGTATTTATACGTAGTTTTGTCAAGCTGTATTAAGGCTCCGTTACGCGAAATCACTTGTCTCTGTCTTTTTCTTTATGTGTAAAGAGTGTGGAAAATAACCTCACTTCTGCACTTTTTCGATGTTTTTCGTTGTTTTTTCATCATAATCTTTAGCACAATTATCTTTCTTAAAAAAAGTTATTGGAGCAACTGCTCAGTACGTTAAAGTGTATTTTGATGTAGAATTCAATACGTTTCCGCTATTATTTACGCCAAAAATATGGCCCGCGACAAGCGCTTTTGATGATATTCTGATTTTTTTACAATCATCTGTGAGGTTTATACGCAATTTAATACTTGTAGCTACTAGATAATCTCTTGAGCTTGTCGTAGGTTTTTTTTTGTGGCTACAACTTTACGTTTTCTATATAAAAATATGGCCCGCGCAAACCATGTTTTCCTATTATGGCCCCTTAAACTAATTTAAATAAATGAAAGATGATCTAATATTTGTATGAGTGACAAGCATACTAATCTGAAAAACAATTGAAATCCTTTGAAACAAACTATTTCAATTCTTTTTCATTCTTGTCTTGTATGCTTTGTTCTAAACTGGAATTCTATAATCTATTTATGGGTATTAGTTTCGTAGTATTGTTGTGTTGTATGGTATGGTATGATGGGTATGGATGGAAAAGCGCGCAATGTATCTAAAACAAGGCATGAAGAAAAAAGATTATTCTGATTTTCGAAATGAATATTTTTGCATTTTTAACCGATTTAAAAAAGGGGGAGGTTTTCAGTTGGTTAGGATATTTTTTTGACCGTGATAAGGCCACAAAGTTTTGGCGTGTAATTTAACTTTGAACCCATAAGGTACCTAACATTGTTTAATCTGATTGTAAGCTATATTATATTATGTAGAGTCCTGATAAATAAAATAGTGATTCATTGTAGAAATTAGAACTACTTATCTCTTACTCAGTATTACACAGAATAGATAATAAGTACTTGTTAGGAATGGCCGTGTCAGTTTGGAAACTAATTATTGGAAACTAGGTGGTATTATTACTAAACGGTAAAGTTTAGGTATTTCACGGGATTATTACACCCTGTATATATACGTATACAGATTAAACGAAAAATGTGGTAGTTTAAGCAAATCTTCCTTAAATTGACGCTTTAGATGGGGAAGTACCTCCTAACTCCACCGTGTAAAGACCACAGGAAAATGACGCTGTTGTTGAAACTTGTGACGTTCGAGAAAAGGTACCTTATGGAGATTTTTAGTTTCACGGATTAACGTTTTGTGAAAATGATGCAAAACTACGTTTTTTTATTGCTTATTATTTAAATAGACGCTGAATCCTTATTTCCATATAATTATTTTTTTAGGTAAGTAGGTATATAAGTCATTTGCTCAAAATGTGATCTCAAAGTTTAATAGAAAAGGCACTTTTGTACATGTAGATACTGTTCTGAGTTTGGGGTTCCGTACCCGAAGGGGCCAAATAGATAAAGATAGTGTGAAAAGTAAAAAAACAAACTTATCTATTTCCTAATAATAACTTACGATAAAAAAGTGATTTGTGATTTAGACTTCTATATTTATTATGCTAAACTTATAAATAGAGATCGGATGCATATTTACCTTAAGTTTGCCTAAAGTCAATCGTTTGCTAACAATATATAAAATTCTTAAAATCCCATGAGGCTAGGCCTTGTTACATTACCTACAACGTAAAAGATTGTTTTATTTATTTATTTAGGTAACAAACAGTCATATACAATCATTCTTAAATTAACATTTAAAAACAAATAGACCATAAAGTACCATTACTTGATACAAACAATATAATTAATTGTGCAAGATTGTGTCAGATGCTACCATCTTTAACCAAGTACCTTACCTACCGATAAAGAAGAGATAATACAAAAATATAAAAAACTGAGACGATTTCATCTACGACTAAGTATTACAATTACATTATACCTAGTCTAAACTATTTTCTATGATTTACTTTAATTGATCGTCTGAAAAAGGCATTTCTAGCATAATTAGTGTGACAAAGAAAGTACACGTAAAGATTGTGTATGCTTCTTCAAAAATAACTGACAATAAAAGTAGGGAAAAGCAACCAATTACGTTTGTAACAGGCGAACCTTGAATTAATGTTACACTATTGGTTAATCCCGGAATCCTTCGATATTTTCAAAATCCTTGTATTTTTTTCGATAAAAAAATGCTTTCCACATCCACCCAAGATGAAACTTTAGGTAAATATACGTACATCCAAATATCCAATCTGTAGGTACTTAAAAACCAAAAACAAAAACAATATAGAGACGAGTTTTTGTTAATATTGTGAATGCAAAAATCAACAACTCAAAGCAAGTTTTTTGGGATGTCGTTGAAGTCTTTTTCATCGAGGTTTTAAATATTTTTGAAACTTATTTGGCACAAGTTGTTTTATGATCCTATTTTTAGTTTAAAAACGTTTTTCTCTTTCTGACTATTTCTCGTAAAGGTAATGACGACGATGCGATCATGCGACGGCCAGCCGCGTCGTGAAAGACTAGGAACTTTTACTTTTTGTCTACGAACTAATAAGGTAGCTTACAGTAATTTGTGTTACAAATTAAATTGTTAGTAAAATTTTATTTCTTATTTACTATTTTTTATTTTGCATAAACCTCGAGTGTAAAAACTTTTAATTTATTATTTGGACGTTTTATGGACTTTGTTATCTGTAGAAATACCACGGCCAATAATAATTATAATTATCTGTAGTACCACCAGCAATAATTATAATTTTATCTGTTCTTGCCGCAGTCGATACCGTACTGACATAATTGAGCACAATTTGTGGTAGATAATAAAACTAGTTTTTGTTATTATCAAACCGACATTCTGTGACCGCAGTATCTTTGAGAAAATCTTCGCGTAATAATGGATCCGGTCGACTTTAATAGTATATTTTATAATTAGACACTATACAATAATTAACATATTAAAAGAGGTGGTTATTCTACAGAGATTTACCAGAGTTTTATTTTTATATCTTGTCTTCTATTGTTATTTATACTTTTATATTTCACTTGTAAGATTTATGCGCTTATCATACTCGTAAATTGATATAAATAAAAACAATAAAACTCTTAGTTCACACAAAACACACTTTGCTCTAATTATTATGTCAGGAGTGTGTTTATCAGTGTCCATGTCGGGTCCGACTGCTTTAAGCAGCCACTCAATTAAATGCCTAGTCATTTAATTGAACAGCACCTGGCGCGTCCTAAACGACATTTAGCCAATCGGTCTACTTAAAACATTTAATTAAGGCGATTGTATGACCGAAAGTGGCGCCCTCAGAGATTTTTATTTAATAAGTTATTAATAGAAAAAGATTTTAATAATGTTTATTGTGGAGATTTTAGGGCCCATGGTCTAGTATTTTAAGAAGGTATCACTACATGCCCTCGTAGTCATTCGTAGAAGTACGAGTAGATAGCAAATGTGGCAAATACGGCCACTTTTAGCAGTTTTGCTATCTACTTCTAGCAGTGACTACGAGGGAATGTAACGATACCGTCTAAAAGTACTAGACTGTGGGCCCTAAAATCTCCACGATAAACATTTTTAAATTGTGTATTAGAATTATTATATTAAATATAATTCACCGCGGCGCCACTTTCGCTCAGGGTACCACCTTAACGGACTGGCAGATGCTTAGACCGCAAAAATTAAAAAACAACCTGCGACAGTCATTGTATACCCACAGATCGCCTAACAACAATAAATTGCGAAAAATTACCCAAAAACACCTTTACCTACTACATCACTGTATCTAAACTAGCTCAACCAACCTGCAAATTTGAAATGTTTAGAAGCAGTAACATTACCCAGTAACATTATTGATAAAAAAAACTTAAATAAATTTAAATTAATGTTGAAAAAATTTCTAACAGATAAATGTTTTTATTCGCTGCAAGAGTTTTTAGAACATAACAATAATAATGTAAATGGATAGATATATAGGTAAGTAATTAAGTTTGTTACAATAAAAAAATGTTAGGCACTCCCTCCTAACTATACCCTATCAAAACCCTATGGGGAGTGTTGGGGAGCCTACACAAGGTAATCTTCCTGAATTGCAACCGTTTAATATGGGGTCTCCCGCGCAACTGTTTAATGGGGAATGTCTGAAAACATCAAATTGGCTGAATATTTTTTTATAGGTAGGAATAAGCTCCCTTAGTAATAGAAAATAGTTTTAGAGTTTCTAGTGGCGTGAAAAAAATTAAAAAAATTAAAGTCACTTCGACTTCACAAATATACGAAAGTAACAGCATAAAAAAAATTCACGCAACCAAAAATTCTGAAACTTTTTACTATGGAGCTTATTCCTAGTTTCCTACCATTTATTTAGTGTAGGCACTGAGTTTAGGTTTTACCTATTAATGATAATGAAAGTTTTTTTCCTGTTTAAGTACTTATACCAGCATCGATTCTTATTAAGTAACTTAAGTGTTTTCCTTAATTCATTACCTAGGTACTTCAATTTAAAAATGAGCAATCTTTATTTTTTGGACGCGGCGTGTTCCAAATTTAAAATAAGAAAAACTATAAAATATTGGAGGGATAGGTACTACTTACCTAACTCTGTGACGCTGTGTGTGCCGTATTAAAGTTTTGTGTTGATTTTGTATTTACTAAAACGTTGTGTTGATTTTGTATAATTACTAAAAATGAGTTTAAAACTAAAACAAAAAGTTCAAACAAAATAAAAGAAACAATAAAACTACGCCCTAAGTCGCCTACAGGAAACAACTACTTCAGGAGAATCTCTGCCATGGACTTACCGTCTTATCAAAGACCAAAGAATATCTCCAACTTTTACAGGAATCCAACAAAGCCAAATCTGTCATCATAGTTATATCAAAATGTAAATATTCCAAGCAAGAATTTAATTTTAAATTTCACAAATTGTTCTAATTTTTCAAGGTTTTTAAAGGTAAGTTGGTATAGGTGATAATTATAAGGTCTACCAATGTAGTTACTAAGTAGGTAGGTACATGTTTTTATTAATAAACATTTTGGAAAAACTAAGACTTTTTTACTTTCCTTATATTCGAAATGAAAAGTAGAGTGTTTAACACGGGTAAAAGTCATCAATTCCATTTGATCCTTGTATAACAATCTACTATTTTTGTTTGCGCGTACTGGCTGTTATAAACATGTAAAGTTACGTTTATTTTCAATTGTTATTGTGTTCTATTTTGGTAGACAGCATAAAATTTTAATTTATTGTTTCCTGCAGTGGGGTGGTTCCACTAATGATTACAAGCGACTTTTACTATGGCGCCAACTCTGATATTATTATCGCGGAAAAAAAATATCAGCTGTTCCAAACATTAAGGTCGAGTAGGTTTTTGCTCTTTTGTATGGAACAGCTGTCGTCTATCGGAATATCAGAGTTGGCCCCATAGTAAAAGTTGCTTGTAATCATGAGTGGGGACCACCCCACTGCGGGAACCAAATGACTAAAATTTCAGCGTGTATTATTGAGCTTATTATCTGTATAGTTTTAAGTATCACTACGCTGCTCCCTCCCTCGCTCTCCACACCACTGAAAATCAACGTCATGTCGTGATGCAGTCACAACAACCGGGACACAAATTGAGTGGAAGCCTTAGGGCACATGCTTGTTTTAAAGAGTAGTTTTATGTTAATTTATTGTATTACTTATGTGCTAAATAAGCAACTTTTTAACAGGTGTTAACAGGGGTTCGAAACATTAGTCAAAAAAGTTACTATGACAAAGTAATAAAGTGTTAAACAATTATTTTCGTTGCTGACCGTACTACATTATGCTACAGCGATTGATAAGTAAAATCTAAACTCTTACGATAAGCCAGCTGATTACAAAACCACGATCGATCTCAACAATTTATCTATATTGTATTACATTTACTGCTTATTTATGAAGCCTTATCTTTCAGAGAAAAAATTGCAAAATAAATATTAGAAACTTTTAAATTTTTGATACGTCGAAAACGCATGTTCAATGCATCCTCAGTTTACTGAGCTCCAGTTTAATAAAAAAAATATCTTATAAATATAAAATACTTAATCCGAAATATCTTACCACAGCTTTTGTTGCGAGATCACAAATTGTTGCGCTTTCAGCCGAATTTTATTATGACCACTTAAGTTTTCCTCATAAATTTCTAAGCACACGCACAATTTTTACACCGTCACTAAAGTGTTATAGATCGATAAGATTTATCTCGACGGTGTGAGTTGACGTGCGGTCGGCGGCGCACGCGCAGTCAACTGTCTCGTACTCTCGCCTTGAAGTCACATTATGCCCGTCTTTTTATACTGAACCAGATATAACCGACGAATTGTACAGGACCCAAAATACGGATATTTTCATTGACAAATTATAGAGGAGCTCGGTGGCACAGGAGGAGCTCGGTGGCACAGTGGTTTAGCGCCTGGCCCAGCGATTGCGGAAGTTAAGCAACGTTCGCAAGGGTCGGTCATGGGATGGGTGACCAAATATTTATTATCTCGAGCTCCTCCGTGCTTCGGAAGGCACGTTAAGCCGTTGGTCCCGGCTGCATTTGCAGTCGTTAACACCCACCAATCCGCATTGGGCCCGCGTGGTGGGTTATGGCCCATCCTCCTTACCACCCATAAGGAAGGCCTGTGCCCCAGCAGTGGGGACATAAAAAAAAAAAAATGGCTGATGGAAAAAATTATAGAAGGTTGTCATTAGATAAGATAAGAGTATTATTATTTGACACCTAGGTATACCTAATGAAGGTAAAACAAACCAAATATTAGGCTACTTTATAATAACTTTTCGACTTCGCCTGCGTAGAAGTTTTGTTTCCCTTGAGAGTTTTGAAAATAATATCATGGTTTGTTTTGTTTTCTCAAGTCCAATCTTGCTCTAATAACCAAAATTCATCAATATTGCTTCATTATTTTAGACGTGAAAACCTTACAAACGAACAGACGGAAAGAAAGAGTTACTTTTGCATAGTATGAATAGCTATACCGGTAGGGTATAAATATATTGGTCCTTGTATTGGTCAGTTCAATTGGGTGTGTACCGAGTGTACAGTCACTAGCAATAAAATGTACACACCGTAGAACTTTGTCACATTACGTTTTGAATAACTTAGATATAACATTATCCCCATCTGGCCCGCCCACACTTAGTGGGTAGCCTTATGGGGAGATGGGGAGGAGGCTCCCTCCCTCTGCCCGGCCCCTCTCGATCTTTCGAGATCGTTAGGGGACAGGGCAGGGGTGAGACCCGCATGCCCTGACACGAAGCCTATTACTTTAGGCTTGGTGGGAGGGTCGGGTGCGGCGAGGGACATGGTCGGGTTTCCCCGAGTACCTATGACCGAGTCCAACATGCCGTTTGGTATGCGTAAAGACTGCATTCTCCTCTTGATACGAAAAAAAAGGTATAACATTATCACACTGAGATATATCAATTGAATGTGACATGGTTCTAAATTGTGTACATTTTATTGCTCGTGACTGTACACCAAATTGGTCTGACCAATATTCTAGCTAGGTATGACATTTTTTAAATGGTTTTCATTTGTTTTTCCGTCTTTTTTGACTTTTGATTACAACACCAACTCAGCACACTATATCAATAGCGTGGATGGACCAAGTATCGAAAGTGAACGCACAGTGCATTGCGTTTTTCATTTGATATATTCGTCAAATAAAAAAAAATTGGGTAAGTTTTTTCTGGGACGAATTTTAAATCCGAGGAGACCGTAAAGAAGTCCTTAGAGATTTCACCGATTCCCATCCCAAGGTAGCAGAGGCATCAATGAACTTCCATTAAAATGGCAAAAGTACATCAACATTTTTTTTCCATTTTTCATCAAAGGTCAAAAAGTATGCGTCCTAGAAAATGTTTGAGAATGTGCAAACAGCGCTCTTTCATAATAATATGACACATCCACATGCCCTGATAGCCCACTTTGATTTTTTAAGACCCTCTTTCAGTCCCTGTTGCAAAAAAAACATAAGGGGTTCTACATAAGGGTTCTTTTTTTACCATTTTGGTACGAAACCCTAAAAAATTGCACATGAAACATTGCATAGGTAAATACTATTGCTATCATAGGTAATAATTTTCGGAAAAAGATTTCAAAAGTTTAGAAACTTTGCGTTTGCATAGTATTTGTATGTTGTATACGCATTTTATTTTTATACTAGTATTCCTCCCGCAGCTTCGCCCGCATGGACTACAGTGGCCCTACCATGAGTTGATGCAAACTGTTTACGTTACCGTAAACTATGTGATATACTGCTCACAGTCAGTGCGAGTGAAAGAGACAAAACGATAGTTTACGGTAACGTAAACAGTTTGCATCAACTCATGGTAGGGCCACAGGTTACTTAGAGCAACACGGCTTCCGTACTGGCCCAGCAGTGGGCTAAAAAGTAGCTTATGTCCTTCCCGAAGGTCCCATCTATATCGTACTAAATTTTGTCAAAATCGGTCCAGCGGTCTAGGCGTGAAAACGTAACAGACCAACGAACTAAAGATACTAGACAGAGTTACTTTCTCATTTATAATATTAGTATGGATTTGTACTTTAAAGAAAGATAGTATTTACAGGAAATAATGCCAACATTTCGAGATTTGAAAACTACTAATATCTGTGGATATTCCCAGATGCATAAAATACTTGTCTATGAGATAAGTCAGTCAACAATACTTCAAGTAGGATGTATTTCCCCGCTTATCATTCCGATAGGGAAATATTTGATATGAAGTTTGTTTGAGGCAAAAGAATATCAAGAAAAGTCCATAAGTATCCATCAAAGAAAAAAAAGAAACCTGCAAGTAAATAATAGTTGTTTATGATACAAGGTTGGTAAGGAGTTTTAAAAAACCTTAACAACCGTGTGCCATACTACGTTTTTCAATACATTTGCGAGAAAACATTATAGGTACTGCTGAAATTGTAATTTATTCATATAATAAAACTGTAAATTCTAAATATTTGTGCGCGAATTACGCAAAAACCGCTAAACGAATTTTGATGGATTTTTCACAATTTAGTAGATTGAGGTCCAACTTAAAATCTAAGCTATGTTTCATCAAATTCAGGTGAGTGGAACCAGGGAAACAGCTTGAACTCCCCGTAGTACTAGCTTTCATACACCAAAGGGGTCATTTTAAACTGGTTACAATATTTTTCTACTGTCCACGCGGATGAAGTCGCAGGCGGAAACTAGTAGAAATAAAAAAAAAACGTTCGTAAACAAAAACGCACGGCGCCGGCGTGCGGTAAAATCAACTTTCCGCACGCTCGACTGTCATCGTAAACTTACATTTTCGAGCAACTGTATTGAAAAATAAATTCCCTCTAGAATTAATTCAAATGAAGGCACTTATTACACAGACAACACCATACGAAAAACTTTCGAATTCGAATCAAGTAATTTTGTATGAAAACTTGTACCTACTGCGCCACTAGTCGTCCGTAAAGTGATGGTCCTTTACTTACATACAATTAAATAATAATTGCAGTACCTATGTGTGAAAACATGCAATTTTTCCAAAACATTAGCACTTCAGGCTTCCGCGCGTACAGTTCATTAGAAATATAACACTTTTTTAGGATTACCTACAGTGTGAATGTTGATTAATTCAGATGTTACGAGTATTTTTGAATTATTTAGTGTTGATTTGTTGGTTTTTTGGGTTTCCCGACGTTTCGACACCTTTCCAGGGACCGTGGTCACGGGACGACTTAAGCAAAAGGCTGCTCATATTTTTTTTTGTAAAATGTTTTGGAAAAACGCAATCGTTTAACCATAACAACCATTAAAATATTTCATATGTGTTACGTAAATTGTTTACTTCTGTAGCTGAACCAATTCATTTTCAAGATTATTTTTTACCCGTGACTTATTACAAGTATGCAATCAGTGTACATACATAGAAAAATAAGTAAGTATAGTACAAGATAAAGAACAGCCTGTCAATTCTGTAACAGACTCGCATCTCACTTCGAACCTCACTTCACTTCGCGGAAATTTTAAATCATAAATGAGATAATGCTAGGCTGTTTTTTTAATCACAAATATTTTAGATAGCTACGGTAGCTACCTAAAACCTATTGCAATCGGTAAAATAGCTTATAATTAGCTAATTTCTAATAACAAATTCACGCGAAGTGAAGTTCGAAGTGAGATGCGAGTTTGGTTACAGAATCGACAGGCAGGTATCGAAAACAATCGTCTAACTCTAACATAACAAAGACAATTAACAAAAAGAAGTTTTAAAATTCATATTTACTTTATTGCAATGAAATAAATGTCAAATAAAATTGATTCATAAGAATAGATAACCTCCTCCTTTTTTGAAGTTAAATTATTTTTGTAATGGAATGTTACCTAAAACATCAGAGGTTGGCTGGGCTAATAGACAATATCTAGGGCTTTAAAGATTTTCGGGTTTTGAAAATAAATTTTATTTAAAAAAAAATCAAATATGTTTTTTCGAGTGAAAAACCTGTGGTTGACCACACACTGTGGTGGACCACAAGTTCGCAAACCTATCCCTTTTTGAAATGTTATCAAAAACCCAACATACCTAAGTACCTCATTTAGGTAGGTAAGTAACTACCTAATAATATTATGTTTCTTTACAAAACTTTAAAAAAAAATGCTTGCAGGATTTTATCTTCAAGCAGTAAAAATAGAGAGTTTTACCTACCAATAAAACTTACCTATTATTTTTCCTGAGATATCCGGAATCCATATTGAGTTTAGCCTTCCGTTTTTCTTGCGTTTCCGTCTAGTCTTACCCTCTTTCCGCTAGGAGCGCCACCTGTTTCCGTATCCTGTTGTCCGTATTTCCGGCAAATGGGCGCCTTGTTTGCGGCCATTTATTTCATCATTATACGTCTTAATACCAGGTAGGAATTACTTGGATTCCGGATATCTCAGGAAAAATAATAGGTAAGTTTTATTGGTAGGTAAAACTCTCTATTATTTGTTCCGTCATCGATATCCGGAATCCATATTGAGTGATGTGTTTGGTTTCTCCTGGTATACAAATACAATGTGATGCTATAATGTGTAGTATTAAAGTAAACGAAGTGTGACCCTGAGTAGAAACAGGGCATGATAAAAACAGACAACAAATTTGCGTATATTCGCTTTGAAATAAAATCAAATCCATCTTAACAATTTTGTAACATGTTAGGTAAATTCAGAACTGCATTATTCTTATTCGACAGAATTTGTTAAATAATTGCAAATAAAATTGCATTTTGGTAATATTACTAAAATTACTGTTCTTGTCACCAGTTTCCATTGGCAAGAATTTGATCTATAAAAAGTTTTCTCAATGAAGAAACCGCTGACCGAACGGATCCAGGTGACGCCTCCATCCCAGCCTCCTCGAAGAACAGCCTACAATAGGGAGAGATAATACCTGATAAGGACGTCTGTCTGTCCTAGTTGTGCTCCTTAGACGATATTCGATCTGTGGCGAACACGTCGAGTGCTTGTGCAGCGGTGGTAAACTCGAAGCCATCTTTACTCACAGCACGTGGAGTGCTTGTGCAGCGGTGGTGAACTCGAAGCCATATTTACTCACCAATTAGTCGGTTGAAGCATTGCAGTGTCCGACAGCGGTGCATATCCCTTGGGATGACGGACGAGGCAAAATCGAGTCTCCTCATTAGGCGCTGGGTCTGTCTGAGGGACCAACTGCCTCTCTGTTCTGTAAGTGCACTGCGGCGCGTGTGGCACTACGGTTCCGACAGGGACTTGAGTTGCCTCGTGTGTCCCAGGTAACGCCTAGAAACTCAAGACGTTACGTCGGGACCAGAACAGATTTCTCGAAATTGAGACTGTCCATCCTAGTCGTAGTAGTAAAGTGACTTTATTCCTGACCTACTGTTGCAACCAATAGTAGAAATCGTCCAGGCACACTGCGCAAGCAAACGTTAAGGTTGAGGTGAGGCCTGAGGTGTTCCGCGAATCACTTGGTGACTGAAGCGGAAATACAGGGCGCTGCAGACAGGCCGCAAGGCAGCCATGTCATCTGGTAAAGTGTGACTCACCCTGAAAGCTGAGGTGCTGCTGAGCGGTGCTGTTGAGCTACAGAAACAAGCCAGGTTCAGATTAAAATTAATGAATTAGGTATACATATCTTTTTCCCTTGCTCCATGTAGGTAGATGCATATAGGTATGTTTGAATGGTCGACTGCTTCCGATTGCCGTGAACAGTGACTTTACTTGCTAAATAAAATAGAATTGTCTCGAGAACACGTTGCGAATATTTGCCGGATTTTGATTTTGTCTCTTGTGGCGGGTTCTGAATCTGACGTGGCATCTGAACGGCTTCTGCTTTCGGTCCATCAACCGAAAAACTTTGTCCTATCTAGGCGTTACAAAAGGTCGCGAGCAGAGTTGAGGCGTTGAGACCACGAGCCGAGTTGAGGCGATAAGGCCACGAGCCGAGTCGAGGTGATTTAGCCTTAGGGTACTTAGGTTGGGCGCTAGGAACTATATGAAAGCTGTAGGTCAGAGAAATGCATTATGAAATGTAATATCGTGGTCTCGTGGATATATCGATACGAATTGCGACACGACGTGCGATGGTTTTGAAGCAAACAGGACCACCGCTGGCTTCCTCTGGCGCTAAAGCACTGCCTGCCAGCGGTAACAGGAGTCGCTCTGGATCGGTTTAGTGTGACAGTACAACTACTTCTTCATAGTATCGCCCGGCAAAGTACTAAGTTATCAAAGTTACGTTTAGATAATCGAACAGGGTCAGCAGCTGTCTGGTTGGTCGTAAAACTTTTGTGGCCCTCATTCTACATTAAGCAATGATAGTACAGTTACCTGTCTGTAGGAGTATGGCACGATACCTAGGATGCTGTTGGACAGATGTATCGCAGCTAGCTCCTTGCAGTAGAGGTGCCAGTTCCGTTGTTTCGTGGACGACTGACCTGATACGGACTTCTGTCCTAGTTGTGCTCCACGTCGGATCCGTCCGTTGTGAGCACGATGGACTTCGTGTTCACTTGTGCAGTGGTGTTGAACTCGATGCCATCATCACCTACGAATTCATTTCGGCAAGACTGGTTCCGGAAATGAGTGTGTAGTATAGTTGTTGAGATTTAGGCAGCTGACGGCTGAAATATTGCAGTGTCCGACTGCTGTGCCTTTCCCTCGGAATGACGGACGAGGCAAAGTTGAGTCTCCCCATTAGGAGCTGGGCCTGTCTGAGGGACCAACTGCCTCTCTGTTCTGTAAGTGCACTGCGGCGCGTGTGGCACTACGGTTCCGACAGGGACTTGAGTTGCCTCGTGTGTCCCAGGTAACGACTAGAAACTCCAGACGTTACGTCGGAACCAGAACAGATTTCTCAAAGTTGAGACCGTCCATCCCAGTCGTAGTAAAGTGACAGTATTTCTGACCTGTTGTTGCAGCCACTTGTAAGACCGTTTAGCCAGTAGAAAATCAGTCAGGTAGATGAAGCAGCGAATGTCGAGGTTCGAGAGGGGTTTTGTGACCAAGTTGGTGACTGATGTAAGATTACCTGGTGTTGCAGACAGCCCGAAAAGCAAGTTTGTCTGGTAAGGTGTATCAGTAGCTTGACCAGAGTGGACGGCGGCGCTGTTGAGCTATTAGCAATAGAACATAAGCATCGCTTAAATGTAACTGAATTGTATACCGTCCAATTGCAGGACTAAGGCAAGTAATAAAGATAAATAATAATACAAACCCGTTCAGTCTTATCAAACTGATAATAATTGATTGAAACGATCCGTCCAACCTCGAAATCAGGAAAAGAGTTGACAGGAGGTTGGATGACGGAACCGTCCCCTCGATTACACAGTGTTGATCATGTCATTTATCTTCAGAGTTTGCGGATATGTTTAATACACCATGCAGTCAGATCTAATAGTAGCTAAAAGTCGTTGTTGCGAAAGACCTTACGATTAACCTTGAACGGTCGTTAAATCAACCACGACAATTTCGACATCTTGCTGAGGAGCGGTAGCAGATCGTCCTGTCCTCAACTGCTTTAGTTTCTGTTGAAAAATCCTGTTTCTTTTGAATTGATTGGTCTTACCTTTGCGTTAGTAGCCATGGAATGAAAGAGTTTTTCTTTCAGTTTGTTGTAGGCAGGAACCTTCCATCTAAGACCACTACTAGAGCTGAGAATGCTAAGGATGCCTCGACTAAGTATCAGAATTAGAATTGACCATTGAAAGCGATAAGCATCAAATAATACTTCTGCACGAAGCAGAAAAGGCAACCCGGCACTTAAATATTCATAAAAAAATTCAAGGAATAACTACGTTATCATCATCGTTACATTATCTTTTATAAGTTTTATAACACAGGTTGACCTCATATGAGAGCAGATCAATATTGCAATGTAAAAGTGTTTTTGCAAATAAATAGATTTTTTTTTTATTTGATTTTATTTATCATTACAACCCTCCTATATTCCACCGCAGGACAAAAACCTCTTCCGCGCGAGGATGTCGCTATAATCTCCATGCTTGGCAGCCTGGATGGAGATCGCAGCGTTAACTAATCTGATTTATGTGCCGCATGCTATTTGTAAATTATTGTCGATCACTTTCATAAAAACATACTGTTTAAAATAACTGGTATTGGTGTCAACTCAGTATCTTTTCACGCGACCGATCAAGAATATGATTAAGAATGATCATATTTAAATAAGCGTTACACATATGTAACTGGCAATAGCAATTACTGCACAGTAAAGGAGAGTTATAACCATAAATCATTGTTATTAAGAGACTACTCGTAAATCTCTATAATATCTCGTTATTAATTTAAAAATAATAAATAATAAAGTTAGGGTTTATAAATATTTCTTTTTCACATCGGCAACAAATTAGATAGAATGTCACCGCCCGTATTAAAACGACGTACTACTAACGTCGAATCAACTTTGGATTAGGATCCTTGCTTTCACGATACACACCAGAATACTCCGTACTCGTGGCACAAATAGTGGTCAAAAATGAATACATGAACAGAATCGCTATTTTCTAACCTCTGCGTAATGTCGAGTGGGATATATATTACACTGATTAACTATGGGTGTGTAATCAAGGCAGTAATAAAAACTCACTTGTTACGATAAAACACAGATTTTAAATCACTTACATGACGTGGCCCGCATTCTAGGCCGCGGGCCGGCCCCAACTGCTACAAGCTTACCAGCTTACCGTCTCCGAAGTTTGAACTTGATAACTGCGACGCACTGCTTTTACTTAATTTGCTTTTACTCGACGATTGCACTTTTTTACTTTTAATCGCGAAAAAGAGGGCAAAATAACTTAATTTAAAGTAGGGAAATGTCCCGTAATATTTCTTAGACGTGTGAACGCTACGAAAAACGACGCTATAATGATGAAATAAATGGCCGCAAACAAGGCGCCCATTTGCCGGAAATACGGACAACAGGATACGGAAACAGGTGGCGCTCCTAGCGGAAAGAGGGTAAGACTAGACGGAAACGCAAGAAAAACGGAAGGCTAAACTCAATATGGATTCCGGATATCGATGACGGAACAAATAATATAAAATATATGAACGTAATTAGGTAGGTAGGTACCATAAATATTAAAAAATTAAAATGCATGAAGGATTTTTTTAGGGAAGACCAAATAGGCAAGATAGCCATTAGCTTGGTGTTATCAAATATCATCGTCTGGGTTGTGAAGTAGGAAGCTTCTGGAAGATATGCCACCCTGAACATGGTCACCCATCGCTAAAAAATATCGATCGCATATTTATATAAATGGTGAGCAGGGGTGGGTGGCATCATGAACCAATTACATCAATATCATTATTGAACTCCATTTTGTTTATCCCATAATTTTCACTTTACTATACCTATTTGAAAAAAATACTACGTAATGAAACATTAGACTACCATAATTGACGTAAAATACATTAGTATTTTGCCCAAATTCTGTTTGGTATATCGCCTCATATTTAGTAGGCTTCGAGCAGCGACGGCTTCGGAAGCCCGTCTTACTCTAAGGTAGTAGGTATTGGTACCCAGTTTTTAATCAACAGTAATTTTCCAAAGTTTCAACCTATTTATCTGCGACAATAATAAGGGCCAGTTTCATAAGTATCGCGAGTCTTCAATTTCATCCAACAAACATAACAGAATCATGACCCATATAAGTGTGGAATAATGTACACACTTACTAATAATGATAACACTATCTATGATGGAGCTCGTGGGTGTGACAAGGACAGAACAATAATAATTAATCAGCCTCGTCATTATGCTGTGTATCTTATTTAGCATTTGGCATATTCATACGCGGAAACGTTCATATCTTCTTTGTTTGACAAAAGTTAAGATGAAAGAAATACTGAATTAGTTCCAAGCCAAAAACATAATACATACCTTACACGTCAAATTGGTTCTGCTATTATTGTAATCATTGGCGTAGAAAAAACCCTGATATAGGTATATACCTACCTATTTTTCTTTGCCTTTCAAAACTAACGCGGCTCTAGCAACTCTATATATCTATATAGTATTATAATTATCTGTGGAGTGTGGCTATAAGTACTTACCTATTGGAATGTAACGAGTACCTACAGCTCATCCAACCCCCTGAAAAAGTCACAATTATGAATGAATGAATAAATACTTTATTGTTCACCATAATAAATACATACAAGGACAGTACAAAGTGGAACAATTGGCGGCCTTATCGCTGAAAAGCGATTTCTTCCAGGCAACCACCAGCAACCAATTATGTTAAACTATAACTAATTTTGCAAAGTAAAAAACTTGATAAAGTATTTTTGTTGTTCCTGAACTTTGATGATGACACAAATCCAGACAAAAACATGTTTTCAAGAACTTAGAATTTAAAAATAGATGTCAATATAACTTACTGCGCAACAGATAAATAATGGTTTTGGTGCCTGCCTGCACCTGTTTTATAAGAAAAAAAAACCGGCCAAGTGCGTGTCGGGCCACGCGCCGTAGAGTTTTATACACCATACCATATTTAATACCACTATCATTTTTCGTCTGTAAAAATGACTTTGTTCATTCATACCAACACTGTGAAAGTGTTGGTATGAATGACACAGTTATTTTTGCGGTTTTGGAAAATATGATAGATCTCGAAAACTAATTAGGTACTATATCTCGTTCAAACCAATTTTCAGTGAAAGTTTTTATTAAGATCTATTTGGTATGAAGAAAAATTTTTTTTTTCAGTTTCAGTTCCATGTATGGGGATGGGGAGCCCCTCTTAATCTTTATTTTTTTTATTTTTGTATTAAAATCGTAAAGCGGTTAACAGAATACATCTACCTACTAAGTTTCAACTGTGAAATCCTAATACTTTCGGAATAAAATGGCTGTGACATACGGACGGACGGACAGACAGACATGACGAATCTATAAGGGTTCCGTTTTTTGCCATTTTGGCTACGGAACCCTAAAAACATTACAAAGTGCCTCCAAATCTTCATACAAAATAAAAATAAAATCACCCGGTGGGTTTTCCTTATCTTTTTAACTTTTTCATTTTATTTGCTTTGTAATGAAAAATAAAATAAAACATTTTTGCTTCATAAATACCAAATCCCGAAAGAAATTATTTAGTTTGGAAATACTTATAAATCAAGAGACCATATCTACCTAACACAAAATTTGCTCGATCAGTGTTTGAAAATTTGCTATGTTACATTAAGTAATATGTAAATAGGGCAGCTTTATGAGTATCTGTATACTGTCAATCATAATAATTATTTTTGAATTAAAAGAAAATCGCTTCAGGTTTTTAAATAGACCGATAATTAAAAAACAGTAGGTATATTGGCCTAAAATGTTACGCAAGCGTACGCAGAACAACTCACCTTTTATGAATGATTTTTTAAATAGATAAGGGCTGTGGATTAGAAATAATAGTTACTATGAAGACTAAAATGATAATGGTAATACTCAGAGAAACACCGGCTTCTCTAAGGTAATACTCAAACGAATCTTAAAAGTAAGGCCACCTTAAATTCAAAAAAGTTGTCAGATTTGACATAGAAACCACGAAACTGTCAGCTTCCTTAAAGTTAAGGAGATCTTAACTTAAGATTTTAGCTAAGAAGCCTTTTAGTATTCGGCCGTAAGTTCGACTCACAAGGCCCAATTTTATTATTTCTTTAGCAACGTTCATCAACATTGGTTTCAATTCAATTCATTAATCAAAAGTGAGAAACGTATCAGAGATGAATTCACTTTCGAATTTATAATTATTTGCATGGATACCTAGTACTTACCTATAAGGTATTAAAAATAACCTTGTAAAAATAATCGTGTCATCCATTAATCCCCAAAGACTCACAATGTAGGCCAGGCATTGAGATGGTCCACTTAAGATGCAGGCCTTGTGTAAAATCACAGAATAAATATTTTAAGAGGTTTCAATGATGCAGATAAATCCCACATTCTATTTAGTGAATTGAGCTCTTTATAATGTAGGTATTTATTTAAACTTTATTGCATATGAAAATACAATTGGCGGACTTAATGCCTTAGGGCATTCGGTACATGCATTGATGATCATGATGATGTCCTCTTATCCCTTAGGTATTACGGACATATAGGGCTCTCAGAAGGGACCTCCACTTTACGGCCTTGTGCGGCCACCTCAAGATCTTTCCAGCCTCGACTGATTGATACAGCCTCGGTACATGCATTAAGTACATTAATTTCATTATTTTTAACCGATAGACCTGCAGATGGGAGCTTACTCTTACACTAAACTTGAGCCAGTTAGACTAATGCGCGCAGTCAAGACAGGCTAGAAGTCGCACGCTTGAAATTGTGTAGTACCTGCAGGTAGGAGCTTACTCTTACACTAAACTTGAGCCAGTTAGACAAATGCGCGCAGTCAAGACAGGCTAGAAGTCGCACGCTTGAAATTGTGTAGTACCTGCAGGTAGGAGCTTACTCTTACACTAAACTTGAGCCAGTTAGACAAATGCGCGCAGTCAAGACAGGCTAGAAGTCGCACGCTTGAAATTGTGTAGTACCTGCAGGTAGGAGCTTACTCTTACACTAAACTTGAGCCAGTTAGACAAATGCGCGCAGTCAAGACAGGCTAGAAGTCGCACGCTTGAAATTGTGTAGTACCTGCAGGTAGGAGCTTACTCTTACACTAAACTTGAGCCAGTTAGACTAATGCGCGCAGTCAAGACAGGCTAGAAGTCGCACGCTTGAAATTGTGTAGTACCTGCAGGTAGGAGCTTACTCTTACACTAAACTTGAGCCAGTTAGACAAATGCGCGCAGTCAAGACAGGCTAGAAGTCGCACGCTTGAAATTGTGTAGTACCTGCAGGTAGGAGCTTACTCTTACACTAAACTTGAGCCAGTTAGACAAATGCGCGCAGTCAAGACAGGCTAGAAGTCGCACGCTTGAAATTGTGTAGTACCTGCAGGTAGGAGCTTACTCTTACACTAAACTTGAGCCAGTTAGACTAATGCGCGCAGTCAAGACAGGCTAGAAGTCGCACGCTTGAAATTGTGTAGTCTAATTGATGCTTAAGACGGCCTGAATATTGTGTAATCTATTAAATTTTCCCATAAGCTCGCTGACAAAACGTTTTCCTATTGGCGCGGCGGGTGGTCCACTGTCCACCCACCGTACGAAATCATGCATCATAGATGATAACAATTTGCCTTTATATTACCTTGGGACTAGTTGTGATTGTGACGCACTATGTTTTTACGTTACGTACTTATAGGGAAAATGTGCAATTTTATTTTGCACTAGACATTGTACCGTACCTTGAGTACCTACCATGGATTAAAAAAAAATTCATGGCTGCAAAAAATTACTTACGTCCCGACTCTTACGTAAGGACTTACGAGTCTCAAAATTTTACTGGTTAATTTTTTTTCACTAAAAGCAACCGCACGAACAACATTTCCCCTGAAAAGAGGAAACGTCGTGGAATTTTAAAAATATCATGAAGAATAAGAAGAAATCCCAAAGCATTTCTTTGCTGGGGCTACGTTACTTGGAGGCATTCGCATATGACATGACATGCAACACGTGATGTTACGAATCGCGAATTCTGTGATACATTTGCGTTCGCAACAAACGTTTGCGTGGTTTGCGGTTAGGGCACGGGTAATTTCTGAACTGCCATTGGCGCAGCTCAGTCACACCCCCACCACCCATGACGTCAGCTCACCATCTAGTAATTTTAATCTGTCTATTCATAGTTATTTCTAAGTCTGTATCACAGACAGACAAATCACATCGTTATTGTATAATGACTTGCCGATCAGGTTTGTATGGATATGCCTTGCCTAATTAATTATTTTTATGGGTCGGCTGAAATACCGGTATTGAATCTGGGCATTACCAGGCACCATTGGGTAATAATAATAAAACTCTTGGGCATTAACCACGGGATCAAGTCAGTTTGATCACACAAACCGGATATTGTAAACGATGTTTGGCTAATGACATTTAAAACATATTGTATATACCCAATTACCCATGTATTCTGTGATAGGTATAATATCAACTGTATTTTTTTGTAAAACATATTTCCTACCATCCTGGCGATCTGGGACTTGTTGGTTAAATAGAAAGGCTGTATTCTAAATTATTTTGATCTAAATTCAGGATCGGGAACTTTTTTACATAAATTATGGTAATACGACCTATCAAAAAAATTATACACCTTCCTCTTGTCTAAAATAAAAATACTAACATAAATTAAAGAAGGCTACTCGCAAAGACGGACGAATGAGCTTATACAGCTCAGTAGATCGAACGTCAGCGCGACTGTTAGAGCCCTAACTGGACACTGCAAACTAAACAGACACCTATTTCATATGAAATTGAGTGATACTGACATCTGCAGATATTGTAACGAGGAGCAGGAAACGCCCAAGCACCTCTTATGTGACTGTGGACCTCTAATCCACAGGCGTAGTATCCATCTGGGACGACATGTTATCGACCCGGAGGAAATAAAAACTCTTAAAACCAGGAAGATTAACCAGGATGGAGATAAGTGAAACCTAGGTTTCACTTATCTCCATCTTACTATGCACTTTCTATTACCTGCTTACTTAAAAATCTCAAACAATGCTGGGTTGGCTGGAAGAGATCTCTTTTAGAGATAAGCCCACCTTTGTAAACAACTTTTATATTTACCTGTGTAATTATGTTACAAGTGCAATAAAGAATATATAAGATTCTCGACTTCTTGGAAGCCGCTGGGCTCAAAGAGTTACTATAATTAGGTGGCGAGTTACAATAGATCTTTTAGGTCGCAGTGACTACAGCCTCATTTTGAGCTGCATAGCCCCTAACACTCAAATAATAATAAATAATAATACATAAATTAAACGAGAATCCATCCACGCAAAACTTTTCATAACTTTTAGTTATACATAGTTACAAAAATGATATAAATAGAAATAGGTAGGTAAATATGCAGAAAATTACGACCTATCGAAGAAATATCCAACATTGCGTACAATCTCGTGACGTCAACAGAAGCAAAAATATGCAAAACTTGTGCTAAAAAATAATAATAAAATCGTATTATGAAACCTAAATGCCAAGGTGCTTACGCTTACGATGATAAAACTAATCATCGGGTAGGACAGGCGAGACGTGTCTAGCAGTCTGCTAGCAGTTGAGAAACTTGTCAAACAAGGTGTAAACAAGGCACGCGCGTTAATTGTTTACACATATATGTAGTTTTCTGTTGGACACACAATGTTCCTAAGCACCATATAAGTCTACTTGAAGGCATATAGGCAAAACTTTTACGTGACAAAATACTTCTTAACTACCAGAATTATAGAATTTCTTTTTCCAGTTCGGTTTTTAAAGTTTACATGGGCGTTGAAATAGCGAAGGTAACCTTCTATTAATGAAAAGGTAAAAAACCGGCCAAGTGCGTGTCGGGCCACGCGCCGTAGGGTTCCGTAGTTACCTTATATACCATACCATATTTAATACCACTATCATTTTTCGTCTGTAAAAATAACTTTGTTTTTCACAGTGTTGGTATGAACGACAAAGTTATATTTGCGGTTTTGGAAAATATGATATATCTCGAAAACTAACTTTGGCAGTGTTTATCTTTCAAACGGTTGACTTTGAGAAAAAATTGTCTTAGGAACCTCAATGTCATTTTTAAAGACATATCTATAGACATCCCGCACGTATTGGTAGGAAGAAATTTTTTTTTTTCAGTTTCAGTTCTATGTATGGAGAGCCCCTTAATCTTTCTTTTTTTTTGTGTTAAAATCGGTAAGCGGTAAACAGAATACATCTACCTACTAAGTTTCAACTGTGTGATCCTAATACTTTCGGAATAAAATGGTTGTGACATACGGACGGACAGACAGACAGACAGACATGACGAATCTATATAAGGGTTCCGTTTTTTGCCATTTTGGCTACGGAACCCTAAAAAAGATACTACTTACGGAGGTAGGGAAATCACGAGACGATTCAAAAGGAGTGTCCCCCCTAGAGGCAAAACAATGTAGCCAACTGCAAAATAAGTCGAAGGCCGCCGTGCAGGTGACTTACTTTTCTGATAAATCCCGCCCCATCTCAAAACTTGAATAAATTCACTAGGTGCTCTTGACTGTACCTACAATTCATATTTTTCTCATCCTCTTTAATATTTTGGCTGTTCTTCAGAGCATAGATCTAAGTAATAGTATTTGTGTGTGTTGTGTATGCAGTTCTAACATAATCTACTTTTAACTTATAATGCTGACTGTACAAACTAAACCTCTTTCCCAAGAAGCTCTATTGTACTCTACTGTTAAGGTGCATCCTTTACCGAAAGTGGCGCCCTCAGAGGTTATTATTTAATAAGTTGTTATTATAAAAGGATTTTAATAAAACTTTAATTTTTTTTAGACTAAAGAATATTTTATCGAAAATGACTAAATAGTCTAGTATTTTTAACCGACTTCCAAAAAAGAAAGAGGTTCTATGTTCGTCTGTATATTTGTTTTTTTTTTTTGTGTATGTCCACCGATTACTCGCAGACGGCTGGACCAATTGGAATGATTCAAACGTTATTACATTAGGTGAACTCCCAAGTTGGTCAATGGTTTGGTTTCAATCGGTCCAGCCGTCTTCGAGTAATCGGTGGACATACACAAAAAATAACAAATATACAGACGAACATAGAACCTCCTCCTTTTTTGGAAGTCGGTTAAAAATGACTAAATAGTCTAGTATTTTAAACCGACTTCCAAAAAAGGAGGAGGTTCTATATATGTTCGTCTGTATATTATTTTTTTTGTGTATGTCCACCGATTACTCGCAGACGGCTGGACCGATTGGAATGATTCAAACGTTATTACATTAGGTGAACTCCCAAGTTGGTCCCATTTTTTAAAATTTGGAAATCAGTTCAGTACTTTTCAAGTAATCTTGAAAAAAGCACGAAAATAGTATGATTTGTGTGAATTACCTCGATGATAATGGTCGTATTACTTCTTTGTTTATGAACTGAATAAGATAATTATTGTTTTGTTGGAAGAGGGATATATGGGTGTAGTTCTTTAACCGACTTAAAAAAGGAGGTTCTCAGTTTGACCCGTATTTAAGTAAGTTTCTCGGCGATTATCTTACTTTTGGCTGAGCCGATTTTTCTACATATATATAATATACCTTACCTACAAGGTACACTAAAAATAAAAAATAATTAAAAAAAACAAATAACCGACTTCAAAAAACCTACCTCTAAAAAGCAAGAAATAATATTCGTAATAATAAAAATACGTCTATTGAAGTCGGGTGGGGCTTTTAGAATAAAAAAAAGGAATTTGTACTCCAGCCCCACCCGACTTCAATAGACGTATTTTTATTATTACGAATATTATTTCTTGCTTTTTAGAGGTAGGTTTTTTGAAGTCGGTTTTTTGTTTTTAGAAGGTAATTATCACTAACATTCCCTCTCGTAGTCAAACGGCCATTTTTAGCAGATTTGCTATCTACTTACTTCTCTATCTAATGACTACGAGGGAATTTAATTAATGATACCTTCTATAAAGTTTTATAAAAATTGTGTAAGAATTATATATATATTACAATATATTAAATAAAATTCACTGGCGGCGACGCCAGTTTCAGTCAGGCAGTTCGGCGTTTAGTGGCTTATCAGAAAGCTTATACCACCACATGATTAACTGTGAAGTTTTTTTTTTACGAGCTAGAACACTGTTATTTGGGGGTCCTTATGACCTCATACGGTGGACTGTCAGAACGACACAGTGGCTCGGACCGCAATCAGCCGGCCCACATTGGAGTCAAATTGCACAGGATAGAGACAAATGGATATCCTTGGAGGAGGCCTTCACCCAATCTGGGGTTCTTGCAGATTAAATTGTTTCAAATAAAAATAAAAAATAAAAACCTACATACTAACCAATAAACACTAACATTAATAATAAGTTTAAGAAACTGATATAATTAAGTATTTAAATTAGAATTGTAAAACTATATTTGCAAGAAATAAAGGCTTTTTTATTTTATTTTTATTTTTATACGACCTCATAAACCCTTAAAACAAAACAATTTCTAAACGGAATTAATAAAATCTTTTACTAGGTCTCATAGCTATGAATATGTTTTTATATTATATCAATAAAACTATAGATTCAAACCTGTCTGATCCTCATTAGAATCATCCTAATGAATAATTCAAGGAAAATCCGTGTACGACTGTACGTTAGGGAAGTTTCCAATGTCAGCACGGTGTTGGGTGTTGATGGCCCGTATGTCTCGAGCTCGTCCCCTTGGACCAATTACATACGTTTCATACATTACCCATAATTGACGTTTTGTCGCACTCATTTCCTGTTGTTTACGTCTGATATTCTTATCAAAGACTTATTTGCCTTATGTTCGACATCATTCAACAGATAAAACAACTAATAATTAGGTTTCCCGTAACAGTTAAAATTTGCATTGTAGACTGTTGTCTTAAGTATAAAATACTTTACAGTTATCAATGAAATTACAGCTTTAATCTGAGTTTTTCTTTTAATCTCCCAAAGTAATGACTTCTTTATTCAGGCAATAATAACTAGTCTGAGAACAGTCTATCTCAAATAATATGAAATAGGGAGATATATCGATGGTTAAAGTAAAAATAACCTGTCTACATATCCATGAAACTTTATTTCATTTATTTATTGCACTTATTTTACTTATTCATTTTATCAAGAATTCATTAAATTATTTCACAAATACATGCATCTGTAAGTAAGTAACATAAGACATGACTCATTGCTCCCCTTATTTAAAAAAATGAAAATTTTGTAAAAATTTAAAGCCTGAAACATATCGGACGCGACTCTTAAGGGGCCATAATAGGAAAACATGGTTTGCGCGGGCCATATTTTTATATAGAAAACGTAAAGTTGTAGCCACAAAAAAAACATACGACAAGCTAAAGAGATTATCTAGTACCTACACGTATTAAATTGCGTATAAACCTCACAGATGATTGTAAAAAAAATCAGAATATCATCAAAAGCGCTTGTCGCGGGCCATATTTTTGGCGTAAATAATAGCGGAAACGTATTGAATTCTACATCAAAATACACTTTAAAAAAAAACATCGAAAAAGTGCAGAAGTGAGGTTATTTTCCATACTCTTTACACATAAAAAAGACAGTGACAAGTGATTTCGCGTAACGGAGCCTTAAGGCCACCTACGCACCGACAGGTGCCTAGATTAGCGCCTAGATACATCTAGGATACACGGTGACCGCACTGAAAGGTGGGTCGCTATGCTAGGATAGGAGAGCTTGGGTCTCATGGTCTTTGCAACCAAAGACCATGAGCCTCGCGCCTACGATACATTCTCTAGGCAGTCGCCTGCATGTATCGAGGCGCTTATAGCGCGCAGTGCGGCCGGTTTGCGAACAATCGTGAACGTTCGTTTTACTTCGATACATATCTAAGATATAGGCGCTGCTAATCTAGATGAGCTCTAATAGCAGGACTTATATTGAACTGCCTTACTTTTTCGTACTATGACCTCAAAGGTTAGTAAGAAAGCAGGCCTTAAGCAGTCCTGTTTAAGGCCTGCTTTTGAACTGAACGGTTTCTTATTTGCTGATGGTGCCTAAGCCCCCCTGTCGGTGCGTAAGCCGGCCTTAGCATAATGGACTATGAAAATACACTGAAGTGTGCAAAATATCGGACGTTAGTCGCGGACGTAACTATAGTAAGTAAACTAATATGAAGCCGTCGGACGTCCAAATATCGTTATTGTTACATCAGTCGCGCTGTCTGTCAGCCGTGCGTCCGATAATGTTTCCCGCTTAACAATAAGACTTGTACTATTATGTATTCTATGCAATAAGTCAGCCTGTGATTCTGTAGGATGGTGGTTGATTGTCGTAGCCCAGCTTCCTCAAGTCCTTGGACACCATATTGAGGACCAGAGACACGGAGCCATAAGACTCTGTTCGAAGCACTGCAAAAGAAATAAGGCAAGAAAGTCTATGAACAATGACGGAAATATACCTTACATCGTGAAAAACCCTTCTCTAATAACCACCCACTCATCCATTTGGCATGTAATAAGGACACTACCTTTTTCAATCAAAACATTATTTCTTTCACAGAGGTATGAGAAAGAGACATGACATGATGACATTATAATGAAATAAGTAGGTAGCGAAATTGGCGAAATCCGAAATAGTATACAAAAATAAACAAAAATTTGTGTTAATTATACACCGTTTTATAATTTTATTTATCTTATTTGTTTGTGTTCCCACAGGGTTCATGTCAAATAAGTATAACATTACCGCGAAGTGTACGATTCAATTAAAAACCTCCTCCTCAGTCGTTCCCTCATGGTTGAGGATCGTGACTCCTTGCCAGGACGCCTCGTACGAGGTGTTTCTATCTCTGTTGCTTGCGGTCATCGGCCTGCAGTTGCAGTGCGACGTTCACTGGTATATCCAGATTTTTGAACATCTGTCTGTCTGATTAACATTTTGGGCTCTCTGCCTCTTGGTCTTTTCCTTCTATCTTGCCTGTTACTATGAGCCGCTCTGTCTTATTCTGTCCCTTAATCCAGTACCTAACTCGTAGCACGAACATCCCTGATTACTTATATCATGGACGAAATATTTTTCGTCCATGCTTACATCAAGAACAAAAAAAGCGTAACTAAAGAAATTCGATGGCGTATAATTTTGTATGGGAAAATTCAAATTTGTATAGTGCCATCTACCGGCGAAAAGCGAAATGAGATTTTCCATAAATAATCATTTCACCTTTCGTGCTAAGGAGAAAATGAAAATGGAGACAAGCGCAAAGATTTGGACGTGCGTAAGTAATTAGACCACTAGACTATATTTCTAGAACAACAGCTGACCTAGAACTGGGCATTGACATGATTAGACGCTATTAGCCTCACGCCACCATCCCGCCGCTGTTGTCGTCGTTAAACTTAACAAAAAATTAATAGCGTTCTGTTGCGTTGCGCCGCGCCGCCCGCCGCCATATTGCACATGATAAATGCGTAACGTTAATCATCAGAACATTTACCATAAGAATAAATAAAATGATTATTCTTAATGCATTTACCCAATGCGAGTCATTTAGGTCGGCCACACACAGACGGAATTCCGTTACGGAATTCCGTACATACGTAATTCCGAACGCAGCTAATCCATACAAATACCACACTCATGCGGGATTTTTCCGTACGGAATTTTCATACATTATCGATATTCCGTTCGGAATTCCGAATCGGGATTCCATCGTGTATGTGGCCGGGCTTATGGTCATTTAGCCCGCCACATACCTAGAGACGGAATACCGCGGAATTCCGAATGCAGCTATCTACATCATCCGTGAAATTTTCAACCTGTCTATAGATATCACGGTTAATGAGATTAATAGGGTCCCGTTTTTACCATTTGGGTACGGAACCCTATAAAATCAATCTATTACAGCATAAAGTTTGTTAGAGCACTAAATCTGATTGTTTTATAAAAGTGCCGTCAGATAGCGGCAGTAATTTTACGGACGTAAAAAGAAAATGCTGATATAAAAATGCAAGGCGCTGTTGTATTTTTTTTGCTTTTTAGCCATTTAATTAAACAAAATAAAACAAAAGTGTTCGGCATCCCGATCCCTAGATATCCCGCGGAATCCCGAAAGGGCAATATTGACGCGGGATTGCATTCCCTATAGTCAGGTGGCTTATTTTATTATTTAAAAGGGGGGAACGCCAGCGAAGCCGGACCTTGATCGGAACCATCACACCCAGTTCCCCAAATCCCCGAAAGCTGAGAGCAGGGGGGAGGCGTGTTATAGTCAGGTGGCTGGTTGAATGGCATCGTAAAAAGACAAGGTTGTTTTAATTGGCTGATAAAGCTATTTGGCTCAAGCATATACTCACAATAATTCTCTTTTCCACTAGCCAACATTTTCGGATCGGCCAGCTCTGGGTACCGGCCCGTGATCCAGGCCAGCCACTCGCCGAGCAGCGTGGCCGCTCTGGGCCGCATAAGGGCTGCGGAAGCAGGCCTTCTGCCGGCTGTCGGAGGCAGCAGCGCCACGGCGTACCCTCGGAGTGAATCACCTCCTATCGCATTCTGTGCTCGTACTGTGATGACTAACTGTGGCCCTGGATGATGAGGACAATGATAATTCAAGACTTTAAAAGGTTATTTAAAACATGTAATCGCTTGTCTGTAATTCTGTAATACACTTCTAAAACTGATAGCGTCTCCAACAAGGCCAAATAATAACCGCTCACGATAAACTTACTTACACCCAAAAACGTTAGTACTGCTAAAAACCATTTCTACAGGCATATTGAAGACAACCCGTTCAGGGTCATTCCCGGAACATGCCATTTGGGTAGTACCAGATGTAAGCCCAGAAACGGGGTCCCAATCCGGACCCCATACTGCTTCATACTGTAAATACAGCTGCTCGTCAAATACGCCGCCCGGAAATACAGCGTACTCAATCTGACCACTAAACGATACTAGAAACTTAGTTACGTCGTTATCTTTCATTGAAAAATTGTGGAAAACTTCTGAAAATATTCAACAAATTCTTTTTCAAAAGTCATGAAATTAACAACGAAAACAAACAACAATGGTTGCCATGACGACGAAAATTGCCAGAACAAACCTAGTAGCAGCCTACTAATATGTACGTTTATTCATTAAGGGTGCTTTTACACGGTGCAAGTAGCCCGCGCAAGTTGAGCACTTGCGCAGGGGGCTTACCATCAGCCTTAAACAGGACTGCTTAAGGCCTGCTTTCATACTAACCGTTGAGGTCATAGTACGAAAAAGTAAGGTAGTTCAATATAAGCCCTGCTATAAGAGCTCATAGTAAGGCTCCAGGGGGCTTACCATCAGCAAATAAGAAACCATTCAGTTCAAAAGCAGGCCGTAAAAAAGACTGCTTAAGGCCTGCTTTCATACTAACCGTTGAGGTCATGGTACGAAAAAGTAATGCCGTTCAATATAAGTCCTGCTATAAGAGCTCATAGTAAGGCCCCAGGCCCCCTGATATGATAACGTAACTCTGTTACTAACAATAGGGATGTTGACTATTTTTTTTATTTTATGTTACATAAATTACCTCTCATAAAAGAAACATTGGTAAAAGAATTAATTCGCTAGCATGAAAACTGTCCGAGATATCACAGTGTGAAATGCGCACAAATGGACTCGATCAAAAACGCTCCATACTAATGGCTTGCACGTTATGACGTCACGCCGTGCTAGTTTGTATGCAACGCATAGGAAATTTGTTCAGCAGCTATATTAAATATTGTGTTTATCAAAATGGTTTCTTCGACAAATTTGCTATACATTTTACGGACTAATTAAAGGTATCATTTATTTTAATAAATTTTATACTTTTTAAATGGACTTGTCCACCCAGCTTTGAAGGGTCATAAAACAAATAATATGCAATATATAAAACCAAGAGGTATACAAGCTACTCTAAAAGTTTAATATGTTTACGATTTTTATTAGTATTTTGTTATTTTATTCATTAGTCAACATCCCTATTCTCGATTGAAACCGCAGTTACATTGCTGCTTCGAGTTGATGCTGCTAGTTGTCATATTGGTTCTTATACTAAAGCAGCAATGTAACTGCGATTGCTGTCAGAGTTCGAATACTGACTGTCATTTTTTTTTTTGTTTATCCTCGCAGTCGGGTAAAAATTTAGGGGAAAATACCTTAGGGTCAAGGAACACTACAAATATTTACAAACGTGTTTGAACGTTTAGCGGGTCTCTTTAAATAAATATAAAAATATATAAATTCTCTTAAGAGGCCTTAAGAGAATTTATATATTTTTTTTTTTCCAGATCCACACGGTTCGCGGGAGGTTCGCGCGTGAGTGTGGGAGGCCTTTGAGGTCAAGTGCCGTTGAATATGATCCTAAAGTTCTTGAGGTCAAGTTAAGGAACACTCTTAAATATATGACAAACAGTTTGAATGTTTACCGGGTCCTTTATAACTGGTTGCCCATAGACAATATCCGATAAAATCAAAAGAAGTAATGTACTAAAAATTCCATGGACAAAATTTTCTTCCTTCCGACCAACTGTTTTACCGACACGTTTCTACGTTTTGTCACAAGAGTCACAAGATGGCACTGCCGGTGCTTTTAAAATCCCAATCGGCCACCATTGTTGAATGAAGGCGATTTTGTCCAATAGTTTGATGAATTTTTCGTTTTTTGTGATACTTTACGGTGAAATATAACGATTTCTTTGAAAAGGTATAGTGATCAGTATTCAAAAAACCAAAATCTGAACATAATAAGCTCTATTACTAGATAATTCTAAAACGTAAATGTGTTCAAAATGTCACGCGAAGCGAGCATCAGTTTCGAGATCACCACACCATGCACGAAATAAATCTAGTTTTCATTGAACCAAGTGCTAAATGACAGTGAAATAAAAGTGTTTCAAATTAGCAATACTCGTGGTATGCAGTGGATACTAAAAATTTTAATGGGCACACATGAAAACGTTTCAGAAGTTTCTGTACACGTCGTAAGGCAGCGCAGTTACGCGGGCGAAGGCTTCAAAGTTGCCGGCATCATTATGGTGGACTGAGAGAGTGTTTGTTGACTAATTCGTGTTGAGTACGTGTTGTAAACAGTGCCGCGACGACTCCGCGCACGATGTCTGGCGGCTCGCAACACAACCCCAACGGTCGACAATCACAATTGGGCCCCGGCTGGAGCCCATTGCAGGTGGTGCTTATTATTCTAGTATCATACCCTAACCTTATGAACCCTTAAAATATGTTTTATAGCTAGGTTACCCTACTTTAGCATCTTATAAGTATGTATGGAACTAAAAATATATAAATTTAAAGGTAAAACAGTACTAATGTCGATGTATGGAACATAAACATTTCCTTTGTGCATAATAATGTTAGTTGGCAATGTGGATGTGTGAGTGTGATGCAAGCAAATCAGCTGTTTGAATTGACAACAAGCATATTGCAGAAATTAATTTCTTGAACCAAAATCAGTGACTAAAAGCAACCTTATTTATTTAACTGATTTACTGAACTGAACTAAATTATTTGATAGATTTGTAAACATGTTTTTTTATATTTTCAAGGTCGAATAAGTACAAAAACTTTAGTCTATTGGTCTAAAATATTTTCTAATTAGGTACTTAAACAGACCTTTCCAATTAGTTACCTGCTAATGGGTTGTATTGGATACTACGATTAGATTTGGTTTAGTAACCCAATTTATTTCATGATTATTATTTATGTCCATAAGTTAAATTATTGAAGTCTCACATTATGAAAACAACAGTATACAGTAAAATTTTACAGTAGAGTTCATTAATATTTTTTGTATACTTTTGACAATTCAGCTACCCATGTACTTTGTAATGCTGCGGCCAGACTTTCATGCTGTCGCGAAACAACACGACAACGAAAAGCTTCCCAACAGCGCAATAGTCTGGCCCAGATGTAATAAAACTCAATACCTATATGTCAAAAGTGAAAAGTGTAAACATATTAATTATTGAACTCGATTGTACAGCTGCAGTATCTCTATTTTAGTCTAAATATCTTTATGGCTAGTGGCTCAATGGTTTAATTCTCACACTAGACGAATTTATGGTCTGATCTTTGATAGCTGTGTAATTAATGGTTTAGATCAAATTATGATAGTGGAATGATAGAACATGGTAATAGCACTGGCAGCACGAAATGTGAACAATTATAAGAAAACCTCGCTTTCAACTCAGGGCTACTATTGTCTAATTTTAAAAATCTATCCCAATCGCTTTCATTTGACAGATGGATATGCCACATTGCTGCATTTCTTTGGTAAGTTTTTATTTGTGCCAAAAAGAAGCATCAATGTATCACATACTGAAAGCGATTGTGATAGATTTTGAAATTAGACAATTAGCCCCCGGTCAAGTTAACTCAACAACTTGACCGGGTTGTAACTTGCTAGTTAGGTATAGTACTGTTTATTTTTGCCTTTTGTTTTGTCCCAAAGTTCCATTAAATACTTGTCTGTGTAAGCCTTTTAGTATGATTTATTTCATTATCAAATATAATTTAACAATAACAAACAAACTGGAACAAATAAGTAGTAGAAAATGATATTACGCAAAGTTTGAACCTTGAAGTGTTTATAAAGAAATTGATTTGTCTACTATAACTCAAGGTCAATATTTATAACATTCATTCTTATTCTTTTCTACTTATTGTTAATATTTGATCAATTATGATGGAATATATTCTCGGCCAATGTCCACACTTAATGCATGCTGAAATATTGTTGTCACAGCATTATCCAAAAGTGCCAAGTCACCATTAATTGTAATGAATATTGCTGTTAGAACATAAACTATTACATGAAAAATTTGGATCCAAACAAGTAAATAGAAGTGAAACCAAACCAGTATCACTTAATGATTCACACTAAAAACGATTTCTAATGATGGAAAGTACACAATTCAAGCAAATTAAGGTGTTAACTAATAAAATTAAAATCAATTAACTCAGAGAATTAAACCTGTTTCGAAAATTGTATTTTGAACTTCACTATAATACTTGCTCAGTAAATTGCGGTGTATGTATATTGTATACGGTAGTTGGTACAGCACGACAGCATGGAACAAACTAATCAAATCAAAATTTAACAAGCTTAGTCCATTAGAAACAGCCATTGAAGAGCATACGCATCAGTTACAGGTGGCGAACTTCCTCGCGCGCACTCCGCAGGTCCACTTGCCCACAGACAGGGGCGTGACCTGGCACACGCCCACGCCGCCGCCGCATCTCTACCATGTCCCGGCGCCGTCGCCCCCCGACCCGCTGCAGGTACGTCCAGGGTCTGCAACACCTAGGAATGGCAGGCAGTGAATTACGGGCCACTTGCTGACAAACAGAGGAACTGTCTAATTTCACTTTCTGATGGGCAGAGGTGTCAGCTAAAATATGATGACGCAGCATCTCTAGAATATCTTGGCGCCTTCGCCCCTTGACCCGCTTTAAGTATGTTCGAGCTAGCTGCAGCACTCGCTAATATCCGGTGATGAACTTGAAAACCATTATATTGAAGAAATATCTACAAAATGCGTCGTTTTCAGGCAATGAAGAGCGTCGGCAGCAACTCGGTGTTCCGGCACAGCGCCACGCCGCCCGAGCTGTTCCGACACACGCCGACGCCGCCCGACAAACACTTGATGAGGTACCGCCTTCCTTCTCTCACGTCAATCATTTTAACACGACTGTTCAAAGAGGAGTGTAATGTGTTCGTTCATGGTTCATGTATTTATTTAATTTAATGTCCCCACTGCCCGGGCACAGGCCTTCTATAGGTGGATGAGGAGGAGATTTTATTAACTTTGCTTGAGCATAGACTTACAAAATGGATGATTGAACCATACATGTAAGTATGGTTCAGTCATCTCTATTAATGTCACAATTAAAGAATTGTTAGTAAATTTTTGGTTGTACCAGCTTTGTGAAACGTAATAATAATTGTGAATCAATTTATTTTATTTTATTTGCAATGATGTGTTCACCTGCAATTGGGTTGCATAATTTCTTTATTGTAATGTGAACATGTTACCTGTTGGTGTCCCTAATAACTAAATAAATAATAATAATAACTTGCTGCCCGTGAGTAAGAGCTCTAACTTTGTACTGAAATTGTTGAATTGTCAGTGCCTGCCCCCAGCTGATGTGAAACTGTCGCTTAAGTAGTGCGTTGTTCCGTCAGACACACGCCGTCGCCGGGCGACGTGAAGGCGGGCGGCGCGCTGGCGCAGCCCGAGCTGTACCCACACCTGGCGCCCGGACGCACCATCGACGACTACATCAACAACAGGGGTTCGTATGTAGGGATGTACTATGGAGATAGGTAGCCACTGATAGGAAGCCCAAATGGAAGATCTTTCTCCGGGCTTGGTGGTATTAGCCTGGGGACCGATGGTTGGAAGTTAGAAGTATATAATTATTATGCTGAGTTGCTGAGAACTCTGTTAGCGAGATATAGGTTCTCCATTATTCTCCTTACTACGAGGTGCTATTCCATACTAGCGCTATTTAGTAACACGGTGATGTATCTTGTTGTATTGTAACCGTGTGTTAGTATGTGCGGCGTACGGTAGATGCCCCCACACGTACATCACTACATCAACAACAGAGGTGACTACGTCACTACTTGTTACATTCGAAGAATCGAAGTGGATTTTATAGTGTAGTATAATAAGTCTTATGTCCATTGTGTAAAGTACTAAAACTGGCCCAAGTGCGGCTGCAGTCGGACGAAGAGTTCCGTATCAGAAAACGCCAAAAAACACGTTTGTTGTAGAGGAGCCCCACTTAAGTAACGGATGTGATGACACTCAACGAAGCCGAAGTCCACGCATTCCGCCCATCATCAAGATCATTTTTGTCTTTTAGACTATACCTACCTGGGAAACCATTAGCTACGAAGTTATTGAAGGTCAAAGTCAAAATTCTTATTAGTTATTTCCTAATTTTTGTCTTAAGAAACATTATCAAAATTTTATGTATTTGGTAACAATTAATGTCTACAAAACGTCATCACTCAATGTATTTCATGAGCACGCACATAAACGTTGCCTTCCAACTCGGCCGCACGCAGCTGTGTAGCATTCATTCGCAGGCGCGGTCTTTTGTACGCGTTACATTGCGTGGTAATGTACCTATATGCAATGCTTTTTCAACACCAAAAATTAAATCGTTACCCAGCAATAATTTTGAACAGAAATGGTCCTGATGATGGGTAGAATACGTAGACCTCGGCTTCGTTGAGTGTCTTGTTACACCCGGTATTAGTGACAGACAGACAGACGGACAGTGTGGTCTCAGTAATAGGGTCCTGTCGTTTTTACCCTTTGGGTACGAAACCCAAAAAATGTGCACGTCTTCCAGAAAGTATCTAGTACTACAGTACAAGGCAAACATTTTGAAATCGGGTGGGGATTGCGCGGAACGCGTGTTTTGGGTATGCGTAGCGGCGGCCTCTCCCGTCTGTCGCCCACATGGGCGAACTGATCCCCACTCCGTCGAAAATGTTTTAAGATGTTTGCCTCTTACTGTAATTTGCACTAGGCATTGATATCAGTGGCGGTACCTCCATACAAGCCCAAAAGCCCGGCTTGCCCTAACAATAACTTGCTTACACTACACCAATGAATCGTAATTAATTACAACACAATATTATTAACAAATGTTAATTTTCAGTAATCAATAACCACAAATTAAATTTTTACAACAACTGATCGATAGACAAGTCGCTAAACTGCATTACTTTCCTCAATAAACCCTCTACAATGCATTTATCTCCCTCGCACTCGTTGGCTTGCAACCGGGCTTTGCGATCTGTATATATCCGCTCTCTTCTAACATCAACAAAAGTGCTACCCGCATACATAGTACTGCTGTACGTATCTATAGATTCTATGGGAACTACACAATGCCGAGCGAAAGCCGGCTTGCCTCCGAAGTCCGCTCAGTTCGGTAGACTGCACAACGCGCTGAGCAGTGTGAAGTCGTTCAATCTGTGACGACAGCTGTTTTGAAACAACAAGTGTTTTGCCTAAAAAATAGTGTTTTTGTGTTAAAAATGAGTTTAAATTTTAGTTTAATGATTGATAATGGTTTTTTGTGATGGATTAAAATGTTTATTCTCTGTGAAAGTGTCCACGAGTCGAGTCGATCCAAGAGAAATACAAAATAACTCTTTCCTTGCAGTCCGGTAATAAACCTTTTCATTTGAGTATTTTGCAAAGAAATATAATATTCTTCAATGTAAGTATCGTAATTTGTAGTGGACTTGTTTACATTGTTGGTTGTTCTTATAAAAATAAATAAGTAAGGTTAGTTTTGCGTCTTTCATTTGAACGACAATAGTGTTTGTTTGGAATGCAGGAGATAGGATTGGAATTATCTAGCTCAGGGACGCTATTATTTTGTGAATTGATTTAGATATTTATTAGTTTTGATTACACAATAATATAATTCGATAAAGTCACGCCATCTAGCATTTTGTGAATAATTAAAGTAAGCTTAAGGGGTGTGCTTTTGGTGATTTTTTGAGAGTTATCTATGAATTAGTCTAGATGGCGCTGGGGTGTGTCGCATCGATATTTTGGTAAAGATCATCGTATGAAAAAAAATATGCATTGTTTTTTTGCTTGAGCTGGTAAAAAAAAATTTGCTTGATTTGAGGGTTCGGGCTTGCTCTACCCTGTAGGCCTGGGCACGCCACTGATTGATATATCGGGTCATCCAGCCCCCCTAGCCAAAGTAACATTTGCAAATTTTCGTTATCGCTTCGCTTCGAAACATGTATAGATTTGACGTTTTAAAATTCGATTGTTAACGAAACTTTATGTCAATTCCATACATGTGTCGAAAGCGAAGCGATAACGAAGATTTGCCAATGTTACTTTGGCTAGGCCCTCTGAACTTACTATCCAAATTTCAAGGATGTGTTGAGTCCATGAAACTAAACAACTTTCTCTAAGAAACATGTGTCGAATTTCGCCACAAAATTTTGGTCATTCCATACTAAATTGATCACGTGATCTCTTTGATTTTTATGGATAGTTGATTTTTGTTTACATATTTGGCCATGTGTTCCTTAGAGAAAACTGATCAGTTTCATAGACTGAACACATCATTTGGATGGTGAATACAATATCACCTTGTATTTTCCCGTGACGCAGACAAGTTGGTCCGGCCCGAAGAGCTACTCGCGTACGCGCGCGTGGGCGTGGACCTATCCCTGAGTGGGCGAGCCAATGGATCTCCGTCGTCGCCCGCGCTGTCGGTGCGCGACGCGCCCACCATCAACAGCCTGATCGCGCGCGCCGCCCGCCCGCCGCACGCGCGCGTCGACGCGCTACTGGAGCGCCTGGCGCCCGCGCCCGCGCCCGCCTCCCCCCTCTCCGTCATAGTGCACCCGCGCGCCGCGCCCACGCCCTCGCCGCCTTCCTCCAATGAGGTACGTACACTCCCCGCAGTCTGTCCGCCTCCGCCACGCGTTCACCATCAACAGCCTGATCGCGCGCGCCGCCCGCCCGCCAAAACATGGGCTACGACCATTTAGGCAGTCCTTTGTGATAAAATTTCATCCGCTACATGGCCTTCATCTACTTGTTTGGCAACTAGCAAGAGACGTCGGTTGGTTGTAGCTCATTTAATCATAACTTTTGATTTGCATTATTTTATCTGTACTAGCTCCGCCCGCGACATCGGCTATAAACTATGTGTGCCATTTCATCCAAATCCATTCAGCCGTTTTTGGGGGATTAAGTAACAAACGAACATCTAAACATCCACTCTTTCATATTTATAATATTAGTAGGATTGTAAATAATGGATTTTATCAATTCTACTGTCGTCTTTTTTAAAGGATTCGGCGGATTCGTGCGGCGCCCCACCGGGCTCCAAAAGGAAACGGAAACCGGAGAGAACAATCAGAGTCCCCTCCGCCCCTCCACCTGTCCCTTCCCCCTCCCTCACCATCACTCCCACCCCTACCACCGCGGCCCCCGCCCCCGCCCCTTGCCCCTCCCCTACCGTAGAAGCCACTCCCGCAAAAGCTCCAGAACCTACCCCAGCAAATCCAGAACCTCCCCAAAACACGACACCAAACCCGCCATCACCGAAACCGATAGAAAACGGAGAAACCCCCCACACGAAATCCGACAGCCCCGAAAAACCCCCCTCACCCCCACCACCTACGAGAAGAAAAACGCGATCCGGTTCCGCGGAAACCATAGACGACATCGCCGCGATGATCGCCAGCACAGATCGCGCCGACCCAGTCCCCGAACCACCCACACCAACCGAACCTGTTACCGTAGACAACTTGAAAAGTGTCCTCGCGAGCCCCGAAGTGAAACCGGAAGAGAGAACGGAAGAAATCCCCCAGGAACCCCAAGAGCCCGCAGCGGAAGCGGCGGCCCCTCGCAGGCGAAGCGCCCGCACTTCCAACTCGGAAACGGCGAATGTACCGATAGAATCCCCATCGGAAGCGAAACCCGCGGAGCCGGAAACTAGCGAGCCCACCGTCGAACCGACCGCCGCGAGCTTCGTCGAAGTCGAAAACCAGTTGGAGAAGATGTTCGCCGGTATCGAAGAGGAGGGAACTGAGGGGAAACCTAAACAGGAAACTCCTAAAGCTAAGAAGCGGAGAAAATCGGCGCCCACTAAGGGAGATAGGAAGGCAGCTAGGAGAGCGAGTAGGGCTTCAACCGCGGATGAGGGCCCGCGAAGGAAGGTCCCTAGGAAGAAAGAGACGAAGCCTAAAAAACGGGACGCGTCTGTGAAGGACGCGTACGATTCCGGCAGCAATGCCAGCTCCAGTCGCTCCCGGGGACCGTACATACAGGTAACTAACTTACTTCATTTCATTAAATTAATATGATATTAAAACTTCCGTGGGCGCAAAAACCACGTGTTCGTAAAATGACTTAAAAAATTCCATACATACATTTTCATTTTCCAAACAACACACAACGTTATAAGACATAGTGTCACTTTTCAAACCGATCAACACCCCGCCTATTAACGTAGTGTCCACGAAGGTCTTGATATCACAAAAGCTTTTGATCTAATATTAATTGACCGAGCGAACAGGAGGCGCGAGCGAAGCGTCCCCGTTCAGCTTAGGCAAAAATGTTTTCGTATGTCCGTCCGGCTGTCCTTTTGTTCTCCTCTACAACTCGCATTTCTCAAACGATTCTCGTGAAATTTTGTGAGCAGATATTTTTATTGTTGATAAAAAATTTCGAAAGTTTTCAAAATAGCAGATTGAGATTTGAGAAAAACCATATTTCAACCATTTCGAAATGTCACGAACGCGATGTAGACTCTACAGTAATATTTCTGTCAGTTTAGATCACTGTGAATCTGATATGTTTTATGACTAACAAAAGTTTTACCCTACTCATATCTTTGTTGATAATTACTCTGAAGCCTTAAGAGGATTGTCAAGCCACCCTCTAAACCTTAACCTACAGCAATGAATTTTTGGTATGTTTTTGAAATGCCTAAAAACTAGGGCTGTACGTTTTGATTTTTAAAATATTCATTAAGTAATTATTTGAAAATATTGGCACATCTGTGTTTTGTATGAAATCACTAAAATGCAAATATTTCGAAATCTATTATAGATATTTAAAAAATCAAAACGTACAGCCCTAGTATTTAGGCATTTCAAAAAAATACCAAAAATTAATTACTGTAGGTTAAGGTTTAGAGGGTGGGAAACGTTATCGCCGTTTGTATGGAGACCGTTTGCTTGACAATCCTCTTAAGCTTACAGTAAAAAATATGTTATAAACGAATATATTTTTTTACCAGGGCCCTATTTCATTTACTACAGTCATATACTACGGTATAAATAGCATACATTGCAGTATTGTGTCCTATTCGCCGTTATTCGAAGCCTTTGTAAACAGATTGAGAATAGCGGAGCCTTCCCGTTACCGTTCAGCATCATTATTATAGGTCTATATTACTAAATTACGTCACATCCGCATCCGTGTGACGTCATGTCTCACCCCACCATGTTCACCAGGCCGCCGCCATTGCGGGTTTCCGCGCTCATTGGCGTCCTTTTTTCGCAACCGTTCACATCTAGTCAAACGCTGTTAGCGTTCGAAATTTAAAAATTTTCCTAAGTAGGTCAAATGCTGTTAGCATTCGAATTTTAAAGTTTTCTAAAGTAGGTCAAACGCTGTTAGCGTTCGTGAAATTCTTAATTCGTAATTTAGATTTTATATTGCATATTTTTGTTAAAAATGAACTTACGATTTATTTTCGGTTATTAGAAATGCGTGTGCGTAGAAATTTTAAAACCATACGTAAAATCAGTGTTAGTTGGGTCCGACTCTGTGTCGTCTCCGTTTTCGTCGTCATATTCGATCGCGGAGTAGCAGAGAACGAGGGCGAGGGCATGGATCTACAGTAAATACGACGCAGGATTTGAATTGTATTGAGGTAATCTAACGCCTCGCCATAAGGTCAGTGAAATTTTTCCATATTTTATAATGGTATGATTCTACCCACGATATGTTGAAAAATATTTTCTGTTAATTCTAACATTCGTTAAATTGCAGTTCATGAGTTTTATTCGCTTTTGGCCTATGCGATCTGCTAAAAGGTTATAATTTTGACAAATTTAATGCTTATGTAAATTTTTACGTTACGGAAAACATGTTTTGTAAGATTCCTATTCATTGTTGGTAAAGCATATTATAGTATATTGTGTTGAATGTGAGCTGAGCACACAAATCCTTGTTGTGTTCCTCAAAATATGAGAAAGTGTATGCAGCTTGAATCATGGCGCCATCCTGGCGCTATTCGGCATTTCGTTCGACTCATAGTTTTACTTGACCAGTGATGAGATTAACCATTGCGCCCTATTTTATTTCGAGATGTTGTTTAGCCGTAGTCGTTTGAAAGAGTATTCAATTTTTTTTTTTTAGAAAAGCTACTGCTTTGTGAATCTGAATACGTAACAAGGCGCTTTAAACAAAAATAAGTATTCAGGGTTTTGCAAAAGAATGTTGCCTTTATATTGGTTTTTAATAAAAACATTTATACGTTACTATTTATACGTATATATTTATATTACATTTAAACAATATCAATGCGCAAAATTACTCGGGTTTAATTCCCAGTAAGATGAGCGTATGTACTAATCATGTCTTGTGTTGTGTATAAATAAAAATTAATGCTTTATATTTGCTTTCTATGCTTTCCAAAACCATTTATTTGATTGTGATGAAACTTGAAAGACCGATTGTCCTGGCCCAAAAAATTCGTGTTTTAACCTTTGATTGAATAAATTTGTGGTATATATATACTTGTCGGGTACAGCTAGTTATTAATAAAATAAATTGTGGTAATTGTTTTAAAATAAAAATATATTTTAAATTGCAGGCAATTCAAAAGTTTATCATAGTAATTAGATACTTTCTATTATCATTATACCCCTCGGTTCCAGCTTGTTCCGCAACTGGACCGGGGAAGGTCTATCGGCTGCTCCTGGCACCGTTGACACAAGTTTATGAAAAGTTGTATCTACATAATTTTCTATAATTAAAACTTGCTGTCTACTTCCTCTATGGTAGTAATCCCCACATGTTGAGAGCTGTGTGAGTTGTAACAATATTTTTAATATTGATTCATCCGGTCGCTTCTGAGCACCGTTGATTGATACTTTGATATGAACTCTGGCGGTCACTCCTGATGGATACCGTTGATTAAGTATCTTACTATTTAACATAAATTCGGTCGCCCTCTGATGGGCACCGTCATTATACATATAGTTATGTAATGTCAATAAATATATTTACATTCGATAAACATTTATTATGGTTTTAACATAAATTCGGCCGGTCGCTCCGGAGCACCGTCGGTTGATGTTTTGACATAAATTATTTCGGTTGCTTTTGATGAGCACCGTCCAGGCACCGTCGATATGTACATAATTTAAATCATTTTATCTTATTATTTTATTTAATTATTCTGTATAAACACTGTCCTTAATCCCTGAGGGAGAGGAACTTACAAAGGGGATCATCCAAGATATTCCCGTACTTCTAGTGGGCACCACCAATGAATTAATGATAGAAATAAATCTTTATTTACATAAGCTCCATGTTTTTAACAACCACTAGTTGCTGCTTACAGAACAACCAGAAGGATTTTGAAAGTTTCTTTGGGGAGTTATTTATTAATATTATTTTTTATAACCGTGGGCCAGTGGCAACAAGTTATTTTGATTGAAATATTTCAATCAATATATTTTCCTGTTATTTAAAAAGTGTCTTTATTAAAAATATCAAACCGGGTGCAAAGTCCGGGTGTCGCAAAGAAAGTTCACCAACAGTTGCGTTCTGGTGCTTCACTGGCCGCTGCCGTGGCACACTCGATGCGCTCGCTCAGCTCGCGCTTTATTTTGCCGTTTTGTGATCAAAAGGTCACAGTTTTAATCTAACCTATTTATTGTGTCCCTTTTGGCTACACTGTAACCAAAATAACTGTAACAGATATTATGTTTTGTTTGAACATTTTATATTCATTTGTATTCTTTGAAGACTGATATTGTCTCATGAGACCGATGACAGATCAGATATCCTAGCTCGTTTTAGTTAAGTGGTCACTGCAAGGGTTGTGCCTGTTTTACATTTTAAATTTTATGAAAATTTAAGTCTGATGATGTTGGCTTTATTACAAAGTGCATTGATAGCCGATTTGACGGGGGCGTGTAATGTGTGTGTACATAGATACATAAAGTGCTAGTTTTTATTGTACTTTGACCACGTTATTATTTACATTAATAGATATGAATTTAAAAAATAACTTTCATATGTATATGTTTTGTGATGTAAACCTTATAAAATTCATGGGGGAATCTCGATTTTACTCAGACCTCGATTGAATCATTCTATATTTTAATTATAATCATAGCACGGTGTAGAGTACTTGTTGAATATTTCAGTAGAATATGAAAACACTTTTATTTAGCTACCATAACATGTACCATATTCTGGAAATAACTTTAAAATAATACACTTAAGCACTTTGACATTAGTCAGTTGTTGTAAACACTGTCGCTCTGATGTTATATTGGTTGGTGTCTGCGAATGATTTACTTAAATATACTTTCCTAAGCAAGCTTAACTACCACGGGGAAGCACTGGCACACTGATACTTGATTTGTTAGATAACAGAGGTAATCTTCTCGGTGGATAATTCCAAAGTATCTATGTGATTTTAATTGAATAATTAAATGAAAGTATTTTAATTGTAATTATTATTATTATTGATATGCATCATTTTTGCTATATTGTTTGAAATTCAAGTTTAAAACGAATATAAAGTTTATGCTGCGTGCAGCTTTTCCGATGGCCATAGAAACCATGACATTTAGAAACTTGATTGTTTTAATATTATTATTTTTTATATTTATTTTATAGATTGATAAAAAAAAAAGAAAATATTTTATTTATTTACCTTTATCTTTGTGTACTGAAAGTAAAGACATGTTGGAATAATTAAAGGCATATTTCTTTACTAAATAATTATTTCTTTCTTTGGTATGCAGTACGGTCATATTAATTTGTTCTTTTAATGCATCTTTTAATTTTATCTATTATATCTATTATAATCTTTACCTAGTATTTTGATTCCCAATGTTAAGATGTCATTTTGCGATTTTGCGATGATAATTAAAAATGTGTCAGTTAGGTGTAGTGGCTACTTACCTATTTTTTTTTTTGTTTGTTTTTGTTTTGGGCTAACACAGCTGCTGTGTGTGCTGACCAATCGAATACTAAATGTTTTATTAAATGAAAAAAAAAATCAAATGGCCTTGTAAATGTCAATTAACATTCGATAGCAATTTATATAACACTAGTCTGACATTAGCAACAAGATGTCGCAAACAGTGGCGCACACAGACACTTTAGCTAGCTAGTCGGCCTAAGCGTATAACACCAAAGGTAGTTAGCCTACCTTTGGCTTAAATCAGTCTTATAACGTTTATTTTTGGGTTAGTATTTATTGAGTTCAGTTCGCAGTTTACGATTAAATTAATTTAATCAAGTATTTGATATAAAAGTAATAACTTTGTGACCGTGTTCACAAAGATTTATTTGATTATGATATCCAAATCCAGTTAAGGATTTTATAACGTTTTTTTTTTTTTTTTTTTTTTGCAGAGCAAAAGCTCAAAGAATTGGCAAGGTTTGTATCTTGAAGTGAATTAATTGTGCAGCAACTGACATCACATTTGTAATAAAAGAATCTGCGAAGAAAACGTTGTTTTGTCCCAGATTATTTTGAAGTAGGCGTTCGACGCGGTTTAAGCAGAGATGCACTGTCCACCAGCAGTCATATTAAACGATAACACGATTGAAATATTATGAGTTGGATAATTTATGTTAAATAATTATGTAAAAAAAAAAAAAAATATATTAAGTGAATTTATTTAAAGCTGATCTGATTTGTCAACTTGTTCGACTTTATTTTAGTTTTAATTATTGCCTTTTTTTTGTATTATAATTTTTTCTTCCCTTTACTAATTTAAAGAAAGCTTTCTTTTGATCTAAATTAATTAATAAATTTTAAGAGAAATAAACTAGTTATGATAATTAGAGTGTCACATTGGCGTCCTGTCCCTGTTCACCAGGCGATAACAAACAATGTCTCAATCTGTTTACAAAGGCTTCGAATAACGGCGAATAGGACACAATAGGAGCGTTTTACCTACCATTAAAACGCATATTGTGTCTGAAGCCTTATTCGAAGCCTACCTTCAAGGGCTGCCTGGCATGCATTTAATGTTCAATAGTTGTAAAGTATTTTTCAGATTTTGAGACTGCAATGAGCGCGGAAACCCGCAATGGCGGCGGCCTGGTGAACATGGTGGGGTGAGACATGACGTCACACGGATGCGGATGTGACGTAATTTAGTAATATAGACCTATAATAATGATGCTGAACGGTAACGGGAAGGCTCCGCTATTCTCAATCTGTTTACAAAGGCTTCGAATAAGGCTTCAGACACAATATGCGTTTTAATGGTAGGTAAAACGCTCCTATTTGTTAATAGTTAATTTTCCAGTTTTAAATTGGCGACGCAATGAACACCAAACTCGTAATTTACTAAGGTAAAACGTACAAGAAATAGGGCCGAGATGTTCTGTGTATTGTTATCTATTCTGTGGTATTGTACCTACATCTCGCGTCCATCAATCCAGATCCGAGGCCCCCGCGACTCGCCGCTGTCCGTGAGCGTAATAAACGCGTCCACGGGCGAGGAAGAGGAGTCCACCGGCATCCGGCGCAAAGGGGAGGAGTTCCGGAACGGGCTCCGCGCGCGGGGGCTCCACGCGAGCACCCTAGGGCTCCGCTACGACGCCACCACGCCCGACGCCTCCTGGCGCTGCGTGTTCTGCGACCGGGGGCCGCACGCCGCGGGCCTGGGGGATCTGTTCGGCCCTTACACTATTGACACTGATTGTGAAGAGTACAGGTAAGAACAAAATAATAATAGTCCACTGCAGAAGATATGCCTTCCTGTGAAAGGATTCTGCCATATTCTCCGAGCTTAGCAGACAAGTTGGAGGTCGATGTCTAGGAGCATTTTATTTGGAAAAGGTCCTAGGAGATCTGTTCGGCCCCTACACTATTGGATACTGATTGTGAAGAGTACAGGTAAGGACAATATTTGGTAAAGGCGGGTTACTGCTATACTACTCTGCCAGACGCCATAATATGGCTATTCACTACACAATCGTTAGTATCGTTACAACACTGTGTGCCATATGACAGGTAAATCAGATAGCTCACGCGGGCCCTAAAGGGCTCCGCTACGATGCGACCACGCCTGGCGCTGCGTGTTCAAATTTTAAAACAAGACTATAATAGTACATTACTGCAGCGGCACGCAACACAGGCATTGAAGGACGAACGTCAAAATGTGGGCCAAGGCACACATACGTGAGTCCATCAATGCCCAGTTGCGGCCAAGGCTTGTATAGTACTTTTCTCAAATAATGCGCGGAAATTTAAACCAAGTAGTAACTTTTCTAACATTTTATTTTTATTTAAAATTACAGTACCTAATTGAAAGTAACAAATCGCACCGTCTTGAGTTTCTAGGTCTTTTACATAAATACTGAATATGTCATTGCATCTTCATACACCGAAAATGGCAAAAATCAAACCTGAAACAAAAATAAAGAACGTGTAAAGTTGTGATGAACAAAGTGGTAAATTAGTACCTATATAAGTAGGTACTTATCAATAAGTACGAAAACTTACTTTTTAGGATCCAAATACACACTGTCTGATGTTTCTGATAAGAAAATTTGCACGTTTGGTGCAGACTTTCTACATTTATACCCTTGTGAATGTCTTTTGGGCATTGCAATTAGGTTTACATCTGGTTTACTTAAGGCGAGGCCAGTTCACGATTTGATGAAAAGATCGATTTTTGAACTTCCAATGTGAAGAACGGAAGTAGAATTCTACTTCACAAAAATTACTGTAGACTGAACATTATGTCATGAAACACAATAACCGAACAGAATATTGAAAAATGGCATAGTTACTCTGTAAAAAATCCTGAATAACACCATAAAAATAAACTTCAAATCGTCAGATTTCGTTATTTTCAACGAGAGTGATATGATCATTTATGCAAAAAGGATAGCTTTTTTATCGATCTAACACAATAACCGAGTACATTTTAAATAAATGATCAAGTATTTCAGAAATTAATAAAAATGTACTAAATTTCGTCAAATTTCTGGCGAAGCGTCAATTAAAGCTACGCAATATTCAACCTTATTCTAAAGACCTAGTGAAAGAGTAAATTTCGGGAACTGCCTCGCCTTAATGTTTTTTGATTTTGGAGACAACATGTATTCTATTACAGTTCTTGCCGCTTCTTGAATTTCAGGTGGCGTCAAAATATCACTTTCGTCGCTTGAACTCATTTTTATATTAAATTTATTACTTAATTTAAATCAAAGATAACATATTTGACAAAACAACAAAATTTTTTAACAATAATAACTTCCCCCGCGCCAAGATCCATAGATAATACAATGATATTTTATGCCACCTGTCCGAATCGTATGTTACACTTAAGTTTTGTAACCAGAGGCGTGTTTTCGTTCAGCGAGCGATTGCTAGCTGGCGCTACCGGTGCTGTTTTCGTTTATGCTAGTGACGTCACGCTGCTGCCGATCGGCAGGTCGCAGCTCGCAATCTGCAATCCTCCTCCAAAGGTGGTTTGCATCGCTGCTTGCTGCCATAGAGTAATTTATATGTCACTGTCAGCGGTATTGTTGTTGTTGATCCAGTTCGGTAAATTATGTATATTATATAAAATCATTACAGAATTCTTCTGTCAGAAGACCTATTAAAGCACTTTTAGTATTTCGGTTCATTTTCACTTCGCGCCAATGGTTGGTTACCATCGCTTGATAAAAACCCGTTTTCGTTTCCCGCAGCACATGCGCAGCAGTTTGTGACGTCATGAGCTGCGCATCGCTGCGGCCGCTAGCTAAACGAAAACACGCCTCAGGAATACAAATTAATAGGCGGGCGTTAGTGCGCTCATGACACTGTTACCGTGATTCGGAACTTTCCATTTGCAAAGCCAGTTCTAATTTTAAATATTGATGATGATCACAGACCTACCTCATTGGCTGTCGTGTTTCATTGAAAATTTGGTTCCATTTCTGAATTACACGTGTATAATGAGTTTCAGTACTAACATTTACGGTCAGACTCAGGCAATGTTTCTATGAAAAAAAAACCATTATTACACGTTAGTAATGGATTCTCATACAAAAATTGCCGGCGCGGTTTAGGTCTGTCCGGAAACTCCGATTTAGCCCGAAGAAGGTTGTCAAAATAATGTTCGAATTTCCAAGCATGTTTGAGAAAATCAATTTTTTTTACCCGCGTTGTTTTCTCGATAGATGCTCGTGCTTCGGGTTCTCTTTACGTATCAAAGATGTATTGTGTGTGGACTAAGCGACGTGATCACGTGACCAACTTGAGAGCGCTTCCGGTACAAATAGAAGTAATTTAATCTGTATTCTTAAGTGAACATGCCGTGGATCAGTCTTTTGTGATAAATGGCATCGTACGTATGTGACAGGGCGCTGGACGAGTCCCGGCGGCGGCAGTACGCCGCGGGCGAGGTGTGGCTGCACGCGCAGTGCGGCGTGTGGGCGCCCGGCGTGGTGGCGGCGGGCGCGCGCGTGTGGGGGCTGCGCGCCGCCGTGTGGGCCGCGCGCGCGCAGCCCTGCGCCGTCTGCCGCCGCCCGCCCGCGCCCCTCGCCTGCGCCGCGCGCGCCTGCCCCGCGCGCGCGCACCTGCCCTGCGCGCAAGCCGACCAATGGGAGCTCTCCGACGACACCTTCCGCCCGCTCTGCCCCGCGCACAAGCCCTAGTCTACTGACTGCGTGTCGACGCCCTCACAGCTGCGGGGGAACACACGCTGGATTGTTCTGCTAGAACGTTTGCCCCTAAAACGCGTTGGCCGCCCGCGCCGAGTGCCGCCGCCCGCCCGCGCCGCCCGCCCGCGCCGCTAGGAGCCACTGGTCGCTCCCCGGAGACATCTTACGCCCGCTTTGCACCGTGCACGACCACTAATCTGCGACCTACGTATCGACGCCCTCATCACAACAGTGGAAGATCACACGCTGAATTAAGAACACACGCAGATAAAACTTCGCTCGCTCTTTTGCGCACGAACCCTAGTCTACTATCAGGGAATATGGATCGACATTATCGTAACAGCTGTATGAAGACGATCGTGAGTAGAATAGAATTACAATGTACGGAAATGACGTAAGCTGACGCTTAGCTCCTGTCAATCCCATACATTGTCATTCTATTCTACTAGCGTTAATTTTAGTAGAATGTCCATTTGAGTGGGCCCTCTGCTCGGCCCGTGCACGTACTCTCTCACTCGATTCGCCCGACCGCTTGTGCTACGAACTTAATATTTGAAACGCGTTATACAAAGGGACGTGTATGCTACGATAACGTCGCGTGAAACGTAGAAATACTATGTGCAACTTGTATCGCGGCTTCGTCGCATTGGCTAACATCCATTATGATGAATAAATTCGGAAAATTTATTGAAATCAAACTTTAATGTTACGAAAGACAAGATGGCCGAATCTTCCATCTTTATAATGGACCCAAATTAATACTACGCAGGGCGTAAAAACGTGTGTCATGTATATCCGACCACCTTGCAACACAACTTAGATATATACTATAATAACATAATATAATGTAGTTATATACTACGTACGCCGCGACGTCATTAGACAATTGTAGATATGAAACCGTTAGAGGTAACATTCAGCCAGAATCGAGCAAGCATCGCATATTATGTATGTACAGATATTCTACTTATATGTTGATTCTAGCGGATTAGACCGACTTTAGTGTATGTAAATATAGTTTTATAATGTAAATAGCAGTTTGTCGCATCAGAACACCATTTGGCGGCGATTGTACCGTGCGAACGTGATCTGATATTTTATTATACGAAATACAGTATTTTGTAGCATACTACACGCATATTTGCGAATATCAACGGGGCCCGCTCGAGTCCACTCATTCTGTTCCTGGCCCGGGAATCATTGAATTGTGATGGCACACTACATCGATACATCACGGCGAATGAGGCGGCTCGGACTCGCGAGCGCAGTGTACAATGAGTAAAACGTGATTTTATTTTATTTATTTTTAACCTCTTTTTATGGTGTCATTTAAATCTACTCTTTAGGTAATAAACACTTATTTTAGACGAGTACCATTCTCTAGATAAGTACTATTAATAAACTCTCGGTGTAAATATTCAATTCTTCTACTCATTGTAAACTGTTGGTAGGGTGTAAATCTCGGTTACATGTTGTCTAAATAATCATGTAACGATGCAGTGATATTAAAAGTAATAAAAATTACTTCAATGTAATGAATATTATGTATTTCTGTGACACAAACAACTGTTTAGTTGCCATTGTAGAATCAGAACTAGTCTAATTAATAGTGTCTTGTGATTTAAAATTTTATAAATCGTTTGGGGTCTATTAAAATTTACATTTGCATTTTATAGCTTCTTAAATATAATACTTGTATGTCGATACTGCATTGTTATCGGTGGACACACGATCATGTGTAGTTTTATACTTAATGGTTATATACCGTGAACTTACGCTTAAAGTTGTAATTGAAATGCCTCAAATATTTTACGCGAATTATTTTGTGTCAAGTGGCCACCTCGCAGATGTTGTAGTGCGACACATCACATTATGAGCAATATGCCCGATGACTGAAGGAGTGTCACAAGGTACTGCCTGTGTTTCAAATAGTTCTCTATACATAACTTATTTATTTGCCTAGGATTTGAACCGACTATACGCCCGAAAGTAATAAATCGCAGCAAATTATTTTTGTAAAGCCATAATGGAATATTTTTGACAAATTATGAAATGTGCTAACAGAAGTGACAGAGATGTTATGTTCTTAAAAATATACCCAAATTCATTAGCGAACATTTATACTTAATCGTGAAACTGTAAAAGTTACATACATGAGATGTTACATTTATAAAAAAATACACTATTTGCACAAATGAGAGCTTAATGATGAGCATAATTTTGTGGTTAATCTAATAAATTAAGGAGCCTCTCATTTAGTATCTCATTAACCGAATCTTGATGGGAAATTCTTTCTTGGAGTTTTATCTATGGAAGCATTTAGTAAGGTTATCGCTTCGTGTGCATTGGCGCCACAAGTTTGTCGAAATTCAATAATGTCGTATAAAAACTTTGAAGCATTTCATGTGTTAGGGGTGTGAGGAGCTATCTCTGTTTGCCTGGCAGCAAGTAAACATGCGGTGAAAGTAAATTATGTACTTTAATTCCAGTGAATAGAAAATAGACTTTATTTAGAAAATTTTAAGGTACAAATTTATAGTAGGGTGTATCTGGCCAGTTTAGTGTTTTTAAAATTTATTCGGCATGAACACGACAACTCGAACAAGACGAAAAAAGCATCCCAAAGCCTTCATATTGTAAATGGTGTAAGAATTTTTTTATCACTTACGGCAAATGATTACTTTATTAAGTATGTAATTGTTATAAATTATATTTATCATGACATTATAAGCAAATTGAAATACAACATGTTTAAAATGAGAAGCTCTATGTTTTATTATACACTGTTTCTCCTTATTTACAATTTCTATGACATGACAATTTCACTGATATGCATTTTACAATCATAAAATGAACAAGTTGCTACCAAGGAGTCGTTATGATGCTTCCAATCTGCGCCATACGCTATGCTCTCATGTTCCAGATATTCGCAAACAACTGTAATGTCTTTGTTATCTGCGCGCAGGATGCGGAAGCCCCCGTACATGCAAGCAGCTATTACTGTGTCCGGGCGGTAAGGGTGCCATTTCAGCCGCCAGACTCCGCCCCCTACGTCCGTTTCTGTGACACACGTCTTCAGGCTACGTGCGTCCCATAGGCGCACCTTCTCATCGTAACTGAAAATATATTCAATTGATTACGTAGCGCGTATTGCCATAATAGTACAAGTACACTCCGCAAAATCATTTAAATAAATAGCGACTCTTGCTAAGACACAATAAAGTGCAATTCAGTTTCAACAGCGCTAATTACACTGAGAAAAAATATTGCTATTGCAACAAAAAAACTTTGATGCTGGGGAGCCGTCAAAGGTAAATAGTTATTTAATTTAATTTATTTTATTCAACAAAACTTAGTACTACCATTACAGATATAAAAAGTAAGTTATAAAAGCAACGTCTTTATTGTCACTTTTTAAATTGCTAAATTTAAAAAGTGCTGCTGCGCGAAGAACCCCTTATACCCTAAGCGGCAGCTTTTTCGCCTATCATGTTTAAATAAATAATCAGCGAACCTGCCGGTCAAGAGTTGATGTTCGCAGTGGACGTGGCTCCTCACAGCAGTGACGCCCGCCTCGTGGCTTCTGTTCGTGGTCACTGCCACCTCGGGGACTCTCACGTCATAGCTTTTGAACACACAATCGTCTCCACCTAAAAGATTAACCGCTTGAGTATGTTTATACTTATGGACCCCCTAAACGATCAAAATTGCTTGTCAATCACATTTTGATCGTCTAGGAGCGATGCTTGACAAGCAACACAGAATAGATAGATTACCGTGGCCAATCAAAAGTAGGCCACGCCCCCAAATGGTAAATGCAATGTAAATGAATGACAAGAAATGCTTGATCGTCTAGGGGCTCCATTACACAGCACGCTGGATTACAGTTGCAAAACTTCCGAAAGATTCCGAATAATTCCGGAATACTTCCCGGAAAGTTTCTTTCAATCAGAATTTTTCAAAATAAAAATAAAAAAAAATATTTTTTTATCATAGGCTCAGATCAATATTAGTCTTACATCATAGGTCAATCTTGCTAGAAAATATATACCCGCCCGACCGAGGCGAAACGACGGACGAACGGTATAACAAACAACTCGTGCGCGGACCTGTGGAATGCAATAAATGATTTGAGTATTGGACCGCGGTGCGTGACGCGTGGCGCCATCTAGTGGCGGGTGGCGGCGGCGGCACAGAATACATAATAGTACAGCGGCGCGGCGCGGGTGCGGCGATCGGGGAGTGGCGGGCAGCGCGGCTCCCCCCGGAGAAGTATTCGCCCGCTCACCGCAACCCGCAGAGAAGTTTTCAGAATACTTCGGGAATACTTCGGAATAATTCGCGCTCAGAGGGAATATTTCGTTCGGGATGATTTTAAAACTCAGTGAATCATTGATGGTAATGGGGAATGGTTTTTTATTAAGGGTAAGTAAAGTTAAAGTGTTTATTTTATTACCTACATATGTAGAGCAAATTTTTTTTATTTTTCGAGGTTTACCACATGATTTAGCTATGGTCGTGTTCTACAGCTTTTTTGATTGCTACAGATAGTAGTAATACCTACCATGAAAAGTAGCCAAACACAGATTTAAGACCAGATGAATATGGTTGGACTTTATCTGATCTTAAACCTGTATAATTATTATTATTGCCACTTTCTATAGTTTTACAATTATCAGTGGCAATTAAACAAAGCTGTAGAACACTACAAATAGGTGGTAGCTAAAACATAGTGGTAAACCTCGAAAAAATAAATTATTTTTGGAAATAGGTAGGTACCTATTACATACCTATGTTACGGCGGGTTGCGATTTGTAAAACTTTGGTTTTAGCTTGCTGTTTTTTTATCGTTACTACTGTATTTCGAGAATCGAAATATTCCGAATGTTTCCGAATAATTCAGAATAATTCGGAAGTATTCCAAGGGAATTATTCGGAATGTTTCCCGACAGCAACTGTACGCTGGATTACCAGTCACCTTCAATGACTTGAAACTGATGAACTTAATTTTCATCTGTTTAGGCCGGCCACACACTGACGGAATCCCGTTACGGAATTTCGATAATGTATGAAGATTCCGTACGGAAAAATCCCGTATGTGTGTGGTAGTCCATAGATTTGTATGGATTAGCTGCGTTCGGAATCACGTATGTACGGAATTCCGTAACGTGATTCCGTCTGTGTGTGGCCGGCCGGTGTGTTAAAAATCAATTGAAGAAATAAGACAGTTTTAGCACACAATATAATAGAACTACTTAACGTGTTTTAGATAACCAAAATTTTATTCCATAAGAAGTAACTGTTGATTGACAATGTCAAGCAAACAATAATTTAATCTAATTAATCTACCCAATATTAAATCATTACATCTTCATCATATCAGCCGCACGACACCCACTGCAGTGTATGGGCCTCCCCCAACCCCAAGGATCTCTACGACGATCGGTCCTGGGCTGCCCGCATCCAGCGGCTTCCCGCGACCTTCACCAGATCCTCGGTCCACATTGTCAGGGGTCTACCTACGGACCGTCGTCCATATAGTTTGTGGTTATTATTTAAATAGTATGGCAAACAAAGAAGAATCGAATCACTCTATCCTATAAGTAATATTTACTTACCACTGTAAAACACATCCATGTTCCAGTAATTAAACGCGGCTATCCACGCTTCGAAACCATGAGACTTCCACGCATAGACCTTCTTCAGACCATCTTTGGTCACTTTTAAAACAGTCACACAGCCTGATGAATCACTGACTACCAATTTAGGCTCATCACTCTGCGTTTTGTTTGTGGACCAGTCTACAGATAATGCTAAAAGGTCTTTCCCTATTTCTTCTTTGACCCATAAACTGAGACATAAATCTCCATTGCTTTCCAAACGATACAGTTCTACATATCCTTCAGATGTAACTACTGCTAGCACAGGATAGTCTTCAATGGTGTGATAACACCACTTTTGGTCTAAAACTCCTGATGTGTCTATTGTTTGGAGAGGTGACGTATCTTCGGATTCTTGATGGATGTCAAAAAGATATATCTTTCCAAGCCTGGATTGCTTCTTCGCTTCTTGGTCTGAAACAGAAAAAAAATCGTAGGTAAGTACGAGAAGCAGTGAGAAGCTGCATGCTGTCACCTAAAATGTTGATGCCTCTGTGGTTGAGTGGCAAAACCGCTGGTTCTGATTCAGGTCCCGAGTTCGATTACCGATTATAGAGTTAATGTAGGTACTCGGAACTTTTGTAAAAAAAATTACTCTTAATTAATTTAGGTATAGGTACGAAAAATTCAGTCACCGACATATTAACACTTTTACAACCAATTATTATGACGCTTATTCAGCAAGTTCCAATGTGAGTTCAAAGTCAAAGTCAAATAAGCTTTATTTAAATAAACTTAATTATTAAGTACTTTTGAATAGTCTATATTTTCCTACCACCCGTTCCAGACTTTTTTAGCTGACAAGAAGAACGGGCGCAAGAAACTTATCAGCTGTTCCAATTTGCAATCTAATAACCCTACTTGACCATCAGCCATTTTTATGTCGCCACTACTAGGGCACACAGGCCTTCCTTATGGGTCATAAGCCACCATGCGGGCCCAATGCGGATTGGTGGGTAAATAACCCTACTATGTGAACCCAATAATTGGCACTAAAGTGGTCCAGCTACTTCTGAGGCCGACCCAACTTTTTATAACTTTGCGGTAACTGACCCTGTGGATTGCTATCAAGTTGGTATGTTCCGCAGACCAGCACGTTTTGGTAGAGCTCTACGGGACACCACTCCACCGAGTCTGCGCTGTACGCCGTGTGCCAGCGCCATTTGTTCTTGCAGCTTACAGACATCTGCAATATTTTTAATTTGATTTAACGGATGGACGTAATACACGAGCTAAACTCAGATGTGAATCCATTTCCACTTGAGTGTAGAAGAAAAGTTTCGGAGTCACCTTAATCATATTATCTGATTTATCTCAAGACGGGAATCAGAAAAACAGCTCGATTCCAAACTAAGGAGGTAGCTAAGCATGTCTCGTCTCGTGTTATGGAAATCAGAAACAAAGACGGTTCTACAAACACCCAGTTTAGAATTGACCCAGCTATGGATCGAACCTGGAACCTCATAGATGGCGACACCATAGAAACCGGTGTACAACGGGGAATTAAATTGAATGAAATAAATCTTAAATTATTATTTTTATGACCCATTTATTCTTAATAAAAAATATGTCCATACATGAATAAATACAGCAATCTAACGCTATATCTCGTAAACTGTAATGTTTGAACATTAATCTCTGCCGCATTCATCTAAATAGGAAATATAATTTGCTAAAATTTGTACTGCTTCATGGTTCGCCACTTACATTTTATATTCTTAATCTTAACAGCTGACACGATAAAGACAAGACACATTTTACATAATTATTATGAAAAATGGATTTTCACCCAGTAATTGAAACATTGGAATATTATCATTAAGCTGGGGCCTTACTATGAGCTCTTATAGCAGGGCCTATATGTATTGAACTGCCTTACTTTTTCTCGTACTATGACCTCAACGGTTAGAATAAAAGCACGCCTTAAGCAGTCCTGTTTAAGGCCTGCTTTGGAACTGAACGATTTCTTATTTGCTGATGGTAAGCCCCCTGGTAACTTGTTTAGTAGGTAGGTAATTGATATTTTTCATGGTACCTATTGATCAACCAATTACCTAGAGATGGTCTTTCCGAGTTGCGTCATAGGACATTGTTTAAGTATCTTAGGATAAATGCATAGGAGCAATATGTTACAAAGCAAATATGAAGCGTTTTAAAAAATGTTTAGTAATTTTGTTTCATCTACTATTATATGTAATTTATCAATAAAATTTCATAAACAGAAGGCAAATCCGTATACAATTTTAGGTGGTTTAACACCACAATATCTTCATAAGATTTAGTATAAACATTCATTAAATAGAGACATTTTACTTGTCTGAAAAACGGTTTAAAAAATGAGGTTTAATCTATGTGTGAGCTAAAGTGGACTTGAAACTATTTTCAATAATGAAAGAAGTATGTAAGTACTTACATTACAAATAAATTGGTAACTTAGTTTTCATATTTAAAACTATTTCGTAATTTCTTCCTAATACTAACTACATTAAAAAGTATACTTCGGCAGTTGGACCAATCATTTCTAAACTTGTTGCAGAAATTGTATGAAACACACTGTAATATGACTCTTGCAAAATACATCTTCAATAATTTGGGTTAAAAGGACAACTTACATCAAGATTTTGTTCTACATGAAAACTAAAAACTGTAAGATAATAACTTAATTTGAAAGACATTAAAACTAAATTATATACAACTTATTTCTACAAAAAAATATCAAGAGTCAATGAGCATAATTTCTCTTAATCTATTTTACATACTCTATGATGAGGTCACAAGATTGGTTTCACTTTCATAAAATAATTGATAATTAATATCTATAAATAATATCAATTAATTGCTATTGCTTATTTGCAAATATATAGTCACTTTCATAATGTTCTCTGATAGGATCTCAATGTTGTTTGTGTATTAATAGCATACACTACACTACACATTAATACACAAGTTCATCAATCAAAGGAAACATATTGACTCTCTAGTAAATAAATTGTCTTATGAAAACTTTTTTTACTTATTATCTGGTTAATATAATTAATAGACATCAAAATGACATCACTGCATATACATACAACATATAAACATTAAAAATATCATTATTTGTTGAGTTTTGAGGTAGATGTTCACAATAAATGTTGCAATCACAGCCTGATATTCAGGACATTACATCTGATACTTGAAATATTTATATTTGATCATATTGACAACTGCCAGGTCTTCTCATGTTATGTTTTATCTATCACATAGTTAAATTCACTGTCATCGGTATCAACATGTTATGCAAATAAAAAAGAGAAAGTATGTCCTAATATGGAAAAATCAACTTTATATCCAGACATAATTCTCCTGTGTTGGAGTCTTGATAAATAAAAAATCATTCAAAGTTACTAAAAAAATTCACTGTTCTTATATAAATCTACATACCCTGAATTATATATTATATTCTAACAAATAAGATCTCAACGCTGAGAGAAAGTTAACTGTAATAATGACAACATTTAAACTTATGATAATATCTTGAAAAATGTTTTTAGGATACTGTTCCCATGCTCCTTCACAAAATATTGCATAAAAAACTTGATTTTTAGTTCTAAACTTTGCTGGTTTCTTTTATTATTATCAATTTAATCGTTACAGTTTAATCTGGCAGTTATTTAAATGGTTTGACAATATTTAAATAGAGTTGTACCAATGTATAGTAAAGGTTAAAAATTGACTGTGGTAATATTTTGTGTGGCAAACTACTGCCGAGCCGACCTCTCAGTTTCAATGAGACACTCTCTCACAAGAATGCGAGCATGGACTATGCCGCGTTTCAGGCGCTCGGCAGAACTACGACTGCCAGAATAGCTTGGCCGAACTTCTTTACCCATTTCTTCTATAACAGCTAGTAGCTGGGCATACTTAGAGGTGCCGTTGTCTTTATCTTTGCCGACAGAAGACGGCGAAGAGGCAGGCACGGTAGAAATAGTTGCGTGACTGTTTCCACCATGTCCCAAGTCCTTGTGTACATTTTTACTGCTCATTGGAATAGCCGTAACAGTCACATCGCTCAGCTTTGACTCCACAGCTTGAATATCCATTGCTTCCATAACTGAAACAAGATAGCACATTCAGAGCTTAACTTATGAATTCAAACAAATGGAACAACAAAACATAAACTTACCTAAAATACAGTTAATAAAATACGATTTCGCTAGATATACACTTGGTAAGCTTCGTTTGCGCGTTGTGATAGATAACTGATATTTTTTCGTTATTCTACAGGTAATGTGGGACATACCTACTCCGATCACCTTCGGCCTCTCGAAGACAATGAAAACGAATCGATGTTATTGAACGCGTCACCGCCAAATAAGTAGCGGTTCGAAAGGTACACGGAAGAATATGTATCACTTTCTGAAAATGTTCATAAACTTCTCAATTAAAACTCTTATTTCTGGAATTTATTGTAATAATAAACAACTCACTCGACAAAAATCACCACATTGACAAGCAAAGCACTTGACTTTATTTTTTTTATAATTGGGTGCATTCCGAGTCACTAATCGTTGAATCATCGATCGCCATAGAGTACATTTTAACCATAGATAGTAATAAAGAGCCGTTTACACGGTTGTCAAGATGTTTGATATGTAATTTAGTTTAAATTAAAGGGAGCTCGGTGGCGCAGTGGTTTAGCGCCTGGCCCAGCGATTGCGAAAGTTAAGCAACGTTCGCAGGGGTGGGTCATGGGATGGGTGACCAAAAATTTATTATCTCGAGCTCCTCCGTGCTTTAGAAGGCACGTTAAGCCGTTGGTCCGGGCTGAATTTGCAGTCGTTAACACCCACCAATCCGCATTGGTCGTCGGTTATAGCCCATCCTCCTTACCACCCATAAGGAAGGCCTGGGGCCTTACTATGAGCTCTTATTGCAGGGCTTATATTGAACTGCGTTACTTCTTCGTACTATGACCTCAACGGTTAGTATGAAAGCAGGCCTTAAGCAGTCCTGTTCAAGGCCTGCTTTTGAACTGAACGGTTTCTTATTTGCTGATGGTAAGTAAGCTGTGCTAACTCTAACATGGAAACCACATGTCGAGTTAATTTCCGAGAGAACTAGAAAACTAATATACTAATATATTTAAATATCTTCGGCATGTGGCAGACACAAATGTTATCAAAACTATCTATTTTGCCTTGGCGCAATCGATACTGTCATACTGCCTGCTGGCATGGGGTGGTGCACACAAAACTACCATGATTATGGTTGAAAGAGCACAACGCGCTCTGCTAAAGGTTATGACCTTCAAACCCTATAAATTTCCAACACGCGACTTATACACTCAACGCGACGTACTTAGTGTAAGGAAACTTTTTATTTTACAGACTATTCTCGATCAACACAAAAAAGTTACATATAAACCGCCACCAACATCAACGCGCAGAATTAAAGCAGTGTGCCCAGTAGCTTGCTATAAAACCATTTTTATTAAGAGGTTCCAGTGTTCTGTCGGCCCATTTTTGTATAATAGAATAAATACAATTCTTAACATTCACCCCCTTAATTATAATCACTGTAAACGCAAATTTATTAATTGGCTCAAGCCACTATCATATAATGAAGTTGAAAACCTCTTCAAAATTATTAGGTAAATTTACAGACCACAATAGTATTTGTATGCAACAGTAGGTACGTGTTAATTTCAGCTCATTCATGCTCTCTCACACACTTAAACACATACTTATACACACACACACACAAACACACACACACACTAAATAAATAAGTATTATAGTTTAAATGATTATTTATCCAAATAATATACTTTATTTCATTTTTAAATTATAAAAGAAAAAGAGTGGACAATAATAATATTATAAGATTAAATCTAGTAATTATAAGTAATAATAATATAATTTCTGGCGTAATAATGAATAATAAAAAAAAATGTAAAAGTACTAACTAATTTAACAAAACAAAATAAACTTACTTATCTACCCATATATTTGATTGTAATATAAGAATAACAATAATAATAATAAAACACTAAGGTATAATTACTTAAGCAAACTGCATCATCCATATTACTTAAGTCATTAGGAAGGAACTGGTACTTATAATACAGGCTCGGCCTAGTTTAAGTATCAGTACACTGTATACTACCTACTCATTAATATGTAATAAAATAAATCAGCAATCAACATCATACTTACCAAACTGTAATGTAACATAATTTTAAGTTCAAAGTTTTAGTGGTTCATGTCTCCTGACAATCACTGCCGCACACTATTATGACCAGTATAACACATTGTTTAGCGCTCACTTTTCTACTATACGTTCGCCGCGCTGGCTGTTGTTGGTGGCTGTTATGTGTGTGTGCCCGTGGCGTGGTGTAGTAACAAGTTTGCGGCAGCTACCGATATTATTGTAAAAATTGTCATATTACCCCCCGTTCAACATTATTTTGCTGATAATTTGATACGTTTGTCATAATCATAAGGTATGCAAATTGTATTTTCATTATTTCTACTCAATAAACTATTTGATTTGTGCCCCAGCAGTGGGGACATAAAAAATGACTGATGGACAGATGGCGCTATTCAACTAAGTAGATTTTATAAAAATTATTCCCATAATGGTGAATGAAAAGTTCTTCGGAACATGCCATCGAACAACCAACGCACAACGCAACAAACCACATACTCGACAAACGTATGTTGCTGAAGTACAAATTCCTTTTTTTTATTCTAAAAGCCCCACCCGACTTCAATAGACGTGTTTTTATTTTTACGAATATTATATCTTGCTTTTTAGAGGTAGGTATTTTGAAGTCGGTTTTTTGTTTTTTAAAAAAAAAAATATTTTTTTAATTTTTGGTGTAGGTACCTTCTGTATTAGGTAGTGTTTAGGTAGAAAAATCGGCTCAGCCAAACGTGAGTTAATCGTGGAGAAACATACATACGGATCAAACTGAAAACCTCCTTTTTTATGTCGGTTAAAGAACTACACAGATATCCCTTTTTCAACAAAAAAAAATCTTATTCTGTTCATAAACAAAGAAGTCGACTGATCATCGACGTACCTAGTTCAAAATCATACTATTTTTGTGCTTTTTTCAAGTTTACTTGAAAAGTACTGGGGCCTTACTATGAGCTCTTATAGCAGGGCTTATATTGAACTGCCTTACTTTTACATACTATGACCTCAAAGATTAGTATGAAAGCAGGCCTTTAAGCAGTACCGTTTAAGGCCTGCTTTTGAACTGAACTATTTCTTATTTGGTGATGGTAAGCCCCCTGAACTGATTTCCAAAAAAATGTGACCAACTTGGGAGCTTACCTAATGTAATAACGTTTGAAAAATGATTCGGAATGAATCGGTCCAGCCGTCTTTAAGTAATCGGTGGACATACACAAAAAAAACAAATATACAGACGAACAGAGAACCTCCTCCTTTTTTGGAAGTCGGTTAAAAAGTTTGGATTACGTTTCACGCTTTGCCCACAGAGGAAATAATCAGTAGTGTTATTATAAACAAAACATTTATTACAAATTACGCATACAATTGTGCTTGCATAGTAACCTGATGTGGGACACGGGACTAAATATTATAATTTATTGCTTACCGGTCCGGATCCAAAGGAAATCTAGCCAAAAACTTCCTTTTTTCATTTTTGTTTCGGTAGGTACGAACACCACAAATTACACAAGTTTTATAATGTGTTCTTGGTGACATGATTAAAAAAAACAAGTACATTTCAATAAGTTCAATTTTACACGAATTAAACCACTTTTTAATTAATTTAATTCCAAAACAAACAGAAATAATCTTGAAATATGTCAACTATGACAACTTTTCAAGTAGGACGTAAAATGGAGAGAATGAGACAGAGAATATCCGCCATTATTTTTGGACTAAAGCCGCGATTACATACGCCGATCTAGCGTCCTTATTGAGGATCCAATCTAGAAACCCAAATTGGATGTAGCGATCACACTATGCCCCAATTAGTATCTGATTTCACCGATTAGGGTTGCCACCAGTTCTTGACAATAACTTAATGTACATAGATTAAACAATGAATTTACACTACTAACTATTGTAAGATTTGTTAGGGTATTGTAAGTAAGATTTTTTTCGATATTCTCTTTGGTCCGGGCAGGTTCGTACAACCACAGTATGCCGGTAAACTGGGGTTATTCGCAACTGGGTGGTGGAAACAACAGTCAAACATTAAAAATACTCTAGGGGTAGAATTATGTTTTTATAATTCTTCGAGAAAGGAACGTTATTGCGGCCAACACAATCAATTGTACCCTCAAGTCTTCAGTGAACTTGAAACTGCATCCAGTAAACTTGACAGTCTGCGGAGTTAAAATGACTTGATGCCGTATCATATCAAGTCCGCTTCAAACTGACGGTACACTTGATCGTGTATAGCTACTAGCTAAATCATTTTTCCTACAACCGGATAAATGCTCACTAAAGAAAACTTTATGACTGAAGACTTGGCTGCATGATGAAAGTTTCATTTGCCTTTCCTACACTAGAGAAAAAGCCTTGGATAGGGAGGCAGCCCTGCAAGTCCCCAATCAGGATCCAATTCGGGGCATCGTTTTCAATCTGAAATTGGATCCCCAGTAAGGATGCTAAATCGGTGTATGTAATCGCGGCTTAAACTCCATACAATGTTTTTTTGTTCCTAGTTGCGCCAGGCTGGCTTTATTAACATATCATTATATGTAGGGCGCTACTCACACACCTGCCGCAGGGGCAATCTAGGGTGTAGGAGTGGGGATGACCCTTAATTGCATCCTTAATTGTGATGTGTGTAGGCATGCAGGGGCAATTTGGAGGATTGGCCCTGCGGCAGGGCGGCAGGGGCGCGAGACCATCCTTGATCCCTAAGTCATCCCTGCCGTCACTGCGTGTGTAGCGCGATTGGGGCAATTTCTCAGTCAGTTTGTCAGTATCTGTCACACGGAGTGCACGTATACATAGCGTACAATCAAAATGGCGGCCGACAACGAACGCGAAGTTTGGACGCGAATTATAGAAGTTTATCAAGACCGACCTCACATGTGGGATAAAAATCATAAACATTATTTTAACCGTGACATGAGGCAGTAAACATTCACACTAATGTTTGAAATTTTTGGGGAACTCAAAACCAACATGGAGCTGCCGGCTTTCAAAAAAAAATTTGAAAATATGCGGACATCCTTTTTTCGGGAGTTAAAAAAGGTACGTATTTTTAATTAAGTAATGATTATTCAAAATTGTGTTTTGAAATTTTTTTTTTGTAGGTATTTGTATTTCATTTCAATGTGTTATCTTTTTTAGGTTAATTCTTCAAAACTGTTGTTTTTGACTTTGTTTATTGAAGTGACAAACAGAATACAGTATTAGGTAAAAGAAATATAAATTCAAATTTTGATTAGCCAGTAACATACAACATACTCCCCCGTAATCAAAATAACATTATACACATAAGCCTATTCCTTTTACACAATTCTGATGCTTAATACGAGCCAATGGCTTAGTTAGTACATCAGCCCACATTTCCAAAGTAGGAGTATAAATAACGTTTACAACATTCTTAGCTAATAAATCGCGTATATAATGAAATTTCGTGTCAATGTGCTTGGTTCTATTGTGATGGACTGGATTCATTGCCAACTTTTGGGCAGACTGTGAATCATTATAAATAGGAATAACAGTTGACATACCAGTAAGTTCATGCATCAACCGCTTCAGAAATTCAGCCTCTCTACCCGCACTCGACAAACTCATATATTCCGCTTCGCTAGATGACAGGGCAATAGTAGTTTGCTTTTTACTCTCCCAGGAAATGGCTCCACCACCCAAAGAGAAGTAAAATCCAGTGTAGGAGCGACGATCTGTTGGACAATTGGCCCAATCTGCATCCGCGTAGCCAATTAAACTTCCACCGTCTTTTCTGTAAATAATGCCCATGCCTATAGTGCCTTTTAAATACTGTAAAACACGTTTTGCCGCCTTCCAATGGCTTTGACCATATTTAGTGTTAAATTGGCTTAAGTATGACGTTGCAAAAGCAATATCTGGACGAGTATTGACGGCTAGAAAATTTAGTGAGCCTATCAATTGCTGATACGGAAAGGATAATGAAGATTCACTTACATCACTCTGCTCACACGGCACCAACTTTTTAGTTTCCAATGGTGTAGGCACGACCTTACATTCCGACATTTGAAACTTTTCAAGTAAGTCACGAATGTAGCTTTCTTGAGACATTTTAATCTCACCGGGTTTGCAACTTACGTTTAAACCTAAATAATAACTCAATTCGCCGATCACTTTCAGACTGAAACATTTTCGTAAGTCAGATATGACAGTATTGAGAGTTTTATTCTCACTATAGAGAATGACAATGTCATCCACATGAAAAGCAAGCATTATCAACTCATTACCAAACTTTTTGGTATAAATACATGCTTCCGAAGGAGTTTGGTTAAAACCTATGCAGTGTAAAATTTCGGTCAACTTCTTATACCACGCTCGCGGAGCCTGTTTAAGGCCATAAAGCGAACGTTTCAATAAACATACCATTTCTTCTTGACCAGGTTTAGAAAATCCTTCCGGCTGTGTCATAAACACCTCTTCTTCCAAATCACCGTTTAAAAAAGCCGTATCCACGTCTAAATGGTGCATTTTCATTTCCTTTTCCGCAGCTAACGCGAACAACATGCGTAAAGCAGAATTCCGGACGACTGGAGAGAAGGTTTCCGAGTAATTAACACCATAAACTTGGTTAAATCCTTTCGCGACAAGCCTCGCTTTATATTTAATTACGTCACCATGCGCAATTTTCTTTAACTTATAGATCCATTTGCAAGGTATGACCTTCTTATCTGGTCTGTCAACGAGAACCCAAGTTTGCTTCTCAAGCAGTGACTTGTATTCATCTTGCATAGCTTGATACCATTTATCGCCATCTTCTGCACTCATAGCCTGTGAATAGGTTGCAGGTTCATCCATCTGCTGAGCGGAAGAAGTCTGCATACATACACAATTGGCAGCAGGACCAGCAGGATTAGCCTTTCTGGGTCTCAAATTATACTTTGGTTCTTCAACCTCATTATCAGACTCCACTTCTTCAGATGAAGATACAATAACAGGTTGAATCTGTTCGGTGACAGTAGCGCTTGTCTCAGGTGTTTGACTATTTATACTAGTCGACGAGTTTGCCTGTGAACTTAGCAAAAGAGGTGTAACTGCTGGTTCAGTTAAATCATTACAACTACCAGGCTTACAAGTTCTGATTTCTTTTAAATCTTGGAAATCACTTTCAAGGAAAGTTACATCTCTGCTTTTCACAACTCTTCTGGGATATCTAACGTCCCTGAAATAATAACTTCGTGGATCTTCTGAGTATCCGACGAAAATGTGTTCGGATGCTTTCATGTCCAATTTCTTTCGACTACACTCGGGGACATGGATATAAGCTCTACATCCAAAAACACGTAAATGAGCAAGATTAGGTATTTTACCATACCACTTCTCGTACGCTGTCTTGCCTTCGAGAGCACGGTGAGAAGATCTATTTTTGAGATATACAGCCATCTCAGCAGCATCTTGCCAATAAGCCGGAGAAAGAGAACTGTCAGAAAGCATTGATCTTACTTTCTCCATAATAGAACGATTTGTTCTTTCTGCAATTCCATTTTGCTGGGGACTGTAGGGAACTGTTGTTTGGTGTTGAATTCCTTCACTCTGTAAATAGTTCGAAAATTCAGCATTAACATATTCTTTCCCATTGTCACTCTTCAATATCTTAATCTTTGCCCCTGTTTCCCGCTCTACCGAGGACTGGAAATAGCAAAACTTATTCTTTACGTCCGCTTTTGAAGAAATAAAGAATGCAAAAGTCATACGAGAAAAATCATCTATAAAGAACAAAATATACTTATTGCCTTGAAATGACGTTTCAGGCAAGGGTCCACAGACATCTGAATAAATAATTTGAAGAACTGCAGCTGATCTTTTATGTGAAACTTTCTTAAAAGGTTTCCTATGCTGCTTACCTTCAATGCAGGGAATGCATGGTTCTTTATCGACTTCCGAGTACTCCACGCCCACTGCGTGTCCCTTCCTCAATTGATCCATCCCGATGCGGCATAAGTGACCTAATCGTCTATGCCAGAGCTTGAAGCTAGAAACATCAGATTGGGTCTCAAAAGCAGATAATTGAGTCCTTGGGTTGACCGTACAATCTAAAGAATACAGTCCACCACATATAGAACCATGTAGAAGTACATCACCTGTATACGAAAAAGCATTAGAATCATAAAAATTACAACCAGTTTTATCAAAAACTACGCTAAAACCTTTATCTACCGCCCTCTTCACTGAAATAAGACTAGAGTTCAAGTTTGGTACGTGAACCACATCAGTAATCTTCTTTATATCAGTATTTTGACCATAACTGGTGATAGATACATCTCCGACGCCTTTACTGGGCAGTACATCTCCATTTGCAATAGTCACAGTCCCAATAGATGAACCTCTCATATTTTCCATCCAATCAGCTCGTGACGTCATATGTGCCGAAGCTCCAGAATCTACAAACCATTTATCACACGTGTCATTGACATTCAGTGCACACAGAGAGTTTTTGTGGTTTATGGGATTCTTCTTCTTGTCCTTTTTATGGGGACAGTCTGGACGCTTATGTCCTGGCTCCATACAGTCGTAACATACAATAGGTTTCTTAGGCTTGGACGTAGAAGGTCTGGTCCGGTTCATTCGGGTACGAAGAGCAGTATCTGGGTTATCTACAGCTGGTTTATTTAATTCATTCAATAATTTGGTTTTTATTAAATCCACGGTAATGTCTATGTTGGAATTTTCCAAAGCCATTACTAAAGGTTCATACTGACGACTTAAACCTCCTAGAAGAATTGCAGCTATTGAAGCATCTTCCATAACTTTGCCAATGTCGGCCAAATCTTGCACTGTTGACATGACAGCGTTTATGTACGACTCTATATTGGAGTCAAAATCATCAAGGCAGTACCTGTAGAGTTTCCGTTCGAGGCTTATACGACGCCCTAAGCCTTTGTCCTCGTAAGCGGACGAGAGAGCATCCCAAGCCTCCTTGGCTGTTTTGCACGACCTTACATGGGTGATTGCCATACCATCTACTGTGAGGCAAATTTTCGATAACGCCTTTTGATCGTTACGTAATTTCTTCTCAGCAGAAATATTGTTACCTTCAGTATATCCGATGATCGTCTCCCATAACTCTTCATGCATAAGGTACATACGAACCTTGAATTTCCATACGGAATAGCCGTCTCTGTTAACAAGCGGTTTTATACCAGATAGGGAATTGTTTGACATATTTACGCAGAGCTGTTCGATGTCAAGAAAAAACCAAAATGAAAATATCTTCGTGAACTTATAAAAATTTTCACAGATTTTCAAAATTCAACAACGCACGTATTGGAAAAACTTGCCGTTTCACTTTTTACTAAAGAATATGCAGTTTTTATAAGTAAAACTCAGTTGAAATCGAGATTTCGTGCTGATAACGAATGTTGTTTTTGACTTTGTTTATTGAAGTGACAAACAGAATACAGTATTAGGTAAAAGAAATATAAATTCAAATTTTGATTAGCCAGTAACATACAACAAAAACAAACAGGATCTGGCAGCGATGATGTGTACAAACCATCTCTTTGGTATTATAATCTCTTTACTTTTATTGAAGAGACTACTGAACGCACGGGAGTAGATACCATGGACTGTGACGAGGTAATACTTAAAATAAAACAAGAATAAAATCACTTGGCACAATTATATATATATTTATTAGAATTACTTCTAAATATTAGGTATAAGTACTTACTTAAGTATTTCATCAACATTAAAACTATTTTAATGCTCTTATATTACTCGTAACATGTCTTCTTGAAAATCAACACTGCCTTGTCCGTTAAAATACGACATAAATTGACTTCTAACGTAGTTTCCTTCATCGTTGCGCTGTTTTTCATTTCTTTGCGCAAGTGATACTAATTCGAATGATTCTGCCCGCCAATCACCTGGTCGATAAGTTCGATCGTTTGTATTTTCAGAATCTGTACATGAATTTGTCAAATAGATTTTTGATTTTGTTCTTAAAAAATTGTGTAAAGCGCAACATGCTAGAACAATAACATCGACGTTCTCAACATTTACACTTATTTTTCGGCGAAATATCCTAAAACGTGTTGCCAGTATCCCAAAAGCATTTTCTACTACCCGTCTTGCCCTAGATAACCTATAATTAAATATTCTTTGTTCATGGTTTATATTCTTGAATGGATAGGGCTTCATCACGTGTCTGTTGAGAGAAAATGCACTGTCTCCTACAAATACATAGGGCACTGTAGTATTACTATTTGGTAACGTTGAAGCTGGTGGTAGGTTTAACTGGCTTTTCATTAGTTTTTCATGAAATTTTGTATGTTGTATTACACCACCATCAGAGACGCTTCCATTTATGCCAGTGTGTACATACATAAACTCATAATTTGCATTAACAATGGCAAAAAGTACTACACTAAAAAACTGTTTGTAATTAAAAAAACACGAGCCACTACCAGGGGGCTTTTCTATAGCTACGTGTTTTCCGTCCATTGCTCCAACACAGTGACTGAAATTCCATTTTTCTTCAAACATTTTTGCTGTGTTCTTCCATTCAGTTTCCGATGTGGGCATCTGAAACAAACAGTAATTGAGAAATTTAATATTTCAGGTTTCACAGAGTTTGGAATTGGATGAACCATCTGGTAGTCAATCACTCAACCTAAAACGTCCAAGTAAGCTAGACAAAACAGAAGAAGAACCTGCTCCAAGAAAACCGCGATTAAACTTACAAAAAAAACAAGAGAAACTGTTTGATACTGCTCAAAAACTTCTTACCACTACAGATGAATGGGAAGTCATAGGAATGGGCTATGGTATTCAATTGAAAAATTTAAGTAAACACCAGCAAGTTGTTGCGAAAAAATTAATATCCGAAGTCATTTTCTATGGGCAACTTGGAAAACTAACAGAAGAATCGTCAATCACTTTGAAAAACCAATATCACAATCCGTACATTCATTCAGTACCTATTAATACTCTTACACCATCCCCACAATATCAATCCTACGTATCTGCTCCTACTCCATCCCCACAACATCAATCCTACGCATCTGCTCCTACTCCATCCCCACAACATCAATCCTACGCATCTGCTCCTACTCCAACCCCACAACATCAATCATACTCATCTGCTCCTACTCCATCCCCACAACATCAATCCTATGCATCTGCTCCTACTCCATCCCCACAACATCAATCCTACGCATCTGCTCCTACTCCATCCCCACAACATCAATCCTACGCATCTGCTCCTACTCCAACCCCACAACATCAATCATACTCATCTGCTCCTACTCCATCCCCACAACATCAATCCTACGCATCTGCTCCTACTCCATCCCCACAACATCAATCCTACGCATCTGCTCCTACTCCAACCCCACAACATCAATCATACTCATCTGCTCCTACTCCATCCCCACAACATCAATCCTACGCATCTGCTCCTACTCCATCCCCACAACATCAATCCTACGCATCTGCTCCTACTCCAACCCCACAACATCAATCATACTCATCTGCTCCTACTCCATCCCCACAACATCAATCGTACGCATCTGCTCCTACTCCAACCCCACAACATCAAGCCTATGCATCTGTTCCTACTCCTACACAATCCTCACAACTTTCTGAGGTTCAATATGATGACATTACCATTGATTTCCCTAACACTACTTTTAGTAATAATAATAATTTAGTGGAAGGTAGTTTCACTAAAGTTAAAGATTTTCTTATATTTAAACACAAAAAGTAATTAAAATGATAATGTCTTATCCTTTAAAATTCTCACAATTAACTTAATATTTGGAAACTGGGTACCTATAACTTGTTTCCGTATTAATAAAAAATATTTCACCGACTGTGATTGTTTTTTTTGTGGTTGAATCTTGGTTGAGTACTTACAAGAAAAAACAGTTTATCTAGAATTTCGGGAAATTAAATTTCTAACATGCAGGTTTACTTTTTATAATTATACTTTATATAAACTTACCTTTATATAATGTTTCAGACAATTGTAAATCGCCCAATAAGTCTCAGGAATCATTGTTGACATCAATTGTGGTGATATGATACAACTAAATTTCAAATCCTCGTAGGTTTGTCCACTGGCCAAAAACCGAAGCGTAGCAATTAATCGTTCTCTAGCGCTTACGGCATTCCGCATCAATGTATTTTTTTTTTCTATAAATGGTGCCACCATTGCAAGAAGCTCTTCAAAAGAGTCAGAATCCATCCGTAAAAAGTTATTGAAGTCATCTACTTCCAGTTCTTTTATAATATTCATGTGGCATAACTCACTTCTTTTCAGTAGCCATTTCTTCACCCAGTATCAGGCCCCCCTGATACTTATACCCCTATAACTCCGCGCTTAAACTTTTATATTAGCCTACTGCTCGCGGCCCACTCCAAGAGGGCCATTGTCGAGGGATATCACCGCGCCGACCGAAACGCGCGGCGTGTGCAAGCGACGAGAGCGCAGCGCGTGAACGTCACGAACGAAACGAGTCAGTCAAGCGCCGAATGCGAAACTGCATGCACTTCGTTTTTGATACTTAATTACTAACGTACCTACCTACCTACCAAAGTTTATTGTATTTTTTGTATACATATTTACATACATAGTTGTATCGAAGTTCGAAATATGGCACCAGTAAAGAAAAAAGCTAAAAATACTATTTTTTTTCACCCATCCCATAACTGACCCTTGCAAAAGTTGCTTAACCTCCGCAATCGTTGGGCCAGGCGCTATACCACTGCGCCATCGAGCTTCTCTAACTACTTAGAAATACTTATTATTTATGCTCTTTAAATATGCTCAGCTCACCTATTAGGTAGATTTATTTTATTTTATAAGTAGGTACCTATTATAGTTGTATAGAATGTTTTCTATGATATCAGTAACTAGCGAGTAGCAACCCCGAATTGTGTCGGTTGAGACAGAGCTATGCGACAGAAAGAGACGCCTCTCTTTCTTCTTCGTAGGTGCATATAATTTTATCCACGCAGCGTTGTGCAGTTTGAAATTGTACTTTATTGCCGTGCAGCGAGAGTAGCTTATTATTTGATGGTCCTCGCGGGGTCGGACTTCTGTACGTTAGTACTATTATATATTCTGTGCCAGTATCTCCTTTTCCTTTTTTTTTGAGGTAGCACCACTGAAAGCGCCAAGGCTACTCCAATCTTTTGATTGGTCGATAATACGGGTGCCATTCTCAATACGTGTGCTCAGCTCAGCTTACTCGGAAACACTGCACGGCAGGCAAGTGTGTAGAGATACTCCCGATATCGCCACAACCGCCATGCACCCTAGATTGCCCCTGCGGCAGGTGTGTGAGTAGCGCCCTAATCTTCTTGTTAATTGCATTCACCATTTGGGGGCGTGGCCTACTTTGTTTGGTCACGGTAATCTATCTATTCTGTGGTGCTTGTCAAGCATCGCTCCTAGACGATCAAAATGTGATTGACAAGCAATGCAATGTAAATGATTGACAAGCAATTTTGATCGTTTAGGGGGTCCATTAAAAATCTACCTACTTGTTCAGCGACATCTAGTTCTTTGTTATGTACCTACTACTTTTTTTTCTTAAACTGCCTTTTGAAAACCGCTTATTAAAAGGGTTCGGACATTATTTTATGTATGAAGACTACCAGGGAGCTTACCATCAGCAAATAAGAAACCGTTCAGTTCAAAAGCAGGCCTTAAACAGGACTGCTAAAGGACTGTTTACATACTAACCGTTGAGGTCATAGTACGAAAAAGTAAGGCAGTTCAATTTAAGCCCTGCTATAAGAGCTCATAGTAAGGCCCCTAACGCTCACAGTGATTTGATTACGCTTCGGAGCATGGGCGGTGTAAGCGCAAGATGGCGGATGTTATGACGCAATCAGTGACAGGCTGTCGGTGGGCTGTCGTTATCGCGCTTTCGGTGATTAGGTACACAAATCAGCGCGATGACATCGCTATCAACGCGACTCGGAATGCACCTGGAATGCACCCCAAAAGATTTCTGCTCTGTCACAGTCATCCATCACTCACTGTCATGTCATGTGTCATGTCGCTCGTCACTCGCTCGTCACTTCTTCACTTCACTCTGTGACTTCACTACTGTCAAATTATTGTAAATTGGCTAGGCTGGGTTGGTTTTTTATCGGTTTTCTTTTCTTTCGTAATCGTATCTCATTCGTTCGTGTCTACTACTTTTGTCTGCGGAATCCTATTTTTAAAATGGTTAAAAATTCATTCGTACCAGAACCGTCATAATGCATTCCTAGACAAAGTGCAGCGGGCTCAACTCAACCCAAAGCATAGTGGATCAAATGAATATAATAAATAATATAACAAGAGGTCGGTGTCAAGTGATTTCTCCGCCCACTGCAGAGCCGGAGACGATTATGCTATTAACGAGGCGGAATGCACGGCACGCCGTCTGAAGCGTGAGGGGTCTGATGCAGCTCTACCGTGTATGATCATTATGGCTGGCGAAAGCGAGCGGGCTTCGCGGCCCAACTCGTTGCTGCTCGAGGCTGCGGCTCCGGAGCGCGAACCTCTGCGCTTCGACGTGCAGCTGGTGGGTGCGCCGCCGGAAGTGGAGCAGCTTGTGAACAATATAAAGCAAGTAGCTGAAGATTTTCTGTACCACTGGAAAACATTCCCGATTGGTAAGGTTTACTTTCGTTTCGTGCACGATGATGATGCTGGGGGAAAATAATGACAAAAATACTCTATGAAAACGATTTTTTGCATGGCAAATTAAAAATGAATGAACAGCAGAGCCCAGCTTCATACATCATAATTTAAAATTTTCTAACTATTTGTGGGTTGTGTATTCTTTTCAATCTAAATCTATTGATAATTCATTTGTGGATCTGGTAGTTCATGGCATATAACTTGAACCCAACCATACACAAGGCTTGCATCTTATACTTACCACAATCCAGAATAAAAATGCTCAATACCAGTCCTTATAACATGTCAGTTAAAGTCTTCAATAAACTACTAACTTTTATTAAAAATAATCATATTAATTAATTAATTTGATCAACAAATTAATTACTTAATTTTTTTTATAGATTTGATTGACAGTAAATAATTTAAGTAATTAATTTTAAAGTCTGTTAGTATATCAGCACCAGATCTTCAAATAGAATATTAATAAAAAAAATTTTTTTAATAGTCAAAAACTATTAAAAAAATTTTTTAGGATTACAAAACACACACAACCCACAAATAGTTAAAAAATTATGATTGATAATTAAGCTGTTCATGCATTGTTAATTATTTACCATGCAAAAGATTTCATAGTGTAATTGCCAAATCTGTAATTAAAATAGGATTAGTCTAATATAGTGTAGTCTTATCTCACTTAAAAAAATTTAGAGAAATCAGATATATTGCAAAACTGAAACTCTATTGTTGCTGAACAATGACCATTTAAAACAATCAGCTATCATGCAAGTAACGAGATATGAGATGAGAATTTTATAATTACTGTGAATGTAGTTTCACTTTTATTGATTTGCTACCACTACATCGGAACCAATCTATTTGTTAATTCACATGTCACATTTTCCGGAATAAAAGAGTTTTTAAGAGTTGCCACTCGGCCTCTGAAGCCACTGTGCTCAAAATGTATTGGTTTTTAATTTGAAAAATATTAGCACAACTATAGTAGCTTGGACTCTGCTCAGACCCGGCAGGGTGTACTGTAAGTCCTCCTTTAGGCTTCTTGTTCATGGCGTCAGGTCAGAGTGGGACCGTCACCGGAGATTGACGGTGACACAGTGCCATCTTTTTAATAGCTTAATTGGCTCCTGTAGATGAAACTGTCTGGCCTCTGTGGAGGCAGTGCGCCCCGCCGCTGCATACCTACTCCACACTACACCTTATACCGCGATTTGGCACAAAATTATGGCTCTATTGGTCTGGTTAACTGATGGTCTGGCTTTGGTCTGTCTCCAGCGCTATCTACATGAATCTGCCGCCTTCTAGATCACAACATAACCTTTACTTCTTTTCACAGTTCTCCCCCAGTCACGATTCAATGGTCCCGGCAACCGACCCTCGGACATCATTATACCGCCGCCATGTGACGAACTGGACGCAGCCGCCCTAGACGCTGGGGTGGAGCCCCACCCCCTATCTCCCAAGCAACTCCATGCCATCAGAGAGAAAGGGTATGTTGAAAACAAAAAAAAATCTTTAAAATTAATCTTCTAAAACATCAACATGGAGGAATTTATTGTCTTTTTCATATAATTAAGCAGATCATTTATGATATAGTTTTTTATAGCGGCCAAGATTCGAGTTTAAAAAATAATCAAATTATCATAAAAGTGTTTACTTATCTAGAGTTGTGAACAAAACTTAAAAATGTCCAAACTAGTCTCTACCCTAATACTTAAAACATAGAAAAGGCATAAATATACTGAAATGAAGTTTTCCTAGAAGTTGGAATGGTGATCATTACATTAAAAAAATACTGCTGGTATTGAATGAAGCTAACATGTATCAGTATTGTGACTTAACTATCTAGCACTAATGTATGCATATTCGATTTCTTATATAAGGCTCAATTAACATAATAAAAAGCATTCTAAGGTACAGTTGTTCATGACATGACCAAGTGAAGCTATTATTATGAAATAATGATCATGCTGAATTGTTTTTAAATATACTATGGTTGCTAGGGTGGAGCCTTTGTTTCGCACTTATAAAATTTTATAAGATGCTAGGGATCTTTTCTGTTAAAAACCTACATATGCCCACATCTATGGGGTAGGGCTAGCCCCCAATCAAATGACTAGTGTTCCTTTTTCCATACAAAGGACGACGAACTTGAAAATACCTACATAGTTTTGAAATTATTGCGACGCAAACGCCATACACACAATGCCACATGTCTTACAGTTATTTACGAGATAAAATCGTGATCGACCATCCGTTAGCTGTTTATACTTAGTGCAAGGTAATATTTTGATACTGTCCTCAGAAGTCAACAAGTAAATAAATAGCTCAAACCCGTTCTACACATTTTGTTGATCATGACATTCATGAAAGAGGAGAGAAATGCAGCTAATTAAAACGCGTTTAAGCATTAGTTATCAAAATTAAAACGCCTCGATTAACAAAGGAAGGGAGCCCGTGGCCTTTGAACTTGTTATGTTCAATTAATGTCGTGCACAACAAATGATACGCTTTTCAGACTAAGTTCGTTGCGCTCTCTCTCCCTTCGCCACGTGTTTGGCAAGTTCTTTTTTTCTGAATGACACTCATCAGATCGCTCGTTTAAGTTTTGCTTGTTTCTTTTGAAATTTAGATTCGCCACTCTAAACAGTTTTAGGCTAATCTGAATTTTAATGATATTATGATTAATCAATAAGTACGATCATGTTTATGAAATGGACTGATATGTTTTTTTTTTTCAATCCGAAATCTGATGACCGACAGAAGCGATGTATTATTACAATAACTGTATTAATAAAATGTTATAGGTTTTCAATCACAAATAGCATAAACTCAGTAGAATGATATATCCAATAATATTTACCTATATAACTAAAAAACAATCACCATTCTAAAGGGTTTTACGAGACTTTTATCATGCTAAATACTATTGAATAGCTATCAATCGAGGGGCCGAGATGACGGGGTCGCTCATAATATGTCATATGAGTCGAACACCAATCGTAATAAAATATTGAAGTATCTCTCTTCGTGTATTGTATTACTGCAAGTACATTGGATATTGATTACGACAACTGTGGCTTTAATATGCGCCGGATACTTATGTTGCAATATCAACATTATTGAAGGCATAATAATTTATCACTCTCATATCTAAATAAAAAAATAACACAATTTGTGAACAATGTATAAATTCGTCAACTGCCTGGAGCACCATTAGTGTTTAGCTGAGCTTACCCTATTTAAAACAAATTCAAACCCTATAGAATAGAATTAGGTACCTATCATACATGTATGACCACACATTTCATACTTATAATATATTTTATCTACTAGCTTGCGGCTTTTAGATGGATTAGCGCTTGTAAATCATCGTTGTTTTCATAGTCTTTTAACTGAATAGGTTTTAATGTCGGACCCAAATGTATAAAATATCTTTTTTTCGTAAAGCCTGCACAAGGACAAAATATTTAACATGAAGAAACTAAACGCTAAACAGTTGGAATCGATCCGCGAATGGGGGTATGTCGCCCTATATCTGTTACTTTATTTATGTGTATTTAATTATCCTACATGTAAACCTTTGTGCAAATTGGCACAAATGTTCAAACCCCATTACATAGCATGTTTTCATTAAAACGCTTCCATTGTGTTTTTCTATACACTGTATATGTTTATGTGTATTTCCCGCATCGTCATTGATCCATTTTCATCGAATAGGTGTTAGAGAATGTCACAGCATGATTACCCTTCGTTGTTATTCTTGTCCCTTCACTGAATTATGACTTTTAAGAAGATATAGATAAGGTTGGTAATGGCAGGGAGTTCGAGGTGCCTTCTCGCACGTTTCCGGGGCAAACGCACGTGTGGCGGGTGGCGGGGTGGCTGCAGCGGGGACGTGCGCGCGCGCGCGAGGATCTGTACTGCCACGTCGCGAGAGCTGTCGCCCTGATAGTCGTGGTGGCAAGGGATAGACTGCTTAGAGATGAGCCGTTGTCAGTTATTGCTGGGACCAAGTCATTGCTGATGGGACTGCACAGGTATTCACTACATGTGATTTTTAATTTTTGTGTAAATCTAATTAGATCTTCATTCTTTCTGATGCAACCTTTACAATGCAGTGAAAGCTAAGTAGGTGTCAAATCTAAAATATAATCTTATTTACAGGCTCCTAGATCTCATGATCGGAATGCCGTCGTTGGAAGCGCGTGATCTTGACAAGAAAATACGCGAAGAAAGATCACGCTATTTAGTGGCCGAACTCATCTGTAAGGTAAAATGATTTTCTTAAGTAAATCGTTTAAGTTCCTGGTAGTCTTTCATGTCATGATTATGTAAATAAGATTATTAGTGGCCAAGGGTTAAGTTAGACCATCTGCATTTTCTATAGCTATGTATAGTGTATTGTATCTCATTCCGTCGCTTAAAAAAACATTCCGACGAACTGAGAACTGAACGAACTCCTCCTTTTTTGAAATCGGTTTAAAAACCGTTTGCTAGAGCGAAAATACTACTCGGCCGTGTCCGCGTTCTTCAGCATCTAGCCGGACGAGACCGAGCAATATTCTCTAGGTAGAAGAACTAACTTTTCGTTTAGGTATTGTTTGGATGTCTGAGATGCTTATGTCATCATCATCATCATCCCCCTACCCTTATCCCAATTTAATTGGAGTCGGTGCAGTGCGTTCTTCTTTACCATTCCTTCCTGTCACTCGTTATCTCCTCATCCACTCCCTTCACATTCATATAATTCTGCACAAAATCCATCCATCTGTTCTGCGGCCTTCCTCTTACTTTCCAGTCCTCAACATCCATATCCATTATTCTTCTAGTAACATGCTTTACATCCCTTCTCATAACATGCCTTACATCCCTTCTCATAACATGCCTTACATCCCTTCTCTCTTTTTATAACATGCCCATACCAAGCCACATGATTCCCTTTCAATTTTTATGTCACTAGTGCTACTTTCAAACTTCCCCTTACATACTCATTCCTAATTTTATCCATTCGCGTCACACCATACATCCACCTCAGCATTTTCATCTCTGCTTGTTCGGTGTCATTTCAAAGAAATGCATCGAATGTTATGTATGTATGAATGTAATTTCCTTTCATCCATCTTCATAGCCCAACATTCTGATCCATACATGACTACTGGCCTTATTACGGACTTATAAATGTGAGATGCTTATGTATAGCAATAATTTGATGTTTAATCAGCCCGAGCACCAAGAAGATATCGCGGCCCTTGCGGCGTGGGTGACGCGCGCGATGCGGCGCGCGGCCTCGGAGAAAACTGACGCGAGGGAGGCGCCGCGGCCAGTACCGCGGGTCCCGTGTCTGTACACCACGCCGCAGAGGACTGAGGTAATGTACTACGATCATGGGCAGCAAGCCCTAGCGGCGTGGGTGACGCGCGCGATGCGGCGCGCGGCCTCGGAGAAAACTGACGCGAGGGAGGCGCCGCGGCCAGTACCGCGGGTCCCGTGTCTGTACACCACGCCGCAGAGGACTGAGGTAATGTACTACGATCATGGGCAGTAAGCCCTAGCGGCGTGGGTGACGCGCGCGATGCGGCGCGCGGCCTCGGAGAAAACTGACGCGAGGGAGGCGCAGCGGCCAGTACCGCGGGTCCCGTGTCTGTACACCACGCCGCAGAGGACTGAGGTAATGTACTACGATCATGGGCAGTAAGCCCTAGCGGCGTGGGTGACGCGCGCGATGCGGCGCGCGGCCTCGGAGAAAACTGACGCGAGGGAGGCGCCGCGGCCAGTACCGCGGGTCCCGTGTCTGTACACCACGCCGCAGAGGACTGAGGTAATGTACTACGATCATGGGCAGTAAGCCCTAGCGGCGTGGGTGATGCGCGCGATGCGGCGCGCGGCCTCGGAGAAAACTGACGCGAGGGAGGCGCCGCGGCCAGTACCGCGGGTCCCGTGTCTGTACACCACGCCGCAGAGGACTGAGGTAATGTACTACGGTCATGGGCAGTCATCATTTTACTCCATTATACTAGGCTCCGTGGGTAGGCCCCCGACAAGGTGGACCGACGATCTGGTGAAGGTCGCGGGAAGCCGCTGGATGCGGGCAGCGCAGGACCGATCGTCGTGGAGATCCTTAGGGGAGGCCTATACCCAGCAGTGGGTGTCGTGCGGCTGATATGATGATGATGATTCTAGTTTGAACATCAATGCGGCAGGCGGAGTCAGAAGATGCGAGGGAGTCAAGATTTTGTTCTCCTATTTAAAGCTGACATCTGCCCCCTTACTTTTGGTTCCAATACAAGCTCAATCCATGTTGTCTTCAATTTTATTACCTTTTTAACAGAATGCATGAATTCAATTTCAATCGCAATTAGTTCACACAATATTAGACCAATAAAGCGCTGGTGTCGCAAACAAGAGTGCGAAAAAATGGCAATCGAGCGGGATTTGTTTTCAAGAATAAGTCAGAGACTACTTGGTCAAGTCATGGTCCTATCGAAACCCGTTTCAAAACAGAGGACCTTACGAGTTGATGTTTTCACTTTTCCAATACTTAGTTAACTATCGTTTTCTCTATATCACTCATTCACTCACTCATATTGAGCAGTATATCCGATTGTTAACTATGCGAAAAGTCAAAAAACACCAACTTGTAATTGCTCATAATTATGTAACGGGATGCTATAGGTTGATTTACGTCTGTACCGTCGTGAACTGCTGCGGAGAGCGGCGGCGCCATTACAAGCACTGTTGGAGCGGGAGTCCAGGGGCTGGTTCCTGCACTTCCGGGAGAGAAGAGCGCAGCACCTCGCGAGCCAGAAGATGCCTATGAAGGACATTGAAGAGGTACGTGGTTTGTTGTTGCTAATGCTTAATCTTACAATTGTTCAGCTACTGTGAGACTTTGTAAGTTTGATCTTATTAAAAAATATTGTTTTCCTCTTTTTATCTACATAAACTAGGAATCCCAAACATTTGCGTACAATATGCTTGGTATTGGTTACAAATGCTACGAATGTGCATTAACTCGTCAACGGCCGGAAAACGAGACAATAGATTTTTTTCTTTTGTGTATCGGTCGCCGACCACCGCTCGGGCGTTGATGAATTAAAATAGTGTTGAGGAGTATCTTATAAGACGTTGTTAAGGTCTTGAAATTCTTGAATTGAATCTCTTCAAAGGTCTTTAATTCGTCGATCGAAAGTATAGGTAGATTTTAACTCCCGAAAGAGAAGGCGTGTGGTGAACTACGTAGTTTTTGCCGGCACCTTCAATGATAGTTTCTGTTAGGAGGTGCGAGCGGCGGCGATGCGTGAATACGTGTCTCGCGTGTGCAGCGCTGTGCTCGCCAGCGAGCAGCTCGTGGCGCTGGGGCGGGACGTGCCGGCGCTGCTCGCCGCGCAGCTGCGGGCCGCCGCCATCGTGGACCGGTGAGTAGAGATGGGCAAAGGTCCGGATTTTAACCCAATAAAAACCCACATTGTATGTCATAGAAACTTGATGAGGATTTGGCACACTGGTTGCGGTCTGCGGTCAGGTCAAAGTGAACGTTGCCCGCATTATGTATGAACAACATTGTCGGTCAGGGCATTCGGTCTGCGGTCCGGTCAGGGCATTCGCTCTGCGGTCCGGTTAGGGCAATCGGTCAGCGGTCCGGGCAAGGAAACCGGTCAGCGACGCGGGCAGGGCTTACAGCAGCATTTGACTGCGTGAATCAGTGGTGATCAGTTCTTTTGTGTTTTAATCTAGGGGGTGGATTCAATGGGAATATTCCATATCCCAAAATGGTAATATACCCGGGTAGAATCCCATCTCTAGCCGTGACCGTTGCCCTGCCCGCCGCCCGCCTGCCCGTGCCCTTGGTCCGCCGCCCGCTGCCCGCCTACCTGCCCGTACGGGTCCTGCCTTCCCCCGCGTTCTTTGATCATGCTCGCACGGTCGGATCGCATTCTATACAAAATATATAGAGACCGACAATGTTGTTCATACATAATGCGAGCAGTGTTCACTTTGACCTGACTGCAGACCGCAGAACGCATCCAGTGTGCCAAATTCTTTACAGTTTTTTATGTCTATTGATATGTCAAATTTGACGTTGCTATGGATACAATTTCTTGTTAAATAAAAACACAAAAATATTCAACAATTTTTCTAAAGATATTATTCAGTTTAACAAAATGGTCTATGGGCGTTAACTGGGTTTAATTAGTCGAGTCTGGTCCTTTGCGATGTATATGGACACGTGGCTGCTAGCCAGCGAGCATGGTGCGGATAATACTCGAACATCTCTGCAGCTGGATTGAGCTATGTTTTCTTGTGTCGTTAATATAAACATTTGATACTTTTTAAGCTATTGTTTAAGGACAAAAATTGACCGTTGTTGAATGGCGGTATTAACCTAATTTTTGGATTATGCTTGGCATTTTTTGAACGTATTTATAATTACAATTTTTTCACTTTTATCGTAATATACCCAGAGCGGAAGAAGGCGTCCGCCGCAAGCTGGAAGCAGGCCTGGCGACGGCCGAGGCGCGCATATGCGCGGCGCACCCGGTGCTGTCTCTCGCGGCGGCGTGGCGGCGCGAGCGGCTGGCGGCGGCGGCGGCGCGCATGCGCGGGGAGCTGCGCTGGGCCGCCAGGGAGGACGCGGCGGCCGCCATGCAGGCGCACAGCTTGGCGCAGCATCGGTACTTCTTGCTGAGGGACTTAGCCTTCTTGAGGGATAGGGAGCCGCTGCTCATGAAGGTTGGTATACAGTCGTGTGTATGATAATATGTCTTTGGTGTTATTCCGTGTAGGAACTGTGGGGGTCCAGGCGGCATGCAGGCGCGAAGCCTCGCACATCATCGATACTTCTTGCTTACAGATTTGGCCTTCTTGAGGGATAGGGAGCCGCTGCTCATGAAGGTTGGTGATTGAATAAGATCTCTCTAGTGCTGTCTCTATAGCACCCGGTGCTGTCGCTGGCGGCGGCGTGGCGGCGCGGGGAGCTGCGCTGGGCCGCCAGGGAAGATGCTGCGGCCGCTATGCAGGCGCTCAGCCTGGCACAGCATCGATACTTCTTATTGAGGGACCTCGCTTTCTTGAGGGATAGGGAGCCGCTACTCATGAAGGTTGGTATACAGTCGTGAGTATGATAGGTCTTTGGTGTTATTCTGTGTAGGAACTGTAGGAGTCCAGGTGGTATGCAGGCGCACAACCTTGCGCAACAATGATACTTATTGCTTACAGATTTGGCCTTCTTGAGGGATAGGGAGCCGCTGCTCATGAAGGTTGGTATACTATAGTCGTGTGTGTGATATCTGCTTGGTGTTACTCCGTGTAGGAACTGCGGAGGGGTGGCGAGGGAGGATGCCACCATGCAGGCGCACAATAAGCACATTTGTAGGGATTAGGCCTTCTTGAGGGATAGGGAGCCGCTGCTCATGAAGGTTGGTGATTGAATAATATCTCTGTAGTGCTGCTGTCTCTATAGCTGCGCTGGGCCGCCAGGGAAGACGCCGCCAACGCACATGCAGGCGCACAGCTTGGCACAGCATCGTTACTTCTTGTTGAGGGACTTGGCCTTCTTGAGGGATAGGGAGCCGCTGCTCATGAAGGTTGGTGATTGAATAATATCTCTGTAGTGCTGCTGTCTCTATAGCTGCGCTGGGCCGCCAGGGAAGACGCCGCCAACGCACATGCAGGCGCACAGCTTGGCACAGCATCGTTACTTCTTGTTGAGGGACTTGGCCTTCTTGAGGGATAGGGAGCCGCTGCTCATGAAGGTTGGTGATTGAATAATATCTCTGTAGTGCTGCTGTCTCTATAGCTGCGCTGGGCCGCCAAGGAAGACGCCGCCAACGCACATGCAGGCGCACAGCTTGGCACAGCATCGTTACTTCTTGTTGAGGGACTTGGCCTTCTTGAGGGATAGGGAGCCGCTGCTCATGAAGGTTGGTGATTGAATAATATCTCTGTAGTGCTGCTGTCTCTATAGCTGCGCTGGGCCGCCAGGGAAGACGCCGCCAACGCACATGCAGGCGCACAGCTTGGCACAGCATCGTTACTTCTTGTTGAGGGACTTGGCCTTCTTGAGGGATAGGGAGCCGCTGCTCATGAAGGTTGGTGATTGAATAATATCTCTGTAGTGCTGCTGTCTCTATAGCTGCGCTGGGCCGCCAGGGAAGACGCCGCCAACGCACATGCAGGCGCACAGCTTGGCACAGCATCGTTACTTCTTGTTGAGGGACTTGGCCTTCTTGAGGGATAGGGAGCCGCTGCTCATGAAGGTTGGTGATTGAATAATATCTCTGTAGTGCTGCTGTCTCTATAGCTGCGCTGGGCCGCCAGGGAAGACGCCGCCAACGCACATGCAGGCGCACAGCTTGGCACAGCATCGTTACTTCTTGTTGAGGGACTTGGCCTTCTTGAGGGATAGGGAGCCGCTGCTCATGAAGGTTGGTGATTGAATAATATCTCTGTAGTGCTGCTGTCTCTATAGCTGCGCTGGGCCGCCAGGGAAGACGCCGCCAACGCACATGCAGGCGCACAGCTTGGCACAGCATCGTTACTTCTTGTTGAGGGACTTGGCCTTCTTGAGGGATAGGGAGCCGCTGCTCATGAAGGTTGGTGATTGAATAATATCTCTGTAGTGCTGCTGTCTCTATAGCTGCGCTGGGCCGCCAGGGAAGACGCCGCCAACGCACATGCAGGCGCACAGCTTGGCACAGCATCGTTACTTCTTGTTGAGGGACTTGGCCTTCTTGAGGGATAGGGAGCCGCTGCTCATGAAGGTTGGTGATTGAATAATATCTCTGTAGTGCTGCTGTCTCTATAGCTGCGCTGGGCCGCCAGGGAAGACGCCGCCAACGCACATGCAGGCGCACAGCTTGGCACAGCATCGTTACTTCTTGTTGAGGGACTTGGCCTTCTTGAGGGATAGGGAGCCGCTGCTCATAAAGGTAGTTCTCGTTTATAGACTTCGTATTCTTAAGGAGTTCCTTAAGAATACGAATAAGGAGTTGATGCTGTGGTTCACAGTTGTGAACCACTGCTTTGTGAAAATCTTAGAGAAAGAATATGATTTGAAAGAGTATTGTAGCTAGCTAACAATTCTAGTCTAAAGAAACAAAATGCATAATTTTGAAATTATACTAAACATAAAAAAACATTATTCACAAAAAAATGCATTAGCATTAGTTTATGTTTTATTAATTTTTGCCAATAATAATATGAAAACAATTGTAAAACCAGCCCCAAATCCTGCAGGAACTCCGTGCAGCCAAAGCTCCGACGCGCGAGTTCACGTGGAACACTCGTATCTGGTCCCCTCACAACTGGGTAGTGGTGCGTCACTTCCGCGGCCGCTCGGAGAGGATCCCCACGGTGCTGAGTTCCAGAGCCACCTCCATAGTGACCCCCCGGTCGGATCCTTCGCAACCGGTGTTTTTGGCGGAGAAAGACATAATTAGGACTACTAGCACGAGGTGGCCGGGGTGGAGATTGGTGAATTTAGCTCATAGGTAAGTCTCATTGTGTTTAAGCGAAATTACAGTACGAGGGAAACATCTTATTACTTTTTCGACGGAATGGGGAGAAGTTCGCGCATGTGCACTTGCGAGCGACCAATAGCGCGCGCCCCCCTCCCGCCGCCCGCGCCCCTCTCCCGCCGCCCGCGCCCCTCTCCCGCCGCCCGCGCCCCTCTCCCGCCGCCCGCGCCCCTCTCCCGCCGCCCGCGCCCCCCTCCCGCCGCCCGCGCCCCTCTCCCGCCGCCCGCGCCCCTCTCCCGCCGCCCGCGCCCCTCTCCCGCCGCCCGCGCCCCTCACCGCTACGAATACCCAAAATACACGTTCTGCGCAATCCCCACCCGATTTAAAGATGTTTGCCTCGTACTGTATTAAGCAATTCTTTTACCATGGCACGTACTGTCCCTCCTTAGCTTTTGGAGTTGCTAATCTCTGATCTCTTTTCAATATGCACGTATAACTTGCAATTTATGAAAATATTCTTATCACTCCTACATATCAACATAAAATTTCGTTATTCATGTGAATGAGTAGAACTTTCTGTTCATTAAAGTTCTACGCATTTTCTCATCGTTGGCTATACACAATAGGGATGTTGACTATTTTTTTTATTTTATGTTACATAAATTACCTCTCAAAAAAAGAAACATTAGTAAAAGAATTAATTCGCTAGCATGAAAACTGCCCGAGATATCACAGTGTGAAATGCACACAAATGGACTCGATCAAAAACGCTCCATACTAATGGCTTGCACGTTATGACGTCACGCCTTGCAAGTTTGTATGCAACGCATAGGAAATTTGTTCAGCAGCTATATTTAATATTGTGTTTATCAAAATGGTTTCATCGACAAATTTGCTATACATTTTACATATCATTTTACGTATCATTTATTTTAATAAATTTTATACTTTTTAAATGGACTTGTCCACCCATCTTTGAAGGGTCATAAAACAAATAATATGCAATATATAAAACCAAGAGGTATACAAGCTACTCTAAAAGTTTAATATGTTTACGATTTTTATTAGTATTTCGTTATTTTATTCATTAGTCAACATCCCTATTATGTCGGACAGCGGATGTGTGACAAAAAAAAATATCTCCAGCTCCTTCCTTTGGAAACCACTTTGTGCAACGACGTTGGTTCCGGTTGCCTTTCTAGTTTTCTAATTCTTTCAAATACAAAAAGTAACGTTTAAAAAGTGCTTTAAGTTTATTTGAATAAATTTTATTAATTTTGGCTTGACTTCTTTTTTTATTAGGAAGCCGTGTGCTTTAAAATGTCTCCTGTTCCCCGATTACGTAACTCTGTTGCTAACAATTCTCGTTTGAAATAATTTGAAATTTGACAGTTTCATTTATTAGCAAAGTGCTATTTTAGCACTCTGTTATCAACTGAAACTGACAAATTTCATTAATTTCAAAAGATTTCAATCGGTTCCAATCGATTTCAAATGAGAATTGTTAGCAACAGAGTTACGTCATCGGCCCCCTGATTACGTACCTCCGTTGCTAACAATTCACGATTGAAACCGCAGTTACATTGCTGCTTTAAGTAAGATAGTTGTCACATTAGTTCCTACTAAAACAGCAATGTGACTGCGATTTCTGTCAGAGTTGATTGCAACAACGTTACAAAATCAGTCCGCAGGGGGCTGATTACGCTTGTTTGTGGTCAGGACGTGGTGTTGGAGTTGGAACATGATGTTCGTACTGGGCGTGGTGGTGGCGTGGTGGTCGCCATTGTCGCTACGGACGTTACTGCGCGTGAGGCCCTTCGTGCCCGACTATGAGCTCTCGCAGGTTATATTTTTTTTATTATTATTATTATTTATTCATTCCAAGCTTATATCTATTATTACAGGCTTAGCCCAATGCAATAGATTAAGCTAATACAAACATACACAATGATACATTAATACATGACAACGGCACACACACCTATAACCTAAACACAATAACATAAAACATACAGAGCCATTCTTGTAAATTAAAACACGATATCTTCTTAACTTCACATAAATATATTTTTAAGGATACCTTAAAGATATTGCTTAGTCTTTTTAGGGTTCCGTACCAAAATGGTAAAGGAACCCTTATGGTATTCACTTCTCAAGCTTACGCGCTCACTAGACATGAAATAAAACACTTTTAACGGTACCGCGCTAGTATCCGTTAAAAGTGTTTTATTTCAACCCTTATGGTGTGACTAAGTCTGTCTGTCTGTCTGTCACAGCTGGATATCTCGAGAACTACTAATGGTATCAACTTGAAATTTGGAATAGTTTAAGATGACGTTTTCCCAACTATTTTGCAAATAAGAAAGAAATAAAAAAATAAATATTTTTTTTACAACAGGGACTGAAAAGGGGTCTTAAAAATTTTAAGTGGGGCGACTAGGGAATGTAGGGTATCATATGATAGAGCGCTGTTTGCACATTTTAAAACATTTTTTTCTTTTTTTTAGGCTGCATAGTTTTCGACTTATGGTTAAAAATGTAATAAAAAATACCGTTCCCCACCTTTATCTCCGAAGTTTGCAAAGAGAAAAATCTGAAATAATTCTATGTGATAGTAGTTTATGTAAAGATTACAGGAAAAATAAAACGATGTCTCAATTAACACACTTTTTTAGAAATTCAAAAAACAAACAAAAAAAAATATTTAGTTAATCTACCAGTCAACAGATGGCCCTGACCTAAGAAAAAAATATTTAGTTCCACTATCGGTCAAGAGATGGCGCTGGCCTAAGAAAAAAAATAGTTCCACTATCGGCCAAGAGATGGTTACCTTATACTGCAATAATGACCTGACCTGCAATGCTGACCTTATACTGCAATAATAATTGTATTATTCTACAGATCTGCAGTGTATTTATTATGATGCACAGTTACTTGTTGTATGGTCTGTTATGTATGATGGTACGGAAACCCTCGGTGCGCGAGTCCGACTCGGTCTTGACCGGTTTTTTTTTTAATTTTTAAAACTAAAATGACGTTTCGCATTATTAATTTCGCATTTCGTTGGAATGCCAAGGGATGAAATTTTTCAATGTGACAGACAAATAAAATGACAAACATTTTTAATTTGGCGGTTATACGCTTTCAAACGGATAAAGCTTCATCTAGGCATTAAAAAATCAGCCTTTAGTACTAATAGTTTAGTAATATTTTGGTATACCTATATGGTACAAAATCTGAAAAATCTCTGAAAGGGACTCGGAAACAGTGGTAGCACCCATACAGAGTTATACTCAGGGCACCGAAATCTATAACATATCAAAATTCCAGGTCATTTAACTAAAACCACATTTTTCTAACTATTGGTTCGGGGTCCTTTAATTTAATCTGAACCAGAATCATAAAAATAACGTTATTCGTAATAAAAAGATCTAAATAATTTTAAATTGACATAGGTTAGTAAATTTAAATATGTAGAATAATAATTTGATGATGTATAATATTTGTGTGGCAGGTGAACGGCACTCTATTCCCGAAGCGCAGCAGCGAGACTCAGACGATGTGGTCGCGACTGCTCAAACTTTGGCGACACGTGTCCAAAGAACGGACGCGTTTTGAAACTGAACCGGACACCGGTGAGCACTACATTGCCTGCCCTTGATTCTCTTCAGGAGCGTCCTTGCTGGGAGCATTTGTAAACAAGCAATCGTAGGCGAGCAACAAATGCTTCCAACCGAGCCCAGCAAAACTATGAACGTTCGAGTCGAACATTCCCTTGCGAGCTTGGAGCGTTCGAATACGATTGTCGATCTCGTTAAATATCATTCATTTCAAAATGTCGAACTGAACGGTCGTGAATGCAGCGTTAAATTTTTATTTACAAGTGGCCAGTAGTCTTAACATGAAAAATAATATTCCTACATACATACATACTCATTATTTTTAGGGTTCCGTACCCAAAGGGTAAAAACGGGACCCTATTACTAAGACTCCGCTGTCCGTCTGTCTGTCACCAGGCTGTCATCATCTCATGAACCGTGATAGCTAGAGAGTTGAAATTTTCACAGATGATGTATATCTGTTGCCGCTATAACAACAAATACTAAAACTAAAACTAAACTAAAAAAAAATATTAAAGGAGGCTCCCATACAACAAACGTGATTTTTTTTTCGTTTTTTGCTCGATATTAATAACGGCAACAGGTAGATAGTTGAAATTTTCACAGATGATGTATTTCTGTTGCCGCTATAACAACAAATTTCTTTCTCAATTTAGATTCCGCGATTTGCTCCACTTCTTTTATCACTAACGTTATTTTCAGGTTTACTAGGAAAAGGGTTAAGCAGACAAGCGAACAGGATGTGGAACTACGGAGTGGTGGGTGGGTTGGGGTCAATATGCCTGTTACTGATATTCCCGCTGGTGGCGCTAGTGGCGAGTTTCCTGTCGCTAGTGGGGGCGGTAGTAGTGCCGCTGTGGATGCCGGCAGTTACGGTCGCGGTACACGCGACTAATGCGGTGGTGTATGACTTGGATTGTCCCGCGCCGCCATTGTACAATAGGTAAGTAGTGGTAGAATGGAAGGAAGATATAGACGATTCAAAAGTGCTTAATTATTATGTTTATTTGAATAAAGTCGTTTTGACTTTGTAAGTATCGTTTATTAGTGATGGGCCTCGAATCAAAAAATATGTTCGAATCGATTCGAATTACTCGTAAGTAGTCAATCGTCCATTCGAATTTAACGATGATTCGAATCAATGTGATGATTCGAATCGATATGATTTATCGAATCAATAAAAATATCGTAAATTAACGAAATATAATAAATATGGTAAACATACTAAACTTGGTTAAAGAAATTAAAAACTTTAAACGCATATTAAACTGCTTTCTCCGTAGTTCTCAGCCCCTAAGATAATCTTGCTACGCCATCAAAGATTCGACTCAAAAAAACTGATTCGAATTCGAACAGCTAGGTGATTGCGTAAAGTCAATCGTATTCATTTGCCAGTTCATATAGTATCATAATATATGTCATCCCATACAAATTGCAGCCGATGAAATACGATATGAACTGTCAAATTAATACGATTACCTTACGCAATTCCACCCCAGAACTGTGATCGAATCAGCATACATATACTCATTCGAATCGATCTTGGATTGACGTCATTCGAATCAGTTGTGATTGTGATTCGAGTCCCATCACTCTACTGGCAGCTAATAAGGAAAACGTTTTTGGTCCTTCGAGCTGGACTTAGAATAAGTTATTGTAACGTTTTTGGTCCTTCGAGCCGGACTTAGAATGAAGTTTTTGTCCACAGATGGCTTGTGTTGTTTGAAGTGATATTATGGCGGATAGCAATACTGGGATTGTTGCAGCCAGTCGTAGCTTTAATAGTTGCAGTCGTCATATGCCCATTGGGCGCGTTTATGTTACTCGTTGGTAAGTAGAACTTTAAGTATCGTTTATTATGTGTTTGTTTAATATTTGATTTGATTATGGTGATTTTGTTCTCTCTATCAGTGTCTATCTTAGAAAGTTGCTTACCTTTTTTTGTTTTTTTTTTCCAAAATTTCGTTCGTTTTCATTTTCCAACGAGTACGTACCATGAGCAACAGCGTCGTTTAACCATTCCTAAGGTTAAAACCGCTTGCACGCCGCGCTGTCGCAACATACGTTTAATTCGTGCAGGGGTGATACTCGCGCATAAGAATTTTGTTGCGAACTGTTTAAGGCCGAAAGTGGCGCCCTCAGAGATTTTTATTTAACAAGTTATTAATAGAAAATTATTTTAATAATGTTTATCGTGGAGATTTTAGGGCCCATGTTCTAGTATTTTTAGAAGGTATCACTACATGCCATCGTAGTCATTCGTAGAAGTAGATAGCAAATGTGTCAAAAACGGCCACTTTTAGCAGTTTTGTTATCTACTTCTAGCAGTGACTACGAGGGAATGTAACGATACCGTCTAAAAATACTAGACTGTGGGCCCTAAAATCTCCACGATAAACATTATTAAAATTCTGTATTAGAATTATAATATTAAATATAATTCACCGCGGCGCCACTTTCGCTCAGGGTACCACCACCTTAAGCAACGTTGTAGTGCATTGAAAGCTGCTAAAAAGTTTAATTAAAAGAAATAACACTATGCATGCCGGAGCGAGCGAGGATGTTAATAGTATGTCCCTTTTCTTTACATTGCTACTTTCGTCTCGGGCTGCCTGTCCGCCTCGATGTACGTGGCGCCTCGGAGGTTAACTGCAAGTGATATTTCGCGCAGGGTACATGTCGTGTTCCATAGTCCCGAGTGCTTCCGCCCGCGCCCCGTCCCCGCGCACCCTGTATTCGTCTACTGCGCAGCGTTCCGCGCGAAGTTTAGAAGTTATTTTTATGTATAATAAATTTATTTGGTTATTTAATGACGATTTCAACGGTATATCATTTATTATGGTCTTCTTTCATATTTAAAAGAATTTTATATTTTTTGAGGGGGGTGTTGCTCTAATTATGCAATTAGCAATGAAGTGACAGATCCGCGCGTCGGACGACGCCATTTTGAAAAAAATACCTTTGACATAATAAAGGTTATCGTAATTGACAAGGATTTTGTTGGTAGGTGGCGTGGGTTGGTGGGGCTTGCGTGGCGTGTGGGAGGCGGCGGCGTGGCGCGCGGTGATCGCGCGGGCGGCGCGCGTGCCGGCGCACGACTCGGCGTTCTGCCGGCGCGTGCGCGGGCCCGGCCTGCACTGCCGCACCTACTACCAGATCACGTGAGTGTGTCACGCGATTATTAGAGATCTTTTTCAGCATAAAGTCATAGTAGAATCAAATAAGTAGGCCAACTCGAGCCGTGAGCGAGCGATAATAGCCTAAACACTGGCTGACTGTTAGGGCTGTCGCTTATAGTTTATTCAATCGTCAAAAATGCATAGGTAGTCGATCTCTATTTAAAACAATTTTCCCCTGTAGAGTAAGCATCAGGGATCTATAACACAAAGTTTTTTAATTATTTTTTGTACATAGACCAGGAGCTGACTACAATGTTTTCATTATCTACGTCATATTATCTGATTAGTGATTTAAAAAATTACGATGGAAATAGGATTTATTAAAACGTGGTTTTACTAAATCATGTATTTAATAAAATAAAATAATTATTATGAAATTGAATTTTTTACACTATTAACTATCTTTTACTTTTTCATTTACCTAATTTACCTAAATTATAATCTTTAAATTCGGAAATTGAATAATTTTACATTAACCTCAAATAATAGGCATTAAAAGTTCTTTTTTACCCGACTGCGAGGAAAGGGTTATGTATTTCGCGCGTATCTTGTATGTTGTTTCTATGTAATATTCTTTATTACCTCATATCTTTCAAACGGCTGAACGGATTTCTATAATTAAGGCGCTTAATTATATACCTAGGTCAACTAGCGCCAGCAAAGCATTTAATTTTAGTACTCGTAAACCAAGTAAATATTTTAACAAAAGGAAACAACCATGCCCTTTTAAATTTTCTCTAATATTTTTTGAATAACTCTTTTTATACTTTTATACTTAAATTTACTTTTTTACTTAAATGCAAAGCTATTAAGTTCAAAATAAATTACAGATTTTTGACAGTTTTGTTTATCCTCATGTGCTGCTGGTGCCGACTGTACTTTTGTATGGAACAGCTGTTTTTTTTTCGTGATTTCGAGGTTTTTTTATTTATTTAATCATTATTGCTTATATATAATGAAACATAGTTAGGTAAGTACCTACCTACTCAAGTTTATTGCTTAATATCTGTTAAAAGATTTAGTTTGATTTATACAAATTTCTACTTTATTGGTCCCTTTTTTCACGGTGGGGCATACATAATAGTGATCTATTAAATTAAACCACAAATTGGTATCTGGTCAACGAAATCTGGAGCAGAAACTATGTATTTGATAATTCAAAAGTATTTGGTAAACAAGCCTCACCCAACTCTTTATTGAAATAAATCATTTATAAAATAAAACAAACGGTTTCCCACGCACAGAATACCTATCTACAAATGACAATTTGATTTGATTGATACTTTAGTTACCTAACATATTTTTGAACAGTAATAAAGTTTAAAAAACGTATGAAAACCTGTCAAAAACTGTTTACTAAATAGGACAAGTAAGGATAACAGACTTAACGTAGGTACCTACCTATGTATGATATAGTAGGTAGTTGATTAGATAGGTACTCACCGTTCTTGTTCGCTAGGTAATGTGAAGAAAGACAATTCTGGATTGGACAAACTGCTATTGAGACATCCATAAACACTGTAATATCTCCTACAGCTACTCGAATTTGTAGCCATCTTTAATATAATCTTTGGTTAACGGAGGTAAGTATGTATACATGTACGGCGCGCGGCGGCGGCGCGGCGGCGGCGCAGCCACGACTGACGCATCTTTATCATCTTTAAATGTTGTCAGTGTGTGCGTGCGACGACGCATATACAGGGGCGCGCTCACATACAAACCGCGTTGGGTGCGTATAATGAGTAAGATGGCTTACTTATTTGATTCTACTATGATAAAGTTCACCAAAACAAACATAGACATTAAAGTGCCCTACACGGTTACAAACCACGTCCCCACCAAGGTGACATTAATAGGCAACCGACACAAATGGTTCTAAACCATTGCACACGGTGACATGGCCGTAAATCACCAAGGTCACTTAACCGATGCGTTAAGACCACGCGTTGCACGCAATGCTTTGAAACGTTATTTTCGGTTATTTTACTGTAATTGCTACTTGCAGATGCGCGCAAGCAGTAGCGGCTATAGTGGCTCGAGCAGAGTTAGAAGTGCTATCGACGTGGGCGAGCGAAATAGAGGCGGCCATAGATCGGCCGCTGAGGGATTACGCGCACTTCGTGGACGCCTGCTTCGGACCATTCTCTGTGCAGATCGCTAAGGTGACTCTTACAAACAGTCATACACTTGTATGGAAGCTGTCCAGTGGGCTAGCAAAGTGAAGGCGGCTATAGATCGGTTGCTGCGGGATTACGCGCACTTTGTCGACGCTTGCTTCGGACCGTTGTTTGTGCAGATCGCTAAGGTGACTCATACACACAGTCATACACACTCGTATGGAAGCTGTCCAGTGGGCTAGTAAAGTGATGGCAGCTATAGATCGGCCGCTGCTACTACGCGCACTTCGTCTTTGCAGATTGCTAAGATGACAAACGTAAACTCACACCAAGACATAATTTACATATACCTACAGACAAACACAACAGCCCCCTGATTACGTAACTCTGTTGCTAACAATTCTCGTTTAAAATTAATTGAAACCGTTTGAAAGTATTGAAATTTGACAGTTTCATTTATAATGCAGCGGCCAGACTATCGCGCTGTCGCGAAGCTTTTCGTTGTCGTGATGTACATTTAGAAACTAAGAGTCAAGGGATTAAAGTTTATTTTAATGAAATCCCTTTAATTTATTTCCTAGTGAGTGAAACTAAACTCTAATTCCTTAAATCAATGTTTCTAATTGTACAACACGACAGCGATAAGCTTCGCGACAGCGCGATAGTCTGGCCGCAGAATTAGCAAAGTGCTGTTAGAGCACTCTGTTCCCATTTGCTAAATCAGCCCTCTTAGTGTAGGAAAGGAAGGAAGGTAGTGGACCCCCACAGTAAATCCTCAGTAGACGAAACTTTACAGTATGATAAAGTATCATAAATGAAACATATTTGTTAAATTATCAAAATCGTTTTTTTTTTTTGGATATTTGTTCTGGTTCATACTACCTATATTACATTACATGCCTGCAAAGTTTCATCGACTGAGGATTTGATGTTGGGGTCTCCATACAAAATACAAATACAAAATGCTTTTCCTACACTACTCTGGTTTTAAATATTACTTTGTGTCTTTGGTAAACAACTATGTTTACAGTTACTTAACAGTTTACAGTTACTCGCTATAATTTAGTTTACGGTCGTTTGTAACACTAACAGCACTAACACTCAAGAGCCGCCTGCCATACATGTCCCCATTTCCTACCTCTAATATTGGTTTCAATTTATTAATCTCTTTGATTCTTGTCGGCCAGCTTATCAAACGCTTCACCTTGTTGAACAGACGGGTTCCTACAAGCAGCTAGAGAAGGAATGCTCCGATCTAACGATGTCGCTCCGTGAGAAAGTGTCGCTGCGCCGCCGGGAACTGACGCTGGGACTCAGCGACTCGGCGCGGGCGCGAGTGCGGATGACCACGCACGACCTTAGGGTAAGTGTGGTATAAGGTGGCTAATATTGCAAAATTGTGACACTAATAAAACGGAGAAGGAATGCTCCGATCTAACGATGTCGCTCCGTGAGAAAGTGTCGCTGCGCCGCCGGGAACTGACGCTGGGACTCAGCGACTCGGCGCGGGCGCGAGTGCGGATGACCACGCACGACCTTAGGGTAAGTGTGGTATAAGGTGGCTAATATTGCAAAATTGTGACACTAATAAAACGGAGGAGGAATGCTCCGATCTAACGATGTCGCTCCGATCTAACCATGTCGCTCCGATCTAACCATGTCGCTCCGATCTAACGATGTCGCTCCGATCTAACCATGTCGCTCCGATCTAACGATGTCGCTCCGATCTAACGATGTCGCTCCGTCGCGCAAGACGAAGTATTTTTAAAGCGTCCAGTTTTTTGTTGTACGTAGTGTCTATGTTCACGTGTTTTCCTGAACGGTGCGGCCGCGGGTGGCTTACTGTGGACAGTCTACAAATTAGTACATTTAAAACTAACAATGCCGTTCAGTTGTCAGTTGTAATTACTTAATTTGTAGATTGCCTGCGCTAAGCCATTCGTTCTGAGCGGTTCTTCTGTCTTGTCCATATTTTGTGGTAGTGTGGTACACGTTTGATGTGATATGTTGTCGTGTGCGTAGCGCGCGGTACAAGCGGCAGCGGCGGAGCTCTCTCGAGTGTTGGGCGGCGCGGGGCCGGGCGGGGCGGCGCGCGGCGACGAGTGGTGGGCGGCGCGCGGGCTCGAGCCGCACGACTGGCACGCGCTCGCCGCCAACATGCTCGTCGAGGTGTGTGTGTGTGTGTGTATGTAGCGGCGACGAGTGGTGCATATATAACTGCATTTATCACTGTCGTCAATCTTAACTACTTCTTTGAATGGAGTATCCGTAAAGAAACAATAATTTAAGTTTATTTACAAATAAGTCTCTTTTTCTTAACATATTTTGTTACCTACAGGTGTTCGACGCAGAAGTGTTGGTGGCGTTGGAAGAGGGCGAAGCCCGAGTGCCTTTAGAAGCGGGCGAGGGCGCGCGCACGTGGGCCGCGCGCTGCGGCCGCGACCACGCGCCGCCCGACGTGCTCGCCGAGCGCGACGACTGGCGCCCCGACGCCGGTGCGTACGTCTTCAAACTACGGCCCCAGGGGCCGGGTCCGGCCCGCGAGCACCATCAATCCGGCCCGCGAAAGCATTCCGGATCATACCAACAATACTGTAATTTACAGTATGTTGGTACGAAGATAGCTAGAATCTGGCCCTTGGTGGAGTTCTTCATCTTCTTCATGGTGGAGTTAGTCTGGCCCTTATGCTAAAAAGTTTGGAGATGGGGACCCATGGTTTATATCATAAATATTATATAGGTACTAGCTTCTGCCCGCGACTTCGTCCGCGTGGAGAGAAAATCCTTAGGGAACCTTCAACCAGGATCTGACCAGCCATTTTTACGCATTACGGCTTCTCGTCCCCGTCCCCGTCCCCGTCCCCGTCCCCGTCCCCGTCCCAGTCCCCGTCCCCGTCCCCGTCCCCGTCCCTGTCCCCTAATAAATACCTGGATAATAATAATAATATAAAGTTTATTGTTCACTCGATTTACAAATTTAGACATTAGCTTATTATATACAGGCTGTAGACTTGTGGATGTGCATGTCCAAGTCCAATCATGGCCACCGTGTTGTTGGACTTCAAAATAAATGTCATTTTCGCAACCACCATCCCATGAAACCTCAAGAACGACATCCACATCGATTTTCATATTTACTTACCATTTACACCTTAAGGGAGGATTTTCAAAATAACAAAATATGTGTTTGCCTATTTATTTTTAGACATGCTCCTACGAATTTTAAAGTTGTAATGTCTATTTTATATTATTTTTCCATACAAAATTTAAACCCTATTTTCACCCCTTTAGGGGTTAAATCATGTCCACCGTGTTGGACTTCAAAATAAATCTCATTTTCGCAATCACCATCCCATAAAACCTCAAGAACGACATCCATATTGATTTTTATGTTTACTCACCCATTTACCCCTATGTGGTTGATTGTCAAAATTACAAAATATATGTTTGCCTATTTATTTTTAGATGTGCTCCAACGAAGTTTAAAGTTGTAATGTCTATTTTATATTATTTTTTCATACAAAATTTGAACCCCATTTGCACCCCTTTAGGGGTCAAATCATGTCCACCGTGGACTTCAAAATAAATGTCATGTTTGCAATCGTCATCCCCGAAAACCCCAATAACGACATCCATATTTATTTTTGGGGTTTTTTTACCCCTTTTCACCCCCATTTCATCCCAATAGGGGTTCAAATACTAACAATATACGTTGCGTTAGATGTCTATCCATAAGCCTTAATTATAAATTTAGCGATTTTTACTTCGAAAATAAAGGATTTTCTTCAATTCACAACTTCATCCCCCTTTTGACCCCTTCGGGGGTAGAATTTTGAAAAACGCTGAGATCCGTATTTATTTATTTTCAATGGTCAGTCTAAACACAAAATTTGAAGATCCTAGCTTCAAAACTGAGGGACTTTCATACAAACTTTGATCCCCTTTTTTACCCTCTTAGGGGGTGAATTTTGAAAAACCCTTTCTTAGTGCACCCCTAGACCTCATAAGGAACCTACGTGCCAAATTTGAAGTCTCTAGACCCAGCGGTTTGGGCTGTGCGTTGATAGATCAGTCAGTCAGTCAGTCAGTCAGTCATTCAGTTTACGATTTTATAAATATAGAAGATATAAGGCATGGCTCACTCAGCAGTTAAGGTACTCTCGGCCGCCGCACCACTCGGTGAGGTTAATGCTAGTAGGTTGCCACTCGATTCATCATTCGTGCGTTACTGTACTATTTTTCTGTAATATGACTGAGTGTATGTTGCGTTGCAGGCGTGTGGGGAGAGTGGGGTGGCACGGCGATGCCGCGCGTGGCGGCGCCGGCGCTGGAGGTGGGCGCCTTCAGCCCGCGCGCCCCGCACCACCCGCCCGTACCCCCGCCGCCCGCCGTCGCCCTAGTGCTGCACAACAGGTACTACATTACCACAGAATAGATATAAGTGGGTACTACCGTACAGAAAGGACACTCCGCCCCGCCCCACAATCAACTACCTCACCCCACTCCGCGAGTTCGTGTGCCGAATCGTATGCTCGTTTAGTCGTGTTCGTCAAATGTCAACTTATTTTGATATTCAAAGCAATGCGTCGTAACTTTATTAACTAAAAAATCGAATTATGAATTGAACGCCGCTCATACAGTACAAAGTGCACGGTAGACTTGCGTCACAGTTGCGCGTGTACAAAAACGTCATATGACGTCATCTGTTTAAAATAGCGCGGTTGTATGGAGTGTCTGGGGTGTTGAAGGCGCCCGCCTTCAACAAATCAAAACATTTTATTCAAACAAAACAGATTGCCCGCGCGCAAGTGCCGCCGCCCACAACGATTCTAGTATAATAGTTAATTAAGATTAATTTCATATTTCACTATCAACAGAGAGTCGGACAATCCAGTGCCACTAGACTCGGAACTGTGCGTGGAAATACTGAAAACGTTAGAGGACGCGCCCGACTGCGACGACCGGAGAGGTAACTATGCGTTCAGTAAATTAACACCAATTTATATGAAGTCCAAGTTTTTCTCTGTTATAGACACTTGGATGGAAAACTTGCCAATAAATCTTCTAAGAGATTAGCGTTTTTATTTAGTTATTCTGCTCTGTTGTTACACAAATTTCGATAAATTTTCTTAGTACATTCATTCATTCATCACGAAACTGAATGAATCATTGTTCAAAAAATAGAACAGAGTCCCTTTTTAATTGTTATGTAAACAATCACTCTTCAAACATCCTGAGAAGTTTATAAAAACGTCATTTTCAACACACTTGCTCGTAAATACATCGCTTTTAAGGCCATAAACCGAGCTATAACAAACGCGTGCAATAATATATAAAACACTAGTACGTAATAGAATTAACTCCTTCAAAGTTAAATTAGTACCTTACTGCAAGTTCTATGCGAGTAAACAGAGCATTCCCAATTTAGCCGGGTAATATAGCTTTTTTTTTTTATAACAACAAAGAGGTTGTATGCTGCTGAAAATTCATATAAATATTTGGAATTAATAAATGTGTAAGTCCTTAATTAAGTCAAACAAATATTTATTATTATCAAATTATTCATAATTCACAATATTTTGTTATAAAATATTAAAATATTTGCATTTTATCACTTAAAATTATAATTTTGAAGTAGGACGTATGCTCACTCACCCCTTTGTTCGCAAAATATTCTTGCGTTTGGCGTATAAAAAAAACAAAAAAAACCTGCGCGCCTTTTTCCATAATTATCATATTTTGTTTTTGTCGTATTTGTTGCTGTGTGGTAAATTACTTTGTTTTTTCCTCGCAAATGTGTTGAAAAACGTCGTATGAAACTCGTGAGCTCTTGCTTATTGCACACTCGGCTGAGTTACCCCCCTCGCCTGCGGCTCGGGCTGCAACCCACAGCCTTGTGTGCAATGAGCAACCTAAGCTAACTTGTCTCATAATGTACTATTAATTTATTTAATTTCGGACTGCACCAACCAACAGCTACTGTAACATAATACAAAACTTAAATAGTAACAGAAAGCCAATTATAGGTCATCACAAATATAAAGGAAAATACATATAACGAGCACTATCTTAATAATTAATTATCTTACAGTTATACAATTAGGTCGCATTGAACAAACTGAGACTCATAATACGCTTGATCGAAGCTTCACTTGTCGCAAAGAGATCCAAGTCCGCCTGACGCGTTGCCGAGTTAAAGCTATTACACGCACGACATAAATAATAACAATCATAAATCATCAATAATAATCAGTAATCGTCCTTATATTTATGTCAGAGTGCGTAGAACGGTACCGCGGTGGCGGCAGCGACGAAGGCACCAGCAGCAGCTCGCGCGCCAGCGACGACTCGCCCACGGACGTGGACCAACCGCCGCACCAGGAACTGTGCAGGTAAACACTAATACTCCTCCTCAAACCTGACACTAGACATTCCTAAGCACTCTACCGACTTTGTTTCATACTCCTTCTCTGGCCATGCTGTCCGTTTATGGAACGCTCTTCCCGAGGGTATCAGAAAGGCTCAGACTCTGAGGTCCTTTGGCGATCGAGTCAGAACTCATTTCCTTTCCTCTGCTCATAATCTATAATATTATAGAATAGAATAGAATAGAAAAACGTTTATTAACAACACACAATAGGATTAAGTAGAGAAAACAAAATATAGGTAGGTTACACATTTACACAGAACAGAAGAGGGATAAAAAGGATAACAAAGTGTGCTGCTAAAAGGCCCTGTCTCATTATATTATCTAATTCTCTTCTCTATCTTTATTTATCTTCTAGCATATATTCATTATCTATATTTATCCTCTACTATGCACCCATTCCCCTTTCTCCTATTTATTTTTTCTCTTTCACTCAAGTCGGTGTGAATCGTAATTTATTGTATTTACCGCTCTCCTTAGGTGAGGCCTATACCCATCAGTGGGTGTCGTGCGGCTGATGACCGTTCGAATCTGCATTAATTCCATATTACAGAGTGTCCCCCCGCACGGAGCGCGCGGCGTGCCGCTGGACGCTGACGGGGCGCGGCGTGCGCCTGCGCGCCGACCTCGCCAGCCCCGAGGACGTCACGCTCGACGCCGACCGCCACGTGGGCACCTCCGTGTGAACCTTACTGCCCGCACGTGAGGTCCGATATCGCGCCGACCCTGCCACTTTTACACAAGCTCCAATATCGCGCGTCTCCTTCAGGCGTGCGCCTGCGCGCCGACCTCGCCAGCCCCGAGGACGTCACGCTCGACGCCGACCGCCACGTGGGCACCTCCGTGTGAACCTTACTGCCCGCACGTGAGGCCCGATATCGCGCCGACCCTGCCACTTTTACACAAGCTCCAATATCGCGCGTCTCCTTCAGGCGTGCGCCTGCGCGCCGACCTCGCCAGCCCCGAGGACGTCACGCTCGACGCCGACCGCCACGTGGGCACCTCCGCGTGTACCACCCACATAAGATCCAATATTGCGCAGTTTCTGTACAGACGTCACCGTCGTCCTGATCCATTCATTATCCCACACACTCCTTACAGACGTCCATGTCCTTACTAAATGCCAATACCCAATCGTACAATGTGTTAAATGATTTAATATGTTGTATGTGTGACTTACTTAATAGCGTAGACGGGCATTTTCACTTTAAATGGTGCAGGCTGTTCTTCGGTTGTCCCATGACAACAAATCGATCTAGAAAATATATTTTAACATATTCTTTAAGGAAAAGCATAATACACTGAAGGTTTATTCATAATCTGTATTGTTTTGGGTTTTGGCTCCTGAAAGAATACAGTTTCTATTTTATTTTAATTAAAAATGAATTGATATTGTGTAGTTTTATGATGTCCCAACGACAGTTTGCCTCTTTGAATTTAATTTTGTGAAGATTCTTACGACACGGCTTGCATAGCGGGAATTTATTTCCATTGTTAGATAGTTATTTAAGCATTTACACTAAGTATTTCACATCAGTTAGTAAATAAAATAATTAAATAAATAAATAAAAAGCTTGTCTTACGAATTCGCGGCTACTGGACATGTCTGTTTAGTCACGGGCTTTTTACTATTAAAATATTAATTTAACGGGCAAACTTGGTCTTCATGGCAACCCCGAGTACAAATGCCAAAGATAAAACGCCATTTTGAAGTTAATAACGAAAGGTGTGTCCAGTTATGCGACGGTATCAAGTCACTAAAATTTTGGTCAGAAAAAATGTATAGTGGTTAGTAACGGTTTTTTATTATTAACAGAAGGTTTATCCATATTTTTTCTTGAGCTTTATATAATTTAAACCATGTTGAAGGCATATAAATAGCATTTGGAAGGTTTATGACAATAATTTTTGAGTATTTAATTTTACTTTAAAAAACGAGCTAAATACGTCACGTCCTGTTAGCAACCGTTTGATCCGTTACTATAGCACGGACAAAATGTTACAAAACGGACATGTAAAGCATAGTACTCAATAACTAAAAAAAACTATTATTAATTATGTTATTAATTCTAATTTTATGATGATATCGGATTGGTAGTACCCAGATTATTTTATTTACAGGTAGTTAGTGATGAAATCACTCAAAATGGGGACATAATACGGAGGTATCTCACTCATTAGAACAACGAATTAATTGTAAGAATTTAACCTCACAGGGTGTACTAGTCTTAATAATTATGTTTCGTCACGTCACATGTCCATTTAGTAACTTTCCCAACAAATTCTAAACTTCTTTCTTAAAAAAATAATTAATTATTCCGTCTAAATAACTAATTAATATATTGTAAACTATATAAATAACTACAATTAAGATTCTATTTTAATTTTATCATTTCTTGTATGATCAAAAAAGTTATGCGACAAATAAAGCTTGCATTTGGCCAGTATGTTACGAAACTGACCATATTGTTGAATTTTAAATAAAATGATGTACTAATTGCCCAATTATTAATATTTCATTTCTTTAATTACGTAATTAAAACTCATTAATAAGCATTTTATAATTTTATTTCCAGCAGTTGAATTTTTATCGCGATTTGATTTTTGTTACTAACAGGACCAATTTTTCCTAATGTACTTCGAAAATATTAAATTAAGACATAAATACACATTTCTGCCTAGTCCTTCTATATAAATCATATAAATAATAATATTCTTTACAATTATTCATAGGTTTAATGTTTTAAAACGGTAATGATTTTTTTAAGGGGGAAAAAATTACCTGCACCATTTAAAGTGAAAATGCCCCCACATCAGTCAATTTCTGTATTGTTCTTGAAACTGTTGGACAGAGTATTATATTTGCTGCTCAGCGAAAGCTAAAGTGCTCGTGTCATGCTATGCTACGGGTACCTAGGTGGCGGTGAAGAAAAAACATGTCACTTGGTTATCACATTTGTATTTAAACTTTGATCACAAACTTTTAATACTAATGTATCGTCACATTATTAAACAGAGAATATATTAAGGAGCATTAAAGGGGATTTATTTAGAACAAAGCCAAGACTTACACCAGCCGTCGGCCATCGTGGTTAGGGAAGGAAGACAGCGAACCACAGACAATCTGACAAAGGTTTTTAAAAGTGACCATAGATTATGATACCTAATTAAAGCGTACCGTAGACGGAACGATGTTCCAACAGAAACGATTGAAACATGTACAGACAACGGCACGTCAGACTATACATGTTGACCTTGCTACCGCGCTAGTAACTTCAACAATAACTTACTTGTTAAAGGGGTGGTATAGTAGAGATCGGCTGAGGCTATAACGTCCGACGGGCTATAACACAGCGTGTAGCGTTTATTTTGGTAATCGATATCTTCAGATTTGTCATGACTCGGCTCAGGTATATTCATAAGTATGATAGCGTCCATTGAAACAATTATTCGCTATAAAGTGTACGATATAAAAAAATGTATTTTTCCTCGATAGGCATTTCAAATGTTGTTTAAGGACACGGTGAATCGTCGCTTCGTAGTTTACTATTAGCCTTAATACAAATGATAACTATAGCAGCTATTTTCGAACTTATAGAATAGGTTTCCTTTTTATTATAACTAGAAGCGCAAGCGTGTTATAGGTAAGTAATAAGATATTATAAACAAGTAATAATAATAATAAAAAAGGCCAGATAACACAATTGTGTCATAAAGATGTTGATGAATAGACAAACAAATGTCATTTATATTAACGAGCCAGATCTTTTGCGAGCAAAACCATTTTAAAGTTCCAAAAATAATGCATAATAATATATATTATTAAAGAAACGGTATTTCTAAGGGTATGATGGGCCTAATGAAAAAGTTAATTGAGATTTTGTAGATTTAGATGTAATGTTATGGTACAAGCGTCGTTTTGCATTGACGACTTGTTAATATAAGAATACTTGGTGGAATTGAAAAGGCTTGGATGCATACCTCGGTTCAAGTGCACTTTTATCAAACAACGATAGTGCGTATTGAAAAGAGATAAGGTCGAAAGTTGTTTGATTTAGGTTAAGCTTAGCCTTCAGGTATTTAGATTTTAGCACATTGATTATTGGCATTTAAAAAAGATCTCTTGATGAAATTCTGTCTTCTTTTTGCAGTTAAATTATTATAATAAATATCATCGTAGCACAAAATGATTTTTAATAGTGTTACGGTACACAGAAGTAATGTTAGGGAAATAAATTATTTATCGAAAACGGCATTTATTTTTTTATAATGAACTTTGAGCTAAATCTAGTGCCATCTTTCTTGTATTGTATTATAGTCCGGTCGACAAGTCGCAAGAAGTGGAGTTGGGTAGAAAAAGGTCGGAATTTAATTAAACTTGGAGATGTTGTTCAGGGATGGTTAATTAACATTTTGTCAAGTTTTGGACCTCGAGGACCCTGTGCAAAAAGAGGAGGGGGGGGAGAACTGCAAAAATCTCGACCTTTCGTCAGTTTTTCGTCAATTACCGTTTTTCCTTACATCCTACGACAAAAGCGTTCAAAAACATTTTGTAGTACGTGAAATTATCTACAATTTGAGTACTCACATATGTCTGCATGTCAATTCCTTACTGAGATATGGCGCTTCGCAGAAAATATTTTTTTCCGAAATTCAGTAAAAATACCTCAAAAAAACAAGGGACGCTGCCAATTACCACTCCCTCCGCACTTACCAGCAAGTACAAGCGTGGTTAGGTAATGAACTTCGCCCATCAGTTTGGGGCTGGAGCCTAACCACGCGAGGGGTACTACCAATCACCACAACGAAAAATGCTGCGCCAGATAACATCCTCCAAATTGTTTCCTGCAAGTGCAGCAAAGGCTGTAGCACCGGAGCTTGCAGCTGCAAGAAAGCAGGTCTTAGATGCTCAGCTATGTGCAAGTACTGCACAGGCCACTCCTGCAAAAACGCCCCTGCAACTGATTTGAACGAGGAGGACTCGTCAGACATAATCGACGAATACGACGACGGCGAGGACGTCCTTAACAGCCTGATTGTGTCCTGCACAACGAGCAATTAGAAGCAGAACCAACGGCTAAAAAATCTCGACAGGAACTGTAATGAGTACAAATGCGTACCTACTATGTATGAGAGACCTTTCAACAATATCTCTGTTGCCTTGTAAACTTTGTCAAAACCTTAATTTTGTTAATATCATTAATTTTGTTTACGAAAGGACTACGTCTATTTTTACCTACCCTGGAACAATTATGTAGTGGAGGGAAGGAGAGGGAGAGGGAATATCGGTCTAAAAAGTAACTAATGTCAATACCAATATTACCGACATGATATAATATGGTTGATATGAAATTACAGTAGAAAATAAGCTTTTGAGAATTGGGGTTAGGTGGGGAAGGTTTTTTAAGGTATTTTTAGCGAATTTCGGAAAATAATATTTTCTGCGAAGCGCCATATCTCAGTAAGGAATTGACATACAGACATATGTGAGTACTCAAATTGTAGATAATTTCACGGACTACAAAATGTTTCTGAACGCTTTTGTCGTAGGATGTAAGGAAAAAAGGTAATTGACGAAAAACTGACGAAAGGTCGAGATTTTTGCAGTTCTTTTTGCACAGGGTCCTCGAGGTCCAAAACTTGACAAAATGTTAATTAACCATCCCTGAACAACATCTCCAAGTTTTATTAAATTCCGACCTTTTTCTATCTGAAACCACCTGTCGTCTGGCCTATTTATTAGCTCTCCAAAAATAAATAATAGTCAAACATTTTAAATAAAATGTTCTAACTAATCAGGCCTATTTTTTGTGTAATCGACTTATTTTCTAATTTATTTTAAATTATTTCAAGACAATGTATTAAATAATCTCTATTTTGTGTTTTATGTTATGATACTTATGATGCAGTTTTAGATCTGAAAATATTGTTTTCTATTATCTAATAATTGAATGGGATTATAATAGAAATCGTCGCGTTGCCTGCATGAAATTATATTTTAACATTTTTTTTTTTAACTACGGCGAAAATTTCATTACAAGTTCATTACATGTCTTGTCAAAAAAGGGCGAATTCGCCGCGATTTTGGTTATATTGCTGTTGATATTTCACACGTCGCTGACATCGCTACAGTCCTAAGCGAACATTTTATAACGAATCGCGTCTCATTCGCGCGTTGCTCTGCCCCCTAGCCAAAGTAACATTTGCAAATTTTCGTTATCGTTTCGCTTCGAAACATGTATGGATTTGACGTCTTAATTTTCGATAGTTAACGAAACCTTATATCAATCCCATACATGTTTCGAAAGCGAAGCGATAACGAAGATTTGCAAATGTTACTTTGGCTAGGCCCTCAGGACAGGCAGAAAGTGCATAATGTATATTGTGCTGTTATTACTACTATTTTGTGTGAAAGTTTTAGGGATTTTTTAGCAATTTTTCATCAAGTACTTGCTGGTTTTGTTTTAAATCTAACATTGCTCTGAGAATAATGTTAACTTAATACAGATTAAAAATAATGTAAGGTGAAGCAAATAATGGAAACGATAACTGCCCCTAACAGATGTTGTGTGTGTGACTATTATACAAAATAATTTATAGGTGTAAGTCTGGTTTCTAAGATAAAGGTTAATGTTATTTTATTGTGCCTCAAAGAAAAAAACTTATTAATATACATTAAGTCTTTAAGTCTGCGCAGCTCAAAAAAGGATCCATTTCAATTTTCATTATTTGGTAATATTATATGATAATGTACTGTCTCCAAAACATTGCTTTATTAATTTAATTTAATGAAATGTATAAGTTACACTAGCTATGTACACATTTAAAATATGTACAGTCAGCGTCAAATTGATATAAGCGTCTAGAGTAGTCAAAATGATCTGAAAAACAAAAAACAATTTGATCTACGCAGTTAGAATCACCATATTGTTGTAAGCACACAAGGTGTTCAAAATATTTTAGCACTCATTGTTTCATATTTATATAAGCAGTCAGAGTGTTCAAAATTATCTTAGCAAACAAAGCTGTCAAAGTCATCTGTGAACAATGTAATATTGCATTATGCACAGATAACTTTGAGAGCCTATATCAATTTGACGCTGACTGTACACGAAATAATATGTATTCAAATCATAATTCTTTAAAACAGCACATTTCTACTCTAAATCTCATGATATCATGTCCATTGTATTTAGTGCTCACTAGCTTAGTGATCTGTGGTGCGCACTTATACTTGACATGTTATTTTGTTACCTTTAAAGTAGTTTATTTCGTGATTTGTTATAAATAACGAATTGGCATGGGATCAACAGCATGGCAAAAAGTTTTAAGCGTCTACTTGTAAGCTCTTAGATAGATCTCATTCCGCCATATTTTAAAACACGGCTTATATTATGATTGAAAATCTAGTAGTGACAAGGCATTTAAGGTTTGATAACAAAGGCGCCAGATTGGCTTCACCCCTTCACCCATAATATTGTATTAGTATTGTGAAAATGTCAGGGACAGGCCTCGTGTTGATTGAATGCGATCGCTAGTTTGCAAAAACCCGTAGAAATCGATCGCGAATCGAATGCCGTAATCGCGCGTACCTACGTACGATACGAACATAGACCAAGGGTGGAATTGCGTAAGGTAATCGTATTCATTTGACAGTTCATATCGTATTCCATCGGCTGCAATTTGTATGGGATGACAAATATTATGATACAATATGAACTGTCAAATGAATACGATTGACTTTACGCAATCACCTAGCTTATCCAGAAAGGGCATAGATAGCCTTAGATCTTGTCCAGAAAGGTTACACCCGATGTTGGTTACATTGTTGTTAATATTTCACACGATGCTGACGTCGCATCGCGTCTCATTCGCGTCTAATGAATGAAGGCGACGCGCTACGCTACAATCCGCGTTTTGCAATATGACGGAATGTATAGGTATATACTTGAATCACTTTATGTCCCGGTGTGACCGGGAAACAAATATCTTTATTATTATAATAAATCTCCGATTTATTGCATTTCCTAGATTAGAGATTAATGTTGTTGCAATATGTAAGAGACCATGACAGTAAGCTTTAGATATACTAGGTTAGGCTAGAGTATTTATTAAGAGGCTGAGGCACTTCTATTGCAATGTTGATGTGTACGGTCGGCAACAGAAATGGCTGAACATTGAAGTACAATTTATCACACGGTTACGCGTGTTTAGTATTTTACAATCCTTACTAATATTATAAATACGTAATGGACCCCCTAAACGATCAAAATTGCTTGTCAAGCATTTACATTGCATCGGCTTGTCAATCACATTTTCATCGTCTAGGAGCGATGCTTGACAAGCAGCACAGGATTACCATGGCCAATCAAAAGTAGGCCACGCTCCCAAATGGTAAAGCAGTTTTGATCGTTTAGGGGGTCCATAAGTAAGTTGGTTTATTTGTTACGCCTTCGCGTCTGAACTACTCAAATGATCATGAAATTTTGCATTTACGTTGTCAGCAGGGGTACGGTCAACAATAAAAGTCGCTTAACACTTTAGTACTTTTTCTTAGCAACTTTTTTTATTAATGTTTCTAACTGTGAGACTTTGTCAAAAACATAGCCCTCTTGCAGTCGAGTAAAAAAGCTGCCAAGTCATAGTACTAAAGTGATTCATACCTTTAAACGGGGGGTCAAGTCTGCTAATGTTTTCGTCAAAATCGTAGTTCAATGGTGTTTGAATGGTAATGCTTTTTGTCACAGTTCTTGTTTCTTAAACCCAAAATCGAGACACAATGTGGTTCCGTTATGAGTTTAAGAAACGCAATGTGTTTCGGTTTTGGGTTTCAGAAACAAGAACTGTGTCAAAAAGCATTACCATTAAAACACCATTGAACTACGATTTTGACGAAAACATTAGCAGACTTGACCCCCAGGATACCTTTCATCCAAAATAAAGTGATGACTTAAGTGTTCAGCTTCTTCCGAGGCCGAATGTATAGTGACGTCGTGATACTTACCTATGTTTTAAAACGGGAATTAAATTACTATAGTTTTTATAAAAAAGTGTTTAAATAACGCATTATGTAAAGCCATCAATTACTTCACTGGCCAGAATCGTCATAATTATAAATAGGTACTAAATAAATATAATTTCATATAATGTACTAATGTACCTACTGCCTAAATACTATTTATTTTCTTAAACCAATTATTTAAAGTTCTATATTATCATTTAAGTTGACGTTCTATGTATTTATTTACAATAAAATATTGTAAATAGACCTAAGAATTAAAATTAAGAAGCAGTACGTACGCCCTAAGTACCGTTTCTTTTATGGGCCGCAGCTGAGTCTGTTTATCCTTGCTTGTCTTATTTAGTAAACGGTTCTTGACAGTTGTCATACGTATTTTATACTTAAAAATAAGTTAGTAACTTTAATTAAATTGTTATAAATTAGTAACAATTTCTTTCTTTATCTATGTGTTGAAATGAAAATGTTTTTGTTGTATTTTATAAATTATTATTTCAATAAAGAGTTGGGTCAAGATTGTTTACCAAATAAGACAAGTAAATTTTTTAATGCATGAATTTATTCATGGATTTAATATATTTTGAAACATTGTCATACAGTACGGGCCTAAATAGTTTATTGATAATTGTATTTGTTTACCAAACCAGTCACTAGCGTGGCTCCTCTATCCGTATGCACTTTGTGTTCTTTATTTTTAAACGAAGGCCTTAAAAATTATAGCCCAGAACGGGGAAGCCCTTTTTATCTTTAGTTAGGATCATCACACTTGCTCATCTTTAGTTATATTTTTGTGTAAAACCGACCTAGTCCTAAGAATGTCACAAAATAACGTTATATAATTTTATTACTTACTAACTATATTATTACTGTTATTTAACTGACCTGTTAGTGCATTAAGAATTAAGATCAATTTTATTTTACCAAAGGTATCTATAATTTTATGAGCGTTCATGGTGACGCTTGATTTGATTAAGAGGATTGTCAAGCAAACGGTCTCCATACAAACGGCGATAACGTTTCCCACCCTCTAAATCTTAATCTACAGCAATGAATTTTTGGTATGTTTTTGAAATGCCTAAAAACTAGGGCTGCACGTTTTGATTTTTTAAATATTCATTGTACTTATATTTGAAAATATTGGCACTTCTGTGTTTTGTATGAAATCACTTAAATGCAAATATTTCGAAATCTATTTTAGATATTTAAAAAATCAAAACGTACAGCCCTAGTATTTAGGCATTTCAAAAACATACCAAAAATTAATTACTGTAGGTTAAGTTTAGAGGGTGGGAAACGTTATCGCCGTTTGTATGGAGACCGTTTGCTTGACAATCCTCTTAATAAGTGCTCGTTTACAGAGACGTGCGTGCGGCCGGCGGGCGGCGCGGCGCCGCGGGGCGCGACGCGACGATGCCATCCGTGTAAAATCGCTTCTCCGTAAACGCTCTAATACAACGCCACGTGTTTGAATTTACGTAGTGCGGGCAGCGCCGCCCCGCGGCTCCGTAAACGAGCACTTATGGCGTACTCGAATCACAATATTTCCTCTTGTTATGAAGTAAACAGAATGACTTATTTTTCCGAGCTTTGATTTATGAAGTAGCTCGTTTTTTAAAACATAGTATAACCATCGATTGGAAATATTTCCTACTCATCTTATGTTATGAATCTCGAACATGTTCTCGTTAGGTTCTGTTTGTTCAGACGGAGCAGCAAAACGCTTTGGAATTTTTAGATGAAAATATTTAAATAACAACCTTTTCCAACCCAAATAGAGCTGCATTTAGAATGCAAAAATATATTATGTTGACGTCGCCAATTCACTAGGTATACTAATTTCAGCTATACTGAAAAATACGGTTGATATTTAAATATTGTTCACAAAGCGCTCGAGCTGACTCTTATAACACCATTTTGTACCTTATCAGATATTTGTTGAATAGCATGAAGTTACCCCGCCATTCAGCATTTTATATTTTATGAACAATTATTTAGTTAAAAGGCCTCCGTTTCACTGGTTCCAGTTTGCACTATCTTTTGTTTGACTGAATTTAAAAATGAAAGAAATCATCTTGAAGTTAGTTAATTGTTTGTAATTACTTATCCGGAACATACGAAACAGACATTAATTATTGTTGTTAAATTACTTTGTTTTTGGCTCTTTTCGTTGATCCGTCCTCTCCATTACTAATCGTGTGAATTCGTGTCTGTGTTACTAAACTGAACTTTACAAAGATGTGCAGGACACGTCACTATTTTTTTGTATTTTCACTTTAATGTGAATGCAAGTTGTGGATTCTTTTAAATCCACCATAAAATGGTACATCAAGTACTCAAAAGTAAAATGCAATATTGTGAGTCTTATTTATTAAAGATTTTAATCGATAGTTTTGTTTTTTATTTACTACCTGCCGTCACACGGCAATTGTATAACGTTTTAAAACAGTCCTTTAGGACCATAATGACCACTTCTTAAAAAATGACCCACATCCCAGATCGTCCACTTCCCATAATGACTATTCCCAAAACGACCACTTCCCATAACAACCACTTCCCAATATGTCCATTTCCCTTTTGGGACCACTTTTCAGGCTACATGTAAAAAGCTTTTTAGTAAATGCATGCTGTGCTTACTTCGAGTAGGGTAAATCCTAGTAAGTTAGTTTTTAATAAGTTATTGTTAGCATAGACAAAATAGATTATACCCAGTTTAGTAAGCCAAATAAAAAAAGGCTACAATTTGAAAGTGGTATAAATACTTGCTTGTATGTACATATAGGTTTGTTTGTGTGTTGTATTGTGTAGCACAATAACATTCTACAACAGTGTGTAACATTTTGCTATATGTTTTAAACGCTCTCCCATTGGTTCCACTCATTGTACAACATTTTGTAACCATCAGGTTGGGTCCTTTCGAGGAAGCTTCATCACTGATCGACTTCATTGAATGAAACTGTCTAGGTGACAGGAGTAGGAGGTAGGTACACTGCAAACGAAGCGCGCGAGCAAGCAGCCTTACCACTAACGTCCCGCTGTCGCTCGGGTGATGTTATATAACTAAAGTTTTAATTTGTTACATCATGTAATTAGTTGAATAATATTTTGTTACAGTTGTATAACATCATTTTCAACACACCTGCTCGTAAAGTGAGCCCTAATACATCGCTTTTAGGGCCATAAACCGAGCTATAACAAACGCGTGCAATAATGTATAAAATAGTTATAGAATTAACCCTACAAAGTTAAATTAGTACCATAGGTACCTACTGCAAGTTCTATGCGAGTAAACAGAGCATTCCCAATTTAGCCGGGTAATAGTTTTTTTTAACAACAAAGAGGTTTTATGCTGCTGAAAGTTCATATACATTTTTCGGACTACATTAATGTGAAAGTCCTTAAAAAAAAAATTATTATGATCAAATTATTCATAAATATTTTGTTATAAAATATTTGCATTTTATCACTTAAAATTATAATTATGAAGAAGGCTGTATGCTCACTCACCCCTTTGATCGCAAAATATTCTTTGCGTTGGGCGTGTGAAAAAAACAAAAAAAAACCTGCGCGCCTTTTCCCATATAATTATCATATTTTGTTATTGTCGTATTTGTTGCTGTGTGGTAAATTTATTTTGATTTTCCTCGCAAATGTGTTAAAAAACGTCGTATGAAACTCGTGAGCTCTTGCTTATTGCACACTCGGCTGAGTTACGCCCTCGCCTGCGGCTCGGGCTGCAACCCACAGCCTTGTGTGCAATGAGCAATCTAAGCTAATTTGCCTCATAATGTACCTACTATAATAATTTATATCTTTTGTTACAATTTGTTAAAGACAACAAATGTTATGCAACATTGTATAACGTTATGCAACTGCTGGTGTGGGCTGGGAGCAACTGTAGCGATTGTGTGTAGTGTAGCCTTCTTTGGTGTGGCGAAAGGTGTTTGGATGAAGTTTCATAGATTATCTCTTTACAAACTTTGGACAGATTGTCTCCATAAAATATTATGTGGATTAATTTAATGTTTACAAGGAAGTTAAGTAAAATAAAACACCTTTAATTATTGAATGGAATTTAAAATTTATTAAACCTACCTATCTAGTAATAATAATTATAATCTTCACATATGTTACACGTTTGTATCACATGGATTTGAAAATTATATTTTGTTATATAAAATACCTACTATGATATTAAAAGCTTGAATGCATATTTCGTAGTAATAAATATAAAAATTGAAAACATAATTCATTTGATCTTCTCGAGCGACTGTAGGCGCACACAAATTGGTTTTCTACTACAATTAACTATTTCTACTTTAACAATAATAATTAGAAAAAATTTGTTGGACCTACCTACCTAAAGATTAAATAATTGAAAAATTATAATAATTAAAATATTTAAAAAGGGGTGGTTATTATGCATATGCAAAAACGTGAAAGCTTTAAAACAGAATTGGTCCTAAGTAAATTAACTAACATAAAATGCAAACTGTAAAATGGGTTATAAATGTTGATTAAAATGATCGCTAAACACGAAATAAAGTAAATCAACAACAAGAGCCACCACGCCAGTCGCCACCTCCGCCCGCGCCCGCCGTCGCGGCGACACTGGTACACACAGCTATACGATGCGATTAAATTGACAATATACAAATAAAGTGGCTAACTTCAGAGCGCTTGCGGTACAAAACGACGTATTTTACTCTATTGTCAATTTGCAGGTATTTAACGGTTAACATTTACTTTTACTTGGGTCTTAGACAACTTGTTTCGCCTAGTTATTACTTCACATCACTGACCTGAAAAAATTTATAGAGGTCAATGCTTCACATGAATCTCACCATACACCTTCATTCATTTATCCTTTTTAATTTCTCAATGAGTAAAGATTCTAGGGCAAATTAACTTAAAACACATGGCGGCTCTGCAATTTTCCATAACTCTGTCTATTGCACAAGCTTGGCGACGACCGGCTGGGTGAATCCGATAAGCGCGGTAGCGGCCGATCGGTTTTCTCTTACTAGTGACAAAGAGACATAGCTTCAGAATATTCGGTGCCTGACGGGCCAACACATAAATGCGATTAGACAAGCATTACTAACATCAAATAATTGATCAAAAGCAAGTAAGGCGTCTAAAACATCCGTTTTGTAGCCCTCTTTAGAATAATCTCGCAATGTTGGGCATATCTGTGTGGGGCAGATAGAAAGATAAAGGTGAAACAGGGCTACAAGTTTGATAACTAAGTACCAGTGCCGCCGGCTAAATAAAATTAGTCTACTGATTATTACAATCAAATACACATCGGCATCTATGGTTACAATCAAATACAGAATATCTCAATAAATTTACCAACAAAACTACACTCTCCATGTGATAAAGATTCTATATAAAAATAAATATGTCTCTAGTTACACATCTAAATTTAAAACGTTAGAAATACTAGCAAGCTATACTATCATATTATGAATATGCAATGACTACACAGTACATTTTGTATGCATTCGCGTTTTGAGACTACATTCCAATTTGTGACCTTCAAAAAGCGAACTGGTGCCAATTTTTTCAATTATTCCATTTTTGATCTGCAATGTCCGCCCCACGACCCGCTAACTCTCTTGATGCCACGATACTCACTCGTTTGATCACTCTTAACATTCTTAATTCATTTTCTTCCTAATAAACCTTCAATTTTTAACACAAAATGTGCCGTGTGGACATGGTAATAAAACCGACCTTCGCATGGCGCCACAAAGCAGGCGAGTCGGGACGACTACACGCTCAATCAATCAGGAGATTCTCGTAGCGATAAAAAGTATAATTTCAAATACACAGCTTTATTAAATAATCTCTTTCAGTAAGTATTTATAAAGGCTTTTGACACACAAAACGATCAGCGCGTTCTCATCATCCCGATTCGCAAGCTGTGTGCAGACAACTTTGATGGCTGTAATCTACCTGTTAATACTTGCTTGCTTTCATATTGTCTCCTCCGAATATGATTAATAGGCACTATGAGACTGAACCTACGAGTAACAGACACGAGGTCCGTCCGAAGAGCGAAGGGTCGCTAGGACTACTCGCTCATACCGTGGCGCTGGTGGATTGGATATTGCTATTGGTTACGATACACTTTGCAACTACACGCTTAAAATAATGTCCAATACAATTTGAAAACACTACTTAAATCTATGTTATATAACTAAGTTAAATTTGTTATTACTATTATCATTATACAGATACAAAAACATCCCAAGTTTTTCAAAATATATAAATATTATGTATTTATAGTAGTAAAATCGAAATAAATCTTTATATAAAATGCGATCGTTCTATATAGAAAATGTTCCGCCTTACGATATAGTCTCGATTCACATTGTAGCAAACTGCAATATTGACCCAAAAGATGGTACTCGTAAAGAAATCCGACAGAAAAAAAGATAAACTCAAATACGTGCGACACCTACCGGGCCACGCAACATTGTGATGCTTCACCTAGTGGTCTATTCTACTATTGCAGACCCTATTCATAAAATGTGCATCATAGCAATATTTTTGATTTTATTGGATGCTAGACTAATGATCGGTTATCATCTCAAGTAAAATACACAAAAATGCGATTCAATGAAAATATTCTACCTTCACCATAAACTAAGTCTAATGATTATTTGGGAATGTAAACTTAATAATTGTTCTAACATCTAGAAAAAAACAACTCAACCAGTACCTTCGTTTGTATCAATTAAAACAATAATAACGCTCCGTTTCTGGGCCCTGCTGTTACGAAAATAGAAAGATGTACAGTATAATGCACAGCTTTAGACTTCTTTATGAGAACGATACAGTATCTACCTGCTCATTATTGCTTACAATATTCGATATATCAGTATTGGTCCTTGTAGTGTAGTCGGGTGGCGAAAATCAAAAGTTGTGCTTTCTAAAACAGAAGGAAGCTTACGAGTCACACTTACTAGTACTAAGAATATATTTGTTATTAAAAAATGTAAAAAACGTAACAATAACAACTTCTGATTCAAGTTTGTTTGATTATTATAATTAGAAATTCTAACTTGAACATGCAAATCTGTATGAATATGAATATCCATTTAAAACTAAAACTACTTCAATCATAGAGCTAATGATATAATCGAGTCGGCCGTGCTTCCATCAATATCAGAGTTACAAATAAATAATTACTCTTTACTCTTAACTTTACACCGAAAATATCCAACTACTTAATTACAAATCTCAACACATCCGGACCATCAGTGAAAGCACGACCATAGCGAGTTCACGACGGCCGCGGCCGTGAACCTCATAAATATCTATTTTTATGCTCATATAAAGCAACATGACCAACCACTACTACATGAATCTAAAAAAACCCAAGAGTTTAACATCGAAAGCATAATATTCTCTTTATATTAATAAATCTTGTAGTGTGTAAACCATGCACTAAATATTAATATTTGTTATAAGAAAAATAGTTTTCAGATATAATTTCTGTAGTCATTCGTAACATCCGTACTGAATGATTATAATTTGATTGCGGCTTTGGTGTTATAGGTAGTATCTAATAATAATTTTATAGGCAAATTACATCCCCTAATTTATAAGCCTTTAAATGCCATTTCACAAATCTGTGAATGTCTATAAAAACGATATTTGTTATGTATAAGATATACAAAGCTACATTAAATAATTTGTAAAATGAATTTCAGTATGCGCCATCCGTTAATATTTAAATAAAGGGAAAACTTTCAAATAACCTCGACATTACAGTACGTTCACCAGTGACGGTGGCAGTCAATTTGAAAAATCCTAATTCATGGCTTCTATTCATTCAATACGTTTACCAGAATAAGTCTCGCTCTTTTCTTTAAAATTGTATATCCTAGTATTATCGAGTCGTCGACTTCATCGGGCCCCGATTCGCCTAATTACAAAAATATTAAGAGAGGTTATATATGATTTCATTCCGAATAGCCCGAAACGTCGAAGCGACCGATCGATTCATTAGACAAACTACCGAGTAGAGAGCGACTACCAACACGCGCACACGACAAGCACGAAACTACCCACAACACGACGAAGCACTCCCCTCCTCCTCCCCCCGCCCCCGTCCCCGGGCCGGCCGCGACTAGGGGTGATGCTGCACCGGCATCTGGCAGTAGGGGCACTCCTTGGCGGTGTCGGCGCAGGCGTCGCACAGCACGTAGTGGTTGCAGGGCGCCAGCGTCACGGCGCGCGGCTGCTCCTCGCACACCATGCACTTGGTGGCCGTCTCCAGGTACAGCACCTTCTCGATCTCCTCCAGGTCAGCGCGCGCCTGCGACTGCATCGCCTTGAGCGTGTTGAGCGGCAGCCCGCGCAGGTCGCGCCACGCCGCCGCGCCCACCGCGCGCGTCGACTCCAGCTCGCGCCGCAGCGTCATCGCGTGCGCCAGCGCCTCGTCGCGCTGCCGCTCGGCGAGCGCCGCCTTGCGCTGCGCCTCGTCCGACTCGCGCTGCCACGCCTCGCACGCCGAGCGCGCCTGCGTGATGCGCTCGTCCCAGCGCGCTGCCGCCGCGCGCGACGCCACCACCTCCTCGCGCAGGCGCGACAGCTCGGCCGGCGCCGAGGGCGACGTCGCCGCGAACTCGAACCCGCCCGCGCCCGCGGCGCCGAAGCTGCCCGCCTTCATCGCGTGCGAGTTGAAGAGCCGCTCGGTGTCGTTCTGGGCGTAGCGCAGGAACGGCGGCAGCGGCGAGCCGCCCGCCGGCGGGCTGAACCCGCGCAGCGCCGGGCGCGCCTGCGGGATGTTGACGGGCGCGGAGCCGCCGAGCAGACCCTCGCCGTCGGCCAGGTCGCGGTCGAGCGCCGCCACCAGGTTGAGCGGGTCTTCGAGGTGCATGTCGTCGAGCGCGTTGCCAACCACCTCCTGCAGCACGGTCGCGTCGAAGGTGGAGCGCTGGCCCCAGACGGAGTGGTGGGGCGGCGGCTTGCGCTCGTCGGAGCAGTCGGCGTAGGACGCGAGCGGCAGCGGCACGAGCGCGCGCGGCTGCGTGCCGGGCGCGCGCCCGCCGCTCGAGCCTCCGCTGGACGTGGACGCGCACTCGGAGCCCTCGCCGCTGCCGTTGGTGTGCGCCATGCCGGCCGGCGACAGCGCGCGCCCGCGCTCCCCGCCCCCGCACACGCCGCCGCCCAACACGCCCACGCTGTTGTCGTTCGACTTCTTGTCGGGCGGCAGCGCGGACGACAGCAGGTCCGCCAGATTAGTTCCACATTCTAAAGGCGCCGCGAGCTCCCGTGCGGCCGTCAAGTCTTCGGCTGTGGCAAAAAACAATAATTAAGACGATCGGGAGGGGGAGTCTCAATTGCACATAAACTGTTAAAGACTGTTTGTTATCTAAATAAATAAATAAAAATAAAAATAAAATAAACGGTTTTGATCATTAAACAGATACTTACGTTCTACGTGTGCGAAGGCACAGAACAGTCCTCTCGGACAGTATCCTGCCTGTTGAACGTCGTTACATTTGGTAGACTTGTAGATTTCAGGGTGAAATTGTTGTTCAGTACGAGTATGACAGTAGCCGCACGCGTCGCCGGCTTCACAATTACTAGGCTCCCCCCATTCTTCACCATGTTTTACATTAGGACATGGTGTACTACGATATTTATATTTCCTTGGAGACCTACGCTTATCCTGTAACAGGAAAAGTTGTTAATATTTTAAATATTTTCTTTAGAACACAATATGCCATTATTTATTTTAAGTCTTAAGTGTTGTATACGCCTGTAAAAATAGTTCACACAGCCTCATAAGTAATCTTTTTAATCTATAAATGTTATGTGATATTGTTGATGGTGTATCTAATAAATAAAATAAAAAATAAAATAAATTTCATTTTCTTAAAAGACACTTACTTTACTGTTGTGATATTGCGGGCAAGCATACCCTTGTCTACATAATCTAGGTGGTCTTTTACATGGTTCAGTTTTATACGATGATAGCACATAATTTGTATCTGAAATAAAAATTATTATTATATTTCCACATTTTAAGTTTTTCTTTGATTGTATGATGTCTCAAATTGCTAACATACCTTGCCACTTAGGGTCTTCATTCATTAAATTTCTTTCCCTATCTAAAGCATTTGGCGCTGCAGAGTCTCCGTCTGCCGCATCAGGGTTCTCCAATGCTTGGAGCTCCCTCATGTCAAGTACCGGCGGCCGCAAGTCCGGCGCGCCGTGGGCGAAGGCGCAATGCGCCCCATTCTTGGTACAGAGACCCCTAGCGTCTGTATCATGGACGCACATACAAGTCTTGTAATAGCGGAGGTGATATCGACGTTCCGTATCACCAGCCGTGCGATGTAGGTATGGACATCTAAAACATAGCATAAGTACACTTCTGTGAATGTGGTAATTTGGTACAGTACAAAAAACAATCGGTTCCACTATTACTCTAACTTTCTCTTATTCCCACAAAATGTTATCAAATTCACTAAAACCTAGACCCAAACCATTGTAAAGCTAGAGGTAAAGCTAAACTATTGAGTTTATCTAAAAAATATCAGTTAATTGCAGAAAAACCTTGTAACTCAGAAAAATATTAATTTTATTATTTATTTACAGGGTTGGCATGATTAAATCACATTTTTTCATCTTTTTTTCATCAAGTGATTTTTTGAATAAAAATCATTGATTGAATCAAATTGCCGTTTTCTTTCCTATTTGTATAAAAATATAAAATTCTTAATTTTAAATAATTGATAGACACATAAAAATGTATATTAAATGCAACTTTGTGTTGGAGTTACTGCTTTAAACTGTTTTTCATCTAAAAAAACTGCCAAATCATCTATCCTAATATTTAACTTTCACCTGGCATTTTTATTTTGAACTGTTTTATTGATCTTTTTATTTGTGTTTCTTTCGATTTAAAGTGTTAAATAAGTCAAACAAAAGCGCGTTGTGGTTTCACGTACTATATTAAGTGGATTTTAAAGGCTCAAGCAAAAAATCGAAAAAATCAGATTTTTTCGATTTTTTGAAAAAAATCAGGGATTTTTGATTTTTTGCAAAAAATCATGATTTTTTCCAACCCTGTTTATTTATTTTATTTTTTATATATAATAAACAAACTTTCACTGTCTTGATAAATGATTTCACTTAGTGGTTTAAATTGTCTAAAAGATCAAATATCCGTCAACCGTCCGTCCGTATACCCATCAAGCACAGGAAAATGACACACAATAGATGTTCTATTGTTGTGTGGCCTCATGCAGTTGCTTAGTATTTAATTAATTAAGTATGTGGGGGGTGATGTGAGTAATGGCGCATTCTGATTCTGACTGCCTGTTATATGGGTAGAACTGAAAGTGAAAGTGAAAGTGAAATAAGCTTTATTCAAATAAACTTAATTGTTAAGTACTTTTGAATCGTCTATATTTTCCTACCACCCGTTCCAGACTTTTTTAGCTGACAAGAAGAACGGGCGCAAAAAACTGTTACAAAGAACTCTGAATTTTTGTGTGTTTTGTGCAAATAAAATATTTGTATTTGTATTTGAATTATCTGGCCTAATCAAAACCAAGATAGCCAATTTTTTTTTTTTTTAAAGTGACACTTTCAGAGACACTCTTCCGTACAAGGTTGCCTCATATTGTCTCAGTCTAATTGTTCTTGTAGACACACCCGTCGACTTTTTTTAGAAACGATTATGTTTATTAGACTGACCTGCATATTAATTTTCAATAAAATCATATGTAAAAAGTTGCTATTTGCTGGTATATGACTCAATCATACAGTTACAGAGGTAGGTCATAGCCATAGCTGGCCAGAAAACCGTTAATCCGTTAACAGTTAATTAATGACGTTAACCAAGTGCTTAACGATTTAACTTTTAAGTTAACTCAAAAAAGCATTAACATTCTTCTTAACTTCCGTTACTGTTTGCAATGGTATAGAACAGAGCAACGAAATCCCTCTTGTTAGCAATACTATCATTATTAATTGATCCGGGCGCCTGGCAACTGCTCTGCCGTCCGTTAACTAAAAGGTCGCAAAGCCACAAAATCAAATTTTGAAATATAAGCGAAAAACGCGGGAAATATTTGAAAAATATGCCACTTGAAAACCATAGGTCGTACAAAATAAAATTTAACGTTCAATTAAAGCTTGTTAAATTTACAAACTTATGATCATAATCATGTTTAAATACAATTTGTTAAAATTTGATTTTGTGGCTTTGCACCCTTTTAGTTAACGGACGGCAGTGCTCAGCAGTAGACTCCGTGTGCGAGTGGTTTGGCAACAAAGAGGTTGCATTGGTATGCTAATATAATCAATTTGAAGGTGTGCAATTTATAGAGCTCTGTCTGAGTTCCTATTTCATTCGAATATAACATTGCCAGGCGTTTTAGTTTGGGAAAAAGTAGTGCTAGGCGACAAATTCTTAATCTTGGCCATATTATTTAGCTATCACCATAGGTGGGCACAGTTAATCCAAAAGTTAACTTCACTAATCCACTACTCAAAAAGTTAACTTTGATAATCGTTAATGCGTTAACTTTTTTAAAATGTAACGCAAGTTAAAGTTATCTGTTAATAAATTATTATCTAGGCGAGTTACATTCAAATAATCAAGATTAGAACAAAAGTTGATATGAATGCAAACTGAGTTTGCCTAAACCTTTGGTTTGGTTAACTTTTAACGGATAACTTTAACTTGCATTACATTTTCAAAAAGTTAACGCTTTAACGATTATCGAAGTTAACTTTATGAGTAGCGGAATAGCGAAGTAAACTTTTGGATTAACTGTGCCCACCTATGGTGATAGCTATGTAAATAAGTTACGATAAAAACTAAGCAACAACAATAACTATAATAGCAACTAAGAGCTACTGATCTTATTTGCACAACTGATTAAACATTTTAGACTATTCCGTACTCAATGAAATTGTCAAATTATTTGCTTTGACAATTAAACCTAATTTTCATGTTCAATACTGGATGCAACAATGAACAGTGCGGCTAAACAGTGCTAAGATGCCAGTTTGAAAAGTATGATTTCGAACAATCTAACAAAATGTTTACAAGCATTCTCTATTTGGTTGGGTTAAAGTCAAACGAAATAGTAAGCAAACAATATTACAACAATTCAATTTTATGACTAATGATAAGGATAACTTGCAATTTGCAGGAACTATATTATCGTGATCCAATTGGACAAAAACAACGTAACTTTACACTCATGATGCCGCGACAACGCAACGAAAACAAAGCAATGACAGGTAGCAAGCTACTCACTCGTCTCCATCCTCGCATATTCCTGAAGTCTCATTATATTTGGTACAATAATTATCTGCACTATAATTGAACGTCCCATCTCTTTTTCTTACTGGTCTTCGTCTTCTTTGATTATTAAAATGCCAGTGAAAACATGTGAAAGGCCTATGTTGTGTACACTTATGCTGCAGGAACGATGGACACTGCTCTACTCGAAATTCCTTTAGATATCTGCAACACAAGAATCCACTACTTAGTAAAACACACCTAACCCATGTCCACTTTATGAAAAACAGTTTTCAACAGGGATTATTACTTGTAATGATTTGGTTTTTCTGTTTGAGCTGCCAACAAAGGCTTAGATTCCGACGGCATTTTGGAAAACTATTTATTGCGCTTCTTGCGTCGCGCAGGGCACGCTCACCGTCGACCAATTAAAATTCAATATGTGATCACGTGATACAAAATATTTTAGAAAGGTAAAAAATGTAAATAACATCCGAATAATAAAAATACTCCCGTAAATACACAGCACATTTTAGATAAAAATGACCTTGAACTTAAAATAAATTAATCATTTCTCTCTCGACTTCGGCGGTGACACGAATAGAAAAATTATTATTATTTGCTACCATCCATTTTTTTGACAGATGTCACGTTAGTTGTTTTCTATCTTTCTCTTTCATTGCTACTCTGAATCAAGAACGAACGAGTGAAATAAAAAATAGGACAATTTATTTTTTTAGTTGGTATACCTACATACCTTTTTCTCATTTCGTAGATAATCAATAATTACAAAAAAAATGTTAATTCAAAAATGATGAAATACTCAAAAAAGGTCAAGTTTTTTTCCCGAAGCCATATAAAAGTTAATAATTTATTTTGTTAATTACCTAGTTCAAAACCTACTTTTTTCTAAGTTCTAACCTTTGGGCATAGTAGAATCAAAATCAAATCTTTGGGATTGGGAAAATCATGGGATATTTTTTTTTCACCTCATTATTTTTTTTAAGCAGGGCAACACTACATTCATGGATTCACCAATGGTAGCGCTTCTTTACAATAGTACAACTTTTCCTTAACCAATAGGAAGGCCTACTTTATCAGCCAATGAAAGGCAAAGTATTTTAGAAATCTGCACCAATCAGCATTCTGCATTCTGGCGTCAGTGATCGCCCGCCATTCTTTCTCTTCCTCTTCGACGCCATCTTGAGCATATGATCGTTGTTGTGAAGCTGTTGTGCAAGTTATTTTGATTTATATTTGTGGAAATTCTGAAAACTCTTCTAAAAGGTAAATATTATCATTTATTATACTGTAATCAAAGATATGATATATTTTTTTACCATGAATTACCACTCTGAGACAATGAAAAGTCGTAAGTTCGAAGTGGTTTGTTGGATGTCGCAATAATTAATGCATTCTATCTAGGGTTGACCATGATGTATATTTTTGTTTTGTTTTCAGTTAAAAATGGCACGTACGAAACAAACTGCTCGTAAGTCTACAGGAGGTAAAGCTCCTCGCAAACAATTGGCCACCAAAGCTGCCCGTAAATCGGCGCCAAGTACAGGTGGAGTCAAGAAGCCCCATCGTTACCGCCCTGGTACAGTGGCGCTCCGAGAAATCCGTCGTTACCAAAAGTCTACCGAGTTGCTTATCCGCAAGCTGCCTTTCCAGCGTCTGGTGAGAGAAATTGCTCAGGACTTCAAGACTGATCTTCGTTTCCAGTCTGCTGCTATTGGTGCTTTGCAGGTATACCTACTATGATATCCGAACGTTTCTCTAAACGAGATCTTTATCTTGTCATGTCATCTGAAGACTACCCTCCGATTTCTTGGAAACTGAAACTAAATGTTATACTTTTTTTAGGAGGCGAGTGAAGCTTACTTGGTTGGACTGTTTGAAGACACCAACTTGTGCGCCATCCACGCCAAACGCGTGACAATCATGCCTAAAGACATTCAGCTTGCCCGGCGAATCCGTGGCGAGCGTGCTTAATTTAGCATAACCTTAGATTATAAATTTATCCGTAAAATTAATTCATATGTTTTTATAATGTCTCATTTTCTTCATCTTAACATTGTAATCATTATTGTAAGGAGGCAGCAGAACTGAATTTTTTACAAATAATATTATGTTAAAACATAAGTCCACTGTGCAATTGCATAGGATACTTTATGTTGATATTGACTTGTTTCATCCATGTTATACTGCCAGATGTAGTTTATATTAACTGGAGTGTCCCGTGTAGGAACATGGCCTTTATTTTAGTAACTCGTGGTATGTTCTGTCTAGAAGTAGGTAGTATATATTAGGCAATTTGTCGTCTACAACATGTCGTGTGAGCATTCTTTGCTAGGAATAATTTGATGCACTTAATGGTAATGTCAAATGTGTAATGAGAAATTTGGTGTTTATTAAATAGATCTAAGCAACTTTGGTTTTTAATGACAATCCTTTATCCCTTTTGCATATCACAGAAAAGTTTTAATAGTTTAACTAGGTACCAAGGTACTAAATATAATATGAATTTATAATATCAGTTTTTAGTATGTGGATGTTAATTAATTTTTACTGTTTTATATTTTTGAACGGTGCTTCATTTCGTTTTGATTCTAGGCATTGCGGGATCCATATAAAGAAGGGACTTTTTTTTTCAGTTCCTGGCTAGGTGTTCACTAGATGATATATAGCCTGTCCCTGCCAAAATGAAGGTTTGCTTTGGCATGGACCATTTAAATTGCTTATATCTTTCAGTCCTTTTTAGAGGACTAATTCCGAAAAAGTGGGACTAGTTAGGACTGATTGGGGAGAAATTTTCCATGTAGTCAGAATTGCGGTTTTCAAAGTGGTCCATTGCCAAGATGTATTATTTGTAATAACAAATTACTGTAATAGGTACAAAGTTTGAAGTGAACCCATTGAAGGAAGAAAATCACTCCACTCCAATTATGAATAATTTCGAAAGAAAAGCAATATAACTTTTACAATTCAATTTCATGTGTCCTACATCTTGGCATGGACCACTTTGAAAACCGCAATTCTGACTACATGGAAAATTTCTCCCCAATTAGTCCCAACTAGTCCTACTTTTTCGGAATTAGTCCCAAAAAGGACTGAAAGATATAAGCGATTTAAATGGTCCATGCCAAAGCAAACCTTCATTTTGGCAGGGACAGGCTATATCTTGTGAACCTAAACACCTAGCCAGGATCTGATTATTCAAAAAAAATCTCCCTTTTTTATGGATCCCGCAATGCCTAGAATCAAAACGAAATGAAGCGCCGTTCAAAAAATATAAAGGAATGATTTGGTCCCTGCCAAAATCAACCTACATCTTGGCGAGGACTTTTGAACCAGGTCACCTAGAGAAAATCTGATTATTGGAAACGATTCGTGTAAATTAGTCCCAATTAGTCCTAAAGCCACAAAATTAGTCCCCCTTTAGTTTAGGAGATAATCGGAATTAAAGTTTGGTTTTTATAGTACAGGAGCCGACTTCCTATTTAGTGACGATGTTTGTAACTTGTTTTATTTTTGCGTGTTTGTGTTAAAATAATGAAGTGTTATTAACGTATAATGTAAAACAAAAGTATAACGTAAAGTAATACGTAACTTTTATGCATTTTCGAAACTCAAAACCTTAATTTTTAAGTTATAAAATAAAAATGATTTCTTAGAGGTATTTTGATCCCGGGCTCCTGGACTATATCAAAAACATGTACAGTCGCGTACAAAATAATTTCAAAAGAAATATGAAATGGTCATGTATAAAATTGAATTTTAAAGTTATATTGCTTTTCTTTCGAAACTATTCATATTTGGAGTACCTAGAGAGTGATTTTCTTCCTTCAATGGGTTCACTTGAAACTTTGTACCTATACAGGGTTATTTGTAATTAATTTAAAACCTCTCTTGGGGCTCACACACACACACCATCAAACTGTACAACTTTCATTATAGGACCAACCTTGAAATCGAAAAAAAAAATCTGCTGTTTCATACATTTCGATGGAGTACCTACCTACGCATTGTACTTATGTATGGAACAGGTGTTTTTTTTTCTAGTTTGACAAGAAAATAACAACTGTAAAATGTTAAAAAAATACAAGATGGCGGCCAACTTTTTTGTTTGTAGGCCGATTTCGATGAAACTCGGTTTTTGCTACTATTTTGACAAGAATACAGCAATGCAATGTTAAAAATATAAAAAATCCAAGATGGCGGCCAACTTTTTTATTTGTAGGCGGATTTCGATGAAACTCGGTTTTTGCTACTATTTTGACAAGAATACAGCAATGCAATTTTAAAAATATAAAAAATCCAAGATGGCGGCCAACTTTTTTGTTTGTAGGCCGATTTCGATGAAACTCGGTTTTTGCTACTATTTTGACAAGAATACAGCAATGCAATGTTAAAAATATAAAAAAATCCAAGATGGCGGCCAACTTCTTTGTTTGTAGGCCGATTTCGATGAAACTCTGTTTTTGCTACTATTTTGACAAGAATACAGCAATGCAATTTTAAAAATATAAAAAATCCAAGATGGCGGCCAACTTTTTTGTTTGTAGGCCGATTTCGATGAAACTCGGTTTTTGGTACTATTTTGACAAGAATACAGCAATGCAATTTTAAAAATATAAAAAATCCAAGATGGCGGCCAACTTTTTTGTTTGTAGGCCGATTTCGATGAAACTCGGTTTTTGCTACTATTTTGACTAGAAAACAGCAACGCAATGTTAAAAATATAAAAATCCAAGATGGCGGCCAACTTTTTTGTTTGTAGGCCGATTTCGATGAAACACGGTTTTTGGTACTATTTTGACAAGAAAACAGCAACGCAATTTAAAAAATCCAAGATGGCGGCCAACTTTTTTGTTTCTGGTACTATTTTGACTAGAAAATAATAATGAAATATTAAAAAATAAAAAGCCAAGATGGCGTCTTACTTTTTTGTTTGTGAGCCGATTGATTAAACCATTTCCGTATAAAAATCAGCTGTTTCATTTTGACAGAGTAAGGTATTGGACTTTTATGTATTTGTCCATCATTATGTATTTAATTGTACTTAAAAAAAAAACTTAAAAAGCTTTTGTATGGAACAGCTGATTTTCTTTTACCGTAGAAGTCTCATAGTGAAAGTTGTTGAGAAAGATGGTTCGAAACCAGCGGCTTCAAAACCAATAAAAATTCAGTTCGTATAAGTTTTTTCATTATAATTAGAAATACAATAATATGTAGGTACATGACACTTTTTGATAAGATGACTTTTTTATAATAATTGTACATTTACAGATACTTGTCACCAAAGTGTAAAAACGTGTGATTTACCTTTTTTATTACTTTTTAAATTTGAGCTTTTTGCATTTAAAATAGCATGCAAAATAGCATTGTGAATGCAAAAATCTCAAATTTAAAAATTATATAGTTAGCTATTTCATCTTAATCGATTCTAAAACCACTCTAAAATAAAAATAAATAAACCGACCAAATAACCAAAGAACGAAAAAAAAAACACCTCAAACACCTGCCAAGTGCCAATTCAGTGTTGCCGTTTTCCCGTAAAATGTTGTCATAGACGAAAGTTGAAAATTAAACCTAATTTAAAAAAAAATTAAAATAATGCAAAATGCCAAGTTCACATACATGTAAAATGGGGTGAAAAAATGCTAAATTTGAATAAACAAAATGGCAACACTGCCTTTCATGCCTGTCATTTTTTTCTAGTAACTTTTGACTTGTGTAAAAATTTGGAAAAAAATAGGTAGGTACTAAGAATATCGATAAAAGACACTAGAATATTAAAATAGTTTTGATAAAAATGTGTAAATAAAAGCGAATTTATGAAATCAAGCACTCATTTATTAATAATTATAGGCAAATAGTACCTACATAATTAACAAAGGTGTAGGTACCTACGAAAATATGTAATAGGATTTCATTTTTCACAATTTTGCTTAAAAACATTAAAATATATTAGGTAAGTTATACTTTTTTTAGCGACTAAATTACAAAAATATTAAAAAAATCTGCTAATCCAGCTCCTATGTCGCTAGAACGGCAACACAGCATGTAATGTATGACAAAAACGAACTATTTTTTTGGGTGTGGTATGGCTTGGTTAAGAGCCACAGACAACATGTTTCGCAACATTTAGGTACCTGTCTCGTCCATTTTGCTTCAAATGGATGACACAGATAGATATTTCGGAAACATTGAATTGAAAACATGTTTTTCAACATGTTTTTGTGTCTATTTAAACGCGGCTTTAGCGCGTTTTTCCACGAACAACGATACGACACGATTCACAAGCTGCACGACAGTGTTGTCAGCACTATAGTGCTGACAACTGTACTTTTTGGTACGTTCTGGCAACACTGTTGACAATCGTGTCGTGTCATTGTTTGTTCGTAGGAAAACGCCCTTACAATCCCTCCCTCTTAGCCTAGCATGACCACCGAAACGTGATATGGTACCTAGTGATTTATCACGTTTAACTGGAGGGAGGAAGGGCTAACTAAGACCCCCCTAGCATGACCGACAATACACGATATATATCATTTTGTCGACACTCGACTGTCAAATTCCATTGTTTTATGGCAGTTAAACGTGATTAATCTCTATATCATATTATCGCGTTTCGATGGTCATGCTAGGGGGGCATGAGCATATTACACTATCATATATTATTTATCGGATGCTATCTCCGACGAAGATAGTAAACATATATCTCGGATGATATATACATGATAGTGTAATATGGGCTTAAAACTTTATTCCGTTCCGCAATGCGCAGTGTTCCGATTGTAAAACTTATGTTCACAGATACTGTTTGTGCATTCCTCAATCTACGAAAGTTCGTGCTTAATGTTTTACAATCGGAACACTGCGCATTACGGAACGGAATAGTTTTATGTAATTAATTTTTACTGTACGCTTTTGTACATGACTGTACTTATATAAAAAAAACGGAATTTCTCCTAAACTAAAGGGGGACTAATTTTGTGGCTTTAGGACTAATTGGGACTAATTTACACGAATCGTTTCCAATAACCAGATTTTCTCTAGGTGACCTGGTTTAAAAGTCCTCGCCAAGATGTAGGTTGATTTTGGCAGGGACCAAATCATTCCTTTATATTTTTTGAACGGCGCTTCATTTCGTTTTGATTCTAGGCATTGCGGGATCCATAAAAAAGGGAGATTTTTTTTGAATAATCAGATCCTGGCTAGGTGTTTAGGTTCACTAGATATAGCCTGTCCCTGCCAAAATGAAGGTTTGCTTTGGCATGGACCATTTAAATCGCTTATATCTTTCAGTCCTTTTTGGGACTAATTCCGAAAAAGTAGGACTAGTTGGGACTAATTGGGGAGAAATTTTCCATGTAGTCAGAATTGCGGTTTTCAAAGTGGTCCATGCCAAGATGTAGGACACCAATTTCATACATGAACATTTCATACTTTTGAAATTATTTTGCGACTGTACACGTTTTTGATATAGTCCAGGAGCCCGAAGATCAAAATATCTCTAAGAAACATTTCTATTTTATGACTTAGGTTTTGAGTTTCGAAAATGCATAAAAGTTACGTATTACTTTTGTGTTACATTATACGTTAATAACACTTCATTATTCTAACACAAACACGCAAAAATAAAACAAGTTACAAACATCGTCACTAAATAGGAAGTCGGCTCCAGCCTGCCTAGCATGACCGATTTATATCGCGTGATATAAAGTTTTATCACGTTTAACTGTCAAAAAGACAAAGGAATTTGACAGTTGAGTGTCGATAAAATGCTATATCACGCGTTATAAATCAGTCATGCTAGGCAGGCTGTACTATAAAAACCAAATTTTAATTCCGATTATCTCCTAAGCCAAAATGAAGGTTTGCTTTGGCATGGACCATATAAATCGCTTATATCTTTCAGTCCTTTTTGGGAACTAACTCCGTAAAAGTGGGACTATTTAGGACTAATTGGGGAGAAATTTTCCATGTAGTCAGAATTGCGGATTTCAAAGTGGTCCATGCCAAGATGTAGGACACTATTATGTGATGTCTGTATCAAAAAAAAAACTTAAATGCATGTTCATTACTTTTTTATTCTAATTAACAAATTCATAAATAACAATATAGGTATCTTATTCTAAGCTACTAATTTATTTTCCTCCAACTCCAACTCTTTGAGTCTTTGTTCAATGGCTTCAATACTCTTCCCATGTTCTTTATTAAATTTATAAGACTGTATTAATTGTTCTTTCTCTAAGCCTTTGATTCTATCATACAAAGTTTTATCAAATTCACGGTCCACATCGTTTTCTTCTCTCAATACACAGAAATATATTAGGAATACTGTGACACTGGACAGAACAGAGTATGGTTGATACCATGGCATTTCTACTTTAGCAGGTGGTCTAATGACTGGCGTTGCAGTTTTCCCCGCTGCCGGGCTGGTTGAAAACTTAATAGGTTCATTTTCAAGTAGTTCTTCCTTTGTTTTGCTGCTGAACCATCTATTTGTTCTGCTTATACTATAGCATTTTCTGGAAAAATAACAAATACTTTTGTCATATTCTAAACCAATAAAATGCTTGTGCACATAAAAATATAATTAGGTTAAATGACATATGGAATGACAAATCTGCAGTTACTGAGTAAAGTGATGCTATCCATAAATTGCTGTTGCATAATAATAAGTAATATTCTTTGAAATTAAATTGCCTCTAAAGTGGAGTGGTCGAAATCACTCTTGTTGATTTCGACCTAGGTACGTAGGTACTTAATAATAAATACAAGCAATAAAAATATAACCTGATCTAAAATCGTTAATTTTTTAGCAAAGTTAAGATATTTACCTAAAAATAAGCAGTTTTCTACTCATTTTATTGAATTATTTACAAAGAAAATGCAAATTTATTTTATTTTAACGTAAAATCTGACGTTTGTTTGTGTTTGTCTTTTTTTTAGGGTGCATTCCGAGTCACGCTAACATTTTCGATTATTTAATTTTTGAGTGAATCGAAACGTAAAACAACACGCAAAAAGTAAAGAATAACGTGAAACGAAACGTTTTCTGTTAAAAATGTCGATTCGCATACGATACGAATCTTGCGATTTCATATACGATTTGGAATTCTAATGATTCAAAAATCGACCCCCAGGGGGCTTACCATCAGCAAATAACATAACCGTTCAGTTCAAAAGCAGGCCTTAAACAGGGCTGTTTAAGCCCTGCTTTCATACTAACCGTTGAGGTCATAGTACGAAAAAGTTAGGCAGTTCAATATAAGCCCTGCTATAAGAGCTCATAGTAAGTGTAGACTTGTGTGAATAAGACCGGGAGACTTGTGTTTAACTCTTTTATTATCTTCTCACATAACTAATATAACTAACAGACATTATAAGCAACTGCTTAACTAAGCTTGACTATCACTTGACGGTACCACGGATCACAATAGACTGAGTCAAACCTATAGCTGTCGCGCATGTGCAAGGATTGACATAATAACACTGACTTTAATATTAGAACGTACCATAGACCTTCCATCGTGAAGGTCCGATACTTCCCTCAACACACCCCCTCAATCCGCTGCACATGCTGACCATCCTGACCTAAACCAGTTTTCTAACTTCCTGTACAGCACTACTAAATTTCGAATTATCTGCCTAATCATTCTTATATAATCTTAAACACTTTCCTACCCAACAGTTACAAAACCTTTATCCAAGTTGTATCTATCTCTCATTACCCCTGTCTACCCCTTAACATAACGTTTGACATACAATACACCCATAGCAAAACATTGCAAACATTTTCAAAACTAAAACTTTCAGTGGAAGCGTGCTGGGCCCATAACCTGTAGACTTGTGTGAATAAGACCGGGAGACTTGTATTTAACTCTTTTATTATCTTCTCACATAACTAATATAACTAACAGACATTATAAGCAACTGCTTAACTAAGCTTGACTATCACTTGACGGTACCACGGATCACAATAGACTGAGTCAAACCTATAGCTGTCGCGCATGTGCAAGGATTGACATAATAACACTGACTTTAATATTAGAACGTACCATAGACCTTCCATCGTGAAGGTCCGATACTTCCCTCAACAGTAAGGCCCCTGGCCTTAAGCAGTCCCGGGGCGCTACCGCCTAACTCAAAGCGATAACTATGCTCTATCCGTCCTAGTCATATCATAACACGATGACAAGGACGGACAGTGCACTGACGTCATAAACCAAAACCAGTCAAAGCGATAGAGTTAGGCGGTAGACCCGCTGTTTAAGGCCTGCTTTTGAACTGAACGGTTTCTTATTTGCTGATGGTAAGCCCCCAGGGGCCTCACCATGAGCTCTTATAGCAGGGGCTTACCATCAGCAAATAAGAAACCGTTCAGTTCATAAGCAGGCCTTAAACAGGACTGCTTAAGGCCTGCTCTCATTTATTAGGCCCTGCTCGCAGTGTGCCACTGCATGCAGGCTTTATCTCGCAGTGGAAGCGTGCTGGGCCCATAACCTGTAGACTTGTGTGAATAAGACCGGGAGACTTGTGTTTAACTCTTTTATTATCTTCTCACATAACTAATATAACTAACAGACATTATAAGCAACTGCTTAACTAAGCTTGACTATCACTTGACGGTACCACGGATCACAATAGACTGAGTCAAACCTATAGCTGTCGCGCATGTGCAAGGATTGACATAATAACACTGACTTTAATATTAGAACGTACCATAGACCTTCCATCGTGAAGGTCCGATACTTCCCTCAACAGTAAGGCCCCTGGCCTTAAGCAGTCCCGGGGCGCTACCGCCTAACTCAAAGCAATAACTATGCTCTATCCGTCCTAGTCATATCATAACACGATGACAAGGACGGACAGTGCACTGACGTCATAAACCAAAACCAGTCAAAGCGATAGAGTTAGGCGGTAGACCCGCTGTTTAAGGCCTGCTTTTGAACTGAACGGTTTCTTATTTGCTGATGGTAAGCCCCCAGGGGCCTCACCATGAGCTCTTATAGCAGGGGCTTACCATCAGCAAATAAGAAACCGTTCAGTTCAAAAGCAGGCCTTAAACAGGACTGCTTAAGGCCTGCTCTCATTTATTAGGCCCTGCTCGCAGTGTGCCACTGCATGCAGGCTTTGTGTAGGCATATAGGGTCGATATTAAAGATCAGATTTTTTATTTTAATCAATAATATTCGCCCTGCATGCCAACACAAAGCCCTACCCTGCGGCAGAGCTTTGTGTAGGGATTCAGAGCCGATAATATAGGTGTTTTTTTAAACTATAATATCGGCCCTGCATGCTTAGCCTACACAAAGCCATGGATAATAATATGTCATGATTTAGCATTGGTTCATGAGTCATGAACGCTCCCGTCACGATCCCTAAAGGGTGCTACTCAAATTGGGTCATGAATCATGACCCAATTTGAGTAGCACCCTTTAGGGATCGTTCACACAAGCGATTTTTTTACCGCAGACGGGAAAGGTAACTTATGGCCTGGCCATAAGGTATCTTTTCCCAGGTGACTTCTCAGATGTGAGATGGGTGTTCGCACCGACGATGACGACGTTCCACGGATAAGTTACCTTTTACCGTACTGGACTTTTCCCGTTGGCGGTAAAAATATCGCACGTTGAAAAAAATCGCTCGTGTGAACGATCCCTACCTAACCTACTCATCTTAAGGCCTCTCCACACTCACGCGCGAAGCCGCGAACCTTCCGTGTAACATGAGTGTGTGGATGTGGATTATTGTGGATCCGTTTCGAATCGGTTCTGTAATGCCGGGTCCATAGCGCGTGTTTTGCTCTACACAATCAACAAAATCATCTCAACATTCAACAAAAGAAACGTATGATTTTGTTAAATGTTGAGATGTTTTGTTGATTGTGTAATTGTGTAGGGCAAAACGGCTAAGAATAAGACAGGACAAGATGTTTTTGATAAATAATTTTATTATTATCACTTACTTATCTTAGACACCATATCCAGAGAATACTGAAGCGCATTTTTGATTCTGAAAATGACATAAGAATTTACTGCGATTACTTTTGATTGAATTAAGGGAGCCTGCCTTGCCAACTCCCTGCATGGTCGGGTGACTGCACTTTTATTTAGATTTGGGTAATGTTCGAGCGTTTACAATCCGTAGCCGTAGAATGAATGCACTATATCATCGGGACGATTTTTATTTTATTTATTTATTTCGCTAACATTACATCGTTCACGTTTCATAATACACTGAGTATTACAACATAAAATTACGAATCAGTAGGACATCTGCAATAAAAATTAAACATTTTTTTTATTCATCATTTAAAATATATTTTATTATTGTTAATAATAATAAAGCGAAATACCTTCTAATAAGATAAAAACTAAATCAATTAACCCACTAAATAATACCACAACGCAAAAAGGAACATACTTACGTATTATTTAGTGGGTTAAATGATTTCGTTTTTAACTTATTGGAAGGGATTTCGGACTTTATTATTATTAACAATAATAAAATATATTTTCAACACACTTGCTCGTAAAGTGAGCCCTAATACATCGCTTTTTTAGGGCCATAAACCGAGCTATAACAAACACGTGCAATAATATATAAAACACTAGTACGTAATAGAATTAACCCTACAAAGTTAAATTAGTGCCTTACTGCAAGTTCTATGCGAGTAAACAGAGCATTCCCAATTTAGCCGGGTAATATAGTTATTTTTTTTAGTAACAACAAAGAGGTTTAATGCTGCTTATAATTCATATACTTTTTTGGAATAAATAAATGTGTAAGTCCTTAATTAAGTCAAACAAATATTTATTATTATCAAATTATTCATAATTCACAATATTTTGTTATAAAATATTAAAATATTTGCATTTTATCACATAAAATTATATTTTTGAAGAGGCTCACTCACCCCTTTGTTCGCTAAATATTTTTGCTTTGGGCGTGTGAAAAAAACAATAAAAAAACCAGCGCGCCTTTTCCCATAATTATCATATTTTGTATTTGTCGTATTTATTGCTGTGTGGTAAATTACTTTGTTTTTTAAAAACGTCGTATGAAGAATGCAAACCGGTTTCACCGAAACCGAAAAAACCGCTTTTCGGTCGATTTCACAAGCAAAATAAAACCGGTTTTTAAACGTCAAAACCGGTTTATCGGTTTTTTGTATGATTAAATTAAGGTTTCATGCTCTGCAATACATATAAAATGAAAATGCACCGCCCCATTTTGATTGAAAGCTTTACGTAGTTCAGTTTAGTAACCTACTTTTGTGCAGTTGAATGTGTCGAAGGTTTTTATAGCGAGTAAGTAAGTAAAATACCTATGTATTTTTTTTTATTAATACAGCAAAAAACACATTTATTTACAGATATAAATAAGTAAATAATAACATAATAATATTACAGATAGGAAAAGTCTGTCAAGAAACTCATGACCATATTGTTGTAATAAAAAAAATATTTCCATAGGTGTAAAAGAAATTGACGACACGCGATAATTATTATTTTTTGACTATTTATTGGTAATAAAGAAATTTGTACGTTATATTTTTTCAAATCTTCATTCTATGAGCTTTGTTAACATATTTTTTGTTTGCAAATAAGAACATCAGTATAATATTTACGGTGACTTAAATTAAAAAAATGTAATTGAAAATGTTTAAGAAATTTCTTAATAACTTGCATTTATTATACAAGAAATGAATTTTACGTCATTGATTTATCCGAAAATGATACCAAACTTGGCTTAGTATCTGAACTTAGGCAGTTATTAACCTCGGACTTCATTAAGGCAGAATTCCCCCTTTCCCCACCTGCTTGAAGAATCAAGGTGGCTCCACTTCGTTAACCCATCTTAGGAACACAAAGGATCAATCCTACCGAAGGAAATCTTTGGTTTAGCGATATAGCTATATCTTCGTTTTTTTTGCTTTCTACAAATGTAACAACATACCATAGAAGTTTTTGATAATTATTAGAAGCAAGATCGATTGGCGTCAAAAAAAAATGTAAAATAGCCATCTTCTTGCTAACTGTACATATTTTGATAAACTGTGAATGGGGATTATCTTAAAATTGAAAACATGTTTACCAAATAAAAAAAAAATGTATTATTGCACATGTTCCAATAATTTTCTTGAAAACCGGTTAAAACCGGTTTTGGATTCAAAACCGAAAAAAAAACCGGTTTTTAATTCACTTCGGTTTTGCATTCCCTACAGTCATTCTCACTACTCATTCCAAACTCGTGAGCTCTTGCTTATTGCACACTCGGCTGAGTTACGCCCTCGCCTGCGGCTTGGGCTGCAACCCACAGCCTTGTGTGCAATGAGCAACCTAAGCTAACTTGTCTCATAATGTACTATTAAATGATGAATAATAATAAAAAATGAATGTTTATTTTTTATTGCAGATGTCCTACGGATTCGTAATTTAATGTTGTAATACCCGGTGTATTATGAAACGTCAACGATTTAATTTTAGCGACAGTTTGGTATAAAGAACGATATTTATCGCTAAATTTCAAGAATTCTCAGGTACAGAGAGGGCAATGACCGTTTATGCAAGTACATCTGGCCGGCCTATAGGTACTTAGTATTTAAAAAGATTTCCACATTTGCAATTCGCTTTTACACAACACAACTTTATGGTACTAGCTTAGGCTTTAGCCTATGAAATCTGATTTTAGATGATAATTTACCTAACATTGCACTGACTGGGTGTGATTACGAACTGACCCTGTTCATTTTCAGGGTGCTTTTCAGCTGATAATACTGGATTACTTACCACACTACCTATGCCATTTGTGCCAAAACAAATATAGTAAAATAAGTACCCACCTTACATACTCTTCACCCGCATCGGGTTCAGCTTGAAGTCGATCACGTTCAGCAATTGCTTTTTTACGCCTTTCAACAGCAAATTTTAATCGCTCCTCAATTTTGATAATTTCATTAGGATTTTCATGAGTACATTTATTTACAGGAGTTGGGTTAAATTCGGGTTTCAATGGTTTTATGAGAAGGGCTCGAACATCGCATTTGTCAGCTACAGCTTGAACGGCTGAACACAAGCCTGAGCGAAGTTCCCAAACTTTTGCGATACCATGATCCTAAAATAGATAAATCTTAAATGATCTAGGGAAAGTCTGAAAAAAATCAAATTGGCTGAATATTTTTTTAAGAGTAATAACCTCCTTAAGTAATAGGAAAAAGTTTCAAAAGTTTTGGTTGCGTGGAAACATTTAAAAAAATTAAATTCACTTCGTTTTTACAAATGACTTTATTTTTAATTTTTATTAAATAAACAAGTGACTTTAATTTTTAAAAATGTTTTCACGCAAATGAATTTTCTTAAACCTTTTTCTATTGCTAAGGGAGCTTATTAAGGCGGTTGTATGACCGAAAGTGGCGCTCTCAGAGGTTTTTATTTAATAAGTTATTAATAGAAAAAGATTTAAATAATGTTTATCGTGGAGATTTTAGGGCCTATGGTCTAGTATTTTTAGAAGGTATCACTACTATCACATGCCCTCGTAGTCATTCGTAGAAGTAAATAGCAAATGTGTCAAAAACGGCCACTTTTAGCAGTTTTGCTACTTCTAGCAGTGACTACGAGGGAATGTAACGGTACCGTCTAAAAATACTAGACTGTGGGCACAGAATACATAATACGAGGGTGGATCCAAAAGTTCTAAGCCCGACCATGAAAATTTGAAGAAAAGTGGGTCTGAATTAATTTTTATTTTTCGACACAGTCTCCATTTAGATCAATGCATTTCTTCCACCTGACCTGCAACTTGTTTATACCTTCGAAAAAAAATTATTCCTGAAGGTTGTCAAAATAATCATATATACTGCGGCTATCACCTCGTTCGTGTCCGAAAATTTCGAACCACCTAAGTGTTTTTTTAAATTTAGAAATAAGTGGTAGTCTGAGGGGGCTAAATCCGGCGAATAAGGTGGATGGGGCAATATTTCGTAGCCACAATTATGGATTTCAGCCATTGTTTCAGCTGAAGTGTGAACCCGGGCGTTGTCTTGATGGAACAACACTTTCTTCCGTAACATACCCGGACTTTTTTCTTTGATTTCTTCCCTTAGTCGTCGTAAAAGGTTACAATAATAACTTGAATTTATAGTTTCGCCCTTTGGTAAATAATCCACGAAAATAATTCCCTTTGCATCCCAAAAAACTGAAGCCATGACTTTGTTGGTCGACAAAACGACTTTAGCTTTCTTTGGAGTAGGAGAGTCAGATCTTTTCCACTGCTTCGATTGTTGCTTAGATTCAGGAGTATGGTGGTGAACCCAGCTTTCATCCATGGTAACAAACCGGGATAAAAAATCCTCTGGATCTACCTCAAAAAGCTCCAAACAGTCACGGGAAATTGTGAAACGAACTCTTTTTTGTTCAGCTGAAAGCAATCTCGGAACCCAACAAGCAGAAACCTTATGGAACCCCAATTCTTGAGTTACAATATTTTGTACCCGACCATAACCAATGCCTGTGATCTCAGCTATCTTACTGATGATCAATCTTCGGTCACTCAGAATAAGATCACATATTTTTTCAATGTTTTCCTTCGTGGTAGATGTTGAAGGCCTACCAATCCTAGGGTCATCTTCAATACTCTCCCGACGCTGCTTAAACTCAGCCACCCACTTTTTTACACTGGAATACGATGGAGCTGACCCACCCAAAGTGCTCACCATATCTTGATGAATATCTTTTGGTGATAGGCCTTTTTTACTGAGGTACTGAGGTACTGATTATTGAAAAAGATGTCAGATAGCATCAAACAAATTATCACAAAAAAAATATGGCTTGCAGTATCGGAACGAAACTTCGCACATTTACTATTGAAGAACCATACTAAAGAGTGAGGGTAGATTTACAAAACTGTCAAAGCTATTTCTACGTTAGGCCACAAATTTTTGGATCCACCCTCGTAGTACAAGTCTGTGGGCCCTAAAATCTCCACGATAAACATTTTTAAAATTGTGTATTAGAATTATAATATTAAATATAATTCACCGCGGCGCGGCGCCACTTTCGCTCAGAGTACCACCTTACTTAACCGACTTAAAAAAAAACACAAAAAAACCAGCAAGTGCATGTCGGGCCACGCGCCGCAGGGTTCCGTAGTTGTTTTATACCACTATCATTTTTCGTCTGCATAAATAACATTGTTTTTCACGGTGTTGGTATGAATGACAAAGTTATATTTGCGGTTTTGAAAAAATGTGCTATATCTCAAAAACTAATTAGTAATTACTATATCTCTTTTAAACCAATTTTCGTTGAAAGTGTTTTTAAGGTCTATTAGCATATATATTTTTAGATTTTTCACTTTCTTATTTCAAAAGTTAGAGGGTGGGGGAGGGCACATTTTACCACTTTGGCAGTGAATATCTTTGAAATGGTTTACTTTGAGAAAAATTTTTGCCCAAGCTGAAGAAGAGACGCTTCGCTCGCACTTCGTGCTCGCTCGGTCAATTAGGTAAACTCCCAAGTTGGTCCCATTTTTTAAAATTTGGAAATCGGTTCAGTACTTTTCAAGTAATCTTGAGAAAAGCACGAAAATAGTATGATTTGTGTGAATTACCTCGATGATAATGGGCGTATTACTTCTTTGTTTATGAACTGAATAAGATAATTATTGTTTTGTTGGAAGAGGGATATCTTACAGTGTAGTTCTTTAACCGACTTAAAAAAGGAGGTACCCGTATTTAAGTATGTATGCCTTACCTACACTACACTAAAAATAAAAAAATAAAAAATTGTTTAAAAAAAAACAAAAAACCGACTTCAAAAAACCTACCTCTAAAAAGCAAGAAATAATATTCGTAATAATAAAAATACGTCTATTGAAGTCGGGTGGGGCTTTTAAAATAAAAAAAAGGAATTTGTACTCCAGCCCCACCCGACTTCAATAGACGTATTTTTATTATTACGAATATTATTTCTTGCTTTTTAGAGGTAGGTTTTTTGAAGTCGGTTTTTTGTTTTTTTGTAGCTTTTTAGTTTGCAATTTGGTATAGTACAGCAAGGTTTAGGTATAGGTAATGTGATGTGTTTTTTTTTTTTGAGGATTTGGAATGATGATAAGGATTTATTTATAGAAGTTAGGGAATATACCAACGATATATCAAAACAAAGTTTGTGTTTGGGCAGGAACGCAGGATATCTTCTTCAATGAATATTTTATTTGCGAATATATATTCGATAAAATTACAGAGCAAATATTTAACGTTGAGTTTTTGAAAATTGTAGAGTGTGTGGGGACCGCCCGCCCGCCGCGGGCGGCAGGGGGGAATGAATGAAAGAATGAATGAAGTGAAGCAACGAACGAACGACGAAACGACTCCGGTCTCGCTTCCCGCTGCTAGATGACGCCACCAGTCCTCAAAGTCCCAAACAGTTTGTTTTGATATATCGTTGGTATATACGGTTTATAAGGTTTCACATGCGATTGGACTGATCACCCAAGAGCGATGAATCTCTTATTTACCTTATATTCAATTTAGGATTGTTAGTTCTTTTGATAGGTTTTGGAAAGTAAAGTAAAGGGAGGATATAAAGCTCGATTATACGGTAGGTACACATTAAAGGAGAGGTTGCATTAAAGGGTGCAACTGCTAACAGTAATTATTGCAGTTTGCACCCTATAAAATATAGTAGGTACAACACTTACAGACTCATTTTTCAGCTCCTCGAGTTCTTTCTTACACACTTCCGTCTGTACTACCAGAGCATCTCTTCGTGTTCTCTTTACGACTAATTCAGCCGTTAAGCAATCAATATTTTTTATCAACAAAATTTGTTCGGATTGTAGCTTCTCAGTTTGCTGTTGAGTTTCTTTAATGGCTCGATTCAGTGCCGATACCATGGCATCATCTGCAAAATGTATTCAATGTAATAGAATGATTCCTACTTAAACCTATAAACAAAACACAACTACCTAACTCACATTCTCGTTTTTCCTTTAGCTTATTTTCGTTGTCTTGTTCTAAAAGTTTTATTTTCTCTATAGCGGACCCCACCGAGTCATTCATTGTCACAAGTTCAAGTCACGTGCTTATTGTGATTAAAATTAACAAATAAAATCTAATATTAAGTACAAAATGGTACAAAACAAAATGTAATCAGTGTCTATTTTAAGAAATGTTAACTTTTACTTTTATGGTTTTACATCGAATAGTTTAAAATTCCCGCCATTATATTTCCTGCGGACCGGCTGTTCAAATTTGTATTGTCCTATTTTATGAAGGCAAAGGGATCCATCCAACCATACTTACACGGTTCACTTCTTTAATCCGACAAAAGGATGATGGTCGGAAAATGTGGACAACCCTTGATGCGCAAGTTAGTAGTAGGTACGGTACATTTAATCTGTGGTTTTGTGATCTCTTCTGCCTGTAAGTCTTTTATGTACCAATGATATAAATGTATATCCGATTTTATAACTTCCAACAATATAAGAATTTAATTTTTATTTCCATATTATATTTATTGATTATGTAATTTATATATCTTCACCACTATCCAAATTTCCAAATTCCGTTTTCATCCTTTTATTTTATAATGTTTCCCTACCTTTTGTTGTGGCTAATACCCAAACCGGGGGCCCTACCGCCTAACTCAAAGCTTTAGCCAGAGCGATAGCAATGCTCTATCCGTCCTTGTCATATCATAACAAGATGACAAGGACAGACAGTGCACTGACGTCATAAACCAAAGCCAGAGTCAAAGCGATACAGTTAGGCGGTACGGGGGCGGGTGGAGCCAAAAAAAAAAATCTCTATTTATGGTTTTTGCATTTATTTTACTCTATGGTTTTTGCGTTGCCCGGGAAATGAAAAATATTTAGCGTGGCATTCCAGAAATCATTTTAATTAAACTAACTTTTCTAGGTATTTATTCTAGTATATCTCAGCGAAATGGAAAAACCTGACGCGAATGGCTTTGTTAACATAAATTGGCCGAGTAAAAGCATTCCACACGGAGGGATATTTCATTCACGTACAGCGCAGCCTTCTGTTGATCAACAACAATTTCTGAAAGGTATTTTATTCAAATATTTGCCTTACTTATTAATTTTAGTTTATATTTTTATTTGTTTTAGTTTTACTATTCATTTAAAATGCTTCCATGAATATACCTACTTATAGGCATCTATAAAAATGAATCCCTATTTCCCTTGGTCACGCACGCCATACCAAATCGTATCGTGAGAACGACTTCATTCAACAAAAATTTTAAAAAAAATCGCCTGAGATCTTCATGCATATTTGACTTCGTCCATCCGATAATAGCTAAAGACAGGACAGCAACCATGGCATGTCGGGTCGGGTCAGCTAGTACTTACCTACCTACCTAAAGATGCTTCCGTATATAGGTATTTTCCCTATCAATTTTTCTTACTCGTTTGCTTTGTTCGTAACAGTGCTTTTGGAGGAATCAAAACTAACAATAGCACAGCGCAAAAAGTCAGCTTACGCTTTACGAGAATATGAAAAGAAGCCGGAACGTCGGTCGCAAGCGCAGACACCATTGGTGCGACCACGAACGTCTCGCCGGCGGTCTCTCTCTGAAATCAGACAATCTGGAGTTTTTAATATGGATCCGTAAGCCATAAATGTTGTAGGATTCATTGTAATTCTCTTTTGGGTATGCCTTTTACAAAACACCATTCTTGAAATTGTTTCCTAGATTTATGCCTCGGAAACGTGGAGAAGACAGGGAGAAGTTGATACAGCAATTGGCCAATCTTATGGCGTACGGTGACACGTTGGACCAGCCACCTCCCCAACCTATTCGTAAAGAGAAACCTGCAGCAGCTCCGAAGATACCCACAAAGAAAGAGATGTGGCATGACCGTTAGTTTTTTTTCTTATTAGGTACCGTAAGGTGGGGCTATTTGGAATCCACGGGGCTAATTAGAATCATGTAAAAAAAAGATTTGATAGCTTATAATTTTGTTTTTTTTACTAACAGAATATTTTTTTTATCATCTAGCAACAGTTAAACTAAAGCAGTAGTACGGGACAAATTTTTAAGGTTAGAAACGCATCGGGTGTTCCGCAAAACGTTTGTTCAAAAAAATATAAAAATTGTGCTTAATTTATGTGTGTAATACTTTAGCTTGGTTACTCGAAGATTTTGAAGTTAAGTCGAATATGAGATTTGTCACATATCATACGTTTTCTTGTGATTTCAATGGATGCTGTCGGCTTTTTCTAACTAGCTTAGTTCGCCATATTTGTTTTGTTTCTCCAAATGGGGCTTTTTGGAACCGTTTTGGGGCTATTTGAAACAGAATTCCAAATAGCCCCTTCCATGCCTGGTGATTGTTTTGCTAAGGGTTTGAGTGATTTGTCAAATAGCCCCGAACGTAACTTTCGAGTATTTAAGGGGAAGTCCTACTCTTTTGTTTCAGTTTAAATGACCATGGTGCGTATATACAGTCGAAAATATACAAATACAAGAAATTAAAAGTTATATTTGTCATATCAAAATTGCTTATTTATTTATTTATTTATTGAATTTCATTTATTATATAATTTACTTATTAACTATTACATTTATTTTTCCCCGCAAAACCATTTCCATGGTTTGTCTGCGAGTGAAAGCTTACCGGAAAACTTACGAGAAGCTATATTTTAATGTAAAAGAAGGAAGAAAGGGTGTATCCGATTGAGCAAATACGTTAATATGATTAAATTGATACTATAGTTTTACTTTATAATTAATATATTTTAATTTGGAAGATTTTTATTGTTTTTTTTTATTTCCGATTAACATTTTTTATTTGTTTGGCTTAAAATGACTTCAGTGTTACTTTTTACGGTAATAACCATAATGATACATATACAAACATATAAAAAAGTACACCAGTTTATTCATATTTGATTATGACTTCCCCTTAAATTGTTCCAAATATACCCTACATTCTTCACTATAGGTTCAAACGAATGACGATACTAATTCCAAATAACCCCAAAATAGTCGCACCATATTTTTATAATCCAAGTTTATACAACAAAACGGAACAAGAGCACTATTTTAAATATGAGCATTTACCCTATAATTGTTCCGAATATAGCTAAACTTGCTCAAATTAAAACACGCCTGTAATTTAGGTAAATAATCAACAATTTGTGTCAAATTCCAGATAGCCCCAAAGTTGCGATAATTGGAACAGCACTTTTGAAGAAGCGTATCTTCGGAATTTTAATCAATATACGGTTGACAATACCAGTCTCTGAAATGTCACAGTAGAATCTGTTAAAAACAATTGTCAAACAAAACAGGATTATATATACATACTGCGTTACAATAATAGTTTTTCACCAAATTTTGTACCAAATAGCCCCACTTTACGGTACCCGACTACTGCGCTGCGAAGCAAAAAGGAGGGAGATTTCTTTACTAAGTGAGGAAATCACAATCGCAATTCAACATCTTTAGCACTTATATAATTAATTATTTATTATGCCATGGAAATATCTACCTACCTAAAATCGTTTCTCACATTGTTTTCAGTGGTGACACAAATACGCGAACGCGCTGAATGGCTTGATGAGATGGAGTACTTGGGTGAGGCTGGTCCTCATCGCGACATTATAAAGGACCAAATAGCCGAGAGGATGCGAGCTCTAGATTGCTTGGGCATCGATAGTCAATGCTCTACTGCCAGGTCTTCGGCTTCTGGATTCAGCACACTGAGAAGCCGAGAAATGGTTCAAAGTATTAGAGGATCTGAAAAAAGCTCTAGATCAGGTATGAGATCAAATTAAGTGATAGGGCTGTTTCGGGAAGTCGTTAAATCAAATAGGTAATAAAATAAGTCAGTCTAACGGCCCGGCCACAGTCAGCCGCGGGCGGCGCGGCGCGGCAAGTATTCAATAATCTCTGCTGTGCTGACTACGCGCTATCTCGATGGGGCAGCATCTCAGCTCGTCGTCACGACCGCGCAGTGATTACCGAATTCGCTTGTCACCCGCCGCGGCCGGGCCGTAAGGGTTTTACCACTATGAACTGTTGCAGCAATGTTGTAATGAAATGGTTGAGAAAATTGTGACACTGCTAATATCTACACAGTAGGTACTTAACAAGAGCACTTTAATACCAGCCTATCACTAGCTGTGCACACCAGCCGTGCTATTCTGAAACCAAAATAGCAACTCACTTCGAAAGTCACCTCACTTCTCAGGAGTTTGATATTAGAAATAAGGCATTACTAGACTAATTTATTAATTGCGATTCAGGTTGCTCCTGTAGTTATCTAATTTCCAATATCAAACCCATGCCATGTGAGGTGACTTTCGAAGTGAGTTGCGAGTTTCGTTTCAGACCAGCACGGCAGCTTTATAATGTCATTAACAGCATTATTTTTTTCAGTTGGTTCCAACAACAGTAAAAAATCTGAAAACAAGCCCAAATCTATTTCTAGTGTTCCAAGAAGAATAACATCTAAAGAGAAGAAAGAAGAAAATGTAGTAGCATACAATCAATTGTCTCCTCTGCAGTATTCGCCAAGGCGGCGTGTTTGATTTTTTTGTAAATGTAATTTTAAAAAATGGTTGTCCATTCCATAATATAGACCAATATTATGAAGAAAAAGTTTTATTTCAAAATGACTTTACAACAGTTGTATTCTTCAAACTTAGAATATTCTATTCATATTCTAATCATCATCATCAATAACAATAAGTTTTGTTTTCTTAGAACTAGGTTCAGATCCAGTTATTTTTCTTCTCTTTGAATCATTTTCTCTATTTTTTTTACTAGAATTACTATTAGATGTTAGAGAATCATTACTTGATTTACATTCTTCATTTTCTTTTAAAAAACAACTAGGTGCTTGTGATTCCAATTCAAATGCTGTATATTTTCTAACTGGCATTTTCAGGGTAAAGTCAGAATCAAGTGTTAAATCCATATTAGGTCCTTTCTTTATATAACTGATAGTACTATATGCTGTAAAGTGAAAATCTTCTATGAGATAATTTTCAACCAATAGAAATGCTACTATGTCTTCAGCTAGTGCTCGAGAAATATCTGGACTTTTACCCTTGTGCCTCAGATTAACTGGTCCTTTGAGAAACCAAGCATCAAGCAATTTCTGAGCAGTCAACTTTGTATCTTGCTGATCTGCATTTTCCATTATTGTAGAGAGAGTTCTACAATAAGATTCTAATCTTATTTCCCTAGTAAATGAATTGAAAGCACAGCAGACATCACACATTTTATTGCAGTCATCACTACCCCAGTCTTCATCAAAATGTTCTGCAATCAATTTCCTTCTGCAAATATTTCCAGTGATACAGTATTTAACCATACCATACAAGTGGCCAAGAACACCAACAGAAGAAAAAACCATTGTACTGATTTTAAAAATGTCTTGCATCCTGTATAAAGTTACACATTCGGCTCTTAAGCCATCACGGCCAGCTCTGCCACTTTCTTGATAGTAATTTTCCATAGACTTGCTTAATGTATGGTGAATCACAAATCTGACATCAGGTTTATCAATGCCCATTCCAAATGCAACTGTTGCAACAATTGCTTGGTACTGTTTTTCATGCCATTTTAAATGTACCTTAGATCTATCTTCAGCCTCCATATTTGCATGATAGCAACCAACCTTCAAACCTCTTTTTCGTAACCCGCTTGCCAATTCTTCAGAATCTTTTATGCTGTTTGTGTATATAATACCAGTCTCTCCTTTATATCTATACTTAAGCAGCTTTTCTAAGATAGTTAAACAATCCTCCTGCGATGTAGGCTTTTCTAATATTTTGTAGAACAAATTGGGCCTGTTAAATGTGGATTTAACAATCAAGCACCCAGGAATGTTGAGTATTTTTTGTACATCGTTGAGTACATGACTGGTAGCTGTAGCCGTCAACCCCAGAATAGGAACATTAGGAAACATGTTTGAAAGGATTCCTAAAAATTTGTAATCTGGTCTAAAGTCATGGCCCCACTGTGAACAACAATGAACTTCGTCTATTGCAATTCTTTGCAATCTACCATCAGTGTGGCATTTTTGTAAATTTGACATAAATCTTTTACTCTTAGCTAATCGTTCTGGTGTAACATATAGCAGTCTAATATTAGCTTCCTTTTCTTTTAGAAGATTCAGTGCAGCCTGGGTTTCTTCTTTAGGGCTATTACTGGTCATTAACATAGCTGGTATACTTTTACTTTTTAGAGACCTCACTTGGTCCTCCATTAGTGATACTAGAGGTGATATGACAACAGTTATACCAGGTTTTACTAAAGCAGGCAATTGATAACAGAGACTTTTGCCAGCACCCGTCGGCATAACGACGATTGCGTGCTGGCCAGCAAGAGTTGAATTAATTGCACATAACTGCTGTGGTCTAAAACAATCCAGTTTGAAAATATCTTGTAAAGTCTGTTTAACATTTTTGGTCCACTCATATTCAGTACCGGCCCAATCTACACTAGATAAAGTGTCCGACTTTAATTGATTAATTGAATTCTTTAACGTCGCTTTCTTTTCTTGCAACTGTGACTGTAACTTTCTTAGCTTTTTTATTTCAGAATCTACTTTGACCAATTCTTTATCAACGACTTTTATTTCATTTTCTAAATCTTCGATAGTTGGCGGCATTTTAATTTTTAGGGAAAAACAAAGTTAAGTAGCTAGCTTTTATAATCAGTTTTTTTTCACATTTTTTTTCTACACTGCGTAATTAAATTGCTGAGAAAAAAGATTTAATTTAATTTTTCATCTGTATAAAATAATAACCTATCAAACCAAAGACACTCCTATAGTATAGACTTGCTTTGCTTGACTGACATGACAGTGACATCACATCACTGACATAAATGGGACATGACATTGACAGAAATATATTTTTTTAATTAAGTATCCCAATATATGGAAGGCAAAGGATTAGGTATGTGTTGTCCATACAGCTCCCATAAACGTGCAAACATGTTTGTCAAACATTTTTAGTGTTCCTTGACCTTTATGTTCTCCCCTCAATTTTAACGCGACTGCGAGGATAAGATAATGAGCTCTTATAGCAGGGCTTATATTGAACTGCCTTACAGCATTAAGCAGTCCTGTTTAAGGCCTGCTTTTGAACTGAATGGTTTCTTATTTGCTGATGGTAAGCCCCCTGCTTTTGAACTGGGGGCTTACCATCAGCAAATAACAAAACCGTTCAGTTCAAAAGCAGGCCTTACACATGGCTGGTTAAGCCCTGCTTTCATACTAACCGTTGAGGTCATAGTACGAAAAAGTTAGGCAGTTCAATATAAGCCCTGCTATAAGAGCTCATAGTAAGGCCCCTGAACGGTTTCAAAATTACTCCAAAATGGCGGACAACTTGTTTGTTTTTGGGCTGATTTTGATGAAACTCGGTTTGCAGTGCACTTTTTGACACGAAAATAACAATTCAATGTTAAAAGTGCCAGAAATCTAAGATGGCAGCTAACTTTTAAATTTGTTTTTTTTTGTCAACATTGCTACTTCTTTTTGGGGTAAAAAACATACCGATGAAAAATTGCAATGTATCACATTCATCTGTGAACTGAAACCGGTCGCTAGGTGGTTTCTAATTAGATAACCAGCCTGCGAGTTTTATTGAAATCGGCCTACAAACAACAAAGTTGGCCGCTATCTTGGATTTTTTAGTATTTTAACTTTCCATTGTTATTTTCATGTCAAAATAGTACCAAAAACCGAGTTTCATCGAAATCGGCCCAAAAACAAAAAAATTGGCTGCCATCTTGAATTTTTTTATATTTATAACATAGTGTTGCTGTTTTCTTGTCAAAATAGTACCAAAACCCGAGTTTCATCGAAATCGGCCCACAAACAAAAAAGTTGGCCGCCATCTTAGATTATTTTATATTTTTAACATAGTGTTGCTGTTTTCTTGTCAAAATAGTACCAAAACCCAAATTTTATCGAAATCAGCCCACTAACAAAAAAGTTGGCCGCCATCTTGGATTTTTATTTTTTTATCATTACATTGTTATTTTCTTGTCAATCTACTATTTTGACCAAAAACCGAGTTGAACACTGAGTCGGCAAACCTTCCGTTATCCACATTATAATTCTCCAAAGAAAAGAAATATTACTATTTTTGTTTAACTTGGCACATCGCTTCCTTTGCTTTCAATTTGACTTTTTAATTCTGGTTTAAAATGCGGTCTCTCTTCCATTGAGGAAATAATCACTACGTTTTACTCTCTTCTGTGATTTAAAAAGTTATTGTAAACATAGCAAAATGTGATTATAATGAAATTATCATTTTATCAAAACATTTTTTAATAATATTACAGAGGTGTATGTAAGATCAGAGGTAACGGAGTACCTATCCACTAATCACAAATTCTCCCCAAAAATGGGAAAACCAAAACGATGTTTTTAGTGGTAGCACTGAACCTAAATTATGGTATGAAAATATATATTTTTTTGCGTTTTTAACGTTAATAGTAATACAAAAACAATAAATTATCGCATAAAAAGTAATTCTCTTTGATGTGATAAGTTTTTTTGACCTCGAAGCGCACTCTTTCACAACGCATTTTGAAGAGCTGTTTCCGTTGGCCTCCCAATGCAATGAGCACTGGCTTGACATAACCTTCACATATTGTGTTATGTCAGCCGACATATCCGAAGTGGCCTCAACGTGGCGCGGTAAGTGCTTCTCTAGTATATTTATCTCGATGGTTTGTTTGAATGTGTTTGTTAACAATCTGGATTCAAGACCTATTTATATGTACTAGGTACTAGATTCACGCCTAAAGCGGATTATTTTATTCAATTAAATTACATCAATAGGTAATAATACACTATGAAATTACTTATAACAGTGTTACAAAAACCTATTTAGGTTTGACCGTTTGACCGTACACTGTCTGAATTCATCATCTTGTACAATAATAATATTTTAGGTTAAGCTTGAATTCATAAAAACAAATAATAAAATTGTAGGGTAAGTATTCATTACTGCAATTTGCTTACCAGTTTTTTCTCTCTCTCTACCTACCCAGTCCGACCAACGCACCAACGACGGCTGCGAGCGCAAGCTCATGTGGGTGGATTTCTGAGCATTCCATCTTCGTTTAGAAATAATAATAAATTATAAATTCATTAATATTATTAATTTCATAGGTAGGTACATATAATTTTTATTAGGTAAATTTTTAATTATTTATTATCATTATTATTAGAAATTAGCAGTAGGTAGTTATTAATAATAATAAAATATTATTAATTTAATTAGTTAGGAAAATATTATTTAATTTAATTATTTAATATTTATTATTATTATTTTTAGAAATCAAATTAGGAGTAGGTAGTGATTAATAAAATTCTAATACCTAACGATTTATGTGTTTTGCAGTAGTGAGGATAAGTAATATTGTTTTAGTTTATAAATAAGATAGATACAAATAATTAACGCATAAAAAATAGTTATAACTACTAAGGTAGGTACCTACCTACTTACTAGTTTTTATAATAAAAATCAAATAACGATTTATCTGTTTTGCAGTAGTGAGGATAATAATATTGTTTTAGTTTATAAATAAGATAGATACAAATAATAAACGCATAAAAATTGTTATAACTAGGTGCTATAGTTATAACTACTAAGGTAGGTACCTATCTACTTACTAGTTTTTATAATAAAAATCAAATAACGATTTATCTGTTTTGCAGTAGTGAGGATAATAATATTGTTTTAGTTTATAAATAAGATAGATACAAATAATAAACGCATAAAAATTGTTATAACTAGGTGCTAGGTGGTTTTTACAGTGGTGTGGTAAATTACTTTGTTTTTTCCTCGCAAATGTATTGAAAAACGTCGTATGAAACTCGTGAGCTCTTGCTTATTGCACACTCGGCTGAGTTACAGCCTTGTGTCTTGCTTGTGTGCAATGAGCAACCTAAGCTAACTTGTCTCATAATGTACTATTTTTAAGCCTTTCTCTTGCATTGCAAATATTGTAATGCAATGCAATATACCTACATTTTTTGAAGAGAGAGCTGTTTTAATATTATCTGATCCCCTCTATCTATACATGCAAATGAATATTTATATACCCAACCTATTATTCTTTGCTGTAGCGCGAATCCCACAACAGTCCTTTGCGTAGGTACCTATCCAATTCTTCAATTTCAATAAATAAAAAGAGGAAGTGATCGATCAGTTAAATAATCGTAGGCATCGTAGCACCAGAGTCCAGAGCGGAGCGATGACTGACCTTGTTTACGCACAGATAAAAGAATATTACTACAAGAGACATCGTCATGTGGTTAAAAGCAGTTACATTGATATGGCTTATATTTGGGTAAGTTTTGTTGTAGGTATATAAAATACGCGCGTCACTCTCAAGTTCGATTTCCGTTTTAGCTGAATAAAAATAATTTGCTATTTTTTAATATTGTTCCATTTCTGTCCCCATTATATTTACCTAGCTTACTAAAACTTATGTTATCATTGTAAAAGTACACAGTTTTGTTTATCTAGTTATACCACACGTGTAGAATGTAAGACTGCTGTCCTTATATTGGCAAGGGGAGGATCCAAAGGCATACCACTGAAAAACCTGCAGACGGTGGGCGGTGTAACACTTTTGTCACGTGCGATAAATACAGCTAAAGATGCTGGTCTACATGATATTACCGTATCAACTGACCATCCTCTGATTGCATTGGAAACTTTAAAAAGTAAAGTATACTTAGTTCAGACTAGCTTAAATGTAAAACCTATGTGTAGAACACAGTTAAATGTCTGTATATCTGATGTCTTTGAATAAGGTACGCCATCGCCACCACTTCACAAATCGTTTTAATATAAAGATTAAAAAACGATCGTGGGAGGTTACGATTTGCTATTAAATACCCAATCTAAAGTTGGATCCACAGCTGTATCATTTTGGCGTATCTATCTGGCCCCCTAGCATGAGCATGACCACTGAAACGCGATATGAGTGATTTATACAGGAATCTATGTGTAATAGAATATTAATATAAGAATCTTGGATTTATCGCGTTTAACTGTCAAACAAAAGACAATGGAATTTGACAGTCGAGTGTCTCGTGTTTCGGTGGTCATGCTGATCACCGACATCACCGTATCTTTATCATACATCGCTACTTTGGTTGGGCGTGCGTTGCCGAGTAATACTGTATCAAAGAGACGACGTTTGATTAAGATACGGTGATCTGACACGCCAACATGATACAATTAATGTGGATCCGGCTTCACCTGCTTTACTGATATACGTAGCGATTTACCGCGTTTAACTGTCAAAAGACAATAGACTTTGGGCAGTTTTAGTGCATTGGTTAAGTGTCGATCGCTTTATCATGGTTTTTTACGTGTTTCGGTGGTTAAGCTAAACTCGGGAGCCGATTTCTCTATTTTACACAGGTTTTACCTACCGATTTAAATATATGTAAAGGTACAACGTGTTATTGAATGACCCTAAAAACGGAAAACAGTGTTTTCGGACAATCAAACTGAACAACTTTTACTACTTTTACTGAAATTGCAAAAGAAATCAGCTGTTTCTGAATATCAAAATAATTTAAAAGTGAACCAATTTTTTTTTCGCGATTTCAGAGTTGGTCCTAAGTACTAAAAGTTGTTCAGTTTGATGGTCCGATGAAACGGTTTTCCCATTTTTTGTTCATTCATTAGCTCCCTGTATATTCATTCACCTAACCTCAGTGGTTTTACCTATTTCAATAGGTGGAGTTCGTGTATTTCATCGGAGTTTAGTAACAGCAACTGATTGGGCGCCCTCTATTTGGGGCGCATCAGAGTTTATGGCGAAAAGACCCGATATAACAGTATTAATACTTATGCAAGTTACTTCGCCTTTTACAACAGCCACTAGACTGCGCAAAGCGGTTCAAAAGTTATATTATCCTAGACCTTACGACTGCGTATTTTCAACAGTAAGGTGAGTCTGATATTATAATGAGCTGTTATAATTACTGTTACAACAGGGGCCGTACCGGATAACGCTCCGAACCTCGGCAAGTCTGCCGAGCTTCAAATTAAAGGTGCGGGCACATTTGTCTAACGCCACGCGTTAACACGTGTTAACACGCCGTCAGATGACATCGGTTTGCATAGTAAATGTATGCACTAGGATCACACTTATGCATGCGTGCAAGCATGCAATACGGCGTGTTAAGACGTGGCGTCAGACAAATGTGCCCGCACCTTAACACAGATAAATCGAGCCCCAATTAATATACTATATCTATGGCCCCAATCAAGCCAAAATGGCGAAAACCAATTCATGATGTCACAAGAACATAGATATCTTCCAAATAACTTCGGAAAATAAGTAGTATAATACGATCTGACTGAAGGTTTACCATCAGCAAATAAGAAACAGTTCAGTTTAAAAGCAGGCCTTAAACAGGACTGCTTAAGTCCTGCGTTCATACTAACCGTTGAGGTCATAGTACGAAAAAGTAAGGCAGTTCAATATAAGCCCTGCTATAAGAGCTCGCACCCAACATAGACCTATCTCGTGTGAGGTAAGCGCTGTAATCCGACCCACTACGGTCCGGTTCCGGAGGCGTTTTAACTTCAACAAAGCGCAATGGGAGAAGTTTGCAACCACAATAGACGAGACAGTCAACACCATTGAAGCCACTCCAAAGAACTATGACACATTCATCGATATAGTAAAAGAAGTCTCCCGCAAGACTATTCCCAGAGGTTGTGCCACATCCTATGTGCCGGGACTGTTTGGCGACGCTGCCGGTCTTCTGGAAAAATATCAGACAGCTTTCGAAACAGACCCTTTCTCCGAAGCTATATTCCTCCCTCGGTGAACATCTAATGCAGTGTGTCGGCAAAAGTAGAAGGAAGAAGTGGCAGGACCTGGTTGAATCAGTGGATATGACCTATAACAGTAAAAAAGCTTGGTCAACTATAAAAAAAACTAACTGGCACTCAGAAATCACCAGGAGAGTACAGCAATGTAACTGCAAACCAGGTAGCCCACCAACTGCTGCTGAATGGAAGGACTAAACCCCTGCATCGAGCTACCAAAATTGTCAGAGACCCAGCAAAAGAGACTAATGTTCTTAGTGTTAATATCAGCCTCGAAGAGATGATAGCCGCGCTCGAGAAGCTTAAGAGTGGGAAAGCGTGTGGACTTGACGATCTTACAGTTGAACAAATAAAGCATCTCGGGCCTGTGGCTTTGGATTGGATCCTAAGGTCCTTCCTCCTTCAATCACTAGCACCAGCAGTCCTTCAACAACTGCCTAAAAACTAAGAATATCCCGAAGATCTGGCGTAAGACCCGTGTTATCGCGTTACTTAAACCCGGTAAACCTGCACGCGTAGCATGACCACTCTCGAGAAAAGACTCGACTCACAGAACAATGGCTTGTCTACACCCAAATGTCACTTTTGTCGGGTTGAGATCGAGATACTCATGCTCGCACTTTTACACTAGTAGACTCGTATTGTTCTATGTCGTGGCCTTATGTCAAAAGTCGACAAACGACCACTTTTGTCTTCAACTGACATTAATTTGACAGTTGAGTCGGAGAAACTTGTCTACTACCCTTTGGGTAGTCGAGAAGGTCGAGAAAGAGTTTTCTACGTATTTTATTTTATGTAAATCTAACAACAAATAAAAATTGTTTTTATTACGGTAATAAGAGAAGTTACAGCACAAAAGACAAAAGCAGCTGTCCGGATAGGAAAAATAATAAATAATGTGTTGATTTAATTTTTTTTTATTTATAAAATTTATAAAAAATAAAAAAAATAATTATTAAGTGTAGTAACTAAGTATTTAAATTTTTTATTTTTTATTTTTTGTAACTTATATTAATAAAAAAAATAAAACAATAAATAATTCTAAATAATTTATTGCTTAATACAATAATATTGTTTCCTAATATTACCACCCTTTTTACCCAAATATAGATTTTTTTAACTTTAATTTTTTAATATTTAAAAACGTAAATTAACATTTTATTTTCATACGTTGATTTCAATATTTTGTAATTTTCTCGTCAGTTTCCACAGACCACTAAATGAACAAGTGTGTTCAAAATTATCTTAATAAAAGAAAGCCAAGTGAATCTATATCCATACAGCTAAATTTTACTCAGTTTTAAGTTTTGCGTCGTGAAATGTATAGAAAGGAACAGCACTTTATGAGAAACGATGGCAATTATGGTAATTATTTACTATTGGCAACATTATTTCTTCTCGAGCTCGAGAGCTTTGTCTACGGAAGTGAACGCTCTCTTGAGTGTCTCTTTATCTTAGAACTTATTTTAAAATAAGAATCATGTTTAAACTAAATTATTTCGGATCATTTTAGATAATTTCGACGTTTATTGATGTTGAAATAAAAATGTTACCTTTTAAAATTCATATTTGTAATAAAAAGACATTAAAAGATTGTAAAAATCTGAGAGCGAGTCCCACCTGTCTGTCAAACTGTGCTCGCATTTTGAGACGATCCGACAAGCAAGTCTTCGTAGACAAGAGTCCCGTTTGCTCATGCTACGCGTGCTGCTGATTACCCCAAAAACTTCCGACCAATATCCCTACTCTGCCACTTATACAAGCTGTTGAAAGGATTCTCCTTGGTCGACTTACTCCGTACATCGACGAAAAACTTATCCCAGAACAATCGTGCTTTCGGCCTGCGGGTCTACCGGCTAAAAATAATGAAGTTAATGTTAACTGTAAGTATGTGATACATTGCTTCTTTTCTTTGGTAAGTTTTTATTTGTGCCAAAACAAAGTAGCAATGTATCACATACTTACAGTTAACATTAACTTCATTGTTTTTAGCCGGTAGACCCGCTGGTAAGTCCTGCACGTCACAAGTCCTTAACTTGACCCATCACATCGAAGATGGCTTTGAAAAAGCGAAAATAACGGGGGTTGCTTTCGTGGATCCATCAGCAGCTTACGATACTGTTAACACCAGCACGATCTGCACGATGTTAAAAAAGCTGTATGAAATAACGGCTGATTATGGCTTTTGCCAGATTGTAGGGCAACTACTGAGGAACCGCCGTTTCCAGGTTAACCTACAAAATCAGAAGAGCCGTTGGAGGAATCAGCGCAACGGACAGCCCTTGCGCTGTGTTACTCTGCCGCCGAATACGCCTGCGTATGGGAACGGTCGACCCATGCAAAGATGATCGATGTAGTATTGAATGAGTCTTGTCGTCTAATAACGGGCTGTTTGAGGCCAACACCGACCGGCAAACTGTACCAGCTAGCAGGAATAGCCCCTCTGGAGGTGCGAAGATAGGTCTCTAGCTCGGCTGAAAGGACAAAGCAGACACAAGAAAGACGCCATCCACTATACAAACACAATCCGGCCCGGCCTAGGTTGAGTTCCAGAAGAAGTTCCTGCACTCAGTGCAGCCTCTCAACCGGTCCGCTGTAGCTGCGCGTCTGACTATGTGGCGATCACGCTTCAGCAACTCAGATCAGAGCACCAGCGTGAAAGAGGGACTGGCCAAGGGATACCATCTTGACTGGCCCACCTGGAGGTCGCTCAACCGCCTCAGAGCTGGGGTGGGCAGGTCTAGGGCAAACCTTGCCAAATAGGGATACGTTTCGGAACACGACACGGAGTGCATCTGCGGCCATCCTAAGCAGACTATTGCGCACATGACTGGGTGCCCTGCGTGCCCGACAACCTGCATGAACGAGGAGCTGCACGAGGCTACCGAGCGAGCTGTTGCGGTTGCGGCTTTTTGGCTGCCCGTATTTGACCTGTATGTGACCGTCGACTCTAGAAGAAGAAGATAAGAGCTCATAGTAAGGCCCCTGTGATCTGTTTTTAAGTTGAGGTCCGGCAGACCCGCCGAAATTCTAAAAGTTAGCTGGTGGGGCTCAGCTAGGTAATATAACGGCCTGACCACAGTCCACGCGGTGGGCGCGGGCGCGCGGCAAGCGAATTCAATATTTACTGCGCGCTATCTCGATGTCGGTCGGTCTCTCAGCTCGTCGTCACTCGTCACTACTCAGTGATTACCGAATTCGCTTACCGCGCCGCCCGCCACGGCTGACTGTGGCCGAACCGTAATAATAGAACACCTATCTATCTTATTACGGGATTTACGGGTAGAAATTGCTCCTGTTATAATTATTTAATGGTTGAACGGCACTTTTGCAGAACCTTCAAACTTCGTTGGCGCGAAAGCAAGCAAACTCTTTTCCCAATCAACTTTGAGTTGTCTGCAAGGCCAAGAAGACAAGACTGGGATGGTGAACTGGAGGAAGCTGGAGCATTTTATATCACAAGAAGACATCTGGTTGAAGCAGGCTACTTTCAAAATAGCAAGTGAGTTTGATGCATTAGTTTTTTTTTACTTATTTTATATGATTTTTTAGGATGTACCCATTTTTGTAGATAATAAGATGTCTCAGTCCCTTTTTATTCAATATAAGAGAATAGGTTCCACTATAATGCTACTTGCAGACTTTACTGTCGAATTACTGTATATTTTATTCTATTCGCCGAGTGCCAGAATTGAAAAATGTTTTGCGTATTTTTGTATGAAACTCCAATTTCTTTCTTTATGTTCTAGCTGACACGCGGCAAACAGGAAAAATTATACAGTAAATTCGACAGTAAAGTCCGCAAGTTGACAATTAATGCTTTCAATATCAAATTCAAATAAAATCAGATTGATTTTATATTAAATCACCTTTCCGAAGTTAGCCTCTTTTATATGGAAAACCATATAATGATCTATTCTGTGATTTATTTAGCACTGTTAAATATAAGGCGACGGCTACATAACACGCATGGTTAATTCTGTGATCCATCGCCGTAGAGCAAATTTTAACCATGGAAAGTAGGGTAGAGGAGGCCCTTAATTTCTTTTGAGTAGGTATACCTACCAAGGAAGTACTTATAATTTCCTAGGAACCTACATAGTTTATTTTTTAATTTAAATGTACCCCATCTTAGAGTATAAGACGCGCCTCTGTACGACAGACAGACAGACAGACTGAGTCACACCATAAGGGTTCCTTTTTACCATTTTGGTACGGAACCCAAAAAAAAGCTATTTAAGATATCAGCACGTCAAAGAGACCTTGGGGCTTACCATCAGCAAATAATAAACCGTTCAGTTCAAAAGCAGGCCTTAAACAGGACTGTTTAAGGCCAGCTTTCATTCTAACCGTTGAGGTCATAGTACGAAAAAGTAAGGCCGTTCAATATAAGTCCTGCTATAAGAGCTCATAGTAAGGCCCCTTATTCTATAAATATTATTAGGACGAAGCCGCGATGCTCGAAGTACCCCTTAGATACCACAGAGAAAGCAATACTTGATAGATACATAGTACATAGGTACCTACCTAGTGGTAATGAGGCCTTTTCAAAATGACATTTGTGAAAAAAACATGAGTTTTCTATAATGGCGATAGTTGGCCACAGCAAAGATCAACTGAGTTTTAAAACTTTGTTGCTCGGTAGACGGCACGCTGGGCTTCTACAACCTGTAAAAATGTTTTAATCATTTTTAAACTTTAAGTCGAGCAATTTAAGATTCAAAATTCATTGTAGATTTTTGACAGTTTTATATAGCTTGATATGCTGCCGACTCTACAACAACGTCAACGTGTAATTGAATATTAATAGATTCTTGCGTCAACTCAAATTTTGACAATGTCTAGTACCATAGCCTTCTATATTTTCCAAGCCATGAAGTGAGCAGAACGGCAACATCGCATGTGGTCAAGTACGGGGTACCGGGTACAACATTATTTTAATTATTATTTATTATTTGTTTTTCCTATATTTTCTATCTTTAAACTAGTTTTAAATTGTGATGCAAGCTTATTTCAATCAAGATTTTTTATTAATTATTATTATTTATTTATTAGAACATGAGGTTTGAGTCCAATTGTTTGTCCTTTTCGGGGGTCCTTTAGTACGATGAGCATTTTGATCTAGGCCTCCTCTAGCAATGAATCTTAAATCATTGGAAAGGTCTATATAGTAACATTTTATTGTATGACAGCAAACGTCCACTATTAGTACTTTGAGAGTTAAATCGCTCTGAAATCAACCAAATTTTATAACATTAATGACCTAAAACTCCGAAAATACTAACTATTGATAAAAAGTATGTTTACAGCAAATATTTTTCATATAAAAACCATTCTAATGATATACCATTCAATGCTAGAGGTGGGGTAGATCAACTCCCATAGACAATAAACCAGTTTTATATTTTAATAACCTTTAACTCCAAAAGTATTAACAATTGATATAAAGTATATTAACAGCAAATATTTGTCTTTAAAAGACCTTTCTAATGATATATAATTTATAGCTAGAGGCCGTGTTAATCAACGCCCTGCTGAAAAAATCAACAAAAAAGATGACATCTTTATGAGTGGGTCTCCAGCTTCCTCATAGGCTATAGAGAAATTCTAAGCATGCCATATTTTAAAGCATAATAGCAGCAATCAAACTTCCAGACATAATAATAGCAGCCACCATAAGCTCGTTACCATGAGTTGTTTTATGTGTGCGAGCTGGCGACACGTGTCTACAGCTTACACATGCCGTTAAGGCAAACCAGTGAGGTTAGGGTTTTAGACTATAGTCAGAAATTTAGAGCCTAATTGCAGCAATACGATCCAAAAAAACCAACCATCACACTCAAATACTCTTGAAACTACGAGCATAAAACTGTGTGCGAGCTGGGGACCCGTGTCACTGGCTTGCACAGCTGTATTTTCGTAATTATTTAAGCTACGATTATGTACTATACCTCAAATTTTTCAGCCGAATTGCAGCATTAGGCTCCAAATTTTTCAAAACTTTAACTCGAAAGGTTTTGGAGCTACGAGCCGATATCTATGTGTAAGCTGGGGACCCGTGTCACCGGCTGACACATGGTGAATTGCTGTAACTGTATATGTTAGAGTTTCGTTTTAAAGATCAAATGATATGTTATAATTGCAGCACACACGAGGCAAAATTTCAAATCTCTGGGCCTCTTAGTTTCGAAATTATAAGCCAAAAACCGTTTTCCCGCCAAAAAATTCAAAAGAATGGCTCGGAAGCGGCTAATCGCGCCGTTGCCGTTCCGTGCACTACACTATTGCAATCGAATTTGAACCTAAGAGCTAGTATTATTTTGAGTCATTTTAATTTGCGCTCTCGATCTTTTTAATTTATGTACTGAGAATTTTAGTCTAAGAGGTAGGGGGTTACCTAATTTAATATAAAAGCAAAGTATATTTTTATAGGAATGTTTATATCGCTAAGGTATAGGTACTTTATTTTATTTTATTTTATTAACACGTTTTTATTAGGTTATAAATTTTGATCACTCGATCAGTTCAAATAGGGATGTAGCGATTATACAAAAACATCGTAACCATAAAAAAAAGACTATAAAACCACAGGATTTTTTATTAATTAACTGGATAAAAAGAGATTAAAAAAGAACAAATAAACTTTTCACGCAGATGAAGTCGCGGGCGGTCACTAGTCGACTATAATAGGTATACCTAGGCACATTTGGAGCAAATAATCAACATAGCTAAAACTTTTTAACCGACTTCAAAAAGAGGAGGAGTTATGTATGTTACTCGATTACTCGAAGACTGCTGGACCGATTTGAAAAATTGATTTTTTGTTTGAAAGTATATACCGGCCACTAATTACTGTAACACAACACTTTTTATTGAAATAAATTTATTGTTATTGTTATATACTTCCAAGTTGGTTCCATTATCATGAAGTCAGGATCTAATGATGGGTTCCTGGACAAATCAAGGGAACTCTTCAAATATTATAGGCACACCTATAGCGATTTTGGTATTTTCTTAAGTAACCTATGCATTTGCTTTCGGAAAGTACCATTTTGGTGAAATGGAACTGATGATGAAGACCATACATGATAATCGGAATTATTCAATACTAAGTTTCATTGGTGCGAAATGATTACTTTTACATGGTTGCATTAATTATTTTAAGCTCCTTAAAATAAAGTACCTATACCTTAGCGATATAAACATTCCTATATAAATAGACTTTGCTTTGATATTAAATTAGGTAACCAGTTTTATCAGCTCCTACCTCTTAGACTAAAATTCTCAGTACATAAATTAAAACGATCGAGAGCGCAAATTAAAATGACTTAAAATAATACTAGCTCTTAGGTTCAAATTCGATTGCAATAGTGTAGCGCACGGAACGGCAACGGCGCGATTAGCCGCTTCCGAGCCATTTTTTTGAATTTTTTGGCGGGGAAAACGGTTTTTGGCTTATAATTTCGAAACTAAGAGGCCCAGAGATTTGAAATTTTGCCTCGTGTGTGCTGCAATTATAACATATCATTTGATCTTTAAAACGAAACTCTAACATATACAGTTACAGCAATTCACCATGTGTCAGCCGGTGACACGGGTCCCCAGCTTACACATAGATATCAGCTCGTAGCTCCAAAACCTTTCGAGTTAAAGTTTTGAAAAATTTGGAGCCTAATGCTGCAATTCGGCTGAAAAATTTGAGGTATAGTACATAATCGTAGCTTAAATAATTACGAAAATACAGCTGTGCAAGCCAGTGACACGGGTCCCCAGCTCGCACACAGTTTTATGCTCGTAGTTTCAAGAGTATTTGAGTGTGATGGTTGGTTTTTTTGGATCGTATTGCTGCAATTAGGCTCTAAATTTCTGACTATAGTCTAAAACCCTAACCTCACTGGTTTGCCTTAACGGCATGTGTAAGCTGTAGACACGTGTCGCCAGCTCGCACACATAAAACAACTCATGGTAACGAGCTTATGGTGGCTGCTATTATTATGTCTGGAAGTTTGATTGCTGCTATTATGCTTTAAAATATGGCATGCTTAGAATTTCTCTATAGCCTATGAGGAAGCTGGAGACCCACTCATGACATCTTTGACAGCCATTTTTTCCTGGTTAAAATTGATATTTTTCTTATTGTTTAATATATAAAGAACTTCAATAAAAGAACTACATTATTTTCATATTTTAAACCCTACACGATAACTACGAAAAAAAATATCGACCTCTTAAAATTGAAAGATTCCCATACATTTAGTATGGAGACTGACCGACGACATGACCACGAACTGACAGTAATACACGTTGCCAAACTTATGTTCATGGCTTGTAAATGACGAAGGCTATGCTAGTACACTAGAGCCACAGAAGCCATATATATAGCTTTTGCAATCTTTTTATTTTTTAATATCGGACCTACACTCTCTTTGACTCGAGCTACTGCATCATGCAACATGCTGAACGCTGTCCATAAAAACCATAAAGTTAATATACCTGGGGGCTTACCATCAGCAAATAAGAAACCGTTCAGTTCAAAAGCAGGCCTTAAACAGGACTGATTAAGGCCAGCTTTCATACAAACCGTTGAGGTCATAGTACGAAAAAGTAATGCCGTTCAATATAAGTCCTGCTATAAGAGCTCATAGTAAGGCTCCTGGGGGCTTACCATCAGCAAATAAGAAACCATTCAGTTCAAAAGCAGGCCGTAAAAAAGACTGCTTAAGGCCTGCTTTCATACTAACCGTTGAGATCATGGTACGAAAAAGTAAGGCCGTTCAATATAAGTCCTGCTATAAGAGCTCATAGTAAGGCCCCTGGGGCCTCAACGGTTAGTATGAAAGCTGGCCTTAAACAGTCCTGTTTAAGGCCTGCTTTTGAACTGAACGGTTTATTATTTGCTGATGTAAGCCCCCAGGTATATTAACTTTATGATAAAACACATACGGCAATTTTCAAGAAATCTTTTTTGGCTTTATACGGCAATTTTTTATTTTGAATACGGCAACCCTGAATTTGCCAGGGGAGAGTACAAAGTTAAACGTCAAAAAGATTCTGTTCTTGCTACAAATTAGTAATCTGTGGTATGACAGTGACAGTTGGAGGAGGCGGGTTGTTTCCTCGGTTGCGCAAGCGCATTTAGCGCATGCGGAATATTTAAAAAAGTTGTTTACGTGTCTTGTATGGAAAATTTAGTATAATAAAACATTCAACTAACTGCGGAAAATATAATAATTTCAGTTGTACTGTGGAAGAAGTATCGACATCTGAAGGCTTCGAAGTGGATTCCTATCACGATCTTTTGGTTGCGAACGTCCTACTTAACTATAACTTAGGTAAATATTGGCGGAACTGGTAAGGAATTAGCTATTGAGTGCTTAGTTTGTAATATTATGCAGGTATGATACAACTTTTTAAAGCGGTTCTGTGACGCTAAATTATTCATAAATAGTCGGTATTACCCATTTACCTAGTTGTTTACTCAGCTTGAAAAGTTGTCATTCACCTGTGCTATGTAAATAATGGACCATGGTAGGAATTTATTGATGGTAGGTGCCCAGTATGTTGATACAAAACTACCTAACTTATGCAAAACCCAATTTCAATTTTAATTTTATATTAATTTATGTACCTAAGTTAAGTACTAACATTACAATACAATTAATTTTGCAGTGTAAAATGTCCAATACAAACACAGATATAGTGACATTCGAAGATCTAGAAGCAACAGACGTAATAAGTGTGGAATTGGTGCCGGAGCGAAAAGGGCTCATCTTGAAGCATTGTGAATATTTTGTTAGCTCCCGAAGACACGGAACCACTGTCACTAGGCGGTACAATGACTTTGCTCAGCTACAAGATGTTCTGTTTGCTAAGTATCCATATAGGTAAGTGGAAAAATAATCTGCCATACTTATTTATAAAAGTAGTCAAAAAATGGCTACAAGGGCATAGCCAGGATTGTACCTATATGGGGAGGGGCAGACAAAGAAAATCCTAGATTATATAGAGATCACATACCGTAAGCCTTCAAGTCTGTTAGTTTCTTAGGTCTTATAAAAAATGTCGCAAGCTATGAAGCTCTTCAGAATTACAGTTTACCAGCGAACAACCACTCTTTTTAGGAGGGGCTGCTGCCCCTCCCTGCCCGTACCTCGCTATGTACATGAATCGTAAATAAATAGAGTAGGTATGTACTAACCTAGTCTTAAAGTTATAGATAGATTACTAGTAGACCGAGCTCCCACTGCATGAAACCTTACCTCACAAGGTGGAAGAGCAGACATATTGTGTTACAGTAATAGATATTACTTAGGAACACTGGATTTTAGTGGGTTGCCATCGCATATCCTGGAAGAACATAATTTTTTTTTTCGTTTTCGTACAGCTATTTTGACCGAAAATTACATCATGAGGTGGGAGATCAAAATGTTTACCCAAAATCGAAAGAGAAAGGTTTCTTGCAGTGGGAGCTCGGTCTATAGCTAGTAGCTTAGATAGATTACCTACATTTTATAATAAATAAGTACATTTTAAAATATATGAGTTAAAAAAATATCAAAATTCACACTATTTTGCATCCATTAACCTGAAATTTTTTTTCTTTAATTGGACTGGCTGTCTGTATGATTTGACAGCAAAGTTTTTGTGCCTATTTAAACGCCACTAGCGTGCGTCTAAAGAAATAACATTGACGTACAATGAAAATGGTTGCCGTTATACAAAAAATTGATCGTTTATTTTGACATAAGCACATCACTAGATTTAGTACCCTGTACGCACGCTATGTCCTACAGCGCCAAAATGGTGGAAATCAAATAGGCACAAGAACAGTTTGACAGCAGCCATCCAGTGTAATAATATAGAGGTCAATGATTGCATCTCTTGATGAAGTCTCCTTTGAAACAACAAAACTTAAATAATTACATTAAAAACACCGGTATTAAACGTGTTTAAAAGCATAGATGTTTAAACACGTACCTATTCCTGACGTTTCGTTTGACTGAGTTCTGACGTCAGACATCAACAATTTTACAGGTATTAAACGTGTTTAAACTAAACATGGGTGTTTAAACATCTAACTTTTCCAGACGTTTCAATTCAACCAAGTTGCATCTGATGCTGATGGCTGATGTCAAAGTTTAAAAGTGTATAAAACTTAAATTGGTCCACCCATTTGTTAGCTATGAAATTAAAATTAGGTTACCTCTTCTAGATCTGTCTGCCGCTTGCCCCCAAAGCGTGTGGTGGTGAATGGGGGCAGTCCCCGCTTCCTCCAGCGACGACGAGCGGCGTTACAGCGCTGGCTGACCCTGGTCGCCCGTCACCCAGTGCTGGCTCACGACGCTGACCTGAGAAGCTTCTTGTGCGAAGTGTCAGTCAGACTTGAAAAGCCGAAGCATGATGAGTTTGTTCTAGCGGGCACACAGGAAGATAGCTCGGTCGGTGGATAGTCTCCCCTTAAAATATTCTTGATAGTCTCCCCTTAAAAAATTCTTGATATTCCCCCCTTAACATAATCTTGATAGTCTCCCCTTAAAAAATTCTTGCGTGTGTCCATTTTAACGCAAACTGAATGTTTCAGAGAGATATGTCTACAGATGAAATGCAGTCTACATTTTCTACTGATCAGGAGCAACTACGTTTGGCGCAGCTAGGTATAGCCAGGATATACCAGATATTTGAAAGAGGTTGGTCCTTCGAGCCGTATAATTTTGTGTGACGTTTATTAAAATTTCGTTTCGTAAATCTAAATATTGTATTATTTTTAAGTGGAAGGAAGATGCGAAGCGGAACGGGCAGATATTCGGGAAATGGGAGCCGGTTTAAACGCTCTGTCGACACCGTCTGTTGCCGATGGTCCCAGGTGGTCGAATGCTAAAGAGGCGATGAAAGCTGCTGCAGAGTAAGCATTAACAGAACACGGCATAGGTACCATGGGCAACAGCGTCGCTTAACCACTCCTAAGGTTAAAACCGCTTGCACGCCGCGCCGCGCCGTCACAACATACGTTTAGTTCGCGCAGGGGCGATACGCGCGCGCGCACACGAATTTTTTGCTAACTGGTTAAGCGACGCTGTTGCCCATAGTACGTGCTCGACTATTTGTCGATACACGTCTCGCGATGTCTGTCCCGTTCACATAAGTGCTGTGCAGACGGGAGAGACATCGCGCTAACATAAATGTCGACAAATAATTGTTGTGGTGCGCATGCTAGGCCGATATAACAGTCCTCTTTATAGCCCCATAATACTTACTTTAGTTTTGACAAATAACCATTTTTCTAGCTTGGTAACAGAAATGAGTGAATCACCACAGGATGAACTAGATTTCACGGAAGATGGCTCAGGTGGAAAGGTTCTACTTGCACTCGATGCTCTTGGGGGTTACAGGTATAAACTTATTTCTTGACTATGTAGCTAGAATAAAATTAATACATAGTGTTATTAAACAATTTTACAGAAAACAAAATTTTATAAAAAAGCAGGAAGTACTTAATTTTTAGGAGAATAAATTTGTGAACTTTTATTGGGTAAAGTGATCAATTTTATATATGAAAACAGGGAGTTGTGCGGTCGGCTGACGCGGGGCTTGCACGCTGAGCGCGCCGCGGCCGCCGCCGCCGCCCCGCACTCGGCCGCCTCGCAGCTGCTGCGCGAGCGACACCGGTACGCGCTGCGGTGCTCGCTAGAGGTAATGACACACACACTACCCCGCACTCGGCCGCCTCGCAGCTGCTGCGCGAGCGACACCGGTACGCGCTGCGGTGCTCGCTAGAGGTAATGACACACACACTACCCCGCACTCGGCCGCCTCGCAGCTGCTGCGCGAGCGACACCGGTACGCGCTGCGGTGCTCGCTAGAGGTAATGACACACACACTACCCCGCACTCGGCCGCCTCGCAGCTGCTGCGCGAGCGACACCGGTACGCGCTGCGGTGCTCGCTAGAGGTAATGACACACACACTACCCCGCACTCGGCCGCCTCGCAGCTGCTGCGCGAGCGACACCGGTACGCGCTGCGGTGCTCGCTAGAGGTAATGACACACACACTACCCCGCACTCGGCCGCCTCGCAGCTGCTGCGCGAGCGACACCGGTACGCGCTGCGGTGCTCGCTAGAGGTAATGACACACACACTACCCCGCACTCGGCCGCCTCGCAGCTGCTGCGCGAGCGACACCGGTACGCGCTGCGGTGCTCGCTAGAGGTAATGACACACACACTACCCCGCACTCGGCCGCCTCGCAGCTGCTGCGCGAGCGACACCGGTACGCGCTGCGGTGCTCGCTAGAGGTAATGACACACACACTACCCCGCACTCGGCCGCCTCGCAGCTGCTGCGCGAGCGACACCGGTACGCGCTGCGGTGCTCGCTAGAGGTAATGACACACACACTACCCCGCACTCGGCCGCCTCGCAGCTGCTGCGCGAGCGACACCGGTACGCGCTGCGGTGCTCGCTAGAGGTAATGACACACACACTACCCCGCACTCGGCCGCCTCGCAGCTGCTGCGCGAGCGACACCGGTACGCGCTGCGGTGCTCGCTAGAGGTAATGACACACACACTACCCCGCACTCGGCCGCCTCGCAGCTGCTGCGCGAGCGACACCGGTACGCGCTGCGGTGCTCGCTAGAGGTAATGACACACACACTACCCCGCACTCGGCCGCCTCGCAGCTGCTGCGCGAGCGACACCGGTACGCGCTGCGGTGCTCGCTAGAGGTAATGAGCACACACACTACCCCGCACTCGGCCGCCTCGCAGCTGCTGCGCGAGCGACACCGGTACGCGCTGCGGCGTACCTACCTTTATAAGATGTGCTTCTGGTCCGTCGGCCAACCAGGGTCATATTCTGTCTATCGCATATCGGGACCAGACCAAATTGGTAAGATGTCCACTAGCTTGGTATTATCAAATATCATCGTATGGGTTACGAAGTAGGAAGCTTCTGGGAGATATGCAACCCTGAACATGGTCACCCATCGCTAAAAAATATCGATCGCATATTTATACCAATGGTGAACAGGCTCGTGGGTGGCATCATTACCTGAACAATTTTTTTGTGTTGTCATATCGATCGAATAAGGAACAAGGACCACTAGAGCATATATGTGAAATGTACTTACCTGCCCTGACCTCCTAGACGCTTCCTGAAAGCGACGCAAGACTATGGTTTTATATACGCCTGGGACCTGCCTCACCCCCTAAATGTAATTAGATGCTAATATGTAGTCGATTATTTTTTGGAAAAAAAGTCTCTATGTTTCTACCCTGGCCGCGCGCATGCTTCCTGAAAACTAACCAAGCCGATGTCTAACATGTTTGTAATGATGCCACCTACGACCCTGTTCACCATTTATATCAATATGCGATCGATTATTTATTGCGACTGGAAATCATTGTATGGGAGCCCATATGTTCAGGGTGGCACATCTCCCAGAAGCTTCCTACTACGCAACCCAGACGACGATATTTGATAACACCAAAGTAATGGATATCTTATCACTGTGGTCTTGCCCCAATATGCGATAGATTTAAAATGAGCTTCTTGGCCGACGGTCCATTCAGAACACAAACTCATTTATTCCGCTCCACTGACCACAATACCTCACCCTCAGGAGGGGCGTGTGAGCCGCGCGTACGCACTGTCGGCGCTGGAGTCGCTGCCAGAGCTGTTCCGCACGCAGGGCACCTCGCACGCGCGCGTCGCGGCCCTGTGGGCGGACTTGCACACTGCCCTGAGGCACCCGCGCGCCAAACCCACCACCAAGTAACACCTGGGTCACACCACAATATAGAGAGAGGACATACTAGTTAGCTTAAACAATATTTTCCAGTCTATCGTTTTATTGCTAAAAGTGGCCACTTTTAGCAATAAACTAAACGACAGGTTATAAAATGTTGTTTTGAGGATAAAAAGTCCCACAAATCTTATTCGGAGTACACTATAAGAACACAATGGACAATATTTCAAAAATTTCATATGTCGTTTTTACCCGACTGCAAAGAAAGGGTTATGTGTTTCGCGCGTATCTTGTAAGTATGTTTGTATGTTTGTAAGTATGTATGTTTGTATGTAATATTCTTTATTACCTCATATCTCTCAAACGGCTGAACGGATTTCTATGATTAAGATATCGTTAGATTGGTCTTTTCAGCCCAAGTGTTCTTAAGAAGTTGGCGTTATAAAAAAACCAACATGGCGGCTGTACGGTGCTATTATACGTAGTGAAAAAAATTTTTTTTTTTAGAATACTGCAATATGGGTGTCAAATTAAAGGGCTTATTATAAATATTTCAAAAAGGTATATCATGACCGTAATATATAATAACTAAAAAGAGATAAATAAAAAAAATAATTTAAAACATTAAAAAACCCGCCTGCATAAAAAGACAAGTCGACTGAAAAGATGGAAACAAGATTAAATAAATATTAAAGGCAACATGTCATAATAACATGCAGTCGGAGGCATATAATTCAATCATTCATAATGTCACTTTCGTTATGCATGCCTCCGACTGCATGTTATTATGACATGTTGCCTTTAATATTTATTTAATCTTGTTTCCATCTTTTCAGTCGACTTGTCTTTTTATGCAGGCGGGTTTTTTTACTTTGTATAATGAAAGTAGATACTAAATTAGGGGACACGAATTTTTTAAATTAACTTTTAATGGTTTTTAAGTATATTAAATCACCGTTTGAAATCTTACTCATTCTAAAAGAGCGTAAGTTTGTACATTTTGCCAGAAAGTTGAATGTGTAGCTTTTGCCAAAAAACATCAAAACTGATCTTATCTGTGACAATACGTCACCATGATTTCGATAGTGATGTGGCATGGGATTTCTGGGATAAGTATCCCAAACAATGCTACGACTTTCTTTTAAGTTTTTTTACAAGAATAAGTACTTTATAAATCTAAATTTTACTAGGCAGCTACGAAATACACTCGAAAGGCATTGTCGTTATGACAATTGATTTTATTTTTTATATAAGCACAGATAATATTATAAATAAAAGACAAATAGACTCTACTCAAACTTCCTGACGTTCCCAATTTGGATTAGATTTTAGTTTTTTTTTAAATTAAATTTTTAAGTAAAAAATACCTTTTTTACCCGACTGCAAAGAAAGGGTTATATGTTTCGCGCGTATCTTGTAAGTATGTTTGTATGTTTGTAAGTATGTATGTATGTATGTATGTTTGTATGTAATATTCTTTATTACCTCATATCTTTCAAACGGCTGAACGGATTTCTATGATTAAGATATCGTTAGATTTGTCTTGTCAGCCCAAGTGTTCTTAAGAAAAAAATTCTGTAAAAAAATGAGCTTAGAACACTAAAATCTCAAAATGGTTTTCTAATTTTAGTACTTTCTCAAAATGAAATGTTGTCCATTCACAATTTCGTCTTTATTTAAGCACTATGATTTTTTTCCATTAGCGGCGGGCGTTAGTGTACCGCATAAACCCTCTTAAGCTTGGCACTCGCGCGCTTTAGCAACGCAAACATAGACACCTCTCACCGACGCTGTATAACCGGAATCTCAAACGAATCTCAAACGAGTTCGAGTACGTGTGTCGTCGCGTCCGTGTGTGCGAGCTGTGTTCGTTGCTCGAGCGCGCGTAGTAACTAAGCTTAACATCTTTCTGTTAGTCTCTATTTTGTGGTCACACCAAATACGTGTGCGTTGCAGCACAGTGGGTTGCGATGCGTTGCGTTTACTTTGTCACGAATAAGACAGTATGTCACGCGGCTGCTGCGCATCAGTTGCGCGTTCGGTGGACATAATTATTATACCATAGCGTTTCATACATTACAACGTCTTTTGCCGTCAACCGTTTTCCGTTATGCAACACAACGCGCTGTGCAGCATTCGGTTTCACCCAGGCTTGTGTATCACTAAGACCGACCTCTATAATAAGGGCCAAACAGGGTAGAATCCCAGCTGTTAGCCTCTTATCCTCTTCTTTCACTAAGGAATTGTCAATTGTTAGAGTGAGAAAGATAGCTAGATAGATCAGCTTCGTAGCTAAGGGCTGGCAAGTGGGCGGCTGCCAGGGGCGCAACACTCAGGGGGGCGCACTTAGCTGACAATGCTGGCTGACCCATAACTCGAAAATAAGTAGTCTTGGGGCGCAAAATTCAAGTCTTACCAGGGGTTCTCATTATCCTAGACATATGACGTGGGGCGCAAAATTTAAATCTTGCCAGGAGCGCTCATGGCCAGCTCCGACCTCCGACGTTGGTCAGTATTAGCTTATTACTATTATTACTTATTACTATTGCATTCAAAATATTTAGAGAATTGAGATCTTCGAATGGTATAACCATGTCAAGTAACGAATGTCTTCCAAATATTTCTTTCAAAATAATTGATAAGAGTTAGAATTTCTCAGATAAGTAATAAGTACAAAACACGAGTATTTAAAGCCGTTTAGTTACTTATTTCAATAATTGAAAGCCGTCCACTAGCGCTGCAAATACATTTATTTTTATAACTTATAGGATCAATAATTAAATTAGATAAATAAAATAGTAAAAATCATGCCCTCATTAATAATAGGTAATATGCATAGAGCAACACGGCTTCCTTGAAGACCGTCTTGCTCTAAGGTATTGTCTCTAATATTTTATATTAATTATGTAACTTTGTTGCAATCAACTCTGACTGAATTCGCGGATTCATTGCTGCTTTCGTAAGGACCAATATGAGAACTGTCTTACTTAAAGCAGCAATGTAACTGCGATTGCAATCGATTTCAATCGAGAATTGTTAGCAACAGAGTTACGTAATTCGCTAGCAGGTTTAACAGTATAAAAGTAAATGAATTGGCGGCGCTAGTGTGTTAAATTACGGATATTTCAATATATATTTTAGTTTCGAGTTGATGAAGTACAAAAAGTTAGGTAAGTATCGTATTTGCCAGTTCAAATAACTGTTAGAAACGACAACTTTTTGTACTTTAGCAAAAAACAACTGAAATATATTTTAAAATGTCTGTAAGTAATCTTATATTGCGAAAAGTGGCCGAGGCACATTTTTCAATTTCGCACTCAGATTTAAATCTTGAGATAACTTGGAATGTGCGAGCGAGAGAGCTGCAGACAGCGGCAAAATCGTTGACAAGCCGATGCAATGTAAATGATTGACAAGCAGTTTTGATTGTTTACAAGTTGGTGTTTTCACTTTTTGAATAGTTAACTATCGCTTTCTCGATCTTTCACTCGCATTGACTATGAACAGCATATTCGATAGTCAACTATGCGAGAAGTGAAAATACCAACTTGTGCTAGGCCCTCGATGACATAAAACGTCGGTTTTTGCCATAATGTTATTATACCTAGCGGAATTCCGTTAGGTAAATTAACATAATGGATTTTGCATAAAAATGGCAGTGTTGCCAGATTTGAACCCAACAAATACCCAAATAACGTTACTGTGATACTTTTTATGCTTTTTTTACTGTGAATCAAATAATTGCAGTAAAATGGAGTGCCTTATTGATGAAAAAAATAACTGTTATTTAACATAATATTACAATATAAGATAAAAAAAACAAGTGTATTTTTGTTGATATTTATAATGAATTATGGAAATATTTATAAACTCGAATATAAAGCTATAAGTACATATATTTTATTTAATAATTTATAGAATAAGGATTGGTTTTCAATCTTTAGTTAGGAGTTATTATAAAATGTAAGCAGAAATAAATCACATTAATAATAAGGCAAGGAATTTAATTCTTTGGTTGGTTGGTTGGAGGAACTTAGAAATCTAACTAAATAAGAAACCTTATATCATTTTGTGACATAGGTAATTATTTTAAATGAACTGCAATAAAATGGCAATACTTACATATTTTTATACTTCTCGTATTTCTATACAGGCTGTTCTCAAATGGCATGGTGGTACAGCTTGACCATAAAGAGTTGACAAAAATTGAGGGCGCCACTTTCTATGTAAACACGTCAAAATCACGAATAATTTGGCAACACTGACTATATTTTGTACTGAAAAATTTTAGTTCCATTTTATTTAATTTCAACTCTTTATGGCCAAGCTGTAAGTGGTAGCTTTTACTCTAGGGGCCTATTTCATGAACACTACGATTTGTAATAATTTACTACAGTAATCTGCTTACGTGTCTGTAAGTAGTATATTTTTGAACACCAAACGATCGTTATAATTTACTACGGTAATGTTTATGAAATAGGCCCCAGATTTGTGAATGAATGAGGATATTTTTGAACACCTGTATTTGACGTTAAATTTGTTGGATCTAATTTATTTATAAATTAAAATCTTTTATTAATTTTAGCATATATTTAATACAAATTCATTGAATGAATAACTATCGAGTTTTATTTGCCTTTGTCATTATAACACGTCGATCAATTTATAACAGCATGAGCGGCAAATCTGTAATGGTAGTTAATTAGTAGTAGATACGTAATGTATCACAGTATAAACAACGTGTTACAAAAAGCCCTGAAGCCGAATATGGTACCTAGCTATAGCAACAGTAGGTACAATGCATAATATAATATTACGCTAGAGGTAATAACTCCAGAAGACAATGTTAACAACGTTTGTTTATGTAACTCCAGAAGACAATGTTAACAACGTTTGTTACAAGATGTCACTACGGGTCTTTTTTGGCGTTAAAAGATGTAATTTGCAAGTTCCCACCAAAAACACCGTGTGACTCATTCTGCATTAAAAGCAAAAAATACTTACTCAAAATTGCAGTTACGAGGTGTCTATATTTTTTAGGCACAACGGGATAGTGCTTGGCCTTCATCTCACCTTCATTAAGTGACGATAAGGCCCGAAGGTGGAAGCGCACTACTCCCGGAATCCTCATCACTAGTGGCTATCTTGTGTGTGTGTTAAATTTTTTTTGTTTAATGACTGGTGGATTTAAAATGGTTTTAATTATTTTTCAGTACTTGCAAATATGTACGTCATCCTTTCCTTTAAATATTTCCTTTTCCTCGATGTGTGCACGCAATATTGCTGTTCTGCTCGCACCTACGCGAGAGAGTGAGACGACATTAGCGAGTCGCGAACCTTCTGATGGAAGACATCTTTAATTTCCCTCTTCGAATATCAACGCGGCACGGTTGACATGTGCTAATCATAAAACTTTAAAATATACGTATTTATAACGCTAATTACTTTAAAAATTGTGTGTCAGTGTGTTAAATTGGTACCAGTGTATGGACAAATCAAAATCCTAGGTGAACTGTGAACTTTCCCAAGCAATTAAGCTAACCGCCCCGACGCGCCGGCCGCCGAAAGACCGTTGGTTGGGCTGAGCTGATCAAAGATCTCTGGAGACATCATCCTCATCAGCAAACAAGTAAGTGTGCACATCTTACTTCCTACAGGAGCTGTGATTGTGTCCTTTTGTCTCATTCCTTTATTGCAGCTCAGTGTTCTCCGCCCTATGTTACATACGTGTTTGCAAGTACAAAAGAAAATACCTACGTACTTCAGTTTCACGACCGCAAACCTACAGTCCATTGATCCCACAAAATAAAAATTGATTAAAAAATAATCACCACATTTGTTGGTCCTTCGAGCCGGATTAACTAGTTTAAAACTTATAACAATATTGCACCTAGGTACACACCTACCCGCAAACTCTTATCTCTATTGATACTCGTAATAATAAATATTGCTCGCTATAATATTTAACACACGTACACAATTACCGCTATTTGTCTATTTATACGCATTTTTTTTACCTATACCTACCTACATTACATATCGCTAATAGTTTCTATAGGTACTATACCTACTCACCGCACCGATTACGAGATTGATAATTTGTCAAAATTTCTTTATTTTACCGCATCACGCATTGGCAAACTATTTTTATCTTTTAATCTTATACTTAACCGCATAATAGGTAATTACCTAAGAAGTTTACTTACACCTACCTACTAAATATTTTAATGATTTTGTTCTTAAATAACACCAACGCATCATACCATTTCCGCTATTTATTACAATAAACTACGCATTTGTTGTACTATTTCGCCCGCCATTTTTGTTGGATCGCATCGCATTCCATTTCTTTCCGCCATATTTGTATTTTTCTTTCCGCTGTGTTTAGCAAAGTGCCCGCGCACTCACTGTCTCACCCGCTAACGTTTATAACTATAATTCAGTTAGTTTATCTAGTATTTACTCGCTGTTCCGCACATTCGTTCGTTCGTGCATCGTGCCGTACGAACCCGCCCGCTTGCATTATAAGTGAATCAAGGTCATAAACAGACCAGCTGATTTGTTCCTGTCTGTTTACTTACGTTCTGCTTTAGCGCGACATCATATTGCATACTTTAACTATTTTATAAAACATTAGAGTTGTTTTTGTACGTAAATTATTTCACATAAAAAATGACTTCTAAAGCTAAGAAAAATGAAACTGAAGACACTGTCATAGATCCTAACTTGTCAGTGTTAAACTCTAAACGTAATATACTTTTTGAGCGTATGCAAAGTATTTATAATATCGCTAAGCACGTGGAGGCAAAAAGGACTGAGCCTAGCGCATTATTATGCAACGTCACTAACTTAGATAATTTTCGCGATGATTTTGTTAAGGCTTTAGATGCCTATAATATGGCTTTCGCTAAAAGTAATCCTTCCGCTGAAGTTAATTACCAACCTTGGACCGCATTTGAAGAGATGTTTTGTTATGTAAAACGCATAATTGCATTATTTAAACAACCTTCACAACCCTCAGACTCTTCTGTGATAGAATCGCAATGTCATTCTTTGAAACCTATCAAACCACACTTACCGCCCATTGAATTGTTGTCGTTTAATGGTGATATTCGCAACTGGCCCCTTTTTTATCAACAGTTTAAAAGTGTTGTACATGACAATAAGTTTTTAAGTGATAGTGAAAAGGTGTTTTACTTAGTCGGAAAACTAACCGATAAGGCTACTTCTGTGTGTGCAGGGCTGCCGCCTACCGCTGAGAACTATAATATTATTTGGGAAGCTCTTGTGCATAAATATGAAAACCCGCGTTCGCTCGCTTCTTCGTACCTCAATCAGCTATTAGAATTTAAACCCTTGAATAATAATAGTACCGCGGCTTTAGACTCATTTTTGTATAATTTTAACTCACCTGTTGAAGCCCTAAAACAGTTGAATATAAAAGATTTGACTGATTTTATTTTTCTCTATATCGCATTGCAAAAACTAGACTCCGAAACCGTCAAATTATTTGAAATGTATAGTCAGCAAAGACAGTTAGGTATACCGTCTTATGCTACCTTAATTGAGTTTATAAGAGACCAATCAAGGGCGTTAATTCAGTCAACTCATACTCCAACCGCTAATTTTAATAAACGCAACACTAATGTTAATTCAAAAAAGTTTGCTCCAACCAAATCGTTTATTACTGATTTAGGTGGTGGTACAAGTTCTAATAATTCTAACACGAAATGCACTTTATGTAAAAATTATTGTCACTTACATTTATACCAATGTTCTGCTTTTATGAAACTCAACCCGCATGAAAGATTTAATTTTGTTAAACAAACCGCGTCATGTACCAACTGTTTAAGTACTAAACATAAATTATTTAATTGCACATCGCATGGTACTTGTTCGTATTGTTCGGCCAAGCATCACTCTTTATTACATTTTGATACGCAAAACAATAAAAATAAATCTAACAACAATAACTATAACCGCATGCAGAATAATAGTAGTGAAGCGCCGCCCGCTACCGTATCCGCTGTCGCTCGGGACTCACGACCGCCTCGTGACGTCATCGAGCCTCCTCCGTGCGCCCGCGACCCGCCGTCGCAGCCACTACCCGCCAGTTATAATAACAACACGATTTGTAATCATTCTTGTGAATATAATAATCGCACCGGGACATCCGCATTATTAGGCACCGCAAAAATAAAATACATAGATTCGCACGGCCGCTCTCATTTATTGAGATGCCTTATTGACCCGGGATCCCAAAGTGATTATATTACTGTCGAATGTTGTAATCGTCTATCGCTTTCAATTAGCAATAAAACCCCATATACCCAAGTGCAAGGTATTGGTGGAACTCCGCAAAAAATTAACGGAATTACGTGTTTTGATATTACTTCGCGATTTAATTCTAATAGTTATTCTATTAAACCCATGGTCGTGGAACGCATCACGTCATTATTACCTGACACTTTTATAGATACCAGTGCGATTAAGCATATAGCAAACTTGCCTTTAGCCGATGACGACTATTTTAAGCCCGGACATATTGATATGTTATTAGGCGTCAATTTCTATTGCGAAATTTTACTTTTTAATAAAATTAAAGGCGATAATAATGAGTCTCCTGTCGCTTTAGAGACTACGTTAGGCTACTTATTGTTGGGCAACGCACCTATTTTATCGCAACCGCAAAGAAACTCGCACTCTTTCTTAACAATTTCGTCAGATCCTTTAAACTCACTTTTAGAAAAATTTTGGTTAGTCGAGGAACCGCCCACGCACAAATATTTAAGTCCCGATGATAGCCAATGCGAAAATATTTTTGCTACCACAACTGTCCGTAATCCAGATGGGAGTTATTCTGTAGATCTTCCGTTCAAGGACGACCCTGTTAAGCTCGGTGATTCGTTTACTTCCGCGCAAAAGAGATTTTCCTCATTAGAAAATAAATTTAAAAGGGTTCCTGATTTACGCGGCAAATATAATGAAATAATTTTAGACTATTTAAGTAAGGGCATTCTCCATAAAGTTCCGCAACAAGATATCAACTCTACAGGTTTTTTCCTACCGCATCATCCAGTAATTCGTAATGATAAAACAACTACCAAAATTCGCATCGTATTAGATGGCAGCGCAGCCACTGATACAGGTATTTCGCTCAACGATATTTTACATACCGGTTGTAATTTGCAATCTGAAATTTTTAATATTTTACTTAATGTTCGCATGTTCCGCATTGCTTTCTTCGCTGATGTAAGACAGATGTATTTATGTATACATGTCAACGAACCGCACCGAAAATATCAACGCATTTTATATCGTTTTTCCACTGATGAACCAATTATTGTCTTAGAATTTACGCGAGTCACATTCGGACTTCGTTCGTCTCCTTTTTTGGCGCTCCGCACTCTTCGCCAGCTTGCGTCTGACGAGAGGGAAAAGTATCCTCTCGCAGCCTCCGTGGTTGAAAGGGATATTTATATGGATGACCTTGCCAGTTCAGCACCGTCCGTTGATGAAGCATCCGAAACCGCTAACCAACTGATTGAATTATTTAAATCAGGAGGTTTTGATCTTGTGAAATGGTCAAGTAACTCCCGCGAATTACTTGATCATATACCTGTGACGCACCGCCAATCAGAGTCAGTTTCGTTTGATGATGGTAATGGCTTTAAAATACTAGGGCTCCGCTGGCTTCCTAGTTCAGATGAGTTTATTTTTATTGTTATTCAACCGCCTGCAACATGCACTAAACGTGCTATTTTATCAGCAACCGCTCGTCTTTATGACGTTTTAGGATTAGTAGGTCCAGTAATTTTGTTCGCTAAACTGCTCATCAAAGAGCTCTGGCTACTCCACATCGATTGGGATGAAACTCCTCCCTCAAACATAATAGAAGCTTGGAAAAAGTATATTTCAGAGTTACCGCTGCTTTCACAGCTACGTTTCCCTCGTTTTCTTAATGTAGAAAGAAATTCACCTCGCGTTTATTTGGTCGCATTCGCAGATGCTAGTGAAAAGGCATTTGGTTGTGTCATATATTTATACGTTCAGAACGACAATGAACTGCCTAAAGTTTCATTAATATGTTCAAAATCACGTGTAGCTTCACCAAAGTCAACTACAACTATCGCTAGATTGGAATTAAACGCTTTAGTCCTTCTATCAAAAATGGTTAGTAATGTTCGTGACCAGCTCTCTGAAAGACACACAATAGATAAAATATTCGCATTTTCCGACTCAGAAGTTGCTCTATGTTGGGTTCATGCTTCTCCGCACAGATTTCAAACTTATATAGCCAATAGGATATCACAAATTCAATCGCTTCTTCCCGCTGAAGATTTTTATCATATTGCAGGTTCAGAAAACCCCACTGATTGTATATCTCGTTCTCTCTCACCCGCTCAACTTATCACTCATGAACTTTGGTTTCATGGTCCCGCTTGGCTTTCGCTACCGCATGGTGAATGGCCTATTAAGAAATTTGAACCTGGTAAATCTACTACGTTACCTGAAGAAAAAACTGTCACTCACATAGTTAATAATAACGACAATTTTAATGATCATCCTATAATGTTACTTGCTACTAGAGTTTCAAATTATAATGTATTGCTCCGCTCCATTGTTTATGTTTTCAGATTTGCTAAAAAATTTAACTCGCGCGGTAACATTACCACTGAAGTATTAGCACAGGCTGAAAAATATCTCATTCATATTATTCAAAATAAATATTTTTATTCAGACATTACAAATATAAAGAAAAATAAATTGCTTTCTTCCCCTTTACGAAAACTCTCTCCATTTATAGATGGTGATAACATATTGAGAGTCGGTGGTCGTTTAGGTAATTCTTCTCTCAATTATGAACAAAAACACCCCGCATTGTTACCGAAAAAGGATAGAGTTATAGAACTTTTAATAGATTATTATCATCGCAAACATTGTCACGCGGGTCCGCAACTCCTGATTTCAATTCTTAGAAATAAATTTTGGATTTTATCCGCTCGCCGTGTTATCAAACAACGCATTCATAAATGTTTAAATTGCTTTCGCTTAAATCCAAAGCCAACATTTCCATTAATGTCTGATCTACCGCAATGTCGCTTAGAACAGTGTAACGCATATACACACACTGGCGTAGACTATGCAGGCCCTCTGTATGTCACTTTAACTAGAAAACGCGGTGTACGCAGTCAAAAGGCTTACATATGTCTATTTATATGTCTTGTGACAAAAGCTGTTCACATTGAACTTGCTTCAGATCTAAGCTCCGCTTCATTTTTAGATGCTTTTAAACGTTTTCTTGCGAGACGTGGTCCATGTCAATACTTATATAGTGACAATGGCACTAATTTTGTTTCATCCAAGGGATATTTAAATGAGCTTTATAAATTCTTACTAGACGACGAATATTATAAACTTTTTCATGAAGAACTGAATAAACACCGCATAGTATGGCGCACTAATCCCCCCACTGCGAGTCACTTCGGTGGTATTTGGGAATCAAACATAAAGTCCGTGAAATCGCTGTTGTTTCGTGTGATAGGAAAACAGCTACTTACATACGAAGAAATGCTTACTGTTTTGACTCAAGTTGAAGCCGTTTTAAATAGCCGCCCTTTGTATGTTTTAAGTTCCGATCCTTCGGAACCCACCGCATTAACTCCTGCACATTTTATAAGAGCCGCTCCGTTAAGTTTTCTTCCTGCAACAGATTTAAGTAAAGAGAATCCTAACCTACTCTCTAGGTTTTCTTTAATGGACTCACTAGTACAGTCATTTTGGAAACGTTTTAGATCTGAATATCTGCATAATCTCCAAAGCAGAGAAAAATGGAATACGAGTTCTAATCCTGTAAAAGTAGGAACTATTGTTCTAATAAATACTGAAAATACTCCGCCACTGCAATGGCCAATGGGTATCATAACGCGTCTATATCCTGGTAGAGATGGCGTGATTCGAGTCGCTCAAGTAAAAACCAAGTCTGGACTCTATGACCGACCTGTTGTGCGGTTATGCCCATTGCCTATGTATAATTAGTTTTTATCTCACACTCTTAGCTTTTAGTATTTTGTTTATTTAAGTGTAGACCTCACCACTCTTTTATATATTCAAATATTAACACACACCGCATTAATATTATTTTGTATTCAAAACGCGACTCTCTCTCTCTTATTTCGAAGGAATGGATTCCTTCAAGGCCGGGGGAATGGTGGATTTAAAATGGTTTTAATTATTTTTCAGTACTTGCAAATATGTACGTCATCCTTTCCTTTAAATATTTCCTTTTCCTCGATGTGTGCACGCAATATTGCTGTTCTGCTCGCACCTACGCGAGAGAGTGAGACGACATTAGCGAGTCGCGAACCTTCTGATGGAAGACATCTTTAATTTCCCTCTTCGAATATCAACGCGGCACGGTTGACATGTGCTAATCATAAAACTTTAAAATATACGTATTTATAACGCTAATTACTTTAAAAATTGTGTGTCAGTGTGTTAAATTGGTACCAGTGTATGGACAAATCAAAATCCTAGGTGAACTGTGAACTTTCCCAAGCAATTAAGCTAACCGCCCCGACGCGCCGGCCGCCGAAAGACCGTTGGTTGGGCTGAGCTGATCAAAGATCTCTGGAGACATCATCCTCATCAGCAAACAAGTAAGTGTGCACATCTTACTTCCTACAGGAGCTGTGATTGTGTCCTTTTGTCTCATTCCTTTATTGCAGCTCAGTGTTCTCCGCCCTATGTTACATACGTGTTTGCAAGTACAAAAGAAAATACCTACGTACTTCAGTTTCACGACCGCAAACCTACAGTCCATTGATCCCACAAAATAAAAATTGATTAAAAAATAATCACCAATGACTCCCATTCTTGTTTAAGAAATTTGTAAATAGCTTGTAATGAAGTTGTGACAGACTGGCTTCCAGAGTTAAAGAAATAATGCAAACCGATCACAATATTCCGGCAACAAAGGAAAAATACTGTCGGTTACGGTTAGAGCCACTAGAGTCTAGAACCTCACGTAATTATTATTTAGATTCGAAGTCACTAATATTCATACACATATCAGTTAATTTACTACAAACGTATTTGGGACAATAGCGTAATAGATTACAATAGCATGACAAAATATATTAGATCATTCTTACAATGGGATTGTTCATCAAGAAACTATATTTCAAAACAATTCTAATTCTAATCGACCGACACAATAGACGGTGGACGACAGTCGCTCCTCAGCATCAAGGGCAGATGGAGGTGTTAGTTTTGTTGATTTTTTTTTACGCGGCAGTCGCGATACTCGCGCAGGAAGATTTTTCCTATATTCATGATTTTATTAAAGAGAAAAAATATGCGCTGAAGAAAAGATATCGGCCGTTGTATCACATATCGTCCCCGGTGGGCTGGCTGAGCAGCCCCAGTGGGTTCACTTACTTCAAGCATCGCTACCATGTGTTTTACCAGTACCACCCCTACAACGGCGCCTGGGACTCAATGCGGTGGGGCCAGGCCATCAGCGAGAACCTCGTCGACTGGGTGCACTACCCGCCTGCACTGATCCCCAAAGATCACTACGACCTCCACGGCTGCCTGGCAGGCTCCGCAATCATACACAACAACTATCTAACGTTGTTCTACACTGGTCATGTTGTGATCAACAACGAAACGAAGCATACTCAAAATATAGCGATAAGCAGTGATGGAGTAATATTTCAAAAGTATTTATACAATCCTGTTGTAAAACAACCCCCACCCGGAGCAGCAGACTTCAAAAACCCGAAAATCTGGCGGTTCCGCGGAAATTGGTACATGCTGGTTGGCACATCTTCTCACAAGGGTCACGGTCAGCTCGCGCTGTATACCTCGCATGACATGTTCCACTGGAAATATAACAGCACCGTCGCGCAGTCCTACGGGGATATGGGATACTTGTGGGAGAATCCTGATTTATTTGAGCTGGATGGCCAACATGTTTTGATCCTTTCCGTGCAGGGTATCGAAGGTGATACTTATAGATTCAAGAATATGTATCAAACCGGGTATGTCGTTGGCAATTTCAATTATCATGATTTGTGTTTTGAGAACTTGGAAGTTTCCTTGGCCACGTTCACGGAGCTTGATTTCGGGCATGACTATTACGCAGCACAAACCATGACCTCAATGGATGGGAGGCGGCTACTGATAGGGTGGCTCGGCATGTGGGAAAGTGACTTTATGGAATCGAAAGAGGGGTGGGCGAGTTTGTTGACAATAGTAAGAGAACTGAAACTCTCTTCTCAAGGTCGCCTGATGATGATGCCCGTAAGAGAAATGGAAGAGTTGCGCTCGGAAGTGCTCGAGAACGCGTGGTACAGTCCGGGCGAGGCATTCCATGCCGGGGCAAGAACATTCGAATTAATAGTGAACGCGAGTTGTAGTTATTACGACGCAGCTATAATTTTCGAGTGGAGTGGAGAGCGACAATACTCCATTATATACTCATCTGATAAAGGACGTGTGAGCGTGGATCGAGGCGGTGTGGATGGCGTCAGGAGAGCTTATTGGATACCTGAGGGACAACTTAAGTGGCGAATCTTTTTGGATGCAAGCTCTATAGAAGTGTTTTGCGGTAACGGGGAAGTGGTATTCTCCAGCAGGATTTACCCTAAGAAGGGGATTCGAGTCCGAATAGGCGGTGAGATGCAACTACACATTACGCAATACAAGCTAAGGAGGAGTGTAGACTACGATGAAAAGTTGCGCCAATATTTGAAACGCAGCTTTGCCAGAAAAGAAAAGCCATATGATTATTATAAGTAACTACTTTTATTAAAAGTTGATCAACACGGCTTGGCTGTGTTTGTGAGTTCGCAAACTTTGGACTCCATAAACTGCGATTTTTATGATTTTCGCTCAATGATATTTTTTAAAATTATCATTGTTTTCGCTGTGCTTCCTCATCCTCATAATTAATAAGATCTAGTCTTAAAGTTAATCGTTTATAGTGTCTAATAAATAATAATAAACGATTTATGTTTAAGTTCTCATGTTCTTGACAAGAGACATAGAAAACTTAACTAAGTCTTCAAGTACCTACCTACTAATTTATTGAGTGAAATAAAAAAGTCAACTATTTTAGTCATTCTTATTTTCATAGTCTGATGGAAAAATAGAGCTACCTTATCGCTTTGATGTTATACTAAGAGCTGGCCCTGGAAATAAGTACAATTTACAGAGCGACGAAATCCCTCTAGTTGGTGACTGGTGTGCTGGTGTGCCATTCTAGGTATGGCAGCTTATCAGTGGTGGGGGTGGGAGTGGTTGGGCAACAAAGGGGTTGAAAAACCGATTGATGGTAACAATTTACAGAGCTCTGGATTTGGTGTGGTGTCTATCACATGAGAAATTGTCGTATTTATTATAGCCAATCATGTGTCTATTTCGAATATAGTATCAAAAAACCCTGTCAAATCCTGAAAAGGGGATAGTGTTGCTGAAACTGAACAACTTTCTCCATGGAACATAGGTCGAAAAAAGAAAAAAAAGATTCATACTCATACAAAATGTAGGTACACTATCACCTGTTTCAGGATCTGACAGGGTTTTTTGATACCTACATGATGTATGTTCCCCTAGCATGACCACTGAAACGCGATATGGTACCTAGGTAGCGATTTATCACGTTTAAGAGCGTTTTTGCGCTAGACTAGCGCCACCAATCGAAAAAAAGCATGGTTCTCAAAAAAAGGCAAAATTGTGAAATGTGTTCTTCTAGTGTACTCCGAAGAAGCTTTGTGGTAAGTACTTTTTATCGCTTAAACAATATTTTATAACCTGTCGTTTAGTTTATTGCCAAAAGTGGCCACTTTTAGCAATAAAACTTCATTAAACTAAACGACAGACTAGAAAATATTGTTTAAGCGATAATGAGTACCACAAAGCTTCTTCGGAGTACACTAGAAGAACACAATTTACAACTTCATGCCACAATGTGAACTTCAACTCATTCGTGGTGAGGGTACCAGCCGAACATCTGTCGACCTTCATGATTAGGTGTACTTTTGCACCTACCCGCGATATAGTCACCCTACCTACTACGGAAAGTTGGATGCTCACCAAAATGTAAGTACTTTAGGGCGATCGGTGACTCCGCGATTAGTCTGCTGGAATGCGCGGAGTGTCAGTCAAGAGTTCTGTCTGATTGCAATCACAATCAACACTGTTCTCTCGTCTGTGGTGCTGCGGCTGTCAAATAAAATAACAGCGCAGTGCTGCCAACTAAGCGGATTTCCCGTCAGATTTAACGGATTAGGGTCAGCACTAACGGGAGAAAATATATATTTTGACGGTTGGGAATAGTTTATTTGGCGTATTTTTTTACTAAACATGTCATGTCACGTTTTAAGGCGATTAGTATCCTCACAGTGGCGCCCTCACCTTAATTAAATTTATTGCTCGCTAAGTACATAATGTATCGAAAATTCAAACGTTGCGATTAAAGCTAAGGTTCTATACCTTATTTACAAACAATAACCTCTGTAAAATATAGTTAGTTGTAGTAGTAGTAGGCAAAAGAGCAAAAAGTGGCCACTTTTGCCTACTACAACTAACTAACTATATCTTAGAGAGGTTATTGTTTGTAAAAAAACTATAGAACCTTCGCCTCAATCGCAACGTTTGAATTTTCGATACCTTAAGCGCGTTGAATGGGGTAAAAATCAAAATAAAAGGAAATTGTGGTCATTATACAGTTTAAAAATACATTTTGGTCTAAGAAAAATTGCAGGGGAGGGTACTCTTGATGATGATGATTTAAGTGCTGAAAAAATCAGTTATTTATTTGTCAGATTTCGTTTACGGAAAAGTATTTAATTTTGACGGAAAATACCAACTTGCTTAGCGGAATTCAAAATATCTTGTTGGCAACACTAGCAGCGGACAGCGGTGAGGCGCGTTCCAAACCTACGCTCCGAGTGCAACCTAACCACAACCAAACGCTCGTAAGTCTCGTAACGGGGCGGCGGGCGCGCGGCGCGGCGTTCCAAACATTAGAGCGTGACGTTCGATTGACACAACCTTCCCGTTCCAAACGTCAGAGGGCCTAGTATGAGTTGGTTTTTTGTACTCACTTCACTTTGCGAATAGTTAACTATCGACTTCTCTCTTTCACTCACTCGTATGATTTTCTCTCTTTCACCCGATACTATTCGCAAAGTGAGGTGAGTAACACAACTCGTACTAGGCCCTCTGAGCGTTGCAACTTTTTAACCATCAAAATGGATAGGTAGTTGTAAAACGCTCTGACGTTTGTCTTTAGAAAAAATGTCAATCTCATCTCAATTGACATTATTTTGTATTTTGATGTTTTTGAGTCTAATTCTTAAAATAATCATGGTAGATCCTCAAAAAACGGATTTTATTTGATTAGAATAAAGAAAAGTTTAAATTATTCATATTCCAATTGGAAAATGAAGACTTTGTATTGACATTGACATTAAAGTTTCTTGGTCGTTCCGATTAGAGTGAGTTATTAAAAACAACCAAACAACCGCGCTCTGGGGCTCTGAACGCAACCCTGCGGTGCGGGGTGCGGTGCTGCAAAAACCCACAATGACAATCCCATCCCACAATAAACTTGTCTGACTGAGGTCCCATTCATTCGTGTTGTTTTCGTTACTTGGGGACTAGGAAAATACTAGTAGCACGTATCTCGAAGGGACGTGTTTCCCAGGCGCACTCTGCGAACTCTTATGAAATAAATACGCCGTGCCACTCACGTCCGGCACAGAATCCAGTGAGAATTATCAACAAAATGATCACGTATCTCGTAATAATCGCTCTAAGTTTTGCCTTCGTAGACAGTGATGGTGTAATAAAATTTTATCAGGAAAAGGTAAGTTTTAATAGTTGTAAAGATAGCTCCTGTTACATGCGAAGGCCGTAAACATTATTAGAAAGTGCTAACAGTAACCTGACCAGTGTCCAAACAATTAGAGCTTCATCCTTGAAAAGTGATCTTACTAACATGCAACCATTCAGTAATAATTAATACATTATTAACTTTTGACCTTAGACTAAAGGAAGAACCTGAATGTCCCTGAACTAGAAGTTATTAAGTGAAATACTAACTAATTTAATCTATAATCTAAATAATCTTTTAATTTATTGCATACAGACAGAACATTAGCAGAGGAAACAATCTGTGTTTAGGTACCTAGTTTTGTTTATATTACTATTTTGTTCTAATTATTTTGTTATGTATAGTTAGGTACCTTATTATTTACCCTACCTTATTATTTGGAAAGTACTCAATAACTAATAATAATTCACTTTAGTTCTGGCCATGTCTTAAGTTTCTTCACAAACTTTATCTTTAATTGCATAAACTAACTTTTTTTCTTTTAAGCAATTCCATGAAGCACAAGATCTCACAGATAATAATGTAAAAGACATAGCTAAATTGTCTGACATGGACCACTTCAGAGCAGTACTAAATGAAATTCTTATACCAAGAGTGGTTGGGACTCCAAACCATGAAAAAGTAGGCAGTTATATTACCAAGCAGATGCGGGATCTTGGATGGGATGTCACAGAAAATGTCTTCTCGGATCAGACACCGGTTTTTGGGGTCCTTAACTTTAAGAATATTATTGCTAAGTTGAATCCAGATGCAGACAGATACTTGGTTCTCGCTTGTCACTACGATAGCAAATATACAAGAGAACATGTTTTTGTAGGTAAGTAGTTACCATTACTTCTTAGTTTGTAGAAGTTTTAATTTTATGCAGCTTCATAAAACAAATCAGAGTTAATAACTATCTTTTCAAGTTTAGCATGGTACCTTGCTGTACTCAGCAGCATAAACTATTCCCAAATTGTTAACTTTTCCCAAACAACTTTTTGACAGCTTTGTATAAGCCATTCCCACATGTTGTATGACAGGAGTCGAAATCGGTTTCCCAGGGTTGACATAAACTAATAATAATAATAAGAATTCATTACACTTGATATTTGACAGGATTTTAAAAGTAAGTTGGTTATGGGAGTCTAATGTAACAGTTTATTTTGGAAAAAGAGGTCTCTTGCCCAAAATAGTCTGGGAATCCCTGTTATATTGACCTTTATTGTTTTTAGGGTTCTGTAGTATAACAAGAAACCCTTATAAGATTCTTCAGCTGGTCCATCTGGCCCAGTCTATTCAACATATTTTATGAAATTTAATACTTATTAATTATAGTATACTTTGGTCTTAATTTTAATTATATATATACTTTATTGCACTAATAACATGGTTACAAAGATAGTTACAATTATTGTGAGCAAAGGTGAGCTTATCTCTAATAGAGATCTCTTCCAGCCAACCGTGTGAGAGATTTCGTAAGTTAGCAGATAACACAAAGTGCAGAATTGTTGGTAAATACACATAATGAATCTAAGAATATATTATACCCAAAATATAAAATACTAAGAAATACTATAAATATACATATTATATAATTAAATATAAAAGAAGATGGTGTGATTATCTCATCATGAATTAGGAATGTGACAATTGTGTTAAGTGCGATTTGACTTTAGATTTGAAAGAAACAAAGTTTTGGCAATCCTGGATGTTTGACGGAAGTCAGTTCCAAAGGTGTACGGCTCGTACAGAGAAGGAGTTACGAAAGAAGTTGGTGTTGCTTCTAGGCAGCTCGAGCATCGTAGCGATACAAGCCTCCGCCCGCCCTAGGGCGGGAGGAGGAAGATAAGCGGGCGGGAGGAGAAAGATAATGCGTAAAATGGCTCTTCCTTAATGTAAAGTAAAGTTGTGATTAAAAATTTTTTAGCCCCTTTAGTTTAGTGTTTTTCAATAGTTTTTTGATTTGATGTTGAGGTTTCATTGATATTTTTTTAATATTAAGTTTTGTTTCCAAGATACCTACTAAGCTTCAAAGTGGTCTGAAAAGTGTCTCCTGTAACTTTTTTAATAAACCATAAAAATCCGGAATACTGTTTTTAGTAAATTCTCTCATACTTTCAATGAAAATTATAACAGGCGCCGAGACCGAAATAAAAAGAACTACAACTTCAGATCTAAGTAAATATATGTAGAAAGGTATTTCCACATTGGATGCTACTACAGTTTATATCATTTGGAAAATATCACTGAAACATCCTGAGTTGGACTATGGAGCCCTATTCTTATGTGTGGCTCGACACGCACTTGGTTTGTTTTTAACCGACTTTCAAAAAAGGAGGAGGTTCTATGTTCGTCTGTATATTTTTTTTTTTTTTTGTGTATGTCCACCGATTACTCGAAGACGGCTGGACCGATTGAAATGATTCAAACGTTATTACATTAGGTATACTCCCAAGTTGGTCCCATTTTTTAAATTTTGGAAATCGGTTCAGTACTTTTCAAGTAATTTTGAAAAAAAGCACGAAAATAGTATGATTTTGTGTGAATTACCTCGATGATTGGTCTATTACTTCTTTGTTTATGAACTGAATAAGATAATTATTTTTTTGTTGGAAGAGGGATATCTTAAGTGTAGTTTTTTAACCGACTTAAAAAGGAGGTTCTCAGTTTGAGCCGTATTTAAGTATGTTTCTCCGCGATTATCTTACGTTTGGCTGAGCCGATTTTTCTAATTATAATATACCTTACCTACAAGGTACCTACACTAAAAATAAAAAATTGTTTAAAAAAAACAAAAAACCGACCTTAAAAAAACCTACCTCTAAAAAGCAAGAAATAATATTCGTAATAATAAAAATACGTCTATTGAAGTCGGGTGGGACTTTTAGAATAAAAAAAAAAAGGAATTTGTACTCCAGCCCCACCCGACTTCAATAGACGTATTTTTATTATTACGAATATTATTTCTTGCTTTTTAGAGGTAGGTTTTTTGAAGTCGGTTTTTTTTTGTTCATTTTGATCTGCGATCGGCTCCTCAGCTATATCATATAGGTTCCAATGTAGTAGTTACCTTCAATGTAAAAATAAACAAATGGTTCCCATCTAAGACTTAAATAAATTATGTTTGTTTTGTTGTCCAAGTTTAAAAATAATTATTATGGTAACAAAACATTAAAAATGTGTAAATTAGTCTACGGGACAAAGTCAAAATACAACTCTTTGTGAGGCATGCTTATTAAAATTCAAAGCAGATACTAAAGCTTTGAGTAAATCAATACTAATTTATTTGTAAGTAACCAAGGCTATTTTTCATATAATCTTATCATCCAATCTAGTCACTCCAGTGCTTGTATTTCCACAGACCTGTTGTATTTAAGCGTATTTGCGGTATTACAGTGAATAAGTTATCTAAAACGGATAATAAACATGGGCGTATCTAGAGATAATTTCTAGGATGGGCACCAGTTTTTTCTGGGGGGTATTACAACCTCTTAAAACTTGCCAGGTTTATGAATGGGGTTGGTAAACTTTTTCGAAGAGAATTGTTTTATATTTTTTTTTGATAGCACAAGTTTGAAGAATAATGAAAATAATATTATGATTTTTTTATTTTACTTTGTTAACTAAATATATTTTTTTATATTATGATCGCGATAAAATATCAAACATACGGCTGAACACGAAGTTTCTTTGCATTTACTGATTTAAAAAACTGATTGACAGATTTGACAGACAGTGACAAAGAGTAATCATACCTTTGTTTTTTTTGTTTTGAGCAACAACATAGAAAGTCTTTGGAGCAAAGGCATAACCTACGCATACAGCCGTAATAGTGATTTATTGTACTATGCTGTAAATAAAAAAATTAAATGTTTATTTAAATTAAAATGAAGCATTATATAATTCCGCAATTTGTTATTCCTGACTCTAAAGCCAAAAGCTACCAGAAAATATATAATTCACAACAGTTTTGGAAAAGTTTACCAACCCCATTTTACATCTCTTTCTCGGTGTTTAGCAAATAAAAGAGACGCACTGCCATTCCGAAAACCGGCAAGTTTTAAGAGGTTGTAATACAGGGGCTGGTTCGGGGGTGGGCTGGGCACCAGACTGTTCTGGGGTGGGCACGGCCCAATAAGTAATAAGTTTATAAGTACTTATAATAACCAAAAAAAAATATTATAGGAAGACTCTTTGAGATGTGAAATATAAGAAGTAATATTGCTACAATATTTTTGGTAAAACTAGGTATAAAGTTGTTCTTCATTTATTAGTAAGGCAATCTATAATCTATAATAAGCGTACATATAAGAACCGATCCATTATTCTTGTTGCTGCATTGTTGTAATATGTATGCTGTTGGTGTACCTTTTTAATAAATAAATAAATAATCTGAGTTTACATCTCCTTTTTAATAGCTTATAAATCGAATAGTATTATCCCTAGCTCTTATTTTTTTTTTATCTGGGTAAAATCAAGGTGAATTTCTATAATGAGCCTTTTGGCCATATTTCCATTAGCTTCAGTAGTCGTGTGACCTCCACTTTAGTTTGCTTCTTCTTTCTAAATAAGTATCCTATTTTTAGGTGCAACTGATTCAGCTGTGCCGTGCGCGATGATGATCAACTTAGCCAAGGTGATGTCCAGTCAGCTGAACAAAGTGAAGGATTCGAAGCTCAGCGTGATGTTCATATTCTTCGACGGAGAGGAGGCCTTCCGGCAGTGGGGGCCGACCGACTCCATCTACGGGGCGCGGCATTTAGCGCGGAAATGGGAGCGAACTCCTTACAAGGAAGGCGCCAATCATCTACAAAGGATGGTGAGTTATTTGTTTATTCACTGTAGGTACTGGGGCTTCACGATCGCTTTTAATTAGACAATCGTGTACTATTCTGGGTCTCAAAGACGGTCTGTCATAGTGCCTTGTAACGCCATAGCAATGGACGTAGCATTCGTGACAAATGATTTTGAGTGAGACAATTAGGTGGCTGGTTGGAACAACTATGGATTTTTTACTACCTTCTGCCCGCGACTTCGTACGCATGGATGGATATTCAAAATGAATCCTCAGGGAACCTTTGACCGGGATAAAATGTATCCAATGTTTAAATCCAGGCTATAAACTATCTGTGTGCCAAATTTCTCTAAATCCGTTCAGACTTTTTGCGTGATTGAGTAACAAACATCCAAACATCTGAACATCCAAACTTTTACATTCATAATAATATTAAGATCCATCAAATACACTGTCTTGGTATAGGCGATATAATTTTAGGACTTCAAAAAACTGTACCTAAGGGGAACCTTGATTTTTAGAATAAACGAAAGGCGATTGGACTTTTTAACTAGAATACCAACTCTCTTTTAAAATAATAACAATATCACAATGAAGTTAGTACACAATTCCACGTATCGTCACGTTTCGTATGCATAGCTGTTACGAAATCAGGTAGAAAGCCAGTGGCTTGTTTGCGATAAACGGATCTAAGTAGTTTCTTTTAAAAAATATTTCGGAAGGACCATCATTCCCAAGACTGACATTTATACAACGTGTAGCAGAGTAGATAGGGACCATCAAAGTGAACAACTTTTACTATGGGACCAACTCTTTTCGCGAAAAAAAAACCAGCTGTTTCATACAAAAAATAGTAATGAAAATGTATGAAACAGCAGATTTTTTTTCCGCGATTTCAGAGTTGGTCCCATAGTAAAAGTTGTTTAGTTTGATGGTCCCTACTCGATATTCTGGTTTGGCCATTAATTCTGTTACACGTTGTGTATGGAACTAGTGGTCTTCATATCACTTAGTTATTCTGTGACATCACCTACAATTTACTACGCGTTCACTTGCTGATTGCCGTCGACGACAGTTATGACGTCACAGCTAACGGTACACGTCACAACACAACTGTATACAAAAAAGTTATCATGTTATTAACTGCTTTTCATTTTTTTCTTGTTCAATTGAGTGTCATTAATTTATATAACAAGTTAGGTTCGCCATTATGTAGGAACTTTACTCTTGTAATCATTATTACAACACAAATAATAAACGTAATGATTTAATCAACAGAAACGAAAATTAAGCTTTGCATTGCTAGCCGTACTGGAAAGGCGACGCAGGGGGTGCGGTATGACGAAGCGGGCCGGGAGGTAGCGGCAATGATGAAGTGAACGCGTTGTATTATGATTATCAATGTTTAATTAAAGCAGCTGAATACTAAAACGAAAGCCATTTTGTGCGCAGAAGTAATTTTCGGGGTCACATTGGCGGGAGACGTGGTGCGGCGCCACTGCAAACATGCGAGTAATCCCCTCCAATTTCTTTCACCGCTAAACTTACGTGCTGTGGCCTATGCGGATATAGAATCGATTAGATAAACTTCACAACCAAAAAAATACGCAAGAAATCATGCTGTGTTTTGTATTTGACTTCAAATATACTTACACATTTTAACAAAAAGCCGCGGTCGTCATAAAATATACCCAAATACTTAAAAAACATCCTCAATTTATTAAAACCGGATTCTTTCACGAATACAACTATTATTCTCTCAATAAGCATGGTTGGATAATTATTATTGCGATCTCATAAAACGTTTTAATGAACAAATCAAAAATGGGGAAAACCGTTTCTTCGGACTTCGGATCATCAAATTGAACAACTTTTTTTTTACTATGGGACCAACTCCGAAATAGCGATAAAAAATCTGCTATTTCATGAAAAAAAAATATAAATTAATAAATATCAAAATGTATAAAACAGCAATTTCGCGATTTCAGAGTTAAGGGTCCCCCAGACCTACCGGTTTCTTTTCTTTGCTTTGCTGTTCGGCAATGGACCACCGGCCAAGAGGCTCATTTTCAATCTATTGCATATTTTCAATCTAAGTACATTTCACATAAATGTATGTTCTGTGAGCTTTGTTCCTTAAAAGATCGTTATGAAAACACAAAAAAATTGTTCAGGTAGGTAATGATGCCACCCACTACCCTGTTCACAATTTATATAAATATGCGATCGATTTATTTTTAGCAATTGGAGACCATGTTTAGGGTGGCATATCTCCCATAAGCTTCTTACTTCGCAACCCACACAGCTAATGGCTATCTTGTCAATTTGGTCTGGTCTTAATATGCGATAGATTGAAATGGCCCTGGTTGGCCGGCGGTCTAAACAGCAAAGTAGAACAGCAAAGCAAAGAAAAGAAACCGGTAGGTCTGGGGCCACCCTTAGGCTGATCACCGACCTACCGGTTTCTTTTCTTTGCTTTGTTGTTCGGCAATGGACCGCTGGCCAAGAGGCTCATTTTCAATCTATCGCATATTTTCAATCTAAGTACATTTCACATATTATATATATGTTCCTGTGAGCTTTGTTCCTTAAACGAGCGTTATGAATACACAAAAAAATTGTTCAGGTAGGTAATGATGCCACCCACGACCCTGTTCACAATTTATATAAATATGCGATCGATAAATTTTTAGCAATCGGAGACCATGTTCAGGGTGGCATATCTCCCAGAAGCTTCCTACTTCGCAACCCAGACGATGATATTTGATAACACCAAGCTAATGGCTATCTTGGCCATTTGGTCTGGTCCCAATATGCGATAGATTGAAAATGACCCTGGTTGGCCGGCGGTCTAAACAGCAAAGTAGAACAGCAAAGCAAAGAAAAGAAACCGGTAGGTCTGGGGTCAGCCTTAGTCTCATAGTAAAAAAAAATCAGTTTGATGAAGGTTTGATGGTCCGAAGAAACCGTTTTTCCATTTTTGGATTATTCATGAACAGCCTGTGGGACCATGGGGAAAGGACATAGGCAACCTTTTGCTGCGAGAAATAAGGAAGAAAGTTTGTATGGGGAACTCTTGAACAAAGTCCAAGCGCACCAAGTTGTGGAGTAGCACCTAGTTATATTATAAATATTGTAATATAATCCAATCTACATCATTCGATTTTCTTTTTAGTTGTAGCGACCGTTTATACTTACCTATAACATTATGATTCAACCCCAAAAGAGCCCAAATTGGGGTCTAAATTTTGTATAGAATATACGGAACAGGAATGGGAACGGGAACGGGGCGAGAACGGGGACAAACAGAAACGGAATAGGGATATCCTACTGATACTTATTATAAGAAGTGTGAAAGTTTGAATGTTTGGTTGTTTGTTATTCAATCATGCAAAAACGACGGATTTGAAATGGCACTCAGATAGTTTTACTTTTTATCCCGAACAATGGTTCCCTAGGAATTTTCCGAATGTCGACGCGAACGAATTCACGGGCGAAAGCTAGTAGCATATAAAAGTCAAACACTCATTGAGGCCGCATTCTTCTAGAATTTCCCAAAGGTAAAAGAGCCTGGGATCCAATATCGCTTAATATCAAATGATCAATATCGGCCGTATTGGTTTCTGAGAATGTACGCGGTGCTTAACTTGGTATTGTACAGGAAAACGATTGGGATTTCCATTTCTCCATAGGGGCTTCATATCTTTTATCGATGGGTTATGGGTTTTATTAGAATTTACATAGCGAAAACAAATATCAGTCTTTTATGTGTTTTTCGATTTCATATTTATTTAATCTCCACAAATTTACAATAGTAGTGCATAACATACAATGTTAGTGGTTAAAGATGTTTTGTTTATTATAAATTCACCTTTTCAAGGTATTGAGATATAAAGGTATTACTTATAAACTAAGGGGAAAAACAACAGATAACTATATTTTTATACAAAGCTCAATGAAATTAAAACTCTTAACAAAATTCTTCTAAAATTAAATCATAATCATAATAATAATAAAAAATCTATGCTTATTAAAATTCGATTAAACAGTCCTATAGTTTACATTCGAAGTATTCTTTCATGTTATAAAATGATTTGATTGAAAACAAATTAGTGGGAAAGCCGATGACGAGTCTCACAAGCAGGGAATGATAACGTTATTTTCAAGTGTAACGTTATTTCTTGCTTTTTTTTTTACCGTAATTTTTACATTAATGGTATTTTAATAAGTAACGTTACTTTTGTTATCGTTACTCTAAAATTCAATAAATAACGTTACTTTTTTGATAAAATTACGTAAAAAATTACGTTATTTTTATTTTCAATCCGATACCTGCCCGCAAATGCGACGTTGCCAGCTCAATGTGTGCCGGTAGGCTGCCCCTCGACTCTGTGGCCGGAATTTTAATACCGATATTTTTTTTCATAATAAAGTCGCAAACTCCAATAATAATAATTAATATCGAGGTCACGGTAAATTTACTGGTACAATATTATAACGTTATTTTTACCGGTAAATTTACCGATACATTTTGACGTTATATTTAACGGTAAGTTTACCGGTACAATAATTTTAACGTTATTTTTACCGATAAAATGTTTCAACGGTATTTTTAACGGTATTTTTTTGTATCGTTATTTTTAACGGTATTTCAATCCCTGCTCACAAGACTTACAATACAACGGAGAAGAAACGTCGCCAGTCAGTAGATAGATCTATCTACCTACATTGTAGATCATAGCGGATAGCGTCTTTCAATATATTTTCTCAATCCATCGAAAATTAACTAGATAGATTGAGCCTTAGTAAACATAAATCTAATAAAGAAAACATTTTATCTTTTGGCGTCGATTTGTAATTATCTATTTGTCCGGTCGGTCGCGCGCGCTGTCTTAGTTTGCGAGGAATTTCGTTACCCATGGGAATTAAGGCTGCGGTCCGCATGGCGATAATATCGATTTTAGCGCGAATCCGACCAAATTAAGTAATAGACTCAAAATATTACTCATAGTAGGGTTTTTGTACCTACTGCATTTATATGGATTCGCGATAATATCGATATTATCGCCATGCGGACCGCAGCCTAAGGCTCCGTTACGCGAAATCACTTGTCTCTGTCTTTTTCTTTATGTGTAAAGAGTATGGAAAATAACCTCACTTCTGCACTTTTTCGATGTTTTTCGTTGTTTTTTCATCATAATCTTTAGCACAATTATCTTTCTTAAAAAAAGTTATTGGAGCAACTGCTCAGTACGTTAAAGTGTATTTTGATGTAGAATTCAATACGTTTCCGCTATTATTTACGCCAAAAATATGGCCCGCGACAAGCGCTTTTGATGATATTCTGATTTTTTTTTACAATCAACTGTGAGGTTTATACGCAATTTAATACTTGTAGGTACTAGATAATCTCTTTAGCTTGTCGTATGTTTTTTTTGTGGCTACAACTTTACGTTTTCTATATAAAATATGGCCCGCGCAAACCATGTTTTCCTATTATGGCCCCTTAAAGAAATAGCCTTATAGCTCCTATGTCCTTCACCAAAGGCAAGGCTTCATAATGAAAGAAAATAGTGTTAAATTAATTCTTTACTAACATTATAATTAAGTTATTAAGTAACAACATTGTTTTATATTTTAATATAGTTATGTTTAGTTTTTAAGAGGCCCATTGTTGCCTGATTATAAATAAAAAATAAAATAAATTGGTAAAGCAGTGGTAGTGAAAAACAAACAGACAAATCAAATTACTTTCGTATTTTAGGCAAGGCATCGTATTTGTTATGTAGGTTTTATTTTCTCGTGTTAGTTGTAAGTCTATTAGTGTAATATTATAATAATGCTCCAACATACGGTCCCGACGGAAGTCCAGCACTGGTCGCAGACCATGCATTATGCTGACTGAGTCGGGACCGTTTTGAGACAATGTCTAAGCTTATTTTTATTTATTTTTTTTATTTATTTTGTGTCTCATATGAATGTTATTTCTTTCTTTCTTCTTTCTTTCTTTTAAATATGTGTTTTATGTAAAAACTTGATGATAAAGTTGCCAACTTAAGTTTAGTAGCTGCCTCATGATAAAATCTTGGAAAATACCTAAAGGAATTTCTTAATTCAAATGCTGATTTAATTGTACGATGTAGTCGATCGGCCATGTCTTAAACATGAATTGATTTGATTCAAAATACTTGAAAATAGGTATGAAACTTTCTTGTGATACAAAACATTCGATTGTAGATCGAAAGCCGAAGTTGTGACAAATACAATATACCGTTTATAAATACGTTTCTTATCAACAATAATAATTGTGAAATCGTTCGCAGAATTTATCATTATTTTTAAGTTCACGACCCCACATTTCGTCGTGTTTGTGCGCCTAATCTATTGATTTTATGGAAATAAAATATTTTTAGGTATATATTGCTTTGGAATTTTATGACTTAAGACACTTAAGTAATTTATAGTTATTATTAATCTACAGTATTGTGCAGAGTATACCGTATCTACTAAATTCAATAAAAAAAATAGATATCCAAATTCCAAATCTCTACTGAAAAAATATCTGCTGAGCGTAAATTCAATTAGCACTAACTACTAATTCGTATTTTATTTACTATTAGTCGACAAGACTACACCTACATAACATTTTTACTAACAAGCATCGGTGGGAATGCCTAGTTTTAAATATTTAACTATGCGGGAGGGACATCAGAATGCTCTAAAAAGCATATCAATGAATTGACCGACTGTGCATGGGGAAAATTACTTAATTGCTTACAGTTCTACACGCTTTAAACATAATTTGGCGTGGTAGCAAATAACGGTTTAGAATAATTTATTTTTCTCGTTGCTAAAATAATATTGCCTACCTAGGTATTTAAGTACCTATTATAACTGTAATACCTATTGTCCCAGCCAGCCAACCTTTCCTTTTTAAACTCGGAAAAGACACATTTTTTATAAGGATTCGTGGATTACGCCCCGGTGTGTTTTGCCCCCGATATTAACTTATTTCTTAGTAAAAATTCGGGGGCAAACACACCGGGGGTGTAATCCACGAACCACTTTACAATGGGAACCATAGAACTAGGTATATAAGTACCTTGGGAGGGGATCTCTCCCTGCCCAGCGTCATCAATGCGATGATGGGCAGCGAGAGATCATGGCAAGCGGTAGTCTCCTTCTGCGAGGATGTTGTCCTCCAGAAGGAGACAGCGGAGGGAGAACGCGAAGAGGACGCTCAGGCGGCTCTTCTCCGCCGCAGACGGATGGGGGTAAGGAGGCGTCGCTACGCGAACCTCATTGCCCCCTAATCGAGGCCAAGCGGGCGATGGGAGGTGACCCATCGCCTGCCTTGCACGGCCACAACTGTCTGGGGAGATGGCTAAACTTGCTCGGCCATCTCCCAACTGCGAGGGGGCCCGGGAAACCGGGCCGCCGCCGGGTCCAATGAGGTGACTCCCAAAGGGGACCCTCAGGGCCAACGGCGTGAGGGCAAGTGCCGTAGTTTTTTAGTGGGTATTCCCTCCTCCCGAGATCCCACCGAACCTTCTGGTTGGGCCCCCTCCTGGCGAGTCCCACATACCCCTTTCCCGATCACCAGCTGGAGGGGAAGCGCGTAAATGCGTTTTTCTACGGCATATATAAAAAAAAAAGGTATTTAAGTACCTATCTAGAAACTCTACTAACTAATAAGCACCTACACGAAACATAGGTACTTACCTAGTTCTATGTATTCGAAATAAAGCAAGTAAGTACCTAACTGAGTTGACATTTGTCTTGGCGTAGGCGGGCCTCAACCCTTTGCGTAAACGATGACGGCCGTAGATAACGTATTCCACTCAGCCCACGCAATGTTCCCAAACAATTACTTAGCCCTGGCATTCAACATCATTCATTTATATTAGTCTTTGGGCAAAATACAAACAAGTTGCTGGGACCTAATTAAATAGTATACCTACCTTAAAAATCGTTTTACTTCATAATAAATAACAGATAGAACAGACATTCACAAAACTATCTTTCATATTTTGTCATAGTTTACCACTGAGGCCCTCCGCTGCGTCAAGCGGGATCCCGCCGCGGGTACACGGCGCAGGAATATAGATTGCTGGTTTTTGACGGACAGATGCTTGCGCAGTGCATGAGTAAGCTCTAATCTATGTCGCCCCGCGCGCGTGTCCCGCTTGACACAGCGGAGGGCCTTATTATATATTCTCTTGACGCATGACGGTACGCCAGAGCAACGCGTGACGGAAGCCGCGTTGCTCTAAGGCCGGGTCCATAGTGCGTGTTTTGTCCTAAACAATCAACAAAACATTGTTTTGCGAAAGAAAATCCTCATACGTTTTTTTTTGTTGAATGTTGAGATGTTTTTGTTGGCGGCGGCGTAAGCGATACGACATTTTTAATCATTCATGCAGCGTACTATGAGATAATTCGAAGTTCGACTTTTCGACAGACACCCCATTCATGGATTTGATGCTCCTGAAAATCGGTTCGACGGATAACTACCAATAGGTTGTCGTCTGTCGAACCGTTTTTCAGGCAAATATACTTCCCCTTACCTTGCTTGTATTTGCAAATACTTACTCACTATGTAAGAGATAAAAATTGTTTTTAAAAAACAAAAAACCGACTTCAAAAAACCTACCTCTAAAAAAACCAACTTCAAAAAACCTGCCTCTAAAAAGCAAGAAATAATATACATATTATTAGATACGCATTATCATTGTTATAATAAAACACGTCTATTAAAGTCGGGTGGGGCTGGAGTACATCTTCCTTTTTTTATTCTAAAAGCCCCACCCGACTTCAATTGACGTATTTTATTATAACAATGATAATACGTATCTAATGATTTGTATATTATTTCTTGGTTTTTTGAAGTCGGTTTTTTGTTTTTTAAAAACAATTTTTTTTTTTAGTGTAAGTACCTTCTGTATTAGGTAGTGTAGGTATATTATTTAGGTAGAAAAATCGGCTCAGCCAAACGTGACATAATCGCGGAGAAACATACATACATACAAACTGAATACCTCCTTTTTTTGAAGTCGGTTAAAAAGACTACACAAAGGTATACCTTCCCCAACAAAAAAAATCATCTAATTCGGCTCATAAATAACAAAATTGTCAAGTTAGTTGATTTAATATCATAGTATTTTCAGGATTACTTGTAAACTACTGAACCGATTTGAAAAAAAATTAAATGGGACCATCTCGCAAGAAAACTCAATCGAACAAAAAAGAATCATCTAAATCGGTCCATAAATGTCGAAGATACGCGCGAACAACGATAAAAAAAAAAAAAACATACAATCGAATTGAGAACCTCCTCCTTTTAATGAAGTCGGTTAAAAATAGTTGCGGAGACAAACTTTGCTCGTGTGCGCTGGCGCTAACTCGCATTTTTTTCAACAGGACGTGTTAGTACTCTTGGATCTGCTAGGAGCGCCAGACCCGATTTTCTACAGCTACTTCCAGGCCACAGAGAAGTGGTACGTGCGACTGGCCAGCGCCGAGCATCGGCTGGCAGAGCTCGACCAGTTTGAGGGCTACTCCAAGGGCAAGGTGGAGCAGACGTACTTCCGACTGAGGAGTTCGGGGGCAATCATCGAGGATGACCACATACCCTTCTTGAGGAAAAGTGAGTTGTTTCATCATTTTTAATTGCCCCACATAGGTTTGGCCCCGCTCGGGCACAGGTCTTCCTTGTCAGATAATATAAAATAGTACTAAACGCACAGAAGCCCATCCGCGCGAGGACAATCTAATAAATAAGCTACTCTCGCTGCACGGCAATAAAGTACATCTTCAAATCGCCCAGCGCTGCGTTCTATTATTATAAGCGCCTCTCGCGTTCGTCGCGTAGCTGTCTCAACCAGGGATTAAAATACCGTTAAAAAAATAACGTTTATTGAAATAACGTTAAAATTAACGTTATTTATAGAAATAACGTTAATTTCAATGTAACGTTGACTAAAGTAACGTTATTTATCGACATAACGTTAATGTTAAAATTAACGGTAAAAAAAGTAAGAAATAACGTTACATTTAAATATAACGTTATCATTCCCTGGTCTCAACCGACACATGACATCTCTCGTGCGCTGGCTCAACTTAGTCAGCCGCGAGCACATAAGTTTAAGCGCGGTGTGGGACCCCCCTGCTTATGAGTAAAGAAGATGGACCTACCTAACCCACCTCGCGAGTACAATGAACAATCGGGATCAACGGATTAATGTGCCTTGCGAAGCACTGAGAAGCTTGAGATAATACATTTTAGCTTTAGTATGTCATGCTCACTTTAAACATTTCTGCGGTGGTGTCGTGTGGGGCGGGTCGTTACGTTCCCTCAAATATGGTTGAGCGAAGCGATGGCTAGTCCATGCGTCATGCTCGTGAACGGGTGCTGCCAGTGGGAATGGGTCTGCTTCTGTCTGCTTGTACTAAGGGCGTCGTATATTTATATATATTTTTTTCTCTGTTTGATGTTATCAATATGTATGGCACTTCTTACTCAAAACATAAAACTAATAGGCAAGTAAACCTTGTTTTGATTTCTCTTTTTTTTATTGCAATCATTTTGCTTTCTATAGTCAGTAGTTTTTGTAAGTAAAGGCCTATGAAAAGCTTTTGGATATTAGTTTTCAATTCAGTGCCTTAGGATGGGTAGCCTAAGTATGTCATGCTCTCTTTAATCATTTCTGCGGTGGTGTCGTGTGGGGCGGGTCGTTACGTTCCCTCAAATATGGTTGAGCGAAGCGATGGCTGGTCCACGCGTCATGCTCGTGAACGGGTGCTGCCAGTGGGAATGGGTCTGCTTCTGAGTACCTATCCTAACGCATATTGAATTGTAAGAATTGCGTTTTTTTTTTGTTAATTTTTATGTGTTGTATCAAGTATTTTTTGGTAAATTTTGCCTACTTAGGTGCACTTTCGAGTAGCAGACATAGCGATTACTGATTTCTCAACTAGTTGAAAGTTATTTACTCTCACAATTAACTATCTGATATGTAGTAGGTATTTAATTTCAACCTACCTACCCATTGTGTACAAACTTTTGTTAATTATTGTGATGGAAAATGACCTCACTTTAAATGTGGAGCTCATTTTTCAATGTTGACGACTCTGTATGAAATATACAGGGAGAAAAAAGCAGCCCTTGACGAGTTTCTTGCCGGTTCTTCTCGTTACAAGGTCTCCCGCTCAGGGTTTGCGAACCGATGGCGTAGCTTCTTTGACATTCACAAGTGCTTGTAACAGCCTAGACTGAATAAATGATTTTTTGATTTTGATTTTTGATTTTGATTTTTGATTTTAGGTCACCCATCCCATGATCGGCCATTCCGTAAGTTGTTTAACCGACACAAGTTGAAGCGCTATCGAACTTCGCAATAGTTACTGCAGATTTACTCTAGTCGGATAAATTGTTAAACGGTGATTTAACCTTCAACAGCCCGCATACTCATAACAATAGGCATTTATTGTTGTTACAATACTTACCATCGTCATAGCACAGTTATGGCAAACAAACTGCGTGTGTGAAAGTCACTACTTCTATATAAAATAACTTAGAACAATTATAAAACAAGTCGACAAGTTCTGAGTAATTTAGTATCAAAACATCACGTAACAGCATAGCTCTTTCTATGTGGTTATTACATACATATTTATATCACATGTTATACAAGTAATTAGCCGTAAAATGAATAGTTATACGTCGGGTAAGAACTTTATAAATACTTAGTTATTGAATGGATTTATTTGAATTATTCTTTTACGTGTATTTTTAGAATAAAATCGCTATTCCGATTTTGTCACGTATTTAGTTTGCGTAATTACTGGAATTATCGCCTATGTAGGGTTTTTGTAAATTGCTTTGGATCTGGAACGGAGCTTAACCGAACCGAAGCCTGACTAGATGGATTGACTCCTGTGGAATGGGGAATGCCTGAAAAAATCAAATTTGCAGTTTTTTTTAGGTAAGAATAAGTTCCCTCATTAATAGAAAAAAAAAATCAGAATTTTTGGTTGCGTGAAAAAATTCTAAAAAATAAAATAACTTCGTCTTCCAAAATATTTGTAAAGAAGTCTTTATTTTTTTATCACGCAACCTATCTATAAAAAATATTTACCAAAATTTTTTTTCAGACAATCCCTATTGAAAAGGACCGCGAAATGGCAATGAGGTGCTCATCTATACCACAGATAATTACAATAATCTACACGAAGCCTAATTATCTTTTTTTTTGTCATAGACGTGAACGTTCTCCACATAATCCCGTCGCCGTTCCCGCGAGTGTGGCACACCGCGGCGGACGACATCACGGCGCTAGACTTTAACACTATTGAGAATCTGAACAAGATCATGCGAGTGTTCGTCGCCGAGTATCTGCATCTGATGCCCTGACGGTCCGGCCGCCCGCGCCCCTAGCACCGGAGATTTATAAGGTTTTATAATATACATTCAATTAAGTCATAATCAAAATACAATGAAGCATTTGAGTGCGTCCGCTGCATTAAGTGGGATTCCGGCGCGGGGCGACATCCATTAGAGCTTACACATGCACTGCAAGCATCTGTCCGTCAGAAAACCAGCAACCTATATTCCCGCGGTGGGATACCGCTTAACGCAACGGACGCTCTGAAAGTCATTAAAGCGAGGTTTAGACTAACAAGTTCTTCCTGCAATTTCTTGAGCGAGCAAGTTTCACAAGCTGCAACACTTAAAATTTAGCTTGCCACACCTGTTTACAAAGTGGTGATAGCTTGCGGAAGCCAACTTCTGCGATTTTTCCCAACCAGTCAGTGTGACAGTTGATGGTGTGACTGACTTGTTGGGTACAAATTATTTTATATTGCTACTACGCGTTCATTTCACCATTGCCGCTACCTCCCTGCCCGCCTCATCATACCGCACCCCCTGCGTCGCCCTCCCGCGCGCGCGGTATGAAGAAGCGGGCCGGGAGTAAACAGCAGTGATGAAATAAACGCGTAGTAGTCTAAACCTCGCTTAAGCGTCTCGTCTCGAGTCGAAGTACTCAAAATAAACAAAACGATCTTATCGCGAAATTATATCCGCTACTACATAGTAAAATCTTATCAAATGTACAATATTGTGATTATATAAACTTCATTATAAAAACGTTATAAACTGTAAGTATAAATAAGTGTTCTTATTCAGTATTTCACTCCGAAATTATACAGATTACAAAATGAAATTGTTACCTGCCTATAGAGTATGCAAAGTAATACTTATTATAATTTATCAACTGTTGATTTTTTTTCTATGATTTTAGTCATAGAAAAAAAATACTTACTCTAGTAAGTTCTATGAAATGAACCGTACTTAACTTTAATATTATGAGATTGTGTATGTAGTTATTGCATAATGTCGTACTCATACATGTAAATATATAAAAATATGTAATTTCTTCATACTATGTACTTAACATTTATTTTTATACAAGCATTATTTTTAAATTAATCCATTTATGTTGTTGATATTCCAACCGTTTGCACAGAGCGTTTTTCCAAAATCGTTTATAATTCACTTAAGGCGAGGCCAGTTCACGATCTGCGGGTCTACCGGCTAAAAATAATGAAGTTAATGTTAACTGTAAGTATGTGATACATTGCTTCTTTTCTTTGGTAAGTTTTTATTTGTGCCAAAACAAAGTAGCAATGTATCACATACTTACAGTTAACATTAACTTCATTATTTTTAGCCGGTAGACCCGCTGATGAAAAGTCTGATTTTTAAACATCCAATGGGCGGTTTTCCACTTACCGGCACGGCGACGGCGACGGCCCGGCGACGGCTGCCGTGGCAGCATAAATGTATGAGTTTATATGGCACGCTTTTCCACTTACCGGCACGGCGACGGGACGGCGACGGCACGGCCCGTTGACCCCCACCGATGCCGCCGCCGGCCGGCAAATCTGTGTGTGTTTTGTATACGTACGTAGCCGTGTGCGTGCGTGTGTGCGCGCGCGGGGCAGGGTTCAGCCTGTACAGTCGCGAACGCAACCTTATTGTTGACAAGCTTACATTTGAGGTCGTATGCACTTATTTTGTATGAAATGAACTACAAACATAAGTTTGATATTGTTTTTTTATGTGATATAAATTACAAATTACCATATTTAATTTTTTATACTTACAGCATATTACAAGATATTCTTATTATTTATACCACAACATAAAAGTCATTTGTACGTAGGTACATTATTGTAATAGTTAGGTTGATTGATAAATTCCAAATATAATAAAAATTGGTAATAATTATTAGTACCTATATAGTTTCAACTGTAGATTTACAGTTTTTTCGATATCTTTTTTTCTTTATTGTGCTAGCGCCATCTATTCTATTCGCTGCATAAGCCATACCAACACAGTTTTGGCAAACTCTACGGTACGGCATACATAATATTCAAATTCAACTGATTGCACAGATGGCGTTAGTGGATAAACTGTTTTTCGATCGGTGCGTTCAGTCGAAAACTGTTTTTGAAAAAATTTAGTATCCTTCTTTTGGATTGTTTCACATAAATTCTCCAACAGATAATTAAATGTTTCTTGAGTCATTCGAAAATAGTTAAAGAATTGCTTATTGTTCATTTTTAGTTTATCAAATAAAGTATAGTAAGAACCCTTTAAATACCTAACTTTAATAAGTGGATCGACCCAAAAATTTACTTTTCTACGTTGTAGATATTTTCTCCTTAAATGTAAAAGGTAGAGCAAATAAATAGTACGACGACTAGACGAGGACATTTTTAAGTCTTGTAAAATTGGCGTGCGTGTCTGTACTGAGCGTAGCCCGCGCCGTCGCCGTCGCCGTGCCGTCGCCGTCTAGTGGAAAAACGGAGCGCCGCACACTGGTTCGATATTGAAAAATATGGGACATGGGAGTTAAAATGTACGGAGGCGCATGAAATTTTTTTTGAGGATAGTTTATAACACGCCTAACAACATTATAGTAGCACTTTTCTCTCAAATGTCTTCTTCGTGGTTAAAAAAATTCACAAAGATTTTTTTGTATGGAAAAAAATACATTATGGGTTTTTTCTCGAAATGATATAAAGTGTTACACCAATGAGATATTGTGGAGGCTAGAGGAGCTTATTGTGAACAATTTTTGTCTTGACACCGAATGAGTATTTTTGCGTACTTTTGAGATACAGGTGATTTAACTTTTAAAAAAAATCTATATGAAAAATATCAAAAATTACCACGTGTTACGTGTTTAAAACCACTCTGATGTATTTTAAACATCTGAAAAAGTTTTTTATTTACCGCAATGACACTTTTAATAAAATATTATATACAACTACAGTGGTGGACGGATAATTATATACACCAGTCGATTTTCATACAAATGAGGTAACTTTGAAGCATTGGTTCTCAGCCAGGAATTGATCGAACTGTGATCTGATGAGGCTATCTAGGGAGTGAATGAAGGAGATCCACATACACACCCAACTAATGTGATAAGCATTCTAAGACATTATACAAATAAGATTCGAAAGAAGATAAGGTTTTTACACAAATGAGGTAATTTTGAAGCCTGGTTCTCCTTCAGGGATTAATGGAGCTGTGATGTGATGATGGCTATCCAGGAAGCGAATGGAGGAGATCCAAATCGCTATACACACCTAACTGATCTTATTAGCATTCTAAGAACCGTTTGGATAAATGTTTATAAATACCGCGATCATAGCATTAAAATGTATAGAAATCCTGGAACTGAGAACTCGGATCTTTACAGCTCAAATCAGTTGGGTGTGTATAGCGATCTGGATCTCCTCCATTCACTTCCTGGATGGCCATCATCAGATCACAGCTCCATCAATCTCTGATGGTGAGCCAAGGCTTCAAAGTTACCTCATTTGTATGAAAATCGAATGGTATTTCTAATTATCAGTCCACCACTGTTTATTGGTAAAAAATCAACACGTGTGATATTTCATGTTCTTCTTGTGCAAACGAGATGTTTATGAATTAAAAAATGTGTCATATTATGGAATAAAAATTACATAAAATCACCACGACTGACATCACGAGTCACGAGACATTAATGTCAGCGCAATTGAGAGATGCATGCAGGATTTTGATGTTTTCTGGTGGCATAATTACAATAGTAATATCGATTTATTATTCTCTGGGATGAGAGCGAGAGAGAGAGATGAGTTGCGTATGTATAGTAATTTGAATCTCCTCCAATTACTTCCTGGATAGCCATCATCACATCACAGCTCTATCAATCCCTGACGGAGAACCAACGCTTCAATATAACCTTATTTGTATAAATGTCGAATGGTGTTTCTAATTATTCGTCCACATGTGATATTTCATTCCAAATAAGGATAATAGGAGAGTTCTAATACTGATCTAATTCACATTTTTCTTTAGAATTCCGATCACTTCCAACCCTTAGGTAACATATTATCTATAAAAACTTATGTTACGGTAAGCCATTTATAAAAAACACGCAATGTTCCCTGAAGCTAACGACCTCATTTTAAATGATACCGAAGTCGAGGGAGAAGCTCTCATCCCAGAGAATAATAAATCGATATTACTATTGTAATTATGCCACCAGAAAACATCAAAATCCTGCATGCATCTCTCAATTGCGCTGACATTAATGTCTCGTGACTCGTGATGACAGTCATGGTGATTTTAGGTAATTTTTATTCCTTTACATGACACATTTTTAAATTCATAAACATCTTGTTTGCACAAGAAGAACATGAAATAATCACACGTGTTGATTTCCTACCAACAAACAGTGGTGGACTGATAATTAGAAACACCATTCGATTTTCATACAAATGAGGTAACTTTGAAGCCCTGGTTCCTCGCCAGGGATTGATGGAGCTGTGATTTGATGATGGCTATCCAGGAAATGAATGGAGGAGATCCAGATCGCTATACATACCCAACTGATCTGAGCTGTGAAGATCAAAGTTCTCAGTTCCAGGATTTCTATACATTTTAATGCTTTTAACGCGGTATTTTTAAACATTTATCCAAATGGTTCTTAAAATGCTGATCAGATCAGTTGGGTGTGTATAGCGATTTGGATCTTCTTCATTCACTTCCTGGATAGCCATCATCACATCACAGCTCCATCAATCCCTGACGGAGAACCAAGGCTTCAAAGTTACCTCATTTGTATAAAAACCTTATCTTCTTTCTAATCTTATTTGTATAATCTCTTAGAATGCTGATCACATTAGTTGGGTGTGTATGTGGATCTCCTTCATTCACTCCCTAGATAGCCTCATCAGATCACAGTTCGATCAATTCCTGGCTGAGAACCAATGCTTCAAAGTTACCTCATTTGTATGAAAATCGACTGGTGTATATAATTATCCGTCCACCACTGTAGTTGTATATAATATTTTATTAAAAGTGTCATTGCGGTAAATAAAAAACTTTTTCAGATGTTTAAAATACATCAGAGTGGTTTTAAACACGTAACACGTGGTAATTTTTGATATTTTTCATATAGATTTTTTTTAAAAGTTAAATCACTTGTATCTCAAAAGTACGCAAAAATACTCATTCGGTGTCAAGACAAAAATTGTTCACAATAAGCTCCTCTAGCCTCCACAATATCTCATATGTGTAACACTTTATATCATTTCGAGAAAAAACCCATAATGTATTTTTTTCCATACGAAAAAATCTTTGTGAATTTTTTTAACCATGAAGAAGTCATTTTAAAGAAAAGTGTTACTACAAATGTTGTTAGGCGTGTTATAAACTATCCTCAAAAAAATTTCATGCGCCTCCGTACATTTTAACTCCCATGTCCCATATTTTTCAATATCGAACCAGTGTGCGCCGGGCCGTCGCCGTCGCCGTGCCGGTAAGTGGAAAACCGCCCAATGTGAAGAACTGATGTAAAATTCTACTTCACAAAAATTACTGTAGACTGAAAAAGAAACAAAGAAGCAAATTAACCGAACAGAATATTGAAAAATGGCATGGTAACTCTGTAAAAAAAACCTGAATAACACCATAAAAACTTATAAAAATAAATTTCATATCGTCAGATTTCGTAATTTTCAACGACAGTGATATGATTTTTTTATGCAAAAAGGATAACTTTTTTATCGATCTAACACAATAACCGAGTACATTTTTAATAAATGATCCAGTATTTCAGAAATCAATAAAAATGTACTAAAATTCGTCAAATTTCTGGCGAAGCGTCAATTAAAGTTATGCAATATTCAACCTTATTCTAAAGACATAGTGAAAGAGTAAATTTCGTGAACTGGCCTCGCCTAAAATTAATTTAAATTTTTAGGAATCTCCACTGAATGTTATTGTTTCGATAGTTTATTTCAATGCTGATTATTGTACATCATTTCAATTTTATTTATTTATAATGTAAACTACTTAACGCTTTATGCTACATGTCACAATGTGTCATGTAGCGATAAGTATAAATAATAATATTGGTGCTTTTGATGTAAAAAAATTGCAACATTGTCGCTTGTTTGGTATTTTTAGCTTATTAAACAGGGCGTTGAAACGTAGATAGCTTATGACATTCCTATGATATGATATAGAACTATATATTGAGTGCCCGTGTTTTCACTACAATCGACTTCAACACCGACGCTCAACAATAAACACTGCTCTGTCAAAGCAAATTGAACTTTATTCTGTAGGTAGAGCAGCAAGAGATCCTTCGCCGGTCGGTAGTTGCACAGAATATGTACTCTCTAGTTGCGAATTTGAATTCTCTCATACATAAGATTCTTCTGTTTCGAGACAATGTTGATTGACCTTCGGGTTCAAAGCGTACCTTTCCCCAATAATGTACCTACCCCAAAAAGCACCTTCTTTCTTAGGCGGCCATTACATGCTCATGCAAGCGTCAGTCAAATTCCATCAGTCATGAACACTGACCGGATTTTTTTTTCTTTTTAACTGGACTGGCTGTCTGTATGGTCTGACAGCAAAGTTTTTGTGCCTATTTGAAACGCCACTAGCGTGCGTCTAAAGAACTAATTTTGGCATTTGGCATACATTTTTGACAAGATTGAATAGAAGTTTTAAGTTGTATAAAGGGCTATCGGTATTTGCGTTGACATAAGCACATCACTAGATTTAGTACCCTGTACGATTTGCGTTGACATAAGCACATCACTAGATTTAGTACCCTGTACGCACACTACGTCCTACAGCGCCAAAATGGTGGAAATCAAGTAGGCACAAGAACAGTTTGACAGTAGTTAGTCCAGTGTAATAATATAGAGGTCAATGGTCATGAATTACCTTTGACTTACTGACTGATGGAAAGTAGAAATCAACTTCATGCAACCATCAGTCACTACATTACACGGTAGGTATTAATCGTCAGTCACGGTCGTGACTGTGGGTTAACTGACGGCAAAACCTACCGTGTAATGGCTGCCTTAGAACAGACAGATAGAATAACTAATTGGATGAGTACATTTTAAATATGTATAAAATAAAATCCTGTGGTCAAAAGTTTTAATAGTAGGTAAGTATATAAAAATACTTTTTTTGTGAAAATAATAATAATAATAATTAATAAAAATAATTTTTTTATTGAAGAACAATCATTATTTTATTTTATACATTGGATACATTTAAAATGTATCCAAATGTATACATTTTAAATGTATCCAATCAGTTTTTCTATCTGTTCTAAGAACTTCTAAGTTCTTCTTGGGAAAGGTACGTCATTGGAAAGGTGCATTTTGAACCTGAAGGTTGATTGACCAGTGAAAACACACGGTAACATTAAATTTATAGTCTTAATATTTCAAGCAAAACAGCCCGCAATCATTATGACGTGTAATGTTACAAAATAATGTGATAAACTTTATGTAAAAAATGCAACTACTATCTTATACATATTGAATATAATTATTTTACTATTATTTTGTACAGTGTATAATAGATATTATGTACTTGATAGAATATGTGTTCAAATTAATTGCGATATTTTATATAGATGTAAGTTTAAACATAATATGTATGTAATATTTCATATTCTGTTTTTAGTAAAAAACTGGCTTTGAAAGTATTGCCAGTAAATGAATTGAATTTAATGTTCCTGAAACTGGTTGTGGTATTGAAGCACAGAAAATACATCAATATTTTCAGACGTTTATTGATATACATTTTTGCTGGTTATGTATATATTTGCATACAATACAAAATGTGTTAAGGCTATTTATTCCATAGGAATATAGGTAGCCTTGGCTTGGGATACAAAAATAACATGATAACATATTATGTACTCTCGACTGATAGAAGTATATTTAAAATCATCAAATTTTAATAATTACTACTAGTGGGAAACTAGCCAGCATAATAACATAAAAGAACTGTTAATAAAAAAAACCAAATAAATAAAGATATTTCATAATTATCATTCTATGGTTTGAGAATTTTCCATAATTTCTTTAGAAGTATATGATACGAAAACTAAATGGAAACAATATAACATGTTATTTTGTTATTTTACTTGAATACTCTTTTTGTATTATATTCATACAAATAATTTAGTTAAAATCACAAGCATGCAACTCCATTTTAGGTGCAAATATACTTTTTACATTCCATTTTCTAAAAGGTTTAGATTTTAAATTAAATATACTTTATTCGTGATAATATAATTATTAATTTATTTGTTTTATGTACAAACATTTTTCCGACTGCCTATAGACGATATAATAAAATTTTATTGCGGAAACAGTCTTGCATTTCATTTGATCTCCTTTATCATCATAATGTGTAAACTTTTTGTCTCAAAACATTGGGAAAAGCGAAAACAAAGTAAACAAACACAAACAAAAAAAATATAAGGAGTCTCTTATTTATGAAACAATAAAATAAATACATGTATGTAGGTATTTTATTTTATTATTATTTTCATTTGTAAGCCCTAGGACGAATAGCATTCATCCTAAAATAAATAATGGGCGCATTCTGCCAGACAATCTTTGAGTCATCGATCGCCATAGAGTACAATTTAACCATGGAAAGTAAAGGTGGAAACAAATTATCGGACGCGGCACGCGGCTGACAGCCGCGACTTATAGGTATCTGGGGCCTCACTATGAGCTCATAAAGCAGGACTTATATTGAACTGCCTTACTTTTTCGTACCATGACCTCGATTTTAGGCCGAGTTTATGAATGGTTTCTTATTTGCTGATGGTAAGCCCCCATGACTATGAAAATACACTGAAGTGTGCAAACTATCGGATGTAAGTCGCGGACGTCATCGGACGTCAGATAGTAATCTGGTGCACTGGATGTTTTAACTGTGCACACTTATCAGTCGCGGCTGTATTTGTTTCCAGCCTCAAAGATTGAACATTCTATACAAATTACTTTCCATTGTTAAAAAATACTCTATGGCGATCGATGACTTAAAGATTTGTCTGGCAGAATGCGCCCAATGAAAACTAATCGATAAACAGCTTCTCCGTTATGGACCCCCTAACTAAACGATCAAAATTGCTTGTCAATAATTTACATTGCATTGCTTGTCAATCACATTTTGATCGTCTAGGAGCGATCCGTAGGAGCGATGCTTGACAAGCACCACAGAATAGATAGATTGCCGTGGCAATCAAAAGTAGGCCACGCCCCCAAATGGTAAATGCAATGTAAATGATTGACAAGAAATGCTTGATCGTCTAGGGGCTCCATTACTCATATAATATAATACCATAATGCTTAAAAATTCATAACTGTGGTTATCCAGCCCACACTTTATTTCAAGGCCCTACTATAATCCTTTAAACTAAATATTTCATTAGTAAAAATTTAATATTATACCCATTCACCAGCAGTCAATATTTTTCCTTACACTAACAAATATCAAGTTAATGTAAGTATAATATCTTAATATTTATTGATGTATAAGTAATCTAACTAAAATATACTATCCAAAAATGTACCTTTGAATTTCTTGAAAATTCTATCTTCATGCTCTGTTATTTTGGTATCTATATCTACTGCCTTTTTATTAATCTCAGTTTTATTATTTTGTGACCCTATTATTATCACTTTGTCCTTTTCTCTTACATCTTCCTCTAACTCAACTACATCAGTCGTTTCCACTTGTTTGTCTGGTATTACAGTTTCTTTATTTATACCATTATCTACATCCATATTGTTAACTGTGTTGTTTTCGTTTTTCGTATCGAAAGATTTCGTTTCATCTATACTTTGAGGTTTTTCTTCTAGATTTGGATGTTCTTCATCAATGTTATTTTCATTACATTCATTATCGTAAGTTTCCATATTATTGTCGTTAAGGAACTCTTGTGTTTCTAATTCATACGCATTGTCGTCACTTTCTGGTGACATTCTAATATCTTGGTCTGAAGTTTTGTTTACAGAGCAAGGGCTACTTGTTTTTGTAGTATTCACTGTAGAAACAGGTGCTTCTGTTTCGCCTACCACTGCATCATCAGAATAATACAACACCATTTTGTTTTCTTGACTTTCATTAGATATGTCATCATTATCAAAGTCATGCATGCGATTTTTAATAGGTTCCTTGCTGGATATAAAACTTTCTACATCCAGATCAGAATGTTTATTACCCTTGGTGTCTGTGATATCACTTTTTTTGCTTTCACTTTTACCATAACTTAAATTACTAACACTGTCTATGTCTATCGGAGATTTACCATTGTCGATTTTTGAAAGTTTTGTAGCACTTACATCAGGATTTGTATTATTTATTTCTTCCACAATTCTTTTTGAACGTTTGATCTTGGTTCCCGTAGCATCTTTATTCTTCTCGGACACTTTGCGTTGTGCTTTAACAATATTCTCAAAAGGATTCTGAAAACCAAAATTGTTTATGTTATATAATTTAATTTCACTCACAAAGAAATGAAAATGTTAAACTCCTGTATTTATATTGTAGGTACTAAAAAAAATTGGGATGAGGTGTAGGTACTTAACTCAAACTTATATTATTATATTACCTACCTCACATGGATTTTGAAGTTTAGTTCTAAAAACAAGATCTTCTAAGAATGTTGCAAGTAGTATTGTTTTTGATATCATATCTTTGCGATCTCCTGATTTGGCTTTGAAATCCTCAGCATTAAACTTTTCTTTTGGATATATCCATTTATAAATCAATGAAAGTGTTGGCAGTTGATCCTGGAATTATTATAATCAAACACATTATTTACGAATGTAGATGAACAAGCATGGCGTCGAAGAAATCAGCTATTTTTTATGGATGGATTAGGAAGATGGGCCATAACCCACCACGCGGGCCCATAGGTGGACGTTAACGATTGCAAATGCAGTTGGGACTAACGGCTAAACATGCCTTCCAAAGCACGGAGGAACTCGAGATAATAATTTTTTGGTCACCTATTCCGACCGACCCTAGCGAAAGTTGCTTAACCTCCGCAATCGCAAGGCCAGGCTCCAAACAACTGCGCCACCGAGCTCCTCAAGCATGGCGTCATCATCTTATAAATAATTAAGAACACGTAAAAACTAACTGGGAAAAAATAAAAAGCCTAAATGACATTGTTTGAAAGATAATACCTAAATAAATAAATAATAAATAAATATTTGACAACATCACATACATTGCTCCGACTCCAAGGTAAGTAGCTAAAGCACTTGTGTTATGGAAATCAGAAACAACGGTGGTATCACAAACACCCAGACCTGAGACAATATTGAAAAGTTCATTTTCTACATTGACCCAGCCGGGGATCGAACCCGGGACCTCAAGAGATGGTGACGCCTTGAAAACCGGCGTGCAAACCACTCGACCACGGAGGTCGTGAAAAGATAGTAGATAAGTTTCCATACCTTTATATCAACTGGAGTGATCCATATTTTGTAGTCTGCCTCGAATTTAATGTGTAGCGTCTTCATCTTAAGGAAGGCTTCATTGGCGACCACGATAGCACCCCAGGGACGGCGGGCGAACTTCTCTATGCCATCTAAGATGTTGATGAAGATGGACTTCTTCACGAAAGCATTGGATGCGTTGACCACTACTGCTTGAAAGTTAAATTTATTAGCATTAAAACTATCTATATATCTAGCATAATAGTGTGATTTTAGATAAGTAAAAAATGTAGACGTCACGGCATTACACAAAATTCACCCTAGACCAAGTGAATTTAGTTATGTTTTTAAATAATAATACTAGTAGGAATCCTCCATTCCTTCAACTTACTACCTGGGGCCCTATTTTTGAATCACTCAACTAGCGTCGAGCGCTCTTTTCTACTGATTTTCGTTCGACATTTGACTCAATCTCATTCATTTGACGCTAGTCGAAGGATTCAAAAATAGGGCCCCTGAAGATTCCCATACTACAATTATTACTTTCTGGGGAAAAAATATTCAACCAACAGTGCTGCCATGCAATTGCTTTTTAAAGTAGGTACCTATTGAGAATCATTTTTATAATGTAAACAAATACCTAATCAATAACATATTTGATTGTAATATGATCTTAATGCATGGAATGAATGAAATTTAATTTTTAAATAAGTATGTATCTGTAAACTTAGATGACTACACTATTGTATTATGATCTCCTGTAAGAATAGCTGTATTGTGTAAAAATAAAAATAAAATAAAATACCATGATGACTCTGTGTATGTTTCTGGAATAGTTCAAGCCAGTTGTATTCTTCATTATCCTCACATATGATCAGTATTGGTTTTTTGAGTAAGTGCTGGATGGCTCCAAGGAACAAGGTTACTTGCAAAGAGTTTCCATAGCCAAGTGGGTTATTCAGAATAACACCTGGTTTCTTCTGTAAATATCATAAAATAAAATTGTCAGTATCAGAAGTTCTGGGCCAATTCTAGTGGAAGCTTAATGCTGTAACCATAATTATGGCAGATTTTTCCAGAAATTGAAAAAAGCATAAAACCTTTTTGATGTTATTTCTAAATGCATCTAGGTATGAGGAGAAATATGATTCTTATGGGTAGAAAGAACTTGATGAGCTAAGGACCATAGACATAAAAAGTCATTTTTGTGGGATTCCCACATCCGAGGATATGCTTCCGATATCCAGCTTTATCATTTTAGATTTTTTTGCCAAAAAAGTTCTGTGATAATATTACCCTTTTGAACTGTTTGTAGAGGAATCTTAAGCCATCAATGTGGTGTTGATGCAGAGCAGCGTCCACAAATAAATCATCACTTTCATCCTTGCCTCTGTATAAATACAGCTTTTCAGAAGTCGGCCTAAGGTTCCAACTCATTTTTTAATTTTCAAGGACACCTGTAATTTGAATACCTACATTAAAACGGTTTAAACAAACTTGACTCGATTAACTGGTTATTTAAAGAAGCAGATGTAAATAAAAATGCCTATATTATTATTATACTAGTTATGTATTTCTGCATGTTATGATAAAGGCACTTATTGAATGATAGACTTATTGTAGACTATACATGTGGACCTTGAGACCGCCTTTATGCCCTATGTAATAAAAGCTGTTTTCGCAGTTTAACTGTATAACCTGACGTGCTATTGTGCGTACCATGGATTATTTAATTAAAATACATCATGATTATTTATCCCATGTTTGATTGGATATAGCACAGTTAGTTATGGAGATCCAGAGTCTCTGCCTACCCCCATGGGAACCAAGCGTGAGTGTATGTATGTACAGTTATAGCGACTTATTACTAGAAGAGTAATGGATATGGATGTTGATGGCTGGAAAGTAAGACCACAGAAAAAACTGATGGATTGTGTGCAGAATGATATGAATGTGATGGGAGTGGATGAGTAGATAACGAGTGACAAGAAGGAATAGAAGAGAAGGACGCACTGCACCGACTTCAAATAACCTCCAGCCTGCCTAGCATGACCGATTTATATCGCGTGATATAGCATTTTATCGACACTCAACTGTCAAACTCCTTTGTTTTTTTGACAGTTAAACGTGATAAAACGCTATATCACGCGATATAAATCGGTCATGCTAGGCAGGCTGAGACCCAGACCCCAAAAAGGTGTCAGATTTTCATGAATTTTGAAAATCAAGTTAAGTGTGATACGTATAACTAAAAAAAATACTTTAAAACATCTCCCCCTCTACATACCCCAAAAAGGGGGGTGTCACCAGTAACACTACGGGTTTCAAAGTCAATAAAAATGGTTTAAATCGTCACAAATACTTGTCAAAATGGAAACATTTTGAAAGTTTTATCGCAATATCTGAGAGATCTATGAACGTAGCATACAAAAAACACAAAACAATAACAAAAATCGCATTTTAAATAATATTTCCCTCTTCGGCAATCCGTAACAGCAGTACTTGCAGACTTGCACTAATTCAAAAATTCAGTTAATATTTACGAAAACAAAAACACAGATTTACGAAGCGAAACCACCTGTTGTACGTGCTACGTATTATAAAGATTCATAATATTTGTACGTATTATAAAGATTCATAATATTTGTCGTAGTTTTCACAAATACTCACAAATAGTGCAGTAAAAAAATAAAAACCGCAAGTGTCACGAGTGACACCGGGGGTCTCAAGAGGATAAATTGGGATAAGGGTAGGAGGATGATGATGAGTTATTGAGATTTATATACCTAGATCTAGAGCTATGGAAAATATGAAAAGCCGATGTTACCTGGCTATGAGATGTGGATGGAGTCGAAACCTTCTATGACGGCATATTTTGGTTTAACCTGTTGAGAATCGACAGCGTCATGATGAGGATATACAGCATTTCTAGATAAAACAACGCTACGAACACGGATACACTAGTTTTGTGCACTTCTATATCCTCAAACTCCTGCATAATATGACGATTTCGGTAAACATGATCCCAAAACATGGAAACTATTTGACACTACCAAGTTACCAACACAGAATGAAAATATTTAGGAATAGATCTGTCTGTCTGTACTAATTCATACACGTTTAATTTGCATGGTGGAAGAAACTAGATTCCATTTATGCTAATTATCTAAATTCCAAAGTAAATTAATCTTTCCGATTCCGCGGATAACGTAATTCCTTTCCTTTTCCTTTGGCAGAATAACATTAATCGATCAAATTCAAAATGTTATTGAAAAGTCGTTAGTGGCGCTAGAAGTTTACTACAATTTGCCCAAAAAGGAAAGCTCTACCAACATGTAAATTTAGTCGTATTATAACGTGTAACTGACAAGTATCTGTCACTTTTGACAGCTGATTCCATAGATAATGGGTGCATTCCAGCAGGCTAATCGCTGAGTCATCGGTTGACATAGAGTACATTTTATTCGTGTGATCCGCTGCACTCCGCGGATTTAGTTTCGGGTTTGCATTGAAACTACCTTAAACGTATGTACGTTACGATAGTAAGTAAATATCAGAAAATAATAAATCATTTTTATCAGTTCCTGAAAAGTTCACATTCTGTAAATACGAGGCTGAAGCAGAAGAACGGTATGCTACCTCACTATCTAGTTGTTTAGTAGTTGTAAGCACTAATAAAAAACATATGACTAAAAATAAAAGGTATATTTTGCTGTATAACCATGATTCATAATAACAATGTAAAAGTGGAATATAAAATTGATTGCACTTTTCCTTAACTCTATGGATATATTTAGTACTATATGGACGGTCAGTCTAATAGATATACCTAGTAAGGCAGTGACAATAGTTTCAAAAAGCGGAATGCCGCGTCGCGGCCAACTTCCTTTTTCGCCAATTCCTGATATTGCGGGCGGCTCGACCGTGTTGGCGCATGTTAATGTAAACTCTATTTCTTCTACAATACAGTCTATTATCTGCCAACTGCAGAGGGCGATCGCACGGACCGTCCGTATAGCACTAAATACAGTCTATACAATGTGAAATTGAACACTCTTTATCTTATTCATTCTTGAAGTTTGGTGGCCTCTTCTCGACAAATGCAGTCATTCCTTCTTTGCGGTCCTCCTATAAAAAAGTAAAACATAAAATAAGAACGGATTTCTATTCCACATTCCATTTGCATATCATGGAAGCATTACAATCATAATTATAGATTTTTGAATTTCAAAATACCATTGTGAAATACAAGAAATCTAAAATTTAAAGGGGGAGGGGGTCGAGCCGAATCTCACGGGGAGGAGAGGGGGGGGGGGGGGGGGGTTCTCGGCAAAATATATCACATTTTTTTTCTGAAGTAGCAGCTTAGTATCACGAGAAAACTGGGTTAAATTAAGTTAATCATTTTTCATACTAAAATATGACTATATGAAAAACAATAATGTTTATTTAAATAAATGCAAAGCAAGCAAGCTTAAATTAACGTAATTACACTAAAACACGCGTTTTGAAAAATCTCATGTGAGTTTTATGGTGAAGGTGGTCGAAAAATCACCTTACGTAATTAATGGACGCCCCCAATCATGAAAAATGTATTTGTAACAATACTGACCGTGGCAAAAGTGCCGTAGAAGATGGATTTCTCGTACTGCAGGCCGGCGCGCAGCGAGGTCTCGTAGGCCTGGTTGACGGCCTGCTTGGCCATCTTCACGATCAGCGGCGAGTGGGTGCCGATCCGTTCTGCCAGCTTTATTGTTTCTTCTAGAAGCTTCTCCACTGGGAATACTCGGCTGACCAGACCTGCATGTAACATTTTTAAGTAAATATGATTTCGAGATGTAAGTCTTGTAATGTCGGTAGTATTTATATCTATCCTGTGGTAATGGGCCGTATTCATAAAAAGAAGGATATTCTTATGCTTATCGTTTTTATTATTAACCGACTTCATCAAAAGGAGGAGGTTCTCAAATTCGATTGTATGTTTTTTTTTTTATCATTGTTCGCGCGTATCTTCGACATTTATGGACCGATTTAGATAATTCTTTTTTTGTTCGATTGAGTTTTCTTGCGAGATGGTCCCATTTAATTTTTTTTCAAATCGGTTCAGTAGTTTACAAGTAATCCTGAAAATACTATGATATTAAATCAACTAACTTGACAATTTTTATGTTATTTATGAACCGAATTAGATGTTTTTTTTTGTTGGGGAAGGGATACCTTTGTGTAGTCTTTTTAACCGACTTCAAAAAAAGGAGGTATTCAGTTTGTATGTATGTATGTTTCTCCGCGATTATCTCACGTTTGGCTGAGCCGATTTTTCTACCTAAATAATCAATACTCAAATGGCCAACATTTTATGCGTTTAAACGCTACGCTTAATATTAAAGCTTTAAAAAAGCAGGAAACTATAAAATAACGTGCCGTAAGCTTGTCAATTCCATACCATCAAAGTCTGTGATTTACATAAGTTTGCGATTTAATCGTCTTTTGTTCATATTTTAACCTATAATAGTAAGCGTAGCGTTCAAAAGTATAGAATGTTAGCCATTTGAATAGGAGGACTAGTAGAGGCAGCTGATAACCTAATGGCCTACTTTGCGTTCGTCGAATCCATTATCAGATACGGACTTATAACTTGGGGAAATGGTACCAATATTCAAAAAGTTTTTGTCGCACAGAAGAGGTGCATTCGAGCCATATGCAGTATAGCACCAGATGTTTCATGTAGACCTTTTTTTTAGGTCACTTAATATGCTACCACTCCCATGTTTAGATATTTTGGAATTAGGAAAATTCGTACATCAAAATAAGCACCTCTATCAACGAGTCGGGGATAAAACAAGTAGGAACCTAAGAAATAGAAACAGACTCGTTTTAAAACACGACACCAAAAACTACTCGGTATAATAAAAATGGTCATGCGATGGCTATAAAAATTTATAATAAAATACCCGAGGATATTAAACTATTGCCTTTCAATCAATTTAAGATAGCTTTAAAGAAATGGCTGATGGACAGAGGCTTCTATTGTATTGAAGATTTCCTCAAATATAAAGAGTAAGGAAGATCGATGTAGGTACTAACTCTGCTAGACATTTTCTCCAGGATAAACAATTATATAAAATAGTATAGGTAAATAACATTAAATTATTATAAACGGTTTTATTACTAATTTGCATGCTATGAAATGATATAGTTAAATAGGCATAAGTTCTACCCAGTTGTATAGCACCTACAAAGTCATAAAAATTCTACCCTATTTAATGCAAATAAATGAATTGAATTGAATTAACCCGTATTTTTCATAATAATATATAATCATGTTTTACTGACGAATTGCGTCTAAAATTGTATGCGTCTGAAAAGTGCTTACCCATCTTCTCAGCTTCTTGCGCATCGATGAAGGTGCCCGTGAGCACGATCTCCATGGCCTTGGACTTGCCGACGTAGCGCGGCAGGCGCTGCGTGCCGCCCGCGCCGGGGATCGTGCCGATGTTGATCTCCGGCTGCCCGAACTTCGCCTTCTCGCCCGCGTAGATTATGTCGCAGAGCATGGCCAGCTCGCAACCGCCACCTAGCTGTATGTTACGAGGAAACGTCAGTAAGTACGATGCGATTTAACAATAGACAGTGCTAAAGAGACAGTGAGATTGACCCATGAACTTATCTTGAACCCTGTAATTTGATTAAGTAATTTGAAATTCATTAAGAAATCAGCTAATTAAATAATGGTATTTATTTGTTAAAAAAGGGTCCTTCTTAAATAGTGCACGAAATTTCAAGGGGTGCATACATACATACATTTTGATCTATTCGATTTTAAATTTTCTATGGATCAGCAGATTTTTTTTCTCGATTTCAATGTTGGTCCCATAGTAAAAGTTGTTTGTATGCATGAGTACATTGACCCCTTAAAATTTTTGTGCACTATTTAAGAAGTACCTTTGTTTGAAGGATATTTGTTCTTATAAAATCTGGAAACGATATACATATTTGTAAATATCGTTCCATCTGATAACGTTGACAAGTTTTTTTGCGCCAATTTTTCTTGTCAGCTAAAAGACGTCATAATGGGTGGTAGGTAATTTGACGATTTAAAAATGCTTATTATGTGAGCTCATTAAAATAAATGTATTTTGAATATATTGGAATGAACTAGCAAAACAGCTGACATTGCCGCAAAGTATGCGACGCCTGAAAAGGCGCAAACTACCAAACCTGTTTTAAATTAAGTTGTAAATATAAGTAAAGTATAAAATAAATTAAAGTGATAAGCTCAATTTTAATTTACCTACATTAAAACATAAATGATACTTTTTATCCTTAGGGTTTTTCTGAATGTCCACGCGGTCAAAATATCGCTGGCGGAAGCTACTTAGTATAAAATAAAATGTCAAGGATTTAACCCATCAAGGCCCGGAAAATGAGACACTACAGATTTTCTATTGTTGGCCGTCGAAAAGTAAAAAGTACTAGAAAATTTCGCCGCTCCCAATAGCGACTCGGTAGCATAATTGGATAGTGCATTGGGCCGGAATCCCAAGGGTGCGGGTGCGGGGCCCGTCTGAGCTGCTACGGGTGAGTCGATTTTTTCTAGTATTTTTTCATTTATATTAATTACCTTAATAAGGCATAAAGTTAAATAAAACTAACAGCAAACCCGTTGACAGCGGCAATGATGGGCTTGCCGCAGTTGCTGATGTCCTCCCACTCCTGCAGGAAGCCCTGCTTCTGGTTGGTGCTGTATGTGTTGTTCTGCATCTCCTTGATGTCAGCGCCAGCGGCGAAGGCCTTCTCATTGCCTACAAATATCATTAATTTATACAGTGGCGGTCACATAATTAAAGAAACCAGTTGATTTTCATACAAACGAGGTAACTTTGAAGCCTTGGTTCTCCGCCAAGGATTGACCTAGCTATGATCTGATGATGGCTATCCAGGGAGTGAATGGAGGAGATTCAAATCACTTTACACACTCAACTGATCTGACCAGCATTCATTTAAGTATTTCTATTTAAATCTACATTCGTCCATAACTAATGTTAAAACTTGTGATCGACTCGTCAAGTGTAGCTTTATCTAAGATATCCAAAGATTGATTTAAATAAGAATGAAATTTTATGTTAAATGTTTTGTTAACATTTAAGGGTCTGTTATGGCACCAGGTAAAAAAATAAGTGTCAGCAAATACCTGTGAGAATAATAGCTGAGATAGTAGCATCGGCATCAAAGTCCTTGACTGCCTTGCCAAGTTCCTGGAACAAGGGCTTGCAGAGCGCATTCAGTGCTTTTGGCCTGTTCAACTGTATAACACCCACATTCTTCTTTGCACCAACAACATCAACTTTGATATTCTCATAATTAGGAGCTGAAGAAAAAAAATATACATCATAAATATTTATAATAACTAAATGCATGCAGCATGTTTCGATGTGAATGATATTATTTATGACAGGTTAAGAAAGAGCACAAATTTTGCCTGTTCTCTACTCTAGAAAATTTCAGGTAATGGACATATTTTTACTTTACTTTAAAATGCTTATGGAACTTAAACATGGCCTAAACCAGATGCTTTCACTGTCAAAAGGATGATAGTTTCTCAATAAATTAATTTAATTTTAATCCATATTTTAGAGGGTAGATTTTATTAAGTTGTTGACAACCTTATTTCAACATTTTAAATAAGTTGTTCTTCTTCTTAACGAATGGCTTACTCTGTGGTCTAAGCACAATTCCGCCAATGTCACGTAGTTAGATTTTACACGATTGGGAAAATTATTAAATTAGGTTTTGAAAATTTGCACCCAAATGAATAAAGTCGCTGTCAGTTCAAAAGGACAATGTATTTTTTTTATCTTGTTTTATCAGCTGTATGTACATAATATGTTCATAGTTTTAATCTTTATTGTGTCATAATGTCATTAGTAGTCTGTTGTGTTTGATGATTTTGGACTTTAAGGTAATATAAATTTCTAGACAAAAATAATATTTTTAAATAGTTTTTGTAAAATTGCCTTATGTCAAACATACAACATTTTGAGTTACGTTTATATTTGACACACTATTTTGTTTGATATAATTTCCTCGCGGTTATACCAAAAAGTCGTAGGTAGGCATAGCTATTTATACATAATGTCCTTTTGAACCTAGATAGCATTAATAAATTAAAAAAATATCTTTTCGTAAATTTTGTCATGATGTAATCATGATAAAAAAATTCAAGTTCAATAAAAAACAGTACTCTGTTGAGGTTTACCCTTTTATCGTGTTTTCCAGTATAGCTACAGAAAGTTGTAGAGATAAGATAGTGGTGTACAAATAATGAACAGTCATTTATTTTCTACTTAGCAACAACAGTATTATAATAGTTATATAATTTGAAACTACTTGTTGTAATTTTTGGTTTTAGTAAATTAAATAAAGTAGATAGGTGTACGTAATTGTTTTTTTAATGCATATAATTGGAATGGCATAAGTCAAACTAGGTACTTACTACAATTTCAATTTTATTAGCAGCTCAGAACATTGTACGAGACGATGCACCAAACACAATTTAGATGTAAGGGGATGGGAGAAGCGAGTGGTGGTTCTCAGTCGCCAATATGATTAAAAAGAATAAAATACTTGCTTGCTTTAAAAATGTGCAGCTAGAGAGTGATGTTCTTTTTGTTCCAAGCATTATAACATTGCAAGATAGCAAATTGACCAAATTGTACAACAAAAGCTATTCTATACAAGCTGTTGGACAGTAAATAGGGGTCGGAAAGTCAGGTTCAGATAGGGTTGCCAACATGTCCTTGGCGAAATATAGTATTTTTCAAATTCAGCTATAAAAAATATAGTACATTAAAAAAATATATAGTATTTAATAGGCAAATATATATTTTTATTTATTTATTTTTATAAAAACTTTATTATTTCACTTTTTGCATTTTTCAACAACTTTTGGATATTTTTGGACTCTTTTTTGTATCTTTAGCTTTTTAATCGGAGTTAGCGGCGCACTTGAATTGAACTTGACGCACTTTCGTTTTCGCTACCACTTTCCATAAATAATTTTCCTAAGACCTAGACCTTTCTCAAAGAAAGACAATTTTATATTTTGCCGATGATTACTCAATAAAATCTCAAAAAAAATAGAGCATCAGCAGACCAAAAATGACCAAACTATCGTTTGAAGCTTTTGAATTTGATATTAACAAGTTCGGAATGCAATAAGACAGATACGTTCAGAATTCAGATACGATATACCTACACTACACTACACGCAGTATCGAATTAGTCAAGCAATGCACGATCACAAATCTAAAAAAAATAAGATTTGTTTCTTAGCCTTCGATATTGAAAATATATGGTATTTTTGCGTACTATATATTTCTTCAATAGTATATAGTACGCAGACCCGAAATATAGTACAATACTATATATTATAGTACGGTTGGCAACCCTAGGTTCAGAACAAAAAAAAAATACCTAGGTTAGGTATCGGTTATTTAGTTAGCAAAAGTAATAAACTACACCTAAAATTGGTACTTAAGTCTATAAAGTGTTAACCAGTATTCCAGGCAACAACGTGTGCAAGCAATCGGAGGTTAGGAAAATACTTACCAACGCTGTAAAACTTCACGAAACCGGCATTGGAGATAGCAGCAACTCTGCCACTTTTTAGGTTTTGAGCCAAGAGTAGGCGAGTAACTGAACCGACTGCAGACATTTCTGATACCTATATTTAATACTACAGAAGATTGGGTCTCGGTGTGTCGCACGCAAAACAACGTCGGCCTAACGAGATATAAATTAATAAATAATGTGAATTGAAGTTTGAACTTTGATACCTACGTGAGCTGGATAAAAAAACAAATTGATGATGACAGACAATGACAACCCAACCACCCAGTGTTGCCACCCTCTGATATTGATTTTTCCCGAACTCCTTGTGAAATTACCCTAAATTGAGCTCTTTTCAAAATATCTTACCCTAAACAAACAAACTAAAAAGAAACACAAATTGAAGTAAATTTATTATTTAATTTTTAAAGTTTTTTCTATAATTTAACTACTTAATCTTGGAATACATGCATTGTTTAGGTTTCCAATTAAACATGACTGTAGAAAAAAACACAGAGTCAAACTTTTCAATGGGTTTTTCTTAAATTATCATACACAGTCACTCGAAATTTTCCCCCTAAAAATTACCCTAAATAATTTTATACCCTAAAAATTACCCTAAACGTGTAAAAATACCCTAAATTTAGGGTAAAATACCCTAAGGTGTGGACACTGCAACCACCAGTGTTGCCAACTCAATTTTTAAAAGAGAGCTAGATCACCTTCGAAAAAGAGCTAAAAAAGAGCTAAAAGAAATGAAAGTTTATAAATGAATATTTTTATTAATAATTAAGAAAAACATAACATGTTATTATAAATTGCGTTAAATTAATAACAGAGATAAGATTATACGTCGTCAGAAATATCAAATTCAAAATTGTGTATCAAATTTACCAAGCCACTTCTGCTTGGGGTCTTTCTATTGTCTAATTTCAAAATCTATCGCAATCGCTTTCAAGATTATGCTTCTTTTTGGCATAAATAAAAACTTACCAAAGATATGCAGCAATGTGTCACATCCATCTATCAAATGAAAGCGATTGCGATAGATTTTGAAATAAGACAATTAGCCCCCTGAGGGCCTAGTATGAGTTGGTTTTTTGTACTCACTTCACTTTGCGAATAGTTAACTATCGTCTTCTCTCTATCACTCTTATACTCACTCGTATGATTATCTCTCTTTCACCCGATACTATTCGCAAAGTGAGGTGAGAAACACAACTCGTACTAGGCCCTCTGATTCACAATGTGAAAGTAAGTTCCGAGTTGCTTACTTGACAGAAAATTTGACATTATTTTTCACATAATTATCACCCGTCAAATCATCTGTCAAGTAAGCTACTCGGAACTTACCTACTTTTCAATAAAATTGTATTAATTTACTCGTTGGTTTGCATGAAATTCGGACATACACCTAAAATTTTTTGAAAGAAATAAAAAAAAATCGTGTATTGGAAATTGGAATAGAGCTAAAATTTTAAAATTAAAGAGCTAAAATTGATTTTTTGGAGCTGATTATAGCCGCGATTTATAGATAGATATATATTCCAATCTAGCATACCAAATTAGAGTTGCCACCCGTATAATAAGTTAAATTTTAACAATTAATTTAAACAAATAACGCAAAGGTCAACATTGTTTATGTTTTTTTTTATTTTCAATTCTCATGTCCAATCTTATACAATGTTTATCTTTCCGTTATAGGGTAAATTCACTTTTAAAATCGAACTTATTATACAATATTTTATTGTCAAGTACGAGTGGCAACCCGAAATTGGTATGCTAAATCGGCGTATGTAATCGCGGCATAACCTTTCGACTGTGGCGGCATCTTTAGCTGATTTTGCGCATTTGTAGAACCGATTCCCGGTATAACCACAGACAAAGCGATAACCGAATGCCGGTATGGTCACTTTCTTATTCGATTATTTCGTAATTATTAGAATTTTGCTCAATTTCTATTATAATAATACTATTCTTTATGTATTCTTTCTATATCTTAAGATTTTTGCAGAATTAGTATATTGAAACGCAAGTAAAACATAACATTTAAAATGGGGTTGTCTTAACGGTAACTATTTTATCTGATTTAAAGAAACAAAACAATAGTTCAATCGCATATTTTGTTTTATTTACACCTTAATATATTTGTGATCACATACAATAACACCCTAAGCAACACCCTAACAGGGTATGTTTTTCAGGCCATCACACTTTGTCTAATATCTCAGTTATTGATGTGAAAGTGATACTGTAACATGTGCTTTATATAAATAAATAAATAAATTCAAATACAACCATGTGTCCATTATATTTTTTTTGCATAAAACAAGTTTTGCAAACGTTAGGTGACAGTTGAAGTATTTCACAAACCTCTAACTTCGTTCTTTCATAATGAACCAGTTGAAGCCAATGAATCACTAGTTATCTCGTTTCTTCCCAAACATTTTACAATACGGATAAAACGTCTATGGTGCTTACATTTACAACAAAAACGAGCTCCCTTATCTTGCCCGATTCCCGGTATAGGCCACAGATCCGATTGTTTTACGTCATACCGGGATCCGGTGCTGCCACATACGACAGGTTAACTGAAAATACCCTCATTGACAGACGAAAGTTGTTTTTTTAAATTCTCCTATATGTTGATGTGAAGGCAAATGAATCTATAACTATAAAGCTCAGTATTTTTTCGATTTTCGTTAAAAGTTTTTGGAAAACTAAAATGAAATACGTCTATATGAAATTGATTCCTTAATTTCCCCAGAATTTTAAAAACAACACCTGTCAGTGTCAGTGGTCTGATGCTGTCATCTGTCACTATTCATTTGTTGTCATGTCAGGCGCTTCTTTTTGTATTCTTTCAATTTGTTTACATTTTGTATTCTTCGCTTCGGGGCGGTTTGGTCCATTTTAATACCTAATCACTGCATGCATTGCCGGAGTGGAGTGGAGTGTGGTGGACTGGACAGCTGTGCCCATAACCTGACGTGACGGCAAAAAAGTGGAAAGGACGCTACGCACGCACCATTTGGTATTAACTCCGTAAATTTTGTGGCTTTGTTTAATTTTGGAAGCAAAATGTACAACGCAACGCATACATCGATTTATTGGAAAAGGCTTATGAGTATGATGTTGCAGTGTCACGTGTGAGAGCTAAAAACCAAAATATAAGACATCGTCTAAGAAATCGTGCGTATATAACCGACCGGCAATTTGTTAAAAGATACAGACTGTCGAAGGCAGTATCCGAGGGTAAAAAAAATGACGACTATCAAATATTTTATACTGACAGGCGAACCAGGTTAATGGGCTATTCAGTGACTAACTGCATAACATACATTTTAGAACTATCATACATTTTAGAATAAAATATTGTATTTCAGGTGTAGGAAAAACAACTTTAACTAAGAAATTAAATTCCATTCTACGCAGCAAAGGGGTCCATACAGCTGGTTTTTACACTGAAGAGGTTAGGCAACAAAGGACTAGAGAAGGGTTTGACATAGTCACATTAGATGGTCAGAAAGGTCGCTTAGCTCGAGACACAAGTCTATTGAATGGACCTACCAAATTTAAGGTGGGCAAATATGGAGTTTTAGTCGGAGAGTTTGAAAATGTAGCCTTGCCTTCACTAACAAAGGTATTTTAGTGTAATCAAAATCATTACTTGCCTGTGGTCTCCCAGTCTAAGTTGCCATAGCAAATATTTTTGCCAGTGGAACCCCTTGAATAACAATCTCCTTATTAAATATATTTTTATTGTCCATGGTACCCCACATGCTAAAATATTTGCTCATGGTAACCCAAGGGGAACTTGGACTGGGAGACCACAACAGGCAAGATTGTGTTTTAAAAAATGAAGTGCAAAAGTTAGTTAAAATTTATCTTTCAGCCCGTTGGAACAGAGCCTTGCCTGTTAATTATTGATGAGATTGGTAAAATGGAATTCTATAGTGAATCCTTCAAAGCAAGAGTTAGAGACATCTTCAGTCCCAATTCAAATAACATGGTGTTAGCTACAATACCAGTAAGGAAGAGTGACACACTGATTGAAAGTATCAGGAAAAATACTCACTCTAAAGTATGGATGGTAAGTTAGTTTCATCCATAAAGTTAATATCTAGGTATATTAACTTTATGGTTTCATCATAGAAGGAGGCGACTTCTGTGGTCAAAATTAATCTATGGTAATTCGAAGTTTAACTTGGACAGTCACACTACACATGCATAACTCATTTGTTATTATTGATTCTGAGTTCGGTCGTAGAATGTACCTAGTCCAGTTAGTTGTCAGATTTATATCAGTTAATTTTATAAAAGTATTAAATGTGTTATAGAGTGCTGTAAATACAAGTCTCTTACTCTGCTACAGGGCGGTCTAAGCTCTTTCTTGTCCATCAGCCATTTTTAATGTCCCCACTGCTGGGGCACAGGCCTTATGGGTGGTAAGGAGGATGGGCCATAACCCACCACGCGGGCCCAATGCGGATTGGTGGGTGTTAACGACTGCAAATGCAGCCAACGGCTTAACGTGCCTTCCGAAGCACGAAGGAGCTCGAGATAATAAATTTTTGGTCACCCATCCCATGACCGACCCCTGCGAACGTTGCTTAACCTCCGCAATCGCTGGGCCAGGCGCTAAACCACTGCGCCACCGAGCTCCTCAGCTCTTTCTTTATTATCGTAATTTATTAACTGTTTTTTTCAGGTCACAAAAGAGAATAGGAACACCATACATGAAGATATATTGAAAGAATTGCAAGCAGCATCCATAAAAGTTAATTGATTATGTACTGCAAAAACCACACTTCAGTAACAATAATTAATAAATATGTTAAATAACTTAATTTATAATAAATTGTTTATTACCAATTCAATGAATATTATTATGACAAAAGAAATTAGAAGACGACCCTGACAGCTAAAAAGTTACAAACACATTTGATTGTACTATTTCCACTTAATGTCTAGCAGTGGATTATACATAATTTTTACCAAAGTTACAGAAGTTATTTGGGAAATTAGGTAGTGATTGTCTATTGCTACTATTGATATATTTTTAACTTCTGCATTAAAACAATATTGTGCAAAAATGTTGATAAATGAGATATTAAACAGCACAACAGCACATTCCAACTTATGCTTGTCTATGGCATATACGGTCAGACTCAGCTCCGGAAAATGAAAATTAAATGTAGGTACTATGAAGTATGAAGTCATAGAACTATGTCACATTATTATTGAATAAAAATTACTTCTTTGACTTACTGCCGTACTCAGAGACGTCAATTAAGTTTAGTGCTTCATTAAATATCGTGTCATCTTATACTATCACTATGGAAAAGAAAGAGAAAGCACCAATTTTAATGAAGCATTAAACTTAATTGACGTCTCTGAGTAATGCCCATTTGCACTAAATTTCGGTTAGGCTAGTCCTTGTAAGGATACACCTAAGCCTAACTAAAAGTTTGGTTTGCACTAACAGTTCTTTCTCAGCTGTGACAAAACTTGGGAATTGCCATACTATATCTATGGAATTGCCTAGTAAAGCGAATGATAACCGAATGACGAACGATTGAAATGATAGATTGTTTATGATCTATTATTTTAAAAAACAAAATCTGTTTGAATTTGTCAAAACACTGAACTATTTAACACTTGATACTGGCAAAAATTACTCCCTAAAGTGGACAGTAGATTGACAAACCAAAAATAAGAAGAATAATGTCTTTGACAAATGACAGAAAATGACATAAATATACTTTTTTATTTTGCTGTTTGTCAAGCGAAGTTGGACAGGCTAAGAAAACCTCCATGTTGTAACACAAATATACTACTTAGGTATCGCCTAACGCGTTGGGCGCTTCCTATTCGAGGTCATAAAGTTAGGAATGTCCTAAGTGGATTTAGGAATGGCATAAGGTTAGTGCAAGCATTTTTTTTGCTAGGAGTAGCCTAAACAAATTAGGCAAGAACTTAGGCGATTCTTAAGTTTAGTGCAAATGGGCATTAGGCTGTTATGCCCATTTGCACTAAACTTGGGTTAGGCTTGTCCTAGTTAAGATACACCTAAGCTTAAGAGCAGCCTAACTAAAAAAATCGGTTTGCACTAACAGTTCTGTCTCAGCTGTGACAAAACATGGGAATTGCCTAATAAAGCGAATGATAAACGAATGACGAACGATTGAAATGATAGATTGCTTATGATTTATTATTTAAAAAAACAAAATCTGTTTGAATTTGTCAAACCACTGAACTATTCAACACTTGATACTGGCAAAAACTACTCCCTAAAGAGGAGAGTAGATTGACTTACCAAAAATAAGAAGAAGAATGTCTTTGACAAATGACAGCAAATGACATAAAAATTCTTTTTTATTTTGCTGTTTGTCAAGTAAAGTTGGACAGGCTAAGGAAACCTCCATGCTGTGACACAAAAATACTACTTAGGTATCGCCTAACGCGTTGGGCGCGTCCTATTCGAGGTCATAAAGTTAGGAATGTCCTAAGTGGATTTAGGAATGGCTTAAGGTTAGTGCAAACAAATTTTTTGCTAGGAGTTGCCTAAACAAGTTAGGCAAGAACTTAGGCGATTCTTAAGTTTAGTGCAAATGGGCATTAGATTGACAAAATGTGACATGGTTCAATGTTGTACACATTTTATTACTTCATCTACCTTTACAAGCCAAATTTTTTTGTTAGTAAACAACCCACTAAGTTTTTTGTTAGTTATAAAAAAGATTTAGTAAGAAAATATCCTAATTCAAAACAATAAAACTTCAATACACATGCATGCAATAACAATAAATTCATACTTGTTTCATACACACAAAAGTGTTTTTTATCATTATTTAAAATGGTATACAACTTTTATAAACTGTCTAGGATGTAAACTTCAAAATCAATGGCAGGATAATTTTGCTGATTTACAAATAGTCCTCCAGTCGGCGCACTACCGCGAAGGCCGGCCACACACAGACGGAATCACGTTACGGAATTCCGAACGGAATTTCGATAATGTATGAAGATTCCGTACGGAAAAATCCCGTATGTGTGTGGTAGTCCATCGATTTGTGTGGATTAGCTGCGTTCGGAATCACGTACGTACGGAATTCCGTAACGTGATTCCGTCTGTGTGTGGCCGGCCTTACTTCGTTTGGTGCTAGTGTGCTGTTTAGATGGTAGACCTGTAATTTTGTTGTTAGCAAACCTATATATATATTCTTTATTGCACTAATAATTATTGTTACATAATTTATAATAATAATTGTGAGTAAAGGTGGACTTATCTCTAAAGAGATCTCTTCCAGCCAACCTAAGAGGTGTCAGAGATTTACAGTAAGCGGGCACATAAAGTGCATGACATATAAAAATAATAATTAAATAATAAGATAATAATACTTATTCATTTTTATAATATATAAAATACACATACATATATAAAAAAAAAATATACCTACATTAAATACATACTCAATACATACATATAAATAAACATGTAAGTGATTATGAGATAATATGTTATTTATGACTCGATGTACGATAGTTGTGCTAGAAAGTGCGACTTAACTTTGGTTTTAAAGGTCTTGACGTTAAGACAATCCTATTCGATGTTGGAAGCGAATTTTCGTAAATATAAATTTGTCTATAACACATTTTGGTTTTCTTCAATCTTTAATTCATTTTCTGTCCAACTTCCATAATTATTATTATCAACCGTTTTGAGATATTGCAAAATAAACGGAAACATTATGCACACGTACAAGAGGTCTATCTACAGCAGCGCCATCAAGCGGGATAATTTTTATATCATCCTGCCATTGAGGGAATTTGACGCTTTTTAAAGTTTTATTAATCAGCTGTTATCATCTGAAAAATCATCAAATTGTCCATCAGATTCATATATCACTTTAGGCTTAAAAAGTTTCTCATATTTCACTTTTTCGGCTATAGAAACAGCATGGCTGTCCATAGGACAAAAGTTGCCTTCTTTCATTTTTTTCTTGACGAAGTCCAACCACGATGAGTGTGGTGGGGGTATGCTTTGCTTACAGAACCAAGGCACCCAGTAGTCATCGGAGTCCCAATCTTCTGGTGAACTTGGAGGCTCATAGCATGCAGGCTGAGCTTCTGTAAAATGTAAAAAAGTAGCTTTATAAGAAAAAAGCAGCTATACTATCAATTTATGTGAACAAAATCTTCTTAAAAAACAATGTATAGAGTTAAAAAAAATGACCAAATGTTCAAAGAGTGACCTAAAATTTATTATCTCAAGCTCCTCCGTGCTAAGGAAGGCACGTTAAGCCGTTGGTCCCGGTTGCATTAGCAGTCGTTAACACCCACCAATCCGCATTGGGCCCGCGTGGTGGGTTATGGCCCGACCTCCTTATCCACCCATAAGGAAGGCCTGTTGCTGATGGTCAATTTATAATAAAGTTGAATAATTTAGATACCTACCTTCATTAGTATGGTTACTCAGAATTAATTCTTCATCATCAGTTTCTTCATAACTTTTCTCACTATCTGGTCTTTCCACTTCACTTTTTCTGTAAACAAAAAAAAACAAAAAACCGACTTCAAAAAACCTACCTCTAAAAAGCAAGAAATAATATTCGTAATAATAAAAATACGTCTATTGAAGTCGGGTGGAGCTGGAGTACATATTCCTTTTTTTTTTTATTCTAAAAGCCCCACCCGACTTCAATAGACGTATTTTTATTATTACGAATATTATTTCTTGCTTTTTAGAGGTAGGTTTTTTGAAGTCGGTTTTTCGTTTTTTTTTAAACAATTTTTTATTTTTTTATTTTTAGTGTAGGTACCTTGTAGGTAAGGTATATTATATATGTAGAAAAATCGGCTCAGCCAAACGTAAGATAATTGCGGAGAAACATACTTAAGTACGGGTCAAACTGAGAACCTCCTTTTTTAAGTTGGTTAAAGAACTACACTTAAGATATCCCTCTTCCAACAAAACAATAATTATCTTATTCAGTTCATAAACAAAGAAGTAATACGACCATTAATCGAGGTAATTCACACAATATCATACTATTTTCGTGCTTTTTTCAAGATTACTTGAAAAGTACTGAACCGATTTCCAAATTTTAATAAATGGGTCCAACTTGGGAGTTTACCTAATGTATAACGTTTGAATCATTTCAATCGGTCCAGCCATCTTCGAGTAATCGGTGGACATACACAAAAAAAAAAACAAATATACAGACGAACATAGAACCTCCTCCTTTTTTGGAAGTCGGTTAAAAAAGAATGAGATGGTTAATTCTATCTCCAAGAAAGATCAAGATGTTGTTTCTTAATATTAAAAAAAAGTAGTCATTATCTTTAGAACTTACTTTCCGTCATATCGATCTGGTAAATTCAGTCGAAACTTTTCTTTTCTCTCCAAATAATGCGAGTCGGCTGGCTCTTCAAAATAGTTTTGAGCAAGATCTGTTTCATTTACTTGCTTCACTACCTCCGGTATGTCATAAAGAGCATTGTCGTACAAATCTAGTATTTTTAGGTTTTCTAACTGATTAATGCTCTCTGGTAACATACACAGTTCGTTGGTACTTAAAAGCAAACAAGTAAGTTTCTTCAAATTGCCAATTTTGTCTGGTAGGTACAAGAGACGATTGTCGGACAAATCACAAACTTCCAAGTTCAGTAAATTACAAAATTCAGCAGGCAAGTTACTTATTTGGTTTTGTGAAATGTTTATATCTACTAGTTTAGTTAGAATGTCAATTTTTGCATTTATATTGTATAATTGAACATTGCTTAGGTTCAGCCTTTCTATATCATAGCAATTGTAGAGTCCTTCGCATGGCACTTCGGTCATTCTGTTCACTGAAAATAAAGTAAGGGTGTCGGAGCCTAGCTTTAATTCTTTTGCATTAGAAAATGTGTTTAATAATTTCAAATGGTGGGTAATATCACAATTATTGATCTTGATAATACAAAATGGAGTATTGTATCCAAGTAGTTTCTCAAAGTAGTCGGTGCCACCAGCATCTTTAAAAGCCTGTGTTATTTTAGGATTGTAACTAAGGTCGACTTCTGATAATTTCTGAGGAGACTCCAACCATATCCAATATGGTGGTCCATGTAAATTGTTACGTGATATATTTAACTTTTCAATAGAGTGACAAAAGTTAGGAATTTCATCGAAATACTGGACTTTGTTCCAAGATATATCTAAGTACTTCAGGTTTTTTAGTATTAACACAGCATTTGGAATATCACTCAGTTCGTTTTGAGAAATGTTTAAACTAACGAGGTTTGTCGGTAATTTTGGAATTTCTGTCAACGAACTTATATGTTTGTTACTAATGTCTAATTCTGTGATATGTTCTTGCCATTCTAATGCTATATTATTAATAACTTTGGAAATTCCATTGGTGTGGGCTTTTTTATATCTTTGTTCAGGAGTCTTCGATGTTTTTATAGTCTCCATTACAAGTTTAATTTATAAAGCACATATGACTGAGTTTGAAATTTATTATTTTGCACTCATTCTGAGGTATAATTTAAAAAAGCTAACGTAGTTTTTAATATAAAAATACACTTTGTTGTTTTATCTAACGCACGTACACAAACAAAAATCAAATTGTCAATGTCAAATGTGTCAAATCAAAGGTGCATTCCAATCAACAGACAAATCTCTGAGTCATCGATCGCCATAGAGTAAATTTTAACCATGGAAAGTAATTTGTATAACGGAGTGTTAACGTTATACAAATGTTTTATTACAAAGATAGGTAATGCGTATTTAGTGATTTGAAGATTATTTCTTGCTTTTAGGGTTCCGTATCAAAATGATAAAAAGGAACCCTTATGGTGTGACTCAGTCTGTCTGTTTGACTGTCTGTCTGTCTGTCACAGCTGGACATCTCGAGAACTACTAATGATATCAACTTGAAATTTGAAATAGTTAAAGATGACGTTTGTCCAACTATTTTGCAAATAAGAAAGAAATAAAAATAAAAATATTTTTTTACAACAGGGACTGAAAAGGGGTCTTAAATTTTTAAGTGGGGCAACTAGGCCATGTGGGGTATCATATGAAAGAGCGCTGTTTGCACATTTAAAAAAATTTTTTTTTAGGTCGCATAGTTTTCGACTTGTGATGAAAAATGTAAAAAAAATACCGTTCCAGCCCCCCCTTATCTCCGAAGTTTGCAAAGAGAACAATCTGAAATAATTCTATGTGATAGTAGTTTATGTTAAGGTTACAGGAAAAATAAAACGATGTCTCAATATAACACACTTTTTTAGAAATTCAAAAAACAAACAAAAAAATTATTCGTTCCTCTACTAGTCAACAGATGGCCCTGACACAAGAAAAATTAATTTAGTTCCACTAACGGTCAAGAGATGGCGCTGGACTAAGAAAAAAAAGATAGTTCCACTATCGGCCAAGAGATCGTGCAATAAATTATTATTCTACAGCAGGCTCAGCAGTGTATAATAATAATATGATGGTACGGAAACCCTCGGTGCGCGAGTCCGACTCGCTCTTGCTTGACCGGTTTTTTTAGAGGTAGTGTAGGCTTTTGATGTCGGTTTTTTGTTTTTAAAACAATTTTTTATTTTTTAGACATCAACGCACAGCCCAAACCATTGGGTCTAGAGATTCCTTTGTCACATAGATTCCTTATAAAGTCTAGGGGTGCACTAAGAAAGGATTTTTCAAACAAACCTCCCAAGACGGTGAAACGGGGCGGGGATTCAAAGTTTGTAATCTATATTATTACATATAAAATTCTAAATTCAATTCAATTCAATTCAATATTTTATTGCATACCATAAAGTGAATACATAGGTGGTAGTTTATAGAAAGAGAACATAATGGACCCTGGTAGGGTATAGCAATTGAAGTAGGAGAGGACGCCTTATTAAAAACAAATTACAATTATTACTATACCAAAAAATACATAGTTTTGAACTGTGTATCACATATAAGTCACAATATAATATAAGTAGATATTGTTTAAGTGTATTAGTATAATATTTTTCTATTATTTTACGTTTATATTAAGTATGTAAGAACCTATATCTTATTAGGCATTTTTTTTATCATTCAAATACTCTTTTACACTATAGTAGCATTCATTTAATAACATATCTTTTAGACTTCTGTTAAACAATTTGTTATTTTCTTCATTTATTAATTTTTCAGGCAATTTGTTGTAGATTCTGATAGACATATTATATGCACTGGATGAGCACAAATGTAGGCGAGCGGTTGGAACTTTTAGCTTATTTTTATGCCGTAATGAATAAGTAGACTGGACATCTTTTCGTTTAGTATATAACTCTATGTGTTTTCTGACAAATTTGCAGATTTCAAAAATATAAATACAAGGTAGGGAAAGGATTTTATGCTTTTGGAAGTACGGCTTGCAGCTTTCGGTATTATCTATATTGACTAAGATTCTGATAGGTTTTTTTTGCAGTATGAATAAGGATGAGACTTCTGTACTATTTCCCCACATTATTATTCCATAATTAAGCCAGGCGTAAGCATATGCATAATATGTAACTAAAGCTGTATTCAGGTCAGTTGTTTTTTTTATTTCTCTAAGTGCATATGCGAAGCTGGATAATTTAGACTTTAATTTCTCTATGTGCGATTTCCAATTTAAGTTTGAATCTATATTATTTCTTCTTATCTATCTATCTAAATTGATTGACTGATTCACTGATTCATTTTTGGGATAGGCGTGGAGCCCTAACGGCTGAAGGTAGAGACACCATTTTTGGAGGGTATAATACCTTTCATGGTGTAGGTGAACACTAAGAAAGGGTTTTGGATAATTCCCGTTATACAGGGTGCTACAGGATGTTTTAGTTTGAAGGTAGAGACACCATTTTTGGAGGGTAGATACCTTTCATGGCGTAGGTGAGCACTAAGAAAGAATTCTGGAAAATTCCCGTTATACAGGGTGCTACAGGGTGTTCCAGTTTGTATAGGGATTTGTATAGGGCTGAAGGTAGAGACACCATTTTTGGAGGGTAGATACCTTTCATGGCGTAGGTGAGCACTAAGAAAGAATTGTGGAAAATTCCCGTTATACAGGGTGCGACAGGGTACTATAGGGTGTTCCAGTTAGTATGGGGATTTGTATAGGGTTGAACCATTATTGGTGGTAGAGATACCATTTTTAGAGGGTAGATACCTTTCATGGTGTAGGTGAGCACCCTAAGAAAGGGTTTTGGGAAATTCCCGTTAGACAGGGCTCAGAGTGTTCCAGCTACATGAATTTTTATGGGAAAATTTAAATGTGTGAAATGAGGTTTACTGATAAATACCTAGGTATATTGGTAATCCGTATACTATCTTAATCACGCGAACGAAGTCGCGGGCAAAAGCTAGTCATAATATATAGCAGGGGTGGATAGCTTTTGAATCAATATTTTATTAAAAGAAATTTTAAAAAGTATGGGTGTCTCTAAAACACGTTAGTGGGTACTAAGTTACTTATATTTATTCTGTGCTAAAACTAGGCAATTTGAAAAACTCACGAAGTATCACAAGGGGGGACGGGGGGGGGGGTTATAGTGAGATATCACGTGTATTTTTTTTTTCGTTGAAGGCGTGATTTTTAAACGACAACGGAGTGTGATCTTGTTTGACTCGCCGTTGCCGTTTAACGTAAAGCCTCACCATGCATCACGGAGTGAGGGTGGGGGGGGGTTAGGGTTAAAAAATTTACCAAAAAAACCTCACGTGATTAATGGACGCCCCCCTACAGACAGATGCTTGCAGTGCATGAGTAAGCTCTATTAGTTTTATTAGATTTGAGCCTACTCTATGTCACCCCGCGCTTCCCCTTCCACTTCCTCTTACCCAACCTTCCCCTTTCCCTTCCACTTCCTCTTCCTCATTAAAAGTTAATTCGTTGTACGAGTTTCTGAACGAACCATTGTCTATTTATAGTTATCGCGAAAAAGCGATTTTGTTGTGAGTTATTACACCTAAAAGCGCCCTTTTCGTGCTGGAGAGGTGGATAAGTTATTGCCAAGCCCTTCGATCATGACTTGAGCAGAAAAGTACCTACCTACATTTTACTCAAAGGTTGGTTTATTGGAACTTCCTGCATTACACTACGCCGATGCAGGTATAGCCTTATCGCATCAACTATTATGTGTTTATAAACGAAGGCTTGTGATATAACTACTTAGTCCATAGCACTACCTGTAAAGGTTCTAAAACTTCTAAATACCGTTTTGTATGTTATGTCAACATACCTTGAGTTTGGAAATCATAGTTCTTTCTATTCCAAGTCAGTGGCCGTGGTCGGTCGCACTAACTCAATAATGAATCTGAGAAAATGTTTCACTTTAAATTATACAATTTTAATAGTAGCTTTTTTAATTGAAGTCCATGGAGGCAAAAATTCTGATGAGTATAACAAACCAGATATAGCTAGGTTAGGGAAAACGAAGAAAGCTAAAATGGGTGAGTATAATAATGCACTGTAATGTAATAAGTACGTGTGAACAAGTAGTGTTGCCGTAAATAACTGAAAAGTTTCTTGCAAAATTCGACAATGATGCACGTTAATTAATTCCCATAGTTAGGTACATAATACAAAATTCGAAATGAACAGAGCTAATGGATTAAAAATTAATTTGTGTTTATAATAATGATAGTAAATGCTAGTAGAGTTGTCAACTAATTTAGCTAGTTACTTATGTAAAATGGATGAGAGTGTATTTTTCCTTCTTTTAGCCCAGAAGACAGCTATAGGGTCGTTTTCCAATGTGATACACCAGATTCAGAACATGCCCACTATGGACCTGGGCAGGAAGTTCAGGACGCCATGTAAAACCGGAAACAGGTGCGGGAAGGTCAGTAGATATCAGTCACAATCACAACTTGTACTTACTTGGTTAAGAAAATAGTTTTGTGCTAAAAATCTACTTCCTTATTTTGTCTCTTAACTCGAGAATCTGGAAGAAGTTGTAAATAACTAACTTGTAAATTACTTACATAAGCGCAGTTGTCATTTCACTTCAAAATAAAAACACATTCTAGCAGCTCCCCGTGTATGGCCGCTCTAAGGGTCGGTCTTGGACTGTCCAGAACACAATTTGACCACACTAAGTCTTCATGTCATCTAGGAGCTCGGTGGCGCAGTGGTTTAGCGCATGGCCCAGCGATTGCGGTAGTTAAGCAACGTTCGCATGGGTCGGTCATTTGATGGGTGACCAAAAATTTATTATCTCGAGCTCCTCCGTGCTTCGGAAGGCACGTTAAGCCGTTGGTCCCGGCAGCAATCCGCATTGGGCCCGCGTGGTGGGTTATGGCCCATCCTCCTTACCACCCATAAGGAAGGCCTGTGCCCCAGCAGTGGGGACATCAAAAAATGGCTGAAGGACAAGTCTTCATGTACTATTTAAACAGGTGATAAAACGGCTGATGGTGCCAAAGCTCGCACAGCTGGAGAACACGATAATGGGGATCATGAAGGAGCTGGCCAAGATGCCGCCCGGCGCCCGCCTGCCCGACAAGTACACCAAGACAGAGCCCATCAAATTGCTCCTGGATCAGAACTATAAGTAAGGTCTTTGTTTATATTTGTTTTGCCATCGAATCCAATAATCATACCGCCAAGATAGACCTTCTGAAGCTTAGGTTTTGCCATAAGAAATTCTTATGGTTTTGTCTTGTACTTAGTTGTAGACATTCTAACTAACATTTTGTAGGACGTAAGTTTTTGTAATAAATAATGATTTGGTATCTGAAAAAACTAATAAATGAATTAACCGGTTAACTGATGTGGCTTTGCGGAATAACCTACTATGTACCATAGCACAGGTCTACCCACTCTAACTTGACTACCTACTGATTTCAGTCCTGATACTGAGTAACAATATCTTGATTGTCCTATTGGTAGTGCGCTTTCAAGTTAGTCTTGCGTCTTTAACTTGTAATTTGTCATTCGTCAAGCGCATGCAATACAACTTTTTATGTTCCCTTGAGAGGCACCTATAGGCTGGTATAGGAGGTATGCGCTATTGCAAGCGTCATGGCGCTTCAGGCACAAATATGTAGATATTAGTACTTAGTATATATCTCTCGGCTGTGCTTATACTATTCATCACGTATCACATGCGTCAGACGAAAATGCAAGATAAACGTGAAGGCCGGTAGTAGCTTTTTGATTTTTGGTAATGTGTAAAATAACCAAAATACCTACCAAGTTTTAGTGCTGTAATTATAAAAAAAAGTTAAAACAGTGTGCTAGTATTTGAAACTTCAGTACATACCTACTTATTCCTTTCTTTTCTCAGGGAGGACGTTTGCATGGACAAGTTAGAATCCTGCCTGAAAGAGGACAAGCGTCGAAAGCGTATTCTGAAGAAACTCTTTTTCAAGAAATACAACAATATACGCCAAGAACTCATCGGTTACGGTGGCAGGAGATTATGGGGGGGCGAAGGGAACTTATTCTATAAGAGATAATTTGATTGAACCCGAACGAATAAAAATCTTTTAATTAAGATTAGGCAAAATATGCTAATCTTATTAGACGCACAGCGACGTAAAAAGGTGTGGAATAGAATAGGATTCCTTTTTTGCATTTTGACCACGCCTGTAATACCATTCAAACGCCGTCGTATAAGTTTTGAAATGTACATATTTAAATAAGTACAATGAATGGTTTTAATAACTATGGTTAGTTATTGTGTAAAATAAAATATAAAATAACATTATTCTTAGTAAGTTTTTGTTTCATTTGTTCTATGTATGTATGTATGATGTATGTAAATACATAGATCTATTTACGATTGATGTCTACAAGTAATCTGTTACAATACAGACATGCTAACCGTTAATTTTAACAGGAAATCCGTAAATTTTACAGTGACCAGAATGATCAGTACCTTCTGAAAATTATTTCTTCGACTTAGTTTTTACTACCATTTCATCCAAAATCCATAGAACTACTGAGGATTTGGCTGTCATTATTTTCTGATCTGACTTGATCGCAACTTTATAAAATAACCCTGACTAGTACCCATAGCACGAACAGCTATCGAAAAAAATAACGCGCGAGAAAACATTCGCTAGAGTAATTATGTATGGAAAATTTGTACAACGCCATCTACCGCTGAAAAGCGAAATTAATTTTTCCATATATAAATTACGCTATCAAGTACTTTTACGCGCGTTTTTTTTCTCAATATATGTTCGTGCTAGTGGTAGAGACCTCATTTCCCAACCCTGTAGATAAAAAGAAAGAAAACAGAAAGAAATTAGTTTTTAGGGTTCCGTACCAAAATGGTAAAAAAGGAACCCTTATGGTGTGACTCAGTCTGTCTGTTTGTTTGTCTGTCTATCACAGCTAGATATTTTTACAACAGGGACCGAAAAGGGATCTTTTAAGTTTAAAAAATTTCTGAAATGTGATAGTAGTTTATGTAAAGATTACAGGAAAAATAAAACGATGTCTCAATATAACACACTTTTTTAGAAATTCAAAAAACAAACAAAAATTGTTCATTTTTCGAAAAGGCTGAAATCATAAATAAATTAGTAGTTTTCAATACAGTTGCTCGAAAATGTAAGTTTACGATGACAGTCGAGCGTGCGGAAAGTTGATTTTACCGCACGCCGTGCGTTTTTGTTTACGGATTAGTACAGCGTGCGGAAAGTTGATTTTACCGCACGCCGGCGCCGTGCGTTTTTGTTTACGAACGTTTTTTGTAATTTCTACTAGCTTCCGCCCGCGACTTCATCCGCGTGGACAGTAGAAAAATATTGCAACCAGTTTAAAATGACCCCTTTAGTGTATGAAAGCTAGTACTACGGAGAGTTCAAGCTGTTTCCCTGGTACCACCCACCTGAATTTGATGAAACATAGCTTAGATTTTAAGTTGGACCTCAATCTACTAAATTGTGAAAAATCCATCAAAATTCGTTTAGCTGTTTTTGCGTAATTCGCGCACAAATATTTAGAATTTACAGTTTTATTATATGTATAGATTACAATTTCAGTAGTACCTATAATGTTTTCTCGCAAATGTATTGAAAAACGTAGTATAGCACATGGTTGTTAAGGTTTTTTAAAACTCGTGACGATTATAAACCCTCGCCTGCGGCTCGGGCTTAAAAAGCGTCAACTCGTTTTAAAAACCTCCTTACCAACCTTGTATATAAATATAAATATAAATAAATAAATATTTGACAACATCACATACATTGCTCCGATTCCAAAGTAAGTAACTTGTGTTATGGAAATCAGAGACAACGGTGGTATCACAAACACCCAGACCTGAGACAATATTGAAAAGTTCATTTTCTACATTGACCCAGCCGGGGATCGAACCCGGGGCCTCAAGAGATGGTGACGCCTTGAAAACCGGCGTGCAAACCACTCGACCACGGAGGTCGTCTTGTATCATAACCCTAAAAAGATGTAGATTTTTTGTGGGGATAAGAACAAGCATTCGTTAAAATAAAACAATTTCTATGTGAAACTCCAATTTTAGCATATTTTGATCCTAATGAGCAAGTTATAGTAAGTGCAGATGCTAGTTCATATGGTTTAGGGGGCTGTCTTATGCAGTTAGAAAAAGAAAATCGAAAGGAAATTGTAGCAACCTACATAATATCTAGAACTATGAATGAAACAGAAAAGAGGTACTCACAAATTGAGAAAGAAGGTTGGCTTTAACATGGGCAGCTGAGAAACTTTATGAATATATAACGGGCTTTAAAATAATTTTTGAAACGGACCACAAACCTTTATTACAAATACTGCAAACCAAAAACCTAGATGATTTAACACCACGATTACAAAGGTTTAGAATTAGGTTGATGAGATTTAACTATGAAATAAATTACATTCCTGGAAAGATTTAATTTTGCCCGATTCACTATCAAGGGCACCTTTGCTCGACAATGACATTAAAGAAAATACTCAAAGCAAATGTGATTTATATGTTAATTTTATTGTAAAAAATATACCAATATCTGATGTGTATTTGCAAACAATCAGGAAGGAACAGGAAATGGACCATATTTGCACTTTATTAAAAATATTGTCTGGAGGGTTGGCTTGAAAAGAATAAAATATCTGTTGAGTTACTTCCTTATTTTCAATATAGGTTTGATTTGAGTTTGAATGATGATTTACTATTAAAAGGTTCTAGGATTGTTATACCAGCTACAATGCATAAAGAGGTTTTGAAATGTATTCATTTGGGTCATCAAGGAATAGTTAAATGTAGACGTAGAGCTCAGATGGCTGTCTGGTGGATTGGCCTTAGTACAAAAATTGAAAACTCAGACTTGTCATTTTGACTGCTTCAAAGTTACATGACGTATCTGTAAGTGCTGTCACACTGTTACTTTTTTCTAGTGTATAGGCGAAGACATAATATTATTCACGTTCTAGCGACGTCACATCCGGTAAAATTATAATTATAACTTAAAAATAACGAAATTAGTTTCTTATAATGGTCTATATTTTCAAAATAAATTATAAAAAAAATACTTCAAAAATATGTAGCATGGCCAAGGCCCGTTTCATATCTACATGGAATGCTTTTTGTCGATTCAGTTTTTCGAAATTATCCAAAATGGCGGAAATATGAGGAAAAAAATATTTTTCAATACAGTTGCTCGAAAATGTAAGTTTACGATGACAGTCGAGCGTTGCGGAAAGTTGATTTTACCGCACGCCGTGCGTTTTTGTTTACGGATTAGTACAGCGTGCGGAAAGTTGATTTTACCGCACGCCGGCACCGTGCGTTTTTGTTTACGAACGTTTTTTTAAATTTCTACTAGTTTCCGCCCGCGATTTTATCCGCGTGGATAATCCGGCAAAATTATAATACGACGATCTGAGACGTCACATCCGGCAAAATTATAATAGGCGAAGACATAATATTATTCACGCTCTAGCGACGGCTAGAGCGTGAATAGTATTATGTCTTCGCCTATACACTAGAAAAAAGTAACAGTGTGACAGCACTTACAGATACGTCATGTAACTTTGAAGCAGTCAAAATGACAAGTCTGAGTTTTCAATTTTTGTACTAAGGCCAATCCACCAGACAGCCATCTGAGCTCTACGTCTACATTTAACTATTCCTTGATGACCCAAATGAATACATTTCAAAACCTCTTTATGCATTGTAGCTGGTATAACAATCCTAGAACCTTTTAATAGTAAATCATCATTCAAACTCAAATCAAACCTATATTGAAAATAAGGAAGTAACTTTTTTTAATAAAGTGCAAATATGGTCCATTTCCTGTTCCTTCCTGATTGTTTGCAAATACACATCAGATATTGGTATATTTTTTACAATAAAATTAACATATAAATCACAAATTGCTATGAGTATTTTCTTTAATGTCATTGTCGAGCAAAGGTGCCCTTGATAGTGAATCGGGCAAAATCAAATGTTTTCCAGGAATGTAATTTATTTCATAGTTAAATCTCATCAACCTAATTCTAAACCTTTGTAATCGTGGTGTTAAATCATCTAGGTTTTTGGTTTGCAGTATTTGTAATAAAGGTTTGTGGTCCGTTTCAAAAACTATTTTAAAGCCCGTTATATATTCATAAAGTTTCTCAGCTGCCCATGTTAAAGCCAAAGCTTCTTTCTCAATTTGTGAGAACCTTTTTTCTGTTTCATTCAATGTTCTACATAGATATGTATGCGACAATTTCCTTTCGATTTTCTTTTTCTAATTGCATAAGACAGCCCCCTTAACCATTATGAACTAGCATCTGCACTTACTATAACTTGCTTATTAGGATCAAAATATGCTAAAATTGGAGTTTCACATAGAAATTGTTTTATTTTAACGAATGCTTGTTCTTGATCTAATCCCCACAAAAAATCTACATCTTATTTAAGTAAGTTGTTTAAAGGTTCTAAACTATTAGTTTTATTTTTTAAATGCCTTGAAGCAAAATTTACCATACCTAAAAATCTCTAAAGATCAGTTTTATTTTCTGGTTTGGGGAAATTTTGTATGGCTTTAATTCTATCAGAACCTACAGAAATCCAATCAGCAGACAAATGGAATCCAAAAAAATATTTTTTTTCACTCCAATCACACATTTATCTATATTAACCGTTAAACCTTCATCAGACAATCGTTTCAAAACTTCTCTTAAACAATCATCATGACCTTGAACCATACTATGATATATCAACATGAAATATTACATTGAGGCCTTCCAAGATTTTTGAGAATTTAGCAACAAAAAAATCGGTAGAACAATTCAATCCAAAAGGTAGTCTTTTATATTTAAATCTACCAAAAGGGCAAATAAGTGTTGTTAATAACTGACTCTCTTCATCTAAATTTAATTGATGAAAACTTTTGGTAATGTCAATTTTTGAAAAATATTCCTGTTCCAAAAGTAGAATACACTCTAGCTAAAGTTAAGGGTGCTCAACTTTAGCTAGAGTGTATTCTACTTTTGAAACAGGAAAATAAGGGCGCATCACACTTTTATTGAGTTGAGTATAGTCACAACATAATCTGATTTCTTTTTCATCCTTTTGTACAACTACTATGGATTTCTCCCATTCAGTTACCTGTTCCACTGGCTCTATAATGTTTAATTAAAATAGTGCAATATATTTATACATATTTAAATCAGTATTCCTACAAAAACATGTTTCATTTATTTCAAAAGCCAAGCAACACACGTTTATTTAACTGCAATAATATTAGTCTTGAAATAAAGTAGATGTGTTTGTGTGGTACACATTAGCACAGATAATATAATACTACTAAACAATGTTTTCTTAATATACTGACTTCCGCACGCGACTTAGTTCCCTTATATTATAATACCACCACCTGTGAGAATTTCAAATAATCCTTTTATGCTAGCCAAATAAATAAATAAAAATTTATTGACACAATTTTTTACAAAAACAATGCTTTCGAAAACAATTTAGATTTATTTATTTAAAGCACATGTTAAAGTATCACTTTCACATCAATAACTGAGATATTAGACAAAATGTGATGGCCTGAAAAACATACCCTGTTAGGGTGTTGCTTATTATGACCTAATAATTATTAAATTAAAAATAAACGTAGAGCAAAATAATTAACATAATAGATTGATATTTAGAGAGCTTAACAATTTACAATTAAGATTTAAAAACATCTGCACCCAAACTAGGAAACCTGTATCGGTGCAGTGCTCTTTCTCTATACAATAACGCCAAACAGAAGGTTTAGCAACAGGTGATTGTAACATTAAAATAAACTGAAAATAATGCCATATGTCAATAAAACTAAACTAGTGTAGTGTAGAATGAACCTCTCTTGGTAAGTAGAGTGTAAGTGAGTGAAATAAGAATAGGACTGTCAAAGCGGCCATTTTTGTTTGCGTTTCGCTTCCACTTCAGCCTGCCTAGCATGACCGATTTATATCGCGTGATATAGCGTTTTATCACGTTTAACTGTCAAAAAGACAAATGAATTTGACAGTTGAGTGTCGTTAAAATGCTATATCACGCGATATAAATCAGTCATGCTAGGCAGGCAGGGTGTAGGAATGTGCAAGTAAAGGATTCAGTTAAATAATATCTTTCTATATGCCAAGTTTCAGCTCCATCCACACTCGCACTGAATCGATTAGTATTAATTATGTTATTCATCATCAGCCGCCACTCAAAATGACCAGCATTCTAAGTATTATATGGAATTCACAAGCTTACGGCACGTAATTATACCACCACATTTTAGTTTTGTAGGGTAGGTAGGTAACATACGTTCATGGTAGCATTTTATTTTGATTTTACTACACACTAATTACAATTCAACACGTATTGAGTAGGAGGCATTTGTGTGAAAACTAAAAATAAGGGTGTAGGTGTAGCATATTGAAAATAATGTTGTTAAGTTTTTATTTTACTGTGTTTCAGACAGTCAGTGTATTCTTTTATCCATCTTTTATCTATCAAAATTAGTAAGTTTGTGTTACTTATTTATTGGAACGTTGTCCCTGTTATTACCGGAGACGGGCGTTAGTGCTGCGACACAGTTTTTATAACTTTTGCGGTTATTAACGTACAAATACTAAGTGTAACAATGTAACTTGTTCCAAAATAAACTATTATTATTAACTATTATTATTAATTTTAAAGTTTACTGCTTATTTCAAAGCTTTAATAGTAAGCGTAGCGTTCAAACGCATATAATGTTGGCAATTTATTTGAGTAGGTAGGGGACAGCAGTACATAATATTTCCCAAATTCAAAATGTTTTTCACGTGATATCCGATCACGTGGTGTGTACAAAATAATATAACGGCTTTGTAAACGGCATTCGAACTCTGGAAAAACAATAAACATTAATTGTTACCAAACCACTACCACAGCGGAAGTGTTTCTAAAACTGTATACTTTGTTCTTAGACCTAATTGAGGAAACACGTTTAAAAGACTAAAAAGTTTTAATTAGCTTGGACCATTCTAACTTCCTACTTTAGAATGTCATGAAAAGTCTCATAAACTGAGTTTTTCGCGAAGTGTGATCGCTAATTTTAGTAAATTATTCAGTTTAATTATTAGGAAAAGAACATTTAATAATGTGTGATAATAAGTTAAAATTACATATAGTTTTAATAGTATTATGTATAGCTTTTAGAGGATTACTTGCGGTTGATGATAGTAAGTTGAAATTAATCTCATTTTTTACACAGCTTTTAATTTAACCCGAAGGCTTAACACTGTAACATGCATAAAGTTGCAGGTGTTGATGAGGAATGTATGAAAAAAAATTGGTTGAAAGTTTTTTTATTAAAATAATCAGACAATTTGATTTTTTTCAGTATTGCGTTGCGTAGAAAACAAAAAAAGTTTGTCTTCGCAAAAGTATATAGGTACGGGAGTAAACTTAGAGCATTCAAATCAAAATCAAACAAATCATTTTATTGCGAATACAGGTCTCCATTCTACTGTTACTCCCGTAGGCATTTTTTCAAGGACAAAGTATTTTTATTTTTTCACGGAACCGAAAATTCTGAAACTTTTCTTATTTAAATATATTAAGGGAGCTTATTCCTACCGATAAAAAGATTTCAGCCAACTTGATTTTTTCAGACATTCGCCCCATTAGCCATTTCAGAGGAAGGGTTTAATTAGCATTAATATTGTTAGCTGTTGCTCGCGGCTTTGCTTGCATTGATACTTGACACCATTTTAAATTAAAAAATGTAAAATTTCGCCTATCTTTGTATGAAACTCCAATTTTTTTTTATTCCAACTGACACGGCGAATACTTGAAATACAGTAAAGTCGACAGTTGACTATTGCAGCTTTCGAAAAATATCAAATCCAAATAAAATCATATAAAATTTATCAGAAACAATACCTAATTTTTCAGCGTTACTATTCTCGGTGACGCGTGCGCCGCGATATTTCGGGATCCTGCAAGACCACCGCGGGCAGCCGCTGTCGGTCGAGGTCTCCGAGGAGTACATGGACCAGGATTATATAGCTACCAACAGGTATTTTTTTTATCCGCAACGATTCAGTTGGTTGGTCACCTTTTGCTGCTTACATACAACTTTACAAGTGATGTTTAAACTACACATTTGCTCGCTTAGTATTTGCAGGCTTTGGAAATTAAGATGTACTTTCTCTTCGTCTTCTCAAAAATGGGTTGTGATTTGTCCTGACATGTCAGGATTTTTTGGATTATTCACAATTATAGAAAAATAAAGCTTTTTAGGGCCCATAGTCTAGTATTTTTAACTCCTGACGCAAAAAGAGAGGGGTGTTATAAGTTTAACGTGTCTGTGTATCTGTGTATCTGTCTGTGGTATCGTAGCTCCTAAACGGATGAACCGATTTTAGTTTTTTTTTGTCATAGATAATTTTATCCCGAGTGTTCTTATGTTTCATAAAAATCTGTTCAGCCGTTTAAAGATCATCAGCTATTTTTAAGTTGCCGAGGGGATCTGACTCAATGATATTGGAAGTATATGGTAGGGTAACCATGACCTGATCAGCCGTTTGAAGATCATCAGCTCTTTAATAGTTGATGTGGGGATCTGACTACCTTCCATATGTCCTATCGATTCGAAATTTGGTACCGTGTTACTTCAATGAGTAAGGTAACCATGACCTGATCAGCCGTTTGTCGGGGGGTTTTTTAAATTTTTTATTCTTGTTATGTATAATTAGACAATATCATTACATTCCCTCATAGCTACTGCTAGAAGTGCAAAACTGCTAAAAATGGTCGTTTTTGACTTTTGTTATTTATGTACTTCTACGAATGACAATGAGGCATAGTTACCTTCTAAAAATACTAGACCTTGGGCCCTAAAAATTCCACGTAAAGTTTTATTAAAATCATTTTCTAATAAAAACTTATTAAATAAAACCTTTCGGTGGTATAGCACCTTAATGTTTTCTTTAACGGAGAGTAGAGGTACTATACTCCGACTTTTAATTCGGTGCAGTAATTTGACAGCTCCAGTGTGCCCACTGGGGTGATTAGCAACTTGCGTGGCTCCAGTAATTTTAATTAATTAATTTCTAACCGATGCTTTTTGGTATGATTGCAGGAAAAGGCACAAGATAGACTGGAACAAGTAAGTAATTTAAAAAAAAGATTTGTTTTATTAAACAGAATCCTAAGTGGTTTACAATTATCATAAGATTTTTGAGAAAAATATAAGAGAATAAAAACAAAAATGCTGGAAATTGCACTTAACCAGTTAATTAATAACCTCGATTTTTATTTTGAGATTTTTGCATTCACAATGCTATTTTTATACAATACTAAATAATATACTAGAAAAAATACGACTCGCACCAGATCAATACTCAGACGGGAATCGAACCCGCGACCTTTGGATATCCGGTCCAATGACGACCTCCGTGGTCGAGTGGTTTGTACGCCGGTTTTCAAGGCGTCACCATCTCTTGAGGTCCCGGGTTCGATCCCCGGCTGGGTCAATGTAGAAAATGAACTTTTCTATATTGTCTCAGGTCTGGGTGTTTGTGATACCACCGTTGTCTCTGATTTCCATAACACAAGTGCTTTAGCTACTTACTTTGGGATCGGAGCAATGTATGTGATGTTGTCAAATATTTATATTTATTTATTTATTTATTTAATTCTTAATTCTTTAATGCTCTGACCGCTGAGCTACCAAGTCACTAGTAACATCGTCGAATTTCTTCTAGTATATCCTACTCTTACGCTGCAAGCCAGCGTTATTTCACCAATGTGAGGAATTACCTCGACATTCAATTGAAATATCTTTCCAGATATTTGGCAATCGATTAAGATGAAACAGCTATATAATTTTTAATTTTGTTTTGTAAAATCATCATCATCTTAATCGATTGCCAAATATCTGGAAAGATATTTCTATTGATTATATAACCTCGAGTTTTGTAAAAATCTAAGGTACTTTAAATTTGAGATTTTAGCATTCACAATGCTAATTTTATAAATATAATATTCAATAATATACTTTTCAACACACTTGCTCGTAAAGTGAGCCCTAATACATCGCTTTTAGGGTCATAAACCGAGCTATAACAAACGCGTGCAATAATATATGAAACACTAGTTCGTAATAGAATTAACCCTACAAAGTTAAATTAGTACCTTACTGCAAGTTCTATGCGAGTAAACAGAGCATTCCCAATTTAGCCGGGTAATACAGTTATTTTTTTTGACAACAAAGAGGTTTTATGCTGCTGAAATTTCATAAACATTTTTGGAATAAATAAATGTGTAAGTCCTTAATTAAGTCAAATAAATATATATTATTATCAAATTATTCATAATTCACAAAATTTTGTTATAAAATATTAAAATATTTGCATTTTGTCACTTAGAATTATAATTTTGAAGTAGGCTGTATGCTCCTCACCCCTTTGTTCGCAAAATATTCTTGCGTTGGGCTTGTGAAAAAAAAAACAAAAAAAAACATGCGCGCCCTTTCCCATAATTAATAATAATTATCATATTTTGTTTTTGTCGTATTTGTTGCTGTGTGATAAATTACTTTGTTTTTTCCTCGCAAATGTGTTGAAAAACGTCGTATGAAACTCGTTAGCTCTTGCTTATTGCACACTCGGCTGAGTTACCCCCTCGCCTGCGGCTCGGGCTGCAACCCACAGCCTTGTGTGCAATGAGCAACCTAAGCTAACTTGTCTCATAATGTATAGTACATACAAAAAATCGAATGTCGAGGGTATTTCCTCACATTGATGAAATAACGCTGTCTTGCACTTAAATATTCCTACTAGAAAAATTTCCGACGATTCTACTAGTGACTCGGTAGCTCAATCGGACGAGCTTTAGGTCGGACTCCCAAAGGTCGCGGATTTGTGTCCCGCCTGAGAAATTATCTGGTAAAGAATCGATTTTTTTCTATGAACTATTTTATTTTAATATTAAAATAATCCCACAAATACAAAGAGATTTTGATGACGTAACCTTTTTCAATTGCAGGAATCCTTTGGACATGGACGATTTCGATGATGACGACACAGAAGAAATTTTCGACGACAAAGATAAAGACGTCAAAGTACCAAACAAATTCAACTTACAAGCGGGCCCGGTGTAGAATCTAGTTTAGTTTAAAAATATAGAAGTCTTCAAGGTAGACGAAAGTGGGACTAACATTAGAAAAGCCATGCTTTTTTTAAAGTACATATCTACTTATAATATTTACATTACAAATATTGTAAATAATATTGTTAAGCTGCCAAAAAAGAAGTCTATAAAAGTGCTTGATGTAGAATAGTCAATAAATTATGTTTAAAATCTGATTCCAAGATGTTATTAATTTCCTAACCCCTACTCCCGGAAGTTTGCCAGTATTAAATAGGTACCTACTTCCTTTCATAATTTCGCATACTCAAATATTATGTAATTACTTAATTATTATTGAAATCGTACTTACTTCTTGTATGTAATTATTGTGGTTTTGTACATTTTGTATCTTAATCTTTAAGGCGATTAGCTACCTCACAGTGGCGCCCGAACCTTAATTAAATTTGTTGCTCGCTAAGTTGAGATTGAAGCTAAGGTTTCATAGTTTATTAACAAACTATAACCTCTGTCAAATATAGTTCTTGTAGTAGTAGTAGTAGGCAAAAGTGCCAAAAGTGGCCAGTTTTTGCTCTTTTGCCTACTACTACTACTACAACGACTATATTTTACAGTGGTTATAGTTTGTTAATAAACTTTAGAATCTTGATTTTATTCTCAACGTTTGAATTTTTGATATAAGTACATTATGTATTAGCGAGCAATAAATTTAATTAAGACCTCATCTTAATGCCACTTGAGGGTACTAATCACCTTAAATGAAATTTTCGAACTGTGTAAAAGTTATCAGTAGTAGTACCCTTAGCCTTAGCACGAACAGCTATCGAAAAAAATAACGCGTGTAAAATATTCGATAGAGTAATTTTGTATGGGAATTTTGTACAGCGCCATCTACCGCCGAAAAGCAAAATTAAATTTTCCATAGATAATAATTACCTACTCTATCGAGTAAGTACTTTTACTCGCGTTCTTCTCGATAGATGTTCGTGCTAAGGGTACCGAACTCGAAATGGAATTATCTGTGGAAAATTTCATTACAAATTTTACATACAAAATTGCTCTGTTGAATGTTATTGCGCGCGTTATTTTTTTCGATAGATACTGATCTCACGTAGAGCCAAGCTTCTAACTCTACACGCCCTTAACTTCACTTTAGTCAAAATATGTGGCTTGGCTATTTCGCTACATTCACATTTATTCAATGTTTATAACGAAGCTTAATTGGCTCTACATGAGGTCTGATAACTTAATTAAAAATTGTTTAAAAAAAAATCAAAAAACCGACTTCAAAAAACCTACCTCTAAAAAGCAAGAAATAATATTCGTAATAATAAAAACCGACTTCAAAAAACCTACCTCTAAAAGCAAGAAATAATATTCGTAATAATAAAAATACGTCTATTGAAGTCGGGTGGGGCTGGAGTACAAATTCCTTTTTTTTTTATTCTAAAAGCCCCACCCGACTTCAATAGACGTATTTTTATTATTACGAATATTATTTCTAGCTTTTTAGAGGTAGGTTTTTTGAAGTCGGTTTTTTGTTTTTTTTAAACAATTTTTTATTTTTAGTCTAAGTACCTTGTAGGTAAGGTATAAAAATCGGCTCAGCCAAACGTAAGATAATCGCGGAGAAACATACATACGGGTCAAACTGAGAACCTCCTTTTTTAAGTCGGTTAAAGAACCTACACTTAAGATATCCCTCTTCCTACAAAAAAAACATTATCTTATTCAGTTTATAAACAAAGAAGTAATACGACCATTATCATCGAGGTAATTCACACAAAATCATACTATCTTCGTGCTTTTTTCAAGATTACTTGAAAAATACTGAACCGATTTCCAAATTTTAAAAAATCGGACCAACCCGACCAACTTGGGAGTTTACCTAACGTAATAACGTCTGAATCATTTCAATCGGTCCAGCCATCTTCAAGTAATCGGTGGACATACACAAAAAACAAATATACAGACGAACATAGAACCTCCTCCTTTTTGGGAAGTCGGTTAAAAAGTAGTCCGACCCGTAGCACCTCGTCCCGTTGCGTCGATTTCTTCTAGTATTTTTTCTAGTAACTATATTATATTAATATAAAAATAGAATTGTGATGTGAATGCGAAAAATCAAAAATTTAATAGGATTCATCGATACGAAAATAAAATAACAAATTATTGTTTTAAAGTATATTAACAAGTTTATCAAAGTACAAAAGTAGTAGCAAATAAAGTACAAAATTAAGAACTATAATAAAGAAACACAAGTATGGTAAAGTAAGTAGGTAATGGTAGTATAAGGAATGGTATTAGGAGAGGTATTTAGTCCTATCCCTATTGCGTATAGCAAACGGGGACTTATGAGTTGTTAATACTAAGGAATGAGACTTTTAAGTCATACTCGCTGTGTTAAGTCACGAGCAATAAAATTTAGACTCTACTGGCTGTATGGTAATCCTCCTCGTCCTACTACTCGTATACTTACAGGGTTATTTGTAAATCGCCAACATTGTTGCCAACAACCTCGCAGGAGTAGATTACTAACATCATATTATGTAAACAACAACATATTTTATTCAACGACTTTTCCGAAAACAGACAAAAATAAATCGACGATTCATATAAAATTAGTATGGAAAGTAGAATTTTTTCTTACTGTTTTAGGAAAAGTCGTAGAACAAAAATGTTGTTTATGATGTTAGTAATCCACTGCGAGGTTGTTGGTGTTTTACAAATTTTAATAACCATGTATAAATGTGAAAGTTTGTGGGTTTGGATGTTTGTTTCTCAATCACGAAAAACGGCAAAACACATTTGGATGAAATTTGACACACAGATAGTTTATAGCCTGGATTAAAACATAGGATACTTTTTATACCGGTCAAAGGTTCCCTAGGGATTTTTCGAATGTCCACGCGGACGAAGTCGCGGGCGGAAGCTAGTACCCTTATAAGTCGAATATGGTAGTTAGGATCATGCATTATGCATACAACCCCGGAAAATTCTGTCTATTTTATAACGGGTGTAACAAGACACTCAACGATGCTGAAGTTCACGCATTTCGCCCATCATCAGGATCATTTTTGTCTTTTAGATCATACTTGGGAAACCAATGGCTACGAAGTTATTGAAGGTCAAAGTCAATTTTTTTTTTCAATTTTTTTATGAAATCTTATTCTATTCGTTATTTCCTAATTTTTGTCTACTGAAACATTATCAAAATTTTATGTATTTCGTAACAAACAATGGCTTCAAAACATCATCACTCAATGTATTTCATGAGCACGCACATAAACGTCGCCTTTAAACTCGGCCGCACGCATCTGTGTAGCATTCACTCGCAGGCACGGTCTTTTGTACGTGTTACATTGCGTGGAAATGTATGCAATGCTTTTTTAATACCAAAAATGAAAATCGTTTCCCAGCAATAATTTTGAACAGAAATGGTCCTGATGATGGGCAGAATACGTAGACCTCGGCTTCGTTGAGGGTCTTGTTACACCCGGTATTTTATTCTCTGGTGCTAATATTGTCACTTTTCAAAGTCGTCGTAAAGATTTTGCATGTTAAGTTCGAAGGAGTGCGGAACATCTTCGAGGGGTGAGAGTGGCATTCGGGCCATTTCTAACGACTCTTCCGAGTAGTCCGTGGACTCATCCGAGTACTGGTCAGCCAGGTGATCTTGGTAGATCTTCTCGCACTCGCTCGGGTGTTCGCTCTTCATCGTGCTCGGGTGGTAGCCTAAAGCCTCTATAGGACCCACCGTCAGGTACGGCGCTTGAGTTGTAACCTCGAAATGCTTGACTGGAAGTAAAAACATTGTTGGTTTTGTGACGAAATAGTACATTACTGCAGCGGCACGCAAGACAGGCATTGAAGGACGAACGTGAAAATGTGGGCCGAGGCGAAGCCGAGGCACACATACGTGAGTCCATCAATGCCTAGTTGCGGCCAAGGCTTGTATAGTACTTTTCTCAAATAATGCGCGGAAATTCAAACCAAGAAGGTTTTTTTAACTTTTAATTTTTATTTAAAATTAAAGCAAAAAATTGAAAAAAGAAGAAAGGAGCCAGTTTCTTTATTTTTTTGGAATGTGCACATCAAGGCCTTTCATTTGATAAATTGATACCCATGTTGAAAAAAAAATTTTTTTTCCAGTTTTTTCGTTTTTTATTTTTTTTCCAGTTTTTTGGAATGTACTCATCAAGGCCTTTCATTTGATACCCATATACCTAATATTAAAAAAAAGTTTTTTTTTATTTTTTGGTTTTTTTTTTATTTTTTGGAATGTGCTCATCAAGACCTTTCATTTGATACCAATATACCTAGGTATTAAAAAAAAAGTTATTTTTCTTTTTTTTTGGTTTTTTTTCATATTTTTGGAATGTGCTCATCAAGACCTTTCATTTGATACCCATATACCTAGGTATTAAAAAAAAAGTTTTTTTTCTTTTTTTTCGTTTTTTTTCATATTTTTGGAATGTACTCATCAAGACCTTTCATTTGATACCCATATACCTAGGTATTTAAAAAAAAGTTTTTTTTCTTTTTTTTTTGTTTTTTTTTTATATTTTTGGAATGTGCTCATCAAGACCTTTCATTTGATACCCATATACCTAGGTATTAAAAAAAAGGTTTTTTTTTTCTTTTTTTTTTCCTTTTTTTCATAATTTTGGAATGTGCTCATCAAGGCCTTTCATTTGATACCCATATACCTAATATTAAAAAAAAAAAAATTGGATTGTGCTCGCTCATCAAGGCCTTTCATTTGATACCCATTATTCGTGATTCATTAAAAAGTTCGCTCCATTTCTGAATTACACGTGCGTAATGAGTTTTAATAGAAACATTGCCGGTCAGACGCCTGCAATTTTTGTATGAAAATCCATTATTACACGTTAGTAATGGATTCTCATACTAAGATTGCCGGCGCGGTCAGTCCGTAAACTCCGATTTAGCACGAAGAAGGTTGTCAAAATAATGATCGAATTTCCAAGCATGTAATAATCAAATTTTTTGTGTAAAAACTTCATCGACATTTTGAATATTTTATTAAACTTTTTATTGTGATCTCATTTAAAAAAAAATTACGACTCTGTATTAAATATACAGGGAGAAAAAAGCAGCCCTTGACGTATTTCTTGCCGGTTCTTCCTCGTAACAAGGTCTCTCGCTGAGTGTTTGCGAACCGATGGCGTATTTTCTTTGACATTCACAAGTGCTTGCAACAGCCTACAGCTACACATAATAAATGATTTGAAATTCAGCTGCGAATTTTGTTTTCTACGTACGTTTACACAAAGGTTTCTGATTATTTATGGTAGTAACTCAGGTCGTATGGTTTATATTTCAAGTGCAACAGTATCTGTTTTATGTTGGTCCACCAATCTTATATATTTTTATGCAAGTCAACCAGTAAAATGAAATTTATACTTACTGTCTATGTGATCGGGAATGATGACTGTAGCGACCGTTTTCCCTACCCCCTCGTCGTAATATTCTCCAAATACTTCTACTTTCCCCCCTCCATATATCTCTCTTGGATTGGGTTTGTCGGTACAGTCTTCTGGCAAGTGTCTCCGACCGGAGTGCGTGTGTGGCAGATGCGTGTGAGGTAGGATGGGTGGAGGAAGTTCTGTCAATGGCACGAAGGTCTTGGCGACATTACTGCCAACTGGCTTTACTTTCATTAACCTGGAAATTGATAATGTGGCATAAAATGCAATCAAACAACAAATCATTATTAGGTCACGTCTTTCATCATTTACACTTCAGCCGGTTGGGGAGATTAGGTATTAATTTTATGTTAATAAATAATTCGAACATTATTTTCTTCAACCATAACAACATAATGAAACACACTATAATCGACCAAAAATATGTTCGTTTAGTTTTACTAATTATTTACCTTCTATGCAAGAACACATTAACATAAAACCGCTTAGTGGTTTGCCTGAACAGCCACTGGTCTAATGTTATCTTTCGATGATCGTTAACATCACTTTTTACAAAATGGCATAACATCATGATTTACCAGACCGCTACAGACTATAAATTCTTTCATAATGATCGATTTAATGGCGCACTTAAATGTTATTATATTACTCACTTATTGACCACCAGACTGGCTCTGATCTCCGCCCACACATGCTCATTGATTTGCAGGAAAACTACTAAAGCTAACAATTTCATTTCAACAATTTTTCTCGTCAACATTGTAGCATCTTTCCGCTGCGGGCAACTCTGTGCACTTTTAACTCTTGCTTTTGTACTTATTCCTATTATCTTGATAAGGCAAGTAACAATACTAAGGAGTATTGTTGTCCGTACAATGAAACAGGTGGTCTTAACTCTTTTTATTTCGTATTACGTTAGTCGTGAACTCAGCTGCAGATTACGGTTTGATAATCACGTTCTTGGCTAATTTGATGCTATTATTGCAGTGTTTTATAAAACCAATGAGGCTATAACGTGAGCTCGATCCGTTTTATAAGGGAATCGATTATCATAAATAAGTTTTATTTGAAGAACGGAACCTTTATCACCGGGTTGACTGTATTTTACTTTTGAGCACTTGACATTTTTTGTCAATCATACATTTCTATTAGTACTAACATTATATATTATTGTGAGATAAACATAAATTTTGAAAACAAAATACTATCTATTTTATGAATAACTTAAATTTTAGCCTAATCATAGTTATGTGCATTGCATACATGTGTCTCAATTAAGTACGAGATGATAACGAAAGAATACAAGATGAGAAATATAAATAATCTGTGGCCAATTTAATAATTTGTATAGCGTAAGGGGTGCTAGAAAAATCTACTCTTCTTGTGCTTGAAGGAGACAGGGTCGAGGTGCCAGGTTTGGTTTCCGCCACAGGAGATGAGCGTGAAGCAGCCTCCTAGGACAATGGGCGGATCGGTGTCAGGAACGCAGATGTTGTCCTGGCAGAAGGTGGCAGTTCCTGAGGACGAACGATGATAATAATAGTCAAGATGAATGACGATGCTGTACACACTCCAACATTCAGACTTTAGTAGCAAAACACGCGCGTCCGTGTGTGTTAAGGATATTATTGAAAACAACGGCAAAGGATGGTAAGGTTAGGTTAGGTTAGAATTAGTATAATTATAGGGATATCTTTTATCCGAATCTCTGTTTCTGTTTTGAAAAATTGTAGATGACCTATTTGTTGTAAATGTATGGTCGCTTGCAACATCGAATCGCCACCTCATTGAAATAGCGCCTGCTAAGTAGCTCCATGTAAATACCCTATTACAAACAAAATTAACGAATCGGCTTTAAACTTTAAATTAAAATTAGAGAGTTATAACAATGTCGACATGTTGATTGTATTTACCAACATATCCCGTAGGCCTGGCCTGTCTCTTATTCTTCACATAGTCGACCACAGCCTTCGATAGCGCGTAGAAGTGCTTGCTGGCTTTGTATCGCATCTTGGCCAGGGCCGCATCGCAGTCGGTCTTGTCTGCACGGCAGTGGTATACCAGGTTCCTGGTGTTGGCCTTCACCATATCTTCACGGAGAACTTGGTATTTGCTGTCCGTGTATAGCATTTGTGCGAAACGCACATTTACTGTAAAATGGTGTAAATCTTGATCAACATGATCGGCATGAAAGTGCCCTTTGACAAATAGTTGATGTAGGGAGTTTAGTGGGTATGCCTCCTACTTCTGGGATGAGTTCCACAGTATGAGTGACAGCATTCCTCTCACTACTAAAAAGAGGTCAGGATAGATGTACTTACTTTGCTAAGCGCTCCTGCTGCGAGCTGCGGTGGTAACTAAGATACCAACAAGTTAGTATGACCAGCCCTAAAAATCCAGAAAACCAAAATTGTGCGATGACGACCAATTTAAGACGCCGCTCTTCAGTTACCGCGATACGATAAAATTTGGAGTACCATTATACCCAGATCATTAATTATTATTAGCACTCAATCATGAGGCGGTACAGTTAAAAGATAAAGAATTACATAAAGTCTTCGAAGTTTTAATTTCAAATCTTCATAATTAGCTTGATAATTAAATAAGTTAAAAAATGAAATTACTAAGGTTATAGTAAAATTCTCTAAAGTTTCAATTTGCGGACAAGTATGTTTTAATGTTTGCCTGTTAGATATATTAAACGCTAGGGACACATTGAAATGGCCTAGAAAATGGCCCATCTCATTAGCCTAATCTTTGATCTCAAGAGTAATGGCAAAGGATATCATATTGAAGTAACTACCCACGTGCTTTACTAAATAGCTCCTGTCTGAGATATTAACATGTAGATGGCGAATTCATACGAAAGACAGAGCAGTTTCACTTTGCAACAAGGAATTGTATGAATAAATGCCACTTTATTCATAAAGGTCAATGTGGAAAATGTAAGATAGCATGCTTTCATAGATAAGCGATTTTCAAAGGTGAAGATAAGAGATAGCATAACCACCGAACGTGCGGAAATCAGTATGTTTTTATTGGTTTGTACCTAATGTAATAACATTATTATAACTTTCTAGCCTCTAACTTTCCACTAGCTTAATAAGATAATTATTGGAACGGTGGGCTTTATTCAGATCATATTCATTCATTGACACAAAAAAGAAATAATTTATTTTGACACTAAAAAAGGTGACCAAGACTTAACGATGCAAAAAATATACATATTTCACATTTCTTTCAGAGATGATACCAATGTTTTACGCGATTAATACCTACTGACTTCCAACTAATAGATATTGACATTCAATTGGACAGATAAACATACATTTTCATGTTCCAATAAGATAACTCTAACTAATCGGCATTTCCAAATAGTGTGAAAACGACCTCAACTCCCACGGACGTGCCATTTCTATTCTCAACTTAAGGCTTATCTGAGAATCAGTAGAAATAATCCATAGGTATCAAATAGCTCTTATCTCCATCATCAATGCTACCATCTCATCAAATCTCGGGATCTGCCTTGTTATTTGTTAGTTTTATTATTCTACACTTACATCCAGCACCGACGATATATCCGCCAGTTTGCCAAACATAATTGGCAAGCAAAACAAACGCCAGAACGTTTCTCATCTCAAGAATGCAACGGCGTACTAAGGTTTCCAATTTAGTGGGAACTTTATGCCGATTTCATGGAGCAATTAAGATTGCTGTTAACGACCCGCAAATTGGCAATGAGAGTACGAATTGGCCATTTATTGCTGACTATCGAGATGCAGATTAAGCGCAATAGCGGGATGAATTATGAGGGTACAGTCAAAACGAAGTCACGCCATTGTAACGTTTGGATTGATTTGAAGCCAAAACCGTGTTAGCATGAATAAACAGCTGTTTAATTAAGAAAAAAGAAAACAACTCACGAAAAATAAAATTACAGTAACATTAACATGCAATTTTATCATTGCGTAAACCTATAAGTACCTACTAATAGTACCAACATAGGAATGTTTGTATTAAGACATTACAAATCAACTGTTTGGGGGCTATCGAAGAAAGATAATACGAAGGTGATTTGGACAATTAACAATGCTCAATATTTCCCAACCACGAGTCATGGCACAGGAGCCGTTAATTAGCGACTGTCTGACGAAAGATAGTACCGAATTATAACTGCATTTCACGCTTCAAACCTAATCTATTGCTGCTCCTTATGGCTGTGAAGTTGGACGCAGACTTACAAATTTGGAGACAGGACTCGATAATGTTGTGACGAAGTACCTATACCTACTAAAGTAACTGGAAATAATGGAGCGATAGTTAATATCAATTTACCTCGAGACTAAGGGCCTGTTTCATAGGACCACCGGTTAGCACTTTGGTTAAATTTAGAATAGAACAAAATATTAATCTATACTAATTATTATTATATTATATATATTAATCGAGACTATGTTTAAAGTTGTCTCTGTATTGTTTTTATATGAATAAATAAATGAAAAAAAATGAAATATGAATGAATTGATCGGTCAAGCAGTTGTTCTAATCGGAATCTTTGAAACAGCTATCACATTATCTAGGTACGTGCAAGCTTTGTGCAGTGTTTTTTTTTGTTAAATATTCCCTTTATTAAGTTCCGCTGATATGGAATTTTGAAATTTTACTTGTTAACAGAAATCAAAATCTTAGGCTACCTGACAAACTGTTAAAATAGCAGAGTTGAGAATCGGTTGCTGTCACATAAAGCATTTAGCAAATACGTAAAGATAAAGTCATTGCCGTTCTAAGAGCTGAAGTTTGCCGTTCTAAGAGTTTAAGTACCTAATTATCCCAATGACAGTTAAGATAGTTTTTAACTCTACTTCGGTCACTGGAAAGGACAGTGTGCCGAGGGATATCAGCATTGTCCATCGTAATATCGAACTGGTACATGTTTATGTTAATGGTCGAAATATCGTGTGCTATTATTATTTAGTGTTATGTATTTGATCTGGATACTGTCTTTATTATACTTTTACGATATTAGAATCAATTCGCGAACGCATTGCTGTTAAATGGCAAATATAACATGTTTCTCAGGTTAATGTTTATACTAATAAGTTATAATATTTTTATGACCCGATTGAGGAGACAAATAAACAGAGGGTAAATTTAATACCTATGTGTATCTGTTTGTGGTATCGTTGCTCCCATACGAACGAACCGATATAGATTTAGTTTTTCATTTGGAAAACATACTGTAAATCTCTAATCTACTCAACAGTGTAGACAGAGACAAAACAAAACCGTGACAGCCAGAACTGGCTATTGCAATAAATTAGATTTTTCAAGAATTTGTGCCAAATTTAAACCTTCCCCAGCAGTTTTACCAGTACAAGCTAGAGCGTTACTCGTTATCCCCATGTTATGAAAGTACTAATTGGTGTGCTGAGTAATACATCTCCAGTATCTGCGCCGGCGCCGACAACGGCTGGTATGGCGCCTGCGCCCACCGTTAATTAATTGATATCGTTCTATTGTCTTGTAGTACACAGCTTCACGAAATACGGTGTGGAACTTTGGTGTAGTCTCTACTGCTTTATTATGTTGTGACAAGCGCTGCTTGGCAGCTTCAGCGGACAATTGTTGTTTTCCCTACAATCAAATAGAAATACTTACAACAACCTTATCAAATTAAAATTTTAATCATAGTTCATCGTGTTTTACTTCCCTAAGATTGTACTTTTTCTGTCGAAACAAAAATCCGACGAAACGAAAATCTGTCGAAACGGAAATAAAGGATCTTGGCTAAATCACCTCAGTGACCAAGAGGAATTTAAGTGGAGTTTTACTTTAAATTCACCTTTAGATTAGACAACTGGTATCACCATACCAGTCACCACTCCGAGACTCATTAGGTTTTATTCGTTTTAATGACGCCTCCACTGTTGGCAAATGTGAGAGATTTTAAAATTCTCTTTGACGCCGACAGTTATTGCGTATACGCTGGGAAAATAGGTAACCCATATTGCTTTCTGTAATGCGACCGAGCTCTTGGTTTTCTTCGGGCTTAGAAACTGTTAAGTTAATTTTGTTTTCAGTAGTAGTTTTGAGAAACGACCAAGAAATATAAGTTATGATACTATCAGAATTTTCTTTAGAAGCATCAAAGGAGGCAGTAAGTTCCAGATTTTGTCATTGTAGCTTAAACTACATTTAAGTTAAGTAACTTAGTCGCAGGTACCTATGTCCCAACCGAACCAGCCCATTCATAGTGGGTGTCTCCTCTGAGTTATGACGGATAGACAGCCAGAACCATGGCTGTTGCAGGTGGATTTATTACCAGAGTATCCATTAAGCCTGTTCCTTGTTACATCCCACCAAACTACATTTGCGTCACTCCAAACATCAGCAACATCAAAATGAACTTTAAGACGACCACATACGATATTAATCGGGGATGTTTTTTGTGAGCAATGCTAGTGTTAAGTTTGTAATGTCGTAACATCTAAGTGGGGTGGTCATGTCTGTAAAACGATTTTATTGGCCAATAATATGCCAGGAATTATTACATGTTGACAAATATTTAGTAGTGTAACGCGTGCAAGTCTCATGAAATTAATAGTATTAATAATTAAATTACTTATACGTATTGGCAATTAACAAGTGGATTTGCGACTGCGGTTCGTGTTTGAAAGTGATCTTATAGTAAGTAGTTTACTCTTTGGTTGGTATCCTTTAGTAGGTAGGTGGTACATATAGTTGCACGATAATCTATCGACTTTGAACCGAGTAAAAATGACAATGTTTTTTTTTAACTTATATCTGAGATTTAAATATCTACCTTGCTATAGACAGCTTACGAGTGAGGGTTACAGCTGACGGGCGCTATTTTGTAGCTGCGATAAGCGCGGCGTTAATCGCGGCGATATCGCTGCGATAAACGCGGCGATAATCGCGGCGACAATCACGGCGCTTTTTAGTCGCTGACGTAGGTTAACCCTAAAAGGCACCCGGTAATAATATTATAGAACAATCACTTTTATTATTGCTAAGCTCTATAAAATAAAGTTTATGATTTATTTATGTCAGTAATTATATACTTTTCACAAATAAAGCAAACAATGTATACGATTCAAATGTCTTCAGTACCCTTAGCACGAACAGCTATCGAGAAAAAAAACGCACGTAAAATTACTCGATAGACGATTCTCTATGGAAAATTTCATTTCGCTTATCGGCGATAGATGGCGTTGTACAAATTTCCAATACAAAATTTATCTATCGAATGATTATTTTTTTGATAGCTGTTCGTGCTAAGGGTACAGATCCTTTTATCGTCAAAATAGTGTGAAGAACAAAAATTCTGCATTTACTTTATATGCGCAAATTCAAGAATTAATAAAAATTTGTTCGATACCTACTGGAAGGTTTTGACCCCGAAAAAATATTGCGAGTCGCTCGAAGTGTTTGTTTTGCAGACATAAGCTAGTTTTTGTATTACATCATTTTATGACATATTAAAAAATAATATTTTTATCCATGTTCCACAAACGGTATTTTTTATGTGTTTTAACTGTTACTGTGTATGTTACTATGATGAGATTTTGATGACATGTTATAGTGTGTTTTATATTCGCAATATACTCACAAAGCCAAAGGGCTTTGATATACCACATGGTATGAAAAAAATCTTTGTAAGTACTGAAAACTTTATGACATCACAGTTTCTACCCCCGCCATTTTCACGCTTTTCATCTTATATATTTGTGATCGGGGCATCGTATTGAATGCATCGATACCACATTTTCGTATTTTCGTGATGACTTGTGCGAAAAATAACCTCAAATCCTATAATTACCGATCGGCTAACAGTACAATAGAATATTTTATTCATGTTTTTCGAACGTTATAGTTATCTTTTTTACTATAAGTTCTATACTATAAGGAAGGAAGGTATGTTTTTACATTTTTCATTATAAGTCGAACACTATGCGGCCTAAAAAAAGAGAAATGTTTGAAAATGTGCTAACAACACTCTTTCATTATGTTATGATACCCACATGCCCTACTAGTAGCCTCACTTCAAATTTTTAAGACCCCTTTTTAATTCCTGCTGTAAAAAAAACATCCTTATTTGCAAAATATTTGGGCAAACGTCATCTTAAACTATTCCAAATTTCAAGTTGATACCATTAATAGATAGTTATCGAGATATCCAGCTGTGACAGACAGACAGACAGACAGACTGAGTCACACCATAAGGGTTCCTTTTTACCATTTTGCTACGGAACCCTAATAAAGAACCCATAGAATGCTTATGGTTTTTCTTTTTTTGTGTAAAAACTCGCAATATGAAATAATAAATGTAAAATAAATGTAATAGTTAATAAGTAAATTATATAATAAATGAAATTCAATCAATCAATCAATCAATACGTAAAACTTTTCGCAGATGGCGCCATTGTACTCTGTGGTAAACAAAAATGGCTTTGATTGGCTAAAATACGTCAGAAATTACATTTTACATCTGAAACATCAAATTTAACGAATTTAGGACAGTCGCATGTGGCGCCATTACTTCCTCAGTATTATCCCCTATTCCATGCCCAAAATCATCTTACTTAAAAAACTGAATCTTGCGATTCTTTTACGCAAAACAGAAGTAGGTAGGTAGGCATTGTTATGGAAAACATATTTAAACGGCGACTGCTTTGATTTTCATTATTTATAAATAAATAAAATTTACTAGATGTTTGTTCTTAGACAATCCGACAGTGATTTCAATACGATTTTATTAGCGACTAGTCAAATTCTTTAGCTAACTTGATGTTTCTTTTGTTACGTTTACGTTAAGTTTTCTATAATAATATAGGTAAATTATAAACTTATGATAATCCCAGAACAATAATTGCCTATAACCGACCTTAGGTTCGTAGTGTGTTCCTACCTTTTTTGGAACAGGATTAAAAACTATATAAATTGGTAAGCATATCATGTAATAATAATTCTCTTACTTTTTATTGCAAACTCTACCATTACAAAAATAATTATGTCAGCCAGCGAAAAAAATTGTGGTGTCTTTTAGGGTTAAAGCCGCTTGTCACTCTTGTCAGTGTCATTTCGTGGGCGATTAGTCGCCGAGCTATGTGTGAGCTACTTTTTGTAGCTCGTGGGCGTTTACGTATTGAACTCCATATGTTCTATTCTGGGCTACAAAAAATCGCTCGGCGATTAAGCGCCCGTGAGCGTTGGCGCTCACACAGTCGCTGACTCACCGAATCACGGAGTCACAGAATTTACTGTAGATTTGGGAAGCAAACATTTAAAATAAAATATCATAATAAAATTACACCTGATTGTGTTTTATTCTTCCTCGACTATACGTTTCAGAAGAATGTTAACAATGTAAAAAGTATACGGGACTAAACATTACCTAAAATCTGTCTTGTATGTACTCCTATGTTGGAAAGTGATTAAGTCGATGACCAAATTTTGCAGTCACCTCAAGTTAACTCTCTAACTAAGTTATTCCGTAAAATACCGGTAAAAACAAAAAACAATACTTTTTAACACCTACTGAATATTAATTGACAGCCGTGGTCAAGTCCAGAATAGTTTCAAATTATTTCGTGACAAGTCGAGCATACAATGTCGTCATTTACCTTTATTAAGTTAATAAATGCCCGTACGAACAGCTCCTGACCTACTTGCAGTATTTCACGAGTGCAATGCTTTATTGCATTCGCCGTTAGCGATTCGTTAACAAATTCGAGTGGAACAATGCATTTATAAGATGAACAGTATCCGCAACAATGGGCCGATAACCGTCTCACCCCATTAGTTTACCTACCTACTGCGGGTATTTAGTGCACCAGATAAGGTCAAGGAAACGATGAATAATAGCTCTACTCACTCTTTAATGAGAGCCGATAATGCCAATGGCTGTTTGGGAATACTAAAGAGTTTATCTTACGGAGAAGATTACTAAACTATTTGTTGATAAATTTAGCGTAAATGAGGATGATACAAAGCCACAACACAATCACAAAGAGTGAAAGCAGACTCCCCATTAAGTAGGATTGTATTCTTAGTAAAAAACTAAAATTATTCAACTATTGAAAAAACTTTTCGTTTCTGATTCTTTTGATGAACGTCTCTACATTACATTTTGGCGTTATTTGTTTAAGATGCATAAATAATTAATAATAAGCAAAAATTATGAGCACGTGCAAACCAGCCAGAGAATGCTAAGATTAATAATTAATTCTAGGGAAACCAGTCAGATCCCGTTCATAGATTGATCTAGGCATTGATTTTTATGATTAACAGTGTGTCACCAAGAAATCAAATACCGCAAAGCCCAAAAGGAATTATTGTGACGATAAATCACGACAGACAGAATGACAAATGGGCTGTAAAGATCAAAATATCAATTTCAATGCGATTATGGCCCGCTACCAGGGGAACAAATCATTACGGCTCGAAATGATTCGTATAAGGCTTTTGCCATAAGACGCGTTTTTGAGCTATTTCATTAATCTTCAGCTCAGCCGAAGACGGAAATCCGAGAACTTACCATGAACTCTTAAAGCAGTCAATGCTATGGGGATTGCGCTTCATGCATATGGTGTAGGTGTCTCACTTTTACAACCGTAAAAACACCACCATGTATAGCAATAATACTACATTGTGAATTATAGAGACCTGGCGATGACTGTAAGACGCTATATCAATAAATTATTTGGTGGTAGAAAATGTAACCAATTCCATTTAAACTTCAGAGGCAAAAACTATAAAGGTGTAGGTAGCATAGAATGCTGTTTCCTGATAAAATGAAGTAAGTAACCTTCTTTGTAATATACGTATAGATGTATCGTTACTCAAGCAGATCGGAGGGCATATATTTCGAGCCTAGATTCCTTAGTGAAAAAATGCGATATTTAAACGATGTTCGTTGTTGGACCTTATTTCTGTGTTGATTGAACGTTGCCCGATTACTTTTTTGGAGTTTTTGCAACAGCGGTTGAGCCGTATGGTGTGGTTGAGGCCGAATAGTATATAGAAACAGCATAAATCATAACACATGCAGTTACGAAAACCATTCGTATCTCTCCAATGTTATTGTATGATGGTATTGTTTATTCAATCAATAGCCTCGTAAAATTGTATCTCTTTCATTGGGAAAGCTATATCGACATTTATTGAAAGTTATTGAATGGTTATGAATACATTGAGTTTGTAAAGCTGATGGTTCTATCTCAACATAAACTTTATGAATAAACAAACTAATTGCCTATTTGGTGTTTGATTTTGTTAAGTTTTGGTGATGGTTGACTTGTCGTGAAACATGGTATTCTACGACGTAGCATGCATGTTTCATTAGTCTGTTGCATTATAACATTTATAATACCTCTTTTATTAATTTAACTTCTTCAGTTCGGCAGGCAGTTACATGAAAACAATTGCGATAAGCGGACAATGTTCTTCCTACTCCGTGACACTATTAACTCATGAATAAGGATCAATATCAAGTAAATTGAACGATGAATTGCATTCGATTATCACTAATTCTTCTTTATGTAATATTCCTGCTGGTTATTAATACAAAAATTACTAATGACACAACACATACGAATAGGTATTCGAATAGGTCATGTACCTACATGGATTTGCCTTATCAAATCCATGTAGGTACATGGATTTGATAAGGCAAATTTATTGTAAATCAATATATTGTATGGCAAATAATAACTTTTATTGATAACAATTGATAGTTAGTTGGAGATAAACAAAATCCAGGGGGGGCAGCTGCCCCTCCCTGCCTCCCCCCCTCGGCACGCCCATGGTGGCCATATATACATTATCTTCCACTTTCTTTCTTCATTATCTTCCTTTACTTTATTTTTGACGTAAACACCTTTTGAGACATTTCACCATCTTTAAAAAATGTTTTTTTTTGGTTTTACGGTTTCATCTATATTTATAAAATCGTAAACTGAATGACTGACTGACTGACTGATCTATCAACGCACAGCCCAAACCGCTGGGTCTAGAGACTCCAAATTTGGCACCTAGGTTCCTTATGAGGTCTAGGGGTGCACTAAGAAAGGGTTTTTCAAAATTCACCCCCTAAGGGGGTAAAAAAGAGGATCAAAGTTTGTATGAAAGTTCCTCAGTTTTGAAGCTAGGATCTTCAAATTTTGTGATTAGACTGACCATTGAAAATAAATAAATACGGGTCTCAGCGTTTTTCAAAATTGACCTTTTGACCCCCGAAGGGGTCAAAAGGGGGATGAAGTTGTGTATTGAAGAAAATCCTTTATTTTCGAAGTAAAAATCGCTAAATTTATAATTTAGGCTTATGGATAGACATCTAACGCAACGTATATTGTTATTGTTAGTATTTGAACCCCTATTGGGATGAAATGGGGGTGAAAAGGGGTAAAAAAACCCCAAAAATAGATATGGATGTCGTTATTGGGGTTTTCGGGGATGACGATTGCAAAAATGACATTTATTTTGAAGTCCAACACGGTGGACATGATTTGACCCCTAAAGGGGTGAAAATGGGGTTCAAATTTTGTATGAAAAATAATATAAAATAGACATTACAACTTTAAAGTTCGTTGGAGCACATCTAAAAATAAATAGGCAAACATATATTTTGTAATTTTGAAAATCAACCACTTAGGGGTAAAGGGTGAGTAAACATAAAAATCGATATGGATGTCGTTCTTGAGGTTTTATGGGATGGTGATTGCGAAAATGAGATTAATTTTGAAGTCCAACACGGTGGACATGATTTAACCCCTAAAGGGGTGAAAATGGGGTTTAAATTTTGTATGGAAAAATAATATAAAATAGACAGACGGGGACGGGGACGGGGACGGGGACGGGGACGGGGACGGGGACGGGGACGGGGACGGGGACGGGGACGGGAAGCCGTAATGCGTAAAAATGGCTGGTCAGATCCTGGTTGAAGGTTCCCTAAGGATTTTCTCTAATATCCACGCGGACGAAGTCGCGGGCAGAAGCTAGTAGGTATTATAAATACAAAGGTTTACTTTATTATCATTATTATGTCTATTGAATAAAGTATTGATGTACACCAGTACCATAACAGTAAATATCAAGGGAGATTGTTACGCCCCGATCTAGATAATAACATTTGATTCGTACTTCTACGGCGCCCTTTTGGCATACTCAGACAATTGGTATGATCCGACAAGGCATTGTTTACTTGCACAGGAACACTTTGAATTACATTTATGGCTAATAAATAGCGTATTTACGAGTACACGGCCGACAGTGTTGAATTAATTACTTAGCATGTCCTGTGATATAAGGCTACTATAAAATGACTGTTGTTTGCTCTTGAGGCCTTTGTATGTGTTATAAATTACTTACTTAAATTAGTAATTAACACAAGACTTGCAAACTAATAATTTGCTCATAATACAATCAAAATTCTGCAATTTAATCATTTGGCACAGTAGGCAGTACTAATACTCCATGACGAATAACTACTGACATAAACAGCTTCCGGTACTTTTGAAATTTCATGTTATTCATTAACTTTAATAATCTTGCTGATAACGGCTGCTTTGCCTAATTGATAATCTTTAACTACTTATTTGCTTCGCTTATTAACTCTAATTGATACTTTCTCTCACGATTTGCATTAGCAAGTGAACCTTTCCAATACATCAATTACATCGGAATTAATTTTGTATCGATTCAATTTTTTAAGTATCGCTTATCAGGCGCGGGGTAAGTATCGAGGCTGTGCGCGGATGTCGTGTACAAATGTTGCGCACGCGCGTAAACACTCGCTATATTTTACGTTCGTGCAGCGCTAACGATGCGGGAACGAGGCATGAGTGAAGGGCAGTTAGCGCAGACATTGTTGAAGAAATGTCTGAAATAAATGAGCAACTACAAAAGTTAAATGGCATGGTTTACGAGAATGGTGCTTAATAGGTGTGAAAATAATAAACTGTGTATAGCAAACGAACTTACGCATCTTTTTGTACATTTGGTAGGACTAATTACATATGTGACTCGTAAGTTGCTAGAGTGTTGTTTTAGTAAACGAGCTGTGTTATTAATAATGAGAGCCAGACAGTACGTTTTTTACATAATGCAGCGATGCCAAATACATTCTTACCCGGGACCTATTGAAGACATCTACAACCTCACCCAAGACGCAGCTAATTGGCTAAGAAACCTAATGTTGACATCTAATAATTCATATACGCCATATAACCGCCATACGATTAAATAAATAGTACGTTTTTTAACAAAATATAAAATGATTTATATACTTAAAACAGAAGTTGGGTCTTTACCCAATCATAAGTAGATACTTACTTTATAGAATCGTGTGCCATTTATGCTGCCATGTTTGAAACAAAAAACGCCTGCTTTTCATCTTTAGGCCACAAATCTAGATCTTAGTTGGTGCAGTAAATCGACCATCTGGGTGTTCCAATGCAACAGTCTTATTGCGCGTAATATCTTTTTGCTATTGCCCACTTTAATGTAGTTGTTGGTTAACGGCTCATTTCCAGATGGGATAGCGATAGCCTAGCGCCTTTTTTGTGCACAACGAGATAGTGCTTGGCCTTCATCTCACCTGATGTTAAGTGACGATAAGGCCGAAGGTGGAAGCGCACTCCACCCGGAATCCTCAACACTGAGGAACTGGCTATCTTACCTCTAACTGCAGGAACATCATAATTTTTTAATTGTTGTTATGGCGTTAGACTTAGGTAAAAAGTGGTAGCCAGCCACGTACACAGGCGGACTTGAAATAAGCCCTTCCACTAACCAAACCAAGGACAAATGTACCCACCTCCTGGGAATCGAACCCGGGACCTCTGCGGCTTACACGGGTGGGCGAACCACTAGACCACAGAGGCATCCTGCTAAGGAAACGTAGCTCTGCATAGGAGGACAAGGCCAACGTGGTGAGATATGGCTCAACCTCCTTAACCACCCATAAGGAAGCCATGTTTTCTTCGCCCGTTCCCAAGTTTCTTGCGCCCGTTCTTCTTGTCAGCTAAAAAAGTCTGGAACGGGTGGTAGGAAAATATAGACGATTCAAAAGTACTTAATAATTAAGTTTATTTGAATAAAGCTTATTTCACTTTCACTTTCACTTTCACATGTGCCCCAACAGGAAGGACATTAATAGGGGCGACGATGAGGAGTATCACCTTAAAATGCTACCATCCTTTATATAAATCACTTTCGAAACGTTGAACTTTGACAGATATCGAGACACTTCCACATTTCTTTACCTTAGTGTGCTTCCCCTCAACTCCGTTAGTTAACGTGAAATTAGTATTTGAAAAGTCGTTCTTTTGTCTTTTTTCGGTAAAGTCTTAGAACAAAATATTATGTTGTTGTTTATGATGTTAGTAATCTACCTACTCCTGCGAGTTTGTTTTTATTTTACAAATAATCCTGTTTACGCGACGAATAGATAACCTCCTCCTGTTTTAACCGATTTTAAAAAAGAGAGTTCTCAAATCGTCGGTATTTTTTTTGAAGCCTGTTAAGTACCTACGGTTAAAAATACAACTGTAACTATTCTATCCAAAGGTAGTTTTAATTATTTCTATGTATCCTATTTGCGCCTCAGCGTTGTTTTAAGGGCTGTCAGTTTGAAAAAATACCGAAAGCCTAGATAAAAATAAAAATATTTTATTTTGCTCGAAACACGCAAAAAAAAATGTGATGTTCTCCAGTTTCACTCCCTAAATACTTACCAGGGGACATCACCTGTGGGGTTCTAACTAAGGGTTTCAGGAATAAAACACGTAAGTACTTTCAGCATGTGTTGAACCATGGTTGCCTTCTTGGACGCGTCCGCTCAGTACGATAGCTAAAACACAACTGCCTGGCGCGGTCTATGGTCATACCATAGACAGCGCACGACTCCAAGGCATCCATGGCTGCAAACTCTTTATTTGTAAACACCACAGAAAACAATAATAATTTGGTTGGAATTAACGTTTCCTGTTTCTTTTCCTTAACCTTATTAAAATTGATTATTGCAATATGCACAGCACAAATAACATTTTAATTAAGAAATACAGTTACCTAAGTTTGTTTTTAACAGAACCTAGCTCTTTTGGGATCGTGAAGATTAGGTTCCTGACTGAATTGACAACATTTAAAAAAATATAAGTGTCGTATAAGCGTCGAATTGACAATATTTCAAATAATATGAAAATTACGAAGCACAAAACAATGATTTTTTCATTACTTACTCTGATTCTTGCTCTATTTAATTTTTTTAGCATATAAAATTAAATTAAAACCAAACCAAAACTTAAACCAATAAAAAATTTGTTAAATTTTAATTTCTGAACGTCTTAAAAAATCATCGCTTGAGGGTAGGCTCACAAGTAGCTTCAGTCCCCCGTGACCACGGCAGCTACAAAGGTGCCGAAACGTCGGGAAAATAAAAAATCAAACCAAATACCAACTAATTACCAAAGTACTTTCAATAAAACCGCGCTAGTATCCGTTAAAAGTGTTTTATTTCATGTCTAGTGAGCGCGTAAGCTTGAGAAGTGAATTAGCTCTGAATTATTTTTCTTAACACAAAAAAAAATATTTGGATATAACTAACTAAATGCTAGTTATTTAAGTATTATTTGCAATTGGTGGTAGCTTTTAAGTTGTGTTTCGCCTGGAAAATAATAAGGCTTTTTTGTAACTTTTAACTTATATTTAGGATACATAACAATATAGGATTGTCACGCAGTTTGCCTGTCAACCCTATTGCTTAGGGCGCACATTGCCTCTGCTAAGCACGTCCACGCAGCTCGCATCTGGCATCCGTCGGACCTCCTATTAACCAACAAGCTGTCAAATTATGGCATACCTGCCAGAATGGAGCTATAAAATGACACCGTCATAATTAATTTTTTCGTGTTCGTATGTTTTAACCTTGTCAATTATTGTAGTTCAATGAGCAAGCTACAATAATTGGCTGCGCCCTACGAACAAGTATCTTTGATCGTAGGCTGCGCCCATTACCAACTTTTTGTACGCCGATTATCGGAGACTTCTGTATGCATTTGCAGGAACGACTTTTTGTCGTTGGTGTGTGTTACGAGATTAAGATCTGTAGTATCTTTAATTTTGCGGCTAAAGAAAATTGGTTATCGACTGCTGCAGGCCTATTATATAAAAGAATAGCGATAATCGGACGAAATTCGTCGTCCAATTAATTAAATAAGGTAAAATATTGAATAGTATCACGGAGTGGGACGTTAAGCGTCTGCTTACCGCGATTGTTTTTATGTAATACACCTGCTGGTCGTGGGCGGCGCCGGCGGCGCAGCCTAATTCAGTATGAAAAGGGGTGTGGATTTCAGCTCACATGGGGTGAGATACGATTCCAACCTGGGGCCGTACCGGCTAACGCATCGAACTTCGTAAAGTCTGCCGGGTTTCAAATTAAAACAGATAAATCGAGCCCCAATTGGGCCAAAATGGTGAACCCCAATTCATGATGTTACACGAACATCGATATCTTCCAAATAACTTAAACAAATAGTACAATACGAAATTCCTTTACTTTGGTTTTTCTATTTTATGTTGAAGCTCGGCAGATCCGCCGAAGTTCGAAAAGTTAGCCGGCACGGCCCCTGATAGGAATCATGTCTTCTGACGGAAATCAATAAAGTTTGTGGTAATAAAAGCTTGTCCCATTCGATTCAAAAAACATCGGAAATGCTACCGTCGCCAATGCCATGCGGTTTGTGTTGATTTTAGTGGTTTTAGATAGTGAACTTATTACAGGTATCTACCTCATGATTATAAAGTTTTGGTTCTCCATAAAATAGCAGACAACTTAATTCAATCAAGTTCATTGCGGTTCATTTGTGGTTTTATATAACAACGTAGACAGAATTGAAATTGTACATCTATTTGCATCTCACACAGCACCTGTTCTAACTGTTTTATCAGGCATCGTTTACGGGTATCGTCTCAGCATACCAGAGGGCCTACTCCAAATCTCGATAATCGGACGAAATTCGTTCCGATTCGTGACATTGTAAGCTCAGGAATGAAGGTTCAATAAAGTGAATCGAATGACGAATCGAATTCATTTTCCGTAGTAGGCCCTTGCTGGCTGGTATTGGTATCTAAATCTCTCAATCGTTGGTATCTATGGATCAGTATCGCGGGTCACCTCACAGTTGAACCCGGGTTTAAATAACCCAAGGCTGTAAACAGCTGGTATCAGATCAGGCTCGTGGCTTCGTTTCGATTCGGCACGCTACTGATTGTTCTCGATACGGTGAGGTTTGTATTTATTCAAATATCGGTACGGCTGCTGAAAGTTAGGTAATTTTAAAAAAGATGAGATTCTTTGCTGAGCTTTTAGTTAGCTGATTAACGAATAATGTGATTTAAAAGAAGAAGAATAAACACTGACACTTTTTATAGGGGGTTTTTCCCCTGTGAGAACACTAGCGTAAACAGCTGTTAATAATTGCTCCCAAATTAATTATTAAAATTTCATTGTTTTAGTGCAATATCAAGGCCCCAATCCTAATAATCAGGTTATAACGTAAGTATAAAGTATAGGTAAGTATTATATAAAGTAGTACTATTATATACAATATTGCGTGTTCAAATCCACCGGTTGAAAGCCGGTAGGTCAAATGTCAGTTTGTATTTAAATTGAATGTGAATCACTAAATATCCCTTTTGTGGCTAATATTTAATCCGTATTTACGGACATTTATTTTCTTAAACAGAATGTAGGGTACCTGCAATAAAACTCACCGTTGTTTGACAACTTCTGATTCAAACGACAACTCAAAAATAGTTTCGTTTATAGTTAGGTATATTGTGTCTTCGGGTCCATCTAACTAAATAGTAAATTCATTTAAGATAATCGCAATTTATCTAGTTATTTATTACGAATGTGTAATAAAATCTTCGTTGGTAGCGGCTACCTCGATCGCATTATCGCATCGGCCTACGACCGCATCTGTTCGCGGCCGGTGCACGCTTGACCGAACGATTTTCGATCTTACATATGAAACAGGTTGCCCAGAGATGAACTTGGATTTTGTTGAAGCAATAATATTTCTACACAGATTTGAAACTCTATAATTACATAAATGACATACCTATCCCTGGCCATCGAGATAAATCTACGTAATAATATTTCGATGACCCGGGCCACGTTTATGTAGCAAAACCAAAAATTTACTGATTCTGAGAAAAATGCAATTAATTTTAAATACTTAAATACAAAAAAAAACAATATTATTTACCTACATACCTACCTACTCAATTTTTTATTTTTCCCAGATTTAGGTAGGTATAGTTTGAACTCGGACGATGTTAATAGGTAGGTACCTATTCAAGCCCTGTGATTCAAATTAAATGCAAGTGACGTAAACAAACGCAAACTTTTACATAAGAATCGGTAAGGTTGTTATTATTTATTAATAGCTACCAACTGCGGCTCTGTTTAATGCCCCACTGGGAACAATAGGCAATAGAAATTTAAATGTTCCGATAAGAGGTTGCATGCACTTCTAACCTCAGTTTGGCAGCCCTAACACTGTAGCAATTGCGTATGTCGCATTTTACAAATTCAAGATTAGAGTACATAATATGTATGTAAATTACAATAACAACAATACAATACAAATTCTTCCTTCTAGTTCCAACAAATTTATTTTTGTGTTTCATCATCATCATATCAGCCGCACGACACCCACTGCTGGGTATAGGCCTCCCCTAAGGATCTCCACGACGATCGGTCCTGCGCTGCCCGCATCCAGCGGCTTCCCGCGACCTTCACCAGATCGTCGGTCCACCTTGTCGGGGGCCTACCCACGGAGCGCCGTCCGGTGCGTGGTCGCCATTCCAGAACCTTTCCGCCCCAACGGCCATCGGTTCTTCTCGCTATGTGTCCCGCCCATTGCCACTTCAGCTGAGCAATCCTTCGAGCGATGTCGGTTACTTTAGTTCTCTTGCGGATCTCTTTGTTTCTGATTCGATCACGCAGGGAAACGCCGAGCATGGCTCTCTCCATTGCACGCTGGGTGACCTTGAGCCTCCATATGAGACCCATAGTTAGCGACCACGTTTCACTGCCGTAAGTCATAACTGGCAACACACACTGTTCATAGACTTTCGTCTTGAGACACTGAGGTAAGTCGGACGCGAAGATTTTTCGAAGCTTCCCGAATGCTGCCCACCCGAGTTGGATTCGACGAAAGATCTCTTTCTCGAAGTTGGACTTACCTAGTTGGATTGCCTGCCCTAGGTATACGTAATGGTCAACAACTTCAAGTGTAGTGTTCCCAACATGAACTGGAGAGGGTACAACATGGGCATTTGACATAATTTTTGTCTTATCCATGTTCATCCTGAGACCCACTCTTTGGGAAGCACTACGGAGATCTTCGAGCATTGTGTTCAGGTTTTCCATGGTCTCAGCCATAAGGACTATATCATCGGCAAAACGAAGGTGTGTTAGGTACTGGCCATTAATGTTGATGCCGAGTCCTTTCCAGTCCAAGAGCTTAAAGATGTCCTCCAACGCAGCTGTGAACAGTTTCGGAGAAATAACGTCTTCCTGTCTCACATATGTGTTTTTGTGTTTAACTGTTATAATTCTATAAGTTCGAGGTGGGCGCTAGTAGCTGCGACACAGTCTTTGACTAATGTGGTTATAACCGTTAATTTGATTTTGTTAAAAATGTTTGGACACAAATAAATATTTTTTGTTTTTTTTTTAATTACAACCGCCTCTGTGTCAAGTGGTTCGCCCACCCGTGTGACGCAGAGCTCGCAGGTTCGATTCCCAGGGGGGTACAGTTTGTACTCGGTTTGGTTGGTGGAAGGGCTTATTTCTAGTCTGCCTGGGCAGCTACCGCCATCTTACCTAAGTCTGACGCCATAACAACAATTAAAAAAAATGTGTTTCAGCCGGTTCCTCTGTGATGGGGATTCCGGATGTAGTGCGCTTCCACCTTCGGCCTTATCGTCACTTAACATCAGTGGCTCTACCATGAGTTGATACAAACTGTTTACGTTACCGTAAACTATCGGATATACTGCTCACAGTCAATGCGAGTGAAAGAGACAAAACGATAGTTTACGGAAACGTAAACAGTTTGCATCAACTCATGGTAGGGCCACAGGTGAGGTGAATGCCAAGCACTACTCCGTTGTGCATAAAAAACATAGGAATATCAAAAGGAATTTAGGTGCTATAATTTTTATATCTTGATTTGATTATTAGGTACTTTGTATTTGATGTACGAGTATTTTATGATTTATTAAACACGCCGTCCGCCAGTACCTACTAGGCGTACCTTTTCTGTGCTAAGTATTTATTAAATTAAACTAAATTTTATTTCAATGAATTATTTTGACGGACTGGTTCACAGAGCATCACGTAAGTATTCCCATTGAAATCGTTATGCAATAAATATTTTGTATACCTAACGAATCATCTATTAACAAATCAATTTCATTTGTTTTAAAATTTATTTTAATTAGATAGGTACTTAAGTAGGTACATAAACTATGCTTCGTCTATTTCTCACACATGCCATTCCTAGGAATCGCTTGTCTCGCAATAAAGTGGTGTATCTACTCGTTTCCAATAAAATAGAGCACAAAGGCACATGGTGTGAGCGCATGTTGGACACTCATTAAGATAGCTGGCTGCAGCCGCTAACAAGTTGTATTACCATGCTTATCAGCCTCCAAATATCTGGGTAACACTAGTATAGCACCTTCGTACTGGCACGTCTCGCGGAATAACATGGCTCTACGCAGTAACGCAACTTCATTCAATCGTCCAACGCTCTACAGCCACAGTAAAATAGTACATTATGAGACAAGTTAACTCAGCCGAGTGTGCAATAAGCAAGAGCTCACGAGTTTCATACGACGTTTTTCAACACATTTGCGAGGAAAAAACAAAGTAATTTATCACACAGCAACAAATATGGCAAAAACAAAATATGATAATTATGAAAAAAAGGCGCGCATGTTTTTTTTTTGTTTTTTTTTCACACGCCCAACGCAAGAATATTTTGCGAACAAAGGGGTGAGGAGCATACAGCCACCAACCAATACTTCGAAATTATAATTTTAAGTGACAAAATGCAAATATTTTAATATTTTATAAGAAAATATTGTGAATTATGAGTAATTTGATAATAATTATATATTTATTTGACTTAATTAATGACTTACACATTTATTTATTCCAAAAATGTATATGAATTTTCAGCAGCATAAAACCTCTTTGTTGTCAAAAAAATAACTGTATTACCCGGCTAAATTGGGAATGCTCTGTTTACTCGCATAGAACTTGCAGTAAGGTACAAATTTAACTTTGTAGGGTTAATTCTATTACGAACTAGTGTTTTATATATTATTGCACGCGTTTGTTATAGATCGGTTTATGGCCCTAAAAGCAATGTATTAGGGCTCACTTTACGAGCAAGTGTGTTGAAAATTATATTATATAATAAACTGTGCTACAGCCCCTAGTTAGCCAAAGTCACGTCGTCATAGTTTGTTAAAACGATGAAGAAAGTACTTGACATTTTGAGAATCATTGGTAATCGAAACATTGTAAATCCAATTACATGTTTCGATAGTGCAGTTGACTTCTGCTAGGGAGACAACACTTCTAAGCTAAGCTAGTTTCAGTTTTCAAGGTGAAATGTTTTGGATCGTGTCCACGACTGTTTTGCGTGTAGTTTTACAAAAATAAATACTGCTATGCAATTTTCTAAGTAAGTAAGTAATTTTATTTGCAAGAATACGGTTACAAAAGTGTTCTTAAACTAAGTTATTTCCAACATATTCTATCGTTATACAATCGATGTGCAAATATTAAAAAATTGAAGACTATGTAAGTATGACTACTATTATTTAATATAAATGTAAGGTAATAATAACTAAGTGTATGTCCATTATTTAAAAATTGTCATTTAAAATAAAATTAAAAAAGAAAATACAAGTCAAATTTTATCATTCAAATAGTCAGATATACTATATATTATAATACATTTTGTTCATTAAAAAATTAAATAATCTTTGTTTAAATTTGTAAAATGTCAATGTTTTTTTAACGTCTCTATTAAACAATCGAACTGCCATACAGTATACATTCTTGGAATACAACACTAAATTTTGACGTGGTACATACAGCAGTATTGACGGGGCGATATAGAATTAGAATTTTACATTTCAAGTGATTAAGACAATTAGAATTCTGTAAGCAAAACAGCGAGAATTGAGGCCAGTTTTTTGGAGGCGTCGAGTGTTAAAATAGAGTGTAGAATTAAATTATATTTATTTACTTAGAGTAAGACGGGCTGAAGCCGTCGCTGCTCGAAGCTTATTTACATTTTTCACTTGAATTGAATTAGATTTCAGTCAAGTTATGATCAAAAGAGAAAATTGAATTGAAGCACCATAACCATAGCTCGTACTTGGTATGTAAAAATTTTATTAATAAAAGTGAGACGTTGAAAATTTCTCCTCACAACACAAAGATAGTAAAGAACCCAACTGGTGAACTTCTATAGGCCCTAGGCCCTAGGGCCTTAACATACTTTGAAAAGCTCTCTCTATAGGAAATCTCTATGCATCTCAATGCTTGGAAATCACACATGTAATAAGCGGAAAGAAAGATAATTCAGTGCTCAATGGGGGATCAAGAGGTTATCAAAACGTGTGCATTACGGCCCCCTGACGTTAGCAGCTGGGCAAACCACAGACTAGATAATGGCACTGCCTAAACCGACCGACGCGTGCTGCCCGCTAGGCATTATGGAACTAATCTGTAACGACTACTTCATGTCCCCTGTTATGGAATATACGAGGAGATATTGCGCGCGGAACCGCTACGACGATTCGCATGGGTTCTTTTAATTTTATTTACAATTTTTCATATACGAACAGGATACAGTCAAGGACATTATAGGTAATACATATTATTACATTTCGGGCTAAACTATATCTCAAAGACTTCCACTCATCCCTTAGAGACTATTCAAGAAATCCTTATTCTGGAAAGTTGCAGTTTGCAGTCAATGGCGGCAGATCAAGAGTTGTTATTCGTACATGCAAAACGTTTATTACAGCACGTTGTCTGTCACTTTAACTATGAAAATTATATAAAACTAGGTAAAAGTAATATGCTATATGATTTGAAAGGTCATTGTCAGCGGTAGATATACAACATAATAATTAGAAAGAGACGGTGTTAAAAGTATACATCAAATCACCAGATACTACTAATTTAATTTCCGATGAAGACTAGTGATAATGTACAATTTTGAGAGATAGTTTATCTACGATTGCGTCTTGAAATCAAATAAGAATCCTTGTATTCCATATTTAATGTCTTATTTAGTCCTGAGATGTGGAACCAAGCCCGCTTGCGTGCGTTACCAATGCGGTAATGAGCGTGTTCACCGTATGAGACAGCATGCAGGCAGTCGCCATTCACCACTATGCAGTATGATGCTGTCGTTTTTAAAGCTCGCGTGAGCCGAGAAAATTTATTGTTAGGGAATTGGTTTTATTGCCAGGGTTTGTGAGATTCCTGTGGTGTGTCCATGGCTATAGAATAAGGTGGAGTTGGACTATAAATGACTAGGTGCAAAAGTATTATGTAGAAAAACATATAGAAAGAAAACTTTAAAAATAAATTAACAATGCATAAATCCTCATCATTAAAGTTGCCGTTGTATAGACATTTATGATTTTCTTGTTTTAGTAGGTATGTGTTATCCATTAGATAAGACAGTTTTTACCGTTTTATGTAAAACAAGATTTTTATTACAAAACTTTTTTTTTTTTTAGATGATGGATTTGTTTCAGCAGAATTGTATAAGGTTTTTATTATGACAGACTCTATCAAGTCTCTTGTAAGAATCTGGTTGTGGATGCGCGTCGTTTTTAATACTCAGGGGACCTATTACGAAAATAACGTACGCAATTGCGTGACACAGTCACTTGGTCACGATAATCGTCCGCAGTTCGTCGGTTGTGGCTATTAAACACATTTTCAATAAATTTGGCTATCGTAGCCCAAAGACTGAACGAATGATGTCGGATATGCTAGAGAAAAACTGTCAAACTTACGCAATCACTTTGCAATGTTTGTAATAGGAAACAATCATAACGAAGCACGGACGCATAGCTGCGTGCATTGCATTAAACTTTTCGTAATAGATCCCCTGGAAACATTCATCATAATAATTTCAGCATTATTATCGAAGACGGTTGTATCGAGTATTGTAACTTTAAATTCAAACTGGACAAAGTTCCAAACTCAAACTGGAGTTCGTTTTGGAAATACAAATAAAATAAGTAGGTATAATTTACAGAATGGCCAAGCTGTAAGATCAAATAATATTTACGGTCGATCAGAGTTATGTACCTCTCCCGGTTACTTTAGACGTTTATTGTGTTCCAAAAGTACTGAAGACTAACACAAACAGTCAGAAATGTGCTTCGTAATTTATAAATACACAGCTCGCAACTATTGCTATTTGCAAACGGCTAGTTTCTTCAACAATAGCTCCCATTATAGACTTTCTTTATCAGACGCCATCCGTTCTTGGGTGGCATATTTTAGCTAACAAAACTTTTCGCTTTGCTCACTAACTTCAAGAACTTATTTGTTAAGCAATAAGAAACAAATTCCCATGAAACATCCAGGTAATGGCAGAAGAAGGAACGAACAGTGATGCATACGATATTAGCCCACAATGACTATTAGACATGTCAAACAATTCAAAAACCCTCTGAAGCTATAAAGTCTAAATTGGTTTGATAGATGTCCAGCGCATGAGTAGCGATGTGGAGCTGATGTGTTTTGTTTTGCAAGGGAATTCAGGCTTTATGGCTAAGGGAAGATATATAAAGTGTTGTGCTAACGAAGTGTCGATAGCTTGGTAATGGACAGACAGGCTTCACGCCGCAGATGACATCTTGCGGGAAAATGGATTAAATTATTTATTGTCTACGTCGTCCGGTTCACTGAATCATGGGACAAGAAATACCAAGTAAGCTAAGCTGGTTAACTCGACTGAAAACTTTTAAAATCGCAACTTTGATTTGAAATCGTGAACCTCAAGTTCCTCGGTCCTGGATCTAATCTGCTTGACTGCTCTACCAATTGAGCTCCCGTAGGTTACTGAAAAATAATTATACAGGGTGTATTTGTAACCACTCTCCAAATTTTAAGGATGTGTTCAGTCCATGAAACTGAACAACTTTCTCCATGAAACATGTGTCGAAATACGCGAAAAAAAATCGGTCATCCCATACGTACCTAATCTACCTATACCTATACTAAACTGATCACGTGATCTATTTGATTTGTATGAAAAGTAATTTTTTTTACACATTTGACCCTATTTAGAGAAAGTTGTTCAGTTTCATGGACTGAACACATCCTTAAAATTTGGAGAGTGGTTAAAAAACACCTTGTACATTATCTATATATTTTTTTTCAATACAGTTTTAGAAATTTATTAAAATGGCGGCGATATAATAATATGTTAAGGCGAGGTCTACAACTCACAGTTTATGCATTAAATTGGTTTAATAATCAATTCAATGAAAAATTATGATAATTACAATTTATTGTATTGACAAAAGCTCTATATTTTCCTAATGTCCCATAAATTCCTAGTTTTTTTAAGTTTTTCTTTCTAGCTTCTGATAGTATATTTATTGGACATAATATAGAATTATAATTTAATTGGGTGCAATATCATATTTTTTTACTGGCCTAATGAATGTCCGTGCTGTCACTTATAAAAATCCATTTCTCTTGAGCGTTGGGTCATAACTTGCATACAAATTGGGTTTTTAGCACGTTCAGTGTTGTCAGTATTCAGACACAAGTTTTAGATAATGTATAAAAAGACATTAAGAACTTCGTTATTAATTCCTATTTAATACTAAACAATAATAGTTTTAGGATGATATATATAAACTGTACAAAAGTAGATAATATACTTATAAGTATACATACATATTTTTGCGTGTACGTAAGCCGATAAATTGGCGGGATAATCGGTCAAAAATTAAAAAACCCGCCTGCATAAAAAGACAAGTCAACTGAAAAGATGGAAACAAGATTAAATAAATGTTAAAGGCAACATGTCATAATAACATGCAGTCGGAGGCATATAATTTAAATCATTCATAATGTCACTTTCTTTATGCATGCCTCCGACTGCATGTTATTATCACATGTTGCCTTTAACATTTATTTAATCTTGTTTCCATCTTTTCAGTTGACTTGTCTTTTTATGCAGGCGGGTTTTTTATTTTTTTTTATTTATTTTTTTATTTATCTCTTTTTAGTTATTATATATTACGGTCATGATATACCTTTTTGAAATCCTTATATTATGCCCTTTAATATGACACCCATAATACAGTATTCTAAAAAAAAATTTTTTTTTCACTACGTATAATAGCACCGTACAGCCGCCATGTTGATTTTTTTATAACGCCACCTTCTTAAGAACACTTGGGCTGACAAGACAAATCTAACGATATCTTAATCATAGAAATACATTCAGCCGTTTGAAAGATATGAGGTAATAAAGAATATTACATACAAACATACATACATACATACATACATACAAACATACAAACATACAAACATACAAACATACAAACATACAAACATACTTACAAGATACGCGCGAAACACATAACCCTTTCTTTGCAGTCGGGTAAAAACGGTAAAGATTACACTATGATTACGAGAAATATGCTATAGGTATGCAACCTTAACAGATTTTATTAATAAAGAAAAATCCAAAAGCATATCTGCTTCGATCATATAAAATTACTTAAGCATATCTGCCAAAATGTCTGTCCACAAAAAAGTTAAAATACAAAAACAAAAAATACCTACTTACTAAAATATTACTTATAGGCTGGCAACACTGACGAGTTTCTCGGCCATTCGTCAAACAAACAGTAGACTGGCTGTCTGGCGCAAAATAAATGGTCGCACATACGGCTCGATTATTTACCTGCCTATTACGGAGGCTATTAAGCGCACCTGATTTTATCAGGCTTCACATTAAACATAATACTTACCTCATCGTCATGGAGCCTTTAATATCGATCTAGTCGAAAAAAAAACAAAAAAGCGACCGTGGTAAAAAATATTAAAGAACTATAAAAATACTGAGAGGCTCTAAATCTAAATATTTTGTCATGCATTATCGAAAAACCGGTCAAGAGCGAGTCGGACTCGCGCACCGAGGGTTTCTGTACCATCATAATAAATACACTGCAGAGCAGCAGCTGTAGAATAATAAAATTATTATTGCATTATTAGGTCAGCATCTCTTGGCCGATAGTGGAACTATATTTTTTTTCTTATTCCAGCGCCATCTCTTGATCGTTAGTGGAACTAAATTATTTTTTTTAGGTTAGGGCCATCTGTTGACTGGTAGAGGAACTAATTATTTTCATCATAATAAAAGAAAGAAACGAAAAGGCCTAAAATAAAAGAAAAAAATGTTTTAAAATGTGCAAACAGCGCTCTTTCATATGTTGCCCTTAGTCAGTGTGACAGTTTCGTATGTGTGTTCAGTCCCTGTTGTAAAAAAAAAATCTTTGTTATTTGCATAGTTGGGCAAACGTCATCTTAAACTATTCCAAATTTCAAGTTGATACCATAGTTCTCGAGATATCCAGCTATGACAGACAGACAGACTGAGTCACACCATAAGGGTTCCTTTTTACCATTTCGGTGTACTATTATGTATTCTGTGATTTCGGTACGGAACCCTAAAAATGATATTATAAATATTTTTTTTTGTAAAAGTTGTAAAGACAAAAAGTTTTTCATGTATTTCATGATAAATCAATTTAGATTAAACTAACAGAACACACTCTAACTAAATTGATTGATTGATTCATTGTTGGGATAGGGAGTAGAGCTCTAACGGCTGAAGGTAGGGTCACCATTTTTGGAGGGTACCTAGAGATACCTTTTATGGTGTAGATGAGCACTAAGAAAGGATTTTTAAAAACTCATCCCCATAGGGAATAAAATAGGGGATGAAAGAAATTTTGTATGGGAATTTGTATAGGAAATTGAAATGTGTGATAAAGCCCTAACGGCTGAAGGTAAAAACACATTTTTTGGAAGGTAGACCCTAACAAAAGGTATTGAAAAATTCCTGTTATACAGGGTGTTACATGTAACACATGTGGGTATTCCAGTTTGTAACGGCTGAAGGTAGAAACGCCATTTTTGGAGGGGTAGATAACTTTCATGGTGTAGGTGATCACTATAATATTATGTATAAGAAAGGGTTTTGAAAAATTTCCGTCATACAGGGTGCTATAGGGTGTTCTAGTTTGTTATAAAGGTAGAGTTAAAATTTTTGGAGGGTAGATACCTTTCATGGTGCAGGTGAGCACTAAGAAATAATTTTGGAAAACTGTCGTTATATAGGGTGCTACAGGATGTTCCAGTGTGTGAAATAAGGTCTACTAACAAATACCTACATACCTAAGTATATTGGTAATCCGCGACTTTCAAAATAAATGCACAACTATCTTAATCACGCGAACGAAGTCGCAAGCAAAAGTTAGTCCCGCATAAAACTTTTAAACGCAAAAGGGGATCAGCCACCATAATATGTTACACAAAGAAGGCATTCATAGCACATTACATTGTAAGGAAAACTATGAGTTAACTTCTACACAGTCCTAAATCCTTGCCAGCATTATTAAATACGAAACTATGTCACACTGACCACCGCATTCATAAGCAGCCACAATATGAATGCGAGCATCACCGGCACTTGTTTACGAGGATCCCTCACAATTTACGAGCTACACGATGCTATTCATTCGAGGCCGGTTAATCATTGAATGGCTATGAATTAGAATCAAGTGATGTTGCTGTGATCTATATGTATCACAATTATTATTCATTTTGTTTGTGTATCTCTTTGGAGTTATGATCGCCTGGTACTTTCTGTGTATAGTGACTGCATTCCTGAAGAAATTCCTTGCTGATTTTCCTTCCTAGCAGGAGGCATCTATGAACATTTTTGCTTTACATTGACTCTACATTCCAAAGAAAGTATGATAAATTAATGAATAGAAAAAAATGACTTAAATAGTTAAAGATACCTATGCTTATTTTACTTGCAAAAAGAATAGAATAGAATAGAAAAGATTTATTTTGTGAACCAAGATTAAATAACACGAACACAATAGGTACTTAATTAGGTATCTTCTTAATTATTATTAGCTTAGTCTAAAAGGAACACAAAAAAGGCTCACACTCAGCATAAGTTAAGGCACCCAAAGTGTGCCCTAACACTGATCTTCCGTGCTCACCAAAGTAGAATAATTTTACATTCGGTAGATAGGTAGTGCATAATAAACATGTGAAAAATGTAAAGTCGTACAAAAATGCTCATCGTATCTAAATGGACTTACAAGAAAAGCAAAATAAACATGTGAAAAATGTAAAGTTGTACAAAAATGCTCATCGTATCTAAATGGACTTACAAGAAAAGCAATAATGATGTTGGTATTGGTACCTAGGTAGGTATACGCAAAAACACGCAGAGACACAGCATAGTCAAGTGTCATTTTTTTGTGAGTTTAAAAGATAGTTTTTAAGGTTAGTCTTAAAAGATTTAATTGTTTTGGCACTTTGAATTGGAGGTGGTATATTATTCCAGCATTTCGTTGCAAGATATCTGAAGCTGCCACGAAATGCAGCTGTGCTGTATCCAGGGAACACTAACCGGGTAATATATCTACACGGACGCTGCGAAAAATTAAGCTTATTATAAAGGTAAAAAGGTGTTTGTGTCTTTATGACACCAAACAATAGACATGCAAAATGTAGTGATCGACGAGTCTCCATCTTTAAAATATTACTATGGTTTAGAAATGGAGTTACATGTGCCCGTCGTGGTATTGGAAAGCAGAAACGAGCACAAGCGTTTTGAATACGTTGAATCAGTTTTTTGGTGTAACCCAGCAAACATGAACCAATAACTGTATCCGCGTAATTAAGTTTGGACAAAATAAGGGCATCACAGAGTTTTATTCTTAGGTCAACGTTTAGGTATTGACGTACTTGATATAATACCTTTAATCTATAATAACAATTTTTTACTGTTTCAAGAATGTGATTGTGGAAATTCAAATTACTATCCATTAAAACACCCAAATTTCTAGCCTCGGTCACTTGAACAAGCATATCATTCCCAATATTCACTAACGGTTTACAAGAATTGACTTTATCTATTTGAGATTTGGAACCCAAGACAAGAAATTTGGATTTGAGTGGATTCAAAGATAAATTATTAGCCTTAGCCCACACGTTTATACTAGATAAATCTTCGTTTATTTTCACTACAGCTGAAGAAGTATCATTAGGATTAAAAGACAAGTAGATTTGCAGATCATCCGCATACATATGATATTTGCAATGTTTAAAAGAACCAATTATGTCAGCACTGTATAAAATAAACAAAAGAGGGCCCAGAATAGACCCTTGTGGAACACCACATTTAAGTGACATAGCGTTAGATACTGATTCACAACCAGACTCGCCCTGAAGCATAACTCGTTGAAAACGGCCACTTAAGTAACTTGAAAACCACCTAAGTGCCACAGCATCGAAACCGTAGTAAGCTAATTTAGAGAGGAGTAAATTATGATTAATCATATCAAACGCTCGAGAGAAATCTAACAGAACCAGTATTGTACTGTGACCAGCATCTTGTGCAGTCAATATATCATCAATTACGTCCAAAAGAGCTGTGGCTGTACTGTGGCCTGTTCGAAATCCTGACTGTTTTTCAGGTAAAATATTGTTTTTATTCAGAAATTTCATTATCTGTTCGTTTACTATTTTTTCTATTACTTTTGACATAAAAGGAAGTATGCTAATTGGTCTCAGATCTTTCATTTCCGTAGGATTATTGTTTTTCGGAATGGGCTTCACCAGAGCTTGTTTCCAAACATCTGGAAAGACACCAGTTTCGATTGAACGGTTTACTAGTGAAGTAATGACATCTAAAGTTCTTGGGAGTGTTAACATGACCATGTCACGAGTAATATTATCAGCGCCCTGAGCGTTAGATTTAATATGTAAAATAACTTTAGCAACTAGCGAACTGTCTACTAACTCTAAGCTGAATGTATCTGCGCTAAAACGATTGAATTCAAAGTAGGTCAGTGTAGAGATTGATATGTTACATAATGGTAGATTAAGAAAATGCTTATTAATAAGATCAGGATCAGAAATATTAGTAGGGATTTGAGAGTGTTTTGTATTAAAACTTACTACGTTTCGTTTGATATTCTTCCACAGCTCTTTTGGATTAGATGAATTGTTATTTATATGATGCTTAAAGAATGCAGATTTTTCATTAAACATAGCTTGACAAGCCATATGTTTCAAATTTTTATAATATATTTTGTCAGAATCAAGCTTAGTAGTTCGACTTTTAGCGAGAGCCATGTCCCTTTGCTTAGTGATGTCACGTATGCACTGCGTCAACCAGGGTATCATATCATCTTTTACAATTGATTGCTTCAGGGGAGCATGGGTATCAAATATATGCAAAACATAATAATTAAAAGATTCAACAAACTGATCAATATCTTCATGCCATAGACGTTCCCAGTGTACTGCTTCAACCTGGTCGTTAAATTCTTTTAAATTTATATTTTTAATAGGTCTGTAACTAATGCAACGGGACAGAGGTTTTGGTTTCTTAATACGTACTTCAAAAGTAATTAAAGCATGTCTACCAAGTTCAGCGATTTGCTCAACAGTTACATTAGAAACATCAGTATCACTACAAATCAAATCAATAAGAGTTTCAGAGTGGTCTGTAAAGTGAGTTGGCTGTGAAACATATTGCTTTAAATTCATACATTTTAAGAAAGATAATAGCTTTTTAGTATCGAAGTCATTGACAGTGAGCATATTTATATTAAAGTCACCAAGTAGTATTAAATGATCATACGCAGACAACGAACTCACAGTATCAGATAGAGCATCTATAAAGGTATCTACATGCAACCAGGGTGGACGGTAAGCAGTACCAATGGCAAGCCTTTTACCGTTTATTGCAATACTTAGCCACATTTGTTCGACGTTGCTTGATTGAGGATGATAAATTTGTCGAGCATAAATACCATTGCGTATATAAAATCCAACACCACCACCACGTGAGCGTACAGTTTGAGGTCGTGGTACATGTCTAAGTCGGTATCCCGGTGGTGCTGGAGCACATCGATCCTGACCCTCTTTTAACCATGTTTCATTGATAGCTATTATATCTACTGCGTGTCTTTGCAAAGCTAAAATGAATTCATCATGCTTTGAGCAAATTGATCCAGGATTAAGGAACCCTAAAGATAAGCGCTTAGTTTTAAGAAATTGTAAAACAAACGAGAATGACAACATAATATACTTAGAATTACCTAAATATAGTTTAATTATAGTTAGATGCCGTTTGCAAAGGGTCATAATTATTAAAGCCAAATTAGCACAGTAAAATTCACACTTGACCTTATACATTATACTCTTTTTGTTCATTCCTAAACAACTAAAATATTTTATTATTGGATCGACCAAGAAACCCAAAAAATCTTTCAAAGATAAGTATTGTGCAAGTAGCTGAACAAAATACAATAGCCAATAATTATTATTGAGATATGGAAAACTGATAATTACAGCCAAATTAACACAATTAAATACCTGCTTGACCTTATACTTACTATACGTATTCATTAATTTTTTTTTGTTTATACCTAAACAACTCAAATATTTTGTTATTGTTACTGATAGGAAACCTAAAGAAACCTCTAAAAATATGTAAACACGAAGTAACAATATTATGTTTTGTTCCAACCAACATTCATATCTGTGCAACCGGCATTCATGTCCATAGATAATTTTAGCAAAGTCCATTAAATAATAGAATAGCCCATGCTTGTCATATGAGCCACAAAACTTATAACATATTATAATCCCGAACAACTTACTACTAGAAGCTACATATTTATATTTTTTACCTAACAGCGCAGGCACATAACACAAATAAAAGCCATTAAAACAGAACACCATTATAAGAGTATTGCTGGTGTGTGTGTGAATAAATGACAAGATGTATAACACAATATAAAAAACAATGGGTAACCTGTATGATAATTTGACCACACAGCCAACAATATTGTGATAGAAATATAAACTGCTAGTTAAGCAAATACCAAATCCAAAATTGCAACACATAAAATTTAATAAAAAGCAGTCAGCCACGTTGAGAAGCCCCAACAGCACCTTCACCAAAAACCTTTACGAGGTCAATATCAGTTTGAAGCCTGTGGCGTGCTTTCCCATTTTCTTGTCGCGCGAAGATCTGACCATCACGTGTCCATACATACTTCCAACCAAGCTGAGAAGCCATTTCACGTGTTTTTTGAAACAGCTGACGATGGTGACGAGTTAGACGCTCGTTAATATAAAAGGGCCGTGACGAAGCTCCCGGTACCCCCAGGTCCTCTGTAGATAGGTGTCGCCGTACCCGTGCTGCTTGCAGTAATTCATCACGGTGCACACGCCGTGCCAGTCGCACCACGATTGGCCGAGGACGCATAGATGACTTGTCGCCGCTCTCCATAGCTGCCCTTGAGACGCCCATACGACGCGCACTAACCACGTCATTTTCACCAATCTGCACACCTAGTTTTTTTGCAATAGTAAGGATTACATGTGTCGAGTTTTCATTGTTGGATTCAGGAAAACATGCAACTTCAATATCATTTTCCAGCATCTCCTGATCCCGCTGTACTATCTCTGTCCTGAGCTTTACTATTGTCTCTTCCAGTTGAGATATATCACAACCTTGTGAGCAATTGTTAGTCTTGTTCTCGAGCATCTCCACACGTGTTTCAAGCATGTCCAAGCGAGAGTTCTGTGACTTTATAGCAACCTCTATGTTACCCAAGGATATACGAAACTCTTCCCGCATGGCCCTAATCTCTTTACAGAATTCTTTCAGATCACCCATAGGTTCTTCAAGTGTGGGTGTAGGACTTTTTGTTAAGTCAGTATCGTCAAGTATGGAACTCGTATCATGCTGGTCCTTTGTGAGCCGCTTAACTCGCTGGGTTACATTAGTACTAATCTCTGAAGTAATTGAGGGTAAAGCCGGAGAATTTTGATCATCAGTTTTAGGCTGCCTAGTACATAGTTGACACTGCCAATTATCACGACGCTGTTTATCCATCATATAGAATGAGTAAAACCTTTGTGAACTCATATTAATGCAATCCAGGTCATAGGCAGCGTTACAGGCAGAGCAACGCATGAATAACTTCTTAGGTAGCTGTTTAAAGCATTTAGCACACTTTTCCATAACACTTGCTTTATTAGTAGACATTTTCTATTATGTTTTGAGTAGTAGGTATTGAGGCTAATTGTAACAATAATTGAAGTGATAGACCTTCCAATAAGCAGTAGTAGTCCCCGAAATGTTAGTTATATTTTCAGGTTATAAGTTGAAGTGTATAGTTTCAAACACTTATTCCAAAGGCTGTGATACACTTCAACTGGTGCAAATAGTTTGTTCTTGCTTATTATCACGCACAAATCCCAAAAAACCACTTTGCGTAAGAAATTAAATGGTTTAGTTGACGTAGATTTCCAGACACTGAATCCAGTCAAGATACACTTATTTAAGGGATGGTTTTACTTGTGGTATTAAAACCAATACTGAGAATCTAGTTTAACGAAAAACAACATCTGATTTATCGTATTTTTAGATGAATTGCAAATATAAATTCTAAAAACATGTGCACTACCATAGACTAGAAAACGTGATCTCAAAATTTTCCGCTGTGCGTGGTTTTGAAATTTTTCCATACAAATTTTCATGCAAATTGTAATAAACTTCGAATGCTAAAAGCTACTTCATTTTCTTATATCGTGATTCTACGAGTTTCGCATTGGTAAACTTGCAGGTAGGTACTCCGAGCTGGCAATACGGGTAAGTTTTTTTTTCTATTTTTCACCACCAGAGATTTACATTTATTAATCTATCCAACCGACCCCTATCGGTTACTCCCTAAAATATGGTCAGTAGAGTAAATGCCAATTAGCGTGATTCACTAACAGTGCACTAACTATCGCCCTGCATGTTGCATATCTAGTGGGCTTAATCTAACATTGCACTCACGTGGAAGGATTCTCAGCATGTAACTTATTGTTAGACGATCCTACTGACTGTATTTTAGTTTATTAATAGTGTGGCTGTAGAATACTTGAAGGCGGTGAAAGCATCTGTATATTTTAAAGTAGAACGGTAAAGTCAGTAGGAGGGAGATATTAGGAAAAAAGTGCATTGTCATATAATTTTACATCGGCATTTTTTACGTTCTAAATGTAGTTATTACATTTATAGCAAAAAAATGCGGACAAATAAAAAAGCCTCAGTTCTATTGTCAATGCTTTCAATGAATAAGAAACTATTACTTTTACTACGCCTTATTTTAAAACAATAAATAAATAATAAATAAATAAATGCTTGGACAATTTCACACAGCGCTATCTAGCCCCAAACTAAGCAAAGCTTGTAATATGGGTGCTAGATAACTGATAATATTACTCATATACTTTTTAAATATATACTTATTATACAAAGTAACACCCAGACCCGTCACAGAAATTAAAATTCATTATTTCAATTTCTGCCCGGCCGCGAATCGAACCCGGGACCTCTTGCGTGGTAGGTGGCATTTTGACCACTGCACCACTCAGGTCGTCATAGTTATCCAACTTAACTTTTTTCTGTCAGATGTTGTATATTTGTGTAAATATTGTTATTTTGTCTGCAAGGCTGGTTAGCTGGGTTGGCCATTTTATGTTATGGTTGTGATGCTAATAAATCATTCTATTCTATTCTATTCGATTTGGGCTAATCGTTCTGTGGTCCAAATGCCTATATGATGAAAAAAATAAAAAACACCTAGGTACATTTAAATGTAAAACATTACAGTAATGTATCAATTTTCTCGAAATGGCGCCCAAAGGAGAAAAAATACCCCCTATTTGGGAGGCTGTGCCGCACACAGATAGGTCTGTGTTGTCACACAATAAATAGTATTGTTTAATTGTATAGCGAGACCCTAAGCAATAGTTATCTTTGATCGGTTTCATGGATATATCTAACTAGTGTGTTCAGGGAATGTCTGTCAGTTAGAGAGATTATGATCCTTTGAAAAAAGAAGAAAATTAAAGTGAGTATGTATTCTCTCGAAAACAAAGACAGGAATTTAATCTATACAATACGTCGGTTGCTGCTTATTTTATCACCCAGGAAAATTTTAGGGTCGATTCCCATCTTAGTCTTAGTATTGAGTGCAATAAAAATAAAAATATGAATTAAAAATTAACTCGGCACACTAGGGTAATTAGAAAACTCTAGAACACTTCATTTCATTTTCGCGACGTCGCAATATTCGGTAGTACTTACCTAATGAGATTTTTTTTAAATTTAATTATCAATGAAAATACATGCAAAATTTTAATCTAACATTAAAAAAAGTGTTCCAAAAAATAACTGCATCCTAAGTATTCAGAACCTGTTACTCTGCGAACTGCATAATTTCAATAATAAATTATAGTTTTTGTCAATTTTTATTGAATTAAACTTATAAATTGTTTCTTTACAAACCCCAAATCCTTGCTAGGGAACGTAGATTCATTCCTAGAATGCTCCGCGAGGCTATCGAAATAAATAAATATCCTAATTTCAATAGAGATGATGGTTGGAAAATTCCACCAGCTTGGGACCCCATCATTCACAAGCTAAAGCCCCAAACACACACTGTAAGATCTAATGATACGGTTAGTTCCTTTTGCAAATAAACTAATTAATATAAAAGACGGAGGTCGGCCTTCCTCTCCAAGTTTTCTTTCGCCATTTCTTTCTTGGAGGGGCCTCCCAATTTTTTGAAATGGTAGTAGTTTCAGTAGATTCTCTCTTTTTAACATATATAATTAAATTAAAACCAAACCAAAACTTAAACTAATTAAAATTTGATAAATTTTAATTTCTGAACGTTTTAAAAAATTCATCGCTTGAGGGTAGGCTCACAAGTAGCTTCAGTCCGCCGTCCCCGTGACCACGGCAGCTGCAAAGGTGCCGAAACGTCGGGAAAATCAAAAATCAAACCAAATACCAACTAATTACCAAAGTACTTTCAATAAAACCGCGCTAGTACCCGTTAAAAGTGTTTTATTTCATGTCTAGTGAGCGCGTAAGCTTGAGAAGTGAATTTGTTTCTTTGTTATCTACTATCCAATGTGGTGGAGGTTTTTACAATATTAGAGACAGAAAATAATTCGATGGCCAAGAGATATAATAGTACAATTGAATTATACGCGGATCCAACAATGGTCATTGTGGTATGGATGCGTCCATCTGACGGACTTATGGTGTTCTATTCACCTCACAATTTCAATGGTGTTATCCGTTGTCTATTCACATATGAACATTACGATGGCGATTCTAAACCACAACGTGATTTAAGGTGACACCCCATGGGAAACAGGCGTGAGTGTATGTATGTAATATTTTAATTCCGATACACAATTTAAATAATGTTTTACGTGGAATTTTTAGGGCCCACAGTCTAGTATTTTTAGACGGTATCGTTACATTCCCTCGTAGTCACTGCTAGAAGTAGATAGCAAAACTGCTAAAAGTGGCCGTTTTTGACACATTTTCTATTTACTCCTATGAATGACTACGCGGGCATGTAGTGATACCTTCTAAAAATACTAGACCATGGGCCTAAAAACTCCACGTGAAACATTACTAAAATCTTTTCTATCAATAACTTATTAAATAAAAACCTCTGAGGTCGCCACTTTCGGTCATACAACCGCCTTAATAAAGTAAATGGAAAGAATTATTGTGTTTATTTCTACCTATGTACTTACCTATATTTTCGCGCTCTATGTGAAGTAGATAGATAGATAAAGTTTTATTCATAAACCACTACACACAGATAAAGTCACACATGCTAATAAATCGCCTTGGAAATCTAAAAAGTACCGCATAATTAAAAATTCTGGATATGAATAAAACTTACACTTGATTGATAAGACGTAGTTTATAAGTAAACATCCAGAGATTTTCACACCTGATTATAAAATATTTAATGGTTCCAATAACTAGAACGGCCAGCGGCATAATTTACCAGCATCCATCTTCCATGTTAGGTCGCTCCTGCGACTATATCTAGAACATGGTAATTGAACGATTTAATTATGAGATTATTAAGATGGCCGCCGTCCGATGTACGGTAATGATGTTATTATGTGATAGGGATGACAAAGGGCAGCCTTAGGGTACTGGGGAAGTTGAAATAACTGTTTAGTTAGGAAATGGCTTGTCATAAAAGTAATGGTATAATAAACACACTGTTGGACGAGTTGGATGTTTAACTCCATAATTAGAATGGCAAAGAAGTAATACTTACCTAGCTGTTTTGACATCTCTTTTCTCAAAAACAAGTATAAATAAGCCACTGTAGAGGATCGAAGTTCGTGTGGGACAAGGACGGATGCGCAGCGTCACCGCTGAGTGAGAAGGCGTTGGTTTATACGTTACGTAAATTTATTGTATAGTAACGGTAACAATATGTGTAAGGTTGAAACGTAGTCAGACGTACCCGGCAAGTCCTAATAACTTAGAAGCGAGCCTAGTGCCGTCTGTTATATCTATCTATACCTAATTGTGGCCCAGGATGTCCCAATCTGCTTGGAAGCAACCTTAGCGCTGTATGAGTGATTCGATACATTAGCAAAAACAACACCAGGCCTTAAATAAATGGCAAAGCGAAACGCCACCGCGAGTCAGGAGGCTACAGCGCCATCTAGTACGCTGCGGTGGGAACTACCATACTGTGGGTTCCGACTTGGTCGGGACCTGGGTGTTACAAGAAAGCAAAACCATACCGCGAGTCAGGAGGCTACAGCGCCATCTAGTACGCTGCGGTGGAACGCTGCATTGTGGGTTCCGATCCGACTATGGTTTGTTACAGGCTCCCCCTCTGGCTCCGATAATCGTCCCGATGAGGAGACAGGATCAGGATTGCATTAGTGTGTGGTCTTCCTAGGTCGGCCGCGTCCGCGTTTCGGTTGGACATCCAAGGTTTCCTTCTTGTTCTTTTTAGGACGCCCCCTTCTCTTGAGGGGTTGAACCGGTTTGGGTAGGGTGACCTCTCCGCGAGAGAAAGGCGTTAATGCAGAAGCGTGGTAGATTCCAAGTGATGTATTAGGCTCCTGTGCATCAGCAACTTCGTAAGAAGCAGGTCCATGTTTTCGTTTTATCACATATGGTCCATCACGCCTAGGCGCAAACTTGGCGCTAATGCCCCGTGCGGCTTTACTGATAGGGTGTAAAGTAACTAGTACAAGATCTCCCACGTCATAGGAAGGGGTACTTCGTCGACCCTGATCTATCTTTTCTTTCCGCTTCTCTTCCTTCATTTCTTGGACTTCCTTGACTTTTACCATGGTGTCAGATAACTGGAGTAGCTTTGGGGTAATTTCAGGTACGAAGTTTTCAGATACCACTATCTGTCGGAAGTCATGCCAAGTGTCATCTACAGTTCTTAATTCTCTACCAAAAGTTAGGTAAGCAGGAGTGGCATTGGTAGAACTGCATTGGGCTGTATTCATAGCAAACCGTACGCACGGTAGCTGCTCAGGCCAATTACGATGATCGTCTCCCAGTATAATCGCTAATTGCGTTTTGAGGTCTCGGTTTCTTCTCTCAACGGGATTTGTTTCGGGGTGATATACTGGTGTAAAAGCATGTTTTATGTTCATGGTATAGGCAATTTGTTGCATCACTGCGCTCACGAACTGGGGCCCATTGTCGCTGATCATGCGTCTGGGTAAACCAAACCGGAGGAAGATTTCATTTATCAGGGTCCCTGCGCACTTTTCTGCCGTTGCAGCCTCCAGTGCAAATAGCTCGACCCATCTTGATGCTACGTCCTCGACTATAAGTACCCATGTCATACCGTCACTAGACGTTGGTAGGGGTCCAAACAAGTCGAAGGAAAGAACCTCAAATCTCTGGTTCATTACAGTGGTTTGCAACAATCCTGCTGGTTTCTGGTTGCTTACTTTATAACGTTGGCAGGCGGCACACTTCATTACATAAGCGACTATATATTTGCGCATGCCGGTCCAGAAATACCGTTTGGCAATAGTTTGAAAGGTTTTCTCACTACCGTAGTGACCTGCCAATGGGTCGTCATGATAGGCAGCAAGTACATTTGCCCACTCGTGCTCAGGTACGACTAGCTGAGCGTCATCACTTTCGATATAAGGAGTATTTCTGTACAATAGTCCGTTATTGAGGAAGTATCCCTTATTACTCCAGTAGTGAGCGTTCTCGACATCTTTCATCTCTTCTAATATCTTTATTATCTTTGCTATCCCTTCATCCTTCATCTGTTCCCTTCTTACTTCACTTAGACTCCTTGAAGGCATGTCAACCACTACGCTACACAAACCACAATCTTCGTTGTTTGCTTCTTCGCATGGAGGTCGTGAGAGCGTATCGGCTACTACATTAGTTCTGCCGGGGATATATTTTATAGTTATATCATAGGCTTGGAGGCGGAGTGCCCATCTGGCTAATCTCCCTGAAGGTGACTTAAGTGACATGAGCCATTTAAGAGCTTGATGATCGGTGACGACAGTGATTGGTAAGCCTTCTATATATCCTGAGAATTTTGTTACTGCCCAGACTACAGCAAGAGCTTCTCTCTCAGTTGTAGTATAGTTCTTTTCAGCCGCAGTAAGCAGCCGACTGGCGTATTCTACGGGGTGTTCCTCTTCCTTCTCCCCCTGGACCAAAACTGCTCCGAGAGCATAATTGCTCGCATCAGTCTTAATTATATAAGGTTTAGAAGCGTCAGCTTGTCTCAAAATGGGAGCACTTGTCAGCAGACGTTTTAATTCGCTGTAAGCTTTGTCTTGCTCATCACCCCATGTCCATTTTACATTTTTCTTTGTAAGTCGTGTCAAGGGTTCGGCCACCTTTGAGAAGTTTTCTATAAATCTCCGGTACCAAGAACATGTTTGCAAAAACGTTACTAAGTGTTTCAGGTTTGAAGGGGTTTTCAGGTTATGAATGGCACTTGTCTTGTCGGGATCCAACTGTAGACCATTTGGAGTAATAAGATGCCCTAAATACTTCAATGTTGAGCAACAGAATCTACACTTTTCTTTGTTGGCAGTTAAGTTAAACTCTCTTAACTTCATAAAAACACGTCGCAGGTCTGCCATATGAGACTCGAACCCTGAAGAGAAGATTATGAGGTCATCGAGGTAAGCCAATAGCTTAATCTGATCTTCACCAGTAACATATCCACCACCGTCTGACTGCGTAGAGTTCAGGCTAATGCGGAATCTATCTATCATCCTTTGAAAGGTGGCTGGGGCGTTGCACAGTCCGAACGGCATTCTTTTGAATTTGTAGATACCAGAGGGAGTAATGAATGCGGTCTTTTCTTGATCCTCATCACGCACCGCAATTTGCCAGTACCCTGCTTTTAAGTCTAGGGCTGACATGAAGGGGGTAGGCTTTGCTTCATGTAGAAGGTCATCAATCCTCGGAATTGGATATATATCTGGGACTGTTATTTCGTTCAACCTTCTATAGTCAACACATAATCGGATCTTGCCATCTGATTTAGGAACCATTACAACAGGCGCCGCCCAAGGTGAGGTACAAGGTTCAATGATCCCGTCCTCTAGCATTTTATCAAGTTCGGCGTTGAGCGCTTCTTTACGAGGTGGTGATAGTCTATAAGGTGGCATAGATATCGGAGGATGATCTAAGGTTTGAATACAATGCTGAATTTCTTTAGTAGGTTTTCCATTAGGAATAAAAACATCGTTATACTCTTGCAGCAACCTGTCCAACTGGTCAGATTGCTCATCATTTATTTCTGATTGAACATTTACAGAGTTAAGACCAATAATATCAGGAAACAAATTAGAAGAGAAGGGAGACAAATCGGGCTCTGCATTATTAATGTTCTTAATAGCATCCTGCATCATATAGTCTAGCTGCGGAGAGTAGCCGTCAAAAGTGGTGGTTCTCTTTAGCTTCGGTGAAGGAGGCAAGTCAATCGGTATCAGTTTGTAGGTCGTACAAGCTTCCTCAGCCGGTAAAGCTGGTTCCTTTGGGAACGGAGACAACGGCTTCATTTGACCCTGAGACAGGAGTGCAGTAGCAGTAGCCACGGGTGGAGCCGGTCCTTGTCTTTTCATCGGAGAGGGTGAAAGGGGTGCCAAATCTATTATCTTCGGTGGAGAAGGCTTATTTCGAGATTCCTCAAAGGTCACAAAGTCTTCTGTATACAACTCATATTCCTTTTGAGGACACTGTATAAAATGCCATGAGAACTGAGCCATGTTTAAAATAATTCCAGCGTTCTTTAAGAACCCGACTCCCAACAAGGTTCGGTTGTCTTTGGAGTTTGGCAATACAATGAAGTTACTGAAGAACTCCCGGCCGCCAAGTTCTACCAGTACGTTAAAGGCGAGCACTCTCTCGGGCTTCTGTATTCCATCGGCCATTGTAATCAAAGCGTTCTGTTCGCTGAACCTTTGTCCTTTCCTCCGCAACGATTCGTAAAGTTGAAATGAGGCAACATTCGTCTTGGCGCACGTATCGATAAAGGCGGTTCCATCCATTCCATCTATCTTTATGAATACTGCGGGGCGGGCGTGAGTGTCTATGATGACATCGAGAGTGCAGAAACTCAACCTGCGTTGGTCCAGGGCGGATGTCGGTTTGTTGGTGCAAGTAGGACAGTTGCTTCTATAGACACCCGGAGCGCCACAGCCATAGCAGGCTACTTTAGGAGTTACGGCAGTTTCCGGTTTTGCAACATTCAATTCGGCTTCCTGGTTCAATTTTCCTGCCGTGGACTTCCTTCTCCGGCACTGTTCGTACACATGACCATGGGTCTTGCAGTAATTGCATCTGGGTTTGCTTGAGCCAGGTCTTGGCATAGGCGTGGGAGTAGGTTGGGTCTGTTGCTCTTGCATCACCTGTTCTACGCTGCGAGCATCACGTAGAAGGCTATCGTAATTACGGATACTGTCACGTGATACCTTGTCCCGGATATTTAAGTGCAGGAGGCTATATATCAGATCTATCTGCTGTTTCTCCTTTATTCGTTCATCTCTGGGTAGCTGTGAGAATAACATCCTCTTTTTAGCTATAAAAGAATCAGTGCCATGTGCTGTCTCCTGCTTCTCGCTGATGATTTCATGAAAAATCAAATATTCAGGCTTTGGTGGAGCAAAGTTGCAGCGGAGTTTTATTTCAAAATCTTCCCAGGAAGAAACCCCCCCCTTTACTCCCTGCCACCATACAGCTGCTTCGTCCAGTAGTAGTAATGGCAGTCCTTCTAGAGCGTCTTGGTCTGATATGTGTTCTATTTTTTTATATACTCGAACACCAGCTAAAAAGGCCTCCACCGCCTCGGATGTCTTCACACCATTATAGGTAGCTCTGCACGAGGCGAGGGTGTTGCGCCGGCTTGACAGGGAAGCTATTAGCTCCTTGAATTGGTCGTTGGAAAAATTTGCCATCTCGTGTTTTCTCGAAGCGATGTTGCTCTTCTTCAACGTCGTTGTTTTACGTCCAAACTTCGTGACTACAAACTTCGGTTCGTGTTTGTCCCCGTTGGTCGCCACTGTAGAGGATCGAAGTTCGTGTGGGACAAGGACGGATGCGCAGCGTCACCGCTGAGTGAGAAGGCGTTGGTTTATACGTTACGTAAATTTATTGTATAGTAACGGTAACAATATGTGTAAGGTTGAAACGTAGTCAGACGTACCCGGCAAGTCCTAATAACTTAGAAGCGAGCCTAGTGCCGTCTGTTATATCTATCTATACCTAATTGTGGCCCAGGATGTCCCAATCTGCTTGGAAGCAACCTTAGCGCTGTATGAGTGATTCGATACATTAGCAAAAACAACACCAGGCCTTAAATAAATGGCAAAGCGAAACGCCACCGCGAGTCAGGAGGCTACAGCGCCATCTAGTACGCTGCGGTGGGAACTACCATACTGTGGGTTCCGACTTGGTCGGGACCTGGGTGTTACAAGAAAGCAAAACCATACCGCGAGTCAGGAGGCTACAGCGCCATCTAGTACGCTGCGGTGGAACGCTGCATTGTGGGTTCCGATCCGACTATGGTTTGTTACATATAATATAATTAATATAATATTCAAGTGCCATTTATAATGTAGCACGAAATTAAAATAACGCGGTGGTGGCTCGTATTTTAAGAAAAAAAAAGTTTTGAAATTACTTTTAAACCTACGGTGTTATTTCAAAAGATTTTTAAACACCTGTTTAACTTAGCCACTGTTTAAATGTGATGCTGTCACTTTTTTGGCAATATTGTTTGAACAAAACAGGTGTTTAAAAATCTCTTATAATAACACCGCTATCGTTTAAAATGGCTAGTCGGACTATGTATCTAATTATTCTATCACACCCGCGGGTTTATTGGATAATCAATTTATTTGATATCTTTCAGGCACGAAACACGCGACTAAGGAAATTATGAGACTATGTCTGCATTAATTCCGCCTATCCACTTGGCAGTGTTTAAAATGTTAAGTAAATAAGTAGATAATTATCATAATAATTATGTAAGTATACTACATACAGTCATCAGACAAATAAGTAGGCATAAGTATCAAAAAGAAAGTAAAATATCGAAAACGGCCGGGCTCTAACCAGCCATTTCTAACGAAGATTCATAATAGTACATTATGAGACAAGTTAGCTTAGGTTGCTCATTGCACACAAGGCTGTGGGTTGCAGCCCGAGCCGCAGCCGAAGGCGTAACTCAGCCGAGTGTGCAATAAGCAAGAGCTCACGAGTTTCATTCGACGTTTTTCAACACATTTGCGAGGAAAAAACAAAGTAATTTATAACACAGCAACAAATATGGCAAAAACAAAATATGATAATTATGGGAAAAGGCGCGCATGTTTTTTTGTTTTTTTTTCACACGCCCAACGCAAGAATATTTTGCGAACAAAGGGGTGAGGAGCATACAGCCTACTACTAATACTTCTAAATTATAATTTTAAGCGATAAAATGCAAATATTTTAATATTTTATAACAAAATATTGTGAATTATGAATAATTTGATAATAATAAATATTTATTTGACTTAATTAAGGACTTACACATTTATTTATACCAAAAATGTATACGAATTTTCAGCGGCTAAATTGGGAATGCTCTGTTTACTCGCAAAGAACTTGCAGTAGGTACTAATTTCACTTTGTAGGGCTAATTCTATTACGAACTAGTGTTTTATATATTATTGCACGCGTTTGTTATAGCTCGGTTTATGGCCCTAAAAGCGATGTATTAGGGCTCACTTTACACTAGCAAGTGTGTTGAAAAATGTTTTAAGTGCTATCATTTTGTTAGCTTTTGTCACATTAGTTAGTAAGTAATGAGTATCACATAATTAACCCGTGGATGATGGTGTGGGCTTACATAAGCAAAGTTTTACTAAATATTAAGATCATAAATTACATTGTAAACGCTATTTATTATCCCAAATAAATAAATAAACATAGCTACACACAGATCAAAATGAAATCCTGTAATCATTTTACGTTACATGTCTTTTAAAAACGGATCCCTACAGGATATTGCAGCAAAAACTCGATGGCAGCGTAATTCAATCTGCCGGTTGACGATAAGCGCCTCTTAATTTGCCAAGACCACAGATAATATAATACTATACTAGTCCAAGACAAACCCTTGGCTGCGGTCGTCCTGCTGCCATCGATCATTTTGCAGCGCTCTCGATCGCTTTAGCGGCTGATTGGGTGTAAATCATAAGAGGATAGCGGTAAAGTTTAATTTCCGAATCTTCTTTATTTGTTAGGATATATTCCTGGCTGGATTGATCTTGATGTGTTCCTGGTTGCTCTGGTGACTGTTTTGTGAATTATTACAGAGACTTATCATTATCCCCCTACCCTTATCCCAATTAATTTTTATTTGGGGTCGGTGCAGTGCGTCCTTCTCTTCCATTCCTTCCTGTCACTCGTCATCTCATCCACTCCCTTCACATTCATATCATTCCGCACACAATCCATCCAACTTATCTGCGGTCTTTCTCTTACTTTCCAGATCATCAACATCCAATCCATTACTATTCTAGTAGCATGCCTTTCATCCCTTCTCATGCGCCCAAACCAATCCAGACGATTCCCTTTCAACTTTTCTGTTTAAACTTCCTCTCACATACTCATTCCTAATTTTATCCATTCGCGTCACATCACATCACACCCACCTCAGCATTTTCATCTTCTTCATAGTCCAAGGTTCTGATCCATACAATATGACTACTGGCCTTATTACGGACTTATAAATTCTGCCCTTTAAAGACTATGTTTAGAAATTAATCTGTTTGTCGACAATGCTACATGTTTTTCTAGGGCAAGTCTCTGGTTCTGGCTGCCATATCTAGTGGATGCTAAGGTCATATTTTACGCTGTTGCAGTCTATAAGTTAAATTAAGTAATAATATTTTCATCGGAATAGAATTGTACTAATCATTAACATAACATAACATAAAACATTATAATATGTATAGGTAAGTAGTTATTTTTCTATCTCTCGGGAACAGTCAGTCGTCAACTTTTTTCTGAATGAAAGTTATCCTATGTCCTTTTCAGTATCCATGACAACGTCCAACGCAAAATTTCATGAGGTTAACAGTGAGCGTAACAAACAAACAAACTCACCTTTATATTTTAGGTAGTACCTATATAGTTTGGATTTATGATCGATTCACCTCATCACAAATTGTTTCAGAATCTCTATTGATCTCTCCTTGAATCTTTTCTTATTGTACTTCAATTAATATGTACTCGAAGAGTGACCAACAATACACAGGAGGTTCCTAACGCTACATCCTATGACTTGATCCGTGTTATATCTCGATTGATTGGATTTCTCTACCATTAACATGGATAATGGGCTTAATAAGATTATCTGCTGACATTGTCATTAAGCCACTTAGAGAGAAAACATTTTAATATGTATAATATCATTTCATATAGAAGTTGAACCAACAATGAAGGTAAGGCAGATCAAGTTATTTTAAATAAGTATAATCATATATTATAAAGAGGTAGAGGTCTCCGAAATTACGAATCTAATTTCAATAATTCTTTTTTTTTTAAGTCTCAACCTTAGGGGTTCGGAGTTACCCTCCCCAGCGGGGAAAGGGAGGCGGAAAATCCTCATTGGATACCACATAGCCGGCTATGATGATGGTTATATCAGACTCGTACTGACTAAAACCGCCTTGGACATCTGGTTTCGTGCCCGAACAGGCAACGAACCTTCGACCGAAAACGACTGCCCTCCCTCAGGGGAGAGGACAGCGCAGACGTCACATTTCACCTAAGTGATTGTGCGTCGAGAGACGAGTTAACAACTAAGCTGGCTCCCTGAGGGGGATCGATCAGCCAGAGAGGGTAGGGGGTTGACCAGAAGGGTCGGGTCAATAATTCTTTCACTAATAGTAAGCCATACTATCCCTGATTGACCTAAAGTACAGGGTGAAATCGAAAACAGTCTACAAATTTTGTGGAGACTTATTGAAATCATTGGGAATGGCTTAGACCGTCAAATTGAACAACTTTGTTTGTTTACGGGACCAACTTAATCAGAGCAAAAAAATAATCAGCTGTTCCATACATTTTGGTCGAGCAGATATTGATGCATAAGTCACCGATTTTGATGAATTTGAGCTTGATCGCTGCGGACACTTACAAAAACATGATGGAACAGAAAAAAAATAAAAAAAATGTATTAAGTATTTTAGTTTTATCACACGATGAAATCAGGGGAAAATAACGATTTTTTTTTTATTTTCGGATATAATGCACTTTACAGTCAGATAGAATATCAAATAAGAAATAATAATATTGTACGACACTTATGTACTTAAACGCAAAATTTAGGGAGATAATTGAAGATTATTGGCTAACTCCATATTAAACGCGCCTGAAACACACCTCAAACGTGACAAGTGACGTCACCGTTTAGTATAGAGCCTTTTCGGCGGGTGCTCATGCGTGCTAACTTCAAGTAACTATATCACGAGAAAAAAACACAACAGAAAAGTTTTAATATAATTACACTTGATTTTCTCACGCATTATATTTTTGATTTTGATTAAAAAAAATTGATGCAAATTCCCTAAGGTCCCATAGACAAAGTTGTTTAGTTTGATGGTCTAAAGCTAGGGTTTCCTAGGATGACGGTGGCGTCGTGAACCCCGTTAGCTTCACTTGGCTGAGTGGGATCACAGGAGGCAGCCGTGGAGGGAGCCGCAGCGCTGTATGTTGCAGTCCCCTCCTGGCAAAAAAATAAGGATAACAGTGGTGTCATATTACGGCCGTACTTAAGAGGATTGTCAACCACGTGGTACCCATACAAACGGCGATAACGTTTCCCACCCTCTAAACCTTAACCTACAGTAATTAATTTTTGGTATTTTTTTGAAATGCCTAAATACTAGGGCTGTACGTTTTGATTTTTTAAATATCTATAATAGATTTCGAAATATTTGCATTTTAGTGATTTCATACAAAACACAGAAGTGCCAATATTTTCAAATCTACAATGAATATTTTAAAAATCTAAACGTACAGCCCTAGTTTTACGTTTAGAACGTTGTCTTTGTAAATTATAACCCGCGCCGTATTGTTTACATAGACCACGTTCTACGCCGCTAAATTACGGCCGTAATATGACGGCACCGTCATCCTAGGAAACCATAGCTTTAGCCACACCACTAAATTTGTCGACTGTTAAATAATTCACCCTGTATATATATGTTTACTACCGGAATTAATTTCATGAGGAAATCATGGGCCGAAGCTAGTATGATAGTTTTTTTATACATGTTTTTTTTTTCTAAAAAATAATTTAGAAAATCGCGTATTATAGAGCTTTATAGTTCAAACAGTTAGTACTGTAAAAAGTTTCATAATAATTTGTCAGTTTTAATGAGTTGAATAATTCATTATACAATAAATAATTAAAGTATAAAAGCTCGTGCTTGACTGCCCGTAAACTTTCAGCACAATGTAGGTAAGTACTTTCTGAAGTTCTGATAAATGTTTGGATTAACTTTCAATGAGAACACAAGCAGTTATTGATGTGCTATAAATATCGATCGTGACCTACTGCAGACTCTATACTGAGTCGATAAATCGATCGATTAAGATTCAACAAAAGACACGCAATAAATAATAACATGCAGTTAGATCAAAAGGTTCATCCGATTATGTTTTCCAAGGCACTCGATATAATCTGTACTTGTTTGTGCTCTGTAATCGATAACTAGAAACGCTTACAAAATTAACCCGTTAATTCTAAACGTTGACTAACCCTGAATTCCAACGAAATTGATCTATCGCTGTGATTCCACTAGGGTTGGCAGCTTAAGAATTTTGGTAAAGATAATGGGTGACATTTTCCTTACTAATATTATAAACTCGAAAATCCGTTTGTTTGTTTGTTACCTACGCCTTCACGTCTTAAGAGGATTGTCAAGCAAACACCCTCTAAACCTTAACCTACAGTAATTAATATTTGGTATTTTTTGAAATGCCTAAATACTAGGGCTGTACGTTTAATTTTTTTAAATATCTATAATAGATTTCAAAATATTTGTATTTTAGTGATTTTATACAAAACACAGAAGTGCCAATATTTTCAAATCTACAATGAATATTTTAAAAATCAAAACGTACAGTCCTAGTTTTTAGGCATTTCAAAAACATACCAAAAATTCATTGCTGTAGGTTAAGATTTAGAGAGTGGGAAACGTTATCGCCGTTTGTATGGAGACCGCTTGCCTGACAATCCTCTTAACTACTGAACCGATCATCATGAAATTTTACATACAGGGGTACAGAGATGATGGACATAGGGTACCATTCATCCCGAAAAAAGTACTGTTCCCGAGGGATAGCAAAAAAAAACTTTTCACGCAGACGAATTCGCGGGTAGCCGCTAGAATTTTATAACTAAAATTATGTTTAAAATACCATTAGTACGTTGAACCACCAACTATATTCTACATTATTTTTTTAGCTAAAATGTTTTTGACGTAGGTACAAACAATACAACCAATAGCAGTAACAAAAAGGAAAAAAATCTCACGGGTCTCTGCTCCTTATAATTTTTGTTGAAATATCTAGATTTTATCGTAGTCCCTACATTAAATTTAAAGGCGCGTGCAAAATGCCGCGTGTTTAGTTAAAGTAATTTCACCAGGGAGTCATCTAGGTTTTGACAGCCCTTATCTCAGCGTGTTATTTGTCGGTCTGTCGATTCGCAACATGCAATTTTAACACATAATATTGGCAGTGGATTAAGCTCGACTAAACGTTTATAGCGAGACAACACCTGTTTGAGTGAGCACTTGCTTATTTGCTTTCCTGCCTCCCGATTAGTTGCAACCCTATCGATTATCAAGTTTAGCTCACTTTAATGTCAAAGAATAACGCTGTAACCCAGTAAAATTATACATCGGACCTTGCGTTAAATCCGGTAGTTCTGATTTTTTGCAGACTTGTTTATGATGTTAACCCAATGAATAATCCAAGTTTCTGACCTCGAAAGCCGAACGCAACTAGGTCAAAAATCGAAAGAACTAAAATTAATTTCGACTTTTTGGCGATTATAACCATAAAGGATTAGTTATTGATAGTACCATTTAGAGCTTTTTTAAAGTACACTAAATTTGCTATAATATAAGACTAAATTGTCTCTGTAGTCTTAGAGCCTTTCAAAATTTATCATTTTTTCGAACCTCGATTTTTTTTGCAATTCAGGCGACAATTTTATGGGACTACTGGCTGTAATAGGCTGTATATTTACATCAATGGCTGTAGGTGTATGGCAAAGGAAAAGGTTTAATTAGGTATATTCTTTAAGTTCGATCCAAGGGCGGAATTCAGATGAGTTTTAATAGACGTGAAAACGGCAAGAATGAACGTTGCATCAAATGAGAGGGCCTAGCCAAAGTAACATTGGCAAATCTTCGTTATCGCTTCGCTTTCGAAACATGTATGGGATTGACATAAGGTTTCGTTAACTATCGAATTTTAAAACGTCAAATCCATACATGTTTCGAAAGCGAAGCGATAACGAAAATTACTTGCAAATGTTACTTTGGCTAGGGGGGCTGGTATTTTGGTTTTTGAATATTATTGTTTGTAAATTGTAAAAGTAATGATAAATCCAAGTTTTCGATCTCGGCAGACGACTGAGTAAATAAAATAAAACTCAAAATTTTTGTACAATACCTAATTTTTGCCTTTTTACAAAATTTTTGCCTTTTCTTTTCAGTTTATATCGATTTTGATTTCGATTCTCATTAAAATCGTAAATAATTTTTCGATAAAAAAAACATAGAAGTTGCGTAGACTTAATTCGATTTATTTCCAATAGATACAAAGTAAATTGTATTAGCGATAGGTATGAATATTTTACGAGTTATTACGCATTTTGTGGTGTTGTGCGGTTTCTCACGTGAGCTTTTACGTATATCTTATCCTTGTTATTCCGCTATTTTTAACCTGAAATCTGCTCACAGATTGAACGCATCTGAAGATTTCCATTTGTGTTTCAGTAAATAACAAAGGAACATAATAAAATTTTAGGGTTTCCTAGCTTGGGCTATGGCGCGCCGTATTGTTTTCTATGAAAACGTTCTACGCCGCTAAATTACGGCCGTAATATGACGGCACCGTCATCCTGGAAGACCCTAGCTTTACACCCTAATTCTGGCGTTGCGATCTCGATGTAAAAAAAATATTCTCTACTAGATTGTCTAATCGAAGATCAGATTTGGCTGTCATCTCTTCTCATTTATTTAGGGTCGTCTTTAGATATTAGTCTAATAAATACAAGAAGCTCGGTGGCGCAGTGGTTTAGCGCCTGGCCCAGCGATTGCGGAAGTTAAGCAACGTTCGCAAGGGTCGGTCATGGGATGGGCGACCAAAAATTTATTATCTCGAGCTCCTCCGTGCTTCGGAAGGCACGTTAAGCCGTTGGTCCCGGCTGCAATTGCAGTCGTTAACACCCACCAATCCGCATTGGGCCAGCGTGGTGGGTTATGGCCCATCCTCCTTACCACCCATAAGGAAGGCCTGTGCCCCAGCAGTGGGGATGATGAACAAATACAAGAAATCGTGAAATCAACATGTGTGTGGGCGGCCACCGAGCAAGTTTTAAGCACAGTTTCATGTAAATTTGGACTAAATCGTGCAGCAGTTAGCCGAGCGCGGTCAAATAAACTTTTATAACAGCACTTACAGCTTTTAACTGTCGTGATTTAGCAACTTACAGTACCGCAGAGTACACGAGTAAAAATATTTAATCATTGTAAATAAAAGCTTTAGTTGGATCACCTACCACATTCCGTCGTGAAGATTTTAGAAGAAAAATCCAAGACAAATACCAACTTGGCACTTTACGTTCGCTAGCGTGATGTGTCGCGAATAAGGTGACTACGAGTATATCCCTTAAGGCCAGTATATTCCAAAAACTCTGTCTCTGTCTTTTTCTTTACGTGTGAAGAGTAATGAAAACAACCTCAATTTTACATTTTTTTAATGTTTTTGTTGTTATTTTGAGCATAAAGACACTTTTTGAAAAGTAACCATTGAATATTCTTCTATATATGTCATTAAGTACCTATTTTTCTATATATTTTTCGTGAAAAAGGGATTAAAAAAAAAATGAAAATTTTCTTTGACATTGCATATTTTTTTAGTGGAGTGAAGATACGAATATCGTATTTATAACCGTAAAATAATCAAGATCGTTAATGAAACTTCAACATATATTTTTATCTGCTCAAAATAAAGAATATTTGATTGTTTATCGTTAAATCAAACATAGGCCAAATTCGATGATTTGGAGTTTACTGGCCTTAAGTAACGCCTTCGTCTTAATTAAATTTATTGCTCGCTATAAAGTATAAAGTACATAATGTATCGAAAATTTCAAAAGTTTTACTGAGGTTATTGTTTGTAAATAAACAATTTTAACCTTAGCTTCAACTGTACTTGTGAATTTTCGATACATTATAAAATTAGCGAGCAATTAATTTGATTAAGATGACGGCACCACTTTGAGGTATATAGGGGCCATTTGACAATTTTCTTACTGTAAACAGCCCCTCTCCCCCTCCTCTCGATGGGATCGAGTTCACGTCAGAATCGAATTAACGACAAAAATCTGTTATTTTGGTAGTTGGGAAACGGTTGCCATGGTTACAGTGTACCTACTGTTTTGACGTTTCGATTCGAACTCGAACTCGATCTCGTCGGTTGTACCCCCCAGATTTTAAAGTCATGGAAGTTAACCTACCTATGTCGCGTAGTATTAATTTATTTTTATAATTTTTAAAAGTTTTCACAAGTATATCAAGATTGATGGACAGTTTTGAAAAGATATAAGTACTTAGGTAACGCCTTTTTTGATTGATTACCTGAGCTTACGTACTTACAAAGCTATTTTAATTTATTACGTAGGCTATAAAGCTATATTAATTTTACATTATTTTCTCATTAATAATTTAGTAAGTACATGTTATTTTTATTTATTATTATAGTCGCGCTTTACCCCAGGGCAGTAGTTCAGATATATATGAACATCTTTGTGTATTAAATTTTATTTACTGTCTACTCCACAACCAAGTACTGCGACCATGTTTTATAGTTTAAAAAGACAATTTGGCGCACTTTTTATACGGATATTTTATTAATTTAGTAATAAAACATTCATAGATTTGTAAGGTACTTAATAACGGGTGTAACAAGACCCTCAACGAAGCCGAAGTCCACGCAATCCGCCCATCATCAGGATCATTTTTGACTTTTAGACTACACCTGGGAAACCAATAACTACGAAGTTATTGAAGGTCAAAGTCAAATTTTTTTTTAATTTTTTTTTATGAAATCTTATTTTATTCGTTATTTCCTAATTTTTGTCCAGAGAAACATTATCAAAATTTTAAGTATTTCGTAACAAACAATGGCTTCAAAACGTCATCATTCGATGTATCTCATGAGCACGCACATAAACGCTGCCTTTCAACTCGGCTGCACACAGCTGTGTAGCATACACGCGCAGGCGCGGTCTGTTGTACGCGTAACATTGCGTGGTAATGTAATCAATGCTTTTTAAACACCAAAAATTAAAATCGTTTCCTAGCAAAAATTTTGAACAGAAATGGTCCTGATGATGGGCAGAATACGTAGACCTCGGCTTCGTTGAGTGCCTTGTTACACCCGGTATAATTGTCATTTGCATTAATACATTATTTAGGAAATGATTGTAACTGAAAAATAAATAAACGAGAACCAACTAAATTTTATTTTTGAAAATGCTGTAAAACAAGAAAATCCTATTTTATTGACATTTCATTTTAACTTATGGTCAACATAAAGCGGTACTTCGTAAGTAAGTGCCACAAGTATAATACTTGCCTCGAGGCGAGACATTAGAGGCAACAATTCGTTTTTTCCGGTGCTACTTACTTTGCCGCCATTATTTGTTGTAGTAAATTAGCCTCAGTCAGTTTAGGCCTCGTTACTTAACTGGTTTTACTGTTTAAGTTATTGTTGGTTATAATAGAACTCACTTAATTATTAAGTATCAACAACACGCCCCGGCATTGATGAAATTTTAATGATACAAAATAGGCACGTCTTATTATTAAATAAAAACTAGTGTATAACCTTTATAGTCATTCGTGAGGGCTATAATAATATAATATTGCGAAAAGTAAAAGACATTAGCTAAGAATACAAGAGCATTAGTAGTAAATACCTTAAATTAGCAGGATACCGATGAAAATAGGTATTTTCTTTAAAAATCGGTTTAATTAAAAACATAGATAAAAACTAAAGACCTAGGTACTCATTACACCACTCTCCTCGTGGAAAGTTTGTTTTCTATACCTCGGAAACAATACTTTTTTCGGTATAAAACCCTATGTCCTTCTTTATACCCCTGGCAACGTGTAAGTAAAATTTCATGATGATCGGTTCATTAGTTAAGACGTGGAGATGTAACAAACAAACAAACTGACTTTCAATTATAATTTAGTAAGGATTCTATGGAACTCTCGACTGCATAGGTACCGATGATGAAGATGTAGGTATAGTTACCTTCATCTTGTCTGGACATAGGTACCCTTAACCCCTTCGTAACATATGTGGCCTTCACCTTTCTTTATTATGGTTAAAAAGAAGTAATCCTTAATGGAAATAAGTTTATTATAGGTACTCGTACACATTACACCCTTTATTTGAGAGCATCCGTTGTGCGCGCATGTAATACAGTCTCTATTATTACGTCTGACGCATGACGGTCTGACCGACTTGACGTTGGTAAATATGGATATTTGCAGTACCTACAGCATAGTGTTATTATTAATAAAATTGTTATAATAAAAGGTTCTCATTTTCACTTATTCGTTTTAAGCAAATAAACAGGAGACGTCTGTCATAAGTCTTCATGTCACCTAGGAGCTCGGTGGCGCAGTGGTTTTAATCATAATATTAAAATAAATGTGTAAAATCGCAAATCTGGAAAAGCTTTGTATATATTATTATATTTTCAATAAAAGTATTTGATGGTACCTACTTAGTATAACAAATAACTTCCGCGATCGGCTAAGTTTTTAATTTTTACACTATGACCGTAGTTGCTCGATCTTGCCAATGTGCGTTTGCTTTCTCTGGCTCCGCGTATGTGTGCATCACGCACACATCCACGGAGCGCTTTGAATACCTGAAATCGACGAGCGACAAAAGCTCGGTTCAGTCTTAAACATTTTTCTATTTCTATTTAACATCTTTCTTAGATGTGTTGGTGTGTCCCAGACACTGACACCCCGCGCATGGTAACTCGCGCCTCGTAGCGAAAAGAAAAAAAAAATGATCGCAAGCGACCGCCAAGGCTATTGACACGATTTTTTAATGCACAAATACAGCAAAAAACACAATAAGTACTATGTTATTACAATGGAACTTTAAGAGCTTCGTGAACCATTTAGTTGGACTACAGTTATGGAGTTGAGTCTTCTTTTAGTTTAGTCTTCTTAGTTATTCGATGAAAATTTCAAAATGACCAAGATGCAAGATGAACAATACACTCAATATTGCTGTCGTGGAAATAGTTAGAAGTTTAAATCTGACTTTACGTTTTTTCAGCAATTTTAAGGTTGGTAATTATTATAAGTAGGTAAATCAAAATGTTACCACAATTTTGTATCGTTATATTCTTCCAAAGACCTGGTATTATATGGGGGTCTATTCCGAAAAGTTTAATGCGATACACGCAGCTGCGTCCGTGCTTCGTTTTGATTGTTTCCTATTACAAAGCACTTGTGTATGCAATATCGCGAAGTGATTGCGTTAGTTTGGTAGTTTTTCTCTAGAGTAAACGACATCATTCGTTCAATAGTCTATAGGCAACGATAGCCAAATTCAAAATGTTTGTTATAGGTATCTACAACCGTCGAACTGCGAACGATTATCGTGGCCAAGTGACTGCGTTACGCAATTGCGTACGTTATTTTTGTAATAGGCCCCCTGGATATCCCGACCTTAGTTAGGTTACTAATTTCATAAAGTCACGAAGCCGTAACATAACAGTAACTTAGAACTGTAGAATAGTATCTGCCTGCATTCTGGTTAAGTTAAACCAACAACACCAATAAAACTTCAACAATCGTTAATATTCCGAGCAGAATGGATATCATGCCATCTCCCACTTTATACTCAATGAAAACCAATAAAGACGTCCCGAGACCATTCCTATTCTTTACAATCGCTCTGGGACATAAATAACGATACACGATTTATTGAGTAATCACTGATAGTCGGTATGCAATCAGATTGGCCCAGCACGCGGTTCGGGAGCCAACAATGCTAAACAATTTATTTTAATAGGCATTTATTAAGTTGGCTATAATATAATCTGTGGCGCGCGGCGGCGGGAGGCAGCGATTATCTGAGCATGCGCGCGCGCCTGAGATGTGTATCGGCCCCGCTCGCATCGCCCGTTGACAATGGCGAAGCATAGACTTGTTAATCGTCTGTAAATATTTCTTCTGTTTAAATATTAAAACAAACATAATCATTTTTATTATGCCAGAATGTGATAGGTACAGATGAAGGATGGTTTATCGATATAAATAATTTAAACGTCAAAGATTCTAAATCATCAAAACTCAAATTTTTTGGATTCGAACTGGATAGCCACACGGCATCGCACACACCCTCACTCGCGTCCCTCACATCTTCGCATATTTCGCTGGTTTTGTATGTGGAAAGAAATGCTGCACTAAGCCCTTTTTATACGAGCTCAGCTAAACGAGGCAGTGTTTTACCAGCAAACTAGAAGGTACAAAATAATAGGGGTTAAAGTATTAAATTGCCAATATTTTCTCACATACAGGGGCTCTCATATCTTTTATGACGTTAGATATTTTGGTTACTTGTTATTTTTTCGAATTATGATCATAACAGCAATAAAAATATTTCAGTTTTTTCCTGAACTTTAAAAAAGGATCTTAAAAGTGAAAACTAGATTTTTTCGTTAGCAGAAATGACCACTTAATCAGTTGTAATTTAGCCGATACTATTTTTTTTCACTTAATACATGTGGCATTAGTAAGCTGAGTGTTAAAACATTTGTGCATAAAAGTTTTAAAACATTAGTGTTCATGGTTGTTTAATAAATTATGATAATGTTAGTATGGAAAATGCAAATTCTTTAAAACGCCTATTTCATAAGTAAACCCCTAATATATGTTTCGAATATATTATTTTTTATAGTCGTGTCTATTCTGATTATCTATAAGTTTGTGGGTTAGCAAATGTGATCACGTTCGCTCATATTTCTTTACAATGTATGATCGGCAATGTCGTTGGGTGTGCGAACCGATATTGTTTCTTAAATAGGAAACTTGTCAATTATCTACGATCATTTAAGGCTTTACATGAGTCGAACATGCGTAATGATGCTGAAGAAAGCTATAAATATGGGTATTTAAAAAGAGGGTGTTTTAATGCCTAAATAGTGAAAAACGCTATAATAGTTGTTGGTTTTTAAGACTTTATAGGTAATTTGTTAAAAAGTAGATAAGGAATAGTAAAAATGTTACATAACTGAATTATTGATAGCTTTATGATAATGGTGAAGGAATTGTTATTCATCTCACCTTTTTAAGACCTACGAGTTTATAGAAGCGCATAGCCCTTGTCATGTTAAGATATTCGTATTTTTTTACTACCGGAATTGTCAGGAATACTGAAGTTACATTGTTGATCGAACATATTTACTAGGGCATAAAACAAATGCCCTGATACGGCAGAATGCCGATACGCAACTATCGCTAGGATCGGTCATAGGATGGGTGAGCAAAAGTTTGTTATCTTGAGCTCCTCCGTGTTTTATGGAGTAGGTACTCGTACGTGAAATCCTCTTTTTTCCTAAAATAAAAAAAAAGATAAAGAATGGGCAGTGGGAAACATCGGAAACAATTGTTTACATTATTATAAGTAATAGGGAATATGCATAAGTCACCGATTTTGATGAATTTGAGCTTGATCGCTTCGGACACTTATAAAAACATGATGGAACGGATTTTTTATTTTTTAAATTATTTTAGTTTTATCACACGATGAAATCAGGGGAAAAAAACGTTTTTTTTTTCATTTTCGGATATAATGCACTTTACAGTCAAATAGAATATCGAATAAGAAATAATATTTTCGCAAAATTTAGGGAGATAATTGAAGATTATTGGCTAACTCCATATTAAACGCGCCTGAAACACACCTCAAACGTGTTGTATAGTGTTGTATAGAGCGTTTTCGGCGGGTTATCACAAGAAAAAAAACGCAATAGAAAAGTTTTAATATTACAGTTGATTTTCTCACGCATTATACTTTTGATTTTGATTTAAAAAGTAGGTAGTAAGTCAGTAGGTACGTCAAGATAAAGAATGGGCATCGTGTTTTTGTTTTTCTTAGAAATGACGTTGACATTTATTTCATTGCTATAAAGTTGAACGTTTAGAACCAAACTACTTTTTGTTAAGGCGGTTGTATGACCGAAAGTGGCGCCCTCAGAGGTTTTTATTTAATAAGTTATTAATAGAAAATGATTTTAATAATGTTTATCGTGGAGATTTTAGGGCCCATGGTCTAGTATTTTTAGAAGGTATCACTACATGCCCTCGTAGTCATTCGTAGAAGTAGATAGCAAATGTGTCAAAAACAGCCACTTTTAGCAGTTTTTCTATCTACTTCTAGCAGTGACTACGAGGGAATGTAACGATACCGTCTAAAAATACTAGACTGTGGGCCCTAATTAAAACCCCTAAAGGCCCTAAAATCTCCACGATAAACATTTTTTAAATTGTGTAATACAATTATAATATTAAATATAATTTACGGCGCCACTTTCGCTCAGGGTACCACCTTAAGGCACGTTCCAAAAGCCACCACCACCGAGTTAATTTTAGTCATATTAGTGTTCGAACAAATTAACTGTATATATATATTGAAACGACTCTATTGGTCTCTATTGGTCGTCTTCGTCAGTCGTTCCTGTTATGGGACAGTAAACAGATGCTAACGGTCTCCGGATGGAAAGATGCAATCTTTCTTTCCCCCATATAGTAAAGTTTTCATGAATGTTCATGATGGGCTGCATTAATAGCCACAATAAAATCATGGTACGGTTTCCTACTTCTGTGGGGTAAAAGTAAACCAGTAACTTGTAAAACAGGAAGATTGTCCAAAGATGTATTGATTTCAAGCAAATTATGTTGCATTTATAAAGCCAACCCTAATATTAAGGTCAAGAATCTAGAGTTTTTATTAATTTCAGCGTTTTGTTAGAAAAGCCTTGTGTTCACTACGCAACACAACACCTTTATGTGATGTTGCACAACAATTTTTAGCAAGTTAGACAAGAAAGCGTTATGTTGCGTATCACGACGCCAAACAAGTGCAAATCCTGTTTAAAATAAATGTTCATGAATTGTTCATAATTTGTACGCCAGAAAAAAAATTGTACGTTACGTATTTTAGTCTATGCAAAGGGTCGTTGTGGTACTGCCAGGGAGAATGCTCTGCCGCAGTACCACTCGTTATTCTCACGAAACAGACACAGTTTGCATGTTTTTTTGGCTGAAAAAAATGTACATTAATTGTTCGTTCTAGTATCATACAAGAAAATGGCCAAGTGCGAGTCAAATTCGAGCTACAGGGTATTAACAATCTCTTATATAAAAATGAAGGGGTGACTGACGGACTGTTTTCCAGCCCAAACCATTGAACCTAGAGACTTGAAATTTGGTATATAGATACTTTAAACAGTGTGAACACCCACTAAGAAGCGATTTTAGGAAATTCCACCCCTAAAGGTTTGAAATGGGGGTACAAAGTTTGTATGGAAAAAAATTATTAAATAGACATTTCAACTTGAAACTACGTAGGAGTACTTCTAAAAACAAAGAAGCAAACACATGTTTTGTGGTTTTCCGAAACTCAACCCTTTAGGGGGTAAATGGGGTAAAAAAGGCCAACATCGATATGGGTGTCGTTATCAAGGTTTTATGGGATGTTGATTGCAAAAATGGCATTATTTTTTAAGTGGTAGACATTATATAACTCCTAAAGGAGTCAAATGGGGTTCAAACTTTGTTTGGAAAAATATAAAATAGACATTACGACTTGAAACTTCATAGGAGAACTTCTATAAACAAATGATCAAACATGTATTTCGTAAATTTATCAAAATCAACCCCTTATCGTGAACAAACAATGAGACAACTGTTTTATGTTGAGATTAGTTTATTACTTTAATGCTTAGGTTAGGTTTTAATGCTGCGGGTAATCTATATGGTTTAGAATAAATGGGTTTCGTGTATTTTTTTAATGTAATTGATTGTGTTCCGATAGTTGTCGTAGTTAGTTTGTCACCTTCTAAATGAAATATATCTGAATATTTTGAACATATTTGTTCTATTGATTGTTTTTCTTCCGTATTTAAATGGTTTAAATTTATTTGTTGTAAGATTGTTTCAGTTCTACGTGACTTATTATCTGTGTTACTAAAGTTACATGCGATATAGTCATCTAAAAGTACTAAATCGGGTTTAAAATTTGATAAAGTATGTTGGTTTTCACTCGTGTTTAGTAACTTAATTGGAATTTTTCCATTTACGATTTTAACTATAGAACTAGCTACAAATAAATCCGGTTTCAATTCCGCAGAAAATAATACATAATCTTTTTCTTCCTTATAATTTGAAACGTTCACGTGTGCAAAAAAAATATGTTCACATCGTGGTTCAATTGTGAATTCATTTACGCGAGTCTCGGAAAACGTCATGGGCTTCGCTTGTGATTGTGAGCGAATTGCCTGAATCGTGTCATTGTTTACATTGTGATTAGGATGCTTAAGCTTTATTTTAAAACTCAATTGTTTGTAGCACAGAGTAATGTAATTTCTAGAGACATTTATTGAAGAAATGTAATTTGAGATAAAATCGGTTCCGAGTATTCCATCGATGTTTATCGGCAAACTATTAACGATTTGGAACTCCTGTTTTAAATATATTCTAGAATTGGGTATATATAAATTTAGATACAGGCTACCTAAAGTTTCTATATTTCCTCCTATGCCCTTAACATTTGTTGTATTAAGGGAATTGTGTTGTTGATGTTGAATTGACCCTTTTCTTATGAGACATAGGTTTGCACCTGTGTCTACTAAAAATCTTTTGATGCGATTACGTACAAACAACTTTATAATATAATTGGATTCAGAACTGCATATATAATGCTGTTTATTCCGTTGCAGGACGAAAACATTCTGATTTCTGAATTGGTCGTTTTGAGCTGTTACATGGGCGTGTTTGTTTTTGAGATGGTTTTGACTATGTCCACTTCGTGCTTGATAATAGTTTCCTCTGTATGTTTTTCTAAAATTTATATTTTTATTATTGTTTCTATAAAAATTACTGTGTGTTTGTTGCGAAGTGTTTGGAAAGTGTGGTGCAAAGTTGTTATTCGAGTTATAATAATAATTTCTTGGAGATTGGTTAAAATATCCGCCAAACTGTCTAAACTGTCCTCTACGTGAAATGGTATCTCCTCTTGAAAACCTATATTGTGGTCTAGGCTGTCTATGTGTAAACTCACCTTTGAAATTTTGTAGAGCAGTCAGCGATTGTTGCTTTCGGGACGATTCTTCGATGTCCTCCTCGACTGCTGCACTAATAGCATCTCTCAAGGAACTGTAATTCCTTGCTGAAATAATAGTGCTTATACGCCTATTTTTCAGACCATTAATAAATTGGCGAATTGCAATCTTTTCGTTAATGGGTTTTAAAATAACATTCGCGTCATTATCTCCGTCACTTTGTGTAATTGTTAATTCGGAAAATAAAGTCTCTAACCTATTACCGAACTGTGTTATTGTTGAATCGCTTTGTGTAGATGATGTCAATTGAGTCATTAACGACGTGTGAGATTTTTTAATAATTAAGTATTTTTTTATATCAGAAATAAGATCACTGAAATATTTGTATTTATTATGGAGTTTTAATTTTGAGTTTTGGTCAAGTCTAGTTTTAATTATAAAATTAATTAGTATTTGTTCGTCTTTATCATCAATGCACGAACGGTATAGTTCTGATGAATTAACTAGTTTGTCGATTGTAGTTTGTTTTCCATCTAATTCCGGTATTATGGAAGTCGCGGTTTTTATATCAAATCTATCCATTGTATCCATATTTAGTTTTTTTTTTAAGTGAAATTAATTTATTTTTTCACTGATTAAATAAGATTCTGATAAAAATCAGTTTTTTTTTAAATTATTCCTAATTATTATATTAATATTATCGCTTCTTCATATTTTAAATCCGTGTTTATTTCACTTTAAGCGATTTCAATTCTATTTATTGGAGACAAAAAAATCCATATATCGTCTCATTTTACAAAACTTATTATTATTACAATATCATAAAATCATTGTCATAATATGTGCGCGTAGCACGACTGCGTCAAAATGACAAAATATTGATTAATCAATATCGAGAGAATACTTAAACATTATTACGCAATACATTATTACAAGATAAAAAAATAAAAATTACTTAACTTTAACACACTGAAAAAAAAATTAAATCACTTCATCACTTAAATTTTGTCTTTCAACGATGAAGTCACAGGATTTACTCACGCAGGTACCCGATACTTTATTGTATTCAAAATGGTCACTTTGATGAGTCTTCGCTTCCAGGACACGAACGTCTCCCGGCCGCATGCATTTAAATCCTCGAATAATGAAGTTTTGGGCATTGGGCTCTCTCGTTACTTCTTTTGTCTTCATAATTTATAATTCAATTCACGTAAATCACGTAGTCATCGTATTAGAGACTTTAATGGTTTTAACTTTTCTTTTTTTTTTACGTTATTTCACTTTCAAACGTAATTAAAAATGTCTTTATTAATTTATTATTGTGGTGGCTCACATCGCAGCCATAGCGGCCGCGGCGCAGCGCGCCGAGCGCTTGCGCAACGCACGCGATCACATTGTTGTCTTGGCCGGCAGGGTCGCCATATCGTGAACAAACAATGAGACAACTGTTTTATGTTGAGATTAGTTTATTACTGAATCAATACATCGGTGCACGCTCTATATATATATACGACACCCTTCAGGGGTAAATAGGGTAAAATGCCCAAACTCGATATGGATGTCGTAATTGAGGTTTTATGGGATGTTGATTGCCATTGTATTTATGGCATTTATTTTTAAGTCCAATAGTGGCTATGTTTCAACCCCTTAAGGGGTAAAATGGGTTTCATGTTTTGTATGAAAAATAATATTAAATAGACATTTCGACGTTAAACTTCGTAGGAGTACTTTAAAAAACTAACAATTTTAAAAAGCAAACACGTATTTTGTGATTTTCTGATAATTAACTCCTTAGGGGTAAATAAACCCATTGAATAGAATAGAATATTATTTATTTGCATTTGATAAGGGTACACTGGAGGTCTTTAAAATATCAGCCTGGGGTTACCCCTGAAGTGGATGTTTTTGATAAATTTACGAAATACATGTTTGATCATTTGTTTATAGAAGTACTCCTATGAAGTTTCAAGTCGTAATGTCTATTTTATATTTTTCCATACAAGTTTGAACCCCATTTGACCCCTTTAGGAGTTGAATAATGTCTAGCACTTAAAAATTTAATGCCATTTTCGCAATCAACATCCCATAAAACCTCGATAACGACACCCATATCGATGTTGGCCTTTTTTACTCCATTTACCCCCTAAAGGGTTGAGTTTCGAAAAACCACGAAACACGTGTTTGCTTATTTGTTTTTAGAAGTACTCCTACGTAGTTTCAAGTTGAAATGTCTATTTCATATTTTTTTCCATACAAACTTTGTACCCCCATTTCAACCCTTTAAATAGAAATAGAAATAGAAAAATGTTTATTCAGCAAAACAGTTACAAAAAAATATAAAATTAACATCGAATTTACACATTTTTTGCTGAAATGGTAACATCTCAGCTTGTGCCGCTGCCTGAAACAGTGGCGCTGGTTTTCAGATGCAACCGTGGTGATGACAATAATTATACAATTATTTTCTTATAGTCAAAACTACATATTAATTATTATTAAAAACATCTAGGTATGCACTATGATACTACATTATTACTTTCATTATTGATCAGTTTACAAATAATTACTCTGTTAGTTTAGTTTAAATAAGTACAAAGACTAATTAGGTATAGATCCAGTCACAAAATACATAATTAAACCATTTACGTATACAGTGATGCAACATTACTAATGATTTGACACTTTCATAATCGATCAGTTTACAAATAATTCTTTTGATAGTATAAGTAGGTATAGCATAAATGAGCATAAAGAGAAAACTAATTATAGACCCAGTCACTTACACTGCCTAGTTGAATGTTTAAAAAGTATGTTTTGATTTTACGTTTAAAACTGTAGACAGATGTGAGAGCACAGAGGGGTGGAGGGATATTATTCCAAATCTTTGTGGCAGTGTATTTAAAGCAGCCCTTGAAAGCAGCAGTGTTATGATAAGGCACAGCAAGTCGAGATGAACGAGCGCTAGAGTACCAAGAAAGTTTGTCATGAAGATATGGAGGTTTGCCACTTTTAATGACACCAAATAAAAGAGTAGCAAAGTGAATATGTCTTCTAGATTCCATGTTGAATATTTGAGCACTATTTAGGAAAGGTGAAACGTGACTTCTTGGTGGTATGTTAAAACAGAACCTGGCACATGCATTTTGTACCCGTTGTATTAATGATTTACTTTTAGATAATAACCTAGGACCATAAACAGTGTCAACGTAATCAAATTTTGAAAGAATCAATGAGTCAACAAGTCTAATGCGCAACTCCGTACTTAGAAAATTTCGGACTCTATAAAGCACTTTCAGACGATAAAAACAATTTCGTGCTAGCTCTCGAATATACGTCTCAAATCTCAAATCAGAGTCTATAACTAAACCCAAATTACGTGCCTCCTTCACCATTTGTATGTTTTCGTTATATAGTTTAATCGTTGGATTCAGAGTCTCCATCTTCATGACTTGACGTTTCGAACCTAGAACTAAAAATTTTGATTTACTGGGATTTAGTACAAGACCATTATTGTTAGACCAGTTAGAAATTCTCATTAAATCTTCATTGACCTTATCAACTGCTACATCGACGTTTTGAGGATAACAAGATGTGTAAATCTGCAAATCATCGGCATATAAATGAAATTTACAGTTTAATATACAACGCTCGATGTCAGCACTATAAATTATGAACAAGAGGGGGCCCAGGATAGATCCTTGAGGCACACCTCGTGAAACTGGTAATTGAGTAGAATATGTCGCTGAGCCATCACTATTACGCAATTTAACGTACTGAGAGCGGTCGGTTAAGTAACTGTGAAACCACTTTACCGTAGGAACATCAAACCCGTAATATATCAACTTGGAGATCAGCAAAGGAATATTTAAAGTGTCAAATGCACGAGAAAAATCTAGGAGAACCAGAAGAGTACCCATTCCGGCATCTTGTGCTTCCAGAATATTTGAAGTCACATCTAGCAGCGCTGATTCAGTACTCCGGTTTTTACGAAAACCTGATTGGGCCTGAGGAAGGATGTTATTTCTCTCAAGGTGTTCAATGAGTTGGTAATACACAACTTTTTCCATAATCTTGGATAGACAAGGCAGGATACTAATAGGTCTAAGATCCTTATAAGTGGAAGGTTGTGGTGTTTTAGGAAGAGGCTGCACAATAGCTGTTTTCCAAAGTTGAGGGAAAGAACATGAAACAATCGATCTATTAATTATAGACGTTATTGCATGTAAGGACTCAGGTAGAGATAATAAGAGCATATCTAAAGAAATTAAGTCTTCACCTTGTGCATTCGATTTGAGAGAGTTAATCATCTTTAGCACGAATTCTTGATTAACACATTTTAAATGGAAAGTAGAATCGTTAAATCTGTGATCCTCAAAGTATTTTAAAACAGATAGATCCACACTATTACGTCCTGGTAATTCGAGAAAATGATTATTAATATTTTCGGCATTGCAAAGATGAGAAGGGAGATCATGTTCAGTCTTAGGTGGAAGGACATCCTTTTTTAAATTTTTCCACAACTTTTTTGGCTCTTTCGTGTACCGGTTGATGTGATGATTAAAATAAGCTCCCTTTTCAAGATAAAACGTCTTATGTACCTGGTTTTTTAACTGCTTATAGTATTCCTTGTGTACGTCACTTTTGGTTTGGAGATAATTCATGTGGGCTACATTTCTCAGTTCCATCATGAATTTCATATTGTCTGTTACCCACGGAAGTGACTGACGTTTTATCAAAACTGTTTTTACAGGGGCGTGCTTATCCAATAGGTTAAGAATGTATCGATTAAATAATGCTACCATATCATCTACGCTACACAATCTAGATACGTTATGCCATGGAATAGATTTCAGGTCTAATTCAAATTCACAAGGATTTATATCTTTCAATGGCCTAAAACTTACTAATTTAGGAGGGATTTTCGGTTTCCTAAGACTGAATTCAGTCACAACTAATGCATGTTTCGTTAACTTGGTACTTAAAACTTCAACTGTAACAGATTTCACCGGAGCATCTGTGCAAACAACATCTATAAGCGTTTCACTATTCTCAGTAAAGTGGGTCGGCGAATCTACAACCTGTTTCAAATTTAACATGTTACTGAAATCATGGAATTTCAAAGAAAAAGAGCTTTGTGAAGAAAAGAGGTCAATATTAAAGTCTCCCAATAGGGTTATATTGTCACAATGTCCTAGGGCGTTTACTGAGTCAGTAAGGGCATTAAGAAATATGTCTACATTTAACCAAGGAGGACGATAAGCTGTGCCTATTATCATTTTAACACTGTTAACTGTACATTTTATCCACATTTGTTCAACATGTGATTGTGAACACACAGGATGCTCGCAAATCTGAAATTTTATACCTTTTCTAACATAAAATGCAACCCCTCCACCACGACCTCCGCGCACTGTCGAGGGCCGGGGCGCACTCCGCAGCGTATAACCTGATATAGATGGCGCCTTACCTACTTCATTAGGCCGAAGCCATGTTTCATTAATTGCAAAGATATCTAATGCATGTCTGTTTACTGCCATAATAAGCTCTTCATGATTATTGCCCAAAGAGCCAGGATTATATAAGCCAACTTTTAACAATTTGTTAGGCTTCATCGTATCAAAAAAATTGTTAGAAGGTCAATAAAAAATATTAAAAGGAATGAATGGGCAATAACTTTAACTGTGACTGTACTAAAGACATAATATAATCTGTATGAAAATCGCCTTAGTAAATGACATACTATTGTTATGTTGAGCTTATAAAAGCAAAATAATGAGATCAAAACATGACAACTATAACTATCATAAAAAGGTATATACCTATAGACTAATAAAGGAATATTAAATATTCGTACTGAACCCCAAAAAAATATATTTTGACATAGACAAACACGGTAGAAAGTTTTAGTGTATGAAACAGCTTTTACTATGGCTGTATTAAAGACACATAATCTGTATGAAGTTCGCCTTAGTACATAACATGCAATTAAAACGTTGAGCTTATAAAAACCGTATGATGAGATCAAAACATGACAACTATTGTCATAACAAAAAGGCACATGTATTATATAGACTAATAAATCAATATTAAATATTCGTACTGATCCCCAAAAACTATTATTTTGACATAGACAAACACAGTAGCAAATTTTAGAATATAAGAGAGCAAATTGAGACATTAGAAAAACTATGAGTTGCAGATTAATACTATTGTCTGACTCTTTGTTATCGTTAGTATACACAAAATTGTACTGAACCAATGTAAAAACAATGTTTGAAAAAAACAAAAAATGCACAATATAACATCTTGCTAAAGAAAAAACATGATCAGAAATATACTGAAATACACCACTTTCTGATATAATAGATACAAATGGAAATTTGTTTATAGTCCTATAATAGTAAGAAGCCACAAGAAAATTGAACATAACCTTCTTAACATTTAAGTTGAAAAATAAAACAGACTTATTAAGGAATACATAATCTGGAATAAAATATTGCAATCCTATTACGATACTTTTCCTTGTGATAAAGTGAACTTGCTTCATCATAAACAAACAAAGGATGAAAAAACTCAAAAAGACAACTGATATTAAAATCAAAGATAAAACACATTTAACTTTATCTAAAAAAACAACACATATTTTTAACATAAGCCCATCTTGGCTAGATTGAGTTTGCTGCATATTACATGCTTGACAACAATAGTCACACATATTAAACAAAAGCCAATCTTGGCTAGAATGAGTTTGCTGCATATTACACGCTTTACAACAATAATCATATATTTTAAACAAAAGCCCATTTTGGCCAGACTGAGTTTGCTGCATATTACACGCTTCACAATAATAATCACACATATCAAACAAAAGCCCATCGTGGCTAAACTGAGTTTGGTGGATATTATGCGTTTTACAACAACAAATACTATTTAAAACTCCAAGTATGGCAACAATAAAAACTAACCTAATGGTTGACCAAAAATTTTCTCAATGTCCACATCGGACCGCAACCAGTGGCGAGGACTACCCTGCTCCTTGCGAGCGAAGATCTTGCCTTCTCGAGTCCATACATACTTCCAGTTGCTACGCATTGATTCCGCACGAGCCTTTTGGAAGATTAGACGGTTGGGACGAGTAAGTCGTTCATTGAGGTATAAGCGACGTTCGGGTAAAGGTAGGTCCAGTCCAGCAGTAGTGATGTTGCGCCGCACTCGGGCCGCAGCAAGCAACTCCTCACGCAATGAACGCCGCACTAAACGCACCACCAGGGGGCGAGGTCGAGATGATCCTTCAGATGAAAAAGAGCGCCACACAGCACCCGCACGTTCAACACTGACAATGTCTCGCTCCTCCATGGTGACACCTAGCTTGACCGCTGTTGCAAGTATGATATGTGTGAGGTTTTCGTTTTTTTCTTCCGGCACTCCTGACAACTCAATGTCATTATACAACAGAGCTTGATCACGATCATTTAACTGCAATTTCAGGTCCGCGACAGCTTTCTCAAGAACAGTGGTGTTGTTAGCAGTGGTCACAGGTTCACTTAATTTGTTTTCTACGACCTGCACCCTCAAAAGAAGGTCATCAATACGCTCATTACATGCACCGATAGCAGAGGTAAGACTGCAAATGGAGTTTCTAAATTCTTGCATCTCCAGGCGTGCTGCCTTGGATTCTTCACGCATCAAACGTAACTCGGCAATAAGTTCAGAAGACATGGACGCCACAGTATCATTAGAAGAGGCAGTGGAAGGTGGTTGTTTAGCACTACGATTTCTTAGAGTGACACCAGAATCACCGCAGCCATCAAAACTGGCATTCTTTACACATTTGTCACATTTCCAGTTATTTTTATGTTCCTCTCTCATCGTGTTATGGAAACGTTTATCACTTACGTTTGCACATTGTAAATCATAGAATGTGTTGCAAATGCAACATTTCAAGTACTCACGGGATTTGATATCTTTCAAACATTTGTGACAGGATATTATGTTCTTACTATGGGCTGACGGCGTCATCACGAATTCAGTATTAAGTTGTGTGTGTTAACTTTGCACTGATATTAGTTATTAACTGTATTACTTATTTAAAAACTGGTAGAAAACAGGGTAAAGTAGTGGATGAAAAACTGCTTTGGCTTTGTAATTTTCTATTTAAATACGGAGCTATGACTATAAGAACAGTAACTTTAGGGGTTAAATTTCCAAAAATCGCTTCTTAATGGGTGTTTACACTGTTTAAAGTATCTATGTACTAAATTTCAAGTCTCTAGGTTCAATGGTTTGGGCTGGGCAATAGTCTGTCAGTCACCCCTTCATTTTTATATAAGAGATTGTAAATGCCCTGTAGCTCGAATTTGACTCGCACTTGGCCATTTTCTTGTTTTCAGTCAAAAAAACATGCAAACTGTGTCTTTTTCGTGAGAATAACTCTGTACTGCGGCAGAGCATACTCCCTGGCAGTACCACAACGACCCTTTGTTTAGACTAAAATGCGTAACGTACAATTTTTTTAATGGCGTACAAATTACGAACAATTCATGAACATTTATTTTAAACAGGATTTGCACTTGTTTGGCGCCGTGGTACTGCGACGGAGTATAACACGATTGATGAGGTCTGTAATAAATAATAATAATGATTAATAAATTTTGCAATTATAATAGTAACTGTCATATATCTTAAATATTTAAAATTATTAGGTAGGTACAATCGTTTCGATGTATGATGTGACTGCCTATAATTGATAAGACACTAAAATTATATATCTCATGTACTAGTTATAATATTTTTTGTATGAGTGTACCTACTTATTGTTGGTTGTCCTAATAAATAAAATAAAATCAACGATAACAGTTCTTCACGAACTAAAATATCTTAACGTTTTTGGAATTAATGATTTAACTTCAAAAGATTCATAATAATCTATTACCGTTGATTTTTACTTGGCATTTTATCGGAATCAATAGAGATGAGATTTATTTTAAATCATAGAGCGTACTGCCCGAACACAATAATAATGATTATTAATTTTCAAGTCGCCATCAAAAGCTCATCAAACGCCTCTGCCTATGACCGCTGGCGTCGGGTAAGTGTGGCGCTGCGGCCGGCGTAACACCGTAAACATGTAACAATAAATTATGGTAAAATTATGGTGAACAATAAAGTATTAATTCATTCATTCATTCATTCAATTTGCGAGCGTTTACCGCTCTCTGCCCGCTAGTATACGCGCCCGCCCTCAGGGTTTAAGACGCGACCAGAGTGGATGAGCGGTGTGTAGGGCGGGTGCGGGCGCGGATGGCGGGAGCCATACGTGGCCGAGTTGAAATTTACCAGACATTGTAGAATATCCATATTCAGAGAGACTCTTGGAAGAAAGAAACAAATGACGGAACCTTTGGATAATATCAGAGCAGGGCGCAAGTAGTTTGGCATATTGGTAGTCAACACTAACGCCCAAAACCTATTCATTCATTTTATAAATATCATACAGGTCACTGATAAATTGATATAAACAGGAAGAAGCAAATAAAACGTCAAGTTAAGATTCACACGCCGGCAGATGCGAGGCGCAATATATGCCTTGCCAGCGGATGCCTCGAGGCGTCAGATTTTACGCGCACACGCATATTGTTTACATCGATAAAACTATGGTTATAAATATCTCCAATAACTGAACCAAGACTTACAGCAATGTGATTGGCTGGCCGTTTCTCATTGTCCCTCACTATGTCCCCCAGTGAGAGATATCGGAAAAAAGTTTGTTTTCCCATACATTTCTTCCCGATATCCCCCCAGTGGGGGACAACGGGTATAGACCGTCCATACTTTATTTCCCGATATTTTTCAGTGAGGGACAACGGGAATTGGCCTATTGGCTAATACTAGTACTATATTATTATGACACTTGGTAGAATTACCTACGTCAAAGCATTCAAATTGCTAACTAAAGGATGGCAGCTTTTATGTGAGGGACCTATACTCAAACAAGACTTCATATGATTTCAATAACATAAATATTGCTAAAATTACAGAAAAAATCAGGCTTTGTTCTTTGTGAACTGTGAATAGAAATTATATTGGAGTTAGATTTACCGTGGATAAGTCGTATGAAACCCTCGCTCCCGGTTATAGTTCAACCGTTGAATTATTGCAAATTTTTTATTACTTACCTGTCTATAAGAGTTGAACTACTGCAATTAAATGGTTCCAATTTAGGTACCTACCAAAACTTGGGATGTTAAATGTAAACGAATTGGGCCCCTATTTTTGAATCGCTCGTCTGGCGTCGAGCGCTCTTTTCTACTGATTTTCGTTCGACATTCGACTCAAATGTATGGAGATCGAGTCGAATGTCGAACGAAAATCAGTAGAAAAAAGCGCTCGACGCCAGACGAGCGATTCAAAAATAGGGGCCCTGGTTCGTATAGGATGCGACGTATTAACAGCTGTTTTGTCATAAAATAAAAAACCGGTCAAGAGCGAGTCAGACTCGCGCACCGAGGGTTTCCGTACCATCATACATAACAGACCATACAACTGTGCATCATAATAAATACACTGCAGAGCTGTAGAATAATAAAATTATTATTGCAGTAACTGTAGAATAATAAAATTATTAACAATAACTGTGCATCATAATAAATACACTGCAGAGCTGTAGAATAATAAAATTATTATTGCAGTATGAGGTCAGCACCATCTCTTGGCCGATAGTGGAACTATTTTTTTTCTTAGGCCAGCGCCATCTCTTGACCGATAGTAGAACTAAATAAATTTTTCTTAGGTCAGGGCCATCTGTTGACTGGTAGAGGAACTAAATAATTTTTTTGTTTGTTTTTTGAATTTCTAAAAAAGTGTGTTATATTGAGACATCGTTTTATTTTTCCTGTAATCTTTACATAAACTACTAAAATTGCCAGAATTGCCAGAACATAATAACTTTCAAATCAAAAGTCAAAGCTCACTTTCTATCACAATTGTCTCATTCATGATTCACGAGATAGTTAATACAACCAGTTTTATATATTTATATTACATAGGTATATATTATTTTATGTATATGTATTATGTTATGTATGTATGTATGTATTTATTCATATTTATTTAATTATGTTAAGTTTATACCTACTATAAAGTTTATTTATAAGTATATGTATGTGTATAAAATGATCTAGATTAAGTTTTATTTAGGATTTCACTTATCTCCTCTTACTATGCACTTTCTATTACCTGCTTACTTAAAAATCTCAAACAATGCTGGGTTGGCTGGAAGAGATCTCTTTTAGAGATAAGCCCACCTTTGTAAACAACTTTTATATTTACCTGTGTAATTATGTTACAAGTGCAATAAAGAATATATATATATATAAAATTATTTCAGATTTTTCTCTTTGCAAACTTCGGAGATAAGGGGGGGGAACGGTATTTTTTTTTACCTTTTTCATCATAAGTCGAAAACTATGCGGCCTAAAAAAAGAAAAAAATGTTTTAAATGTGCAAACAGCGCGTTTTCATATGATACCCCACATGCCCTAGTCGCTCCACTTAATTGCAAAATAGTTGGACAAACGTCATCTTAAACTAGGTATTCCAAATTTCAAGTTGATACTATATTAGTAGTTCTCGAGATATCCAGCTGTGACAGACAGACAGACAACAGACTTAGTCACACCATAAGGGTTCTTTTTTACTATTTTGGTACGGAACCCTAAAAATGATAACTCAGTAAGAAATGCCAATGTTAGTCACATTAACATTTGCTTGCGGGATTCAATAACTATCGACAATGATAGCAGACAACGCACCGGTCTAAAAGCACAACGTAATTACGCCTGAGGTGTACGCATTTTAATGCGTACACTATTGATGATTTATGTAACATACCTCGTATTTGTTGATTTAAACGACAATTTCGAGATATCTCCCCCACCGTAATGGAATTTTAAGCATGGTATAAAGATTATAGCGATGATAGTAAAAACTGATAAAATTGACATATTTAAAAAAAAAACCGGCCAAGTGCGTGTCGGTCCACGCGCCGTAGGGTTCCGTAGTTACCTTATATACCATACCATATTTAATACCACTATCATTTTTCGTCTGTAAAAATAACTTTGTTTTTCACAGTGTTGGTTATGAATGAGAAAGTTATATTTGGGGTTTTGGAAAATATGATTTATCTCGAAAACTAATTACTATATTATCTCGTTCAAACCAATTTTCAGTGAAAGTTTTTATTAAGATCTATAGAATATTTTTTTTTTAGATTTTTCACTCACCTATTTCAAAAGTTAGAGGGGAGGGGGGGGGGGACACACATTCTACCACTTTGGCAGTGTTTATCTTTCAAACGGTTGACTTTGAGAAAAAATTGTCTTAGCATTTTTGAAGACCTATTAATAGACACCCCTGCACATATTGGTATAAAGAAAATTTTGTTTTTCAGTTTCAGTTCCATGTATGGGGAGCCCCCCCTTAATCTTTTTATTTTTTATTTTTGTGTTAAAATCGTTAAGCGGTTAACAGAATACATCTACCTACTAAGTTACAACTGTGTAATCCTAATACTTTTGGAATAAAATGGCTGTGACATACGGACGGATAGACAGACAGACAGACAGACATGACGAATCTATAAGGGTTCCATTTTTTGCCATTTTGGCTACGGAACCCTAAAAAATGCATGTATTAACAATAGTGAATACAAAATGTCTGGAAAAGCAGGATTATAATGGTCATCGAATAGTAAAATAAACATGCAACCAATTTCATCTGCTTATTCAATTTATTTTACAAGATAAAGAGCGCATAACTTTGTTTCGAGATAGATCAGCTTGTCTGAATAGCCCAACTGCCCTTTAGAATGCAACTATAAACTAAGTTGGCGAGCTACTATCTACTTAAGTTCGAAACATTTCAACTAGCAATTCTAAGTAAATGTCGCATATATTGTCAATCAATACCAAACCAAGATATAAAAGTATATTATTTAATAGATATCATTTAGCTTTCTCTCTATTGTGTATAAGTTACAAAGATATATTAACAATGCCCTAGTTATTAATTAGGTATGTATTTATTAGTAAGAAATTAGTCTGGAACTATTGAACTGATTCTAAAAACATTTTAGCAATACAAAGTTAGGAAAGTACTAAGTCTCGTACCAATATTTTTAGGTTTTGAAGACTATAGTGATTAATTGGAGTTAGTGTTCTCGTTAAATACAGCTCAATGCAAGAGAATACTGTTTAGTTTTATTTTTATTTCCAGATAACTTTTTTATATCAGATAAAATATAACTCTAATATTTTACCAAGAAGGGAACAGTTATTTAGAGGCATCAAACACTAATATAAGATATCTTTAATTATTAATTCCGTTCCATTTTACTATCTTAGTTTTTATATCAACCATTCTATCTGATTATACGTCAGTCAGACGTCTAGGGAACCTACTTCTAACATTAATTACACTGTGTTAGGACTTTAAATAGAGACTTCAAAGTTTTTCGTAACATCTACTAGGTCATCTTTGGCATAAAAAAGAATAGTTTAAACTTTAAACGGTACCTCGTTTAAGCGGCACGTGTAAGCTCAATTAGGTGTCAAATACACTTAATATACTTGATATATCCATCAGCCATTTTTGTGATGTCCCTACTGCTGGGGCACAGGCCTTCCTTATGGGTGGTAAGGAGGACGGGCCATAACCCACCACGCGGGCCCAATCGTGCCTTCCGAAGCACGGAGGAGCTCGAGATAATACATTTTAGGTCACCCATCCCACATCCGCAATTGCTGGGCCAGGCGCTAAACCACTGCGCCACCAAGCTCCACAAACTTGATATGCTCGAGTTAAAAAAAGATGAGAAAGTTCTGCTCGAATGAATAAACTATGAAATTTATTCTGATGCATTAGAACAAAATTTATTTGAAAAAAAGAAAATAAAAAAAAACATCTATCGCCATCAAATATTATTATACAGAAACAGATTTTAATGGCGACATCAATAACCATTGTTATAAAGACACTCAATACAAAATTTGAATTCAAAAGTTGTTTGTTTGTTAAGTGGGTTCAAAAGTCTTTCAAAGTTCAAACTACTTTAGTTATTTTCATAGTTTAATGTCTTATGGACTGCTATTGTGGGGCTCAGCAGCTAGTTTTGAAAATATTTTTGTACTCCAAAAAAGAGCTGTTCGCGCCATATACAATCTACGGCGGAGAGATACGTTGAGAGAATTGTTCAAAGAAATAAATATTTTAACTTTGGCAGGCCAATATATTTATGAAAATTTAGTTTATGTAAGGAAACACTATGATTCATTTGATAAGAACAGCAACATTCACCAGTTTAATACAAGAAATAAAGATAAACTTGCCGTTCCAAGATTTAGGCTTGCTAAAACGAGAGGTTCATTTATGGGGAAAGGCATAGCCTTTATTAATAAAGTTCCACAACAAGTGATTGATCTTCCTTTGCATGAATTTAAAAACCATGTTAAAAAAACGCTCATGGGTAAATGTTATTATAAAGTTGACGATTATCTTAAAGATCAAAATGCGTGGAAATGATGTAACACATAACTTGCTAATATAAGAACTTTGTTGAAGTAATATAATAAGTCTATGTTGTTGCCAATAATCCTGTCACCCTGTTGTAATTATCTGGTAACGATATATTCAAGTTTGTAAATATCGTTACTTATGGCTGTTACAGCTGATAAGTTTCTTGCGCCCGTTCTTCTTGTCAGCTAAAAAAGTCTGGAACGGTTGGTAGGAAAATATAGACGATTCAAAAGTACTTAATAATTAAGTTTATTTGAATAAAGCTTATTTCACTTTCACTTTCAGTCGGACCGGTTAGGGTTGCCAGATTTAAAAATCAATATTTCTGGACAATATTCTAGGGCCGCGCAGGGCGTGAGACCGTAAGAGGCGGGCGGTGCACGCGTTTAATTTTTAGCTGGACATTTTAGCTAAAACCTGGACACTGGACAACATTGTGAAATAGCTGGAAAATCTAGCCAAATCCAGCCCATCTGGCAACCCTAGGTCCGGTTGCCCGACCCAAGCTGTTAATTATTGGCGTGTAAAATGACGTCATTATCGTCAATCCAGCTGACATATTGTCTGGCTAATCGATACGTTATGCCAGCTATCGATGTTGATACAGTACATGCAGTTCGATAACTGGTACATCGGGCGATCCCTTTGTAGTGCCGCGGTAGGGTGGCCAGGTAACTTATTACCAGTGAGATGTAATAAGTAATTTAGTATAAAAAATATATGAAAAAGATCTTGGTTGGTATTTCAGATATTTAAAAATACCGTGATGATGCGAAAGGCTTTATATCGAAGCTTGCATTAAATTTTTATAGTTAGTATGAAATTTTGCCATGCATCCGGGAAAAACGAAATCACAATACCTAAGTACCGAGTAAGTTGTTTTATTTACGCTTTTACGTGTCCAATCATGCAACAATAAAATCCAAAACTAAAGCAAAAATTTTCTTAACATGATTTCCTATCTGTGTACCTAAAATAATAAAATGAGTAGTCTTTAACCAAGGATTGTTTGCTTCAGAGCTTAAATTGAGCGACAATAAAATATATATTTTTTTATTTAAATAAACAAATTTACATTTTTATCTTAATCTAAATAGTGCAACAAAAACCAGAATGAATGTAGATCACTATACAGACAGTTACAAGTTATTTACAATTATTATTTTCCAAGCATCATTGAAACATAAAAGTATGCGACAAACAAGCTAGGCTGGCGCATGGTGTGCGGAAACAGGACAAAAATGCACACACACGTGCAATTGCTCCATTTCTCTTTACAAAGAAAGACCGATAATTGGTGTTATTTCTAAGGGCAAAGTCATATAAAGTCAAATTCTTCACCTTTTTAATGAATACCATATTTGAAGGGATTGGGTATTTGATCTGAACAATTTAGTTATATGGAGCAGATAGGCTGTCCTGTTGTGGTTAGGCTATCATGTGAGTCCTAATATGGGGGATTTTATTAAGGACTATGGTGATTAGATGAGTATATATTGAAGGCTGGAGCTCATTTTGGGATAAAACTTCGTAAAATAAGGTTATCCTGGGATAACCGTTGAAAGTAAACAGTCTATTTCAGTAATGGAATTTAAATAATTAGTTCTAAGTAACTCTCTCCCTCGTATCTATGGACGAGTAAGTAACGACTTGAGTAAAACTTGCAATTTTCAAACGCTTCTAATATTATATTCACATGCAATTTATAGCATAAATTAATCTTAAATGCCCCAAACCAACGACAACTGCGTTGAAAATTAATTATTATTATTATACCATCAATTGAATGTGAATATAATATTAGAAGCATTGAAAATTGCAAGTTTTACTCAAGTTTCAAAAGGTTTCAAAAGATTGGAATAATTTTACTGCCGCAAGAAAAACTTGTTTTATAAATTATAAGTTTAAAAATATTGATACAATCTTTTATTTTAATAATAAGTATAAAAATTAATTAAATAAATGAAATAATAATTTATTGAACATTGTTACCACATCATTTACAGAGCATTTACTTAGGTTTTATTAGAAAGTACAGTACATAAGCACTTACCTAAGAATGTATGTCGGAACACCTATTAAAGTTTGTCTTTCCTTGAAATAACTTTTTTGTGATCTTAAAGACACAAATTTATTTAAGGCGGTTGTATGACCGAAAGTGGCGCCCTCAGAGGTTTTTATTTAATAGTTATTGATAGAAAAAGATTTTAATAATGTTTATCGTGGAGATTTTAGGGCCCATGGTCTAGTATTTTTAGAAGTTATTACTACATGCCCTCGTAGTCATTTGTAGAAGTAGATAGCAAATGTGTCAGAAACGGCTACTTTTTGCAGTTTTGCTATCTACTTCTAGCAGTGACTACGAGGGAATGTAACGATACCGTTTAAAAATACTAGACTGTGGGCCCTAAAATCTCCACGATAAACATTTTTAAAATTGTGTATTAGAATTATAATTATATAATTTTAAATATAATTCACCGCGGCGCCACTTTCGCTCAGGGTACCACCTTAATAGGTTAACTTATCGCATAATAATTATAATATAACTTCCTTCTTATGAAATAGCTTGATAATTACAACGGATTTCTAACCACTGTTTTGTGTAATAAAAGCTAGACAATTGCACCTGATTCGCCTAGATTTTATTGGCCCGCTCGCATCGCTTGCGGCTGTGCGTTCCGTTAGCCATTTCTCTCTGGCATTAAAATATAAAGATGCTAAGTTAATCGGACGAGGGCCATGTAGCTTCAGGGCATACCTACATAATACGTCATATCGTAACATAGGTCGAACTCAGCTCAGCTGTCATTATACAACGTGTTACAAAAATATGGTAGATAGGAACCATCAAACTGAACAACTTTTACTATGGGACTAACTCTAAAATAACGAAAAAAAACAGCTATTTCATACAAAAATTAATAACGAAGATATCAAACTGAATGAAACAGCTGTTTTTTTTCACGATTTCAGAGTTGGTCCCATTGGTTGGTATTTTTGTTGTATAAATGTTTTTAAGACTGAAAAGATTAAAATCAAAGTTTGTTTTTAGCATTTCGTAAAAGCCAATATTAGGTTTCATGATGAAAATTATAACATAGAGCAGTTTTTAATTAATTTTGGCATTTAAGGTGGTACCCTGAGCGATAGTGGCGCCGCGGGGAATTATATTATTCTAATACACCATTTTAACAATGTTTATCGTGGAGATTTTAGGGCCCACAGTCTAGTATTTTTAGACGATATCGTTACATTCCCTCGTAGTCACTGCTAGAAGTAGATAGCAAAACTGCTAAAAGTGGCCGTTCTTGACACATTTGCTATCTACTTCTACGAATGACTACGAGGGCATGTAGTGATACCTTCTGAAAATACTAGACCATGGGCCCTAAAATCTCCACAATAAACATTATTAAAATAATGTTCTATTAATAACTTATTAAATAAAAACCTCTGAGGGCGCCACTTTCGGTCATACAACCGCCTTAAAGGCCAACAACGACCACTAGCTTAGGACACTACCAAAAATTCTTGATATGCAAATAAACAGCAAGTTGAAAAGACAATAAAATAAACACACGTTTGAAATTGGAATAAAGGCACCGAATGCATTAACAGTACCTACAAGTTTATTTTAATAATTTCCCAAAAATTACTAGAATGAGAACCACCATGGCGCATCATCATTGCACATTGCGGACTCGTACGAACGTTGTTAGCTATAAATACAGCGAGTAGTGCACGCAGAACAATTAAATTATCACAGGGAAGTCCCCGCACGCGACCGCTGAGCCGCTGACTTATAGAGATTACTGCGAGCTATAATAGGCGATGATGCAGCAACTGAAGATTTTCGAAAAACAAGGAAGGTGAGAAATCGCTATACTTAGGTTATATTTTAGGGAAGAATAAAATATTATCTTTTCCTAAACATAATACACTTTGCTTTTACTTTTTTTTTAACTAAAACTGCTAACAGAAGTTGCAGAGTGCAATAACTAAGTATCTTCTTGTATACGTACTCTTCGAAATATCAACCGAATCGAATGAAACTATCACAGAAACGAAGATAAAAGTTAGCAGGTTATTTATAGTTTACTTTGAAATATAAGTCGTAAAATGTTTAATTTGAGAGTTGTGTAATTGTGCGTTAGTTGCCCCTGCTGGGTGGCTACAATTAATTATGCTAGTAATTGGTGGGAGTGGGACAGAACGTGACTTCGTTTGCTTGGAATGCACGTAAGGTGCTCTTTTCAACGCTATTGAATTATCTTAATTTATTTGAATTTGAATTGTGTGTTGCTAAAGAAATATTATTAAATATATGATTTCAAAATCAACTTATATTATTTTATGCGAAAAATATTACAAATTTTTCATTAAATTAGTGTATCGTGGAATATTATGTAAAAGTTTAAAATTCTTTTTTTTATCAAAAAAATCTTATTTTAACTTAGGTTAATTTGCGTCAGTGGTTCTTCTCTGGGTGGCTGCTTTCAATTACGGAAGTTATTGGCAGACGGATCGTGAGTCCGTCGGTTTGGAATGCCCAATGCGGTATATAGTATATCAAATAAAAAAAAAAAAACAAAAATCAAAAAATCATTTATTCAGTCTAGGCTGTTACAAGCACTTGTGAATGTCAAAGAAGCTACGCCATCGGTTCGCAAACCCTGAGCGGGAGACCTTGTAACGAGAAGAACCGGCAAGAAACTCGTCAAGGGCTGCTTTTTTCTCCCTGTATATTTCATACAGAGTCGTCAACATTGAAAAATGAGCTCCACATTTAAAGTGAGGTCATTTTCCATCACAATAATTAACAAAAGTTTGTACACAATGGGTAGGTAGGTTGAAATTAAATACCTACTACATATCGGATAGGTAATTGTGAGAGTAAATAACTTTCAACTAGTTGAGAAATCAGTAATCACTATGTCTGCTACTCGAAAGTGCACCTAAGTAGGCAGAATTTACCAAAAAATACTTGAGACAAGACATAAAAAATAACAATAAAAAACGCAATTCTTACAATTCAATATGCGTTAAGATAGGTACTCAGAAGCAGACCCATTCCCACTGGCAGCCAGTAATGTCTTTGTTTTAATACAAAAATAGTAGGAGAGCACTGTTGAATCTTCAAATATGATTCATATAACTACAACAGCTATTCTTAAAAAAACAAAACTGAGATAAAGATCATAACTTCTGTAGTTTAAAAGTTGTATCATTTTCTTTATTATTATTTTGTATATTTCAAAATAATGTTCAAATATAAAATTTATTAGGTTTTAACCAGTCACAATGACAAATCCACACAGGTATTAAACGCTTATACTAAACAGTAGGTTTTTCAACACCGTATAGGCGTTCACTTCTTGTTAATAAGTTATGTTTGAATGTTTGAAAAAAAAAAAGAAAATGTTAGTATGGAAAATGGAACTTAAAATAGTATTTACAGCTTCTGTTCTACCACTGAATACCTAATAGTACAAGTGATCTACTCTAATAGATGCCGCATGCATGATGGAATATACCTGCTCGTAGGTGATATTTTTTTGTTCATAAATCTTATATTACAAATTAACGTTTTCCATGTTAAACAAGATTAGATAGATTACAAATTAACGATTTCCATGTTAAACAAGATTAGATAGTGTACTGCAATAAATAAATTTATTAGTTGCCATTCTGTGGCTCCACCCAGGAGTTGTTGAAATGGTGGAAATATTTAATGATCATTAATGTAATTTATGGCTGCTTAACCCTGCAGTAGTTAGAGAAATTAGCGCGGAATGTCCCTATATAATTATTAACAGTAAGTATTAAATGGCGTGTCGTAATATTTAGTGAAATTATGTAGTCATATTTAATTCAATACTATTAATTGTTAGTAACTAGGTAATGCCAGTTGCTATAAACTTTTTATTTCAGTCATAATGAGAGAGTGCAGGTATAATTTAGATCCTAAACCAAAAACATGTGCACATAAGTCCATGACTTTTTAATGAAGAAAGACTTTTTTCGGAATAGGTATTTTGTTTTATTTCTCTACATAATCTTATTGTAGCTCTGCGTATTCAGTCCAACGAAGTTCCTACCTTTTTAACCCATTATTTTTTCTTTCATTGCCTGAAAACTGGTAACTGAAATGAGGGCCCATTTCAGACACCACCTTTTGGCTTGATGAAAATATTTGCCTGCCAAGACATTTATTCATGTTTGGTAGAAGAAAAAATCTCACTGGAGTTGAATCTAGAGAATAGGAAGAATTCGCATCTTCATTCGATGGGTCGACAGGGTCATTAAGAAAAGTTAGTAGTCGCTTGAGTTTTTTGTTTCCAAAAGTAATAATCTTTTGCCGAATTTGAAAAAAAAAATAGTGTAAAGATGCCTTAAGAAGTTTATTTTTAAGACACAAAAATAAATTATGAAAAAAAAGTATTTCTTCTTTTCAAAGTCATGGACTTATCAAACCACCCTCGTACCTAGAAATGTTGGTAAAAATATATTACCTACTTAAACAGTTTTTTTTCTTTACAATGCAATTACTAACCCAAAAGTTGATCTAAGTGAGCAATTTTTTTTTATTATTTCCACATAAAAAAAATGTGGTTCACGTCTATAGAATGATAGTTTTTTATTTATTTATGCATGCCCCAAGGTTATTTCGATATAGGTACTTTCCTTCTGTAAAACTACATAATATAAGTGAACTTTTACTGCTCATAATTTCAGTTTTTTTTAACAAATCCTATAGTTTCCATGTACGCATGGGCATGGCACTGGTTGCCAGAAGGCGCAAAATAAAGGCCCAAAATAAAATAAGTTTTTAATACTTATGATTATATATAATTTTCCGATTGAAAGCAAAGTACAGTGTCGGTGAACAAACATAGATACTATTAATTTGGTAACCCGTTAGCAGAACATAAACTGACACCAATGAGCAACGCTGCGCAATTTACGGTGTGGTCCAAGGGTTAAGCCGGTTGCAAACCAAGAATTAAGCTTTTCCTTGGCACCAAAGCGTCTCCTCTTCTTTTCTCCTTGCTTCACGCCACCGTTCTCATGCCAGTAGCGTTAAGCCACAGAATATATACTTGGTTAAGAGGATTGTCAAGCAAGCGGTCTCCATACAAACGGCGATAACGTTTCCCACTCTCTAAATCTTAACCTACAGCAATGAATTTTTGGTATGTTTTTGAAATGCCTAAAAACTATGGCTGCACGTTTTGATTTTTTAAATATTCATTGTAGATTTGAAAATATTGGCACTTCTGTGTTTTGTATGAAATCACTAAAATGCAAATATTTCGAAATCTATTATAGATATTTAAAAAATCAAAACGTACAGCCCTAGTATTTCTTTAGGCATTTCAAAAAAATACCAAAAATTAAATACTGTATTTTAAGGTTTAGAGGGTGGGAAACGTTATCGCTGTTTGTATGGAGACCGTTTGCTTGACAATCCTCTTAAGCTAAGCGTAATTTAGCGGCGTAGAACGTTGTCTATGTAAACAATAAGGCGCGGTTTTTTACGTTACGGTGTCGCCATATTGTTTATTTATGTAGACAACATTCAACGCCGCTATATTACGGCCGTAATATGACGGCACCGCTATCCTAGGAAACCTTAGCTTTAGTAAACGATTTTTTTCAAAAAATTGACGACGATGGCGTGAGGCAAGGAGCAAAAGAGAGGGGTCGCTTTCGCTTCAGGTGCGGAGTTAACTTGACCAAGTTGTAAGTAAGTTTAGCTTATTTTACATAGTTGGGGTTATATTTCATATTTGTGTACATAGTTTGCGGCGGTTTGGGCGGTCTGCATAAAAGAATAAAAAACCACTTTAGCTAGGGATATAAGCTAATCTTAACTAACTTAAATAGTTTAGCTTTTAGCATATCTAAGTACCTATTCTGTGCTTTTGGTTTGCAACCGGCCTCATTAAAAGTTCGCTAATAAAAAATATTAAATTATCCTTATAATTACTTTCTGTAGTTAGTTTTATTGTTAGAGCTGCAGGACGCCATTCGCCGTTCACTTGATATCGAACTTTGGAGTGTGACGAACATCGTCCGCTTATCGCAATTGCTTTCATGTAATAGGCCTGCTGAACATCAACTTTGATTAACTATTTATGTCCTAATAAGCTAATAATGTGAAATAGTAGTAATATTAAAATATTGAAAGACTCTATTGGAAATGTCAAAAACTCTCAACCCTTTTGCCTTGATTACCACCTAAGTTCATATAATTGCCCGTAGTCTGTGATCGCGTGCCCGCCCTAACCGCGCAGGCCAGCATTACAGCCCATAAAACAGAAGGTCGAATCCGTACACAAAGAGGATTTGTACCTAAACGTTTAAATTAACTACTGTCTTCACAAATCTGCCATTTGAGATGGGGTCTGATTTGGTCGAGTTGATTGCAGGTCTGAACTAGTTGCTTTATCTGTGATTGCTTGGGCTGCTGGGATTGTACATACAACACAGGTGAATGTGCAGATTAAGTAATTTAGTTCGGGTGACCCCAGACCTACCGGTTTCTTTTCTTTGCTTTGCTGTTCTACTTTGCTGTTTAGACTGTCGGCCAACCAGGGTCATTTCAATCTATCGCATATTGGGACCTGACCAAATTGACAAGATAGCCATTAGCTTGGTGTTATCAAATATCATCGTCTGGGTTGCGAAGTAGGAAGCTTATGGGAGATATTGCCACCCTGAACATGATCTCCGATTGCTAAAAATAAATCGATCACATATTTATATAAATTGTGAACAGGGTCGTGGGTGGCATCATTACCTACCTGAACAATTTTTTTGTGTTTTCATAACGATCGTTTAGGGAACAAAGCTCACAAGAACATACATATATGTGAAATGTACTGAGATTGAAAATATGCGATAGATTGAAAATTAGCCTCTTAGCCGGCGGTCCATTGCCGAACAGCAAACCAAAGAAAAGAAACCGGTAGACCCTGGTGGGGCCAACCTCTTCGGTGTCGACTATAGTTATCCACTTTGGCTCAAATCTGACAAATAGTCTGAACACCCCTTTCACCTAATCTGGCTACTACCATAAATACACTCAAAACTAACAAGTCTCTGTAAGTCGAAATTGCATGCAAACCTGCCGAATAAGTCGTAGTTTGTAACAATATTATACAATATGTAACAAAAACCCTGTCAGATACTGAAACATGGGAACATAGGTCGAAAAACGATTTTTTTTTTCATCTTCATCGAAGTCGGTCAGCTGATCAATGAGGGCTTTTCAAAATGACAAAAGCTGTAGGTTCGATAGATGGCGTTGAAAAAAATAGGGGATTCAAAGTATTTTTTACTAACCTTCGAAGAGTACTCTTTGGTAGGCCGTTTATTTTTAAAAGCCAATTTTGACTCACCTCTTACCATCAACGCCATCTAGTGAGGCAAATTGTTACTTTTCTTTCTTTTTAATGTCAATTTGAAAACCCCTCAATTTGTATGAGAGTATGTTTTTTTCGTTTTTCGCCCTACGTTCCATGGAGAATGTTCAGTTTTAGCAAATTTAAATCTATTCACTTCTCAAGCTTACGCGCTCACTAGACATAAAATAAAACACATTTAACGTATACTTACGCGGTTTTATTGAAAGTATTTTGGTAATTAGTTGGTATTTGGTTTGATTTTTTATTTTCCCGACGTTTCGGCACCTTTGTAGCTGCCGTGGTCACGTCACGGGGGACCGGTGAGCGAGCTTCAGATATAAATTCAACTTCTAGATAGGTAGTTACCTAATTTTTGGAGAATAACACAGTATCTTTTGAATAAGTTACCCTATTAAAAACAACACTCATTAAAGGAAGCAAGCAAAGCCTATGATTTTGAGGGTTTCGGATTGCATGTCAATTTCTATCCGTTTTGATTTGTGATGTAGGTAATTAGTTTTGATATGATTTATAATTCCTTATCTCAGTTACAACAGTAAGAAGGTAGCTGATATTTGATTTAAGCACCGGATAGTAACTATGGAATATTAAAGTCTTATAGCCAATTTGCCATGATTTATTGAAATTCCCGTTATTATAGTATGTAGAGGTTGTATAATTGTTTAGGTAAAATATTTCATGGTAAGCAGACAGGTACCTTAGGGAGGGATAAGCAAATTTTTACATTAATGACGTGATGCCCCTTTATGGATAACGCAAAGATATTCTTTGGATTCACAACAATTTAAAAATTGTTGTTATGGCGTCAGACTAGGTAAGATGGTGGTAGCCAGCCAGGCAGACTTGAATAAGCACTACCACCAACCAAACCGAGTACAACCGGACCCCTTCGTCTTACACGGGTGAGCGAACCACTAGACCACAGAGGCGGTTAAAAGCAGTTCAGAGATAAGATAGCCAGTTCCTCAGTGATGAGGATTCCGGGTGTAGTGCGCTTCCATACCTTCGGCCTTACAAAGGGGGAGGTTCTCAATTCGATATATTTTTTGAGAGTATGTTCCGCCAAATCCTTTTCTTATCATTATTTTAAGTTAATCTATATTTTAATTCTACGGGTGCGCTCATTAGACTCAATGGCTGCTCGCTGGGTGTGGTGCGAGGTGCGCCTCTTATCTGTACTAGTATCTAGCCGATCATGTATCTCACTGAATATTTAGAGCACTGAAATCAACAGAATTACAACACATTCAATTCAATACGACTATTTCTCTGAGTAACTTTTGGATGCCGAGCCTAGATGTCTATCTTAATCAAAGTAACATTTCCTTTCCATCGAAATACTTATAAATTAATGAATACATTCAGGAAATTATCTTATACTCTTTATTGCACTCATAAAAACACAAAAATAAATTGAGATATGTACACAAAGGAGGACTTATCTCTAAAAGAGATCTCTTCCAGCCAACCTGAGAACGTGCTCGAGATTTCGATATTAAGCGGGTAACATAAAGTGCAAAAATTTAATAAGAAAAACTGACAATTTAAAGTCTAAATATAGTACCTACAATATATAAATAAATAAATATACCTACTTTACCTATAATACATACATACACAAACATATATTATAAATATACATACATATAAATAAATAAATAAGAGATTAATTACTGTTTAATTTAATTTCACAATTTTAGTAGTATTTAAGATATAGGTATACATATCACTGCCACCACAAATTTTAATAAAGTGTAAGTCGTTCACGACAGCTTCCTATCAGAAAAGGCGTATTCTTGATTTGCCATTGGTTAAGGCGAGGCCAGTTCACGAAATTTACTCTTTCACTATGTCTTTAGAATAAGGTTGAATATTGCATAACTTTAATTGACGCTTCGCCAGAAATTTGGCGAATTTTAGTACATTTTTATTGATTTCTGAAATACTGGATCATTTATTAAAAATGTACTCGGTTATTGTGTTAGATCGATAAAAAAGCTATCCTTTTTGCATAAGAAATCATATCACTGTCGTTGAAAATTACGAAATCTGACGATTTGAAATTTATTTTTATAAGTTTTTATGGTGTTATTCAGGATTTTTTTACAGAGTTACCATGCCAATTTTCAATATTCTGTTCGGTTAATTTGCTTCTTTGTTTCTTTTTCAGTCTACAGTAATTTTTGTGAAGTAGAATTTTACATCAGTTCATTGGATGTTCAAAAATCAGACTTTTCATCGGATCGTGAACTGGCCTCGCCTTAACAGAAGGCACGGAGACCAAGATATTAAATATTATCAGTAGGTACCACCTGAAACTTCTTGAAAGTTAATAGCAGCTGACAAAGTCACAAGTGAATTTCGAATCATCAAAAACAATACTTTCAGACGCATTGGGTTTCAGTCGTGACGCGTGACGTGGTGAGCCCAAATGGGATGTCTGGCTGTCTGCGAATGCAATGAATCAAGTGCTCGTGCGTCGCTGACGTCAGCCGCGGCAACCTGCGCCTGAACAGCGTACCAATAACCAACGTTCTTTAGAGGTGTGCTTTGTGGCGAACAGAAGTAATGTTAGTGGGCTTCAAACCATTTTTTTAACCACAACGGTGAAGGAGGAAACGCATTTCACCCGGAATCACCTCGCCAATATCTCTCCACCACCGCACCGGTCGGAATACATCAATGTTAGCATTCATTTATGGTGACAGATCTTAGGTAAGATTTTGGTAGTAATATTGCTGGGTGGACTTAATAAACCCTTTCATTAGCATGAACCAATTAGTATCTAATAGTACCAATTAGGTAGTGCATATTACTATTAATAATTCTACATAAGGAAGTACGAGTAAACCTACTTATGTTATTAATTTAAGTTGGTTCGAAGGAATTCAAACTTTCTCAGACTGTGTGGTTTTGTGATTCTCTAACTTTTCGATGGGCAATGCAAATATGATTAGGGGTAAATCCTTTGCCTTGAAATTTTAACATACATTCGTTGTAATAAAATATTGGTTAGTTTTATTGCATAATCTACATTTCTGTAATTGATTGAACAGAGGCATCAGCGTAAATAAATTCATTATCATGCATCTAATTGAGGAAGTTTATTCCACACGAATGAGTTAATGAAATGCATTGTACTCGTATCGTAGGTATTGGAAGTATAAAGTTTTTGAAAAGTGGGTTTAACATCGTGCACTCATGCGCATCCCTAAAACAAAAGAGGCGAATCAGAGTGCATGCGCACCAGCCGTTAGATGCAGCGGATTTTTAACGACACACTCGTGATACTGTTGACAGAACATCAAGGGTAGCAGTCACGATCAAAACAACACAACTACAGTTGCTAAAGGGTAATATGAACTAGAAATAAAAGCCTGGAACTTCACTTCCCGCGAATATCTACGTCACAATAACTATAAAATAAGAAAAAACGATAAAATCTTTATTATTCAAACACATTCATAATGTAATTGTACATCCAGCATAACAAAAGTATTAAATAAATGCATACGTAATGTTTGTTACTATCTATCTCAAGGAATAGCCGTGCATGGCCACGTCTAAGTAAACTGGCAATGCAGAAAATCGTCTGCTGTTTGTCTTCTTCTTAGTTTTATCTTCTGGAAGGTAATTCCAGATTATCAAGTCTTCATCCTCGGTGGCAGTAGCTAAAACAAAAATGTTTAAGTTTAAAATTAAGATAGTCTTCGAGGCAAACTTTTTTTTCCACAACGGGATAGTGCTTGGCCTTCACCTCACTTGAAGTTAGTTAACGGCAGTATATTCAAAATTATCGGAATTAGCCTATTTTTGATTAAACGATAAACAATCAAATATTCATTATTTTGAGCAGATAAAAATATTATGTTGAAGTTTCATAAACGATCTTGATTATTTTACGGTTAAAATTTTGATATTCGTATCTTTACTCGACTATAAAAATATGCAAAGACAAAGAAAATTTTCATTCGTTTTATATTTTTTGGATAATACTTAAAGTTTATCAATCCTTTATTCACGAATAATATATAGAAAAATACGTAATGGCATTATAGAAGAATATTCAACGGTTATTTTTTCAAAAAGTGACTTTATGCTCAAAATAACAACAAAAACACTGAAAAAAATGAAAAAAGTGAGGTTATTTTCATAACTCTTCACACGTAAAGAAAAAGACAAAGACAGAGTTTTTCGAATATACTGGCCTTAAGTGACGATAAGGCCGAAAGTGTAAGCGCATTACACCCGGAATCCTCACCACTGAAAATTTTAATAGAGTAGCAGTAGATAATAGTAACCAGTAGTTCTGTAGAAGATTCTTTAGGTACTCAGGTTAGGAAAATTAGAACTGAACTGCGGCGTAGCGTAACTTTTCTACCTTAGAATAATAACACCTAGAACGATAGTTTTTTTACAAAGCGCACTGTCAAAAGTGAGGCAACTAAAACAGCCAAAATGGCCCCGTTTTCAGATTTTTATTCTCCATTATTACCTAAGCATACCGAATAAGTACAAAACAGTTTAAATATTCCTACATTTATTAGATTAGTTACTATATTATTGTATTTTAGTTACGATTAGGTTGAAGGATATAAATCTGAAAACTAAGCCATTCTGGCTTGGTATTAGTTGCCTCACTTTGCATACGAGAACACGGCTTCTAGGTGTTATTTATTCTATGTTTTCTACCAACTGGATTGTGTAATTTTTGCCTCTTATAAATTTCAGATATTATCAGCCTCACCACGTCCACTGCTGGGCAAAGGCCCCAGGGAATCAATGCTGCCCACATCCAGCGGCTTTCCGCGACTACCAGAAGCGTACGTACGCTACTCATGAAAACCAGATTCCAGAGTCTTTCCGTCCCAACTGCTGCTACTGTTTGGCTGCGGCTGACATGATGATGATAATAATAATTTAAGAAGATAATATAAGTGCCGGCACGGATCTTGAGTGGTGGGAGAAATTGGAGTTAGAGGGTATTACTGCGCATGTTTGCGGTAGCCCCGCACCACGTCTCCCGCCATTGAGTACCAAAAATTACTTCTGCGCATTAACTGTCACCGCTCAAGATCCGTGCCTCTTGCACAGTATAATAATAAGTACCTGTAGCTAGTCTATATTTACTCAATATGAAGACAACATACCAAGCTTTGTCCCATCGGGACTGAAGACCATTTTGCGGACCCTGTCGAGCCCGGTGCGGCCCTCGCCCCAGTGGTCTACCACCGTGTCGAGGTCGCTCATCACCACTAGGCGGGAACAGTTCTTTTGGTAGGACGCAGCGGGGCCTGTGGCACAGAATATAATAATGGTATGAAGAGGTAATTAAGGCATAGTATCAAAACGATACACTGAAATAAATGTTAGCCGTGACTGGTAACAGTATTGATTTAATTGATTTTCCAGATGGTTTTGAAAGTTTATGTCTCAGTATTATTGAAAGCTTTTTTATTTGTTCTTGTATTGACTTGACTTGATTATGATTTTAATAATATTTTGACCTTGATATTTGTTATTATTAATTTATATTTCTTTTTACAATGGATTTTCATTACTTTTTTCATTCAAACTTGGTCCTTATTAGATTGCCTCTTTCACATTTAATAACAATATTATTTTTAAAGGCGAAGGCGAATAAAAGACCATTACACCACATTCAAAATTTTATATTGTAAACAAAAAGTATGCTTACATACAAGCTCCTTGATCAGTTTCCTCCATATCTATATTTGTGACTAGGATTTTTTTTATACGATAACAAAAAATTGCCTATCTTTACTTGCGTTCCACAAACTGAGCAACAGTTCGCCAGTGCGGTGATTGAAGAGCATAGCGTCGAGGCTGAAGTTGGTGCTGCCGAGGCTTGTCTCCTGCACCTTGTTGGATGGCGCGTCCCAGAGGGCGATGCGCGCCTGCAAGCTCGACGACACTGCACCCACGCCGAGCAGTGCGCTGCGCCACGGGTGCCAAGTTAGAGCCTGAAAGTGGTTGACTCATTATCATCAACATCATCATCATCACCAACACCACCACCACCACCATCATCATCACCATATCAGCCTTACAACACCCACTGCTGGGTATGGGCCTCCCCCAAATATCTCCACAACGATCGGTTCTGCGCTGCCCGCGTGCAGCGGCTTCCCTTGACTTTCACCAAACCGTCGGTCAACCTAGACGGGGGCCTGCTCATGCTCATGGACCAACGTCCAATGCATGGTGGCCAATCTACCAATTTTAAGAGTTCAGGTAATCAGTTCCAGGCGCTGCCAGAGAAATACAATGTTTTCCACTCCACGCCACAACCACGAAAACATATCGCACTTTAAAAACATCCCAATAAAGTGTTACCTTAACAGTCCAGCTATCAGAGTTGAGGCTTGAAATCAGTTCCAGATATGGCCATGATACCACCATGACCTCCACCGCGTCGACGGCGGAGGCGGCCACGTATCGCGCGTCCGGCGACACGCGCACCATGAGCAGCGCGCCCCGGGTCACGCGCCGCCAGCTGATGTGGTTGGCGTCACGGTCGTACGTCGCCATCACCCCTCTTGAACAACCTCTGAGTAAAAGTTAACGAATTATAAATATGGGCTGACATGTGGACTGTCGGTTAATGAGGTAATGTAATATTAAAGAAGTAGTCAGTGGAACAGATATGGGTCCACGATTTTCTCCAAGAATCACCAAATGATCAGTCATACACTGCCTTAATCCAGCGGTTTCTTACGATCTTCACCAGACGTCAGTCCACTTTGTAGAGGGCAAAGTGAACTGACGTTCGACTGAAGCCCCTTATAAAATTAACCGCCAAACATTGTGAGGAGAATTAACTTACGTGATGAAAGAGTTTCCCGTAGGACTCCAGTCTAAGGCAGTAATAGAACAGTACTTGTCGTATTTCTTGAGGCACCTGCAGTGATTTGTATCCAACAGTTTGTTCAGCAGGTTGTCGTGAAGTTCCACCGTGTTCTTTTCTGTTCCTAACTAAAGAAAGATAGAAAAACAAAGCGTATGATAGGTATTAGTAATTATGTTATTTTAAAACGCATTTTTTTATCCACAGCGGGATAGTGCTTGGCCTTCGTTCACCTCACCTGATGTTAAGTGACGATAAGGCCGAAAGTATAAATGCACTATACCCGGAATCCTCACCACTGAGGTGTTATGGCGTCAGACTTTGGTAAGATGGTGGTAGCTAGCTTATAATAAGCCATCAACCAAACCGAGTACAAATGTACTCCCCTCCTAGGAATCGAACCCGGAACCCCTGCGTCTTACACGTGTGGGCAAACCCTAGACCACAGAGACGGTTAAAATTATCATAGTTCCTGGCGTGGATCTTGAGCAATCAGCGAAAGATGAGCAGACGTTTTTAGGTCTGATTGGGTTATAATATGCAAAACGTTTTTAACTCTTTCAGCCATTCCTCAAGATGTGTGATAGCACGTATACCAACCAAATCACTTCTTAAACTAAAACTATACAAATTAACTATTTTGTCTTACTATAAGCATCTCCCCTCTAGGATCAAACTTGCAGCACTGGATGTAATGTCGAGTAAACCCTTCACTGATGAGTTTCTGCGTGGGCCAGCTCCATTTATGGTAGTTGCTGCCCAGCGCGGCTACCAGGATGTTGTCGTTGCTCCAATCTAGGAGGTCGGGGACTGGGAAATATTTAAAAAATAATAATAATATGAATCTGGTTCAAAACTACTTCTCAACGGACAGCTCGAATCGATTTCTGATGTTCTAATCACGTTCAAATATTTAATTAAACTCAGAACCAAGAAAGATCAACGTAGTGTTGCTGTCTGTCACAAGTAAAGTATTTAATAAATAGGGTAAGCTGTGATCTAAATATAAAACTATCTGTTTAGCGAGTTAATGGAGCATTTATAATACACAAAATATGAAAATGTTCCCTTTAAAATCTGTTACCGTATCTGCTAGTTATCCCTTAGCTTTGGTCGGGCTTTTTGCTTATCGTAGCACGATTATCAGATAAAATATATAAATAAGCTCGAAACGCTGGCCTATGAAAGGTTTATTAGGTACATAGAAACAACGACCGAAAATGTTTCTTGCTGTTTAACCAAAATTATCAACGGGAACGGTGATAAAATAGGCAATGTTTTGTGACAGCGAATATTGTACCGACGACTGAGTGTACTTTATAGATAAGGTACTCGTAAGTACCTACCAGTGATTTTTCATTAAAAATGCACAACAATGATTTCTAAACATGTAAGTAAGTACATCTCGGAATTTGCGATATTTTCGATAGGTACTTGAAGATTTTTTCTTGTATGCCTTGTTGCCTAGCCACCATGAAAATCATTTCCGGGTTTCTTTCGCTCGCATGCTCAGGTATAGGTAAAATTTTTATGTTTGTAATGAGCGAGCTTAATAATATTTTGTCATCAAGTCAAGCATATTTCTTTTATTTTCTTTAGTTTAATAGTACATAGTACTTACTAATAAGGACTAAACGAATATTTGCGATGTAAATACCTATAGAACTTACATTCAGCGACGCTGTATGAAGGAAGGTCGAGCACACTATCAGCAGATGACAAACATCTATTTGTTCTCGGCACGCACGGCCAGTGCAGCATGGAGTACTCATCTCGGGGTTCCGTGCGGTACTTGGGGGGGTCCATATCGAAAACTTCATGTAAGTGATTGGTGTACTTCTTCGTTTGCAGGTATTTGTGGTTCTGAAATTGTAGATATAGTACCTATTAGGTTTTTAAATTTGAGATTTTAGCATTCATTCACATTAGTATTTTCGGTTAACAGAAATCAAACTGTTGAGTAGGTAACTCAATCATCACTCGATCAGAGTCTCAGAGAATCAGAGTTGATACGGAATTAGAGTATAAGCAATATTTTTTATTTCACTTGAAGTTCTATTTTATTTACGCATTATTGATAATGATCATAGAATTTGACATGGATTTTTTTTGACAACGGTTTTCCCTACATAAGAAGAATGCAACTTTGCATAATACTGAGTTGAGTATAGGAACCGTTTTGGGACATATAAGTGTTACTCAGTTAAGTAGTGTCTTTTCTTTCTCCATGTAATAAAATTGTCGCCTGAAAGTACGGGGTACCTACTAGGTGGTACCTAAAAATCAGAACTACCGAATTTAACGCAAGGTCCGATGTATAATTTTACTGGACCAATGTGTTTGTATCAAATAAAATATTTTTATCTCTTTGTTTGTTTGATTTTGAAAAAAAAAATATACAAAAGAAACATATTAAACGCCGGCAGCTTGTGGATCAAATTAACAGGCACAACCACTAGAATACCATCGACTAACGAAATGCCAAAGCAAACATACCCATATGTCAACGGTCTGCTCCCGGCCGACCCACAGCAAGCGCCTTCGCAATTCCGGGAAACTGTGCCGCGGTGCCACGAATCGGTCTACCGGGGGACGCAACTCGTTCAACTGCAACGCGAAATGTTTTTCTCATCTAGCACTCCCTTAATTAGTCCCTTATACATCGAAAAACGTCGCATATTCTTTATAATAGTACCTAAATTCTCGGAACAGAAGCCCGCTCGTTGCGTTGCGTTTGATCGAGCTTCTGGCAAACGGCGGGAGGATTCTGAGAAACTACCCGTTCTCCCTTTTCTATTTCCGAGAAATTGGCCAGTGGACTGCGCAGGGCATCGACTATTAGGCCAACTAAGTATCTTGTTATTGTTATTTTGATGGCTATTAGCGAACGACACAAAAAACAAAAGCAAAATTCACTGTTTCTCGGAATTTGAAAAGTCATCGAGAATTTTTGCCTTTTATTAAATGATTAATACACAACGTTTACAAGGGTAAACTATTGATTTTTATCGTTAGGTGTTTTGGAGAAAAATTATATTTTATAGAGGTCAAAATACCGTAGCGGCTGTTCCACTATTTATTACTTCAATTGCATAAATAACTGTAAGCTTACAAGTTCGAGTCAAGTAAGCTAATAAAAAATACGTGAAAACGTGTGAAAAGTTTGCCTTACTTCCTTACTAATTCTAATACTAACTAATAATTATAAATGCTAAAGTAAGTTTGTTTGTTTATTATGCCTTCATGTCTTAACTAATACTCAACCAATCTTGAAATTTTGCAAACGTTATCAGATTTTCATCTAGAAAAAAATTATCAACTGTTTCCGAGGGCTAGAAAAATAACTGTCCACGCGGACGACATCGCCCTTCCGGACCATCTGACCACCAAATCTCACAACCAGTGGTCGGTTGGCACTCCAATTTGTCAACTGACTACCCAATTCACCTCCAGTGGTCAGCTGAGAAATTTTTCCTCCCAACTGACCACTGTTGATGGGATTTGGTGGTCAGATGGTCCAGAAAGGAAATCGCGGGTGGTCGCTAGTTATGCATTAAATGCAATCTATGGTGCAATGTTAAGCCATAAATGTTTTAAATGTGGTAAACGTATTAAGTATAATACCTATACAAAATGTACTGGCGGCCGCCCGCGGTTTCACCCGCGTGATTCCCGTTCCCGTGGGAATATCAGGATTGTTGGAGAAATAACTGTATCAACCACGTACCTGGTGACTTCGTATGTCCTCGTCTCTGGGGCCCCAGGAGTGGTCGCTGGTTGCTGATGGATCACGAATTCTTTCCAGACGTGCACTGGCTATATTTTGAAATAGTTCACAGTTCGATTTTGGGATTTGATTTGGTTTTATGAATATTAACGAATTAATGGTGCGTGTGTCGCACGCTGCGCGCTCGCGTTTCGGGACGGTAGTTTTTTATACTGACGTTAGAGTATTTGATAGCAGCACTGTCTATAGTAAGGTGCTGCGATTCGTTTTACGAAGACTTGCAGTTATTGTGGCCGATACAGTTTCAATTTAAATTAAGAATTAAAGAAAAGAAAATGATTTGTGCTAGCGTTAATACTATACACTATTTGTTTAAAGTACGGAACATGCCGCCGACCTTAAAATATACATATTTTAATAAGATAGAAACTAAGAAAAATTTACTAACCTAGCTTACAACTAAGAAAGTAAACTAAAGTTGCCTACTCGAAGGGCAACGGACAGACCTTAACAACAGGTCGTTTAGCAAGAGTATTACCAATGCGTACAGTGACGACACGAGTAATACCATCTGCGCCTGGATGCAGCTGATGCACGCGAGCCAGGCGCCATTTCAGTGGCGGTAGTGTATTATCTACTAACACGACTACTGAACCCTCACGGAGGGGTGTGTGAGTGTGATCACGAAACCATTTACCTCTTTGTTGAAGTTGGTGGAGATACTCAACGCTCCAGCGTTTCCAAAAATGTTGGACAGCTTGTTGCAAGACTTGCCAACGAACAAGGCGACTTGTATTGTCGTCAGTGAAGTTAAATTCAGGTAAAGAAGTCAATGGTTCCCCGATTAGAAAGTGTCCGGGTGTGATGGGTAATGGATCCGCAGGATCATTACTCTGAGCAAAAAGTGGTCTCGAGTTGAGTACTGCTTCTATTTGGCAGAGAAGCGTGTTGAATTCATCATAAGATAGAGTGAGTTGACCTATGACACGGAAAAGATGCGTTTTCATACTTTTCACGGCTGCTTCGAAAATCCCTCCGAAATGAGAAGCATAGGGGGGGTTAAAATGCCAAGTAACGGCTAAATTGGTCAGCTGTTTATTGATAATATTTTGATTATCTTCGTTCCGCAAGAACTCATAAAGATCGGAAAGGTAACGATCGCATCCAACGAAGTTTCGGCCACAGTCGGAGTAAATATCGGTGCAAAGGCCACGTCGTGATATAAATCGGCGCAATGCATTTAGAAAAGAATCGGTTGTTAAGTCTGGAACGAGTTCCAAGTGTGTCGCTTTCGTCGACATGCATACAAAAACACACACGTAGCATTTAAAGACTTTCGCGTTACGAAATTTATTTGATTTTAGGAAAAAATGCCCAGCGAAATCGGTTGCAACGTGTAGAAATGGACGAAATGCACGAACTCTTGCGGCCGGAAGTGGAGCCATCGAGGGCTGTGGAGCGACAGGGCGCGTACGGAAGCAGCGCACGCAACGGCGAGTGCGCATACGGACTGCGTCACGAGCACTAAGTATCCAGTATTTCTGGGCGAGTAAAAACTGTAATGTTTGCGGACCGACGTGCAAATTAGTCAGATGGTAAAAGTCGATTAAAAGATTGGTAAAATGATGTCGTTTGGATAAAAGAATTTGATGCTTTGCATCGTAAGGAACGTTAGCACGATTGATTCTGCCGCCGACCCTGAGAAGTCCGGCGTCATCAAGAAACGGTTTAAGTTTTCTTAAACGTTTGGTACACACGTCGTCGTTTTTGATACGCGCAATATCTTCCGCAAAGTTTTCTTGTTGAACAAGACTGATAACTCGGTTAAGAGCGAATTTAGTTTCGTGGACTGTAATGTGAGAAGATTCATAAGTTTTCGACTTACGGCATTTATGGAAGAAGCGAAAACACAATGAGATAATGCGTAGCATTTTAGATAAAGATGAAAATCTTTCAAATAATTGAATATCGGGTTGAACATTTGACACAAATACATGCTTTCGACGTTCCTCGTCGGTCGAGATTATGTCAATGTCTACATTTGAAATAGGCCAATCAGATTCAGGTAGTCTAAGCCAGTAGGGGCCGTCGAACCACTGTCGTTGGTCTAGTTCGGATGGGAGAACACCACGCGACGCAACGTCCGCAGGGTTGTCTGCCGAACGCACGTGATGCCACTGTGAGGCAGGCACACGGTTGGTGGTCTCCGTGATACGATTAGAGACGTATGTACGCCACTCATGGGGAGGTGAGCGTAGCCAAGCTAGGGTGATAGAAGAATCACTCCATGCAAATACCTTATCAATCGATAAGAATGTGCTGTAAGCACCGAGAATTTTTTGTATAAGCTTCGAAAGAAGCATGGCCCCACAGAGTTCCAAGCGAGGAAGACTGAGGCGTTTCAAAGGTGCAACCTTTGTTTTAGCAAGAAGAAGTGAAGTGTGTATAACACCGTCCGAGTTAACAACTCGTAGATATACGCATGCAGCGTAGGCCTTTTCAGAGGCGTCTGAAAAGCCATGAAGTTGAACTTCATTAGTACATGGAAGCACAGGACGATACAATTTAATGTCTTGCAATTGTGGAAGTTCTGTGACAAATCTAAACCAAAGATCACGAATACCATCAGGAGGACATTCATCCCAATCCGTACCAGAAACCCATAAGAGTTGGATCAGATGTTTGACAAACAAGGTTATAGGGCTCAAAAAACCCAAGGGATCGTATATTTTAGAAATTTCTGCAAGCATAATGCGTTTTGTGCAATTTTGGGTAGGTGCCTCTGTCTGATAGGTAAAAGTATCCGATGTGGGATTCCACTTCAATCCCAACACTTTGACTGAAGCGTCATTGTCAAGTGCTGAAAGAATAAGAGCATCATCTTGATTGGAGATGTCTTGATTTAAAGAAGATAAAAACTCAGGACTGTTGCTTGACCATTTGCGGAGTTCGAACGTACCCGCTTTGCAAATGGCAATAAGCTCGCGTTGAAGAGCAAGAGCGTTATTGACACAATCTGAGCCCGAGACGATGTCGTCTACGAAGACTTCGTTTAGAAGCACTTGTGAAGCAAGTGGGAAGGAAGCAGCTTCATCGACAGCTAACTGACGAAGAGTGCGTAAGGCCAAAAATGGCGCAGAAGAAATTCCGAAAGTGACTGTGCACAGACGGTATTCCTGAACAGGATCAAGGGGAGAGAATCGCCATAGGATTCGTTGAAAATCACGATGTTCTTGACAAATATCTATAAAACGATACATCATTTTGATGTCCGCTGTAAAAACGATTTTATGAAGTCGAAATTTTAAAAGAACGTCTGTAATATCTTGATGCAATTTTTGACCAATAAGAAGATTATCGTTGAGTGAACGCCCAGAAGTAGTTTTGCATGAAGCGTCAAACACTACTCTAGTTTTAGAGGTGACTGCTGACTTTTTCACCACGCAGTGATGAGGAATATAATACGAAGGCGTGTCACTGTTCGTAGGGGTAGGAACAGGTTCCATGTGTCCCAAGTCTACATACTCTTGAAGACACTGATTATAGTCCGCTCGTAAAGCTGGATCATGAGAAAATCGTTTTTCTAATTTGTATAAACGTGAGAGCGCAATGTCTCGAGACTCACCTAGAGGAGGTGCATCCTTCTTGAAAGGAAGAGAAACTACATATTTGCCAGTTTCGGTGCGTTTATGAGTTTCCACGAAAATGGACTCACAAAGGGCTTCATCCTTAGTCAAGGGTTTTTCATCGTCAGGCACTGACTCGATGTCCCAAAACCGTTGTATGGTTTTGTCAAGTTGACTTGAACTAAGGTTCATACACACTTGAGGTGCAGAAAGACTATGAGAGATTTTACCGTTGAGAAGGTAACCAAATATACTATTTATTGCCACAGGAGTGCCCTGTGGGCCTTTGATATTGTCGTGTAGCAGAATGCTATCACTATAGTCTGATCCCAAAAGAAGTTCAACGGGACGGGCAGAACGCAGTTCTGGGTCCGCTAGAGGAAGATTTCTGAGATGCGAAATAAACTCAAAAGAGTCCGGAATGTTCGGTAAATAACTCGTTATTTTAGGTAAAATAAGAGCTTCAATAAAAAGTCTAGGTTTCGGTTTAAAGTGAGGCGTAACTTCACATAAAACATAACCACGCGGCTGTTCACCCTTATCACCGATGCCCGTGATAGTAGCACTCATCTGAGAATGATAACGTGGTAAACCGAGACGTTGGACACACGACTCACTTATTAGAGTGACTTGAGAGCCTTGGTCTACGAGGGCGCGAACTAAACGCGGAGTAAAGGGCTTAGAATCAGTGGGACGAACGTTAACTAACGCGGTGGTCAATAAAACCGTACAATCATTTTTATTGGTAGGCCCAGAAACACCGAGTGTCGGTGGGGGCGCTGAGGGTTCCGCTACCGAGTGTAACTCAGGGGAAGAGATAGAACATTCTGTTTTTAAAGTAACATTTTGCACGGGCACATCTTCATGCAATGAAGTGTGATGCCGCTGTGAGCAAATACGACAGTTATGACGCGATTTGCAGTCCTTAGTTTCATGACCAAGGAATAAACAATTGCTACAAACTTTGTTTTCAGTTATGAATTTATTACGCTCCGGTAAAGATAATTTTTGAAATTTATCGCATTTATTTAGTGGATGAGAATTATCCTTGCAATAAGCACATTTTATTTGCTTAAAATAATCAGATGCAGTTGCAGCATGAACGTTCATATTACGATTAAAATAAGACTCCTTATTATTACGATGTATATTATACTGCGCGTCTGAGTGCGAGCGAGATAGTGCGTGACGAGCGGCTTGTGCGTGTCGCGACGGAAAAGCAGGTGCCGCCGAGCCGGCCGAGCCGCCAGCAGCGGCGTGCGGGCGCGACGCGGACGGTGCCGTGGGGACGGCCGCGGCGCTGGAGCGCGCGGTCGCCGACATGATTTCTGTTGCCGCCAATTCCTTCTCAAGGAAATCGAGTAATTCGGAAAGATGCGGAATTTCATTAGGCGAATGTAACGATAATTCGAAGCGTTTACGAATATTTGGCGTTATTTTACGTAATAAAATATTTAAAAGAATAAAACTCCAATCAGAGATATTAATACCTAAGGCCCGTAAAGCAGAGTAGTTTTCGGCATAGGTATTCATAATATTACGTAAACCGTGTTCAACATTTTTCTCTGACATTGGCTCGAGATCTAATATTCTATCTAAATGCTTGGTTGCAATAATTCGCTTATTCTCGTAACGAGTTAATAAGATTTGTAAAGCATCTTCGTAATTACTGTCTGTAATCTGAATAGTTTTTAAAAGGTTATACGGTTCACCCTTTAAGGACGACAACAAATAGCGAAAACGTTCGACGTTTGTCAATGTTTTGTTTTCATGAACAATAGATTTGAATAAATCGTAATATGCATTCCATTCGGTAACTTTACCGTCAAAGGTTTGTAATGAAATTGTAGGTAAACGAATATGCGAATCAGCTTTTGTCCCGCTGCCAGCACAGCTGTGGGCATGACAGGGTTGTGACATACTAATGTTCGCGACACTCTGTCTACGTTGAGTTTCCTTCATATTATCCAACACAACTTGCACTTGGTAGTATAAAGTATCAAAAGAGTTGCGGATTTTTAACTGTTCATCCTTATCGAACTTCGATTCTTTTGCTAATGATTTTTCAATCTTTAATTGAACTGCGAAAAATGTCTTCTTAACGTTATTCAATTCTTTAGTACGAACTCGAAATTCTGTTTCATTGTCAATACAATCGACCATGCGTTGGATATTATTAAGGGCGAGTTCACGCTCGAAAATTAATTGCTCAACTTCCATTGTGGTGAATAAGATAAAACGTAGTTTTAAATTTTATTGTAAATAGTTTATTGTGTTGTATGTTTTTAGTTAGGTAGGTAAAATGTAGTAGTTAAGTTTAAGTAAAATATAGTTTGTAAGTTTAAGTAAATGTTCCGTAGGCTAGTTATTATGTTAGGTTAAAATGTAAAATATGCTTAGGTAGGTAATGTGTACCGTATGTAATTAGGATAGTCGCAGACTAAAATTAAAATTTAACACTTTATAGGTATTGCTAGATATTTAAGGGTGAGTTCAGTACGAAAATACATGAACTGCTAAATAGATACCTATGGGTAAGTACGTAATACTGACCGCGAGATGGGAACTGCACGAAAATACAGGTTCCGCTTAATAGGTATGTATGTAACTATGTATGGGTAAGTACGAAAATACGAACCGCTAAATTGGGAACTGTACGAAAATACAGGAACCGCTTAGAACATAAAGTTTTAGTTTTGTACGAAAATACAAAATTGCTAAATAGTTCGCTAAATCTTAGTAGCTACGTAATACTAAGTGGAACAATAAATAACTAGTACGAAAATACTAATTAAATAAAAAATAATGTCATGTGCGTAATACATAAACACTATAAATATTTTGTGTGTAACTAGCCTTATTGAGATTGGAACGGATTCGCGACTGCGTGGCGCCTGCCGAGCGTAATGGCACACCACCGGCTACGAAATAATATCAAACTAAGTTGAAAAATATCACTTGTTAAGTAAATGTATCGTTGTATATCGCAAATATACGTTGTAAAATCACTGTACGCAATGGTATTATCGAAAAATAATAACGCTAATTGCATAAAAGTGTTGCATGAATGTTGTAAAATGGCGGTAGCACGCGCTTATTGAACAAAGTAAACTATCGAAAAATAGTTTTTAGTATGAATAACCAGCACAAATCTAACTTTGAATTTAATTATGATCCAGGATCGAATGGACCAAAAACTTATGTTGGAGAAATAACTGTATCAACCACGTACCTGGTGACTTCGTATGTCCTCGTCTCTGGGGCCCCAGGAGTGGTCGCTGGTTGCTGATGGATCACGAATTCTTTCCAGACGTGCACTGGCTATATTTTGAAATAGTTCACAGTTCGATTTTGGGATTTGATTTGGTTTTATGAATATTAACGAATTAATGGTGCGTGTGTCGCACGCTGCGCGCTCGCGTTTCGGGACGGTAGTTTTTTATACTGACGTTAGAGTATTTGATAGCAGCACTGTCTATAGTAAGGTGCTGCGATTCGTTTTACGAAGACTTGCAGTTATTGTGGCCGATACAGTTTCAATTTAAATTAAGAATTAAAGAAAAGAAAATGATTTGTGCTAGCGTTAATACTATACACTATTTGTTTAAAGTACGGAACAAGGATAAAAGTCAAAAGTAAAATAAACTTAATTATTAAGTACTTTTGAATCGTCTATATTTTCCTACCACCCGTTCCAGATTTTTTAGCTGACAAGAAGAACGGGCGCAAGAAACTTAATAAAAAGTATTCTATGTTTTAATTTAAGCTATCTACTTTCTGTGTGCCAATTTTTAACCAAATCGGTTCAGTAGTTTTTGCGTGATTGAGGAATAAACATCCAAACATCCCAACCCACAAACTTTCATATTTATAATATTAGTAGGATTTATTATGTAAGAGATACTCAATAAAGTATAAAACTTCTAATGTATGGATCTAATATTAGTATAAAATAACCAAAAGAATTTACATCTCCCCGAGTCACGATATTGTGTTGCTACTACATAATATTTTAGGTATTATCTCTGATAGAACCCATTTATGAAATAAGTTTAAATAAGTAAAGTGATATTTTTTCAGAAATAAAATCAAAGTTGAGCACAATCTCTTAATGACAGACTAACTCAATATTTAAAATACATTAATTGAATATAAAAAATACAAAAAGGGCAAAATCGGCACAATGTTAATAGTTAAATTATAATAACACTAGCTTCCGCCCGCGACTTCCTCCGCGTGGAAATTTAGAAAATCCCTAGGGAACCCTTGACCGGGATAAAAGTACCTATCCTATGTTTTAATGCAGGCTATAAACTGTCTGCTTGTCAAATTTCATTCAAATCTGTTCAGCTGTTTTAACGTGATTGAGGAACAAACATCTAAACAGCCAAACCCACAAACTTTCACATTTATAATATTAGTAGGATAGGATTTCGCAATCATACTATCATACTTGTAATGAAATTAATTCTTGATTAACATTTTCCTATGTTTTCTTATTATGAAAGAAGAAAACAAATGAATAACATTAGTTGATTTCATAATCAATTTGGTTATAATGGAAAGTTTAATGAAAATACTTACAGTTTTCCTTTTAAATATCCCTTCCATTACTTAAAACTGCCACTTGTATAAATTAATATTACAATAATTATTAAGCTAATTCACGATAAATTTAACTAATTACAAATATATATTCCATAACTTTGACTTTAACAATGTCAAAATACCCTCCACCGACAAAACAAAGATTAGTTTCTCAAGCAAAGGAATAAATGGTTTATCAGCTTGTAACTTAACTATAAGTGAGTGTCATTCGAAAGAATTTACTTACCTCTAACATACTTACTTTCCCTGTTTTTAGACAAGTATTGGAGTACTTAAAAAAGCTATGATTACATTGGGATTTACACGGCAGCCCGTCAAAGGTTTCCTAAGGATTTTCCGAATTTTTTAATTTCGAATTCCATTTACGAATGGGTTCTTAAATACTAAACCTGGTAGGTTTATTTTTTGGGCGACAAAATAACGAAACGGGCGACTATTAACTGTGGATTACAAAAAATACGTAAGACGGGCGGGAAAGGACGGTGGGACACAAATAATTAGCAGTGGAAATTCTAAATGAATGGGCGGTTTTCCACTTACCGGCACGGCGACGGGACGGCGACGGCGACGGCCCGGCGACGGCTGCCATGGCAGCATAAATGTATGAGTTTATATGGCACGCTTTTCCACTTACCGGCACGGCGACGGGACGGCGACGGCACGGCCCGTTGACCCCCACCGATGCCGCCGCCGGCCGGCAAATCTGTGTGTGTTTTGTATACGTACGTAGCCGTGTGCGTGCGTGTGTGCGCGCGCGGGGCAGGGTTCAGCCTGTACAGTCGCGAACGCAACCTTATTGTTGACAAGCTTACATTTGAGGTCGTATGCACTTATTTTGTATGAAATTAACTACAAACATAAGTTTGATATTGTTTTTTTATGTGATATAAATTACAAATTACCAAATTTAATTTTTTTATACTTACAGCATATTATAAGATATTCTTATTATTTATACCACAACATAAAAGTCATTTGTACGTAGGTACATTATTGTAATAGTTAGGTTAATTGATAAATTCCAAATATAATAAAAATTGGTAATAATTATTAGTACCTATATAGTTTCAACTGTAGATTTACAGTTTTTTCGATTTTTTTTTTCTTTATTGTGCTAGCGCCATCTATTCTATTCGCTGCATAAGCCATACCAACACAGTTTTGGCAAACTCTACGGTATGGCATGCGTAATATTCAAATTCAACTGATTGCACAGATGGCGTTAGTGGATAAACTGTTTTTCGATCGGTGCGTTCAGTCGAAAACTGTTTTTGAAAAAATTTAGTATCCTTCTTTTGGATTGTTTCACATAAATTCTCCAACAGATAATTAAATGTTTCTTGAGTCATTCGAAAATAGTTAAAGAATTGCTTATTGTTCATTTTTAGTTTATCAAATAAAGTATAGTGAGAACCCTTTAAATACCTAACTTTAATAAGTGGATCGACCCAAAAATTTACTTTTCTACGTTGTAGATATTTTCTCCTTAAATGTAAAAGGTAGAGCAAATAAATAGTACGACGACTAGACGAGGACATTTTTAAGTCTTGTAAAATTGGCGTGCGTGTCTGTACTGAGCGTAGCCCGCGCCGTCGCCGTCGCCGTGCCGTCGCCGTCTAGTGGAAAAACGGAGCGCCGGCCCGTCGCCGGGCCGTCGCCGTCGCCGGGCCGTCGCCGTCGCCGTCCCGTCGCCGTGCCGGTAAGTGGAAAACCGCCCAATGACAAAAATACTGAGTGGGCAACTATTATACCAAGTAGCTAACTATATAACTGATTTAAGATGCCCAACATGGTATTTTCGATTAGGATAATAGTCACCTTTTTTAAATAAAATACATGACAAATTTTATTTTTTTTGTATGCCCTAAGGTTGTCGCTCAAATAGTAATTTGGTCGCCCGTTCTGAATAACTAGTTACTCAATTTGTATTTAAAAGTCACCCATTTCAACATTTTGTAGTCGCCTCAGTCCGTCGCCCTCAGTCCGTCGCCCACTTAGTATTTCAGTACGCTAAATTCAGTATTTTTGATACCCAAAATGGGAATTTATTGTTACCCTTATAATTAATTTAAGTTTAATTAATTTAGTAGTGTTTTTAAAGTGAATGTTATTTTTCTTTCTTTCTCTCCATTGTTAGTACCTAATTTAAACGTGTAAATTTTTCACTAATACTTTATAAGAGGTAATGATGCAACGAATATAATTTGTAACATTATGTTGTGATTAAATAAATGAAATGAAATGAAATAAATGCGAGTACTACCCTTTACGAATTAGGTATACAATTACAGTACTTATTCTTTATTTAAAATAAGTATATAAACATTAAAAAACCTGTATCATTAAATGTTTTTGATTTGAATACAGATAATTTTTAATTTGCGGATTTAGATTGGATCTTTAATCAATACTTACTATTATGGTAGAATCACATTATGATTTAATATAAAATAATGAATTGAAATCTGCAGTGTTATGATAATTGATGAAATTTCATTTCCGCCCACAAGAAAATCTTGGATGTACAGATGCTGTTGTATTTAACAAATTCATCATCATCATCATCATCATCATCATCATATCAGCCGCACGACACCCACTGCTGGGTATAGGCCTCCCCTAAGGATCTCCACGACGATCGGTCCTGCGCTGCCCGCATCCAGCGGCTTCCCGCGACCTTCACCAGATCGTCGGTCCACCTTGTCGGGGGCCTACCCACGGAGCGCCGTCCGGTGCGTGGTCGCCATTCCCTTTCCGCCCCAACGGCCATCGGTTCTTCTCGCTATGTGTCCCGCCCATTGCCACTTCAGCTGAGCAATCCTTCGAGCGATGTCGGTTATTTTAGTTCTCTTGCGGATCTCTTCGTTTCTGATTCGATCACGCAGGGAAACGCCGAGCATTGCTCTCTCCATTGCACGCTTGGTGACCTTGAGCCTCCTTATGAGACCCATAGTTAGCGACCACGTTTCACTGCCGTAAGTCATCACTGGCAACACACACTGTTCATAGACTTTCGTCTTGAGACACTGAGGTAAGTCGGACGCGAAGATTTTTCGAAGCTTCCCGAATGCTGTGCACCCAATTTACAAATTAATTAATATTTATTAATAGTATAAAAACTCGGAGGAGCTCGGTGGCGCAGTGGTTTAGCGCCTGGCCCAGTGATTGCGGAAGTTAAGCAACGTTCGCAAGGGTCAGTCATGGGATGTGTGACCAAAAATTTATTATCTCGAGCTCCTCCGTGCTTCGGAAGGCACGTTAAGCCGTTGGTCCCAGCTGCATTTGCAGTCGTTAACACCCACCAATCCGCATTGGGCCCGCGTGGTGGGTTATGGCCCATCCTCCTTACCACCCATAAGGAAGGCCTGTGCCCCAGCAGTGGGGACATCAAAAATGGCTGATGGACAATAGTATAAAAACAGATAATACCAAATAAAAAATCTATTAATCCATTCCACATCAGTTAACGATGATTTATTAATAGTGACTAATTTATTTCGTTTGAAACAATCGATTGCACCCAATTAATGGAGTTTTTAATCAGTTAGCTACATTAAAACCACAAATTACGGCGAGCAACACGCAATGCTAGATGTGAAAAAAGATGGTAAATCAAAGTACCTAACGAGGCGTTACGTCGCTGGCAGCGCGGCCATCACTGATCCCACCTCTGTCTGTTTATGGCCCACCTCTAAACATGGTGGTAATCTAAAGAGGTGGAGGTGTCCCACTCCCCACCTGCGACGATAATCTTCCGAGCACTGACTGTATAAATGAATTCATTTGCGTTTGATTTGATTGCATGTTCGTTCCCTTTTCGAATGAAGCTCGTTTAAGTAAATTGCTATTAATTACGGCGATGCTCACTACCATTTTGTTGAACCAAAGAGTTAGTCGTTTTAATCTTTTTTGTTTGAAGTTATTCCAAGTTGTCAGTGATTAAAGTTGTACCTATTTCAATTATCAATAGTGTGCTTGATTTTGTGAATATATCAACAGTGGTTTGACTCCATTATCATTCGATACTAGGGTAAAAATAATAGTTTCTTAAGAATTGCTTTTGATTTTAAATTCTTGTCGATAAGGCTCAAATTATCGCTTATTTGAACGACCTTTATCCAGCAGTGCCACAGTTTCACTCACCGAATTGACAAACACCAAACACCAAAGCGGTTCTCATTGGTTTATGGGCTATTTACATCATATTTACATGGATCGATTTTAGCCACCTGTGATGGTCGACTTTAGTCATCTAGCAAGTCGCTTCCAAAATTGAATCGCAGGTAATGGCGTCGCTTTCGGCTATGTGGTTGATGGCGTAACCTAGGTAACAATATCTATAATAACGTAGTTTCAGTTTTGGCCCCTTAGCACGAACAGCTATCGAGAAAAATAACGCGAGTAAAAACATTCGGTAGAGTAATTTTGTATGGAAAATTTGCACAGCGCCGTAATGCTAAAATAAAATTTCCATAGATAATTTACTATCGACACAGAATACATTATGGTTTTACGCGCGTTATTTTTCTCGATAGCTGTTTGTGCTAAGGGTACAGATAATTTTGTTCAGTCACCTGCGGCCTAGGCCGCATTGCCATATAGGTCGGTCGAAAGTTTTAGTTTAGTCGCCCATGTAAATACCACATTAAAGTCAAAAGTGTCACAGTTTAGTTTTGTCGCACTTCCGCTCACCGACATGAAAAACACCAAAAACCACACAGGCGGTTCTCATTGGTTTACAATTTATAAGTTTACGTCACGGTGTCATAATTGTTTTTTAACCGGCGTAAGGGAAACAACAACTTATTGTTAATATGTAAGGTCGAAAATTCTTCTAAGTCTGGTTTTACTGTGTCACCTTTCTCAAAGAGAATGTAAATCACTACGTATTAGGAGACGGGACTTCACACAAAATTTTTGACACGCCAAATGTCAAAACAGGGTTTTCGATCTCTGCCAACACAGTCAAGCTTATTGACGAAAGAGCGTTGAAAGAGTAAGATAAATATAGCGGCCATAAAAGTTCTACCCCGTTTCATAGATTTTTTTTACTTCACGAGTAGCGATTGACCTTTTTATCATTTTAGTTACAATGTATGAGACCGATATTTCTGTGAAATGGTGAAAAATGTAACTACGATTCAGTGTTAGAGTTTGACACTAATGACACTAAAAATAATTTAAGTGGTAATGAGATACACGCGCAGGAATACCAAACTTGTATTTCGATAGAACTAAACCGATAATTCGTGTTTAATTCATTAATCTAAATAATTATTTTATTGAAATACACGCACGATTATAAGTAAGTCATATTTTTTTTTGTCATTCTAACATTTCGATAAAAAATGTTTAAACTTACTGACTTACCTAAAATTACTGAATTAACACAAAATTATTTAGGTAAGCTGCTTTTCAAAGTTTCATACAACTTGTCTGATGATAAACAGCTGATACTTCTCTATTTTACCTGTTCTTTAATTACTATTATAAATTCGAAAGAAATGCTGTTTCTTTGTATGATGCTTTCACGTAGTCGAGATTATAAAAAAAACATAAAAAATAAACAACCATAAATGAATCAAGTCAGTAGCGAGTTAAAAATGTAAATAATTTAGCCGTGATGCACAATTGCACACACAGTAATCTATATCTTCATTGTGTTGCAGGCCAATGTACTAACTATGTCTATGTCTGTCTCAACTGTCCTGCTTTGATAAATCTGTACTGTGCTGTACTCTGCTCAGCATACGCTTAGCCTGAACCACTGTCACACCCCGGACACTACATACAACCGCTCCATTATAAACAGATGACGTCAGATGACATTTTTGTACACGCGCAACCTGTGTGTGTAAGTCTAGGGCTACCGTACAGTTTGTACTGTATGATAATTCGAACTTTTTGGTAAATAAAGTTACGACGCATTGCTTTGATATCAAAATAAGTTGACAGTTGACAAACACAACTAAACGAGCATACGATTCAGCATGAACTCGCGGGGTGGGGTGAGGTAATTGACTCTGGGGCGGGGCGGGGAGTGTCCTTTCTGCACGTAGTACTTATATTTATTCTGTGCCACTGTTGCTACCTCCGGATAAATCACTAATTCATGATTTATAGATGTTAAGTGATAAATAAGTGGCCAGATTGAAATACAATGTAAACACAGTAAACGGTAAACGGTAATGATGTACATGTATTTATTCTGCAACATGGCTCGCGTTCGTTTTTGCACAGCTAAAGGTCAGGATACACTATGCCACTATCTCTAAATAAGTGAAAGTGCGTTTGTACACAGTGATCACTTATTATTAAGTGTATCTAAAATAAACGTTGCTACAATCGCTAGACAACAATTACTATCACTCCTAATGATTTCGACCAATTGCTGCAAAGGAAAACTATTTGCCTAATGGTCGAAATAGTCATTACTGATGGTGACTGAGGCACTTTATTGATGCTTGGATTACCGTGTAACTTAAGTTAGATATATTGGTGGTTTCTGAATTGAGAAATTGAAGTTGAGCTCTACTTAAGTACAAATTTTATATGCTTAACTGCAATTTCTCAATTTAGAAACCGGCCGATAATCATTTTGCCAGTTTGTTCAGTCACCCGAGGCGGGTTCTAGGTCTCCAATGTTAGGGATTTAAAATATTATGCTTCCAAAGCAAAAGCTAAGGATTTGTGATATCGAGCAAAATAGCGTTGGGAAGCGACGTTCAGGGAATAATTCAATTCAATTCAACATTATTGTGTGTGTTATAAAGATGTTACAACTAAAACAAAGTACAAATAATGGACCCTGTGTTTAGTTAACGAACGTAACGTAAAATTTTAGTATTTAATTAATTTTAGTATATTTATACGAATGAAGTTGACACTGAAAGCTGAAGGAGAAATTATGTGGTAAAATATAATATTTACCTATTATAGTGACTATTAAGGAAGTCGAAGAAATCAGTTTTAAAGATATGTGCATCGTGTGCAACATGCCTTATAAATTAGTTCGGTTTTTCAAGCGATTTACACTAGCGATCAAGGTTACAAAGATCAGTCGGATTAAATTATTGAAAATAGCGCGTTATCTTGATACAATTATGTAGGATGATAACACGGAAAAAACTGTTTTATTTTGTCAAAAAAGTATTAAATTACAGGTGGATTAAGATTTCTTTAATACATTAAAGTCATTAAAAACTTTCAACATGTACAAGAAAACTCAGAATAGTTATCACTAGAAATTATACTCCATGCGTTTCTTAGAGCATTAATTAAATGATCTAAGATTCGTTTCAACGAGAGATTTTATGTAATGAAATCTTGATGTAGCTTTCTATCTTAATAAATAAGCAATTAAAAAAATGTAATCATAATAATTTTTAATAATTGTGACGTTTGTTGATATTGAAATAAAATAATGAATACTAGGGATAAACCATTTATGAGTCGATTTGTCTAAAAATTAATTATATCGCAAGTATGAAATATGGTCTCGATTCTTTTAAGGATGATAACGCATGTTGAACGCAACAATAGACAATGAGGCTTGCGCTCAAACATTTTTGTACCTAAAATATTGCTACTGTACAATAGTGTACATGTCACGTATGGTACTAACCCTAATGAACTTGGACTTATCAATCGCCCAAGCTAATGACCCGTGGACGAGGAGCTCGGTGGCGCAGTGGTTTAGCGCCTGGCCCAGCGATTGCGGAAGTTAAGCAACGTTCGCAAGGGTCGGTCATGGGATGGGTGACCAAAAATTTATTATCTCAAGCTCCTCCGTGCTTCAGAAAGCACGTTAAGCCGTTGGTCCCGGCTGTATTTGCAGTCGTTAACACCCACCAATCCGCATTGGGTCCGCGTGGTGGGTTATGGCCCATCCTCCTTACCACCCATAAGGAAGGCCTGTGCCCCAGCAGTGGGGACATCAAAAATGGCTGATGGACAATGACCCGTGGACCCATTTGGGTCCACGGGTCATTGTCCATCAGACATTTAGAGAGCTCACTCAAAATAACTTGACCTATATATTTATATAGGTCAAGTTATTTTGAGTGAGCTCTCTAATCTAAGGTAGGTAATCACTCAAAGTGGCTGGCAGGCCATGATGACATGTATTTAGTTAAAATATTTGTGAAGTAATGATATACGAGTAGTTTAACAAACTTCGAAAAAAGCATCAAATTTATTATCGATTATAATATTAGTTTTCGCGGAATGTAGTTATAAGATTCTTGTGTGTGACAAAAAATCAGTACCCTTGGCACGAACAGCTATCGAGAAAAAAATCGCGCGTAAAATTACTTGATAGACAATTCTCTATGGAAAATTTCATTTCGCTTATCGGCGATAGATGGCGCTGTACAAATTTCCAATACAAAATTTATCTATCGAATGATTTTACGCGCGTTATTTCTTTGCGATAGCTGTTCGTGCTAAGGGTACAGAAGGACCAAATAAGTATTTGCCACTACGGATGAGTTGACAGTCAAATCAAAATAGTTTCTATCCATTCTGGATTAGTTATGTCGTTTTGAGTTTTAATAAAAAATAATAACTTTTTATCAGCTTTTTACTGTTACGGTGTTTATTTTTTTAACAGTTAACAATATGCATTATAATACGTGTTTCTGACTAAATGGTCCCTCCCAAGTCGAATTCCCAACTAAATAGAGGGTTGTGCTAACAAGACGATTATCCAAAATTCTTATAATAGCACGCCGGATATTTTCAGGAAACGTCAACCCTTCTTTTACCTACAGGCTGATTCGTAATAGCCTTCTATAGCCGAAAATGGTAGATTTGTTTTACCATTGTATTACTCTTTTAAAAAAAAATATAAACCCTAAAACCGCCACATGGCTGGGAAATAAATTTCAATTTCATTTATTTATTGACCATATTATAACATAGAACGTTGCATTTGGCATGTCATAGCGTTACATTTAAGATTTTTAAGTTACCCTGAGCGAAAGAGGCGCCGCGGTGAATTTTATTTAATATTATAATTCTAATACACAATTTTAATTAGGGCCCACAGTCTAGTATTTTTAGACGGTCGGTATCGTTACATTCCCTCGTAGTCACTGCTAGAAGTAGATAGCAAAACTGCTAAAAGTGACCGTTTTTGACAAATTTGCTATCTACTTCTGATATGACTACGAGGGCATACATCCTAAAAATACTAGACAAGGCCCTATAAACTTCACTTAAAAAAATATCAAAAGCTTTTTCTATTAATAATTTATTAAGGCGGTTGTATGACCGAAAGTGGCGCCCTCAGAGGTTTTTATTTAATAAGTTATTAATAGATTTTTTTTTAATAATGTTCATCGTTGAGATTTTAGGGCCCATGGTCTAGCATTTTTAGAAGGTATCACTACATGCCGTCGTAGTCATTCGTAGAAGTAGATAGCAAATGTGGCCACTTTTAGCAGTTTTGCTATCTACTTTTAGCAGTGACTACGAGGGAATGTAACGATACCGTCTAAAAATACTAGACTGTGGGCCCTAAAATCTCCACGATAAACATTTTTAAATTTGTTTATAAGAATTTATATATATATTTATAATTTCATATATATATGAAATTGTAATTACAACAATTATAACATCAATTAAAAGTGGGAATAAGATAAATGTGTTTTCTGTGAATTAACGTTCCATGTAAGTATGCCTGACCTATAGCTGTATAACGTGAAAATAATTAAAGAATAAAGAATAGAATAAAGACGTTTATTCCTCATCACAAACCAAGGTACATAAAATCAGGACAAGCTAATAAAAAAACTAAATAAGTTTGGTTGTGGATCGCTGGTGTCTGTGTAGGTACTAAGACCTGTAGTACAAGTCACCAGTACCCTTAGCACGAACAGCTATCGAAAAAAATTACGCGCGTAAAATCATTCGATAGTGCTATTTTGTATTAGAAATTTGGACAACGCCATCTACCGCCGACTAGCGAAATTAAAATTTCCATAGATAATTCTCGATCGAGTAATTTTACGCGCGTTTTTTTTCTCGATGGCTGTTCGTGCTAAGGGTATACTGAGGGCTTCGAATTTCAAAACCTATCGTGATCGCTTTCATTTGACAGATGGATGTGACACATTGCTGCATTTCTTTGGTAAGTTTTTATTAGTGCAAAAATAAGCATAAATGTGTTACATCCTGAAAGCCATTGCGATAGATTTTTAAATTAGACAAAAGATAGGCAGGTTTCCACCTCGCGAAATTGTTGGGTCAATATTATTATTAGCTAGTCTTTATACATTGCAAAAATGTTGGGAGATAATGTTGAGAGAATGTAGTATAGGTATATTATATTTTTTCCTATATGTTTTCATACTAATATCAATTTTACCTCCAGAATTTTAAAATATTGAAAACCAGCGCCATCTATTTAATTAGGTAGTTAACCCTTGGTTATTACTCAAAATAAATTTAACATGGTTACTGTTCAAGGGTCAGCCTGACTTTATAAAATAATGTGTATTTTATTAATAAATAACAAAATTTAATAAAAACATTAGACACTTCTTAAAAAAAAAATATTTTTAATTAAACGACCTTTACTTATTTATTTAAACAGTTTTGCCACATAATTATTGAGCAAATATTACAAACTGGAAATTTAAAAGTAAAAAAAACACTGTTTTGTTTTGCGATCTTTTTATAAGGACAAATGAACAGAACAAAAAATAATAATTCCAATCGCTCAAGCCGTTTAATTAAGTCTTAGCCAGACTAACGAACAGCAATTCATTTTTATACCTATATAAGGCAATCATCATAATTATCCTATTCATAATCGAGGTTCACTTCCTTTTGTTTATTCTAAATGATTAAGGGTGGATTCGTCCAAGCTTCAATATAAACGGGAATAACTATACCAAGAATACATCTATTCCACGGTTTTTCGAGTAAAGAAATTGTCATTTTTCCATGCAATCCAAGGATAAGGTACTCTTGGGATTCTTATTCCTTCATTTGTGAGTGAATATGTGAATGAACGTATTATCCGGCCAATTGTCATTGTTCTATAAACGAACTATTTAAAAGGCAAAGTCTTGTCAACTTTATTTTGTCGCCTTATACGTATCTGTAGCGGTCAAAGCCAAATGTCAAACTAATGTCACTGACATACGGCACGCGGATGCCATTAAAATACTCGCGGATTAACTCTGTTATTCCCCGCGAAATGGTGGTATAGTGACTATTCCTGAATAGGCAAAATACTCTGAGAATAGTTTGTGATAAAACGTAATTTCGGTTTACTCTCGAATAACTGGTCATTTTATCTAAGAATAACAGTTATTCTCACTTGGTCGAATCCGCCCTAAGACATTTTACAAAAGTTTATTTTCTCAATGTGGCATTTACATGGGGACTAAAGCCGCACAACTTTCGCCACACGGCGAATATCGATCGTGTAAATGGCAATTCGGCCTAGGCCGCAGGTGTCTGAACAAAATTAGATCCGGTCGATCCGGTGGCCAAATTGGAACAACGTTATTACATATTGTTACCTAGGTTACGCCATCAGCTATATAGACGACATTGACGCCATCACCTGCGATCCAATTTTGGAAGCGACTTGCTAGGTGACTAAAATCGACCATCCCAGGTGACTAAAATCGAACCATGCAAGTTTTACCAATTAATTAAAGCATCACAATTGTGTTTATGTTTTAAGTTTATAATTTTTATTAATGTCTTAAATTATTGTGTACCTATACTATAAAACTGTTTTTAGGTAATAATAGGTAGTTGTTTTTGGAGAAGTAACGGGGAGAATATATCGAAATAAATGCATAACATTCTGCTAAATTATTTCAGTGTTTTTCATTTGTAAAATCAGAGAAAATCCATTCACATATGAAGGATCATGTTCGTTGTAAGCATAGATACCGAGTGTAACAAGACCCTCGACGAAGCCGAGGTCTACGTATTCTACCCATCACCAGGACCAATTCTGTTCAAAATTATTGCTGGGAAACGATTTTAAATTTTAGTGTTAAAAAAGCATTGCGTACATTACCACGCAATGTAATGCGTACAAAAGACCGCGCCTGCGAGTGAATGCGTACGTATGCATGCGTGCGAACTTTGTGAAAAGGTACGCCCATGTCGCATATTTTGCGTGATGCCTATATCTAGTTGTCCATGTCAATTAGCCATTTTTAATGACCCCACTGCTGGGGCACAGGCCTTCCTTATGAGTGGTTAAGGATATCAAGCTGACCTAACATTTTTATCAGACAGTAAACAATCTGAAAACTTAATTATTAACATTTTAGTAAGGAGGGACTCAGACTTTCTCTTGGCCACTTTTATAGAATTGCCGTTTAAACTTTTAGAATCAATAGCAAAAAGTGTACCTACTCCCTTATATTATGCGTTAACACTACAAATAAAGTTAATAACTATGCCATTTGTTAACATCATAGTAATGGCGAATATATAAAGTTCCTAGTATAACGCATTTAAATTGCTATTCAGCTAAAAGAGCTAATGAGTTGTTTTCTTAGAAAGTGTATGGGAGATATTTCGATTACGTTATTTCGATGGTTTCTACAAACTCATATTCATGTGCGATGAGGCGTAATTATGACATATTTTAACGAGTAGGGTGTGAAAGGTAAAAATTCGGGGAAACAGTGTGAAATTTTGCAAGCAATATTGGAATGAATGTGAAAAAAATAAAGAGTGCAAAGTTAAAGTGTTTTTCAGGCAATTTCCTCTATAAAAACTTTATCAATATTATCTACGTAACTAGTACCAATAAAAAAACGAAGTTCTCTATTAAACCTAAGTTTTGTACTAAAAATCCATTAAAGTTTTAAAGTTTTAGATATTAGGATTATTGCTTTTTGTTTGAGATGATTAATAAACATAATTTGTCCTTTGGAATAGTCTTAATATTTAATAAAAAACTAACGAGCAAAGTCGTCTCTTACCACTAGTATCACAAAGTTACTGGACTTTTCAATACCTATTTCCAGGTAAGCAAACCACATATTCTGTGGTATTTAGAAGTTTCTCGCAATTTTAAAGTATTTAGCTAAGGTGAGGGTGAGAAAACAATATTTTTGAGAATACACTATAAATAATGACTTGTTATTATTTACACTATTGTGTGTTATTCTTGATACCTACGTGTACATTTTCTTATAAAACATTTAAAAGCATTCCTTATAGGTTTTATGGTATGACTTGTCAGGTTTTAATTAATTAAAATTGAAACATCACTTCTGAAAATTAAGTTAGGCTTATCATAGGGTTGAACCGGCTGTGTTAGGCATTTAACTCCGATGATACAAGAATTATGGCTTTTATTACTTTATTTTTACTTTACGGGAACCAAACCCAGGACTTGTACTATTATGTATTCTGTGACCCAGGACTAATTCGATGGCAACATCATCTGATTCCGAACTAACATACGCAGTTGCGTATGTTATTTTCGTAATAGGCCTGTAAAACTGATTGGTCTGTTTCTTACGATATCACGCCTAAACAGATAAACCAATTTTGGTGAATTTTGGTTTAGAGATACTTAAGTATTAGATGCAATTGCAAACAAAATTGTAGCTTTGAAATTATCAATATCGTTAACGAAATAGCATGACGGATGAACGCCATTTCACGAGCGCTAAAATAGGAAAATGGCACCTTATCAGTTGAGCGCATCGCAGATCAGATCGCAGGAGCGATTTAGCTGTGACCGGCACGCGACCGAGATTGATTCCACCAGTAAATTTCAATGCAACCTTTAGATATGGCGGCCAGATTTGGGGACCTGATTTGGTAGTCAGGTTGCTGGTATAACGGTGTTAGACAGGCTGAGGAATATGGACTCTATCACCCTTATAAGAACGGCGTATTAAACTTTGGGAAATACGAATCTATTGGAGCATGTAAAATAGCTTATCCTATTGGCGAAATTATATAAAAAAACCGGCCAAGTACGTGTCGGGCCACGCGCAGTAGGGTTCCGTAGTCACCTTATACCACACCATATTTAATACCGCTATCATTTTTCGTCTGCAAAAATAACTTTGTTTTTCACAGTGTTTATATGAATGCAAAGTTATATTTGCGATTTTAAAAGTTAAAGTGGGGGGGACACTCATTGGCAGTGTATATCTTTCAAACGGTTGACTTTGAGAAAAAATTGTCTGAGGAACTTCATAGTCAATTTTAAAGACCTATCTTTAGACTCCCCGCACGTATTGGTTTAATGAAAAAAAATATTTCAGTTTCGGTTGCATGTATGGGGAGCCCTCCTTTAATCTTTTATTTTTTTGTGTAAAAATCGCAAAGCGGCTTACATCTTCCTATCAAGTTTCAACTGTGTAGTCCTAATACTTTCGGAACAAATTGGCTGTGACAACAGACAGACAGACAGACATGACGAATCTATTGGGGTTTCAGTTTTTTTGCAATTTAGGCTACGGAACCCTAAAAATAAGCACCTGAATAATCTATCAACATTTAAAATTTTCAATTGTGCCAATGGCTCAATTGATTGTGTTGAATATGCATTTGGAAATTATCCTTGTAAAGTACCATCTACCTATTACTTCTAAAATTTTCGATAGAGCTAAATTATCAATTTTGAATCTGACAACAAAATTCATGCTAACTAATGCCAGTAGGTAATTGCAAAAGTCATTGGATCACGAAAGAAATTTAATTACTTATTGTTAGTTGATTTTGTATGATTTTCTTAAGTAATAATCGTTTTGTCATAATTATCAACATACTAAGGCAGAGTCAAGCAAGAAAAACTAATGAGTGACACAAGTACACTACAGTAGACCGAGCTCACACTGCATAAAACCTTACCTCATAAGGTGGAACAGCAGACATGTGTTACAGTAATAGATATTACTTAGGAACACTGGATTTTAGTGGGTTGCCATCGCATATCCTGGAAGAACATATTTTTTTCCGCTATTTTGACCGAAAATTACATCATGAGGTGGAAGATATTTTGATGAGGTAAGTGACCCCATTTTCGGGCCTCATAAAACTTGGCTGACCTTGAAACCTGCCAGCGTAGGGGCTGGCAACCCATGCGGGTTTTGACCTAAAATGTTTCTCTTTCGATGGGTAAACATTTCGATCTTCCACCTCATGATGTAATTTTCGGTCAAAATAGCAGTACGAAAACGAAAAAAAAAAAGTTCTTCCAGGATATGCGATGGCAACCCACTAAAATCCAGTCTTCCTAAGTAATATCTACTACTGTAACACATGGCTGCTGTTCCACCTTGTGAGGTAAGGTTTCATGCAGTGGGAGCTCGGTCTACAGGAAAAATTTGTTTTGTTCAGTACGTGGCACAGTACTAATCTTAAAACAATCTTGACTTTCTAGCACTGAATAGAATAGAATAGAATTAGTCGACAATATGAACTACCACACCGTATTTCATGATAATGGTACATAGGTACCCTAGTATGCGCAAAAGTTATTGTATTTTTTCCCGCGGGCACGTTATTAATTTCCATCACTCAGTTCTGTGTGCTAAAGGCTTTTGTCATCTGGTCAGGTCCTAGTATGACAAAGAAGAATGACTCAAATTATACATGGTTCAGTTAACCAATACTTATGTCGTCAAAGCTACCGTTTAATTCGCTCGAAAATTGAGAGTTGCAATGAAGCAATCATGTATAAAAACGGACATGGCGATGACAAATTGTGTAACTGCCGCATAATTGGTTATTCTGTATTTTTTTAACTCGAAGCTATGTCGTGACTTTTTTTAAATAATAAAAAACATAAGTTTACTCTTTGACGAGAAGGCTTGCTTTAACTTTATTTTTCTACCACATAACTAAACTTACGAATTAATTTTTAGTCTTAATTGACAAACAATAGATACTTATGTGTTAGGTTGTAAATGGAAAAGTTTCAATAAAAACGTATAGACCTAGAGCGATGATACCGTAGTGTAAAATAGCAAAAGAAATTAAGAACATCGTAAAGTTTTTCAACTTACGATCCTGTACGGAAGAACTGTTGTCCTTAACACAATTACTAACTACAGAAAAGTTAATGAAACTGTTTATTTAACGTTAAATAATAAAGTTCTTAAAATACTGGATATATAAGCTTAGCTTAGATTTTGTGTAACTTTTAACGGATTTCCAAGAAAATTCTATAGTTCCGTCGAGATTCACACTTGACTGAGTTCGAATTCGAGTTAAAATTTTTACATAATAGCCTGTGGTAGCAAAAAACCTCACGAAAATGTCCTCTTGCAGTCGATCGAATCGAAGGTCAACGCCAGTTGACTGACTCCACCGAGCCTCCACGTTTTGTATCGATTTACCTATTTAAAGCTATATTTTCGTAATAATCTAATCTATGTATTTTTCTTTAGTACTTTTTATGTTATATGTTAACGATTTGGGTAAGAAGCTAATGAACCGCCGGCACTTTGATCGAGGTGACTGTATTCACTTTAATCAAAGTATTCATTTAAATTATTATTAGTGAGGACTGTATGTAATGATCCCATTTGAACACAGTATAGACTCTCAATAATACAGTATTATTATAAAATGCAAACGCTTCCTGTTAATTTGTATCGGTTGTCCTATAATTAAAAGTGACCTTTCACACTACTTTTCAGTATTATTGAATAAAGGTATAATTAAGAGCAAGTTCTATGTATGAAATATAGTTTCATAAAGCTATGCTATTCTATCTAGCTTCAAGCCAAACTTTTACCACTGTCCGGCTGTCAATACCTACAAGAATAAAAAATATTATAATATGTTTTAATCCATTGTACAAACTATCTGTATGCCAAATTTTATGCATTCCCGATCAGTCGTTTTTGCGAGTATTATTTTTCTGCTTATTATGGGTAAGCTATCTATGTTTTAAAGGTTTTTTTTATATCGTCAAATGAAACCAGCATGTTTATAATTAATGTATTGAAAGTTTATTATGGACATCAATAAAAATCATAGCACCATCAATAACTGAAAAAAAATCGACTCACCCGTAGTAGCAGCTTAGACGAGATCCCTCTGCTGCTGCTACGGGTGAGTCGATTTTTTCTGGTACTTTTTCTATTATAGCATTGTGAATGCATAAAAATAAAAATTCAAAAAAATACCTACCTAAACAATAATTTCATATTTAGAGGCCGCATGGTTTAAATAACGGCTGGAACCCTAAAATTATTTTGAAGACGGCTTATTATAGCATCTTGAAGTACGAACTCAATTATTTTTGTTTCTCGTCAACAACTTTAATACATTTTGCCGTGGGCTGAATAGCGATCTTTTGAGAGAAGCAATGTCGGATGTCAAAAGTAATATTATTGTCATTTTAAAAAAGAAAACGCCCAGTTATGTGTTACCTATATCAATTGTCAATGTCAAGTTTTGTTGATTATTCAGAATTCAAGAATGTGTAAATTTAGCAAAGCACAAAAAATGCTAACCAGCTTCATCTTTTACTTAACAATTTACGTGAAATAGCTACAATTTCATTAATATTATGTTCTGCTATTTTTGAAGAGAATAAGGTAATAAATAAGATATCAGGGTGAACATAAAAAAAGATAGTGCCTCTATTTCTTATTAAAATCATGATTTTTATATTCATAATATACATATAGACAAACGGTTTTATTACGTAGGTCATAGGGTATAAAACGATCTCAACACTCATGTAAAGTCAGATGGTCTCATCGTATGTACATTCGCTCTTAAAATTGTAAAGATGGTACCTAATTCCTGCATTCACCTGTCATGACCTGTCCCTCTGATGTCAGAGAGATGTAAAAAAGAAGTAGTAACTTCAGTAAGAAAGGGGAATTTCAAAAAAATATTTTTTATTGTGAATGTTCTATGATATTTAGAAATACTCATCTATGTAGGCAGTGAAAGACGGTTACACAATAATTTAATACTTTATGATATACTTGCTTTTTTAGCGTAGGTAAAGGTCCATACCTTTACCTAGCCCGACTAATAATTAATATGAACTCCTACTATTTACAAAGCTTTGCTTATTGTATGACAACACTCCATTTACCTAAAAGGCGTCAAGTATCTTTTCAGTGTAGACCGATGAAAAATTAAAAACATTCAGAGCGTTGCATTTTCTGGCTGTATCAAAATATGAAATAATTTAGCTTCAAACAACTTTTTAAAAATATTTTATTGACTTTTCTTTTTAGAAGTAAAGTAGGTATGTCATACATTTGAATTAGTTGGTCTATTTTAAAGATATCCAACTTGATTTTTTACGAAATATGTTCTACGGTGTACAGTGCGTATCACGAAAGATGATATAAATATATCTATAATATTTGTATAATGTATTATAAATATCTATTATTATGTATATGTAAAATTATTTTGTATTATTTATTTTATTTTAAGCATTATGGTACAATTACAGACATCAGATATGATACATATAATTAGGAAGCTAATGAATAATTTAATAGTATGATATATCTGTGCCCAATTACAATCGTAGTCAACATTTGCCATTATGTCTTTTCTTAATGAGTTATGATGCGAAGATGGGCGCCATTTGTAGGTCATCTTTCGTGATACGAACTATAACTGTAACCACTCATAAGTTTTATCGAAATGCCCCTATAATATCACAATTTAGTATGTATTTTCCTCTACGCGTTACACCATGAAGTATGTCTTAATCGGCACAGCTGTGTACTCCCAGCATTTTTCACAATTGTCGCCATAAATCTACTTGTGATAGGTTAATTACGATTTCAGTTTCCGCTGACCTATATTAACATTACTAAAAACGTAAATTTATATCAATTAAATGCTTTATCAAATTGTTAACTAATTATTTTCAAGAATTAATCGATAAAGCAACTCGAGCAACCTTTAAAAGCTGTCATAGTAATTATTATCTGAGAAATTATACGAAATTGTAGATATTGTAATTAGTTGAAAAAATATGTTGTTATTTTCTAATGCTAACGGTCAGCAACGAAAGTTGTTTAACAGTTTAGTACTTTGACATAGTAACTTTTTTGAATAATGTTTCCAACCGTGAGACGCCTGTTAAAAAAGTTGCTATGACAAAGTACCAAAGCGTTAAGCGACTTCCAATGCTGACTGTACACCTGTCCGGAAGGCGAATTTACAAAGGCTATACTATTTGAGTCACGAGTCTGACTCTAATAGATGAGCTTTTGTTTATGCATATTACTCGACAAAACCTAATCTATCTCGGTAAAAAAGTTGACTCAAATGGATTAGCTTTTTGCCTTGATATTTTCAAAGAAAATGCACGGACAAAACCTAGTACTGTATTATATTTATATATTGTAGTAACAAATGCTATTCAATTTAATACCGATATTTACCGATCGCTAGCTTCAATAATAGGTGGATAGTTACAAGGCAATTTTTATTATTTTAATATTAAAATAATTAAATTACTCATTTCTATTCTGTATTTGATTGACAAAAAAAAGAATTAACAAACGAACTTTTACTAGGTGAGAGAGAAACAAGTACACACTACACACTTGTTGCGAGTACAAATTATAAATAATAATAAAACTAAAACATTTTTAGCGTACCTCTAATGTAAAATACCTACAAAACACATATATTTTTCTATCAAATTTACGATTAGCTTTGTATTTTTACAATTTAAAAGTAGTAACTATGAAACTTACTAAACTCGTAAGTGGATTGCTTATAGTAGAAAAAGAGCCTTACAATAAATAGATTAACATATGTAGTCATGTTTATCAAATTTATGGGTACGTATTTAAATATCAAATTTTAAAGTATTTTAGAAAATTCCTGTTATACAGGGTGCTATTATGTTGCTCAAGTTTGTATGAGAATTTGTATAAGGTCGAAGGTAGAGAGTTAGAGACACCATTTTTGGAGGGTAGATACTTCATGGTGTAGGTAAGCACAAAGAAAGGGTTTTGGAAAATTACCGTTATACAGGGTGCTACAGAGTGTTCCAGTTTAAATTTAAATGTGTGAAATAAGGTCTACTGATAAATACCTAGGTATATTGGTAATCCGTGATTTTCAAAATAAATGCACATTATCTTAATCACGAGTACGAAGTCGTGGGCAAAAGCTAGTGTTTTATAAAAGGTTTAATTTAACACGGTTTACTTTAAAGGCGCATTAATGTTTTGAAATTTAAAAAAATTTACCTACCAGCCAGATTTCTGTAATTTTTTTATTGGGACTACACACGAGCTATGTTCTTTGAGATAAAAAAAAGAATTGTATAAATCGGTTAACAACTGACGAAGTTATGGTAAAACATATATAAAAAAACCGTCGACTTGAGAACCTCCTCCTTTTTTTGAAGTCGGTTAAAAAAAGAAGAAATTTACGAAAATCCATTTTATATTATTATTCTAGTTCAGTTTACTTCGTCATGTACCTGCAATAGCACTTTGCACGTTTATTCGTGTAAAAATACAGAGCTTGACAAATTGTATAACTGGATTACATTGTTTATGGAAGTGAATATTTTTTTATCTATATTTCGGCATCATATCTTTGCACATTTTATGCACTTCAACTATGATCTAAGTATATAAAGCTTTGCATTTTAATTTTTGTTTAAACTTATTTATGTCTAGAATGTAAATAGTTCTTACGGTAGCGTCTTGCTATGACATCTTTATAGTGCTTGTAAATAAAAAGAAAATGCCTTATAAAATTAACTACAATTTTCTCTGTTTTTCAAATCATTACATCAATTTTATCAGAGGTATCCTAAAAATCATTAAAAAAGGTCACTAGGATTTTAAACGACATACGACTTGTTTGCTGGTATACAGTACTATACTAGGTTTTGTCCGTGCATTTTCTTTGAAAATATCAAGGCAAAAAGCTAATCCATTTGAGTCAACTTTTTTACCGAGATAGATTAGGTTTTGTCGAGTTATATGCATAAACAAAAGCTCATCTATTAGAGTCTGACTCGTGACTCAAATAGTATAGCCTTTGTAAATTCGCGTCCGGAAGTTTAGAATGAAGTATTCCAGAAATACAAGTTGAAAACGAAGATTCGTATGCAAATAATAGAAGACACTAAATCGATGTTAATAATCGGTTGCATTTGCATTTCACACCGTAGATGTTCATTAGGCAAAAACGGCAATTACTAGTCCTCCTTATTATGTACACTAGGAACCTAGTATTCCGTACGTTTGAAACGTCTATTAAGTAAATACCTATTATATACTCTATACCATTGAGCCTGAGGTATACAGGCTGTTTGGTTATATTCTTTTAAAGCCGAATATGGTAGACAGGGTACCATGCATAAAAACCTTCTTTTTTAGTAGGGATAATGATTTTTATGCATACCCCGTGCCTGGCAAGCAACGGAGTTATGTGGGACTCGCTTCGATTAGTGTCATACATATCCACTAAACTGGACTACCCTTTTTTTTTTTTTTTTATACATTTATAAAATGCATTTACGCATCCCCCCCCCGCAGGTGAGCAGGGGGTTCGTATGTGGGGCTCGCCAGGAGGGGACCGCAACCTTCAGCGTTGAGGCTCCCTCCACGACCGCCTCCCGTGATCTCACCCAGCCGAGTGGCTCGGTGGGATCTCGGGAGGGGGGAATACCCACTAAAAACTCCGGTACTTGCCCTCTCGCCGCCGACTGGTCATGGGGGGCCCTTGTGGGAATCACCCCAAGATGACCCGGCGGCCGCCCGGCAAACCAGGCGTCCTCACTCCTGGGAGCTGGCCGGACAAGTTTGGCCATCTCCCCTCACCGTCAGGGCCGTGCAAGGCAGGTGATGGGTCACCTCCCACCGCCCGCTTGGCCCTAGACTGGGGAACTGGGTGGTCAGTTCCACACACACCGCGCATTTTTTGCGACTCCCTGGCCCCGACTAGCTAGGGAAACTGGACTACCCTGGATGAATAGGAAAATTATTATAAACTCCAAGGGATCGTTCTACCTTTTTAAAGTGTCGTTTTTCTTTTGAGATAAGGAGCCCTACAATATAGTGTAAGAAGAATGCTTGTTACTTCACATGCAACGTGTCTGTTTATTTATCGTGAGCATTTTTTATAATGGGTATCATTTTATTGATTTAGGTAATTTTTATTCCTTATTATTAATTATTCAGTCATCAAAAACAGAAAAGTTTAATATTCTATGCATTTTTCAAAGCCTGTTATTAGGAATTTATTTTCCTAATGTCAGCTCAATAACTACTCATTAAGGCGGTTGTATGACCGAAAGTGGCGCCCTCAGAGGTTTTTATTTAATAAGTTATTAATGGAAAAAGATTTTAATAATGTTCATTGTAGAGATTTTAGGGCCCATGGTCAAGTATTTTTAGAAGGTATCACTACATGCCCTCGTAGTCATTCGTAGAAGTAGATAGCAAATGTGTCATAAACGGCCACTTTTAGCAGTTTTGCTATCTACTTCTAGCAGTGACTACGAGGGAATGAAACGATACCGTCTAAAAATACTAGACTGTGGGCCCTAAAATCTCCACTATAAACATTTTTAAAACTGTGTATTAGATTTATAATATTAAATATAATTCACCGCGGCGCCACTTTCGCTCAGGGTTAACCTTAAGTTAATACTTACTAATTTAACTCTAAACACTTTTTACAAATACAAATTATTAATATTCAGTAAAGTGCCGTAAATACTACAAAGACGAATTGCTTTTTAGGTATGAATCTGAGATTTAGGCATTTTCCTATTTAGGAAAACTACGTTTAAGACTTTAGTCATTTCGAAAAATAGCACATTTGTTTTTAAGATCCCAAGTTAACAATGGAAAAATTCTTATTATTAAAATAATTTAATAATATAAGTTTTGTTTCAGATATTAAATTACATCCATATTTGTTAGTATTACTTAGACTCTGTTAGTAACGACAATTAATATCAATTTAATGCAAAAATATATCTTCCTTTAAAGGTATGGAATATCAACACTCTTAACGACAGCTACACAAATAAATAATTGCTAGCTATTTTACAACAAACCTCTAATGAATACAAAACGAAATAAATACAATATTGTAAACATTATTGTGCAAAACACCTTTATGACAAAAAAAAATATGAAACATTGTAGGTCTACATTTTAACCATAAAAATTTCATGGATATTTTACTAAAACAGAGAAATTGCAACAACGTCTGGAAACGGTGAAGCTCAACACTTGGGAATTCGTGAGTTGATTCCTATTCTACCTCTGCAGTAGCCAGTAGTCTTGATTCACACATTGCTCCGATCTCAAGTAATTGCTTGGGATGTAATCTACCAATATCCCACTAAATCATAAATGTGAAAGTCAAGAACTTTAAAATTGTAGTATTTATTTTAAAATTCTTGGTATAAGTTTGTGAGTTTGGATGTTTGGTTTTTTGTTACCCAATCACGCGAAAACGGTTGAATATTTGAATGGAATTTGACACACAGAATATGAATAAAGAATGAAAAGAATGGAGGAGTCAATAAAATATAAGACGCGTATTATAAGGATAATTCATTTTAGAAGTTATCAATTTAAACATATTGTCGGTGCTAGTTAGGCTGTCAGCTAATATAATATATCAGCCAATTTATTAAACAGAATAAGAACCGACACATCTAAATCTAGTTGTATTTCAGTGTATACAGTCAGACACATTCATAGCTTGAACTCTTAAGTATACTACGACGTCATAAAGTAGGTCAAGATAAAATGGTCAGTGCAACGCCGTACAAAAGACATCAACGTGATTTTGGCACGCGTTAATGTCTTTTGTTCATTGAAATTGGAATGATATTTTGAATGTTAAAAATAAAGCTTAACTTGTTTTTTAGATTGTTGATTGTATTTTTAAATTTGGATTACAGACTAGGAAATAATGTATTGTTAAATAATTACAGTATAGGATATCGGTACTCTAATTAACATGACAAGACAACTGAGCATTTTATGGGGAGGATTTCTATTGCTTTTGTTTTGTCAGTTATAGATTTCAATATTTAATTTTAAATAACACCTATAACGTTAATAACATTGGGTAACACAATAACATTCTATGTATGTAACTTTTTGCTACAAAATGTAAGAGAAACAAGTTTGAGAGTGTTGCATATTGTTGTATAACATTATATAACTGCTGTGTTCGAGCACCCTAAGAAATAGAAAATTTTATTATCGAAATAATAACAGAGTGGCGTAATATTATGTACCTATGTTTTTTAACTTATAATAAAATAATTATTTTAACCTACATATTTTGCCGCTACGAAAAACTACAAAATAAAAGAATTGACAACATTTCAAAATTTTAAGGAACCTGTTTTTATGAATAAAATGAAAATTTATCGTTTTTTAGGCAACACGTTGATTTTACACATTTTTTTAAATATCTCATTAAATAAGCAACCAGAAAATCTAAAAATATTATATTTATGTTTATTGACTTCGAATCTCGAAATGGTTTTCGAGTTTTACTGCCTTGCAAAAAATGAAAAGTTGTCAATTGTCATTATGTATCTCCTACGAAACATTTCCATAATGGGTAAACGTCTATAAACTGAACAACATGCCTTTTTTGAAGCTGACTCTGTATAATGGTGATAGATTGCTTATATGTGGCATTTTTAATGTCTTTGTTTTTGCCGGCTACCTACCACCTGCTACCGTTGTATTATCTTGTAGCATATGATGTTACCTTATAATGACACTTTTGTAAGCAATTTTTTCGGTAAGTAGTTACCTTTACTTTTCTGATCAAACAAGAGCCCAATCCGGTAATTATGAACGATAAAACCAAAAACGTTACGATGTCATTAAGGTTATATTTACCAAAAAAAAATTGGTTTAGCTTTATAATTTTCACATAAATTGTCCCAGATCTCTTAGGCAGAGTATTCAACAATTTTAACAAAACTAAAGCGAGTATTTTTCTATAAACGAAACTGAAACGGTAACGATTTAGCTTCGGTTTTATCGTTGAAAATAAGCGCGATTAGGCCCCAGATACTATTTTACACCTCGGATCAATCTAATACCTATAGCCCCGCTTCCGCACACTGTCACACTTGTTTCAGCACGCACACTTGCAAGCGCAGAAAAGGATTAGAGAAAAGATGTTTGAAATAGTTCTTCGGCTCCTCATTCGTCGCCGCGAGCGCGGGCAGAGCGTACGCCTTTGCCTCGAATAAAAAAAAACACGATACCAGTTCATTCACGGTCCAGCGGCTGAGCCGATCATCGACCCCGGTTACATCTTTTTTTTACGAACGTCCTTGCGAACAGCTGATGTAGTCTGTGCCGGAGTGTTCCAAATTCAAAATTTTGGTGGAGTGCGCATTTTTAGTGTAGTGTTTAGTGTTTGTTTAGTGCCTGTATCGTGATGATAAGGTATGTAAACTTTTTGACAGTAATAGAGATACTATTTAGGTACAATAGTTGTATCATCTTTTTAAATGGTAATTGCGTTTTGAAAGATCTTTGTTTCCGCAACTAACAAAATCACGCCCGCGTTTCATCATAAAAAGAATAATTTTCTTAAATTTTCAACTATTCCATCAAAATCTTCATGATTTTATAACCACAAATTAACCTCAAATAGATTTATATGATCCTTTATTATGAGATACTTGTAATTTTAATTAACTTTAAAACGGCAAAGTCATTGTAAAAGCTAATATCATGGCTATCAGTCGTTTATTACCGAATCGATCGATTCGGTCTATATTGTATGATTAAAATGCGCTCGATGATTTAAAAAGCTATTTACGAAGTTTGAATTGATTTATGGCTGGTTATTTTTATTGTGACTTTATGCTTTTAAGCGTAGTTACTTTATCTTATTATAAAACGAAACGAGATCTAAGGACTTAACAATAATAATTTGCCTTTTTTTCTTAAATTGAGAATACATACGTATCATTATGCAATGTGTAGTAGGTACTTATATATCTATTTCAACACACTTGCTCGTAAAGTGAGCCCTAATACATCGCTTTTAGGGCCATAAACCGAGCTATAACAAACGCGTGCAATAATATATAAAACACTAGTTCGTAATAGAATTAACCCTACAAAGTTAAATTAGTACCTTACTGCAAGTTCTATGCGAGTAAACAGAGCATTCCCAATAGGCATGTTGACTAATGAATAAAATAACGAAATACTAATAAAAATCGTAAACATATTAAACTTTTAGAGTAGCTTGTATACCTCTTGGTTTTATATATTGCATATTATTTGTTTTATGACCCTTCAAAGTTGGGTGGACAAGTCCATTTAAAAAGTATAAAATTTATTAAAATAAATGATACCTTTAATTAGTCCGTAAAATGTATAGCAAATTTGTCTAAGAAATCATTTTGATAAACACAATATTTAATATAGCTGCTGAACAAATTTCCTATGCGTTGCATACAAACTAGCACGGCGTGTCGTCATAACGTGCAAGCCATTAGTATGGAGCGTTTTTGATCGAGTCCATTTGTGTGCATTTCACACTGTGATATCTCGGGCAGTTTTCATGCTAGCGAATTAATTCTTTTACCAATGTTTCTTTTTTTGAGAGGTAATTTATGTAACATAAAATAAAAAAAATAGTCAACATCCCTATTTAGCCGGGTAATACAGTAATTTTTTTTTACAACAAAGAGGTTTTATGCTGCTAAAAATTCTCATATACATTTTTAGAATAAATAAATGTGTAAGTCCTTAATTAAGTCAAATAAATATATAATTATTATCAAATTATTCATAATTCACAATATTTTGTTATAAAATATTTAAATATTTGCATTTGTCACTTAAAATTATATTTTTTTTAAGTATTAGTAGTAGGCTGTATGCTCCTCACCCCTTTGTTCGCAAAATATTCTTGCGTTGGGCGTGTGAAAAAAAAACAAAAAAAAACATGCGCGCCTTTTCCCATAAATTATCATATTTCGTTTTTGCCATATTTGTTGCTGTGTGATAAATTCAATTTTTTTTCCTCTCAAATGTGTTGAAAAACGTCGTATGAAACTCGTGAGCTTTTGCTTATTGCACACTCGGCTGAGTTACGCCCTCGCCTGCGGCTCGGGCTGCAACCCACAGCCTTGTGTGCAATGAGCAACCTAAGCTAACTTGTCTCATAATGTACTATTCTGTGGCAATGTAGTGTATTTACTAATTGTCTCATCTTATCACCAATTTGGGCTCCCAATAGAGCTTTATATTACAAAAAATACTTAGATTCAGTATTACTGAAGTCAGTCTACTAAACTATAATATAAGAAACAACACCGTTTCCTTATATTTTACACTTAAGGCAAATTTCTTTACTAGTTGTTCAGTAGGTACGACAAAAAAAAATCTATCTAGGTCTCTATAATGTAGAATCTTTATAGAAAATGGATCCGCAAAAAGAGTTATAAATAAAATAATAGAGAAGTATGTTTTTAATGCCTTTTGCTAGTATTTTAGGTTATTTCAAAGTGTCAATGCAACAAATAGGAAAAAAGTACATATAGCTATACCTACTATATAGTGTCTAATAAATGTTTGAATAAATAGTTATGCTGTTTGAAAAAAGTAAAAATTTTTGCTTTCATTTCCACTTGCGTGCGATCATCCTTGTAAGTAATAATTACAACCAAATATAATAATGCAGGCAATATAAGTGTTTTAACGTTAAAATCGTGTCTTATGGTTTAGTTTCTAAATGAAAACTTAATAGATATAGTTGAGGGTTTTCTAGATTGATGGCATTTACAACGTTTGTCTGATTGGTCTATCCGGATAGCTCAGATACGGCAAAATGGCGGATATGCCATCCATCAATAAGAATATTGATAGATTTAAAGACTTCAATGTTATAGCTTGAAATAGAAATTTACTAAACTAAACTAATAGGGATTAACTTTAACCCTTTGTGATTTTTAATAACCAGCCTGCCTAGCATGACCGATTTATATCGCGTGATATAGCATTTTATCGACATTCAACTGTCAAATTCTTTTGTCTTTTTGACAGTTAAACGTGATAAAACGCTATATCACGCGATATAAATGAGTCATGCTAGGCAGGCAGGAGCCCAATCGCGGTAATTCTGATCGATAAAACCAAAAACGTTACGTTGTCATTTAGGTTATATTTACCTAAAAATCTTTGGTTTGGTTCCATAATTTTCACTTAAATTGTCCCAGATTGTAATCCTAGACTCCTTAGGCAGAGTATTCAACAATTTTAACAAAATTAAAGCGAGTATTTTTCTGTAAACGAAACTGAAACGGTAACGATTTAGCTTTAGTTTTATCGTTGAAAATTAGCGCGATCAGGCCCCTGTTCTAACTTTATCTCAGTTATTGTAATTTAGTAGAACCGAGGTGTTTTTCTCTTTTCATTTTATTTTTATATTTATAAGTGTAAGTACAAACTTTTTACTAACTTGTTAATAGAAATTACTTATGCATTTCATAATAGTCAGAGTATTAGAGGAGATAACTTGATAGATTATTATCTAGTGTTAATTTTATAACTTTATCTTTACATAGATATACGATTTTAAGTACCGTTTATGCTTGCTGACGATTTTATAAGCAATTTATGCAGAAAATTAATCTATTATACTATCCAACAGTTTCTAATAAGAATGAGGTGTTAAGGGTTAAAATTTTTGATGTTATTATAAAATACAAAAAGAGATACTTTTTATAGGTGTCAATTTATTAAAATAAAATAAATAAAAAGAAAATAATCCCCTTATTTTGATAATCATTTAAGTACTTTTAATTTGTATTTTTTGTGGAGGTGGAGGCAAAGACTTTTTAAAGCTTTAGTTAAAACAAATGAATAAATCCAGAATTAAATTCAAGAAATATGAAAAAGTTTGAGTGTTACTGTGGGCGGGCATTGAATGTTTTACCATCTGAAAGTTAGTTATAGATAGACCAGTCAGTTTTTTTCTTACAGTAAAATCAGGAGCCTTCGGAGGATTGCTTTCAGATTATGAAATTAATAAAATATGAATAGAATAGAATATATTTTATTGCCATATTATTATACTGTGTACAATTTGCAGGTTGAATTGCAGTATTATTAGTAACAACAGTAAACCCATAACGGGTATGCAATTTGAGAGTTACATAATATTAACATTACTTAAACATATACTCAAAAAATTAATTGCTAAATAATACCTATGACTTATTTAGTTTTAAAAGCATAGTATTCGTTGAGACTATAAAAAATATTGTTTAGTAACCATTTCTTAAAATTTCTTAACCATATGAAACAGGCCGTATATATATTAGCGCCTTAGTTTACACTATCCTTACTAATAATAAAAATGCGAAATCCGTTTGATTGTTTGATACGCCTTCACGTCTTACCTACTTAACCGATCATCATGAAATTTTACATAAACGTTGCCAGGGTTGCATAAAAGGGCATAGGGTAAGTTTCATCCCGAAAAAAATACTCTCCACGCAGACGAAGTCGCGGGCGAACGCTATTTCTATATTAGGAGGAATATAGAACGGATTTCTAAATCAGTTCTATATTAGGATATTAATCATATGTGGCATAACAACGAGAAATCTAACAAACCGTAAAAATTTACAAGCTGGTTTAATAAGACTGTAACAACTTCCAAATCCCATTGTTTAACACCTAGTCTAGAACTAAGAAAACTATTAATGAGCCATAATTTCACACACATCATTACTAAGTTAATAATTAGTACGTTTTGCCATCGTGTGGCAGTATTTGTTATTGCTAAATACGGAAGTAGTAAATTAAAGAAAGATATATATTTCTATATATTTTACCCGACTAGAAATTGTACATGAGAACTTAAATATTTATTTATTTAAAGTTTACATGCTGACTTACAGTAAGGCCCAAATCGCCAGCAAGTTAGGTATTAGGTAGTACATTTCAAATAAAAAAAATAACATTACATATAATTTCATGCACACTACATTATTAAATTAAAAGCAAAGATGTTGTGAATATGGGGAAAATATTTAAAATTGAATATAAATTGTCATAATAAAGAAAGACAGTAACGTCAGAATAAAACCACTTAAGGCGCGATGGTAGTGAAACTAGCGCCGCCACTACATTTATTTTTATTACTCGTAAACCAAGTAAATATTAAAAAAATGCTCATTCTGTAAGTTTTAAAATCCATAATTGCCAAAAGTGGCCACTTTGAGCTAAAATGGATTTTAAAACTTACAGAAATAATGAAAACTGTTGAAAAGTTATTCAAAAAATATTAGAGACAATTTAAGAAAATATTACATGACCTTTTTTTTAAATATTGACTTGGTTTATGAGTAATAAAAATTAATGTAGTGGCGGCGCTAGTTTCACTACCTACAGCGCCTTAAATACATATTAATGATTTTGGTGATTTCGTTTCATTTAATTTTAATTACACATATTGCTTTAAAGTTCACTTTAAAAATAGTATTATACAGTTAAGCAGCATTTAATAGTAGATTGTTATACGAGGGTCAAAAGGAATTGATGACTTTTACCCGTGTTAAACACTCTACTTTTCATTTCGAATTTCAGGAAAGTAAAAAAAGTCTTAGTTATTCCAAAATGTTTATTAATAAAAACATGTACCTACTTAGTAACTACATTAGTAGACCTTATAATTATTACCTATACCAACTTACCTTTAAAAACCTAGAAAAATTAGAACAATTTGTGAAATTTAAAGTTCTTGCTTGGAATATTTACAGTTTGATATAAATTATTATGATGACAGATTTGGCTTTGTTGGATGCCTGTAAAAGTTGGAGATATTCTTTGGTCTTTGATAAGACGGTAAGTCCATGGCAGAGACTCTCCTGAAGTAGTTGTTTCCTGTAGGCGAATTACAGCGTAGTTTTATTGTTTCTTTGATTTTATTTGAACTTTTTGTTTTAGTTTTAAACTCATTTTTAGTAAATACAAAATCAACACAAAACTTTAATACGGCACACACAGCTCAAAGTCACAGAGTTAGGCAAGTCTCCCTCCAATATTTTATAGTTTTTCTTATTTTAAATTTGGAACACGTCGCGTCGCCGGCCGCTCCGCCCAATGTTTTTAATTTTGCTCTGGCTGTTTATACCATGTTTTGTTGTTGTTCATTTTTTTCGTTTTTCGATCTATGTTCCATGGAGAAAGTTGTTTAGTTTAAGCAACACTGTCACCTGTTTCAGTATCATCACATCACTTGATTCAATCTTATATAGTGCCTTTGGTCTTAAACTAGCTATAATTTAAAGGCGTGAAATACACCTAATTTTATCGACAAAAACACCCACATGTTGGGGTCTACCCCACTCCTGTTGGAATGGCCGCCATTTTAAATTTGACTTTTTATTTTAGATGACTCACCTTTAATCAGAAAATATATATACAAGGTGTATTCGAAACCACTCTCCAAATTTTAAGGATGTGTTCAGTCCATGAAACTGAACAACTTTCTCCATGAAACATAGGGTCAAATATGTAAAAAAAAATGACTTTTCATACAAATCAAAGAGATCACGTGATCAGTTTAGTGGATGACCAAAATTTTTTGGCGTATTTCGACACATGTTTCATGGAGAAAGTTGTTCAGTTTCATGGACTGAACACATCCTTAAAATTTGGAGAGTGGTTACAAATACACCCTGTATTTTGTAGAACAGCTAAACTTCGCCCATAATTTTACCCCTCACCACTGAAATATAATGAAGTAAAACCATACCTAACGATAATGTGGTTGTAATACAGCTTAAGCTATACATTTAAAAAAAATTAGACTATCCCGATCTGCTTTTTAACTATTCAAAATAATATACAAAAATAAAAATATACTCCTATTTTATTAATTTTATTTTCAACCACTACAGGGTGTTTGTTAATAGCCCTATAAAGCCTAATATGGTAAACAGGAATCATCAAACTGGACAACTTTTACTACGAGACCAACTCTGAAATCGCGAAAAAAAACAGCTGTTTCATAAAAAAAAAATATAACGAAAATATGAAAATGTATGAAACAGCAGATTTTTTTTCGCGATTTCAGATTTGGTCCCGTAGTAAAAGTTGTTTAGTTCGATGGTCCCTATCTACCATATTCGGCTTTATAATCTATTACTAAATACCCTGTATAGTTGTACATTTTATTCATACCTCACAGTGCGCTTCAACGTCACTCTGGAAAGATGGATGCCAAGGATCTGATCCAATGGTAGGTGAAGAAAAAACAGCAAAATGATAAAAAAATACCCCACTAGCTACGACACGTTGAATTATCTCATTTAAAAAGTAATAAACAAGTACAGTAACGGTTAATACAATGTAGTGAACCCATAATGATATTATCTGTGGTGGTAATCGCCAACGATCGCACGTATCGTATCGTGTACGACTGACGATTAAAATAACTGCCCACAAAAATGTAAATTGCCTTGCTCTTGAACACTTCGCTGCAAATTTATCGCAATTTTTTATTTTAGTGATATGATAGAAGTCAAACCCCAGTTTCCCATACAAAAAAACCGGCCAAGTGTGAGTTGGACTCGCGCATGAAGGGTTCCGTACCAAAAACAGCAAAAAAAAAACCCGTTTTTTGTATGGGAGTCCCACTTAAATATTATTTATTATTTGCTGTTTTTAGTATTTGTTGTTATAGCGGCAACAGAAATACATAATCTGTAAAAATTCAACTGTCTAGCTATCACGGTTTACGAGATACAGCCTAGTGACAGACAGACAGACGGACAGTGGAGTCTTAGTAATAGTGTTGCGTTTTTACCCTTTGAGTAAGGAACCCTAAAAATGATGACATCATATAACTTCTCTCCTACGGTATTTTTTTTAAGAACTGGTTCGAAAAAATTTTTTGGACCTCGCCTCAAGTATACGTGTGCCAAATATAGGGGACTAGCTTCCGCCCGCGACTTCATCCGCATGGATATTAGAGAAAATCCTTAGGGAACCTTCGACCAGGATCCGACCAGCCGTTTTTACGCGATTAGGCGGTCCCCACCAAGCGCGCTGCCTCGCGAGGCAAAACCTTTGCCGCGTGTGGCGGGCCTCGCACGAGGCTGCTCGCTCGGTGGGGACCCGCCTAAGCGCGTAAAAACGGCTGGTCGGATTACCTAGATATGAGTTTTCATAATAACATTGCTGGGCGCTAAATGCGACAAATATGGATGTTCATACTTATATTGCCAGAGCAGGAGCCGTACCAGCAATGTTGATTTATCTCGAAGAAAGTTGTCAAAATAAAGCTCGAATTTCCAAGCATGTTTGAGAAAAATACTGAAACTGGAAAATGGGGGGGTTCATAAAATGTAAATCGGATTTTCCGTCTGTTACTTAGTTTCCATTACATTTACAAGCTTGGTAAAAAAATATGTGTGAGTTAAAATGGAATTTGTAGTATTATCAAAGAAAACTACAAATAAACGAAGTACTTATCTTAAGGACTTGTTTATTTATTTATAAAATTCAAGTTAGCCCACTACAGTTTGTTAAATGAAAGTCTGACGTTAAATACCAATGCAACTAACTGAATTACCTACGTTGAATTAAACGGAAACAAAAATTACTTCTATAGAACAGAAAACCGCAGAGAATTTAACCTTTTAAAGTTATGGCTTAATTTTTGTTTGTAACATGAGAGTGGAATCCATTTACTTAGTTGGGTCGTTAAATACAATAATAACTTTTTAGGTTCACTATTGTATTATTGTCATACGATTGGATAGAAAAAAGCTAACCATTGTTTAGTGGAAAGTTTGAAATCATAAATATTCCATTAAGATTTTTTCCACTCAGCTTTGTATGCCAAATCATATTAGTGATTGCATTGCAATTCCGTTAATTAAAACATTGTATTTTAATTTTGACAGATAATTGCTCCTTTTAAGGGTTCCGTAGTCAAGTAGAAAACTGTACTACTGTGTAGTAGAATAAAATCTAAAAAAAAAAGTATTTTTAACCGACTTCAGCAAAAGGAGGAGGTTCTCAATTCGATTGTATGTTTTTTTTTATCGTTGTTCGCGCGACATTTATCTCTTCGACATTTATGGACCGATTTAGATGATTCTTTTTTTGTTCGATTGAGTTTTCTTGCGAGATGGTCCCATTATTTTTTTTTTTAAATCGGTTCAGTAGTTTACAAGTAATCCTGAAAATACTATGATATTATATCAACTAACTTGACAATTTTGTTATTTATGAACCGAATTAGATGATTTTTTTTGTTGGGGAAGGGATACCTTTGTGTAGTATTTTTAACCGACTTCAAAAAAGGAGGTATTCAGTTTGTATGTATGTTTCTCCGCGATTATCTCACGTTTGACTGAGCCGATTTTTCTACCTAAATAATATACCTACACTACCTAATACAGAAGGTACTTACACTAAAAATAAAAAAATTGTTTAAAAAACAAAAAAACCGACTTAAAAAAAACCTGCCTCTAAAAAGCAAGAAATAATATACAAATCATTAGAAACGCATTATCATTGTTATAATAAAACACGTCAATTGAAGTCGGGTGGGGCTTTTAGAATAAAAAAAGGAAGATGTACTCCAGCCGGGTGGGGCTTTAATAGACTTTAATAGACGTGTTTTATTATAACAATGATAATGCGTATCTAATGATTTGTATATTATTTCTTGCTTTTTAGAGGCAGGTTTTTTTTGAAGTCGGTTTTTTTTGTTTTTTAACGAACATTTTCTTGCGTCCGTCCTTCTTGTCAGTTAAAAAAGTTTGAAACGCTTGGTAGGAAAATATCGACAATATATCGACAAATATTTTTTATTTTTTTAACATGGGTATCAAATGACAGCCCTTGATGAGCACGTCCCAAAAATATGTAATTTGTCACAAAAATTAAAGTTTTTTTTTTCATTTTTTGAACATGGGCATCAAATGAAATGCCTTGGTGAGCTGAGCACATTCCAAAATTATATAATTTGTCACTAAAAATGAACAAAAAAAATTTTTTTGTTTCCAATTTTTGAATATGGGTATCAAATGAAAGGTCTTGATGAGCACATTCCAAAATTACATAATTTGTCACTAAACTTTAAGATTTTTTTTTTTCAATTTTTGAATATGGGTATCAAATGAAAGGCCTTGATGAGCACATTCCAAAATTATATAATTTGTCACTTTTTTTTATATTGTTAAAAAAAAGGTTTAATTTTCTATTTCCTCACAATCGAAGTGAAAAGTAGAGTGTATAACTCGTACATAAAACCCATTTTACGCACTTGTTGTACAATCTACTATTTTATACGGTTTTTAATGAAATTACATTTTAAATACTATTTTCTTAGATAGGCATTAAACCCGAACAATGCAAAATCATGCGAAAATTCTACTTCTCTAATAAATTATATCATTGCTATCTTGTTAAAAGGTATTTCATTTCTTCATATCTTTCAGCATTAATATGGCTGCTAATTTTTTGTTTTCTTTTTGGCATTTATTTCTTTGTTGTATAATGTTATGTCGGTTGTAATAAAGTATGTTGGAATATTGTTCTAATTTTCTATATAAAATGTTCACATCAATGCACATGGACGAAGCGCAAAGTTTAGTTCTGAACAAATTCTAATAGGTACCTAGTTACCTACATAGAAAACGCGTTATAATAATTGCGTTTTTCTAATCGATCTCATTTCTTTCGCAGAGTTTTTCTCACGTCCGGCTGCATTATCGAATCTCTTTGACTCGATTCACAGAACAGTTATGTAAAAAAGCTTAGTGGTTGGCAAAAAGCAGGCTTCAGTCACGCACGACCAAGTTACCAGAGGCACAAAATATAAGTAGTCTGCGAGTTCTTTGTAGAAGCGCCGCTCTGCCTGTATTCGAAACATTTCCATCATTTTTTGCTGTTGCGCTAGGAGCTGCACATATCAAGCCTTTTCAGGGAGAACATAGTAACCGACATTTTGCATATTTTTCATTAAAAAAGATTTCTTTTAATTACTTATCAAATTATCGCAAGCGACAAGACTAACGGTGCGTAATTTATTATCAAATGCGCCAAGTAGGATGCTTGCTTTAATATAGCACAGATAATATAACTACATAGTATAAAACAAAGTCTTTTCCCCCGCTGTCTGTCCCTATGTATGCTTAGATCTTTAAAACTACGTAACGGATTTTGATACGGTTTTTTCAATAGATAGAGTGATTCACACAGATATGATTCAAGAGAAAGGTTTATACTCGTATATATACAGATTACAGTGCCTTTGGTATTAAACTAGCGATAATTTAAAGGCGTGAAATACACCAAATTTTATCGACAAAAACACCCACATGTTGGGGTCTATCTCCACTCCTGTTGGAATGGCCGCCATTTTAAATTTGACTTTTTATTTTAGATGACCCTGCGGAAAAATATTAATTTCTCCGGATTTAGAAGTTCTATAGTTTTAACAAAAATACTGTTAGAAAGCTAATAATACCACCTATCAATTTAATAATAAAAAATGTAAACTTTCAACTTAAATACGTCATAAAAAAATACTGAAGTAAATTTTGCACGAAACTTTTTTGTAGATAAAATAAAATAAATTGTAGAAGCAAAGCGAGGGCGGGTCGCCAGTTATACTATAGTTATAGCAAGCATCCTACTTGGCGCATAAAAAAACTTACGATAAAATACTGTCCATCAGCCATTTTTGATGTCCCCACTGCTGGGGCACAGGCCTTCCTTATGGGTGGTAAGGAGGATGGGCCATAACCCATCACGCGGGCCCAATGCGGATTGGTGGGTGTTAACGACTGCAAATGCAGCCGGGACCAACGGCTTAACGTGCCTTCCGAAGCACGGAGGAGCTCGAGGTAATAAATTTTTGGTCACCCATCCCATGACTGACCCTTGCGAGCGTTGCTTAACTTCCGCAATCGCTGGGCCATGCGCTAAACCACTGCGCCAACGAGCTTCACAGTCAAAATCAGTGTATAAGGTGCAAAATCAGCTGGTTACTATAAAAACACTTTTTTTGCGAATTTTGGCGCTTACGATGTTCTTCCTGAAAAGGCTCGATTTGACCCGGGTTTGCCTGTACGTAATGTCTATGTGTGAGTGCACGGAAACAGTGATTTGTTTAAATCGTCTCATCTGAACACTTTATATTGTGTGCCAGAGGTGTCTTTGACATCGACCCAATGTCTGGAGTTAAAATGATGTGAAACTTTGACATTATGAAGGTAGTTATTTGGCTATGGTGTTCTTATGCAAATATATAACCTTCGGATAAAATTGATATTGTTAAAACGTAGTTGATTAGATACTGCTTTATTTCACAATGAATTGTATTGTAGAAATGGATGCGAACAGTTACGAAAATGGCGCAGGTAAAAGTAAAATTGTTAAATCAGACATTTTTTATTCAATGCCTACACTTTGGTTTTGCTTAAAAATCAAAAGATTCAATCAATACTTTAATTTTGGTTTAGCATATCGTTCACGTTGATAGTTTATGTTCAAATAAACTTTTTGTTTAAGATTCTGTATTTGTATTAAATTATATTGAAGATGTCATTAAAATTGAAATAAATGAAACCTATGTTCTTTGGAGAAACTTGTTCAGTTTAAATAACACTATCACCTGTCTGTATAATCAGATCATTTGGTACCTTATATAGGTACTTACTTGCAATTAAAATAAAGAACAAGCTTACCAAAATAACCAAATAAGTAATACAGATAGAAGTTTCAAACAAAAAAGTTTGGTTTTAACCTAAAAATAGAGTTAACTTTTTAAATCTCTGTTCAAAGAGGTTGCAAAGGTTATCGGCGGGGATTCGACAACTCAATCGGGCAGGTGCAGGCAAACGCAGCATCCTGCGTGATGCTATCTGTACTAGTTGCATCCGTCTATTGGCTACCCCGGCTTACACACATCGAGCTGTCGAGCTAAAGGCCTTACATGCCCGAGGCGAGTTTCCATTATAGCACGTCTTTAAAGCCGTCGCCGTCGCTGCCGTTTAATTTTTTTGCTAGGCACCTTATAAATCAATTTTGTGTCAAAACTTTTGGAAAGTAAAAAGGGCGCAAGCAAGAAGTAACGGCATTTACAAATAGTAGTTACCTGAAACAATCCATACAATATCATTTACACAAAATGATTTCACATTCAATAAAGTTATCCTACATACCTATGTTACTTAATATAATTGAAGTAGGTAACCGTCTATTTTTAACATGTTTTTATTGTAATAAAAGAGATGTCCCAAAATGTACGGATTCTGGACCACGTAGGTACGTTCAGTATACCAAAAAAAGGTACAAGAACACGATAAACAGTTTCTAATCATCAAATTTCTCTAAAATCGTTTTGTTTTTTGGAACGAACAATGACTTGTGCATTAAAATTAAACACGCCACAAAATACACCATTGTGGAAGACGTAATTTTGGTGCTATTTGTCTGTCACTGTCAGTTTTGACATTTCGATTTTTGCAAAAAACTCAACTCTAAACGCAACGAAAAACTAAACTTAACGGAACCACAGACTGGACTCTATGACAGTGACAGTTTTTTAACGTAGGTTGCATTTTTAATATAAAATTAATTGCATTTTCTCATAATATTCTTTTTCTCTATCTTTTACATAGTCGTGTTCCAAATTAGGACACGCTCTTTTGTTCCTGACAGTCTTTTCATGCCTTGTGGTTCAGTTTCCCCAAAAATTCGTTTCTATTTTTTTTTACTCAAAATTTTGAAACGTAGCCTGATTGTATTTCTATATTTTCAAAAAGTCTACATTAATTTGCAATGCAATGCAAGCATCATTTGGATTATTTAACTTATTTGATAGCTGCCGTCGTACAATGGAAACATACGAAAGCGTAGCTATAAGTAGTTAAATTCTTACCGAGAGTTAGGGAAATGGCTAAAGGTTAATGTGCATACAGCGATCTGATAAATCGCACTAATTGATGATAAAATTAACCGGGAATTGGAGAACGTGATCTCGAATCGAAACTGTTGGTGAGAATTTTAAATAAGGAATTCAGAGACTTAAAATTAGTTGGAAAATTAAACTTAGAACGGGTTAAAAGCGTTGTCACGTTTTGCAGCCGTCTCACTCACACTTTTGAACTTTTTCAAAGATATTAAAAAGCTACATTTGTTTTTGATACATATATGTTTTTAATAAAATATAAGTACTACGGATATGAAACATTATTTTTATTGTTTTTGTTGAAAATTAGATATTACGTACAATTTACAACACCTAATAATATTTAAATTTAGAAAAATTTAGAAAATTATTATTATTATTGAGGTTATTTTAAGGTAAACTTTTAAAAAAGTGTGAGTGAGACAGCTGCAATATTATGTGCCAATGCTCTTAAGAAAATGGTGAAGCGACATAAAGTTAAAAATGTTACAATAGGTATGTTTTTTTTAAATTAAGGTAGGGGCGTGAAAGGCAAATCCTAGCTGCGCGGATTTGCATTTTAAATTTGGTTTAAAGTGGTTCCCTAATTGTTGGGTTACCAGCCTGATAGATGATTAGAAAATCTGTTTAGTTCCGAAGATAGGTGCCAGTCTGAACCTGTGAAACTGGCTATCGACTACTTATCTCGGGATCAAAGCTATTGTGTATAATATTGTATTATTTAATCCTGACAAAAGGTGAATCTTCTCGTATACTTATAAAGAAATCATTAAATTCCACTTACAAGGCAAAGTCTCTAAGAACTAAAAAACGTGTTGCCAGGATGTTAATATCCTTATAAAGGGCCAATTTTTACATATTTTTTCTTATGGCAACTACACGGCGTTTTTATCTCTATCTCTCGTTAAGAAAAGGAATGTGACACAAGCTTTGCATACATTTTTAGATTGGCCTCATCATTTTGCTGCCGTCTTATTTGTTCTGATTGACAAGAGAAATCACAGTTATCTTTGAAATAGAAGGAATAATCATTCTAATATAGCGTATTAATTTTTACTAGTGGGTTAATTTGGCCGTCTTGTCAGGGCAACGATAAGGTGGAGTGCGGGGTAGGGTGGCACGCAATCGCTAAAAAAATTCGTAAAGCTGGTTCGACAAAAAAATCTATAATTTTCGAATCTGCTCACAAAATTTCACTAGAATCGATTGAGAAATGCAACCTGTAGATGAGAACAGATAGCGCCGGACTGAAATAAGTATGCTTTTTTTACATAATCTCCGCCATTTTGAAAAATTTCAAAATTGGCTCGACAAAAAATTCTATATAATTTTTCTCGAGAGTCAGTTGAGAAATGCGACCTGGGGCCGTATGGTGGGACCTCTTATTTCCTGGCAGTTTTCTGACTGGCTATCAATCTATCTCTTTTATTTGCTATACAGCGAGAAAGAGATGTAACTATAGCAATTCATAAACCTGGCAAGTTTTAAGAGGTTGTAATACCCCCCCTGTAGTGGAGAACAGACAGAGCGCCGGAAGGCCGGACTGAAATATAATATAATAATATGCAATATATAAAACCAAGAGGTATACAAGCTACTCTAAAAGTTTAATATGTTTACGATTTTTATTAGTACTTCGTTATTTTATTCATTAGTCATCATCCCTATTATAACTGCTCGATTCGATTTTGAACAGTGTAACAGAAAGATAAACATACAGTTAATTTTAAATGCATTATAATAGGTAGTAGTTATATGAAAGTGCAATATCACCCTAAACCGCTATGTAGGCGATGTCATTTTTTTATTGTCATTTCATATTAATGCAATGATGGAGCGCCAATAAGCATAACTGAAGAATGAAGCCCGCTGGTACCGCCTTTTCAATAGCTCTATCTCATGCGGTTCTTTAGACCTCGACACTCGCCCGCTTACGTACTTGCTACATCGGCCAGCCGGTTGTCACCAAATGGTATTTTCACTCTATAGAAAATGATATTTCTGTGCGGCGCGGAAATATATTTGTCTCCGTTTCAGTTTTGGCAAAAATGCTTTCGTGTATGCTGCGGCTGTCCGTCTGTTCTCCTCTACAGGAGAGATGTCTCGACCGATCTCGTGAAATTTTGTGGGCAATTTTATTTTACAGTTTTTAGATTTTTTTCAAAATGGCGGAATAATTAAAGAGAGGTCTACAGATCACAAAACACGATAATAATAATTTAAACACAGATGAGACTCGTTAACATATTTTATTAATTTCGGTAACTTATAGTGTATTTATGTGTTTGATTGACTTCTTATACTTAAGTTTATCGCAAAAGTGGCCATTCATCTCTTTTATTAATACATACGCTGCATTTAAATTAATTTAACATTCCGAAACCATAATTGCTTAATCATAATCAATTACCATTCTTTTAAAAGAAATAAATAAGATAAAATACCGATTAATACGAAACGACTGAATAAAGTAGATATCAAATAGCTTTATTATATTTATTGGTAGCTGATTAGGAGCTAAACTTTTATTTAAATTAGTACAGGTCTTAGCCTGCGGTCAGGGTGGAAGCGGAGCGATCGCGCGGTGAGAACAATTCACATAACAAAAGTCGTAGCAGCGACACAGCGACTAGCGCTAGCGACTAGCGCTAGTGACATATTTTATACGTTTGAAATCATTTTCATATCACAACTTTGTAAATGTTTACTTTTTTCTTAACTACATTTTGTAAATTAACATTTTCAGCTCGTATTTTTTTTAAATATAGGTGATGCTTGAGGATTTTTAACCGACTTCCAAAAAAGGAGGAGGTTCTCTGTTCGTCTGTATATTTGTTTTTTTTTGTGTATGTCCACCGATTACTCGAAGACGGCTGGACCGATTGAAATGATTCAAACGTTATTACATTAGGTAAACTTCCAAGTTGGTCCCATTTTTTTAAATTTGGAAATCGGTTCAGTACTTTTCAAGTAATCTTGAAAAAAGCACGAAAATAGTATTATTTTGTGTGAATTACCTCGATGATAATGGTGTATTACTTCTTTGTTTATGAACTGAATAAGATATTTTTTTTTTAACCGACTTAAAAAAGAGGTTCTCAGTTTGACCCGTATGTATGTATGTATGTTATAAATAAATAAATAAAGGCTAGCTAAATAAACTCATTCTGTAACTGAAATGCATTAATTAGTTCATATTTTATTTAATATACATACATACATACACACACACACACACACACACATACACACACACACACACACAAACACATGCTGGTAGAGAGAAAGAAACACAAGACTTTTATATTAAACTCATTCTACATATTATTATATGTTTCATTTAAAGTAGTTTCTTAAAAAAAAAATGGACTTACATTGATCATGTCCAAGGGGTCTGGCGCTGTATGCCGTAATACAGGCTTACGCCTAGCTCGGCAGCAGATACTTATTTATGTTAACATTGTTAGTCCTAGCTTAATTAATTAAGTTAATAAACATGTAATTACTTATTTAATGAAATAAACTATTCCATTCTAAACTATTCTATTCTATGTTTCTCCGCAATTATCTTACGTTTGGCTGAGCCGATTTTTCTACATATTATAATATACCTTATCTACAAGGTACCTACACTAAAAATAAAAAAATAAAAAATTGTTTAAAAAAAACAAAAAAACCGACTTCAAAAAACCTACCTCTAAAAAGCAAGAAATAATATTCGTAATAATAAAAATACGGCTTTTATAATAAAAAAAGGAATCTGAACTCCAGCCCCACCCGACTTCAATAGACGTATTTTTATTATTACGAATATTATTTCTTGCTTTTTAGAGGTAGGTTTTTTGAAGTCTGTTTTTTATTAATACTTTTTTATATTTTTAATTGCGTTTTTGTTATAGACAGACAAAAACTGGTGAGAGTTGTGTAATATGATAACACGTGAATACCAAACTTGGATAGGTCTTTGATCGAAAAGAACTTCTGAACTTCAACGATATTCCCATATCCTAGGTGCGCTAGTTCATCCCCCCTATTCAAATGGCCAAACCGTTTGAACGCTACGCTATCAAATATTTAAGATGAGCAGTAGACGATTAAATCACATGTCGCAAACTTATGTGACTTTGATGTATACTTAGTATGGAAATGACAAGCTTTCGGCATATTATTTAAAGTTTACTACATATTTTAAAGCTTTGATAGTAAGCGTAGCATTCAAAGATATAATGATGGCCATTGGAGTAGTGGGGCTGTGTTTCAGGTGAATTGGGTTAGTTATTGAGACTATTGAGAGTGGGTGCGGAACCACAAACTATGAGGACGTGCCCACTCTCCACCCCGCTGTCCGTTTCCGCTCTCATCACGGCCGCGGCCTTACGGGGCGAGTAGTATCGGCTTGTGTACAGCTAATCGATTAAGGCGATTCACTGACCGAAAGTGGCGCCCTGAGAGGTTTTAATTTAATAAGTTGTTAATAAAAAAGGATTTTAATAAAACTTTTCGTGGAATTTTTAGGGCTCATAGTCTCGTATTTTTAGAAGGTGCTACATAACCCCGGAATCACTCGTAGAATTAGATAGCAAATGTGACAAAAATGGTAACTTTTAGCAGTTTGCTATCTACTTCTAGCAGTGACTACGAGGGAATGTAATGATACCGTCTAAAAATACTAGACTGTGGGCCCTAAAGATTCCACGTAAAGTTTTTATTAAAATTGTGTATTAGAATTATAATATTAAATAAAATTCACCGCGGTGCCACTTTTGGCCAGGAAGCTATATTATGAAGATCTGTACCCCTAGCATGAGCATGAACATCTTTCAAGAAAAAACGCGCGTTTCTCATAGCAATTAACTGATACTAGTTTTAATACAAAGTTATTTCGTGGATGTTTTTTTATCAGATTATAGTAAGTTACAATAATCCGTGAAAAAGATGGCGCTTATAAAGCTGTTTTTATTTGCACTGAGCCGACTTAATTGCATCTCACAATTATATATTTTTTTTATTACTTAATTGCTAACGATGCTGGATATTTTGAAAGTTACCAGTTATTTTTGCTGTATAAGCGTCACCGCTGACGAGCGATTAATCGCTGAGCGATTTTTTGTAGCCCAGAATAGAACATATGGAGTTCAATACGTAAACGCCCACGAGCTACAAAAAGTAGCTCACACATAGCTCGGCGACTAATCGCCCACGAAATGACACTGACAAGAGTGACAAGCGGCTTTAACCCTAAAAGACACCACAATTTTTTTCGCTGGCTGACATAATTATTTTTGTAATGGTAGAGCTTGCAATAAAAAGTAAGAGAATTATGATTAGGTACATGATATGCTTACCAATTTATATAGTTTTTAATCCTGTTCCAAAAAAGGTAGGATCACACTACGAACCTAAGGTCGGTTATAGGCAATTATTGTTCTGGGATTATCATAAGTTTATAATTTACCTATATTTTTATGGAACACTTAACGTAAACGTAACAAAAGAAACATCAAGTTAACTAAAGAATTTGAATAGTCGCTAATAAAATCGTATTGAAAGCACTGTCGTTTTGTCTAAGAACAAACATCTAGTAAATTTTATTTATTTATAAATAATGAAAATCAAAGAAGTCGCCGTTTAAATATGTTTTCCATAACAATGATCACAAATATATAAGATGAAAAGCGTGAAAATGGCGGGGGTAGAAACTGTGATGTCATAAAGTTTTCAGTACTTACAAAGATTTTTTTCATACCATGTGGTATATCAAATGAAAGGGCTTTGTGAGCATATTGCGAATATAAAACACACTATAACATGTCATCAAATCTGATCATAGTAACGTACACAGTAACAGTAAAACACATAAAAATACCGTTTGTGGAACACGGATAAAAATATTATTTTTTAATATGCCATAAAATGATGTAATACAAAAACTAGCTTATCTCTGCAAAACAAACACTTCTAGCGACTCGCAATATTTTTTCCGGGTCAAAACCTTCCAGTAGGTATCGAACAAATTTTTATTAATTCTTGAATTTGCGCATATAAAGTAAATGCAGAATTTTTGTTCTTCACACTATTTTGACGATAAAAGGATCTGAAGACATTTGAATCGTATACATTGTTTGCTTCATTTGTCAAAAAGTATATAATTACTGACATAAATAAATCATAAACTTTAATTTATAGAGCTTAGCAATAATAAAAGTGATTGTTCTATATTATTATTAGCGGGTGCCGTTTAGGGTTAACGCCGCGTTTATCGCCGCGATACCGCCGCGATTAACGCCGCGATTATCGCAGCGCCCGCCCAAAAAGCGCCCGTCAGCGGATAGCCTAAAGAGGTTGATATAAAAAATGCTTCCATGTTTTTATGACAAGTCACTTTATGTTTTTAGTTTAAGTACTTTCTTTATAATTTTGCATTAAGAAAATCGTGTTATAATAACTAAAGGGTTACGACTTATGTTACGCAGGTTGTTATTTCGTCCGATGTATTTCAATTCCTATCTATAATTTAAAGCTCGTCTGAGTATAAATACCTACCACAGGTTTCAACACTTACCGATCCAAAGTTAAAAAAATATGAGCAAAAATTCAAACAGAGCTCTGTCTTCGTGTACACTTGTAGAATTCTAAATTCAAATGTAACTTTATTTAATGTAGGCTGCCAACATTTTTTTTACTACCAACTATCATTTAAATCGGCAATAAAAAGACTAAAATAAACAGTGCGGATGCGATCTGAATGAAACGGCCGAGACATTGACCTCGAAACCGGTTCGCGAAAAAAATGCAAAAAGGAAACCATTTTTATTGGATGCCCCGTTTTTAATGGCTGCAAGACCGCGTGGCATTGCACTATAATTTTAAATGTGACGTTTAAAAAAACGCTATGTGAAAAAATAGGGCATGTTGCCTCTTGAGTCTTGATTTGTTCTTAACGCACTGTTTTCACTGTTCTGCGAGTTTTAGGCCCAAGCCATGATAATGTAGTTGATAGAATAGAGTAGAATAGAAAACAAAGTAAAGAAAAAAGCATTAATTGGAACGAGTTACAAACAAGAAAAAAGAAATAAATACATAATAAATCGTGGAATATACTAGTAAAACTTAAGTATGAGTATAATATGTTTAATGTTAATTTTGTTAATTTTATAAAATACCTACTTAATTTAGATTAATTTATACACTCGCAGACAAACCTGATGTTAGTTTTTGCGAGACAAGTTGCAAGCTTTGTGTAATTACATTACTTTTTAATAATAAATAAATAAAAATAAACAAAAAGTCTGCTGCTAATGGGTCCTGTCTCAGCAAAATTAACTTCTTTAACATTAAGTATGTGAAAAATAATATTGGGCAAATTTATTGTAAATCAAATATATTGTATGGCAAATAAGAACTTTTATTGAACAATTGAACTGAATTGAATTGTGCTGAACCGATTTTGATGCGGTTTTCAGAATAGTATTTGTTACATTTAGGAGAAGGTTTTGGTATTTTAACCACCTTAAAAAAGGAGGTTCTCAGTTTGACCCGTATGTAGGTATGAATGTTTCTCCGCAATAGGGATGTTGACTAATGAATAAAATAACGAAATACTAATAAAAATCGTAAACATATTAAACTTTTAGAGTAGCTTGTATACCTCTTGGTTTTATATATTGCATATTATTTGTTTTATGACCCTTCAAAGTTGGGTGGACAAGTCCATTTAAAAAGTATAAAATTTATTAAAATAAATAATACCTTTAATTAGTCCGTAAAATGTATAGCAAATTTGTCTAAGAAACTATTTTGATAAACACAATATTTAATATAGCTGCCGAACAAATTTCCTATGCGTTGCATACAAACTAGCACGGTGTGACGTCATAACGTGCAAGCCATTAGTATGTAGCGTTTTTGATCGAGTCCATTTGTGTGCATTTCACACTGTGATATCTCGGACAGTTTTCATGCTAGCGAATTAATTCTTTTACCAATGTTTCTTTTTTTGAGAGGTAATTTATGTAACATAAAATAAAAAAAATAGTCAACATCCCTATTATCTCACGTTTGGCTGAGCCGATTTTTTTACCTAAACCTTATACTTCATAATACATAAGGTACTTACACTAAAAATAAAAAATAAAAATAAATTATGTTTCAAAAACAGCAAAAAATAAAAATAAGTGTTAAAAAACAAAAAACCGATACTAAATAATATACTAGAAAAAATACGACTCGCACCAGATCAATACTCAGACGGGAAAAAATAGCATTGTGAATGCAAAAATCTCAAATTTAAAAACAAAAAACCGACTTCAAAAAACCTACCTCCATAAAAGCAAAAAATATTCAAATCACTAGATACGCATTATCATTGTAATAATAAAAACACGTCTATTGAAGTCGAGGTAGATTTTTTGAAAACGGTTTTTTGTTTTCAATCATTTTTTCAATGTACCAAAATAACGGATTTTTGACGTTTTTATTCGATTTACCCTTAGCACGAACAGCTATCGAAAAAAATAACGCACGTAAAATCATTCGATAGATAAATTTTGTATTGGAAATTTGTACAGCGCCATCTATCGCCGATAAGCGAAATAAAATTTTCCATAGAGAATTGTCTATCGAGTAATTTTACGTGCGTTTTTTTTCTCGATAGCTGTTCGTGCTAAGGGTACTGATGTGATCTCGATCTCATTAACTTCAGTCGAGAGTAGGACGGGGGGGGGACAGTTCCTGAAAACAGATATCAATTTGGCCATGAAAGAGTATCCGAAACCCGTTAGACTTTAAAGCTGGTTTTATTTTATAAAACAGAACTGTGTGTCGACAAAATTTGTTCCGTGGTAAATGCAAGTCACCGAAGAATTCGACCAATAGGCGGTCGTTTTTTTTTAATCGTGCTTGCCAGTACACTGCTCCATAAAGGAGGCTTATTACATTTTAAATGAGATACAAATTAGCTAGTTATGTCGTGGGATGAGAGGCTATTCATAGTACTGTTTCCGAGCACTTAGGTATACTTATATTTAAGTTATTTATTTTGAGACTGCTCATAGGAAGAGGGAATACAGAACAATCAAAACTTTGAATCCAATTATACATAGTTAATTTTTGGCATTACAGGCTAAGACATTAATGTATTTTTTTACACAATGCACAATATTTTTCTTAAAAAACAAGTCTATTAAAAAAATATGGATAAAAAAATCTATATAAAATTATCTAATAAGATTTTTATATCCATAATATTTTTATTATATAATAAATAATCTTTTTTTCATGTTTTTCTTCTTTTTTTTTCCAGTGTTTTTTCAACAACACTGTAACTATTTATTTCCTAATACCGCCACTATATTTAAGGAAATTTAGGGCTGCCACCTATTAGAGGTATAATAATTATGTAATAGTAGTAGTAATGTAGAGAATTAAATACCCCCACTTCTTTTCTAGAGATAACTTGTAAGTTTATTGACATACACCATAGATGGTGCTGTTATGCAAGAAAAACCACACAATAGGTTGTCCAAACAAAAACTAACCTCTTGTTTTAAATGTATGAACTCGATGTCTAGTCTACCTTCAGCGCGTTCGGTCGCATTTTTCGCATACAACACTAGGACACAAATGACAAAATACGTCTCCATTCTCGTGCTAGCTTGTTGTGAACATTTAGGTGAGTCCTTAAAAGCTGTATTGTGCGAAGGTGTAATAATCGATCGCAGCGCTCATGGTGGCAAAAAGTAGAAATAGTGTAGGCTCTGTAATCTGTTTGAAAACGATATTTAATTTATTACTAGCGATAAAAGAACAATGATATTATGTTTATTATCATTTAATAAAAATATTAAAGTAGCTTTAGCCTCTTGTTTTACAAAATCAGTAAACAAACCCTGATATAACCAAAATAAAACACTCTTTTTGAATAGATTTTACTTGCCATATTTAATTTGAATGACCAAAAATGATTTCACAACACTTTTTTCACCCAATTTACAGAAATTTTGAAATTTACATTAATAACACAATATGTATAGTATTTTTTAACATTTTGTCACAATGCCGCCATTACATATCAAAACGTCAAAACGGTCAGGTCAGAGCCAACAAAGTTGCGAACGCTAGGTGGCGCTAAAAGCGTGCACAGAGCCAATAGCGAATTAATTAAAATTTATGTCAATATACTAAAGTTTGACGGTAAAAATTAAGAAATAGTCATACTGTAATGACTGTGTCACTAAACATTCGGTAGGTATGGAACGGAGGGTTACTTAAGGGTAACCTTATGAGTAATTGGGTACTAGTTAGGGGTGTAACGAATTAGCTTGGCATTCGCAAGCTGAGTTTTTACGATTGGCAATATTGGGTATTCAATTCATATTATGGTACAGTCAGCAACGAAAGACGCTTAACACTTTAGTATTTTGTCATAGCAGCATATTCGACATCATGTATCACAGTTTGAAACATTGATCAAAAATGTTGCTTTGAAAAAGTGTTAAAGTGTTAAGCAACTTTCGTTGCTGACCGTACTTGCTATCTTCTGATTCTGTTTGAATCTAGAATATCGCCATCGTTCATCGGCCTTAGTGCCAATGGCTTTGTCGAGTTTTTGTATTAACAGCTACCCACGGCGACTACTTTTATATGCCGGAAAAAAAATCCCACTGAGAACGAAAAGTTTGAGTTGCAAAAACATAATTACTTGCTGGCATGACGTCTGATTTTAGTGAAAATGACCTGATAGATATATTTTATTGTATTTTGCATCTCTATTTCATCAGATTCATATAAATAACTATCAAACTATCATGTCATGTCACAAATATAGATGTTGTGATTTTGTTGGTAAGATAAAACAGCAATGTTGTTAAAATTGTCTGTAACCAAAATACCTACATACGTAATCGCGTTTTCTTCCGGTCCCTACTGAATTATTGCATTTGCATTATAAGGTAAATGAAAACCTAAATATTACTTGCTATGAATAATACTATCAACTCATTGTTTAGTTTATTGTCAAATAGGCGTGGATGAAAAATAAATATCGTCATAATTTGTTCGACGCAATATTATGCCATATGTGCTGTGATGGTCGTAAGACAAGACATAATGTTTGATAAACCAGTAGGAATCTGGACAATGCTGACTAAACTTTTTGTCGGCATTCGTTGAAAAATAACACGCGTCAATATCGAACGAGCTTCGATAAAATTGAATTAATCACACATTTGTTCGCGAAGAACGATTAATGTTGCTGTTCAAAAGTTCTTGTTTAAATTTTTACGTCATAAATGTAATGTAGGAGAAGAAGTACCTACATACCATGTACACATTGGTTTATTTCTTGAAATGTTTTAAAGAAATGAATTTCGGCATTTATAATTTTCTCAGGCTCGACACGAATTTATGAAGATAGAGTAAAGCTGAGCGGGTTGTACTTTTTCGGCCCCGTGGTGCAATTTTTTAAGCAATATTTGTTTTCAATGGGGTTGGTAAACTTTTTCGAAAAGAATTGTTTTAAATTTTTTTTTGATAGCACAAGTTTGAAGAATAAAGAAAATAATATTATGATTTTTTTATTTTACCTTGTTAACTAAATATATTTTTTTATATTATTATCGCGATAAAATATCAAACATACGGCTGAACACGAAGTTCCTTTGCATTTACTGATTTAAAAATCTGATTGACAGATTTGACAGACAGTGACAAAGAGTAATCATACCTTTGTTTTTTTTGTTTTGAGCAACAACATAGAAAGTCTTTGGAGCAAAGGCATAATCTACGCATACAGCCGTAATAGTGATTTATTGTACTATGCTGTAAATGAAAAATTTTTATTTTTATTTAAATTAAAATGAAGCATTATATAATTTCGCAATTTGTTATTCCTGACTCCAAAGTCAATAGCTACCAGAAAATATATAATTCACAACAGTTTTGGAAAAGTTTACCAACCCCATTACACTTCTATAGATTTTAGTTCGCTGGATGATGTCTTTTAGCATACGGTACAAGACACTATTATTACCTGTAGCGTCTGATCGAATTCCAAAGTAGAAAAAAATTTGTAAGTAGCTAATTAAGCATAATCCATAATCAAAATAATTTTTATGTCAAGTCTCTATCGTGGTAACTCGGTAGAGTTCAATTCGTTGCTATGTATATTTATCAGCTGTTAGCTATATCCAAAAACAATAAATAAATAAATAAATTCCTTGCTTAAATAGTGTTTAATAAGTCCATTATAAATCCAGGTTCAAATTAAATTTACGATGTGAGAAATCAAACACATTTTACGAGCATGTTCTTCTACGAGACGATCTGTGACGTAATGTGTAGAATCGAATTAATCGACCGTTCGATCGTTATGAGCGGTGAGAATCGATGTTTATTGGCGATAGGTTACCGAGCCAACCGTCCGTGACTGAGTGACAACCCTAGTATGTTACAGGCTCGAAATTATTAGCTCGTATCAGGGATTGATAACGTTATTTTTAAATGTAACGTTATTTCTTACTTTTTTACCGTTACTTTTAACATTAACGTTATGTCAATAAATAACGTTACTTAAGATAACGTAACGTTACATTGAAATTAACGTTATTTTAGTAAATAAAGTAAATTATAACGTAATTTTTTACTTTTTGTTACCGTTACTTTAAAATTTACGTTATTCCAATTAATAACGTTACTTTTTTACCGATAATTTTACTGGTAAAGTTAAACGCTATATTTAACGGTAATTTTACCGGTACAATACTTCAAATGACTGTTAGAAACGACAACTTTTTCTACTTTAGTTAGCAACAAAAGTCAAAAGTCCTTGAGAGTGTCGAAATATGTGTTTTTTGCGGCATAAACGGCCGTATATATTTTACGTTACTTTCCCAAGATGGGATTCCCAAAGGGTCTTGACAAGACAGACGGACATGAAAGTGATCCTATAAATGTTCCATTTTTTCCTTTAGACAGGTACGTCAACAACTAAAATAAATTAAAGTTGATTGGAACTTAATCGGGATCAATGAAATGGTAGTTAAGAGTTCGTGTGCACTGAAGAAAAGTCCAAGTATAAACTACATTTAACTGACTTAATAAAGACCAACTGTATTTTTTTTAAATAATACACGATAAATTCAAGATCAATTTAACCCAACCTTTCAATTAAATGCTTTTCGAAGAAACTAAATGAGGTGTAATAACGACGTGTCTTACCAATAAAAAAACATCTGTGAATTTTGAACGAATACTTTGCTTCCAAAGTTATGGACTCAGGGTTCTGTAAGAATCTGAGATGAATAAAAAGTAAAATTATTAGAACATTAAATTTTCCGAGAAATTTTATAGGCATGTTATCCTTCAGAAACTATATTTGTGGCTTAAAAGCTATTAGAAAACTAAGCAGGTTCTCGATTACACTTTCTCCTGAGCAGTCTGAAGTTTTTCGCTTTGAAACTTTTGCTTTACACGAAAATTGAATGAATAACCAATTTATACTTTTCGTAAGGAACTCTAATAAAATGGTAGGAACTATAAATTATTCAGCGCAGGCATGTATCAAGGATGGACATTTTAATGTACCTAACAACAACAGGTACTTACTACTTATAGAAAATATTAAAAAGAATCCACCATCATGTCTTATTCTCTTCGAGAGGATTCTTCTTCTTCTTTTTCATGCAAGGATACTTACCTATAATTTATTAAAAATGCATGTAAGTACCAATTAATTCTAATAATATAGTTAGAAACTAAAAATAATTTCGCTGTTAATATTTACCATTTTGTGATATTATTTTGTTATTTTTTTTTTTTTTTTTTTTTTTTTTTTAATTTATTCGGGACAACAAACAATTGACCAATTTATGTTACTTAAATAAACTAAGAACAATAAAAAATACTAATAGGACAATCAACACCGTTATCCACAACTTAAATAAGAGAGTAGTTAGGTACCTGCTTCATAAAAAAAAATTAAAGTACTTAAATAATAAAAGAGAAAAAAAAAAAGAAACTAAACCAAGAAATACATACAAGAGGAGCCCCTCTTGTATGTATTCCTAGCTTATGTATTATCATGCATGCATAAACGAACATCAGTATTTAATAGATATCTAATATTAAAAAAAAAAAACAAAAAACTGTTATCAGTGCAACCCTATCAATTATTTACAAAATACAATCTGTGCGTCGTCTGCGAGCCCCACAACTACTTCCTTCCTGAAAGAGCGTTGCAAACAAATCAACATCGTACAGAAAATCATTATACAGTGACATCATTTTGTAAAATGGTGCACGTTTACCTGCGTTAGTCATTGTGTGCGTGAGATGGAAAAGCTTGTGCGGGTGTTTGCTACGTATTCTTACAGAACTGCTAGGGATACGATAGTAAATGCTGTTAGTTAATTCGCAACAGTCAAAAACTTGATGAATTATCTTATACAGGGTCATTATGCCCAGCATGGTTCTACGTGTTTTTAGAGTTTGTAAAGAATATCTGTTAAGTGATTCGCTATATGAACGTTTTGGTAACCGACATCTGTAGTTAACTCGTTTTAGATATTTTCGTTGAACTGATTCAATAAGTTGGTTATACTTCTCATAATGAGGGTTCCAGATGACTGTAGCGTACTCTAACTGTGATCTCACTAGACTTTTGAGTAGATGTATGTACGTTGCTGGCTTTTTAAACTTAGAACCTATACGCATAATAAATCTATACATTTGGTAAGCCTTACCAACAACATGAGCAATATGACTACTAAGATGGAGCTCAGAGTCGAGGAGTACACCGAGATCGCGGACACAATGAACCTTCTTTAGAGTGGCTGTACCAAGAGAGTAAGTAAAATTAGTGATGTTTGTTTTCTTGGTGAAAGTTATAGATTTACACTTTTCAGTACTTAGGTGTAATTTATTTAAAGCGCAGTATTCGACCAAACGATTTAAATCTTCCTGGAGATTACAACAGTCACTATAGTTATGTATTTGTTTAAAGACTTTTAAGTCGTCGGCATATAAGAGAAAGCTACTATTTTGAAAGCACTGATCAATGTCATTTATGAAAATTACGAACAGCAGGGGCCCTAAAATAGAGCCTTGCGGAACGCCAGATGTTACCGTAGTATTGTTAGAAGCATATCCCTTGATAACAACTCTTTGAGTCCTATTCTCCACATACGACCTGAACCATCGCAAGAGATCACCTCTGATACCGTTATATGCTATCTTCCTAAGAAGAATCTCGTGGTCTACCTTGTCGAAGGCCTTGCAGAAGTCCGTGTAGATTGTGTCTATTTGAATGCGCTTGTCCATATTTTCGAACAGAAAATTACTAAATATCAGTAAATTGGACTCTGTTGAGCGGCGCTTAACAAAGCCGTGCTGTTGAGTTAATATGAGAGAATGTAACTGAGAATAAATGGCATCATGGACCAATCTCTCCAAACCTTCGACAAGACTGACAGCAGGGAAATGGGACGGTAATTTCGGACGTCATTTCGTGGTCCAGACTTATAAACCGGGGTGACATTTGCACTCTTCCAAACATGGGGTACGGTTGCTTCTTTCATGCATTTATTAAAAAGTATTACTAATGGGATAGATATGCTATCAGCTGTCAATTTAATGAACAGCGGTGGGATATTGTCTGGCCCATGTCCTTTATTAACATCTAGTGTCCTAAGCACCCTGATTATGTCCTGCTGTGTAAAACTAATATTAGATATTCTGAAATTCCTATAATTATTTTCAGCCTGTAAAGTGTTAATGTCAACGTTGTCGACGGTATTTTCTTCAAAGACGGAGCTAAAGAAACTGCTAAATAGGTTACATATTTGCTCGGGATCGTCAGACTTCGAATCATTATACGTCATAACATCCGGGATACCACCCACATCATTATGCTTGCGGACATAGGACCAAAATGCTTTTATATCATTACGTATACTTTTCTCAACTTTGTCAATATAATTATTAAAACATACCTCAACATTATTTTTAAATCTACTACGGTGTACAGAGAAAGTCTCGTAATCAGATATATTACCTGATTTCTTCCATGCCACCCACGCCCTTTCCTTATTTTTAAAAATGTGTATTAGCGGCCGAGTAAACCAGATTGGGAATTCCTGAGACTTCACAGGCCTTAGAGGAATGTGTTTAGCGATGATTTGGTATGTACGCTCATAAAACACACTGACAGCTTCATCGACAGGAAGAGCGTCAAGTGCTTCACTCCAATTGATAGCGTTAATGTCTTTGTTAATGGAGCGGTAGTCACCCTCAATAAACCTGTATCGAGGCACTTTGTTTTCAGCCATAGGTGTGCAGTTTGTTTTAAGAGTCGTTTCAGCTTGGAAAGGGGGGTGATGATTGTCGACAGGCACTAAAGGCGCAAGTGACACTTCAATAGTACAATGTACCGAATTCGAGATAAACAGATCTAATATATTTCCACTGCTATTTCTATTTAAAACCACTATTCATTATTCGCTATATAAGTTAAAGCGACCGAATTTATATTATTATTATCTTAATATTATCTAATTTATTTCTTACTTCTAATGCCAATGACAATTATTTAGCAAAATCTATTTTTTTTATTAGTGATAGGTATTTTATTTTACTATAAATCTAACGTGTTGTGACGAGTGGAACAGAAATTATACTTGCGTGCACCGGCGTTCAAAAGCCGACACTGTTAGGGGCCGCGTTCCCTTTTGAGCCAATAGTACTGTTGGCGCTGTGAGCGCTAAAAGCTGTTCCGTTTTGATTATCGCGCTGACAGCACTGTTGACGCGATTTCAATTCGGAACGGCTATTATCGCACGCATCGCGCGCCGAGCTTTGTTTTGACGTTTTGTTTTCAATTTGTATCAAAGAGTATGGTACCTACTGAGAGCATGTACCTACACATGACTACGTTTTTATTATTTTAGTTTGCTACCTACATATTAGTTTTGTTTTATCTGAAACAATAAAGTAAATAAGGAGTTAGAAGTGTGAAAGGACATGAAAAGTTGTATTTGTTAGTTGAAAATAAACTTAGGTACCTTGTTGCGCTCTTTCAGACTGTTCCGTGCTTAAATTTAGAGAAATATCTCTACCCGTAGTTTCGTCTATAATAAGCACTATCATCTTGTATTATTGCTGTTCTGCTTCGGGTTACAGAATCCAATAAATAATAAACTATAAGATAAACAAAGCAATAGGGCAATGCAAAACAACTCAAAACGTCAAATATGACAGACTGCTCACGGTGCTAACGCTCGAGAACGATATCACCGTGATCGCAAAATGGCGGCGATAGTGACGTCATCCGTGACGTAAATATTGCTATCGTTGGCGCGCTCACAACAAATCGGAACGAAGTGTGAGCGCGATATCAGTGATATTATCGCTGTTGGCGCAAAAGGGAACGCGGCCGAGAAAGTTCGCGCATTTAACCTTTTTACCCTATTTACTATTGGCAGCCTTTGTCTTTCTTTGTTTAATTGCTATATCCGTCTCTTTCATGTTCACAGGTACGGAAAGAGTCAGCTGGCATAATGAAGAGGTGATTATTACTAATAGATTCGTTCCGGCTCTGTTACAAACAAATGGTTGTTCACGAGAAATGAACGCGTGAACAATCAGATATGTTTTTACTATATTACTGCCTTGCAACTCATACCTTAGTAGCTGTAATAGTGCTTTTCTTCATTATACAGGGTATTTATTTATTCATCATCAAAACTTTAAGGACGTAATCAGATTATGAAACTGACCAATTTTCTCTAAGATACATGGATCAAAAATATTTAAAATATAAATAATTGGATATTCCATTTTTGGTGATGACGTTGTCTCTGATACGAAACGTATAAGTTATTTATATTAATTGCTAGCGGCCGCCCGCGGTTTCACCCGCGTGGTTCCCGTTTGCGTAAGAATATCGGGATAAAAAGTTTCCTATGTTTTAATCTAGGCTATCTACCTACTATCTGTGTGCCAAATTTCAACCAAATCCGTTCAGTAGTTTTTGCGTGATTGAGGAACAAACATCCAAACCCACAAACTTTCACATTTATAATATTATATATATTATATATATAATATATTAGTAGGTTGTTATCTTTTCTAAAGATAATACAATTTTACCATTTGAAGCGTTTTTGTTTTACACGGGATAAACGTTAGTTAAGCGTAAGCACAAAATTATTGAGTCTGATTAAAATCTTAGAACCTGCTATCTCTATTGTGGACTTGTGTTGAAACAGCTGTTCCGTTGTTTACTTTAGATGCGCTAGAGATTAACATTAGCTTAGCGAAATATACTGTCATAATGCTGTGTGTGAAAGGTTACTTATCCTTTACTTTTCATTTTGTTACGATACCTATACAAAATTAACTATACTACGGAAGACGTCGTCGGCAACGGGTGCTGGCGATACCAAGGCAGGACAACATAACATCACAGGAGATAGTCGTTCTTCTCACCCCTTAATCCAACGCGGCTGCCCTACGCAGAAGTCAAGTAACTCAGTTTCCAAAAAAAAAAAAAAAACTGTTTAAGCAAAGCATGACGCATCTACCATTTTTTTATTTTATTAAAATTCGGTTTAATTCGAAAAATATAGTCAATAATTTGTTTGAAGTATCTTTTTCCGTTTGCAAAATCTACGCTAAAACAAAGTATATTTCCCGTTTCTAACTAAAAATAAGCAAGTCTAATCAAGATACTTGTATTTTAAATAGGTAAGCAGATACTTGATTTCTATGTATTTATTTTATAGTCGTAAGTACTATATTCTATGGCTCTATGCAAAGCTGAAAACAAGTATCTACCAAAAGCACAATAGAGAATCTCAAGTTACTTGTTTATAGCGTAGAATATTATTGACAAATCAATACATATTTCTACGCAGTACACTATTTTCGTTCGACAAAATGTAGAATGAAACTTAATGAGAACTTAATTTTTTTTACAGACATAAGTTTTTACTTTAAATACCAATAATATTTTAACATTTTAGTGTTCAGAATATCTAATTTTTTTCAATAAAAACACAACGTTTTTAAGCTTTCCTGTAAAACTTGTCTGAAATGAGATACTTGAATTTGGTTTAGGGCAGCCGAACGGCTCCTCCGTTAGAAATTTACATAAATATTTCGGCTACCCGTTCCATCGGTAAAAGGTGTTGTAGCTGAACCGACCGTCGATGAACGGTGTTTTAGGCGAGTAGTGGAACCAACCGTCGACTAAGATGGACGCTATACAGTATTTGACTTCTTTTTGTGTAATAACTGATTTCCTTACATATTAAAATTAATAATAATAATAATTCATTTATTTCGGAACGAAGTCCATAGATAGTGTAAGTAACAATTTACCTTAACAACTATGTTAGTAATTAGAATACAGATTTGATTGGAATAAAAGTAATAATAAAATAAAATACATAAAAATTTATCATACACATCATCACAATAAAATTCATACATTAAATTTTGCTATGTTAGCATGCCGTTTGGCCCATATGCTAAAGAAAGACAGAGTCCCAACACTCGACCAACAACGCCCTAATAATAACAAATTAGATATGTAAAAAGGAGAAAAAAAAGATTATTTATTATTATTATTTCATAGTATAAATGCTGTTAAAATTATTATAACATAAAATTACGATAATGCAACTCTATTTGGTGTCAATTAAAATATTTTTGAGTGCAGCTTTTCCGGCTTCTAATGACAAATTGACTTCAGTTAGTCCATCTCTCTTTATCTCAAGTTTCTACTTGGCCGTTGAGCTCAGTTTCGTGACATTTCAATCAATAAACGCCGAACATAATCCTGGGTCATTTTATATCAACAACTGGCTTTATTCGTCTCGTCTCGATGGCCGACTTTACAGACAGTACAATAGCTCCTATGATTTTGTTATCTGATGTCTTTGTGAAGTCAAAGGCGAGTATTATGAACCAGTCAATGGGATTGCGTCCAATCCAAACAACGTCGTGCTTTTTGATGACAGTATCAATTCAAGTTTGCTGTATTCAAGCTAGGGATGCTCGATCCGGGGTCGTCGATCCGATTTGCAAATGCAAATCGGATCGACGACCCCGGATGCAAATAAGTAAGGACGCAATTACTTTTTGATCTTTATAAAGTAAACCATTAAAAATAAAGTTTTTAATCTGTGGTTGACGGTATTAGTCTTACAATTACTAAGTCTACTATTTAAGATTAGCTTAACATTACTTATTGTGAAACTGTGTTTGTCGACCCCAATAAATAGAAAAAACCCATGTAAAACTTGTAAACAAGTACCTTGAATGATGATGATTGATGCCGCCATGTTTAAAATGTAAACAAAGATAAGGTTCGTTACAAATAAACCTAAGTAAGTACCTATTTTTTGTAAACGAACCGCGTTTTAATTCATACGATCCAAGCGATCCCATCTTTCAAGTTTTGTATCGATCCGGCAAAAAATCGTATGGTCTCGATCTGATCCGAAAATTGCCGGATCGTATGCCGATCCGATCCTTCAAAAGATCGGATCGGATCGGCGCATCCCTAATTCAAGCTACTATATTGTAAGTATCGTAACTTATATGACAGTCTCAAAAATCAGTAATGTTCAGTTTTTTTGTGTGTGCTTTACATATAATCACGCCTGTTTCCCATGGGGGTAGGCAGAGACTATGGATCGCCACCTGCTACGATCCTTGCACACTTCTTTCGCTTCATTAACATCCATCAATCTTTTCATACATGCCCTGCGGTTTTTATCACTACGTACACCAGCCTTTTTTATTAAAACCTCTATTTGGTCCGCGTAGGTTTTTCTGGGACGCCCTTGCGCAATCGTTCCTTCCACATTCGCACAATATATCTCTTTCGTGATTCGCCTTTCATTCATCCTCTCCAAGTGACCAAACCACCGGAGCATTCCTTTCTCAATTCTTGTCACTATATCATCTTTCAGACCACACTTTCAGATCTTTCGAATCACATCATTGCTCACTCTATCACTCAATTTGACTCCACATGTTTTCCTCACCGAACGCATCTCTACGGCATTTATCCTGCTGTGTGTGCTTTGTTTATACTATTTATTTTACTAATCAACCATATTAAAGATTGCCTATATGTTTTATGCATTTCGCCGTTGCAACTTACTAATTTAAAGTTGAGCAGCGTTAGATTAACATTAAATAAAGATGAATTTAGATTTAAGGTAATTTTTTTTAATAAACAATTTTGATACAAATCCAGATCACATGTCGGGAATAGCTCAACCCAGACAAGTACGCGCCAGCCCACAAAAAGTACGGGCTGTTCGCACGCTCCGTATGGGCCGTGCCTTATGCGGATCAATCGCAATTAATTCCTACTGACTACACAATATTTCTTCCCTTCCCGGATCGTATGGGAAAATCTAATATCTGTGTGAGGACAGATTTTGTCTTTACCGATGTACTTGGTTCATGATTATTAAAGTTACTTAAATTTTTTCATCGGTAACAGAAGCATACATAATATACACTTTTATACTTTCGGCTGTCATTTTTTTAGATTAAATTACAGGTATCAAACGCGTTTTAGGCATGGCTATCCGTTAGTGCGTCACTTCAGTCTAGAAACCTGACCACAACACTATCTCCCTGGTCTTCGTCCTCTAAACATAAACCAGAAGCTATTAGTGATATAATGGTACCTAGATAAGGTCTAAATGCACTGTGCCAATGGGAGCCTGGAGATCTGTAATACAGGCCCCTTGGGGATCCTAGTATGGACTCCAGTCTCTCACAAAGGTTTTATCTGTAAGCTTTAGCTCTTAGTATAGTTATGTATTATAATAACCTTTGTGAAGAGTAAATAAACAATATTTCTATTTCTATTTCATTTCTTTCTAAATGCACAGTTTAAGGCGAAAGCTTTATAATTATCTTAGAAGGCGTAAATGACAGATTTAATGCCTACTAATTAAGTGATTCCAGATATCGCTTCGCCCTAACGCAGTTTATCTGATTTTTGAAGTAATTTATTGCTTGTTATCGGTTTTAGAGAGATCGATGCGAAATTGTTGGGTGGCGCTTCATTTGATAGAGGAGAAAATTCTTATTGAAGAAGTGAAATGATATGGTCGGAAAAATAAGACTCCGGTTACCTAAAATTTAAAGCATTTTAGACACCTAAGAACTCAACTCCCCTCTAGAGTTACATATGCATAAAAATAATAAACGTCTTTTAATAGTAGTTTGTTTCACAAGAGACGTAAAAGAGCTATTACAGAACAAGATCCAATTTGGCGCCCATGCGAGCGTAGCTCGCAAAGGGCGCTACGGATCTAGTGCACCCGAGATATTTAGACTATAATATTTAGACGAATATTGTTCGAGGGTGTAATAGCTACTTACAACCGAGGTAAGCATACTACTTTACATCATTCATGCAATGTAAATAAAACATTTATATTGGTATGATAAAATGAATTTTCATTAGAATGAAAATATTTATAAAAAAAATATTTATTAAAATTAATATTTACATTGTTACAATTATTAAAAGGCAGTCACACTGGTTGGCCAGGCATGTGCACTGTTTAGATAGAACGTTCCATTTTTACCGACTTCAAAAGGAGGGAGGTACTCAATTCGACCCGTTTTTCAAATCACTTTACAATTCAAGCTTAGGGTGAATGCTTTAATTGTAAAGTACACATTACCATTCAAGCTATGCAAAGTGAACCAATTTATTTTCTTATTAAGGCTCCGTTACGCGAAATCACTTGTCTCTGTCTTTTTCTTTATGTGTAAAGAGTATGGAAAATAACCTCACTTCTGCACTTTTTTGATGTTTTTCGTTGTTTTTTCATCATAATCTTTAGCACAATTATCTTTCTTAAAAAAGTTATTGGAGCAACTGCTCAGTACGTTAAAGTGTATTTTGATGCAGAATTCAATACGTTTCCGCTATTATTTACGCCAAAAATATGGCCCGCGACAAGCGCTTTTGATATTCTGTTTTTTTTACAATCATCTATGAGGTTTATACGCAATTTAATAATTGTAGCTACTAGATAATCTCTTTAGCTTGTCGTATGTTTTTTTTTGTGGCTACAACTTTACGTTTTCCATACAAAAATATGGCCCGCGCAAACCATGTTTTCCTATTATGGCCCCTTAAAATGACGAAACTTTTTACTGAAAAAAAAAAACAATGCACTGTGTTGCACATGCCAACTTACACAGCCTCATACCATACTAGTAAATCCTACGTTTTCGGTGTCATTGGGTAGTTTTTTGTTTTGATTAGGTTTTGCGTCCACTCATGTAGGATACGTAGGTACTTGAGAGCTGTCTCAAGCGAAAGTAGTTTTATGTTTTGCGAAAATTATTTGCCTGTCTTTTTTCTGTATGATGTAAATACAATGGGGTTGGTAAACTTTTTCGAAGAGAATTGTTTTATATATTTTTTTGATAGCACAAGTTTGAAGAATAAAGAAAATAATATTATGATTTTTTTATTTTACCTTGTTAACTAAATAATTTTTTTATGTTATTATCGCGATAAAATATCAAGCATACGGCTGAACACGAAGTTCCTTTGCATTTAGTGATTTAAAAAACTGATTGACAGATTTCACAGACAGTGACAAAGAGTAATCATACCTTTGTTTTTTTTGTTTTGAGCAACAACATAGAAAGTCTTTGGAGCAAAGGCATAACCTACGCATACAGCCGTAATAGTGATTTATTGTACAATACTGTAAATTAAAAATTTAAATTTTTATTTAAATTAAAATGAAGCATTATATAATTCCGCAATTTGTTATTCCTGACTCCAAAGCCAAAAGCTACCAGAAAATATATAATTCACAACAGTTTTGGAAAAGTTTACCAACCCCATTAAGCTAGTCAGACATGTTCTTCTGTCACTTTCTTTCAAAAAACGAACTGAGTTTGAACGTAAAAGACGAAACACACTCTTAACTAAACAATTTTATTGTTTACATAACATTTGATTTAGTTTGTGCAAAGTCTTGACAAAAGCCTGGCGTGAGAAACAGACCCAAAAGTTTGTTATATTCTTTTACATAAAATACCTACAATCGAAATCAATTATTTTGTCAATTTCCACCAAAGCAGAAGAGCAGGACAAAATGTGTACTTCTTTTAACTTATATGTTTATTCAGATTCTTAGAATAATAACACCTAGAAGCCGTGTCCTCGTATGCAAAGTGAGGCAACTAATACTAAGCCAGAATGGCTTAGTTTTCAGATTTGTATCCTTCATACGTATTCACTTCTCAAGCTTACGCGCTCACTAGACATGAAATAAAACACTTTTAACGGATACTAGCGCGGTTTTATTGAAAGTACTTTGGTAATTAGTTGGTATTTGGTTTGATTTTTGATTTTCCCGACGTTTCGGCACCTTTGCAGCTGCCGTGGTCACGGGGGACTGAAGCTACTTGTGAGACGGAGGACTTTAACCATTACATTCTGGTGCTTAATAAACGCGAAACAGCCGTATACAATGAATGTAAGCCTCTCTTTTTAACATATAAAATTAAATTAAAACCAAACCAAAATTAAACTAATTAAATTTGATAAAAAATTTAATTTCTGAACGTTCTAAAAAAAAAATTCATCGCTTGAGGGTAGGCTCACAAGTAGCTTCAGTCCCCCGTGACCACGGCAGCTGCAAAGGTGCCGAAACGTCGGGAAAATCAAAAATCAAACCAAATACCAACTAATTACCAAAGTACTTTCAATAAAACCGCGCTAGTATCCGTTAAAAGTGTTTTATTTCATGTCCTTCATACGTTACCTAATCGTAACTACAATCCAATAATATAGTAACTAATCTAAAAAATGTAGGAGAATTGAAACTGTTTTGTTCTTATTCGGTATGATTAGGTAATAATGGAGAATACAAATCTAAAACGGGGCCATTTTGGCTGTTTTAGTTGCCTCACTTTTGACAGTGCGCTTTGTAGAGAACTATCGTTCTAGCTAGGTGTTATTATTCTAAGTTCAGAATATATTTTCTAGTTTCCTACAGAAATAAGCCAAGCAATATTTTTCCATAATGAAGACAAGAAAATTGTAATGTGTTTGCTGATTGATTTAATGATCACTAACAATCTTCATAATTAAATTAAAAAAGTCGCATTGTTAGATGCGAATTTTCTAAATGATGAGTAAGGCCTTGTAATGCAAATGAGGATATTTATTTAATTGACAAAAATACATTTAATTGTGTGATAATGTGGCTGTAATTTGTCTATTGCACGACATGCTGCATGTTTGGGAAATACTGAATCTTGCAAAAACAAGAAATCATTGTACAAACGACGGCACATCAGACGTAACATGCTGACCCAGAGAGCGCCTTTATGTCCCACGTAATAAGAGCTGTTTTTGCAGTTCAACTGTTACGTCTGACGTGCCGTCGTGTGTACAACATTATATCAGCAAGCCAAATCGTTTCATAAGACTGAATAATATTAAACAAGAATAACAATTATGAAAATCTTGATAGGTCAGCAATCTTGAGCTACCAGCACCAGTTAATTTTCCTTAAACTTTAAATGGCAGCTATAGATCAGGTGTCTGGTAAAGTGTGGTCGTACAAAATGCCAGCCGGCCAACAATGGGAGATAATTATGTCTCGACCTTTTGCTCCGATATTACGGGGAGCGATTGCAGTATACATCGACGCTACTGGGAGACTGCGACGCTACGCTACCGCTAGACCTGCGATAGAATATTATTAGTTTAAAGAAAAACATGGTGCTGCCAGTGGTCAAAATTATTATTTTTGGTAGACAGTTAATTGGAATTTCTTAAGAGAGTTTATGCGCTATACTGGCGCAAAAAATATTATAGTGCTTAAATAAAGACGAAATTGTGAATTGTGTTCTTCTAGTGTACCTACTCCGAATAAGATTTTTACTACTTTTCATCGCTTATACTATATTTTCTAGTATGTCGTTTAGTTTAATGGAGTTTTATTGCTAAAAGTGGCCACTTTGAGCAATAAACTAAACGACAATAAAGGATTGCTTAAACGATAAAAAGTACAACAACGCTTCTTCGGGGTACACTAGAAGAACACAATTCACAATTTCGTATTTATTTAAGCTCTACAATTTTTTTCCATTGGCGGCGCTAGTGTAGCGCAGTAACCCACTTAATCACAAACTGAGCTGAGCAAAATCATTTGAACTTAATTTAAAGTAGGCACTCATTTTTAGAGAATGATCAACTAAATGGTTTCATATTATGTACTTCCACTACCTTTGTGGGTGAATATGGTATTTTTATATAAAAAATATGTAATGTGCATTTCATTGTTTAATTTTGATCACGTACAAAACTTTAATTGGTTCTATTTAAGTGAATCTACAACCCATTTCCTTCGCCCAGTTGATTTGCAACACAGCCCGCCGAGATCTTAGTATGATTTTATTTTGAGTTATGGCAACACTTACCAATGCTTACTATCGCGATCCCTCGCCTGAAACAGGAGACTAGTATTATTGTGCTGTTTCGTTTACAAATGGCTAATTACACTCCTTTATGGGGTTATTAATAGGTAGCGTTTGCATTATTGTGATTTGAGAGGGCGATCGGATGATAGCTTAAAGGTGAAGTGAATAATGACCTCGTAAATTTTGCGATAATGGTGAGTAATTTTCGTTTTATTGTGTAGTAAGTGTGAGAAAATTAATGTGCTCGATAAAGTGCTAGGAATAGTTATATCAATAAGTTGGTATTAAAGTACCTATATAAAATGTATAATCAGAAGATTAGCGTCATTGAAATACTTTCAGAGAGTTACGTACACCAATGTGATTTTATTAAAGGCCTTTTGATTGGGTTTCCATCCGATGAAAGAAATCCGATGGAAGAAAAACTTTGAAGATTTCACAGCGTAGGTTGGATTCGAATACGTTGTCATCCTGGGGCCTAATCGCGCTAATTTTCAACGATAAAACCAAAGCTAAATCGTCACCGTTTCAGTTTCGTTTACAGAAAAATACTCGCTTTAGTTTTGTTAAAATTATTGAATACTCTGCCTAAGGAGTCTAGGATTACAATCTAGGACAATTTAAGTGAAAATTATGAAGCTAAACCTAAGATTTTAAGGTAAATATAACCTAAATGACAACGTAACGTTTTTGGTTTTATCATCCAGAATTACCGCAATTGGGCTCCTGTTCTTGATGAATTGAACTCTATACTAGCCGATTTTTTCCTTCATGTAGTAGTTACATATTAAAAACAAAAGCCAATCAAATGTAAGCTAATGATCAACCAACGACAATATCTCGTTCCTCAGGTCAGTACCATAGATAGTACACTTATGTCAGTACAATCGCGGCACCCATCGGGAGCGCACGTGCCATAAATTTGGCGGACGCTTCTTCGTGACAAACTCCCATTTTCCGTTTAACGAGCTCCGCTTGGGATCTAGAATAGGTGTTACTCGTTATCTCAAATGGGATTGTAGATTTAGAGCGTTTTTGGCTTTGAAATTTATATAGCCTAAACAGGTGAGACAAGTAAACTCGATTCAACCCTTATCGACTATAATAATTTCTCTTGTTGTGGTCATACGTACAAAATTCCATATAATGCTAAGAAAATTAGTAAATTGCTAATTTAATTTTTCATTATAAAGTAAGTATCAAAAATTACTTGAGCAAAAATGCTTTCGTATGTCTGTCGGGCTGTTTTCTTCTACAGGTCACATTTCTCAACCGATTCTCGTGAAATTTTGTGAGCAAGTTCTATAAATTATATACATAATATATAACTTTTCGTCGATTCGGTTTTTGGAAATTTTTCAAAACGTAAAAAAACATATTTTAGCCATATCAAAAAAATTACAAAAATATCACAAGTCGACAACTAACAGAGCCACTAGAGTAGCTAATGTACTAAAATACATTCTTATTTCTTATGTACTATATAATGCTGTACGCTTCCCTAAGATAGAAAGAAATAAATATTAAAATTTTTAATGTCCGCCAACCCAGACTTATTGTAATCGCTTTCATTTGACAGATGGATGTGGCAAATTGCTACATTTCTTGGGTAAGATTTTATTTGTGCCAAAAAGAGAAAAAGAAGTAGGTATCAATGTATCAACATCCTTAAAGCGATTGCGATAGTTTTTGAAATTACACAATTTCAAAGATAGATTTTGAAATAAGAAAATTTCAAAATCTATCGCATATCGATATATCGATAATAATTTGTAGATTTTAAAATAAGAAAATTTCAAAAACTATCGCAATTGCAAATATTGAAATCTTGAAAATTAAAATTTTGTTAAATTATGTATTATCTGTGTGTTGTATACTTAACTTAAAAATACTGAAAATAACGTCACGCTTAATCTTCTCGACTTATGATTATGTTACATTTTTAGCTACCTGTGGAAACTTGTTATTAGCTTGTGATTATTCGTGTATGTTTCTATGTATAATGTATTAGCTGTAAGTTTTCCTAATGAATAAAATAAAATAAATTAAAATCACAATTGAAATTACCCAGGATCGGCGCGGCGTACAGTTAGTTCAATTCCGCGATTCCCCGATGCAGTGAGATCTCAATATGATCGCTCTACAAATTGTCGGCTCGCGGGCTCCCGCACCGATGCTATTTATTTTCCCTATGAATCATTGCACGATAATAATTTGTAGACGGAAGTTTTGTTTCTCTGGTGGAACGTTTTTCTATATAGGTTATTTCATTAATTCATTTATTTATTGCAAGTCACGAGTTGGAATGGGTGTTACAATATTGGTATGTACAAGTGACGCTCTGCTAGGGCACAGCAAACATGAGGGGCAACTATCGCCTTATAAAATTAATTTCCTTAACTTATAAAATTAATTTCCTTAAGTACCTAAACAGTATTCAAATCAACACATGCAGTTTTGCATTCAATTTTATTCAGTCAAACGCAAATTACACCTTTAATATCAATATCACTTCATTTTCAAACTCTATTAGTTCAAAAATTTAAGTTTGTTTCAAGTTTGCTATATTACAATTTTCAAGTGTTCCGTGACTTAGCGGGATAAAGATGTTTGAAAAGATTTAAAAATAATTGCATTTAGTTAACAACAAGGTGGCCAGTGAAGTGTCGGTTACTTTATTAACAATTTGCTAAAATGGTCAAACAGAGTTTTTTAATTTTTAATTGTTTGACCATTTGCAATGTTTTTAATTAACGCAAGTACCTACAGCCGCTAAGAGGCATCCTAATTAAAAGAGTAACAAAGTAGGATCGTTTAAAAAATTTGCTATCTTAAAACAACTGCAGCGCATTATCAAAAGTTTCTAACAAAGTCAAAGGCAAAGTCCAGGGGGCCTATTACGAAAATAACATACGCAACTGCGTAACGCAGTCACTTGGTCACGATAGTCGTCCGCAGTTCGTCGGTTGTGGCTTTTAAACACATTTTCAATTTGGCTATCGTAGCCCAAAGACTATTGTACGAATGATGTCGGATACGCTAGAAAAAAACTGTCAAACTTACGCAATCACTTTGCGATATCGCATACGCAAGTGATTTGTAATAGGAAACAGTCATAACGAAGCACGGACGCAGCTGCGTGTATCGCGTGAAACTTTTCGTAATAGACCCCCAGGTGTCTTTATTCAAATAAACTTAATAATGAAGCACTTTTGAATCGGCTATATTTTCCTACCACCCGTTCCAGACTTTTTTAACTGACAATAAGAACGGGCGCAAGAAACTTATCAGCTTTAAGTTAACAGAAATAAGTAACGATATTTACATAACATTAGTATGTATATTACCATTTATCTATCTGTGTACGCAGTAGTACGTTAGGCGTAACAAACAAACAAACGGATTTTCGCATTTTTATTATTAGTAAGGATAGAGTAAGGATAATAAGGATAAGGATACATTCAAAGTACTAATAACGAGTAGCATAAGAAGCTATTAATGAATGCTCACCGGTAGCGAGTGGTAGAGTAGCAGCAACATCGGTTCGTTACCGAGCAGTACGGGATCATAACGTGTATTGATCGCAACTCGTTTGTGAACAAAATAACAGATTAATACTGCAAATGATAACGATTTGATACGTCCCACGGGAAGCTTAGGGCTGCAGGTACAGTCGAGTTCAGTAATAATAAATATGTATATGTTACCGTTAAACCCGTTTTCAGTTTAAACGCGTTTTCCCCAGTTAAACCCTATTAAAGCAATTAAGTAAAAAAAAAATCTAAATGTTTATTTCTTACAAAATGAGTACAAGCAATATTCTGAGGCTGGAACCAACCAAGTAGGTATTAATAATACCTGTATTAGACGGCATCGCTCCTCCATAGCAAAAGGTACATAATGTATTGCAATTAGACGAATAAAACTAATTATAGCAATGGATATAAAATTGTCATGACTGGTGACAAATTGTCATGTTTATTAAATAGGGCCCTGCTGATAGGTGAGGTGGTGGCTATATTTTAATACAACATTATTAGTAATACGCTTGTTGCGTTGATGTCTTCTGTATGAGTGGATTATTACTTCTCGCATTGACTGTATCCACAATCAGAAAATATATCAGTAGGTATAGTTATTACCCTTAGCATGAAAAATCGATCGTTATCGCATTGATTCAAATAGCCTAATATTGTTTAGAAATTTGTGCAGCGCCAACTTTATCTGTAAAAGAACATAAGGATTTTTATCTACACTCACAACGTAATGTTCCAAATATGAATTCAAAAAAGGTAATATAAAGACGTACTTTATTTTCGTGAATAGGTAAAATTAAAAAAAAAACTCATTACGATGCAGTCAGCTGCATCATAAAATAACTTTTTTCTCATTACGATACAGGGCGAATCCAAGAAGAAGGTAGTGCCGTGATATTAAAAAAAAAAAGATATTTTCCCACATAATTTCCATGATTAAAATGCACTCTATGGTGATCGATTTCTTATATATTGCGATTAGTTTGCAAGAATGCACTCATCTCAATTTTTTTTCTAATGGAATGCGCGCCATTTTTAGAGCATTACAAAAAAAGTTTTGAATTTTGATTTTAATTTTTACATTTTGTTATACTGAATTTCGTAGGTGTTTTTATTCTTGCTTAAAAATGTGAAAAAGATTGACTCTGCAAAATTATTTGAGATGCAGCTAAGGAAATGACTTATTACAAGGTAGGTACATAGCTAATTCAACCAAAGTCTCTCTCTCTTTTCTAACGTTGATCTTTTATTTAGTAACGTTCAATCCCAAATGTATGAGTGTAGATAAAGTAGTGTATGAAACTGCACATAACTAGGTATTAAAACACTCGTGTGATACTATTAAAAACCTCGCCTACGGCTCGTTTTTTAAACACACACTCATGTTTTAATACCCTTCATTATGTATCAGTATCATAAACTACTATTATGCGCTCTTGGGCGTCAAGCAAAGGAGAATGGTGTGTATCGAAAAAGGCCTTTTTTATCCTCCGGAAATTACTTTACCTACGTATACCCCGGCGTTAGGTGAGCGGACGGGGTTATGTGGGACTCTCCTCCACCTCACTCGAATGGGTCTCGAATGGCGAAAACGCAAAATCTTTAACCAAAACGTCAAAAAAATACAAAAACATAATCACGAAACATACGTCTTGTCACAAAGCCGTTTTCTTTTGACTAAAGTTAGCTGAGTAGTGTGGTAAGGTAAGCCACTTCGTATTTGCCCAACTTTGCGAGTAGTGTAGTGTATAAAAGGCCTGCACACACCTGCCAAGCATAGAGAGGCCTTTTTTTTTTTTTTTTTTGTATCAAGAGGAGAATGCAGTCTTTACGCATACCAAACGGCATGTTGGACTCGGTCATACTCGGGGAAACCCGAGCATGTCCCTCGCCGCACCCGACCCTCCCACCAAGCCTAATAGTCTTCGTGTCAGGGCCGGGCGGTTCTCACCCCTGCCCTGTCCCCTAACGATCTCGAAAGATCGAGAGGGAGCCGGGCGGAGGGAGGGAGCCTCCTCCCCATCCTCCCATAAAGCATAGAGAGGCCTGTTGTGATAATGGTAAAGTGCTTTTGACCACGCAGATGATACCAAAACTATGTAGGTATAAAAAAATGGTTGAAATGAATGATCCTATTTATTTTATTGGAAAACTCTGTGATAAATCTAATGTAGCAGTGCTATGTTTTTGAAGCAATTAATAAGAGGCTTACACGCGATAAGTTGTAATGAAGAATGTTATTAATTTAATTGATAAATTGATGTTCGAAAGCGTAGGAAAGTTCGGCTCGACTAACTAGTATTAATATTGTGTGCGTGCGACTGACGCATGTCGCAGTATTGTTATTGTTTTTACTTAATTGTTATCGTCCGAGTCGAATGTGCAACGCTTGGACAAACCTCGTAGGTTTATAAGCGTAAAGGCATCTTTAGAATAATTATTGTAATGTTATTTGGATAAATAAATTTAAAAAAAAGTAAATTAGTTGTAATTGATTAAGTTTCGCTCGAGTGTTTTAGATAGTATAAAACTCAAAACAAAATTCTTACTTATCTTATAACTTTTTAAAACTCCATTAATGTTATTACATTTAAGCACTAATTATGTTATAGTGATTTACCTATTTTAGGTTAGCTTTATTATGATTATATGTGTTATATTGGAATGAAAACCTTGAACTTCACGAGATACGTAAAGGATAATTAATTGCTATCTTATTTATTAAAAAGGTAGATTCGTTTTTTTTTTATTAATATCAGATTCACCAACGTTTGAGTACATTATTACAATACTTAAGTTCTTAGATTATTAATTATGAGCTACATGTAACAAACAATTATAGGCAAATACAACATTCAAAAATTACGTATCTCTAAACAATTTTTTAACAAATAAATATTTTATTTTATTTTTTAAAAGGTGTAATTAATTAGTATAGCTTAATAAGTGATTATAATCAGCCATGCGATGCCATTATTTATCATAGAATTGAGCTACTGCCTTGCGAACATAGTTGAGCGAGTCACCGTGCACATCAAATATGTCGCTAAATTAGTTTTAATTATTTCAAGGTACTTAGGTCTCATTTTAAGTGGCTGTCGCTACTACCGTGGTCGTGACAAACCACGCCCTAACCTCTCTTCGATGTTATTACTCCCTAGTACGTTTATTTTTAATATTGTTCAATCCTGTCTATTTTTTAACATGAAAATTTGTTCTAAGATCCAAGGAGAAGTCGATTTTCACCCATACCCATCACGCACATAGGCATTTTAATGAAAGAAAATGGCGATATAGCGATGACTTTCGATAAAATGACGTTCGAAGAAATGTACTATCGGTGAAATACTTACTACGTTAAAATTAATATAGGTACTTACCTACTTCTGCCAGCTTCTAGCCAGAAAATCTGGAATTATTTTGTGCTAAGGTTGTAAGGGGATTTTAACTTTGTATTTTGAGCTTGATTAGGTACTTAACTTTTATTTTTTATGCAGCACTTTGGTGAAGCATGGCGATTAGACGTCATTTTGAATTTGTTAAAATTTGTTTAAAGACAAAAAAATATATCTTTTTAATAGCAATAAATAGTTCATTAAATGAAGTGTCATTATTTGTGTTTGTCAGGTAGGAGGAGCTATGCGTTTGCGCACGGAGCGTGACATACACCGCCCCCACCTCCATGTGAGTGTGACGCCCTGGTGTTTTAATTCCGCATTTTGATTACCCATGTACCTAGTACCTAGTAGTACAGTCACGATGGTGAATTCTTGAGCCACTGACGTCGTTCTCATCTGTAGTTTGTACTATGAATCAGCCCCAGATTAGAAGCAGACCTGCCCCCTTCTCAAATGACCATTCTACTAACTAACAATAAAAACTAACTAAAAATTCTTAACGCTAGTAGAATAGAATTACAATGTATGGGAATGACATAAGCCAACGCTTAACTCCTGTCAATCCCATACATTTTTTTTAAATTTATTTGTAAGAAAACCAACAGCGTAACAAAAAAAAATCATATAAGTAAATAAATCTATATTAAGGCTAATTACAGGTTTCTCTTAAAATAACAATGAATACTGGACGTTTAATGAGTCTTTTGGAAAAAATTACAGTCACTTTATACCTATATTAAAATAAAAATTACGTGATGTGAAGAATATTTGATCACATGAACACTGTAATACGAATGTATCCCAACCAATATTCCACTAAATAAAGATTTAAATAAAAAGGAAAGAAACTAGTATTTTTAGTTTAAGCAAAAATAAAGATAAAATTAAAAAGAGGATTAAAAATTAAAAATTTAAAAAGAAGGATGCCTATGTAGTTATGTAATACATTGTCATTCCATTCGTTAATTTTAGTAGAATGACATTTGAGTAGGCCCTCGCCCCTTGCCAAGTCTTTTTGTTTATTCAAATAGAATGGAAGTAAAGCGTGTATGAAATTTATATATAAAATGCCATGATTGTCTATGGCTAGCAACATCTTACGTTAATTTCATATAAAATATCCACTTATGTGGCCAGCAGCGGCGAAATCGCTGTAATTCTGAACGATAAAACCAAAACAGTACGTTGTCATTTAGGTTATAGATAATTTACTTTAAAAACTTTTTTAGCTTTAGAATTATTTTAAACTAAAGCGAGTATTTTTCTGTAAACGAAACTGAAACGGTAACGATTTAGTTTTGGTTTTATTGGTTGAAAATGCCGCGATTGCGCCACCAGATAAATTTTATAGTCAAATAACAAAATTTCTTGATTTTCACCATACTTAATTTGCAATTATTTATATTGCAGTAATTATAACATGCTAATAACTTATATACGATGTTAATAAGAGTTTCATTACAAATCCCAATTTGTCTTCTCGTTGCCTTAAAACAAATTATGATCATTGCAAACCACTCCATAAGTCTTGTAGGCTGACGTAAATAAAGGCAATAAATTCTTCATAGACTACCACTATTTCAAACAAGAAGCTATTTGTTACCGTATTGCAATTATCCAGTGAATTTCGATCACACGATCTCTGCACAACCATGACGCCCTATAGAACTTTGCGTTGAGACTTTTTGCCTTTATATTTTTGTCTCATTTTCGGTTTTACTTAGATATAAAGTTACGTTTACAACAAAGTGAATATCATTATGTTTTTGTTGTCATACACTCTGCCCTCTTATGCAAGTGTCCAAACATGGAGTTATTCGCTTGTAATAAATGTATGATCAGCCCAGTTGTATTGAATAATGCTAAAAAGCTTTCAGTTAAGAACGGAAAAACCCTTTGAAAAAACTTTTGACGTAACTTTTTTTAAGAAAGCTAATGAGTTTATCAAGTCCTGAAAAATTGCGATGCGATTTTGACTTGGCTTTTACTACGTCGTTCTTTATAGAGAGTGCAAAATGTATTGTAGTAGAACAATAAATTGTTATCGAAGCCATGTCGAATGGTGGGATTAGCATGGTACAGCATGAGCGACAAGCATTAGCATAATTACTGATGGCACGACCGTCACGCGTTGATGGTAATCGGCTAAATCTGCATCGCTGTCGCTAAACATTTCAAGACGAAACTAATTAAAGTTATCGACATCGAATTTTTATATAATGAAAATGTCGATGACCCAATTAATTTAAAGACGTCGAGTAATACTTACTCATTACATTGTTGTATTATGGAGGTAACTAAATCAATTACGGTGTTAGATGATACTTAGTTACTTCAATAGGGATTCTTAGGAGCACACACAATGCCCCATTCGGAATATGATATAATGGAATTTCACAAAATGTCATATCACCAGAGAGACTATGTTGTTGTTTACAGTTTATTTAATTTAAAAACAAAACACAAAAGCAAATTTAAGAACAAAAATTTAAAAACAAAAATTTTAATTGAAATTTTAATCATTTGGTACACAATACCTACTCGACAAGACTCGACCTTGTACTATTAGTTATTCTGTGACACGACCCTAATAGGTAACTATATGGAACAGCTGATTTTTTTTCGCGATATCAGAGACCAGAGTTGGCCCAATAGTAAAAGTTGCTTGTAATCATGTGTGGAACCACTCGACAGCGGGAACCAGATGATTAAAATTTCACGCTGTATGAAGATGAAGTGAAATAAAACACTTTTACGGATACTGGCGTGGCTTCGTCGAAATATGTTTTACTTCAATGGTTACTTTTGCTACAAATATACAACATGTAAAAGAATTTATTTTTAAACCAGAATGGTATGGTAGATAGGGACCATCAAACTGAACAACTTTTACTATGGGACCAACTCTGAAATCGCGAAAATAAAATCGGCTGTTTCATACATCTTCATTTTCATTATTAATGTTTGTATGAAACAAATGATTTTATTGCGAAATTTCAGAGTTGGTCCCATTGTAAAAGTTGTTCAGTTTGATTGTCCCTTTCCACCATATTCTGGTTTATAGTTATTAATTCTGTTACTACGTTAAACCCCCTTACTAATAAAGATTGTATAGCAGATGTATAGTTACACAGTGTTTTGTCACTTTCTTTTCAATGTCAAATTCAAATAGTTTGACAGAGAGTAACCATTGTGTAACTATACATCTGCTATATAATCTTTATTAATAAGGGGGATAGTAAAGTCAAATTCTACGTACATATTTCATTTGTTTATCTGCTTAATTAAAAGATGTAGACAAGATTTTTTTCGGGTTACATACATAATTTTGCCTTAATATTTCGCAAAATAACAGAAAGAGGTCAACTCTGTTAACCTAGTAGATCTCCCCTGATCTGGATAGTTAGAAATTAATTAACCAGTCGATTCCCTTGACCGGAGTACACTCGCCTCACTACGTCTTAATTTCTTAAAGGTATTTATTACCTACGACACGACTAAGATTATTGGGAGCGAGAATTTTATGATCTTACTTTGAGTTTTATTAAGCGGGCTACAGATGGAGAGATGATGAGAATACAGATGATTTTTCTTGTCAAAATGATAGGCTTACAGACCTGGGTATTCTTTGTAATAAGCTACTGTGGGATGTCGACATTTCTGAACGCATGCATTCCTTCTTTCGATGACGAACTATTTTGAATATTTACTAATATAAGTTAAATTAGGTTTTCCAAGAATCTTAACAATTTTATGTAATGGATCAACGCCCGAGCGGCCCGATGTCACACAAGAATGGAAAATCTATTGAGTCTCATTTTCCGGGGATAATTTGTTATGCATAACACATTAGGGTGTCAAAAATTATAAGATAGATAGATAGATGATTTATTAGCTTTACAAACACTCATGCGCATAGACAAAAAAATAAAATTAAAGAAAAGATAATTTTAACAATCAATACATATATTGGCAACTAAATAATACGTGTGTTACAGCGATGCAAGTAGGTAGTAGAAAGAGTAGTCAAGACTATTTGTCGAGACGTCAGTAGGTAACTTATCTTTTGGTAACTTTACAGATATGGTGCAAACTAATTATTTTTGGAGTTTATTTTGAATTAGCTTCATAAATCACTCGTGTCGTAACATCTAAAGGTCTTTTCAGACCGGTCGGATGCATTGGATATTCATGAGCAAATTCTCAAGTGATACTAGGTGGGGACTGCAATCCTCCAAGAATTAACTCACCTTCATAAATTTTAATTGTGATCTTAGACCACTGACTAAATGCTACCCTGCTGTGCGTAATGAATACAAATTTCTATTGGCTAATTTTATCTCATTTTGTACTTGGAAATAGTGACGATCTTATGGATTTATAATGATACTAGCGGCCGCTCGCGACTTTGTTGCGTGGACAGTTATTGAACTATCCCTCGGGAACAGATTTTTTTCGTGATGAAACTTACCCTATATCCTTATTTCAAGATGATCGGTAGAGTGGTTGGGTAACAAACAAAGAAGCAAACTAAATTTCAGATTTATAATATTACTAGTGGAGCTCGGTGGCGCAGTGGTTTAGCGCCTGGCCCAGCGATTGCGAAAGTTAAGCAATGTTCGCAAGGGTCGGTCATGGGATGGGTGACCAAAAATGTATTATCTCGAGCTCCTCCGTGCTTCGGAAGGCACGTTAAGCCGTTGGTCCCGGCTGCATTTGCAGTCGTTAACACTCACCAATCCGCATTGGGCCCGCGTGGTGGGTTATGGCCCATCCTCCTTACCACCCATAAGGAAGGCCTGTGCCCCAGCAGTGGGGACATCAAAAATGGCTGATGGACATGGACAATATTACTAGCTTCCAGTTTCTACTCGTGGCTTCGTTCGCATGGACATTTGTAAAATCCCTAGAGAGCTTTTGTACGGAATAAAAAGTATCCTATGTTTCAATCCAGGCTATAACCTACCTATATGTCTGCCAAATTTCATTTAAAACCGTTTAATCATCATTAAGTAACAAACACCAAACATCTAAACATCCAAACATCGTAACTTTCACATTTAGGTATAATAATAGTAGAATTGAAAGAATCTAGAATAAGTTTTTTTTTATTGTATAGTATCTACCTACTAGTAATATTACCTGCTTTGCATTGTAGAATGTATTGTGTTTATGCGTTGTGATGTTTGTAAATATCTCTCTTTTACAGAGCGTGGAATAAATATAATAGATAGAGTTATTGTGTGGTAGGAAAACGAACTATTCTGACTGTTAATAAAACCGATTATATAATGTATGCACATTGGATTTGGCACATTTCAATAGTTCAGTTGCACTATCTTACTTTAACTTTTTAGTACGTTTGGCCGTAATATTTAACAAAATTCATGTAGCCTTTTTCTGCTCAGTTTGTCAGTTATTACTGTGCGTGCTGCTTAATTAGCATAATTTTACCTATGTTGATGTTACGTGTACTTATTAAGTAGGTATATGTAAGTTATGTTGCTTGAATGCTGCAGTAAAATTCTGTTACATTGTAGTGTTTGTACATAAAAAGCAAGCTGCAATCCGATCCGAGTTTATATCAACATTCATTGCTCGCTTTTAGCAGTAAAAAAGTACACATCAAATAAAATAACAAATGTTTGTTATCCAACCGACTTAAGGACACTGAAAATTACTGTACATGTTTCCGCCCAACCGAATAATTTAACAGTCCCAATTAATTTCATTAAATGTAATTCGCCTTTGGTATGAGGGTCTTCGTGGGTTCCACAACGATAATGGAAGTATTTTAATTGCAGGAACATAGCTGGAACGACTCCATCAGTCACCTGATGGATTCCAACATTTCTGACGAATCTCGATGCACCACTAAAGAAAAGTACTAACTAGCAAACTGTGGTTGTACATTGTAACTATTCGAAATGTTAGGACCGGAACCGCTTACCGTTAAAGGGGTTTTTGATTGGGTATTTCACAGACTTGTCTTCAAAAACCTTATCAATACGGTAACCCTATCAATATGGTAACTCTATCGAAAGGGTAACCCAAGTAAGACTTACCGAATACGAAAACCCTATCGAAGAAACCCTATGAACAAGCAATTTATACTTAGTTCCACCTGGGCCTAAGGACCAGAACCGCTTACCGTTAAAGGGGTTTTGATTGGGTATTTCATGAACCGCTTACCGTTAAAGGGTTGTTGATTGGGTATTTCATAGACTTGTTTTCAAAACCCTATCAATACGGTAAGCATAACGTCGACTAACCCTATCGAAAGGGAAACCCTATCATTTGGTAAGTTTTTTAATAGGGTTTCCCTATCATTTGGGTTAATCAAAAAAAGGGGTTTTCCGATCCCTGGTTATAACCTTTCAATTATGAAGGTGGTAGTTGCGCGCATTCCACACAATCAACCTCATTGATAAAGAAACGGATTTATTTATTACTTCTCTGAGAGAATTCCCAAAATTAGCTGCGTTGTTATAAATTGGCATAACAAAAATGCTTTAACTATCGCATTGGGTTAGATAGTACCTGTAATAATAGTTATTTGTTTGTGTTTGTAATAGTAGTTTTCAATACAGGTGCTCGAAAATGTAAGTTTACGATGACAGTCGAGCGTGCAGAAAGTTGATTTTACCGCACGCCGTGCGTTTTTGTTTACGGAGTACAGCGTGCGGAAAGTTGGTTTTACCGCACGCCGGCGCCGTGCGTTTTTGTTTACGAACGTTTTTTGTAATTTCTACTAGCTTCCGCCCGCGACTTCATCCGCGTGGACAGTAGAAAAATATTGCAACCAGTTTAAAATGACCCCTTTAGTGTATGAAAGGTAGTACTACGGAGAGTTCAAGCTGTTTCCCTGGCACCACCCACTTGAATTTGATGAAACATAGCTTAGATTTTAAGTTGGACCTCAATCTACTAAATTGTGAAAAATCCATCAAAATTAGTTTAGCGGTTTTTGCGTAATTCGTGCACAAATATTTAGGGGTCATTTTAAACTGGTTGCAATATTTTTCTAATGTCCACGCCGATGAAGTCGCGAGCGGAAGCTAGTAGAAATTAAAAAAAAACGTTCGTAAACAAAAACGCACGGCGCCGGCGTGCGGTAAAATCAAATTTCCGCACGCTCGACTGTCATTGTAAACTTACATTTTCGAGCAAATGTATTGAAAAATAAATAAATAAATAAAAAATTTCAACGATAAAACATAAACTCAATCGTTACTGTTTCAGTTCCGTTTACAGAAAAATACTCGCTTAAATTTTGTTAAAATTGTTGAAAGCTATACTTAGGGAGCCTAGGATGCCAATCTTGGACACTTTAAGTGTGAGCTCTAAAGCTAAACCAAAAATTTTTAGATATATAATTTACATATAACTTAAATGATAAAACGAAAAACGGCTTTGGTTTTTGGGCCCATGGTACTTAACCGAAGCTGACCGTTCAAAACTTTTTTGGTATTCTTAGTACAAGTAAACCTACAACTTGGCATGATAAACGGACGCCTAAGGATCCGAACCAGCAGGAATTATTCCACTTTGCCCCACCAAGTGTTCCCACTGGTGAATATAAGTATCAATAAAAAGGGAAAATATAGAAATAACATTCTCCATCGACAGTACAATGTGCCGTAACGCTATGCCTTAAAGAAGCAGACAAGGGCACCGGTGGTTACACTTTGTGGTGGAATAATAATCAACCAGCAAACCAAAATAATTAACTAGCTCCACTTACATATTAAAAATGTAATAAATTATTCACAGTCAGTATTATATTTCGATTAAATATAACTTACGGTAGTCACAACCATTTTGTTATTCAATTAATTAGTGACACGCCTTCCCAACTCCAACGTAATAAATTAATAGCTCAAACTATTTAATAGCAAAATCGGTTCGAAAATGGGCTATCGTATTAGACGTGTAATTAATTTCCTTCTAAGCGCGCGTACTGAGTGGCGGCACATCGCGAATGCGGATTGTGGAGCGGAAGAATACGCGGTTAGCTGTTCTTCTATATTTTGTGACCACCGACCGCTCGCGACTTTGTCTGCGTGATCTGTTATTTTTCTATCCTTCTGTAAAAACAGATTCTTCAGGATGAAAATGCCCTATATCTTCTTAGCAAGCGCGTTCCATCGTAGATCGCATAATCGCTTACAGTCTGTCCATTAAGTCATTACATTAAAAAGTAGCAACAGTTTAGTGTCGTCCCTTTCAAACCAATATAATGGTTGAAACGAGACAACACTAATATCATGATTTTATAGACAGACTGTTCCATCAGGCATGATAGCAGGCTACCGCTTAGGTACCTATCTATCATAAAAAACCTCTTCGGTACTCCTTGGCAAAGTGCATGCAAAATTTAATAAATAGTTAAGACATGAAAGAAAGCGTAAAAACTTAGGATTACGCGATACGCTGTGATTCAGGACGCACAATAACAGTGTACGGGTTAGAACTGCTTCGACGCATCGCTGAGTGTAACTGATTGCATTACTCACTTGGTTACGCCTCCCCACTTGCCGAATAGGGGGGGAAATGGGGATCTACCTACTAGTTAATAAGTGGGAGGTGTCGCAAATCGCAATAATGGAGGGGAGTGCGTACGCACTGATTTTGTGATGGTACAAGTTGTGGGTGTTTTGGCGATACGAGAATTAGAGAGGAACTTTTTATAAAATGCTTTTGACATTGCCTGAGGCTTGCTTGAGATTGCGTAATCATATATCTATTAAAAATAAAATAAAAATATTTGATACAGTAATATACCTATACTAGCGGCCGCCCGCGGTTTCACCCGCGTGGTTCCCGTTCCCGTAGGCATATCGGGATAAAAAGTATCCTATGTTTAAATCTAGGCTATCTACTATCCGTGTGCCAAATTTGAACCAAATCCGTTCTGTAGTTTTTGCGTGATTGAGGAACAAACATCCAAACCCACAAACTTTCACATTTATAATATTAGTAGGATAGTAGGATTATCTATGGAAAATTTCAGAAGATGGCGCTGTTCAAATTTACCATACAAAACTATTCTATCGAATGTTCTACCCGCGTTATTTTTTCGATAGCTGTTGGTGCTAAGGGCACGCTACAATAAAATCAGAAATCAGAACAAAAATATATTTTTTTCTTTCTTTTAGAATCATCACACCTTTGACATCAATAGAACATATTAAGTACGCTACTGCTTCTGACTTTTCCAACCCGAGTAATGAGAACATGAGTTTAGCTAAGCGACGCCATTTATGCTAAGATGCAATTTCCGATGCGATGCGCGGCAACGAATGAAGATCGAGCCGATACAATGGTCATCATTTGTATGGCTGCGATAATCTGGGCATTTGTAATTACATTGTTTTATGGGACTTTGGAAGCTTCGGATCTTTCAGTGCTTGTAATTATACAAACTATTTGCTACGTCCACACCAATGCTCTTTCAAGTTCATCTCGCATCCAACTTTCAATTAGTCTTTTATACGTTTTACTTGAGTTATTCCCCAACTCGACACAAGAGGCTGGACACACGTGTGTCTAGTTGGTGCAACTCAAAATTTTGCAATTTTTTTATGTAATGCCTTGTTATGGCATGTACTATTGCATATGCTCTGGTGCTTACACGCAGCGTCAGACGACAACGTACGATGAAAAAATGAAGACGAAGCATTTTCAACAAAATTTCACTGGTTTTTAAACTGAATCATTTATATCAATGTTGATTGCCTTACAAATAATAATTACAGGTAGTTAAATAAGTAGAGTTTATGACAAATAATTACAAATAAAATATTTCCACTAACTCACCTGTTCGAGGCAAGGTACCCAAAAGACTGGCGGCATTGCCCCTTTGTATCGCTAGGCTTATGCGCTGAGCAAAATAGTTGCCAGACCTTCGGTCACCTGTTGCCTCCAACAGGCGAGCAGTTAGGTCCTTTAAAAACAATTTTGCATTTGGACCCCAGGGGCCCATTGTCTCCACTGCAAAAGGAAGGAAAAAGTATGTCTCCCCCAAGTCCCGGTATTTACGTGTTTTGTTACACTCTGCTGTGATTGCTGCCGCACAAGATCGGTCAGATGTAGCGTCAATGTGGCACGGGGCCAAAGTATCCACACAGGTGGCGTCCCAAACTAAAGGCCTTCCCATGCTCCAAGGCACAAGCGACATCCCGTCAGGCCTCCTGCCATCCGACCGCAACACCCCACCAGGCTCTAGAACAGCAGGCACACCGGCAGTCACCAACGCTCTGCGAATGATGTCGTTTAGTAAAGCATGCCTACTCATACGCCCTGCGCTCCTTTGACACGAGAGACCGTGGTGGCCCAGCTCATTCACCCACTCCCCACATCGACACCTATGAGGTTCGTTTGCCCTGGTCCCCTAACGGAGGGCTATTGATAGTTATACTATGGGTAGTTAAATATTGAATAGCATATTACTATGTAATAACGGGTGTAAAAAGACCTTCAACGAAGCCGAAGTCCACGTATTCCGCCCATCATCAGGATCATTTTTGTCTTCTAGACTATACCTGGGAAACCAATAGTTACGAAGTTATTAAAGGTCAAAGTATTTTGTTTTTCAAAAATTTTATGAAATCTTATTCTATTCGTTATTTCCTACTTTTTGACTAAAGAAACATTATCAAATTTTAAGTATTTCATAACAAACAATGGCTTCGAAACGTCGTCACTCGATGTATCTCATGAGCACGCACATAAACGCTGCCTTTCAACTCGGCCGCACGCAGCTTACCTACGACTGTAAGTAGTACGGCCTGTTGTACGCGTTACATTGCGTGGTAATGCATGCAATGCTTTTTAACACCAAAAATCAAAATGGTTTCCCAGTAATAATTTTGAACAGAAATGGTCCTGATTATGGGCAGAATACGTAGACCTCGGCTTCGTTGAAGGTCTTGTTACACCCGTATAACATACAGTAATGTTTTGATATCCGTCTCTAAGTACACCAGTGAGTGTGACGCGTCGATGTCTTTTCTAAGGACTATCGAGATGGAAATTGCCGCTTATATTTTGTTACTGATTTATTTGTTGTTATTTTAGCTATTGATTTCGCCATTTGTTTTAGGTTTGAAATACACGTATATAAAAGTCACATTGACGTTGTTAGGTTTTAATTTAACTATTATTTTTTAATTTACTTAATATAACTGAAAAAATATTAGAAAAAATCGACTCACCCGTAGCAGCTCAGACGGGACTCGAACCCGCACCCTTAGGATTCTGGCCCAATGCACTGACCAATTATGCTACCGAGTCGCTAGTGAGGGTGGCGAAATTTTCTAATCATTATTATTTTTTAATCATTCATTAGAATAAAGCTTATCTATCACATTTTATTAAATGTAACTTAAGAACGAAAACAATGTTACATTAATTCGAATGTAATAAAATAAATAACCATCAGTTATGAGATTAATTTGAATGCAATAAACGACCTTCAGGTTTATGATATATTATATGCATTGTTTCTCATTTCATGCACAACAATATTTATTCCTCAATAAAGTTGATTTGTTGCATATTCTCTATCTACACTTGTCACCATATGGGAAGTGATTTCCATTGTGAAACCATTATTTCAGATCAGACTGCCGTAATCTCTACAACGTTTCCTACCCACTTTGGTCCGATACTCTATAAATCTATGGTATACCGTTTTATTGTTAGACGCCTTTAAATCTGTTTATGGTGCTTATAAATTACATAGAGAATGCAAAATATAGTGATAATAACTGTTCAATTAAATAGGGTTGGGATTATCACAGAAGTAGATAATATTTATAATTAGCTATGTAGCACAGCTAAGGTCTAAGTTTAAACAAACGCTACCTACTGCAATAAATGTCTAGAGACGTCACCTTTTTTTGTAGATAAGCTACAGCTACAAAAATACCTTACAGTCAGCTGTACCATTGATGGTACTACTGACACATCTTTACGTCACTAGCACCATTAAAAATATACAATATATTTCATCCGTATTTGCCTCGGCGAAGTATCTATTGTCGAAGCAGAGGTTCTACTACGAAAAAATAGTTAATAACGACGAACGAATCGGAGGCCTTAGAGTAACTACAGTAAAACAATATAAAATAAAATAAAATAAATAAATAAAACCAACTCAGCCACCAAAGATAGTATTTAAATATACAAAAGTAAAATGTATGCCTCAAATTGCAAAGGCAACAAAACAATCTAATGAAGTCGTACAGTACAAGGCGCATAGATATAATAAATTTCAATTACACTTAGGCACCCAGCACAGAAGAATAGGTTTAGCAATTCAAATATGCTCATATTCAAAAAATATTGTAACTACCTAGTTTTCATAATGTATTGCGTTCTAAAATAGATTTTGTCAAAAAAAATTGTCACTCTAGTAACTTATACCTACTTACGTGTAAATAAACATTTCCAAATATTTTACATGAGATTAACCGTTAGGTATCTTTATTTAAATTCAACCCACTCAACCTCTCATTGTTACACGAGCATGATCCGTATTGTGCGATTCTACTCGTTAAAAGTTTAGAATTCGCAAGCTTGAGCCTTTTTGTTATTACAATAATTACCTATACAAAAATCATCAGGTACCGTACACGCCTAACTCCTGTGTTGCGGATTAACCGAAATAGGTATTTTATTGAAAATAAGTTAAAATCTTTCTTGACATCGTTACCGCATAAATTCTGTTTACAGAAACAACTCGCTCTAGTTTTGTTAAAATAGTATTTCGTAGCTAAATCAAAGGTTTTAGGTCAATATACTTAACATTGGTTTTATCGTTCAGAATTAGAGCAGCCAATACAGACGGAATCTAATTCGGAATTCCGAGACAAAACATCCATGATGTATCAAAATTCCGAACGGATAAATAACATAGTCTTGTATGGATTTGCTGCTTTCGGAATTTCGTAAGTATGTAGTGTGTGGCGATCACGAAATTTTTTTACGATAAAACCAAAGCTAAATCGTTACCGTTTCAGTTTCGATTACAGAAAAAAAACTAGCTTTATTTTTGTTGAAATTGTTGAAAACTATGCCTATGGAGCCTAAGATGCCAATCTTGGACAATTTAAACGAGAATTGTAAAGCTAAACCAAATATTTTTAGGTAAATATAACCTAAATGACAACGTAACGATTTTGGTTTTATCGTTTTGAATTAGTGCGATTGGGCCCGCTTAGTGCGAGTGGGCTGTGGGTCCACCGCGCAAATGTCGTAGACTTTACCGCCAGCGTCATTTGACAGATGATGCAATACATTGCTTCTTTTGATTGGTAAGCCCAAAAAGAATTAGCAATGTATCTCATCCCTAAGTCAAATGAAGCCGACGGCGAACTCAACGACATTTGCGTGGTAGGGCCCCAGTTCTTTTTTTTGTGAATCGATTCTCTTTTGACGTCCAATCTAACGTCCCATCACTACAACAGTAACTCCGCTGACGAGTGGCACGCTGTTTACGAGTCCATAACTCATCAGGGTTGAGTCTGATGACAGTTACAGCCTGGCGCAGTCGTTAATGTACGTCCGACGGCTGTAATGGGATAATGGCGATGTGTCTTTGTTTGTTGTGCGACCGATCGCTTTGATAGACGCCGGCTTATAATCGAGCGAGTGACAGTTCAGGTTATGATATTATTTTTTTACACCTAGATGTTCTGAAAGTAACAAGTACGAATCATAGAGGTTATAATAATATTTGCTTTTAGATTAGAAAAAAACCGGTCAAGAGCGAGTCGGACTCGCGCGCCGAGGGTTTCCGTACCATCACACATAACAGACCATATAACAAGTATACCATAATATGCATCATAATAAATACACTGCAGAGCTGTACCTAAATGCCATTCCGTTGAAATGGAACTTGACGTCAAAGTTAATTTATTACAGCGTCTTGTAATAAACTTCACATTTCACTTCCTCTAATAAACCTGGTAGATTCTAGATCTTACACAAAGTCCAAAGAAAATTGCTATCGTAACTACCTGTCGGACATCGTAAAAAGTTAGAATAACTCTAATTTACTTTCATAGCCGTGCAGTAAGGTGACACAAATTGTTACTTCGCCACGCATTTTTCCTAGTAATTTTCGCGTCAATCGTTTTAAAACCCGTTCGAGAGCCGGGAGCTACTGTTTCGTCTTAGTTTCTGAACTATAATAGTCGATAAATCTTCAGCGATGAGTTACGGTGACGCCGCACAATAGTCGATACCGCTCGATACTCGATAAGATTTGTAAGTTGCGATACACAACACTAGCAATGGAGAAGTTTCCTAGTTTTTTTATTCGCTATTATTAGGCCAAATTATACACAACTGTGAAAGAATTTTTAAATTTGAGATTTTTGCTTTCACAATGCTATTTTTATACAATACTAAATAATATACTAGAAAAAATACGACTCGCACCAGATCAATACTCAGACGGGAATCGAACCCGCGACCTTTGGATATCCGGTCCAATGCTCTGACCGCTGAGCTACCGAGTCACTCAGTCAGCGGTCAGAGCATTGGACCGGTATATAGTATATTATTTAGTATTGTGAAAGAATTATCAAATTATCTCTAAAATGAAAAAGTTACAGGACGGAAAAGTTACGATTTTAAGATAATTTCGCTCATCGGGAACCGGTCGCCTGACGTCATCTACGGAACATCTCCAGCGTTCGGCCGCGCCAACGCCACACAAGCAACAGGTGGGATGACGTCACGCCCTTACAATCGCATCGCGCAAAAAATCGTCAATTTAAATTATTTATTACTCTGCCATTTACTGACGGATTTCACTAGTATATTAATTTTAGACTAAATTTGAATTTTATGAAGTTAAATAAAACAGTTTTAACATCATGAAACTTTTCCATTCTGGATGTCTTTAAAAGTTCAGTTTGAAGTCTCGATCCCAGCTGCACCAATCCACCTGGGGTCCAGATGGTGGATTATGATTATGGTATTACTCATTATTCCTTTAGTATTTTATCCACAAAAAAGGCATTACCTATTCCGTAGACCAGTACATAAGAATATTAATATCATACTATTAATACAGTTTATATGATGAAGATGACTTTATCTTGGAATTCGGAGTGGCATAATAATATGGCATGTTATTGAAAGGAATGGTTGTATTTTTTATCTTTAAATGTCACTCTAATCGTAACTGGTTGTCCAATCCACTTTATGAGCAACCCCGTCTCTGCTACTGTCTACTACATGTTGGGTGAGAGACAAAAAGGCCGTAGAAGTTTAATTATTTATTCATAGGGCATCAACAAAACCATTTTAAATAATATATTATCATGTCCTAATACTTTATCACGCTACTCTTACGAAACAAAAGTATTTTGGTAATTAGTTTGTATTTGGTTTGATTTTGTTTTTTTTCGACGTGTTGGCACCTTTGCAGCTGCCGTGGTCACGGAGGATTGAAGCTAGGCTCACGAGCAGCTTCAGTCCTCCGTGACCAATGAACCAAACGTCGGAAAAATCCAAAATCAAACCAAATACCAACTAATTACCAAAGTACTATCAATAAAACCGCGCTAGTATCCGTTAAAAGTGTTTTATTTCATATCCAGTGAGCGCGTTAAGCTTGTGAAGTAAAAACAGCATTCACGTCTCCCTCCTCAATAATCACGTATCCGTATTTTTATATGTAGCAAGCAATTTATTTATTTTAAGAAGTAACTTTTACAAACTATACCTCAGCTGACTGCGCATACAGATTGCAGCTTCAGACATACAAGTTAACCAATCTCCATTAACACCAATCTCCATTACGAACGCGTGATAGATTATGGACCATAAACCAAGTTACCAAAGTGGACGAAGTGCCATAAGGCTTGTGGCCCAGCCCCATACCATGACCACCGAATCACGATATATATCACGTGATATAGCGTTTTATCGACACTCAACTATGTCAAAGTGCATTGACTTTTGACAGTTAAACGTGCTAAATCGCTATACCATATCGTTTCGGTTGTCATACTAAGGGGGATGGAGACATTAAAAATGTCTAGTGGGGTATTTACATGGAGCGACTTGGCAGGCAACTTGACTCAATTAGCGCTTTATCGACGATTGCTTGTAAAATCTAATCGCAAACCTAATTTCACGATTTTACAAGCGATTGTCGATAAAAAGCGCTAATTGACTAAAGTAGCTTGTTAAGTTGCCTGCCAAGTCGTTCCGTGTAAAAACCACATTATGATGTAAGGCGTGAGAGTTTTATAACAAGTGATACTGGGGCCTAATCGCGCTAATTTTCAACGATAAAACCAAAGCTAAATCGTTACCGTTTCAGTTTCGTTTACAGAAAAATAATCGCTTTAGTTTTGTTAAAATTGTTGAAGACTCTGCCTAAGGAGTCTAGGATTACAATCTGGGACAATTTAAGTGAAAATTATGAAGCTAAACCTGCTGCATAGCTAAACCAAAGATTTTTAGGTAAATATAACCTAAATGAAAACGTAACGTTTTTGGTTCTATCGTTCAGAATTACCGCGATTGGGCTACAACTGGTGTCGTAAGATGTTGTAATATACGTAGTTAGGTGCCATAAACTTATGGTATTCTTACGATTATCAACCTTTGTCTATATATATACTCGTAAAAAAATCCGAGAGCCAATAGGTAAGTACCAAAACATCTAGCCAAGCAATACAGAGTAAATACTAGTATGGTATCACAGGAACGAGTCTTATAATCTGCAAACAGGCATTAAACCATTCCGTGCAACAGATTAAAGGCTTCATTGATTCTCCGCTGGTACATACATCCAGGTAAACATTTGAACGTAAATTTACGAGGGCTGGACGTGATAATACGTCCATAAATAAAGGCTAAGATGAGTTATAACGGCGCACTCTACAATGGAGATTATTATCTCTGTGAGCCACAGTGGAAGTTGGACAGTAGGGTTAGTATTGAATTCCTTGTCCGAATCCATACAATTTACTGTATGTAAGCGAAATGTATGAGGAGCTCGGTGGCGCAGTGGTTTAGCGCCTGGTCCAGCGATTGCGGAGGTTAAGCAACGTTCGCAAGGGTCGGTCATGGGATGGGTGACCAAAAATGTATTATCTCGAGCTCCTCGGAGCTTCGGAAAGCACGTTAAGCCGTTGGTCCCGGCTGCATTTGCAGTCGTTAACACCCACCAATCCGCATTGGGCCCGCGTGGTGGGTTATGGCCCATCCTCCTTTCCACCTATAAGGAAGGCCTGTGTCCCTGCAGTGGGGACATCAAAAATAGCTGATGGACAAGCGAAATAATATTGGCTCATTCCAACTCAAATTTAAATAATACAACACCATACTCTATTAATTATTGGATATACCAGTGATTGAATGCAATCAGAGAAACTTAAAAATTGTTTGCATTTAGTTTAAAGAACAAGCATAGTTTTAATAAAATTATTTTGGTCTTCTTCTTATTATTTTTATTATTATTTTGTTTTAACTTAAACAGTTTCATTTTTTCATAAGTTTTTATTTTAATATTTTTATACTTACAACCATTATTTGTATATCAAAGTCTCTATCTCATGTAAACACTTATAATTCTTCAAAATCATTATTACTTTGAAAAATCTATTTGGAGCTGATTTTCAATTTATTTGTTATCTGTTGCCGCTTATCAGTAAGAAGTTATTACACTTCTATTCATTCACTATGATTGCATTGCGGTTGCGAAGATATGGGATCACGAATTCGGGCGAAATTGTGGGTCGGAGAGGTTAGCTGCTGTTGAAACGGCTGCTATCGGCTGAGGTGTAAAGTGGATACCGCCACCACGAAACATGGCTGGAGAGAGAACACTTTGTTTGGACTGGAAATTAGTTTAGTTTAAGTATTTTATTTAATATACAGGGTGTCTTTTTATATCCACTCTCCAAATTTTAAAGATGTCTATGAAACTGTACAAAAATTTCTGTGTCGAAATACCCCAAAATTTTGGTCATTCCCTACTAAACTGTACCCTTAGAACGAACAGCTATCGAGAAAAAAAACGCGCGTAAAATTACTCGATGGAGAATTATCTATGGAAATTTTAATTTCGCTATTCGGCGGTAGATGGCGTTGTACAAATTTCCAATACAAAATTGCACTATCGAATGATTTTACGCACGTTATTTTTTTCGATAGATGTTCTCGCTAAGAGTACAGTGCAGTGTGTTCAGTAACTTAAACTATGACGAGCATAATTAGAATTTCTTTGAGTCCTCAAGAAAATAAAGAGTCGTAGTAAATATCAAATTAAGTAATTTCATTATTAAACTCACAGTCACGCTGTTGTGTTGGCACTGCATTACTTTTCCATAACATTTTGAAGCAATTTCTCTTACATGAAAAGTTTTTAAGTAATAAACTAATAACTCACGAAAGACAATAAAAAATACGAGACAATAAAAAACCAGGCTTAGTAGATAGTGTTTATTACAGCATATTAAAAGTGCAAATTAACAAGTGTATCTTTGACTTCTTTGCTCGATGTCCATCCGATTTCCTTTTTAAAAATGACAATAACTTATGTATTAATTTGGATATCTTGTTTGACGCTTATTGTTGCCTTGAGCATCGAATAGATACACCACAGGCTGCTTGACTTCTTTGTAGCTGATAAATATTCAAAATAGACCAGAAGCATTGATTCAGACACAGACTTTGCGCCTTTTGCAGTTTTCCATGTGTCAAAATCTTTATAGGCTTTCAGGTATTTTTCCTTTGACTTTTCTGGGAGTAGATTATTGACAATGCCTATGGCATCTAATTTAATAGCTTCTGGAGTCAAAATACTTTCATCACTCGACATTTTTTATTATTTCTTTGAAATATTTATAGTATCTTCTAAAGCTAGTAGTACTACTTAACTAGCTACGGCTATAGCAACTTCTTTCAGCTGGCGTGGCCTACTCGATTTGACAAACAAATGAAGTTCGTCTCAGTGCGAATCTAGTGGGCCACGGCCTCGGTCTTCGAAAATCGAGTTGGCCGCGCCCGCTGAGGACACATTCTGTTTAGTGAAATTAGACTTTATGGACATAGCAATAAGAATTATGAAAGTGAAAATCACATTATTGACCAGCGGGTTATAGTAGAACATTATAACCCGGCTAAAGCCAAGAGATATAATGTCTTGCTTTCGGTAAGGTTTACATATAATTCGGCATTGTCGAGCATGTGGTGTGAAAAAAAATATTTCAACCTTGGAACAACGCCTGTTGACCAACGTGACAATTAAAAAAACTGTGTGTTAAATGTTTTGTGCCCAACCCTAAAGTCTATCAAAAAATTATTAAAAACATTAATAAAAGGTTGCACGCCACAAAGGACCTTAAACAGCCAACTATTTTTTTTTTTTTAAGCTAAGAGATGTAATCCAAATTGCCATTTTAGCTGTTTAGCATGCCATGCTATAAGTAATATTGGCATAATCTATTTACAGTTAGTAATCGGTTTAGTTCTATACGTGCAATAAGCTATAGTTGTTTAACACGTCGTTCATTCATACAAATGTTTTATTAAAATGATACCTAATTCCATCTCCGATTATACCTGTCAGTAAAGACGAGCTAGTTTCGAACCTCTTTGCTCGATTCGAGAAAAAAGTTATGACATTCCATATTCAAATTCCGAAGCGCAAGCAAGAGTGTTTTTTATAGTGCAATTAATTATAGTATTGCTTTCTCTGTGCAATTAATAACTGGCTTTGCTTCGAAGCTGCTTTGTATCTACATCTGTCGTTGTTTACTATGAAGTGTTGCAATGTCACTGTTTTCTTTTATTGATTGACGTCTCACAAACATTCAGTGAAAAGGAAAACAACGCATATTTCGATTGCCGGCAGACGTTTTTATTCGTTAAGTGTTAAATTTTTTTTTACATAATATTAAGCAGTGGTAAAAATACATAGGCAGGTACAATGATCGCAAGATCATTAACACTAATCCAACTTTTTGTCTTGTAAAGACGCGTACAAAGTGTAGTAAGTTAGTGATGTTACTCCTGTTTTCAGACACTAAAGGCTTGTTCGGTTTACTTTATTATATCATTTTCGTGGTTTAATGGCTGTAACGGCGGGATGAGGCGCACTCGCCGTACAATGCCGATGCCTATCGGACTCTGTGCTCAAATCGTGTTACACTTACTTTCGATAAACACATCGTTAACGCACATATTATGACACTTTATAATGAAGTACGACGCCATTTTAAAAGTTTTTATTTTTATGCATAACGGGATAGTGCCTGGCCTTCACCTCACCTGATGTTATGTGACGATCATGCCGAAGGTACACCCAAAATCTTCACCACTGAGGAACTGGCTATTGCGTCAGACTTAGGTAAGATGGTGGTAGCTAGCCAGGTGGACTTGAAATAAGCCCTACCACCAAACAACAAGTATTTGAAAAGTTCTTTTGAGTTTTTATAAATTTGAATATACAATGCGATTAAAATAACAATGTGCACGAGTGTGACGTCATCCTGCCAAGTCAATTTCAGTAAAGTATTTATAGTAAACTTACACGATGACGTCATACCCATGCCATTGCACTCTCGCAGTTATTTTGTGATGAGCGTGCCTATTTTTAACCGACTTAAAAAATTTAAAAGGAGGTTGTCTATTCGTCGCGTATACATATCTATTTTTTGGACATGTGCCATCGTAAATCCCGATGTGTTCCACTTTCAAAACTGTCACAGGTGACATATCAGATATCGCATTCATATCTTAGCCAAGGATCACGACACCGCTAACTCAAAAAAGTGACCACTGACTCATTAGTATTATCTTAAAATGACATCGATGCATCAAAAAGTTGATCTACTGATAGACATAATTGGTACCTGCTAAGTATGTCACAATATTTTAAACGATAGCAATCTTTAAGGTAGGTACTTGCCGTGCCAATAAGTTTGATTCGCTATGCACTGTTGAACGTTTCTAAAAAACTTAGTTGCATAATTTTAAAACTATTTTTCTATACGTACTTACTGAAAATTCGGGCTAGTTAGTACCTATTTTATAGACTTTTTCCTTAACAAACGTGCATTTTTAGTCATTCCACTACATACCCAGGTATCGCAGTTATTTTATAAAAAGATAGAAAATGTAGAAATAATGTAACTTGTCAAGAATGTAACCATCAAGTTAAAACCATAATTATTTCAGTGTAAATTCCTGCATATACAGAAAAATGAATCTATTAATATATTATTAAGTAATTGAATGTTAAGTGCGAATTAATAAATCGATAATAGCATTTTTAGCTTCAAAAACATCTCATTAAAACAAAAAAAAGACGTAGTTCATACTTACATTAACTTAATAAACATGAAAGCATCACAACCCATACAATATAAAGTTCCATGATACATGGCACCACAACATCCGCACGCATCCTTTTTTTTCACAAACACCGATCTCGAATCAAGCATCGAATAATCTCATTCATAAGTTGAACGGAAAAAGAGGCCGTATTGCATACAAGGCGTTTCCTTCACGAACAATTTCCTATAAAAAAGTTATGATATTAAGAGTTGCGCACACATCGCCGTATCCATATGGATACATCCGCAATTAATGTTCGATAACGTTTATCCTGATTGAGCCAGGCTTGCTCGTCCGAGGCATGTTATTAGGGCAAGTTGAGGCTATTCCGCGCGCCTCTAATAGCGAAAGGAGGAAAATAATAACAGAACACTACCAATTTAATTGAAACATCTCTGGCTGCGGGCAGATTGCATCATTTCATTAAAAAGAGTCCGCAATCTATAGTGCGGTGGAGATTTGAAAAGATCTGAACAAAAGAGGTTTTGATATGGATTTTGAAATTGGAATCGGGTCGTCGGTCGACACTTTTTTCGCGCTAAATGGACTAGAACCAAGAACTTTAATTTCGTTCTTAGAAAAATGAATTTAAAGTTTTTGCTAAAATCGTAATGAACCATAATATCAATACATAATAATAAAATTTATAACTAAAAAAATAAGTATAGGTATTTCAATTGCGAAATAAAAAATATTACCTAAGTATTATTTTTAGACAGGTATTCATCCAATGATGTGTTTCGGAACCGCTCATTTTTTTCTCAAATAGGAATCCAATATGAAATAAAGTAGCTATGTACGAATGTTTCATAAGCTTATGACACCAGTGTCCAAAAGATTTCTGATACAAAAAGTCGTTCTTGTTTTATTTACTAGTTTTAAACTTGCCTTTTTATACCCCTGGGGCCCTACCGCCTAACTCAAAGCTTTAGCCAAAGCTATAGCAATGCTCTGTCCGTCCTTGTCATATCATAACACGATGACAAGGACGGACTGTGTACTGACGTCATAAACCAAAGCCAGAGTCAAAGCGATTGAGTTAGGCGGTAGACCCGCTGGACATTGCATTGCATAAAAAAAGAAGTGACACAACCATGTAATAATTTTTATTGATTTTTCTGGTTACGTTGAATTAATTTAAAACCTCATAGCCACTATTTCTCGGTACTGCGATGACAATTTCCATCACACGATTGTCGTCGGATGTAACTCAACATTTTAGCACCATATCGCGCCATATACTATTTTCCATATTAGTAGGGTTGGGACTTAATGAAGCTTTGCAGTTGGTTTGACAAGGTACTAAAGTGTTAAAATACTTTTGATGCTGACTGCACCCACCTGCCGATATCGTCGAAAGACAGATGGAAAAAGACATGGCAGGACACTGGAAGGGAATGCTGGACTATTAATTTAATAATTTTATCCTTTAACTTTACGGTAAAATTTTATATTGCTTTTTGTAGTAAATAATAAATCTCGGGAGATTGTCTTTTGGTTACAATTTGCGAATGATTTTCTACGACTTTTTCATATTTTTCATACAATGTTTTTTACAAAGATCTATTTTTTTACTTGTGTTGTGCAAATTTTGGCAGTGAGATCATTCGTCCACTATTTGGTTCAGTAATTAAAGAATTCAATAACTAAATAATTAAAACTTTAAGTTTCGGCACTCGTTGTCTATAAATTTACATACTATTTTTACGTACTTAGTTTTATAATGACAGTTTGTGTCAGAATAAAGAGAAAAAAAAACTATTGACACCTTCATTATTTTTTACCATAGATATAGTAAGTATATTAATTTTTTTACACTATGATATTTTTATCTATTAATTTCCATCGTCTTATTAGCTATACTTACTTGTAGATAACATTACATTTATGATCGTAAAAAATATGACTTTATTAACAAAATACCCTTCAAGGTATCAATAAAGAAGTTGCCAGTCTAATGCCATGAATACATCAAGCGTTAAATTAAGCAATTTATTAATAAAACATGGAAAAAGGTTAGAAAACGCTCAATAAAAAATGGTAAAAAAAGATTACATGGTTATGCAGAATTTAATGACATAACTAGGTTAACTCATTAACCTTTAGCAGCACAGACCATACAACATGTACGAATAACGTATTTTTTATGATAAGTCTGTTAATTTATTCTAATTAATAAGCATGATTTCAAGTTACAGTTATCCAATTCTTTTAAATAGCACTAAAGTCTACAACTTAGTAGTTAAACTGAAACTACATATACCTTTAGTTATACTTTGTGTTTCGATATTATAACTTAAAATAAAAAAATATTTTGAACAATTTCATTGGGACATAATGTATTTAAATAATTAAGATATATTTTGTTGTGGTTTTGACAAAAACAATAGCGAAACATACAACATTTTTTAATTATATTAATTATCTTAACATTCGCAGTATTTTTTATGACCAATAGCTTTTAGTAAGGGCAGGGATTCCCACCCATGGTAATACTATTTTATTTTCCAGCGCAATTTTAATAGTTAAACACTTCTTCTATTATATTGTAAGTATTCTGTGGTTAAACATCGTACGATTTAATCACTGTATTTTGTATTATGATGCGCTATTCAACTTAATATACTTCTATAAGAACTAAGTTAATCGACCGATCGACTTAATTATTCTTCATATCAGCCGCACGACACCCACTGCTGGGTATAGGCCTCCCCTAAGGATCTCCACGACGATCGGTCCTGCGCTGCCCGCATCCAGCGGCTTCCCGCGACCTTCACCAGATCGTCGGTCCACCTTGTCGGGGGCCTACCCACGGAGCGCCGTCCGGTGCGTGGTCGCCATTCCAGAACCTTTCCGCCCCAACGGCCATCGGTTCTTCTCGCTATGTGTCCCGCCCATTGCCACTTCAGCTGAGCAATCCTTCGAGCGATGTCGGTTACTTTAGTTCTCTTGCGGATCTCTTCGTTTCTGATTCGATCACGCAGGGAAACGCCGAGCATGGCTCTCTCCATTGCACGCTGGGTGACCTTGAGCCTCCATATGAGACCCATAGTTAGCGACCACGTTTCACTGCCGTAAGTCATCACTGGCAACACACACTGTTCATAGACTTTCGTCTTGAGACACTGGGGTAAGTCGGACGCGAAGATTTTTCGAAGCTTCCCGAATGCTGCCCACCCGAGTTGGATTCGACGAGAGATCTCTTTCTCGAAGTTGGACTTACCTAACTGGATTGCCTGTCCTAGGTATACGTAATGGTCAACAACTTCAAGTGTAGTGTTCCCAACATGAACTGGAGAGGGTACAACATGGGCATTTGACATAATTTTCGTCTTATCCATGTTCATCCTGAGACCCACTCTTTGGGAAGCACTACGGAGATCTTCGAGCATTGTGTTCAGGTCTTCCATGGTCTCAGCCATAAGGACTATATCATCGGCAAAACGAAGGTGTGTTAGGTACTGGCCATTAATGTTGATGCCGAGTCCTTTCCAGTCTAAGAGCTTAAAGATGTCCTCCAACGCAGCTGTGAACAGTTTCGGAGAAATAACGTCTCCCTGTCTCACACCACGCTGCAGCTGGATAGGATTTGTGCTCTGGTTCTGTACTCGGATCGACATGGTGGCATTTTTGTATAAGTACTTCAACACCTCGATATACCTATAGTCCACTTGGCACCTTTGGAGAGACTGCAGCACCGCCCAGGTTTCGATCGAATCAAAGGCTTTCTCATAGTCCACAAACGCCAAGCAAAGTGGCAGATTATACTCCTCGGTCTTCTGTATAACCTGCCGCAGCGTATGGATGTGGTCTATGGTGCTAAAGCCTTTTCGAAACCCGGCCTGTTCGGGGGGTTGGAAGTCGTCGAACCTGCGAGCGAGACGATTCGTAAGGACTCTCGAAAACAACTTATAGACATGGCTCAGAAGTGAGATGGGTCTGTAGTTCTTTAAGAGGGACTTGTCACCCTTTTTAAAGAACAGAATCACCTCACTTATGTTCCATGCCCTCGGCGTTCTGCCCTCGACGATGACGGAATTGAAAAGCTTCTGGAGGACTTTGAGTATCGGCTTACCGCCCGCTCTCAGAAGTTCTGTAGTGATTCCGTCGTCGCCCGCCGACTTGTTGTTTTTCAGCTGTTTGAGAGCCATACTAATCTCGTACAGGCTGACGTCCGGGATATCTTGGGTATAGTGTCGGGTAAGCTTGGCTCTGGGGTCTTTAGCCTTGCTTTCAACAGGTGTCTGCGTGGAATATAACTGCCCATAGAAACGCTCGATCTCCCTCAGGATTTCAGGCTTCGATGAGATGATGCGTCCGTCGTCAGTTTTCAGCTTCGTCATCTGGCTTTGCCCGATAGACAGATCTCTCGCGAACACTTTGGAGCCTTTATTCCGCTCGATGGCCTCTTTAATACGATCCGTATTAAATTGGCGAAGGTCGCTCGTCAATGACTTAGATATCTGTCTATTGAGCTGCCGATAACGATGAGCATCCGCTGAGCTCTGGAGCTTCATTTCCCGTCTCTGATCCATGAGTAGGAGTGTGTGGTCGGAGAGTTTCTTTATCTTGGGACGGCGGGTCTTAAAGAACTTTGACCCTACCGTACGGACAGTATCCACCACCATGTTGTTTAGATCGTCCAGATCTATGCTGTTCTCAAGGGCTTCGAAGCGGTTTTGGAGTTCGAGTTGAAAGCTTTCGGGGTTTTGAATATGGGCCGGTAATGGTCGGAGCGTAGATTTTATCAGTCGAGATCTTTCCAGCTTTGAGTTGATATTCAATGTGCCACGTACCAATCGGTGATCGCTCCCCGTCTTGACGGCGTTAATCACAGTGACATCATTGAATATTTGCTTTTTCGTCGACATGATAAAATCTATCTCATTTCTGACTGTACCGTCTGGGCTCATCCAGGTCCACTTCCGGCTTTCCGGCTTCCTGAAGAAGGAGTTCATCATAAAGAGGTTCTCCTTCTCCATAAAGTCGGCCAGCATCTGGCCTCTGGCGTTCCTTTGCCCAACTCCAAATTGCCCCACTCTCAGCTCATCACCGCATCGTTTCCCCAACTTTGCATTGAAGTCCCCCATCACAACAGTGTAGTGGGTTTTGTAGCTATGCATGGCTTTAGAGATCTCCTCATACATAGCCTCCACTTCGTCATCTTGGTGCTTCGAGGTCGGTGCGTAAACCTGTATAACATTCAATGAATACCGTTTGGATATTCTGAGTATAAGGTACGCCACCCTGGTCGACACACTTCCGATGGTAATCACGTTGTTGACAAGGGACTTGTGGACGATGAACCCGACACCACCTAGGGACTGTTGGTCGCCCTCCCGGTAGTACAGCAAGTTACCGGAGTTGAGGATTATCGAGTCCTCTCCCTCTCTTCGGACTTCAGATAATCCGATAATGTCCCAGTGTAACTTGCTGATAACTTCTTCCAACTCGGTTAACTTCGCGTCGGTCCTCAGTGTGCGCGTGTTATATGTTGCCAGGTGCAGTTGTCGTCGTTGTTGGTAGCCGAGCCGCACCCGGGGATTCTTAGCACCCCCTGCCCCGCCGTTACCGTAGCCGCTACCGTAGCTAGGAATAGCGGGGCTGCCGGGGACTGGGGGCCGATTTTTTGATCCATTGTGCATGAGGGGGGGGTTTGCCATAATCGCCACGCTTGGCAGGCGGGTTGGCGATCGCAGTAAGCCAAGGTTTTTTGGAGACGCTGCTGCCCGTCTCTTGAAGGCTATGGTCCCTTAGTCGCCTTTTACGACACCCACGGGATGATAGGGGGTAGTGCTATTCTAGGCCGGCACATACACGGCAATTTAATTAATTATTGAGTAAATTGAAAATTACGTGTTATGTACACACGACGGCACGTTGGATGTAACAATTTTATTGTTCTGCAAAAATCAAATTTAATTTGAAGGGCATAAAGACCTCAACTGTTATTTAATTTTTAACACCCTTGCTCGTAAAGCTGATGTAATTCCACCGGTTTTAAATATGTAAAGCGGGTCATAAAAAACGCGTGTGTTAGCAAAGCAAATAGTTAAGTTATAGTCCATACAAATTCTATAACAGTATTATTTGCCATTTCAAATATGGAACTGATCGCCGCCGCATGACTCCAGCTAGTGAGCAGCGCGCTGTTGCTATTCAAATTTCGAACTAATCGCCGCGCGGCGCCAGTCAGTAGACAGTGTGCATTCACAGATTGAGTTTATTTAAAATAAAAAAAACAGTTTATTCGGTAATTTAAAAACTTGGCTGCATGCTCTAGCGTCTTTGCCAACATTTTCACGCAGCCACGGCAGAAAATAATCCTCGCGCCATTTTTCTCAAATTTTCTTTTCTTTGTACTTGTATTGTGAATGTCTAAAAATGACAACTTTCAATAATGAAGATGAGAAATATATTACTTCAACTACACCGGATATACTAACAGAAGCGCGAACCGCATGCGACAGCTTGCTGCCGTCAATATCCAAGGACAGATACATAACCACGTATGAAAATTTCTTGAAGTGGAAAAACATGAAAAATGCCAAGTCATTTTCCGAAAATGTACTTTTGGCGTATTTTTTTTTCTGTTTCCTGGCAAATGTGTTGAAAAACGTCGTACGATATACGTGCGTATTGGTTATAACATCCTTACGCACTAATATCGTAATGTACTATTACCGTTGTTTGACAACTACTATATAGTATAATAGAATTAATATTAATTCTATTTCTATCTTGTAATAAAATAGGTCATGCAATGCGATGACTTAAATATAGGTACCTACCTACTCTAGTCTATTAATATATTATAATTTATAACACATGTTTAGAAAGATGTTACCTTTAAGTTAGCGTTATCAGACTCTATCCATTTTAACTGTTTATTTTACTTATTGGCTGAAAAATTAAGTTATTATTTTATGGGTTATCGTCTTATCATCCGTCTAGATATTATGTACAATTTATGACAGAAAATGTTCTTAAAGCGAAATGTCCACTCTCAAGCCTCTTGTAGTTCACAGATTTGTAGTTTAGCTATGCAAATGTAACAGACAGAACAGTCATGTTGTATATTATGCTTGAATCACTTTTCCTTTACTAATCTGGTAACGAACGATATATTCAAGTTTGTCAATATCGTTACTTATGGCTGTTACAGCTGATATGTTTCTTGCGCCCGTTCTTCTTGTCAGCTAAAAAAGTCTGGAACGGTAGGAAAATATAGACGATTCAAAATAACTTAATAATTAAGTTTATTTGAATAAAGCTTATTTGACTTTTGATTTTTTTTTTTATCTTTAGACACAGTGGAAAGTTTTGAGATAGTTTCAATTATATGATCAGTAAAATAATTAATTCAATCAATTGTAAAATTTATTTTAAATAACATCACAAATTTGAAAAATAAGAGATTTCATCTAAAGTCGTTAATAAAATTAGGTATCAATTAATGCATGCAGCAGCAGCAGCTACAATAGCAGAAACTTTATATAAGTACGTTATGTAAGTTTTTGTTTTTGTTAATGTGAAACTTCTTTCTCAAACCTAATAGAAAATGTCTGCTTTTAACTAAATTTCATCATGTAATATCACGGATAACTATAATTGGCCTTATGAATTTGTAAGTTACCTCATAGTTAATTTTATTATGATTGTGCTGTTGTTGTCCTAAATAAATAAAGAAAATAAATAAATAAGAAATAATACAGAGTATTTTGGTTTTGTCTATTGTGTTCGTTATTAACATTATGTTTTTAATTTATCTATAAATCAAACACACTCATTATAGCATTTTATCATCCAATTAATACGATGATAATGATGATAGCATTGACCATGACCACAAACGCAATATGATATAGCGATTAATCATGTTAAACTGTACAAAGACAATGGATTTTGAAAGTTGAATGTCGATAAAACGCTATATCACGCGATATATATCGTGGAATAAAACACTTTTTAACGGATACTAGCGCGGTTTTATTGAAAGTACTTTGGTAAGTTGGTATTTGGTTTGATTTTTTATTTTCCCGACGTTTCGGCACCTTTGCAGCTGCCGTGGTCACGGGGGATTGAAATAGTACTTTCAATAAAACCGCGCTAGTATCCGTTAAAAAGTGTTTTATTTCATGTCTAGTGAGCGCGTAAGCTTGAGAATTGAATACGATATTATAACATGTTTCGGTGTTCATGTTAGGGGCATGATCCTTTTCCATCTATTTTAAACACCCTGTTGAATAAACAAAACAGTTTTCACTCAAAATGCCATCCCAGAATAAGCACTGAGCAGAAGTCCCGTTGCATCGGAAGACGGGTAGATACGTTTTAGGTATTTTAGAGTAGTCACAGTAACGAACGCCCGTCGCAGCGCAGTATGCAGATTCCACCGTTTGATTTACGTCACCGCTCGTTACTGTAGATGCGGCTGAGAAAAAACCGGGTACAGTCAGCAACGTACACCTACCGTGTAATAAATGTAAAATAATAATTAATCCGTTATCTAATATATATACGTTAAATTAAATAAGTACTTATACAGGCAAATGGCAATGGGCAAGACGGGGTCAAGAGCAAACCCATTAAATATAAAAAATAAAAAAAAACATAATAATGTTTTTGTAAATTTTTTCGCTTCTCTAATTTATCTGGTATATTATTATATTTGTACATTTTAGGAAATAGCAAGGTAGTACACTACGTAACTTTCTATTGAACATTAACTCGGCTGGCGACGGTATTTCACAGCTAATTGGAGTATTCAAATATTCCAAAAATGCAATTTGAAAATCAGAGCCGTCATAAGACGTATTTTTCAAAATGTTTTTAATTGTTTGAATTACACGCTCAGTTTGTCCATTCGACTGTGGATACCGAGGCACAGTGTTGCACGAGTGTTGTGTATAGAACAAATAAATAAATAAAAAAAATAAAAAAAAAATATTAAACTTGTTTGTGGTCCACATAAATAAACAGCACCTATTAATAGTATACGTAAATACATTGTTTAGTAAGCAAGAGTTCTTTTTATATTTTTTTATTAAAAGAACATGGTATTCCACACAGTTATTATTACAATAAAAAAATCTAATATCATTGGTATTCCATGTTTTCTCTTGTGTGACTGTGATGTAGGATACATTTGCCCTTACATAAATACGATGACAGTAGATATAGCTCCACGGGCGTAATTCAGTTCAAGCAATAAATCTGCCTGCTTTTGTCTAATTTTCAATATCTATCGCAATCGCTTTCATTTGACAGATGGATGTGACACATTGCTGCATTTCTTTGGTAAGTTTTTATTTGTATACCAAAAAGAAGCATCAATGTATCACACCCTGAAAGCGATTGCGATAGATTTTGAAATTAGTCAATTAGCCCCCTGATCGATATTTCAAAGGTTTTGTTACATAAACAGAGTACAAAGTAATGTACATAGGTTTAATTATTTTGACCAATGTGTGTTTATTTCACTTTGTGGGTAACTTGCTGTGCGATGTCATTCAATAGCCACAAACTTCAAACCCTCAGAATTCAGCACACGGCCGCTCTTCCCACCAACCCAGGATAGAGTCATACATATCTGCGCGGAATTATGGGAGCGGGTAATATTTATAGTTCTTCGGCTGGGGTCTATCTGTTTTGTTCTAGCTAGTTAGACGGCACAGATTATTCATAAATCTTGCTATAAATTATGCCGCATTGGACACAAAAGCTTGGGTTTTTAGAACGGTATAATATGTATAATGTATAGGCAATGTGTAGCCAATCATATAAAGAAATATATTTAAATTGAGGAAATTTTCAACGCTCATTACAGTAACATATTTATAATTTGTAAATACTAAGTTGACATTAAGTACTGATGGTAATCAAGCTAAGTTAAAAATGTATGCGAAACTTTTCTTTTTAACGGTTAATTTAAGTTAATTAAAAAAATTTGCATGATTGGCAATTCGCGATGTCGTTACAAATTTTGATTACAAACATTTAATGGAAAAAGTTAAGCGCTAGTTAAGTTAATACCAGAAAATTGAAACTGAAATGATTACGATTGCTGATGATGAACTTGATATGTTAAGTGTCAGCCCATGTAATTTTAATAATTATTTGGACAAAAATAATAAATATTTAATTTGACCACAAGCCAGACTAACTACATAATATTGAATGAAAATCAAAAATCAAAATCAAAAAATCATTTATTCAGTCTAGGCTGTTACAAGCACTTGTGAATGTCAAAGAAGCTACGCCATCGGTTCGCAAACCCTGAGCGGGAGACCTTGTAACGAGAAGAACCGGCAAGAAACTCGTCAAGGGCTGCTTTTTTCTCCCTGTATATTTCATACAGAGTCGTCAACATTGAAAAATGAGCTCCACATTTAAAGTGAGGTCATTTTCCATCACAATAATTAACAAAAGTTTGCACACAATGGGTAGGTAGGTTGAAATTAAATACCTACTACATATCGGATAGGTAATTGTGAGAGTAAATAACTTTCAACTAGTTGAGAAATCAGTAATCACTATGTCTGCTACTCGAAAGTGCACCTAAGTAGGCAAAATTTACCAAAAAACACTTGATAGAAGACATAAAAAATAATAATAAAAAAAACGCAATTCTTACAATTCAATATGCGTTAAGATAGGTACTCAGAAGCAGACCCATTCCCACTGGCAGCACCCGTTCACGAGCATGACGCGTGGACCAGCCATCGCTTCGCTCAACCATATTTGAGGGAACGTAACGACCCGCCCCACACGACACCACCGCAGAAATGATTAAAGAGAGCATGACATACTTAGGCTACCCATCCTAAGGTACTGAATTGAAAACTAATATCCAAAGGCTTTTCATAGGCCTTTTCTTACAAAAACTACTGACTATAGAAAGCATGATTGCAATAAAAAAAAGATTGATTGGGTAAGAACGAAGTTTGCATCAAATCAGTTTCAAAACCAATCAGCGTTTCTATATAATAAAATAAATAGGATTCTTAGTATATATTCAATGCCTCTGTATGAGTGTAAAAGTGCTGTTACTGCATGGTTAAAAACTCTAAATTATGACGATACTGAGGACTTACTGAATCGTATTGTTTAAATAAATCTATTCCATTAATCAAAATTGTGCTCAAACCTCTCTTTAATAATTAATACAGAAAAATATTTACACATTTAATTTACACACATACTAAAAGATATAAGAAAGTTAATTTATAGTAATATTTTACAGAGATAATTAAATACAGTAAAGTTGTATACTTAAAATAATAGATAGTATGCATGGACTAAGGATACATAGACTAAGTACATTACTTCCTAAGTTGGTTATAATTATATTTTTGGGTAATTAAATGTTTGCGTTAAATTTTAATTATAAGTCAGTAGTGGTAAGATTTGTGTTAAAATTGTAATTGTAATAGTTCAATAGCAGGTATATTTATATTTATCTTATATATTTATTTATTTATTTTATGTATTTATATATTTGGTAATAATAGATTGTAGTAATAGATAGTCACTTTCGACTAGACTAGATAGTAATAACTTTGCATGTTGTATTGTATTCGCTCATCTTCATTTACTGCGCAGGTGTAGATGTTCTGGCAGAGGAGCGGCCCCTTCTAATACAAGTTATCTTAACTTAAAGGGAGGAGTCCAATGTAATTTACCCTAACCTGTAATTTATGAAAATAAATATTTTGTATTTTTGTATTTTTTGTATTTTGTAAAAAAAAGAGAAATCAAATCAAGGTTTACTTGCCTATTAGTTTTATGTTTTGAGTAAGAAGTGCCATACATATTGATAACATCAAACAGAAGAAAAAAAATATATATATAAATATACGACGCCCTTAGTACAAGCAGACAGAAGCATTCCCACTGGCAGCACCCGTTCACGAGCATGACGCAAGGACCAGCAATGTAACGGAAGATCGTTGCCTCCACTCATGGTAGGGCCACTGTTCTTCTTTGACTATTTTGGTGATGTCATATGATACGAACATTCTGCTTTTTACCGGGTGCAACTGCAATGATCCATCCGGGCAATAACCCACCACGCGGGCCCAATGCGTATTAGTGTTAACGACTGCAAATGCAGCCGGGACCAACGGCTTAACGTGCCTTCCGAAGCACGGAGGAGCTCGAGATAATAAATTTTTGGTCACCCATCCCATGACCGACCCTTGCGAACGTGGCTTAACTTCCACAATCGCTGGGCCAGGCGCTAAACCATTGCGCCGCCAAGATCCTCAACTTTAAATTAATAATAATTAATAATATATATAAGATACTATGGTCTCTTGGAACTATAAAAAATATAGTCATCACAAGTACATAACTGAAAAATCTTATGTTAAAGAATCTTATAATATCACATTTAGTAGGAAACACTCTGTATTCGAGTCAGATACACACACTCACTCAGACACACTCGTTTGGGTTTTGTCTTCCTGCTTCTGTGACCAATCGGCATTATGCGGCAACGTTTCAATAGATTTCTGGAACTCTTTACGTAGTTGTTAATTGCAGTATCGGCAAGATTTCAATCGATTTCTGTGACTGTTTTTTACGTAGTTGTTAATTGCAGTAATTAGCCATAATTACTTAGACAAAGACACTTATATGAAAATGAGAACGTTAAGTCGGTACTTTTAATTGCAACTTCAAAAGGGACTCTTGTAATTAGCTTGATATCACCGCAAAATAATTAAAAGGTTGTTCTCAAATGACACAAAAAGTCTTAATCATTATCTAACATTTACTTTGACCGTGGTCAAAGTAACAGCGACAATAATTACAGAAGTACAAAAACAGTAATCACTTTCGCTTGGTTTGTACGTGCTAACTTAGTAAAAGTCATCCAAATATGGCACCTATAACTTAAGTATAAATTGTCGTAATTAGTCAGCGATTGATTGGTTCTGTGTACCCTGTGGCAATAGGCATGATGACTATTTTTTTTATTTTATGTTACATAAATTACCTCTCAAAAAAAGAAACATTGGTAAAAGAATTAATTCGCTAGCATGAAAACTGCCCGAGATATCACAGTGTGAAATGTACACAAATGGACTCGCCCAAAAACGCTCCATACTAACGGCTACTCAATTATGACGTCACGCCTGAGTAGTTTGTACGCAACGCGTAGGAAGTTTGTTCGGCAGCTATATTAAATATTGTGTTTATCAAAATGGTTTCTTAGACAAATTTGCTATACATTTTACGGACTAATTAAATGTATCATTTATTTTAATAAATTGTATACTTTTTAAATCCACCCAACTTTGAAGGGTCATAAAATAAATAATATGCAATATATAAAACCAAGAGGTATACAAGCTACTCTAAAAGTTTAATATGTTTACGATTTTTATTAGTATTTCGTTATTTTATTCATTAGTCATCATCCCTATTAAACGATAGTTATCGTTGCATTTAAACAATTCCCTGCATGGACATCGTTTTATATTGTCCTTTTCAAATATTATGGGTTTTGAGTTACACCGCTGCAATTCGATAGTGGCAATGATACCGATGCGATGTATAACTTTAATTATACAGTCTCAAGTCATTGAGAAGGCCATTAATATCTTTAGATGAGAGAGAGAGGATGGCAAACTGGCAGAAGGCTTAGTGAAGATCTATACAGATGGTAGCAAACTGGAGGGGAAAGTTGGAGCCGCCCTGAACTGTTGGGAAGGGCCGATTGAAACGTGTACCCGGAAGTTTAAGCTGGAACCATACTGTACAGTCTTCCAAGCCGAGTTGTATGCCATCCTCCAAGCGACCGAAATTATTATTGGTAAAAAATTTCAGGAAACGGCCGTACTTAGCGACTCGAGATCCGCTCTCCAGACGATACTTGATCCAGACTCATCACACCCGATCACAAAGGCAATTCAGGGCAACCTTCAATACCTCAGAGACAACCAACAGCTCGTCTCACTATTTTGGATAAGGACCCATGTCGGAGTGAAAGGGAACGAGAGAGCAGATCAATTAGCGAAGGAGGCGGCTCTCAAGTTGAAGACAAGACCAGACTATGACTGTGGTCCCATCTCGTTCGTTAAACGCCACATCCTGGCGGAAACGATCGAGGCATGGGACTGCAGGTATAGATCGGAAAACACGGCCGAGACCACCAAGGTCTTTTTCCCTGATGGGGTGGCAGCTTACGGTGTGGTGAGAAAGATGTCCATTGATCGACTGGCGGCACAAATACTGACTGGCCACGGAGGGTTCTGTGCATACCTGCACAGATTTAAACGCAGGGACAGCCCTTCCTGTATTTGTGACCCGGTCGCGATCGAGGACATCTTCCACATCATACTCTACTGCCCAATACACAATGTCGATAGGTACACTCTGCAACAGCAAATTGACACGAAACTGAGTAAAGACACCCTAAAGGAAATTATGAATAATAAGAGAGAGAGAAGACTTTTTATGAAGTATGCCAAAAAAGTAGCAGAAATTGTTATAAATAGAAACAAAGATTGACGGGATATAAGACCCAAATGACAGGAATCTAATATGTTAAGCCATTCAAATACAATATGTAAAATTTAATTGCAATACAGTTAAAGTAATTCATAATATCAAGATATTATGTATAAAGCAACAAAATGTATAAAACTAATGATATTAATAAAAAGGGTAACAAAGAAAATTGTAAAAGTATAATATGCGCAAAACATAAGAATATTCTAATAAGTAATGTAATAAATATTAGATAAGTAGCAATAAATATATTATTTAGATAAGCATATTACACACTGTGTAAACTTAATGTTAGAAAATTAGAATAAGTAATCAAATGTATCAAAATTAAGAAAGGAACTGTATTAGAAACTAAGAGAAATTGTTACAATGAGAAAAGAAAAAACAGTATTAATAAAAAAAGAATATGATATATGCTATAAAGCAAGTATAAAAAAGAAAAAGATAAGCAAAAAAAAGATGAGAATGGCAAAAAAGGTCCTGCCAAAAAGCGGGGAGCAGCTGCATAAAAAAAAAAAAAAAAAAAATATCTTTAGATAACTGCTAATATCCCGTTTAATTCATAAGAAATGACATGCTCTTTCCGTTTCCTTTTTCGATGCGCATATTTTGTAAATGTGTAATAAAAGGTTTTTTTTTCAGTGGACATGTACGTACGTGCCGCCTCAGATATTGACTGTCATATGTGGCTATTAACCAGCATGTTTCTTTAATCAAACTTACTTTGTATGCTGTATGAACTTATGTTCTTAAGGACGTTTAATGAGACTTGCATGTTATTCATTGAAATGTGCCACACAAATACCTTTCGATGGCATTTCATAAAATTGAACACTTTCTCTGCTAGCTTATAATCCGCTAATTGGGAGGGTTTTAATTAGTTCGATACTTAGAGTCATTATCCAGTTGGAGCCATAACATGGAATGCATTCTTGAAATTGTTTTTTCTTTGATGACAAAGGGAAGGGACACCCACAGATCAGCCCCCAGTAGAAGTAAAAAATTTGTGTAGAAAAAATAAACATAAGCACTTCTTGATACCTAAGCACCAAGATCTCGCAGAATAAAAAAGGAAGTTGACAAAAAAAACTGAAAAGCGACCTATTAAAAACGTGTTAAAATAATCTTGAGATTGTGGTGCTGTCACGTTGGCCCAGGAGGCCATTTCTCTTCGTCCTGGCACACGTACCTATTATTTTATTACATAGAATATCCGAATAGATCGTTGTATTAAATGTCATTAATCTTATAATCCCTTTTAAATCTAGTGCTATTATAAAATTATAATATACTTACTCATAAGCAAAGATAATAACGACCTTTTTTTCAAGTAGGTATTATGTTGTAATGAACACAACCCATGAAACGACTTTGTTATTAAACTCAAGATTTCAAGATTGCGTAATTAATTTTACAGAGGCGCTATGCAAGCAATTTCTTTGAACCAAGCCATATTTACACAGCTAATTGACTTCTTGCTTATCTGATATTAATTTATAACTGATTAAGATCAAAATGAAATAAAAAGGCGAAAATATTGTTTTCGTCGGCTGATATTTATCTATTTTGATGTTTTAAGTATAGGTAAGTGATAATGTTGAAGGTTTATAAAAGTTTTAATTAGGAATGAACTAACCATACAAGAAATATACCTACTCTATAATAAATAGTTACTATTAATTTAAGTTTAAAATTCTATTAAGATTGTAAGATAACTTTACTAAACGGTTTTTTTGATACTGTAGTAGCTTACAGTATTATAATAATAAACACATTAACATTTTTCACGGATAAATACAACAAATTAATAAAATGCGTAACAAACAAGTTTCAGAATTGTTAGGGTGGAGACGCCTTTACAGACAAATCTCACCGGCATGCTAGCTTAGGGTGGAGACGCCTTTACAGACAAACCTCACCGCCATGCTAGCTTAGGGTGGAGACGCCTTTAGCGACAAATCTCACCGCCAGGCTAGCTTAGGGTGGAGACGCCTTTAGCGACAAATCTCACCGCCATGCTAGCTTAGGGTGGAGACGCCTTTAGCGACAAATCTCACCGCCATGCTAGCTTAGGGTGGAGACGCCTTTAGCGACAAATCTCACCGCCATGCTAGCTTAGGGTGGAGACGCCTTTACAGACAAATCTCACCGCCATGCTAGCTTAGGGTGGAGACGCCTTTAGCGACAAATCTCACCGCCATGCTAGCTTAGGGTGGAGACGCCTTCAGCGACAAATCTCACCGCCATGCTAGCTTAGGGTGGAGACGCCATTAGCGACAAATCTCACCGCCATGCTAGCTTAGGGTGGAGACGCCTTTAGCGACAAATCTCACCGCCATGCTAGCTTAGGGTGGAGACGCCTTCAGCGACAAATCTCACCGCCATGCTAGCTTAGGGTGGAGACGCCATTAGCGACAAATCTCACCGCCATGCTAGCTTAGGGTGGAGACGCCTTTACAGACAAATCTCACCGCCATGCTAGCTTAGGGTGGAGACGCCTTTAGCGACAAATCTCACCGCCATGCTAGCTTAGGGTGGAGACGCCTTTAGCGACAAATCTCACCGCCATGCTAGCTTAGGGTGGAGACGCCTTTAGCGACAAATCTCACCGCCATGCTAGCTTAGGGTGGAGACGCCTTTAGCGACAAATCTCACCGCCATGCTAGCTTAGGGTGGAGACGCCTTTAGCGACAAATCTCACCGCCATGCTAGCTTAGGGTGGAGACGCCTTTAGCGACAAATCTCACCGCCATGCTAGCTTAGGGTGGAGACGCCTTTAGCGACAAATCTCACCGCCATGCTAGCTTAGGGTGGAGACGCCTTTAGCGACAAATCTCATCGCCATGCTAGCTTAGGGTGGAGACGCCTTTAGCGACAAATCTCACCGCCAAGCTAGCTTAGGGTGGGTCTCCACCCTAAGCTTACATAAGACATATCTCTACAAACTGGCTGCGATAAAAATAAACTACTTATTAAGAATGGGCATAAACATCGGAAACAATTGTTTAACATACCAATAAGTATTTTGGCCCTAAAAGTCATTTACAATTACAACTTTATTGCAATGAAATAAATGTCAACCTCATCTCTAAGAATAGCAAAAACATGAAGTTACCCGATGCCCATTCTTTGTATGTAATGTAGTCAGAATACAAAAAATTCTCGCAAAAAATATTTATAGACTAATTAAAACTTTACCACACCTTTATTTCGTAGTAAGTGTATAATTGACAAGTTAAAAGTGTTCTTGTTTAATATGATAGCATCGTTCTCCAAGAATGTAATTGAAATAACAATAAGATGACATGAGCATTGCAAATATTATCGCAATGTCAACACCTTTATTTTAGCCCCAAACGGCCGCCATTTTTTTAATGCACAACGGGATAGTACTTTTTTACGACCTGAGTGGTGCAGTGGTTAACATGCCGCCTACCACGCAAGAGGTCCCGGGTTCGATTCCCGGCCGGGCAGAAATTGAAATGATGAATTTTAATTTCTGTGACGGGTTTGGGTGTAGCTATGTATAATAAGTATATATTTAAAAAGTATATAAGTAGTATATCAGTTGTCTAGCACCCATATTACAAGCTTTGCTTAGTTTGGGGCTAGATGGCGCTGTGTGAAATTGTCCAAGATTATTTATTTATTTATATTTATAGTGCTGGGCCTTCACCTCACCTGATGTTAAGCGACGATAAGGCCGAAGGTGGAAGCGACACTACACCCGGAATCCTCATCACTGAGGAACTGGCTATCTTACCTCTAACTGCCGGAACACAACATTTTTTTTTATTGTTGTTATGGCGCCAGACTTAGGTAAGATGGTGGTAGCTAGCCAGCGCACTTAAAATAAGCTGTACCAACCAAACCGAGTACAAATTGTACCCTCCCTGGGAATCGAACCTGAGACCCCCGCGTCTTACACGGGTGGGCGAACCACTAGACTACAGAGGCGGTTAAAAGCCACCGTGCAATTTAAGCAACTAACATTTAAGCTTCATCAAATAGACTTCCTAAATAAGATTTAGATACCCTTTTTAGATTTTCTTTATGGATTCGTTCCTTATAATGGTTATTACCTATTTTCTTAAATTATCTATGCGAGCGATGTTCTATTGGTAACATTGCTCGAGGGCTTTCCACAATGACAAAAACTGTAGGCTCGATAGATGGCGTTGATAAAAATTTGTGTCAATGTGTTTTTTTTTACTAAGCTTCGAAGAGTAGGTACTCAGGTAGGCAGGCAGATGTAACCCTAAAATGTTTCTCTTTAGACAGATGTAAGCCAGCGAGCGAGCGCTTTTTTGCTTGCCTCTTTGGTACAGTCCGTTTATTTTTAAAAGTCAATTTTGACACTTCTCTTTCCATCAACGCCATCTAGTGAGGCAAATAGTTACTATTATTATTTTTTAAATGTTACTTTAAAAAGCCCTAAGTCATTTAGAATTTATAAAGTTTTTTGCTTTGGGTGAATATGGAATAAAAACTTTTTTCTACTGACTGTACTTTAGAAGCGCTAAATAAATCCCATTTAACGTTTTTGTGGCGTTTAAATGCGCCATAAAACGCTTTATAAATTATGCATGGCATAAACATCGGAAGATAATGAATTTATGGCCCAATAACGTCACACTAAGCGTAGCGCAGACAAGTCGACAATTTAATACGAATAAAGTTCAAAACCCTTAAAATTTACAATGCTAAATATGTGCTGCAGCTGGGAACCAAACATGGTACATTTTCCATTTTTAGGGTTCCGTACTTCATAAGGAAAATTGAACCCTTACTAATCACTTCGGTGGGTGTAAGACTGTATGTGAAACTAAAACCTCTAGGGTAATTTTCGTTAAACTAGAATCATGCATTTGTCAAGAAACAAGACCTCGCAGCAAAGATAGGTGGAAAAAAAACCCGAAAATCGATATTTCATAGTTACTTTGTCACATTGACAATAAATACAGAATATCGAGTGTGAATATCGAGTTGCGAGTCAGACTCGCACTTGTGTTGTGTGGTTTTATTAAAACACGTAGACTCTGTCAACGCGTCAGGATAATGAACAGGGAAACATGTCTACTAGTGAGTATTGGGCAAATATCTACCTAAACTACACTCAAATTCAGGTGAAAATGAGTTGGAAGATATAGGGGCAAATTAGCGCTATAATTCTATTCAATTCTATTCAAACCGATCGAATACCTACCTACAATAAAAAGTGAGTTCGTTAAATGTCATCTAAAACGCATTTATATTAGCGTAACAATTCTAAGAAAAGCCAAGAATTTAACAATTAAGTAATACATAAACATTAGTGAGGTATTTTAAAATATGTAAGTACTTAATGAGGAATTTTATACAAAAAATGCCCATGATACGTACAAATAACAAATTGTACATTTTATTCATGGTAGTTTTTATTCGTATGATAGTAACTGCCATCATATTTACTACAACAGCATGGTAAGAACAATACTAAATAATATACTAGAAAAAATACGACTCGCATCGCACCAGATCAATACTCAGACGGGAATCTGGCGCGAGTCGTATTTTTTCTAGTATAGTCAGGTGGGGTAAGTGAAACATACTTTATTTTTATTTTTATTTAACAAGGTTTAGTAAAGCTGTAAAACTCGCAATTAAAGTAGCTGTGTAGGCAATGTACTCCTCATTAAATCAGCCTTTAACGGTATAAATATAAATATCTAAAGACTTGCATTAAGCAACAAAATCATGAAAAGAATATAAAGGGTAAGAAGTGTTTCACTTACTCCTGACAAGGGGGAAGTGAAACAGTGGCCAAAATAGCTTTAAATATTGAGTCAATTTAATTAAAAACAGGACAAAATTATAATTTTAAACCGTTAACATCCAAAATGTATCAAATTCTAATAAAATAGGGTCCTGTTTCAAAGATTTATCAAAAAAACGTAATTTTCATTTTATAACATAACTTAATTTTCTTTTTGGTTTACTAGCTAGTTTTATGATCGCAGCGATATCTGTGTTGTATTGAGGGCAGTAATTCGTCATTCCTGATTTATCGACACATCGCTATGAGAATAAACTACGATAGTTTCTTAGATATGGTTGGGTGTTTCACTTACCCCACCTGACTATATATATATTATTTAGTATTGTATAAAAATAGCATTGTGAATGCAAAAATCTCAAATTTAAAAAAAAAAGCATATACGAACTAACAAAAGGAGGATTAAAATCCAAAAGTCAACCACTTTTAAATATGTTAAGAACCTTATATAAAATGAGTACTTATTGGCATCGCGTAAATCGGTCTCAGTGAACATTCCGTCACGAAAAGAAAAAGAAACGTGAAAAAAGACGCACTGGCATATGCATCGTTAGCGAATATTACGTTATACATACAAAATACAAATCATTATTTTTTTATAATATAAGAATAGGAAAAAATATTACAAAGTCAATTTACAAACAAATCACTTACAGCAATATTTAAAATATATATAAGAATAATAATAATTTTTTAACACCTATGACAAAATGGGTTAATAAAAGCTCATTCCATTATAAACTGACTTCTGTCGTGGGCCGGTTTTAATCATTTTTAGAATTTTGCATAACAAGACCCCTCAAAAATTGTGTAGTGTGCCGTAGGATATGGAAAAAAAAGATTATCACTTTGAGCCCTCTAGCGATCGATTCTTTATAAAATACCAGCCCCCCTAGCCAAAGTAACATCTGCAAATTTTCGTTATCGTTTCGCTTCGAAACATGTTTGACGTTTTAAATTTCGATAGTTAACGAAACCTTATGTCAATCCCATACATGTTTCGAAAGCGAAGCGATAACGAAGATTTGCCAATGTTACTTTGGCTAGGCCCTCAGACCTCTCAAAAGTTGCGTAATGCGAGGTAGGTCGTAGATCCTACGTCAAACGACTTGCACACTGTCTTTTAAATTCATTGACCTCATTATTCTCTGTGATAATTAAGTATGGATATGGAAAAGAGAATGGATGCTTCACTGTACACCTAGTAGAATAACCTTTAAAAGCCGGTATACTCTTTATGCAAATGCTTTTTTTATTTCTGTATTAGGTCGATTTCAGTGTACATAAAATTAAAACAATCATCATTTTTGTTATTCAAAACTTGAACGTCGGGAATGTTTTGCCAACGCCCAACAGAGTTTACAAACACTTTTTTACTGTTGACCAGCCAGCTGACATTTTTAACTTGGTAGGTATGCCATCTTACCAACGTATGACTTTTTACCGACTTCCAAAAAGGGAGGAGGTTCTCTGTTCTTCTGTATATTTGTTTTTTTTTGTGTATGTTCACCGATTACTCAAAGACGGCTGGACCGATTGAAATGATTCAAACGTTATTAATCATTAGGTAAACTTCCAAGTTGGTTCCATTTTTTAAAATTTGGAAATCGGTTCAGTTCTTTTCAAGTACTATTGAAAAAAGCACGAAAATAGTATGATTTTGTGTGAACTACCTCGATGATCAGCAGTCGTTTATCTTCTTTGTTTATGAAGATAATTATTTTTTGTTGGAAAAGGGATATCTTAAGTGTTGGTAGTTCTTTAACCGACTTAAAAAAGAGGTTCTCAGTTTGACCCGTATGTATGTATGTATGTATGCTTCTCCGCGATTAACTCACGTTTGGCTGAGCCGATTTATCTACCTAAATAATATACCTACCTACACTACCTAATACAGAAGGTACCTACACTAAAAATAAAAAAAATAAAAAAAATGTTTAAAAAATAAAAAACTAACTTCAAAGAACCTACCTCTAAAAAGCAAGAAATAATATTCGTAATAATAAAAACACGTCTATTGAAGTCGGGTGGGGCTTTTAGAATAAAAAAAAAAGAAATTTGTACTCCAGCCCCACCCGACTTCAATAGACGTGTTTTTATTATTACGAATATTATTTCTTGCTTTTTAGAGGTAGGTTCTTTAAAGTTAGTTTTTTGTTTTAAACAATTTTTAAGAATGACGATTCTTCACTTGTTATCTTTAAAGTGTGAAAGACTCGGAAGATGATGGATACGAGAATTTTTGATTGTTATCTATTGTATGTAGTGTATGTATAATTATGCCAAATGGCGCCAAGTGTCATGGTAGCTCCATCCACCACAAAATGTTACATGTCTCCTTACTTATCTATATTTATAAAATCGTAAACTGAATGACTGAATGAATGACTGACTGACTGACTGACTGATCTATCAACGCACAGCCCAAACCACTGGGTCTAGAGACTCCAAATTTGGCACGTAGGTTCCTTATGAGGTCTAGGGGTGCACTAAGAAAGGGTTTTTCAAAATTCACCCCCTAAGGGGGTAAAAAAGGGGATCAAAGTTTGTATGAAAGTCCCTCAGTTTTGAAGCTAGGATCTTCAAATTTTGTGATTAGACTGACCATTGAAAATAAATAAATACGGGTCTCAGCGTTTTTCAAAATTCTACCCCAGAAGGGGTCAAAAGGGGGATGAAGTTGTGTATTGAAGGAAATCCTTTAATTTCGAAGTAAAAATCGCTAAATTTATAATTTAGGCTTATGGATAGACATCTAACGCAACGTATATTGTTATTGTTAGTATTTGAACCCCTATTGGGATGAAATGGGGGTGAAAAGGGGTAAAAAACCCAAAAATAGATATGGATGTCGTTATTGGGGTTTTCGGGGATGACGATTGCAAAAATGACATTTATTTTGAAGTCCAACACGGTGGACATGATTTGACCCCTAAAGGGGTGAAAATGGGGTTCAAATTTTGTATGAAAAAATAATATAAAATAGACATTACAACTTTAAACTTCGTTGGAGCACATCTAAAAATAAATAGGCAAACATATATTTTGTAATTTTGAAAATCAACCACTTAGGGGTAAATGGGGTGAGTAAACATAAAAATCAATAAGGATGTCGTTCTTGAGGTTTTATGGGATGGTGATAACGAAAATGAGATTTATTTTGAAGTCCAACACGGTGGACATGATTTAACCCCTAAAGGGGTGAAAATGGGGTTTAAATTTTGTATGGAAAAATAATATAAAATAGACATTACAACTTTAAAATTCGTAGGAGCATGTCTAAAAATAAATAGGCAAACACATATTTTGTTATTTTGAAAATCCTCCCTTAAGGTGTAAATGGGGTAAGTAAACATGAAAATCGATGTGGACGTCGTTCTTGAGGTTTCATGGGATGGTGGTTGCGAAAATGACATTTATTTTGAAGTCCAACACGGTGGCCATGATTGGACTTGGACATGCACATCCAGGGGACGGGGACGGGGACGGGGACGGGGACGGGGACGGGGACGGGGACGGGGACGGGGACGGGGACGGGGACGGGGACGGGGACGGGGACGGGGACGGGGACGGGGACGGGGACGGGGACGGGGACGGGGACGGGGACGGGGACGGGGACGGGGACGGGGACGGGGACGGGGACGGGGACGGGGACGGGGACGGGGACGGGGACGGGGACGGGGACGGGGACGGGGACGGGGACGGGGACGGGGACGGGGACGGGGACGGGGACGGGGACGGGGACGGGGACGGGGACGGGGACGGGGACGGGGACGGGGACGGGGACGGGGACGGGGACGGGGACGGGGACGGGGACGGGGACGGGGACGGGGACGGGGACGGGGACGGGGACGGGGACGGGGACGGGGACGGGGACGGGGACGGGGACGGGGACGGGGACGGGGACGGGGACGGGGACGGGGACGGGGACGGGGACGGGGACGGGGACGGGGACGGGGACGGGGACGGGGACGGGGACGGGGACGGGGACGGGGACGGGGACGGGGACGGGGACGGGGACGGGGACGGGGACGGGGACGGGGACGGGGACGGGGACGGGGACGGGGACGGGGACGGGGACGGGGACGGGGACGGGGACGGGGACGGGGACGGGGACGGGGACGGGGACGGGGACGGGGACGGGGACGGGGACGGGGACGGGGACGGGGACGGGGACGGGGACGGGGACGGGGACGGAAGGTTCCCTAAGGATTTTCTCTAATATCCACGCGGACGAAGTCGCGGGCAGAAGCTAGTAATATTATAAAAGTAAGTTTAAATTTTTTCAGTTTAAAGAAGTAGGTTTTCAATAACAACATATCAACTAGAGCCAAATAAAGATGCTAGACATTACTAATTATGTCAGCTTGTGACAAGTGGACATTAAAATTATACAGCCTATACTATTATAATTATATTAAGTATTAACACGACTACAAATCCAGCCGGGGCCAACGAAGCAAGGAGGAGCTGGACATAATAACTATTTGGTCACCCATCCTATAACCGAGACTTGCGAAAGCTGCTCGCAATCGCAAGGCGAGTGCGCTATAACCAGCCACCGAACCCCATAAATCCGCGGTGACATTGAAATAGTTCCGTCCGCCACGGCGCGGCGGCCGTCGGCGCGTCGCTAAACACTCCCAGTTTGGTCCGAGGATTTCTTTATCGACGGACTGGACATGGGAAACTTCGTAAAGAATCTGCACTTTATGTTAACACAGGAAGTCGATACTTGGCAGAATGGTTTAGTTTGGTATGGTTTGATTTATCAATACGGACTTAGTTTTTATTAAACAAATATTTTTTTATTTTATCTCCATTTTATAAAGAGGCGTTGTTTTTTTTCGATGATATCTAGATTTGTAAACATGTTACTTAGTACATAAGCATTTTGTGACTATTTTACCTGAAGATCAATATAAAAAAATGAAAGCTGCAGAATGAAACCAAAACGTTTTTTTTATGTTTTCCATAATATAAACCTAAGGGCCTATTACAATAAAAGAATGAGATAATTTGACAATAATACATCCCTCTCCGTGACATAATAAACTTATTATAAGGAAGGTTCAAAATCATGTATTTCGAACGACGAACATCGTCCGACTATCCCGATTCTTTTTTTGTAATAGACTCTCTGGCTCTGGTTTGAAAATCGCATCATTTTGCTTTAGTTCAGAATGTTAGTAGCATACGATATCCGCAAATAACACTAAATAACATCCACAAGTTACCGCTTTTTTCTTTCGTCTACTTACATTGTAAAAGATACGTCTCAGTCCCACAACTTTATCGGCCTCAACAACTTAACTCAATCGTAGAAATCTGTCGAGAAGAGACTTACGATTGCCATCACTCTGTGGACAAGCACTGTGTACACTGCTGACTTAGTATGTACAACTGTACATACTAAGTCAGCAGTGTATATGGATTGTACAACTGTGTATATAGATTGTTGAGAAACTTGTTGTGATACGTTACTTAGGTAGCCGTGTAATAGGGGCAGTCGATAACATTGCAAGTCTCTTTGAAAATGTCTAATGGTTTGATATCAAATCACCAAAAAATCAAAAGCAATAAGAAGCGTTTTAGATTCTTTGACGGCTGGATAAAGCACATAAGTAATTAATATTGCTCTAAACAAACCAAATGCTCCTCTAAGATCATTTAAAACGGACTCGGTAGCAAAATGAGATGAAAACTTTTTTTTTTGAGATAGTATCTGCAAAAGTGCTGAATCGTTGGGAAACCGATTGTTGTGCATTTATAAATAATAATAAAAAAACTACCTAAAACAACAAAAAAACTTTTGTCAAAGTGTTTTCTCACTTATGCTCTGTCGTTTCACATAGCCACCCGAACCAATTTAAAATTAAATTTTATTACGAAAAAGATATTTCCACGTAATTCTTGAGAAAAGCCCTATACAAGCCTTGTACGTGAAGCAATTTACATTGCATCGAATGATTAAAGGCCTCGCCTAACGGCTCGGGATTCAAACCATCCTCGACAATGTTAATGCTAAGTTCCCGTTCTCCGCTGTAATGTGGGTAGTTAAGTACTATTAAATTATATAAAAAGTTTTTAAGATATGTTTGCACTTAGGTAGGCTGTAGAAGTACATAATGTCCATACCAACATAAATCTTAATTTCCATTTCAACTAATCATAGAATTTTCTTATATACGATTTACGTATCTCTCTCTTTTGGTCTCTTTATAATATCAGAAAAAAAAATATTTCTAACTCGCCTACTCTTACTACAATTCATAGCAATGTTCGCCACTGGCAGACAAATAAAAAATTCAAAGAGAAGTTAATTGCGATATAACTTTCTAACTGTACTATATCAAAGAAAAAAGGAATAACTTTGTACTGAAATGCCTATTTCAACGGTTTTCCAACAGTGAACGCTTATCTTGCAAAGTGCTAATTAATCGAGCCAAAAATACCGTTTTTTATTATTTGTCAACCTTTTTGTTTGTTTGTATTGAAGTTGTAGCGTTAATTAAGAATAGCTATTAGCTAACTGTCTAATTGTTATTGCCGTTTAGTGCACTAAATGCTATGTCTAATAATGTATACCGCTTATTAAATCGATCATAAACGATATCAATAAAAACGTAACTATTAACAGCGAGATGGTACAGTCAGCAATAAGTCGCTTAACACTTTAGTATTTTGTCATAGCAGCTTTTTCGACAAATATCTTATAGTTTAAAACATTGATCAAAAATGTTGCTTTGACAAAGTGTTACCTTGTTAAGTGACTTTCGTTGCGGACCGTACAATGGCGTCCTTATTATTTTAATTAACTAAATGAACAATTACAACTGCGTTAAAAATTGTTATTGGGACGAAAGTTGGGGTTGCTAATCATATCTTCAAAGTTAGGAAACTTTGAGTAATTATTTCCAATTGATTAAAATTCTTAAAAAGGCTACGATGACGTCATGTCATCAGGATGACAAATAATTATTCTTGCTCGGACAAATAACAGAAACAATGAAATGATACTTACCTAATAGAGATACCTGGAACAAAATTATATTCCTTATAGTTGTTCTATCTCGCGAACTTCGCTCGTCTATGAATGTTGTTTCGGCGTGCACTGCATATATGCACATTATTTTAGATTGCGTAATAAAATAATGCTTTAATAATGATAATAGTACTGAAAATAAAGGCCTATTTTCAGACAACAAAGTCTTGTTGTCATGTTTGAATTCTTGTCGTCAACATTAAAGAATTCAAACATCATTGGACTAAGTTCGTCGAGTAACACAACAACTTTTGTTTTTCTTTCTGGATAATCTAGATACAGATAAAAAAAACTTTGTTAAATGCATGAAACAATCTTTAATAAAATAGGTCCCTCAACTGCAATGTCACTTATACTGTTATTTAACTTTTTAGTTCGTTATTGGCAGACAGTCGTGTTTTCAATATTCTTTTATTTCATAATTTTTTTTAGTGACAAATTATACAGTTTTGGAATGTGCTCATCAAGGCCTTTCATTTGATACCCAGAATGTAAATATGTAACATAATTAAAAAAAAAATTTTTTCACAGTCTACTAAATTTATGCTTTGATTTTTCCGTCAAATCTATATCCAGTGTCACTTGGGTTGATGTAAGGATTCTAACGCTAATCCATACGCCATACATCCAAATCCGTTAAGGCTTGGAATAATTAAACTCACATACCAACACACAAACAGACATCAAACCCTGAACACGTTACACTCTCTATTTTTGGACAGTCCAGTCCTGTAATAAAAAGTGACGCGCTCGCTAATTCTTGAAGCAATCAAACTTAGAACAACTTGCTCTAACTAATAAGCAATCAAACAATGTAAGCGTTAACTGTACAATGTAACAAAGTTACGAGGATCTTAATAAAGAAATACTGCTCCGTTAGTTTTTTTTGCAAACATGTCATGTCATTGTTAAATAAAAAACTTGATCCCCTAAGCTAAGCATGACATTAGAACGATGTTAAGTATGCATTAATTAATATTTTATCTGTTAATTAACTTGTAAAAGCTTCATAGTCAATATAACAATGTGAAAATGAATTGAAACCTGACATATTATTTGCATTCCAAGGTTTTTGCAAGATTTTGCATAAATTATTTATCTTATTGATTAACGCCGTTTTAAGTAAAAACACACAGTAATTAAACTTGTATACACTAAACGTAACACAGTTCATATTAAATCTTATTTTTTTACATATTAGTGTCACTAACTTTTAGTTTTTATTAATGGGGTATTTAGCTGGGCGACTAACGGCCCGGCTGGCTGTGGCCGAGTCGTAAAGCCGCGCGAAAGTTTGAGTTTTTGAAATCGATTTTTTTATTTTTTTTTAATCTGCCTTTTGTCTGGTAGTCAACCAAATCAAGGCCTATTCAAAATCAAAATTATTACTTTAAAATTTAAATAAAATACTGTGAGTTTTATGATTTGCTGTGATTAGTATGTACTACAATGTCGTGTCGCAGTGAGGAACACTAACCGGTATAAGCCAACTCTGGCGTAAAAACTATTGCAATACAAACACTACAGTTGCAAGAAATATTTATTAGGTACCCAACCTTTCAACAAGTAGTGACAAATCACTAGAATTTCGCGACAAGTCCGCAAATCCTAAGTTATCTACCGAAAACGCCTATCAGGAATGTATCTGCGATTCAAATTGAGCAGTCAAATTGATTGTGTCGCGGTCATTAGGAATCGGGGCGGACAAACGCGGCGGTGACTAATTGAAGTAATGCTGGCAATTCAGTAGTTATTTGCATTGCCCGGCGATTTATCACCGCTGACTTATTTAGTCTAATTGAATGAGTTAAATATCTTATTTGAATATGTAAAACGGAACTGATGTTTAGTGGGGTTATACCAATAAGTTTATAGTCTGTTGTAGATGTTACTGCAATATCGACAATACTAAGAGTATTGTTACCCAGTTCAACTGAGATTCCTACCTATCGAAATAGGCAAGGAGCACGATCTCACTGGATTATCTTATCTTATCTTACCAAGGTATAGGTACTTACGCTCCGTTTCTATCCTTAAAATAGAAATGGGCTAGCACATGCAGTTCCTGAAGACCAGTAAAATATGAAATTGTATGACAAACGTCACAACGCATGCAGTCCGCGTGCGTTTCACCACATAGCTACTGCGTGGTCTCTTACATTATATTTTTTTAAGGCTTAAACTATTTCACATAGCGCTATCTTGCAAGCAAAGCTTGTAATATGGGTCCTAGACAACCGATTATACTACTTTATATATACTTTTTAAATAATACTAACTTACTTATTATACATGGTAACACCCTGCCTGACCCGTCACAGAAATTAAAATTTAAAACTTTTACTGGTTCTTAAGGCTTACCGCTGACGGGCGCTATTTTGTAGCTGCGATAAGCGCGGCGTTAATCGCGGCGATATCGCTGCGATATCGCTGCGATAAACGCGGCGATAATCGCGGCGACAATCACGGCGCTTTTTAGTCGCTGACATAAGTTAACCCTAAAAGGCACCCGGTAATAATATTATAGAACAATCACTTTTATTATTGCTAAGCTCTATAAAATAAAGTTTATGATTTATTTATGTCAGTAATTATATACTTTTCACAAATGAAGCAAACAATGTATACGATTCAAATGTCTTCAGTACCCTTAGCACGAACAGCTATCGAGAAAAAAAACGCACGTAAAATTACTCGATAGACAATTCTCTATGGAAAATTTCATTTCGCTTATCGGCGATAGATGGCGTTGTACAAATTTCCAATACAAAATTTATCTATCGAATGTTTTTTTTTTATAGCTGTTCGTGCTAAGGGTACAGATCCTTTTATCGTCAAAATAGTGTGAAGAATAAAAATTCTGCATTTACTTTATATGCGCAAATTCAAGAATTAATAAAAATTTGTTCGATACCTACTGGAAGGTTTTGACCCCGAAAAAATATTGCGAGTCGCTCGAAGTGTTTGTTTTGCAGACATAAGCTAGTTTTTGTATTACATCATTTTATGACATATTAAAAAATAATATTTTTATACATGTTCCACAAACGGTATTTTTTATGTGTTTTAACTGTTACTGTGTATGTTACTATGATGAGATTTTGATGACATGTTATAGTGTGTTTTATATTCGCAATATACTCACAAAGCCAAAGGGCTTTGATATACCACATGGTATGAAAAAAATCTTTGTAAGTACTGAAAACTTTATGACATCACAGTTTCTACCCCCGCCATTTTCACGCTTTTCATCTTATATATTTGTGATCGGGGCATCGTATTGAATGCATCGATACCACATTTTCGTATTTTCGTGATGACTTGTGCGAAAAATAACCTCAAACCCTATAATTACCGATCGGCTAACAGTACAATAGAATATTTTATTCATGTTTTTCGAACGTTATAGTTATCTTTTTTACTATAAGTTCTATACTATAAGGAAGGAACGGTATGTTTTTACATTTTTCATTATAAGTCGAACACTATGCGGCCTAAAAAAAGAGAAATGTTTGAAAATGTGCTAACAACACTCTTTCATTATGTTATGATACCCACATGCCCTACTAGTAGCCTCACTTCAAATTTTTAAGACCCTTTTTCAATTCCTGCTGTTAAAAAAACATCCTTATTTGCAAAATATTTGGGCAAACGTCATCTTAAACTATTCCAAATTTCAAGTTGATACCATTAATAGATAGTTATCGAGATATCCAGCTGTGACAGACAGACAGACAGACTGAGTCACACCATAAGGGTTCCTTTTTACCATTTTGCTACGGAACCCTTATAAAGAACCCATAGAATGCTTATGGTTTTTCTTTTTTGTGTAAAAACTCGCAATAGGAAATAATACGTAAAACTTTTCACAGATGGCGCCATTGTACTCTGTGGTAAACAAAAATGGTTTTGATTGGCTAAAATACGTCAGAAATTACATTTTACATCTGAAACATCAAATTTAACGAATTTAGGACAGTCGCATGTGGCGCCATTACTTCCTCAGTATTATCCCCTATTCCATGCCCAAAATCATCTTACTTAAAAAACTGAATCTTGCGATTCTTTTACGCAAAACAGAAGTAGGTAGGTAGGCATTGTTATGGAAAACATATTTAAACGGCGACTGCTTTGATTTTCATTATTTATAAATAAATAAAATTTACTAGATGTTTGTTCTTAGACAATCCGACAGTGCTTTCAATACGATTTTATTAGCGACTAGTCAAATTCTTTAGCTAACTTGATGTTTCTTTTGTTACGTTTACGTTAAGTTTTCCATAATAATATAGGTAAATTATAAACTTATGATAATCCCAGAACAATAATTGCCTATAACCGACCTTAGGTTCGTAGTGTGTTCCTACCTTTTTTGGAACAGGATTAAAAACTATATAAATTGGTAAGCATATCATGTAATAATAATTCTCTTACTTTTTATTGCAAACTCTACCATTACAAAAATAATTATGTCAGCCAGCGAAAAAAATTGTGGTGTCTTTTAGGGTTAAAGCCGCTTGTCACTCTTGTCAGTGTCATTTCGTGGGCGATTAGTCGCCGAGCTATGTGTGAGCTACTTTTTGTAGCTCGTGGGCGTTTACGTATTGAACTCCATATGTTCTATTCTGGGCTACAAAAAATCGCTCGGCGATTAAGCGCCCGTGAGCGTTGGCGCTAAGAATTGATCCAAACTGACTGTAATTTGGTTTAGTGATGTTCTCCTACAAGATTTTGTGCATCCCATTCCTCCTCACAAACCATTTCACAACCCAAAAGTCCTTAATAAATAAAGCATAATATGAGCTAACTAAATACAATTATAAATCACTTTTTATCAAGACTATGCTCACGATTTTTGATGCTAAATATTTGCAAAACGTCAACATCATCTAGAATAACTTTTCCTCGCTCTTCCCGTCTTAGCTTTGGCAAGCTATCAAACGTGCTCGTTATTTAAATACGCACTTTTCCATTAATCGGTTCGTGACTCGCCTGAAAGCCTCCGTGCTGAATTAGCTGAATAATTAAACTACTTGATGGAGGTGTCTTGTGATGGCACGAAACTATTTTGAACACTTGAAAGCTTCTAGGAAAAGTTTATACCACGATAATATTCTTGGTATTATTAGAGGATCGTTTGTGCAGTACAATCAAGCTGTAGATAAGTAGGATTGTACTGTTTAGTTTAGGCATGGCTTACACATGTAATATAAAACGCTATTACAACCTTAAAACATAAATTATGTTTGGTTTGTTCTTACTACTTTGTATGACTGGTAAATAGATCCTAAGAAAAAGGCAACACCATACACTTCTCTAATTCTGGTGTCAAAATGTCAGGAAATGAACAATCAAAGTCGATAACCAGAAAAAATTAAATCAGATCTGTACAAAATACGCAGTTCTGACATATTCGCTTTACTATTTCTGCATGTTTTCTGTCATTTTTACATTTTTCCGTTTTAAACCACTTCAAAAGAGTTTCAATTTAAATTGAACTCTGTTAATATCATATTAGCTACTGTCGTTACACTTTAGAATCCAACGCAACCAGTTAAACCATCTCTCAGAAAAACATTTGCATACTCGTATTAACCAACAAAATAAACCTGATTTAGTAGAATATATAGTAACGCTACTGATTTAGTAAAGCTAAGCTCTCCTTACAGTAACGAACTACCACATATTACCATATTCATCTTACAACTTATAATTTTCTAGTAAAAACTAAAAGAGTAAACTTTAAAGGATGAATTGTATTGGACCGTGCCGTATTCGGACCGTATCCCGTCCGGTCCGAGGAACCCTTTCGACTTTGATCTACGATATCTCGTATTCTCATGATGCTGTGATTATTATGTTTGCATTTCGAATAGGGTTTCCCTATCAAAGAATCTATTTATTCTATTTTTATTTTCATTCTGTAAATACTCAAAACCCAAACGCACGAAGGGGTTTTTAAGCGCTTAATCCGGTCCCTGCGTCCGACATGCTTGATTAACATTATGCCACCCCATTTCTAACCGACAAACCACTCCATCTACCAGGTTCGATGATTAGTACATATATTTTTTCTTAACCGACAAAGTAGGTACTTGTTTTTAGTCTTCTTAGTATTTAGTCTCGCCCGTACACTTGTACTATTAGTTATTCTGTGCTCGTACGTTCGGTCTTTGGTAGAGCCTTATAAACCGAATAATTATGGTAGATAGGGTACCATGCACACAAACAACCTCGGAAAATTATAATAAACCTTGAAAACCGCCACATGGCATTTTTTTTATGTGTAGGTATGGGAAAATTCAAAATGACAAAATAGACGCAATAATAAATCTCATTTCGTTCTAGGGATGCATGCCACTATGCAGTTAAAGATAAAAAGAAAATAGTAGTTTATGATACAAGGTTGGTAAGGAGTTTTAAAAAACCTTAACAACCGTGTGCCATACTACGTTTTTCAATACATTTGCGAGAAAACATTATTAGTACTACTGAAATTGTAATCTATACATATAATAAAACTGTAAATTCTAAATATTTGTGCGCGAATTACGCAAAAACCGCTAAACGAATTTTGATGGATTTTTCACAATTTAGTAGATTGAGGTCCAACTTAAAATCTAAGCTATGTTTCATCAAATTCAGGTGGGTGGTACCAGGGAAACAGCTTGAACTCTCCGTAGTACTAGCTTTCATACACTAAAGGGGTCATTTTAAACTGCTTGCTATATTTTTCTACTGTCCACGCGGATGAAGTCGCGGGCGGAAGCTAGTAAAAATTACAAAAAACGTTCGTAAACAAAAACGCACGGCGTGCGGTAAAATCAACTTTCCGCACGCTGTACTAATCCGTAAACAAAAACGCACGGCGTGCGGTCAAATCAACTTTCCGCACGCTTGACTGTCATCGTAAATTTACATTTTCGAGCAACTGTATTGAAAAAAAGATTTTAAAAAAAGTGGTGAAATATTTTTTCAGTATACATGGTACCCTATCTACCCATATTTGGCTTTATTAGTCTATTACCAAACACCTTATATAAAATGTACATAATATTATAAAAATTAAGCGTGGCGCACCGGCTCGGTCTAATATAATTCACCTTTAAATTTCTCAGTCGGATAATTATCAGTTATATTTAACCAATCACCATAACTTTGTTGCATGTTCAAACAAGCCCCATAACTCTGATTAGTGCAGTGTAACTCTAGATTACGCATGTCCCAACGCTAAATAAATACAACGATTAAACTCTGTACACTCGTACCTATTCATTTAACTGAGGAGATGTAATTAAAACATCTTTTGAACCCACTTTTTAAATGGGTAGGTCGTCTTAGGTTGTCGTAGGTAGTCGCTTTTTAAAATATTAGCTCCTTTAACCATTTTTAATTTGATAACTGACACAAAGATGGTCACGAAAGTAAAAAGCAATACTACAGAATGATTTTTTGAACAGTCGACTATTAATGTGGACTGAACAACTTTGTCTATGGGACCAACTTAATCAGAGCAAAAATAAAATCAGGAGCCCAATAGCGGTAATTCTGAACGATAAAATTAACCAAAAACGTAACGTTGTCTTGTCTGTTGTTGGTTATATTTACCTAAAAATCTTGGGTTTAGCTTAATAATTTTCACTTAAATTGTCCCAGATTGTAATCCTAGACTCCTTAGGCAGAGTATTCAACAATTTTAATAAAACTAAAGCGAGTATTTTTCTGTAAACGAAACTGAAACGGTAACGAGTTAGCTTTGGTTTTATCGTTGAAAATTTGCGCGATTAGGCCCCCTGTACTTCGATCAGCCCCTGTACCATTTGAAAACGTCAATATCTACTCGACTAAAATTATATATGGAACAGCTGATTATTTTTTTGCTCGATTAAGTTGACCCCATGTCATAGACAAAGTTGTTCAGTACCCTTAGCACGAACAGGTATCGAGAAAAAAAACGCGCGTAAAATTACTCGATAGTCAATGGAAAATTTCATTTCGCTTATCGGCGATAGATGGTGCTGTACAAATTTCCAATACAAAATTTATCTATCGAATGATTTTACGCGCGTTATTTTTTTCGATAGCTGTTCGTGCTAAGGGTACAGTTTGACAGTTTGAAGTTGGGGCGCCCGCGTGGTAATTTAAAACGAATTACTAATGAAAATAGCGCTTATTTTCTTTTACTTGACTGACTGTAGATGTTGAAATTTCAATGATAAATAATTATCTTTCACTACCAACCGATTTCGATTTCGAGAACATTATAATTTCGCCCGCCATTTCTTCACGCTACAATTTCCACAGATTATCTCACCGGTGAAAGACTTAATTTCACCGTCACCAGATTAATCGCAGTGCTGCAGAAATAACTATCTACTTGTTCTATTTCAATCAGCTGTCATCATTCAAGAAGGATAATTAAAATAATTACAACTTATTTTCTACCTTCGTAATGTTTGATATAACCACTAATTTTATTATCTTTCTAGCGGCCTACATTCTGTGACATATTATGTTCTTGTTGTTTGTTATGTGTATAATGAAGAACAACGACTGTTAATTGATTTATTTTTCAATATTTTTGAATTATAGTTTTAACAAGAAAGAAGGGTAAAGTGTTATAGGTTCTGCTATAAAGATACCTACCTAAACTGTTATTTACTGATAAAATAGGTACAATATTCCCAACGTCATTTATTTTGCTGTGTTCGTCTCATCAATAAGCAGTGGAATTTACTTCAAAAGGCAGATTTTAGCACTTAGGTATGCACCATAAGCTCGGGCCAAACTTTTTTAGTACTTACATCATCATCATCATCATCATATCAGCCGCACGACACCCACTACTGGGTATAGGCCTCCCCTAAGGATCTCCACGACGATCGGTCCTGCGCTGCCCGCATCCAGCGGCTTCCCGCGACCTTCACCAGATCGTCGGTCCACCTTGTCGGGGGCCTACCCACGGAGCGCCGTCCGGTGCGCGGTCGCCATTCCAGAACCTTTCCGCCCCAACGGCCATCGGTTCTTCTCGCCATGTGTCCCGCCCATTGCCACTTCAGCTGAGCAATCCTTCGAGCGATGTCGGTTACTTTAGTTCTCTTGCGAATCTCTTCGTTTCTGATTCGATCACGCAGGGAAACGCCGAGCATGGCTCTCTCCATTGCACGCTGGGTGACCTTGAGCCTCCTTATGAGACCCATAGTTAGCGACCACGTTTCACTGCCGTAAGTCATCACTGGCAACACACACTGTTCATTGACTTTCGTCTTGAGACATTGAGGTAAGTCGGACGCGAAGATTTATCGAAGCTTCCCGAATGCTGCCCACCCGAGTTGGATTCGACGAGAGATCTCTTTCTCGAAGTTGGACTTACCTAACTGGATTGCCTGCCCTAGGTATACGTAATGGTCAACAACTTCAAGTGTAGTGTTCCCAACATGAACTGGAGAGGGTACAACATGGGCATTTTTAGTACGTTTAAGAACAATCATGTGTGAAATTATTGGCATTAATCTTCAATGTGACTTCAGCATAAGCACTGTAATATTAAAGTACAATATCGTTCATCAGCCATTTTGATGTCCCCACTGCTGCTGGGGCACAGGCCTTCCTTATGGGTGGTAAGGAGGATGGGCCATAACCCACCACGCGGGCCCAATGCGGATTGGTGGGTGTTAACGACTGCAAATGCAGCCGGGACCAACGGCTTAACGTGCCTTCCAAAGCACGGAGGAGCTCGACATAATAAATTTTTGGTCACCCATCCCATGACCGACCCATGCGAATGTTGCTTAACTTCCGCAATCGCTGGGCCAGGCGCTAAACCACTGCGCCACCGAGCTCCTCGAAGTACAATACATATAATAATTTCTTATTGAACTAAAGCGAAACAATTTTTTCATATTTGCTTTTCATACCGTATATACATACAATTTTTAATCATTAGCATTGACTGTTTACGAATATTTATCGTAGTTTTTTTTATTTCATCTGTATTTTCCTACTATGGTATTCACGATCAGCTACTTAACCGTACTTTATTCCATGACTCAACAGCGACAAGTGTTCAAGTCGCTATTTTATCTCGATCGCTATCTGTTGCAATAACTAAATAGGAAGATCGGATCTAACGCACCCGCTCGTTACGCGGAACGTGCCCGGAACGGACGCTAAACGATTTCGAATTACAACAAACTGTTTGAGAATCGTATGTATTTCAGTTAACTTCCATTTTAGAATGCTTCCACGAGTTGTAAAATCGGTGAGAAAGAGAGGGCGTTAATTGGGTAATCAATTTTTACAACCTGCAGAGAAAATGATTTAGGGCCCCCAATCTAGACAACATGCACCATAAAAAAGATTACAGGAATTTGCATGTTATTACTTTTTATGTTCTTGCAATTTTTTTGTAGGGCATGATGGTTGTGATATCTTCGCTATTTTGTACATTTCATTAAACATGCGCTTTTAGTTACTGATAGTATCAAAAACATAGATCTCTACTCTTACTATTATAACTGAATAAGCATTAACCTATAAAACATTTAAATTACATCCCTGAAACGTCAGGAAAAAGTAAAAAAAAGTAAGAAATCTTTCATGATTTCTTTAATTCTTAATAAAAATGGTTGTCCAAATACACCGTTAATTTTTAAGTATAATTATCTATAAAAGAAAAGGGGATTTTAGACCACGTAAATGAACAACTTTTACTATGAGGCCAACCACGAAATCGCGAAAAAAAAACAGCTGTTCCATACATTATAGTCGAGTCGATGTTGTACTTTTTTATGGAACAGCTGATATTTTTTTCGCGATTTCGTGGTTGGCTCCATAGTAAAAGTTGTTCATTTACGTGGTCTGAAACCCTTTTTTTAATTTTTAGATATACTTAAAAATTAACAGTGTATATTTACTGTCATACCTACTAAACAATGGAAATCAGGTCCGGCCCACAGTCTACAAACATAGTAACCCTATATACTTCACTCTTCGTTTATTCTATTGCTTACTGCAGACATAACTTCGGCAAATAAGTAGTCTGTAGCGAACAGATAGTGCTTTTAATTATTCCTATTAACTCCGCTAAATTGGATAATAATTATTCGCTATTTATCTGCAAATGTGTTGCTTGGGACGGAATTTGAATACCAGAACGTGCTAGAGGAGTAATAAATTTCAATTGAAACACATGTTAATTAATGTAAGTGGTTTTTAAATTAACCCTCTTTTAACAACCGCCGTGTATATTTTTCAACGGTAGATATACTCTTAGCATGCGGTTTGTAAAAAGTAAGATAATTTTATTACAGCTTTACATTGACGACCTCCGTGGTCGAGTGGTTTGCACGCCGGTTTTCAAGGTGTCGCCATCTCTGAGGTCCCGGGTTCGATCCCCCCGGCTGGGTCAATGTAGAAAATGAACTTTTCTATATTGACTCAGGTCTGGGTGTTTGTGATACCACCGTTGTCTCTGATTTCCATAACACAAGTGCTTTAGCTACTTACTTTGGAATCGGAGCAATGTATGTGATGTTGTCAAATATTTATTTTATTTTATTTATTTTACATTCAACAATATTTCAATATTTGATGCAACTTTTGTTGAATTTGAATCTACTTTACTCAAATCAAAATAATGAATTTGGGAAATAAAAATTTCAAATAGGTACATATTTCTAATAGTAAAAACCTAATGACCTAATCATTCCCATAGCACAGTTTAACAATAAGATGGTAAAGCTGTGCCTATAGGTACCGCTAGTGTTAAAGTAACAAATTATTTCGCCGACACGTACTTAAGCAATAAGGCAATAACTTGATAGCATCTAACACCCAGAGAACTCATTTTAATAGTCTCTCATTTATTCGCACTATCTGCTCAATCTTTCGGTAAACTGCAAGAGGCTGGTAACTTGTAAATTGACAGTCATAATGTTAATTGGAAATGAGACATTTTAAATAACATAAATATTGACATGGTACAGGATATTCTCATTAAATGGATGTTATCTACTAATTGTATACTAACTCGCTTGAGGAAGGCAGTAATTTGAGGAAAAGATTATAAATAAATAATAAAATAAATGCTTGGACAATTTCACACAGCGCCATCTAGCCCCAAACTAAGCAAAACTTGTAATATGGGTGCTAGACAACTGATATACTACTTAATATACTTTTTAAATATATACTTATTATACATAGTAACACCCAGACCCGTCACAGAAATTAAAATTCATCATTTCAATTTCTGCCCGGCCGAGAATCGAACCCGGGACCTCTTGCGTGGTAGGCGGCATGTTGACCACTGCACCATTCAGGTCGACATCAAAAAGTTTCTTAGTTATAAAAACGTTTGCTACAGCTACAGGCTATATATACAGTTCCTTTGGTCTTAAACTAGCGGAAATTTAAAGGCGTGAAATACACCTAATTTTATCGACAAAAACACCTACATGTTGGGGTCAAATCAATGACAAATGACAACTACAGCAATGTGACAAATTTCTAAACTGTATACATAATTCAGCTGAAGTGGCAATGGGCGGGACACATAGCGAGAAGAACCGATGGCCGTTGGGGCGGAAAGGTTCTTGAAAGGCGACCGCGCACCGGACGGCGCTCCGTGGGTAGGCCCCCGACAAGGTGGACCGACGCGAGGGTGAAGGTCGCGGGAAGCCGCTGGATGCGGGCCAAGCAGGACCGATCGTCGTGGAGATCCTTAGGGGAGGCCTATACCCAGCAGTGGGTGTCGTGCGGCTGATATGATGATGATGATGATGATACATAATTTTAGACGTATGACTATACATGGTAAGTAAATAAGTACAAGGGTTATCAATTTCAATCAAGTTTAAACTTAAATGCGAAAAAATAAAGGTTCGAAAGAAATTGAAGATTTTTGTCAGTTTTGTATAATTTGACGTGCTTCTGACTGTATGTACTATAATAAGTATTTGCAGAAATGTCTCCATCTAATCTTCAAAAGTACTGTCTACTAGCTAGTATATCATCACATCACTGTCAATTAATTACGATCTGAGGGATATTTATTACCTACATTCTTGAATTTTGTTAAGCTTTTTTATTAATGCTACCAAGCATGACATCTGCAATCGATTTAAATTAAACTTCACTCGATAAAAAATAATTTCATTAGTCAGTTAAAGGGAAGCTCTGTGTAAGAACATGTGATCTTTTTAATGACCAAATGTCATTTGAATGACCATATTTGTCATTGACCATAAATATGAGGTGGTATGACAACAGTTCGGTCGTTATAAAGAAAGGGCACGTGAGCTTGAAAATATCTTTCAGAAAGTTTGTCGATCATAAAATGAATATTCAATTGTTTTTTCTGTCACACCACGGTAGATGAAACAGACTACAATGCAACTATTCCAGCCCCTCTACTCAAATGCCCAAAATTGTATGAGTTTGAACGCTACGCTTACCTGCTATTACGAAGCGTTCATGGCGGAGAGTTTTAAAATCCATTCTAGCCAAAAGTGGTTACTTTGAGCGAGAATGGATTTTAAAACTTACAGAAAGAATTAAAACTGTTGAAGTGTTATAGAGACAATTTAAGAGGGCATGATCTTAGCTTTTTTTAATATTGACCTGGTTTACGAGTAATAAAAATAAATGTATTGGCGGCGCTAGTAGTGGGTAGTAGGGCGCGTCTTCGCAACCGAACAATATGTAGAATCATTGAAATAGGCGCAAGCTCGGTCGTGTGAAGCTAATACTTTTATTGTAGTGGCACAACTTACCCAGTAAACTTACTTGATGTATTACTAGGTGCCAAATGTTCCAAGAAGCATTGGAATGCGTTGTTGTACCCGCATTCTAATGCAAACCGAAACAATATCACTGAACCCTACCCAATACTGGAAACTGGCAAAAGTATTCCCTTAACCTAACTAATATTATAAATGCGAAAGTTAGTGTGTTTGTTTGTTTGTTACGCCTTCAAGTCTTAACTACTGAACCGATGATCGTGAAATTTTGCATACAAGTTATCACGGGTACAGAAAACTACGAAAATCAACCGTGTAAATGGCAATTCGATCTAGGCCGCAGGTGAATGAACTGATCCGTTGACCAAAACTAGAACAGTTATTAAACTTATAGCAAAAAAATATCTAAGTCTATGGTTATTACATAATATTGTTAGGTTACGCCGTCAACTATAAATAGACAACAGCGACGCCAACAGATGCGATTCAATTTTGGAAGCGACTTGCTAGGTGGCTGAAGTCGACCGTCACAGGTGACTAAAATCGACTCGTGTAAATAGCCCATTATTTGTAAAATATTTCATGGCGTTTACATCAAAACAGAGTTATTTAACACACTGCAGATAAGTTAGTGGCCAGTATCGTACCCCTCAGGGGCTCACAATTAGCGTTTACTGCCCTGAGACCATAATTTACTAGTTCGGATAAATACCATCACAATTTGCTGTGTGGGTTTTAGGCCAACTAGTAGATGTAGATTAACTGACTCTTTTGAGCTATCGAATAATTATAATGGTGGTACTTTACCACGGCGATCTATTCAGATTCTGACAGAAAACGTTAAATTACTTTCATAAAGCAAAATCTTACTACTTCATCAAAATGGTGTGAAATAGCACCTTACAGGATCGCTAGAATGAAGATGGCCCAGCCCAGGCGGATAGAGAGATGTATATGGTAGACGCAGTATTTGACCGAGCAAACGCGAAGCGCGAGCGAAGTGTCTCTGCTTCAAAAATTCTTTCGTATAGTCCTTCCGGCTGTCCGGCTGTCCTCCTCTACAAGTCGCATTTCTCAACCGATTCTCGTGAAATTTTGTGAGCAGATTCTATAATTATTTAGAATTTTTAAGCAGAACCAGTTTTTCGTTGAAATGGTGGAGATATGTAAAATAAACATATTTCAGCCGTTTCGAAAAATTATCAAATACCTATGTAACAAAACTTTTTTGTTAGCGGTGCACTTTTGTAAAAAACAAAATTTGCTTTACACCGCTAACAAAAAAGTTTTGTTACATATTTGATCATTTTTCGAAAAAGAAGACGATTTTTAGTTTTTTATTTTAATAACACTATTGAAACTATCACTTCTGCTTTTATTTATATAGGCTCCACAATGTTATTAGATAGAACATATAACAGCGGCCTATTACATTAAAAGTATCGCGATAATCGGACGTAATTCGTCGTTACATGCAACTTCACTGTCAGACATCGTTTCGTCGATTTTTGGACAGATGTCACATACCCATTAGTTACTGAGTCAGTATACTAGGTATATAGTCACTGTATCTTATATTGGAAACCAATCCATAATAAATAAATAAATACTCAATCCAACTACTCTATAATCAAACCTACTGCTATCTCAACCCACGAGACAGTTTTAATTTAATTAGTCAATCGTACTTTGGCTCTCGAAGGCTGTAATTGCAGCCTAGAGAATGAGCTGATGGTTTTATAATTGTATAACAGTTTCCCCGCGGTGAAAATATAATTAGACCCGTATTCAACAGACTGATTATAAAGTCTGGATTTTTAATTGTTGTTTTTATTTTAGGTACACAAAAATGTTTGAAGTATTTATTTTTTATATTTTGCTATAATATAAATGATTAAGTTTTAACCACTAATTTAAAACAAAAAAGCTAGTTACAAAAGTTAACTCCAGTTTCTAACGGTAAAAAAAATCAATAGAGTAATTTTGTGTTGGAAATTTGTACAGTTCCATCTACCGCCTAAAAGCGAAATGAGATGATGCAAGTGCTTGCGGGGCATCGTATGGTACAAAATTTTTGAAAATCGGTCTGTAACTTTTTTTCGGATTAACGAAAATGGTGAAAAAAAACGACTTTCCCGTTTTTTCTGACAAAAAGTAGATAATTCTGAAAACGAAAGCCGATATAAAAAAAACCCGAGGCAGATAGATTGTCCTACCGTTTGAAAAAATAATTTTGGAGTTGGTCGAAAACCGTGGGCTGGGCAGGTGCCCTTACCAGATGAAAAAACCCCTGGAGATATGACATTGGGCTACATTTTGAAAAACCAGGACCCCTCTATCCTTTACGGTCTAGTGTAAATACCACTTTATGGCTTATGAGTGTCGAGTGACTTTAATAAGGTAATTAGCACTAGTTGGGGCCGCTCCTAGGGACAAGCTGTTAAACGCTAGACATTGGAAGTAAATTTTAACTGTACTCTACCTATCAGTTATTATGACAATATCTTTAATGTGCTCCAGTTTCTAACGGTGTTTTTTTTCACCATTTTCGTTAATCCGAAAAAAGTTACAGACCGATTTTCAAAAATTTTGTACCATACGATGCAAGCACTTGCATCATCTCATTTCGCTTTTAGGCGGTAGATGGAACTGTACAAATTTCCCACACAAAATTACTCTATTGATTTTTTTTACGCGCGTTATTTTTCGTACGCTTATCGCGATGCTTTTTTGTAATAGAGCCTCTGCACCCTTAATCACTGGCGACAACTGCCCGTGGCGTCGACCTAACTCATATTTAAGCGCGTTGCGCATAAATCTCGGCGAGCGATTAAAACTCGGCTAACAATGACACTGGCTAATGTGCTCGCCGCTTCTGATGGCTAATTGCATGATGATTTGCACTCGGAATATAATAGATGTAATGCAGTTTGTCTTTAAGAAACTGAACTAAGAAAATAGAACGGATTTATTTCGAACTGACTATTCCCTTAGGACTATGGGTCTCATAAGGAGGCTCAAAGTGATGGAGAGAGCCATGCTCGGCGTTTCCCTGCGTGATCGAATCAGAAACGAAGAGATCCGCAGGAGAACTAAAGAAACCGACTTCGCTTGAAAGTTGCTCAGCTGAAGTGGCAATGGGCGGGACACATAGCGAGAAGATCCAATGGCCGTTGGGGCGGAAAGGTTCTGGAATGGCGACCGCGCACCGGACGATGCTCCGTGGGTAGGCCCCCGACAAGGTGGAGCGACGATCTGGTGAAGGTCGCGGGGAGCCGCTGGATGAGGGCAGCGCAGGACCGATCGTCGTGGAGATCCATAGGGGAGGCCTATACCCAGCGGTGGGTGTCGTGCGGCTGATATGATGATGATGATGATTTTCCCTTATGATAAGTACTATATCTTTCGTTGTAAAACAAAAAGGACTGGTGAGTGTGCTTTAGCTATGATCATGTCAATATCTCGTTTTCTCATTTAATATTAATATCATATATCCTATCATCTTTTTTTTGTTCTTTCGATAACCAAGACTGTCAGTTATAGTTAGTCATATTTAAAGACATCTACAGACTACATTTATTCTCTTGGATTACCATTTACTAGAGTTATGGTATAAGAATTTTGCTTTTCAGCGGTAGTGTATCTACTCATACACAACTATCGAGTTTTAACGCGCATTTTTTTTCTCGATAGCTGTTCGTGCTAACAAAGTAGCACATACACACGCACATACATAGGTAGTTAAATACCTACATATTTGCAAGACAGAAAACTTTTCTGCTTGAAGTGTCTTAATAATACTCTCAAGCTGTTTTTAAAGCAACGGCAAAATAAAAGAAAATTGTTCGAATGGTCAGCACCTTAACAATGAGTCCACAATTAAAATAACCTTTAAACTGGAATTGTAACATGTGCAGTACAAAATATAAGGAACGTTATGCCCCGAGATTAGTCCAATGCGTATAATTGCAAAATTTGCAAAGCTACTCACTGTACTTCACAAAAGAACAACAAAATGGTACATGCGACAGCACATCAAGTTCAGTTGACTGCGACAACAGCTTTTATTAAGGCGACTATCACCCTCAAGTGACGCCCTCATCTTGATTTATTGCTCGGTAAGTACATAATGCAGGTATCGAAAATTCACATGTACAGATTGAAGCTAAGGTTCTATTGTTTATTTACAAACAACAACCTTGGTAAATTAAAGTTAGTTGTAGTAGTAGTCAGAATAAGTGGCCAGTTTTGGCACTTTTTCCAACTACTACGACAACGAACTATACTGAGTTTATTGTTTGTAAGAATTTTCAATACATTATGTACTTTGCGAGCAATTAATTTTATCATGATGAGGACGCCACTTTGAGATAGGGGCCTTATGACTTAAATAAGGTCTCAAGGACAAAAATGACATGCTCGATGTGCTCTCGTGCGTATATCCCTTCATTCACAGATATTGCGATGTCGCAAAAAGACTAACTATGGGAATATTGGGTACAATGACATTTGTTAAGCTATAAAAATGGTAATGAGTTAAGACTATTATAAGCCATATTCGATTGTACATTGGTTGGTAATTATGAAAAGGGTGAACAAAAGAAACGTGTGTTTAAATACAAATTGCTGAGTACAATCATTGTCTTGTATACAATCGACATGTAGGCAATAGACACGCCCACATTCTTATTGACAGATCACAGAACCGAAATAAGGATACCTAGGTATAATCACGTAGTGATTATTTCCTCTGTGAGTATTATAGGAATCCTCTCCACCTTATTCAAAATTCTCAAAGACCCTAACTCACCTAAGTACCTTTCCTCCCGCTTCCAGTTGCTTCCTCCTCCCTCTCGCTCCAGGCGTCCTTGCATCACTACAATGCTTGAGGTGCCTTGGAGCAACACCAAGTTCTTGCATAATTCCTTCTCTGCCAAAGCAGCACGGCTTTGGAATAAACTCCCGACTAATATTCAGGACTCCCCAAGTATACACTCATTTAAATCCAAAGTTAAGTCGCACTTTTTATCACAGTTATCCCAATCAGAATCATGAGATACTTAGTTAACACCATCTCTTATTTATTTATTTATATGTATGTATATTTATAATATAGGTTAATATGTATGTATGTATGTGTTTGTATAGGTAAATTAGGTATATTTATTTATTTATATATTGTAGGTACTATATTTTAGACTTTAAATTGACAGTTTTTCTAATTTAATTTTTGCACTTTATGTCACCCGCTTAACATCGAAATCTCGAACACGTTCTCAGGTTGGCTGGAAGAGATCTCTTTTAGAGATAAGTCCTCCTTTGTGTACATATCTCAATTTATTTTTGTGTAACTGTTTTTATGAGTGCAATAAAGAGTATAATAATAGGAATGTGACTACCAGCTAGATAATTATGGAAATGTGTTATTTATTATTAATACACTTTTAAGGCTTCCGAGCGTACATAGTTCATTAGAAATAAATAGTAGATTGTTATACGAGGGTCAAAAGGAAGCAATTCCCATACGAGATATTTAGTGCCCGAGCATAGCGAGGGCGGCTATAGTTGGAGTATGGAATTGATGACTTTTACCCGTGTTAAACACTCTACTTTTAATTTCGAATAATAAGGAAAGTAAAAAAGCCTTAGTTTTTTCAAAATGTATAGGTATTAATAAAAACATGTACTTAGTGACTACATTGGTACACCTTATTACCTATACCAACTTACCTTTAAAAACCTTGAAAAAATTAGAACAATTTGTGAAACTTAAAGTTAAATTCTTGCTTGGAATATTTACAGTTTGATATAAATTATGATGACAGATTTGGCTTTGTTGGATGCATGTAAGCCATCGCGAGCCGAAAACATGTTATATAGATCTTATTAGAATAGGTACAAGTGCACTGCCTGTTTGCAGACAATGTCCCTGTAACTTGAGGCATTTTTTCATACATTTTAAAACCAAAACTTGAACTAGAACTAAACCGTTACCGTTTCAGTTTCGTTTACAGAAAAATACTCGCGTCATTTCGCGATAAACTTAAAAACTAATGCACGGATTTTCATGGGGTTTACACCAATAGATAAAGTAATTCATAAGGATGGATCATATATATAATTTGTCAAGGTTTTGTGTAAATTGGTTGAAATATAACGATAACTGTTGGAAGAGTCGGAAAAAGTCAAGCCGCCTAACCTGGGAGCTTTCATCGAAAACGCTGCCTAATCCATTTAAGATATAACAAAACAAATTGTTAGGTTCATCATATCAGCCGCACGACACCCACTGCTGGGTATAGGCCTCCCCTAAGGATCTCCACGACGATCGGTCCTGCGCTGCCCGCATCCAGCGGCTTCCCGCGACCTTCACCAGATCGTCGGTCCACCTTGTCGGGGGCCTACCCACGGAGCGCCAGCCGGTGCGCGGTCGCCATTCCAGAACCGTTCCGCCCCAACGGCCATCGGTTCTTCTCGCTATGTGTCCCGCCCATTGCCAATTCAGCTGAATTATATATTATGCTGCCATTGTTAGGTTACTGTATATAAATTACTTTTATTATTTTCCATAGTGAGTAAGACGTAAGACGGCTGCGAAATAGCTCTAAGAAAATTGTGTCTCATACATTTAATCGCCAATTTGCGAAGTGTGCCAGCAGATTGACTTATGCATTTAAATTTTGCCACTTTAATTCGAACTACATATTTGCTGATCGGTGGGTTGTCCATACGTTACAAGGAGCTGTGACTACATTCCACGCAAATTGCTCCTTGTAATAGTTAAATTATCGGATTACCAACCGGCCTGTAAGTAGCAATACGATATAGTTTTAATCACCTTAGTATCCACGTAATATCTTCACAAACCCACACAACACCGTGCCAGGTCCAATTCCATACTAGCTTCCGCCCGCGACTTCGTCCGCGTGGATATTCGAGAGAATCCTTAGGGAACCTGTAAACAGTATGAGAAGCAAGGCAGGACGTTAAAACATACGCTTGGTGTGAACGGGCGTAGCGGCAAAAGGTTACGAGGCAGAGCGTTTGCCGCTAGCTAGAGGCAGGCCTCGCGCGGCCCAACCGACATCGAGGCCTGCCGCGTGCGAGTGCGAGGCACTTAACTAAAAGTATAATTCCCCGAAGATAATTATTACAATGAATTCCTCGTAAACTCTTCTTAAGAACATAAAACTCGTATATCTATTGATTGAGTAAACCGATTGCAATGAAATAAAAATTTAATTGTTCTGCAAAATACATAGTATTTTTGTTTGTTTGGATTAGCGCTTCTTACGTTAGCGCACAAACGTACAGAGAAACAGACAAAAATAAAAAAATAAAACAGAGAAAGAAGAAGATTCCATAAATGGTAATAAAGAATTTGCAATATTTTTTTTAATGTATATGCATTCTGCAATATTTATTACTTATTTTAATATAATATTATCTATACTTGAAACTTTAGGAGCTTTTTTCTTTATCTAAAAAAGAACTGAAAGAATTAAAAGGTTCCTCTTACCTATACATTTTTGAGGATATGAGCTGAGCACACACAGTGTGCCATAGTCAACCATTTTTCTCTACCATCCGATTTCCTTTAACTTCTAACACGTTTATAGTAAAAATATAACGATGTCTCATATTTAATGCATTATTTATTTATGAAGTGAGTCCAGTTAATGGCCATTGACTCTCCGGATGCCTCATGAATGACTTTATGTAATCTTCGCCTTTTATAAAGCGTCATTTTATTATCACTTCCTCAGCTCTCATGTGTAGGGTTGTCAAACTTATATAATACAGAATATTCGCTAACTAACCCTGTCTATAAAATAAAAAAAGGAATTAAACTACTAAACTAGACTAAATAATAAGTGTCAAAATTGTTTGTTACCTCTACCAAAGAATTGACTATTTCATTATACTATTTCAAGCTTTGACTTAAACAGAAATTACATTTAAAAACTGATCATCATCATCATCATATCAGCCGCACGACACCCACTTCTGGGTATAGGCCTCCCCTAAGGATCTCCACGACGATCGGTCCTGCGCTGCCCGCATCAAGCGGCTTCCCGCGACCTTCACCCTCACGTCGGTAGTACTATTATATATTCTGTGACGTCGGTCCACCTTATCGGGGGCCTACCCACGGAGCGTCGTCCGGTGCGCGGTCGCCATTCCAGAAGCTTTCCACCCCAACGGCCATCAGTTCTTCTCGCTATGTATCCCGCCCATTGCCACTTCAGCTGAAATTGTTTGAAATAGGTTGAAATAAATTTTCAATCCTTCGAGCTATCTCGGTTACTTTAGTTCTCCTGCGGATCTCTTCGTTTCTGATTCGATCACGCAGGGAAACGCCGAGCATGGCTGAAAACGGATACCTATGTTGCTGAAAAAATATTTTCCACCTTTATGAACAAATGTAATAGGCAGCTTGAGATAAATGCTGGTAGATATCTTACTATTAAAATTCACTAATTAATAACTATCCTCTGTTCACTCAAGCAAGCGAGAGTCCGGAACGTTGGCAACCCTAAACAGCGTAAATTTTTCATGACGTTCTGTTCAGCCGTAATTTAAGCCAACGGAGTGACGCGGACGCGAGCCCGCTCTGATTTAAAAGCTCGCTTGACACAACGGTACAGATAGCACAAAACTTGCAGATATTATCAGATTTATCTTACCCATAGACATAGAAAAATTATCGCTGCGCTCAAGAAGACCAACAAAGCGTGGAAAAGAGAAGTTAATATTATACGGACACGGTCTATGAAAAAAAGAGACAAAGGATCAAGTGACAATGTGCCAACTTTTTTTACAGTAAGAGCCTTTAGCGTCCCGCCTAGCAAAAGAGCAATCACAATTTCTTTAAAATATTTGGTAATCTTGATTAGAATTCTTAATAAGGGTATCGTGGAGCTATGGTGTCTTGTTCTGTTAGTGATTTAGATGTGACAAAAAGAAACAATCCAATTAATCACACTTTTCACAGGTAAATAAGATATTGCCACACATTTCTCTAAAATCAAATTTCGCTACATTTTTTCGTTCGTTTATCGACGAAGAAAACAGTATGGAACATAGTTTATTATTTTCCTTTGCCATAATATAGTCATATTTTATGTATGTAAGACATATTTTACGTATCTCATATATAATGTATAGGTAGATACATTCGTTTTTCGGATCACCTGTTTATTGACATTGTTGTTCTTTGACATTCTATTTCTATGATCTTACCTCTTACTTATTTACAAATGGGAAAACCGTTACTTCGAACCATCAAACTGAACAACTTTTACTATAGGACAAACTCAGAAATCGTGGAAAAAATCAGCTGCTTATACCTACATTTTAATATTATCTTAGTTATAAATTTTAGCATAAAACATTTAAGAACATAAACATTTGTGTCACTTTTAAGTTATGTCACGTCAAGTCAAGGTTGCTTACAAAAGTATTTATTTTGTTTTATTAGCCATAGAACATCTGTTAAGTACCTACTCAACTCAAGTCTTGTATTTTATTCATTTGTTAATATTTCCAAATAATAAAATTTCTCTCGATGAAAATATTGTAAGGTCACAACCATTGTTTGCCGACGCTCCAACCCAGAGCAGCAATCCACTTGTAATACATTTCAATTTAACTTGGCATCGTCGCGTCGCTTAGCTGGACTTACACTGCCTTGGGCGTTTAACTCATTGCAAGCAGTGTCAAATTTGATTTTGACTAAGATTACAAAAGAAATGACACCACTGCTAAAACGTTCACATTTTTAACACACTCTGCCTCCCTAGTCGCGATATGATATAGCGATTTATCACGTTTAACTGTCAAGACAATGGATTTTGACAGTAGTGTGTCGATAAAATGCAATATCACGAGATATATTATCGTTTTTCGGTGATAATGCTGAACGATAAAATCAAAACCGTTACGTTGCCCTTTAGGTTATACTTACCTAAAAATCTTTAGTTTAGCTTTAGAATTCTCTCTGACCCAAGTTTGTCCCTGCTAGTCCTTCGAAGAAAATGTTAGAGCGATGAAAACAAATATATTTTTTAAGAAATTGTTAAAAAATAAGGGGTTATACTTCAAAGTCGATTGAAAAATGTTAACAACTTCTGACAATTTGATGAGTTGTCGGTACTATTTATATCATATTTATACAGTATGATTAATTAAGCTGGAATTTGACACGTAGAGCGAGTTAAAATATCGAAGAGAATGTCCTATTAAAATAACACCGTTACGATTCTGACACCAAATGTTCATAACACGACATATCTTAATTTTTTTATTTTATTTTGGACAACAGACGGTCATTTACCAAACATGTTACATTGTACAGTAATCTACGGGAAGACCTTGAATGCCAACAAATATGTAATAATTATTTAGTGTAACAGGGCCGAAATAGGTAAAGATTTAAACAGTTGTATGATAAATTGCTAACGTTAAAATTGAGTGATTAATCTAATACGAGTATACCATAGAGTTTACATGGAGGTACTATTGAATTGATATAATACAAAGGATCCTTACGATAAAGAGTAATACAGAAAGATGTAAAAAAGGTACTAGATAACAATTCTGTTGTTGATAGAGTTAAGCTAAAGTTGAGTTTAATTAGGTACCAGTTTGACAGATTATTGTATTGTACCATAGTTACTTTCAGGACAGGCAATAGTCAAGCATATATTTTTTTAATTTCTTTACATTGTCGGAAAAAATATCAAATTCAGATTTTTTTTTTATTGTTGTTGTCGGTCATGCTTTCATTCATTCATATCGCCGTTTTGATGAATTATTGCGATTACTATTATACCTAAGAAAAAAAACTGGCGTTATCTTATCTGATATTAGTATTTTACTGACCGTATTGACTCTAGAGTATATTAATTAAGTAATTATCTTTACTTAAATGTATGATTGCAAAAAAGTTGGCAGTGTTCTCAACTTTTTGATAAGAAAAAGAGTTTCGCAATTATGCCCACGCTAGCTGCTTATTTTAATTAGGACATCCAAATAGGGTAAACCCGATTGCCACTCAATTAACTCGTCCTTCGAACAATATGGCGCCATGGAAATTGTTGAAATAGCAATCTCTGCAAAAACAGCGCTCTATCCCGGAGTAACGAATAATTACGCAGCGCATCAACAATGTTGACACGTTTTTGCTAAAACAAGTGTCCAAGGAATCTTATAATTGCGTTGGAGATACTGATCTATGGTTCCAGGGACCGCGTATTCATCACACCATCTAGGCTCTATGACAAGCGAGGCGACACATATTTGGTAAAAGTCCAGTTGAGAACTGGATATAATTGGTCGATATGCTATGAGAGCGAGAATGAATTACCTAACTACATTATTTCTATAAATATGGCGTTTATAGCTATCTTTATTGCGTAGATTGACGTGCAGCTAGAAACAAAAGGCTTAAAGTTCCTTTGAATTAGGTACCTGTTTGAGAAAATATTAAACCTTCTGTATTATGTGGGACATTCAATGATCGCTAGTCACTAATACGCGCCCGCCTCTGCGTTAACACCAAAACATTACCATAAACAAAATAAATTTAACACCATTACTTACTACGGAACTCGGTCTGACCTCAACGAAGTTTATTCATGGGATAGGATAATGTCCAGTGAAGGTACACAATCTCGCGGATTTATCCGGGACGTTTATTATGAATCTCAGCATTCTCAGCGAGGCTACCTTCGACGCACAATACGTCATTCCGCTTAGTCACAGCCAGCGAACTAAAATCTATGGAAGTGTAATTGCAAACATATTGCTTAAAAAATGGCACCACAGGGACAAAAATTAAAACACGGTTAGCTTTAGTCGGGCCAGCCACGCACCCGGTGACTGACGATAACGTTCTTTACAATAATTGAATTTTGAATTGTAGAGAAGTTTATTAGAAATGACGTCCTGTGTAGTCAAATGGTGTAAATAAAAGACGCAAAGAGGCAGTAAAAATATGCAGACATAACGTATCATATTTTTTCGTTTAAGTATAGAAAATATCTATGAGCATATACAAATTATGGTCGCTAATAAAGCAACTAGTGTTCAGACGCTTTGTGCTGCATAATTTAGGGTTACCCCAGACCTACCGGTTTATTTTCTTTGCTTTGCTGTTCTACTTTGCTGTTTAGACCGCCGGCCAACCAGGGTCATTTCAATCTATCGCATATTGGGACCAGACCAAATTGACAAGATAGCCATTAGCTTGGTGTAATCAAATATCATCGTCTGGGTTGCGAAGTAGGAAGCTTATGGTAGATATGCCACCCTGTACATGGTCTCCGATTACTAAAAATAAATCGATCGCATATTTATATAAATTGTGAACAGGGTCGTGGGTGGCATCATTACCTACCTGAACTATTTTTTTGTGTTTTCATAACGATCGTTTAAGGAAAAAAGCTCACAAGAACATACATATATGTAAAGTGTATTTAGATTGAAAATATGCGATAGATTGAAAATGAGCCTCTTGGCCGGCGGTCCATTGCCGAACAGCAAAGCAAAGAAAAGAAACCGGTAGGTCTGGGGGGGCCCTTAATGCCAGCATTTTTAGCTCCATCCACATAGTTGTTATTTTCGTGTGTGCCATTTTTAAGCGCAATGCTTGTTCCATAGATTTTAGTTCGCTGGTCACAGCGATACAATACAACATGACTGTTCGAATGTTCAGCTAACTAAACGATGGCTGCGCTACGCTTTAAATCTAATACTCTTAGCTTATTGGTTGCCTTCGACTTTCTCATCGTTCCGTTTTGCGAAATAGAGGGCTGTTTTGTTCAAAAGCTTTTTTGTTTGCATTATTATAAAAACTTAATTAATAAATTTTTAGATTTTTAGCATTCCCCTCTGAGCTACGGGTGAGTCGATTTTTTCTAATATTTTTTCAGTTAATTAAGTAACTTAATATATAAAAATAGCATTGTGAATGCTAAAAATCAAAAAAATCAATATATAGCTGTTTCATCTTAATCGATTGTCTTGCATCTGTAAAGATGTTGCATTCGAATGTTGAAGGTAATTCTTCACATTCATGAAATAACGCTTGCTTACAGCGAAAACGTAAAAAAAGTATTAGACAATTTCGCCACTCCCACTAGCGACTCGGTAGCATAATTGGTTAGTGCATTGGGCCGGAATCCGAAGGGTGCGGGTTCGTGTCCCGTCTGAGCTGCTACGGGTAAGTCGATTTTTTCAAATATTTTTTCAGTTATATTAAGTAACTTAACTAAATTAATGTAATAAAATTTAGAAAAATCGAACAAAAAAGATATTTTTCCTTATCTTTTGCAGGCAGGTGAGCATCAGATATCGAGCCTCAATTAATATAAATTCATTCAACATCAACCCGTCCCGCTCCATCAAGCACGTCACATTAGACATATCTACAGGAATATCTGACATTCCCAACCTTTACGAGTACTAACACCACTCTACTAAATATACATATACGAACTTGAAACCAGTCGTATCAACGCAACGTATTCGCGCCTGCAGCGACAAGCCATAAACCCCGTCAAGCTTTATGCTCAATTAATTGATATTATGCTCGAATGCGATGACCTTAACAGGAGTTCCCTATAGTAAATCTGACAGGGCAGCAGCAAGAGGCTATTATGAAAACGATTTATTAATAATTTGGAAGTAATTGCCATCATTAGGGAATTTATTGTCACTCTAATGTGTTTCTAAAGAATTGCAGTCATTTTAAATTGAAACACAACACCTATGTACCTAGGTACGATTATCATATTACCCGTAGTACGAAAATCTATTGAGATAAATAACGCGCGTAAAAAAATTGCACAGAGTATTTTTTTATGTATGGGGAAATTTGTACACAACTTCATCTATCGCCGAAAAGCGGAATTAGATCCTATATAAATAATTATATTATATAATAAATAATTACTCCCTCGAGTATTTTTAGGCTGCCTATCCATTGACGTGGAGCGAGGCGGCGCGGCGTCGAAGCTTAGAGACGAGGAAATATTAACCAATAGAATTGCATAAAAACTCCGCTCCGCAATCCTATTAGTTAATATTTCCTCGTTTCTCCGCTCCGCGTCAATGGACCCTTACGCGCATTTTTTTCTCGATAGATGTTCGTGATAGGGTTACGTACGATTAAAAAAAAAATTAAAAAAAAACCCGCCTGCATAAAAAGACAAGTCAACTGAAAAGTTGGAAACAAGATTAAATATTAAAGGCAACATGTCATAATAACATGCAGTCGGAGGCATGCATAAAGAAAGTGACATTATGAATGATTTGAATTATATGCCTCCGACTGCATGTTATTATGTTGCCTTTAATATTTAATCTTGTTTCAATACGCAAAATTTACATACGCGAAATGTACAAACGCAAAATGTACATACGCAAATAAAAAACAAAAAAGAACAAAGTTTCTTCGATCGGTCGATGTTTCCACGAACCACAAAGTACCTACTACCATGTACTACTGTGTTTAGCTTTACAAAACATTTAGTTCGATCTTGGTTCGATCGATCCAACGTCCAACGATCCAACGATCTGTCGACGGGTTCAACTTGTGTGGTCTATAAAATAGCTCTTAAACTCAAAACCGCCAATTTACCCTACTAGATAAAGATCATTAAAATATACACCCTATTCCGTAAGGTTTACGATATAAAATTAGTTCAGGGTACTGTAAAGTGAATTTATTATGAGGCAACAAGCCGATGACGATCATCAGTAAAATGACAAGTTAAGAACCGATAAAATTAAGCTTAGTGGCGATCGCAAATTATACACTCCAAGCTAGCTAGTAACTTGGGGCAGAACAGTTTTGGTTCTAGAGAGTTTCAAGGTATACATTTTCTCCTTAGAATGTCTAGATAGAGTCTTACGCTTTTGAAGTATTAAACAAAACAGGCCAGCTTTTTTTAAGTTGGTGTGCATTTTTAGCATCATCGCGTCAAAAGAGTATTGTAATAAAAACTATGGCCGGGTCACACTACTGACAATGTGTGCGTGTTTTGGTCACCCAACTGTTGGGTGATATTTTTTTCGATGCTTTGTGCTTCGACTTTCTATCTTGACATAGTCAAAGTCAAAGTAAAAATAAGCTTTATTCAAATAAACTTAATTATTAAGTACTTTTGAATCATCTTTATTTTCCTACCACCCGTTCCAGACTTTTTTAGCTGACAAGAAGAACGGGCGCAAGAAACTTATCAGCTGTAACAGCCATAAGTAACGATATTTACATATAAATAATCTAAGATTTTCTCATTAATCTTGCAAAATCTTTGCCTGATATTATGAAAATTTCAAATACCTTGGGAGTAAAGAAAAACTCTACACACAATGTCTTGTTTCTGTAAAATAAATAGGTTTGTTTTTAAACGAGTAAAGTATTGGATGATATAGGACTTTAATGTTAAAGTTAAAAGTTTCAAATATTTAGTGAGTCTCATAAAAAGACTCTATTCCGACTAGTGCAATATGAGAATTAGTTTCACATTAAACTAACGTTTCTTTCATGATAGGTACTACTTAGTTATTAAGCAACGTGCATCTTATATTATCTACGAGTACATAACACAGTAAACATTGTTCAAATATATCTTTGCTTTAATAACGCTGAGCGCATTAAATTCTAAGCTACTATGCCTTACATTACAGTACAGATGCATTATTCAAGTACTTCAAACCCTGAGGTAGTACCCGATCATAACATATCACAGCTGTAACCAATAATACTTGTTTGTTACTCGATAATTAAATATAATGCTTCAAGCTCCATACATTTGAATTCAAGCTTTAAATAGTCATAGGTTGAACTTAAATTTAACAAAAAGGTATATCATGACCGTAATATATAATACTAAAAATAAAAAAATAAAAATGAAATAAAAAACCCGCCTGCATAAGAAGACATGTCAACTAAAAAGATGGAAACAAGATTAAATATTAAAGGCAACATAATAACATGCAGTCGGAGGCATGCATAAAGAAAGTGACATTATGAATGATTTGAATTATATGCCTCCGACTGCATGTTATTATGTTGCCTTTAATATTTAATCTTGTTTCCATCTTTTTAGTTGACATGTCTTCTTATGCAGGCGGGTTTTTTATTTCATTTTTATTTTTTTATTTTTAGTATTATATATTACGGTCATGATATACCTTTTTGTTAAATTTAAGTTCAACCTATGACTATTTAAAGCTTGAATTCAAATGTATGGAGCTTGAAGCATTATATTTAATTATCGAGTAACAAACAAGTATTATTGGTTACAGCTGTGATATGTTATGATCGGGTACTACCTCAGGGTTTGAAGTACTTGAATAATGCATCTGTACTGTAATGTAAGGCATAGTAGCTTAGAATTTAATGCGCTCAGCGTTATTAAAGCAAAGATATATTTGAACAATGTTTACTGTGTTATGTACTCGTAGATAATATAAGATGCACGTTGCTTAATAACTAAGTAGTACCTATCATGAAAGAAACGTTAGTTTAATGTGAAACTAATTCTCATATTGCACTAGTCGGAATAGAGTCTTTTTATGAGACTCACTAAATATTTGAAACTTTTAACTTTAACATTAAAGTCCTATATCATCCAATACTTTACTCGTTTAAAAACAAACCTATTTATTTTACAGAAACAAGACATTGTGTGTAGAGTTTTTCTTTACTCCCAAGGTATTTGAAATTTTCATAATATCAGGCAAAGATTTTGCAAGATTAATGAGAAAATCTTAGATTATTTATATGTAAATATCGTTACTTATGGCTGTTACAGCTGATAAGTTTCTTGCGCCCGTTCTTCTTGTCAGCTAAAAAAGTCTGGAACGGGTGGTAGGAAAATAAAGATGATTCAAAAGTACTTAATAATTAAGTTTATTTGAATAAAGCTTATTTTTACTTTGACTTTGACTATGTCAAGATAGAAAGTCGAAGCACAAAGCATCGAAAAAAATATCACCCAACAGTTGGGTGACCAAAACACGCACACATTGTCAGTAGTGTGACCCGGCCATAGTTTTTATTACAATACTCTTTTGACGCGATGATGCTAAAAATGCACACCAACTTAAAAAAAGCTGGCCTGTTTTGTTTAATACTTCAAAAGCGTAAGACTCTATCTAGACATTCTAAGGAGAAAATGTATACCTTGAAACTCTCTAGAACCAAAACTGTTCTGCCCCAAGTTACTAGCTAGCTTGGAGTGTATAATTTGCGATCGCCACTAAGCTTAATTTTATCGGTTCTTAACTTGTCATTTTACTGATGATCGTCATCGGCTTGTTGCCTCATAATAAATTCACTTTACAGTACCCTGAACTAATTTTATATCGTAAACCTTACGGAATAGGGTGTATATTTTAATGATCTTTATCTAGTAGGGTAAATTGGCGGTTTTGAGTTTAAGAGCTATTTTATAGACCACACAAGTTGAACCCGTCGACAGATCGTTGGATCGTTGGACGTTGGATCGATCGAACCAAGATCGAACTAAATGTTTTGTAAAGCTAAACACAGTAGTACATGGTAGTAGGTACTTTGTGGTTCGTGGAAACATCGACCGATCGAAGAAACTTTGTTCTTTTTTGTTTTTTATTTGCGTATGTACATTTTGCGTTTGTACATTTCGCGTATGTAAATTTTGCGTATTGTACATTTTGTAAGAGGTGCACATTTTCGAATTGTACACTATGCCAGGGGTGTCAAACTCATTTTTCTAAAGGGCCATTTATAAAATTTTAGGTGTGTTAGCGGGCCAGACTCAAAATTAAAAACACAAATACGTACTTAATTATTTTAAATAAAGCACACCGTAGTGGCATCGAATGCCGTTTAAAATCCTCACTGAATAGATTCTGCCCCCCTAGCCAAAGTAACATTTGCAAATTTTCGTTATCGCTTCGCTTCGAAACATGTATGGATTTGACGTTTTAAAATTCGATTGTTAACGAAACCTTATGTCAATCCCATACATGTTTCGAAAGCGAAGCGATAACGAAGATTTGCCAATGTTACTTTGGCTAGGCCCTCTGGTCGCGGGCCGTATTGAGATGGCTTGCGGGCCGTATCTTTGACACCCCTGCACCAAACCTGCACTATGCTACGAAGGGGGTACTTTGTGGTTCGTAGAAACTGGTTTTTTTTTGTTTTTTTATTGCTTATTTTTTAATTTGAGTGGAATGTATTTTTTTTTAATTAGTGAACTTTGCTTCATCTTCATTTGTATGCTTACATAAAAAATTTATTACTTAAAAAACTCGGTTATCATTTTAAAATCAGTAAAAAGTATCTTTTATCCAATCCACAACTTATATATTATAAGATAATTATAGAACCGTAGAAAACAAGATTATTATTATAGAAAAGATAAAATAAATTAACAACCAACTTACTATCACAATAGCTGTAACGTCGTTCCAATATTTAATTACACAATGCCGTTATTAAAATGGAGCTATACAACAATCACAACACTCACTGCTTTTAATAGAGACTCGCTAATCGAAATCAAACAACAAAGACGCGATCAGCTTTTAGAAAGTATATTTTTAAATCACCCATCCGATTAAAGCCTTGTGCAGACTGTTACGAAGTTAGGCAGTTAATTGTAATAAATTCAATATAAGGAGCTCGTTTGCGCAGTGGTTTAGCGCCTGGTCCAGCGATTGCGGAGGTTAAGCAACATTCGCAAGGGTCGGTCATAGGATGGGTGACCAAAAATTTATTATCTCGAGCTCCCCCGTGCTTCGGAAGGCACGTTAAGCCGTTGGTCCCGGCTGCATTTGCAGTCGTTAACACCCACCAATCCGCATTGGGCCCGCGTGGTGGGTTATGGCCCGTCCTCCTTATCCACCCATAAGGAAGTCCTGTGCCCCAGCAGTGGGGACATTAAAAATGGCTGATGGACAGAGTGTTTCTTTATCTAAAAATATATTTTTTTTATATAGAGACTTCACAGTAAGTACTTAATTAAAGTAATATTTTACTATGTGCCACTGTGCCAATAATAAAAGTAACCAACTATCTTAGGGCTCTCTTTTTTTCACGTTTATTTATCAGTAAATATATATTTTGTTCTTTTATTCAATTTGTGGTAATAAATCATTATTCAAAAATTCAGCATTCCATACATTCCACTAACATAAAATTATAATTGTTGTTTTCAGCAATTATTATAATTTTTATTTTACAATTCAATACATAAAACTACTCTACCCAGACAATAAATTCATCTATCTGCACAAATGTTAATAACCGCATTAAACCCAACAATAGCAACTGGATTTGAACAATAACAACCGCTCGATCATGCGCCTGCGACGCGTGCCGAACAGCCGGTTACAATGACACTGATCTGCGACCGCGACCACAGATTATGCTCACTAAAAGTTCAATGTATTCCGTGATGCAAAAGGATCGTCTAGCCCCCCTTGTTCTCAAACAAACGTGGACTAAAAGGCCCTATTTAATTTTTATCAAATGACAATTTGTCAATTGTCATGACAGTTACAAATTGGCACATTTATTTAATAAGGCCCTGGTATATATATTTTTAATTTGCAATTAAAGGCTCTCCTAGCTTTTGAACATCATTCAACGTTTTCACGTAAATGACATTTAAACTTTAAAAAAACGCTGTATATACCTAACCGTTTTTAAATAATTATTTTTTTTGTTTCAGACATGGAACACACAACAACTGTAGACAAAACAGTAAGTTTTTAGAAATATTTTTTTAAAAAAAGAGGCAAACGAGCAACCTTTGTTAGTTATTTTGTCACCCTATAATGATCAACTATATAGGATGTCCCAAAACTTTGCCACATTACACAATTATTGAAGGTAGGATTTTTTATTAAAAGAAGACTGTATTTGATTTTAAAAATGATTGGAAATGCATTCAAAGATGTTTGTCTTAGCCAAATATGAAAAAAAAACAATCTTTTATTCTTACGATACCGATCGTTGGTGGTTACTCATTAATATTTTTCTTCAATAACAAAGCATCTTATACTCTTCTTAACTTCTTGAAAATGCAACTTCTTGAAAATCCTCCATACAAATCGCCGATTTCATAGATATTAGTTTTTTTTTCTAAATATATAAGTACTGTGATATTTTTATACTATTTTTAAGTAGCTTTCAGGCTCCAACCTGCTACCGTGTCTTTCACAGATATGGTCGATAGTCGATACCCACTCAACCACTGCATTATCTATTCAATTCCCTCGTCTAAGTGACTCGGTCAGTAAACTAAACACCTGCTGGTAACAACAATGCTATCGTTAAATAACCTGCAAAACGATGTTCAGAGTTATCAATTTGGACTAAATCTTTAAACGATGCATCAACACTCAACAATGCGATACCGTACTTACATACCATCAATACTAAATACAGGTATACATTCAAGTAACAGTTACTGATATTTGAATTTGATTAGGTCTCCGTATGAAATATACAGGAGATAGTGCACGGCTACTCTGACAGATTTTTTAAAAAGTTTGGTTACATTTGCTATGCTATCTTTTCAACTGGCTTTAAAATTCGGTTATATTTTTTTAAATGTTTGTTACCTCAGTAATGAGGGCTTTTCAAAGTGACATTTAAAAAATAAAAATAGTAACTATTTGCCTCACTAGATGGCGTTGATGGAAAGAGAATTAGTGTCAAAATTGACTTTTAAAAATAAACGGCCTGTACCAGTAAGAGGCAAGTAAGCGCTCGCTGGCTGACATTTGCCCTAAGAAAAACATTTTAGGGTCATTTTACATCTACCTGAGTACCTACTCTTCGAAGCTTAGTAAAAAATCACATTGACACATACATTTTCATCAACGCCATCTATCAAGCCTACAGTTTTTTGTCATTTTGAAAGCCCTTATTACTCCGTCACTTATGGACTGATTTGGAAAAAAAAGTTCAAGAAATATACTTTCAGATTGGTGCCATTTTTCGAAATTTTGAAATCGGTTCAGTAATGCCTCGTTACTTCCAACGGTTACAAGTCGCATTGTGTACTAGGCCTAATTTGTCGATATACCGCCTCTGTACTAAACATTGTACAAACTGGATTCCGTCATGGCGCGAAATCTGATACGCCATTTTGGTAGTCATGACAACGAGAGTGCGATCGCGGCGCTTTTGATTCAACACGCGCCGTTTTTGTGCTGGTAATAATGGCGGAAACGAATAGAAATCGGCAGGGCCTTTATTAGATGTGTGTTAAACACTCACACGTGTCAGGATAGATTGTTGAAACTGTACAATTACAAACGGAGTTGTTGTACAATTGACCATTAAACTAACTGAAGTTTAATGGCGAGTTGTAGAGCAACTAACATTTTAGACATGGCAATGCAATAAATCATTCACTCACATTCTAAGTTTGGCCAGTTATACTGGATGATTATGTTTAATTATGATAAATAAATAAATGATGCTACCAAAGGTTAGGGTACATTATCACAAAAAGTATTGGATTTTGATTTCACATTTAATAGAGAATTTAATAGAGCTGTGTTACCTATAGGTACCTACTTCACAAAACAGCTGAACTGGTACTGTACCCAGATAAGTACTAGTACGAGTTTTTCTCGTTAATCTCGATAAAATGTAGATCACTAAACGCTTTTACAAAAAAAAACCTACAGAATTAAAACGCGATGTGGTTGGTCACGCGTATCGCAAATTGCATAGATTTCTCAAAAATGCGTAATTTCGACGCATAGTACCTACCTACTCACACTTTTCATATTTATCCAGTCAACGATTTTTACAAAAATGAAACTGTCGTTTAATTATTAAGTATGCGGCTCATGACGTCTAATTTTTCAGCCTTGGCAAAAATGCTTTCGTTTACCCGCTGCTGTCCGGCTGTCCGTTTGTTCTCCTCTAAAGGTCGCATTTATCAACCGATTATTAAATTTTGTAAGGGTTCTTTAATTACTTGTAAATATTCATTTTTTGGCGATTCACTTATTAGAAAATTTTCAAAATGGCGACGATGTGGCGAAATCATAATTCATTCATTTCGCAAAAATTATCAAAAATGTCACAAATGCGATGTCTACTGCTTTACAGAGCCACTAATTGTAATTGATCCATTTAGAAAAAGTGACACGATGTCTCATTAAGAATAAGTAACTATTTCGTCGCACCTGTCGTTATAATATTAATACTGTACTCACATTACAATGTATTAAATATGGTATTGAAAAAGACAGTGCCCATAAAACGCTTCAATTATATTTTATGTGTGCCAAATAAACAAACGCAACAAGCCTCCTGTTTTGGCGGCAATAGAATATCGGCCCGTTTGATATCGCTTGCCGTTTTTGTAGCGGACCAGCGACGACCGACCGACTGTCGCGGTGACAACGATCGTCGGCGCTTTGTGTTAGGAGCTCTTGCTTTCGATAACGAGATATTACTTAACTAGCTTCAAATATCAAGTCTTATTTAGAAATGGATAATTGTGCCGTTCTAAATCATCGGACGCATTCGATTGACAGAATGGGATGTTTCAACTGTAAGTATTTAAATTAATTTCAATCATTGCCACAGTATAAACACTTAAGGTGGTTCGTTGAGCTCAGTAGCGCCACTAATGGAAATAAATCATTCACGTTGTATCAAGGGTTTAGATTAAAAGTTTTGACGATTTTGCGCAAATAAAAGACTAAAATGCATTTTCTAAATATAGTTTCAAGAATTCAAACTTAAGCAATAAGTCATGCATGTCACTAGTGCCAAAAGTGGCCACATTTAGCAATATCGACATTCATAACTTATTGTTTATATTTGAGGCCATTAATTTTTTTTTAAAAATTGCACTTTACTCTTCTATTTGCGTAAAATATCCAAAACTTTTATTCTAAGCCCTTGATACAACGTAAATGATTTATTTCCATTGGTGGCGCTACTGAGCTCACCGTACCACCTTAAGACTTCCGCACGTACAGTTCAAAACAAAATACTTTTTACGGATTACAACGGTATTAATTCAGAAGTTAATGTTACTGGATGTTAATGAAGCGAAAGAAGTGTGCAAGGATCGTAGCAGGTGGCGATACCTACCTACCCTCTGGTCTCTGCCTACCCCCATGGGAAACAGGCGTGAGTATATGTATGATATGTATGTTAATTTTGTTTCATTGCCACAGTATTAGTAGTCTTATGTTTAGTATTAGTAAGAAAGTAAATTGAGATGTGCATTTTGAAAATTTGCTTCTTTAACGTTAAAAAATTGAGAATTGTAATACAAGCAATTGGTAACTGCCTATTTCTTTGATCCTGAAAAAGCAACGATTATCGTTAGTCTGACTGACCACACGCTCACTTCAGCCAGAAACAATAAAAATGACATTTCTATAATAAGATCCTACTATAAAATGGTAAATCACCGCCAACCCTTCAGTGCTAGTTCTCAAGATTCAGCTAAACTATTTATTTGATACCTCGTTGGTATAGATCTACTACCTACTTATATCACTGCAAAATCTTTACCGTTTTTATTTCTAATTATCTATTCAATCTCTATATAAGTATCTATTCAAAGCCGTGGCCCAATGCCACACTCAATGGCGATTTCAAATACTTATCGTACTTAATAATTCCCCAAATTCATGATGTAGATTGTTGAGTCCCCTTTTCTTTGGAACATCGGGCCGCGACTTTGATTGGCCACAGAGATCCGACACTTCTATAGATCAATAGATGCAACTAGTCTATTTCTTTGATAGTTCGCTCGTGAATAATTACTAAGCGTCCGGCAGATTTCACGGAGGATTCAATTAAGAACGGACGTAATGCTCCTCGTCCACTCCCCGCGGTGCTGGCGCGAACTAATTAAAATGCTCGGCACGATTTTGACGCCACCAACTAATGGGGAATGCTGCTGGGATTCAAATTACTCATTTCTACTAGTCGAGATTTATTGCGAATCCGCTAAATGATGTCTGCTAATTGGTTTTGGATAGATGTGACTTTACTGGAAAGCAATTATGCTTGACGAGGAACGAACATGTAGCTACTATCGCTGCTAAAATGTTTTACACTGTACGAAATTGAAAACGCATTAACTACCTACATTTTCTTGGGCAAAAGGCAACTAGTAGTAAGTTGGAAACAATGATAAAAAATAAAAGTTTCAAAAGTACCTAAATATTGGTGATATAAAATTATTATACTAATTTTTTAAAACTATTATGCACAAATGTTTTAACACTCAGCTAACTAATGCCACATGTGATAAGTGAAAACAAGTATCAGCCAAGTTACAACGAATTAAGTGGTCATTTCTGCTAACGAAAAAAGGAGTCCCACTTTTTTTAATGTTCAGGAAAAAAAATCTGTTTTTTTTATTGCTGATAGGGGGGCGTTATGATCATAATTCGAAATAATAAAGCGAAAATAAACCGAAGCATCTTTAACATCATAGAAGATATGAGAGCCTCTGTGTGTGAGATAAAAATCGCAATTTTTATTATTATTATTATTATTATACTTTAACCCCTATTATACTTTGTGCACAAGAAACGTTAAAATTGCTTTGATTTTACCTGCAGAGTAACTTTAATCGTAACTCCCCCATTTTACAACGACGCGGGAAGCATACGCGTGCGTCTCGTCTTCCCACCTCTTTACTGCTGCTAGCTTCCATAACATACAGTAACCTACTACTGGGTAACACCAGGTGTTGGTTTAGGTGACAACTAACACTTAATCAGAACATGGAATATATACGGAATGCTAGGAAGTACTTTAGTATTATGTTACGATATACTCGTACAAGCGCAGTCCGATTGAAGTTAATAAGAAATGTTAAGATAAGTAAGCGGTAAATTTGATGTTATTTAACTATTTTATTATAGTTAGTTACTTACTCCATCTGTTTGAGCTGTAGTGTTTAATAAAGTATTGATAAATCTATTCGTGGTTAACAAGACATTGAATGAAGAATAAAATTAAATAAACCTTAATAATCTCCCTACTCCATAACGAAAATTAAAATTAAAATGAAGTAACATCGCTTATTGAAGCAGAAAATGCAACCACCCCACGCCAAAGTTCACACAACCTTTACCAAAATGCTAATTTTGAAACACAATCACATTTCTTCCTAAAACAGTAAAATGTTCATTCTCTAACACTGAGTTCCTTTAAAAACAAAATAATTCTCCATAAAGCTATCAGAAAAACTCGCGCGCGCACAATGCTAACTTATGCGTGGAGCAGCCTATTGAAACGTTGGGCCAGCGCGCACTGCCCAAACAAACGAGCGCTTAATTTACGACAACAACTCGTAAAGTAGCCGTAAACGGCTCAATTGGAACGCCGTATTCATAGGGTGTGAATGGACGGTATTACCGAGATATATTGTGGGTTCCTGCTGTTTTTAATCTATATTTACTTGGGTTTATGTCAAAGCAGGAGGAGCTCGGTGGCGCAGTGGTTTAGCGCCTGGCCCAGCGATTGCTGAAGTTAAGCAACGTTCGCAAGGGTCAGTCATGGGATGGGTGACCAAAAATTTATTATCTCGAGCTCCTCCGTGCTTCGGAAGGCACGTTAAGCCGTTGGTCCCGGCTGCTTTTGCAGTCGTTAAAACTCACCAATCTGCATTGGGCCGCGTGGTGGGTTATGGCCCATCCTCCTTACCACCCATAAGGAAGGCCTGTGCCCCAGCAGTGGGGACATCAAAAATGGCTGATGGACATGTCAAAGCATTGTTGGATCACGCGAACGTAGACTCGTGCCAGTCGTCAATTTTGTGTTGTTGATAAAGATTCTTCGGATTGCGGTAACAGACGACGTTTCACTTGCTCTGGGAATCGTCTATAGTAGGTAAGGGTTAGGGAAAATGATAAATACGTTAATTTTGTCAAAGCTAACAATTTCAAATCTTCAAACCAACGCAGTATTGCGGGGACTTGATAAAAATAAAAAATCTAAATGTAGGAGAGGTGCGAAAATCAGTTGTTCTCTAATTTACAATATTTTCTTCATACGGTAAGTAAAGTAAGACTTGAAGTTATTTTCTAATAGACTTTAGAATAGATAGACTTTAAACGTTGTGGATTTATCACTTGTATGTTTAGCTGCGAAAAGCGTAAGGTTATTTAAAATCGAAGGCAAAGTCGAAGCCAAGTTGTAAGATATTGTTTAAACAATGATATTCTTTGAAAGAGGAATGTTTCTATTTTAATATAATGTAGGAGTTAGCAGAAAAATTCTGTAAAAAGTAACTCCAAATATTAACATTTTTTTTAAAGTACGAGTGTTTTTATATAGTTTTCCATGTTGCTCCACCCACAATGAAAATAACCATGTTATGTATTCTTGAAATTATACGCTATGATGAGTTATTCCCAAAGGTCCACGACTCTTTTGTTCTTCTTTTCCTACCGGATCCATAAAATTTTATAGAGTAGGTATATAAAATAAAATAAATTTGCCACTATTTTTATTTTGTTTTTTTTTTCTTACAGTAAGTAGTCATGTATACAGTTGTTCTATCTTACGAAGGTGATTCAGCTATGAATGTGGTTAATCCATGCACATTATTTTAGTGTGCGTCTGCACCTGACCCAGTCTTGCACTGCCCGAACCATAGATGAGAGTACTCCTTTAAGTACCTACATATATCATATCGGTTACAAATACTAATTTTATAATTTGTTTCTTGTTATTTTGACATTAATTTGAGCTTGCTACGGCCTTTCGAATTTTAATAAATATGACATATCAGTTACAGTTTTCCTGGAGCTCAGCAAAGTATCTTTTAATTAATAATTGGTTAATAGTAAAATGCAATTAAGAAGGAACTAAAATGGTATGTTTAACTAGGCACACACCGGTCGCGGCGGTTGGGCGTAATTATTTCTTACATACATAAGAAATAATTTCAAAATTCTTCATCGAAGTGTTTTGAAATATGGGATCTACTAAGTCTATTTTGTCATTTAAGGTTAAAAAGTTAATGCTAATTTATCTCATTAATGGCCATTAGGTAGTGTCACCCCATATTTAAACAATAGGTTCCTCCGTATTTTATCAATAAATCGAAAAAACCCGAGAAGTAATTAAAAAAATTATCAAAAATCCGTAACAGTTGATGGAGTTTATCAGTAAATATAAGGGTTTGGTTCGCTGTAATTATAGATAACAAAATATAAATATTAATAAATTTAAAAAAAACGGTGCACAATCCCCGTAAGTAGTGATCAAAACTAATAAAAATTGCTCTGCAAGCGTGAGTAAAAACATCGTTCCCAGAGTCTTAATTCTAATTGGTGTCATTATGATTCCTGATGTACTTAGTTTCAGATACGGCGATGTTATCGTAAAGTCAAAGCCTTCTATGTAGAGTATCATAAGGCATAAGTTCTATTTCATTAAAAAATTACACGTACACGCTATTAAAGCCATGGTATCTCGCTATCTAGTAGTTACTAGAGTCATAAGACGGTTAAGATTAGAACTAATTAACAATTCAATTTGTCTTAACAAAGTAAGTATTACTTTTTTGATACGGCATTTGAAATGGTTGGCTATCACTGAGGATCGTAAACTGTTTCTGTAGGAAATGTCAATGTTCTTGATAAGGTATATGAAAATAAGTGACCCGTTACTTTTGGGGCCTAATCTAGCGAAACAACAAGGACGTATGTGTCATTTCACGTATGTGTCTTTGTGTGTGTCATTATGCGTAAAATTGACACGCGTGATAATGTGACAAACAAACCGCATAACACCACAAAATGCGAAATAATTCTTATAATTCGTAAAATATACATATTGAACAAAAATACAGCTAATACAGTTGCTTTGTATCATTTAAACTAGAATAAATGTGTTAAGGCGGTTGTATGACCGAAAGTGGCGCCCTCAGAGGTTTTTATTTAATAAGTTATTAATAGAAAAAGATTTTAATAATGTTTATCGTGGAGATTTTAGGGCCCATGGTCTAGTCTTTTTAGAAGGTATCACGACATGCCCTCGTAGTCATTTGTAGAAGTAGATAGCAAATGTGTCAAAAACGGCCACTTTTAGCAGTTTTGCTATCTACTTCTAGCAGTGACTACGAGGGAATGTAACGATACCGTCTAAAAATACTAGACTGTGGGCCCTAAAATCTCCACGATAAACATTTTTAAAATTGTGTATTAGAATTATAATATTAAATATAATTCACCGCGGCGCCACTTTCGCTCAGGGTACCACCTTAAAAATTCAACTCAGTCAGAACTCGATAATAATGATATCGATTGGAAATATAAATCGATTTTAATCTAAAATTAGACGTAACTTCATGAGTTTTTGTATCGAAAAAAAAAATGTTTAATCTAGATTCTCGACCATATAATATTTCTATTATATTTTTTAGGAAATTAGGAAGTTATTTTATATTAAGTACTTTTGTAAAATCTAAGATTGATGATTTGCTTTACACCTCATTTTAAATCATAATTTTTAATGGGAAACGTGAAAATTGTCTCTACCTAACATTCATTATGATGTTAGCTGTTTTTTTTATTTTTTTTTCTTTTCACAGAAGGTAAGCTAAGTACTCAAAGGAACTTATAACAATACACTTACGTATTTCTTATAGAGGTTTGATTAAAACTAAATAGGTGGAAATAGGTGGTAGGATATGTATTAATTAGTGATTGTGCCTATCTATTCACACGATCATTTCCATATCCTACATTTAATTACATAACTCATCATCACTGACATCGCTGTAACAGAAATACAACTGATAATTAAAAAGTTGTAGATCAAATGTCAAACTATTATAAAGGTCAGATAAGGCTACAACTAAATTAAATGCCATAAGCCTTTCTTGAACAGAACACTCCAACAAAAGGAATCATAATACAACTTTAATGAAGACATTAGGCGGTTATAATTATGTATCGATATTTTTAATTATCTTGCTGTGCCTATCTAGCCTTAAACGCAGCGGGTATCGAATAGCTTAGATTATATTAGCACTTATAATCAGGCGTCGAAGCTGGTTATAGCACTTATAGCCCTCGTTAAATATAACGACTTGATTGTATATCTGTGGAAAAAGATGTGTTAAAATGCAAGTTTTTTGGCGGCTTAATTGTTGATACAAGAGCGAAGGTGGTTTTGTGTCGTAAAATTTTGTAGAGGGTCTTATGCAAATTATATGAGTGCAAGAAGCGCTAATTTGAAAATGTTATGACAATAATTTTATCTTGCGATTGATAAATATTTCATTTGAGATTCCATCCTTTTTGATTCATCATGCCAGGTGAACGACGGCACTTCGAGCATTCGGGCAAGAATAGTGGGGAAGTGTAATTTATTGCCGAAGAATCTTCAGATGATGGTTTCATTTTGAGGCTGGTCAGGTCCTGGTCGAAACCAACCTATAAAGGCGGTGTTTAGTCAGTACCTACAGTAAGAGTCAGACATAATTTATTTGATATCTAATGATGATTTTGACGAATACCTAAGATTCGCTAGGGAACATTTCTCAAGTTACAAAGTAAAATTGGTTAAATGCAGCTAACTTTTCTCTGTTGTTACTACGTAAGCTACTGTGATATTTTTAACCAATATTAACGGTTAATATTTAATAAGTGATAACAGCACAGTTGACGTATTTGTTTTTAGCAACAAACCTTGCAGATGCTATATTGACAATCATGCTGCGTTATTTTCAACAGTATTTTATTTATTTTTAATAAGTGATACTAAAATTTAGTATAATTTGTCTGCTATCAGATTTAAACATTTACATAGCACCTGTATATATACTTAATCACAATTACTACTTTCGTCCAAATACTCAAACAATTCTTAAAGTTTAAGACCATCTTAAATTCAAAAAAGTTGTCATTTTTTACAGAATCTATGAAATTGACAGCTTCCTTAAAGTTAAGGAGGCCTTAAACAAAGATTTTAGCTATTTTTAATAAGTGATACTAAAATTTAGTATCATTTATCTGCTATCAGATTTAAACATTTACATAGCACCTGTATTTATATACTTAATCACAATTACACTACTTTCGTATCCATAGCACATAATATTGCTAATAAGTTTCACGGATCTTCTTCATCTTGTTCAAGTCCCTGCTCCATTACTGAAGGTTGGCCGTAAACTTAAAGAACTTCTCTCTGTCCTGCGCCAAGCGTAACAGTTGTTCGACGCTGGCTGTTCTTATCCATTCCCTGATGTTACGCAACCATGATTTTTTCCTTCTTCAAGCGCGTCGTTTACCCTCAATCTTGCCAATCATTATTAACTGAAAAAGCTGGTATCTCTCGTGTTGCATAACATGGCCAAGATATCTAACTTTTCTATTCTTGACGGTCTGCAGTAATTCGCGATGCCAAAGCGCTGGAGAACTCTCACGTTGGAAACCTTCTCCGTCTAACTAACTAATTCGCAGCATTCTTCGGTAGCACCACATTTCGAAGGGTTCAGGAAACGCCAGACGTAACAATGGATCACGGGTGATCGCTCTTTTAATTGATTAACTGCACAATTTCATTATTTCAAAAGGCATCGTGCAAAGTATTAGCAAAAAGCCAATCAATCATTTATTTTCTTAGCAAATGATTACAAGAGCGAGCACTGAAGAGTTGTTTGCAAAACTGTTGGTGGCAATCCCGAGAAATCTGTGGTGTAATGATGTGCACCATGAGTGAGCAATCCCACCTAATCGCCAGCCATTACCTTCTCGCGAACGCATGCTTATTTGCAGTAATTAATGTCTATTATCCCGGTGGTATTTGCTGTATAAGGGCTGGCAAACGCATGCAAATCTTATAATAGTTATCAAAGGCGGCGATATCCACTCCATGACGTTTTGAGTAAAACGATAAATCTTTTTTTTATTGATTTGTATGGGACAATGCCGGGTTTGTTATGAACTCGATTTTTAAACAGTATTTTGTTTAGGATATTACCACATTTATTGTGTTTACATTATAAACTCCACAGATTAATAAAACGCCATTTTTAACTACATAGTTCGTTTTTGTCATTGAGTGGATATTGCCGCCTTTGATATTATATTATTCGCATATTCATCCGTTGATTCAGATTTTCCAGCAAAAACTTCAACCTTCAACCGTATAATTTAACTGCATCAAATTTATTTTAGATGGAATCTCGATTTTTTTCGGTCACTCACATTGGTATTTGTTCCTTTTCTTTACTTTTTTCATTTTCAATCTTCGTTTATCATTAAATCATATCTATATCTTTTATTTTCTTTCACTGTCTATCTTTTGTGCAATCTACTTTTTCTTTCCATTCATAAATATTTATACCCATCACGTTTGTATACGGAGGCGTTTAATTTCTTCTCATAATTCAATTTCTCTGTCACTACTGCCTCTTGAAATTATGAAATCCAATGTCTTTTATTCTTTTGCAAAATTATTAGTAATCTAAAACATTCGTCCAAATACTCAAACGATTCTTAAAGTTAAGGCCATCTTAAATTCAAAAAAGTCTATGAAATTGTCAGCTTCCTCAAAGTTAAGGAGGCCTTAAACATAAAAGATTTTAGCTAAGAAGCCTTTAAGTATTTGGCCATATAACTTGTAACTTTAAAATGTATTGTACAACCCTGATGTATATGATCTGTCTGTGCAATAGTGCGTCCGTATGCGCGCGCGTCGAATAATGCTAATGCCGCGATTGTGCTCCCGATACGCATCTACGTCTGCGTATACGCGGCCGTACGCCATCGCCAGCACAGATTAAACACTTTGTAATTATTGGCATGGGTATTTGCCTTCCTGTGTTACAATACAAGTAAACACGTATATTGTTTTAAATTTCCATGGTTATTAAACGTTATTAGAATAAACTATATCGAGATTTACGAGCGTGATAAAAGAACTAGACGGAGGGTACCGATTCGTCTGCCCTTAACAGCACGCAACAATCGACAGTTCTTCCGTGATCATGGCGCATGCAACTGAAATATCGGAGTCTCAAAAATAAACAGGAACATGGTGTAAATCCCGATATAGTTTATTCTAATAAGTAACCACTTTGCCATACATGTTGGGTTTTTGTTATATATTATCAGCTATAGATAGGGCTTGCGTTTAAAGTAAGCTTAGGGATAAAATGCGCTAAGATTCACGATAATCGATAACGATATAACAAGTAGTTGCATTTCCTCACGACATAAAAGTGCAATATACGGAGTTTAGTGATCGAGGGATATCCTTTGGCAGAGTGAACCTTCTGAACCCTTAGATCATTTTAAGAAGGGGAGCCATCTTGGATTTTTGTATGGGAGGGAGTTATAACACAATCTTTTTTTTGTATGGAATGAAATCGTGTGGACTGTGGGGTATCGAATGAAAGGGCTTCTTGAGCTGATTCCAAATATATGCAATATGATTACATTGCAGCTACTGGTTTTAAAAAAACACGATGCGATTTAAAAAAAAAAACAAAATCCTTACAAATTAAATATTGTGTTATAACTCCCTCCCATGCAAAAATCAAAGATGGCTCCCCTTCTTAAAATGATTTAAGGGTTCAGAAGGTACACCCTGCCAAAGGATATCCCTCAATCACCAAACGCCGCAAATTTTTTTATTGAGCAACCGCGACTATAAGCCACTGCCTTTCGGGAAAATCTTTTGTATAACTTTGGTATTATCGTAGAAACTTGGTGCCATAGCTCTTGTAAAAGTCAGATATGAGCTATTAAAAAATGCTTTTCATTTAAAATTCTAGCTCCACACAAAAGTACAGCTCGAGCGTTCTGCTACGATTCCAGATTTAACAACGAGTAGATCGATTTGGAAAAAGTTTTTTAGTATATTTTCTTAGACCTGAGTTGGCTGGGTGGTTTTCGTGAATGCGCATATTTTTTTCTAATACTATATACATCAAAATGACTTTAAATTGTATTTCTAAATGGCATAATGTAACAATCCTCTAACCCGGTCAAGCGCCGAGTGAAATTAATCTATCTTAGCGTAGGATCAGCTGACAAGTGGTGGGGCGGGCGGTGCGTGCGCGGGCGCAGGTCGCGTGTGATACATATCGACTAATGATTGATGCTAACTCCCATTTGTTGGTCTAGCTCCTGCTCGCGAGCGTAGCCATGAAATTAATTACATTCATTTGTTTACTGCAATAGTAGATTTCTTGTAACCCTTGTATTGTAAAACTTAGCTAGCTTACATTACAAAGTTGTATTTGTTTTGTGTTTACTTACTTATGTCACCGAATAATTCTATCTATGGTTGTTACTTTGATAATCGTCTGTATACAATAAAATAAGTTAAGTTTTTTATAAAATTACACTGTTCGGTTTACTTTATTTCCACTACTAGGCTTTCCTGTTAATTACCTAATTTAGTCCGAATAATAGAGTCAATAGCTGAAGACTGAATCGCATATTCCGTGGCCCCACGCGCCATGCTGATCGTACGCAGCGATGCGCACTGCCTACCAGCCGCATTCTGCTCAAATCGTGATTAATGCGACACCACAGATCTTGGGATCCACTCTACGAATTCAAACAGAAACGTAAACTACACACATTTCCTGTACATTGCTGCGCACACGCCTCACGTATGCTAACCACTCGTGTCCGCAGGTTAATGTATGGTGCCAAAAACTTTGTTACTTATGTTTATGTTTTTTTAATACAGGGTTTATATCCCGGAACTTAACTCGTTCGTCTATAAGCCGCTTACTTAGTCTACATTGGAATGTCTGCTATACTTTTGTTTCTACGGTGGCATCCGATCCTATGATCCGTTCGTCACGATGCGAATAAGGGCCAATTTATACTTTGACAGTAATTGTCAGTGAATGGACTGATCTTGTCATGATTAAGGAGTTCTTTACTTCAGGTTTGACAGAATATGACAACTGATGGGTGCTTAAAATAGCGTAATATCTTATGTAAATTGGCTGTTCATTTACAAGTACATGTTCGAATGCACAAATTCTCCAATTTTTTCCTAAATTTTTTTTCCAAAACTTTGATTTGTACCTGTGTGTAAAGATGCCTGAATTATCTGAAAAGCAGTTATATTCTTCCAAGAACTTGAATACATTTAATATTGTTAGACATATGAATAAAAATTAAAAATCCATAAATCTCAAATTATCAAAGGCACTATCAGGAAACAATCCACATAAACATTTCTTTAATAATAGAGTAGTTGAAGCTTGGAACAAGTTGCAAGAAGAAGTGATATCTGCACAGAATACAAATCAGTTTAAGAATAGATTGGACAAATATTTAAAAACCAATGATAGATAAACTCGACTCATGATATAACTGGATACAGGCTCTTATCAGTTGTCTCAACTGCTTGCCTGTCAATTAATAATAATAATAATAATCATTCTGTAATAAATTATTATACGACAGTTTCAAGTTAACTTGACAATAAACAAGTAGGTAAACCTTTTTCAAACAAATAATCTCAATACATCAAACGTCAGACAAAAAAGGCATCATTTATTTTTTTAACACACTCATGACTAATAAATCCGATCGTTTAGTCAGCAGGCCAATTCATTACAGGCACATGGAGTCCAATTAAAATCAATATGTCGTGGAAAAAATGTCATTTTGCTGGATTAACTGTAAGTTTTATACTCTGTAAGCTTATCTCGTCATATCAACGAAAGAACGTTTGACGTGCAGAAGCGACGTATACGGTTTAAGCGACGACGGTTATGAATTTATAGCATAATATTCCTGTGTCGAACGCCAGTCATTTTAGCGCGGCTTGACGGCGAAATCTGTCGGGGGCCGGTCACGTTTCTGTAAGTGACAGTTCTTTGGTACTGTACTGCCCTTTTTGGTGAGGAGCTGATGTAGGAATTTGTAGATGTAAACGTCACGTGCGAATGAGCTAATTATACTTAGATGGACATAGGTAAGTTATTAACCCTCAAGTCCCCAACGGCGAATAGCTTGTGATATCTCTATTAAATTAAACAGGTGTAAGAATAGATAACGTGATTGAAGATTTAATTAGAATTAAAATCTGTTGATAATTTAACGTCCTTAGAACCAATAATGTTATTTTCTTCGTCCATCAGCCACTTTTAATGTGCTGCTGGGCCACAGGCCTTCCTTATGGGCGGCCAAATGCGGATTGGTGGGTGTAAGTGTAACAGGCATATAATTTAAATCATTCATAACGTCACTTTCTTTATGCATGCCTCCGACTGCATGTTATTATGACATGTGCAGGCGGGTTTTTTATTTTTTTTAATTTATTTTTTTATTTATCTCTTTATAGTTATTATATTTTACGGTCATGATATACCTTTTTGAAATCCTTATATTATGCCCTTTATATGACACCCATATTGCAGTATTCTAAAAAAAAATTTTTTTTCACTGCGTATAATAGCACTGTACAGCCGCCATGTTGGTTTTTTTATAATGCGACCTTCTTAAGAACACTTGGGCTGACAAGACAAATCTAACGATATCTTAATCATAGAAATCCGTTCAGCCGTTTGAAAGATATGAGGTAATATAGAATATTACATACAAACATACATACATACAAACATACAAACATACAAACTTACTTACAAGATACGCGCGAAACACATAACCCTTTCTTTGCAGTCGGGTAAAAATATAAAGTAAAGTACATTTCAATCAAGTATAATCGTTATAAAAAAAAATTAAGACTGTAGATTTAAGAAAGTCAGGCAAATCCGAATTGTATTTTTATTTCAATGGTTCATCATTTTATTTTCTTTCTTTCTTTTATTATTTGAATTCATTCTTGAAATTTTTGTTGTTTTAGTCTCGATTTTTATTTGAAGGTATAACGATTTTTCGTAAGTAAAACAAATTATAATTTCTCGTAACGAATAAGGTTCGTTGGCCGTCTTGTTAAGGTTCAATAACCTCAGATTTATGATTTCAGTCAATTTTCATTTGCGACATAAATTCTGGAATCCATGACATTAATTGTGTAGTGGCGTTTGACTTGAATGGGAATCCACAATCGACAGCTAACATCTTGTTGTAAACTCATACACTAATAAGGAGGTAAATAATAAATGTTTTCTTACTAAAGATATATGGATATATGAGGCATCGCATACGCATCGTAGAGTAAGCCGGAAGTTTCTTTAAAAATATACGAGTAGGTGATGTGCATAACGCACTTTTTTTATAAACTATTATCTATTTAAAACGTGACATTGATGTCGGCGTTTTGCCTTTGTATTTTGATTGTCAAACGTGAAAATTACCTGAAAGTTTGCCTCTGTTTGCCTTTATATTTAAAATAAATTCCCTTCCATTACGTAGCTATCTTTTACTTGCAAATCAGTTTACAGTCCCTCATTCACATTTTAAGTTATTTGTAAAATGAACAACCTTGCAAGAATAGTAATTTCGTAGGAAGAAAAGTCTTCTTTGCAAGTAACTATACGTAGCATTGTCACAGATTACTAAATAGTTTAGTACCTACTATTATTATATTCTGTGATAGTGCTTTGTTTCGTAGGCAGCCAAAGAATTAAGGGAGAATACCTAAACAACAACGTTTGGTCTACGACTTTAAGAAACTAGTGGCTCTGTGAGCTCTCGCGAGTCAATGTTCACCTATATCTATGATGTTCACCCTTTAAAGGGCCGTACAACGTCAAATTCACATAATTTCACACAGTGCCGGATTAAAATACTTTTATACTCTTTTAAATATCTCCGCCATTTTGAAAAATATCGAAAAACTGTCTCGACAAAAAAATTCTACATAATTATCAAATCTATTCACAAAACTTCATGGAAATCGGTTGAGAAATGCGACCTGTAGAGGAGAACAGACAGCGCCGGAAAGCGGGACTGAAATATGGTTTTTATACATATCTCCGAAATAAAAAAAAAACAAAAAACGGGCTAGACAAAAATAATAATAAAATTTTTGAACCTAGTCATAAAATTTTACCAGAATCGGCTGAGATGCCGATGCGGCTATCTGTAGAAGAGAAAAGACAGCGCTGGAAAGCTGGACTGGAATATGTTTTTTTTACATATCTCCACCAATTAGAAAAATTTCAAAAAACTGGCGTGACAAAAAAATTATATGTTATTTTCAAACCTGCTTACAAAATTTCACGTGGATCGGTTGAGAAATGCAACCTGTAGAGGAGAACAGACAGCGCTGGAAAACTGGACTGAAATCTGTTTTTTTAACATATCTCCGCTAGTTTGAAAAAAAACAAAAAATTGGCTTAACAATTTTTTATTATATCATTTTCAAACCTGCTTACAAAATTTCACGAGAATCGGTTGAGAAATGCGACCTGTAGAGAAGAACAGGCAGAGCTGGAAAGCCGGACTGGAATATGTTTTTTTAACATATCTCCACCATTTAGAAAAAAAAAAAAACTGACGTGACAAAAACTTTTTAAATTATTTTCAAACCTGCTCACAAAATTTCACGAGAATCGGTTGAGAAGTGCGACCTGTAGAGGAGAACAGACAGCGCTGGAAAGCCGGACTGAAATCTGTTTTTTTTACATTTCTCCGCCATTTCGGAAACTTTCAAAAAACTGGCTTGACAAAAAATAATTATATCATTTTCAAACCTGCTTACAAAATTTCACGTGAATCGGTTGAGAAATGCGACCTATAGAGAAGAACAGGCAGAGTTGGAAAGCGACCTGAACTCTGTTTTTTTAACATTTTTCCGCCGTTTTGAAAAATTTTAAAAAACTGGCTCGACAAAAAAAATCTATATAAATTTCGAACCTGCTCACTAAATTTCAAGAGAATCGGTTGAGAAATGCGACCTGTAGGTTGGAACAGACAGCCGGACATACGAAAGAATTTTTGCCCAAGCTGAAGCAGAGACGCTTCGCTCGCACTTCGTGCTCGCTCGGTCAACAAGTACAAATACTCTAATCACTGCTTACAGTTTCTTGCAAATTCTTTCGGTATATTTATATCCATTATCATCAATAGATTTCCCGAAACAATTAAACAGTTCTACTTATTTCTGGCACTAGTGTAACCGATTGAGATCGAGACATTCTGCTAGGCACCTTAGGCGGATGTAAAGTGGATAAAGTTCGTTCCATTACATTTAAAATAAAACCACCTATACTTTCTTAATAAACATGTTCACCAAAACACTATCTTATTTATAAACATGGTGCAATCAGACATCTTTTTTTACTCACATTTAGCAAGAAGTGACATCAGCCAATGTGGTTGATTACATGCATGACACTTGCTGGCCAGTACCAGCCAGTCCTCGCCAGCCAATCCTCGCATTCACAACAAAAAAAAATAAGAATATATAAACACCACAACTACTCTAATCGTAGGTACATGGCAAATTGAGATTCGCATGGCGCACCTGCGCGGAAGCACGTACCTGAGCATCGAATTCATCATGCGATAATCAATGGTTTCCTGATTGACGTGTGGAATTATCACCTTCCTGATTGCCGACCTAGCCCGTTTCAAACATACACTGAGAACACGAAAATTAAATACTAGCATACCTATGTTGGTGATTCCTCAGACCATGATCTATACGCATAATTATGTTTGTCCATCAGCCATTTTTGATGTCCCCACTGCTGGGGCACAGGCCTTCCTTAAGGTGGTAAAGAGGATGGGCCATAACCCACCACGCGGGCCCAATGCGGATTGGTGGGTGATAACGACTGCAAATGCAGCCGGGACCAGCGGCTTAACGTGCCTTCCGAAGCACGGAGGAGCTCGAGATATTTTTTTTTTGTCACCCATCCCATGACCGACCCATGCGAACGTTGCTTAACTTCCGCAATCGCTGGGCCTCTAATTATGTTTAGGTTTCACGTTACCTAACTACCTGCCGCAAATACCAGACAATAAATATTAATATTATTTGGGGCACACTTGACAGCTAACGGCTTATTAGTAAGAAATATAGAATGTAGAAATAGGGTTGAATTTTCAATCCCAAAAGTCTTTGAAATTATACCAAGCAATAAAAACACCTGCACCAGGAGAAAATCGGACTCTCATTACAAGATCAGTTTTACGTGTTCAATTTTAATGAAATAAAATTGTAAAGTTTTAGAACAAAAAATATTGTATGTGTGCGTGTGTGGTGGTGTGTGGTGTAACCTCGTATGTAATTCTAATATGTATACGAGAATTTAACTATGTTTATGTTCAGACATAAAACTGACGTTTCTGAAGAATCACCCACGAATGACCTCGTTTGAGATGTGATGATGCTTTCAAGACGCTCCATTATGGTCCCGTTAATAAAAGCTTTTTCACTTCTATTAGGGAACCAATTTTCGATACAACATAAAGGTTTAAAATCGTGATCTAGAAAAGTGGAAGTTTATTTGGCAATTGAAAAGCATTTTTTTACAAAAAGCAACTGGCACTTGTCTAGATTACAGTCTTCGATCATGATCGATGATTACAGTTCACAAATTACAGTTAAACACATTAAAGTCAAGCAGGAAGAAGTTACTTACAATTCTAGTGTCTAGTTATTACGAATCGCTCGTAAATTTTTCATAAATGTTATAACTTACTTATTTTATTTAAATAGGACCACAAACAGGTTTACAATATTCCTTAAAATTAATCTTAACTAAACAAACATTACTTATTACAAACCGAACACAATACTTATATACATAAGTCACGAGTGGCAACTGGCAACACCGGGCCGTTGGCAGCTGCAACACTCAGCAGTAAGCAATGAACTGATTGACCTGACACGCTTTTAACGATTTGCTGCTGATGGATGAGCAATTTAGCGCTTTTTCAGTTGAAGACGATTGTTATATAAACGCTTTAACAAAAACTTAGCACTTGTGTCCGCGGTATACAATATTAGCATAAAATATTTTTCCAATAGTATAGTAATGGAAATGGAAACGGTACTATGCGTTAACGAATAAACACAAGTGTTTTAGCTTCATACCTACTTACTTTGAAATCGGAGCAAACAATGTGATGTGGTCCAATATTTCAAAATATTTACAAAAAAAACTATACAAAAAAGGTATCATAACTGTCCATCAGCCATTTTTGACGTCCCCACTGCTGGGGCACAGGCCTTCCTTATGGGTGGTAAAGAGGATGGGCCATAACCCACCACGCCCAATGCGGCCCAATGCGGGTTGGTGGGTGTTAACGACTGCAAATGCAGCCGGGACCAACGGCTTAACGTGCCTTCCGAAGCACGGAGAAGTTCGAGATAATAAATTTTTGGTCACCCATCCCATGACCGACCCTTGCGAACATGCTATCATAATTATTACAGAATAAATAGGTACTTTAGTTTAGTTCACCACATGTTCACAAGTTGTAGGACCAGTAACGCACATTTTTATCTTCCATCTATCAAAGGCATGGCATAATTAAGTAATTACAAGTGGCGGCGCGAGCGAGCGGTGCGGCGTGCGGCTCATATCGGGATCGTTATCGCGACAAGCGATTGTATCGCCGTCCGCATCAACTCAGCCGGAATCTTGAGGAACCACTAAAACAACTGACTTAGCCGTTTTATTGTCACTAAGGCACCATACTTGATCTAATGAGCAAAATCCGTAGGAGAAAAATTAAGGACGTCGTTGGTTGAAGGGTTTCTTAGCTGTAGGGCCAATGCTAATTTAATACATTATTTTGGTTCGTTAAGTTTGAAATCGGGGCACATAGCAAAAAAAACTAATAGCCAATGAGGCGGATAGGTTCTGGAATGGTGACCGCGCACCAGACGACGATCAGTAAGAGACCCCCTACGAGAACCGACGATCAGGGTGAAGGTCACGGGAAGCTTCTGTCGACCATTCGTCGTGGTTCGCTCAGCTGTGGACGTCACCCAGCTGATAAGATGAAGTCATCTTGGAAAAGCTTCATAATCATTCATACGTTTTGTTTTTATCTTTGCCCGAGAAACATAGGATACTTAAGTAATGTTACATGTGGTGAGCACATTTCTCAATCTTTATCACGACATCGGTATAATATACCGCGTGATATAGCGTGATATAGCGTTTTATCGACACTTAACTGTCAAAAGCCCTCTAATACCTCTATAACTCCAATACCAATCAAATAAAAGTTCCAAAAAAACGGCATCAAAATCGGTCTATTAGTTTTGAAGCTACTATGCCACAGACAGACAAACATACACGTCAATCTTATAACACCCCTCTTTTGCGTCGTCGAGGGTTAAAAAAGCTCGTAGTATCCGTAGTCGCACTATACCGCCATGTCGCCAATACCGCTGCAGAATAATATTGTGTGCTAATGTATTCCGAAGTTTGTTAGCGCGTCCGCTCTTGAATAATTGGTGCGAGCTTCCGCGGCCGCGATATGAGGACACGAGGACGGGCGATTTTGTAAATACTTACTAATAAGTAATATTAGTATTTACTAAAATTACGAGGAGCTCGGTGGCGCAGTGGTTTAGCGCCTGGCCCAGCGATAACGGAAGTTAAGAAACGTTCGCATGGGTCGGTCATGGGATGGGTGACCAAAAATGTATTATCTGCGGAATTTCATGTCTAACTTAGTTTCCGCGTGGTGCATTATCAATTAACGTGATTTTCCATCTCAGGAACATTAATATTCCCCAGTCTCGACAGTTTTTCCTCGTCATCCAATCAAGCTGATTAGCCCGTGCTTTTAATACGTGATCCATTTTCCAATCGTTACCGCGAATGAAAATGTCGTCTAGAATTAACGAGATTTCGCTGCCTTAAATAAAACTCGTTAAAGGCAAAAAAGGTAAAATATTATCTGGTAAAAAGCGACATCTTGTAAAGGATGCGATTAGTTAGTTAGTTAGTATGAAATTGGTATGCCGTGTGTAGCCAATCATATAGTGCGCTGGTCGGCGCACGGTGTTTGATAAAAAGACTGACCGATTCTCAATACCGTATTTGGAATATCAACTTATGAATTATAAATATCTAAAACTATTTTTTTATAAAGTGCAGTGGTTAAGCGCCTGGCTTAGCGATTGCGGAAGTTAAGCAACGTTCGCATGGGTCGGTCATGGGATGGGTGACCAAAAATTTATTATCTCGAGCTCTTCCGTGCTTCTGAAGGCACGTTAAGCCGTCAGTCCCGGCTGCATTTGCAGTCGTTAATACCCACCAATCCGCCTTGGGCCCGCGTGGTGGGTTATGGCCCATCCTCCTTACCACCCATAAGGAAGGCCTGTGCCCCAGCAGTGGGGACATCAAAAATGAATGATGGACAAAACTATTTTTTATAAAGGCCCATTTTAAAGAAGTCAAAGTCAAAGTCAAATAAGCTTTATTCAAATAAACTTCATTATTACTTAAGTACTTTTGAATCGTCTATATTTTCCTACCACCCGTTCCAGACTTTTTTGAAGAAGATCTACTAAACTAGGTAGATAAATTTTTACTGCTACTCTATTTTGGTGTGCAAATAAATAATTTGTAATTTATTACTTCGTAAGTATTTCGATAATTATCAGCTGTAGTTTTTTTTGTAATATGGTCTATAAAAAGTAAAAGTAAAGTTTTCAATAAATATTCACAATGTCATTTAAACATAAATAAAGTATAAAAAAAATCATAAAGTATCTCAATAAATATCAATTTCCAAACAAAAGGGTTTTACTAGGAATGAATATTTTTTAATAAAAAAGGCAAATGCCTGTTGACTGGTAGTAAAATAGTAAGTGCCACAATGACACCTTCACAAACTAGTTATTTATTTATTTATAACTATATCTTTGTTATACAACTAGCTTCAGCCCGCGACTTCGTTCTGTTTATATTAAAAACCAATCTTTTAAAGTACTCATTACACAATAGTTGCATAAATATCTATAAGCTGATACTCGCCCACGTTCCGATTAAATTGTTACTATATTCTGAACGGCAAAAACATTTTAGCTATTACTCAAATATTTTACAACCAGATAAAAGCTGAACGCACCCCACTAAACACACAACTGGATTCTAACACCAAAATAAAGTTCTCCGCAGTAATTCCGCGATATTTACAATCCTACTACACTACACTTACGTCAGAGTAAACACTATAATTTAATATGGAACGACATAGTAAAATGGCACGATCCTTTGATATGCTAAAGTTATCTGGGAATGCTGGCTTAACGACTATTTACATAAACATTTCTAACCCGTCATTATAGTTTACTTGAACGCTTAGTGTAATCTCGAGAACATCTTTCTATTTATTAAAACATGCTACTTTACGGGGAACGGAAAGGGCTATTATCAGCCCGAAAGCTGTCCTATACAAAACTTTGAAATGCAAAACAGGTGATTTTCTACGAGGAAACTATGTAGTCTGTAACAGTACATTAATTCATTTTCTTGATTGCGTCAAATTTTCGCTTATAACGACTTCAATGGAGTTAAACTACATTCTATTATTAAAAATAAAAGTTACGACAGTTGTTTCAATTTGATGGTTAATTAATTACAAGAATGCAATAGTAGATTGTTATACAAGACGCTAAAATTACCCATTGCATACGAGGTAGTTTTATTCCCGAGCTTTAGCGAGGGAATAAATAGAAACCGAGTTACAATGGGTTTTAGCGTCGTGTGTTACACTATACTTTTCACTACGGTTGCGAGAAAATAAAATACAAATTAAATAGTTTATACCTACTTCCGTAAACGAATCGTTCACATCCACTCGTTTTTCAATCCTTCAGCTTCATAAACCTTTTGTACAATATTTAAATAAATGATTTGTGCTTGACGGCAAAAGATTAAAATTATTTCTTTCCTATTACAGTCACACAATTCAATCAGTTTGTAATTATAGAAATGTTCTAAAGATTTCGCGCCATGGTACCTTTTTTTAATTTCTGCTGTAGCAGCTAAGCAACACAAACACGCATTCTACGATTCACTCTGTGCACAGAGTATAAATAAGTGTATGATTTCACCGAAGAGATGCTGTTAGTTCCATTTTCAAAAGTAAGAATGAGAAACAGTATTAAGTCGAGCGAGTTTTTATTCGTGATTATGAATAAATACTTTTTCGTTTTAGTAGGCTCATTGGTAATAGACAAACATTAAAATAGAAAAAACTTTAACCCCTAGGGGTTATTATGCTATTTTATCTCGGCTCTTGTACGTTACAATGACAGACTTTTTGTGCAAAAGGAGTGAAAAATCTTTTTTTATTATTTGTAGACTGTGAAGTTAATAAAAAAATTATATAAGTAATGTTTGCGACCCAGTGTCGTTACAGAGTGTTTGCTCAGACAGAAAGCGGTTCTGTCTGTCTGATTTTGTCATATTGTCATGGTGGCCCGTAGACACATATAAATAAATAAAATCTAAATCAATCGCTGTTATAACACAGCGCCACACAGCAGGTGCAGCTAAATCATTTCACATTTGATTGATACGTCCACCAACACAGGCAAAAACCAGCTAAAACATATACGACACCTGCCGGACGCGCTTACGCCTTACTGTTAACATTATACCACTTCTTTATACATGAGTTATCAAGCTTTTTTGTATAATTTTACTCGACGTACCATTCTAGCACAATACAGATGTGCTTTGATTTACAATATGAATTATCTGTTCGATTTACTAGAACTTATTTGTAAGTCATGATCGAAACAATCGAGGAATAAGTACCCAGAGTAGAATAAGTTTTTTTTGGGATTTTTTTTGTAAAAGTGATTTGGAAATACATTGGTAACATTCACCCACATATTTTATCATTTATAATTTGTGTACAGTATAAACTACAGTAAATAGCTGTATGTATGTAGCATGCAGAAATATTCAATACTTTATGTTACGCAAAAAGTTATATAACGGCATTATACAACATTTGAAGGATGTTGCTATCAAGTTAGACGTCTTGTGCTTTCGTTAATTATGGATTGAAAAATGCTTAATGCCACCCTATAACAACAGCAATGTTTTTTTTATTCATCTATCGATGACATTTCATTCAAAACGTCTTATCAAGTTAAATATATGTTTTACCTCTCTACCTATAATTATTATCCATCGAACGTCCGATCCCTAATAACTCAATCGATCATCGATGCTTGTTTTCTAAATAACGACAATGGCAGCAAAGATAAGAAAAACAAACCTGTCAGCCGTTATTTTCATTAATCAACCCGTTCTATCATAATACATTTATAGAGCTATCGATCAATAAACATGCAGTTTAAAAACTTGTAGGGAACATGAAACAGCTGATCGCTAGTAGCCGTTTGATATATTAAGCCATTCGCCACTCTTTAACTCTTAAAGATACATTAAATCCCTTTAAAATACAATCAACTCGGAACCCCGCTGTGTTTACTCAGTCATGAGCATTAAGCGGATAAGGGTATAAGTGAACTATTTATTGGTATCTGCTTGCTACAGTATTTGTGTAATTGTACAGTTTTTACTTAAAGCTGTGTAAGGACATGAATGATCGTGGGCAGCATACTAAACTCTTGAAGAGCCAGCACTGAGGAGTAGTGACATTACCAACTTGATCGGTGGCATGGCCGTCCGAAGTAGTTAACTTTGTTACGAACGAGAAACTGTCGCAGTTCTTCTACATTGTTAGATGGGGAAAATAAATCTGTGCGTTTTTTAATTGGCTAATATCCGATGAACGAGGGAAAAGGAAATTTTTAAACTGCCCAGATGTCTCTCTATGGGAAATTTCAATGAGAATTTATTCTATACTCTGATTACGGGGCGCTCTTAAGAAATTGTTGGAAGTTGCAAATGTTTCCGTTTTTACCGACTTCAAAAGGAGGGAGGTACTCGATTCGACCCGTTTTCTTCAAATACATGTTTGCTCATGCTTTATGGATGTTATAATCTGTACCTATTTATAGTCTGTGGAACAAGGATTGAATTTGACCTCTTCCGGTTTTGACATTAGCGTACATGTGTTTGCTCTCGTATTAATTTAAAGTATAAAATAAAGTACAGTGATTTCAAACAAGTGTTATAAATTAATTAACCCGCCCAGCCAAGAATATAATAATGGATTAAATAATTACAATAATATATCGATCGGTCCGTTACTGTTATTATAATCAGCAAGTTTATTATTTTTTTCGCTCAGGGTTTTAGTGCTTAAGATGTGCAACTTTGAACTAAAAATAGCTCCAGTTCCAATAGGCAGTCTTATTTATTTATTTATTTATTTAGTACACACACAATTTTTACATGAAAAAAATAATGGCTTAGCTGTCGAAAACTCAAAACATTCAATCTTTTCGTGCAGCACATCCAACATTTAAGTAACTCGTGCATTTGCTTTCGAAAAATACCATTTTGGTGAGGTGGAACTGATGATGAAGACCATAGATGATCACCGGAACTATTCAATAGGTACTAAACTAAGTATCTCACTGGTGCGATACAATTACTTTAATATGGTTGCTAGGCTAAATAGCCTTGCAACCATATTAAACCATATTATGACGAACCACATAAATATGTGGTTCGTCATAATGCATATGGTGAAGTGGAGCTGATAGTGAAGTACCAGGAGAACTCCTCAAGAATTAACGCCCCTGTGTCGGGAAAACCAGAATTTTGTAAAAGGTGATGAGCCATTGACATAAGACTATTGTAACTTAGATAATATCGTCGCTAAATATACCATACTTACCACAAAAAAGTTAAATTTAAAAAAAAATTAAGACCGATATTTTTAAAGGCGTGCATGCTGCACCTTTCGGGGTCTACCCATGCTTTATCTACCTAGATAATATACCTACTGGATAAGATAATATAAATAAACTAAATATAAAAAACTACAGTAATTCTAAAATAATCTACCAAATACGAAAGGTACTTACTTACACTAAAAAAAAAAAAAAAAATGTTTTAAAAACAAAGAACCGACTTCAAAAAACCTGAAAATCATAGCTCGCATATCATTGTAATAAAACACATTACATCTATTGAAGTTGGGTGGGGCTTTTAGAATAAATAAAGAAGTTGAACTTCAGTTATATTTCTATTACAATGATATGCGTATCTAGTGATTTGAATATTATTTCTTGCTTTTTAGTGGTATTTAATTTTGAAGCTGTTGTTTTCATTTTCAGGTTTTTTGAAGTCGGTTTTTTTTCAATAATCTTTTTTATACTCCTTTTAAATCGTTTGCTCTGGATAAGACCAATTTTGTAATTCTCTAGCTCTAGAATATCTTCGGAATGGCATCTCATTGGATAGCGAAATATTTATATCTACGAGTAATAATAATAATTACGTCCTATATTTTGAGACGATAGTATTATTCCAAACCTCGTCTAGGTCTGCGGGCCTATTACATAACAAGAATCGCGATAATCGAACGCAATTCTCGTTCACTTTAGGTAGTTGATATAGAATCTTATTCGTGAATTAATGTTTTTATGTAATAGGCCAGCTGGAATAAACCTAACGTACTCGTCTTCTAATTTATCTTCTATTAGTTATTATTTAGTCTAAAATGTACTACTATTGTATTCCTTAGAGCATTCAACCAAAAGCAAATTCGAGCTTCCTCTGTCTATGGTGTTAACTAAGCTATAACAAATGAACTAAATAGAAAATTGGAAATTTATTTTCGTGAACTGTCGCCATCTCCCATTGAATTTACGTAAGATTTTTTTTTTTCTTTGGAAAAAGATTTTTAATTTTTGGTAATGTAACCCAACAAAGTTAGTGGAGCTCGGTGGCGCAGTGGTTTAGCGCCTGGCCCAGCGATTGCGGAAGTTCAGCAACGGTCGGTCATGGGATGGGTGACCAAAAATGTATTATCTCGAGCTCCTCCGTGCTTCGGAAGGCACGTTAAGCCGTTGGTCCCGGCTGCATTTGCAGTCGTTAACACCCACCAATCGGCATTGGGCCCGCGTGGTGGGTTATGGCCCATCCTCCTTACTACCCATAAGGAAGGCCTGTGCCCCAGCAGTGGGGACATCAAAAATGGCTGATGGCCAACAAAAATGAAATACAAATTAGTTACTTCCTCCTAAAATCCAGTGGTTCCGTTAAAAGATTTCTTGGATATTATTTATTTTTAGTTTTATTTTATTTTATTTATTTTAGGAAGGTTTACAGCTTTATAGGCATATAAAAACATTATTAATTACTCGAAGCCAATTACAAACCTCCACATATACATATCAATAGTATCCTATATATAAAGTAAAATGCATTATGCACAAAAAAGTACAAATTTCCACTAAAAATAAAAATTTAACCAAAAAGACAACCAGTGACGTTAGAAAAAATAATAAAAACAAAAAGTAATATGTTGCTATTGTTATTACACAATTTAAGGTTGAGCACCCACACAGAATTGCTGCCGAAAGTAATGCAAGTTATAAAACATAAATGTTTCCAAAACACAAATATTTTGTAGTGGTTACTGAATTTCACAATACAATTTTAAATATGAAATAAAACACTTTTTAACGGATACTAGCGCGGTTTAGATACTAGATAGTACTTTGGTAATTAGTTGGTTTTTGGTTTGATTTTTTATCTCTGTTCGGCTGTATGTACTCGTATGTATCTCTTTTAGAATAAAAAAAGAAGTTGTCCTCCAGCCGCAGCCCTACCCGACTTCAATAGACGTGTATTATTACAATGATAATACGTATCTACTTATCTAGTGATTAAAATAATATTTTTTGCTTTTTTGAAGTATTTAATTTTGAAGCTGTTTTTGTTTTTATTTTCAGGTTTTTTGAAGTCGGCTTTTTGTTTTTAAACATTTTTTTGTAGAACGGCTTACCTTCGCCATAATTTTACTCCTCGCTATGGTCTCTAGTCCAGGGTTTCTCAACCTAAGTAAATATCCTACTTGGTAGAGACTATTTCTGATTCAAGCAGACCATGTGAACCTAATGTTCTGTTTGTCACCTCAAAATTTGCCGCATCACTAAGAATGCGCCCCACGCATTCCGGGATCGGGATGAGTGCCATCAAAGTCTTGTAGGGACGTGATTTATCGATCCTCGTCCGGCCTTAATTGATCCGATATATCGATAATGGATCGATTCATTAACCGATCGAATCGAGCCGTAAGTTTGCACAATGCTTAGCGATGTCCATATCGGTGTTGTTTTCAGGGCACTAGTCTATCATGCGCATGTCCTGATGCAATATAAAGTACTTAATGAGATCAAAAGTTGTCATGTTCGTTTTGATTCATGTGGCGACTCGATTTATTTTATGTTCATTGCGTTTAGAGTATAATGCTGACGAGTAATTTAAGGTTGCTGTAAAATTGAATCTTCTACTGGTTTTTGCAGTAGCTTGCTATAAATCTGCTTTGATGAGCCTGGCGTTAGTAACGAGAGCTGAACTAGAATCTTGCATGTCATTTCTAAGTACTGATCATTAAATACAAGTTGTGACTTGTGTGATTGATCTTGTGTTTTTTATAAAAACAGCCAATTCCCAGGTCTCGGAGATAAATTAATAAACAACTTGTTATATCCGTTGCCCTGAGTGAAACTTTAAGTTAAACCATTTTTTTTTGTTTGTAATGAATGAAATAATCAGTCTCGTTTTTAAATAAATCAATGTAGAATTATAAAAAAATTCAAAAGCAGCTACTTTTTTTACTAAAAAAAGGCTAACTTCGATAGCATTGACTTCTTAAAGTGTTGGTACATACTCCAACCCACGTATAATTTATTATGTACCAAAATCATAAAAGGTATATTATAATATAACCTATAATGATGTAGGTAAAACAATCAGTTGCCGGAAATATAATTTTATAAAATCTGGGCTATTTTAAGCAAGTGCGTAACGAAATAGTGTAGCCTTTATTTAAAGCTTATTAGGGAGCATTTTATCGATACCTATCATTGTTATCAGCATGTCGCATCACTACGCGGCAGAGATTGAGCGGCTGATGAAATTACGAATGTTCGCGGCTGTCGCGCGACATCGTTAGCCACCTGCGACTAGGGTTACCAGATGAAAAAATCAAAAGTCCGGAGAAAAGGCCCGGTTTCCCTTTAAAAATCCTGAGATTTCTAGCAGTTTGAGAATGAGGTGGGGCGGGGGCTGGGAGTCGATTAAGTACTAATAGAAAGCTTATTTTTAGTTCTATTGGTACTTAATAAGTTCTTTGTTGATATTTATTATTTTTGTGCAATTTATTACCAAAGTTAGAAATATTATTTTTAGTTTAACTTTTTATCAAAAAGATCTTTAAAATGCACTGTATTTTTTTGAAAATTCTAAAAATATTGAGATTTCCTGAGATTTGCAAAATCCGGCCGCGATCCTGAGAAGAGTCCAAAAATCCTGAGATCTCAGGACAAATCCTGAAATATGGTAACCCTACCTGCGACCCGTCGCGTCGCATCGCAGTTACTTGTCTAATTTATTATTTCACGGCACTGAGGCGGGTTTACGTAGAATGACAACTGGATTTGTTGCCACCGAATTGACGGGGAAGGATGGATGCTAAGTACTTGTTTTAAGTGAATTATGTTTATTGGTAAATAGTTGTTTAATTTTTGCACGCACTATTCATTCATTGTGATGACACACGTTGTATGGCAGGCTGGCAAGTGACAAGTCCAAGCTCAATCAAGGTGAGTTTTAGAGACCGTGTTATAAGCAAAATGAAAAGTAATAAATGTCGTTATAGTCTTGAATATGACCAATGAATCTGTCCTGAAAGAATTGAAGCTTGAAAGCCAAAACCGCCTTTCCTCTATCTGCCTGCAACGAATCCTACGATATTTTGGCCACATCGCACGCATATAGAGCGGCTCATCGTAACAGGCAAGATAGAAGGAAAAAGACCGAGAGGCAGAAGCCCAAAACGTTAGTTAGACCAGCGGGTCTACCGCCTAACTCGATTGCTTTAACTATTGCTTTGGTTTATGACGTCAGTGCACTGTCCGTCCTTGACGTCCTTGTCGTCCTTGTCACCGTGTTATGATATGCCAAGGACGGAAAGAGTATTGCTATCGCTTTGAGATAGGCGGTAGGGCCCCAGTGCCCTGTTTATCAAAACTTACAAGTCTTGTACTTTTTAAAAGGAAGCATTTTCCTTATGAAAATAATTATTTCAGAAATCCGTATATAAAACACGTTAAATTAAACGCTACAAAAGTTTTTGTTTATTTTACTAATATGTTTTCACCCTTATTATTAGTCATTTCGTTAATCAAAAAAATCAAAACTTGTAAAAAAAACTTACAACTTGTAAAAAACTCAATGGAAATTCCTGAGTATTTCTGAGGGTGTCCGGCGACTCTCCATTCCGTCTGACAATTTTTACAAGTGTCTTGCATAAATTATTTGGAAAAAGACATAAGTAATTTACATGGACTTGTAAAAAATTTCATGTTAATTTTACTTGTAGCTTGTAAGTTTTGATATACAGGCACAGGTGTTCAAGAATCTGGATATGCCAGTGAACGTCGCACTGCATCAGGTCGAGGACCGCAGCAGATGGATACACCTTGTGCGAGCGAGACTTGCTAAGGAGTCACGATCCTCAACCATGAGGGAACGACTGAGGAGTAGGAATCTTGAATAGCACCAATACATCGATACATTTTTATTTTTTTCAAAACTTGGTTAATTCTGTAACGAATACTATGATCATGATATAGTCTTGTATACGTGATTATGATCGGCATCGATGTAATTTTTTAAGGTGGTACGGTGAGCTCAGTAGCGCCACCAATGGAAATAAATCATTTACGTTGTATCAACAGGGGCTTAGAATAAAAGTTTTGAATATTTTGCGCAAATAGAAGAGTAAAGTGCAATTTTTAAATATTTTTTCATGGCCTCAAATATAAACAATAAATTATGAATGTGGATATTGCTAAATGTGGCCACTTTTGGCACTAGTGACATGCACGACTTATTGCTTAAGTTTGAGTTTTTGAAACTATATTTAGAAAATGCATTTTAGTCTTTTATTTGCGCAAAATCATCAAAACTTTTAATCTAAATCCTTGATACAACATAATTGATTTATTTCCATTGGTGGCGCTACTGAGCTCAACGAACCACCTTAACATAGATAGGTAATAATGCAACTCCTTTTTATGTACGTCTATAGACGATAGGGTTGGATCAACCATAGGGTTAGATCAGCCAAGCTCCTTGTGCCTTTTCACACAAACACACACATGATTCCCGTATTAACGACGACACTGTTTAATTATGGACGTAGATCCACACACACACGGTTGCTGCTGCCTGTGCCCTGCCTTTAGTTGAATTGAATAGAAGAAGAAGCCACATGTGTGTGTATAAAAGGCACTTTTTTTCGTAAAAACGTGCGGAACCATTAGCACGCGTCGCAGAGACCTCCCCACTTTTCCCACCAGCTGTCCGACCAATCAGAGGCGTCGTTTGTCGTGGAAATGAGGAGTGGGTGAATAGAATATTAATACTGTGGCACTCTTATTATAAATGGGCATAACGATTGGTTATTATGAATTTGTATTGCTAAACCACAATCTTAGACATTAAATAATACGTTACAAAAAACAGTCAGAGTTATATTTGCATTTATAAAATTAGTATGGAGTATTTAATTCTTTCTCATTCCTTTTACTTACCGCTCTTTAAATTATTTGTCATTTAAATTTATAAAAAAAAATTCGCTATGCTACTCCGCCATTCCACTTCCTTCATAAAAGAAAACACGAGCACATTATCTTTCACTATCGTTAGCATCTACACAAGAAATAATATTTCAGTTCTCAATTACCCCATCCGTCAGTTTTGCCGTCAGCAACTTCCCGGCGATTTTGTCATTCGAAGTCAGCATAACCAAGTCCAGTTATGGATCTAATTAATGTAGAGCGTGTGTCCGAAGGCAATGTTAACTATGTTGACTTAGGCGCCGCGCAAACGCAGAAACTTTTGTATGTTGTATGTTATATAATTTCGAATGAATATTTTTTTCTGAAACAACCAAACTAAGACCGAATTAAGCGCTTAAAACTTATTCGTTCGTATGGGTTTTTAGTATTTAAAGAATGAAAATTTCAAAAAATATTACAGTAGTTAGAGGTAAGATAGCCAGTTCCTCATTGAGAGGATTCCGGGTGTAGTACGCTTCCCTTACGCTTACCTTCGGCCTTATCGTCACTTAACATCATGTGAGGTGAAGGTCAAGCACTATCCCGTTGTACATAAAATATAAATATGACAGATTCTTTGATATGGGAAACCTTATTTAATATGCAAACATAATGATCATATATAAGTAATACGAGAATACGTGAGAATACGAGATATTGTTGATCAAAATTGAAAGGCTTCTGGACTTCCGGTCCCTGGAACAATAACCTGTCTGCAATTTAATTGCGGCTACAACACAGATTGCACACAAGTATTCTGAAGGAAGCAACTAGAAACTTTGCAGGAGGACACAAGCATTTTAATATTCCTGTTAGTAACCTCATGACCTGTGTCACACACACATAGGTACCCTATTTTACGACACGACTATATAAAGGTTCACATTATAACTTACGATAAATATACAACGAACTATTACCTATCTGCCCCCCTACAATGACTGTCAAAAGTAATATCGAAGCAATGTTGTGATTGAGATGGCGCTATACGCGATGTATAACTCTGTCCCTATAACAACATTACTTTGAGGTTGTTATAAGAGCTCAGAGTACGACCACTGATATCCAGAATATTCGTCCACCCAAAAACAACGGTTCCTGTTAATAGTATCCAATGACTACAACGAAAAATGCATACGTTTGCGCAGTGCCTTACAATACGATACACGCTTCGAACTCGTGACAACATCAGTCAAATCAGCGCTCGATATGCGGATGAGATTCGTTATTCGTTGCTCTCATACATACTGAATGGATCCAGCCCATCCAATGGAGCCTACTCCGAAAAGCGAACCTCGATAATCGGATGACGTTCATTCCGCTTCGAATTTTTAGCTCAGATAAGGACCAATATTAAGTAAATCGAACGAAAAGATCGTACGATAAATGCAATTCTTTTTGTTTGATAGGCTTTACGACGCTGATGACACTCGCTTCCTCGATTTATGCCGCATTTTACGTTCGATCAAGAGTAATTGATGGTTGCTTTACAATTTTACATGCCTAGAATTTACTCTTCGGCTGAGATGTAGAAACTGACGTTATTAATACAGTCAGTATCAGTCTTAAGTCATAGTGCAATTTCAGTGCACACTTAAAACACTTTTATCATCTAAAAAGGAACCACAAATCTGAAACTAATATTAAAAATCAATAAACTACAAGAAACAATCTTAACACACAAATAAGTTTCAGTCTTTGATTGTGTACGATTGTAAAAATTGTGGATCAGAAATCAGTCTCCATGGATAATTCAATGGATAGATATTAAGAAGAGATTAAGAAGAGTTATTTCAATGAAAATCATAGCAAAGAATCATAAACAATATGGAACACCCACCAATATCAAAACTATTAGAACAATAAAGCTAAATTGCCGGCACACTGGACACTCTCACCGTTTGTCCTGTAACGTGAAACATGAAAGGATGCTTCCGCTTAACCACACAGCTCATCACCAATAATATCCCCATAGTCCTTATTAGAAGGAAACAAAGCTCAAAATACTAAACAAAATTACACAGCAGCGGCAAAACTAACACTGTCATGGACTAACCGGGACTGTTCGTAAAAGGCGTTCCGTATCATGCTAGGCGTGTGCTTCGCAAAGAACAATGCTAATAAGACAGCCGTAAGTCGAGCAACGAAATGCAGATGACGTCTCACAAGGCGTTTTACAATGTTGCAACATATTGTGACCGTATACGCATTACAAACGGGTGTTAGTTAAAATATATCAGGGAAAACCAAGGGTATGTAATGTAGACCGAGCTCCCGCTACATGAAACCTTGAAACCTGCCAGCGTAGGGGCTGGCAACCCATGCGGGTTTTGACCTAAAATGTTTCTCTTTCGATGGGTAAACATTTCGATCTTCCACCTCATGATGTAATTTTCGGTCAAAATTGCGGTACGAAAACGAAAAAAAATATATGTTCTTCCAGGATATGCGATGGCAACCCACTAAAATCCAGTGTTCCTATGTAATATCTATTACTGTAACACATTTCTGCTGTTCCACCTTGTGAGGTAAGGTTTCATACAGCGGGAGCTCGGTCTAATGGGGAAAGGAAAACAAAACAAATGACGGAATATTTTCGAATTGGTACGTCCGCAGCGCTTCTAGATATTTTGAGACCGAGAATGAAAAATACTTAACAAATATTTTACGTTCGGGCACCTCTCCCTCACACACATCACAGCGTTCTCCGTATAGAATATACATATACAAGGTGTTTGATAAAAGCCTTATAAAGCCGAATATGGTAGATAGGGACCATCAAACTGAACAACTTTTACTGTGGGACTGAAATCGCGAAAAAATAATCAGCTGTTCATACATTTTGATAGTTTCGTTGTTAATTTTTGTATGAAACAGCAAATTTTTTTTTCGCGATTTCAGAGTTGGTCCCATAGTAAAAGTTGTTCAGTTTGATGGTCCCTATCTACCATATTCGGCTTTATTTAAGGCTTTTACCAAACACCTTGTATTATGAAGAAAAAATAAGATTTATTTGTTTGCTATTTTTCAGCAGTTTATGCCCTGGCGATGCCATTGGCTGTCAAGTGTTGGATTTAGTGACGATTGTCTAAACTATCATTTTCTTGTAACCGTGTTTATTATGTACTTACTCGTAGTTTGTCGTAATTCAGATAAACTTATCTATCAAATAATGCGAAATGTAAATCAGTATTCAATTATTCACCCCAATCGCTATCATTGCCTACTGAATAATGCCTGACTAATTTCCTTTCTTGCCCGTGGTACAGTTGGGATAGGCATGTTGACTGGTATTGTATTGAAATAGTTGTTTATAGGTACAAGTATATCTTTCTCAAAACTTAACACACTATTAACATTTCATTTCAATATCAGATTTTAGTATTGAAACTAAATAGATAAAGTACCACCTATACCGATGTACTTGAAAAAAATGTCTCAGCTGTAGTTAACTTACTCGGTGAATAATATAAAAGTTATTCTGATCCGTTTTGGATTAAACTAAGAGATAAATTTAAGCTTATCCTGCTAATAATGAAATAACCAGAAAGGCTGATAATATAACCTTTACTATCATAACCCGGTCGAGATTAAGAGGTACGGATAATGAAAATATTTTAAAAGTTCATAAAATAAAAATTTTAAATTCATAATAACACGACCAAAACATTTTAACGTCCTCTTTTCTACCATAGACACACACACATACACACACACACACACACACCACACACACACACACACACACACACACACAGACATACACTTAAACACGCTTACACTCACAAACACACACAGAAGTCTTTCTTGCCAATTTTTTTTTTATTTTTAGTTTTATTTATTTCTGGTCCAGAATCCTCGACGCTGCTATGTAATATGTACCGTATACATGTATGTATGTTTTTTTTATTATGTCTATACATAATAGACTCTATAGCCGAACTACTTACTTTTGTAACACTGGTTTATCCTAGCATGAAGGTCAGGGGAATTACCAATTAATGGGACACTTACTTCAGCCATATACCTATATATAGAAAAAAAAAGAATAAAAATGTAAATTGTTATAATCCGTTGCCCTGAGTGACCCTCCTATAGTGTCATAATCTTAAATATTAAAGATTCTAACTCTAGGATAAGCCATTTCTAATATTGTATTAATTATGAGAAATAAACAGCTTTAAATTTTAATTTTTTTTTTATATAGTTATAGCCGCAGTTTATTTGTTTATTAACTTTATGTTATTAGTTTTAAGGCTTTTCAAAAATAAATTATTTTTATTATTATATAAACATCTTAATTTCGATTGACATAGAGCAGTCTATAACAAAGAATCCATCTACCGCATTACTAAATCCGAACCCCCCTTTGACTAGCCTAATTTGGATCACCAAATTGGCCTCGTTTTAGCAACCTTTCTACGGTACGGACAGACCAATCCAATATGGCGCAGGATAATGAAACCATCTGTCAATCAAATCTATAAAGTTAACGAAGACGATATCTAGATAGCGTTTGTATAACCACAGAATAGATAATAGTACTAACGTATGTGACGTAACGTAATCCATATCATATGCAACAATATTATTGGAACACATTTCATTCTTGGATCACATAGTTACCTAACGAATGAATGCACGCAAGCATTTTAATTAATTTGTAATTGCATTCATAAAGTTGAAGCAAAACATGCAAAAGTTAATTTTCAATTATTCTTAGAATATTTACTAACCGATATAACATTTCGAGCTACTCGTAATTAAAACTTAATTGATTTAAGTATTCATATTCAACAAATTTATTTTTTCTAAATCAAATCACTTCTACTCATTACTAACAGGAGGGATCCTAAATATTAATATATTTAACGTATTTGACACCAACCTGCCTAGCATGACCGATTTATATCGCGTGATATAGCATTTTATCGACACTCAACTGTCAAATTCTTTTGTCTTTTTGACAGTTGAACGTGATAAACGCTATATCACGCGATATAAATCGGTCATGCTAGGCAGGCTGATCTATATCTGACACCATACATAAAACGTGGATGTGCAATTTATAACGTTCTAACACCCTCATACTTACAATAACATTAACAGCGTTGGCTCATTGCATCAAAACGGAATTATTCCACTAAAATCCGCATCCCACCCTGTAAATCTTGGTCTCTACCCACATGCTACGAGTCTTAAAAACTGCCAGCAACAAAACAGTTACAAAAACCTTTATGTCTTGGATGTTAAAGTTGAAAATGTGGATTGTGACTGCATGAATATTGTGGCGTAGCAGCAAAAACGTACAACAATGATGGAAGGGCTGTCATGGGCGGGCTCTTACCAGGCCGTCCCCTGTTATAAACATCTCCGTGTGTGAACATTGTTTGATTTGTGATTGGTGCTGTTTGGTGCTAAATTCTCTCCGTCCGCAAGTTGTATGTATTGAATTTGACTCTTAAAGTACACAAGTCACTTGAATACAACCCTAACTTTGAAAACAGAAGAAGAAATAGAGATGTAGTTAATAGTGTAGGCGTTCGAACTGCTTTTGCTAGACGGCAACAGTCGAATCAATCTTGCTATCTATACAACCATGTAAATACACAGTTAAATATTTATCCTAAAACTATTAAAGAATGTAAAGTAATCATTACTAATTGGCTAAAAGATAAAGATTATAATGAAATTGAAGAACTTATAAAATAATTAAAATAATAACTTATAAACACTCTCTCACACACACACACACACGCACACACACACACACACACACACTTTTCTTAATAGCATATTAGTTACTTAATAGTTTTAAATTGGCTCTCGTACCTCTAAAAATGTAAACAAGTATTTATTCTTTAAAATCAATTGCATTGTATGATGTGGAAGAGCGAGGTCTCTTGGCACAAGTATAATAATACTTAAAAGGGGATCTCAGTATATTATTCTTTTGTAAAAATTTGATGTTACTGAATAAATTTTTTTTTTTTTTATTTTTTTTTTTTTTTTATTTGAATATCGGGACGTGCCACACGTTTCCTTGGTGCTAAATCAGTTTAAACACAACTTAGGCGTTTGATTTAGGGTGTTTATTAAACTTTTGTATTGTAGAGGTTAGGGACAATATGTTACTAAATCTTGTATTATACACATTATTATTTTGAAATCATTGATTATACAAGGTTATTTTTAGTATACATATATACGAAACCTGAAAACTGTTTGCCCAGAATCAGTAATAGAATCGATTGCATTTTTTTATATCATGTTAGGTATATTTTGACTAAATAATATTACAAAACCATAATTAACGCACACCCTACTAACGGGACAACACAAAAAACTTGTAACTTTGTATTTTTATCATTATATTTTTTTATACTGATTCTGAAATTTAAAATATGTAGGTAACCCGTGTTTCAGTTTTTGTATATACAAAAAATAATGTAGTACCCATATTTACATTTACTAGAGGAAAAAATATTTGTTCGTGTATTGGAAAAACAATGACAAAATAAGAGTTCACTGAGTTTATCACCGATTCTGCCCTGTAAAAGATTGTTCACCGTAAAAACCTTAGCTCTTTAGCTCTCAGTAGCTCTTTAATATTTACAATTGCATTTGATTAGCCTGTAAATATTGAATTCTTCTGCATTGTGAGTTTTAAATAGAAATCTTTTACCGCCCATTTTCACCAATCATTTCCCTAACACAAGCAGAGTATTTTCGCGTGATGCCCTTATAGCCGGCAGCGGTACTATTTAAACAGTTTATTGGTACCCATCGATTTATGGGACCCTCAGCAGAGACAGCGCTCCATAATAATACAAACAATACCGAACGATCTCCAGCAATTTCCATAGGCTAACATTGAAAGCCTATATTTAGGAGCTATTGCCTGGATGGGCTCGAATTAGGAATGATACTGTTGGCTTATTTGCGATATTTTAGTCACACACTGGGACAGTGAATAAGTGTGTAAATCTTACAGACAGAAGGAACATTTTCATGTTTTTGAGGGACTCTTATGCGAAAAGTCCTTTTGTTTTTTTTTGTCGCAAATAATCAATATTGTTATTGTAATGCATAGTAGGTACTCTAATACTTCTTTTCTTAGGACGTGTGTAGTTAATAGCTGAGTTATAGTTAGACTTGAGTTGAATAGAGTGACATAGAGAAAAAAACAAGCTCTGCCTGCTATGTATTAAGGAGCCTACGTGAAGAAGCAGATTTAAAGCACCTTAAGTTGGTATATTACGCACTGGTTGAATCGAGACTGCGCTATAGTATATTATTTCGGGGAAATAGCTACAAATATAACATACATAAGGCATTTGTTCAGCAAAAAAGGGCTATCCAAACAATGGTTCGTATTAAGCAACAAGACTCATGTAGGGAACATTTTAAAAGACTTGGAATCTTAACTGTTCCGAGTTTGTACATACTAGTCTTGATGACTCATTTTGCTAAACATGTACACGAGTATGAATCTTAAGAAGAAAGAAAGATTAGAGAAATTACAAGGAGAAAAGACTTTAATTTTAAAAAGTGGTGCCCAGGTTAGACATAGTCAAGCAAAGCAGTTATTATCAGTCAATCCGAATATTTAATAGATTACCCAATGAGCTGAAAAATATATTATATAGGAGTGACTTCAGATCGAAACTGAAAAAGTTTTTATTAGAAAAGTGTTATTATGCAGTGGCAGAGTTTGTTAACAATGGTAATACTACATAATGTGATAAGTATTGTGTTTTAATTTTATTTTATATCTCGCATTGACGCTGATTGATTTTTTTATTATATATTTTTTATGAATGAATTTAAGAATGAATTGTATCGGTTTGACATTTATTTTATTTTATTTGACTTTGTACTTAGTTTATCCTTTTTTTAGTTTGACATTTATTTTGAATTTATTTAAGTAATTTAATGTACCTATTGTCCAATATTCAACACAATGTATATTGTATGGAATAAATGAATTGAATTGAATTGAATATGTAACGCGGCTAACATGTCAATCAGTTGTAGTTCGTCCTGAACATCAGATGAAGACAAGTAGCGTAATTTGACTTTTTCTGTTCAATACAAAAATAAGAGTACAAATACAGATAGATCTAGTCAGACAAGTTAGCCAAGATTGAGTTGTCAAACGACAGCGGCACTCTTCCCACGGCTGCCGGCTCCTTCACTATGGTACGTATAAGGCAAGATCATTGTTTAATTGATTACCTCGGCTCAGCTCTCGAGATTAGAGGGGGCCGGCGCAACGGAGCAATGGACAGTACCGCTTCGCATTATGTCCTATTGACAACTGCTAGTGATCTATGCGAACAAGAATATGCTGATTGGGTATTGGTTAATAATTGATCTTCGTTTGTTTAATTTGGCTGTGCCCGGCAGTGGGACTGTGACAGGTTGATGATGAAGTTGTTAATAAGGTTGATATAGCAAGGTTTTTTTTTTCGAAAAGCTCTATTAGAAATTGGTAGGTACAGGCAAGGTCATTTCATTTCCTAATTAAATCATAACTTAAATTTTAATATAAGCTGTAAAAATATGATCTCAAATAATGTGATAATAGTACATTATGAGACAAGTTAGCTTAGGTTGCTCATTGCACACAAGGCTGTGGGTTGCAGCCCGAGCCGCAGGCGAGGGCGTAACTCAGCCGAGTGTGCAATAAGCAAGAGCTCACGAGTTTCATACGACGTTTTTCAACACATTTGCGAGGAAAAAACAAAGTAATTTATCACACAGCAACAAATACGACAAAAACAAAATATGATAATTATGGGAAAAGGCGCGCATGTTTTTTTTTGTTTTTTTTTCAGACGCCCAACGCAAGAATATTTTGCGAACAAAGGGGTGAGGAGCATACAGCCTACTACTAATACTTCAAAATTATAATTTTAAGTGACAAAATGCATATATTTTAAAATTTTATAACAAAATATTGTGAATTATGAATAATTTGATACTAATATATATTTATTTGACTTTAATTAAGGTCTTACATTTTTATTTATTCCAAAAATGTATATGAATTTTCAGCAGCATAAAATCTTTTTGTTGTCAAAAAAAAAATTACTGTATTACCCGGCTAAATTGGGAATGCTCTGTTTACTCGCATAGAACTTGCCGTCTGGTACTAATTTAACTTTGTAGGGTTAATTCTATTACGAACTAGTGTTTTATATATTATTGCACGCGGTTGTTATAGCTCGGTTTATGGCCCTAAAAGCGATGTATTAGGGCTCACTTTACGAGCAAGTGTGTTGAAAAACATAGTAACCTACTGATTAAATTTTATTGTTTTGAAAACATAATATGTTAAAATCAGCAAGTATAAGGGTTACAAAGATCGTCAATAAACTTATTATACTTATTATCTGCGTTTTAAGGCGATTCCCTGACCCTCTTTAATAAGTTGTTAATAGAAAAGGATTTAATAAAACTTTTCTTGGAATTTTTAGGGCTCATAGACGAGTATTTTTAGACGGTGTCCCTTATATTGCATAACATTAATAATCCTAATTTAAAAATCCATAACAGACTTGCCATAACTTTAATTCGCATAACAATAAGAATGCAAAATTAAAAAATATATACCATTATTTAGCATAACAATTTTGACTTTTATGAGTATTAAAATTATATGTGTTATTTTTATGTTTTTTAATCGTTATGCATATTGACAAAATTCATAATAAAGATATTCTTTTTAAATATATATGTCGTAGGATAATTGTACAAACGGGATTTTTACAAAAAACCTAGTATGATTGTAAAATACCGGATAATTAGAATCTAAGGCAGATTTTTGCAATCGTCCGAGTAATGTTCAGGATTTTTACAAAAATCCAGCGTATCTTAGGTAAATCGCGAATTACCATCTTTATGCGCGCGCTGATTGGCTGACGTCAACGTTACGAACTGACGGATGTTCTGATTGGCTAACGGTAACATATTTGCGTCCATTGTTATTGTTGTGATTATTGTCAAATGTTTCTGTAGTGTTTTGTTTTTTATTTAAAAAAAATTGAGTGCTAACATCAATTAAGTGACATTAATGTACGATGACTCATCACTCATCGTGTGAAGTGAAATTAGACGTTATACAAGTGCCGGGCTCAATCAGTTCAGACAAGTTATAGGTTATATCCGAAATATAACTTTTCGTTACAGAGAAGAAAGTTCTACAGAGCGCTTGTCAATATGGTTGTGCAAAACCCGAATGGACTTTCGAATGAATTAATGTTGTTAAAACTTCAATTGAAGAATTTACTTCAACAAAATTACGAAATAACCCCAAAACACAACAGCAATTTATGTTCTGACCAATCAGACTGAAGATGTTATAAATCGTCTCTCAGATCCAATCAGCATTCAAGTTTACGATTGTCCGAAACATACTAGGTTTTTTACAAAGATCCTAAAAATTGCTCGGACGATTGCGAAAATTTATCTAAGATTTCAATTATCCGGTTTTTTACAATCGACCTAGGTTTTTTTTGCTTTCTACTTCTACGAATGACTGCGAGGAAATCATGTGATACACTATTTACAGTTTTATGATATACCTATATGTAAAGATTTCAGCTGCTGTCGCCAATTCAAAAGTATGTGGCGTAGCAGACGGTGAAATAATTTCGCTCGGCGGCGCGCGCGCATTGCCGCGTGTTTGCTATTGTCCCGCGTCCACGCACAATAGGCCACATCACCGCGCAAATGGTAAACGATAATGGGGTTAATCTGTGGTGCAAGTTACAAATTAAAAGAAAACAAATAATTGCAAACTTTTTTGTTCACTCATGTAAATATTATACTGGTTTCAATCAAACCTCTCATTAGCTAAAAACAAATAGAAGTAGCACTATATTTATTTATGTTTTTTTTTCAGATGTCTCAACTAAGCTGTGATAGGCGAATGTACATTATTCAAAATGTATGTAATTATAAATAAAAATAGCGTTAAGTAGTTTTAAATATTAATAAAAAAAAATTAAAAAAAAAAAATTTATTTCGGACAAGGTCCATATTGCAAACATGTAAACAGCTTAAATACCTAAGAACATTATATTATTAGAAATTAAAATCAATATAATTTATAAATTAAAATTAACATTATTTAAAATTATATAATAAGAAATATTAGAATTACAGTTTTTTTAACATTATTGACAATGGAAATTAAATAATATAGCGTTGTTTGGACAGGACAACGTCTCAGGTCGCCTAGCTAGAAAAAAACGCAAAGCAACGTAACACTTATACGACTACCTAGTAGGAAGAAGTTCTTTAATTCTGATTCTTAGTTCCGCGAATAAACTGAAGAGCTCGATGGCGCAGAGGTTTAGCGCCTGGCCCAGCGATGCTCTCGCAAGGGTCGGTCATGGGATGGGTGATCAAAAATTAATATCTCAAAGCTTTTCCGTGCTTTGAAAGGCATGTTAAGTCGTTGGTCCCGGGTGCATTTGCAGTCGTTAACACCCACAAATCCGCAATGGGCCTGCGTGGTGGGTTAATGGACCATCCTACTTATCCACCCGTAAGGAAGGCCTGTGCCCCCAGCAGGGAGGACATACAAAATGGCTGCGATGATCAATAAACCGCTTAAGGTCCCAAACCAGAGCGCTTCCGAACAAAGTGATAGTAGAACAATATCTCGCCGCGATCGGCGCATTGTCGCCAAATTGTTTCATTATCCCCATTGTTGCGCAACACGGCGACTTGTTCGCGACAATATGGAATGCTTGCTAACTTCTCGGCAACATTATGGAATACCCGGGATCGCTTAGCTATAAACAATCGTTCGTTTAGAAGATTAAGTTCCCTTTTTTGGATATTACAATTGCATTGATAAATTCTGTTCTCGCTTTTTCTTTTGAAAGTATTTGTCGATGTTTGTTAACAATTTTCTAATGAACTGGAATTTTAATGTAAATTCAAGCAAGGTGTAATATCCCAACAATATTGTTTCGGTATCGTACCTACTTTGTTTTTGCTATCAAAAAATAATATATAAATAAATATAAATGCTCGGACAATTTCACACAGCGCCATCTAGCCCCAAACTAAGTAAAGCTTGTAATATGGGTGCACAGACCATACAACAAGTACTTACGTATGTCTGTGTAGGTGCTAGACAACTGATATACTACTTATATATACTTTTCCCCCTTACTAATAAAGATTGTATAGCAGATGTATAATTACACAATGGTTACTCTCTGTCAAACTATTTGAGTTTGACATTGAAAAGAAACTGACAAAACACTGTGTAACTATACATCTGCTATACAATATGTATTAGTAAGGGGTTTTAAATATATACTTATCAATGATACAAATGCTTCAACTCTACATATTACGGACGCCCTCCTACCTGCCCCCTGATTAAGTAACTCTGTTGCTAACAATACTCGATTGAAATCGATTGAACCGCAGTTACATTGCTGCTTTAAATAAAATAGTTGTGACATTGGTTCTTACCAGTAATGTAACTACGATTTCTGCCAGGAGTTGATTGCAACAAAGTAACAAAATCAGCCCCTGGCATCTCGCACGCACCGCACCTCATCGTTGCCCTATCAACACGGCTGCGTCACCACCTATTAATCATTACGCTATGCTACTTGGCTACAACCGGAACAAAAAGCTTTATGCGTATTCCGAAACACAAATAAATCTCTGCACCATCACATCAGTCAACAAAAAGTATTTATATAGCAAAGGTCTTGTTTAAACTTAATATTTTCTTGGATGTAGAAGTTGCTTTGTAAGAACTGAAAGATTACATATTTTAAACTGTATGTTTTTATCTATACAACTACAAATTTCGGGACGCAATTCTACAATTGTTTCACTACTTCTACTAAAACCTACAAAAAACCATTTTGCGAATTTGCACTGTGACTCTGAGTGCAACCCACACATCTACAGAATCATTCAACTGACATCAATCAAAAATATCTGAGAATGGTAGCGCGTACGGTAGAAGCGAGAGCTTGGCGACATGAAGACGTCATGGTAATGACACGGCTAACTTCGTAGCTAACGGGCTGTATAACTAAAAGCAATTACAGAGCCGCGGGAACAGGTGCGGAGGTAAGGCCTGGTGCACACTAAACGTTTCAATTTTTGAGTTAATTGAGTTAAGCAATTATAGTTTGCCATAAACCTGTTACGTTGAAAGGTGCTATGCTAACAAACGATGGTGGGTAACTAAATGAAGACAAGTATTTATAGAAAAATAATATGTAAGTATTAATAAAATTATTTTTCGTATTTTTTAAAGAAAATAACTAGTTTTATTCCTTGAAATCGTGCAACTGGACATTAAAACATTTTTTCTCGGGAACTGGAATTCCATACGGACGAAGTCGCGGACGGAAGCTAGTCTGTTACCTTATGTATTAACATCTAACGCGGTTTTCTGTAATGCGCCGAGATGAAAAATGTCACTCTAGAAAAAAGTTTTAAATCACTGCCCTCGTCGTACAAACTGCGTCGGCGTTCTAACCATCGCATTTGCGATAGGCCTCCATAACTATCGGTCGATAGGCAAATCTATCCCTTATCCTATCCACTCAATGTATCTCTATGTAAAGCGCAGGCACGAGCTTTTCGCGTGGCTAATTGTTAATGCGATAACTTCAGAGATGCATTCTTTAGATTTAGAATAGAACATTTATTAATACGAGTAGCTAACTACTATCGTTTAGATTTTCAAAACGATATTTTATTAACGTTACTGTAAGCAGATTTGATATATATCTTTGAATAGCTTCGATCAAGAATATCCTAGATAACGCTTCACGAACTAAAACAGAACGCAAAAATGGCACCTCAAATAGCGTCCCACTTACAAACTTGGCGCTTATTATGTACATAATCACCCCTTATTTTGTACAAACTCACATTTTATACCACTTATTTTGTACAAAAACACATCTTTTGTCACTTACTTTTTGCAAAATAAGCGCCCAGTTTGTAAGTGAGGCGCTATTTGAGGTGCCATTTTTGAGACTCTGACCGGAAATCTAGGGTATTCTTGATCGAAGTTGAATAGCTTACAAGGTACCAGGTTCTTCTTTGCACATAATTACAATTACAAATACTTATGATGCGTCATATTGTGATTTTTTTAAGATATCATAATAATATGATTTAATAAAAATAAATAATAATATAATCATTACATAGTATAAAACAAAGGCGCTTCCCGCTGTCTGTCCCTATGTTTGAAAAGATCTTTAAAACTAAGCAACGCGAATTTTGATTTCAAATCAAATCAAATCAAAAAATTATTTATTCAGTCTAGGCTGTTGCCCATGCATACAATTCAGTTTACGAGTATTTTTCACTCAATCTATTTTCTAATGGGAAAAGTCTTCATCGCGCGATGCAGGTACAAGTATATATATACAAAATTGAATTGTACTTTATTGTGTTGTAGCAGGAGTCGCTTTTTATTTAAATGCCTTTTCGGAGTGCATATTCTATAGTTGAACTATTAATTATATATTCTGTAACAATACTCCAAGTTGTAATTTTTGTATTAGGTACTTAATTTAATTTAGCACCTCGATGGCATCTGTCTGTCACAATAATAACATGAAATGAATGGTCGTGTGACTGCGTGGACGCGAAGTCAACTCGGTACACTGACTACACTAATGACAGAGCGGGCTTTTCCAATGAATAAATTGATAGCATCCGAGGGACGCGTGGCGTACTAATAAACGGGTACTTTTATATACTTACTGGAATTTTAACCTTTAGAAAAAACCTTCTTAAAAGTATTATTTGGTTTACAGTTGATTACGCAAATGACCTACATGTTCACAAAATTACTTCAAAAGGGTAAAAATGTTATTCAAAGTTTTTTTTTTTTTTTTTTTATATATACATATTTAAATAGGTAGGTAGGTGTTATATTATTTTTCTTTAAAATAGTTTTCTAAAAATCGACAAAGGCTTACTTATTATGTCTTTCATATTAAAAATAATTGTCCATCAGCCATTTTTGATGTCCCCACTGCTGGGGCACAGGCCTTCCTTATGGGTAGTAAGGAGGATGGGCCATAACCGAAGACGCGGGTCCAATGCGGATTGGTGGGTGTTAACGACTGCAAATGCAGCCGAGACCAACGGCTTAACGTGCCTTCCGAAGCACGGAGGAGGTCGGGATAATACATTTTTGGTCACCCATCCCATGACCGACCCCTGCGATCGTTGCTTAACTTCCGCAATCGCTGGGCCAGGCGCTAAACCACAATAAAAAAATAATTACGATAAACAAAAAAACCTACCTCACAGCTTACCACCTCCGTCGTTTTTTTACTTTCAAACAAAATCATCTTATTTTTGTAATTGCCCATTTATTTTCGTTGACATTCCCGCCACACAGCAAGCTACACTATTGTAGGCTACAACTAAGCAACCAACATTTATCTAAATCTACATGTTTATCAAACCCAAACAATACTCAAGGGAATGCGCACCAGAAACAAGCGGTATATTGTGCCTCTAAATCAGCGGAAAGGGAATATTTTCCTATGAATAAATTCCGCTGAGAAACGCGTGCGTAGGGTTACAATATCGTTTGAAATTTTCGGAAACTTAAAGTGGACTAAAGAAAATATTTTGAAATTGATTTTTTCAATTGAATCCTAAAATAGTTATCTTTGACTAAAATATTTTAAACTGGACCTAATATTAGTATTTCCTTCTAAATGAGGGATAAGTGTCATTTAAGGTATAAGTGTCGTTGATGGACAAGTGAACTATCTATAGGCTTTGAAAAAAAAAACGGTCAGCGCTTAAAAAAATATTTTTTCATTTCTTAACGTTCTTTGGTTGTTAGCGGTGTTTTTGGTGTTTTCATGTGAATTGTGTTTTCTTTTTCCTGCGTTTTCTACAGTTGACACTTACCTGTTTATCAACGCCATCTATCGAGCCTACAGTTTTTAACCGACTTCATCAAAAGGAGGAGGTTCTCAATTCGATTGTATGTTTTTTTTTTTTTTTTTTTTTTTTTTTTTTTTTTATCGTTGTTCGCGCGTATCTTCGACATTTATGAACCGATTTAGATAATTCTTTTTTTGTTCGATTGAGTTTTCTTGCGAGATGGTCCCATTTAATTTTTTTTCAAATCGGTTCAGTAGTTTACAAGTAATCCTGAAAATACTATGAAATTAAATCAACTAACTTGACAACTTTGTTATTTATGAACCGAATTAGATGATTTTTTTTGTTGGGGAAGGGATACCTTTGTGTAGTCTTTTTTTGGGCATTTTAAAAATTCCTCAATCAAATTTCGGTCAACCCCGTCGTCCGCTCATGCACCCACCAGTGGTGTATAACGTAATGTAGGTATTTTTCGGAGTATAAAAAAGGGCAAATGAGGATGAATGATAGGCAACCCTAGCTGAGAGACGCGTGTGACAAAAGGAGAGTTTAAATAAAAAGATGTGTTCAGTACGGACCTCTATAATGAATTAACTTAATTAAACAAATATCTGTCTTACTCTAACTTACACCTACTGTTTGTTTATATTATAATCTATTTATAGAATTAGGGCTCTCAAAAACATAAAAATCGAATTAGGGCTGTCACGTGCGCAGCATTTGCATCGCCATTCGCGCCTGCGCGGCCAGCGGGGATCCGCCGGCTGACGCGACGGGGAAACTATCGCAATCTTAATCGCGGTAATCGATTTGTAAGTAACGTTGTACGGAATAGTTTAGTTGTGTTATTATTAACTCATTTTACTTACAGTTTCAAAAAGGGTTTTCCATAATATTCGACAACAGTTTCAAAAATGGTTTATATTTTTAGGGTTTCAGACCAAAAGGCTAAAAACGGGACCCTATTACTAAGACTCCCTGTTTGTCTGTCCGTCTATCTGTCTGTCTGTCACCAGGCTGTATCTCATAAACCTTTATAGCTACACAGTTGAAATTTTCACAGATAATGTAATTACTGAGATAATAACAAATACTAAGAGCAAAATAAAATAAATATTTAAGTGGGGCTCCTATATATACAACAAAAGTGTTTTTTGCCGTTTTTTTGGCACGGAACCACTCGGCCAAGTGCGAGTCCGACTCGCACTTGGCTAGTTTTTTTGTTCTTCGCTAACACAATGTTAAAACACGATTTGACAAACTTACAATTCAATTACCTACCTACAAGTCGATCTTACTTCAAAAAATTGTATGTATTTGAATCCGTTCAAAAAATATATATACATATAGGTATACCTATAAACAACGTTTTTGAAATATAACAACAAAAGAGTGTTTATTAAAAGCCGTTTTGAAAACACGAATTATCGTCGAACTAATTCATAGCTTGATGTAGATCGTGATTCACAGTGATCGTTATGCCGCTCTAAGATTTAATTTAATTGAATCTAGCTTCTGATCTCGAAGGCTGCTTTATGAGACAACACTTCATCTTACTGGTCCTAAAATAATAAACTTGATTTCCTACAAATAGCCGAGGCGTAAATCCCGCTAGCAATATTATAAATGTCAAATATTATTTAAGTACCGCTTTTGTAAAAATACGAAAATCCAAAATTAAATGCAAATAAAGTCAAGCAGTATTTTTAACCGACTTCAGCAAAAGGAGGAGGTTCTCAATTCGATTGTATGTTTTTTTTTTTTTATCGTTGTTCGCGCGTATCTTCGACATTTATGGACCGATTTAGATGATTCTTTTTTTGTTCGATAGAGTTTTAATGGAAAGATTATTAAGTCATCATAAAGTGATACAGTTTTTTTCATTTTGGCGCTGTACGAGTACTTTGTTCTTTTACAAAAAATAATAAGAAAATTGTATGGTTACACTCTTGAGATATAGAAGTTAGTTAGTTGGAGTGCAGGATGAAAAGATCGCTATAGATTGAAGTTGAGATGTATTTACGTAAACGTTACAAGTAAGTTAAAAATAGACGATTCCTTTCTCTAATGTGTGAAACCGATTAAGTTGGCGTTATAAATTGCACTGAGCTAAAATATGTACTTATTATAATAATTAAATATGATACTTTAGGTTACTTCTGGTCGATGACGCGTGAGCCGCGACGTTTGCTGTGTTAGCAAAGTAAAATAAATATGTACATGTAAACCGTACAAAAATAGTCAAGTAATGGGTTAACTATCAAAGCTAGTTCAAAGCTGGTAGAGCTTTGATTACTTATCCATTACTTGAAAGCTAAAGCTAAAGCTTGCTAAGCTCGAAATTGAATACGTCATGTTACCGATATTATATTTTCCTTTGGCGTTATGTGGTTATAATATTGTTATATATTCTGTGGACATATTCGAATTATTTGTTTCATACATGTAATAAAAAGAACTGGAGCCCAATCGCTGTAATTCTAAACGATAAAACCAAAACCGTTACGTTGTCATTTAGGTTATATTTACCTAAAAATCTTTGGTTTAGCTTCATAATTTTCACTTAAATTGACCCAGATTGTAATCCTAGACTCCTTAGGCAGAGTATTCAACAATCTTAACAAAACTAAAGCGAGTTTTTTTCTGTAAACAAAACTGAAACGGTAACGATTTAGCTTTGGTTTTATCATTGAAAATTAGCCCCTGGTTGTTAAGGGTTACAATACAGATTCAGCGCCTTAACACGAGGTGGTGAAATCGCTCCTAAATCAGACAAATGTTCCCCGAGCATTATTAACCCCAGCGTCGCGTGCGCACCCATTTGCATTCAGGCCTCGACGGCGATATCAGCAGCCGATCAGTTCGGCCCATACTCGGCAGCCATCGATCCCGCGCAACGATCTCATTACAGCCGATGGCGGATGGCACACATACTGCGCCACGCTGCTGCATTTACGGCAACAGATTTAAGAATAAGTATCGTAAACTTACTAAATTGATTGGTGAAATGCAATAGATTATTGGCAAGATAAACGTTAACTCGCAGCATGCTAACATTATCATTAGTTACCTTCCATGAGATGACTTATACAACTTAACAAGAAAAAAGTATCTACAGTAAAAGTATCTACTACAGTGACCATTAGGGAGAGTTAGGGATATAACTTAGGGTTGATGAGGAAGTGCTTATGAGGAAGAGGAAGTGTCAAGCAAAAATTTATAGGATGATGATGAGGACATATTTGAGAGGAAGAGGATGCGGAAGAGGAAGAGGATATGATGAGATGAGAGAGAAAGAGAGTACTATATTATAATCTTAACTAAGAGAAGCAGTCTTTATATCTTTGCTATTAACTCCAATCAATTTAATAATCAAGATTAACAGGGGAATTTTAAGAAGAAGCGAAAGCGGACCAGGATTTTGTTTACTTTAATTTTGACGATGCGGTAACGATTGAGGAACTCCAAAAGGAGGAGTTATGAGGAAGCGGATGAGGAATCCTCATCAACCCTAAACTATAGGGAATTAGCGCTGTGCGAACTGATTAGGACTTACGAGGAGCTCGGTGGCGCAGTGGTTTAGCGCCCAACGATTGCGGAAGTTAGGCAACGTTCGCAAGGGTCGGTCATGGGATGGGTGATCAAAAATTTATTATCTCGAGCTCCTCCGTGCTTCGGAAGGCATGTTAAGCCGTTGGTCCCAGCTGCATTTGCAGTCGTTAACACCCACCAATCCGCATTAGGCCCGCGTGGTAAGTTATGGCCCATCCTCCTTACCACCCATAAGGAAGGCCAGTGCCCCAGCAGTGGGGACATCAAAAATGGCTGATGGACTGGAACTGATTAGCACTTTATTGGTCCACCTTGGCCAATCTGTAAACAATTTATGTAAAAACTCGATTGTAAAGTTTATAATATTACCAGACAACCTTTTTATTGAATTTGATTAAGTATAAACAAATAAATATAATTCAATATAAATTCTAACAACGCAACAAACCCATTGGCCATCGAGAGATTCATATCAGCGTCCACTCGATCGGAATATTACAATATAGATCGCATAAGGAGACGTTTGGCTAAGGAAAATGGATGATCATTGCATAGTGATAGTTCTATGAGTGACTCGGTAAGGGCAACCAAATGTGAGGAAAATATACCCTAGTATCTCTAGACGAGTACCTAAGTATGACTTGAGTAAAACATGCAATTTTCAAATGCTTCTAATATTATGTTCACGTGCAATTTATAGTTTAATTAACCTTATAGGCACCAAAACCGCACAAAAACTGCATTAAAGATTAATTATACTATTAATTTCATGTGAACATATTATTAGAAGCATTTGTAAATTGCAAGTCTTACTTAAGTCATTACTTACTCGTCTATAGATACGAGGGTTAGACTATTCACAAGCGCTTAATTACTAAGTTTATTTGAATAAAGATGTGTTGAGGGTAATTCCTCACATTGATGAAATAACGCTGGCTTGCAGCGAAAGGGTAGGATATACTAGAAAAATTTCAACGTTGCTACTAGTGACTCTGTAGTTCAGTTGGAAGAGCATCGGACCGGACTTCCAAAGTTCGCGGGTTCAATTCCCGCCTGAGAAAATTATTTGGTGACGAGTCGAATTTTATTATTTAGTATTATATAAAAATAGCATTGTGAATGCTAAAATCTCAAATTTAAAAACGGTAGGTACGTGCCTGTTGATTACCAGTACCCTAAGCTTTTACCACTTCATAATTAATTGCAAATAAGAAGTTTATTAAAACATCAAAGTTGATACATTTTGTTCAGACACGAAATATATTGCTACCTTTTAATCAAAGATTGCTACAGATTATAAGAACTTATTACAATGTAACTACTTCTGATTACTATTTCTGACATCGGACAGAACGGATCTCACACGTACCTATATACGAATAACGGGAATTACTAGGTACTTATTATCACATCGATATCTGCTCTTGAATGGGAATTTGTAGGATTGCGAGTAATTTGTCTTACTTACTCGCGAGTTTCCTAGATTTCTGCGGAGCTAAATCAAAAGTCGGAGACAGGGCGGGAGCTAGGGAGGAATAGATTAGAATAAGTACCTTTTCGACACTAACTTAATAATATAGAAGAAAGTTATGTCATTGAATGTATGCACTTCGTATTTGTATTGCCATTTGTGGCAGACAATAGATTTTGTTTAATTTATAATATTATTTTTCTAGTTATTATAAACCTTACATTAAACACAAATAAAATACAATACTTACTAAATAATATACTAGAAAAAATTGTTTAAAAAAACAAAAAACCGACTTCAAAAAACCTACCTCTAAAAAGCAAGAAATAATATTCGTAATAATAAAAATACGTCTATTGAAGTCGGGTGGGGCTGGAGTACAAATTCCTTTTTTTTATTTTAAAAGCCCCACCCGACTTCAATATACGTATTTTTATTATTACAAATATTATTTCTTGCTTTTTAGAGGTAGGTTTTTTGAAGTCGGTTTTTTGTTTTTTTAAACAATTTTTTATTTTTTTATTTTTAGCGTAGGTACCTTGTAGGTAAGGTATATTATATATGTAGAAAAATCGGCTCAGCCAAACGTAAGATAATCGCGGAGAAACATACTTAAATACGGGTCAAACTGAGAACCTCCTTTTTTAAGTCGGTTAAAAAACTACACTTAAGATATCCCTCTTCCAACAAAAAAATTATATATTTTATTCAGTTCATAAACAAAGAAGTAATACGACCCATCATCGAGGTAATTCACACAAAGTCATACTATTTTCGTGCTTTTTTCAAAATTACTTGAAAAGTACTGAACCGATTTCAAAATTGTAAAAAATGGGACCAACTTGGGAGTGTACCTAATGTAATAACGTTTGAATCATTTCAATCGGTCCAGCCGTCTTCGAGTAATCGGTGGACATACATAAAAAAAAAAACAAATATACAGACGAACATAGAACCTCCTCCTTTTTTGGAAGTCGGTTAAAAATACGACTCGCACCAGATCAATACTCAGACCTTTTTTTTTCTAGTATATTATTTAGTATTGTATAAAAATAGCATTGTGAATGCAAAAATCTCAAAATTAAAAACAAATAAAATAGTCAATTGGCAATTTCAATAATACTTACTATCATGAAGTTATCAAACCTAAATCAAAACTTTTGCTTGTCTGTGCAGCGTAAGGAAACCCATTCCATATGAAAATATCTCCTTAAAGCCACAAAAATAAATATTATCCTAAAATAACAGCTGTTGTATGTCAGCAGAAAATATTGCGCGATCTTACTAGGTACCTACTCTTATTCCCACCAAGCTCCAATTCCGTCCCTGTGCGGGCTACTCTGAACTGTATCATTACGCGCACGAGTCAGGGCCGTAATCGAAAACCCTGAGGCCACTTTTTGAGGTACCCTGTACTTCTTGTTAGCAGGCTTCGTACTCTCACTTTGTTATCGTGTCAGTTCTTGAAACCCTCATTTGATATAAAGTAATGGTTCGTATTACCCACTACCTACTCCATGAAATTGCAACTTTTGCAAAATTTATTCAAATCAATATGTACCTAGAACAGAGCTACTTCCACTCGCCCTTCTGTCTGGAAGACAATTATATCTGATATTTTTGACTGAGTGAGCGCGAACCGTGAGCGAAGAGTCTCCGTTTCAGCTTGGGCAAAAATGTTTTCGGACGTCTGTCCGGCTGTTCTCCTCTACAGGTCGCATTTCTCAACCGATTCTCGTGAAATTTTGTAAGCAGGTTCGATAATATATATTTTTTTTTATCAATTCAGTTTTTATTTTATTTTTTCAAAATGGTGGAGATATACATATATGACTGCATTAGTTTCATGCCGACAATACTTATTTTTTCTTTACCATTTCTGTAACGACCAGTCTTAAATTAAGTGATTGTTTACAACGAACTGATCGTACTGCACTAGTCTGCAGAACAATAGCATTCTGCAACAATTACAGTCTAAACAAGAACAGTTTTTATTTCCATTGCAATCGTATAAGATTACATAAGATACCATTGATACGATCGTTAACACGTAAATACCTCGTTATGACGTTCCTGCGTGCTTGTGTGTTCGACAAAGTCACCGATCGCTTCTAAAGTGCTACCTATAAAAATAACTTCAAGCTCTTCGAGCCTTATGAAGAAAACTAGACGCCATTTTGTATATAATTTTCGATGGTATGAGATCTTTAGTAATTCCCGAACACGCGATTGAATTGAAAATTACTGTAAATGAGTAGCTAGATACAGCTACTCATGGAACTGGAACTTTATATAGAGAATATGATTAGTTCATTGAATTAAAACACTAGTGGCACTGTGAGCTATAAACCTCGCGTTTGTGTCATTTTTGATATTTTTTACGAAAAGGCTGAAATATAATAATAATAATAATATTCTTTATTGCACACGAAAAGACATTACAAACAAAGAAACAGAGGAAAGAAGAAAGTACACAATAGGCGGCCTTATTGCTAGACAGCAATCTCTTCCAGACAACCTTGGGAGAGAGAGATATAAGATATAGCTCAATAAGGGAGTGGGTGCAACTATTTAGAGGACAGACTAAGTACATACATAAAATAAAATAAATAAAAATGAAAATTCAGGAGAATGGAAAAATAATAATAAATATAATTAGTGAGGAATAGAAGAAAGGAAATGACTCCTGACTCGATTGCGAAAGGATCCAAGAGTTTGGGCCTTTCTGATACCTTCTGGTAGATTGTTCGGACTGCATGAACAGAAAAGGAATAGGAGAAGAAATCAGAGGAATGACGCGGAAATTCAAGAGTGAGGTTAGAGGAAGAACGCAAGGTACACTGCGTGGACGAGGAAAGGAATGAGAAACAATCTTTTAGGTAAGGAGGGGAAGTTGGCAAGAACAGTATGGAGTAGAGGAGGGAAAGAGTGTGCAAGTCCCTGCGCTGGCGAATAGGAAGCAGTTAAGTTTGGCGCGGAAGTATGACACATGGTCAAATTTGCGAAGTTTGATAATAAACCTGATACGATATGTACAACAACAACAAAGTATTGTTGGCGAATTCACTTTCTGTTTAAATTTTTAATACTCAATGTCTATGGTGAATAAAAATTAATAGAACATAGTTATTTATTTGATGATTAGTGTTACAAAAGTGTTATTTGACCAATTACACTATAGTTAAAGACTAGCTATTTAACATCTACATTTAAAGTCTCCTTCTACAAATTAGAAGGCTATACAGACCGTAATTTACATGCACTGAAATAACTGTAGGTTACTTAAAATAGAGCTATATAAACCCTAAGCAGCACAGATTATAATCTTGGGCTGCCAGGCAAAGAAGTTGATATAAATTGATATAAAAACTCCTTTTGCATTCGCGTACTGATTCTGTGACGTCGGCCTACGCAGCGAGTGTCAGGCCAGCAGGAGATAATATGAATTGATTGCTCTCTGGAGCACATTGAATTAATTGAGAAAAAAATATAGATTTTCGCTTGAATTATGGCTAGGTAAAAGCTACTTTGCATTATATTACACAATTATTGCCTCATGTGTAAGATTTTATGTGATGCTTACATTGAAATATGTTCTCGTGCACAGAATCAACTTTTTTATAAAATTAAACATAAAGACCATTCGATTAAAACTTCTTTGAAGAATGTTGATCATAGTCTTCATAATAATAACGTCAAGCATGCAGTCATGATTCTAAGAAATATCAAAAAAACTGCAACTCTGTATCCCTACATGTTCTGTAAAGCATTGAGGGCGTGCATTATGTTAATTAAGTTACAATTACCTTGTTCGTAACGGCAGTCTAATGGCGGACATTACACTTATGCTACGTGGAACACGAAATCCGGTATGTTTTTTATTAGGATCTCCAAGGCTTCTTAGGTAAACGCTCTGAGATAAGTGGCGGATTAAAAATGTGGTGCAAACTGTGACAAGCTAGGCTAAGCAAGTTATGCAGCGTCAAATAATCTTACGAGAAAATATTAATTTAATGCACCAAAGCAAATGTAGTGTAAGTAACTCTGTTACCAAGTGTTTATTATAAATAATGTGTTAAAAACGGATAAAAACCAAAACATATTAATTTGGAGCTTAATATTTACATAATAAAAGAAAATGAAAGCATACTAAAAGATACTATTATTATATAGTATAAATTGTTGCCTTTCTTACACAATGGAAACTAAAAGAAATTCAATAATGAACCATAATAATATTACTTAAATAGTCATACAAGTTAAATATTGATCACTTCCTAAATAAGCACATGAAAAGATGTTTTTTTTTAAAAGACTGATTTATTCCTATTTGTTTCTTAACTAATTTATACGCATGTTACTCGCTGTTTGCATGCAAATAGAAACAAAACACGGTCGTAAATCCTTCCCAACCGTGTTTTGTTTGTAAAAAGGCAATCACAAAGTAAAATGTCAATGAAATTCAAAGGCGAAGTGCGGCAATTCATCGGGTATGTAATAGCACATTGTACGGCTGCGCGGGCGCACGGGGACGAGTTAATCTGGGCTCATACATTTTCATAAGCGTGGGAAAGCCTAAACTGATGGCCGCGACAGTACGGCGGACGGCTCGCGACTGTCGCCTTGTGACGTCGTTCACATTGTAAAAGTCAGGTTCTGTATATTTTATTCCAGATAATTCCTGACGGGTAGGATGCAGGTTCTTAGCAGTATTAGCACCATCTCTTGAGGTCCCGGGTTCAATCCCCGGCTGGGTCTATGTAGAAAATGAACTTTTCTGTATTGGCTCAGGTCTGGGTGTTTGTGATACCACCGTTGTCTCTGATTTCCATAACACAAGTGCTTTAGCTACTTACTTTGGAGTTGGAGCAATGTATGTGATGTTGTCAAATATTTATTTATTTATTCAGTTCATTACTTTTAGAACTGTCTAAATCGTAAAAGGTAAGTAGGTAAACGTTTAGAACCTGGTTTAAAAACTACCTGAGTTATTTTGCCGTAACAATATCATTCTCATCATCAGAATTCAATAAAAGCACATCAAGTCAAATGGTCACTTTCTCTCTCTCTCTCTGATACCAATCCTGATTTTAATTCGAAATTCACTTATGGCTGACAACCACCATCTCATCTTTGTCTTATTGTAAGAGTAAAATCTGGATGAGTGTTCTTCCAACTTCATCACGTAAATATAATCAAACGGAAGCCAAGCTGTCCCGTAGTGTATAAAAAGGACATAAAATGATATCTTACGCTTTCTTATTTCTGCAAACGTCATTTTCTACGGCAGCTGGAAAATTCAATCGTTCTAAACGACTTTAATTATTCCTAAAGGGCTTCCAATCGCGTGACTACATTGTAATGGGTCCCATACAGGTTGACGGAGAAAACAATTATATGGTCCATTTGCATGCTACTGAGAAGCCGTCGGTTTTGCTAACGATCGCTTATAAAATATTAAAATTGCGCACCAATTATTAAGTTGACTCACGGACGATGAGAACGGTGAACAATGATTTCGATCTTTTCAGTGATTGACTTTTCAATTCCATTAAAAACATGACATGGTCAAACTCCCCAAGAACATTAAGTACTTATTCTTATCTTTTAATATTTTTAACATCACGTCTATTTAAATAATGATCAGTCCTAAAACTTCTTCATATTCACATAATTCATGAGATAATCACACCATCTTCTTTTATATTTATTTATATATATATATATATATATTTATATATTATATTTATAGTATTTCTTAGTATTTTATATCTTGGGTATAATATATTCTTAGATTCATTATGTGTATTTACCAACAATTCTGCACTTTGTGTTACCTGCTAACTTACGAAATCTCTCACACGTTCTAGGTTGGCTGGAAGAGATCTCTTTTAGAGATAAGCTTACCTTTGCTCACAATAATTGTAATTATCTTTGTAACCATGTTATTAAAGCAATAAAATATATAAAAAAATAAAAAAATAAAAATATATCAACTGATTATGAAGACAGTTTTAGAATAAGGGGGAGGACTCTCCCTTATATGTATAAGCTCATTTCAGCTGAGGTTCAGTGTGGTTTCAATTCCCAATTATGTCAATGCGAAAACTACCTCTTCTACATAATATATTTATATTTAGATAAGTTTTTATTCTATAAAACAATTTCCATAGCATATTCCATGTCAAAGTATTGGTTTAGACTGAGATGTGGTTAATTCGTCCAAGACTGAGATTGAGCAATGTTGTGGTGAATAGTTTAATAAATAAACGTCCGTGTGTCACACACTTTGAATATTCGTGTTTACGCTACATATACTCGGAATACGATAACATTTCGTTATAATTTATCGATATTAGAACAGCTGAAGTTGCGTGTTACTCCCCAGCTCTAGTCTCCGACCACACAAATTATAATGCGTGCGCGTAGACATTTGAGCTAATGACTTTATGATACCTACCTAATTATTCATTATGTTAGTGCGCCACATGTGGTAGGACATTGTTCGCTACAGACTGGCAATCGCCTTATATCAATCCTTTAATTAAAGAAACAAAGTATGAGCTTGAAATCATTATAGTGTTTTGTTTAAGCTAGTAATTATTTTAACACGTTTTTATTTCTTTTTCGGGTCTTTCGTCGATTTATACCCAGGAGTAGTTTATACCACGGTATAAATTGCACAAGAACGCCTTTTGAATTGGCTGTTTCATAACACATGATGTGCGTAGATATCCTCTAATTTCATGTTTTTATTTTATGTAAGTCCTTAGCTCAAAAACAACAACGATAACATAGTTTCTCGTGTCCTTTAACTTTAAAAAATGCGTTTTCCTGAAAGTGGACAATTTCGATTAACATTTTTTTTTCAATAATTTCTGCGTAACTACACATCTTACGACGATAACCTTTTTTATTTGAAAGCTTATCAGTAGCAGATTACAGAAATATGTGCAACTCAATAGACCGGCAATATGGAACCTTTGCCAGTGAAATGTCACGTCACAAATATGCGAGTATTTCCCAAAAAGGAATATCTAGTAAATTTTTAGCAACTAGGTAATAGTGAATTAGCGTGTTCATCATATTCGTGAAAATAAGCGGATAATAAACGAATAGATCCACTCACTTTTTATCGCTGTATAGGGCGAATATCGACTAGACGACACTAACAGTCAGTTGCAAGAACGATCTTTAAAGTTAATGCGTCATTAAAGGTATCACCGTCCTTTACTTCTTTTGAAAGAAGAAAAAGATGGCGATACATTTAATGAAGCATTAACTTTAAAGATCGTTCTTGCAACTGACTGTAAGCGATGTGCAGTAAAAAGCCAACATTAGAATAATAACGATTAAAGTCATAGGTATTCCATTTGTATTCAAATGTTTAAAATGCATATCGAATTGGAGTTCAAATTTTGAATTGACACACTCAAGAGCAATAAACAAAATAGCATCGGGCGCGCGGCATAAATTACAATCACAATCGAATCAGGGTTCACGCCGCTCGATTCATCGGCGAGCGATATCGAGAGAGCAGATTCGATTGTCGATAAGAATCGATTTGGCGATAACGCTCCGGTACATATGTTACGGCTGACGTTATAAAGTAGCGTCTATACGAGTTGTTCGCAAGTTTACGGCGTGTCGCTGTCGGCGGGATATTTAGAGGTGTTCCGAACCGGGCAGTCGTGATCGGGAGAGGGTCTTGTACGTAACACGTGATAACTCGCGGATCGGTACGATACGGACGCGGTTATCGATAAGTAATCGCGGGAACGTGTACTCTCTGTGTAATACTGGCACTACAATGTAAACAGTGTTATTTTACTACGAAAATAACGGTTACAGACAAACACTTTTGCTATATACTTGCTCTGCTCTGCCTTTGAACTAAAAAGTGACATCATTAAATCGACAAAAAAATTAATAATGCACGCTACAACTACCTACCTTGTCATCAGAATGTAAGTTAAAGATCAGATAACAAAGATAATCCATTGCATACTAGCAACATCCCTGTACAGAGTTCACATATTCTCATTTGTTTAGGAAGATTAAAAATGCAGGGCAGGATTTAGATTAAAATGCAGACTTCGTTTTCGGTACCTACGTACACTAGTTAATATAATTGAGAACTGTTTTACAGAACTTTTACGGTGGATATGTAAAAAATTGTTTTATTATTTTATTAAGTTTTTGAAGGTATAGCCTAACCGTAAACAGTAAAACATGCGCTCAACATTACTTATGCCATCTCAAAACGAAATTCGGGAACACACACTTAGAGCTTATTTTGGACTCAAGTCTCAAAAAATCCAGCGATGCATAAAAGTTTCTCAAATACATCTCTGAGCACCTCCAATAGGTGTCTTTAGCAATATACTACAGCTTAAGAGCAATATAAGCTTAATTAATTCGCAAGCGCACACATGTGTAGCTCGCTATCGGTTCCCATCGCACCTTATCGGGCGAGATCGGGCTTCATCGGGCCTGATCGGGCAGTGTCGCGATATCTCGTTATACGCCCTCGCAAATACGATTGGTAGAGAATGTGGGAATACATTCCTTCGATTAGTTCTAGTTAATCTTGTAATTATATTGATTGGATTCTGCTATAAACGTCTACTCAACATTATAATTAATTGGTTGTACATTTAATTTTCAGTCGTTATACTTACTTTACCAAATTAGCTTTTAATTTACTCAAAAAGCCGTTTTACCTATCAAATCTATACAAAAAAAATCACAGATTTTACAGTCCCCGCAAGAATCGGAGCATTGAAAATGAACCCAAAAATTTACGAAAAACCAAAATCAAATCAAATGCAAAATCCTATTAAGTATATTTTTAAAGTTACCTAAGTACCTATTAATTTTTACGCTGACTGCCTTGACAAAATTTCATCGAATGCACTTCTCGTCTGCTTCTGCATCTTTTAACACTATTACCACGACGATCGGTCAATAATCATTGAAGCTACATCACTTTTTATGTACGGAAACACCCGTTTTTCTACAATTCCAAATGTAAAGGGACAGGTCACAATTATTAACCGATTTTCAAAAAAAATTCGCCATTTTGTAGCCAAACTAATACACTAGGATACATTTTTTATTTTTTTCTTAAGTCGTTTTTTTTCCGAAATATTAATAATTTAGTAACAAACACCCCCAAAAACCCGAATTTACCCGAATTTTACAAAATTCCAAAAAAAGTTACCAGTAGATTTTCAAAATTCAAACGTTCACGTGTCTCGATAAATTCCTCAACTTTTGGTGCTATTTCCATCTCGATCCTCCCAAAATCCTCGGAGATATGGTCAAAAATACGTTTTAAGCGATTTGCATCTGATAACCATTTTCAATGGTAAAAGATAGGTACTTTAAATCTCTCACGAAAATTCTACATTGAATTAGCGAACTTACGACAGCATGCGTTGATGTCTTTTACTTTAGCTTCTTTAGCACCTACTCGTCGTCATCACTTGAATGAATAGTAACTTTTTCACACGGAAAAAGATTGTTTAGTGAGTGACCATCAGCCATTTTTATTACACCACTAGGCCTGAAAATTTATTGATTTTAAAACTTTTTTTTTATTAATTTCTTTTTTTTCTGATAATTATGTAGTGTAGCATCGTTTTGCCAATTTGCTACTCTGTGCAAATGTAAATTATTTATTTTGCGCAGTCGCCTGATTGCCAGCCTTAGGTACCACAACAATTTAAAGCAAAATAAATAAGAAAGGGGAAAATGGTTTGGGGTCTTAACATTTATATTTTGTGGTTTAACGCTAAGAAAAATAAATTTTCATACAAAACAATAACATTTATTTTTCCCTTCATACGACTTTATTTAAGCAGATGGTACTTGATTTTTCCCACGATTTATTCCCTAACTGTAGTTTTTAGGGTTCTGTAGCCTAAATGGCAAAATAAGGATCCCTTATTATTTATAACATTCGTCTTTTGTCGATTATTACTACTTATGTGTATTTTTTTTTCTTGAATGCAACTACATTAGAACTACATATTACCCCGAACTACATATAAGAGAGCAAAATCGTTTATTTCGTCTCGTCGCATTTTTTTATGCACAACGGGATAGTGCTTGGCCTTCACCTCACCTGATTTTAAGTGACGATAAGGAACCTCATCACTGAGGAGCTATCTTACCTCTAACTGCCGGAACACAACAATTTTATATTATGGCGTTAGACTTAAATAAGATGGTGGTAGCTAGCCAGGCGAACTTGAAATAAGCCCTACGCCACCAACCAAACCGAGTACAAATTGTACCCCTCCTGGGAATCGAACCCGGGCCCCTGCGTCTTACACGGGTGGTTGAACCACTAGACCACAGAGACAGTTATATACAGCAGGGGTGGCCAACAAGTCGATCGCGATCGACCAGTTGATCTCTGGAGACAGTGCAGTCGATCGCGAGAGTAACAAAAAGTGTTTTGATTGTGGTAGCAAAGCAAGTAGCAACAGAACGGTGCGGGAGGCAGGTGCGACGGTTTTGTAGTGAAAAATACCCCAAAAATGAAAATGCTTTGAGTCGATCTCAATAGGCCACAGGAAATTTTAAAGTAGATCGCAGCCCTAGACAAGTTGGCCATCCCTGATATACAGCATACCCTCAAAGCAGTATTTGGCGTGATGGTTTGCATCGATTTAAAAGAGGATGTATTCCTTTAACGCTAGAGCCCCAGAAATATTTACTCAGATCAGAGAATAATATTTATTTGTCCGTGGTCGTCGGTAGCGCAGGGCGACTGCACGGACGCCGCGGGCTCCTCATTCCGACTCTGTGTAATTTAAGAGCGTTTGCTTTGCTACTGCTATAATTTATTAATATAATAACATACTAGACAAATGTGACGTAGATTATTTAATAATGACGGGGAGCGAAGAGAGGATTTATTTGGAGTTTGCTTTAGTTCAAAGACGTAATAGTGTTGAATACTCTTTCTTTCGAGAAACACACTATAATTTTAATCGAGCAGGGTGTTAGTCTAAGCTGTATGTATGTATGTTTGAACGAATTAACTCAGAAATTACTAAAGCTAGTAGGTATTACAATAAATTTATTTGGCGTTTGACACCACTCGCTATAAATCGGGAACCAATGCCGCTTAAACAACGTATTATACTACGTTTTATTCCTCAATGTATCAAAATTTATATGAACTCAGATTATTTTGCCAGTACAAATAATGATTTTTACGCAAAATATTTTTTTTGTGAAATGTCTGTAGGTATATTTCAAAGACTACAGCTCACATCATATTATAACAATTATATCATACGACAACAGCTTTCTTCTATCTTCAACCATTTCTGAGATAACTGGGAAAAACTTAAATCAGGGAGATTTTTGAGGGGGAGGGGGGAGCGGACACGGGATCCATCGGGAACTTTCCAGATATGTTCAAAGGGACCTAAGGAACATTTTAAAAGACAAAAACATACCACCGGAATTAGTCCTATGTATCGCGAAATTTTTATCTAAAAGTTTTGGGCTAAAAATTACATCGTGGTGTTGACACCATTCGGTGTGAATCGTGAACCGATGCTCTATAACAATGTATTATACCTCGTTTTATTCCTCTACGTATCTAGATTCATATGACCTTATAAAATTTTGATTTTTCTTAAAAACTAGTACAAAGAACGATTTTTGGGCAAAAACATTTTTTTGGTGAAACGTCTGTAGGTATATTTCAGATACTACAGCTCACATCGAAATGATTGAAGTGTCAACGGGTTGGATATTTTATAACAATTATATCATACGTTGACAACTTTCTTCTATCATCAACCGTTTCTGAGATAAATAGAAAAAACTAAAATCAGGGAGACGTTTGAGGGGGGGAGGGGGGAGCGTACATGGGATCCACGGGGAACTTTCAAGATATATTCAGGGGGACATAAGGAACACTTTAAAAACAAAAAACCTTCCGCCGGAATTAGTCCTAGGTTTTTTGCTAAAAGTCCTGGGCTATACTGAACATCTTTTACTATGGGACCAACTCTGTAATCGCGAAAAAAAAAATCTGTTTCATACGAAAAATAATAACGAAAATATTAAAATGTATGAAACAGCTGTCTTTTTATCAGCGACATCAGAGTTGTTCCCTATATCTACCATTATCGGTATTGGGGGATATTTTGTAATACGTTGTACCTATATAGGTAGGTACAATTAACTGCAATTTCCTAAAACAGATTATTCTCAGCGTATCAACAACTTTAGTTTATTTTGTTCAATTTGTGACGCATAACCTTGTCCCTTGTGCCGAACAACGTGGTCACGTTGAAGCAACAGCACGTGCAGCGATACGTGGAGCAATCACGCTAAAACACGCTCAGGGGTATGTGTATACCAGCGTAATCATTGCCCGACAATGTATACCGGCCTAATCATTGCCCGGTGCTACAATTACCGCGAAAATAGACCAGCTCCGACACTTAATAGAATGAACAACATGGTGTGTGTTTATATTAACTTATATTATGCAGGACTTTATTAATATACCACCTTTATAATGTATTACGATGTGAAAAGGAATTTTAGGATGTAGCATTAATTATTCCATGATGCCAAAGTTGGAGGTCCCGCCAACTCCTGTTTTCTTGAAATTTGTTCCTTTTTCGTTTGTATCTCTAAGTAAAAACTTTCATTTTCCAAAAAGAGCACAGTCATTAAATAAAACAAAACACAACTTATAGGGTTTGGTGTTTCTGCATTTTTCAACATGTTCTAACTATTTTTTTTTACTAAACGTACACATTTTTAATCGATATACAATTAACAGGCATATTACTCATTCGCAAAGACATTTAGAAGAAATGGAGGAAAAACCTATCTCGATAATGAAATAAGTAACCACATAATTTATGATACTCGTATTTCAATAAATACAGCATATGAAAGTACCTATAATAAAGAGTAGATTTAATAAAAATTATATAAGGTGATTATATATTTTAAATAGGTAAAGCAGGGTAAATATTATAAGATTCATCGTTGTGCGCAAGTTGACTCTGTGGTGTAAATCGGGCGTACGCGCAGCGAGCGCGGCTCCTCTGTAAATTTGTAGTAATCGACGTTTCAACTAAACGGAGACAAGATGGAGATATCTCACTGCTACTTTAAATTTGCGTTCCGTACTGTAGAAATACTAAAGCTATGGACTTGATATAACTTGTGGAACTTTTCCAACTTTTCAAATATAAAGTATATCCAAACTTTTTGGTCAATAACGAATTGCCAGTATTCATTGTAATAAACGGTAATATCAATCACTATATAAAACCCGAATCCCGTGACGTGTCATTCAACTTGCGCCGGAATAATCAAGTATTCCCATAGAAATAGAAGCGCAGCGAAAATTTTTCTAAGTCCATGAGTATTCCACTCCCAGATCGGCGTGGAATACTTGATTATAGAGCCATTTTCATATAAACTTGACAGATAATTTCAGGGAAATTCTGTTCAATTTTTTTATTAATCCAGAAGTGTTTCAAGACCCTAAAAATTTTAAGAAATTACTCAAACTTTATTAAAGATTGACCTACTTTGTAAAACAATTGCCAATTTTATCAAGTTTCTTAAATTAAGTACTTAACGAAAATGTATGTTTTACAAACATTTTTTCTGGCCGGTCCAACATTCAGTGGTCGCCCCCGAGGCTTACTTGCCGAACCATTAAAGGGCCGATAGTGGAATCGAGCGAATAAATACAAGCGGCACTGTCGCGGTGGCGCGGCCATTACTCGATTAGATTACTCTCATTGTGGGGGATGCTTTGTTACGCCTTTTGCGAATGATAAACGCATAATGCGCTTTACTAAGCACCTTTCAATAAATTAGTACGGCGATTATTGTCTACTCGGTTAGGTCAGCTGATAATAAATTCTAAGATGGGGTTTAATTATGATTAGGTACAAAACGGAAAACTGAGAACTATATAGAGTTTAGAGGGTAGCTGAAGTCAATTTATAATCATGATGATCATGAGTATGAAGAATAAATCATCATAATCCATTAACAGCCATTTTTTCATGAACTCTCCCTCTCCCTTTGCTGGGGCACAGGCTTTCTTATGAATAGAGAAGAAGGATTGGTCCTATCTCATATCGAAGCTATGAAGTCCAGATGCGGATTAGTACCTAAGTATTAAAAACACTCAAATGTTAAACTCATACTAAGTAATATGAATATACAGTGGCGGTCACATAATTAAAGATCTAGCCGATTTTCATGCAAACGAGGTAACTTTGCAGCCTTGGTTCTCCGCCAAGGATTGACCAAGCCGTGATCTGATGATGGCCATCGAGGGGCTGAATGGAGGAAATTTAGATCGCTATACACACCCAGCTGATCTGATCAGCATTCTAAGAAATAAAAGGATATGATTTAAAAAAATTGCCAGAACAATTAGTCTCAGCCAATAGCTTGATCCAATTTAAGAATAGATTGGACAAACACCAATTTAAATAAAGTAGAATAGAGCAAAGATTGCAGGATACAGGCACTATCAGTTGCAACAACTGCTCGCCTGTTTAATAATAATAATAATAATAATAAAAACCGCAAAATTAGCATGAAAATGTATGGAAATCCTGAAACTGAAAACTCTGATCCTTATAACTCTTAGACTAATTATTAGATCATTTAGGTAAGTAAAGAGATCGGAATCTCCTCCATTAAGTCCCTGGATGGCCATCATCAGATCACGGCTCGGTCAATCCTTGGCGGAGAACCAAGGCCGCAAACTCACCTAGTTTGTATGAAAATCAATTGGTGTCTTTTATTATATTATGAGTGCCACTGTACGTGAATGCTAACTGGAATTGTAGTGAAATTGAGATTTAAAGTACAAGTTTTGACGTAAAGAATACTCGCGGCCTGTCCGTGACATCACGTGGGACGTTACGTATTATGTGACAGCCGGCCACTGATTGCAACTGATGTAACCTGACAGATTTCTAGCATCCTGCCACATTACCAGTCATCTTGTCGTTGGAAAGTTGACACTAAATAAGCGACACTGAATATTAATAAGCCGCAGCTCACAACAAAAGTTTTTCGCAAACTAAATAAACCAAGTCTGGTCATGTGCTCCCTTGCAAAGATAAGATATTCTCAGTAAAGGGGTTAATCACTACACCTTACATGACCGTCATTATAAATGTACTATAATATGATATGTGCTGTACTATAGGAAAATTGTAATTAGGTACTTATATAAGAAATCATAATAAGATTAAACTACAGGATTGACGATTCTCAGAATTTGGGCGAAAGGAGTAAAGTCATAATCAACATAAAATCAGTAACTCTGATCAGTATTCTAACTGCTGTTAAAAGAATTCATATACGGATTATCAATTTATCTGTGTATAAGGCAAATATTGTAAGAGCTATGCGTGCACGAGCCGGCACGGACGACGACGACGACTTAGGATCTTGGTCAGATGTTATTGTAATAGCCCTGCAGGGCTGTTACTCATTCTTTATGGAAACCGACCAAGATATATGAAATATTTATTACAAATAGTCGCAGTTTAACGATCTCCTGGCTTTGATGGAACTGTTTGGTTTAACTTTCCATACAATTAAAACAGACACCAATGTGAATTAGTGCTTCGTTATCGTAGTTACTCATCATCATCACCTTTATTTACTAAAAGAACATCAAAAATAACGGGTATTACCAGTTTAACATGAACATTTTTCTATTTTAGATCACATTTTAACTTATTTTGTAGGTTAACAAAATGCAACATTCATATAAATGAATGTTAAATTATGAGAAACATTTAAACTTGTAAAAGTCTAAAGGTTAAAAGTTTAACCTATAATAAAATCAAACACCATCGACAACCCTAAACCAAAATTGATTGGCAGCATGCGATCGTAAAATGTCTACAAAGTCTTATAGGACATTAAAATCGTAACTCGCAATAATCTAAGTATCATTTTAAACATTTCTTGTTTCGAGAAAAAGATACGATACTTCGACCAAAGATATTTTCTTTGGCATTCCGCGAAGTTTCTTCTTTTAGCAGAAATACCAAGATTACTCAATCATCAAGTCTAGTCACTAAGTATTTGCGATTACCTATAGCTTGTCTGTCGTCAGTAAGTAGTAGTCATTGAAATTGTTCGGGTTCTGGAATTTATCGTGAATATCAAAGATAACTTCACTTTTCTTTTATCTAATTACTAAAAAGAAATTTGAGAAAAAAAAAGCTGAATTAGTTACCTACCTATTTCCTGTTTCTTGAATGTTTTGAGAAAAAATTGAACTCGTTTTCAATGTTTCTAATACAGGCAAATTCAAGGCTGTGAGTAGACTCTACTCACTTTTGAAACTCTACGTATATATTCAAAACAAACTAACAACAAATTTATTTAACCACTGCGTGCGTTTAACAAAAATGTATCAGTTTTCAACATGGTTCGTACATAACATTTGCTGTATACGCTAGCAGTATACCGGCTTTTATAGATTTGGCCAATAGAATTACTAACACAAACAGTATTTCAGTGCACTAAACGAACTATCAATAAGACGTCAATGTCAATCAGTGGAAATAGCTTAACAGAGCCAATGGGCGATCCATTATCACATAATTACAACAGGACACCCGGACAGTCCGGACACTGATGGATTTGTTCCGTAACCGAGTTGGCGGAGATACCATCGAACAGACAGACGGACACACCAGTCGTTGTTCATTCTGCGTAAGGAATACTATAAATCATTGGAAGAACAATGCGGTACGGTTAGCAACACAATTATGGAATCGTGTCTGGGAGTTAATTGAGGCTGGTTAATTAGAGACATGTCGCGTGGGCCCACGCCCCCGCGGGCCTTTGTCCAGTACCGTCAGCAGAACAACCCACTTTCACATAAATATTAATAGTGAATCGACGCGGAAACTAGATTTCATTAATTACGGGAGAATTGAATTAGTTGAAGGTGCCTTTTGATCAGTATATTGTTGGTTCGCAACATAAGAATATCTGAAACTATACCGGGTGTAACAAGACTCTCAACGAAACAGAGGTCTACGTATTCTGCCCATCATCAGGACCATTTCTGTTCAAAATTATTGCTGGGAACGGTTTTAATTTCTGGTGTTAAAAAAGCATTGCATACATTACCACGCAATGTAACGCGTACAACAGACCGCGCCTGCGATTGAATGCTACACAGCTGCGCGCGGCCGAGTTGAAAAGCAACGTTTATGTGCGTGCTCATGAGATACAATGAGTGATGGCGTTTTGAAGCCATTGTTTGTTACGAAAAACATACAATTTTGATAATGTTTCTAAAGACAAAAATTAGTAAATAACGAATAAAATAACTTTTCATAAAAATTTTGAAATAAAATTTTTGACTTTGACCTTCAATAACTTCGTAGCTATTGGTTTCCCAGGTATAGTAGAAAAGACAAAAATGATCCTGATGATGGGCGGAATGCGTGGACTTCGGCTTCGTTGAGGGTCTTGTTACACCCGTTAGGTATTCTATCCACTTTGAAGAAGCAAAACCAGTGGCTCGACGCTTTTAGTGAGTAACTTCCGATGAGGCTATTATGCAATAAAGAAATTTAAGTTGCAATGTATTTAGCCTTTATAATTTCTTGTGAACACTTTGCAATAGTTTATAAACAGTACTTCATCAATTCATCATACAAAATTATCAGGGAGAGCGCAGACCTTAAACTGTATCTTTCAAATCGACTGCTAGTGACATAGACATTAAAAGGTATTTAGACAGGGCAGGCTGCTAAATCATCCGTGTCACAAAGGCGGATAAGCAGATAAAATTGCCGTGACAGTTAGCAATAATTTTAATCTGCTGTCGGTGGAGTCGGGAGAAATTAAGGCAAGTTTGAGTGCAATGTCGGCGCGTGGCTCGCCCGCATTTATGAAATACTCCCTCCTTGCATTGTTTGCGGACACATTGCGATCAAGGCTGGTAAACATTAAAATAACAGCAAATTCAAGTTATGTGAAAATAGTATGGTTTATGAGGCATTTTTTTATTTCAGTTTAGATTTTTTTGAGACAGTAGTGAAAGTGAAATAAGCTTTATTCAAATAAACTTAATTATTAAGTACTTTTGAATCGTCTATATTTTCCTTCCACCCGTTCCAGACTTTTTTAGAAGATTAGCTGAGTGATATTTGAAACGCAAAGCTCAAGACCGAACGCGATGAAAGATCACTGTGGACACCCTCTACCCCATCTAGGGGACAGGAAAATTAGTCATAAAAGTCACTAAACAAAAGTAACAACATTTTAACGTCAAATTTTGTAACTTATTGAGACTCCCTCATTTTATAGTTCGCGTGGTGAATGCGAAAGTGTTGAAGACCCTAAAGAACGATTTATATCGTTCCCTATACTTGGTCGATTTTCCTACTATTCCTAGGCTGAGAAATTACTAGTCTAGTTGACATATCTCAATGCCAGTCTTAACAACAGGCAGGTCATTACCTAAAGTAGACTAATAAATGTTTGAAAAAGCCGTCAATGTCACAAATGTAAGATTTCTTAAATCTGAGTGCGTAATTGAAAATATGTCTCGGGCACTTTTCGCAATAAGTATATAATATTACGGACATTTCAACATAATTTCAGTTTCGATTTGATGAAGTACAAAAAGTTATATTTTTTGCCAGTTCAAATAACTGTTAGAAACGACAACTTTTTGTACTTTAGTAACAAAAAACTGAAATATATTTTAAAATGTCCGTAATCTTACATATTATATAAGACACATTTTTCAATTACGCACTCAGATTTAAGAAATCTTGAGAAAACATGAAATGTGCGAGCGAGAGAGCGGCAGTCAGCGGCAAAATGTGTACGGGCTCTTAATGTTCTTCTATTCTATTCGAATAATCGAAAAGCCTAGCGTTTGCCACTTACCTAGGCCCTCAGCTCGCAGTAACAGTGTGTGCTCCAACATACCAGGATCCCAATCGTGGTAATTCTAAACGATAAAACCAAAAACGTTACGTTGTCATTTAGGTTATATTTACCTAAAAATCTTTGGATTAGCTTCATAATTTTCACTTAAATTGTCCCAGATCCGATTGTAATCCTAGACTTCTTAGGCAGAGTATTCAACAATTTTAACAAAACTAAAGCGAGTATTTTTCTGTAAACGAAACTGAAACGGTAACGATTTAGCTTTGGTTTTATCGTTGAAAATTAGCGCGATTAGGCCCCTGTACACAACCCTCGCTGGTCACAGTGGTCTAATTCAATCGTTCGGAATTCAGGGGCCGTCGAGAGGCACGATTTATTGGTTCGTTTCATATCGGCCGTCTTTTGTTCCAAGGTTGCTCGAGGAAGTCACGACCGAGAATGCCATCCATTTGTAATGCGAGAACTAGATTTACTGCTGAAATCTACCCGTCATTTTGAATAAATACTGTTTTGAATAATTGCTGTGGGACTACAAGATTTGTTGTTGAGTTTGATACCGACAAAATTCAAATCTAGCCTCCTACATTATTAATCAAAGGTAAAGAGTGACGCATTAATAATAGAATCAAAGATTATTCTATTGCAATCGTGACGGTAGCTTGAATTACATAATGATTAGGTACACCACACCCCCACTTTTTTATTTTTATTTATTGAGAAAATCAACAGCGGATTAAAACTATTACATATAAAGTATACTTTAAACAATACGTAAGGCCAATAATAGATTTTTCTTTAACATCCTTTCTTACAATTATAACCAATTTTTGGACTGTTTTTATAGGAGGTTCCTGTTTCACAATCAATGATTGATTGATTGATTACTTCTGGTTTAGTTTATAAATGGAACAGAATTTATATGTCCAGTCCAGTCCATCAGCCATTTTTGATATCCCTACTGCTAGGGCACAGGCCTTCCTTATGGGTGGTAAGGAGGATGGGCCATAACACACCACGCGGGCCCAATGCGGATTGGTGGGTGTTAACTGTTAACGACTGCAAATGCAGCCGGGACCAACGTCTTAACGTGCCTTCCGAAGCACTTATATGAAATTGACTTGATCGGATCATTTTCTGTCCACAGAGCTAGATATCGAATTGGTATTTTTAATAAAATTGTACTTAGGGAAAACATTAGTTTCTTTCAGTATTTCAGACCATTCGCTGTCGAAGCTTAAACACCTTTTTGACACACAACTGCAACAACGTTTTATCTATTCAGTAAATCAAAATAATAATTAGTGCGACAAGATACTAAAGTATTACTGCCACATGACATAAAAACTTTGACATTGTATAAATTTAAAAATAAGCTGTTTACTTTTTTAATGGAAAAAAAAAATACTATTCTGTTAAAAAAATCCTTGAAGACAAGAATATATAATATGACTAGTTTGATAAAATGGATTTAGTATTGACTTAACTTCAAATTAACTTATTAATAACCTATAACATGTATAACTAATAATTTGCACATCGAACTACTCGATAGAATATGTTGGATTAGTTTAAACATAAGACCGCATTGTAACCATAATCTAGCAAATAAATGATTTCATTTGATTTGAACCACTTTTGAGGCATTCAGTATTACATGAAAATATTTTTTAGAATCCAAAGACAATGCTTGATAACGTTAGCAAACAGTTTTACCAGCTGAAGTTATAAGTATTCTACACTATATTTGTTAGGAGGATTGTTGCACAGTTGGATCGCTGAGCCCTCCGGCGTTGTATACCGACCTCCTCCAACTGAGCAGGTGTGCCATCCCTTCCTGTATAATTATTGCTAGCCTTTCGGAATATCTCAGGTTTTATTGGCCGTGGATATCTTAAGGCCTATCTTAAGTATTTATTGCTATTCGAGCTTTCGTAGTTTACCGTTGTTTTGAATTTCAATAGGGTAGAAATTACGTAAATATTTTACTCAAGTCAACAACCAGCGAGTAGCAAAAAGAAGATACTTCGTAACTTCTCTTTTAATTTTTACATTTGAGATTTTTGCATTCACAATGCTATTTTTATACAATACTAAATAATATATATACTAGAAAAAATACGAACTCGCACCAGATCAATTCTCGGACGGTAATCAAACCCGCGACCATTGGATGTCCGGTCCATTGCTCTGACCGCTGAGCTACCGAGTCACTCACTATAAGTATAGTAATTTACTGATATATTAACTCAGTAGCTGATCGTGACTCAGTAGCTCAGTGGTCAGAGCATTGGACCAGACATCCAAAGCGGCCATGCCATGAAGTATGAGATTCGATCTGATGCTAGTTCATATTTTTTCTAGTATTTATATTATTTTGTATTCTTTTTTAATGTTTAACTGAAGTATTGAACGATTACTATCGCAACATAACAGTCATCAAAAGTGTTCTTTCTATAAATTGCTAGTAAATATCGAATTAGCATCTTTCAAACTCTATTAAAACATCAAATCATTCGAATCACAATCATTTCTAAAATCACACAACATCAAATAATAATAAATATGAAACAGGTGTCTTTTTCTACATTCGCTTTTATTCAAAGAAAACTACCGAACTCAGATCAGCCATCGCTATTACTTACATAAGTCATGTAAAAATGGTAATACATACTGTTGCAGTCCTATTCCATTTTATAAGAACCTATTTAGAATAAGCTAGATCGCGGGGTTTCCGTTCGACGCAAAACTTATAGACCTAGAGCCTCACATAAATAAAGTTTGAATTATTAAATTAGTCCCAATTATTCAATAAATCAGTTTTTTCCATTATCCAGTTATTTCTTATAATTCTTAAATACATTTCTTAATTATTTCTTAATATGCACAGTTGATTTAGAAGTAGCCATAAAAACCTCGAGAGGAGCTCGGTGGTGCAGTGGTTTAGCGCCTGGCCCAGCGATTGCGGAGGTTAAGCTACATTCGCAAGGGTCGGTCATGGGTTGGGTGACTAAAAATTTATTATCTCGAACTCCCCCGTGATTCGGAAGGCACGTTAGGCCTTTGGTCCCGGCTGCATTTGCAGTCGTTAACACCCACCAATCCGCATTGGGCCCGCGTGGTGGGTCATGGCCCTTATCCACCCATAAGGAAGGCCTGTGCCCCAGCAGTGGGGACATCAAAAATGGCTGATGGACATAAAAACCTCGTTTTACTTAGATAGTTCACCTAACTAATCATTTTGTATTTTATATTAAATAATTATTTCATTATTTCATTATCACAAAAGTTTCAGTCGCACAACGGATGTTTTATGTACCTACATAACATTTTTATTAAAAATAATGAATATTAAATGTAAACTATGATAATTTATTTTATTTATTGCACTTGATGTTCAGAGATCATTCATTATAACCCGTCAGAAAGTTTCTTCTATAACCATACCTAGTTTAATGTTTAAAAAAACTATCGATAGTACCGGTTCCTATCCCTTGCACTAGATCGCCGATATATTCAGCATTAGCAGATTACCCTCGTCCCGTTAGCATCGCCATAAATAATGCATCAGATATGTGCCCTAATGATAAGGCCTGCCTTTAACTGATATTGTTTAAACATGCGCTCACCATTGTTGACTTCATAATGACCCCTTCCTCGTTGTTTACCGAAATGTTAGAGATTTTATCTATTGATTACAGTTTAATTAAGTTTTAACACTGTGGGCACAGTTTGGTGAGCCTAAGAACTCTTTGTCATTTATGCACCATTGATTGTCTCGACATAATGAAAGGAAGAAGGCGCAAACCAAAGTTTGATGTTATTAAGTTATTATAAGGTTTCTTACAGTTGAAATACTACCAAATTATAGAAACAGAAAACTCATTACGAGCAAAACCGTCTGTTCAGGGTTTGGACAGTAACCAACCATATTATAAGTAGGTACCTACATACAGTTGGTACCTACTTCGTCAACACATTTTTGTCGCATCCTAAAATATTGTTAAAGAATTATGGTCAGTAGATTAGAAAATATGAACGTCAGAAATATCCATTACCAGTTACTGGGTAGCACAAGTAAGTGTACACAAACACGCGAACTAACAAACAAATTGTCATTCGATTACAAATTTAATAAAATGCAGCTACAGCCAAGCTTTATTTAAGCAGCCCCCGGCGCGGCATTACTCACTATCCAGTAATCGATTCAACACTCTCGATACAACGCTCGATATAATAACAAACCTATCGAAATCTGAATCATGGAAGGCGATTTCTATTATTCGAACACAGTCGCCTCTGGCAAGTAACGATGTGACAATAATGGAAGCTACGGGATTGCTGGCTGTGTGCATTCGAATGAGGGCGCGCCTTCGAGAATCGAGTCGTATCGATACACTTTGTTACCAGTCTCTTGACTCTTCACATCAATGTATGTGTTTGTTTTATTTATAAAGTGGTTGCTTTTATTCCACACAATCAGTGGAATCGCATACAATAGAGTCGGTGACAGATATTAATTGAGAAACGTGGAACGTGACATTCGCGGCTTTATGTGTGTTGTGATTATTCCAGTCTTCAAATCCAATTTCCACATTTGTAATATAAGTTTATGAATAAACTCAAACTTGTCTGTAGACAACTTTGAATGGTTATTCGGTATTACAATACCAGTGACCGGACCGAATAATTATTTGCAAATATACCGGTAGGTACTGCGTAGACATTGCGTAAAGTTCGTGCGTCAATGTTGCCATTTAATACTGATGCATATTGATGGCACCTCCTATTCAAACAGGTAGTTAAGTATATTAAATATAACCTTTTAATAGCAACACCTGACAATTGTGCGATCATAAATCCGTCACTTTTATTCAAATTAGGTAGGTGTTACAACTAATGAGGGATGAATATAGCTCGCAATTTTAATATTAAGTATTCAACACAACAGTACAAAATAGATACTATATTAAATGCCAGATGTTGGAGCATTTGTTTATCTTTAGATACCCTGCTTAATTTTGTAGTTAATAATGTTATGAAATTTATCGAAAACTTTTCCACAATCTTGTCATGTCCCTAAAGTTTACAAAAAAAAACCTCAACACTATTCAATATAAGTTAAGTAAATAAGGAAAGAGGAAGTGCATAATATATATACTTATCACAAGTTACGAATCAGGGCAATCACACATTTGCATTTGCAAACTTCTCTATCGAAAGTATGGGATAGACATAATGTTATCGTTAACCATCGATATTTGAAACGTCAAAATAATCTATCTGAGAAGCGAATTTCGTTTCATACCGTTTTATCAAATGTGACTTTGTTTTGGGCAGTATTCAGCTTAAAACATCTCTCAACAGCTTTTCAGAATTCTGAAGTAGTCCTTGGTTGAAATTTTTTTAAAATTTTAGTCATTTTATAAGTACTTATCCGTTCAAACTTTCAACACAAGGACAAATGAAATAGGTGCTTACTGGCAATTTAGGCAAACATTAGGAAGATATTATTTGTTTGGTTGAAGTAAAGTTGGCATGCAATTTTATGTCTTGAAAATAAAGGCATTGTGATATTTTATTATAACCAATAATATGAGTAGCAATGCCCAGCCGCTAATATCTTCGCCATTTGAAACAAGTAAGTAGTAAAGATATTCGTATCTCAACATCTTGTATCGTTTAACCTAACATATTATTGGAACGTCGAGCAATTTTATGCACGGACATAAATTATGTATAAACATAATCGGCCATTATGCATCGCGGTACGCACGCGGTGCAGGGGACCACTGCAATTGGTATTACGTACGACGTAGGTACCTACATCTCTAATAATTTTAAGTACCACTTAAAGTTTAAGGATTAGATTTTAAGCTTACCTAAAAAAACAAGTGCGTTCATCCCCCTAGCATGACCACCGACACATCACGTGCTATAACGTTTTATCGACACTCACCTGTCAAGTTCCATTGTCTTTTGACAGTTAAACGTGATAAATCGCTATTTCATATCGCGTTTCGGTGCTCATGATACGGAGGGAGTGCCTCAGGGATGTGTGTTTGTGTTACTTATTTAAATCATTAACATTACAATATGAGTAAAAAGGCCGGAAAAAATTAATTGAAAAATCACAACGGGAACAACAGCGTTGCTGTGTATTTTGCGAACACATATTTCGGAAAAAATACCAAATATGTACACGAAGACGAATAAATACCTAACCATGTGAAGTGCCACCCCACCATAACAATTATAAGTAGCAATACAAATTAAAGACCTTTTTACCCGACTGCGGGTTAAATTATGTATTTCGCGCGTATCTTGTAAGTATGTTTGTATGTATGTAATATTCTTTATTATCTCATATCTCTCAAACGGCTGAACGGATTTCTATGATTAAGATATCGTTAGATTGGTCTTTTCAGCCCAAGTGTTCTTAAGAAGGTGGCGTTATAAAAAAACCAACATGGCGGCTGTACGGTGCTATTATACGTAGTGAAAAAAAAATTTTTTTTTAGAATACTGCAATATGGGTGTCAAATTAAAGGGCTTATTATAAGGATTTCAAAAAGGTATATCATGACCGTAAAATATAATAACTAAAAAGAGATAAATAAAAAAATAAATTAAAAAAATTAAAAAACCCTCCTGCATAAAAAGACAAGTCGACTGAAAAGATGGAAACAAGATTAAATAAATATTAAAGGCAACATGTCATAATAACATGCAGTCGGAGGCATATAATTCAATTATTCATAATGTCACTTTCTTTATGCATGCCTCCGACTGCATGTTATTATGACAAACATGTCAAACAAAACAAGATGGAAACAAGATTAAATAAATATTAAAGGCAACAGCCTTTAATATTTATTTAATCTTGTTTCCATCTTTTCAGTCGACTTGTCTTTTTTTACTTACGTGGCTTTTGTGTAGCTTAACTTGACTGTGGGTATAATTTTGCCGTTAGTAAAAAGGGTTACTTTATATTAGTTCAATAGCCTATCTATTTGGCCAGCATTCTAAATAAGACTATACTTGGCGATCTTACAAGGTATTAAGTTCAAGACCATATTGTTCAGAGTCGTGAACTAACGTCATGGCATTATGGCGTCCATTTTCTACAATAACATTTAAAATAAACGACACCACTTCATTATAATAGCAACTTTAAGGTAAGACTCCGAATTTATATTTGTTTAGGGAATCGTGGAGAACGTTACTATTATTTTGCCATGAAGTATAATTATTAATATAATATTGTCTATTAATTTACGCTTTAACAAACAAACCATAAACAGGGTATATTACTTCTTACTGGTCTAAACGAACAGATGATAATCTTATAATTCAATTCAATTTATTCATTTGTAATGGAGATAATTATATTACGTGTCTGGCATTTAAATAGGTATACAAAAGTTGTTATTTAGCTACATTTGGCTGCGAATGTAATTTAGTTTTCTTGTAAATGATAGGTATTTTAGTCGGAAGAGTCACAGCCTTTTTTAAGAATGAATTTTGTGTGTTATATTTCTGGCAATACTAAATAAATACCGACTTTTTGGTAATAGCGGTAAAATTAATTTGTATTAATTTTACCACTATTACCAAAAAACGTTCAGACTCTAACGAAAAAAAATTAATGCTGCTAGTACTCAAAGAATTATTTTATAATGTTTATAGAGAAGATGCTTTGTCGAATACTACTGCAAAAAAATGGTTTAGCAGACTTGTAATTTTAATGATAGAGATGTTCCTCACTGCGGTATCTTTATTTTTTTACAACAAAAAGGCCGCGAACTTTTACGACTAGGTACCTAATCTTTCTCAACATAAATAGTAGATTGTACAACAAGAGCATAAAACGCGAGTTATACACTCTGCTTTTCACTTCGATTGTGAGGAAATAGGAAATTAAACTTTTTTTTTCAACAATATTGAAAAAAGTGACAAATTATATAATTTTGGAATGTGCTCATTAAGGCCTTTCATTTGATACCCATATTCAAAAATTGAAAAAAAAAAAAAAAAATTGTGACAAATTACATATTTTTGGGCCGTGTTCATCAAGGGCTGTCATTTGATACCCATATTCAAAAAATAAAAAATAAAATTTTCTTAAATTTCAGTGACAAATTATATAATTTTGAAATGAAAAGTGTGATGGGAATGGGACCGGCAATATATAACAAAATACCTGACGAAATTAAGGAATTGAATAGTTATAAATTTAAAAAGAAATTGACATCTATATTATTAGAAAAATGTTATTATTCTATTACAGATTTTCTAAATGATAAATTTTGACATCATACAATTTATTCCTTATTATTTCTAATTGACATTTCTTAGTTTATAAATATTTGTTTTAAATTATTGAAAAGGTACCTACTATTTTTATTGTAAAATGATCAAGATAATATGCAATTGTATACTTAGTTTACCTGTAGCACTACCATGAGTTGGTAAAGTAATCTACAATAGTTAACTATAGTCGCTAGCGAGCATCGAGTAACGTTTTGGCCTTTGTCATACGAATTTGGTACCATGAGTTACTAATTGACAGATGCCATCGAGAAATACCGTAACGATAGTAGTAAAGTCTCTCACTTGCGTTTTGACGCGTGAGATCAATTTTACTACCCTCTATGGTACCTGTCATAGCCTTCTATAATTACAAGCCATGAAGTGAGCAGAACGGCAACATTGCATGTAGTCAAGCACATAGTTTAATAATATTCTTTTTATTATTGATTATTTCTTTTTACTATATTATCTGCGTTTAAACTAGGTGTAAATTGTGATGTAAGATTATTTCAATCAAGATTTTATATTTATTATTATTATTTATTTATTAGGACATGAAGTTTGAATCGAATTGTTTGAACTTTTCGGGGTCCTTTAGTACGATGAGCATTTTGATCTAGGCCTCCTCTACCAATGAATCTTACATCATTGGAAAGGTCTTTAAATTTGAAACATTTAATTGTATGACAGCAAACGTTAACTATTAGCACTTTGAGAGTTAAATCGCTCTGAAATCAACCAAATTTTATAACATTAATGACCTAAAACTCCGAAAATACTAACTATTGATAAAAAGTATGTTTACAGCAAATATTTTTCATACAATAACCTCTCCAATGATATATTATTCAATGCTATAGGTGGGGTAGATCAACTCCCATAGACAACAAACCAGTTTTATACTTTAATAACCTTTAACTCCAAAAGTATTAGCAATTGATATAAAGTATATTAACAGCAAAGAATTGTCTTTAAAAGACATCTTTGACAGCCATTTTGTCCTGGTTAACATTTTAATTTTTCTTATTGTCTATGAGAGTTGATCTATCCCACCTCTAGCATTGAATGATATATCATTCGAAAGGTTTTTTATATGAAAAATATTTGCTGTAAACATCCAGTCCATCAGCCATTTTTGATGTCCCCACTGCTGGGGCACAGGCCTTCCTTATGGGTGGTAAGGAGGATGGGCCATAACCCACCACGCGGGCCCAATGCGGGTTGGTGGGTGTTAACGACTGCAAATGCAGCCGGGACCAACGACTTAACGTGCCTTCCGAAGTAAACAGCTGTAAACATACTTTTTATCAATAGTTAGTATTTTCGGAGTTTTAGGTCATTAATGTTATAAAGGAGAACGCGTACTGACGTACAGGCCCTTATTGTGAATGTTTTGGTATCATTTTTGCATAGTTTTTTCCTTTATTTTTTAGCATAATTTTCCAGTAAATGTTATACTTTTAGAAGTCCGGGTTCAAGAAAAATCCTAAAGTGAAATCTTAGTACAAAAACCAGTAACGAAACGCATTTTTAAATAGCAGTAACTAAACGTGATACGCGAAACTGCTGTCAGACTTGCCATACGTAAAAAATATCGAATATTCGATTTTTTTAATCGATACTCGTATAGCTAATACGTCTTAATTTATTTTTTATAGTTTAGAATTAGATTAATAATTATGTATCTGTGTGGTTGCACAGACGCGTGGCGAATAAAGGCGCGGGCACATTTGTCTAACGCCACGTGTTAACACGCCATCAAGCGATGTCATCTGACATCGCTTTTCATAGTAAATGTATGCACTAGGATAAATACGGCATGTTAACACGTGGCGTCAGACAAATGTGCCCGCACCTTTAGACTTAGGTTCGCGGCTCTTCGCGCACGTTTCGCACGTGAGTGTGGAGAGGCCTTTACCCCCCCCGCAGGCTGATTATCTAAATAGAAACTATTTAGCGACTGGTTTCATTTGACATAATAATATTGATACTTTTCTTTGGTATGTTTTTTTTACCCCAAAGAGAAGAAGCAATGTATCACATTCATCTGTCAAATGAGACCGGTCGCTAGGTGGTCATCTGTCAAATCAGTCCGCCGGAGTAGTACCTGAAAGATACACTGCTACGGAATGGAAAAATTGTACTCTATGCGTGCGAGCGTTTAAAATCCAAATGAAGACCGCCGCGCGAATGTGTGAACGGGGGCCCTACCGCCTAACTCAAAGCGATAGCAATGCTCTATCCGTCCCTTTCATATCATAACACGATGACAAGGACGGCCATTGCACTGACGTCATAAACCAAAGCCAGAGTCAAAGCGATAGAGTTAGGCGGTAGACCCGCGGGACTCGAATGTTTCGTCGAGACGAGGATTCACGCGAGTGACTCGCGCGAGTGGCGGGCGCCGAGTAGCGAGCATCAATGTGAGATTGCGGTATTAGAGCATTGATCACACGTTTTCATAAATAATGACAGAGTTGTTATTTTTTTCTAAAATCGATTTTCTTATCGATTTTTTATTTGTAAAACAACGAATGACATTTACTTGCAACACTGTCAATGTCAACTTATCAAAATAAACAATAATGGCGTCTGTCTGTGGTTTATTCTCGTTTTGGCATTTTCGTTAGTACTTGTATAAAACATAAGTTTATTCCGTTGATTTTGAGCCGCGGTTCCTCCGTATTCAATTTGTAAATATGGTTTTTGCGAAAAGACGGTCTTTAGTGTAAGTGAACACAAACAATCTGTCTGTGCTGTGCTTGTGTAGTGTAGGTACTTTTTTGTGTTATCTTGATAGTAGTGGCTGACTGACTGGGTATTTAAGAATAACTAGACGTAGAGTTGTCATTCAAGAGCCAAATGAGCAGGAACAAAGGATGACTGACATCATTTCTAATTGGATTCGACCACGAGAGGTAACATCTTACACCATACTTATCTTCTTTCTTGTTAATCTTAACTAGGTGCTGGATTTATTCACATATTAAATACTATCATCAATATGTACATTTATTTATTTATTAGTAGCTTTTGTAATAACATTGCAATTGTTTATTTCAGCTTTCTTCAGAAGATGAAGCTTGTATTCCTTGTTGGCTTCGAGCGCAAAGAGCTTCACGTAGAAGTGGGCAGCCAGAGCCACAGGAAATGATCCAGCCTGAAAATGTACTAGATGATAGCCAGTCTGAAATAACAAGAACATGCTGTCTATGTAGCAACACATTTGAATTTACAAATGAAAGGCAATCTACAAATGAACATGAAAGACAGATAATAGAAATAATATCTGAATTGATAGAGCACCAGCAGGTGAGAACCGTGTAGTCCGTGTAATTAATGTTGAAGTACCTAAAGTAAAAGTAGGCCCTGCACTAAAAAGTCTTTTCTGCATTGCTACTTTTATTGTTTAATGAAATGTCTAAATAAATAAAAAAACAGCAAATGTTGAGATCCAATATGTACATTTGATTTCATTGAATAGAAAAGCAAGGTAGGTACTATAATATTTGTCACATTATTATATTCATCTCATTGTTTACAGATGCCCTCAATAAGTGAAGTCTGCTCTACGTGTTGGGAAAGAACTCAAGGAATATTGAACTCCAGAATTACTGTTAGTGAACCTCGGTACATAACATTGTCGAATATACGGAGAGCAGCTGAAACACCAGGCCACTGTATTTACCGTGGATGTACTGGCTCCAAACGCCATATTGTGCCTGAAGATACACGACGTCGTATACTTCTAGAATATTCTTATTTTATACCTCGTGGTGCACGCATATGCAATCTTCATTTGCATGAATAACAATATTTTAAGAGTGCCTTAGGTTTATTTATATTATTTTAAAAATATATTCATTAAATAAATCAAATTATTATTTTATTTAAACAACACCCGACATTGACACAATTTCTATGGTGTGCCCAATTCATTACTCGTGTCAGTAAGTCTTTAAAGTAACTCGGTAGGCATACAATCTGAGCAGTATTTGATTAAGTTAGGTGATAGTAGTAAGAGAATTCAATTCCTTAATCAAGCGATATAGGTAGTAGGTTACTATAATATCTATTAAGTAGAGTTACAGTGCCATACTACATATCTCATGAATCATGTTAGGTACCTATTTAGGTAGGTAGTACCTAGGTACCTACTTCATAGGTGTTTTAAATATCCAAGCACAAGCATGTCTCAATAAATTATTATCATAGTTCCAGATAGGTACCTATTACTAGGCTGCGGTCTGCATGGCGATGAAATCGATTTTAGCGCGAATCTGACCAAATTAAGTAAAATATTACACAATTAGAGTCTATTCGGAAAGAGAACCGACTTGGAATTTGTGCTTGATCACCGTTTTTGTCATGTAGACTGCACTGATATACGTAATTATAGTGCGACTATGTTGACTTAATATTTATCAAGTTATTACAGTCGCACTAAAACGTAACAGTGCCGTCAACATTTAAAAAACGATAATCAGGCACTAATCCCAAGTCGGTTCTCTTTCCGAACTAGAGATGGGATTCTACCCGGTAAATACCGGGTAAATACCCAACGTACCCAAAATCAAGGTATTTACCCAGGTAAATACCCAAAGGGTGGGTATTTACTTTCCAACTATTTTTTAAGTCTCTTATTAGTCTCTTATACTATTTAAATGTTGCTTGATCTGTCATAGAGGTGTAGAGCATCTGGCATGTTTGCTAAAAACAGGACCAACGACTTTTTTACTCTGTAATGCGATTAGTTTGCCCATGTCAACCAGTAGTTGACACGAGTTTGAGTACCTACCTCAACGTCAATGAAAATGAAATGCCCGTGTCAACTACTGGTTGACATGGGCTAGCGCGCGAGAGAGGCCTCGATTTATTGAATTGTACTTATCTCTTTTACTCTTAGGGACATTTTTGAACGTTTGTCTCGTTATTCTGTGAAATTTGCTAGCTGTACAATCCATAAACAAGCATTAGGTCTCTGAGAGAAAAAAAAATTACAATTCGTATTGAACGTGGTGGTCTGTCGAAAAGTGTATTGTGTTTTGAGTGATTTTAGTATTTTGTATAGACAAGTGTATGTTTTTATTTTTTAACATAATCTTTATTATCTTATTGACGTACTTTAAAATAAAAAACCATAGGTCATCGCTTTGATTTATGGTACGAATTTTTTAATAAAAGTGCGCTCTCAAACGCGCCATCTCAATGTTTACCTCATCGTAATACTTTACCGGAATCGCGTTTCGAGAAACAAAAGACTTAGTGGAGCCGGAAATCGCTTATTTTCATTAAAATTGTGCACATTGTGATGAAAGCGTGATTCTTTTACCATTCGTAAGTTACACTACAGTGATCGTTTTAAGATGTGGATGCAAGCTGGATTTGACCCCTAACAGATTATAGAGGTCAAATTGTTCATCACGGACCTATCATTTCGACGCGCATGATGTTTGTCGTAATAACTGCAAATTTACAGCTACTAGGGCAAGTGTGGTATCATTTTCGGATAACCTTTACATACTAGAAAATAAATAACCGTAATTCCGAACCCCAAAAATCGAAAATGTTATTAACAAAAAAATATTTTCCAGTTACGATAAATTTGAGACGAGTACAGATATCGGCTTTAAAAAAATATGATTATAAAGCCACATTAATACAGATTAAAAAAAATATAAGTTTAATTTGAACAGTGTCATAAAAAATACGTTTAAAAAAGAAAACAAAAAACCAACTTCAAAAAACCTACCTCTAAAAAGCAAGAAATAATATTCGTAATAATAAAAATACGTCTATTGAAGTCGGGTGGGGCTGGAGTACAAATTCCTTTTTTTTTATTCTAAAAGCCCCACCCGACTTCAATAGACGTATTTTTATTATTACGAATATTATTTCTTGCTTTTTAGAGGTAGGTTTTTTGAAGTCGGTTTTTTGTTTTCTTTTAAACAATTTTTTATTTTTAGTGTAGGTACACCTTGTAGGTAAGGTATATTATATATGTAGAAAAATCGGCTCAGCCAAACGTAAGATAATCGCGGATTAAATACGGGTCAAACTGAGAACCTCCTTTTTTAAGTTGGTTAAAAAACTACACTTAAGATATCCCTCTTCCAACAAAAAAATAATTATCTTATTCAGTTCATAAACAAAGAAGTAATACGACCAATTATCGAGGTAATTCACACAAAATCATACTATTTTCGTGCTTTTTTCAAAATTACTTGAAAAGTACTGAACCGATTTATTGTTTGTAAAGGTTATTAAAATTTTTTTTTTTAAATCTGCATTAAATGGAATTTATCAACATATTTTTTGTTTGCACTAAAATTATCAGTTTAATATTTACGGTATTTTAAAATAAAATAAAAAATGGGGAGTTTTTAAAGATTGAATTTCCATATAGTTTAATATATTTTCGTAACTGTACTACTCAGCTTATGTTTTGTATTATAACATTATAGAACACTTAATGGGGTTGGTAAACTTTTTCGAAAAGAATTGTTTTATATTTTTTTTTGATAGCACAAGTTTGAAGAATAAAGAAAATAATATTATGATTTTTTTATTTCACCTTGTTAACTAAATATATTTTTTTATATTATTATCGCGATAAAATATCGAACATACGGCTGAACACGAAGTTCCTTTGCATTTACTGATTTAAAAATCTGATTGACAGATTTGACAGACAGTGACAAAGAGTAATCATACCTTTGTTTTTTTTGTTTTGAGCAACAACAAAGAAAGTCTTTGGAGCAAAGGCATAACCTACGCATACAGCCGTAATAGTGATTTATTGTACTATGCTGTAAATGAAAAATTTAAATTTTTATTTAAATTAAAATGAAGCATTATATAATTCCGCAATTTGTTATTCCTGACTCCAAAGCCAAAAGCTACCAGAAAATATATAATTCACAACAGTTTTGGAAAAGTTTACCAACCCCATTACCTTTAATCTGACACCCCATAGTGCCCCATACATGTATATAGGATTCATAGAATCATAATTATCAATTTTTTTTCAAAATACGTTCGTCGCAATTTTGATGACGTTATGTCTCTGGAACAAGGCACTTCACAGGTGGATTCCCGACGGTTTTTAAGAGAAAACAAAATGTTAAACAACATATAAAAATTTGGTGCTGGTATCACAGAGATAACTGCACCGGCCTTAAACAGAACGCATTTTTAAGATTTTTTTATGTAATTACCGCACTGTGTATAATATTTTTAAACGCGTTTTTTTATCAAACTGTTCCAATTAAACTTATATTTTTTAAATCTGTATTAATGTGGCTTTCTAATCATATTTTTTTATGCCGATATTTGTACTTTTTTCTTTCAGCAACCAGTAATCAGTACAATTCAGTACTCATTTGAATATCTCTCAAATGTAAAAAATCACTTTTGCTGCCTAAACTACTGAACCGATTTTGATGATTGAGGTGTCATTGGAAAGGGGGGTGATGTGTAGATGTGTTTTCATATGTCAGTTTTCAGCTAAATAGGAAGGGTATTAGCTTCGTAAAAAGACATAATACGGAATAAAACGTCCTCTATATCGAATTTGACCTCTAAAGTACGTTAGGGGTCAAATCCAGATAGCCTCCACACCTGAAAATAATCACAGTGGTGTCCCCTAAGCATGGTAAAAATTCATCATCTTTCATCACGATGCGCACAACTTTATCAATTTCCGGCCCCACTAACTGCATTCTATAGCTGTATTCCTACTTATCATAAAAACACAACACTTGATAGTGTAACATATCGAGTTAAGTCGCAATGAACGCTTTAACGGGAATCGAGCTGCCCGGTGAAAATTGACGGGCACAGCTCGAGTGATTACGACGGGCGCCCGGGGCAACCGAGCGGTTAGAGTAGGGCATATTTTGAAAAGACTGATTAACAACAATACCGCTATAATTATTTATGACTGTTCGTAACTACCAGTACAATATCCATTTTTTTTAATTATGTAGTAAAGTAATTCAATTCATAATGTAACTAACTAAAGTATTATTTTTTAATTTATTTTTGTTATAGAACACAACTAACCAAATAGTCGGAAATAAAAATCATCTCTCTAGTTTAGTCAATAATCAAAATAATATATTTTTTTTGTACCTAAACATAAAACTAAACTTAAATGAATAAAAAGAAAGACGAAAAGAAAAAATACTACTAAACCACATCGTGCTTATTGTTTTTACCCATGCTTTTGGGTATTTACCCGGTAAATACCCGGTATATACCCAAATTGGGTATTTACCCGGTAAATACCCATCGGGTATTTACCCACCGCCCATCTCTATTCCGAACAGACTCTAATAGGGTTTTTATAGGTACCTACCTTCTGCATTTATATGGATTCGCGATATTATCGCTATGCGGACCGCAGCCCTACTAGACTTCTAGAGAGATACAATACATATGACGAGACGTAGCAAATGTAGCAATACAATGCAATTAATTCGATGTATTTATTAAAAACTACCGAACTAAAGTAGGTACAATTTGGCCGCGTTCCGAATCACGCAAACAGCACTGTTAGAGTATAATCCATTAAATAAAGTAGGTACACAAATACCCTATTTGTGTAATATTTTATGACTATAGCGCTATCAGCGTGATTCGGAACGCGGCCTTTGTATAATTAGCTGTCACTGTCAGTCAACTGTCGCAGTAAGTCAAGTGTCACTGTCAGTCAACTGTCAAATAAGGGGAAAATCAACCTAAGAACATGATTAGAAATACTTTTATAACTTATAAACCCCAACTTTTAAAATTCTGTCAATTTATGTAGTAATTCCTAATAATATTATCTATCGAATGTATAAATCTCATTGCCAAACATGAAAGTTGTAGACCTGTACAAAATTCCCATACTACCCTGCCGTTCTCCTTTGGTTGATTTCAGAGCGATTTATCTCTAATAGTACTAATAGTTGACGTTTGCTGTCATACAATAAAATGTTTCAAATGTAAATACCTTTCCAATGATGTAAGATTCATTGCTAGAGAAGGCCTAGATCAAAATGCTCATAGTACTAATGGACCCCGAGAAGGTCAAACAATTTGACTTAAACCTCATGTCCTAATAAATAAATAATAATAATAAATATAAAATCTTTATTGAAATAATCTTACATCACAATTTACAACTAGTTTAAAGATAGATAATATAGGAAAAACAAATAATAAAGAATAAAATAATGTTATACCCCGTACTTGACCAGTATGCGATGTTGCCGTTCTGCTCACTTCATGGCTTGGAAAATATAGAAGGCTATGCTACTAGTGATCTTTTTTTACTTAGTTGGATTCATAGACTTAGAAAAATTTCGCTGAGTGGAATATTAAGTTTATGGTTGGATTATCTTGCAAGTATACCAACCTAACGAAACTTGATGGGCAAAGGTTGTCTTTGACAACTATCTCTATCTCTCTTGATCATAGACACGTGTCTCTTTCATGAGCTGTCAAACGTCGTAATTCGATTCAAAAAGTTTATAAAGAGTTATACTCTTTTTAGATAAAAAATATGTATTGTGTGGAGTAAAGCATGCCATTCATGTCACCAAAGCTAAATAAATTAGTTACATTTTAGTTTGAAAGAAATTAAAATATAAAAATACGGGCACGCTACTATTATATATTCTGTGACGCTACTAAGGAAAATGGACGTAAATCTAACAGAAATCTATACATAAGTATTAAATTGATTGATTTTGGGATACGACTAGAGCCCTAACGGCTGAAGGTAGAGAAACCATTTTTGGAGGGTAGATACCTTTCATGGTGAAAGTGAGTACTAAGAAAGGATTTTGGAAAATTTCACCCCCTAAGGGGATGAAATAGGGGATGACAGTTTGTATATTCTCTTAATTTCAAAGCTAGGATGTTCAAATTTTGTGTGTAGGCTGACGATGACGATTAAAAATTATAAGGGGAAGGGGAAGGGCAAATGGAAGGGGAAAGGTGATGGTAAGTAAATGTTTAGGTGTAAAAAGTGTAAACGGAAGCGGAATCGAAAAAAGTAAAAAAGTCAGAAAAGTAAAAAAACAAAAAAATTAAAAGTCAATAAGTCCTAAAAAGTAAAAAAAGAAAAACAAAAAATCCAAAAAGTGAAAAGTGAAAAAGAATAAAAGTGAAATAGTAAAGGTGAAAGAAAAGTGAAAAAGAGAAAAAGTGAAAAGGGGAGCGGGGCACGGGAACGGGAACGTGATGAGGAACGAGATAAAAATATCTCTGAATTTAATTCAGCATTTTAAGAATTCTGAAGATTTTCTAAAATGTCCACGAGAATGAAGTCACTAGCAAAAGCTAGTGAAAATATATTTTATGTTTAGGATACTGTCTAGATGTCTAGGATGCTGTCTAGATCATGTAGATATGAATTTTATTCTGATTAACCATTGGGAGATACTACGACGCGCGACGCCATAAATGTGTATAAAATAGTAGCCTAGATATTATTATTTATTCCGTTTACTTTTGCTTCAATAACAAGTGCAATGTGCATACAATTTTTTGAAAAATAATTACCTATTTTTACGTTTTAAATAACTTATTAATATACCATAATAAATGAATACATAGAAGAACCAAAAAATATGTCCAGGAATATGACGCTTTGAGATTTTTCACGTAAGTAGGTAACGACGTAAGGAGTCAATTGATAATAGGATTATTGATTAGAAAATTTATTAGTAAAGCAGTAAAATAACATATACGTGCACAGCAAGCGCTATTAGTTATTCTGTGGCTATGGGCTGACCGTGAATAGGTAAGTATCCACTTTGTGGGATGTGACTGTGACGTCACCCGCTTGTACCAACATAACGCCACGAATACTACACCAACAATCGAGTTCACGTTAGAGAGGATAGTAAACTCGTGGATGGTGAGCACTCTTACTATAGATTTTAGTTCTTCGCGTATCCGCTAGAGGCTCTGCTTCAATTTCCCATACAAATTGCTTACGCTGTCGATATCGAGAATGGTTTTTGTAAACTCATGGTAGTGCTACCGAACTCTAATTTAAATATTTGCATGCTAATTTTTGGCAGAATGTACTGGACCGAAAATTCTTTAACAACAATTATGCATGTACCTACATTCTCAGCAAATAAATGATTCTTATTCTTATTCTTATTCTTTGGAATGTGCTCATCAAGGCCTTTCATTTGATACCCCTAATCAAAAATAGAAAAAAAAATATTTCATCATGGTTTCAAAAATTGAAAAAAAAAAGTATTAAACATGGATTATGTATTAAAATGAAGAAAATAACAAGTTTATTTAACGAAGTTTAATTGCGTGTGGCTGTTTACCTGACGACCTTTGTCTTAAAGTCTGAACTTAGACGAAGATTTTACTTTATGCTCTAGAGCATGAAAAGCGATTTTATGCAGCCTATACCCAACATGACGAACTTTACGAGCATGGGAAGTGAGAAAAATATATCGTCATACATTAATTTAGTCTTCTTCACGCAAAAAGATGACGAGACTACTTTATTAACACGTTTTTTAAGTACCTACATGGCGCACCAATGCTTTTTTTATAAATTGGAGTTGTTACTCACTATAACCTTTTTCCGGGGGAGTTTTGGCGCCATTTTGTCGGGTTCAGTTTGGTGGCTATTTTAATTATTTGCAAATTGTTGTTTATTGGATATTGTCTTAAAATTGGTGCAGTTTTGTGGTACAAGTGTCTACGCATCTGAACAATATAATATGTGGGATTATTGAAATAGGTGCGATCTTGGTTGTGTGAAGCTGAGACTTTTATTGTAGTGGTGGCTACCTCGGCAGAACTTACCGAGTAAACTGTATCGATATATTTGATACCAAATGCTCCAAGCTGCATTGGAAGGCGATGCACCCGCATTCTAATGTAATCTGAAACAATACCACTGAATTATTTAACACTCTGGCAAAAAAGAACCTTTTTCCGTGAGACAAAGTACTCATTCATGTGATCGGCTACTTCTGCGGGCGACTGTAGGTATACGCGTAGGTTCGTAGGTGCGTAGCGCGCATCGAAGATCAAGTAAAAGACATCAACGAATGCTCTCGTAAGTTCGCTAACTCAGTGTAGAATTTGCTATCTTGTAATGGAAGAGATTATATTTTATTATTGTATCTTTTTTTGTATACAACGTGTAACAGAATTAATAGCTAAACCAGAATATCATAAGTACTCGTAGGTAGGGACTATCAAACTGAACAACTTTTACTATGGGACCAACTCTGAAATCGCGAAAAAAAATCTGCTGTTTCATACAAAAAATTATACGAAAATATGTATGAATCAGCTGATTGTAGATTTGGTAGGTAAAACGACTTGTTGAGTAGTACCTAAAGTAACGAATATTTTTTTAAGTCAAGGTAATAAAATTTAATACGCGTTTTAAAAATAGATAAGAAAATGAGGTAAGTATTATAATTAATACCTAATATAACCGACAGAAAAGAGTTTCAAGTGAAAATATTATCATCTAGAGAAATTAGGTGGATTATTTCTGGTTTTGGTTGTTTAGGGATAATCTCTAAAGCTGAATATTCATAAAGCATCAAGTGTGGCTTATCGCGATCGCCGCCAGAGGGCACCACGAGGCTATTTCTCACCGGAGATGACCGGAGTGTTGATTCATCGCAAACGTGCAGATTGGAGCCATTATGGCTACGCAATATGGGTTCACAAACACTTCGCGCTATAAGGCTTATGGCAAGCACTTTTAAAAAACCGGCCAAGTGCACGAAGGGTTCCGTACCAAAAAACGGCAAAAAAATTACGTTTGTTAAGGGAGCCCTTAAATATTTATTTTATTGTTTTTAGTATTTTTTGTTATAGCGGCAACAGAAATACGTCATCTGTGAAAATTTCAACTGTCTAGCTTTCACGGTTCATGAGATACAGCGTGGTGACAGACAGACAGACATACGGACAGACGGACAGCGGAGTCTTAGTAAAAGGGTCTCGCTTTTACCCTTTGGGTACGGAACCCTAAAAACAAGGGTGGTGAAAAAGCAGTGCAGTGTTTGCCAACTAGTGGCACGCGTAGGTACCCCAAACTCTAACTCATATTGTACCAGAAACCTTTTTTTTACAGAGTTTTTGGTAATCTATCTATATATATAAAATTCAAAGTCCTGACTAACTGACTGACTGACTGACTGAGTGAGATATCAACGCACAGCCCAAACCACTGAACCTAGAGACTTAAAATTTTGCACATAGGTTCCTTATGAGGTCTAGGGGTGCACTAAGAAAGGATTTTTCAAAACTCACCCCCCAAGGGGGTGAAACGGGGATCCAAAGTTTGTATGAAAGTCCCTCAGTTTTGAAGCTAGGATCTTCAAATTTTGTGATTAGGCTAACCATTGAAAATTAATAAATACGGGTCTCAGCGTTTCTCAAAATTCTACCCCCGAAGGGGTCAAAAGGGGGATGAAGTTGTGTATTGAAGAAAATCCTTTATTTTCAAAGTAAAAATCGCTAAATTTATAATTTAGGCTTATGGATGGAAATCTAACGCAACGTATATTGTTATTGTTAGTATTTCAACCCCTATGGGGATTAAATGGGGGTGAAAAGGGGTAAAAAAAAACAAAAATAGATATGGCTGTCGTTATTGGGGTTTTCTGGGATGAAGATTGCAAAAATGACATTTATTTTGAAGTCCAACACGGTGGACATGATTTAACCCCTAAAGGGGTGAAAATGGGGTGAAAATGGGGTTCAAATTTTGTATAGAAAAAGAATATAAAATAGACATTACAACTTTTAAATTCGTAGGAGCATGTCTAAAAATAAATAGGCAAACATATATTTTGTAATTTTAAAAAATCAACTACTTAGGGGTAAATGGGGTAAGTAAACATAAAAATCGATATGGATGTCGTTCTTGAGGTTTAATGGGATGGTGATTGCGAAAACGAGGTTTATTTTGAAGTCCAACACGGTGGACATGATTTAACCCCTAAAGGAGTGAAAATGGGGTTCAAATTTTGTATAGAAAAAGAATATAAAATAGACATTACAACTTTTAAATTTGTAGGAGCATGTCTAAAAATAAATAGGCAAACACATATTTTGTTATTTTGAAAATCATCCCTTAAGGTGTAAATGGGGTAAGTAAACATGAAAATCGATGTGGATGTCGTTCTCGAGGTTTCATGGAATGGTGGTTGCGAAAATGACATTTATTTTGAAGTCCAACACGGTGGACATGATTGGACCTGGACATGCACATCCAGGGGACGGGGACGGACAGGGATGGGAACGGGAACGGGAACGGGATACCAATATCTCTGGATACAATTCTGAAAATTATAAATTAGCTTCCGCCCGCGACTTCGTCCGCGTGGACATTCGATAAAATCCTCATGTTTTAATTTCATTAAATTCTGATCAGCCGTTTTTACGTGATTAGGCGGGTGGGTCCCCACCAAGCGAGCAGCCTCGTGCGAGGCCCGTGCGGCAAACGTCCTGCCTCGCGAGGCAGCGCGCTTGGTGGGGACCCGCCTAATCACGTAAAAACGGCTGATCAGAATTTAATGAAATTAAAACATGAGGATTTTATCGAATGTCCACGCGGACGAAGTCGCGGGCGGAAGCTAGTAGCCTTATAAAGCCAAATAAGGTAGATAGGGACCATCAAACTGAACAACTTTTATTATAGGACCAACTCTGAAATCGCAAAAAAAAATAACTGTTTTATACAAAAAATAATAATGAAAATATCAAAAGAAAAAGTTGTTCAGTTTGATGGTCCCTATCTACCATATTCGGCTTTATAAGGCTATTACCAAACACCCTGTACCTATATAAGTATCACTCCTGAGGGGGGGGGGGGAGTTTTTGTCAGTTTGTTTAAACCACATTACTATTTTGTTTCAGATGGATGTTACCTGATGGGGATACTACAAAGGAGTAATGTAATAAATCCATGCCTAAAAGATTTAAAAACGACAACTAGGTACTGGGGATACTACAAAGGAGTAATGTAGGTAATAAATCCATACCTTAATATAATGACAACTACTGTTTCTAAACAGGTATGATGTTTACATAAGTCCACAATTCAAAATAACACAGAATTAAGTTCAATATATAGGTAATGTACCTACCCTCTACCCTGTACATTTTGCTAGATTATGCTGCGCCCCTCTAGCTCTAGAATCTAGAGTACTCTACCTTACTTAGTTTTGTTAACATCTAGATACTAGAGTCTAGATGTTCACAAAACTAAGTAAGGTAGTGTGACCTAAGATGGTCCGGCTCTTATCATGGCCCACTTTTAATGCGCATCTCTAGCTCTAGATGTTTACAAAACTAAGTACCTACAAAACTTTGATTAAGGTACAAAATGCAAATAAATATCTCTGTGACCCGCCTACTTATTGTCTAATTTTCAAAATCTATCGCAATCGCTTTCATTTGACAGATATGGATGTGCTGCATTGTACCTACACATTGCTGCATTCCTTTGGTATGTTTTTATATGTGCCAAAAAGTAGCACCAATGTATCAGGGGTGGAATTGCGTAAGGTAATCGTATTCATTTGACAGTTCATATCGTATTCCATCGGCTGCAATTTGTACGGGATGACAGATATCATGATACAATATGAACTGTCAAATGAATACGATTGACTTTACGCAATCACCTAGCTGATCCTGAAAGCGATTGCGATAGATTTTGAAATTAGACAATTAGCCCCCTGGTAATACTGCGGCTAGGGTCTTGGCGGTCTAGTCAGTGTGCCTTTCTTACTGGCCTGCTAAGTCCCAAGCTACGGAGCCAGCCAGCGCCGAGCAAAGAAGAAACAACACTAATGAGGATATACTTACCTAGAATATCCTAATTGAATGATATCAGTTGAGATTTGCACATTTTAACTCTGTGTCGAATTACCAAACTAGTTTACTTGTGGTGTCAATTTTCTTATTATTTATTACAGCCGTACAAATAAATTAAGAATAGTTAAGTTTATACCTACGCTGTATTATTCAGAGTGCGTTCGTTAAACTAGGGCCAAAGTTAACATGGCGTTATGCGGACTAACGCCATTTTAGCGCAAATCGTATTCGGAGTGACAGTTTAACGTTTAGTCCCACCGTTTAAGGATTAAAAGGTGCATTGCGATTGGATTACAAGCATTAAACTAGGTTTTGTTAGAACAGTCTTGCACCCCAGTTTTGTGAAACATCTCTGAATAAGACAGACGTAGTTTAACCAAAAATATTACGTTTGACATCTCAGTGTCATATTCCTAAACAATCTTTTTTGTTATTCTAATAGGTAATTATAACTAATATATAACTTATGTAACTAATGTATGTAAATAACGTAACTTATATAATGTACGGCAGAGTTTTAAGAGTAGGCATTTTTTTTGTTCTTATTTTGGTTAATAAATTGTAAATTAGGAATTCATCTGTAGCATGCAACATGTGTTAGAGACAAGGAACCTATCCTTAGCTAAAAAAATATAAGTTTTAGCGCCGTAGTTGAAGTGTGTTCGCGTTTCTTAAGTTGTGTTTATTTACCTTTTTATGTAGTAATATATTAGGTTGGATGGAATTAGTAGATATATTCTTGACGAGATAGCAAGTGTAGTATGTATATAGAGATTAAATAATTTAGTTCGTTCATATAATTGTTTCGTTGGAGTTAGATAATTGTAACGAAACAAGATTTTAATTATTTTATTTTGTAGCATTTGTAACGGGTTTATATGAGTTGCAGCGGCCGATCCCCATATTTCAATTAAATATTCCAAATGAGACTTCACTAAGGAGTTGTAGATGATGTTACGTACTTTGTTTGGAATGTAATTTGCTATTTTATGTAATGCACCCAGTAATGACCTTAATTTTGTTTTGATATGGTCAATCTGCCATGTTCGTAAAGGAATTTCACTTTATTCAAGACCTATACAACTTCCGTTATTATAGATATTACCTTATTAAACAACTAAAATAGTTGACTTTGTCCCACATTGTTTTCGTCATTTGCTATCCTCAAGCGAAGCACTGACGAAAACACGACGCGAAGATGCTGCCATCAATTGTGGCTGTTCAAGATTGCTTATATTTATTATTGCACTGACTTGTATTATCATAACTTTAAACGACTGAACATAGATGTTATGATCTTCAGTTATTTATATTTATGCATTAGGTATCTACGTGACAGGCATTATGTAGAATAGAAATCTTCGAATCTTTTCTTTGTGTGAATAAATCCACTTCTTTATATCTTGTGGATTATGTATTTATTTAATCAAAATTAAATCTCTCTTATAATCAAATGCGATTAGATGCGATATGCAGATTCAGAGCAACACTCAATATATCATGGCTCACTTTATAAATCACGAATGATCAACATCTCGACTATTTCTACTCAGCCAAGTGTCAGCGAATAAGGCTAGGAATACACTGACACCCTAATGTACGCATGTAATTTTAATAATTTAATGCTCATCATAGGAAAGTAATAAGAATTTAAAAAACTACTTTCTTTGTGAGTTTTACATTTTATGTTTAAAAGCCAGGCACATTATGCACAGAGGCGCAGCCATTAATCCTGACTGTAACAAGTCATAGAACAAATCATGATTTCTTTTCTTAATTGAGTCACTTAATTTGTAAACTGATACTAGATTTATTTTGATCGATTCTGCTGGTTGGCAGACCAATATCCATTCTAAGGCAGCCATTACACGGTAGGTTTTGCTGTCAGTTTAACTACAGTCACGGCCGTGACTGACGACTAACCTACCGTGTAATGTAGTGACTGATGGTTGCATGAAGTTGATTTCTTCTTTCCAACAGTCAGTCAGTCAAGCGTAATTCATGACTGATGGAATTTTACTGACGCTTGCATGAGCATGTAATGGCCGCCTAAAAAGCGACTTTCACGGTCCTATATCAATCTTCTAACTTCTTTGCGGTTTCACCGATGTGTTCTTGGCTTGATGCGCGGGCGCCGGCGGGCATGTATGGCACCCATCGCGTGCGACTGACGCGTCCGGCCGGCACCTCGCCCACTGCACAGGTGCTATTTAATATGTACCTACGTACGATGCGCGCTGTTTGTACACCGCTAAATTCAACCGACACTTTCAATCTACCTACGGGTAAACGGATTTTGCATACTCCATATTGGATTTACAATAAATTGATTTTAAAGTCCACGAAATATGTATTACCTAATTAGAAAGAAAAAATATGCAAGTCGTTTTCAGTCGTCGTTGTCTTATTTTCACTTCTTTAACTCCGATATCTAGCTATACTTATTTTAAGCTTTATCAAACTTCACATCTAATTGGAGTGTAGGTGGTAGGTGTAGGAACTAAATACCGCAAAAATAGTAATTTGAAATTACAATAAATTAAATGACTGTTTTAATTGGATCAAAAAGTCATATAGAGGTACAAACGTTTTAAATGTACTAATTAGCAAAAGCTGTCTGCCGCAGAACAGTGCCAATTGTAGCATACAATGTCACCGGGAGTTAATGAGCGTTGATTGAGCGGGTTCCACGTCGGCTGCGCGCGCGCCGATCGCCGCATTGTTGTGTAGATCATGCACTTTGACTCCGCCACGGGCACACTTGCTCCTTTGTTGGGTTGAGCCGACAAGGCCTTCGCTCGTGCATTTAATTACATTTTGTTACTAAACATTTAATAGATTATTAAAGTAAAGTTAGTACGAGAAAACTTAGGTAGATTTCCGTAGAACGTGTTATTAAAACTTTTTAGGTAGTAGATCATGAGCGGTTAGTTTAATACAAACGGTCTTACCCATGGGCGTACCCAGGTTCTGGGCCAGGGGAGGGGCAAATTTGTTGTAAATCAAGTATATTGTATGGCAAATAAGAACTTTTATTGATAACAATTGATAGTTAGTTGGAGGTAAACAAAATCTAATCTAAATCTAAATCTAAATGGCGACCGCGCACCGGACGGCGCTCCGTGACGGGTAGGCCCCCGACAAGGTGGACCGACGATCTGGTGAAGGTCGCGGGAAGCCGCTGGATGCGGGCAGCGCAGGACCGAGGGTCGTGGAGATCCTTAGGGGAGGCCTATACCCAGCAGTGGGTGTCGTGCGGCTGATATGATGATGATGATGATGAAAATCTAAATCTAAATCTAAAATCTAATCCCCTACCTGCTCCCCCTCGGTACGCCCATGGTCTTACCATAAGTTGGCTAGGGTATAGTCTGTATTTGAATAAAATGTACCTGTTTGTAAGACAATTTACTTGTAAGTATTCGATTGAAATTGATGGACTGATTTTTGCGAAGCCCATATTCAAGCCATGTGGCAACCGCGTAGTGTCGCCGTAGAGCTGGGGCTTCAAAGCGGCATGTGCCTCCCATTATGCAATGCCCTTGGAAATCCCAAACGTGCTGGCGACAACTCACTGCCACTACTGGTGCACAAGAAGATCACCACTGAAGATTCATTGTTAATGTAGCTATATTATTTGTACCAATTCTAATCTATTATGGATGACAAAACCACCATAAAATTATTGAATAAATGGAGGGGCTGTGTCTCTCCTATTCAGGGGAGTTACGGCCACAGCAACATCCGTTTGTCTCCCCTAGGGGTGATACCGAGGGGGACACGGCTCCGAAGGGGTCACATCACGACCGCGCAGTGATTACCGAATTCGATTACCGCGCCGCCTGCCGCGGCGGGCTGTGGCCGGGCCGTTACGCCGCGCCCCGCCGGTCGTTCTGTTGCGTTGCCAGGGGCTTTGCCGGCTTACGCATCGAACTTCGAAAAGTCTGCCGGGTTTCAAATTAAAATAGACAAATCGAGCCCCAATTGGGTCAAAATGGTTCAATTCATGATGTCACACTTACATCGATCTTCCAAATAACTTCAACAAATAGTACAATACTTACTTTGATTTCTTTGTTTTAAGTTGAAACTCGGCAGACCTGCCGAAGTTCGAAAGGTTGGCCGGTACAGCCCGGTCGTTTATCTATATCGACTTGATATTAATGTAAGTATAATAAAACGCCCAAAACATGTCAAATCCATTTATTCTTACTCTTAATCCCAGCTGTCACTCTCTTTGAAAGCGGTCACAGTCTTGCCTTTCGGTTCAGTAGAGAATGTTTCTATCGCTACGCTTTCTGTCTCTTTTTCTCTCCTCTTTTCTTTGTGTCTGTTCTTGTCTCCGTCTGCATCCACAGATTGCCGGCCGTTGGAGACCACTTCGAGTTTCTTGCGGGGCTCAGTATCAGATCTAGCTATTTCAGTTTTCTTCGGGGGTGGCTCTGCTCCATCAACCTGAGAATAGTATTATAAACACATCATCACCAGAAACTTAATAGTGAAAAATAATATTACGGTAAGACAACATTCTAAAAGAACATAAATTTTAATTATATATAGGTAGTTATAACCGATATTTATTGTCGTCAGTAGGAAAGCGACCTTAACCATTTTTAAAATACGTTAAACCGAGTAGTATTTTTTATTACAATCCAGGCGCCAAGTACATGGAATCAAAATTCAGAAACTCGGATTGCAATGAAGATATTAAAGATTAAAAAAGGTTTTATCACATTCCAGTGTGGTTTACATACCTGGAATACGCCTGAAGAGGTTCTCTTCCTTGTGGGCAGCCCCGTCGGCGGCGTTGTGGCGCTGTTGGAGCGAGCGCGCGCCACCGGAGACAGCAGGGGCGAACTGCTGGCTGACGTGTTCACTGCGGATAAGCAAGGTTGGTACAGTTCTTGCATTTCACGAATGCGCGCGTCGTTAAATTCACGCGCATTCGTGAGATGCAAGAACTATATGTAATCTTCATCATTGTTGATGACATCAGCATATTAATGACCGCACTGGGGTTTAATTATCAAATTGCCGTTTTGTATGGAGAATTTTAAAGAATTTGCATTTTCCATACTAACATTGTCTTGATTTGTTTAACAACCATGAACGCCAATGTTTCAAAACTTTTATTCACAAATGTTTAAACACCCAGCTAACTAATCCCACACGTGTTATGTGAAAAAAATAAGTATCGGTTAAGTTACAACGCTATAAGCGTTCATTTCTGCAAAAAAAGGTATCACTTTTGAGATACTTTTTTAACGTTCAGGAAAGAAAATCAGAAATAATCTTATTACTGATAGTGGGCCGTCATGATCATAGTTCGCAAAAATAACAAGTAACTGAAGCATCTTTAACATCATCGAGGATATAAGAGCCTCTGTGTGAGAGAAAAAATCGGCAATTTCATACTGTTACCCCTATAAGCATAATATTACTGTCCAATGCCTGGGAGGCAATGGGGTTATATGGGAGTCGCCCAGAATGCTCTTCTTCATCTTCATATCCATATTATCTAACATAATGTTTACAGATGTGGGTCATACGCATACGCAACAGGGTCTTGAAAACAGGTTGTGAAAACACAACTTTAACAAAATTGTGCCCTCTCCAAGGGGATTGGTGGGTAAAAGCTAATGCAGCCGGGACCAAACCTTTAAGTACCTACACTACACGATCGAAACACCCATCCGATCCATTTATCTATCAATTCTATAACATGTGAAAGAATTAACATACATAGATTCTGACTTCAGTACTTATACAGTTGGAATATAATATTGGAAATTAGTAAGCAACATTTTAGTTCAAGAGGCACTTTTAATTCATTTTGGAATTTATATCTTGATCTTATAATTTCCGATAGAATATTATAGTTGGTGTATATTTTAACTTTACCTTGTCGAGCTTTCAAGTCAGGTGTGGGCCTGTAACAATAAAAGATGATATAAGTAAGTACTTCAAGTTTCATAGAAACTCGCAACCATATCACAATGAGGACTTTTGAAGACAAATAAGACAATGCTGAATAATACTTATATTGAAGTTCGGATTTTATATGAGCTTTTGAGTGCCTCAAGGCCGAATACTCAAAAACTTCTTAGCTAAAATCTTAAGTTAAAGTCTCCTTAACTTTAAGGAAGCTGTCAGTTTCATAGAGTTTCTGTCGAATCTGACAACTTTTTTGAATACAAGGTGGGTGGCCTTAGCTTTGAGATTCGTTTGATTATTGGCCGTCAGAATACTGAGTAACTAAATAAAACAAAAGACAAAAACGAAATGAACTGGATTCGATTTTCAAATAAGAACTTTTTAAATCGATTTTTCGAGTGCGAAAATGTGGGTAACAGCCAGAGTCATGCATGTCGAAGCTAATTGGCTAATTGTGAGGGCAAGCGCCACCGCATTCATCTGTCAGGGTACACGCCTTGGGCCGGGATCGCCTCAACGGTCACGACTGTACGGCCTTTTTACTTGCATTGCCTTTTTACATGCCGTTTAAAAAGTTAGGATACTTAAGGAAAATAGGGAGAAAATAAATTGTCTGAAGAAACTATAAAATAACGTTGAAAGAATCAACATAATTGTTAACTTCGGTTAAGAAATTAAACGTTAATAAAGGTAGAATGGTCACATAAATTACTATAGTTCCTCAGAATGATATTATGTTCAATACTGTTTTATGGTTTTTTTTTATTTGTTTTTGTTTTGTCTTTGTTTTGTCTCTGTTTATATTTATAATTATAATTATAATATCTCAAACTTAAATATAAAATGAAATGATTCTGCCTCTTGCCTAATTAAGTTTGTATTTTAGTCTACTTTTTATATATATTTTTTACCTACTTAATTTTTATATATTCTTTAAACAGTTTGCCTGTAGTATTATAACATGCGGTGAAACTCTGTCATTGGCTAAGTGTAATTCTTAAGTTTATATTTTAAGCATGATTGTAGTAAAGAAGCTGTTGAGTTTCCTAATAAATAAAAAATAAAAGAATAATATTATGTACAAATATGCAAAGCGATAATGGTAATGGAGAATAAGCTGGTGTCAAAAATGTCATACCCATAGTTACGTCTCTTGTAGGTTAAAAAAGGAATTGAAAATGTAATTACCTATAGATTACATTTTGTCAAAATTGATAATATTAACAATAACAACGTTCCTATCAGCACTTAATTTCTGTCTTCAAACTGAAGATAGCAAAATGTCGCAATGAAGTTTTCATGCAAACGAACGTCATATTTTTACTTAATGGGCTCGAAGAGACCTATAAATCAGTTTGAAGCAACGCCGATAATGAAATATGGCATTCTATCAATAACGAATGTTGAAATGTAAACGAATGTTGATTAAATGTTATTTATTTAGTACTAGATCCTCCTACACTACGTTGCGTTCGCCATTATTTCGCAGATCCAGCGTCTGCTGGGATCATGAAAACTTAAGTTTTCTTTCAGAAAACCTCGACTGATTAGCAATGGGATTTACAAAAATCTAATTCATCTATGAGCACCCTTTTCGACAACCTTAACTGCATTTTCATTTGAAGACAACGGAGATAAATGTTTAGTTTTTTTTCTGACGATGACAAAACGGTATTATAACATTGCTTCGTAAGCAATCCAATTTTCTTTAATAACAATAATATTATTTGTTATATGATTTGTGAATAACAACGAATTATCAAAAATGATAGAGAAATAGACGACGACGTCGGAAGACGAACACAAACTGTTTGTGCGCTCGGAGATTTCATAAAATTATGCGAGCAACCTTTTTGCTTTACTCATCCCGTAACCACGGCCCCTGAAAAGGTGTCGAAACGTCGGGAAATCAATAAAACCAATAAACCCACACTAATTCTAAAATAACACTTGAATTAAAATAAACGCACTGTAATCCGTAAAAAGTGTTTTATTTCTAAATTGTTTGTTTGTAAACACGAGAATTTCGATACCTATTTTATTGTCTGTAGAAGAGGGCTCTCCAATTTAAATACTGAGTCTTAATTTTACCAGTAGCTCTTCTGCCGTTTGGCGACAGTAGTTAGGGTACGTCAAACAAACTATCCATACAAGGAGCCCGGCGCGATCGCGGATGACACTCACAGCATTTGATTGACTTGTAGCCCCGCCGTTTTTGCCCCGGCCGCGTTAATCAGCTGTATTCCCGTCATTATGAAGGATTTAATACTTCGACTGACATGTCAGATACTTCTGTTAAAAATCCCTAACGGTTGGTGTACCGAAAGGTAGATGGTACCTAAATAGCAGCGCCGACCCATTCCTTCCAAAAAAAGATTGATGTCGTTTACAGTACATAATATTATATAGATTTTAGCTGATTTGTTTAATTCACCTCTCAAGCTTACGCGCTCACTAGACATGAAAAACAATTCTTTTTAACTGATACTAGCGCGGTTTTATTGAAAGTACCTACTTTGGTAATTAGATTTTTATTTTTCCGAAGTTTCGGAAAATCTAACTAAATACTAACTAATTACCAAAGTACTTTCAATAAAACCGCGCTAGTATCCGTTAAAAAGTGTTTTATTTCATGATTTGTATAATTAACTGATAGAGTCAATAAAATAAATGTTTCAAGAGAGCGACTTTATCATAAAGACAATAGATACCAACAGCAATGTAGGGTTAAATTCGTATGGAATTACGAGCTCGTATCTTCCTAAGCGGTTAAATCGGTGTTACAGACATAAATAATATCACTAAGATTTAATCTGTACTCAGCGGCATAGAAGTGCATGCTCTGTGCTCGCCCCTTCTCTTCCATCCGATCTGTGGCAACTAAAAAAATGTGTGTGCCGCGCCTTGTCCAATAAAATATTATAAAATGATTTGGTGAGCTTATTTATCTCCACCAAAATGGTGCCGAAACTAGTAAAAGTCTAATTAAAGTGCAGTTGTGTAAAAAGTGCGGGCATAGCAGGATAATCGGAGTGTCGTCATGCGCCGGCCGCCGCGTGCCATCGCCATTCCACCATGATGCGTACGAGTTTAATTGCACCGCGCATCGAATGTACAAACAACACAATGACTTTAAATAATTAAATAAAACAAAAATACAAATAAAAGGACAAGGCGCACCAAGTAAATTCACTCATATAAATAAAATAACCTAACTAAAATGACTTCATCATAAAATGTAGGAAAAGGCGGCCATTTTTTCATTCTCGTTGTTCCTGTATATTGCCGTCTCGCTCGCACATACGGAGAAGGTCTCCAGTCATCTTGCTTTGTTCGCACTTCGCGCCCTCCGGCCGGCAGTGTGACGTTTGTCTGTCTGGCTCATGTCATCGGACTCTTCCGAGTGGGAAAGCTCCGAAAGCAATTCATCGGAAGCCGAAAATCCCAACGAAAGCAAGATGTCCAAAGAAAAGGTTATGCCTCACTCCGAAGAGCTCAAAAGGTTGCGAGCGGCGCGCGGCCAGTGCAAAAGCTTTCTCACACGTCTAGAAGCGTATCTTGAGGCGAACACCGACCTCGACAAGGAAGAACTTGAGGCGAGGGAATGCAGTCTCAAGGCACAGTTCGTCAAACTGGAGGACATTCAGTTGCAGATACTTTGCATTGACGAAAAGGACGACGACTCAGGACCGCTAGAAGACCGCTACTTTCGTCTGTGTACTACGATTCGAAAACGTAGACTATTATCGCGGCAAAGTGAAAGTGTCGATCAATCCAATTATAATGTGAAAAGGTGTATAAACTTACCGTCCATCAATATTTGTCCGTTTGATGGTCGTGATATTTGTGAATTTCAGCCGTTCCTGGATTTATTTTTAGCAATAATTGACAAGGACCCTAAACTAACTTCAACTGAAAAGATGTATTACTTGAGAACGCTGCTCAAGGGTGAGCCATTGCAAATAATCGAGGGCTTGCCACCAACTAATGAGTCATATAAGTCAGCTCTTCAGTTGTTAATAAAAAGGTATGATAATCCATCATTATTGATTTCAAAGCACATAAACATTTTGTTAGATTTACAACCTCTTCAGCGAGCGACCGCTCCACAGTTAAGGGAAGTTACAACGCGGATAAGACAACAATTAGCAGCGCTTAAAAACCTAAAACAACCCGTTGAACACTGGGATTCTATCTTAATGTGCATTGTTTCACGCAAATTGGATCCTTTGACTGTGCGGCTGTTTCACTCTGAGAGGGATTGTGCTACTACCATGCCGTTATTTAGTGATCTCTTAGAGTTTTTGGATAAACGTGCAGTGTCAATGGAAGTAAGCCCTATGCATAGTGAGAAATCAAGGCCAAAAGGTGTAACATTGGCAGGGGTCATTGACCACAAGCAATCAGCTGTTTCAAAACATTGCAACATTTGTAATGATTCTCACAGATTATTTAAATGCCCCAAGTTTGTGTTAATGTCAATTGAGAAACGGCTTGAATATGTTAATAAAAACAAACACTGTGTTATATGTTTAGGCATACATTCCAAACCCTGTCGTTATAGCTTCAAGTGTAGTATTTGCAAGTCAAAAGATCATAATACATTGCTTCATGCGACAGACAAGCAGGAAACTTCTGTTGATGAGCACTCAATGAGTTCTTATTCTAGTCAGCTGTCCCAACCTAAGGTTTTGCTGCCAACTATTAAAGTGTTGGTGCTAGATGCAGCAGGAAACAAGGTCATTGTTCGGGGACTGCTTGACTCAGGAAGTCAAACATCATTTATCACAACTAAATTACTAACCAAATTAGGCATGCAACCATTTAAATGTGAAAAACAAATACTAACATTAGGTAACAAATTAAATAAATTGGACAAAGCAATAAATATCACAGTTCATTCTTTAACGCAGAATTTCAATATAAATGTTATTTGTTCCATTGTTGATAAAATCACCTCTCCTTTGCCACAAAGACAGTTTGATATTTCTAAAGCACTGATACCCAAAAATATTGCATTAGCTGATAATGAATATAACATTCCAGGAGAAATTCATTTGCTGCTGGGTGCGGACATCTTCTTTCGTGTGCTTCAAGATGAAAAGATCGAAGGAGGGCCATCAGATCCAATCATGCTCAACACCAGGTTCGGATACATCATCTCAGGTGATTCCTTTCCATGTTGTAACGTAGCAACCAGTTTGCATGCAGTAATAAGCACTGATCTGGATCACGCTGTTAAAAAATTTTGGGAGACTGAAAAGGTACCAGAAGTCTTCCTAGAATCATTACCCGAGCACGCTCACAGCGAGAGGGTGTTTCAGGAGTCTGTCACTCTACAAAATAACCGTTTTGAAGTAGGGCTGCCACTCAAGATGAGTATGAGTGACATTAATACATCAAGTTCGTTTGCTATAGCCTTGCAACGATTTTACAACTTAGAAAAACGCTTTTCTAAGGATCAATTATATCATAAATTATACATTGAGTTTATACATGAGTACTTAAAATTAAATCATGCCAAATTAATTAATATAAGTACCAATCAACCAAATACTCAACCTTTATACTTTCTTCCGCATCATGCAGTCTTACGCACGGATAAAGTTACAAACAAATTGCGTGTAGTGTTTGACGCTAGCGCCAAAAGTCATGATAATCCTAGTTTAAATGACATACAATGCAATGGACCTGTCGTTCAAAATCAATTATTTGACATTTTAATACAGTTTCGCACTTTCAACATTACTTTAATGTGCGATGTACGTCATATGTTTCGTCAAATCAACATAAAGCCAGAACACAGGGTTCTTCAAAACATTTTGTGGAGAGACAGTCCGGAACATCCTCTACAATGTTTGCAGTTACAGACTGTAACCTACGGTTTAAAAAGCTCGACCTTTCTAGCCACTAGGTGCTTGGTTGAGTTGGCTAGAAGGCATCAGAGCGGTTACCCCTTAGCAAGCAAAGCTATTTTAACATCGAGCTACATCGATGACATAATATGTGGAGCTTCCAATTACAACGAAGCTGTGCAACTTAAAAATGAGCTTGTTCGGTTAATGAATCTGGGAAGTTTTGAATTACACAAGTGGTCGTCCAACAATAGTCAACTGCTGGACAATATACCAAAAGAAAAGTTAGGTTTTTCTCAGCGTGATCTAGATCAGGAAAAATCAGTTGTAAAAACATTAGGACTTTCATACGTGACAAAGGATGATGTGTTCGAGCTGGGTGGAGACATGATGACCTCCCCAAAAAAGCTCACGAAACGAGGTGTCCTAAGCTCAGTCAGCCGATTTTTTGACCCACTGGGTTTCGCTGGACCTATTACAGTTAAAGCAAAATTAATACTTCAGCAGATTTGGCAGCACAATCTAGGATGGGACGATCCCTTGCCTGACGCATTAAGCAAAACATGGGCAGAGTTTCATAGTCAAATTTCCAGTATGCCTAAGCTCATAATTCCACGCAATTTACGGCTTTCTGAAGCAGATGAGTGCGCACTCTATGGTTATTGCGATGCTTCTGCAGAGGCCTATGGTTGTTGCATTTATGTGAAAATAACAATAGATGGTCAACACCAATCATATTTGCTGTGTTCGAAGTCTAGAATTGCTCCATTAAATTCCAAATTGACAATCCCAAAACTTGAATTAAACGGTGCAATTTTGCTAGCAAAATTAGTTTTTAAAATATCAAAAATTTTATCAAACATTAAAATAATTAATCTCTTTTCGGACTCTCAAATTGTTTTAGGATGGTTAAAATCTAGTCTTCATAAATTACCAGCATATGTTGCCAATCGAGTCAAAGAAATTTCTGCAAACACAGCAAATATGACATGGTACCATACACCAGGTGTATTCAACCCAGCTGATATATTGTCGAGAGGTGTTAACCCTCAAGAACTGCAAAACAACAAAATATGGTGGCAAGGCCCCGATTATTTGCAGGAAATGAAAAATGATTGTAATTCATACTCGGTAAAATTAGAGTTTCCAATTCAATGTAATGTTGTCGAAAATACATACCACATAGTTGCAAGTGATGAAAGCACTTTGCCATTATTCACTAAGTATTCAAGTCTGTTTAAAATGCTAAGAGTAACTTGCTATGTCTTAAGATTCATAAATAAATGCAAGCGCATTGCAAACAATGTGGGAAATCTCACTGCAAGGGAATTTCAATCTGCATTAAATACCGCCATAAGAAGTGTTCAATCCGTTCATTTTTATGAAGACATAAAGCTGTTAAAAAATAACAAACAAGTTAATTCCAATTTAAAGTCATTGTATCCTTTTGTAGACGCAGATGGCCTTCTCCGTGTAGGTGGCAGACTTCAAAATTCAGATCTTTCCTTTGCAAAGAAATTTCCAATAATATTGCCTAATAAATGTCACTTAACTAAAATAATCATTCTTAATCAACACCTGTCATTTTTACATGGTGGGTTAAAACTTTTATTTAGTACTTTGTCACAAAAATACCACATTGTAAATGGTATAAGAGAAATTAAAAGTGTTTTACACAAATGTATTATCTGTCATAGATATAAGGCTGACAGTGCCAAGCAGCTCATGGGCTCTCTGCCCCGTGAAAGAGTGACACCTGCTAGGGCCTTTGAAAGGGTCGGTTTGGATTACTGCGGGGCGTTTGATGTGAAGAATTCCACAGTAAGACGCAGCTTAATTACAAAAGGCTATGTTGTCGTATTCGTTTGCTTCACCACCAAGGCTCTGCACCTCGAAATAGTTTCAGACATGACCACTGAAGCCTTTCTGGCAGCTCTAAAAAGATTTGTCTCGCGCAGAGGCCTACCTTCTGTAATACATTGTGACAATGCTTCAACATTCAAAGGAGCCAATAATAAATTACATCAGCTCTATAAATTGCACAAAAATTCTTCCTTTCAAAATAGTGTTTTAGATTTGGCATTAACTAAAGGTATTAAATTTAAATTCATCCCCGCATACAGTCCCAATCATGGAGGGCTGTGGGAATCTGCTGTGAAGTCGGTAAAGTACCACTTAAAAAGAGTAACTGGCAAAAAATTATTTACTTACGAACAGTTTCAGACAATTTTATGCCAAATTGAGTCCATATTAAATTCAAGACCATTAGTCGCTCTATCTCATGACACCTCTGATTATTCATATCTTACACCAGGGCATTTCCTAATCGGTTGCGCTCCAACTTCTTACCCAGAACAGGACTGTGTTGACATTCCCGCCAACAGACTACGCCTTTGGAGGAGCTGCGAACAAGTACGGCAGCATTTTTGGAGAGCATGGTCAAATGAATATCTAGCCTTGTTAAACAAACGAACTAAATGGCAAAGGGAATATCCCAACCTAAAGGAGGGTATGCTAGTTCTACTCCGAAATCCAAACACGGCGCCCTTTCAATGGCCCACAGGTAGGATCTCCAAAGTGTTCATTGGCTCGGACACAAAGGTTCGTGTGATAGAGGTAAGAACGGCTGATGGCAAAACTCATACAAGAGCGGTTTCTAAGGTAATTGTCTTGCCCATTGATGACTAACTTCGCGTTTCTTTCATTAAGCTCAAAAAGAACTGCGATACACAGTCTGTGGAGACTGCTACTTTGTGGCAGTCTCCGACCCCAAGACCCAGTCGTAGGGCAGACAAAATGACCATTCACTGTTCATTTTTATGTTTCTTTTCATTTAGTGCGTGTCAAACGCCAATTTAACATTTGTTATATTATGCATGTTAGTATTAAGAACTTCAAAACATCAGCTGCTCTCGCTTCATCAAAGATAAAATGTTCAGATGTTTGTTTTGTAGTAGAACTATTTAAGCTTAACTGTTAAGTTTTAGCATTAGGTGTACTTTAAAGGCATTTTGGCCGCCCCAACTTATGTTACAGACATAAATAATATCACTAAGATTTAATCTGTACTCAGCGGCATAGAAGTGCATGCTCTGTGCTCGCCCCTTCTCTTCCATCCGATCTGTGGCAACTAAAAAAATGTGTGTGCCGCGCCTTGTCCAATAAAATATTATAAAATGATTTGGTGAGCTTATTTATCTCCACCAATCGGAGAACATATAATACTATCATACAATGTAACTAATACGCGACGTAAAAATAACTAACACTTGAAACAGATAATGACTGTTAATTCGTCTTCTCGGTTGATGAGCAAAAAAATATAATTAAAATCCCTACAATAAAGCTTTTACGACCTTTACTGTGAAGTAAGGCGAAGCTTTTACTAAGAAAAACGCCTACAAGTGCTTTTATATGTAATTAATAAATATTTGAGTGCTATTGCTGTGCGCTAAAGCGTTTGAGCGGCTCCTCATAGCAACTGACGCACGCGAGAGAATCTAGTTTGAAAGAATACTCGAGAACAAAATACCGCTAGAGTCGACATTTGTTTATTTTCTGTTCTTTGCCACTGTTACAGCTATTCCATGGATATTTGTGACATTTATTTATAATTACTTCAAAACTTTGAACAACACATTTAGTGCCGATTCGTTAAACTGGGGTTTAGTAAACTTTTTCGGTGATAATTTATTTTCTGTTTTCTAAGAATCTATTGCTGTATGCTGTACTAATTTAGAAGCTTACATTTTTGACACGCAATGGGGAAGAATTATTTAAAAAATAAAAAGTTTTGTATCTAATCTCTTCTCTGTGACAGCTGAAGCAAAGTGGTCTAATCAACGCATAGGAATGCAATCAGGAGTCGTAATAAGTGTAAACAAGCTGGCGCCGCTTTAGGAGAACCGCCTAGGGGACCTTAAGCGATACACGCGGTTTTTTTAAGCAATCTACGCGTTTCAGTAACCCATACGGAGACGTGATGTAGGATATGGAGAAAATGTGTTGGAAATGAACGAGGTATCTATACTTTTAAATGAAGGGTTCTTATATTGTTAGTGTGAGTGAGAGTATAGAATTTGATTACGTTTTCTATTAGCGGTATCTTTACAAAGTTTCAAAAGAGCATAAGTATATTTTAAAAGGGTCAAAAATCTCATCAAAAATTCACAGCAATAATAAAATTATGATATCTTACGCTTGAAATCAAACTGGAACGATCGACATATGGAATTTTGATTTGTAACACCAGCGCCAAACTGGGCTAATATTCTGCGTTTTAAACAATAAGTGCAACCTAACCAACTGTGATACGATCTGGTGATCGTGTCACATTTTCAAGCCAAAAACAAGCCGTAAAAATGCCGGAAGAGTGCTTTATAGAAAATGCGACGTCGCTTGTAACCCAATATAAGGTTCGCAGATCGAACCAGGGACCGTCGCGTCAGGCTACCAGTATTTATCGTTTGTCGGCCGGCGAGCGACACGGCCCAGCTAGCTGGTATATCACCTTCACTGTCCAATGAGGAATGTTCCTCTAGAATCAAGATAGAGTGTTTACAACATCACAATAGATTGTATCTAAAATAGAGATGACACAACCGATAAAAGAAGTCACACAAAACAAGTTATGGTAGGTTTGGTGCAGCGTTTGACGCTTTTAAGACAGAATGGATTGTAGTAGGTAGTCAATCAGGGTTGTTAGTGATAATTTATTATCATGATAATTATCACGATAATTATTATGATAATAATAAAATGCAAAGGAATAAAAAACGCGCGAGCGCCCGATCATGGGCGCGTTCCAACGCAGTTAAAGATTACCCTTGTCAGTGCGAAAATCACTCTACATCATCGTTCCAAATCCGAGACGAGTGGAACCAAAGATATTTAAGCCCGGACAAATGCTTTGTGGGTGTAAAAATAAAAAAAAGGTAATTAAATATGATTCAGCATGGATAACTATAGGATAATTATTATGTTAATAATTATCAATGAAAATAATTATCTTGATAATTAACAACCCGTAGCCATCGATGTGCGGATGCTCAATAATAATATTATTGAGCAATATTATTATCATGTTTCAAATAAAATTGTAGGAAGATTAAACCGGTAAAATAGGCTTATTTCTAAATCGATAATTTGTAGACTACGAATCTATTTTGGTTGCAATTTGTATCTGACAAAAACTGCAACTAAATGTGAGAATGATGAACATTTAAAATGGTTTTTCTAGAATTTACCTGTAACAAAGTTTACGGGTGAATAGCGTCGGGTATAAAACGCGCCTGCCGTGCCGGTTCGAACATGCGGCAGGCGTTTACAACGCGTCTTTTAATCGCTACCAGAAGTTATTGAGGCAACTGTGAAACTGCGATGCGACACGCCCTGGATTAACCCGCAAGATGTTATAAAGCTATCTTGTAATGGGAATAGATAGTTATTAGTGACAAATGCAACCCGCACTTTAAAAAGTTAATGATTGAGATATAAGTTATCTTTAAGATTATCACTTTCATGTTGATCTGCTTCCAGTCTTTATTAGGCACAAAACTAAAATATAAAGAAATTATAAGCTAAAATTACAGATTTTCACGTTATAAGAACGCGAAAATCCCACACCAAGATAGACATCGTTATGGATCGTCTACCACTCCAAAATAGAGTTGAGTGTAACCGCCTCTGTGGTCTAGTTGTTCGCCCACCCCGTGTAAGACGCAGAGGTCCCGGGTTCGATTCCCAGGAGGGGGGTACAATTTGTACTCGGCTGGTTGGTGGTAGGGCTTATTTCAAGTCCGCCTGGCTAGCTAGCTACCACCATTTTAGCTAAGTCCGACGCCATAACAACAATTTAAAAATTGTGAGGTGAAGGCCAAGTGCTATCCCGTAGTGCATTACAAAAATATACTATTATACCGGGTGTAACAAGACCTTCAACGAAGCCGAGGTCTACTTATTTTGCCCATCATCAGGACCATTTCTGTTGAAAATTATTGCTGGGAAAAGATTTTAATTTATGGTGTTAAAAAAGCATTGCATACATTACCACGCAATGTAACGCGTACAACAGACCGCGCCTGCAAGGTATGCTACACAGCTGCGTGCGGCCGAGTTGAAAGGCAGCATTTATGTGCGTGCTCATGAGATACATTGAGTGATGACGTTTTGAAGCCATTGTTTGTTACGAAAAACATAAAATTTTGATAATGTTTCTGTAGACAAAAATTAGGAAATAACGGATAAAATAAGATTCCATAAAAATTTTGAAAGAAATTTTTTGACTTTGACCTTCAATAACTTCCTAGCTATTGGTTTTCCAGGTATAGTCTAAAAGACAAAAATGATCCTGATGATGGGCGGAATGCGTGGACTTCGGCTTCGTTGAGGGTCTTGTTACACCCGTTATATTCTGTGACGATACGAACCCCTCGTATCTATAGACGAGTAAGCAATGACTTTAGTAAAACTTGCAATTTCCAAAAAAAAATTCAAATGCATCACTAAACTAAGCTAAAATTTCATTTAAGATTAATTATACTATAAATTGCACGTGAACATAATATTAGACGAGTTTGACAATTGCAAGTTTTACTCAAGTCATTACTTACTCGTCTAAGATACGAGGGTTAGATAGTAGTTGTATGGTCTGTGGTTAGATTAGACAGGTTGACAGGTTGACAGGTTGCCAGTCTGTCGCCTACACATTAACACCACAAAAGTAGAGTTCCTCAGATGATTTTAAATCCTGTCCTGCGTGGGTTGATAGACTCTAGGATTTTCTTTCACTTTCATTTAAGCTTGAGAGCACTCTCATAAAATACAGTTTATAAAAACATAAATCACAGTAATAATAAATTAGGTATGTAATTGTGTATCTATATCATACCTAATTTATTATTACTGTGATTTGTGTGCGCTTAAAAGCGCTGAATGCAAATGCTGAAAATAAGTTATTTCAATTAATAATCTGCGCAGTGAACTATCAATAGTAATTTATGAGACAGACAATTATTTGAGGAAACGGAGAAACTAGTTTATAAAGTTGGTATCCAATTTGATTCTGCCTTTGTGCAAGTTGCATAATTTTCACAATCGCCGACTGAAGAGAATAATATGTAAATGTTATGTGAATTAAAGTTTATTATATTAATTTATATTGAACTAGTTTAATAGCCCGGTGAATATTTAATTGAATTATGTGTTAAATGCTATTTAGTTAAGGACCTTTTTTGAGATTTTAGCATTCACAATGAAATAAAATAAAAAATATACTAAATAATATACTAGAAAAAATTAACTATCTGTGTGCCAAGTTTCATCCAAATCTGTTGAGCCATTAGTTATAAGTGGTGTAAATCACCCGACTTTGTTTTATGTATTTATATTGAGGGAATCATAAAATGATCGTGGATATGAATTTTCCGAATTAATTTAACGTTAGATCGATAATAACTAAAAATATTTAGGTACTTGTCTCTCACACACATCAAAGTTGTATATATGCTATATGGCATAGGCATATAGTATAAGTATATAACAGAAGAATACGCCAGTAATAATGTAAAGCTTTATGCCAGAGGGCAACAAAGCGGCGTGGTGGGTGCGGGACGTCATCGTCGCGTGCGCAGGTCGGTGTCTAACGTGAATTAATTTGCCTACTATCGCAATTAATTTCTTTGAAAGCTTTGTTGAAACCTCCTTACAATTTATTCTCTCCTGGTACTTCGGTATTTGTTATTTGAATTAGTCCATTATATTTTAGTTGATTGGCGATTTATCTTTAGCATATAATAATGAGTACTAGCGTATCTTTAGTAAGTTTAAACATAGAAACTGTAGTAACATAAGTAGACTCTGCTGAAACTATAATTTCTAATGTCGTGAAGAACTGAAGAAGTATTATTATTATCATCTTCTATTATCACTTCTTTGTCCGCCTTATCCCGTAACGCGGGGTCGGCTTTCTGTCGGTCCTTATCCTGAGGCGCCATTTTCTTCGTTGGTAAGTGTCGTCAATAGACAGGCCCAATACCTTCATGTTATTCTGGACATTCGTCATCCACGTGGTTTTTGGCCTACCTCTTCCTTTCTTTTGCGTAGCCATGGAGAGGCACTTTTTCACAATATGATCATCGGGTCTTCGCATTACATGTCCAAACAATCTGAGTCTGGATTCTTTAAGTTTTTCGGTGATTGGTGCTACTTTAAAACTCCTCTTGTCACTACGCAGCATTATTTCTTATTGCTATTGCACCAACTTCACACTTTATCAGGGTTGGAAAAAATCATGATTTTTTGCGAAAAATCAAAAATCATTGTTTTTTTTTTAAATCAAAAAAATCGGATTTTTTCGTTTTTTTGATTGAGACTTTAAAATCCACTTAATATAGTGCGTGAAACCACAACGCGCTTTTGTTTGACTTATTTAACACTTTAATTCAGAAGAAACACGAGTAAAGATCAATAAAACAGTTCAAAATAAAAATGCCTAGTGAAAGTTAAATATTAGAACAGATGATTTGGCGGTTTTTTTAGAAGAAAAAACAGTATAAAGCAGTGATTCTAGCACAAAGTTACATTTAATATACATTTTTCTGTGTCTTTCAATTATTTAAAATTAAGAATTTTATATTTATATACAAATAGGAAAGAAAAAAGGCAATTTGATTTAATCAATGATTTTTATTCAAAAAATCACTTGATTTAAATCGTGATTTAAATCAATGTGATTTAATCATGCCAACCCTGCACTTTATGATAAGAAAACACTTGCAACATAAAAACATTTAAGCGCACCCACAGAGCTTTACAGTAATTGGATGACATTAGTTTTAATTGCGGGCGGGGCTGAATTATTTCTATAGGCGCCGACATCCTAAACGGGTCCATCAATGTTGGTGGCTTTACTTTTTAACCGTAAACAAACCGCGATTCCTTTTTACGCGTGTACATTGACAAGCCGAAGCGCAATACGCGACACTTGAAATGCGCATACGATTCTAATTGACGACTCGCTCGTCACTTGTTGCGGGCCCAAATACGTCAGGTATGTACTACAATTTGCCCCGGACACGTCGCTCAGTGTAATTGGCCATTAGCTAATGAGATTCGATACGATCTGGGCGGCAGTGCAAAGATGGTAAAGCGATGGTTGCGAGCCGACGAGCCCGTTACGCGGTGACAGCGGGCAGGCGACAAGGCGCGCTTACCAGACGGATGTGCGAAACCGTGAAATTGGCTGATAGCGAATCGGGCCCGTGCTGATCTCTGAATAGTGTCGCGATCTAATGGAGCGGAAGCGACACACGAGTCGAGCGGCACCTTGCTACATATTTTATTTAGGATAGGTAGCAAAAGGTTAGTAATGAAAAAATATATTACTGAAACTAACGCACTTATCTATCACATAGGGAATAAGTTATTAATGTAGGATAGGTACTCGGTATAATATTTTTTTGCGTGACTTATGTCTTACAATAAAATTAAATTAATATACTTAAGTGAGTATATTCCAGAAGTCCGAGCAACTTTAAAAGGCATTGATAAATTACTTAAGGCGACTATAATGTCCCTCAAGTGGCGCCCTCATCTCAACTAAATTTATTGCTCGCTTAGTAGGTAAGTACATTATGTATCGAAAATTCAGATGTACAGATTGAAGTTAAGGTTCTATAGTTTATTTACAAACAATAACAAAAATATACTTATTTATACATGTGAATTTTCGATACATTATGTACCTACCTAGCGAGCAATATATATTACGATGAGGGCGCCACTTTGAGGTGTATAAGCACAGAATAGATAATAGTACCTACTAGCGTACAGAAGTTGCACTCCGCAAAATCGTTTAATTAAATTGCGACTCTTGCTCCGACACAATAAAGTGCAATTCAGGTCGCACAGCGCTCCCTTCGATCCAAAACATGCACTTAGTAGTTGCCTCTCTTTCTATCGCGTAGGTCTTATCTTTTCTGACGTATGAAATTTGTCCTCCCAGAGGACGCCGAGCGGTTCATACTCGCGCGCGGAGTGACAGAGCCCTGGTATAGAGCCCTTTAAGTCACTGATTGATTACCACCTATCCCTAAATTAAATCAATAGTGGCCTCACGTAAAACATGAAATGAGGCTGATATTTCTTACTATTTGTAAGTATGAGTGTGGATGTACAGTACACTCTATGAAAGCCTTATCTCGCAAAGAGCAAACACGGCAAACTGCAATGGAATTTGTCTCCGCAGACAAGGCATCACTTCACGCGGGAGACAAAAGGACGAGATAAAACATGCGCGCGCATAGGTAGCACCGGGCGCTTTATATAGTGACGTTATATTAATGGCGCCTCCCGACGACGCCCGCGATTTATCGCCAAAGGACTGCCTCTTAACGAGTGCGTATAAGTCCTGAGCTGAGGCGTCCAAAGAATCCGTTGTACACACTTTTCCGACGTACTACATCTAGACTTTCTAGCTTAACAAGAACTGGGAGGGCTCCGATTTACGGTGGATCGAGATACTTACGAGGTGCCAGCGTTCGACCGACAACTTTACCGTGGTACCACCGAACTTGTACGCCATCATGTACGCCGTTGTAATAATAATAAATATTCGTACTCTTTACTAATGTCGGCCAGCGATTGTAACTTCTATCGGAAGCTGAATACTTTTGGAACGGATGTTTACATTTATGTGTGGGTCCTATGTTACTGTTGACTGTTATGTACGCTGTCGATTCTGTACTATATTGAAAAGGCTGCCCGATAACTTGGGTAAGAATTCGAATAACGTAGATATTCGTTGTGAAGCAGCATATCTGTTTATTGGGCGATGGGAGATGAAAAAGTATCTGCGTAAACAACCTTCACGACCTATGACAATAGTTATTATACAATTAGGTTATATACCTAATAATATGAAGAATGAATGATGTGGATTTCTTGCAGCTATGTTAGAATCGAAGATAAACCGACGTGGGATTTCTAGTAATGGATAGCCGTCTATTGTAGAAGTCAGGAATTTAAGTATCGTAATTCAATACGTCTTCGTAACAAGTACTAATAATTATTTCGAAACTAATTTCAACCAAAACAAACAGCAAAACTCTCCCCAAAATCTACATCCAATAAACTTTAAAAAACTTACTAACAAACAACACGTACATTCATTTCAAACTCCTTTTCAAAACTGATCGTTTCCTATTATCGTTTGAAACAACGATTCGGACATGAAGATTAATAAGGATTCACACCTCCCACCTCATCATAGAGCAAGCAGCCAGTGTTTTGCTGAGCATTAGCATGCTCCGGCCGTCACGAAGTGTTGAATCACTATGTGGGACTACCGCCAATTGCCGAGGGTTGCCATATAAAAAGAAAATACTGCCTTGCAGACAAAAAGGCATTGATACATTTTTCTGAATTTTTAAATTCAAGTTTCTAGGTTATAGTTATATATAACCTTCCGTGACAGATTTAGGTAAAAGTATTTATTTTTATAAAAGAGAAAATGAACAAAAGACAAACTGACAGTGTGTATACCTGACCTGTAGCATGACGAGCTTGAGAGCGAGTCTACGTCGAAATGTCAAAATAGTCAAAAATACATTCAGACGTAGACAAACCTTTTGTTGACCCGTCAAAAATGGCATCCATAAATGTAAACAAATGTTTATCACGTCATGCTACTCCTGCAGGCATTCTCTATAAAGCTGTAGAGCACGACATAATCTAATATTATTTTAAGAATACACGTCATGTCTGATATATTTTGACCTTTTAGATCTAGACCATTCCAACCTTTTTCAAACCAACCTATGATAATGAGGATTCACTGTTAACTGTTCAGTAAAGTGGCATCCTTGGCTTAGAGGCGCGGCGCGTGCGCACCTCGGCCACAGACTAATGAGGCAGACGAGACATGTTCTTGTCGTTTACACTTGACCCCCACTAAATCGACGATGGAATGCAAATTGGATGAATAAATACGAACCTTTTTAGATGCCCATTTGCTGTGTTCACTTGGGAGTTAGAAAGTTTTTTATTTGGAATTTTATTAGTGAAAGAAATACGCTGTAGTAGTATGGCTAAATTGTATTCTTTAGGTGTGTTCTTTGCAGTCCCATTATTTAAAAAAAAAACTATCTATAAGTACTATTTTTCAACACATATTATGTAAGAACAGCTAAAGAGCTTAATAAGTAATACAAGTTTAAAATGCCCTAATGAATAATAAACAGTCAATTTACACTTTATTCATTAATTATAAAGATATGTACTACCGACACGATAAAAATATTGGACTCGTCCATATTCGGTCGCATGCGTCGAAAGCTACTAATAAGGTAAATCTTAAAGCCGGCACGGTCATAAAAGATTATGATAAAATAACAGCAATCAGGGACCTGCACCCAGCATAACCATAATGTAATGCTTGCACCATTAATCCGTGTAATCGCCAATCGGACGCTAATTCATCGATTAACCTTGAATACGAATAACTGTTCTTTGCCATTTTCATGTTGAAAACGACGTAAATCATGCAGAAGATAACATGGAAACAGTGCGATGTAACGCATCTTTTGACGATTTGCGAACCTACTCCGAAAAGCGACGTCAAAACAGAAGGGGTTTATGTTTGTTGTACATGGCGCTGCAAAAACAGAACTCTTCAAATTCAACCTTAACGAGAACAGCTATGGTCAATAAACGGCAAACACTCTCCTAGTTAAAATTTTCGATGCGCAAGCACTGACAACCATGATTGCAATTGTTTTCGACTAACATGGTTTATGCACTAGTTTAACGCCGGTTTGGCGTGAGGAGGTTAACGAAACTACACATTTCCATGATCATTAGCCAAGGAGAGCAGTCTGGTTCACCATTTAAGTCGCTATTAACTTGGCCTTAAATACCGTTTAAGCACGAAAGGTTCATAATGATCAAAACATTGCATTGAACATTAACTTTATATTAACCTCTTAGATTTCTGAGAGTACTAAATGTCAAAATGTTAGGAAATATAAGAACCAAATGAAAACATAAAACGCATCAATATTCTTAATAAAAAATGTTAATTCACCTACTTTAAATTTAATAAAATATGGTCACAGGAAGATTAATCATCCATACTATAAATATCAAAATATTAGTCAATAAAATACAGAAGACGAAAACCAAACAGCATTTGTACGAAACGCCAAGTTTCTAAATCTAGCGTAGGAAATCGATGGAAATGGTTGGCAATAATAATAGAGGGCCTATGAACACCTTGTGGTGGGCGGGAATCTGCGTTCCATCGGCCGAATGCAAATGGCCAGCCGGAGGGCAGCACCTTATGCTGGGCCCGAATGGGTGAAATGGATCCGACAACACCTCGCTGATAAGTTAAGGACAAATTTAATGTTACTACCCAGTACTGACAGCATAAACTTATCGAGCAACAGACTTTAATAAAAAAAAATGTAATGGCTTGAGAAGTTCTGAATTATCATATCAGTTTATGATCGTATTTATTCTTGAGAAATAATTGAATGAAAATTACATGTTCCGTATCTGAGTTTGTTTTTATAAATTAATTATGACCGGACTTGTTAAGATAGAGCAGAGATATAACATGGATGGTCGTGCTACGTTATTATGATAAAGCCGATTTTGCATACATTGGTAAAATTAAAAAATCTAGACATGGGAATAAAGTAAGCATTTTTTCAAATAAAAAGTCTAGTTCGTTAACTAGACAAGATTTTAACAAAAGCTGCCGACCGTACACATCGTAACAATTACTTAAACAAACAGTCCTGTCAAAGAAATTGCTTTTGCCCACGTCCACTCTGAAACGCAACATGCAAACTACGACTATCACACACACTTACAAATCAATGATGCAAAGAAAGTAACAAGTTTAAAAAAATACAACGTAGGTATCCTAGTTAAAACTTCTCTCTTAGAAATTATTATCGATATTGAATCTGACGAAGCTTTTAAAAATTCGAAGGCTCAAAAGTAAAAGTATTATCAATCATCATAATGTTATCATCACAACAATCAAAAAGAAAGTAATCCAAACTGCTTATTTAACAATAAATTAAAGCACAGTAAAATAGGCGAGCTTAGTGAAGGTAAATGAGAATAAAATATCATCTCACTTGTCTGCGGCATGCAAATGCGCGGGCGCATTTAAATGCAAGATGGCGGAAGCGCGCACGCGAGGTCGCGGGGTCGCCGGTATCGCCACGCGCCATTGTCCGAGCTACTGAGTGGGGTCGCCATGATTCAATGCACTTCGAGGACAAGTTTGATGACAAGAAATGTTAACTCAGACCAAAAGCACACCCCGGACACTCCATACAACGGCGCCATTATAAACAGGTGACGTCAGATAACATTTTTGTACACGCGCAACTGTGTGTGTAAGTCTAGATCTACCATGCAGTGTGTACTATATGAGCGGCGTTCAATTCATAATTCGAACTCTTTGGAAAATAAAGTTACGACGCATTGACGCATTGCTTTGAATATCAAAATAAGTTGACGTTGACAAACACGACTAAAGAGCATACGATTCGGCATACGAGCTCGCGGGGTGGGGTGAGGTAATTGATACTGGGGCGGGGCGGAGTGTTCTTTCTGTACGGTAGTACTTATATCTATTCTGTGCCAAAAGTACGTAAATATTTATAGGTTTTATGCGGCCATTTGAAAGCATAAGCATGGAAGATTTTGTTTTGAGAAGTATCCTGATATTTTCTTACACAGTAATCAGACTACAGCTACGAATATCTTTATAAGCCTATCACCAAGTATATAAATGTTTTAATAACTTGAAACATTACTGATATAGACATGAGAAGTAGTCTGATATGTTTATTTTTTGTTCAAACCACTATGTGCGTGAGAACACCAATTTCAAGTCTAATTTATTATCTCAAGCGCAACAAACTTTAACGTATGGTCACTCTACAGGTATCTTCTCACGATCCGCAAATCGCAGCGTACAATGGAAGTGTGCTCGCTTAAACCAGGACTATTCAACGGCGCATTGCGGACGAATTATTTAGGTAATGAGCCTTTACTTAACATACAACCACAGATACAAAATTATTTAGGTAATGAGCCTTTACTTAACATACAACCACAGATACAACTAAATAGATTTGAATTCACCAACTTATGTCTGGCCTACTTGCACTTCGGTATTAGCATACTCTATAAATATGGAAGTGCTATTGTTTTAATACCACTGAAGAAATGCATACTGATCCATAATAGTCTTGCTTGCATGAACTTGAAAAACAAACGACTATCTAACTAAAGTATTACATTACTATATTGATTAGAAGCATTAAACATGCGTAAGCGAAAAAAAAGTGTTATAAAAAATATAATATTAGGCAAAGGGCATTAGGCATAGGGCATTGGGCATAAGGCATAGGCAAAGGCACGGCGCTCATTTATGTATCGCGCTGTTTTGTAATTAACGCACTTTTCATAAATAAATAATTATCGCCATTCCTTAGACTTTAAACGCATCGGCACAGATTAAAAATAATTTATAGCTCACAGTTAGCAATCAAGGTGTATATTATATACTATACTTTAAGTTTTTTAATAAAATAATCAAAAGTATTTGTGCTCATAGATTCATAGTTCATAAAAGAAAAGTGTAGATTAGCAAAATTATAAAACGTGTAAATAAGAAAACCGACATAGAAGAATAGAAAAAGCATGGCATTGCAATAATATGTTTAACACAATAATGACTCTAACAACGAGTCACTTAAATAAAACAATGATTCACCAAAGAAAAAAATTATTAAGTATAAAAATAACGAAATTTGAAAATAATTATTACTCTTATCTTAATAATCTAACAGAACAACTCAGTGTTAGAGACAATATTATGTTAAAATACTGAAAAGCTTAGATAAATACCTAATTATAGCATTTACACTATACATTAAAATAAAACACTGTTAAAAGTTTAATTTCACTATAATCATATTAAGTGTTTTTTATTTTATTTTAATGACTTAAGATTTTGGGGGTTAAGGGGTGTAAGGGGCTCCAAATAACATCATTCGGAGCCCAAGCCAACTTCTCCTGCTCGCGGTGCACCCTGCTGGCTTACGAACGAGGCTCTGGCGGCCGACCGGTGGCGGGATAACCATCACAAACATTGCGAGCTAATGAAATACACAGACCGGTATCAGGCAGCAGTGACACCGGTGCGATTAGCTACGCACTGCGATTGCCAACCCGCATGCCCAGCGTGGCAATTATGGGCAAACCCTCCTAATGGCTACACAAAACGGACCACGGCCCCCAGTTCCCGGCCGCCCTGCTATTCCTGATCACGGCGGCGGTCACGGTAACGGCAGGACAGGGGGTGCGAAGAATCCCCGGGTTACGGAAGGCCGCCATAGCGATGATCTTCGCAAGGTGGCTGGCAGAAACTGGATGAGTATAGCCGCGGATCGTGCTCAGTGGCGTGCTCTCGGAGAGGCCTATGTTCAGCAGTGGACGATGATAGGCTGATGATGATGATGATGATGAAGATTTTGGATTGTATCAAAATAACGGTCCGAAATGATAAACCCCTTTTTTTAAACACGTGAATATTAAAATATTCAGCCTTTGCCTTTATTTTAATGAATAGTGTGCGTGCGCGAATACTAGAAGTTTACATCATCACAATATCAAATCACGAACTAGGTATATTATTATTATTTTCGCAAAAGCAGAAATAATTAATGGTTACATTTTGCTTAACGTTAAAACAGTTATTTATATTATGTTCATCTTTAAAAATTGAATACTTTCATTACATTTCACTTTGTCATTCATGCCGCCTGGCCACGCGCAGCTGCGAACGGCGAAGCGACAAGCGGATTCTCTCTTCATTGCGTGTGCGACTCGCTTACCGCACAGTGGTTAATTCTCAATCCAAGACATCACACGCCATGTATTAGGAATTCGCTCGATTGCATTGCAATTGCAACGCCGCTCGCCGCTTTACGTGGCCAAGCCGTAGGACATAGCGCCATTATTATCGAGCTAATGTTCCATAAGCACATACTAATATTCCATAAGTACATACTTTTAAGGTCCATCAGAGCAAAAATTAAGCGCCGCATCATAGCCAGGTTAAATTTATTTAACCTTATGGAGGAGTAATACTACCGTTTAGGAACTCACTATGTAGGAATGTTTGATCTATTCTATACTATTAAAATAATATGTGTTTTATATTCGCAACAACCTGTAAAATAATGCACAGGCAAAAATCACACATATTTAACAACACAAGAGTGGCTTTTAATCAGATATTTAATCATAGCTTCACTAGAATTATCTGTTAAAAACAAATAAATTAATAGACATGGTCGGACTCACAAACAACTATAAAAAATGGCATTTTACCCAAAAACCTTGAATACACCTAAATTATAAACTCTTATTTACAACCTCTTGCCCCCTACTACCGACAGGAATGGCAGGATACATTTGCTGGTTCACAAATCGTCCACCAGTCGGCGCACTACCGCTAACTTGGCGCTAGTGTAAATGTAGACCTGTCATTTTGTCGTTTGCTATGTGTTTGCTATCAATTTTTGGATGTTGGAAACGAATTTTCGTAAATATAATTTTTTCTTCCAATACATTTTGGTTTTCTTTAATGTTTAATTAGTTTACTGTCCGACTTTTATAATAATAATTATTAGTTTCAACCACTTTTAGATATAGCTTAAAATAAATGTGAAATAAATTTTGTGACATCCCGCCATTGTGACATGACACCGCATGCGATAAAAATAAGTAATAAAGAGCGTTCGCCGCCTTTCAAAAATAGCTAAAATTAACGCTAGTAGAATAGAATGACAATGTATGGGATTGACAGGACCTAAGTAAGCGTTAGCTTATGACATTCCCATACATTGTTATTCTATATTACTAGCATTAATTATTATAGTTGAATGGCCATTTCAGTAGGGGGGCTGGTCAGTGCAAAATCATTATTATTATTTATTATTTTATTATTATTTTTATTTATCATAATTGAACGGGCTTATGCCCAATTACATAATTATGCTCTAATCAAAATTTACAATATCACATTGAGATAGAAATCATTATTACTTCACTTAGCATACGAACTAAGCATACGCCACGTAAAACTTATATAATTATCTAAAAAATCACAACTTTAAAATACTCAAAGAGATCAAAATATTCGATTTTGCGAATGGGGTCATTCAACTTAAGCTATATGAAAAAACATGACAAATCGTGATAACATGCGACCAAATACATGATATAAGCCAAAACACATAATACGCACGCTTGCTTCACTTGAGACATCTGCAGGCGTTGGTCAGCTTGTACCTGCTAAAGAAAGATCTATTTTAAGTGCTTGTAATCAATAAAATAACTATTACCTCTCGCTGGTAGAGGAGACAAGTTGCATGTTTTACACGAGACCAAATTTTTGTTCTGCCTCGTGCCTTTAAATCACTCACTGTGCTCAGTATTCTATATCAGAAGCACTCGCTACGCTCGTGATTTAATTTTAAGACTTATTCGCTAGTTCGTGATTTAAAGTCGGTACTCGCAGCACAAATTGACTTTTGTCAGTTGTAAGTATAATAAATTACTATTTCTCAAACATGCTTGGAAATTCGAACATTATTTTGACAACCTTCTTCGGGCTAAATCGGAGTTTCCGGACAGACCTAAACCGCGCCGGCAATTTTTGTATGAGAATCCATTACTAACGTGTAATAATGGATTTTCATAGAAACATTGCCTGCGTCTGACCGTAAATGTTAGTACTGAAACTCATTATACACGTGTAATTCAGAAATGGAACCAAATTTTCAATGAAACACGACAGCCAATGAGGTCTGTGATCATCATCAATATTTAAAATTAGAACTGGCTTTGCAAATGGAAAGTTCCGAATCACGGTAACAGTGTCATGAGCGCACTAACGCCCGCCTATTAATCCGTATTCCTGGTTACAAAACTTAAGTGTAACATACGATTCGGACAGGTGGCATAAAATATCGTTGTATTATCTATGGATCTTGCTTGGCGCGGGGGAAGTTATTATTGTTAAAATAATTGTTGCGTGCCGCTGCAGTAATGTACTATTACCTACCTTTAGGTAATTAAATGTTACATAGTAACAGAACCTTACTAAACATTTTTACTAACTATGAATTTAAGTAATAAAGTAACACTTACCTTGGCACTTGTCACTTTTTGCTGGTACTTAGTATACGGAATAAGCGTCACTTTGACGTTCTTCCCTAGCGCCCGCGTGACGTCACGGGCTTGTTCCCGCCTAGAGAGCGCGACTATCGCCGACTCGTCGTCCAGGAACTGGACTATCACTGGACCTGTGTACAATATAGTTCCATTTTCAAAATGGGGATCCTGCTCAAAGCATAAGCTAGGTGGCGCTAGCGACAACCTGGGTCCTTTTTAATAAACGTGAGAATTTTAAATTACAATGAAATTTGGTCGACTTTTTGGTTGAATTATAATGTAAATTGGACAGTAAACGAATTAAAGATTGAAGAAAACAAAAACGTGTTGGAAGAAAAAAAAATATTTACGAAAATTCGCTTCCAACAACCACAAATTAATAGCAAATCACAAAATGACAAACAAGTCTACATCTACACTAGCGCCAAGTTAGCGGTAGTGCGCCGACTGGTGGACGATTTGTGAATCAGCAAAATTATCCTGCCAATATACTTGTGCCTCAATCGACTATGTTAAAGCTTAAAATCAATTCAAAAAGGAATAGATATACACATGTACCTATAAAATAATATTAAGTCTTGGCTTACCGAAAGGACTGAATAGTTGATTGATTTCATTCCTCTGCCACTCCATTGGAAACGTCAAATGGAATACGTGATCTCTCGTTGGTGTAGCTGAAAAAACATATTTCTATATTGTTTGCTAATTAGATCGAATATAAAATAACGCAAATAGACACGGGTGATTTTTTGAACACTCGATAAATTTTGTGGTGTGGCTTAGACCGTCAAACTGAACAACTTTGTCTATGAGACCAACTTAATCAGAGCAAAAAAATCATCAGCTGTTGCCTGTTCCATATTAAACGTAAATATCTACTCGACCAAAATGTATGGAACAGCTGATTATTTTTTGCTCTGATCAAGTTGGTCCCATAGACAAAGTTGTTAATTTTGACGGTCCTAAGTCAGCGGTTACCGAATTCTTTTGGCGGAAAAAGAACCCTCTTTACCCGACTGCGGGTTATGTATTTCGCGCGTATCTTGTAAGTATGTATGTTTGTATGTAATATTCTTTATTACCTCATATCTCTCAAACGGCTGAACGGATTTCTATGATTAAGATATCGTTAGATTGGTCTTTTCAGCCCAAGTGTTCTTAAGAAGGTGGCGTTATAAAAAAACCAACATGGCGGCTGTACGGTGCTATTATACGTAGTGAAAAAAAAAATTTTTTTAGAATACTGCAATATGGGTGTTAAATTAAAGGGCTTATTATAAGGATTTCAAAAAGGTATATCATGACCGTAAAATATAATAACTAAAAAGAGATAAATAAAAAATAAATTAAAAAAATTAAAAAACCCGCCTGCATAAAAAGACAAGTCGACTGAAAAGATGGAAACAAGATTAAATAATTGGTTCATCGTTTTTGGGCGGAACCCTAGCTCAAGTAAGAAGTAAACTAACCAGCCCCCCAGCCAAAGTAACATTTGCAAATTTTCGTTATCGTTTCGCTTCGAAACATGTATGGATTTGACGTTTTAAATTTCGATAGTTAACGAAACCTTATGTCAAATCCCATACAGGTTTGAAAGCGAAGCGATAACGAAGATTTGCAAATGTTACTTTGGCTAGGCCCTCTGGAAGCGTTGAGGAAACGAATCGAGCTATACTTCGTTGAGGAATGGTTTGAGCACGGGGCAACGTCTTCGACAGGTGTGAGTGTGAATGACAGCTATTTAAATAGACACAGTTACAAGTACTTACGGTCGGCGCCAGTTAGGTTCATATACGGATAATCTTGGTGCGCAGTCTTGGCCAGGAACAGTTTGTTGAGGAATGGCTTGAGCACGGGGCAGGCGTGGGCGCGCACGCGGGGCGCGCGCTCGCCGCGCATGCGCACGAGGTGCGCGTGCATGGCCAGGAAGCAGAGCCCCGTGACGTAGGCGTCGTAGCCCGCCTCGTGCTGCTTGTCGTCGGAGCGCCGGTACCCGCGACCTGACTCCGACTCTACACGACGACGGACATAATACAGGGTTATTTGTAAAACACAAGCCAGGGGCCGTACCGGCTAACATTTCGCACTTCGGCGGGTCTGCCGAGCTTCAACTTAAAACAGAGAAATCAACGTAAGGAATTTTGTATTGTACTATTGGTTGAAGTTATTTGGAAGATATCGATGTTCGTGTGACATCATGAATTAGGGTTCGCCATTTTAGCCCAATCAGGGGCCGTACCGGCTAAAGCATCGAACTTCGAAAAGTCTGCCGGGTTTCAAATTAAAACAGATAAATCGAGCCCCAATTGGACCAAAATTGTCACACGAACATCGATATCTTTCAAATAACTTCAACAAACAGTACAATACGAAATTTTAAAGGAATTTTGTATTGTACTATTTGTTAACTATCTATTTTTCGGACATTTACATTACTGTTTTTGGAAAAGTCGTAGAACATCGTTAGTAATCTCATCAATAAGAAACGCATTTCCCGCGTAGTATGAACTCAAAAACTGTTTTTTAAATCCTTTCTTAAAAATGTTTTTGCATTATACATTATTATTATGTTGTTACAGTCCATATAATCCAGGGCACGCGTGCGCGGCAGCTCAAACAGCATCCTGAGCACGTTGGCTAACCGGTGGGACTCCCCACTGTTGCGCCGCTGGCTGGAGCTTCATGCCCCTGTCACTAGCTATGACTATCTATAGCACAGGAGCCGCATCGGTGCCCAAATTATAATTTATAATTTGTTTTGTTTTGTGTCCTTAAAATTACTAACACTAGAATAAGTTTCGCTGTAACTAACACCTTGTATGGATTTTATGTCCGAAATAAAAAAATGTTATATTATTATTATTATTATTATAATACAATCACTTCCTTATGAACAATATCTGTAAGAAGATGCAGAAGTGTTAAGGTCGAAATTCAACTCCCACTTTAAATACACTACAACTTTTTAAATTTGAGATTTTTGCATTCACAATGCTATTTTTACACAATACTAAATAATATACTAGAAATAATATATAGAAGAAATTCGGCGATGTCACTAGTGACTCGGTAGCTCAGCGGTCAGAGCATTGGACCGGATATCCAAAGGTCGCGGGTTCGATTCCCGTCTGAGTATTGATTTGGTGCGAGTCGTATTTTTTCTAGTATATTATTTAGTATTGTGTAAAAATAGCATTATGAATGCAAAAATCTCAAATTTAAAAATTATATAGCTATTTCATCTTAATCGATTGCCAAATATCTGGAAAGATATTTCAATTGAATGTCGAGGTAATTCCTCACATTGGTGAAATAACGCTGACTTGCAGCGTAAGAGTAGGATATACTAGAAGAAATTCGGCGATGTCACTAGTTACTCGGTAGCTCAGCGGTCAGAGCATTGGACCGGATATCCAAAGGTCGCGGGTTCCATTCCCGTCTGAGTATTGATCTGGTGAGTCGTATTTTTTCTAGTATATTATTTAGTATTGTACACTACAACTCTTTAATTTCAGATTTCAGACTCACCAGCTTGGGGCAGAGAGAAGGGCTCCTCTGCGAGCGTGGTGAACAAATGCTGCAGCACACTCGAGTTTATCTTGTCCTTGAAGGGGGGCAAGCTCGACATGTACTTCGTGTCTAACAACCTGCAATAAATTATTACATTACCTATCATGTCTATTTATTTTACACCTTACAGCCTGCCTACCTATTGTTTTTTCAAAATCTATCGCAATCGCTTTCAGGATGTAACACATTGATGCTTCTTTTTGGCACAAATAAAAACTTACCAAAGAAATACAGCAACTTTTATGTAAAAAAAATTGAACATTAAGCTAACTTAGGCAACATAACATAAGCGAAAAAAAATTGTTTAGGCTAAATTATAATGGATAAAGTTATCATTTTCACTTACAAAAAAAATTGCCACTTTCAAGATATTTGTTTGCTAAGAAAACAAAATGAATAGACTTTAATGCTGATAGCTGACGGCTTTGGTCATAATTTGATTTGATATTCAGCAACTGATAAATATTTTAAATCACAGAAGTTATGAGGTTCTCTGTGTGAGGAAATAACACCAGTTTCATAATTGCCCAATGTATCAACTTCTTAGAACAAGTAAGAAAGAGAGAAAGATTGGGGTAGTTATTTCCAAGGACCGGAACAGCTTACCGTTAAAGGTGTTTTTGATTGGGTATTTCCTAGACTTGTTTTCAAAAACCCTATCAATACGGTAACCCTATCAATACGGTAACCCTATCGATACGGTAACCCTATCGATACGGTAACCCTATCATTACGGTAACCCTATCAATACGGTAACCCTATCAATACGGTAACCCTATCAATACGGTAACCCTATCAATACGGTAACCCTATCAATACGGTAACCCTATCAATACGGTAACCCTATCAATACGGTAACCCTATCAATTCGGTAACCCTATCAATACGGTAACCCTATCAATACGGTAACCCTATCAATACGGTAACCCTATCAATACGGTAACCCTATCAATACGGTAACCCTATCAATACGGTAACCCTATCAATACGGTAACCCTATCAATACGGTAACCCTATCAATACGGTAACCCTATCAATACGGCAACCCTATCAAAACGGTAACCCTATCGAAAGGGTAACCCAAGTAAGCACTTACCGAATACGAAAACCCTATCGAGGAAACCGTATGATGGCTTTATGAAGGGGTTTTTAAACGTGTTCAAGCAATTTATACCTAGTTCCACCTGGGCCGAAGGACCAGAACCGCTTACCGTTAAAGGGGTTTTGATTGGGTATTTCATAGACTTGTTTTCAAAAACCCTATCAATACGGTAAGCATAACGTCGACTAACCCTATCGAAAGGGAAACCCTATCATTTGGTAAGTTTTTTAATCATCATCATCATCATCATCATATCAGCCGCACGACACCCACTGCTGGGTATAGGCCTCCCCTAAGGATCTCCACGACGATCGGTCCTGCGCTGCCCGCATCCAGCGGCTTCCCGCGACCTTCACCAGATCGTCGGTCCACCTTGTCGGGGGCCTACCCACGGAGCGCCGTCCGGTGCGTGGTCGCTATTCCAGAACCTTTCAGCCCCAACGGCCATCGGTTCTTCTCGCTATGTGTCCCGCCCATTGCCACTTCAGCTGAGCAATCCTTCGAGCGATGTCGGTTACTTTAGTTCTCTTGCGGATCTCTTCGTTTCTGATTCGATCACGCAGGGAAACGCCGAGCATGGCTCTCTCCATTGCACGCTGGGTGACCTTGAGCCTCCTTATGAGACCCATAGTTAGCGACCACGTTTCACTGCCGTAAGTCATCACTGGCAACACACACTGTTCATAGACTTTCGTCTTGAGACACTGAGGTAAGTCGGACGCGAAGATTTTTCGAAGCTTCCCGAATGCTGCCCACCCGAGTTGGATTCGACGAGAGATCTCTTTCTCGAAGTTGGACTTACCTAACTGGATTGCCTGTCCTAGGTATACGTAAGTTTTTTAATAGGGTTTCCCTATCAATTGGGTTAACCAAAAAAGGGGTTTTCCGGTCCCTGGTTGTTTCCCCTATAAGGCATTTTTTGGTGTTCCTTTGGCGGGTCATAAGTTCATTTCTGATAAGGTGAACAAGATGGACACAGTAGGTAGACTCACCTAGGAAACATACAATGTGTAAACTCTTTGAAAGAAGAATAATCTTCTGGCAATGGTTGAAAGAAATGATTGAGGGTATGCAGCACATCAAGTAACATATTGTGGCCTATCACCAGCTTCCCCTGTAACAAATCAAATACATATTTAATGAAAAAATAATCTTTTAGGAAATCTTTGTTAAGGGAATTAATTAAATGGGTGACAGGAAATAATTAAAGGCGACTGCTAATGGGATACTTAAATACTAATCATGGCAGCAGCATTATTTTATTGGCAACAAAATAACTAAACGGGCGACAAACTGTGGGTTACAAAATGAAATAAAAATGGGCAACTGTATGTAGGAAACAAATAATTTAAATTGGCAGTGAAAGTTCTAAATGAGTGACAAAAATACTGAATGGGAAACTATTATACCAAGTAGGTAACTATTTAACTGATTTAAGCTGCCTGAATTAAGGATAATAGTCACATTTTTTCAATAAAATACTATTTTATTTAAAAAATGTGACTATTATCCTGATCGAGATGACAATTTGGCATATAATAATAAGCCTTTTTTTTATTTTTGTGTGCCCCTAGGTTGTTGCCCAATTAGTAATTTTGTCGCCCGTTCTGAATAACTAGTTACTCAATTTGTATTTTAATGTAGTCGCCCTCAGTCCGTCGCCCACTTAGTATTTCAGTACGCTATACTTATTCAGTATTTATAAATTTTATAATACCCAAAAAATAGTATAAAAAAAACAAAAAACCGACTTCAAAAAACGTTTTTTTTTTTTAAACTATTTTTTATTTTTTTATTTTTAGTGTAGGTACCTTGTAGGTAAGGTATATTATAATATGTAGAAAAATCGGCTCAGCCAAACGTAAGATAATTGCGGAGAAACATACTGAGAACCTCCTTGGTTAAAGAACCTACACTTAAGATATCCCTCTTCCTACAAAAAAATATTATCTTATTCAGTTCATAAACAAAGAAGTAATACGACCATTATCATCGAGGTAATTCACACAAAATCATACAATTTTCGTGCTTTTTCAAAATTACTTGAAAAGTACTGAACCGATTTCCAAATTTTTAAAAATGGGACCAACTTGGGAGTTTACCTAATGTAATAACGTTTGAACGATTTCAATCAGTCCAGCCGTCTTCGAGTAATCGGTGGACATACACAAAAAATATATATATACAGACGAACATAATAGAACCTCCTCTTTTTTTGGAAGTCGGTTAAAAATGGAAATTTATTGTTACCCGATTAAATAAATACTACTCCTTTTTAGGGTTCCGTAGCCAAAATGGCAAAAATCGGAACATATTACACATAACACATTTCAGTAATCTTCACAAAACAAAGCTACTATAACTATCAATACCAATACCAGTATTATATAAATGCAAAAGCTAATTAAGTGTTTATTTATAACCTTTTTTACACCTATCTACCTACCTACTATCACCGAAATGATATTGATGTATTGATATAGAGTTTGGGTCTTGTATAAGGAATATTTCATAATTCCCAAAATTCCAATGACTAAAAAAAATTCCATGATGATGTTGTGGGTAAAATCTAGTAGGTATTACATAATCATGCACAAACTCACTGACTGACTGATCATGCGGGCTACTTTGGAAAACCCAACAGCATCTTCAAATTCCTCCCATTCTTTCTCTTTCCTTTGATTATCTTTACTTTTGACGTCATCTCCTTCTTTTAACCGTGTCACTTTGAGTACTCTGAAAAATTAATTAACATTAAAATAAAATTAGCTGTTGAAGACAAATAGTTCCATCACAAAATAGAGAGAGGACAGATGTAAAGCTTAGTATTACATGCACTCGAGCAACACACACAGATCACTGACACAACATCTCTGCTATACTCAAATCAAAACACTTTGAGCATATGACAGTGTTGTCGGTCGGTAAGCGCTGTCCATTTGTGTGGCTTCTGCCAAGATGTATGGGTTTTGTTATTATTCAAAAGCACAATTTTGTCAGTAAATTTAAATAAATACAATTTCATTTCATTTAATAAATACATAAAAAAATATATACCAAATTACAATTTTATATTGAAAAATTATGTGATTTGAGATGAGTGAGTTCATAACTAAAACTAATATGACAAAAGTTCTGTACTGTTGTGCACTTACCTGTTTTGGTTTTCTAGGACCTTGGTCTCAACAAAGGCTTCATCCTTGAACTGAGCGAGCTCTTGGAACAACAGTCTACGCACAAAGTTGTTGCAGCGGTCAATTTCCATTTCTTCTAATTCCTTGTCATCCAGAAACTTGCGAACTTTTTTGCTGAAACACAAAATTATTCTCATAAAAAATTGTTTCTCATATAAAGAATTTCTACAACATTCTGTTCTATTATTACATTAAACCAGTAGTTGCTGGGACCCAAATACTAGGAAATAAATACCAATCAAATAGCCTGCCAAGTTATGTAATTGGTATTTATTTGAAAAACTGTGTAGCCCTATACATACATATTTAAAAAAAAAATACTAAGCCATAGTATGACACATGCATTAACATGAATGAATTATTCATAAACACATAGTCACAATAAAATTTATTTAGTATGTGTGACAACTGTACCAAATGTCTGCAATCTGCTGTTTGTTCTGTTCTGGAATAGTGATGAGATCCTTTTCAACGGAATAGGTTTTTTGCCTCTCTGTAAGCATGTCTCGTAGTCGGCTCTCAGTTGCCTCAGTCATGTAAGATATCCCTACAAATAAAAACCATTTAAGAGGGTGTAGTCTGCACATTGGTGCCACCATTGAAAAGAGAATCATAGTGCTTAAATAAAGACGATATTGCGAATCATGTCTCTGTAGTGAATGAATGAATGAATAAAATTTTATTGACACACATCACACTATGGGCCATTATAACCCACCACGCGGGCCCAATGCGGATTGGTGGGTGTTAACGACTGCAAATGCAGCCGGGACCAACGGCTTAACATGCCTTACGAAGCACGGAGGAGCTTGAGATAATAAATTTTTGGTCACCCATCCCATGACAGACCCTTGTGAACTTTGCTTAAATTCCGCAATCGCTGGGCCAGGCGCTAAACCACTGCGCCACCGAGCTCCTCATTATTAAATATTTAAATAAAGTTAATTGTATTAATGGAAAATGGCCACTTTTAGCAATGAAAGTCCATTAAACTAAACGACAGACTAGAAAATATTGTTTCAGTGATAAAAAGTACCACATAGCTCGTTCAGAGTTAGCGTTACCTTACCATTGAGAAATTTGAAAAGACCTGACAAAAAGCCGGACAGGACAAGAAAGTTCCAGACATTTTCAGACAGATCCAGACTCCATACATTTTGGGACTTCTCTTTTGAATACAACTACTACTTATGTATGTTTTTTAACTAGTATTACACCACCCAATCTTAAAGAGCCGGAAAAATTACAAAGCTGGACAAAGTCCGGACAAGTCTAAAAGTCCAGACATGTCCGAACTAATCCGGATGGAGGGTAACCCTATTCGGAGTGCACTACAGAGAGATAATTCACAATTTTGTCTATAGGCACTATGATTCTCGTTTCAATAGTAGCGCTAGTGTGCAGAAGAAGCCCTCTTAAGTACCTATAAAAATTATACTAAAACTTTGCCTGAAATAAACTGAAACTCACCTTCTTTAATTAACTTGTTGAAATCAAAACCTTGTGCAGCTAAAAAGTCTAAGCTCGAGCTTTGGCATAGAAACATCTTCTCAGGGCCGGGCCTTCGAGGGAACAGATAAAAGTTATATGCCTCATTCATGTACTGCTCCTCTTTATCGTTCCAGTAAAACGCACACAGTCCATATTGGATCAGCAAAAACTCACTAGCACCGTTATAAAGTCGATTGTAATACTCTGCTGGAGAATCAAAAATCGACACAGCTCTGCCGTTCATTAGCCCCGTAAATTCTGTATCGATAGTCAGGAAATCTGCCTTTTTAATAGACTCGCTTATTAGAGGCAAGGTCTCTTTGAAGTCTGAAAATAATGAACAAAAAACATTGTAATCAACAATCAAATTTAATGAAATAAAATTATAAATACTGCACTAGTACTCACTTTTCCGCGTGACCTCCATTGTTTAAACTTTATAGCATTATAAAAGAATGTTTTAATCAAATAAATTGCTACATATCATTCAAAGAAAAATAATATAAATCCTTTGAAATCACATTACAAAAGGCAAGCACGACGAGACGCACACACGCACACACACCAGCGAAAAAACCACGAAAAAATCATGAAAAAATATACGAACGAAGTCGAACGCGCGGGAGGGCGCCGCTGTCAGCTGTCAGTGTCAATGGGGGCATTCCAACAGACAAGCCGCTGAGTCATCGGCATTCGGCAAGAAGATTGTAGATCATCGGTCGCCATAGAGTACATTATAACTATGGAAAGTAATTTTTGTTTTTGTTCAATAATGAGCGGTTTGCAAAAGGCAGTGTCAAAAGGGGATTATTTAGGGGCAGGAATATTTCAGGGGTTTTTAGGAGCTTCAAACAAAACCTTCCTAACAATAGAAAATTCCTTGTGAGTACTCGGATTTCATTATTCCAAAACTCTACACACACTCACGCAGCCTGTGAATTAGTTAAAAATTACAAGCAGGGATTTCAGTTTGAGTTTGATTCTATAATACGAACCTTAATATGCAAGCGTTTTATTTTATTAGTCACGACCTACTTTAGAATAAGAATTTAAACTTGGGGGATTTTGAAAATTTCTTGGCAGAGGTTGGCAACACTGGTCCGCGGGCTGACTATCTATCTAAATCTAACTAGAAACCACGTCCTACTCCTAGCCAGTGGGTGGACACTGCAGCAAAAAAGTGAACATTTCAAATTGTTTTTTCTATTTTCAACCTTATTCCCTTGTAATAAGGCCAACAAACACGCAATTTATAAATTTGTATATACCGCAGATTATGTGCAACATGATAAACTAAATTTTACTGTCGTTATGTTGGCTAAAACTTAGGAATATGGCGTCTGTAGTCTGTATTTATTCTTTCTTTCACGGTTGCCTTCGAAATCGTAAACAAATCTTGTTTTGTTTGCTTTGTAAATTAATATGAAATTGTGCTCTCGCTCCTCCGTATTTTTTCTTTGTGCCAGTTGGACGTTTAAAGCCATCACTGAACTTAAATTTCTGTGGACCTGTGGTATTGCGTGCTAAAGTTTTAATGTTAATTTTAGTGTAAAGTCTTAAATGAATTGACAATGGAATCGTTTTGTTTAACTACACGCAACTATAAGAAAGAAGTGTGTTTTATGCAGTAGGAGACGTACACCAGGGTCGAACGTGTTCTTAGCCTGTATCCTGTATCCCACTTGACCATTAGAGGTTTGTATTGCTTGTTGCGTATATAATTCGCAACCGTGGTATTTTCACCATTGTAACATGGTGGTGTTGTACTTTAGGGTCAATTCGTAGGACTCGACGCAGGTCGTGTGCTGAAATTCTTTCAGTGACACCAAGAAATGGCCATGAAGTGTAACACCACAAATGTAATGGTTTCGAGTTATCTTTCAGTATTTTCTGATGTTGGTCACTCACCGTATCTCACATACATGTGCATTTGTTTTGCCTTTCATGATTGTAAGGGTATTTTCCGGCATTTATGCATATTTTTCACATTTTCTTTATTGTTTTTAATGTTTGTTATTACAACCTAAAAGGAAAGTGACTTTGACAGGTGACAAATGACATTGACGTTTCAATGACATATTCCAGCGGGCTAATCGCTCCGTTCCGTTGTCTTCATTTTTCTATATCCTTCAAAATTGTAACAATATAAAGTTTATTTACAGAATATCTTCAGTATTCGGTTGAAATGTTTGAATCAGTCAGGAAATTAATTTAATTAAATCGGCAGCGATCCATTCATTTCGAGAAGTTTCTAGAATGTGGTAGTAATTGTCTATGATCGCGTTCTCGTTTTGTCCATGGATGACACTTTGGCCACTTTCACTTTTTTGTTCGGAGAGGCGAACTGCTTTGCAGATTCTCCATGAAATAAGTTGGTTTTTTGTTTAAGAAGTAATGGTGTGAATATTTCTCTTCGGGGCAAAGCCCCCAAAATATATAAAATGCATTCTTTATTGTAAGAATCCAAAGAGCGGCCGGTAAGTTTTCATAATTTTGTGCCGTCTTGTAACCACGTTTTTGTGGGACTTTAGAAGTAATAATCGCGTGTTCTCTTGTTCCAGAGGGCCGTTCTTACCTTTTTTAGAACTTAATTCTTTATCTCCGTGTTGTCTTCATAAGAAATATGTGCCCATAACCTAACATGAACCGCAACCGCGTGGCATCTTATCACCTTTTCCCACATAATAATTGAGGACCTTTCCTGGAGCATGTGAGGAAAGCAGGCAACATCTTGGAAGCTGGCTGAGTAAGCTAAGGAATCCACTCCGTATGTTTTTTTGTAACTTCTTACCTCAACATGTCGGCACATCTGTGAGTTCAGAATTTGTTTAGAATTAATTTAATTTAAGTTTAAATGCATGTATGTTAATACTTTTCTATAAAGAAAAGCTTCATGGGAGTACGCTTCCACTTATTCCTGAACCCAGGTCATGACCAGGAAACATTGTGATGTTAGGTACCTAGAATATTTAGTACTTACATTCAAGAACTAGGATATTTTCTAGATTTTATGTGCTTCACACAAAAGAATTTGTTGATTATAGTATTTGTATTCAACCAGAATTTATTTGTTTGATTTATCCCAACACTCTTGTGTTGGTGGCGCCCTTAGAAATAAGAACTTTAGAATAGCGACCTAATCTCAATCTTTTCTCCCGAGTGTAACAGCCATCCAAGGTAGAACCTACGATCCTCTCCCGAGTCTCATGACCATCTGAGCTGCCGAGTAGAATACACCTTGGGGACTGCGAGTGCATAAATACCACGGTCGTCCCCGGGTTGTAACATAAACTGGCGTACCCAACGTGTGGCCCGGTGATTGAGCGCATCGTTAGAAAGTGACTTCGTTCGTTGTTGTTCAACATTTGGTATCTCGGTTGTTGAGGTTAGTGTTGACTTGTATTTTTTTCTTTTTTGTCATTAGAATTTTCATTGTTAGAAATGGCTCCGATTAAAATGAATTTCTATCACTTACAAAGTGATGAGTTAAAATATGAACTCTTTATAAGAGGTCATAGGAATTTAAGAAAGTTAGGTATAGGTAAACTAAGTTAGGAAAATATACTGTGCAATGAGATGGGGGACGAGAGCATGCTGACTAGAATGAGCAAGGGTGATAGAGACTTCTGAAAGAGATGGATGTTATTTCATGTTTGGATGAGAATATGAATGTGTGTGTGTGTGTGATTCAAAATTATTAGCTAGCTATGTACCATTTTTGGCAAATAAATAAAGTGTTTAGGGTTATGTTAGGTATTGATAGTCAATTTGTTCTCGGCCTGCATTCCGCTCCACACTTATTTTTAGTATAGGTAGGTAGGTTATAAACTTTTTCAACACTCATAAAGGGTTATGAACGTTACTCACGTTATGTATTCTAAAGCAGTATTGTTAAACAAACTGTAAATAAAAGAGAATTTACATTCAACACTCCTTAAGGGGTATAATGATGTTTATTAGCATCGTGTTGTTTTAAGTAAGTACACTATAATGTGCACTCATAAAATAGAATGTGTTTCAACACACTTTAAGAAACTAGGGTATTATCCCTATGTAATTAATTAGAAGTTAAGAAGTATACTTAACACTTAGGATTTTTAAGGAATTAGAAAGAAATAAGAACACTTAATAGCAAGTGATAGTTTATTGTTCCTTGGTAACAAAAATAGTTTTAAATAATAAGGTTAGGATTCCATTGAGACATCTTTGGTGATCTGTTGCTCATTTGAGTTATTAGTGTGTAAGTTGTCGTTGCTGTTGTTGTTTTGTTGTCGTTGTACATTGTCAACCATTCGTCTTGTTTAGCGAATTGGCCTTTGTTTCACACACCCGTCTTCGCTTTTGTGAGGGGGGTATGTTGCGTATATAATTCGCAACCGTGGTATTTTCACCATTGTAACATGGTGGTGTTGTACTTTAGGGTCAATTCGTAGGACTCGACGCAGGTCGTGTGCTGAAATTCTTTCAGTGACACCAAGAAATGGCCATGAAGTGTAACACCACAAATGTAATGGTTTCGAGTTATCTTTCAGTATTTTCTGATGTTGGTCACTCACCGTATCTCACATACATGTGCATTTGTTTTGCCTTTCATGATTGTAAGGGTATTTTCCGGCATTTATGCATATTTTTCACATTTTCTTTATTGTTTTTAATGTTTGTTATTACAACCTAAAAGGAAAGTGACTTTGACAGGTGACAAATGACATTGACGTTTCAATGACATATTCCAGCGGGCTAATCGCTCCGTTCCGTTGTCTTCATTTTTCTATATCCTTCAAAATTGTAACAATATAAAGTTTATTTACAGAATATCTTCAGTATTCGGTTGAAATGTTTGAATCAGTCAGGAAATTAATTTAATTAAATCGGCAGCGATCCATTCATTTCGAGAAGTTTCTAGAATGTGGTAGTAATTGTCTATGATCGCGTTCTCGTTTTGTCCATGGATGACACTTTGGCCACTTTCACTTTTTTGTTCGGAGAGGCGAACTGCTTTGCAGATTCTCCATGAAATAAGTTGGTTTTTTGTTTAAGAAGTAATGGTGTGAATATTTCTCTTCGGGGCAAAGCCCCCAAAATATATAAAATGCATTCTTTATTGTAAGAATCCAAAGAGCGGCCGGTAAGTTTTCATAATTTTGTGCCGTCTTGTAACCACGTTTTTGTGGGACTTTAGAAGTAATAATCGCGTGTTCTCTTGTTCCAGAGGGCCGTTCTTACCTTTTTTAGAACTTAATTCTTTATCTCCGTGTTGTCTTCATAAGAAATATGTGCCCATAACCTAACATGAACCGCAACCGCGTGGCATCTTATCACCTTTTCCCACATAATAATTGAGGACCTTTCCTGGAGCATGTGAGGAAAGCAGGCAACATCTTGGAAGCTGGCTGAGTAAGCTAAGGAATCCACTCCGTATGTTTTTTTGTAACTTCTTACCTCAACATGTCGGCACATCTGTGAGTTCAGAATTTGTTTAGAATTAATTTAATTTAAGTTTAAATGCATGTATGTTAATACTTTTCTATAAAGAAAAGCTTCATGGGAGTACGCTTCCACTTATTCCTGAACCCAGGTCATGACCAGGAAACATTGTGATGTTAGGTACCTAGAATATTTAGTACTTACATTCAAGAACTAGGATATTTTCTAGATTTTATGTGCTTCACACAAAAGAATTTGTTGATTATAGTATTTGTATTCAACCAGAATTTATTTGTTTGATTTATCCCAACACTCTTGTGTTGGTGGCGCCCTTAGAAATAAGAACTTTAGAATAGCGACCTAATCTCAATCTTTTCTCCCGAGTGTAACAGCCATCCAAGGTAGAACCTACGATCCTCTCCCGAGTCTCATGACCATCTGAGCTGCCGAGTAGAATACACCTTGGGGACTGCGAGTGCATAAATACCACGGTCGTCCCCGGGTTGTAACATGCTATACACTACCTAGTACCAATTTATGAGTATTATCTAAATATTATGATCACATACCCAAGTAGTTGAAGCATTTGTATTTGCATTTAACTTCTTGAAGTTGGGAATGTGCGAAAATGTTTATGTAATCAACAACCACTCGTTGCATTGTTCTAAATGGGGTTATTTATTTCAGGTCTTAAAAGTGGATTCAAGCTTTTGGTCAAGAAGATCTTGTTTACATACCAATACAAAAACTTCATGAACTTAAATTTGTTTGAAATGTACATTTATGACAAGACTGGAATAAATCAAGAACCAGACTTGTTCCATATGCTGTACCATATTTCAATTTACCTCTACAACCATTAGGTGATGAACTGTTACATGATTTTCCACTGCACATCAGTCAATACCAGCCCGCCTAGCATGACCGATTTATATCGCGTGTTAAAGCATTTTATCGACACTCAACTGTCAAATTCCTTTGTCTTTTTGACAGTTAAACGTGATAAAACGCTATATCACGCGATATAAATCGGTCATGCTAGGCAGGCAGGGACATGGTATGTACTCAGTTAATACTCCCATATTATAATAATAATTTAATAATTAATAATTTATATTAATTAAATTTTAATGTAATTGAATAGGGTAAGAAATCAAAGCCCTGAATCCTGATTCAAATAGCTATTATTGTATTTGTTCACTAACTTAAATTTAATTTATCATTTTGTAAAGATAGTTTTATTTATGAATACTTTTCTTATTTCTAGATACCAAAATCATAGTCGTTTACATAGAGAAAAAACCGATTACCGGTACCGGGCTCCGGCGACCGCTTGGGCTTTGACAGAACGGCAATATGGCGATTATGTCAGGTCGCCGGCGACCGCTCTGGCACTTAGAGGTTAAGGGGTGGATTTTCTCAGTTTAGACGCAAAGGAATGGCTATTGTGTCTTGATTCCATGGCAATGAAAAGTGTTACTATTGATATTTTTTCTACTGTAGATCTGTAAATTATTATAATGTATTTACATATCATTTTACCTTACAGATTCATCTGAAGCACCAGGTACTTCATGTGATGGGTCCCTACTTGAATGGGTATTGCCCGATGAGGAAGATGATCTACAAGTCGAAGATTTATGTTCTTTTGAGGATCTGCCTGTGGTATAATGTCAGTGGGTATTTGGCATCAAAGTTATTATGCAACTCAGATTGTAATAATTGCAAAAGTTGTTTAAAAAATTAAAATACAATGATATTTGTATAATTACATTAAGTTGCGAGAATGGTGAATTTATTAGAAAAAAATGTAATGTAAGTAATTAATGAAATTTTTTTTGATTGCTGAAAATAAAACTGGGGGGTAATTATGTAACTTTGTTGCAATCAACTTTGACAGAAATTGCAGTTATATTGCGGCTTTAGTAAGAACCAATGTGACAACTATCTTACAGCGATCGATTTCAATCGAGAATTGTTAGCAACAGACTTACGTAATCCACGTACTGGTGATTTTTATAAAAAAGCCCAAGTACAAAGTAAGACTTAAGGCGATTGGATTCCTTTCTCCCTTAATGAAATGTATTGTTCGCTAAGTACTAAATACATAATGTATCGAAAATTCACACGTACCGATTGAAGCTAAGGTTCTATAGTTTATTTACAAACAATAACCTCCGTAAAATATAGTTCTTGTAGCAATAGTAGACAAAAGAGAACTTTTACCTACCTATTCAATATCGAATTTTCCATACATTATGTAGGTACTTAGCAAGCAATAAAAATTAAGAGCACCACTTGAGGGTATTAATCACCCTAATATTACTCTGCTCAAGCCTTAACATGTGTGTAATTTTTTTATTCTACATACTACCAAAGTTCGGTTTCAAGTCCCGCCTGAGAAAATGATCTGCGGGTCTACCGGCTAAAAATAATGAAGTTAATGTTAACTGTAATTTGACAGATGGGTATGATACATTGCTTCTTTTCTATGGTAAGTTTTTATTTGTGCCAAAACGAAGAAGCAATGTATTATATACATCTGTCAAATTACAGTTAACATTAACTTCATTGTTTTTAGCCGGTAGACCCGCTGGTGGCAAGTCAATTTTTTTTAGTTAGTTTGCAAACTGTTATTCTAAAATTCCTCAAACTGTCTTCTAAAGTTAATGAGGTTGTGAAGACAGTAAACATAATGTTCACCTACTTTCTGTCTTAGCAATAGGTACTTATGTAACCTACTTTGATTTGCATTATTATTCCCGTTCAACTATTCTGTTTGTCTTGTTGCTTGCTAGAGATTGCTACCTTAGTAAACAAAATGTAATATACAGGATGTGCCACATTGCCGTTCCAATTATTTTGAAAAACAAAATGAAGTCTTATTTGAGTAAAATTAGTAAATATTTTCAATATTTAAGGTGGGTGCTTACTTTCTCTCCGTGTGGAAAAGGTTTTGGGACAACTGTATATAGGTATTATGTTTATTAGGTACTAAGGTAATGTTTACTTCATTTTCAATTCGTCTGGATTTAAAAATGGTGAAAGTTCAGACGAACTGCGAATAAGAAATAATTTGTTAATCGATTAAACATTATATTTTGTGTTGTTGTTTAAATAAATGTGTTTTAAATCATAAAATCTTTTTTTATTTCCCTCTTAAATATTAATTAATAAATTCAAGAACCCTGCTATCCAATTTTTTCGATAAATCCCATCACTAGCGACTATCGTGGAAATCTCGATACTTTCCCATCACTAATTGACGTACGTCAGATTGACAGTATAGCCAACATTAAGATTATAATACATCATCAAAAGCTGTGTGGTTGGCAATGATCTGCGTAACAAACTCGAGCTCGGACCAATGTATGGAGTGCCGTCTCTTAAACGTATTGATTATATTCTCTTTGCTCTCCTAGCGACCGGTCTCATTTGACAGATTAATGTGATACATTTCTTCTTCTTTTTGTGGTAAAAAAAACATACCAAAGAAATGTATTAGCAATGTATGTCAAATGAAAGCGGTCGCTAAATAGTTTCTATTTAGATAATGAGCCTGCCGATCATTTGCACGCATAAACGATCAATTTTCGCATCAATGGGCGTCAATGACGTAAAAATTGACAATCGCAAATCGTTATCACTTACCGGCGGCCTTTATGTTCGGAGGAGCGACCGAAAACAAAAACTTCGTTTTATGGGACTGGACAGTGGACATGATGGGAAAAATCGAGGTATTTTCCTGTACTTATTCATAAAATCCGAAGCATTTATTTTATTTTTATTCAAACGGCTCATATTTCCAACTTTGACAACGGCAACGTTGACAACATGAAGGCTACAGAAATAAAACAGCTTAATGTAGGTACTTAAACTTGTACTCTATCACTCATAACAACGAAATATAACTAAAACATTAAATTGAACATAAACATAAGGCACTCTGTGTAAACTTAATAATGTTAAGATTTGACTAGTTTTTCCGCATGACTGGAGAGTCGCTCGTAGGCCGTCTTGTTCCGGTACAGATGAATGTTCGCTTGAACCTTCTTCAGCATCAGTTTGGGATCAACATCACTCAATAAGAGGAGGGCATCTATAAAAGAAACGTACCATTCAATCAGTAGATATTCCTAAGTTTTTAAAGGACATACAACCATTTTTCCAATGGGGGGGACATTGGTAAATAACGGGAATAGAATTATTTAAACCTCAAAAAATCGCTCTGTTAGATTTACGCCGGTTTTTTATTTAAGGCGCTGTAGGTAGTGAAACTAGCGAAGTCATGTGCGCCCCGTACACGACCTTGTCGTAGGTCGGGCCGGCTCTTGGACATTGCCCACTATTATAACAGTACTAACCCAACATCTCCTTTCGGAACGCCTCCTCCGTATCATCGAGGTGTATCAGCATGGCGCTGTATAACGCGTCAATGTGCGCCCCGTACACGACCGTGTCGTAGGTCGGGCCGGCTCTTGGACATTGCCCACTATTATAACAGTACTAACCCAACATCTTCTTTCGGAACGCCTCCTCCGTATCATCGAGGTGTATCAGCATGGCGCTGTATAACGCGTCAATGTGCGCCCCGTACACGACCGTGTCGTAGGTCGGGCCGGCTCTTGGACATTGCCCACTATTATAACAGTACTAACCCAACATCTCCTTTCGGAACGCCTCCTCCGTATCATCGAGGTGTATCAGCATGGCGCTGTATAACGCGTCAATGTGCGCCCCGTACACGACCGTGTCCTAGGTCGGGCCGGCTCTTGGACATTGCCCACTATTATAACAGTACTAACCCAACATCTCCTTTCGGAACGCCTCCTCCGTATCATCGAGGTGTATCAGCATGGCGCTGTATAACGCGTCAATGTGCGCCCCGTACACGACCGTGTCGTAGGTCGGGCCGGCTCTTGGACATTGCCCACTATTATAACAGTACTAACCCAACATCTTCTTTCGGAACGCCTCCTCCGTATCATCGAGGTGTATCAGCATGGCGCTGTATAACGCGTCAATGTGCGCCCCGTACACGACCGTGTCGTAGGTCGGGCCGGCTCTTGGACATTGCCCACTATTATAACAGTACTAACCCAACATCTCCTTTCGGAACGCCTCCTCCGTATCATCGAGGTGTATCAGCATGGCGCTGTATAACGCGTCAATGTGCGCCCCGTACACGACCGTGTCGTACGCGTCGGGCCGGCTCTTGAACAGGGTGCATAACGTCTGTACGGCGTACGAACGGACTTTGTCGCTGCTATCGTCGAGGCGTTTGATTACCACTACAAAATAAATTCGCTGATTATTGTTTTGTACGTTATTTTTACATTTGCACATTTTGTGCAGTTAATGACATTTTATTTAGTCTCTACGTCTGAAAAATGCTCTTGAAAATAGGCTTGAAATATACAATGTGTAACAGAATTAATGGCTTAACTAGAATATGGTAGATAGGGACCATTAAACTGAACAACTTTTACTATGGGACCAACTCTGAAATCGCGAAAAAAAAATCAGATGTTTTATAATATTGGACTTTATAAACCTATTTCCAATCACCCTGTATTTGTCATTAGAAGCTTAATGATTCTTAAAATTTTAGAATATTTAAAACTATTCTTCAACTATTTTATTCTCGCAACTCGAAATTTCATTGTGTTTGTTAAGATTGCATATCCTAATGCCATGTCACTAATCAGTTGGAAGATAGACTTAGTACTTAAAAAAAATCTTTATTCAATAGGAATTAAATACAATAATAGATGCTCCTTCCGCATTGTAAGACATTAAAATTTATTGTATTATATCTCCATTGTGTGACTCAACTCAACTAAATCAATAATGATAATTCAAGCCAGGCAAACTCACCAAAGTAAATTTTATGCAACACTTCAGCAGCGAAGCAGCCCCGTTGCTTGGCGAGAGTGGTGAGGTAGCAGATAGCGCGGAGCGTGTGTTGCCGCGTTAGTGTCGAGTTGTCAACTCACCAAAGTAGATCTTATGCAACACTCCAGCAGTGAAGCAGCCCCGTTGCTTGGCGAGAGTGGTGAGGTAGCAGATAGCGCGGAGCGTGTGTTGCCGCGTTAGTGTCGAGTTGTCAAACTCACCAAAGTAGATCTTATGCAACACTCCAGCAGTGAAGCAGCCCCGTTGCTTGGCGAGAGTGGTGAGGTAGCAGATAGCGCGGAGCGTGTGTTGCGGCGTTAATGTCGAGTTGTCAAACTCACCAAAGTAGATCTTATGCAACACTCCAGCAGCGAAGCAGCCCCGTTGCTTGGCGAGAGTGGTGAGGTAGCAGATAGCGCGGAGCGTGTGTTGCCGCGTTAGTGTCGAGTTGTCAAACTCACCAAAGTAGATCTTATGCAACACTTCAGCAGTGAAGCAGCCCCGTTGCTTGGCGAGAGTGGTGAGGTAGCAGATAGCGCGGAGCGTGTGTTGCCGCGTTAGTGTCGAGTTGTCAAACTCACCAAAGTAGATCTTATGCAACACTCCAGCAGTGAAGCAGCCCCGTTGCTTGGCGAGAGTGGTGAGGTAGCAGATAGCGCGGAGCGTGTGTTGCCGCGTTAGTGTCGAGTTGTCAAACTCACCAAAGTAGATCTTATGCAACACTTCAGCAGTGAAGCAGCCCCGTTGCTTGGCGAAAGTGGTGAGGTAGCAGATAGCGCGGAGCGTGTGTTGCCGCGTTAATGTCGAGTTGTCGTCTGCGAGGCCCACAAGGAGGGGCACCATTTTGTCTATGAATGGCTCTAGGGACTCTTTGGTTGGGAAAAGGTTTACTTCCTGAAAACAAAACATTTAAGTTCAATTGATAAATTAATAAATATGTGATATTGTATCTTTTCAACGATAAAATCTAAGGCATTTAAGTACAAATATTGGTATTTTTATTACACTTGAATATTACTCGTAAAACGCACTTGCTATAACCCGTGCGGATAAAGAAACAGTCTGTAAATGGCGGCCGGCCGGTCATGCTATCTCGCTTACACATACCGTCATGCTGCATGCTAGCTCTACGCTACACACGTGGGTGAGTAATGCTATCGCGCTTACACTTAATGTATTGTCGCCATTTACATATTGTTCCTTTATCCGCGCGGGTTATTTTATACTTACAAAACTTGCTCGTTAAATAATTTCAATTCAAGCTTGCATGCATCCGTATGTGTTGTAATCAGAATTATTAAACATCAAACCCACCTTCTCATTGTTATCCCCATCGCCCCCCTTTTCCACAGTAAGAGTGTCCTCATTCTGCGGCGCCTCTTGTAACGCGGAGCAGAGGCAGGCCACGGCGGCCGTGCGGATGGCCTCTGCGGTGCGGCCCGCGCACCAAACTAGGTTCGGCATTATCACATCTGACAATACCATTATTGTGTTTAAAATCTTTGATTTGAACTATCATTTTTATGTTAGAAACGGACATAACAAACTTGCTTTTAAAAAATTTTAACCGCCTATGTGGTCTAATGGTATAATGGTACGCCCACCCGTGTAAGATACAGCGTTCCCGGGTTCGATTCCCAAGGGGGGTACAATTTCTACTCGGTTTGGTTATTGGTGGGGCTTATTTCTAGTCCACCTGGCTAGCTACCACCATCTTAGATAAGTCTGACGCCATAACAATTTAAAAATTGTTGTATTCCGGCAGTTAGAGGTAAGATAGCCAGTTCCTCAGTGACGAGGATCCGATGAGGATACCTTCGGCCTTATCGTCACTTAACATCAGGTGAGTTGAAGGCCAGACACATAACATAAAAAACACAGTTGCATAAAAAAACTTCATTGAAAATTGCGTCCAGTCAATTTCGCTTACTTCGGATAAATAGTCCGAGTCTTTCTGATATATTTTTATATCCGGCTCGAAGGACCATGGTCGGACATGGGTCGGAATTCGTATAGGCTTAGACGAGTCGTTTCGGAGCCGCGAGCAGTAGACTAATATAATAGTTTAAGCGCGGAGTGAGACCCCTGACATTTATTTGACGTCCTCCGTGGTCGAGTGACTTTGTACGCCGGTTTTCAAGGTGTCGCCATCTCTGAGGTCCCGGGTTCGATCCCCGGCTGGGACAATTTAGAAAACGAACTTTTCTTTATTGTTTCAGGTCTGGGTGTTTGTGATACCACCGTTGTCTCTGATTTCCATAACACAAGTGCTTCAGCTACTTACTTTGGAATTGGATCAATGTATGTGATGTTGTCAAATATTTATTTATTTATTACCTTCGATAACGATCTTGAGGAAAGCCTCCAGTTTATCATTATCACACTTGCAGAAGTTCTTCTGCCGCTGCAGCAGTACCGACGACAATGTGGTGAAAATCTTCAGCTTCACTTCCGGGTCCACCTTGGGCGTCGCCAGGCACTCTTTTAACAGAGGTGCGATTAAGTGCAGTTGGGCACCCAATGCTGATCCTGTAACCAATTTGTAGCGAGTGAACTTTTAGTTGGAAGGGAAATTGTAAGACATACTCGCTAGTTAATATGAATATACGAATACGAATTTTATTCTTTAGAGGTTTTTTAGGAAGCATAACATCTAGGCCCCTATTTATAATCCGCTCTTAACATTGAGAGCTGTCTTGAGATCATACTTGAGATGCTACATCAGGGGAATGCCGAATAATAATGAACTTCTACCGAGATGTTCGATCGATTGCATAGGCTAATTGACTTTCAATTTTATTGAATGGCTGTCAAAATAAATATTATTTCAAGCTCCTCCATCTCTTAGAAGGTACTATAAGTATATAGTAACTTTCTTTTGTGTCGGTTGCATTGCTGTGCCGTACTATCGACAACACTTCCGCTTTACCACTCCTAAGGTTAAAACCGCTTGCACGCCGCGACATCACTTACCTACATACTTTCGTTTAGTTCGTGTAGGAGCGATATATAGCGCGTATACGCGCGCACATTATTTTTCCGCAATGTGGTAAAGCTCCGCAAGTCCGCACGCATGTGAGTAATTGCCGATCGTACCTACATACTAGTGAGTACGTACGAGCGTAACTGTGTACAATAAAAGTGACGCACCCGCGTGTACGAGGACGCACTCGAGCAGGCAAAGGTCTGGCGTCAACAACAGCGTCCAGGAGAGCGCGTCACTCGCGCTACGTAGATGTGATTGTCATCGTCATCGATTGAAAACAATTATAACAAAACTACTACTGTTTCGCTGGTATTGTTTCGCGGAGGTATGCTACAGTCACACCCCGGACACTCCATACAACCGCCATTACAAACAGATGACGTCAGATGACGTTTTTGTACACGCGCAACTGTGCTGGGGGCTACCGTACAGATTGTAGGTAGGTACTGTATGAGCGGCGTTCAATTAATGAGCGGTTTTCTGACAGCTAAGAATTTTAGGTTATTTTTATGTTGATTGATGGCGCTATTCAACTAGGTAGTTTTTTTTTTAATTTTTCCTAGCAGCTGAGTATACATACCACTAAATTATTCAACACTAAGACTTGTCACTGGCAAAAATTACTCCCTGAAGAGGAGTAGATTGCCATAACAACGTCAAAAATTGGCTTTGACTCCTTTCATCCTTTGTTTTTTTCTTAAAAAGTTACGTACTTAGTTAAACCACGACATCTAGCCGTCTTTTAGTTACTACCTTTTTTTAAAACTGCCTTTAGAAAACCGCTCATTAAAGTTACGACGCATTGCTTTGAATATCAAAATAAGTTGAAGTTGAACACGACTAAATGAGCACACGATTCGGCACACGAACTCGCGGGATGGGGTGAGGTGATTGATTATGGAGCGGGGCGGAGAGTGTCCTTTCTGTACGGTAGTACTTATATCTATTCTGTGCTACAGGCGTAAGTGACGCACCCGCGTGTACGAGGACGCACTCGAGCAGGCAGCGGTCTGGCGACAACAGCGTCCAGGAGAGCGCATCACTAGTGATGTCGGCCAGCACGCGCCGGATGTGTCTCTCGTATAGACTCGTGAGGGTTTTGCCGCATTTCTCTATGTAACGGAGCTTGTCCAAGTTCGCTGAACAGAAAAAGGTTATGCGAATGCTACTAACTAGCTGACGAAGTAATTGCAACTTATTTTAAACAGAAAATTTCACGGAGCCTGTTTTTGAACTGGCATTGTCAATAAGTAGCTGGACCGAAAAAAATTTTTTTTTTTTTCACAAAATCACGTTCAATTTGAACTCGTTTGGTTGGTGGTAGGGCTTATTTAAGTCCGCCTGGCTAGCTTAGCTACCACCATATATAACAACAATTTAAAAAACATTTTTTAAATTGTTAGTTGTTGATAGTTAGAGTTAGGTAAGATAGCCAGTTCCTCAGTGGTGCGGATTCCGGGTGTAGTGCGCTTCCACCTTTGGCCTTATCGTCACTTAACATCGGGTGAGGTGAAGGCTAAACACTATCCCGTTCGTAAAAAACGTTCTTACTACGATAAATGCTGTCGAAATATCTATACACTTAAATAAAACAAAAAATAAGCAACATCTTCAAACTACTCTCGAGTAATGGCCAACTTACACAGCGCCATAAATTGCATTTGGTCATCAACTGGCATGGCGTACACGGTGAAGTTGATGATGAACAGCTCCTCGGCGACGGGCAAGCAGTCTTCCTTGCACAGGTCCATCAGAGCTTCCGCCACGTGCAGCAAGTTGATTTGGTATTTGGGCTGGCCAGTAAACAAGTAATAAGAACTGCGGGTCTACCGCCTAACTCTATCGCTTTGACTCTGGCTTTGGTTTATGACGTCAGTGCACTGTCCGTCCTTGTCATCATGTTATGATATGACAAGGACGGATAGAGCATTGCTATCGCTTTGGCTATCGCTTTGAGATAGGCGGTCTAGCTGCTGGTGAACTCGAATGGCCATTCACGAGGTATCCATACTCATATGATAAATGCGAAAGTCAGTTTGTTTGTTACGCCTTCATGTCTTAACTACTCAACCGATCATCATGAAATTTTGCATACACGTTCTCAGGGGTACAGAAAAGGACATAGAGTACCTTTCATCCAGGAAAAAGTACTGTTCCCGAGGGATAGCTTCTTCTTCTTAGTATTCCTTAAATCCTACTATATTATAAATACAAAAGTTTGTATGTGTTTGTTACCTCTTCACGCCTAAGCGGCTGGACGGATTTAGATGAAATTTGGCACACGTATAGTTTATATCCTGGATTAACATATATGCTACTTTTTGTCCCGGTCAAAGATTCCCTAGGGTCCACGTGGACGAAGTCGAGGGCGGTGGTAGTCCCCAAAAAAAAACAACGGAAGCAATGTAGCAATGAACGCTATTGATATTAATTTCTCAAATAAAAAACTATAGCGGCTCGAGAAGAAAAAAAGGCAAACAGTCAGTACATTTTAAAGTCTGATTCACACATATCAGTGAAGTCACAGTTTCGGCACAGTGTCGCCACCGTATAATTATTTTTTCATACATTCTCTATGAAGATGCGTAGACACAAGCTGTAGACAGTCCAAGTTGGCGATGACTGTAGTCTCGCCGCGGTTGACCTGTAGACTGCTCAGCCTTAATCGTCCAGACCTCCGAATAGTTGTAGGTACACTTACAGGTCACCTAGCATTAAACCGACAACTATTCATCATGAATGCGACAGACAGTCCCCTATGTAGAGGATGCCTGGACGCAGAGGAAACAGCCGCCCACGTGATCCTGGAGTGCGTGGGTTTGGCCGCACACCGGGCAGAAATCCTCTAAGACGTGAGGTCGCTCCTAGAAGCGTGAATGTGAACGCCCCAGGAGGCTTCTGCGCTTCTGGAAGGAGCTGGGATGGCTTGACTAGCCATACCAATGCTATGTTCACGCATTACGGACCAAATGCGGAGAAAAGAGCCCATCACCAATACCAATATGAACATGCGTTCACTGATACTGAGAGCACTGTCTCGCCACTGACACTGACGGGTGTGGACGCGTTCATAGAGAATGTATAAAAGAATAATCATCACGGTGGCTGTACTGTGCCAGAACTGTGACTTCACTGATATGTGTGAATCGGGCTTTAATGACTTACCAAGTATAATCAACAGTCAAACCAAAAACACTTTTTACCTTCCTAACTCGGCATCTATCAGGGTCCACCAACTCCTTGGTAAGTTCTTTGAGCACCTTCTCCTTGATAAGTTCGGCGCGAGATCCCTTGATAATGTTGGCGATGACGAGCAATGCACCCCACGAGTCCACTTCCGCTTCAAGTAAAGGCCACCAAGTAGCTGGTGGGATGAAGTAGCCAAACAGTTCTGATGCCCGTTTAATCTGGTGACGAAATAATGTTCTAAGTAGAATAGTGCTGCCAACACTGTTTCACTTCTTCGTTAATGACGCTCGCACTATGTCAAGCTAACATCGAAAAAAAAATATGGTGACCTGACTCATGATATAGAAGTTTTTAAGCGCTTCACATAAATACAAATTTTAACATTAAACAGTTGGACCGCGCTCCCGAGCACAGACACCTAGCTCAGTGGACTTCCATTTTCGCTGAGTATATGGTGAAGAGATCCTGCCTAAACAAAAACTAATATTAAAATCATATCAGCCGCAAGGCCCAAGATCTCTAAGGCGATCGATCCCACGCTGTGGCCCTACCATGAGTTGATGCAAACTGTTTACGTTACCGTAAACTATCGTTTTGTCTCTTTCACTCGCACTGACTGTGAGCAGTATATCCGATATTTTACGGTAACGTAAACAGTTTGCATCAACTCATGGTAGGGCCACTGTTTACATCAACTCATGGAGGACCACTGTTCACAAGCGTTCTGCGACCGCGTGCCGTAACTATTCCAGAACCTTCGGAGCTCTAACAGACATACGGTAGAGACGTCAAATATCGAAATAGTACCAACCTCTTGACCAACTCGAGGGTCCTCATCACTGGCGCCTCGGTGCAAAGTCCTCACGATAGTGTTGGCGTGTTGCGTGGACCCTTCTTCAGCGCATAGGATCAACCAGCAAAGCAGCTGCGACGAGCGCAGGCGCGCGTCTGCTTGCCACCCTTCCATTTCTAGACACGAAAGGGTACCCTTTTTTTCGAATTCGTAATTGATTTCACATTACACACACAATAAAATCTGTCGGGATACTCAAGATATCAATGGAGCCACCTCAGTACACAGAATTTCTATGATCTGTGGGAGCCACTTTTTTGTCATTCGTGTTATTATATTACATGGCTTATAGTACTTCATCATCCCCCTACCCTCATCCCAATTTATTTGGGGTCGGTGCAGTGCGTCCTTCTCTTCCATTCCTTCCTGTCACTCGTGATCTCCTCATCCACTCCCTTCACATTCATATCATTCCGCACACAATCCATCCATCTTTTCTGCGGTCTTCCTCTTACTTTCCAGCCCTCAACATCCATATTCGTTACTCTTCTAGTAACATGCCTTTCATCTCTTCTCATAACATGCCCAAACATGGCTTAATAGTACTTATGCGCAAAATAACTTGGCGGCACGGAATTTAACTGCAAGTGATATTTCGCATGCAAGGCAAGTGATACTTTAGTATGCACCACGTGTTGCTAGTAAAAATAATTTTAGTTCCGTTCCATGAGTTTCTTGACAAACTGTAGGCATTTGAAAGCATAGGTATGCTTACTTAGACTGCTTGCTTTATTGTTGTATACAAACACCTGTTAACAAATCAAGCTACATACCTCGTCCAATAGCAGGCACAATTTTCCCAATGTTGGTCATCACCAGGTTCCTGCAGCCAAGGTTTGGTCGCTTCACATCAGGATAATGAGTAGGAACATCTTTAAGGAAATCGGTTCTTTTCTTCAAATCTTCCTCATTTTCTTCCATGTACTGCAAGCCAATGTCATTCCAGAGTTTTGCTGCTGTTTCTCTGACGTCAGCCATAACATCGCTTAGGCTACAAAAAAAATTGTAAATAATAAGGAAATATTTTATATCAAGATGAATAGACTCATTTAATTTGGGGTTGATACACCCTACTATTAGCTTCCACATAGGAGATAATTAATTTGTATTTTATCCAGCCATACTTCAAACTAATATTATAAATGTGAAAATAACTCTGTCTGTTAAGAGGATTGTCAAGCAAACGGTCTCCATACAAACGGCGATTACGTTCCTACCCTCTAAACCTTAACCTTTTTTTTTTTTTTTTTATATGCCGTAGAAAAACGCATTTACGCGCTTCCCTTCCCGCAGGTGAGCGGGAAGGGGGTGTGTGGGACTCGCCAGGAGGGGACCGCAACATTCAGCGTTGCAGCTCCCTCCACGACTGCCTCCCGTGATCCCACCCAACCAGGTGGTTCGATGGGATCTCGGGAGGAGGGAATACCCACTAAAAAAAACTACGGCACCTGCCCTCTCCGCCGCTAGCGCCGACAGCCAAGGGGCTGTGCGTGGGACCGTGCATGGCACTCACCACAACGGCAAACGCGGCCTGCCTGCATCCGGGCCTCCCTCTAAACCTTAACCTACAGTAATTAATTTTTGGTATTTTTTTGAAATGCCTAAATACTAGGGCTGTACGTTTTGATTTTTTAAATATCTATAATAGATTTCGAAATATTTACATTTTAGTGATTTCATACAAAACACAGAAGTGCCAATATTTTCAAATCTACAATGAATATTTTAAAAATCAAAACGTACAGCCCTAGTTTTTAGGCATTTCAAAAACATACCAAAAATTCATTGCTGTAGGTTAAGATTTAGAGAGTGGGAAACGTTATCGCCGTTTGTATGGAGACCGCTTGCTTGACAATCTCCTTAAGTTTCACTCCTAGTCCGCTGGACAGATTGACGTTTGGTACGGATATAGATGGGACCTTGGGGAAGGACATTGGCCACTTTTATCCCACTGCCAGCAGTGGGATAAAAGTGGCCAATGTGCCCAGGCACAGGTCTCCACCCGATCGGTATAACCTGTACTCCACGCGGGCGAAGCTGCGGGCGGAATGCTAGTTTACTACAAATCTACAATACTAAAAGTTGGTTAGTACCTACTTAGTTTTAAAAAATACTTTAAGATCTGGCAGGTATTTTTGGGGACAGTGAGATTTCTTCCTGTTGAACCTGGGTCGCAACAGGAAGAAATCACTTGTCCCCCAGGGGTTGCTATCAACAGGGGGACATAAAGAAACTCATATAATACCATAGAATACATAATATAATACATAAGTAATGAAATTTGAAAAAAGAATGAAAAAACAAACTAAAAATAAAAACTGAGAACCTCCTTTTTTAAGTCGGTTAAAAAACTACACTTTAGATATCCCTCTTCCAACAAAAAAATAATTATCTTATTCAGTTCATAAACAAAGAAGTAATACGACCAATCATCGAGGGAATTCACACAAAATTATACTATTTTCGTTCTTTTTTCAAAATTACTTGAAAAGTACTGAACCGATTTCCAAATTTTAAAAAATGGGACCAACTTGGGAGTGTACCTAATGTAATAACGTTTGAATCATTTCAATCGGTTCAGCCGTCTTCGACTAATCGGTGGACATACACAAAAAAAAAAAACAAATATACCGACGAACATAGAACCTCCTCCTTTTTTGGAAGTCGGTTAAAAATAAATTAAAATAAAACAATATCAATAAAATATTAAAAGTAGGTACCTGGTTAAAAGCAGGGGTATCATGCGGTGCCAAAAGGAGTATCTGTCTCTATAGTTCAACATCCAGTTGCCAACCTCGAGTGTCACCTGCAGACGGACCTGCGTATTTTCATCAAATAATTTCTCTGCCATCGGTGTAATTGATAGTTCAAAACACTTGGCATTGCCTGCTATTATAATGGCACCTAGAACACAGAATAGATATAAGTGCTCCTAGAATAATAGATTGCCTATTAAGATTGTGATTGTGGTTATAGAATCTCCAAAACTACTCATTCAATGACTACTAATTACTTACTCAAAAACCAATAGAATATCTACACTATCCATGAGTGACAAAAGTTACTGAAATTCTCTTTGGAGTGTGGGTGTGGATGCAGTAGTGGGCAGAATCTAAGTATGTTATATGTTACCGGCAATGTATGAATGCAGGCATTGTATACAATGCCTGGCCCTTTTAGGCAATGTATGAAATAGAATGAATATTATTGTCTATTTCACACATTACCTAGGCAGTGTATACAATGACTAGGCATTGTATAGAATGCCTGCTGGTCCACCGGCAATATGTAAAATAAAATGATTTTGATCTTAGTTGGTTAGAGGGCAGACACAAAAGCTCTGGGATGGGCTCGGGGGTTCGAGGAGTGCTCGGGGGGGCTCAAGGAGGGCTCGATGGGGGCTCGAACCTGCTTTACGGCGAGCGCGAAGCGCAGCAGAGCGAGAGCCTTAAATTTCGAGGTATTTTTTTTATAACAGACAACAGGGGGGTAATTATGTAACTTTGTTGCAATCAACTCTGACAGAAATCGCAGTTACATTGCTGCTTTAGTAAGGACCAATGTAAGAACTATCTTACTTAAAGCAGCAATGTAACTGCGCTTTCAATCGAGAATTGTTAGCAACAGAGTTACGTAATTCGCTAGCAGAAATATACTTATTTTACACATTGCCGGTGGACCAGCAGGTATTGTACACAATGCCTAGGCAAAGTATAAAATGAACAATATTTCATACATTGCCTTATCATTTCAGGCATTGTATACAATGCCTAGGACCTAGGTATTCTATACAATACCGGATTATACACATTGCCGGTAACATATACAATAGATATCTCACCAATTGCTTTTACAGCTGCAACTCGCACTCTAAAATGTTGATGAGGAAAATTTGATAACACAGGCTTCACATAGCTTTCAGATTGGAAATGAAAGTCTCGTTGCAGAAATTTAGTTATAATAATTATGCATTCACATGCTTCCAGCTTCACTTTAGGAAATGGATCAGCACTTGTCTTACTAAGAATATTTGTGAAATCATTTACAAAAGAACTAAGCAGATGCGTCACTTTGTATTTTTCAATAATCTTGTGGACAAGTTGGATTAGCACCAGACGTATTTCCTCAGATTCTTCAATTATTTCAGGGCAGCCAATACGACGGACTATCACTGGTATAATGTATGTCAGATAATAGTCGTTAAGGGGCAAACGGTCAATAAAATTCGATATAATCGTAGCAGAAGCTTCGCGGCAAGCTTCGGAAACATCAGAGAAACTTTTTAGAACATAGGCATAAATTTCCGGGAAAACGACGGTAAGATCGCAGTTTTCGTTATCTGGATTATCAAAGATCTCCTTATTGATGTTGGAAAGAGCATTCTTGCGAACAATTTTCGATTCACTTTGCAGAGCGGTTATGTACTGCTCCAGAGCCCCTCTAGGATTTTCTTGTAGACTCGGTTTCACATGTGACATTTTTATATATTTTATTTAGTGCACAACTTCTTTTATAGTATTTTTCTACGTCCGTATCAAATTGGATAAATGTAGTTTTGGGAATTGGGATAATATCGACAAAACAACTTTTGTCGTTCCCTTTGTTTGACAAAACAAACCACCAAAGAGTAAAATAATATAAACCACAAAAACTGTTTCGTTTCCATGCCAACCAAACAAAGACACTGACATTGACGGATAGTTCGTTTTGTTTTTACATCGCATACTGTACTTGGTTACTATAGAAAGTTACTGACGTTACTGTGCGTTTTGTTGCACTTGGTGGTTGGCACTTGCTCAGTTTTCCTATAATTTACTCTGTGGTAAAAAGCGATTATTCGATAAAACAGGAACAAACCTTGACCACGTGCACCAATCACAGTTCGCCAAGTAAAACTGTCAACGTCTTCAACTTCACTTCATTCATTTCATCATTTTTGACGAGATTTTTAATTTTCAATTCAATTTGCTTTCTAATTCTTACCTCTTCGGATATATCGGCTTGGTTCGCGTCAAGAGAACTATTTTTAGATTAGCTGTCCACAAAGTAGAAACAAAAATGTACAGACTAAGTGTGTTTCATTTATTATTCTTCGCAACAGTGGTGCAAATTGCTATCGCTTTGAGAGAGGGTGATTGCGAGGTTTGTGTTAAGACTGTCGAAAAATTCGCAGCCACGTTAACAGATAATGTGAAAAAAGACCCTAAAAAGATCGAGGCTGAATTCAAGAAATTTTGTAAAGGTTCTAAAAACAAAGAGAACAGATTTTGCTACTACTTAGGAGGCTTAGAAGAATCAGCTACTGGCATCTTGGGTGAGCTCTCTAAACCACTCAGCTGGTCTATGCCAGCCGACAAAATTTGTGAGAAACTAAGGAAAAAAGACGCACAAATCTGTGATCTAAGGTTCGACAAACAGATCGATCTCAATACTGTCGACCTCAAGAAATTGAAGGTTCGCGACTTGAAGAAGATCCTAAATGATTGGGATGAAGTTTGTGATGGCTGCATTGAAAAAACTGACTTCATCAAAAGAATAGAGGAACTCAAACCTAAATATATGGGAAGATCTGACCTGTAAAAGAATCCTAGTATAATTAATAAATTTTAATAGGTAAGATTTATCATAATATGATAATTAATTTATGAAATAATTAAAACTTTTTCCATTTAGTATTTTAAACTGTCAGCAGAATCGCAACTTTTGTAATTAGGAATATACTTACTAAATATCAATAGTATATAAATATGCTAAATATTGCTCTTTTCAGGAAAAAACATGGGCCGAATATAAGCTTCTGCATCACAGCAATTGTGACAAACGATCAACAGTGAGAATTGGTCCTAGTGTTAAATAATTTATTGCATTTGAACTGTCTGTATGCAGTGTACTTGAGATGAATGAATGTGTACACAGTTTAATAAATTATTATTGCGTATGTCTAAGTAAATATTTTTAAAGAACTATTTGCATTTTTTTTTGTGTCACTCTCAGAACAACTCTTACCCTACTGCTATGTTTTCGATTCACCTGTGCATACTTTATTATACCAATAAATTCAATTTATTGCTATTATTATTAAATTTTTATTATTATTGCAATTGCAACTATCTATTTGAAGAGGTGGTAATGAGAATTAATTTAAAAATTATGTGATAAAGGTCAAGTCTAGGTTACAATTTTATTATAATGCAAGTAATTTAAGTGTATCTATAATCTATTTGTGTAGTTAGTAATTTAAGTTGAAAAATCATTGTGAATTAATGTTTTGCTCGACAAAACAGTGGGATACATCCAACAATGTTGTAAATATTCTGTACCAGTAAGATATCCAATAATTCATCATCAGCCTATTTTCATAAATTGATGGACACATCAGCCCTGTGTCATTCAAGAAATTTTGTAGGCTCTAAAAACAAAGAGAACAACTGCTTTTGCGCGCGCCCCTCTCCCGCCACCCGCGCCCCTCACCGCTACGCATGCCCAAAATACCGCGTTCCGCTCCGCGCAATCCCCACCCGATTTCAAAATATATGCCTCGTACCGTACGTACTGTACTAGGCTTAGAGGAATCTGCTACTAGCATCCAGTACCGGCGTTAGGGGGGCGAGCACGGGCGACCGCCCGGTACGTGGATTACGTTAGTCTGTTGCGAAGGTCTGTCACATTGGTTCTTATTTATTATTATTTATTTATAAGGGGGACGCCAGCGAAGCCGGGCGGGTGATCAGTCACCTTGGTCGAGACCATTTCCCCAAATCCCTGAAAGAGCAGGGGAGGCGGGTTATCATTTACCCCACCGGCGTCGGACCCTCGAACCTACCTGTGCGCTTACAATACCTGCGGAGTTGACTTATCGTTAACTGCTTTAGATCCTCTTCCTTAAGCTTGTCCACTCCGAAGAGCTCCCAGCGCAGTGATGCGTTCATCGGGCATTCTGCCATGAAGTGGTAGCTTGTTTCTTCTCTTTTTTGCATTGTGGACAGATGGGATCCTCTGTCCGTTTGATCACTGACAGGTGTCTGTATAGTGGACAGTGTCCTGTCAGTACTCCTACAATCGTTCTTATATTTCTCCTGCTTTGTTTTTTGCATTTTTTTATCTTAGACTGTCTGCAGTCCTTTCTTCTTTGGTTGGTTTCTTTGATCTTACGAATTTCAATAATGTTCTTGGTAATTCTATGTGTGATTGGTAGTCTTGGTTCAGGACCAATGAAAGGTTCATCAGCCCCTGTCCTTGCCAATTCGTCGGCTTCCTCATTGCCTTTGTTACCTTCGTGTCCAGGTACCCAGGCAATTTCCACCTCAACCAAGTTTGCAAGTTCCTGAATGCTTTGTTTGCATTCCTTCACCAAGGCTGAGGTAGTCTCCGTTTTGTCAAGGGCTTTGATGGCAGCTTGACTGTCGCTATATATTATTATTTTTCCTACGTTATGATTGCTTATCTCACTTTTAATCATATGCGCACACTCCAGTTTCGCTAATACTTCCGCCTGGAATACGCTGGCGTATCTGCCAAGATTGAAAGTAGCTCTTTAAGTGTTGGGTTTGGCTATGTATACCCCAGCTCCCGATAGCTTGGTTGATTCTTTTCTTGACCCATCAGTGTAGCATACTGCAGTGCTGTCCAGTTCGTCTGGTTCTAGGTTCCAGTCTTCTCTGGATCTGATGCTTATTCTGTACTTTTTGTCGAATATCCTCTCCTTTTTTATTAAGTCATTGTTAACCAATATCATAGAAAGGTTTTCTTCGTACTTCTTCCCTATTTCTACGTGACCTTATCAGTGTGCCTTCCTATCCATAGTTTAGTGCTTTTCAGCTTAAACCATTGTTCTGTAGCTCTCTTTTCAATTTCAAGATCTATAGGACTAAGGCCTAGTATCATTTCTAGGGCTGCCGTGGGAGTTGTTCTCATGGCTCCTGATACCATGATGCTAGCTAGTCTTTGTACCTTTGTAAGTTCTTTCCTGTTGTATTCTAGTTGTGCCTTATGCCACCATACAAGTGCTCCGTGGAGAATTCTCGGTAGGATGACTGCCCTATAGATCCATTGGACCACGTCAGGTTTCATGCCCCAATTCCTGCCAACGGCTCTTCTGCACTGCATGAGAGCTGTCATTGCCTTTTTGCTAGTTTCTTTTATGTGTGTTCTATAACTTAGGGTACGGTCTTGGACTATCCCTAGGTATTTAAACTCCTTTACTATCTCAAGTTCTGCATTCTCAATGTTTATTGGGATCATGCTATCAATCTTTCTTTTATTTGTGAACAACATTAGTTTAGTTTTTGTGGGATTAAGGTTCAGTCCCTTGTCCCTACACCATCTCAATGTTGTCAAAATTCCGCTTCTCATTATATCTCTGACCACACTTAGAACTTTGCCTCTTACAAGTAGAAATAGAAATCCGAGTACGCTTGGATGTATATGTGCATAGCGGTGATCTTTGTTACTAGTTCATCTATTAAGATACACCATAGCAGTGGAGACAGACAGCCTCCTTGGGGAAAGCCTCTTCTAGCTTTGATTGGTTCTTACTAAAGCAGCGATGTAACTGCGATTTCTGTAGAGTTGATTTCAACAAAGTAACGTAATTACCCCCCTGGGCGCCGGATATAAATTACATCCGCAGCCGCAGACGTCCCTTTATACACACTCGCTCATTGAGCGAGTCCTACAACTAATCAGACAGAACAACTTGGCAAAATATCTCGCATAAATTTCATCGCTCGCTACCATGTCCCGTTAAGATCTGGCCATTATAAAATCCAGGAGCGGCCCTAGGGCGTTGCAAGTGGTGCGACTGCACCTGGGCACCTTCGTGTGTGGGGCGCTAAAAACGCCTGACCACCGGTCGACTATCAATCGTATTGTTGCTCGAGCGACGACGCGACGAATAAAACGCTAAAAATCACGCTGCGCGGCGGTTTTTTTTACTGTTAGCAAGGTTACAAGATTAGCAGACGAAACCGACTAAAAATCGCACTGCGCGGCCGTTTTTTACTATAAACAAGCAAGGTTACATGATTAATAGGTGAAACTGACTAAAAATCGCGCTGCGCGGCGGCCGTTTTTTACTATAAACAAGCAAGGTTACAAGATTAGTTGATGAAACTGACTAAAAATCACGCTGCGCGTCCGTTTTTTCTACTGTAAACAAAGCAAGATTAGTAGGTGAAACTGACTAAAAATCGCGCGTCGCGCCCAGGCAAAATTTAAAATCTTGGAGTCGCAGATAGGGGGCGGCAGATTTGCGCACAACGGGCAGAAATCCTCAAAAACGTGAGATCTTTCCTAGAAGCCTGTGAACGCCCCAGGAGCCTTCTGCGCTTCTGGAAGGAGCTGGGATGGCTCAACTAGCCATACGGATGCTATTTCACGCTTAACTGACCAAATGGGAGTCTAAATGCGGAAAAAAGAGTCCAATACCAATAGGGGCGCCCCGTAGAAATGTCGCCCAGGGCGCTGGTAGTGCTAAAACTGGCATTGCTAGCATCCTGTCCCGAGTGAGCTCTCTAACCACTTAGCAGGTTGCCCGTGGAACAGTTAGCATCCTGTTGACTGTATCATGCAACATTTTGAAGTGCTATAATATTATTTTTGTTTGCAAGGATCTCATGAATCAATAAAACCACAAACTATTTTATTCTATTTTTATTACTGTTGGTATAACATGAGAGAACTAGAACTTGATACATATTGCCATGCAGACATTCCAAACATAAATACATGGTTTAAATATATAAGCTGAATATGCCTTTTAGTGGTATTTGTAGTTCCTGTGGTGCTCTGCAACAAGAAGTTAAGTATTAGTTACAATTAAACCTATTTAAACTATCAATAATCTCTGTTATTAAATTAAACTACCCACAAATGAGATAGTTATAGTGACTCAACTGTCAAACAATAAATCGCTATTATCATAATATCACCTTTCGGTGGTCATGCTAGGTCGGCTCGGCAGTAATGATTGGTACATATTTAATGCATACAGTTTTGTTACTTACTAGTCTTTCCATAGTTAATAACATAGAAGAATGTCATTGATCCAACAAGGAGCTGGAAGAAAGGGGCCATGCCCACTTTCTTGGGCTGCATGTACTTGTGCTGCCATCTCCACCAGGCTGAAATATCCATAATGTATGATTTCAGAATTATATTTAGTGTATCTGATCTGAAATTCAATCATACTAGATAATGATTTTTGGTAGATGATGAGATGAAAGGTAGTAAAGTTTAAAAAGGAACTTTATACAAATTCTATTCAGGTTCCAAAACGAAACCGTAAAATAATAGGATTTTCACGATATAACCTCAAAATAAATGACTAGGGTTTATTACCTCTGCTGCAAACGCCAGCTAAAGCCTGGGGAGACTTATTCCTGCGAGCAAACCATGAGCCGAGCTCACTTATCTTCACTTGACCGAAGGGAGTATCGGCTGAAAAGATGGAAAATAAAATTACATAATCGATTATGTACTGCAAGTTTTTTGTAATTGATTACTTACGTTTTCCATAAAAACGGGCTGGATCATAAGGCCCATGAGTGGCTGGGTTATATTCTTTTGGATAATCACCAAAACCCATGGTTTTTAAATGAAATCGCAATCTAATAAATTTTAGAATTTGTTCGAAATACAGCTGTCAAAAGTGGTGGCTGGCCGTCATGTCATGTCAGTCAACTCAAATGTCAACGCAACGCGCAACGTCAAATATGACCCAAAGACAAAGTTTTTTAGGTGGACACCATGTGGACACACATGGTCTTTCCATTGCGCCAAATGGATGGACGTACTCTACGCGTATAATGGCCTAGAACGTAAATAAGAAAGCCGGAAGACTTGGTGAAGTAGTTTTATTGTACACATGATTAACTTTTAGACACTTGCTTTAGTTTTATTCTAAACAACGTTAAAACCTAGCAGCTTACCATCAGCAAAATAAGAAACCGTTCAGTTCAAAAGCAGACCTTAAACAGGGGGCTTACCATCATCAAATAAGAAACCATTCAGTTCAAAAGCAGGGGCCTTACTATGAGCTCTTATAGCAGGGCTTATATTGAACTGCCTTACTTTTTCGTACTATGACCTCAACGGTTAGTATGAAAGCAGGCCTTAAGCAGTCCTGTTTAAGGTCTGCTTTTGAACTGAACGGTTTCTTATTTGCTGATGGTAAGCCCCCAGGCCTTAAACAGGACTGCTTAAGGCCTGTTTTCATACTAACCGTCAAGCTCAAGGTCATCATAGTACGAAAAAGTAAGGCAGTTCAATATAAGCCCTGCTATAAGAGCTCATAGTAAGGCCCCAGGACTGCTTAAGGCCTGCTTTCATACTAACCGTTGAGGTCATAGTACGAAAAAGTAAGGCAGCTCAATATAAGCCCTGCTATAAGAGCTTATAGTAAAGCCCCTGGGGGCTTACCATCAGCAAATAACAAAACCGTTCAGTTCAAAAGCAGGCCTTAAACAGGGCTGTTTAAGCCCTGGGGGCTTACCATCAGCAAATAAGAAACCATTCAGTTCAAAAGCAGGCCGTAAAAAAGACTGCTTAAGGCCTGCTTTCATACTAACCGTTGAGATCATGGTACGAAAAAGTAACGCCGTTCAATATAAGTCCTGCTATATGAGCTCATAGTAAGGCCCCTGCTTTCATACTAACCGTTGAGGTCATAGTACGAAAAAGTAAAGCAGTTCAATATAAGCCCTGCTATAAGAGCTCATAGTAAGGCCCCAGGGGCCTTACTATGAGCTCTTATAGCAGGAATTATATTGAACGGCATTACTTTTTCGTACCATGACCTCGATTTAGCAGGCCTGCGGAGGGCCTGCTTTAATACACGCTCTTAAACCGTTCACCATTTTTTATGTATGGACGAAGCGTACCATGACGCACGGTTTGACAGTTTGGGCCTTACTATGAGCTCTTATAGCAGGGCTTATATTGAACTGCCTTACTTTTTCGTACTATGACCTCAACGTTTAGTATGAAAGCAGGCCTTAAGCAGTCCTGTTTAAGGCCAGCTTTTGAACTGAACGGTTTCTTGTTTGCTGATGGTAAGCCCCCTGGGGGGTAACGTAACTTTGTTGCAATCAACTCTGGCAGAAATCGCAGTTACATCGCTGCTTTAGTAAGAACCAAATGTGATAACTATCTTACTTAAAGCGGCAATGTAACTGCGCTTTCAATCGATTCCAATCGAGAATTGTTAGCAACAGACTTACGTAATCCACGTACAGCCCAAAGATTACGTAAGTCTGTTGCTAACAATAAATAGCCAAAATAGTCACTCGCTCCTCGCTCGGCTCGTTAAGCCCGATTCACATTTCAAACTTGCGACAGACAACGGCAAGTTGTTTTTGTTCAAACGACAAAAACTTAACTTAGCGTTGCGTTGTCGCAAGCGTTATTGAAAAAATCGGCCTTCACGTAGGTCGTAGAGCCAGAGAGAGCCGGCGACAGCATGTCCTGTACAACGGACTGTCAATAGCCCACCAGACGACAATAAAAACTATACCTGTCAAAATTGCGTTAGTCTATGATTGATTAGACAGCAAAAAAATAATTTTGGAAATCTCATCTTTATCTATTGTTCGTTTCTACTGTAAATTGTAAAATAAATAGGGCAAGATGGTATTGGAAAGTACAATGATATGTGTGGATAACAGTGACTACATGAGAAATGGTGATTTCTTACCCACGAGACTTCAAGCACAGCAAGATGCCGTGAATCTGGTATGTCATTCCAAAACTAGATCGAACCCAGAGAATAATGTGGGTTTGCTAACTCTAGCAAATGTTGAAGTGCTGGCCACTTTAACTAGCGATGTAGGCCGTATATTATCCAAATTACATCGTGTTCAACCTAACGGCAACATCAACTTGCTGACTGGCATCAGAATTGCTCACTTGGCACTGAAACACCGTCAAGGAAAGAACCATAAGATGCGCATTGTAGTTTTCGTTGGATCGCCGATCGACTCAGATGAAAAGGAGTTGGTTAAACTTGCTAAAAGGCTGAAAAAAGAAAAAGTTAACTGTGATGTTGTATCATTTGGAGAAGACTCTGAAAATAACCCTCTTTTAACATCTTTTGTCAACACACTGAATGGCAAAGATAACACTACTGGAGGAAGTCACCTCGTGTCTGTGCCAGCCGGTGGCTGTGTCGTACTTTCTGAGGCTTTGATCACGAGTGCCCTCATTGGTGGTGATGGAGCCGGCCCATCGGGGTCAGGTTTGTCACCATTCGAGTTTGGTGTGGATCCTAACGAAGACCCGGAACTTGCACTCGCCCTACGTGTGTCTATGGAAGAACAGAGGCAGCGTCAAGAAGAAGAGTCCCGCCGTCAACAAGGTAATACTGAGGGAGAAGCCGGTAAACCTGGAGAGGCCCAGAACACTGGAATGGAAAGAGCTCTTGCTATGTCACTAGGCCGAGAAGCCATGGAGTTGTCTGAGGAAGAACAAATCGCCTTGGCAATGGAGATGAGTATGCAGCAGGATGCTCCGGCTGCAGAGGAAAGTATGGATGTAGCTGAAGAATATGCTGAGGTCATGAATGATGCATTTCTTCAAAGTGTTCTCGAAAGCCTTCCTGGTGTAGACCCTCAGAGTGAGGCAATAAGAAATGCTATGTCTACAATAAAAAAGGATAAAGATGAAAAAGATGACAAAGACCCAAAGGACGAGGATGACAAAGGATCAAAAGAAAAGTGAAAATATTTTTCAATTTTTTTTATTGATCTAATATGCTCGTAAACTTTAACATTAGACACCACTGCTGTGTGTAACTATCACTATAAATTTATAAATAAAGATTTAAATAAATAAAATAAATAATGTTTAGTTCCATGTGATCCAGTTGAGCCCTTCTATTTTGTCATACTCTGCAACAATAAAAAAGAGGGTCAGAAAGTAACATTACCTCTAATCTAACATCATATCTGAAGCAAATCTGAACAAAACAAAAAGATTTTATCACTGATAAATGACTCACTTTGATCATGGAAAAAATGTTTACTCTGAAACTTGCTCTTTGCTTGTAGTAGTTGCCGTTTTCTGTAATCTTCATTAAATTCTTTGGGTTTTTCAACATTCACAATAACTTTTTTTTCTGAAACAAAACAAAATGAATAATCACAGAGAATCATTGTCAACTCAATATTTTGTTAAAACATTTCCAATGTAATTACTTCTTTTAGCCATGTTGGTCCTGTCCATTCACGAAAACAAGAGACATAATCACATGGACTCCATGAAATCGTGAATAATTATAATTTACCTCTCTCATTTGTGCTTCTTTTATGGTCCTTGTTGGTTTTATTAAGCAACATGAATGAGCTTTTGATATCTTCCAATTGTGGTTTAAAGCTTCTACTATACATACTAGCTGTAAAAACGAAAAAAAAAATATACCTAACTTGCTAAAACATGAGACTGTTGCTAAATTACTTGGGGTTGTTAAAGTTTTTTGACATGTTAAAAAACTACCTTATTTTCTCTTATTAAAGATCATGGAACAGGTGGCATGGGACAAAAAAGTCCATCGTCTGTTTGAGGCTTAGAAAACCTCCAGACATTAGGTCAAAAAGTAGTTTCTATAGGTAGTGGCCCGCCAGTAAAACTATTCCCTATGAGGGACTTTGAAGGAAAAAATATTTTTTTGGCTACTTTTATGATTTTAATTTTTGCTGGTGGCCCGCCATTAATTCATCATTTGGCGCATATAAGTCTGTGCATCCCTGGGCTAGAGGCTAACACTAATGATTGATGCAACAATGAACAGTTTCAAAAAATATTTTCTTTGCCTGACTTGCGTGATATCTTACCACTTGTTCGGCCAACAGCAGCATTATCTTTATTGTGTTGGAGCTTCACCCTCTCATTTATGATCTGTCTGAAAGGTTCTGATAGCTGTTTCTCCCTTTTGCCATCCACACTTGGCGAACGGCTTCTCGAATTAGATCTTGGACTCTTGACGCCTGGAACATCTTTTTTCTCTACTTTGCCTGTTGCTAAAATAAAAAAATACTTATTTTGTTTAGTAGAAAAAAAAATTTTTTTTATAAAAAATCATCACCAGCCTTTTTTAATCTTCACTGCTGAGGCATCTTCCACATGGATGGAAGGATAAGGAGGGTAGTTGTAACCTACAACGCGGGCCCAATACGGATTGGAGAATGTTAACGACTGCAAATTGAAATGGTCACTCATCTGTGACCGACCCTTAAATTTGTTTAACCTCGCGATCGCAGGCCGTATGCGCTACGCCACTGCGCCATTGTCACGCTGTCGTGTTTATTTACATAACGTAATAAAATTATAGTCTGTTTATCCTTACAATCATGTAAACAGCTTTTCACGGTTGGCATACGTCTTTTAAACTTTAAGGCGGCAGCGGCACCCTGACCGAAAGTAGCGCCCTGCGGTGAACTTTATTTAATATTGTAATTCTATTACACAATTAATTACATTATTATTTATTATATTATTTTTCAATTTCGTCTTTATTTAAGCAATATGTTTTTTTTCAATTGGCATCGCTAGTGTGCAGAATACGCGCTCTTAAATCGTTATTCAAAAACATGTTGTTACTAATGTATTAGCAATTTCTTTTTAAATATGTACCATTTGTTGTATTTTATAATTGATTTATTAAATAAGACAAGTGGATAAACAGATATATAAATACCTGGCGTTGGTTTCTTCACTGGTGGAGTTTTATCTCTGCTTGATTTATTCATTGGTTTTGTATTCGTAAATAAATCAAAATCTGGAAAAAATATTAGTAATGAAAATACATAATAATATCATATTATATCCAGGTCAAGTTAACTCGGCACCTGAAGCGAAAGCGACCCCTCTCCTTTTCTCCTTGCCAATGCCACCGTCATCATGCCAGTAGCGTAGTACACTTGTTAGGGATTATTTATCAGTAATCTATCGAAAATTTTCAAGCGTGATGCAACGAGAAAAGGAGAGAAGTTTGATAACTATTGGTTTCCCAGTCTAAAAGACAAAAAATATCCTGATGATGGACGGAGTGCGTGGACTTCGGCTTCGTTGAGGGTCTTGTTACACCCGTTATATATCAATAGCAAGTGCCTTTCTCAAGAAACGTCATGTATTGCAAACGATGCTGTCAAAAGTTGAACAGGGACCCTAAGTCTGCTTTTATTAAGGGTTAGGTGGCTACTGGGCCCAGGGACCAGTCCAGTAGCAAGTGGAGCAGTAGCCACCTAACCCTTTCTTAAAGCCAAAACCGAAACACAATTATGACGTTAAAATAGTGTCCGTTACGCCAGCAAGAAAGTAGCTTCTAGAGGGAAACGAGTTTGATGAATAATTTGTGCGTAATTCGGTGTAAATGTGCGCCAAATAAAAAAATTTGTGGGCCCCATACTTTTGGAATAAAACGGGAAAAACGAATCCTGCTGGGGTAACGGTGCTCCAGCAGGAAGAATCTAAACTAATGATCGGAGAGAAATAAAAGATATATGGGCGGGTAGCTTGATACTAGCAAGAAATGTGCGCCAAATATATAATTTGTGGGCCTTACAGTTTTGGAGATATTTGATTTCCTGCTGGCGTAACGTTTTGCCGAATCCCAGATCTCGGAAACTACTAAATGTGCGATCTTACAGTAAACACATATAAGTAGCCCCTAATTTGTGCTATTTGTGCGGTAGAAAACATTTCAAAAGTATTCACAGATTTTGAAGTAATCAGCCATTTTCTGAAAACAGAAAAAAAAATCTAGCTCCTAAACTATTACATAAATAAAGAAACCAGAAACAGTGTTCTATTCTTCTTGTTATTTCTCATTACCATAAAAAGTTTGAAAATCCCACATTTACGCGTTTTTGAATAATACCCATATGAAGGTGAGACTGACCAAGTCATGACTTTGACGGTCAGCAGGATAAAAATATCAGAGATTATTTAGATCCTAGCCCAATGAATAATATGTGCGGTTACTGAAGTACACGCTCTGAAAATTTCAGCTTCAAATTTTTCATATTTAAGTAAATATCAATAAAAATCTGAAACAACTGTCAGTATTCCGATTAACCGACCAAATTCGATAGACCACTAAAAAGCGACGCGTTCATACATTTTGATGACCTCCTTAAATTTGTTGTCGAGCAGGTTTGTACACGTCACGTCTGCGTACACTTAAGTAAAAAAGTGATTTGAGTGAGTGCTTTTATTTTAATAAAAAATGAAGTTATATCTCTTTTATTTCATTTTTACTTGAATTGAAAGAATTTTAACCATTTTAACATTATTTTATTCAAAAAATAAAGGATGTTTTGTAATTTTATTTCGTGTTTTTGTCAAACATATACATACAATTACAATGCGATTAAATTGACAATAGACAGTGATCCGCTGCAACTTCACTAGAGAATGTAGGTAGGTAGGTACCTATGGAAAAGAGAAAATTTTACAGATTAAAAAACGTTGTTTTATACCGCATGCTAGCGCTCTGAAGTTGACCACTCACTTCTGTTGTAAAATTAATCGCATTGTAAGTACTTACCTAAATAAAATATTATCTATCACAGAATAAATAATAGTATTATTACAATAAATACCTACTTGCTACACCAAAACTCGCCGTCCGTCGTCGTCGCGGGGCACGGCTCGGCGGGCGGCGGTTTCAACTAGGGTTGCCAACCCTACTATATAATATCCTACTATATTGCGGGCTCGCCTACTATGTTTTTTGCAAAAATATATAGTAGGCAAAACTACTACCACAGCCGAGAGAGTATTCTTCTTACAGTCGGACATCGCCCTTTGTGTTGGCGAAAAAGCGCCGTTCGTCTAGACAGGTGACGCAACGACTAACTCGTTGGCACATTGTGATTTGCCTTTTTGAATTTCAAAAATAATTAGGAAAAATAAGATTGTCACTTCAAAATTCTTGTTTTATTCTTTGAATTAATTATTGTAATTTTTTATAGTATTTTTTTCAAATAAAGGAATTTATATGTATAATGATAATGATAATAATTTTAATTGTAAATCATTACTAATTTAGGGCTAAATAAGTACAAAATAAATATTAAATAAGTTATTAATAAGGAAAAAATAAGTTCTAAGATGGCGGCTGCCAACTTTTTTGTTTATGGGCTGATTTCAATGAAACTCGGTTTTTTGTACCATTTTGACACGAAAATAACAACGCAATGTTGAAAATATTAAAAAATCCAAGATGGCGGCCATCTTTTTTGTTTGTGGGCCGATTTCGATGAAACTCGGTTTTTGACAAGAAAATAACAAAGCAATGTTAAAAAATCCAAGATGGCGGCTATATTTTTTGTTTGTGGGCCGATTTCGATGAAACTCGGTTTTTGATACTATTTTGACAAGAAAACAGCAACGCAATGTCAAAATATAAGAAATCCAAGATGGCGGCCATCTTTTTTGTTTGTGGGCCGATTTCGATGAAACTCTGTTTTTGGTACTATTTTCTCAAGAAAATAACAAAGCAATGTTAAAAAAATAAAAATCCAAGATGGCGGCCATCTTTTTAGTTTGTGGGCCGATTTCGATGAAACCCGGGTTTTGGTACTATTTGGCAAGAAAACAGCAACACAATGTTAAAAATATAAAAATCTAAGATGGCGGCCATCTTTTTTGTTTGTAGGCCGGGCCGATTTCGATGAAACACGGTTTTTGGTACTATTTTGACAAGAAAATAAAAAAGCAATGTAAAAAAAATAAAAAAAAAACAAGATGGCGGCCATCTTCTTTGTTTGTGGGCAGTTTTCGATAAAACTCGAGTTTTGGTACTATTTTGACAAGAAAATAACAAAGCAATGTAAAAAAATCTAAGATGGCGGCCATCTTTTTTGTTTGTGGGCCGATTTCGATGAATCTCGGTTTTTGGTACTATTTTGACAAGAAAATAACAAAGCAATCATAAATAAAAATAAAAAAATCCAAATGGAGATCATTTTTTTTGTGTCGGCCGATTTCATGACATTTGCATTTTCGTGACTAGAAAACAGCAACGCAATGTTAAAAATATAATAAATCAAACATAAAGAGTATTTAGTTCATACAGTCGATCATTGCCTTTTGTGTTGGCGAAAAAGCCGACAGTCGGCACGACGAATAAAAAGTGTAAGGGTCGTATATTGTTTTAAACAAGAGTATAACAATATACCTGTGTGTAAATGATGTAAATTTTAGTTTTATTTGATAAATGTTAGTAAATTCATTACTTTTATTTTATCTCATTTTTTATGTCGCTTTCTTGTCTATGTTTATTTATTTGTGTATTTATGTCTGTTCCTTTTATTAGCTTCTCGATGAGCTAGAGACTTGACATTTTGAACATAACTCAGAACTTGATGACAAGACAATGCAATATTAGAAACCAGCAGGCTGATTATCTAATTAGAAACCACATAGCGACCGGTTTCAGTTCACAGATAAATGTGATACATTGCTACTTATCTTTGATGTTTTTTTACCCCAAAAAAAATAGCAATGCACATACAAAAAATTTGACCGCCATCTTGAATTTTTTATTTTTTTTAACATTGCGTTGCTATTTTCTTATCAAAATAGTACCAAAACCGAGTTTCATCGAAATCGGCCCACTTACAAAAAAGTTGGCCGCCATCTTGAATTTTTTGCATTTTTAACATTGCGTTGCTATTTTCTTATCAAAATAGTAGGTACGAAAAACCGAGTTTCATCGAAATCGACCCACTAACAAAAAAGTTGGCCGCCATCTTGAATTTATTAATTTTTTAACATTGTGTTGCTATTTTCTTATCAAAATAGTACCAAAAACCAAGTTTCATCGAAATCGGCTTACTAACATAAAAGTTGGCCGCCATCTTGAATTTTTTACATTTTAACATTGCATTGCTGTTTTCTTGTCAAAATATTAGCAAAAACGATAGTTTTATCAAAATCGGCCTGCAAACAAAAAAGATGGCCGCCATCTTGAATTTTTCATTTTTTTAACATGGCGTTGCTGTTGTCTTGTCAAAATAGTACCAAAACCGAGTTTCATCGATACATACATACATACATACACATACATATACTCACGCCTGTTTCCCATGTGTGTAGGCATCGGCCCATAAACAAAAAAGATAGCCGTCATCTTGGATTTTTATTTTTTTTACATTGCATTGTTATTTTCTTATCAAAATAGTTCTGAAAACAGAGTTTTATCGAAATCGGCCCATAAACAAAAAAGATAGCAGCCATCTTGGATTTTTTTATATTTGTAACATTGCGTTGCTGTTTTCTTTCCAAAATAGTACCAAAACCCGAGTTTCATCGAAATCGGCCCACAAACAAAAAAGTAGGCCGCCATCTTGGATTGTTTATTATTTTAACATTGCATTGTTATTTTCTTGTCAAAATAGTTCCAAAACAAAGTTTCATCGAAATCGGCCCAAAAAAATATACCAATATAAACAAATTCGCCAATGTGCGGCCGCCATTTTGGATTCCAAATCTAACATTAAAATCGTGCCAAAAACACTTTTTCATGACACCAACATCAAAAAATTGCAAACACTACTTTCAATAATAATATAATAATTATAACCCAATCGAAAGCGTAAGCCCTGTCGGGTTAGGGCCCGAGATACATACATTGCCAAAGTATGGGCTCTCGGACATTATACCTTCGGAATCGGCTCGTCTTTTTTACTTTAATAGGACAATTATGTTGTGAAACAGTGGATAATTTTTACAAGTCGACAATTGTCATGCAAACTTGACTCGGCTCCAATCTCATGTCAAGAATCACTGACAAATCTACAAATATGTTTACCTGTAAAAAATATCCCTGTTTCACAACATACCTGTCCCTAATTAAAGTAACGACTAAATGTAAAATTAACCGACATATTATGTCACTGACAAATGTCGACTTGGTGAAATAGGGCCCTGGACGTAATGTAACATATCAATGCTATATACTATAGGCACACAGGTATGTATAAAGGCACAAACTATGTATTTAAATGTTAAAACACTATTTACTCACATTGCCAATAAAAAGTTATGAACGCGACTGTACAAACAATTTTTCTGCATAATACGACACATTAAAGGAGGTCATCAAAATGTATGAACGCGTCGCTTTTTAGTGGTCTATCGAATTTGGTCGGTTAATCGGAATACTGACAGTTGTTTCAGATTTTTATTGATATTTACTTAAATATGAAAAATTTGAAGCTGAAATTTTCAGAGCGTGTACTTCAGTAACCGCACATATTATTCATTGGGCTAGGATCTAAATAATCTCTGATATTTTTATCCTGCTGACCGTCAAAGTCATGACTTGGTCAGTCTCACCTTCATATGGGTATTATTCAAAAACGCGTAAATGTGGGATTTTCAAACTTTTTATGGTAATGAGAAATAACAAGAAGAATAGAACACTGTTTCTGGTTTCTTTATTTATGTAATAGTTTAGGAGCTAGATTTTTTTTTCTGTTTTCAGAAAATGGCTGATTACTTCAAAATCTGTGAATATTTTTGAAATGTTTTCTACCGCACAAATAGCACAAATTAGGGGCTACTTATATGTGTTTACTGTAAGATCGCACATTTAGTAGTTTCCGAGATCTGGGATTCGGCAAAACGTTACGCCAGCAGGAAATCAAATATCTCCAAAACTGTAAGGCCCACAAATTATATATTTGGCGCACATTTCTTGCTAGTATCAAGCTACCCGCCCATATATCTTTTATTTCTCTCCGATCATTAGTTTAGATTCTTCCTGCTGGAGCACCGTTACCCCAGCAGGATTCGTTTTTCCCGTTTTATTCCAAAAGTATGGGGCCCACAAATTTTTTTATTTGGCGCACATTTACACCGAATTACGCACAAATTATTCATCAAACTCGTTTCCCTCTAGAAGCTACTTTCTTGCTGGCGTAACGGACACGTTAAAATAGCAGATTTGGCCCCAGGAAAGCGAACTAGTGTGGACATGACTTTACCATTTCTTTCAATCTTCTCAGATCTTGTTGGGCTTTGCTTATATGGTATTCTTTTCGTGTATGCGGTGTGTGTGGACGATTGGACTCTATTTTCTGAAACGGATTAAGAAACTTTTACTTACAGAAACGGTCCTTCGAGCCGTATACTAGAAACATTAAAGATTTGGTGCACTTACGTTTTAATGCTACAGCATTCCTAACCAACGCAATTTTTTCGGGTGGGGGTTTCAATTTAGGTACAGTATTGGAAGTTTGCAACGTCCCCTTGGCCCCTTTATCAGCTGTCCAAATAAAAATACCAACAGCGATTATTGCGAAAAGTATGATCCAGTGTATTGGGCACAGGTAGGTGGCGATGTGTGCGAGCCTCCAAAACATTAAGTGGATTAAAATGCTCGTCACAACCTCTAATCTAGGGTTCGTTACTGAAATAGAACGTTGTCCGACTCTAAATTAGTTACCTATGCCCAAATGAACATTTCATCACAATAACTTTTACTTTTAATAAAAATAACTACTTATAGGTAGGTACATTTAACAGACTAGGTAGGTATAGCAATGATAAAAATATCAGAAAAAAACTTTCGAGAACTAATAAGGGTGCATAGTGCGTCCACTAGCACCGCCAAAGCACCGCCAATCAAGAAAAAATCATTACAACGAAATACTTTGTTTAACTAAATTCTGAAAATATACAAACTAGTATTAGTAATAAACTATTTTTATGCGTTTTTCCTGGTTTAACTGTGTTTGTGTAGTTACAAACTGAATTAACGCCTAAAGTGGCTACTTAAGGCGTTATACGAAACATTAAATAAAGACGAAACTGTGAATTATTTCTGACTGTGCACTGCGAGCTGTGGTATGTACTTTTTATCACTTAAAAAATATTTTCGGGACTTTTATTCCGAAAGGTGGCCACTTTTAGCTTTAGCATGGCGGCGCTAGTGTGCAGACTGCGTATACAAAGTTTATTCTCAACTAATACTAGTTTTTATATTTTTCTTTCGTTGTTATGATTTTTTCTTGGTTGGCGGCGCTAGTGGAGGCTCAGTGCACCCTTAATAAACTCTATTTGTTTCCCAGTTCTATAATAAGTTATTTGTAAGCTATCGCATTATCAAAACTATACTCACGAGATTTAGATTTTATTGATTCAAGTGCTCTCTTTTTAAGTAAAGATGTAATCGATTCCTTGTATTCGTCTACAAAAAGGTGTATAATTAGGGCTATATGTGTGTGAATGTGTGGCTTATTCTAATAAACCCCAAAGCCATTGTTCTCGAATTTTTACAGTTCATACATTCATTCCACTATAAACCCAAAGTACTTAGACCGTTTTCACATTATCCGATCCGATATCGGTGTGGGGCGCCGATACGATAAAGGAGGAAGTAAAATTTATAAAATATGTGGCTCCGATATCGGATATAGGGCCGGACAATATGAAAGACAGATACATATTTCATACATTTTACTTACCTCCGATATCGTATCGGCGGCCGATACCGATATCGGATCGGATAATGTGAATTATACGTACCAAAAATGAATAGGTAAAGAAATATTTCCCTAAAACAGTTTTGGAAGAGTCAACAGCAAAATTGCAGGATTAATAAATAAAACACTTGGAATCTACCCTTAATGGCAGAACTTTTTATGTCATAATTTTATTATGCATAACAGCGAATAGCAAAAACTTCATGTCGCAGAAAATCATTTGGCATACACTAATTTATCATACACTTAAAACGCATAATTTTGTAAGCCAGAATCATCCTTTGGCATAAATTTCATATCTATAATAATTAAATATAAGAACCATCATATCGCAGAAACTTCACAGTCAGAATCATCATATCGCAGACAGTTTTTAGTCAGAATCATCTTTTGGCATACATTAATTCATAAATAATCTATAGTCTTCTGAATCTACAACTAAACACTAACCTGTGCATAGTGCATTAATTTTTCTCTTTGTAGCGGCAGGGGGGCCAGCCCCCCTGCAGCCCCCGGCAAGCATGCATGCAAATAAGCATTCAAGCAAGCAGCAAGTATGTCGGTTTTGCAGCGATTCGTTTCTGTGATTAACTTTTGTAGCACAACATTTACAAAAACACAACATATTGACTTTTTAATTTAATTAAAGGTTAAAATGCAATTTTTAGGGAATGACAATATGCCTAATGACATTATTCTAAATGAAATTCTGCCATATTCGTAGTATACCAAGTAAAATTATATTAAATAGGTAATTGTCGACTAAATAAACGTTATGCAAAACGAAATTATGCGAATAAAAATTTTGCCAAAGGTATTTATGCCAAATGAAATTCTGCCATTTGAATAGTATCTATGCCATTGTAAATTCGGACATTGTACACAAATTGCAAAGCAATTTTAAGGGACTGTAACCTTTTTTGTCTCAATTATGCCTGTCTATGTATTAGGTAAGGTTTATGGGAGAAAACTAGCAAATAACTTAATCTCCCTAAAAATGGTGTTCTAATGAAATAAAAAATTGAGACTCACTCCGCCACATCCTGCTTGGTGATTTTCCCCTGCCCACAGTCGGTGGTGTATCTTTCATTTCACACATATCTAGGAATAAGTATAGCATAGAATGAAATATCTTATTTAAACATTCTCACACTGTCAACGTATCACTGCATAGTGAATATCATGATATTGACGCCTGTAGCCGGCTGTAGCACACCTCCGCCCGCGGAACACCGCAGTTCGAAGCGAAACAAATGCGAACAGAACAGCCCGTTCTGCATAGATTCATGCACAGATTTTTCACGTTAACAGCCCATTAACAGCACACTCTTTGCTTAATGTAATGTACCTACTGGCTACTGTCTCTCATATTCTTTGTAACGTGTTAATTATTGTATATTACCTTCTTTTCTTATCCCTACTGTGTGTGTTGTTAATAAATGTTTTTTTCTTCTTCTTCGCGCGCGATTCCACCCGATCGGCTCCAACCGTTTAACACACGCGAAAGTATTGACGCGAAACCGCTACGTACCTAGATGTGATCCTCATATATCGTCGTCGATAGAGGACAAACTCATAGCGGAACTATGGCTGTACTACCGCGGTGCCGCTGGTAATACGGTTTCACTGCGGAGATGTGCTATGCTACAGGCGTGACTGCTGGGGGCTTACCATCAGCAAATAAGAAACCGTACAGTTCAAAAGCAGGCATTAAACAGGACTGCTTAAGGCCTACTTTCATACTAACCGTTGAGGACATAGTACGAAAAAGTAAGGCAGTTCAATATAAGCCCTGCTATAAGAGCTCATAGTAAGGCTGATTTTTTGTGTGCGCAAAGTGTCAAGTTTGTTTAGAGTTCACGGTGTACTTAACACCTCAATAATGCATCTAGAGACACGTGATTTTTATACTAAGATTCAATTTAGATCAAGGGCGAAGGGAAGCGTCTGAAACTGGAAGGGAAGCGAATTTTATAGTACATTAGCATAATGAGACTTATGACCATTCAATAAAGTGCAAACTAGTACGATTAGATCGTGATAACGGGTGTAACAAGACCTTCAACGAAGCCTAAGTCCACGCATTCTGCCCATCATCAGGATCATTTTTGTCTTTTTGACTATACCTGGGAGACCAATAGCTACGAAATTATTGAAGGTCAAAGTCAAAAAATTTTTTCCAAATTTTTATGAAATCTTATTTTTATTAGTTAAGTATTTCCTAATTTTTGTCTAAAGAAACATAATCAAAAATTTTAGTATTTCGTAGCAAACAATGTCTTCAAAACGTCATCACTCAATGTATCTTATGACATGAGCACGCACACATAAACCCTGTCTTTCAACTCGGCCGCAGCTGTGTAGCATACACTCGAAGCCGCGGTCTGTTGTACGCGTTACATTGCGTGCTAATTGTATGCAGTGCTTTTTAACACCAAAAATTAAAATCGTTTCCCAGCAATAATTTTCAACAGAAATGGTCGAGATGATGGGCAGAATACGTAGACCTCGGCTTCGTTGAGGGTCTTGTTACACCAGGTATAATCAACAATATGTGATCCGTCTTACTATTAGAAACAATGTGTTAACTTTAGTTTAGTTGTGTACTTACTAACGGGTAACTGTCTCATAATAGTAAGCTTCTTATTTAAACTAGTAACCAATGGTTTACCGTAACCACTACCGGTACCGGACCCTAAAATTAGAGACAATTTCGTTAAAAATGCTATATTTATTACTCCGCATCTGTGGTCCGCCGCCGCCTGTGTGGTCTAAGTAGTGGTTCGCCTTCACGTGTAAGACGCAGGGAAGGGGGGTTCGATTCCAAAAAGGGGGGACATTTGTACCTACTCGGTTTGGTTGGTGGTAGGGGTAGGCCTTATTTCAAGTCTGCCTGACTAGCTACCACCATAGTCAGACGCCATAACAGCAATTAAAAAACAAATGTTGTGTTTCAGCAGTTAAAAGGTAAAGATAGCCAGTTCCTCAGCGGTGAGGATTCCGGGTGTAGTGCGCTTACACTTTTGGCCTTATCGTCACTTAACATCAGGTGAGGTGAAGGCCAAGCACTATCCCGTTGTGGATAAAAAAACAACAAGCATATTATAAAGGCGACTATTGCTTACCAAGAGACTGTACAAGATTTTCTAGTGTGATTGATTGTGTCTTTCTTTTCCTATAAAGAGATTCTTCGCTTGTTGGTATGCGGGATGTTATATTATTAATTGTTTTTGAACGAGCTGTAACGAAGAATGTGAATTTTATTAAATTATGTTGGTCCTTCGAGCCGTACATTTTTTTTAAATATAACCTACTGTCTACGACATATCCAGTAGAGGCGGTAGCCAGAACGCTGCTGACTCGTTCTGGCTCTTTGTCCGACATTTCGCTTTCGGACGGAGCTGGAAATAAAATTTATTGTAAATCAGTAAAAACACAGTCTAGTTTCTAGTTTACTCATTAAAAAAGATAATACACTATTTTTTTCAATAAAGAAAATACGTGAAAAAGTGATAGATACACAAGTACATATTATTATACAAACTTGGTGCACATTCAAGCAACGTCGTACGTGATGCAAAACTGTGCTAAGCCCAGTATAAGCAGCAAGCGGGGCCTGCTGATAATTTAACAATGCTAATCTAATACTGATATACATCAAACTACTTGAAACAATGGTGATTTTTCTATCCCACAGCATAAAAATAAATAAATTCTTATACCTACAGTTTTTATAGATAGAGTACCTATGATTTCAATTTCGTATATTTGCCTCTTTTATGGGGCTTACTCTTACTAACCCAATCGAATTTAATTATGTAAGGTAACTTAGCGTCAGACTCACAGATTGCCATATAAAATGCTTGACAAAGAATTTCTTAACAAATTCTATTCTATTAATAATAAATAATATACTAGAAAAAATTCGACTCGTCACGATCATTGTTTTAGAATCGAACCCGCGACTTATGTAAATCCAGTCCAATGCCCTTCCAAATGAGCTACCGAGTCTCGGTACTTTTAGTTACCGAGTTCAATTCCAGGCAGAAACGAGGATCTGGTGACGAGTCGAATTTTTTTAGTACATTATTTACTATTATATCAAAATAGCATAATGAATGCTAAAATTCAGATTAAATTTAAATTTAAAACAGAAGATAAGCGTTATCCGGTACCTAAGAAAAAGGTAATGAGGGTAATTTAACTACAATATTTACGTGTAGCGACGAGGTCTATTATTTTTACGGCGTCTTCGAATTGACTGCTGTCCCTTGAAGCTGTTTTGGATTTGTTGTTTGGGAGACCTGTAACAAAACAGACACGTTCATTTGCTGCAAGGCTGGCATATCTCAAAATTGGCGAGTTTTTAGTTAATAATATGTAGAAAAAAATGAAGCTCTGTTTACTGTAAAAACGTCATTTCTCTAAACTCTATAGTAAGAGAGAGAGAGAGCAACTATTCACAGTTGTGCTGTTATAGCACTGTCTCTTTCGTTCCGGTACTTGAAACTTTAAAATTTCTCTCTTGTAAAATGATACTTTTTGAAAAATGTCGACCTAGCTGCAAATGAACGAATCACGCAAGAAGGTTACGCAAATTACCTTTTACTACTATCGGTAAAGAATACCTATAATATGTTTTAATTACTTTGGTACTCTGAATGTGCTCTGAATCAGCATAGTATAGATACTATGCTGATTCTATGCTGATACTAGAGTATCAGCACGGTAATAGCACTCTTGATGAAGTATGCTGTGAATGACCATTTTGACGCCCAAGACAAAACCATTTTTTTATGGCATGATGTCACGAACTGACGATGTGTTTTCTTTCTATCTTAGGCAGATTACTTTCCAGCCGCCCAGCGCCCCTCGTCTGTAGTGTAGTCTAATAATGGCGGGATGTCACAAAAATTATCCCGCTTGGTGGCGCTACTGCTTCTGGGGACTTTTGTATGGACATTTACCCCCGATTTTCCCATTTATTTTAAATTATATCTAAACATGGTTGATAATAATAATAATTATTATGAAAGTTTGACAGTAAATGAATTAAAGATTAAAGAAAAACAAAATATCTTGGAAGAAAAATAGATATTTACGAAAATTCGCTTCCAACATCCAAAAATTGATAGCAAACACATAGAAAACAACAAAATGACAGGTCATAGCGCCAAGTTGGATGTAGTTAGTGCTCCGACTTTTGGACGATTTGTGAACCAGCCAAATTATCCTGCCATTGGCTAGTGTTTCAGCAGATCGGTTTCACCTAGTTTAAACCAACAGCTATCGACTACACTCGGTTTTATTTATTTTACTTTTTATTTTATTTATTTATAAATCTTAATTGTACAAATACATAGAGTAAGGTACAAATGGCGGACTTAATGCTAATAGCATTCTCTACCAGTCAACCAACAGTAAACAGATAAACGCGAATGCGGCACAAATAAAGAAGAATGATATTTACATGCATACAAAATACATTGATACACACCAATAAATATATATCTACAGAATTATATCATATACTTACATTTCAATAAATAGATAAATATATATAATTACATATATTATATACGCCAAATGCCGAGTTTAGATAAGTAGTGACGTTGACCCTTCCACATCACGGACATAAGCCCTCCAACAGGTGCGCATGAACTTGTTTCTTGAAAGAAAAGTTTTAGTAGCCGCACTTTGAGTATTAGCCGTAACATTATACAACGTGTTACAAAATAACCTCTTATGCCGAATATGGTGGATAGGGACCATCAAACTGAACAACTTTTACCACAGAATATATAATAGTACTAACGTACAGAAGTCGGTCCCCGCGAGGACCATCAAATAATAAGCTACTCTCGCTGCACGGCAATAAAGTACAATTTCAAACTGCACAACGCTGCGTGGATAAAATTATATGCACCTACGAAGAAGAAAGAGAGGCGTCTCTTTCTGTCGCATAGCTCTGTCTCAACCGACACATTTCGGGGTTGCTACTCGCTAGTTACTGATATCATAAAAAACATTCGTTATGCCCATTGAATAAACAATGAAATTACTAATAGGTACCTACTTATAAAATCTACCTAATAGGTGAGCTGAGCATATTTAAAGAGCATAAATAATAAGTATTTCTAAGTAGTTAGAGAAGCTCGATGGCGCAGTGGTATAGCGCCTGGCCCAACGATTGCGGAGGTTAAGCAACTTTTGCAAGGGTCGGTTATGGGATAGGTGAAAAAAAAAATTGTATTTTTTAGCTTTTTTCTTTACTGGTGCCATATTTCGAACTTCGATACAACTAAGTATGTAAATATGTATACAAAAAATTTAAAAAAAATAAAAACCCGCCTGCCTAAAAAAAGACAAGTCAACAGAAAAATAAAATAGAAAAACTAAAATATAATTGAATGATAAGTAAAATCATTCATAATGTCACATTCTTTATGCATGCCTCCGACTGCATGTTATTATGTTGAACAAAAGTTCTAAACACTACCATCAATATGTTTTAAGTTTGCCTTTAATCTAAACACTACCATCAATATTTTTTAAGTTTGCCTTTAATCTAAACACTACCATCAATATTTTTTAAGTTTGCCTTTAATCTAAACACTACCATCAATATTTTTTAAGTTTGCCTTTATATAATATTATCTTGTTTCCATCTTTTCAGTTGACTTGTTTTTTGATGGATGTGGGTTTTTTAGTTTTTCTATTTTATTTTTCTGTTGACTTGTCTTTTTTTAGGCAGGCGGGTTTTTATTTTTTTTAAATTTAGTTGTTTTTTATTTACGTCTTTTTAGTTATATTCTCCTTACAAATTACGTAGACGGTCTAATTCTTTAAAAGAATTTTCATCGTGTGGTTTAAATAAGAATTTTTTAGGGTCAAGACAACTGACAGCAAGCCCTGCGAGAGATCGGACTCTGCTTAAAGCCACGTAAGCTTGACCTTTAGCAAATAGGTGACTGCTCAAATCGACAACTGCCCGGTCTAAAGTTGTACCTTGCAATTTATGCACAGTCACCGCCCAGCATAAAATTAGAGGTAGCATACGTCGCTCGATCTTGCCTTTACCGCGTAAACCATCAAACTCAGACGCAGAAGGTTCAATCCGAACACCAATACAAGAAGCTACCAATTTTCTAAATAATATTTTATCGATATCAAAGAGAATGTAATTAATCACTAATTCAGTAATAAGATATTCCTAAACACCCTATTCCTTAGTCCTAACTAAACTAGGTATGCTTGCTACAAAACCTAACAAAATCTACTTCTTTAATATTTTTTTCTCACTAATGCTCTGAAATCTTATCATTCCATTTGAAAAAGGAATGCGGGGCGTTCCACATTTCCGAGGGGGTCTGGTTCATCACATTCTAAATTTAAAATTCAGGCCAGGAATGAATTTCAATACTTACTTCCCGCACCAGCACCAGTGCGGGAAGTAGGTACAGTGCGAAGATGATCTGGGTGGTCTGCGGCAACTTCTTTTTTTTGTTTTAGCTGTTCACAAAAACAAAAAAAGTAAAGGCACATTTGCACCATACAGCCATAACTTTAGTTCCTTTTTTCTGGCACGCAAGCCAACGACAAGACAGTTAATATTATAAAGGTAAAATTATTTAATAGGTACTATAATAACGATACAATAAAAAAATGGTGCGCACAGAGTATATTACTATAAGAATAAATAAATATTACATTGTATTGTACCAGATTTATCAGAGACAAATCCTCTTAAGTAATCTTGAATTATGTACAGCGCCATCTACCGCCGAGAAGCGAAATGAGATGGGTTTTTGCTTCTCGGCGGTAGATGGCGCTGCACGTAATTCAAGATTACTCAGAGGATTTGTCTATGATAAATCTCATTTTTAATATTAATTAAATTTAATTAAGTTTCAATTGAAAAGTTTTTTATTTCCTCGCATTTCTTGAGAAAAGCACTATACAAGCCTTGTTCTGGAAGCTACTTGCATTGCCTCGAATGATTAAAGCCCTCGCCTGCGGCTCGGGCTTCAAAACCATCCTCGACAATGCAATCGCTAGCTTCCCGTTCACGGCTGTAATGTACTATTTCAATATTAATGCAAGTAAAGTAATGCAACACGCGTTCCAATTAGATAGATGGAATCTAGTATAATAAATAATGAATATACTCTAGCTAGCTAGATGGAATCGTATTAAAAAAATTATCAATTAAAAAAGTTGTTACTGTTAATTGTTATAAAGACCATAAACGAGAATCGTTTCTTCTTATTTCTCGTTATCGTTTCTTCGATTCTTTTATTATTATCTTTATATTTATTCAGTATAAACACAAAAGACCTTATATAATCTCCAGAGAGCTAAACCATACCGAGATGTATTTGGCTACAACGCCATCTATTGATATGGTCTATGCAACTAGAAATCTATTGATGATGAATACAAAACCATACCGCGATGTACTCGGCTACAGCGCCATCTATTGATTAACTTAGCCGTGCCCTGCGGCATAGCCTGAGGCTTCGATCCCGAGGGATTTTGGGATGATATTATAGCTCATTTTTTCATCATGAATGTGGCTAACATACACAAACAAAATATAAATTTCTCATTGACATGTTTATAGCGGCCGCTCGCATTTGCGTAATATAATTAACTTTTTTTATTTTATTGTTTTTTTTTTTATAATTATATTAAGGTCATGATATACCTTTTTGAAATCCTTATAATAAGCCCTTTAATTTGACACCCATATTGCAGTATTCTAAAAAAAAAATTTTTTTTTCACTACGTATAATAGCACCGTACAGCCGCCATGTTGGTTTTTTTATAACGCCACCTTCTTAAGAACACTTGGGCTGAAAAGACCAATCTAACGATATCTTAATCATAGAAATCCGTTCAGCCGTTTGAAAGATATGAGGTAATAAAGAATATTACATACAAACATACATACATACAAACATACAAACATACTTACAAGATACGCGCGAAACACATAACCCTTTCTTTGCAGTCGGGTAAAAATACAATAAACTTTGGTAGGTACGTTAGTAATTACATATCAAAAACGAAGTGCATGCAGTTTCGCATTCGGCGCTTGACTGACTCGTTTCGGTCGGCGCGGTGACATCCCTCGACAATGGCCCTCTTGGAGTGGGCCGCGAGCAGTATGCTAATATAAACGTTTAAGCGCGGAGTGATACCCCCCTGCTTTTACTATGAAACCAACTCTGAAAAAAATCAGCTGTTTCATACAAAAATTACTAACGAAAAATATCAAAATGTATGAAACAGCTGATTATGGTCCCTATCTACTATATTCGGCATTAGGGGTAGGGGGCCGGCCCCCTCCTGGCGAGTCCCACATACCCCCTTCCCGATCACCAGCGGGAAGGGAAGCGCGTAAATGCGTTTTTCTACGGCATAAAAAAGGGGTTATTTTGTAACACGTTGTATAAAAAGTGAAGATATTTCAAAAGACTTACGAGATCTCAGCGCTTGGCACACTCCTGTGAGCTTGACCGCGGCGCTCTCTGGTGGCTCTTGATACGAAATAACAAGAAGGTTAGGGTTTCATATGCTATGTTTAAACTGTATATCCATATTTTGGTTATCATCCTTATACCTTAGCAAGGGGACGTTAAACATGTTTGACGTCATGTTCATACCATAGCAAGGGGACATAAAACATATTTGACGTCATCCTCATACCCTAGCAAGGGGACATTAAACATGTTTGACGTCATGTTCATATCATAGCAAGGGGACATAAATCATGTTTGACATCATCCTCATACCATAGCAAGGGGACATAAAACATATTTGACGTCATCCTCATACCCTAGCAAGGGGACATTAAACATGTTTGACGTATTCACTTCTCAAGCTTACGCGCTCACTAGACATGAAATAAAACACTTTTAACGGATACTAGCGCGGTTTTATTGAAAGTACTTTGGTAATTAGTTGGTATTTGGTTTGATTTTTGATTTTCCCGACGTTTCGGCACCTTTGCAGCTGCCGTGGTCACGGGGGACTGAAGCTACTTGTGAGCCTACCCTCAAGCTTTTATTTCATGTTTGACGTCATGTTCATACCCTAGCAAGGGGACATTAAACATGTTTGACGTCATGTTCATACCATAGCAAGGGGACATAAACATATTTGACGTCATCCTCATACCCTAGCAAGGAAATTAGGAAACATTAAACATGTTTGATGATTATCATCTGATCACTACTAAACATTTGCGGTGTTATTACAAAAGATATTCAAACACCTTATTAACTTAGACAGACTTGTCAATAAACTGCCAGCATAATATTTAAACTGTCTAAGTCAGCCATACTCAACCTGCGGCCCGCCGCCGGGCCTTTGTGATTGGCCCACTTGGAATTTTAAAACTTTGACTAAGTTTTTTTTTTTTTTTATATTTCAATCTTACACAGCTATCATTACAGGAGAATCCCAATTCGACATTGTGGGCATCTTATTTTAATATTATAATTCCTACTTACTATTACTTATAATAACTTATATAACTAACAATATATAAAACTACTCTTGCGAGATCACCCAAATTGCTTGAGAAAATATCAATTCTCTTAGAATGATAGTTCGGACTAAAGGCGTTAAATTTTGACGCTTCATCATAACTAATATTATAAAGGTTACAAAATCATGTATCGTATAGTTGGCTTTATTGTGACCACCTTTTCTTTTTCAATAAACACATCGCCAATTTTGAATTGTTTTTTTAACACCTAAATATTTTTGCGGCCCGCACTTCAAGGTCGGAACGTGTTTGTGGCCCCATAAAAAAAAGGTTGAGTATGGCTGGTCTAAATAAACAGGTGTTTAAAAAGGATTTTAATAAAACTTCTCGTGGAATTTTTAGGGCTCATAGTCTAGTATTTTTAGAAAGTATCACTGTAGTGATACTTCATTACTACATTCCCTCGTAGTCATTCGAAGAAGTAGATAGCTAATGTGTCAAAAACAAAAAAAAAATGTTGAATACACCGTTACTTTGTAGTCATTTTGATTAACTTAAGGCACTCCCTTAACCAAAGAAACTAATAATTTTTGCCTAAGAAACATGGGTCGAAAAACGACAAAAATGTTAACATTACCCAACCACAACACCAACAACTAGACAGCTAAATCATTTTATTAGTATGGGAAAGTAAAAAAAGTCATGTTGCGACCCATGTTTAAGGCAAATAATATGTTTAGTCCCCCCCCCCCCTAAGTTAATTAAAACGACTACAAAATGACGATGTATATTAAAGTACATACTGGGTCGGGCCGTTTGTATGCGTTGTTTGCTCGGCGATGCCGAATTGCTTCTAGTACTTGATTTTCGCCCCACTGTCCCGGTGACGGTCATGCCTTTGTTTTCTTGTCTTAGTCCTGCAACGAGAAATGTCGTCTGCAGTGTAGTTTAGATTTTGGTGTAAGATAGGAAGTAGTGATAGATAAACTAATAGTCCGTAAGCCCGCGACAATATTGCCTACGTCATATGATATGACATCACGATGAAATGCATGACACACGGTCGGAAATGTTGTGCAGAGCGAGGATCAGAAGATAATTGCAAATAAAATTGGCCGGAAGCATGAGAAAATCCTTCACTTCCGGTCAAAATTTTAAGGTTATATTTACGTCATGTGACATCAATACGAGACCCGTGACGTGGCATCATTTAGCCCTTCAATAGTTAAGTAGAGAGAGTTTACATAAGTCTGTCAGTTCTGAAATGGCCGGAAGTCTGTCAAGTACTTACATAATCTTTTGATCCTCGCTCTGTACAACATTTCCGACCGTGTGCCATGCATTTCATCGTGATGTCATATGACGTAGGCAATATTGTCGCGGGCTTACGGACTATAAGAAATTACTGAGACATTTTTGGTTAGCAATGAAGGTGATGGAAACTCCATGTATTTTCACCTAACACCACTAAAATTCTTCAAGTTCACCCTTCCTGACATCTCTAGCATCCTAACCGCTAACTAAACCGCCTATGTGGTCTAGTGGTTCGCCCACCCGTGTAAGATATGCCGGTGTCCCGGACCCGGGTTCGATACCCAAGGGAAGTGCACTTTGTACTCGGTTTGGTTGGTGGTAGGGCTTATTTCAAGTCCGCCTTGCTAGCTACCCTACCACCATCTTACCTAAGTCTAACGCCATAACAACAATTCAAAAATTGTTGTGCTCCGGCAGTTAAAGGTAAAATAGTCAGTTCCTCAGTGATTTGGATTCCGGGTGTAATGCGCTTCCACCTTCGGTCTTATCGTCACTTAACATCAGGGGGTCAAGTCTGCTAATGTTTTCGTCAAAATCGTAGTTCAATGGTGTTTGAATGATAATGCATTTTGACCCAGTTCTTGTTTCTCAAACCCAAAAGCGAAACACATTGTGTTTCTTAAACCCAAAACGAAAACATATTGTGTCTCGATTTTGGGTTTAAGGAACAAGAACAGTGTCAAAAGCATTACCATTCAAACACCATTGAAACACGATTTTGATGAAAACTTTAGCAGACTTGACCCCCAGGTGACGTGAAGTCCAAGCACTGTCCCGCTGTGCATAAAAAATGCATCATTCGACTTACTGGAAGCGTTGCTTTCCCTATACTTGGCTCTGGGAGGCGAGGACGAGCAAGCGGTGAAGCAGCCGGGCGAGCGCGTGCGCGGCCGGCTGTCGGCGGAGCGGGCCGACCTATCTGAAACGGCCCGAACACCATTTGATGCCAACTGGACTAACAATATAATGTACAGTACTTCAAAATAAAGAATGGGTATCGGAAAACATCAGAAACAATCGTCTACATAATACACCGTAATTTTTTAAGTATATCTAAAAATGAAAAGGGGATTTCAGACCACGTGAATGAACAACGTTTAGTCTTTTACTATGGGGCCAACCACGAAATCGCGAAAAAAATCAGCTGTTCCATAGAAAAGTACAACATCGACTCGACTATAATGTATGGAACAGCTGATTTTTATTTCGCGACTTCGTGGTTGGCCCCATAGTAAAAGTTGTTCATTCACCACGTGGTCTGAAATCCCCTTTTCATTTTTAGATATACTTAAAAAATACGGTGTTACTGTGTAACACAGACAATCAACAAAAAGTAGTTGGCCCTAAGGGGCTGTCTCCACGAGCGAGCGATTTCTGCGTGTCTGTCTACACACGGAGATGTTATCGTGGCGATAGTTGTATGCAAATATCACTCGTGGAGACAGCCCCTAATAGTCATTTACAAATTCAACTTTATAGCAATGAAATAAATGTAAACGTCATTTCTAAGAAAAGCAAAAACACGATGCCCATTCTTTATCTTGACGTACTGTATGTATGTTTTCGTAATTTCAGCCTCACCTGTGTAGGATTTAGTCGAACTACTCGTACAGTCAGCGCCAAAATGATCTGAGCATTAAAACCTACCAAAATACCTCAACATTTGAAAAAAACTCAGCCTTAACTCGAGAGATTAAGGTGCACTTTCGTTTGTTCTCAGTCAACAAACCTTTGAGTAGGTTGAGTAACAGTCAGTTGCAAGAACGATCTTTAAAGTTAATGCTTCATTAAATGTATCGCCATCTTTTTCTTCTTTCAAAAGAAGTAAAGGACGGTGATACCTTTAATGACGCATTAACTTTAAAGATCGTTCTTGCAACTGACTGTGAGTCAGATAAAGTGATAAAAGAATAAACTAAATAAGAAAATAATAAAGGGGCTACGGACGGTAATTGACACTTCTTCTTTTATCTGTGTTAAATATGTTTAAAATCATATTGGAAGGTTTTCAATAAAAACACCGTATGTTAAATTACCTTCACTTTATTTTGAAAGTGACAACAACATGATATGGCCGAGCCGAAACATATATTGAATGTAGCTACAACTAAATAAAAACATAATATTTCCTTAAATAAAAGTAATTTATGTCTATCCAGTCGCTAGTTCACACAAAGGACACAATTCAACGCAACAATTTCATTGAGACTATTTTTTTTATTAATATTCTGAATAACAAAATATATTTTGATTCAATAATATCGCAAAGAAATCATTTATTTAACATTGACTTTTCCAAATCAATCTACTGTTGTTATTATATTACAGAATTTGTATACTTCAAAAACGAGTTAACTAAGTCAATGAAATAAAGTATTTTTGAAACTAAAACCTTTCGTGTAATGCGGATTTCGTCACGCACGCGGGACCCGCAATGCACTTCACCAAGTGTTTGTTGTGTTGCGTGACTAACGCATGCGCGTCACGGGGCGGGGTTAAGCTTGGACTTGTGTGAGCTCGTCGTCACGTAAGCGGGCCGGTCCCGCGTGCGTGACAAAATCAGAACAATACTAAAATCGCCCTTAAATTGTACAGAAACTAAACACTGGGTTGCGTTCAGAGCCTTAGAGCGCGGTTGTTTTGTTGTTTTTTTAGCTCACTCTAAGGTTCGGAACGACCAAGAACTTTAAATGTCAATATCAATACAAAGTCTTCATTTTCCATTTGGAATACGAATAATTTAAACTTTTATTTATTCAAAATCAAATCAAATCCGTTTTTTGAGGATCTACCATGATTATTTTAAGAATTAGACTCAAAAACATCAAAATACAAAATAATGTCAATTGATATTGACATTTTTTCTATAGACAAACGTGAGCGTTTTCCAACCACCGATTTTGATGGTTAAAAAGTTGCAACGCTCTGACGTTTGGAACGGGATGTTGTTTCAACCGAACGTCACGCTCTAATGTTTAGAACGCCGTTAGAGCGTTTGGTTGTGGTTAGGCTGCACTCGGAGCGTAGGTTTGGAACGCGCCTCCGAATAATGATTTTCAATAAAATTTAAGCTTTTGTATTTTTGCTTTGACTATTATATTGAAATTGAACTTGTTTTTCGAATTATGTTTTATAGAAATGAGATTAAATAAAAACAAAGCAACATTATTTCTACAGTACATTGTCTTTTACAAACATAGCTACTTTTAAGAGAATCCCAAATTACAATCAAATCAGTTACTTTCACAAGATAACAGCAAAAGTAACCAAAACCGTATAAATAAATACAAGGCAGACTAATGTAACAGCATAATATATAAATAACTATTAACTAGTCTAAGAGCCTAACATCATCTCTTCTGATGTTAAAAACTATAGATAATCTCAATTTTATACAATTTAATTTTATTGATGTTAAAAAAATACTAAGTCATTCAAAAGCATTAAAGAGATGATGATAGGACTTTCCAAGGCCATCATTAAAATATTACATTCTTCCCAATCTAAAACTAGCTATCGGCACTATCTACAACCATGTCTGTACTAAGATTATGCGTGGACTGTGAGCAAGTCACATTGTCAACTGAGTGTACCTTGGTATCTATGGTCAACGAGTTAAGTGCGTCAGAGTTTTTCGAGTTCAAGGTTTCGGTAGGTGTAACCTCTTTTGTGTCCGAGGTCTGTGGCTGTAAATCATGTATATTGTCTATGTTTGGTTGTTGTGCATCCTCTTTAGTGTAGTCTTCGGTTGAGTTCTGTGTCTGCAATTCATTAGTGTCTGTACGTTTGGCTTTTTTTGCGTTTTGTTGTGTGTCTGTGGAGTATGATCGCACAGTACCGGGTGAGAGGTGGGGGCTGGAAGCTCTGCGTTCCTTCTTCCGCGTGCGGTTGGCTGCCTTCAGCTCCATTTCCACGCAATGTTCCGCGAACATTAGTTGGAGCGGCGCGTACATGTGCGGAAGGAGCTCGAGGTCGCTCATTGTTATCTGTGGAAGATATTATTTACAATATTAGGTATTATCCGGTGTATTAATTTATTTTATCTACACCCATGTTTTAAATCCTCTATAAAAGCACACCTCTGTCACTCCCAATGGATTCCATACAACCGCCCCGTTATAAACAGATGACGTCAGATGATGTTTTTTGTCAAGGCTACCATGCAGTTTGAAAACATTCAGTGTTGACAGTGAAGAATGGCAAGGACGCGGTGTAGTTAGTAATATACACGTATGACGTCACACCTGCATGGCATGTTGTCGAAGGCGATGCCGACGCTGTGGTTGTCGTTGAGTATGTGACCGCTGGCTGAAGTGAGTGAGCACGGTGTATCACCTACATGTATCTAGTAATATACACGTATGACGTCACACCTGCATGTTGTCGAAGGCGATGCCGACGCTGTGATTGTCGTTGAGTATGTGATCGCTGGCTGAAGTGAGTGAGCACGGTGTATCACCTATATGTATCTAGTAATAAACACGTATGACGTCACACCTGCATGTTGTCGAAGGCGATGCCGACGCTATGGTTGTCGTTGAGTATGTGCGGATTGAGGCGCGGCAGGCGCGCATACCGCTGGCTGAAGTGAGTGAGCACGGTGTATCGCGCCCTCATCTGCTTCCCCATATCTATCGCTTGGCTGGTGGTGGAGTGCATCTTCATGCGGGCCTCTTCCGCTAACTCGTCCTCCATTGTCGCTTCGTGGATGAGGATTGTGGAGTTTTCACCTGTGTGTATAATTTGGATATAAAACGACTTTAGCTAGAGTGTATGTTTCATGATGATTCAAGGTGTAAATGCGATAAAAAATTAACCCTTTAAAATTGGTAACACGTGATTGTTTAAAAATACAATAGAATAGGGCAATTTCCAAGACACGTGTCGCTGGTGGGTTAAGCTATTCCTATTAAATCACCCTGCTCTGGCTCTCGTTAAAGATTTTGACGAAAATAGATAGAAAAGAGCTATAGAAAAATGCAGTGCCGGGCGGGCGGTGCAATAATAGTTGAACCATAAAGTTAATATACCTACGGAATAGAGGAACAAAGGGCTGAGCAAGCAAGATGTCACTAATTGACAACACGGTGTGATAAAAAGAGATGCGTGATGCGACGTGATAAAACCCTTTTTCGCAACTGATTGGCAGTTGGTCTGCATTTATCGGCACGCTGAAAATTTGAGTTTTGCGAATATTTCAGATTTTTCGTGACATCGTGGACATTTTTGCGAAATAGTGTTTCAGAAACATGGTGACCTGGATTGATTGTTGTACAACACAGCGAAATAACCCTGGAAAATGTTCATTTCACAGGTAAATTATTCCAAATCGACGCCACCTAACTTTGGGTTTATTTTTGCCAATGCGCTTCTAATTTTTAGCACTGAGCGTGATTATTCTCTTCTGTTAACATTTATTTTTGTAAAAAGCAAAGATCGACTACACATAATGCAAAATTTACGAATATTTTGTGTAAAGAAATAATTTTCATTTTACACTAGGGCTGCATTAAGTTATCGATATTTTTTGTCGATTGTTCATATCACGCGGTAAACGATTATGTTTCACTGTTGTAAAAGTACCTACCTATACTTTGTCTCTAGGTTCAGCAGTTTGGGCTGTACATTGATATATCAGTCAGTAAGTCAGGACTTTGAATTTTATGTACAGGGTCATTTTGTATTCACCATCCAAATTTTGAAGATGCGTTCAGTCCATAAAACTGAACAACTTTCTCTAAGGAACACATGGCCAAATATATAAAAAAAATCGACTATCCATACAAATTAAAGAGATCACGTGATCAATTTAGTATGGGATGACCAAAATTTTGTGGCGAAATTCGACACATGATTCTTAGAGAAAGTTGTTTAGTTTCATGGACTGAACACATCCTTAAAATTTGGATGGTAAGTTCAAAATGACCCGATATAAATAGCGACCCGCCCTCGCGTCGCTTCGGTGTAGTGTGGAATTTGACACAATATATTATACACTAACGGCCGCCCGCGGTTTCACCCGCGTGGTTCCTGTTCCCGTGGGAATATCGGGATAAAAAATTTAGGCTATCTTCTTTCTGTGTGCTACATTTCAACCATATCCGTTCAGTAGTTTTTGAGTGATTGAGGAACAAACATTCAAACCCACAAACTTTCACATTTTATAATATTAGTAGGATAGGATATACCTTTCTCTTGCATCACTATCTATTAAAAAAACGCATCAAAATCCGTTGCGTAGTTATAAAGATCTAAGCATACATAGGGACAGACAGCGGGAAGCTACTTTGTTTTATAATATGTAGTGGATATTGCTTTTAAATATTTTTGACCTTTTTTTGTTAAATAAATTATTATAATTATCTTCTGATCTTTTTTTAATAGTCATACTTCATTCCAGTATCGTAATTTTAGTACCAACACTTTTCCATCCCATCTATTTTTCAAATCTATTGCTGTTCAATAATACTATCGATATCGATATTAATGTCTATTGTGACAAGACTACATCACTGAGACGTCAACATATAAAAAATACACACACAAATGTAAATCGATTTCGGTTTCGTTTGACAGCTTATGTGTGTGCCTCTATTCCGCTAGGTATATTAACTTTATGAGTTGAACCTAATACGTTAAATGACTCGTAATTATAATAAAACGCTCCGAGTCAGAAGAGACAAGATCTTAGTTCTAAATTACGAATTTACAGTACTTCAAGATAATGTTTGAGCAAAGGCTAACTTCGTGTTTTTGCTTTTCTTAGAAATGACGTTGACATTTATTTCATTGCAATAAAGTTGAATGAAATGAAAGAAAATGACTTTCAAGGTCAAACTACTTTTTGTGAATTGTCTTTGTTAAGACTCCGTAGCGATTTTGCCGCTGACTGCCGCTCTCTCGCTCGCACATTTCACGTATTCTCAAGATTTCTTAAATCCGAGTGCGTAAATGAAAAATGTGTCTCGGCCACTTTTCGCAATACTTATAAGATCCATTTCAACATATATTTCAGTTTCGAGTTGCTGAAGTACAAAAAGTTATCGTATTTCACAGTTCAAATAAATGTTAGAAACGATAACTTTTTGTACTTAGCAACATGAAACTGAAATATATTTTAAAATGTCTGTAATCTTATATTGAGAAAAGTGGCCGAGACACATTTTTCAATTGCGCACTCAGATTTTAGAAATCTTGAGAAAACATGAAATGTGCGAGCGAGAGAGCTGCAGTCTGCGGCAAATCGCTACGGGCTCTTAAGTAAGTTATGCTAGACGATTGTTTCCGACTGTAGTTCTGTGTCGAGATTTTTTGTTATTTATTGCGCTACTCACCGATCTTGACAAGCTCGTCGCAGGGTATAGTGTCGCCCGAGTACGTGATTTTGCACTGTTGGTCCACTTGTATGGCGACGCCGAACGCGTTGGGACAGTGGGACACTAAGCATGTCTGAATTTGGTGCACGCCGATGTTGGCCAGGACGGCTGACGTCATCTCATTGTTGTTCATTGATGCGGCGTATAGCTGAGAGAAGAGACGAAGCAGTTATAATATGTATATTTAGGGCTGATTTTTCAATCCTCAGATAACAGATATCAGTCAGTTTAAATATTAACCATATCTAATAAAGTCATTTAAAAATGTAACAGACAAATGAATGACAAGCATTTTCAATTTGGCAGTGTAATACGCTATCAAGCGGATAAAGCTCTATCCAGGCATTGAAAAATCAGCCCTTAGTCATTTTATGACGCCGAACGCGTTGAGATAGTGGAACACTAAACATGTCTGAAATGACGTCATATCAGTGTTGCTGTTTGTTGCATGTCGTCATGCAGCTGAAGAAGGAGGTTATAATTGGGTTTCTTTTTATTTCATAGATCTTTTATCAATTTGTTCTTTATCGAGAACACGTTAGGACAATAAAAATGTACGAAATTGTTAGACGTCGATGATGGCCGAACGGCTGACGTGACGTCATTACTGCGTTGCTGTTGGTTGCGCGTCGTGTAGTTGAGAGAGAGTACTATCAGCCACTCACGTGCTTTACCACTTCGTGCAGAAAAAATGTTAGAGGTATACGTGTTCTGGAGGTTAATTCGACCCAGGATTTATAAACATTCTCACCAGTGACTGGTGGGGCACAAGCGCAAAATCTCCCCGGATCTTCTCGAACTGTATATGGGCTAGCAGGTATACGGGCTCTGGAGGAATATCCGGGTTCATTTCGACCCAGGCTTTGTAAACATTCTCACCAGTGACTGGTTGGGTACGAGCGCGAAGTCTCTCCGGATCTTCTCGAACTGTATATGGGCTAGCAGGTATACGGGCTCTGAAGGAATATCCGGGTTCATTTCGACCCAGGCTTTGTAAACATTCTCACCAGTGACTGGTTGGGTACGAGCGCGAAGTCTCCCCGGATCTTCTCGAACTGTATATGGGCTAGCAGGTATACGGGCTCTGGAGGAATATCCGGGTTCATTTCGACCCAGGCTATGTAAACATTCTCACCAGTGACTGGTTGGGTACGAGCGCGAAGTCTCCCCGGATCTTCTCGAACTGTAAGTCATACAGCGACAGCCACGTGTAGATCTGTCCTGGGGCTAGCAGGTACAAGGGATCTGGAGGATAATCCGGGTTTGTTTCGAGCCAGGCCTTTGTTCTGGCTTGGAGCACACCGATCAAACCTGAATGGGATTTTTATGAAAGTTAGAAAAAAATAATGGATTTACATATTTCATTAATTTGGTGACTCATCGCGAAAGCTCGGAGGGAATCTTTAGCTGTGGGAAATATTATGAGAACGAATTAAACAATTTCCGTGTTATTAAAAATGATTTCTAAACACTGTTTAACCAAACACGTGTTTAGTTAAACAGTGTTTAAAAATCTTTTGTAATAACACAGTTTGTGTAATGGACACAACTAACTAATACGGATTGATAGGGAAGGTTTTAAACATCGAATAATCTAATTAATGTTTTATGTAAGGAATGATGCAAATAAAAAAGGATTTGAACGATGAAAAGACAGTGCAAAATAAATCGGCTTAATTTTGAAATGTTCTTACCGATATGATGGTCTGCATGTAAATGTGACACGTATATCGCCTTAAGCGTCCTGAGGAAAGAGTTAACCCGCTTGGGGCCGTAGAAGCGAACTAACTGTCCAAATGTACCTTCACCACAATCCAGTAAAATGGAGCGGTTTTCACTGTGAGAAAAAAAACCTTATAATCATTATTATTCATATTTTTTATTGCACCATAATGTTTACAAGATGATAATATTATAATGATACAGCTCATTATGGACCCTGTCGGGCACAGCAAAAGAGAGGGAGTCATCTTCCATTGAAAATAAAATAAAGCTATTTTAACAGATAATAAAATGTTAACAAAATGTTAAAATGTTATAATTTTAAAATGTTATAATGTTATAATGTTAAAATGTTAAAATGTTATAATGTTAAAATGTTATAATGTTAAAATGTTATAATGTTAAAATGTTATATAATCAAATGTCATATTGAATATATATATGAAATATTGTGTTCAAATGAAATAAAATAAATCATTAGTTAAAGTGCTTTTGGAGATCAATTTGAAATATATAATTTGTTATTATTAACAGAACCAAATCTGCCCCCCTAGCATGAGCACCGAAACGCGATATGATATTTATAGCGATTTATCAAGTTTTACTGTCAAAAGACAATGGATTTTGGTAATTGAGTGTCGATAGAACGGCCGAATACTTAAAGGCTTCTTAGCTAAAATCTTAAGTTAAGGTCTCCTTAACTTTAAGGAAGCTGTCAGTTTCATAGAGTTTCTGTCAAATCTGACAACTTTTATGTATTTAAGGTGGCCTTAACTTTAAGATTCGTTTGAGTATTTGGCCGTATAGCACGCGAATAATGTATAGCGTGTTTCGGTGGTCATGCTAGTGTAGTGGGGCTGTACGTATTGAAAAATTAAAAATAAATAAACAATATAAAAACTATTTGCGGCTAACCGTTTGACTAAAGAAATCGCGAATTCGTCGCTGTCGCGTCACGGTTACTGAGTTTGATAATACGAATTTTAGAGCATCTCCTTGCACAAGTGCTCGTTTTTGTTAGTCCTTTGGTTTTCCGCTAGAGGCAGCACTATCAGAAACTCGATTGCTAGTACGAAATCGAGTTTGGCAGCGACGATTCCGTAATTATTACTGGTCGCTAGATGGTTTTTAGTTAGATAATCAGCCTGTGGATACTCACTCGATATGCAGCACAATAGCACTGGTATTCCTAGTTTTACTAGGTATACAAGAACCGGTGCCCAAGAACACCACCTTGGGGAACTCCTTACAGTCGGTTTTACTGTAACGTATGCCTTCCACCTGCCGCTTGAAACGATCTAGGCTACCGGCGAACCCGTCTACGTCCATCGTCTCTTGAATGTAGTCTTGAATGTGGAGTTTTGGTTCTGTCGTCCTACAAGTTTGCTATGATTAACTACTATTCTAGGAAATCGAATGTCATACTAAAAACTGAGTCAAAAATAAAGGAAAGTGTTTTTTTTATCTGCCATTAATCTAACTAAATGATTAACAAAAAAACAGCAGTTTAATTATTTGGCCAGCAAAGAAATATTTGGTTCGCATTAAATTAAAATCAGGCAGCAAACAATCTTAATATCGTCAGCAATATAATAAACAATTGGAGATCAGAAAATATCTAATTGGTCAGCAAAATATCTAATCGGTCATCCATCACAGAGAAAGAGGAGGTCGTAGCCCTTCCCCATAAATTTTCTTTGCTTACTTGCTTTTCCATATTTATGAAGTAAATATGATGATTATTAAAGTATGTCACATTTTCACCTATCCATATTGGATTTTGCAATCTAGTAGAATAGGTACCTTGTGTTTTTACCTTGAGTTTTTTTACCTAAGATTTTTCTTAATTAGGGGCAATGACCCAAATACTAGCACTGCACCAGTTTATCAGCACTTCGAAAAATACTTGAAATATAAGATAAATGGCTATGATTTCAAAGTTGCAAGGGTAACAAACGCGTTCTGATAGTTTAAAACTATTGTACTAGCAACACTGTGTATAGTTTAACATTTATTATGGCACCGTTCTCTTGAGGAGAAGTGAACGTTGTGTGATAAAAAGTGATTTTCGACCATTTCTACACATCAAGGGTAAAATTTTGCTTACGTTTATTAGTCATTTAGTAATACGATTAAAGCACTATTTGTAAATACTGGTAATTAAACACATTGTTAACGTTTTTCGCATCATAAATTGAAATAATTTTAAGTTTATTTTTTAATTACAATAGATATATCATGGTGCCAACATCTGGATACAGAAATTTTATGTTTTCCAATTATCAGCACACATGCTGATAATTTAATAAAATAGACATAATCATAAGTAATGCTTTTCTTTTAAAACTAACTGTGTGTGTAACTAAAAGTATGGTTAAGTGTTGTGTAAAAAGTGATTTTACCCTTGTTTTCCAAATTTCAGCCCCGTGCTGAAAATCCATTTACCATTTATCATCATCGTGCAAGTAGGTCGCAGTGACTACAGCCTCATCTTGAGCTGCATAGCCCCTAACACTCAAATAATAATAATCATCGTGCTGATATTTATTAGAAAAGATACTGACTGAAGACTAAACTAATGACTGAGAAAAACTGTTTTTATGTAGAACAATTTTTAAGTAACGTTTGTATTGCTCTGCCTTTACTGGTTCCTAGTTTTAAGCAAATAATTTATTTATTACTAAGTTTTAAGTAAAGAAATTTATGTTTTATTTTAATATTAATTATTTTAAAATTTATCTTACTAGTTTAAGGGTAAAGTTCCTAATTCCAAAAATCTGTTTATTTTAATCGACTGAAAGTTGAACAAATTAGATGTAAAGGTACATTTTGACGTGCCATAATTAATAAAAATGTAAGTCTGATCATCAATAAAAAGAGTACTAATTTCTAAAGGATTTTACTTTTCAGCCCATAATACGTATTACAATTCACAGTGCTTATAATTGGGTAAGTAGGTGATGATAATTGGTGATGACTATGCTGATAAATGGTGATATGCTTGTTTTTTAATAAATTGTAATTTTTACTCAATAATGACTACAAATATTGAAAAAATCTTATTTTACACAACAGGTGATTATATTCTCAACATTAATAACGCAACACAAAAGTTATTGAATATTATAACATATGTAATATTTAGAGTTTAAATTTAATGACATCTTAGAGTGCTGATAATTGGGTCCGTCACCCTACATTTCGAAAGAAATTCAGAAATACTAAGTCAAATTGATTTATATGAGAAGTAAGTTGATTGTCTCTTACCTATCCAACTGTTTCTTTGGCCTCAAATGGAATGTGGTAAGCGTCCTTCCCGCTACCAGTTCCAACTTATTATGTTCCTCCTCTAGGCCCGGGCCGTGGTTTTGGCCGCCGTCGTCGCCTCCACACGAGCCCTCCATGTTTATTATGTTCTGGAACTGCGCGAGCGCGATCTATAATACAGGTTCTAGTTCGGAACAGCTCCACCTTTCAACTAGAGTACTTTATGAATGAGACTAGATGAGAACTACTATGAGAATGTAATGGGAGAATAATAATAATAATAGGCAAGTGCAAAGCTTAACCCTTTGGCATCACATGCACCACATTGTATTTGCCGGAAAGTATAGCTGCGAAAGATTGAAAACCTAAAGAGAACCCTAAAGAACAATTATAAGTTTTATAGAAAGTATTAGTAACTAATGAGTGAAATTTAAAGCTAATAAGAAACTAACCTTGTTCTTCAACTCCTCCAAGCCTTTAATTCTAATTGGGCTACTGGACTTGGGTACAACAGGGTGTGTATTCCAAACCGCGGGTACACTCGCATCTCTTAGTAGCGGGAATATATCGGGGTCCAGTAGGTGTAACTTGTGTTGGGTTCTGTGAACCGCTTCTGACCCGAGGCAGGAGTTCTGGGAGTTGAGAACCAGGTGACGCGTTGTTTGGCCGAAATTCAGCATAAAGGAACGGTATCTGGGGTGAAAACAATAAATTGTAATAAGCCACGCCCACTAAATATCTGGGAAGGTATTACAACTAGAGATGGGTAAAAGACCCGGTTTAAACCCGACCACTGGGCTTAAATCCAATAAAAACCTACATTGTATGCCCTAGAAACTTTAGTTTTTTTTATATTTTTCATGGCGTTAACTGGGTTTAAACCCAGCAGTCAGATCAAAACTGGGTCCTATGCTTATTACAACATTTTATGTATGTAATGGAGTAACCCTTTAAAAAATCAAGTGCAAGCAATTTTTTTTAATATTATAAAAGTAACTCACGAAGGGTGGTGGAATACTTCAGGAGGCGTGAGGTGGACGATGAGCGCAGGGATGTTCTCCGGCGGGTTGTTACTGTTGTCAAAGTGGGCACTGAACTCCGAGTCCTTCAGGTAAGATATCTCTGGTACATCCAGCACTGTAAACAATAGTTATAGTCTGGTCATCATTACTTGTCTTATTTAGTAAACAGTTTTTGACAGTTGTCATACGTCTTTAAGGGCTGGTTTATACGGGGTCAGTGACTGGACCCAGTGACTCGGAATTTCGGACCCAGTAACTGGGTACTGGGTACACAGGATCGGCAGTAAGTGGTACTGTGCACGATAATATAATAGGACGGGTGACTAGTTAGCTGGATTGACTTGCGAACGAGAAGTCCACTGGACTGGGTTGATACTAGTGTCCACACGAGACCAGTAGCAAGTCAGTGCTGGACTGGATTAGTCTGTGTGTGGAAAACCATATATTTGTTGTATTTTAAAAACGAATATTTCAATAAAGAGTTGGATGAAGATTGTTAATCAAATAAGACAAAAGGATAATATCTTCATGTGAAGCTCTTGATAGCACCGACTTTCTCTGATTTTTTAAGATTTAGCTGTTCATGGAACTCCTCTCCTTTCCTACTCTTTAAGCCTAATATAAATACAATAAGGGTTCCGTTTTTTGCCATTTGGGCTACGGAACCCTAACAGGCTTCATATGCGTGGACATGGACAGTTATTTCTCTATCCCTCGTAGTACTTTTTTCTGGATGAATAGTACCCTTATGACCTTCTCTGTACCCCTAACAACGTGTATGCAAAAATTATGATGATTGTTGAGTAGTTAAAACGTGAAGGAGTAACAAACTTATAAACAAACAAACAAACGGACTTTCGCATTTATAATATTAGTAAGATAATGATAATGATTGAATAAAGGTTATTGCTGCACCAACTGCATTGTACTTTTTTCGTCAAGGACCTTCTCCAATGCGAATAATGTCGCCATACTTATAGAAGTACATAAATAAATAATCACTACATATTATAAAACAAAGTCCCTCGCCGCGACTGTCTGTCTGTTCGCGATAAACTACGAAACTACTGAACGGATTTTCATGCGGTTTTCACCAATTGATAGAGTAATTCTTGAGGAAGTTTATAGTGTATAATAAGTTGAGGTTTTATGTAAATTGATAGAAATATGACGATAATTGTTGAAGAAGTCCGCAAAAATTAAGCCGTCTGGAAGCTTGCATCGAAAACGCTGCCTAAACCTTTCGAGCTATAACAAAATAATGTATGAAGGAATTGTATCTCTGTTATAGGTCTACAAAAAAGTCCGCGACGGCATAAATGTCTATCTTTTAAGGATAGCTTACTATAGCCATTTTTGCTTTTTTGTAAATGGTCACAAATAATGTGGTATTGCAAAAGGTATTTAGACGGAAACAGTATTAATTCTTATCAAATAAAATGCGTTCGCGACCATAAGCGTTTCATGCACATAATTTTAGCTTTTTACACTATAAAGTTTAAATAAATATCTTAGGAGTTATCGCAAAATGTTTACGCGCGCGAAAATTCAAGCGCGTTTCTCATACCGATGATGACGGGACTCTAACGGGACGGGTACAGACTTTTGGAGCGAAAAGAAAGGAACCGAAGCGAAGCGAGGGTGGGTCGCTTGTAGTATATAAAGAAGTTATTCCATATGCAGTATGCGATAACACATTTTAACCAATCATTAAAGATATTCATAACTCACCAATAAAAACTGGTCCAGGGTCATCAGGCGTCTTCACGTCTTTGGACAGCACAAGGGTTCCACCGGGCAACACCACATCATGTCCGGCCTTCAGTTGACCCAGCATTGGCCCCGGTTTCACACCGAATTCCACGCACTTTGCTAAGTCTAGGGTGCCTAAACGTTTCTATGGAAAATAGGTTTAACTACTGTATCTATTTTTTTTAAATGTAACTGTTGCATTTTTTATTATTCTAATAAGTAGTTCGTAAAGCCCCGCGCAGACAGAGAGAGTTCAGGCGTTACGATTTCTGCGTCCCGAGTTCTTTTTAAAGTTTGTAACTTTATTACGCCGCGCAGACGACAGGCAGTCAGAACGCGCCATCAGTCTGTACAAATTAGAAAACGCGGAACGCAGAACTCCAACGGCTGAACTCTTTCTGTCTGCACGAGGCCCTAGTATGGACTTACCTTTAGAGTGCAAATGTATGCAACAGTGCAATGGGTTTTCCTCTGTAGATCATGTAACACCTTCTCAGTCTTCTTTTTCTGTGGATCTGAAGCTAAAATAACACAAAACAGAAAATTAAACTGCAGAAAAATATAACTTAATAACTATTTTCATAACTGCGCGCCTAACTCGATTGCTTTGACTATAGCTTTGGTTTATGACGTCAGTGCACTGTCCGTCCTTGTCACCGTGTTATGATATGACAAGGACGGATAGAGTATTGCTATCAATTTGACTATCGCTTTGAGATAGGCGGTAGGGCCCCTGATCAATGGCGGAAGTCACAAAAATTAACCCACTTGGTGGCGCACTGCTGATGGAGACATTTGTATGGACATTTACCCCCGATTTTCCCATTTATTTTAAATTATATCTAAACATGGTTGATACTAATGATTATTATTATGAAAGTTTGACAGTAAATGAATTAAAGATTAAAGAAACCAAAATATCTTGGAAGAAAATAGATATTTACGAAAATTCGCTTCCAACATCCAAAAATTGATAGCAAACTCATAGAAAACAACAAAATGACAGGTCTACATCTACACTAGCGCCAAGTTAGATGTAGTGCTCCGACTGGTGGACGATTTGCGAATCAGCTAAATATATTAATCATTGATTTGTCATAAATAATCGGGCCAGAATCCCAAGGGGAGATGCTACGAATGAGTCGACTTTTTCTAGTATTTATTTATCTTAATTTAAAAATAGCATTGTGAAATGCAAAAATATAAAAACAAATAGTATTGTCATAATGTTGATTTTCCTATTACCCTTATCAACAATTGGTTTCACTTTAGTTCTTGATACTTTGCTAAATTTGTTATCAACTGCTTCCTGTTTATTATAGTAATCAGTTTCATCATGTATAAACTCTTCAAATTCTTTTTCAAAATTGGATTCCTGTTTGAGTTTCTTTGTTGCCTGTTTGAGCTCTTTTCCATCTAACAAATTATCATGAGGACCTCTGTGAAAAAACATACATTACAATACAATAGGTAAATCTAAAAATTACTGACATAAGTATTAAAAAAAGTATGTATAATATTTATAAATTAGTTTTTCTACAATAATGTTTGCTATAATAACCATAAAATGTAATCAGCAAGTATAATGTTAAGTTAAATACTTACAACAACACATATTTAACATTCATTGTACAATCTTCAAAATCTTCACTAGGACTACAATTTGCCATTGTAACATTCATGTCTTTCATAATAACAAATCTTCTGGTAGCATTGTATAATTCATCCTATAAAAAAGAATTATGTAGAGAGCCAACAAATATCTTCGAAATTGTATTTACTAATTAATTAATTACTTATGTTTTACCGCTAAAAATTAATTTAAACTAAATACTATTAACTAACATACCTATTTACATTATTTACACAATAAACTATGTTTTTTGAATACCTATTATTTATAAATAAAAACAAAAAACCGACTTCAAAAAACCTACCTCTAAAAAGCAAGAAATAATATTCGTAATAATAATTATACTTTGTGCCTCGTCCTCGAGATTAGTATACTTACCTTTTTACCTTTACGAATATATACTATGTAGTAACGCCTAAGTGTTGCCACTTCCAGCACTATTTTAGAGAATGTTGTGTCATTTCCGGTCCAAATATAAATATTAGACCGAGAATGACTAACTTTTTAATACATTTCCGGTTGAATGACAATGTCAAAAAACGGAAATTATGTTTTCCCGCCAATACTTACTCGACCTCCTAACTTGCAGGCGCCATTGCCGTCATTCGCTTTTTAGTACTCAGCCACTTCGCACGTGTTACAATTTATAATAAAATTGTGTTACAAAATGCCTAAAAGGAAACATAACGATGATTCGTTTCAATATTTAGCCGATAAAATCAAAAAGTTAGAGAAAAAGTTGAAAGTGTCAAATCGCCATCGTCAGCGATCGTTATCTAAATCAGATGATTCAGATAGTTCAAAAAGTGCGTCTACAGCAAGCTCGAGAGACTCATCACCTTCTGCGCCACCGTATTCGCCATTATCAGATCGAGGTAAGTTCAAGTGAAAGTTAAATTATTATGTTTTTATCACACTATACTTACGCCCATGGTGTCAAGTCAATGATAAGAATTGTAAATTCAGTATAAGTATCAATCCGATACCCAATCCTACACCCATGGTGTAAACCAGCCAGTCTTCGAGACTGATGCGAGGTTACTTAAATCTCAAGGAATGTAACCACATTCAGCATCCATGATGCACATATACCGGTCTTTCTGACTGATGCGAAAGTAACAACTTTCAAGGAATGTATTCGCGGTCTAACGCCACTACATTCGGCATCCATGATGCAAAAATCAGTCCTTGCGACTGTCGTGGGAGTTATCCTCCACAAACACTATACACGGAACTATCCGTCGTAGTCCATCCATGGTGGACCCTCTATAAGGACCTACAGTCCTACAATAGTTTACATCATCACTGTAAACGTTGTATATAACCAACACAGGTGTGTAGGTTAATTATTTAAAAAATGATCTTAAAAATGGCAAATCTAAGCCCAACCCTTGTTTTAGATCACAATGCACACTCACCAGCTACAACGACGGAGCAAGCTACCACTCCTTTGGTGTCCGTTTTGGAACCATCAGCTCCTGGACCGGCGGCGCCGCCACAAAGTGTGATCGAGGAACCTGCAATCGTCGAAAAGCATGATGATGTCACCGAAATTCCCCCGACGACTTCAGAACCAGGTTTGGACCCCGATATTCTTGATATATTAGGCACAGACCCCTCACGTGTTGAGGAATTTGGCCCAAATATCAATGATGAACTAGCAAGTCGACTCAGCTTCATTGCTGCACACGGTCTTGAAAAAGAGAACCGAAAAGAATTGCTTAAAAAATACCCAACACCTTCAAACTGCAAAGACTTGTCTGCTCCCATAATGCATGCTCCTATGCATGCTCCGCATGCTTAAGGTCATGCGGATATTTATCCTCTATATATCTTGATGATTTGTTTTTAACAGAACCAACTTATTCGGAGTGTTTGGAAAATGTTAAGGCAACAAGGAGTTTGTTACAAGCCCTTGGTTTTCTAATAAATGAAGAAAAAAGTAAATTCATCCCATCTATGCATTGCAAATATTTAGGGTTCGAAATAGATTCGTATAAATGGTGCATATCCTTACCACAAAAGAAACGAAATAGAATAAAAAGGGAAATTCTAGAAATTAAACAGTTAAGAACTTGTAAAATTCGCAAATTTGCACAATTAGTTGGATTGCTAGTATCTGCTTGTCCAGCAATTGAATATGGGTGGTTATACACTAAAGAACTTGAACGTTGCAAATATCTTAACTTAAAAGGTCATGATGATTATGACAGAAACATGATTATACCATTTTCCTTACACTCTGACTAAGATTGGTGGTTAAAGGTCATTCCAAATTCAGTACAAATGATAAAAGAGGATAACTATTCGATGGAAATATACTCTGACGCATCAAAAACGGGATGGGGAGCGGCTTGTGATGGTCAAACAGCTAGTGGCCAGTGGTCAGAATCGGAACAACTTTTACACATTAACTACTTGGAACTCTTAGCTGCATTTTTTGCGCTAAAAGTATTCGCTAAGTATAGCACGAACTGTCAAATACTTCTACGCGTGGATAACACTACTGCCGTGAGTTATATAAATCGTATGGGTGGGGTACAATACCCTAATCTCAACAACATCACAAGAAGTATTTGGCAGTGGTGTGAACATCGCCACATAACCGTAAATGCTGCATATATAAAATCTTCCGATAATGTCATTGCTGATCGCGAATCAAGACGCTCACATCCTGATGTTGAGTGGGAACTTACGTCTACGGGATTTGACATAATAACAAAAAAATTGATTTATTTGCAAATCGACTTAACAAAAAATGGATATTTATGCCTCCTGGAATCGCGACCCAGATGCTTACGCTATTGATGCCTTTACCTTTTCCTGGAACAACAGCTTCTTTTACGCCTTTCCACCTGTTGCAATTATATTAAAAACATTGAGGAAGATTATATCGGATAGAGGTGAAGGCATCATGGTTGTGCCATCGTGGCCGACGCAACCATGGTACCCGTTGTTCCGTCGCCTTATTGTATCAAAAGTAGTTCAGCTGCGTTCACCAGATTTTACTGTCTCTCATTCCAGAAAAAACATTCACCACAACCTTATCCTGGAGGCCGCGATCTTATTAGCGCGGGGCTCTTGCTAAGAAATTGCCATTTGCCATTAGAGGCAATCGATATAATGCTAGCATCCCTATCAAGTAATACTATGAAACAATATGATTCATGTTTACGAAAATGGTTTTATTTCTGTTCAGAAAACAAAATTGATATCTATAAGCCATCTGTTCCATCTGTAATTAAGTTTCTTACGAATACCTTTAATGCTGGTAGCCAATATCAAACAATTAATTGTTATAGATCAGCAATATCTCTGCTAACAGGGCCAATAGAAGATGATCTGATTGCAAGATTTTGTAAGGGCGTATACAAACTCAGACCTTCTTTACCACGCTATAACATAACGTGGGATGTAAATGTTTTATTAAATTACTTGTCCTCTCTTTATCCTCACAATGAGATTTCCTTAGAAAAACTATCAAAAAAATGTGTTACACTCTTAGCTATCGTTACTGCACATAGAGTGCAAACCTTATCAAAAATTAAAATTAATAACATAATTTATTTACAAAATCAAATAATCATTAAAATTCCGGAACTGTTTAAAACCTCTAAAGCTGGTTCTCACCAACCAGCTTTACACTTACCTTATTTTGAAAACAAAGTTTCTATATGCCCTGCAGCCACATTAATCTCTTATATTAATGTTACTAAAAACCTTAGGAAACCTGATGATAATTTGTTAATAAGTTTTAGATCTCCCTATAAGTCTGTTTCTTCTCAAACAATCAGCAGGTGGATTAAATCCACTATGAAAGACAGTGGAATCGACGTATCCATCTTTTCTGCCCATAGTACTCGCCATGCAGCAACATCATCTGCTTATAACAATGGGATTAACATTGACTTAATCCGGAAGACAGCAGGCTGGAGCGGCAATTCCTCTGTCTTTGCCAAATATTATAATCGCCCTATTGTGAGTAACAATAAATTTTCTTCGCTAGCAAGAAGTCTAGATTTAGTATAAGTAATCAAGTTATCTAAACTATATTGATTATTCTTTAATGAACAGTATGTTATTGCATAACTAATAAATAATTATTATTAATGATTTTGCTGTCTCAGTCTCACTGATGTTCATCCACTATAATTTGGGTAAAATAAATATTTCCTTTCTCTCAACATCTACATAGTTATTCGTAAAGGTAAAAAGGTAAGTATACTAATCTCGAGGACGAAGCACAAAGTATAATTGATGATTAAACGAACTTACCTAAGTGAAGTTCGATCATAATTATACGAAGTGCCTCGTCCGAAGAGATTAGTATGCAAACCCTCCCTCTATTTACTTAAATAGTTTTCCCGATAATTTGGAAATATTTATGTTCTCTAAACTAAATGACGGCAATGGCGCCTGCAAGTTAGAAGGTGGAGTAAGTATTGGCGGGAAAACATAATTTCCGTTTTTTGACATTGTCATTCAACCGGAAATGTATTAAAAAGTTAGTCATTTTCGGTCTAATATTTATATTTGGACCGGAAATGACACAACATTCTCTAAAATAGTGCTGGAAGTGGCAACACTTAGGCGTTACTACATAGTATATATTCGTAAAGGTAAAAAGGTAAGTATACTAATCTCTTCGGACGAGGCACTTCGTATAATTATGATCGAACTTTACTTAGGTAAGTTCGTTTAATCATCAAAAATACGTCTATTGAAGTCGGGTGGGGCTGAAGTACAAATTCCTTTTTTTTATTCTAAAAGCCCCACCCGACTTCAATAGACGTATTTTTATTATTACGAAAATTATTTCTTGCTTTTTAGAGGTAGGTTTTTTTAAGTCGGTTTTTTGTTTTTTTTAAACAGCAAAACAACAACAACAAAAAGAACCTCCTCCTTTTTTGGAAGTCGGTTAAAAAGAGAAACCATTAATTGGTGTTGATTCGGTTGGCACGACTTAACTAATTTGACTGGACTTTACTAAATTTTATCATTCTGTTCTTGTATTTTTGATACAGTACGAAATGGATGGAAAACTAAATTTGGTTAAGTCCTTTCAAGTTGTTGCTAACCGAATCCACTCGACACCAGTGTCTACACTTATTATAAGATGACAAACAAAAAAAATAGTAAGAGTGGGATATACTAGAAGAAATTCGACAATGCCACTGGTGACTCAGCGGTCAGGTCAGAGCATAGGACCGGACAACCAAAGGTCCCAGGTTCGAGAATTGATCTGGTGCGAGTTGTATATTTTTTCTAGTATATTATTTAGTATTGTATAAAAATAGTAAATTATGAATGCAAAATCTCAAATTTTAAAGAAATACTCACTAATCCCTCTGGTCCATGCAACGTTATATTGGGAACCCCAACATCCTGCAATGTCAAAGACAAACCCGGGAGCCCACCGATGTTCCTCCATGTCTTGCTGGTGATGAAGATGTGGTCCAGGCGCGACAGCTTCACCTTGTGCTCATGAGCAAGGCGCTGAGTGCACTCACCACAGTTGAATAAGTACCTGATGAGATTATAATATTTTTTTTATTATAGATAGGCAAGCGCTTGCCCGCTATCACCCCTGATGGTAAGTGATGATGCAATCTACAATGGAACTTGCTTGCCTAGTAGATACCTATTCACTCGCAACTTAAAGGGCCCTCCGATTGTACCTATTGGGAAACACAGACTCAGGCAAGGAGTTCCACTCTCTAGCTGTATGGATGATAAAAATTACATTGATTATATTGTTATTAGTTGATTGAAGAGTAAAAAGCAATTATATAAAATTTAGAATAGTTAAAGCAAAGGCATATTATCAGATACTGTATTAATTGAACATAAAACTTTTTAGAAACTAAAGTAAATAAAACACAGTCATTTAGAGATGGTACAATAGTTTATTTGTTAAACCTTCTAAACAAACTTTCTCCCGGGTAACTTGGGTTACAATCATCAGCATACAGGATTGTGCATTATGTAAATAAAATTCAATTGTTATTTATTTACTTTTCTCAAAAGCACATAGAATAAATAACTATGGCATTTAGCAATCTGATATATCGTTGTGTCTAGAGTCTGAACTAGGCTTCAAACCTGTCTCATAGATCTTCAGTCCCTCCAGGCATCAGAAACATTATGTCGAAATTATAAAACAAAGTAGAAATAGCACAAAATCTTTAACCAAGGCTTGATAATAGAGGCATTATTTTTGGTATTAGAACCTTCGATCAAGAATACCCTAGATGTCCGGTCAGAGTCTCAAAAATGGCACCTCAAATAGCGTCCCACTTACAAACTGGGCACTTATTTTGCGCAAAGTAAGTGATAAAAGATGTGTTTTTGTACAAAATAAGCTTATTTTGTACAAAATTAGTGATATAAAATGTGAGTTTGTACAAAATAAGAGGTGATTATGTAGAAAATAAGCGCCAAGTTTGTAAGTGGGACGCTATTTGAGGTGCCATTTTTGCGTACTGTTTTAGTTGGTGAAGTGTTATCTAGGGTATTCTTGATCGATGGTTAGAACAGAGCAACTTACCGTTTCTGGTCAGTGAAGAGATAAAGTGTATTAGGAGCTCCTCGAGCTCCAGACCCGAGGACTTGAAGGTACACGGTACTGGGCCCATACTTCTCAGACTTTTTTGCTATTTGTTGTCTTTGACGCTGAGCCTCAGCAATTCTTGTTGAATTTGCTTTCGGCATTTCGGCTAAAAATTCCAACAGTTTCTTAGTACTATTACTGCTTTTGTGTCGAATGCTATGACTTGTACTAACTACTCGGCAGCTAAACAATACACTTTTACCGTACATGTGTTTTGAGGTTATTTCAAATTTTAATCAAAGTTTACGAGCATTCGTCTGGGATTTTATGGGAATTTAATGTTTTTTGCATAACACATAATTATATTCTTATTGGTAGGTAGGCATTGTCACATTTTCAGATTTAGAACAACATTTCTTCTCCGACATTTCATAACATTTCGCAATATTTTGACACTTTTGAAGTTTTGACATTATAAAGAGTACTCCAGTATATAATTTTAATCTATGGAGTACTCTGTGGTTTTGACCACAGAAATATTTTTTTGACTTGAGATTATTCTTTTTTTTTTCAAGAAAACAATGAAAAAAGTAATGTACTATTCACACCGGCCGGCGCTTGTTAGGTAGTTAAGCGGTAAAACTTCATGTGATACAAGTTATACTGCGCGTTTTTTTTGACGATTCGAATAGACCACATGACATTTCGTCTGTGTTCTCGTCTGTAAAGTCTAATGGCGTCTCCAGACTTACGCGCGAATCACGGCCGGCGTGAAGTCACGGCGCGGATCGCTTGCGAATCACGGCAAAACTACCCCTTAGTTCTACATTCGCAGAGGTTTGCGCCAGGGGCCTTACTACTGTGAGCTCTTATAGCAGGGCTTATATTGAACTGCCTTACTTTTTCATACTATGACCTCCACGGTTAGTATGAAAGCAGGCCTTAAGCAGTTCTGTTTAAATCCTGCTTTTGAACTAAACGGTTTCTTATTTGCTGATGGTAAGCCCCCAGGGGCCTTACTATGAGCTCTTAAAGCAGGGCTTATATTGAACTGCATTACTTTTTCATACTATGACCTCAACGGTTAGTATGAAAGCAGGCCTTAAGCAGTCCTGTTTAAGGCCTGCTTTTGAACTGAACGGTTTCTTATTTGCTGATGGTGATAACGGTTTCTTATAGCCCCCAGCAAATAAGAAACCTTAAAGGCCTGCTTTCATACTAACCGTTGAGGTCATAGTGCGAAAAATTTAGGCAGTTCAATATAAGCCCTGCTATAAGAGCTCATAGTCAGGGGGCTTACCATCAGCAAATAAGAAACCATTCAATTTCAATATAAGCCCTGCTATAAGAGCTCATAGTAAGGCCCCTGATCCTACAAAAACTCTGCTATCCGGAAATGACTGAAGAGTTGAAAGGGCTTTGCCAGTACAAATCGATTCAGCTGCTTGAGGTTGAAGATAGGTCGAAACGTCCCATCTGGGGGCTTACCATCAGCAAATAAGAAACCGTTCAGTTCAAAAGCAGGCCTTAAACAGGACAGGACTTAAAAGTAGGCCCCAGTGGCGTAACTATAGGGTGGCAGAGCGGGCAAAATGCCACGGGCCCCTGGCCCAAAGGGGCCCCCTGGCTCGAGAGGCTGTGACCACAAGAGGAACTTAACATTTATTACAAAATTCGGCAAAAAAAAAAAAACTGTCAATAGGGTTCATTATCCTACCAAACTGATACAAACGTAAAGCGGAAATAAGAATGCATGGGATGGGAACAAAGCTCGCATTTTTACTGTCTCTAATAAATACCTCTGAACAAAAAATTACTAGGTACACGTGCGGCTCTAAAAAGTTGAAACATAAAAGTGCACAGATGGTCGGTCAATGGTCAAATTCCTTTGTTAACATAAGGGGTAGCTAAAACAAATACTATAGAAACTCTACCGAGTTCTGTACCGACTCTACTTTGTTCTATAGTATTTGGCTAAAATCTCTGTATCCAAAAAGGGTCCATTCATTACGCTTACGTTACGCCACAGTCATAGTAAGTTTCTTGTGAGAATTGGTTGTTTGTGACATTGTTTTTTAGTCATCGTAGTTTTAGTTTCATCGTTTATTTTTTGTGGAAAAAAGATATTACTATGTTCTAGAAAGTATTTAAGTGGAAGCATAGTGGAAGCGAAAAATGAAAGAAGAAGGAGACGGAGGAAAAAAAATAGTTGCTTAAAATCAATCGGTACTTGAATTAGAAATTTATTGACGATAAGTTGAGTGAACAGTGCTTTGGAAAATTAAAGGGGCGCTGAAAGTGTTAAAATAGCAGAGCCCGACCTTAGGAATATCCAGATCCTGAACAAGTAACAAGTAAAACTCTGAAAATAAAACACGTCTATCTGACGGGGCTAGCCGCTAGAGGACAACTTGTTTTTAAATAATAAAGCTTCACCCAAATTCATTGGACGTGTTTTATTAAAATTTGATAGGTATGCGTTTTATGAAATTTTGAAGCTGTTTTTGTTTTTATTTTCAGGTTTTTTAATGAGGTTTTTCTTTTTTTATAGCTTTTCTATTTTTTACTTTTTAATGGTTTAATGTAAGAGTGTACCTACTCAAATATTTTTTAACTATAAGTATATATATCATATTTTCAATGGTACAATGCACATAACTCAATTTCCAAATTCAGGCTGTTTGCATTTGAAGAGTTCCATTGTGCCCTCGTAGTCCAAGTCTGGTCCAGAACAACGCACGCGTAGCTCGGTTTGTTTTGGATTGGCATAAATCTACCAATATCTCAATCACTAAGCCTTTATCCTATTTGTCCAAGGCTTGACATCTCTTGAGGTTAGTCTAACCTCAAGAGATGTCAAGCCAAAATAAAAACCCTTTAAACTAAAATATAATCATCTGTAAATCGTTCATAAACAAAGAAGTTATGCCTGAAAATCCGTAAAAACTCGTGCGATGGTAAGCTAAATAATTGTTATTTTCCAGAATTATTAAAAAGCTACTTGCCATATCTCTATAAAAGCACAGATAATATAATACTGGTAAAAGTAATAAATAATAATAATTGTAAGAAACCACACCTGTACGTGGATTACGTAAGTCTGTTGCTTATAATTCTCGATTGAAAGCGCAGTTGCATTGCTGCTTTAGTTGTCACATTGGTTCTTACTAAAGCAGCGATGTAACTGCGATTTCTGTCAGAGTTGATTGCAACAAAGTAACGTAATTACCCCCCTGAACTATGTTCTTTCAGATAAAAAAGTAAGTATTAAAATCGGTTAACAATTGGCGAAGTTATCGTAAAACATATAGGTAGGTATATAAAAACCGTTGATTTGAAAACATCCTCCTTTTTTTGAAGTCGGTTAAAAATTATAATCAAACGTCAAACTTTTTTACATGGGAGGGCCCACAGAACACTTAAGAGAGGGCCCCAGTCGATGAATTTGCCACGGGCCTCAGATGGTATAGTTACGCCACTGGTAGGCCCCGCCCCCAAATGGTAAATGCAATGTAAATGATTGACAAGAAATGCTTGATCGTCTGGGGGCTCCATATCACATTCATCTTCATCTGTCAAATGAGACCGGTCGCTTGGTGGTTTCTAATTAGATAATCAGCCCGCGGGTGCATCGCATTCCAATTCTGTTTGGAGCATTTGGCATCAAATATATCGATACAGTTTACTCGGTAAGTTCTGCCGAGGTAGCCACCACTACAATAAAAGCCTCTACCCTTCACAACTAATGGACTAAAAGATCAAAATTGCTTGTTTACATTTACATTGCATTGCTTGTCAATCATATTTTGATCGTCTAGGAGCGATGCTTGACAAGCACCACAGTATAGATAGATTACCGTGGCCAATCAAAAATAGGCCACTCCCCCAAATGGTTAATGCAATGTAATTATGATTGACAAAAAATGCTTGATCGTCTAGGGGCTCCATACGATCGCACCATATTGTTCAGATGCGTAGACTCTTGTACCACAAAACTGCTCTAATTTTAAGACACAATATCCACTATAAAACAATTTGCAAATAATTAAAATAGCCACCGAACTGAACCCGACAATATGGCGCCAAAAACCCCATAGTCGAATACTAAAGTCATTGAAAATCTAGATTTTTATCACATCACTAAATTACACTACTGCTGACAGTGTTGCTATAAATAAAAATCATTTAGAAATGGTAGTAGTTTTACGTTTATGGTTGGAACTGTTGGTGCTGGTGATGGATTGGAACACCGGTATAGAAAAATTAAAAATGGCGTTCTGTACAGCTGTGGGTTGCGCAATTTTATTGTAAATGTGCGTGAAATAAATTGAGAATATTAAAATCTAAGTGTAACAAATAATCTAGACTGTGGATATGTTATTTTTAGTGTAAATATTCGAAGGTGTATTGGTATATTCGACTTAGTGCAAATCTGTCGTGGACTGTGTATTTTGTGTTGTGGTGATGTATGAAAATGATAAATAATGAAAAGAAAAATAATGTGGCTGTGTAAATAATGTATTTATGATGGGTGTGTTATGGGGAGTGATTTTCGTGGCCTTGACAGGCTCACATTTTGGATATGGATTACCAATTGGATCAACGCCGCAAACCTACCCCTACGGTGAGTCATTTCAATAACAAAAATATCATGTTTTTCTGTAAATAAACACAAGTGCTTTGATAACAACATAAGACATTATCATACGTAACGTAAGACAACTTGTATTTCAAACCATTATCAGATTATTGACTGAGCAGTGAACACAACTGCCATGGTTAAAATAGAATATGAAGGTAGGTACACACAGGAATAATAATTATTGTAATATTATTTTTAATGGTTTATAACTATAATCAGAGTGTCGTCTTTGTATATTTCCTTTCATATACAGACATTTATGTTTATATCACATGACATCTTTTTTGTGTAAATATTCTATGTGCTATAGTTTGTTATTAATTTGTAAGCCAAAAAGGCTTACAAATTAATAACAAACTAAAACCGGCTAACTTACATGGCTATTGTAATCGCTTTCATTTGACAGATGGACAGAAGTAGCAATGTATCACACATTGCTACTTTTCTTTAGTAAGGTTTTATTTGTGCCAAAAAGAAGACTGGCAATGTATCACATCCATCTGGCAAATGAAAGAGATTACGATAGGTATGTAAGTTATCCGGTACGGCCCCTGGATCTTGTAAAGTTAATTTACATTGTTGAGCTTTTAAACCATGCTGAAAATATATGTTATTTGAGGCTAGTGACCACCCACAACAACTTTGTCTGTGTCTGTGTGGATAATATTTTTCTATTCCTCGGGGACAATTCCTTTTTTCTGGATAAAGGGTACCCTATGTCCTCTTCTGAACCCCTGACAGGTGTGCATGCAACATTTCATGATGATCAGTTGAGTAAAACCATGAAAGCTACTGGTGTATGTTTTTTTATATATTTATAACAATATAAATATTGTTAAATACTTACATACATACATATACTCACACCTGTTTCCCATGGGGGTAGGGCAGAGACTATGGCTATGGCAATGTATAAGTTAAAAAACTTACACTACAGTTATTTCTGTTACAATTTTATAACTAATGAAACAACATCTATTTATTCTTACTTATATTGTTCTTGTATTGTATTGTTGTATTTACTATAAATTTACCCAGCTCTTTGATGTAAATATTGTTTATAAATTGTAAAAAAAAAACGTTTATGCAAAAACGCAACTATTAACCTAATCTATAACCTAATCTAAAATATTTAATGAAAATATTTTTCAATAAATACTTTAATTTCAATATTTTCAATAAATATTTTTTAATTTATTTAAATATTTAATCGAGATGACAAAAATACCATGTCAGGCAGCTTAAATCAGTTATAATGTATAGTTAGTTACCTACTTGGTATAATAGTTGCCCACTCAGTATTTTTGTCGCTCTTTTAGAATTTTCACTGTTAACTTAAATTATACATATCTCCCACATGTAGTTGCTTGTTTTACGTATTTTAAGTAAATCACAGTTTGTTGCCTGTTAAGTTATTTTGTCACGAATAGAATAAACCTCAAAAATAGAGAAATGCCAAGAATATGGATACCCCTTATACTTGGCCATTATTGATTACAACAAAGCATTTGACTGTCTAGAACACGAATATATATGGCAAGCACTTAAAAAACAAGGTATTGAAAATAAATATATAAGGCTTATAAGAAAACTAGCTATATATACCTACTACATATATACCTGGGACAGCTAATCTCTATGAAAGATCAGCTAGGTGATTGCGTAAAGTCAATCCTATTCATTTGACAGTTCATAATTATTGTATAATAATATATGTCATCCCATAATCGAAAATCGTCAAATGAATACGATGGACTTTAAGCAATCACCGAGCAAATGCACCACTAAATCGAAAGAAGAATTACGAATTCCTGGAAAAGATTTTGGTCACTGAAAAGCATTATGAAGAACCAACATTACTCTCTTGCAGTCAAAAAGAGACTATATCACACCTGTATCCTTCCAATACTCACATACGGATGCGAAACATAAGCAACAACACAAAACCACATCCATAAGTTAGTAAACATGTCAAAGAAGTATGGAAAGGAGCAAATTAGATAGAAAGATGGACAAGAAAGGGCAAGCAATTTAAGGAAAGTGACCAATTAGAAATATGTCGAAACCAAAATTCGAACCCTGAAATGGAGATGGACGGGAAAAATTATAAGAGAGCAACGACAAAAATGGACGAAATAATTGGTCGAATGGACATCTCGAGAAAACGTAAAAAGAAAAAGAGGGAGGCTAACAAGAAGATGGTCTGATGAGTTCAAAAATTTAATAAGCCCACTCTGGCCAACACTGGCCAGAGATGAGGAAAGGTGGAAAGGAATCGAGGAGGCCTTTGTGTCCAAATTACAGGACAGACTTACAAAGGAAGCTGCTGTTTGAATTGAAACTGAATTTTAAAAACTGTAATCATTATATTTAAAACTAGAGACTGCCCGCGGCTCCGCCCGCGTTTAATCTATTGTACAGGTTCCAAGGGCTATTTCACTACCTTAAGTAAATAATGGCTTATAAAATAAAATAAAAAGAATAAACCTCTGCTGGGTTTAGTATTTAAGTATCCCATTAACAGTCGCCTTTATTATTTCCAGTCACCCAAATAAAAATATCCCTTCTTTTTTTATTTAAATAATAATGTGGATTTTTGTTTTGTTCTACATTGTCAGTTAATATTTTTTTACAAACAAGCTTAAAATTTAACAATTAGTATAGATAGATAGAAGCAGCATATTTTGCATTTATCTTTAATTCCTAATATAGATAATAAGTGGTAGCAGTAACTTTATGCTCTTAAAAAATAATTATGTGGCATTAGAAATCAATGTCTCAATATCAACCTTGTCCTAGATGGCAGAGCGACACTTGAAGTGTGGGGCTCGCAGGGCGGGCTGTATGCTGCAGTGCCCGCCTTGGCACTGCTCATTACTGCTGTTGGATTGCTCTTAGGGTGTACATGGTGCTACCGGCATAAGGATTGTAAGGTAAGAATAACACAACATAAATCTTTGTATATCCTCTGGTGAAATAAATGATTGAAAGCACAAATAATTTTTGTAAGGAAACTTCTGAAGATAACAATCAATATATTAAGGAATTTCGATTAATTCCATGTTTGAGATAATACACTTTTCTTGCTCACTCAACAGATGTAGGTCAACAAATATATGCATACTTATCCCTTAGAAATTAAATCATGATAAAAATTGCGTGCTTTGTTATGCGCACGATCTGTTCTTGCTTACCCAGAAAAGAGAGATATTATCTTAAATGTTTATAAAATAACTGTGTTAGTTATTTTATTTGTATAATAATCATCTCCTTCTATTTATGCCATGCCAATTTAGCAGTTATTGATGCACTAGACGAGTCGCAGGCGGCCGCCTGCGACTTCGTCTGCGTGGACAGTTTTTTGCTATCCCTCGGGAACTGTTCGTTTTTTCTGGATGAAACGTACCCTTTGTCCTTTTCTGTAGCCCTGACAACGTGTATGCAAAATTTCATGATGATCGGTTCTGTAGTTAAGACGTGAAGTCGTAACAAACAAACGGACTTTCGCATCGCATTTATAATATTATAGTCAAAAATAAAATAAGAGAAAAACATAATTTTAAATATAGTTTTAAAGAAGTCAAGAATTATGACTTGGACGGATATTTCATCCTGCAATGATTCCAAAGCAAAAGAGTCCCCCTGTGTCAAAAAAAAAGGTTTTAACCCTAGCGGGGATTGCGCCGCGCCGTCTCAGTCACAAAAACTGTTAAACTGATTTATAAAGATATTGTTCTCTAGCACCATTATGATTAGGGCATCATCTCCCAGCATCGACATTGTTATTGCCCCTTCTGGCCAATAAAACTTGCACTTGGTCTAATCAGCGGACGGCCGGGTCATTGCACTCGCGTCGTTTTGATACGAAATGGCCACACACTGGGGCCCTACCGGCTAACTTTTCGAACTTCGACGAGTCTGCCGAGCTTCAACTTAACACAGAGAAATCAAAGTAAGGAATTTCGTATTGTACTATTTGTCGAAATTATTTGGAAGATCTCTATGACCGTGTGACATCATGAATTGAGGTTTGCCATTTTGGTTTGCCCCAACTGGGGCTCGATATATCTGTTTTAATTTGAAACCCGGCAGACTTTTCGAAGTTCGATGCGTTAGCCGGTACGGTCCCTGGTTGTAAGTTCGCGTGAGATTTTACGACCTTACAACGGCCTGTAAACTTTGAAAGGTTGGATAAGATACCTTTGTGTAACTTTTTTATGATACAGTACCTACATGTCTATTTTTATTTTTATCAGTATTCATAAATTTTATAAATCTTTATAAAAGAAATTCATTAACACTCCTAGCTCGGAGCAATAGTCGCAAAATTTTCGTCAACTGTAAGCTAGTTTTATATGACCGAAAGATCCAAATCAAATCAAGATCAAATAGGTGCGCGAATCAGTTCATATCGAGCAGGAGTCGGCCAGTCCATCCGTAGTTCGGTAGCCTTCGAGCATAAAAGTCAGATCAGACAGCAAGCGACGGCGATGCGATGTTGACCCGCGGGCCTACCGCCTAACTCTATCGCTTTGACTTTGGTTTATGACGTCAGTGCACTGTCCGTCCTTGTCATCGTGTTATGATATGACAAGGACGGATAGAGCATATGTATCGCTTTGAGTTAGGCGGTAGGGCCCCCGGTGTGCTGTGAGCAAATGTAATGTTAGGTTTTAGTTAGTATTGCGGTCCCCTCCTGGCGAATCCCACATGCCCTCCTCCCGCTCACCTGCGGGCGGGGAAGCGCGTAAAGGCGTTTTCTCCGGCATATAAAAAAAGGTTTTAGTCAGTATAGAAGACGACATGCACGTCTCACCCCCGCTCGCTGTCTGATCAGACCTTAAACGCGACGGTGTCGCTGACGCTCCCGTCCACACCCACAGTAGCCAATTATCCCGATCAACATGCTATGACTCATCGCTGGATCGTCGCAGCAAAACAAATAGGATTTTATATTAGCCGCTGCATAAATAGAAACACTGCACTATTCAACTTGCACTGCACTGAATTAATACATAGACTATACGATAATCAGATATCCAATACGTTTTGATCAAACCTACAAGACTTTTTTGATATGTTGGGGTGGGTCAAAAAACGTTCAGCTGGATATCGGATCAGATACTTTCCACTCTAGAGGGAATGTCGAAATCCAAGTAGGTTTAATATAAGGCATTTTATTAGCATACTGCCAGAGCTATTAGTTCTTGAAACGTTAATGTGGATGGATAGTGTTTTTGCACGAGAGATATTATTAAAATAAGAGACTTAATAACACAAAATAGATATAAGTACTAAAGTTGCTTTTCTTTGCGAAAGTTATTTCCGCCGAAGCCAAACTAATAACTGTCCAACCAAATAATAATTACACTTAAAAAGGCTGTGCGCATATAAATGAGGAAACATTTCCATTCATACTATCTTTTACATGAGAGGAGATCTCCGAATCAAATGAGATGCTTATTTGAAACGTCGATTAAATATTTCAATGCCGATGCAGATAACATCAATGCCAGCGTCACAATCACGACTTGACAATAAACGCGAATCAACAGACGAGTAATAATCAAATCACAAACTTACACGGATCCTGCCTTGACACTGATACAATATCTGCTCTTGCTAGGATAAGAACATTCATAATAATTATGTATCAGTCTATCTTTCGCAAGATCCAGACTCATTTTGTATTCGCGTACATAGGTACATCACGAATAGGGAGCCATTGTCCTATTTTCATACATCGAGTAAGCTCCGACTCGATTTCCGAATCAATGGTATATACCTATATTTTATATTTCTTTACACTACTATGGTAACGGGGTCTTTTAATGCCAAACAAAAATTGGTTGAATGTCTCTTCGGTTCGGTACTTTTATATTGTGAGCATCTAACTTTCTGCTAGATTTTACAGCTTATTCAAAATCGATAGATTTCTCTGCTATGTCCTAAAATAATCAACCACTCTTGCGCTCTTTTGTGTGCAAGTCACTACAACAATAACATGAGCGTCAGTTAATAGTTGTAATGAGTTCCACACACGCTCTCTCAATAGCACATTAGGATACATTGTAGCTGGCCTCCGCGCAGTCCTTGGGCGGCCTCGCCTACAGCCACCGGTTAATTACTCCGCACGCCCGTGACTCATGCGCAGCGCATGGGATACCCGCTGGCCACAACACGTCACATCTCCGATATTTGGCACCATCTTGTTGTTCTATTCTGCGGGATGATGCGCCCGCGCACTGAATCTTTTCAGTCATCTGTGACACCTGCATTGCTACTATGAAACTTATTTACTATGTAAGAAGATTTAAAAAATACTAAATGGTACTCATGTGCTGTCGACTGTACCGACAGCAGCATGTGCGTGCATAGTGTTTAAAGAAACTGTTTATTAGTCATTGAATTTATTTCCACATTTTATGGCTCTGCATATGCATATAATAATAGCTATAATGTTGCATTCGGCAATTTTATGTATCTTGTGGTGCGTCTGTCTGACTTAGTTTGTTTACGTTTAAATAAAAAATTAGGTCATATTCATACTTTAAGCCTCTGTAATTCAACTTCAAAAAGTGTTAATCTATTAAAAATTTATGTTACTTTATTACAAACTTTGTTAGTTGCTACAGTCAGTGTATGCAATTATGTAACATTTAATAAGTGAAATCAATGAAACAATAACTTGCCCTCGATTGTTATTTGGCTCTGTGACTGTCAGCAGTAAACTGTCATTATAGATTCATTCATCTATCCATTAAAGCGACACAGAACAGCTCCAGACCAATTAGCTAAATTGTATGGTATCATATTTCGTGTAGAGGTTGAAATCGAGCCGACATTACAATAGTTCTGCTAATGGAAAAAGCTACACTAAAATGAAATGCTTGGCAATTTTTTAATTAGCTTTATGTTCTCTATCAAACATAAACGGCCTTACCACAAAAGATCTTAAAACACTGTTTAGCTAAAACACTGTTTATATAAGTGTGATGCTGTCTCTTTCAAATAATATTGTCATAAAAGTGACAGCATCACATTTAAACAGTGTTTTAGCTAAATACTTGTTAAACAGTGTTTTGTGGTAAGGCCGAATGTTATTAGTAAGTATACCTTCTTCCTATCTATCAAATATACGAAGTTAAACACAAGTTACCGGCAGTTTATAATTCAGTATTGTATACAATATCCTAGGATGCCGCTTCTGTTGCATTTGGTAAATTGGAGTAGGATTTTCCTTTCACACGATCTGAAACTGGTTACGAAAATCTCCGTGTATATTATGGTAATAGCTCTGCCAATCCTGCTGTATATTCTTCGGAGACTTGCTGCTTGTATATATATTCGCACTTTAGACAGCTGTCACATGCAGTGCTTACGGGACGCAATGGGCGTAAGCTGGCGAGACCACATCTGGGGCATAGAGGCGTATCTGATGCGGCGTCAGCTTCGATGGTGCGGACATCTCCTTCATATGCCCGATAAAAGGTTGGGCAAACGCGTGTTTTACTGTGGGTACAAGCAAAGCTGGCAGCTTCTTCGGTATAAGCATGAAGTGATGCAACATCGACACTAATCGATGGGAAGCGCTACCACAAGATAGACCTTAGTGGAGGCGTCTCGTCCAACAAAGTGTTAGCAATTAGGAAGATGAAAGATAGATGGAGCTGAATGTTAAGAGAGATGAGCTTAAAGCCAGACCACCTACGGCCATTACAACTACTGCTGCGGGGTCCTAGTATCGTCTGTGCCCAGACCTTATAGTCAAAGATTGGTTTTGCGAGTCACATGCGGGCGCACGAGAGGGCGGACCGTCGGACTAACATCTGCTGAAGATAAGATTATGCTACAGTCATCGAGGCCGAAATCGGCTAGGAACTTTAACTAGTATATTCATCTGTGCTAGGAACTGACGATGATTGTATATGTTAGGCTCAAAGACCGAAATCGGTCTTTAAGCGAAAAAACCTCTCTCAACGCGTTCTGGTCATTGCCAAAATACCACAACGCAAATTCGTGACGTGGTCAACATACCAAACAACCACAACGCGTTGTGGAAATGAAGAAAAGCTTGTCTGATGCTATAATCTGTGATTCTGTGAAACTAGCCCATAAACTTGAACATCATTATTGTAGTACAGATAGATACCACATTCGTATTGACTTTAATATACAAGCTTAGAAATTCAAACTCTATTTGCTAACCATGACATAGAAATTCCAATAAGCTAAGATATCAGTGACGCTGTGCCACCGCGCCATCGTAATAATGTGTGCTAAAACTTGCCATTTGAAATCTAGTCTGTGTAAAACATGGAATGTTGTGGTTTATAACGTCGTTATAGGTATTAATACCTATAACTGTTAACAGTTACTACTGTTAACAGTATTATTAAGTAATCGTTTTTGAAAGTGGTATTGTAGCAGTAGTTAACAAGATAGTAACTAGCCTCCGCCTGCGTTAATTCGCAATAATCTGGCTGTCTACCTACATTGCCATTTAAATTAAAATTCTTTCATTAGTTCCAGTCGCTCAGTAATAAAGCAAAAGTATACATACCCCTTACTAATAAAGATTGTTTATCAGATGTATAGTTACACAATGGTTACTCTCTGTCAAACTAGAGTTTGACATTGAAAAGAAAGTGACAAAACACTGTGTAACTATACATCTGCTATACAATATTTATTAGTAAAGGGGTTACAATATTCTATCTATATCTATTCGATGCTGTTAATGAGAACAGCGAGCAGTCAGTATTGCTAATTGACAACCCTAATTAGCTTATGTGGTTATTCATAGTCTTAGAACAAATACAAGAGATTATGTTATCCAGTTAGTGAGTAATGCAAAATCTCCGCTCACCTGCGTTAACACAATACTACCATCGGAGTTAGTATTTATTTATCAGTATTTTTATGTTTCTTCAAAATGTAATTTTTTCTCTAAACCTAAAAAATCGAATAAAAACACAATGTTCTGATTTAACGATATCTTTTACATAATACACATCTTTGTTCTTGACAATTTTAGGATAGGAAGCTCAAGGTGACGAGTCGATAAAATAGAAAAATGTTTTCACAGAGCTTTATACAATACCATTCCGCGCGAATTCTTTGCACGGTGGACTTTGAGATGCTTCACATTAAAGCCCTAGACTACACGCGAGACATTCACACGACACAACAACAAATTTACATTTTCTGTTAGTGAATAGGAAAATGTGCCTTATTAGCGAGGTGTAGTGTCGTCGCTGTTGTTTGTGAAAGCACGTGGATGTTAGTTTCCTGACGTTGCAGTGGCGCTTAAAGTTGGCATAGAGCCCGAGGCTGGCACACCCTACTGCTATGCCCCTCCCACGCTGCCGCTTCACACCTCCCATATTGCTACTCTTATTCATCCACCGCTCCCGAAGCATCCGACAACGGCGCAACGTATGTCATCCAGTTTTTTAAACTCCTGATTAATGATACGATATGACAAGTATCTGCACTATGCCAAAATGTACCAGTTTTGTAGTTAGTTCGTACGTCCGTAATACCTACGTCATTGTTTGTTATTGAGAAAAGTGTTGTCGCACGGAGCTGATGTTGAACGTCACGTTTTACAGTTAACTGAAATTATGTAATTAATTATAAACGGAACACGACCAAGCTAGACAGTATTTTTTTCATTTACCTAGTTGTCGGGGTAACGTTAGAATTCTTACACAACAGAGTGTTGTTGGATATAAATAAAAGAATGTTAAAAGACTGGTTGAAAGCAAAATACAAAGTAAGATATAATTTTTACCAAAAGAAAATTATCTAACTGTTTCGTGCTGATATCTTATTTTATTATAGATGGACATTCACTCACGCATATATTTTTCATTGTATGAAGGTATTATTAAGTAGCAAATGAATAATAAAGTTCAATTAACTATTATCAGGATTGTAGATGGCTAACTAGAAATCATTAAGCAAAGAACCTCGAAGAGCGCAGTGTCTTATTTACGTTCTGGCATTTAATTAGTCCCACGATGAAACTGTTTGCATTCAGAAGCGCTGAGATAAGGCACAATGCAATAGGGCTGCCTAACGCATATTTAATATACCAATGATTGTTTGAATCTGATTTGTGAGTAAGTAATGGAACGCTTTCTATCTCTTTTTTTTGATAATCCCGATATAGTTTATTTTTGAGACCTACCTGTACCTGTCTATTTTTGAGACTCCAATATTTGAGCACAGTTGCATGCGCCATGGTCACGGAAGACGCAACGGTGCCGAAATATCGGAATCTCAAAAATAAACAGGTACATGGTGTAAATCCCGATATAGTTTATTCTAATAACGTTAATAACCATGGAAATTTAAAACAATATATTTTTTTATTATTATTTTACAAATCTGTAAGTATGATTATAACAAAAAAGAGTTTTTGATTTTCTTCTATCTTATAAACAATTATTTAAATGATTATAATCCTTAGCTGAATAACGCTACGGTAAAAGTAAAGAAAAAATTTTTGTGTAGGTAGTACATACATACATACTTAAATAGTCCGATCTGATGATAACCCTGTGAACGCAGCGTGCGCCCGCGCATCGGCGCTGACTCACCGACCGCTAATTACGATGTATCTACACTGCACACCACGTGTTTGACTGGGAGGTCAAAGCAGACGAGCTACTTTACTTATACGACTGTTATTATGTATATGTTTATGGAAAAGTATGCGCCCGAATAAAAGTCCTTGTGGAAGTGAAGTTATAGAGATAGTAAAGATGGTTTCTCTTCTCTTGCACGAAATCACCGCGTTTGTTAAATAATAACGGATGCCTTTTGATGTCTATGTTCTGTTGAATGAAACCGAATTAGGTACTGAAGGGAAAATTATTTCCGAAACGTTTGCATTAAGGTTGATGTTTTTAGTCGTCTGCATGCAACAGACTGGTCATATTGATAGCTTCAGTCAACGACACGGCCCTTATAATAGATGTGTTAGTTATATCAATCAGATCGTTGTCTTCAGAATATATTTCCGATGACTATTACTATTATGTGCTTCATTTGGTATTTTATTACAAAGTTATTATTTTCTAATTAAACAATGACGTTAATTTATTATTAGATTAGGAACACAGGTATTAAACGCGTTTGAACTAAACATAGGTGTTGAACACCTACCATTTCCCGACGTTCGATGTTATGTTACCTACCAGGTTATCTGATCGAAGTACCTACCTTTTTCCGATGTTAATTTCTTAGGTAAATTGGTGGTCGTTCGTCAAATAGTTAAGTTTGTTTTACATTATCGCAAGGAATGTCAATGTCCACACTGATATTCGAATCATTTTGGCAGCAACGCGGTGTCATTCATTTAAAATCTATTTTTGTTCGGAATCCACAAAGTACATCAAGCGAAACTGCATGTAGTTTAAATTCCACTGATATTTTTCTGCTTGTGACATGCTTAGTGAGCTGAGAGAAAAAAACAATGGTAACGTTGAAATATGTCTCGGTGTTAAGAAACTGTCAAATCGCTGGTCAAAAGGAGATTTCATTGTCAGACAACACATAGAGATGGTCAGATCATCGTGTTTGTGTTCAGGACAATATATTATTGATGATATCAGTTCTACGCCATAAATTAATCCGAAGTCCTCGTTAGGCAGTCTATTCTCGATTTTGATCATCGGATTAGCGTAAGTGACTCATGTGGATAAGTACCTATAAAAATCTTGTTGTCTCGTTGTTAGGACGTCTTTGGAATACGATACACATTTATGAAAGTTTGTAGTAAGGTTCACAAATTAAATTAAAAGTGAGTACATAGGAAATCCAACTTGGAAAACGAAAGTCCACAGCTAAAGAACTAAAGACAATAGTTTATGGAAAGTACAAATAGTTCAACCCAAGCCCACTTTCTATGATATTGATTGTTTAACTTGTTAATTGTTTGTTGTCGTTGGCCTTCATGAGACGATGCTCAATGAATAATACTGTGAATTGTATTGAATAATCAATGATCTCGATACAATTAAGCTAATCACATAAACAAAAACCGCTAGATACATTAGTATTTACTGTAACAATATTACCCCCTCAGACCAATAGGGATCTAAGTTAATTTATCTTTTCGGAATCTATTGCTTCATACTGTAGTAGGCCCAAGAGTTGGCCCTTAGAATACTGACATTGATAATAGAGTTCATCAGCTAAAAAAGCATAAGTAAAAAGATATCTATGGTAAAAAGCAAAAAGCACCTCAAGCTCGGATTTATATTTATCCGACACGTCACTATTTGACAGTTGACGCACGCTGCACGCTACGCGTAGAACCGCATCGCCGCAACTGCGTTCCGCGTCATTTCTTTCAAAGCGCCCTTCCAATGTCATCGGGGCCTTCTCATAACAACGCAACCGAAAAAGCTATCATTGTTTACACTTTACACTCTGCTGTGTCATTAGCTAAATTTAATTATTCACAGTATTCACTGCTTATTTACTGAAAGGATCTAAAAATGCCATAGTTTTCCTCGTACCGTCATTTTTGAAAACAAACTTGTTTAAGTGGCGATAGTGTAATAAAAATAGTTGTTTACACCTGTTGAGTCAGCCGTAACCGTGGTAATCATTCACACCACGTCATCGATTCACACGTCCTCTCGTGTAATCTAGCACCTATTTGTTGGTTCGTGTACTCTAGAGAGGACTTACTTACATTTTGTTATTCGCAATCCTTTGAATATCAAAATTCCAAGTTTTGATTAAAGCAAACACAGTCATGTATTTATTAAGGATGAAAATTCAACATCAGTATTTTATTGCACCGTTAGTGAAATATTTTATTGATCGGAATTCAGAAAACCATCTTTCGTATTCCTAGAAAAAAAAACCTGCCTGTATCTTAGCTAGGATCATTTCTAGGATTTCAGCTTGCAGCTTGCTCATTGTGTTGTGTTGGTATTCTCCTCTTCTCTATCATCAATTTTCCCGGTTGAATCGAATATTGTTAGAGCTTGAAGTTTTGACCATAAAGGTTTTACAGCTTCATTGTTCAAGCAAACGCTGTTAAGTCAACATGTATCTTGTTGTAACAGTCAACATTTTCTTGTGAACTCTCAATAATAACAACAAGTTGTCACCCATTGTTGAAGGCGGGAAAAGTATTCCGATTATGAGGTTTTGTTCAATGGTTGTGTAAGCAAATGCAGTTTCCGGGTATGCGAGGTCATGCTTTGAATAATAATGCAGTTTGATAGACACCAATACTAAGCTAACTAACAAAATAGCCTTACGATCGGATAGAAGTGTTTAAATGAGTAACCCGAATGACATATTTCATCTTAAGGCGGTTGTATGACCGAAAGTGGCGCCCTCAGAGGTTTTTATTTAATAAGTTATTAATAGAAAAAGATTTTAATAATATTTATCGCGGAGATTTTAGGGCCCATGGTCTAGTATTTTTAGAAGGTACATGCACTACATGCCCTCGTAGTCATTCGAAAAAGTAGATAGCAAATGTGTCAAAAACGGCCACTTTTAGCAGTTTTGCTATCTACTTCTAGCAGTGACTACGATGGAATGTAACGATACCGTCTAAAAATACTAGACTGTGGGCCCTAAAATCTACACGATAAACATTTTTAAAATTGTGTAGTAGAATTATAATATTAAATATAATTCACCGCGGCGCCACTTTCGCTCATGCTACTTACGAAATCAAAAGCTTCAAACTATTTATAGAGAATCTAGACATCTGCTTACTGGGAGGTAAAGTAACAACTATTTTGTTGGGTTGTCCTATTTAATGACAAGTTGAAAAGTTTCAAGCTCACTCTGCGTGAGCAAAAGCAGTTGTTTGCAGTATCTTTAAATTACGGTAAATATTTCTGCTAGCGAAAAAAACGTCCTTTACGTCCGATTTGGTAGGTAACGCACCGTGAAGCAATCAATGTCAGCCCATTCATGGCGCGAACAATACGACCATCTCGGCCGAGCCCGTTCATTCAGGATTTGAGTTTAAATTATTCAGCGCTCTGACTGATTACACGTAGTAGGTAGGAAATAAGTATCTGACTAGTTTGTATTAGTGTTCTTGCCATGTATTCCACTAAAGACTTCCTGAGGTCCAAACCTTACCTTCATTACTGCATTCTATCCATTAGCAACTTAAGTGAACTTTGGAATCCGTTAAAGGGTATTATGGGGTAAGTTTGTGGCGTCAATAATTATCATATTTTTGTCGTAGATGTTTCTGATATTTAATTAAATTTTATCATTTTGGCGAAATTCTACATTTCGCGCTTATCTAGAAATGGCTAGAAACAACCATTATCGTAACCATAACCATCCAGGCCGAGGATAAAAAAGCTCTGAGATGGCGACATTATGCTCATGGTCATGACGTCAGCACGCAAACCAATTGGACCACTTAGATATCGTTGTCTGTATTATAAAGGGCGAGACAAAGTTCCATGCAGTCTACCATATGATCCACACCTAATGACCTAATATTTTGGTTTTAGATAGAGCAACGTTACATGCTTATCTTTTATCGTTGCATTTCCTTTTACTACGAAATGGAAATAAAATCAATAGCTGTTTCAGCGTAATCGATTGACCAACATTTGCAATATTTCATTCGAATAACGAGGTACCTTGATTAAAATATTGCTGGCTTGTAGTAAAAAACAATTAGAACTAAGAAAATAACGAATCTTCTATCGTCTCGGTAGAACAGCGATCAGATTCAGAGCATTGCCTCTTTGAAATGATTTTTAGGCCTCTTAGCATCTCCACCGGAAGAGCTTAGAGAATCCTAGTTTCAAACTATCTGCCATTTAACTGTGCGTTACTATGCGTGGGCCTTTATATCCTTTGTTAGGGTATTAAATAGTGGTTGATTGTGGAGATTGGCTCATAAAAAATTAGCGATGCGATTTACCCACGAGCCGGCCCCGTTCGCACGGGTTGCGTGCTGTCGACAGACGCATGGAGACGGGGCGAGGTGTCAGGTTTCGTTGCAGTAACACGAACACTCTTACAACACTAAACTGTTACAATAAGTCAGATATTGTATGACAAATTGGCAATAACTTTGCTAGTTTGGTCACTTTCAGCAGAGAAAGATATGAAGCAGCAGACAGACCTACTTCAGTCAGTACTTATTTCTTTTTCCTACGACCAACAAATATTATATTTTCTGGAAGTAAAACTTGACATTATATCTGCTGGTCAATAATGTCAAGTTTTATTTTCAGAAAAATATAATATTAAGTTGGTCGTAGGAAAAAGAAATGAGTACAAAACAGAAGCTTGATTCGGCTGTTAATTAATTTTCAATTACCCTCTGAGATTTTAAATTAGTTGACGTTTTTACTAACGTACTTAATTGTTGGTAAATTATCATAACATAACAAACAATCTGTATCGAATGTATATTAACATGCCAATTTATTATACTCGAGTACATACCTTATAGTCGAGTAAATAGATCATGATTTCTCATAATTCTGTTTTCTTGTCTCCAGCCAAGCGAAGGAGCGGATAATCAGGTAGTTTGGCATTAATTTAATTACGTAGATTTGTGTTGTCTTTATTAATGTGCGCGTCTTTACTCATTATCTTTTTTATATTTAAACTGAGTTATTATGTTTTACACGCTTTGATTAATTTCCTTTAATTATTGGTTGTGTTGTGACGTTTTGTGGCGTAATAAATGTAAAATGTACTTTTGGAGCGGTATTTTGGTGTTTATTAATTATTTTAACGGGTAATATCCACGTGTATAACCGACAGGACTGAGTTAATTTTACACTTTCCTTTACTTGCATTTATTTTTTTCCACTTTGCAATATCTTGCATAATACCTCGAACTTATTGTATCTACAAGTAGTATAAAGTAATAGACTTTTGGCTTCCACTTGCCAGAAACTTTTATTGTATTGTTCATCTTAACCAGGAACTTTAAATTCATTGCATTTAAAGTTCTTGATCTTAACTCACCCTATGCAAAAGTAAACTTCCAATACCTTATAATTACTAGCAATGACTTATTAATACTACCTATATTCTTTCAAAATCTTGACTGACTTATTATTACACTCCTTTGACATTGAATGCATTTAACAATGAGAAATGTTTGCGCAGCTGTTCGCGGCGAGCGCCACTCACCTGCACGACGTCAGACGCTCGAACCCCCCAGACTCTGGCTTCTCCGAACCCGTGAACAACAACATCAGCGAAGACAACAACAATGGGCCGATATCGCTGCGGGAGATGCAGAACATCGCGAACAACAACGCCGCTGCCTATATCGTCAGCGAGAACGAGGAAAGGAATAGAGTCAGCAGAGAGTCTGTGGTGGAATTCGAACCATTGCCCGCTGCTATTAGAGTTGCGGATCCCTTGGAGCCCTATGCGGATTGGTTTGGTGAGTGATTTTATAATAGATTCAACATCGCTGACCATGCAATCCCTTCAGACTTGGATGACTGTAGACAATCTGTCAGTCATAGAAGATTTAGAATCTCTATGGAAATTAGCTATTCTTCATTTAGGTCCAGAAAATGCTATTAAAATATGATATTACAAAATCATCTTTAGTTACTGAAAAAGGAATAAAATACAATTTCGATTTAAAGTTATTATTCAACAATGCGTACCTACCAACAAAGCTATGCGGTATTCAAATTGCAAAGGAGGCAAGGTCGAACTGGACTTCGCAGAGTACCTAACAATAAAGTTAATGGACAGTATCGGATCTGAATCGCCGTCGTGTTACTGTGATAAGGATAGATTAGATGAGAGCTGATTGCCTAACTAATTGAAACTCGTTTCGCTTGACCCGCGAATTTGTCAATAATGGAAATGTCGACCGTACCGTACTTATATGTTTGACCTTTTCGGAGTGTATGTTGTTATAAATTGCGACTTTTTCCTTTAGATGGCGATGATTTTCCGAGAAATCGTTTGCAGTACCTCCGGGAAATCGGACGAGGATGGTTCGGCAGGGTTTGTATTTCATATTTTTTCCTCAACATGTCACCCTTGAAACGAAAGTTTACTGATAAAGAACTTGATAGATGTAGAATAATATAGACAGATAGATAAAATCCTAATTCCTTTTGAAAGCTTCTGGGTTCGACCGGCCGCGCATTTTTTTTATGCACAAAGGGATAGTGATTGGCCTTCATCTCACCTGATGTTAAGTGACGATAAAGTCGAAGGTGGAAGCGCACTGCTCCCGGAATCCTCATCACTGAGGAACTGGCTATCTTACCTTTAACTGCCGGAACACAATTTTTTTTTAAATTGTTGTAATGGCATCAGACTTAGGTAAGATGGTGGTAGCTAGTGCAGGCGGACTTGAAATAAGCCCTACCACCAACCAAACTGAGTACAAATTGTATCCCCCCCTCGGAATCGAACCAGAGACCGCTGCGTCTTACACGAGTGGGCGAACCACTAGACCACAGAGGCGAATTTATTTTCTAATATTTTAAGTGTTTTGACAGCACTAATGTTTAAGTCGAAAGATGGTTTTAAAGAACTTAAAAAAACCTCCTTTACTCCTTCCAGGTAGTAGAGGGTGAAGTCGAAGAAGACGGCACTACAAGCACAGTCGCAGTGAAGATCCTCAACCAAAATGCGTCCCTGGAGGACAAAGCGAGGTTCTTGCAAGAAGCCACGGTGTACAGAGACGTGCGGCACGAGAACATTCTGGGCTTCATTTCCAAGTGCCTCGGCGAAGACCCTTGGATCATGATATTTGAACTATGCCCAATGGTAAGTAAGATACGCCTACGTACGGGAGAAAGGCATGACCTTACGTAAGGTCATACCGGTAGCGATAACACTATCACATGTTTCAGTATTGTTAAATAAATTGGTTCCATACCTTATATTTTTATACAAGAAGGTTATATTATGTAACAAAAATAATGGAAAACCAGTTGCTTTAATACAATTCTATCAAACTAATGACTGCCCATCATATCAGCCGCACGACACCCACTGCTGGGTATAGGCCTCCCCTAAGGATCTCCAAGAATGACTGCCCAATATATATTATTTATTTATAAATTTTGTACACACACATTCTTTTAACAGAGAAGAAATGGACAGAATATTAGTACAAGGGCACCGCTAATTTCATATTGAAATTTCTTCCAGCAGGCCCGCCACATCAACGGACATTGAAAATACATAATAATTAAGTATAAACCTTAATAATTTACGATGATTCTATTATTATTAATCAAATTAATTTGATACAATAGGATCTCCAGCAGTACTTGGTAGCGAATAGGCAAACGATGGCGGCGTTGAACGAAGCAGGCGTGCCGCTGCGGCTCATGTGTGACGTCACCGCGGCGCTGGCGCACCTGCACGCCAGGGGACACCTCTATGGGTGAGTTGACTGCATCATAAAGAAAGTCTTATTAAAAGCGTTGATTGATACATTTCGGCATTTCATACAAAATCTCAAGTCCTTATTTTTCGAAATTAATGAATCTATTTTGATGAACCTATACGATAATTTTGATTACTTATACGTAAGCAGCAATGGCGAAGGGTTCATACAAGACGATTCTCATCGGCTTCTTTAGCTTTTATAAATTCCACCCCTCCGATCCACTATGCAGATCACAACATTTTTGTAGAACGGTTTACCTTCGCCATCATTTCACCCCACGCCACTGGTAAGCAGAATACATAATTGATCTAAAGAGTTAATAATTGAAAACATTTTCGATAAATAGTGTTAAATTAGACCGCTTTTAAATTTTCCATAGAAACAGAAGTTTCCAATGATCTTAAAAAAAAAGCATTTCAAAAATGATCTTTACTAAATTTTTAGATGGTATAGGTTCATTCATTCCGAAAAATACTTATTTGAAAGTTTGTATGAAATGCCGAAATAAAATAAAAAGGCAAGAGATAATGGCATTCAACGAAGTATGACGTTGATTCCAGGGTAAAAAAATAAATCATTTCTTTGCATCATACATTAAACAAATAGAACATACTGGAGCTGTTCGAATAATTCTGCCTTAAAATAATTTAGTGATATCGACAATAGTAAACAAACTTGAGACCTAAAATTGATCAAGTTTGGGAAGGCCGACCGGAGCCCAGTAACTTTCGTAACGCAGATCGCTACACGGCACCCACCCACGTTATTTATGTTAGAATTAGATTTATGGCTTATTCTGTCGCTATATGGCGAATTTGTCGCGAGCATAAACGTCGTTTAATGATAAAATGCTTTAACATTTTATAAGATATGCTAAACAGAAAGAACACAGGATTTAGTAAATGAGATCTATTTTTATGTTAATGAAGTTATACAAATATGATACAACTTGTAACCATTGCTTCTCAAATAAACGGAATATGAAAACTACAGGACAATCATTATTAATTCCTAAATAATAGAACAAGTATGACCTTCACATTAAATAAATACTAACAACAATGACCTTGTGCTGAACTGACACATGCAGTGTTGCACTTAAAGTGAGGTCATTCATCATTATTTATTATAGCAATAAACATCAATGATGCTTTTAATAATAACATTATAAAATGCGTGATACCAATAAAGCGTACTACGGCTGACACATCGGTTATTATTAACTTGAGGTTTTTTTTAGTCACAATCTTTTTTTAGACTCATATACGTATTTATGTTTTACAACTTTCCTGTGTGTATATTAATATATCTAATGGGTAGCACACACTTCTATGTGGGACGAAAGACACGTTTAGGTGAAAAAGTTATATCATCGAGTCTGTTTGTCTCTGTTTGGTTGTGTCGTATTTTATTCTTATACAACGCTGAAAGCACACTTTACCACCCTTGGAAGATCGGTTATAATAAGTGGCCTAAAGCGGTTTAAAACAGGTCTTAATGCAATCTAGACTAATAAAAGACAGACCTAATCTTACCCGAAATTCGGGTACATGTGGAATTTGGGCTAACAACTATAAAATCAACAAATCAACATCTGTACCTGAATTTATCTTAGTTCGACTCGGCCGTTGGCCACCTAAATGGTTATCGTGCTATAATGTAGTATTTATAATGCGATTAATATAACAATGTACAACACAAGTGACCCTTTTGGTCCACGTCTTTAACTATTTTTCTTAACCTGCTATGAATGAAGAATATTCCATCCGTTTTCTTAGCTAGTTTTCTTAACCAATTATGAAAATGGACAACATACTTATTCTGGTTTATTAACCAAAATTCTTTCATAGCAGGAAAAGAAAAATAGTTAAGGACGTGGACCAAAGGAAGTGACCAACATCAGCCTGCCTAGCATGACCGATTTATATCGCGTGATATAGCGTTTTATCACGTTTAACTGGCAAAAAAACAAAATAGTTTGACAGTTGAGTGTCTATAAAAAATGCTATATCACGCGATATAAATCGGTCATGCTAGGCAGGCAGAGCGATTGTGGTACATATGTATTTTAATTTGTATATTCTTTGTCATACATTTGATTCATTCATACTTTCGAGTGAATTTGCAGCGGATCACTGTCTTATGCAATATGTGCTTTATCACGTACGACATAAGGTTTGCGTACGTCTCGATGACGTCATAATGACCCCCCAAAATAACAGTGTTTTAGCTTGTATAGCGTCTCAGGTTTAAGAGATATCGTAAAAATTTCTTCACAGTTAATCGTGTGGTGGCATAAGCTTTCTGATAAGCCACTAAACAAAATCGTTACTGATCCTCATTGTTATGGTTGTCGCAGCAATGTATGCACGGGCTCGGTGTTGGTGCGCGGCGCTAGCGAGCAGGCGCGCGCGGTGCTCGGCCGCTACGTGAGCGCGGAGCCTAGCGGAGAGGTCGCCGCGCCCGAGGCCAGGCGCAACCCGTCACTGCACACGGTACCTATCATACACAACGTGTCACAAAGAAAACTCTGAAGCCGAATATGATAGATAGGGTACCATCCATACAACCTCGGAAATCGTAATAAAACCTGGGGGTCAAGTCTGCTAATGTTATCGTCAAAATCGTGGTTCAATGGTGTTTCAATGGTGATGCTTTTTGACACAGTTCTTGTTTCTTAAAACCCAAAACTGAAACACATTGTGTTTCTTAAACCCAAAACGCAAACACATTGTGTCTCGATTTTGGGTTTAAGACACAAGAACTATGTCAAAAATCATTACCATTCAAACTCCATTGAACCACGATTTTGACAGTAACATTAGCAGACTTGACCACCTAAAAACCATCACTTGTTTTTAAAAAAAAATATTATAAAATTCATAGTGGCAACCCTAGATTGATGAAGTCGACTTTAAACTTTAGAGAAAGGCATTGCAAGATATAGTGGTGACCAGATAATTAAGGACACCAGTCGATTTTCTTACAAATGAGGTTAATTAGAAGCTTTGGTTCTCCGGCAGGGATCGATCTATCTGTGATCTGATGATGACTATCGAGGGAGTGAATGGAGGAGATTCAGATTGCTATATACACACTCATCTGTTCTGATTAGCATTCTATGAGATATAAGGATAAATAAAAAAACCGCGAAATAGCACTAAAATGTATGGAAATCCTGAAACTGAGAACTCTGATCTTTATATCTCTTAGAATTCAGTTTTGTGTGTATGTATAGCGATCTGAATCTCCTCCATTCACTTCCTCGATAGCCATCATCAGATCACAGATCGATCGGTCCCTGGCGGAGAAGCAAAGCTTCCAATTAACACAGTACCAGCCAGCACTGTAAGTCGGAAGGATTTTTTTGGGTATAAATACACAACGCGCGTTGCATTTCAATATCAATGCATCGACAAGAGCACATAGTGATGTTCGTGCTCTGTGTGGCAGGCTAGCACGGACGTGTTCAGCGTGGGGTCGCTGGTGTGGCGCGTGTGCGCGTGGGGCGCGCCGCTGCCCCCCGCGCCGCCCCCGCCGCCGCCCCCGCCCCTCGACCTGCCCTGCCCCTACAGGACACACTTGTGAGTATACTTACATTCGTAAAAAAGACAAGTGGTAGGAAAATATAGACGATTCAAAAGTACTTAAGTTTATTTGTTTTGAATTAAGCTTATTTGACTTTGGCTTCGCCAAACCATACTAACTATTACTACGTAAAGAAGCGAGAATCCCCTCTCCAATAAGGATCTGTAACAGGTTTGAATCCTAAAGTTTTATTGATATAATATAAAATTATATATATAGCTATGAAACTTAGTAAAGATTTTTTGAAATCCGTTTAGAAATGGTTGAGTTGAGGGTTTGAAGGAAATGGCAAACTCAATGCAATATGTGCTTTATCACATACGGCATAAGGTTCGCGTACGTCGCGATGACGTCATTAGGACCCCCCAAAATAACAGTTGTTTAGCATGTTTTAGCTCGTTTAACTTCTCAGGTTTAAGAGATATCGCAAAAATTTCTTCAGTTATGGTGGCATAAGCTTTCTGATAAGCCACTAAACAAAAATCGTTACTGATCCTCATTAGCCACCAAAATAACGATGACACACACATCTGTCGCGCTCTTTCGCGCGAGTAGTTGTATGGAGTCTCGGGGGCCTGCTTACAGCAGACAAGTGTCAGTCAGCGTCGAACGGCAAATGCTAGAAGCAATAAAGAAAAGAAATATCTACGAGACCTAATATTACTATAATATTATGATTGTATTGGTACTTTGGAGTTTGGATTGTTTGGCTAGATGCTTAAAATAAAAAAAATTGGTCATTATATTTTTTTTTTGCACAACGGAAAAGTTCTTGATCTGATGCTAAGTGACGATAAGGTCGAAGGTGGAAGCGCACTACTTCACTAGTCAGTTCTTCGGTGATGAGGCGGAATCCTCATCACCGAAGAACTGACTATCTTACCTCTAACTACCGGAACACAACAATTTTTAAATTGTTGTTTAGGCGTCAGACTTAGGTAAAATGGTGAGAGCTAGCCAGGCGGACTTGAAATAAGCCCTAATCAACCAAACCGAGTACAAATTGTAACCCCCTGGGAATCGAACCCGGGACCCCTGCGTCTTACACGGATGGGCGAATCACTAGGCCACAGAGGCGGTTAAAATCAATTGGTAATAAAGTTTTTTTAAAGTTGGACATTTAAGATCACATGTTTAAGACGTATGTAGGTAGTGAAACTAGCGCCGCCACTACATTTATTTTTATTACTCGTAAATAAAATAAATGTAGTGGCGGCGCTAGTTTCACTACCACCGCGCCTTAAATTAAGTTCTCAAACTACATGTAAAATATTCTAATATATATTCGGGTTATTACATCACTTACACGTGTTTCTAAGATAACATTTCAATAGCACAACACAAAGGCTGACATTGATAAGGGTTTGACTGCTCCTTTCAGTTTGTAAGGAAATATTGGCGCCCGCCCATGTCTTCGCATTCATATTATGTCACTTACATAAAAAGAGTAACATATTCGCGAAATTACTAGCTAAACTAGTAGGTCATCTCAATCTACAAAAGAAAATTGAGAAAAATACTTTTCAGCCCTCTAAAACTTAACCCCTGTAATAGTCATATTTTGCCATAAAACTATACTACTTAAAGTACATAGGGACCACCATACGGTTTTCCATACAAACTACCTACCTAATTTCTGAATGGTTTATTTTATTTTGATACTGTTCGAAAGCTGTAATAGTCACCTGACGGGCGTTACTGTCGAATTAACTGTATTTCATTTCATTTATTATAGGTCTGCCAACATTTTTACACTTTAGCATACAATACAACTCCTTAAAATAATTAAATTAAAAGTACAGTGAAGAACAGTTATAGGCAAACACAGCATGACTTTTTATAGATAAGTTATTAACTAGCAAATAACACATAAAATTTTGATACAATGCGTTCAGAAAAAAAATGTACTACTACTAAGCTACAATGTTTTGTGTTTTAGTTTAATTTAAACTAAATTCTCCTCTCCTATTTTCCTATGTTCTCCTATTCGCTGTGTGTCAGTTAGAATAGAAAGAAATTGCAGTTTCATACAGAATTACGCGAAAATTAACATTGTAATTACTGACTGACAATACTACAATTCTAATCTAACTAACACACGGCGAATATGAGAAATTATACTGACAGTAAAGTCTGCAAGTTGACTATTACAGTTTTCGAATAGTATCAAGTTCAAATTAAAGCAGATTGAATTTATATAAAAAAATCATTCAGAAATAGCTTGTTTATAATAGCAGTAATATAACCATAAACGTATAAATTCCTGCAGGTATCAAGTAATGCAGCTGTGCTGGAACCCTAACCCTGAAGCGCGGCCGACCTCAGCCCAAGTGCACGCGCTCTTAAACCACCTGTACACCACCCACGCGCGAGCACACGACGCCTCCCGCGACGACGGCTACGGCAGCAGCGACTTCGAGGAGCGGTGGCAGCGCCTCAAACCGAACTCCATACCCATCATAGACGAACACGTGGCACTAGTCCACGCCCCTTCCACCTCCATGGCTTCACACTTCACCGGCTCCCAAGAATTCGACAACCCTCCCACCACACAAGACTCCTTGAGCGTCGATTTGGACACCGCCGTTTCCAGATCCAGCAGCATCATGTCCGACAAAGACCCCCTCTCCATACAAATCAAATCGGAAAGCCTCACAAATCTACACGGATCGTTGGAAGACGTTCGCAATATCTACCTCACTCATAACGAAATGGCGATCCTCGAATGCCACCAAGGCAACATCGCTTTGGACGACAGCAGAGATAGAGACCACGATCACGATCGCTCCGATAGCTCTATGGATCCGTGGCTAAAGGACATCATAGCTGGCAGCCAAGACGACGTCAGCTATTACAAAGATGTCAGTGACGTGATCAAGAATCTCGATAATATTCTAAATTCTGAGAAAACGTCCAGTTCTGAATCCAGCCATCAGGCGAGCCCTTCGAGAGATAATTTAAGTTTGGATTGCAAAAAGGACTACCCTTTGCAATCGAGTATGGTTAAATCACCGGGCATTACCAACTTCCAGAATATATTGGAAGCCGGCTTTGAATCTAACTCCCCAGTAAAAGAAATGTGTGAGGAAGATGAGGTCGATCGCGAGACTGTTGGCACCCTCAGCCACTCGTTCGAGCGACACAGCGATACGATAAGCCAACAAACCCTAGAAAACTTAACCCCTGAAACACCCATCAAAGATTTAGACATAGACTCTAAGATTTCCTCTGAAGATGAAGTAGAAAGCAAAAGTGATAGAATTATTGAAATAGAACAAATAACAACACCATTGCCAGAGGAATCTGAATTGCCAAAAGAAAATAAAATAGTGTGTAGTGATAGTCAAATACCCATGTTAAAGGAACTATGTGTAGCTTCAATCCCTAGTGTAAGTGAAACAAAACATGAAGTAATAATGAATGGAACACAAGACTGTATGAGATCGTGTGATAGTAATTTAGCAGATTTAAGGACTGATGATGAAGAAATTGAAACTAAGTCAATAGATGATGTAGTGAGACCTAATACCCTTATAGAAGCAATAACAGATGAGAGAGAAAAATATGAAATAGTAGAAATAGACAAGTCTGAAGATATCTTGCCAGACCTCGTGAATGAGCACTTCAAAGATATCAGTTCCGTCACAACGGCTACCGAAAACGCAGCTGAGTTTAATGAAATCACTGAAATAATCACAACAGTTGACGATAAATTAGAGACGAAAGAAGATATCGAAAAGAAACAACCAATAAATACTAATGAAACAACCATTACAAGATTCCACAGTGATAGTAACTTAGAAAAAATAGTAACTAGTGATCTCATAGACACATTACAGGACTCTTTAAAACAAACTGAACAAGATGTTCCAGAAAAGGTTGTATGTAACAATGTGACTGAAACTATAGATAATTTTGAACCACAAGCACCTGAATCAGTACAAAATCTTATTGATAGTGAACTAACTGCCCCAAACTTACCTCTCGAAGTTGAAAGCAAGTTAACAGAAATAGATACGAATAATATCACAGTTTCAATATCAAAACCTGAAAAAGTACAAAATACCATTGTAGAAAACATTGAAATTGAACCGGAAGTGCAAAACAATGTTACTTATATTACTGATGTAACTAATTTACTCAGATCTGAACACGACGAGACAAAAACTTTACAAAAATCTAATGATAGTACTGCTTATATGGATCTCATTAACATTACAAATAGCGAAATTGTTGAAGATTGTCCCATAGACAATAATATCAAAGAAGTGATAAAATCGTGTTTACATTCAGACTTAACTGAAAACGTATGTGCATTGGAGAAAAACGAATCTACTGTGTACATGGACTTGCCGAGTATGATAAAGGAAACTGATGACTTCTTGCATTTCGAGAGGGTTATTAGCAGTGATAATATTAAATTCAAAGATATTTGTGCTAGTACCCCTTTGGGCAGCGATCACTCCAATGATGGAACTTTAGAGAACTCAATGAAGAAAAATGAAACGGAGATATTATCTGAGACAAAAGTTCCAGATTATGGGCCTGGTGTGGCGCTCACCAAACTTGAACAGAGATACGTCCCAGATAGTTTAAGCCCTTTTGAATCACCAACTAAAAGTCACCACACAGACACATACGATGAAAACAGCTCGGTAGTGTTGGGTCCTTTTGAAAACTGTACACTGGAGTTTTTCAAGGGCGCCAAATCAGGGGAGATCGTTGACATACCTAAAGAAGAGCTACTAGCGTTTTCTTCGAACTTCAGCGAAATAAATTTGGAAACCCCATCTCCTCTACGCGACGGTAGGTTTCTACACGAAGTCCCAGACCTAAACCTGGACGATATACAGTTCGATGATATCGAAGCTATCAATGAAATCAAGATCGAACAATACGAACCTCAGTCAGATAGCAATTCTAATGAAACTGATTGTCAGCCGGGAACAGAAAAACGCGTGTCGCCTTCAACCCCTCCAAATTCTCCGGGGACATTCCTCGTTTCGACTGCTTCACAGCCGAGTTGCATAGTAGACATCGAATTAGACCCTGTACCGGGGCCTTCTCATATGGTAATAGAACCTCTTTCCTCAGTTCCTAAAGAAGTAGACTTGAATCAAATCGAATTGCAGATCACTACCAAACTTGCAATGGCAGAGAATGAGAACAATTTGAATATAGAATATTCTGGACCGTTGAGCATAGAAGGCGTACCGGATGAATCTATTAATCTGGCGGAGCTGGAAGAGTCGTTTCTAGCCGGGAACGGAGGCGTGTCCCCGAGGAATGTAGAATTGGATGAAGAATGCGTGCAGGCGCTGAGAAATGAGCTGGAATTGAAGTTACCTTTAGCACAGGTAAGATCTTTTGAAATTGATAGTAGTCTAATAATTAAATTATATACCTACCTACTTTCTTCTTCGAAAAAGTTTCAAACAAGGTTCTATAAAGTAGGCTTCTCTTTTGGATTTTCTTAAAAATAATCCACCTTAGATGAAACCGTAGTTCAAAATCGCGAGTTAAAAGTTGTCGCTTCTTGTTCCTGTTTACTTAAGCTTCGGTCAAACCTGCGCGTCAGCGAAGCGGGACGCGTGACGCGTACTAAGGGCGTCCAGAATAGGCTTGTTTCCATTAAGAATAAATATAATTGATAGGGGTTTATAATGAATAATTATATTATGGAGAAAATAACAAACAATTTTAATTATTAAAAGCGTTAAAGATTAATAATATTTTAAAAAAATAAATTTCGTAAAATAAAACCTTTAGTCACGTGACAGTGAACACCAATCAGAAAGCGTTACGTCACGCCGTGCGAAACTCCAATCTTGTCTTTGACGTTTCGAGTATCACTACCGGAGGCGCGTTCCAAACCTACACTCCGAGTGCAACCTAACCACAACCGAACGCAAGTTTTAGCCACTTTTTCCGTATTTCTCCATTGTTTGGAACATATATAAATAACTGGTTTGGCGTTTTTATAGTCGTGCTATCACACTGGGGCACTATACAGTACTTATAATATGAGAAATTCATTTTTAAACGATAAAAACTAGCTATAACGTACGAAGACACGATCGCTCTTTGGTTTGTTTCGCACGGCGTGACGTCATTCAAGACGCCATGACAGTCTTGTGCGTTTTGGAACCAAATTAAAATTGGTTTTTTAAAACGCGAAATTTATAATGTAAACGCTCGATTAAAAATAAATAAACCTTTTTTTTCGATAAAATGCCTAATAAGCTAAAATATTAAGCAGTTATTGAAATTTTGTCAACTAGCCTATTCGAAGTAAAATCGGCCTGCGTCGTGGTCACGTAGGTGTGCAGGGCGCCATAGATAACACGAGCAGCGTTCGCCGCGCGTCGGACGCTCCCGCTTCGCAGTCGATTTGGTCGCGCAGGTTTGGCCGAAGCCTTAGGTTTATTAAGGTTATGTTTAGTGTTTGCAAATAGTTACTAACTTAAGCAATAGCTCGAATACTTTAGTAAACGGGCCTATTTCCACAGGTAGCTACAATAGAGCCCGCGAGCAGCGGCGAATGGGGCGGATCGTTACCGCCTCCGCCCGAGCTCATAGTGAGCTACCCGGGCGCGCTCAGCCCCATCCCCGAGGAGACAGGGCAACAGCTGTCCGCCATCGAGCACGACGTGCCCTGTGAGTGTATACGTATATGTATGTACAATAGAGCCCGAGCTCATAGTGAGCTACCCGGGCGCGCTCAGCCCCATCCCCAAGGAGACAGGGCAACAGCTGTCCGCCATCGAGCACGACGTGCCCTGTGAGTGTACAATAGAGCCCGAGCTCATAGTGAGCTACCCGGGCGCGCTCAGCCCCATCCCCAAGGGGACAGGGCAACAGCTGTCCGCCATCGAGCACGACGTGCCCTGTGAGTGTATACGTATATGTATGTACAATAGAGCCCGAGCTCATAGTGAGCTACCCGGGAGCGCTCAGCCCCATCCCCGAGGAGACAGGGCAACAGCTGTCCGCCATCGAGCACGACGTGCCCTGTGAGTGTATACGTATATGTATGTACAATAGAGCCCGAGCTCATAGTGAGCTACCCGGGCGCGCTCAGCCCCATCCCCGAGGAGACAGGGCAACAGCTGTCCGCCATCGAGCACGACGTGCCCTGTGAGTGTATACGTATATGTATGTACAATAGAGCCCGAGCTCATAGTGAGGTACCCGGGAGCGCTCAGCCCCATCCCCAAGGAGACAGGGCAACAGCTGTCCGCCATCGAGCACGACGTGCCCTGTGAGTGTATACGTATATGTATGTACAATAGAGCCCGAGCTCATAGTGAGCTACCCGGGCGCGCTCAGCCCCATCCCCAAGGAGACAGGGCAACAGCTGTCCGCCATCGAGCACGACGTGCCATTTGAGTGTATACGTATATGTATGTACAATAGAGCCCGAGCTCATAGTGAGCTACCCGGGCGCGCTCAGCCCCATCCCCAAGGAGACAGGGCAACAGCTGTCCGCCATCGAGCACGACGTGCCCTGTGAGTGTATACGTATATTATTTATGTATGTATATTTAAAAAAAAATTGAGACTGCAAAAGCGGACTACCCCCTCCGTCAAATTACATTGGCCTTGTACGTTTAATCAAACTACTAAGTTTACTAAACTAACGACAGTATGCGCAAAATAACTTGGCGGCTCTGAACTTCGCGCAGAACGCTGCGCAGTAGACGAATACAGGCGTGCGCGGGGCCAGTGCGCGGGCGGAAACACTCGGAACTATGGAACTCGACATGTAGTGTTATTTTGTGCATACCGTACAACACTGAGGTGTAAAAATATTTTCGTCTCGTTACAATTAGTGTTGTTTCCAGGGAGTATGTCGTCGGAGAGCTACCCGGAGCCGTGGGCGGGCTCGGCCGACACGGCGCCGCCCACGAGCGCCTCGCCCGCCGACCGCACCTACACGCTGCCACCCGACAAGGAGCTCGAGTACGTATACATAGTGTTGCAGGGAGTATGTCGTCGGAGAGCTACCCGGAGCCGTGGGCGGGCTCGGCCGACACGGCGCCGCCCACGAGCGCCTCGCCCGCCGACCGCACCTACACGCTGCCACCCGACAAGGAGCTCGAGTACGTATACATAGTGTTGCAGGGAGTATGTCGTCGGAGAGCTACCCGGAGCCGTGGGCGGGCTCGGCCGACACGGCGCCGCCCACGAGCGCCTCGCCCGCCGACCGCACCTGCATGCTGCCACCCGACAAGGAGCTCGAGTTCGTATACATAGTGTTGCAGGGAGTATGTCGTCGGAGAGCTACCCGGAGCCGTGGGCGGGCTCGGCCGACACGGCGCCGCCCACGAGCGCCTCGCCCGCCGACCGCACCTACACGCTGCCACCCGACAAGGAGCTCGAGTTCGTATACATAGTGTTGCAGGTAGTATGTCGTCGGAGAGCTACCCGGAGCCGTGGGCGGGCTCGGCCGACACGGCGCCGCCCACGAGCGCCTCGCCCGCCGACCGCACCTACACGCTGCCACCCGACAAGGAGCTCGAGTACGTATACATAGTGTTGCAGGTAGTATGTCGTCGGAGAGCTACCCGGAGCCGTGGGCGGGCTCGGCCGACACGGCGCCGCCCACGAGCGCCTCGCCCGCCGACCGCACCTACACGCTGCCACCCGACAAGGAGCTCGAGTACGTATACATAGTGTTGCAGGGAGTATGTCGTCGGAGAGCTACCCGGAGCCGTGGGCGGGCTCGGCCGACACGGCGCCGCCCGCGAGCGCCTCGCCCGCCGACCGCACCTACACGCTGCCACCCGACAAGGAGCTCGAGTACGTATACATAGTGTTGCAGGGAGTATGTCGTCGGAGAGCTACCCGGAGCCGTGGGCGGGCTCGGCCGACACGGCGCCGCCCACGAGCGCCTCGCCCGCCGACCGCACTTACACGCTGCCACCCGACAAGGAGCTCGAGTTCGTATACATAGTGTTGCAGGGAGTATGTCGTCGGAGAGCTACCCGGAGCCGTGGGCGGGCTCGGCCGACACGGCGCCGCCCACGAGCGCCTCGCCCGCCGACCGCACCTACACGCTGCCACCCGACAAGGAGCTCGAGTTCGTATACATAGTGTTGCAGGTAGTATGTCGTCGGAGAGCTACCCGGAGCCGTGGGCGGGCTCGGCCGACACGGCGCCGCCCACGAGCGCTACGCCCGCCGACCGCACTTACACGCTGCCACCCGACAAGGAGCTCGAGTTCGTATACATAGTGTTGCAGGGAGTATGTCGTCGGAGAGCTACCCGGAGCCGTGGGCGGGCTCGGCCGACACGGCGCCGCCCACGAGCGCCTCGCCCGCCGACCGCACCTACACGCTGCCACCCGACAAGGAGCTCGAGTTCGTATACATAGTGTTGCAGGTAGTATGTCGTCGGAGAGCTACCCGGAGCCGTGGGCGGGCTCGGCCGACACGGCGCCGCCCACGAGCGCTACGCCCGCCGACCGCACCTACACGCTGCCACCCGACAAGGAGCTCGAGTACGTATACATAGTGTTGCAGGGAGTATGTCGTCGGAGAGCTACCCGGAGCCGTGGGCGGGCTCGGCCGACACGGCGCCGCCCACGAGCGCCTCGCCCGCCGACCGCACCTACACGCTGCCACCCGACAAGGAGCTCGAGTACGTATACATAGTGTTGCAGGGAGTATGTCGTCGGAGAGCTACCCGGAGCCGTGGGCGGGCTCGGCCGACACGGCGCCGCCCACGAGCGCCTCGCCCGCCGACCGCACCTACACGCTGCCACCCGACAAGGAGCTCGAGTTCGTATACATAGTGTTGCAGGGAGTATGTCGTCGGAGAGCTACCCGGAGCCATGGGCGGGCTCGGCCGACACGGCGCCGCCCACGAGCGCCTCGCCCGCCAACCGCACCTACACGCTGCCACCCGACAAGGAGCTCGAGTACGTATACATAGTGTTGCAGGGAGTATGTCGTCGGAGAGCTACCCGGAGCCGTGGGCGGGCTCGGCCGACACGGCGCCGCCCGACAAGGAGCTCGAGTACGTATTCGTGTACAGGAGCGCTTAACCATAACTATAACAGATACATTATCTGACTCAATGACAGCGTCGCTCTCGTCTGTGGCGTAACCTAGGTGACAATAATGTAATAACACCTTAGTTCCACTTTTGACCACTGGCTCAGGTAAGTTTGTATCTGTTAAAGTTAAGATTAAGTTAAGATGGTGCAACTAAGCCTTAGTTAGTTACGTAGTGCGTAGTTACGTACGTAGTTTTAACCGCCTCTGTGGTCTAGTGGTTCGCCCACCCAGGCGTAAGACGCAGGGGTCCCGGGTTCGATTCCCAGGGAGGGTACAATTTGTACTCGGTTTGGTTGGTGTTAGGGCTTATTTCAAGTCCGCCTAGCTAGCTACCACCATTTTACCAAGTCTGACACCATAACAACTATTTAAAAATTGTTGTGTTCCGGCAGTTAGAGGTAAGATAGCCAGTTCCTCAGTGACGACTGACGAGGTTTCCGGGTGTAGTGCTCTTCCACCTTCGGCCTTATCGTCACTTAACATCAGGTGAGGTGACGGTCAAGCACTATGTCGTTGTGAATAAAAAAAATTGCTAATTTAGTGCAAGGAGCGCAGATTTCGTGATGAAAGCGGAGATCTTATTTCGATAGGTACGCTACTTTTATATATTTTTTTGTTTGTTTCTGCAGTACGACTATGAGCGCCGACAGCTTGAACGCCAGTCCACTAAAGAAACCACCGAGCGACTCACCCGTCGACGACAGAACGTACACAAAAAACGATGATGAGAAATACTCTAACTGCGAGAGGATCTCGCAAGTGTCGCCCTACATACTAAGTCCGACCACCGACAACTCAGACTTTGCCGACAACGGCACTGGAGTATCCACGCTATCTAAAACGACCGTGCCCACAGACGCCAAGTCATCGAAACCATCCGAAACGCAATGTCTCTCTAAAGCCACCAGCATCGACTCGTGGTGCTCGAACGACACGCTCTACAATGTAGAGGAGAACTTCGACGATCTCGCCATGGACCCCGATATACCGCTAGACTTCGACAAGGAAGACGAACATAGCGAAAGTAGCCACACGCTCACCCACAACGACGACGACCGAGAGCTCAGCCACTGCTCCACGTACATCGTCCACGACAGCAAATCCGAACCTTGCGAGACGTTTTCTCCCGACTCTATAACCGCCAACGATAACTACACCTATACGAAACCGAAGACCGAGGCGACCGGCACTACGCCCAAATCCGATGCTGAAACTAAAGATCTGGCATACGGAACCCTAATGTCCGGCCTGCCATCCTACTCTAATTGTACTACCGAAGTCGCTTCCGGCTTCGAAGACCCCTGGAAACTGCAGCAACCAGAAATGGTCAGACGGTCTCCTATGGGCGAAGAATACGACATAACACTTCCCAAAGTTCTTGAGCAGAAGGACAGTTTCAATGACAGCCCTCAGTTAACAACTCAACCGTGCATCAATAAAATGGATAGTGTCGAAATATCTTACCTTCCAGATAATTTAGTTGACATCCATGAAAAATCTGAAGACTCTAATGAACAAATTGTTGAAGTCGAGAGTCCGAATAGCCAATATAAAACGATGGCCCCTTCTCTTACTAGCACGCCCTTGATAGAGGTAGATGCGGGGAATGATAATATCGAAGCGATACCTATGGAACTGCCCGACGTGAGCCAAAGAACTCCTGAATTTATGTCCAATAGACTACCGAACTTTCAAGCGTTCTCACAATCGGCCGAAGTGAGACCGCAAGATATATCGACCCCCAACGACAGTGCCAAGAATCAGGACACCGAAATTCTGCTGGAAGGAGACAGCAACACGTTGAGTAGGCATAGTAACCGAGACAGCCTCGCGAATGACCGAACGCCGAACTATTCCGACTTCGAAAACTCAGCTATAAATAAAGCCCAAGAAGTCAATTCGAGGGACAAGTCTAGTCAAAGTATGGATAGCGGAATGAACTCTGAAGAATTTAGGCATTTCGAGGATTCAGTGAGAAATCGCCCGCAAGATCTGTCGGCTGCGATCGACGCCAGCTCTCTACTACTGAACAGCGAGAGAAGGTTCAGCGAGTTGGCTGTTACTAATTCAACAGACTTGGAACAGACTAGTCAATCTGGCAGCCGAGTGAACAACTACGAACCAATGAAATCTCTAGATATAAGTCCGCCTAATGATACGAATTTAAATGAATCTCATGAAGTAGATAAGACTCGCACGCCTATTAATTTCTTTTATCAATCCGATATGGAGGAAGAGACTGAACAACCTCATTCGATAATAATAACCGAAAATGATGTACTTATTAAAGAAAATTCGAACAGGACATTTGACTCACATATAGACGCACTACTTGTAGAACTTAATCATACCTACGATTCACATGAAAGTTCTAAGCAACGAGAAGACGTTTTAATACCCACTATTAATTCGCACTCGACACAAGCGAAAGTTAATGGTATTATAGAAAATAATAATGTTACAAAATTTCAAAGCATTTCGCCCGAAATTGAAGAAGATCATGTCAATGAAGATCACGTGAATGAATCAAAAAACAATGACGAAGATGTTAATGATAAAAAAGACATTGTCGAAAGTATAGTTGCCACAGATAGCTCTTCGAAGAAAGTATGCAAACTTGATACTGAAGAGATAACATGTAATGGTAATAGCGAAAAGTACGCCACTGTTCAGTTTCTGAATGAGACTTTTGAAGAACTGATGGAAAGCAATGTAGACGATGGAGATGGTAAAGACATACCAAATGATATTAGTGAGACTAGTCAGCCTAAAAATGAAGAAACCACCGAGTCTGTAAGCAGTCCTTCTAAAAAGAAACATGACATATCGAAAGAAAGTGTGCTTAACAATAGTGAAGGAAGCTCGGATGAAATACAGACGAACGGTATACATGATTCGGAAGATGAGAAACTGACATCGGTCACTGAGAATTTCTTGCAAAATGAAAAGAAATTCTGTCAGCTGGACGCTTATCTACCCCTGCTAAGTGACATACGGTTTACTGGTAAGCATATTGTGTTTATTTTTATAAACAAACTAGCTATACTTTGACGCATTTACTCATTTTAACAAGTGATTTTGTTTGTCCATTATTACCGGGTGTAACAAGACCCTCAACGAAGCCAAGGTCTACGTATTCTGACCATCATCAGGACCATTTCTGTTAAAATTTATTGCTGGGAATCGATTTTAATTTTTGGTGTTAAAAAAGCATTGCATACATTACCACGCAATGTAACGCGTACAAAAGACCGCGCCTGTGAATGAATGCTACACAGCTGCGTGCGGCCGAGTTGAAAGGCAACATTTATTATGTGCGTGCATAAAATTTACATAAAATTTTGATATTGTTTCTGTAGACAAAAATTAGGAAATAACGAATAAAATAAGATTTCATAAAAAAATTGAACTTGAAAATTGACTTTGACCTTCAATATCTTTGTAGCTATTGGTTTCCCAGGTGTAGTCTAAAAGACAAAAATGATCCTGATGATGGGCGGAATGCGTGGACTTCGGCTTCGTTGAGTGTCTTTTTACACCCGTTATATTACGGAAATCTTTACAGACGGTGTTTTATTTTCTGAATGATTTTATTTACAAGGTCCAGCTTCGGAAATAATGAGTACCTCATTCACGCAAGAGTCGCTCACCGAACCCACGTCCCCGTCCGAGGGGGAGCGAGACGAGAAACCGGACATCGCCGCTGACATACTGAAAGAGTGGGACAGTGATAGTGACTCGCACTCTACTAACTCATCCAGTGGCGAGTTCATATGGAAGGTGAGTTTTGACTGCAAATGTAACCGGCTGTAAATAACATCATTTGATACAAACTAATGATTTTTAAAAGTTAACAGTAATTTTAAAAAGAAACAAGCAATATTTGTAGTTTTGTTTCATAAGATTAATAATTGAGTAAGGTAATTATGTAACAATTGAATTTAACCTTTTGTTTGCTTAGCTCTTCTCTCGTGTGATTAATAAGGAACTTAAAGTTCCGTAGGTGATGTGGTATAATTTGTCTTTGCTTATTTAGTGAATCTTAATAGTAACTTGCCCCATTAGACGCGAAATTCAGTCGTGTTACTTATATGTCTACTGAATTAGTGTCTATGTGAAAGACTTGAAATTATCTATAATTTCCCTCGCTTTATATATAAATATACTTCAGTATACTTATTTATCTATTTATAAATATGTACAGCCTTGTCGTTCCTGTTACATCAAACATTGATATATTTTTCTGATGCTCGACTTTTGTAAAAACTGAATAATTATATCATCTGAGTATTTATTTAGTCATATAAAAGCAAAAGAAGCAACATCCAGTATTTGCAAAATGGTGGAAAACAATGTTTTAGGTTTTGAAGCAGTGCAGTTGCTATGGGATGTTGCTGTTTTTCTGCAATTCTATGATTTTGATGGCGATTTTATATGGGTTGTTCCCAGAGATGTGAATTATTTGAAATACAAGTATTTAAAATACAAATACAAAATACCTATTTGTATTTTGTATTTGAAATACTTTTTTTCAAAATGTATTTAGTATTTTATTTGAAATACTTTTTAAAACGTAATTAGTATTTGTAAAATACAAATTACTTTCTATGTAAATGTCAAGTCAATGTCAAACAAAACAAAACAACCAATCATAGAGCTAGGTAATTTGTCATGTCAATGTCACTGCCAAACAAAAAACCAATCATGAAGCTCTGTATTTTGACATTTATTTATGTCAATGGATGCATTCCAGCAGGCCAATCGCTAAGGAAACTATCACAATCACAATAATAAAAAAATAATACGAAAATAAGATATTTTTTTCAAATTGTTAATCATGTCGAGTATCGGTCATTGTATAACGGCGTATGAAGGCTGTAGATATGTATAAATGTATTGTCGGTGTCGGTGTGGTGCATGTGTGTATGTGTGTGGTAGGGCGGCGACGGGCGCGAGACCGCGCTCGTGCCCAACACACACTTCGACCACGTAAGTCTACATATTGTTTAATGCTTGCTTTGTGGAATGCCTTGTAGCTTTCGTGATGCAGTGATGTGATAATAATGCAATATTCTTAAACAAGGAATAGTTGACGTGTAGCTGTTAAACTGTTACGATGAGCGCATAGTTTGCAAGTGCTATTAAAATCTGTCTACATACAACGGTTCCACGCCAATTCGTTTATTTTAAACCGATCAGAATTTTATTACTAAAGACTGTACCGCGCTAGTATCTGATTCTGATATCTATATCTATCTATTCTGAAGTGTGCCATTTTATTGTACTGTCTATCACGTTGATGAATTTGATATTGCATTATTTGACTTGCTCATCACGCAAAGCCATAACATAAGTTCATGTTGTCATTCATCGTCCATCATCAATCATCATCATTTTCATATGAAACATTGATTTTGAACTGTATTTAGATTTTACACATCACAATATTAGACATATTCATACAAATCTTACTAAATACTAGTCGTAATTTATGCAAATAAATTAATCAATCACATTATCAAATCGTAAGCTCGACACAATTTTTCATTGAAACACAAACATTACGATTGCAGCGTGTGTTGAATGCACTATACTTTTGAGTTGCTTTCCTTCTATCCATTTCTAGATCCCATCGCACGTTTTTCAGTTTTATTCAATCATGGGTTTTGTGGCATACAACATAATGTTTTATCTCACGAAAGCGAGTTAATATAAGTTGTGTGTGTAGATCGCTTCTTTTGTACGCAAGTTTTAAAGTTTTTTCCACTGCGAGAGGAGTGGGCATAGGTGTGTAATTCAATAAATCAAACGTTATTTAATATTATATGTTCCATACTGTTTTCTTCGTCGATTAACGAATAAATGTAGCGAAATTTGGTTTTAGAGCAAGGTGGGGCAATATCTTATTTACCTGTGAAAAGTTTGATTACTTGGATTGTTTCTTTTTGCCACATCACAATCACTAACAGAACAAGACACCATGGCTCCACCATGCCCTTATTTAAAATTCTAATCAAGATTACCAAATATTTTAAAGAAATTGTGATTGCTCTTTTGCTAGGGGCTCTTACTGTAAAAAATGTTGGCACATTGTCACTTGATCCTTGGTCTCTTTTTTTCATAGACCGTGTCCGTATAATGTTAACTTCTCTTTTCCACGCTTTATTGGTCTTGAGCGCAGCGAAAATTTTTCTAAGTCTATGTTCTTATCTATGTGTCAGAACAAGATTTCAAAAGTTATTCTTTATTTGATTTAATACTTGCGAACCGGCTAAGTAGTTTAGTAAAATTACGGGAGCTAGTATGACGAAATAGAAATCATTTGCAATAGCGGTCTTTCTTCTTTTGATCGTTAGATTAAATGGCTAGCTGTCATTTTGTAAATGAATCCAACTAATTTTCACTAATTATTTTTTTACTTTACTGACCAAAATATTAATTTATTTAGTTGCTTTAGCAAAATTGCTAATTTTATTTGTGAATGCAAATCCAACAAAAAAAAGTTACAACTACGCTGTATTTTTTGTATTCGTAAAGTTGGATTCGTAAATATTAGTGTTTAATGATCACATCAAAGTCAGATATGCAAAATTACAGCTTATTAGCATTTAATGATTTGCGAATCCGTAATTTTACTGAACTAAAGGAGTTCGTAAGCGATGCACTTGGGCAAGGCCACAGTAAAACTAATATTATACTGTGGCATCAGTCATCCATCACAGTAAGGGTTCCTTTAGGCTCGCTACAGAAAACTACGTAGAATTGTTTCCATAGTACTTTAACAATATTTCTTATGAAGTGACTGTCGTAAGTCCATCGGAGACCGTACGGAGCACGCTATGCTCGCAGTAGAAACCTCGCTTCAGTATGGACCTGCGACACAAGAGCGCGTGTCTATACGCACTGCACAACTTTAAATATAGGACACCGGTGTTCGTGAGATAAAACATGTTTAAATTAAATTTGATAGAGTAATACATAAGGATCAATTTGGTATGTAGCAACGCGATAGCGGCGGCGACGCGAACGCGGACGGCGGCGACGATCGCGCGTCGTCGGGCGAGTCCGGGTCGGGGTCGGAGGGCGACGAGGTGGAGTTCGTGCCGTCCTCGTGGGACTGCCGCGCCGAGCCCGCCAAGTCGTCGCTGCGGAGCTTGGAGCAGGCCACACCGGTTAGTAGCCTCTCTATTACATAAGGTCCTTTTTGGTATGTAGCAACGCGATAGGTGCGGTGAGGCGAACGCGGACGGCGGAGACGATCGTGCGTCGTCGGGCGAGTCCGGGTCGGGGTCGGAGGGCGACGAGGTGGAGTTCGTGCCGTCCTCGTGGGACTGCCGCGCCGAGCCTGCTATGTTGTCGCTCCGGAGCTTAGAGCAGGCTACAAGGTGAGTAGCCTCTCTTTAACTTATGAAAAAAAGGTTCGAGGATATATATCAATGGATATATATCGGATATATATCCGATATATATCAAACGAATTTTTGTGATATATATCAATATAAAAATTGTTTAAAAATTTGACAATATTATGTCGATTTTTGCTATTGTATTGCTACTTAGATGGCGTTGATGTAGAGTTGAAACAGGCTATTGTTTTGTTTTGCTATTTATAGTTATTGTAACTTGAATTTCGCGCGTAAAAATACCAAAAAAAAATGTCATAATATTGACGTGTGATGCGTGTGCTGACTATATGTATACCACTATCATATTGGTGGTGAGGTGAGTAATAAATATAAATATCATAGTAAATGAAAAAAATAAATCAAAAATGTAGTAATATCTCTACATTTTTCACCATTCATATGGTGATACTAAGGTTTTTTTGATTTTTAACTACCTAATTTGTCAAATAAAAGTACCCAAATAAAACATTAAAATATTCTATTTTTTTTAAATAATTGATTATGTTTATAAAACACATGCAAACAGTAAACATCAATAATGCAATAAAATAATAATGTGGCTGTCATACAAAATGGATATACAGTGGTGGACATATAATTAGAAACACTACCAACAGAACTTAACATTATACAAGATATTTGACCCTAATACTTTTTATTTGGAAATGAAAAAACAAATAGCATAAAATATGTTCAATAACTTATCATTTATTAGAAAAAACAACAGAAAATCAACTTAACAAGTACCGATTCAACATTAAATTTCATACAAACAACTAAATGAGTTTTATAGTGCCAACAATAATGGACAACTAATTAAAAACAATACAAAAAATAAATAAAAGATGAATAATAATAGGTTTAATTATTTAACATTATATAATTTAGGTAATAGGTAGTGTGTATAGGCTACTAAAACGTATAATTAATATTTTATTGACATGTTTTATTATCAATCACAGCTCTACAACGACGTGGCATTGATTCAAGCAATGTCATAAATTTTTCTAGTGGGATGAATTCCATGATTCGACAAAAGCTTCGTAGAGTTTGTTGTGACTGGAGTTACGTTTGTTTGAGACTTTCTTTTTTACGACATGCCATGGATTTTATTTAAATTAGGGCTATTTGCAGGCCAGTCTAACACGGAGTCTGAAATACGCTGTTCCCTAAGAAAATATTTTACACTGTTGGCGGTGTGTTTAGGGTCATTATCATGCTGAAAGATCCAGGTTACAGGCAAATTGTCGTCAGAGTAGGGAGTCGTTGTCTCTTCTAAGATGTTTTTGTACTGCAGTTGATCCATTGTACCTTCAATCTTTCAACGGGTCTAACTCCACATCCGGAAAAACATCCCCATACCTTGATATTTCCGCCCCCGTGCTTGACTATGCTTCTAGTATAATATTTATAATTTAATCATGGTTTATTGGACGTCTAACGTAGCGTTTGTCGTCTGATTTTACCATTTTTATTTTAGTTTCATCTGAGAATAAGATTTTTTCCAATCTCGCACCGTCCAATTGACATATACTTTTTAGCGAATAATAATCGCTTCTCACGATGTTGCTTGGTAAGAAGCGGTACCTTTCGAGAAACCCTCTCAAACAATATTGATTCCACTAATCTACGGCGTACCAGTCTTGACGAGACGTTTCTAGGGCCATCAGGCGAAAAATCTTCATTTTTAATCTGGTTGGAGCCTTTAAATGGGTCTTGTTTAGCAATACGTAATATTAGAATATCTTCTCTGGGCGAAGTTTTCCTCGGTGGAGCCTTTCTAAGAACATTTTCAATAGTTCCGTGTCTTTTATAATGGTCAATAGTATTAAAAACATTCTTGCGGAACATTTTAAATGATCAGCTATTCTTCTGTACGTCCATTTTTGGTCGATATGCAAATCAACAAATATTTGCCTAGTTAACGCGTCACAACTTTTATTTTTGCTCATTTTGAACATTCAATTGCCGCCAAAACGATAGAAATAGCCATGAAATAGCTAAGAAAGAAGTTTTATTTTTTCAATCTCAAAAATGGATGAGCCGTGGATGCTTTTGTAAAGTGTTTCTAGTTAGGCGTCCAAGCCGTCAGTAACACGAAAATAAGCTATGTATGCTTTAAACTCTTTTTGTGATTGAAGTTTTAATAGTTTTGTTTTTTTTAATGTATTTTATGAGTATTCTAATTGCGTGGCTATATTGTTGCATGATTATTAAATATTGAATCTTTAAATTTTTCACGAATATTATATGTGGACTTATAACTTTCATAATTCATATGAAGTGTTTCTAATTATAAGTCCACCACTGTATATCACATTTTTGATATATATCGGATATATATCATAAATATCCGATATTTTGATATTTATTTTTATATTTTAATAAATATCGGATATTTTCAAACCCTGTAAAGAATGGAATGCGCTGTCTGCTCATGACGTATTCCCAATAGTTACAACTTTGGTCTCTTCAAGGCAAGAGAGAATATGCATTTCTTGGGCAAGCGTGCTGCACCTTAGAGTTTAGACCACCTGTTTACCAATCAAGATGGTGGTCAAATGCCTGTCGTTTCTAATAAAAAAAATCTGCTGTCGAGCCAAACATATGAGCAAATATGTTATTTATTCTTTCATTAGTAAACTGATATCTTCGAGTAATCCATTTTGCTCATTTTGTTTCATGAAATACACAAAATATTGAGTGTGTTTAAAAAACCACAGAAATGCGATTGATATTGCAATTTACTACGTTTATTTGTCAAATTACCATGGATTTTGACAGTTGAGTAAAACGCTATATCACGCGATAAATCGTGTTTCGGTGGTCATGCTCGGGTGCACTTAGATATTTGTAGACGTTAGTTAATGTGGAACTAGAAAAGTATAGTTTATCAACTGCTTCGGAAAAAAGAAAATCTGTCTTCAGTTAACATAATTGGGATCTTGTGCTGTAGAAATCTCGATATCGTAATTTATAGACTCTCAATAAAATTATCACGCACGGTATTCAGTAGTAATTGTAACCGTTAGCATTATTTGAACCCAGGACAACAAGAAGCGCGTGGTGTTCAAGCGGCAGAAGTATCACTGCGTGTACGAGTACCCGCGCGAGGCGGCCGACGACGCGCGCTCGCCCGCCGCCGCCTACGGCCCGGACCTCTCCACCTACTCAGGTACGAGCGCGAGGTGTTCAAGCGGCACAAGTACCACTACGTGTACGAGTACCCGCGCGAGGCGGCCGACGACGCGCGCTCAAATCAATATGTTCTAGTTTATACTAAATGTAATTAGTGCCAATCTTAGCTATATTAATACTCTATACACGATAAATAAAATCACCATTTTGACAGGTCAGAAATAGGCGTCCTTTTTTTATAAATACTTACATAAATAAAAGTTAATATTTTTTTTTATTTTGATAACTCATTTAGACTGGGACCCAACCAGTGCCGAGGATGCCGAGCTGGGCTACGGGCAACTGTTCGGCGCGCCCAGCCCGCTCGACCTGTACTCACTGCGTGCCGGTATCGCTTTCGGTGAGATTTAATTTACAAACTGTACTGAAGTTTGTCAACTTTCCTGATGTCATTGCTGTGTTCAGCAGAATACCAGTGCAGCAGGCCTTGCTTACTGCTTATACTGAGCTGAGCACAGTTTTGGCATCACAATTCACAACGTTGCACAATGTGTTAGTTATATTGTCTATGTAATTTGTTTATTTCTTGTACTGTCATGTTGTGTATGTCCAAAATAAATATATTTTACTTCTTTCTTTCTAACTAGTGGACAATTTTCTAAACTAAATAAAATTTTAATTTAACTACATCATCACTACATCATTTCTAAACGACCTGCAATTGGCAATCCAGTACTTATTTAACATTAATAATGTCTCATGTGCTGTTGGTTTTCCTTCAAAAATAAATAAATAATATATCATTTAATCGCATCCATGGCAGATTACGACGATGACTTCTTCATATCGTCGTCGGCGCGGCCGTTCGAGAGTCTCGGCATCATGTCTACGACGAGCCAGTTCTTCCCCGGCATGCACGCCAAGAGCTCGCTGCTCGAGCGGCAGCTCTCCGACGACCTCACCGAAGACTTCCCCCCGCCCCCCTCGCCCCTCCCCACCGCCACACTAGTGCAAACGAGAACGCCTTCCCTAGACTTCACCACTCCCGATTCTGGCGTCGAAGATATAACCCCAGGATCCACCAGCGCGGATGACGAATACAAAGCGAAGAAACTGCCCGAAGATATCTCGCAGTGCTGGCGACCCATCGACAGCGGCAGCTCCAGCGAATCCGTCAGCCCGAGCTCCCCGGGGGGCGAAGCCCTAGGTGGCCTACGGCACACGAGGGACAAGCTGAAACTCGACCTACCGCCGAGCCCCCACATCCCCTCACCGAGACACAACAGAGTGTTCAACTTCGTCCTCGATAAACCGAAAAGGCACCGGATCGCGGACGAAAAACCGGTAGAAACTACCGCGACGCCGCTCGTTATGAGCGACGAAACGCCCGTCGTGACCGACGCGTTGCCTTTGCCGAAGGACTGCGAAGACCTCCCCCTCCCCGAACCCACCTTCTCCACGTTCGGCAAAGCGAACGCCAAACCCGATCCCGAACAAAAAAGCATAATTCTAACGGACGAGGCGGAAAGCGAGCAGGGTTCCGTAAAAGCGGACAGCCCTCGAGCCGCGCCGCGCGCCGCCACCGCGCTCGACAGCGGCGACGAGGACTCCGGCATAGAAAGCAGTTCCAAAGCCACACTCGAACGGAATAAGACTCCCAATGTCTCTTAATGCAATCTTATTCTATTCGTTACCGCGTAGATCTTACCGTGTCATCCCCTACCACCCGACGTTGCTGTTGAAATCAGATAGTCGTTGAGCGAACTGAACTTTTATTTCACAGAAGTGACACATCGCGAGGTGAAACAAAAACCCGCGTTTGGGTGGTGAATTGGTGATTGAAGTGAAACAGAATCGAGGTGGTCAGCCGTCGCTGTACTTCATACAATAGTATTATCGGCTGGCGTCGTATTATTGCGTATTAAGTTTACCATGTATTGAAAATTCTCGTCGATTTATACATATCGAAAAAATATTCAACCGAAGCATCGTTCATTGAAGAAAATATTACGGCCTTGTATTGGGTTACGTTTCTCGTTATTCTTAAGCGTCACAGTTTCTCTCATATTGTTATGGTACAAATAATAAAGTATCTTTAAATAATGCCGCCGACTATTATGGACTAAGTGCTTTGATATAATTTACAATACCCATAGATGGCAACTAATACGAATATAGCGCTACTATTAATAAATTAACGAATATGATGAGGTGTGGAGTTATTGCCGACGGTCGCCCGCGCGTGACCACGGCCTACCCGTCGCGGACTCCGCCCGTGCCAAGACGACCGCCCAGGCTTTTACATGCTAATACTTTCGTACGATACATTTTACTCTAATTTGGTATTGTCGTAGTTGATTAGATATTACTCTTACGCTCCCATACGCATGTTCCGATCACCCTACCTTTATAGTGACGAATGTAAAAGTTAATTCGTAGGTTTAATGTGCGGAACATGTGCCGGCGGAACAAAATTCGATGTCTATAATTACGTTATTTATATACTATAGCTCTACGCACAAGTGGGTATGCATCTTCCATCTTTTGAACCTCCAGGTATTAAAAAACAAAATTGAAATGTTTCGGTCTATAAGCGTTTGAGGTTAAAAAGCCAATTGTTAGTTAAGTAAAAGTTTATATTAGGTAGGTGTAGAATTAGATGTATCGAGATGTGGTGAAAGTCGACATTGCGTTTATCGTACACTCGACAGCAGTAACGATTGGACTATCGTCATTATCGCTAAACTTGGAGATCTGATTTTTTTGTTTATACCACATTATTTTTACTTTCAATTAGTTTGCTTTTCTCATAAACAATTTGGATCAAGCGTTACTGCTGTGGGGCGTGTACACTAAGTAAGTGCCACTAAAATACGTCATCAATATAGTATGCAATTCGTCCAAGTGTGAACCTGATGTGCAATTCTTCTCATTTCCATATCATTGCGTTTTAGTTGTTTAGTTACTGCTGTAAATATAATTTAATGTTATCGAAGAAAAAAATGAATTTTAAAATCTATTGATTGTATTGATTACTACATGTTTATTGTTCTGAACATTATTTTTTACAGTTTTAGAAAGTTTTCGTTAATGTACAGTTGTAAATAGGTGATAGGATGTTCATTTTGTTATGTTGTAGGAGGATAGCCTCGGATATTGTTCGCTTAGTTTACTCCGTGATAAAAAAACACTTTTGAGGGTAGTTTTTCCTTTTTTACGGAGCTATACGAAACTCATTAAACCACTAAAATAATAATTAACTCATAAGCCATGCATTAGCGTATTTTACGGTATCAAATTCGCATATGAATTATTTAATAATTTACGATTTTAAAAGTTTTCCACCTTAAAATATTTGTTGTTTTACTATTTACAAAAAGGAAATAATTAATTGTCCAATAATTATGATATTTATTGTTTGTAAGTTGTTATTGATTTGTATGAGCTGTCAGCAGTATTTAAATGAACGCATCATGATCGTGAAGTCATTTCATATTGTGACTTTGTCGAGTCTTTTAAAAGTATTTCTATGAAAAAAATAATGAATAAATCTTATGACTCAAATATGATTTTTATTTCTTAAATTAATATCGATAACACGTATCAACACATTATAGCGTCCGCTGCGTTAAGCGGGACACGCGCGCGGTTCGACCTAGATTCGAGCTCGTGCACTGCAAGCATCTGTCCGTCAGAAAACCAGCAATCTATATTCCCGAGTCCCGAGCCGTGTACCCGCGGCGGGATCCCGCTTAACGCAGCGAACGCCCACATGATCAGTCCTAGATGGAGGGAATGTCAATCAACTCTGATGATCTGATCAACTCCTGCGCCAGATGATGACGAGTCCGGAGACATCGCTGGTGGCGAGCAAGCTCTCGTCGTAGCTAAAGCTGACGCCCAGTACCGGCGACGCGTGCCCTGCGGGGAACGCACCGATGTTGACTCTTAAGTAGGGTAGATAAGTATTCGTAGAAAAGAGAAGATTGCATTGTAATATGTACATTACAGTATGAGGCAAATATCTTGGAATCGGGTGGGGATTGCGCAGAACGCGTATTTTGGGCATGCGTAGCGGTGCGATACGCGGGCGGCGGGAGGGGGGGGGCGCGCTATTGGTCACTCGGAGCACATGCGCACTGCGCACATCCCACTCCGTCGAAAAAATTTCAAGATATTTGCCTCGTACTGTACTCGAGCAAGTGTAACTGAAGGCACAGAATAACTGAATAACTGAAGGTACAGAAGCAGCACTCGGCAAAGTCATTTAAAGAAATAGCCACTTTTGCTCCGACACAATAAAGTGCAATCCAGGTCGCACAGTTCACCTAGTAGTTGCCTCTCTTTCTCGCGCTCTTCCTTTTTGGACGACGCAACGTTAGGGTTGTCTTCTTTTAAATAAACTTTTAAACGAACTATTATAAAGAGGCAATATCTACGCAGGCATAAGATGCCGCGCGAATACATGGGCGGGCATGTGGCGGCCCTCTGCTCACTTGTGCCTCCGAAGGCACGGCTAGCGGTAGGTGCTTATCGCGCGACCTTGAGCGAGTGAAAGAGGCCTGCTGAAGGTCTTAGTTTAAGTGACGGGTTTTTTTTTATGGAACGGCCAAAGGGCGATTTCTTTTCATCGAGTGTTTTGCATGTTGTCTGGTTCTCAATTTTTCTGTATTCTACAATTCGTCTAGTTTCTTTTAAAATTAGCAGTTCGTCTGCCAGACGAAAGTAGACTGGTGCTCTATTACAATGACAAAGTTCAAAATGGTTAAGGTATGGTAGTCACCTTGTAGTTTGTTAACAACCGGCTGTCCCGCGTGTCCCTCGATGTCCAGGAAGTAGACGCAGGCGTCCTCGCCGCCCGTGACCACGCACACGCCGCGCCGGAACGACATGATCGGGCAGAATGTCGACTTGACGCTGTGCTCGCTGTGCTGCGTCGCGAAACGCTTCTTTAGTGTCAAGCTGCCTTCGCGGTCCGCGATTCTGTTTTTACATAGGTTGCCATTTAGCAGGTTACAAGATTATCTATCTATAGGTACTCATTTTGCAATAGAGTCTGGGATACGATATGTGGTATAAAATACCAAGTACGTACACATTTTTTAATGTTTAGTAGGTACGCTATTAATAGAGCCGCTCTAAATGCCGCTGTTTATTCACTCCCATACACACACAGGCGCACCAGTACTGTACCTGAACAGATACAGTGAGTTGTCGGCGGCGCTGGCGAGCAGCGCGGGGTGGCGCGCGAGCCAGGGGCTCCAGCTGAGGCAACTCACGGCGCCGCCCACGCACAACCGCCGCAGCTTGTTCACGCCGCCTGCGCCCTCCATACGGTAGCTCACGATCACACCCTGAATACCATCATCCCTCATAATACATTACCAACTCTTGGTTAGTTGGTGCCTCTAAGAACCAAGACCTAGTAATTGCCAAATATCTGGAAAGATATTTCAATTGAATGTCGAGGTAATTCCTCACATTGGTGAAATAACGCTGACTTGCAGCGTAAGAGTAGGATATACTAGAAGAAATTCGACGATGTCACTAGTGACTCGATAGCTCAGCGGTCAGAGCATTGGACCGGATATCCAAAGGTCGCGGGTTCGATTCCCGTCTGAGTATCGAGTCGTATTTTTCTAGTATATTATTTAGTATTGTATAAAAATAGCATTGTGAATGCAAAAATTTCAAATTTAATTACAACACTAAGTAGTTTGCTGATAGATAACAATAATAGCTTCAGGAAGCAGTATCGCCTGCCTACAATACATACCTATTCATTTTGTTACAAATTTCAAACGAGAGAAAATTCCTGGAATAAGTGAACTCGTGTTTATCAGTCTAACACAATAGAGCCGGTATTAGCTATCAATGGCTTATTTTCAAAGAAATAGATTACAATATTTTATTCTAACGAAATTCCAGCAAATGTTGATTAGAATAGAATTTCCTAGTAAAACAGAATTCCTGACTAAAATTATACTGGGAGATTTGGATTTCATAATAATTCATCGAAGTCTCTGATTCTCATTGCGCATTGTTGCATTAAAATTTCCATGACGTCATCAATCCTTAGGGCTTGAAGACGTCTAAGGTAAATGTGCTTATTCAATGCACCTTTATTTACCTTATCGTTAGCTGCCCAAAACATGCGGCCGCTGGACTCGCAGGCTATTGACATTACCCGTCCACCCAGTATGCTGCTGCCACCTAAATTAAACGAAATAATGAATTAAAATTGCAGATATGCTGAACGAATCCTTCTTTAGCCATAAACATACAGAGTGTATCAATATTTTGTTTTTATTTGCATGGAAAACTGCAAAGACAACTGCATAAACAATAAACTGTTCAATAACTTACCTCTAGGGTATATTCCAGTAGAGATGTTGAGCACTTCAACCATGCCTCTGGCGTTGCCAGCCTACCAGTCGGGAAATTTGAGTGAAAGATAGTAATATATATAGTTTTGCCCACACAAAACTTTACAGCAAAAGTATTACATTGAGTCAAAAGAAGATAATAGAAAATAGACTTTATTGAGTTGACATAAGAACTTGATAAAATCTGTTAGAAACATTATCTTGGGAAGCAACACTAATTATTTAAGCAATGAAAGAGAAGGGAATAGAATAAATTACTTATTGACCGAGCGAGCGCGAAGCATCTCCGTTGCAGCTTGGGCAAAAATGCTTTCGTATGTTTGTGCAGCTCAACCGATTCTCGTGAAATTTTGTGAGCAGCTATAATTATGTGGATTTTTTTGACGATTCAGTTTTTCGATTTTTTTCAAAATGGTGGAGATATTGGAAAAAATCATATTTTAGCTATTTCGAAAAATTTTACAAACGCGAGGTGTGCGAAGCTATACAGAGCCACCAGTAATAGTTGTCTCGAAAGGATACAATGACCATGTTGTTGTTGCTGGGCTGGAAGACGCAGGCGAGCAGCGGCGCGGCGAGCTGGTCGCGCACGGCGCGCAGCCGCCGCCGCCGCGGCACGTCCCACAGGCACAGCATGCCGTCCGCGCCGCACGTCACCAGCAGCTCGTTGGACGCCGACCAATCGCAACCTAACGGGGTATTACATACTTGGCAGTTTTCTGAACGACTATCAATTCGTATTTGCTATACAGACAGCGAGAAAAAGACACATTGATAGCCATTTAGTCAGGCACAGCGTGCTGTCCGCGCCGCACGTCACCAGCAGCTCGTTGGATGCTGACCAGTCACAACCTAACGGGGTATTACATCAGTTTTCCGCATGGCTATCAATGTGTATTTGCTATAGAATACAGCGACAAAGAGACGCATTGATAGCCATTCAGAAAACTGATATCGTTTTAAGAGCTTGTAATAACCCCAGGCAAGCAAAGGCTGGCATTTCAGGTTTAATTTTAAAAAAACAAGTGGCTGAATGTGATATATTTTTAGTACCGGCTCAGAAAGCCCTTTAATTCGACACGCACAACATACGATAGGGTTTAGATAGTTTAGAACAAAAAAAATTAGTCCATAACTCCTCTTTTAAGGGAGTTTTTTTAACCAACTTCAAAAAAGGATTGGATCAATTGTATTTTTTTTATCGTTGTTCACCCGTATCTTCGACACTTCCGGGCCGATTTTGATGATTCTTTTTTTAAGAAGTGCAGCTAAAACAATTGTTTTGACCTCAAGTATATATGTGCTATCCTATACATCAATTTATGGTTCTTTATTGATTTTGAGCTTGTACGCCGGCCACTATAAGAGTAAGTAGATGATCAGTTCTTAAAACTAAATTATATTTCTTGTTTTCTAATAGATATAGGAGCACAATTAATTTAAAAAGGTATGGTACCTGTGACTGCTTTTGTGTGACCTTCAAGTATGAAACTGACTTTTGGTGGTGTAGCGGTGACATCACATATTGAGACCGTCCCATCATCAGAGGCGCAGCAAAGTTTAGACCTGTCATTGTTTGCAAACTTTACTACGCTTACTTGTTCTGTGTGCTAAAAGAATAAATATAAATGTTTATTTAATATTAATGAAGTACAAACTTTGGACAGTTTCCATTTTACTGAACAATTTACTAACCTGGTCAAATATGTGGTGGACACCAGAAAATGCATAATTTTCTGATATTGTCATATCATTCTTTTTCTTGACATTATTTGAACTCACATCCTCTAAAGCCAAACTAGCCTGAAAATTATGCAATCCTATTTATTATATAGCATAATTTTATTTCGTCTGGTATTTATAACATTATTCTACTATACAATATAAGGTGGAACCTAATTATTAACCTTTTGGCCGCCAACCCATACCGAAAGCGTTTTGTCTTCTATCGCCAAGCTATAAATGTATAAACTGTTTAAGCTAATGTAAATTGATGTATGTTGCAACTACATGTAAAAATGTATGCTATATGTTTTCAAGAAATAAATAACATATAAATAATGACCTTATAGTAAAAAGTAGTGATGGGATTAATTATTATATCGATAATAGTTAATGTTAAATTGTCTTCCAATAAAGACGTGGCGTTGAGGGCACGAAAAAATTTGTCTTCTTTAGAAATGACTGTGGCGCTCAAAAGGTTAACAATACTGAAACTGAACAACTTTTCCCGAGGAACTTATGTCTAAAATGTTTTTTTTTTCACCTTTCCATACTAAGTCAATCAGCTGACCGATACATTTTGTACAGGAGTATGAAGTTCTTTTTTGTGTTTTGACCTATATTCCATGGAAAAAGTTGTTCAGTCAACTCGTCAACACCCGGAAAACAATACAACAATAGATTGTCTATTGTTGTTATGTGCCCGATAGGGCACATCTGTAGCTTAACTGTTGCTTAAGCAACAGTATCACCTGTTTTAGTATTGTTACATAATTTGATTCTACTTTATAATAGAGTTAATATAAGCAAATAAAATCCCATTTAAACAAAAAAAAGACAAACCTTGCTGCTTGATCTAGCCCTAGATGAAGCAGAACTTAAGGATATATTATCCTGAACTCCATAGCGTCTCTGAAGTAGTTGACTCCTGACATTTAAATACTTTTTTATAGTTTCTATATCCTAGAATGAGAAAAAGGCCGTTATCACATCACATATGAGTGACTCACAATAATATTATAAAACAAAAGATTTTTCATAAATTCCTACCTACCTTAAACTTTGAATTTTCTCTAAGAAGTTGACTTCTTCGTCGTATATACAGCGTCTCTAAAATAATACACAGTAAAATGAAAGTAAAGAAAAGGTTCAGAAAGTAAGAAATCAACAATGAAAATACTTCCAATCATTGTACAGATATTTTACAGCAGTAAGGAATATAATGTTGGATATAAGTTGGAATACCCTGTAGAACCACAACCACAAAATCTTTGAGTAGAACCATACGTTGTTTAACTATAGAAGTGGCGAAGCTCTAAATTATGTTATGCTATGAAATAAATAGATTAGTACTACACTTACTGAAATTAGGATTGTTAGGAGCCCTGTAAGCGTTAAAACGGGCATCAAGTGCAAATATTTGCTGCTGGAATGCTGCAGCCATCACTTCACGATTCATTCACTTTTAGGATCATCATCTCAATCAAAGAAAAGATATTTTTATTTAAAAATTAAAAACACAAACAAACAAACACCAACCAAAAACATTAATGTATGTCTGTCAATAGTGTCAATGTCAAAACTCAAAATATGTCAACTTGACAAATGCGTTTGGTTTCCCCTTTTTTCATAAAGATCAAAATATGTAGCAATACGCAACGTTCTGTTTCCACTAATTATTTGTTTGTTAAAATTATTTTACCAAATTAAATAAGTCAAACTTTAATTATTCGCCGCAAACAAACATGCAAGCTTTAGTCACTTTACTGGATGGCTGTATTAGCAATCAGCAGGATGGTTCAGTCTGGTGAGTGCGTGCGCTGCTCACAGCTGAAGAAATCAGGAGCTCCCATCAAGCACGCTATTATTTACCAAATTAAATTAGTCAAACTTGTTAATCCTTTAATTATTCACCGCAAACAAACATGCAAGCTTTAATCACTTTACTGGGGCCTTACTATGAGCTCATACAGCAGGACTTAAGTATAATGAACTGCCTTACTTTTTCGTACCATGACCTTGATTTTAGTTCAAGCAGTCCTGTCCTGTTTAAGGCCTGCTTTTGGTTTCTCATTTGCTGATGGTAAGCCCCCTAGATGGCTGTATTAGCAATCAGCAGGATGGTTCAGTCTGGTCAGTACGTGCGCTGCTCACAGCTGAAGAAACCAGGGGCCTTACCATGAGCTCTTATAGCAGGGCTTATATTGAACTGCCTTTCTTTTTCGTACTATGACTTCAACGGTTAGTATGAATGCAGGCCTTAAACAGTCCTGTTTAAGGCCTGCTTTTGAACTGAACGGTTTCTTATTTGCTGATGGTAAACCCCCAGGAGCTCTCATCAAGCAAGCATCAAGCACGCTATCTTGTTAACAATCATACATACTTAGCATACAAAAGCTTCTATTCTGGCTATCTTATAAGAATATGTAAGCGTAAAATGTAAATAGAAATTTTTCAAATGCTGCTTAGTCTGTCTGTTCTATAGATTTTTATTTCATGGTCATTCGATTTATTTATCCATTGTAAAGACGCTGAAAGCAATACCAAGTATTCGTGTGGGGCTGGGGTGACAAACTGATTTTTCAAAAGGGCCATTTTTAAGTTAAGAGCGTGTTAGCGGGCCAGCCTGCCTAGCATGACTGATTTATATCGCGTGATATAGCATTTTATCGACACTCAACTGTCAAACTCCTTTGTCTTTTTGACAGTTAAACGTGATAAAGCGCTATATCACGCGATATAAATCGGTCATGCTAGGCAGGCTGACTCAAAATTAAAAACTCAACCACATAGTACTAAATTAAAATTACAAAGGTATCTAACAAAAAGGAGTTATCTTGAGCTTGAGAATCCAGATACCATAAAGGTCTCATATTTAATTATATATTACAATACGTAGTGGCATCGAATGCCGTCTAAAATCTTCACTGGATAGATTCAGGGGCTCTATTTTTGAATCGCTCGTATAACATAGTTTTGTCGCATGCTACTCTTCCTAGTCGCACGACTCCGATTTTCCGTATTTTTGAATCGTTCGTTTCCGGTGCTGCCAACATAAACGAAATGTTGGATTTTATCCGATCCACGCAGAATTTAGAGAAAACGGATAACTACCACAACGAAAACGGAACGTAATATCCATGTTGCTATTGGCTGTTACAAAAAAATATTTGCTTTTTAGTAGAAAATAATATCGCTCGCCTGCAAACGAGTGGGTGAGGTGAGAGCACTCGTTGCGGTCGAGCGATTCAAAAATATGGAAAGTCAAAATGTCGAACGAAAATCAGTAGAAAAGAGCGCTCGACGCCAGCTGAGCGATTCAAAAATAGGGCCCGGTCGCGGGCCGTATTGAGATGGCTTGCGGGCCGGATGCGGCCAACGGGCCTTAACTTTGACACCCTGCTTTGCACCAGCCATGCCAAACTCGCGGCCCATATCTAATTTTATGAACAGCCTCCTCAAGCGTGTTTCAATAATATTTCAATTCAAAAAAGTAACACTTTACCTACCAATGAGTTTTATTTGTCTTTATAGTTGGGTTTTGCGGCCCACTGATTCTTTATTTATACATTGCACTACATGCGACTTAACATCGCATGCACCTTGACAGGCATAGCAATGTGGAAGATTCTACGGTCTATCTATGACTATATTATGCATTTGGCCCACGCGCACGCGTCGCTCGCTCGACGCACTGAGGCCAGCGATTTCCCGGAATCCCTGTTTCCGATTCCGAAATACACGACTCGGTGATACTGAGAAATCTCAACAGGCGTTATTCTGGGGCAATGCCGTGTAAAACCCGAAACACGTAGCTTTCTAGCGAGGTGCCTCTGCCGTTATAAATAATCAAAATGCGTAAAGAGAAGTCGGTGACCCGTAATTACGGCATTATTTGTTTTACTCAGAAACACTTTCTGCATTTAAAGATTAGGGTGTTTTAGATACATGGTATTAAATTTAATGTGCTTGGGGATTAGAAATGAAAACAAGTTATTTTAAATTTCATTATTATTACTGACATACATTATATCATTTAAAATTCACTTTGATCTTATAATAAAACATGTAAAGGCTTAAAACATAACGCGGCACACACACGGGCCGTGGCGGCGCCGGCGCATGCTGGTGGCAGTCGCATGCGCATTACGCAATGGGTACATCAATTAATTACAAATCTTTTATAATGAGACGGATTAGCGTAACGTTCCGTACGGACGGGCTTGCAAAATACGTTTTCAACACACTTGCTCGTAAAGTGACCACTAATACATCGCTTTTAGGGCCATAAACCGAGCTATAACAAACGCGTGCAATAATATATAAAACACTAGTTCGTAATAGAATTAACCCTACAAAGTTAAATTAGTACCTTACTGCAAGTTCTATGCGAGTAAACAGAGCATTCCCAATTTAGCCGGGTAATAGTTATTTTTTTTTTGACAACAAAGAGGTTTTATGCTGCTGAAAATTCAATATACATTTTTGGAATAAATAAATGTGTAAGTCCTTAATTAAGTCAAATAAATATAAAATTATTATCAAATTATTCATAATTCACAATATTTTGTTTAAAAATATTAAAATATTTGCATTTTGTCACTTAAAATTATAATTTTGAAGTATTAGTAGTAGGCTGTATGCTCCTCACCCCTTTGTTCGCAAAATATTCTTGCGTTGGGCGTGTAAAAAAAAACAAAAGAAAACATCCGCGCCTTTTCCCATTATTATCATCATATTTTGTTTTTGCCATATTTGTTGCTGTGTGATAAATTACTTTGTTTTTTTCTCGCAAATGTGTTGAAAAACGTCGTATGAAACTCGTGAGCTCTTGCTTATTGCACACTCGGCTGAGTTACGCCCTCGCCTGCGGCTCGGAATGCAACCCACAGCCTTGTGTGCAATGAGCAACCTAAGCTAACTTGTCTCATAATGTACTATTATCAACTATAACGTCGTAAACTATAAGAAAATGGATATATTTGTCGTTAATAAATAATCAAGTCTTATAAATAAAACATGTCCTTGTTACAGCTAACACTAATCCATCTTATATAATAGTTGACTACTATTTTGTTGTACCTAATAAACCTAATAAAATGTTTGCATTACGTTACAAAATGCATGTGTGTATAATTAATAATCTAATTACAATCATTTCATAACATATAGATAAAGCAATCAGTCAAAACTTAATTAATTTTATTTTTTTAGGCAAATATAACTAACATATTATTATAATAAAAGTAGATAGCTTAATTTATTATACAATTACCCCTTTACTGATTACCAACAATAAATATTCGTGGTGCATTCAGTTAACAATATTTCGTTGTTGTTAAAAAATACTTTTATTTTCTAACACAATGTTGATTTTTCTACAATGAACGACATATAAACACTGTTAATTAGTAAAAGAGTTGATTTAAATCTATATACATATTTTGTTAACAAGTTAATTCTATTATCAACAGTTGTGGATTGATTAGCGAATTTGCACACGATAGTCAACTTACTTCTACACCTACATTTTCACGTTAATAAAATGTACAGGCGACATTGAAACTTAACTTGATTACTATTAGGCTACAACAATGGCTACATACAATAAACGGCAGCTGCAACGCAATATTAATCTCTAGCGTAACTGTACGAGTATGGCGAATTGGTACTTCCAATCGGAAAAGGTAGTTTCCGATTTATTTACGCCAGCAATACAACTCTGATCGGCCCAAGATTACGTAACTGTTGCTAACAATTCTCGATAGAAATCGCAGTTACATTGCTGCTTTAAGTAAAATAGGTCTTGGTTGGTTCTTAATAAAGCAGCAATGTAACTGCGATTTCTGTCAGAGTTGATTGCAACAAAGTTACATAATCAGCCCTCGCTTCTACGAAGAACGGACACGTCATTAATCAAAACACCAACTTAGTATGTATACAGCCCCATCTAAATTGTTATTATTAAAAGTTGCAAAAATGCAAAGTCATTCCTTTCAAATCAATTTTGATACAATGAACTTAATGAACTGTGATTTGATTTTACGAAGTGTTGGCGTTACTTAAATTATTTAATAACATCGAATGTTTTCAGAAGAGGTCGTCTGTAGGTTACCCGGAGCGAACAATGCAAAAAAACACGTTGAATCATAACATGCAGTGATTTAATTATGTATATTTACTAAGTTTTATGCTATAGGCAAGAACCGGCTCTTAGTTGACACGTGGTGTGTCATTCATTGACTAACCTTGCATTGATTTGTGAACTCTCAACTAGTGCTCATTTACCATAAAATTAACCATAAATAGTTATTGAAATTATGTATAGGTCTGCGGTGAAACTATTTTTTTACAGGCACACATTAAATATTGCAACCAAACGTTGATATTTAATACCAGATCTTTATTACAATACCCTAACTAAAGTTAAAACTTTAGTTAATAAAAAAGTTATTTTTTATTAAAAAAAACTAAAAACTGTACCTGTCCGTGCGTTAATTTTACGCTTTTATGTGTCGGTATTAAAGTTAATTATTTTTTTCAAAATTAATTCGATAGAAAACATTTAATTGTATAACATACTTATTTAAGACCTTCGGATAGGACATTTCAAATGATTGATTTGTAATCGATTTGCTTTGACTATTTATTTCGGTTCTCGGTATTGGCAATACCGTACATGCGGCGTACAATATCCCCAATAAATAGTTTCAAAAATAAATACTTACATAAGTAGTTTTGAAAACCGTTATCGCATACAAATACCAGTTTCGGTTCAGTACGCGAAAAACCCGTTATTACCCATTACTAGCTAAACATCAAGTCACATTCGTTGAATTAGGAAATTAAACAATGTTGTTGGCAATTTAAATTGTTATTAGTTACATTTAAGGTTAGAGGCCTACCTATTTTCATAAACAATAATACGATTAATTAAGGAAAACTTGCTGTTGAAATGTGTATGGTCGATATACGAGAGGGACAAACATTACTTTACTAGGTACACAGATTTCTTATGACATCATGCTAGGTGCTTACGAATTTTTGCGATCCTATTTAAGGCGAGGCCAGTTCACGATCTGATGAAAAGATTGATTTTTGAACTTCCAATATGAAGAACTGATGTAGAATTCTACTTCAAAAAAATTACTGTAGACTGAAAAGAAACAAAGAAACACAATAACCGAACAGAATATTGAAAAATGGCATGGTAACTCTGTATAAAAATCCTGAATAACAACATAAAAACTTATAAAAATAAATTTCCAATTGTCAGATTTCGTAGTTTTCAACGACAGTGATATGATTTTTTATGCAAAAAGGATAGCTTTTTTTATCGATCTAACACAATATCCGAGTACATTTTTAATAAATGATCCAGTATTTCAGAAATCAATAAAAATGTACTAAATTTCGTTAAATTTCTGGCGAAGCGTCAATTAAAGCTATGCAATATTCAACCTTATTCTAAAGACATAGTGAAAGAGTAAATTTCGAGAACTGCTTCGCCTTAAACGCAATTTCTCCTCGTATTAGAATACGAGTACGAGATATACCAGTTAAACAAAAATATATTAAGTATATAGCTGTAATTTATGAAATTTAGTTTTAAAGATTTTTACCAACATCAATTTTCAATATTATGATACTTTGATTTGTTTAAGCTTTATAAATTCTAAATGTGGATGAAGTTCTAAAATTCTGTGGGCGATGTTTTCGGTTGAAACAGTTTAGCGGGTGTTATCCTAAGCTAGCCGCGAATGGTTGGGTTACATACACTAACAGCTATTTTCATCGGAATTAACTGTGAAGCGGCCGGCCGGTGGCCGCATACAAATGTGGCCGAAATTACCGAAATAAAGAAAGCACCGACTGTCAGTGGACATCTAATGCGCCCTATGAAAGCTCAGCACGTTGCACTCACTAGGGTGACGGTTTGTGGCTCCTCTGATCCTTGCCGTAATCATGCGATCAACATGCGAAAACACGTACACACAACCCTCCTACAAAAATGTTTATACTCACTACTACTTCTCGACATAATAAACGATCCTTTTGAACACGCTTTTTTTCGATGATAAAAAAATGAAAGAAAAAGTACTTATTTATTTACAGATTTTAAAAGTATTTAGAAAATTTTTACTGTATTTTATTAGCTCACCCTTCGCAGTATGTTCGGAGTATCTTGACTCTTTGAAATGTTGACGCCTCAAACCTATTTTTAGGGTTCCGTACCTCAAAAGGAAAAAAAACCGGAACCCTTATATTATAGGATCACTTTGTCGTCCGTCTGTTATTTTATTTAATCACACTTTAATTACAGGATATTCTTATCTTACACCTATTAGGCCAAAACGCGATCATCATTACTTTTTTGTGTGTAAATCGCTTTAAATTATCTAAGTTTGTCTAGAATAATGAAAAAATGTGTGCGTGCTCGCCTTTTCAATGTGAGAAAAATAAAAATACATAGTATTTTTGTTTAAATATAAGATATACCTATCCAATATTTTGCAGAAAAAGGCCATAAACAGATCATAAACAAGGAACCTAATGCGGCGAAAGCAAGTGAGCAACTCAACCACTTAGCCGAGAGCGAGGACCCGTTATTGAACATTAATCTGAAATTGAACTCTGCAGCATCAAAACTAACGTTCAAACTTGCATATTATCATATGTTGAACCTAAACAAATCTAAAGATAACTCCTAATTTGCCAACAAAGTCGCTCAACTACATCCCTGTACGACATAACAGTAAAGCTCGATAGACTCTTTTATTATCATCATATCACATTCCCACTAAAATAAACAAAAACATATAAGATAAAATTATACTAGACATTATAGAGAATCTCAATAATGTTTAATATAGCACCTCCCTACTCTAGGCACACACATCACATGTTCTTAACTATCTAGATTGCAATCTTATCCACAGATCTAATCATGCTCTTTCACTACTTCCTACAATATGACGAATATATTATATTGAGCCTGTTTCACAATAAAAAGTAAGTTCTAAGTAGTTTACTTGACAGTTGTGATAGGAAATCTTTTTGATTGTGAAACAAGCCCATATCGTTATTAAAATAAAAAGTATTAACATCGATTCACGTTAACGAATCGAATAGTTTAAAAAATAAAGATATAATCTATACGTCCGGAAATACTCGCCGGTCGTACCTGACATTTACGTGTCTACTCAGATCTCGTAACATTATAAAATTCGTCGAAACAATCCATAGGCAGGCTTCATTACTAAAATTACATAAACATGGAGAGCACAGGCAACAAATAAAAACTATGGTTGAAAAAAACAAATCTTAATAAATCAAACCGAAATGTGGTAGAATTAGCGACTTCCGCGTAAGTGGGCAGAGGCGATTACGCGCTTCTATCTGTTTCTCGATTCTGGAAATCGGGTGATTAGCCGAACCAGTTGATAGTTTGCGGGGAACGCTTAATGCGCCCGCGCACCTTCTCGGAAACGAAAGCGAGATAGCCACTAGTGGGAAACGCGATTATCGTAATAACCTCCCGGAACGAGAGCCCTTTTCCGATCTCTTTGTAAATACTTGCGAGGAAATAATCATTATCTTACTGCCGACGCGACGATGGAGAGCTCAATTGCATCATACGTATTGAAGTATGTAAAAGTAAGTTACGTATTACGGGTATTTTTATAACCACATCTGGGGTTTCGTAAACATTACCTAAGGGTTAAATTCATAAAAAAACCCATACCTCTTTATTATGAATTAGGTTTTAATCAAATTCTTGGAAGTTTACACTACATGACTGTATCTTGCGGTCATTGTCATTGGGAATCCACAAGAATAGATAAAGTTATTTTGCACTTGCAGAGATATTGTGTATAACAATGTATAATGTTTATAAAAAACAACTGATTAGGTAGAGAGAAACTGATTTAGCGTGATGACAACGATTAAGCCTTAACTCTTACATAATGGTGGCCAAGAAGCAGTTGCACATCCTTGTCCGGCATTGGACAGTGACAAACAAATTATACCATTATACTTTAGAAAATGGATATTGATGGCTACGTTTATGTGCTATTTTGCTGCCAGTGTTTAGGGCTGTCACATTTATTACATATTAACTATATGGTTGCAATGATTACATGTTTAATATTAAAGTGCTTAGAGAAATAGACATTTACTTATTAAAGTTAGAATTTTAAAGTATTTCTTTAAATCTAACAGCCCTATTTCCCATAAATAGATGCTTACGTATTCAATGATTGTCGGTACAAGCTTGTATTACCTCCACGTGCTTCCGAGAGAAATAGAGATTTTGACAGAACAGTTTTGACAGTTGCTATATGTCTTTTATACTTTAATCGTTACTTTAAAATAAGTTAGTAACTTTATCAAATTGTTATTTTACTTAATTATTAACAATTTCTTTCGTAATCTATGTGTGGGAAAACCATTTGTTGAATATTATACTTAAATGATTATTATTTGAATAAAGAGTTGGGTTAAGATTTTTTACAAAATAAGACAAGTATATAAACAGACTATAAGTACTGAAGATAGGTTATTGGGAACGGCCGTAAGGGCCTACATGCGACAACTAGCGCCGCCAATCTAAAAAAGGAACAGTAAAGATTTCTTAATATGCCTCTTATGTTAATTATTGAATAACTTAACTATTCAATTATTCCATATTTCATTCATTATTGCCGAGGTTCCCCACGGCTGCTGCAATGCAAAGGTGCCTAACACACACCTTCTTCGATACTTTTTATTATTTCTTTTATTTTAAAATGGTTTTACTAATTATAGCCACTTTTAGTGGCGCTAGTTGACGCATTTAGAGCGTCGGGCGAGCGGGATCCCGCCGCGGGTACACGGCGCGGGAATGTAGATTGCTGGTTTTCTGACGGACAGATGCTTGCAGTGCATGAGCAAGCTCTAATCTCTGTCGCCCCGCGCGCGGACGCACTTAGGCCTTCTAATCTGTAAAGTGTTACGTGTATTTCGGGCGTCACTCCCAGTCGCTGCCGCTGTCCGAGCGCTGCGGGGAGGAGTCGGGCTCGGGGATGACGCCGGCGAGCGTGTGCAGCACGGAGCCGGCGGCGCGCTCGGCGCCCGAGATGCCGCGCCGACGCATCGTCAGCTTGGCGTGCAGATCCGCCATTAAGTCACCCCCAGATGGCTTGGACGACTATAACAAACACAAGTCATTGCATATCTGAAGATGCAACCAAACAAAGTTATGTCTTTCAGACATAAAATTTAGAGCTAGGCTCTCCGGAATAAATTGCCTGTTTTCTATGCGAACTCTACTTTCCTTTTAAGGGTTCTGTGCCCAAAAGGTAAAAACAGGACCCTATTACTAAGACTCCACAGTCCGTCTGTCTGTCTGTCACCAGGCTGTATCTCATGAACCGTAATAGCTAGACAGTTGAATTTCTCACAGACGATGTATTTCTGTTGCCGCTATAACAACTAATAAAATTAATATTTAAGTTAGGCTCCCAACCCAATACAACAAACGTGATGTTTTTTTTTTGCCGTTTTTTGGTACGGAATCGTTCGTGCGCGAGTCCGACTCGTACTTGGTCGGTTTTAATACAAAAAAGAACATCGGGTACAAATAACGTGATAGTATAGCACAACACAAGTGACGAATCAGATGAATGAAAATATTTGTTGTATCGCTCGGCTTATCAGAAGTGCGTAGCAGCGAAAGGTCAATGGCAATGGCAATATCAGATATCTGTCTGTTTATATCAGTGGAGTGCACACAAATAGATGGGGTTTAGTAGGCTAGGGGAGCGCCGCGACGGGTTTCTAAACTTGTTCCGGTCTCTGTAGACTACGTTGTGGGACCATTTGGTCCACATTAACATTACTTCAATAAGAACTATCTAAAAATCTCACTTTGATTTTATATTTTAAACCTTATTTCTATTTACTAAAATAAAACACTAGGATTTAAATGATGCAAGCTCCCTTTAGTTTAATTTCTCGGAAAAGGCGATACTTTCCATACGAGTTTATTAGTATGGTTGGGTTTTTTTTAAATTCTACAGTAGCAAGACTATTAAGATAGGAGAATAATAATATGACAATTTATTTTGCTGTCGCATAAGGAAAGGCATTGCCCTTTTTTCAAGTTTAAATGGTTTTAAACTGTTATTAGATCGCAATGAGGTTGCACTTAGCTGGAAAATCAATAACAGCTCAAAGACCACTAAGAAATAAAGCTTCCTTTGCGCTCTAAATTACTTGGAAGAATGTTTTATAAGCACAATTACCAGATGACACGATGCAATGTGCTAATTATATTTCTCCATTAAATACGGCCCTCGATTGTCCTCCCTTCGCGTTCCAGGGAACAACTTGCACAGAGAAATTTGACTTTTAAAATGCGTTCTATGAAAAGTAAAATATCCTTGGTACGGACAATACAAAGCGTTATGCGTTTGCACGATTTGTTACCTTAATGCGACACTGTAGAGATAATAATGAGGTCAGGCTTATTCCATAAATAAAACATAACTATCAAGGCACAGATAAATAACGACAGCCCGGCGACGACGGGAGACGCTGCTGCATCGAGAAGCAGGTTTTTGTCCACAGCTCAATGTTTACTTATTTTTCAAAAATGATTTTATCAAGCCTATTTTGGTATTAATAGTCTTTGACGCTCATAAAACAAATGTAATTAATTAGCCAACCATGTTGAATGTAATCAATTTCAATTCATTTACTCTTCTCGGGTACAGAGAAAATAAAAGAGGGTACTTATAATCGTAATATAATTCAATAAATATTCAATAGGTAAGTAAGCTAAAATGCAATGTAAATGCAGAATATGATGTCAATTGCGTTTCATAGATAATGATTGATTAGTGTATGACTGTACGTGCAGCATCGAAGAAATAACTCATAGATTTTCACGTTTTTAGCTACTATATGATAATTACAAAAACTTAGCATAGAGATAGCTGATATTATATGTGGTTCTCCCTCCATGAAGTAATAAAAGACAGGTTCAAGTCGCGCATGCTGGCAAGGTTACAAATAATAAAAAAAATGTGCATGAAGGATCGTAATGTATTCTCAGCAGTGATTCAATTTGAATGAAGCATCGGGTACAATAGTTGTCTTTTATACGGGCGGCGGCATTGTACCCGGCCGGCACAGCTAGAATAAAAGTAACTCGATTCAGAAGGAACACTCTTGACCACTGCACACGTCACGCACTCCCAGGAACCCACATCCACATCTTTCACAACAGTTTAGAAACTAGCAGGAACAATAAACTTTTGTTTCCTTTGTTCTTCGTAATGCAATATACAAACCGAGTGTTTGTCAAACATTCACAAAAATCCCCGATAGATTTGTTAGTTTAGTTGTCGCGTATGCGCGAAATCTACGTAGGTGTCCGGGTTCGGGCAAACTAATGTTGAAATTAAATTATTAGTTTTGTTGGGTAATCCATTCATATACAGGGTTATTTGTAAAACACCAACAACCTCGCAGGAGTAGCAAAAATTATTCGACTGTCCATGCAAATGTCCGAGCTGATCGAGTTTTGTATGAAAAGTCGAATTTTTTTGGCCTGTTTTCGGAAAAATCCTAGAACAAATGTTGTTGTTTATGTTAGTGATCTACTCCTGCGAGGTTGGTGTTTTACAAATAACCCTGTATATTGGTGCCGTGATTCAGTACAAAATACTAGAGATGGGCCGACTATGACTTTGGCCGACTAGCCGACTGGCCGACTAGTCGGCTGTAAAAAAGGCCGACTAGTCGGCCGACTAGTCGGCTAAACCGATCCTTGTTTTCGGTAGATTTATTACTAGCTTTTTAGTTAAAAGTTCTTACGCACAGCTGCTTTTTAATGATGGTCATCTCCCAAATCTTTATAAACATCTGTTTTACAACTTAACAATACTTGTGCAAATAATATTTTTTATCCTTGTTTATTCATTGACCAAATAAATTGTTAAATTAGCTTAAAAAAAATACTTCCGAGGGCCTATGTATAATGGATTTTATTTCGATCACCCTTATCAAAATATTTGAAAATTGAAATGACTTTTAACATAAAAATATGTGTAAAGTAATAGGCCGACTAGTCGGTGCTTTTTGCCGACTAGTCGCCGACTAGTCACCGACTACAAATGTGGCCGACTAGTCGGCTTTACCGACTAGTCGCGGATTAGTCGGTACATCTTTACAAAATACGCGTTCAAAATGTAAATAGGCGTAAATGTAAATTTAGTAATTAAAAAAATCCAATTGGTAATGACGACGATACAAAAACAAAAATATTTAAGCAAATAATACAAGCACTCTAGGTATAGTAAATTACATTTCTCCCTCTGGCAGTTCCTGATTCCCAGCAACGTGTAGTAAAAAATGGAATAAAACTCTAGTGGCGTATTGGATGATGCAATGTTGTTGCCCGTTTTGACGTAAAACGCAGGGAGTCGAGCATCTTTAGTGGGAAACACGCAAACAAACGGCCGCTTGCTAGAAATTACTCCTTCGACGAGTTCACCAGAACTTGCGGACGCTTCATCACTGTTTCATTTCATTGTAGCAATAACGTGGCTTCAAGAGTTTTCACACTTTATACTTAGCGGAACGGTGATGAAGATTTTTAGGAAGGTCCTGTTTATAAGACAAAAAATATGGGTTATGAGATTGGTATCTTTCCCAAATAAGACTGTCTTAACAGTTAGAGTTGGAAAATATCGGCCACTTGCACTTCACACTTCACAATATTCAAACGGCAAGATTTAAGTTTGTATATAGGCTGTTAAATTTGTTATGCCGACTAACTAGTTCTTAAAGTTCAAAAACACTTTCGAGAAATAGGAAATATTTTGTAGTAGATAAGTAGTGATGCATGCAATGACAGCCGCATACAGCGGGAATACTGATATCATTATCATTACGTTATTATCACGGAAAACTATAATAGCCTTTCCTAGAAGCAAAATTAGCTGGTGTGCATGGACAATTATCGCCACTTCCTTGAATCGTCAGTCTGATGGTAATTATATGAGCATACTCTCAAAAGATTCAAGAGCTTCGGATGTATAAAATTATAATAAACTACGATGATAAATTAGCTCATCGCGTGAGGACTGCCAGCGAAAGCAATATTGATTACACCATTATTAATAACTTTATGAGTATTCTGCTAGACTTTTACTGATACAAGCATAATTTTTATCTGTTTTTAATTAGTTGAATTTCTTTGAATATCAAAGTTTGCGTATGTGTGCATTAAAACCGGTGCTGTTTTGAAGATAACTGTAATCGATTAAGGGAAGTGAAGTAGGTTTGATATTAATCTTTTGATTAGTTTCTATTTATCTATACGTTGATGATCTGTCTAACATACAAGCTTACCTCAGTATTATTTAAGTAAAATAGATAAGTTTCTGCTTCTTCGATCTTTTTACGATGAGAACTATAAAAGCATCATTTTCTCAAAGCATTTAGTTTCATAAATACTTAACCTAAAAATTATGCTAATGAAAGTTAATTAATCATCATTAAGGTTAATATTGACAAGATAACTTGAGTAAAAAAATTGAAAATTCCAAGTTTCCAACGCATACAATATGTAGGAATTTGAGATACAAGAACTGGCAACTTGTAGAACAGCACCTGCCGTTACAAATGGCAGTTTTTTTTTTAATTAACGCGTCTAACGACGAAGGAGTTTATTATATCGTCAAACCAAATACAAGCGACGTGGTTTTTTTTTCTGAGAATTAAACGAGGATAAAAATCTGATACCAAATTAAATAGTCTGATCCGAATGCTAATCGGCATCAAAGCTATAAAACTTTAAGTGTCATTGAATGTTGTTTATAAACATTTGAATATATACGGCTAATAAAATTCTATGGTATGTTATCTTATGTCACATCCTCTATCTAAGTTAAGCAATACTTTTAATTATTTGGTGAGTTTGTTAATGTACTTTCGCTCCGTGTGGCAAAGTTTTAGGACACCCTGTATATTAGTTCTATTGTACAATACAGATGTACTGTATATCCATAACTGACCTGTGAAGACAGGGTCGAGGTAATCAAGATAGCCGCAGCAAAGTACAGTGTGTGTTTGGTGACTCGGAGCTGTTTATAAATTACTTTTACTTTGATTTACTTGCATCGTATGTGACGTAATCGTAATAAAAAGTTTTATGTATCATTTCTAGCTAAGGGTCCTTGAGGGGTCAAGCCAAGCCGCGCTGCAAATGGCAAGACGGCAAATCAACGACTCATTAATGGTTTTATAAGCCCGCTCTTTGTGATTTTCGTGGAATCACCATTATATTTTATATACCTTTTCGAGAAAACATGAAAATGTTTTTTTTTATTTTTTTTGTAAAAATAATAATAAATAAAAATAAATAAAATAAAAATTGTTTATTTCCATTAACAATGTTGATCATTAGATACAATGGGTTGGAGCTTCCTTTTAAGCTTTTTTGGCCTGTGTTAAGAAGCCCCGCTCCTCCTTAATGATTATATACTTAAATTACAAAAAGATACAACAACAAACTAAAATCTTATTACAATAAATATTAAAAAGAAGTTTAAAAGCAAAGAAAACAATTTCAAATACCTACCCAACAATCACAATATAAAAGCCAAGAGTCTTATGTAAAAAGTAAATTTGCATGCAGTTGTATGTGTGTGTGTGTGTGTGTATGAGTGTATGTGTGTGTGTGTATGTGTGTGTGCGTGTATGTCATATATAGATTTTTTATTTCGATTTAGTATTAAGTACATATATTACGTTATAAATAAGAGAAGTGATTCTGTCTCTTCCCAAGTTTTAGTTTTTAGCCATTTAGTTATAAGCTTTTTAGATTCATTGTGTGTTTTGTCATATATATATAGCTGTCGGTTTATAATATTGTAGAGGTGAGCAGATTGAACAAGATATTGTGTTTGTGCAAATTTGGTTCTAACTCTTGGAGCATAAGCAACTATATCTTTTCTTCGTTTGTTTATTATACTCGGGTCATATGTCAGGGTTTTGTGAAGTTTGAGGGTGCTCTGCACTATATATAGCTTTCTTACAGAAAGGATGTCACTTAGTTGATAAAGACTTTCAGTTGGAAAACGCCATTTTTTGAAATACATCACTTTTATGAGACACCTTTGAGCCCGCTCCAATTCTAGAAATTTTGTTTTTCCCGCACCTCCCCATATCGTGATGCAATATGTTAAGACTGACTGTACTATAGATATATATATAGTATTCAACAGACTATTTGGTGAGGCGCGATCAACTCCTATATCTCTTGGTATCACATGTCGCAATGTCTTAAAAATCCAGACTAATTTCCTAATTCTACTACTTATATAATCAAGATGTGGGTACCAAGATAGTCGATTATCCACCATAACTCCTAAATATTTTAACTGGGTGACTTTCTCGATGATTCTGCAGTCGCAGTTACTATTATTATTACCACAATCATGTATTTTGATATCAAAATTGTCATTTGGTTGAGTACTATTATTTATACTAAAGCAAATAAACTTTGTTTTTTGAATGTTAAGTGTCAGGAGGTTGGATCCAAGCCACTTAGCAACTTGACTCAGTCCTTGTTCGGTGTGCAATTTGACGCTATCCCATGAATCAGATGTAAAAATTATTGCAGTGTCATCTGCGTATGAAAAGATTTGCGCGTGAGGTATTTGAACATTGCACAAATCATTTATGTAGATGAGAAATAGGGTAGGTCCTAAGACACTACCCTGAGGTACTCCGTATGAAATATCAGCTTCCTCGCTAACAAATTCCCCTATCTTGACTCTTTGTTTCCTATCAGTCAGGTAGCTTTGAAATAAAGCAAGACAGGTTCCTCTGATGCCAATCCTTTCTAATTTTCGCGCAAGGATAGGGAGAGAGACTGTGTCAAATGCTTTCTTTAAATCAAGAAAAACACCCAGACACTTTTTACCCTTATCCAATGTTTCTACGACCAGCGAGCTAAGGGCATTCACTGCATCCTCCGTCGACTTTCCTTGCTGGAAGCCAAATTGCGATGTAGAAATAATGTTAAATTTATTTAAATAGTTGAGGAGTCTTGAGTTGATCAGTTTTTCTAGCACCTTGGAGATCGCTGGTAGTACAGAGATAGGTCTATAATTGCTGACTATAATAGGTCTATAAAAAGAAGTAAGATGTTTAAAAAGAATGGCTAATAATTTCTTACCGAATATCAGTAACAGAACAAGTTTAGAAAATGCCGGGTAAATATTATCAAATAACAATAAATGACCTCTCTGAAATATTAATGTTATCCTAAAATCTTTTCGAATTGCGCATATTTACACAAAGGCTATATAAAGCCTCGCCACCGCAATGTGCCGGCCACAGACGAAAGAAATACAAACTTTGGTGCAAAATAGTAGTTTATGATACTGATGCATAATGAGGGGTATTAAAACATGAGTGTGTTACCGCTCGGTTTTTAATAGTATCACACGAGTGTTTTAATACCTAGTTATGTGCAGTTTCATACACTACTTTATCTACACTCATACATTTGGGATTGAACCTACCAAATAAAAGATCAACGTTAAAAAAGAGAGAGAGACTTTGGTTGTATTAGCTATGTACCTACCTACCTACCTTATTATAAGTCATTTCCTTAGCTGCATCTAAAATAATTTTGCAGTCAATTTTTTTTTAAATTTTTAAGCAAGAATAAAAAACACCTACGAAATTCAGTATAGCAAAATGTAAAAATTGAAATCAAAATTCAAAACTTTTTTGTAATGCTCTAAAAATGGCGCGCATTCCATTAGAAAAAAACATAGATATAGTATGAAATAAAACACTTTTAACGGATACTAGCGCGGTTTTATTGAAAGTACTTTGGTAATTAGTTGGTATTTGGTTTGATTTTTGATTTTCCCGACGTTTCGGCACCTTTGCAGCTGCCGTGGTCACGGGGGACTCAATAAAACCGCGCTAGTATCCGTTAAAAGTGTTTTATTTCATGTCTAGTGAGCGCGTAAGCTTGAGAAGTGAATATAGATATAGTATATTAAAAGGGGTAGATGCGCTACCGAGCGACCGGGTGTAAGGGATAGATATATTATGACGTCAAAATATGGGGTTGCCATGATCAGAAAAAGTACCCTTAACGGTGTAGCATCCGTTAATGTGCAGATTACTAGTTAAAGTACGGAAATCGTAATTTCGCACTTTAACTGACTAGACCAGTTAATCTGCAGATTAACGGATTCCGTACTTTAACGGTAAGATACGTATACATAAAGTAAACTAGCTGGGGTTGTTTGTAGATTGTGTGGTTAATGGAATAAAAAGATAAACTTTAAATTAAAACAGGTAAAGTCTTTATTAAACGTTGGAATACAGAACTTTTTTTATTAACGTTAGTTTTTCTGTTTTTCGGAAACAATTTTTTTTTTTAATGTTTTGAACAAATTCGTGCGTGGCACCCAATTCTTTTTTCCAGTTGCTTCTATACCTTTTTCACGAGTTTTATCTTCGGTCGGAAATCTGAAAAAATCAAATCGCTTGAAACTCCCTGAAATATGGGGTAATTTTTGGGGAAAATTTTCTATATAGTAGGCATCCGGAAATCGAATTATAAACCTACTGATTTTAGTGGACGTCAAAGCTAAGCTGACTTCTACTATTACGTAGATGTACGCAATTTTACCGGTTTGCATGTCAAATGTTTACGAGGTTATTTTTAGAAATAATTTTTAGATTTTTCCTATTTATCAGGTATTTCATGATATAACTAATGATTTAGCTCAGAAACTTGGTTCCTGTGAGATTTGAGAAAGAAATACGTGATCAAAATATAGAAAACAGTGTACTCACGCATGAAATGTAACGCCCGCTTCTTTCCTTTGATTGTTGCTTTTGCAGCCAAATATCGAACACCCCACCATTTTGTATGCTAGACAGAAACACTACACATTCGATTTATAATAAATCTTCAATATTAATTAGGGAGTTATCCACAAAAACTTTAATTTCTCTGGCACTTTTGATATAACCCCACTTGTTTGTTTTGCTTATTTGAACTCTGCCTATAACCCGACCATGAAAAAAAGTCCGGTCGGTGATAGAGAAAAAACATGACACTCTTCTCTATTTCCTCCTATAGGAATCTTAATAAGACGATCTCGCTCTATCAAAGCATGTCAGACCCTTGGAAAAAAATGAGATGAGTCATATTTCATTGGGGAAAATATCGTTGTTTTTTTTTAATATCACGGCACTACCTTCTTCTTGGATTTGCCCTGTATCGTAATGAGAAAAAAAGTTACTTTATGATGCAGCTGACTGCATCGTAATGAGTTTTTTTTTTATTTTACCTATTCACGAAAATAAAGTACGTATTTGGGTCAATCAACTTTTAATTGTCCTATGAGTTTTCCTGTCCAAAAAAATAAAAGTATATAATTCCTTGAAAATAAATATCAACTAACTGAAAAATTATGGTTTGGGTTAAATGTAATACTTTAATTATCATTTTGGTAATAGAAATAAATATGTATGTTGTTTACATATTTATTCGTATTTTAACGGTTGTCTAGAGAGAAGCCGATGTCCCCTTTATTTGTATGTGTTGAAATGTCCACTGGACAACTTATATAATACGAACAAATATGTAAACAATATAATTTATTTCTGTTACCAAAATGATACTTTAAATCTTAAGTTTAAGTATTTATAAGCCAAACTATTTTCTTTATTTTTTATTTCAAGATAAACCACACTTTTATGTTATAGGTTGTCCAATGGACATTTCATCAATTTCATACAAATAAAGGGGACATCGACATCTCTCTCGACAACCGTTAAAATACGAACAAATATGTAAACAACATATTTATTTCTATTACCAAAATGATAATTAAAGTATTACATTTAACCCAAACCATAATTTTTAAGTTAGTTGATATTTATTTTCAAGGAATTATATACTTTTATGTTTGTGGACAGGAAAACTCATAGGACAATTAAAAGTTGATTGACCCATTTATATTACCTTTTTTGAATTCATATTTGGAACATTACGTTGTGAGTGTAGATAAATAATTTTACAGTTACTAAACATTTCTAAAAACATCAATAAAACTTTATATATCTTTTAAGTGGCACAAAGATCGGGCGGTTCGTTGACACAATGATTTCATTCGCTTCGCATCCTCCTTCGGGAATGACTGCTCTATTATACGCGCGAATCGCAATGACGTCTGCGCACATTCATATAACTCCACCCGCATATTCTGTATAATGTTCGAATTGGAGCAATCCAATAGAATAGGGTAAGTAAATCAGTTAGAACGGGGAATCACAACCTTATTGCTAAGACTGAAGGTTGAAATTTTAAATCAAGTTCAAACAAATATTAGCTACGATTGATCCAAAAACATTTGGTCAACTTCTTGGCGAGCCGAGGACAGATCGAGGCGCGTTTGGCAAGGTTTCCAAGAAAAACTGATTGATTATGCGATAGGAAAAGGCCTAGAATCCATAATGTAACCCGTTAAAAGTAGTTGATTTTGTTAACATCATTAGAATGTCGGGGACATCTGAATCAAGCCCGCATAAGTGGAGTACCTGCGCCTAGAGAATATAAAGTAGAGTGTAATAGGGCGTATCAACGTCTGGTGCGCTATTTACTATGCTAATGGTAGCTTGGCATTGTACTGTATTATCACGCTCAAAACGAAACTTAAGGAGAAATGTGTAAATCGATTTAATATGTTATTTCAAATGGTTCCTAACTTGAAAAGAACACAACAACAATAAATTGTCCTACAAGTACTCATGTTAAGGACCCACGACCTATTTCGAAATGGTATGACTTTAAGGAAAGCCAATCCGTTGATAAGCTTTCTTTAAAGTCCATATGGGTGGTTAGTTATGGTTCCCATAATGGTCTGACGAAACTTTTTCGCTGCGCAGGCCGAAGCTGCGGGAGTTTGCCCGCCGCGGCTATTCCGCGGAATGAATTATTTCCATTCCATAGTCCCTATGACCCTCCTCTACTTTTAGCTATGTTCACATATTATGCCCAAAGTATTGTGTATAAAAGTTACCTTCTGCGTCGTGGGTTCAGCGGCGGAGCGGAGCCTGGCGCGGCCGGCGCCGCCCGCCTGCCGGATGGCGGCCATCAGGCTCGCGTGAACATCGCCATCGCCGCCGGCCGCCGGAGCAGCGCTGGGGACGTCTGCCTTCTCTGCTTCACTGTTCAACAAATATTAGTATTAGGGTCTCTGCTCACTACACCGTACCACACCTTGGCCGTGCTAGGAACGTTCTTCTTTGCTAGGTATATTCTTTGTATTGAAAAGTATGACAAGTGCATGCTATGCATGGCCGGTGACGGAACGGTCTAGCTAGTGGGAATAGATATGTTTTTGCCTGCATACCTTCCTAGCACGGTCGTGGTATGGTACGGTGTAGTAGGCAGATACCTTTAGTGATATTAGCGAATCTCTTTTAAACTGACAGTGGGGACGACAGGAAAAATACAGAATTTTTTCTTTCTTCTTTGACAAAGGAAGCAACTGTTTTGTTTCTTTTGGATGATTTTGGTGAAGCCATAGTTCAGTCCAAAAAAATATCAACTTAGGGGACACAGGGCCACCTTACACATTACATCACATATTATTATGATACTTTCGAACACAGTAGACATAAATAGATTAATAGATAAATATAGGTAGTATAATCCAAAGATTTAAATCTTTGCATTATACTATTTATCCCAAACAAATAATTTAGTAATCATGTATACGACATCTGTGTTAACGACGACGAGAAGTCCAGAAAAGGGATTTGAACGGATTGAAATTCAATAAATAAGCAGATAAATACTTTGATCTGCTTGTTATCGGTACTATTTATGTGGCAGATATTTTATTTTACTTGATGGCTGGAAGTTCATAAAAAAATAAAAATCAGTAACTAAATAAAAACAAAGAAAACGAAAAGTTCAACGTGCAGTTAGCTTCTAGCTAGGGCGGCGCCACTGAATCAAATTATAGCGTCTGACCTTTGAGCAAAATATTGATTCGTCGCCGTACGTGGCTGCCAATTATGTATGCAGGCACTAAAATTAACACCGAGAGGTGCGCTCCGCTAGAAACGCCCACGTTACGATTTGTTTTGTTATCGTTTTCCTCGTACGGACGACGAGGTATGTAATGCGGCGGGCGGCGACACTGCATGTTTCATTGAAAGCCACTATGAAAAACTTTCGTTTATTTTTACGACCATGGAAGGGACACTTAATTCTTTGTTACAGAGCAACTCGGCCCAATCGATCATGACCAAATTAGGAGTACGTTACTTCATGGGTCAGAATAACAATTGGAATTTCGCGGAAAACGGACCCTTAGTTAGGGATGGGTCGAATTCCTCGTGGGCGGTGTTTCATTGTACGTTTATAAAAGTTTCGGTGTAAGGGCTTGTTTGTTTTAGCAAACAAAAGAAACAGCTGTTCCTTAAAGTTAATTTTAGCATCTGATATTTTGCTGTTTTGTGACTGAAATAGAATCACTCTGAATTTGTGTACAAATTACAGCAATTAATCAAGAGTAGATAAAAGAAAATAGAATACAAAATGTTATCCACTCGGCTTAGAGAGCATCGCACTCCTAAGTGCTAATAAACAAACCGTCAAAAGATATAAAATCAATGCGAAGTTTATGTTAAGTGACCGTTTCCGAGAAAGCCCGCGAGTGAGCGCGCCGGCCGAGCCGAGGCATGGCCGTGTTTCTTTTCTCTTCAAACCAGCTCCGCAAATCGGTAACCTTGGCTGGTAGTTGTGCAAAACTGTCTGTCAGTTCACAGCCGTTTTGTGCGCTTTACACAATTCACTAGGCTTTTTACCTAATTGGGCAGCGGTGGCAGCGGTAAACAACTTTTAAGTGCTTCGCTAGAATTTACTTAATTAAAGTAAAGAGCAAAAAAATAATTAAGAAGATACTTTAAGGCTTAATTAAAGTAAAGAGCAAAAAAATAATTAAGAAGATACTTTAAGGCTTTTTACGGAAACAAAACATTTGCTTTTATTTCAATTAGCATGTAACTACTCGTATAAGAAAAACGCACAGAATCGTGGGAAAATATCGCGTTTTCACATCAGCTAATAAGTGCTATAAATAATCCATAATATAACGAACGAATCGACGTGAAAGTGTATGATCTGTTTATATACTCATCAACTTTGTCTAGGGATACAGGTGTTATTTTCATACAAACGAAGTAACTTTGAAGCCTTAGTTTTCTGCCAGGGATGTACCGTGCTGTGATCTGATGATGGCCATCCAGGGAGTGAATGGAGGAGATTCAGATCGCTATACACACCCAACTGATCTGATCAGCATTCTAAAAGATCGATGGGTCAGAGTTCTCAGTTTCAAGATTTCCATACATTTTCATGCTATTTTCGCGGTTTTTTTAAACATGTCCATTAATCTTTTAGAATGCTGGTCAGATCAGTTAGGTGTGTATAGCGATCTGAATCTCCTCCATTCACTCCCTGGATAGCCATTATCAGATCACAGCACAGCACATCCCTGGCAGAAAACCAAGGCTTCAAAGTTACCTCGTTTGTATGAAAATAACACCTGTATCCCTAGACAAAGTTGATGTCTGTATATATTACGATCGTTTGTCGGTCTAAATGTTGCCGATGCTTTCGTAGAACGTTACGCGATCGTGAATTAGTGACGGGCACAACGAAAATAGCAGTTCGAGTGTTGAATGCCCGGTTTGAGGTCACAGTCCTAGCTAGCACGTTTCATTCATAAGAAAAAAAACTGTGAAGATATGAGGAGGTACTTACCTAATTTAATTTACCTATTGGTATGACCAAACAACGTAATTTACTTCCTTCGAAATATAACTATGTCTTTACGTAAGCAATAGAAATTGTGCGTTAGCTTCTTTTGAGTTTGCAATAAGTTCTGCTATGCAACAGCTCTGTTCCGCTTTACTAGCAGCTGTTGATGACGTGTAAGTACATTATATTCTGCATGCAGCAAATTCCATTGAAGACCATTATATAAGTAATTATCTTTAATGAAGCAAAAACTGTAATATTATTACTCCAAATGCACGAAATCTATGCACGCAATCTCACTAATTACTGAGCATCTTGCACCAACACACCTATTCCGTGGATTTAGTATGGACACGATTCTAAAAAAACTTTTTTGTGTTATAAAAAGTTAACGATTATAAGCATAGCATACTATACCTACCTTCTTTTCTTTTTATACACATACACTGTTATTGTTATTTTTCGAATAATGAATTAAAAACGTTTACTTTAAATCACAGAATAAATAATAGTATGCGGAGTTAATTTAGTGCAGGTTATTAATAATTTTCTAACTTTTATTTTATGCACAGGTTATTTTTCAAATTGGAACAGTAAAATTAGGTTGTAGTTAATGCGCGTGAGTCTCTGAAGACTAAAGTTCCATTGAATATTTACTGCAATGCTGCAGTTCCATTGCTCTGCAGTATTGCTTATTAGGTACCTGCTGTTTCAAATTTACAACAGCACCATCTTAAAAGGCGGTAGTGTTGGTTCTTTAATTTGTTTATGATAGCCATGTAAAGGACCATCATATTATAATTCTTCATTGTATTCAAATGTGCTCGTACATAACGTTTTGTGATACTGTTGGCCAATCCACGTGGGTCATTTTTATTAGTCACCAGGGTTTACAACTATGTATCACAACATTTAGAAACGAAACATAATATTTCTCTATTGCCTATTTATGTTTACTATTTTTCCAAATTATAGGGATGTATGTAGTTAGTTTTATAGGGATGTATGTTTTGTTAGGAGCTCGGTGGCGCAGTGGTTTAGCGCCTGGCCCAGCGATTTCGGAAGTTAAGCAACGTTCGCAAGGGTCGGTCATGGGATGGGTGACCAAAAATAAGCCATACCACTCATAAGGAAGGCCTGTGCCCCAGCAGTGGGGACATGAAACAAAAATGGCTGATGGACATGTAGTTTTAAATATTCCCTATAGATAATTGTACGTTTTATTATTCCATAACAATCCATAATGTAAATTAAGTCTATATAATTACTTTATTAACTTTTGAATTTGAGATTTTTGCATTCACAATGCTATTTTTACATAATACTAAATAATATACTAGAAAAAATACGACTCGCACCAGATCAATACTCAGACGGGAATCGAACCCGCGACCTTTGGATATCCGGTCCAATGCTCTGACCGCTGAGCTACCGAGTCACTAGTGACATCGCCGAATTTCTTCTAGTATATCCTACTCTTACGCTGCAAGCCAGCGTTATTTCACCAATGTGAGGAATTACCTCGACATTCAATTGAAATATCTTTCCAGATATTTGGCAATCGATTAAGATGAAATAGCTATATAAATTTTGAATTTGAGATTTTTGCATTCACAATGCTATTTTTACATAATACTAAATAATATACTAGAAAAAATACGACTCGCACCAGATCAATACTCAGACGGGAATCGAACCCGCGACCTTTGGATATCCGGTCCAATGCTCTGACCGCTGAGCTACCGAGTCACTAGTGACATCGCCGAATTTCTTCTAGTATATCCTACTCTTACGCTGCAAGCCAGCGTTATTTCACCAATGTGAGGAATTACCTCGACATTCAATTGAAATATCTTTCCAGATATTTGGCAATCGATTAAGATGAAATAGCTATATAAATTTTGAATTTGAGATTTTTGCATTCACAATGCTATTTTTACATAATACTAAATAATATACTAGAAAAAATACGACTCGCACCAGATCAATACTCAGACGGGAATCGAACCCGCGACCTTTGGATATCCGGTCCAATGCTCTGACCGCTGAGCTACCGAGTCACTAGTGACATCGCCGAATTTCTTCTAGTATATCCTACTCTTACGCTGCAAGCCAGCGTTATTTCACCAATGTGAGGAATTACCTCGACATTCAATTGAAATATCTTTCCAGATATTTGGCAATCGATTAAGATGAAATAGCTATATAAATTTTGAATTTGAGATTTTTGCATTCACAATGCTATTTTTACATAATACTAAATAATATACTAGAAAAAATACGACTCGCACCAGATGGCTCGCTGGCTTGCAGCGTAAGAGTAGGATATACTAGAAGAAATTCGGCGATGTCACTAGTGACTCGGTAGCTCAGCGGTCAGAGCATTGGACCGGATATCCAAAGGTCGCGGGTTCGATTCCCGTCTGAGTATTGATCTGGTGCGAGTCGTATTTTTTCTAGTATATTATTTAGTATTACTTTATTAACTTCAATTGGTAAAAAAATCCAAATGTTTAAAATATAAATCCATTGGATTTTTGCAATGTTAGTCGTCTGTTGATTTAATGACCTCAGTTAGAATAAGACTTTGAAATGTCACGTGTATTTATTTAATGTATGAGCTTTGGTGGCTTTGCGATGTCGGTTAAATTAGTTTTAACGCTATAAATAGACGGCGGCTAAGGCCACGGCACACGGGGTGGGTCTGTTACCACCTGCGCCTATTAATTCAGTCATTAATCAACTTATTTTCACAGCCGTCTGACTGGGGAGCTTAAATATCTTATATTATAGCCTTATAGCCGTAACATTCACACTCTAAGCGGATTATTTTGAGTCTTCAATCAACGATGCGATTGTGTGCTCAATAAAGACATAAACTAATTGCCGTATAAGGTTTCTCAGAAGTATAATGCTTGAGCTCAGTACCTATATGAAGCGATGTGATTACCTAATAGAGTAAGATATTAGCATGTGTTAGCATACTGTATTTTAGGCGATGCTTTACGACCTTGTTTTCAAGTATAATCAACTAATTGTGATGTGACTGATAAGGCAATTCTATGAAGATCATTTTCCTTGTTAATGTTTGCTTGTAAGACAACAAAACATGCGTAGACGACACACAAAACGGCTTCAGTTGTCGTGCATTAACTCTAATGTCTCTGATTAGATTACTAGAAGTCGTACTTGAAGTTCTAAAAATGGTAATACTATGAAACCAGAGTACCAGATACGAATAACATTAATATCATTGTTATTGTACTTTACTAAGTACACAGTGAAAAAAGGCACAGATAAGATACTGTTATCGTAATTAGGCATGAGCATTGATAGATATTTTCATATTTCTAAAGAATTGAGTAACTTACGTGAACTGAAAAAGGGCCTAAGATAACGCGTCTCAGTATGAGATTAGTAATTTTGAAATATGCCAATAAAAATTACAATGATGAATGATCCACTAACTTTGGTAAATTATGATTAGAATAAAGTTGTTACCTTTTTGATTTTGATTAGAAAGAGAGAGATTAGAGAAAGTAATTACGAAAACAAAAGAGAGAAAAACTATACCATAAAAACTAAATTGGCTGGCTTTTTTGAAAATACTTATATGTTGGCTTTTTGCTAATACAAAAAGCAGACTTGCGCTTAAGTCACTGCCATCCATTAAAATATGTTACAAATAGCTCTAACTATGCCTAGCAAAAAGTCACAATAAATAGACATTAATAAATGTATACTAACTAATATGCGAATAACAGCTCAGGGATGGGCTGTTAATTGAAAATTGCCAATTAGGCACTAATAGATTTAAGTTACTTAATATAACTGAAAATGAACTAATAGATTTATTCTTACATGAGTCGTTTATAATAAATTAGATTAGATATACAGAAGACGCCTTTTTTGTATCCACAATTCCACATTGGAAACATTTTAATAGGCAAAACCACAGACATATGTCGGAAAAACTGATTTCCCGCAAAAATAAATTAATAAGAAATCTTATAAATTCACGTGACGTGAAGTTTTATTTTTATTAAGCGAAGCGCTCTTATACAATTTATAGAAAACATAAAAAAAATCTCATCGCAATTTCTGTTTTGGTTAAAAAAAACGGAATAAGTGTCTAAATTATCACTTCATAATAACAATGAAAATGCATCGTTTGCAAAGAAAATCTCGCAGGTCGCTCGTGATGCTCACGAGCGTTCCTCGTGAGTCGTGGGCAACTAATTAATGTGGACAATAGATGCGTTAATTACCTCGCGAGCTGTATGCATAATTAATTTTGTTTGAGAAACATGAAAACTATTCCGGTACTATAAAAAGATGGGCTTTTGAAAGGAAAACTCGTATCTTTAATAAATCTATCATGACCAGTCAAACAATATAATCTTTCAAAAATGCGAGTTCGTCAAGAATTAATATAAAATTCTTGGAGTTCGATATATCCAAAGAGTGTGTAATCACTGCGTTTTAGTTATATCTTTCGCAATATTACCCAAAGACGACAAATTAAAAGTCAAGCGTCAAAACACTTTTTAGCGACCTAATGTTTCATATTGATATTATGAGAAGTGAAATAAAACCAGCAATATTAATTTATAATCACAGACCAGTGTAAGGTAATCGTATTCATTTGACAGTTCATATCGTATTCCATCGGCTGCAATTTGTATGGGATGACATTTAATATGATACAATATGAACTGTCAAATGAATACGATTGACTTTACGTAATCGCCTAGCTGATAAGAAACTCTAATATGTGCGAAATTTAATTGTTAGGTACTTTTATGTTATGCCGTGACGAAAACATAGTTTGCAAAAGATTTCTTTTTCAATTACCTATACTTACTACAAATATTTAGGAGGTGATAGTATCCACGAAAAGTAACAACTTTTTGTATGGGATTAACTCTGAACCATTATATTTCTATGAAACATACCCGAATAGTATGTACATGTAAGTATAGAACAGCTGAGTACTTAACAAAAAGCTTTTTGTAATTTTAGTTATAATCATTTTATAAGTACAGACCCGTTCATCTTTTCTCGTCACCGATGGTTCACATACTGTTTTTGTAAACTACAGTTCTATGGTTACATAGCAATATACTTGTTCCAAGCAGAATCCTGAATAACTATGTCTAGCAAATCTTTTAATGAAGGGACGCGACTTTAATTAATGGAGGAATCCTGTGCATTCGTTAATCACTGACCAAGATAGCAACTGATTAAGAAGCCGAATGAAACCGTAACATATTCATGAATAATTGATGAGGCAGTTTGGTGTGAAAATCAACCCTTAGAGATCTGAGTGACGAACAACACAAAAGGATTGCCGCAACGCAATGTACTTGTTGACATGAAAAATAAACCTCATAGCAAGATGCCTCCACCTGCCGCGCTCTCTAAAAACCAGGGTTGCTTATACAGTTGGCACTTCAATACCTGTTAAGTTTTTCTCCCTTTTAACAACGAATTAAGATCATAAATGAGCATTAACAATTTTAATAAACAGTCAATTAATTGCCATCAATTGCATAATCCTTGGTTGGAAAAATTGAGATAAAAACCTTTTTATACAGTACTCAACTGAATAAAACGCATTTTTATGACAGTTAACTGGGAATCGAACCCACGCGACGCGACGTCAGTGCACTGCAGTTTCTCTGATTTCAAAGGAACTTTTAAATTTTACCCCTCTAAACATTGATTTGTATTCGTCCGCCGTGGCATTTCGTTTTCCTTGAAAATTTCGGGAATAGTAGTAGTAGCCCATGTGATTCTCCAGATTCATCAAAATTGAACCAGCAATTTAGGCGTGAAACGTAACAACATACAGAGTTACTTTCGGCAGTTCTTTTGTTGTTCAATTGTTAATCCACAATCCACAATGGATGGACACATTTGAGATAATATTAATAAAAAAAATATGCTTCAAAGAAAATACACTAGGTTTTCAGTCCCTTGGCAAAAGCTAAAATATTTATATTTCATATTTTCAGGGTCCTATTTGATAACGTGACAATTTGTCAATTATTGTCATGCCAATTTGGTTTACATTGCGGTGCAGCTATGAGTAGTTTGTTCTATTTTCAAATTGGTTGACGCAATGGATACTTGTAATGACAAATTGTCATGACAGGTGACAAATTGTCATGTTTATTAAATAGGGCACATACCCCCCGTATTACAACCTCTTAAAACTTGCCAGGTTTATGAATTGCTATAGTTACCTACATCTCTTTCTTGCTGCATAGCAAATAAAAGAGATAGATTGGTAGCCAGTCAGAAAACAATATACAAAATAATAGGCAATGTATTAAGAGCTCCTGGTTGTTTTTTTTTCGTAATCCCGCAGGCGGTATCCATTCAAATAAATTCAATCGATGCGCAACGCAATGTCGTCAGAAAAATAGAGCGAAATTCCTGTTACTGATTTTTATTAGAACTCTACTCATCTATTCCTAATGCACTTGGCCCGTACCGTATGAATGAATTCTGAGAATATTTTGTGTTTATCTGTTTTCGAAATTCAATAACAATTTGTTTAGTGAAATCATCATCATGATCCGGTTTTTAGATGGATGAAAAATACCTCGAATTTACAGTGTACTGTCGATTTTCATACAAACGAAGTAACGTTGAAGCCTTGATTCTCCGCCAGGGATTGATTGAGCTGTGATCTGATGATGGATGATGGTTATCCAGGGAGTACATACACACCCAACTGATATCAGCATTCTAAGAGTCCTATTAGACTAGTATAGTTCTATTCTATTACTCTTTAAAAAGAGTTTGTGGCTATGAATTTAGTTTAAAAGGCAGCAGCTGTCGCAGTCTTATTAAAAAACCAATCTGAGCTGCGCAAAAAAAAATACTATTTGTACAGTAGTGTGTTGTTAGCAAACAACACACGCGCTTCGTTTACAAAACGTATGTTTCTTCTGAACAATAATACGCGGAATCGCACAGAGTTAGTAAACACCCCCTATTCTCGAGCTTAATGGAATGATTCAAATGAATATAATCGACTACTAATTAACACCTCTTAACGAGTATCGTCGATTACGCCTAGTTACCTCACGCGCTATTCTAGTTCTAGTGGAAAATAGAAATATTTTTCTATTTAACTCGTCAGCGCCTGCCGTATAGCATTAGAGTAGGACACTAAAAAAAGAGAAGAAAATAGAAAAAATAAAAAATTAAAGAAATTGCCGTTTTTTTCCGATCTTCCCCATATTTTTCATCATAACTTCGCAACTACAATATTTTTTTTCATTCTGTAAATTGTGTCTTATTTCTGAATACATTTGCCATATTCTAGTACTGAAAATTGAAGACTATAACATTTTCATTATTTAGTTTGAAGGTTAAATCAAAATTTAACCTTCGTCTCCTACGAAACGGTGAAACCAGGCAAGTAGACCAGACAACGCCAGAATTTCTCGCGCTTATTTGGAAAGTCATTTACCATATTTTCATTATCGAACTTGAAAGTTTCTAGACGGCTATTGTAATTGATATCGTGATTGAAGAAATGTAACTAAATCTGAAGTTTGAAAGTCTTATTTAAAATAGAATATATAAAAACCATGAGAAAATCGTTGCACTTTGTAAATATTTGAAAATTTAGAATGAATATACAATACATTACACACGAATAAAAAGAATGAAAGATTAAAAGAGCGGTCAGGGTGTTTAGCTTACTTTGAAAGCAAACGAGTGAACATGAGCCTCAGTTCGTAAAACATCGTTAATCCGGCCACGACCATATGGCAAGGATTTATCAAAAAAGTCAGGTAAAGAAATAAGATAACGTTAATGGATGTTGTTCCTCGGCCGCGTCCGAGCGAAAAAAATGTAAACACGTGTGGCCATGGGTAAGGACTAAAAGGAAAGCACTTTTTGTAGGATTATTTAGTAAAAAAAATAGATGAGATACACTGGTTGCGTTGCGGTTGCGGATAATGGGGTGTGGGGTTTTTTCATACAGCTCGTTTGTTAAAAATATATAACGAACATTTTTAAACTTTTGGCGTAAAAAGATTAGTATAACAACATGATTCAAGTTATAGCGAAGTGTCGTAAAGGTTGGTTTTTTTATCCTACTCAAACCTAGTTGGAAGCCCCCTGTACGGGCCCCTAATCGCACCATAGATATCATATCAGTCATAAGAACATAACATATCGAAAGCTACGGTTGTTAACGCTGTGAAAATTTAAAACTAGCAAAACGCCAGGGGATAATACTCATAAGGAAAAGCTTGTGAATAAGAAAATCAACTCACCGATTATTATCAGGTGGAAGAGCCATCATTTGCGGTGGAGGCGGCGGCGGTGGTGGCGGAGGCGGCGGGGGTAACATTGCGGCGGGAGGCGGCACGTCCGGCGCCGGGGGTGCGTCCGGCACGTCCGGAACCGGCGCTTCCGGCAGCTTGACGTCCGGCAACTCCTTAAAGTCCGGCAGCTCTGCTTCTGGCAGCGCGACTACGGGCGCCACCGGAGATGTGACCACCGAGGGCGCGATCGAACCCTCCATGGCGATCGAGAATTGGACGTCGCCGGCTATGCCAGGCAGATGCGGCAGGTCTAAAGGCATCTCCAGCTCCGGTACCTAATTGAGAAACGCTATTTTAAAGTATGGCACAAAGAGAATGTAAAAAAAAATAGCGTTTTAGTATGGCATGGCAGCGTAGTCTCTACCGATACACAATTTACATACTTTTGTGCTCACAACAAAAATGTGAACATACATGATCATATTGATAAAGATCACTACATTAGATAGTATAAAACAAAGTCGCATCCCGCTGTCTGTCCGTATATGCTTAGATCTTTAAAACTACGCAACGGATTTTGATGCGGTTTTTTTTAAATAGATAGAGTTTCAAGATGATTATTTACAATACATGGTGTCAAATTCCACTCTACACCGAAGCGAAGCGAGGGCGGGTTGCTAGTTAGTTTATAAAATTCTTACCATTCCCATGCCAGGTGTGTACATGTATTCATCAAGTTCTCGCTTCAACACATCTCTTTTGAGTATTGACGACGGCGCGTCTTCCAGTAGACTCCTGTTTTCGACATCGGGAACTTTTGGAACATACGTGGGAAATTTGTCATGACTGCCCAAATATGGGCTCTCGTTCGAATTGAACACTAAAAGTTCACCCACAGTTCCCACACTGTCTATTATAGCATTCAAGTCAAAATCGGGCTTTTGCACAGAACTCTTGGATGATGCTACTTTGACATGGTAAAAATGTAGTTTTTCCTGAAAAGATTACAACATTTTAAAATATTAATTCCTTTTTACTGGACAAAATTCTAAGGCGGATAAAGCAAGATCAAGATTTACCTGAATTCCTTTATCATTAGGTTGCCCCTGAGATTTCCCACTCAGAGTAATATCCTGTGGCTTATGACGATATCCATTCAAATCAAAGATAGATACGTAATGCTGGTGATTAATTGTACTGGGATATTTGGCGCTAGAAAACACTTTAATAGCCTTACCCATCCCAGTCAAACTTTCAACTTTCTTTTTAGAAACTTCTATTCTATCTTTGAGTTTGTTTGTCTTGTCTAAGTTCTGTTTTATCCTGTTTGATATTCGAATGAATATATCTTCAACTACGCCATTTAAATTGTCGAGCGTATCGGCAATTTGTAGTATTGTCTCCTCAGTACTGAGGTCCGTGGGCACTAGTTTTATTTTATAAATTCCCTCCATACTTATTGTTTCGATCACATCTGTAACAAACCAAAATAATGTTTCTTATTTATGTTTATGCATCTTAAATGATACCAATATAACCATTAAACATCATAATAAACCTTCGAACTGAATCAAGCTAAATAGTATGAAATAACAAAGTAAAAAAAGGAATCTGGAAAATTAAATTTAGTTAAGATTATTATCCTTACCTACAAACTTCCTGTAAATCACCTAAAATAAATTAATAAGGCACAAGAACTATCACTAAATTAACACATTCCGATTCTTGTGTATACAATTTGCCCAATATTACTTTGTAAAGCTTCTAAAGTTCATTTAAAAATTTACTAATCAGTCCACTTATTTAAATTTTATCACTAGCAAGTCACTTATTATTGTAACACAACTCAGTTTTTGGATGAGTAAAACGAATGCAGATTATCCTTGGCTGGATCTGTACTCCACGAGAACCGACAGTACGCGTCGGGCGACATCGTTGGGTCCAGGATGGCAGACTCTTCCACTGGTTGTCCCGAAGATATTAAATTAAGGTGCTTATTAATAATAGGGTCATTGGGACTGACATAACCACTATTTGCTTGTGGTTTCAATGGCACAGCACTATGTACAGTAGGCTTAAGACTAGGTATGGCGTCCAATGATTGCAGCTGTATGTAACTGCTGTCTGGACTGTGTTTTGCAGGTTGTGGCAAGCTAGGCATAGCAGGCAAGCTTTCAGGGCCGAGCACCTTCGTCGGTGATAGGCCCAAGTTTGGTAAGTTCATCAATGACTTGATTTGAGCGTCGTCGTGACGCACGTATCCTGATGAGGTAGGTGGTTGACTGCTTATATTAGGCGGTATGATACCAGTCGTAAATATAGGTGGGGAGAGGCTGGCCATAACATAACTGGACCCAGCTGGTTGAACAGGTGGTTTCGGAACCGGATTTTTAGTGGCAGCAGGAACAGACTCCACATATCCAGATGAAGGATTGACAACAGGTTTTACGAAATTTTCATTAAAATATGGAGAGTTTTCACGATAGCTCTCTAGGTCTGAATTATCCAAAGAATATCCATCTTGGTGTAAGTGGTCATCAACTTTAACTGTGTCTACTTCTAAGTTTAGAGATGAACTGGAGCTTTCATCTGAAGTAGAGGTTTGTCTATGAACTGGACCACGAGATGTATCAGACAGAACTGTACTGTCAGTGTGATCACTGGAACCACAATTACTATTGTCTTTTTGTTGGACATCAGGGGAGGGTACAACCCCTTTTGAATTTGGAAGCAAAAGCATTTCATCTGAAGATGGCTTTTCATCTTTAGTAGCGGGATTCCAACCTCCATATGAGTATTTAGTGTCTTTTTCAGGAATACTTAGGCCATCAGGTAAGACAGGTTTTATATCACCCATTTTTCTGTACTTTTTGTACAATTTAATGCTTCCATATCCAATAGCTAGCATTGCAAACACTGTCATAAAAATCAATGTCATTGTAAGGCCATCTTTGCTTCTACAAGTAACTGTACTTGGCTCACTCCACTCTCCTGCAAGCTCAAAATCTTCCTTGATATTTTTATCAGGTAGAGTAACATACTTTGTATCAGCTATTACACCACTATAATCATCATAATCGAAGTTCACAGCTCTCACTTGGTATGTTTCTTGTTCCAATACTCCTTGGCAAAGTATTAATTGATAAGACAAATTAGTTGTGTTGAAAATCTCAGGAGCAGTATCATCTTTGATTTGTCTTATTTGGTAAACATCAACAGTGCCACCTGGTGTCTCAGGCGGCTCCCATTTGAGTAAGTCTGGGTTATTTTTCACTATTGGTGCTTTTAATCTACTAGGAGCTCCAATTTTAGTCCTAACAAAAATGGCTTCTTTAGGACTTGATTCAGAACAGCTATTTATTCCAGCATTGCATGCTTTAACAGTCAATGAATAATTTTTAAAACTAGTCAGATTTGTTAGTGTTACATTTCTCCTCTTAACATCTTTACTATCTTCATGAACTTTCTCAGTGTAAATTTCATGTCCATTATTGTAGATGATATAATGACCAATTATACCATTTCTTGGATTAGGTGGATCCCACGATATCACCAAGGAGTTACTTTGGACATCTGTTACCGACACATTTCTTGGACTGGTGGGAGTAGCTTCTGTTGTAGTGATCGGCCTAGTAGCATTTACATCTTTCAACCCATAAGTAGTGTTTAAATATACTGAGAACAAATATGTTTTATGAGGCAATAAATCTGTTATGTTGACACTCATTTGCTCTGGATTTGGTATATACTTTAATTTCTTTTCATATGTTGAGTCACAAGATCTGCTTGTGTCCACCACAATACAGTATCTCAGAAGGTAGCCTGTTATTATTCTTTCTTGCAGTGTACAAGTCATTGACCAATTGACCCTCACAAATGAGTTCCCTGGAACATCATTTGTAACTGTGACAGGAAATCCATACATAGGTATTGAGTCTTTGGAAATAGCACATGTAGCCCAAATTATTCCACTTGTTCTTGTACCATTATTAGCTGATATGGCAAACTGATACCTATGATCTTTGGGCAGAGTTATTTCATAGCTGTTCTTGGAGGCATCCAATATAGTAAAATTCATGCGACCAGCACAAATAAGTGTAACATTATACTGACACCAGAATAAGGTGTAGTTATCAATTTTTTCTTTACCAACCCAGGACAATTTATATGTTCCTCCTTCATATGCTAGTTGAGTAAAGGTGTCTACTCTTAAGCTACTATCAGTTTTTGATGGAATGTACAAATGGCTACTGTTTTCCGATATCCCCATGTCATTTTTAGACCAAACTGTGACCTCCATCGGTTCCCAGGGTGCAGAGAGCTCAACATAGCTCAAGCTTTTATTTTTATCAGGGTACAAAATCTTGTTTTCATGGCCTTGTGAGATAAGTACTTTATAAGTAAAATTGGGTCCGGCTTCTTCATATTCTTCCAGTTGTTTCCAATACACCCATATCAACTTCTGCTCATGAAATTCAGCTTCACTAAAAGCACCAGTGATTAGTTTTGGTGGTCTTCTCGGTATCTCACTTGCAGTTTGAAATACTTGATAGACAAAATCTGACCAAAATTCTTCGTCTACTGCCTTTTTTGATTTTATGTATATTCTTACTTCATAATGCATGAAAGCATAAGGAAGATCCAACACAAATCTATAGGTTTTGTTATTAGGTGGTAATCCAGAAGCGTCGACACTACGAAAATAACTCTTGTTATCAATTTTTGCAATCTGATATTCAATTCTGTGATCCACTCCACAGGCTAAGAGATTTGCCATACTGTTTGGAATGTTCCATTTCATTAAAACTTGGTGTGGCCTCACTGTTAACTCTAAATTACTTGGTTTGTCAGGTTTAACTATTGCAAAATGATCAATTGTAAAGTTTTGGTGGTTTTCACCAAATTGATTAGAAGCCGTTAACATGAAAAAATACTCATCCTCCTGCTGTCTGTACCGTGGTTCACTGCTAGCCTTCCATGTGCAATGGAAAAAGTTATTGCCTGTTTTGATTGGTTTGCAAGGTGGCACCACATTGTTTGTATTCATCACAAATGTGAGGCTGTAATTAATAGTAGCACCACTCGGTGGGGCTGACCAAGAGCAATTCAACACTTCAAGATTTTTCGAAATGCATTTGAAATCAGTGACATTCATAGGAGGAGAGTCAACGAGTACTCTGCTTGTACATTTTTTATTAGTTTTCTTATTCAAGCAATAGTAAGCACTAACTTGCTTCTCTGGCTTTTGTATGTACAGCTGTATAGTAGTATCATTGATAATTGTCGAAGGTACATGCCTTCCTCTGAATGTAAATTCCAGATCTTGGGATGTGGAGTTGTCCTCGACTATGCAGAAGAGTTCCAGGGGATCTCCATAACGGACTGGCACTACACCGTCCGGTTGCAGACGAACCGATAGATTAACTCCGAGACACGATGAAAAGATACACGGTAAACTAATAAAACACTTGATTAGTGTGCACCAAATCCATAAACCGTACTGCGGTCCCCTTTTCAAACCACTACACTTTGTTCTTTTAGTACATTGATTTGCCATATCTGCAAATTGTGTATCACCCTATCACTAATAAAAGCACTTGCTAATTAAACGACATCGAGGCAAGGGTTCAACCAACACATTTCCATTTTTTTACGATGCGAGATTGCAATGGCGCACTGACTGTCGTCCAAACACGATGACATGCCCCAACTGACTAGGGTCACATATCGCACAACACTGTTTTTATTTTGATACACGATTTGAAAAACTCAACACGACGCACTGGCTGGGCAATGTGAAATATTATTTATGTGCCCGTTGTAAAAATTCATTAGGTACGCAGGCATACTTACAAAATAGAAAAAACTCTGATTCCTATTCTCGTAATCTCCAACTTCACAGTGTTATAGTGCTGTAACACAACATTTACGTTATTACTTACTAATCGAATAGGACGTATCACAGATATATATACTAGTTAAAAGGACGTATCATTATTGTATCAGCGGGTCTACCGGCTAAAAACAATGAAGTTAATGTTAACTGTAATTTGACAGATGTATGTAATACATTGCTACTTCGTTTCGCACAAATAAAAACTTACCACGAAAAAGAAGCAATGTATCATATCCATCTGTCAAATTACAGTTAACATTAACTTCATTATTTTTAGCCGGTAGACCCGCTGTTTATCCTTATCTAAGCTTTGTCCACACTTGTATCATTTTGGCGTATCAGATCACCGTATCTTTGTCATACATCGTCTCTTTGATACAGTATTACTCCAACGTACCACCAACCAAACTAGCGATGTATGCTAAAGATACGGTGATCTGATACGCCAAAATGATACAAGTGTGGACAATGCTTTACTTTACTTTGAACTGTTTTTGACAGTTGTCTTAAATCTTTCAACCGTCAAAAGACAATGGATTCTGACAGTCAAGTTAGTCAATAATACACTACCTATATCACGCAATTCATATTGTGGTTCGGAGGTCATGCTAGGGGGGCAGATATACAGCTTGGCCAGAAAGAGTAGAAATCAAATAAAATGGAACTAAAATCAATACAAAATATAGTCAGTGTTGCGATAATGTTGCGAAATCACGAATAGCTTGTATTCGTGAACAGGGGCCTTACTATGTGCTCTTATAGCAGGACTTATATTGAACGGCATTACTTTTTCGTACCATGACCTCGATTTAGCAGGCCTGCGGAGGGCCTGCTTTAATACACGCTCTTAAACCGTTCACCATTTTTTATGTATGGACGAAGCGTACCATGACGCACGGTTTGACAGTTTGGGCCTTACTATGAGCTCTTATAGCAGGGCTTATATTGAACTGCCTTACTTTTTCGTACTATGACCTCAACGTTTAGTATGAAAGCAGGCCTTAAGCAGTCCTGTTTAAGGCCAGCTTTTGAACTGAACGGTTTCTTGTTTGCTGATGGTAAGCCCCCTGGGGGGTAACGTAACTTTGTTGCAATCAACTCTGGCAGAAATCGCAGTTACATCGCTGCTTTAATAAGAACCAAATGTGATAACTATCTTACTTAAAGCGGCAATGTAACTGCGCTTTCAATCGATTTCAATCGAGAATTGTTAGCAACAGACTTACGTAATCCACGTACAGCCCAAAGATTACGTAAGTCTGTTGCTAACAATTCTCGATTGAAATCGATTGAAAGCGCTGTTGCATTGCCGCTTTAGATAAGATAGTCGTCACATTTGTTAAAGTATTATTATTATAAGATCTTGGGAAACAAAATAATAGAATTAAACTTGGAAAAACTGTATTGAAAAACGCAAGGCAGAATATTGACAGTAGAGACAGTGACACTACATTCTATACAAAAAGAGTATTTCATATAGGTAACTATACAAAGCAGGTTTCTTAACATCTTCTCTCTTTGTTTAGTTTAGCCAGTGTCTTCTCTTCCACTGCACATTCCTATACACTTGCACAGCATTGTTAGTCTGGGCCTAAACAGTGGCTTAGTCATCATGTCAGCCAACTGCATCTCTGAAGAAACTTTCTTCACTTTCTTAACCGTCCGTTACAGCTTCTCTTATGAAGAACTGGCGGATCCTAATGTGTTTCGTTCGGTTGTGAAACTCGTAAGGTGGATTGCTCGCAAACTTGATTGCCGACTCGTTGTCAATATACAGCTCAGGAACATCCTTCGTTGTCCTGAAACAGTGTCTTAAGCCAGATTATTTCTCGAGTAGTCTCACTCGCAGCAACAACTTCCGCTTCGGTGCTTGAAATGGTAACCAACAACATTGGTTCTTACTAAAGCTGCAATGAATCTGCGATTTCTGTCAGAGTTGATTGCAACAATGTTACATCATTACCCCCCAGGGTTGCATTCCGAATCTATTTGGTTGCACGTTTGTGTCGTCTAAGCGATGCTTGACAAGCACCACAGAATAGATAGATTACCGTGACCAATCAAAAGTAAGCCACGCCCCCAAATGGTAAATGCAATGATTGACAAGCAGTTTTGATCGTTTAGACCTTAGGGGGTCCATTACGAACTAGCATTATATATTCTGTGGTGAGGAGCGTTTTGTACAGAGGGCTTATTATGAGTTGTGTTTCTCACCTCACTTTGCGAATAGTATCGGGTGAAAGAGATAAAATCATGCAAGTGAGTGAACGAGTGAAAGAGAGAAGACGATAGTTAACTATTCGCAAAGTGAAGTGAGTACAAAAAACCAACTCATACTAGGCCCTCACACAACTCGTACTAGGCCCTCACAGCACTAATGGATTGGAGTGAAGTTCGTCTTGTGTGATAATTACGTTCCGTTCCGTCGAAAGCACGATCAAAATATTAACATTCATTTTGTTTTTTTTTACATAATACAAAATTATGTTTTTTTGTTAAAAGTCTAACAATATTTACAGCTTGTTTTATTTTATAGGAAGCAGCACAACTGCTTATTTTCTTAGTGGTTTAAATATAGTAGGCTAAATATAGTAAGAAAGAAAAAGGATTTAGTGAAATGGATTTCTGTCTATGAAAATGACATTTGTCATGACATGACAGTTGAGTTGACTCGGTCACTCTGACACTAGGTGTATTCCAGCAGGCCAATCGCTAGGTCATTGGTCGCCATAGAGTGGATTTAACCACTAATAATAATCAATAATAATTTCGAGCGACCAATAATAGCGCGCACCCCTCTCCCGCCACCCCCGTACATCACTGCTACGCATACCTAAAATACGCGTGCGCGCGCTCTCGCGACTCAAACAGCCTGGGGCCTTACTATGAGCTCATAGAGCAGGGGCCTTACTATGAGCTCTTATAGCAGGGCTTATATTGAACTGCCTTACTTTTTCGTGCTATGACCTCAACGGTTAGTATGAATGAAGGCCTTAAGCATTCCTTAAGCAGGCCTGCTTTTGAAGCTTTTTGAAGTTCAATATAAGCCCTGCTATAAGAGCTCATAGTAAGGCCCCAGTGGTCTAAATTAAACAGTGTTTTAAAATCTTTTAAAACACTATTTAATTAAGTAAGGCCGAAAATGTTTGCCGGCTACGTTCAATCCATGGTTAAATGTACTCTATTTTTATGGTGATGACTCAGCAATTAGTCTGTTGGAATGCACCTGACATAAGGTGGAAACAAATTCCGTTTTGGTATTTGTTCTGTGGTCTCGTATTTCTCTTTGCTACAAATTGAATTTAATCTGTGATTTCTCCGTTCTCGGCTAGGAGTAATAGTGTTCTGTCTGTGGTTCTCGGGCTCGTTGTAGGTATTGTATTTTATTTTATTTGTGTAAAATAAATAATTAGGTACAGTGGAAGGAAATCCATGGAAATAATAATATTTAATGTATTTAATACATAATGTAAAAATTAAAATATATGTAATTTGAATGAAAGTCTGTATTGAAAATGGATGATACTACTCAACATACCCTAGGAAATTCGACAAAAGCAGCGTTAATTAAATTACGTGATGATATTTGTGCTGTGCTAAAGGAACACAAGCAGAAAAATCCAACAGGGTACGTACATAACTCAATCTCAATGCCATAGGTACCGTACTTCACACAATATCAAAGAAATTAAGAGGAAGAGTAGCATGTGAACTTACTTCAAGAACACTATCAATAATAGATTTACCATAATATTATTCTATCTAAGTTCGCAGCCTGTGTACTAAAAATAATAAAGATAACACAGCGAGGAACAACTTTATCATTAAAAATTTTAGACCGAAGCTGCTGAACCATTTTTTGCAGTTGTATTTGACAAAGCTACTCCATTAACATTTCAAATCTTTCTTTGACCACTATCAGCATTATTTTTTTATGAAGGATCAGGGGTGCGATTGTGTAAAGTCAATCGTATTAATTTGTTAGTTCATATTGTATCCGATCGGCAGCAATTTGTATAAAATGTTACACTAATGACATACAATAATATTAACTTTCAAATGAATACAATCACTTCACGCAATTGCCTATCTGAACCCTAATCGAAAAAAAAATGTAAAAGTAGCTATCTAATAAAAATTAAGAAAAATATGTAAAAGCAAGATAATTATCAATTTGTTTCAATTTTACCACTATTACCAGAAAGTCAGCTCTCAAACAATTATATTACATTCCCGCCTAAGTTTAGTATTGCCAGAAATATAACATGCAAAATTCACGCTTCAAAAAGCTACTAACTTTTCCAACAACCTATTATATCCTATCTTCCTACTGATAACTTTTATAACTTACTAATCTGGCATTTGGTTTCAGGTATGGATTAATAAAGAATATTATATCATTTTCATCTGAGAAGGTGTTATTATCGGGGGTCGCTTACACAATAACTTTGATTTATATTATCTGTCTAATCCTAACATACGCACTTGGAGAGTCTGTGCAGGCTCATTCATATTTACTCTGGGAAGCATTATTTCTGTTTGTCATATTGGTGGTTAACTTCCTTATTGCTTTTAATGAGGAGTATTTATACAGAAATGAAATTCCTCATAGAGTCCAGAAAGTTTTAGGTAATATGTTAAGACTTACTGTTGGTTATGTTTATGTCCTATTGGTATTGCTGATAGCTTTACAGTCGTATATAATAACTTGCTTTTTGTGCAGACAACTTGGACGAGTCCATAGAAGAAGCAAAATGGAAAGAGGAACATTACCCTCACTTATGTGCACCATTTTCTCCGTGTGTTATTCTGCAATGGACATACAGAGATGGTCTGTAATCCTACTACCTACATACTAATATTATAAATGTGAAAGTTTGGATGTTTGTTACTCAATCACACAAAAACGGCTGAACAAATTTGGATGTGGCAAAAAAATAGTTTTAGGCTGGATACATTTTATCCCAGGCAACTAAGAAAAATAAAATAAAATAAAAGGTTCCCTAGGGATTTTCGGAATGTCCATATGGACGAAGTCGCTGGCGGAACCTAGTAATCCATAAATCTTAAATATGTTTCTTTTCATGTTCATTAGATTCATAACTGTCATAAATAAATCACCGCCACCGCATGCTGGCTAATCTCAGGCGCGCAGGCCACGAAAAAAGGCCCACCAAAGCATTTAAATTTGCCCCACAACGGTTAGCTGGCCGGCCGGTGCTCGATGTTACCACTTCTACCTGATGGTAAACCCGAAACTTGTGGCCACCAAAGTAATAAATTTTGCTCACCTGGAAATTATATTGGCCAGCCTTATGCTAGATAGTAGAGCTGGGTTACTTTGAACTTGGGGAATAACATTGTAGAAATGACTCACTACCTAGCGTATTCTTATGATTTACAGCCACAATTGTAAACTTGCCATGGGCTCTGCTTGTGGAAGGTGACATAATAGTCCTGAGGCCGGGCCAAGAAGTGCCCGGCCACTGTAAAGGCTTACAGCCAGAAGACCCCGAGTTGTATTTTGGTCAGATCTTCCAGCCCATTTCACAGGTACATTCAATTTTATTTACTAATACAATATGTTTTTTTAATTATTGATTTGGATTAATAAAAAAATGAAAATCTTCTTTCAGTTGAAAGAAAATTTTAGTACTCCTCGCATCCGCACTCCTCACCAGAACAAAGCTTACAGGATGTGTGAGACTCCATATATTAAGAATTTAAAAGTAGCTTTAGATAAAGCTACTAGCAGACCGGTGACCATTTTTGAAAAACAAAGATATTTGGTAAGTTGGTTGGCATAATACAATTAGTTTCTTAGGCCCTTTACTCATTTGTCGGCGCAGAAGCATCGCGACACAGCACGGCGCGTACCGCATCGACAAATGAGTAACACTCTATTAGCCGGGTCCACACAGGACGATCCAACGCGCTCCGATCGCGCGCGGCAGGAGCGCGATTCAAAGGCGCGGTCCTTGCCGCGCCGCCGCTGTACGTGTACGGCAATTCGACGCCGCCGCTGTACGTGTCATGATGTAGATGGAGTCATCTCTAGAGTTCGACTGAATCACGTATCGCCTATGGATCGCTTGGAGGCCTTGGAGCATAGTTCAGCCTGCCTAGCATGACCGATTTATATCGCGTGATATAGCGTTTTATCACGTTTAACTGTCAAAAAGACAAAGGAATTTGACAGTTCAGTGTCGATAAAATGCTATATCACGCGATAAAAATCGGTCATGCTAGGCAGGCAGAGGGCCTAGCCAAAGTAACATTGGCAAATCTTCGTTATCGCTTCACTTTCGAAACATGGGATCCGATTGACATAAGGTTTCGTTAACAATCGAATTTTAAAACGTCAAATCCATACATGTTTCGAAGCGAAGCGATAACGAAAATTTGCAAATGTTACTTTGGCTAGGGGGGCAGGATCGCTGGATCTGGATCTGATCGGCCCACTGGATCGGCCTAGTACGATCCACGCATCACGATCCTGGATCGCGGGATCGCTTATCCAATTTGAATCGTCTGGTGTGGACCCGGCTATTGAAATTTGAAATATAATGTTATGATGCTGCGCCGACAGATTATTAAATGCCCTTAGTTTCAAAATAATAACCATCATTTACTATGACCAGGGGCCCTATTTTTAATCCTTCGACTGGCGTCGAACGTTCTTTTCTACTGATTTTCGTTCGACATTTGACTCAATCTCATTCATTTGAGTCAAATGTCGAACGAAAATCAGTAGAAAGCGCCCATCGCCAGCCGAAGGCTTCAAAAATAGGGCCCCAGGCCCCAGATTCAATAGAAAATTATTTATATTCAATTTGTTTTATATACAGTGCACGGTAAAGATAATGGAGGGCATTGTCCTCCCCCTGGTGATAGCCGTGGTGGTGATCGCTAGCTTCATCCGCCACGTGTACCACCTGCCCGGAGTCACGCACTGGACCGAGATTTACTTTCTGCAAACCATCGCCGCTTCACTGCCGCTGCTGCAGATAGTGTTCCCCATCGCTTGGGTCACTCTCAACTGCTACGGGTTGACTAGGTAACATAATTTTGACAAGCAATAGTGATAATTTGGAAACCAACTGTGTTATTAAGCAATTTTATTGAGTTACTAATATATTATAGACTAGATCTGTTCTAATGTTGCTCTATTATTTATACCGGGTGTAACAAGACACTCAACGAAGCCGAGGTCTACGTATTCTGCCCATCATGAGGACCATTTCTGTTCAAAATTATTGCTGGGAAACGATTATAATTTTTTGTGTTCTTCTTCTTCTTCTTTTTGTGCTTTGGCGGTTCCCTTTTGGATTTCGCCAGTATTTAAAAAAGCATTGCATACATTACCACGCAATGTAACGCGTACAAAAGACCGCGCCTGTGAATGAATGCTACACAGCTGCGTGCGGCCGAGTTGAAAGGCAACGTACTCATGAAATACATTGAGTGATGACGTTTTGAAGCCATTGTTTGTTACGAAATACATAAATTTTGAAAATGTTTCTGCAGACAAAAATTAGGCAATAACGAATAAAATAAAATTTCATAAAATTTAGAAAAAGGTTTTTGATTTTGACCTTCAATAACTTCGTAGCTATTGGTTTCCCAAGTATAGTCTAAAAGACAGAATGCGTGGACTTCGGCTTCGTTGAGTTTCTTGTTACACCCGTTATGTATAGCACAGGGTATTTCTTTGACCATCAAACTGAACAACTTTGTCTATGGGACAAACTTAATCAGAGCAAAAAAATTATTAGGTGTTCAATAAAAAAAAGGTCAATATCAACTCAACCAAAATGTATGGCATAACAGCTGATAATTTTTTTGCTCTAATTAAGTTGGTCCCATAGACAAAGTTGTACAATTTTATTGGTCTTATAAGCCACACCACAAAATGTGTCAACTGTTTTCAATTTCACCCTATAGTTTTGTCTGATAGAATGTAGCTCTATAAACACATTAAATGTGTTAAAGCATTTTGTTTAGTCTGTGTTTTTTAATTTTCACCAGATTTAAACTCCTTTCCGAAACACGCCAGAAATACGTCCGACCAAAATCATGTTCCATATCAGAAGATCCCAGTGACCCGTTGATACAGGCTCTCAGTGAATCCAATCTTAAGCCGGAAAGCTTAAAATCCATGTGCAAAGCATTTTTCAATATACTGACAGGGAGAGAAGACATGGTGTGCAGGACTGCTAACATTGTACATGTGCTGGGGTCTTTATCGGTAACGTATCAAGATTTTCCCTTTTTGTGTTTTATTACCAACTTAAGGTCTCTGCTCACTACACCGTACCATACCATGACCGTGCTATGAACAAATCAAGCAAAAAATATTCTTTGTTTTGAAAATTATGACAAGTTCATGGCCAGTGACGGAATGGTCTAGTGTCATACTTTTCACTACTAAGAATATTTTATTGCCTGATATGTTCGTAGCATGGTCATGGTATGGTACGGTATTGTGGGCTGAGACCTTTATTTATCATGAACTCATCTGTTTTATTTTTGGTTTCAGGCTCTTTGCTGTATAGACAAAAAAGGAATATTATCATGGCCTAATCCGACAGCAGAAAAAGTGTTCTTTCTAAGAAACTCAAGTCCTGCTTCTAATAACTCGAGCAAGACTAGCTTGGTGGGGTCGATGGGCCATCAGAGCGAGACGACACTGGACCAAGTCGGCGACGTGAAACCTAACAGTGAGCCATCTACTATTGCGGAGGTAAGATTACCCATAGGTGTAGCCAGGTCAGTATTTTGGGAGGCGTGGTTTTTGATTCGTTTGTGATTTTTCTTAATTATATCAGTGTTTTTATTCCAAATACACAAAAGGTGCAATAAACAGTCCTAACCGCGCGAAATATGAATTTAATTAATAGGTAAAGGTACAGTTTATCTGGGAGCTCGGTGGCGCAGTGGTTTATCGCCTGGCCCAGTGATTGCGGAAGTTAAGCAACGTTCGCAAGGGTCGGTCATGGGATGGGTGACCAAAAATTTATTATCTAGAGCTCCTCCGTGCTTCGGAAGGCACGTTAAGCCGTTGGTCCCGGCTGCATTTGCAGTCGTTAACACCCACCAATCCGCATTGGACCCGCGTGGTGGGTTATGGCCCATCCTCCTTACCACCCATAAGGAAGGCCTGTGCCCCAGCAGTGGAGACATCAAAAAATGGCTGATGGGACAGTTTATCTGAAGCTACTCACCGCGCCCCCTTTTTGGTTGGGAGAACCTAAGCTGTAGTGCAACCTTTTAGACCCCACTGGTTGGGAATCTAAGCTGTAGCAGGGCTCTGTCACTTCGCGCGCGAGCATGAAGCGCTCGCGGCGTCCTCTCAGAGGACAAATTTCATACAGAAAAGATAAGACCTACGCGGTAGAAAGTGAGGCAACTATTAGATGAATGTTTTGGAGCGAAGGCAGCGCTGTGCAATCTGATTTTTTTTTTTTTATTTATTTAGGACAGCTAACAAGAACATACACCAAAGACAAGGCAATGATACATTCGAAGGACTTACATGCTACAGTGTTGTCTTTTTTACAAGCTGCCACGACATGCAGTTTATCAACTATTAATTATATTATAAGTATATCTATGTATCTTGTTTTTATATTTATTTATATTAATATTCAGGGCCTGTTTCACAAATTCCGACAATGTTCAAACTTAATCTGAATAAATTCATATCTATGTAAATATATTTACCAAGTGTAAGCCAGTGCACAAGCATAAATTGAGAAACAGGCTCTTACATTTATGACAAAAAATGGAAAGAAAAATACATATTTTCTTTACATCTTTTTTTTTCATAACCAGTGAATATGGCACATTTACAAAACACAAATTTAATCTAATTTACAATGGTGACAAACAGTATTTATGTGCAAGTTAACTTTTGTGTAATAAATTAATTAAGTATAACTATTGTTTGAATCGTGCAGTTAAATAGATTATTGTATGTAATAGTAATAGTAAGCTATGCATACATACATACAATATACATACCTATAAATGCACTTTATTGTGTCGGAGCAAGTCTCAATTTATTCAAACGATTTTGCAGAGTGCAACTTATGTACGCTAGTTTTATAGTAGTGCAACCTTTTACGGCTCGGCCACAGCCAGCGTGGCAGGCGGCGAGGCAAGCGAATTCGGTATCACGGCGCGGTCGTGACGACGAGCTAAGAGGCCGCCATCGAGATAGCGCTCAGTGATTATTGAACGCCGCCTGCCTCGCTGGCTGTGGCCGGGCCGTTCGACCCCACTGGTTGGAAACCTAAACTGTAGCACACCCCGGACACTCCAAACAACCGCGCCATTAAAAACAGATGACGTCAGATGACGTTTTTGTACACGCGCAACTGTGCGTGTAAGTCTAGGGCTACTGTGCAGTTTGTACTGTATGAGCGGCGTTCAATTCATAATTCGAACTTTTTGGTAAATAAAGTTACAACGCATTGCTTTGAATAATATCAAAATATCTGGACAGTTGACTTCACGACAAAAAAAAATGAATATCTACGTTGACGTTGACAAACACGACTAAACGAGCACACGATTCGGCACACGAACTCGCAGGGTGGGGTGAGGTAAATGATTCTGGGGGCGGGGCGGGGAGTGTCCTTTCTGTACGGTAGTACTTATATCTATTCTGTGCCTGTAGTGCAACCTTTAACACCTTAAACGCCACCATACAAACATATTTTTTACAATTCATGAATGAAACACTAAAAATAAATTAACAAAAATAAAAACGTTTGTAGAACATTTCAGATTTCATACACAATATCAAAAATAAACGAAAATTTCCTTTGGGGGAAAAAGAAAATTAAAAGTTAATTTTAAAATTGAGGTCACCGGTGACTTACGCGGCGGCTAAGGTTTAACCTTTATAAAGTAGACGATTATCTTAAAGATCAAAATGCGTGGAAATGATGTAACACGTAACTTGCTACTATAAGTACTTTATCCAAGTAATATAATAAGAATATGTTTGCCAATAATCCTGTCACCCTGTTGTAATTATCTGGTAACGATATATTCAAGTTTGTAAATATCGTTACTTATGGTTGTTACAGCTGATAGTTTCTTGCGCCCGTTCTTCTTGTCAGCTAAAAAAGTCTAGAACGGGTGATAGGAAATATAGACTATTCAAAAGTACTTAATAATTAAGTTTACTTGAATAAAGCTTATTTGACTTTGACTTTATGACCAGGTTCTAGACTTGACGCACGACCAGAACGCGCCGTTCTGCGTGGAGTTCGACGACCAGCGCTGGCGGCACCACCTGGCGAGGCTCAAGCCGCTGGGGCTGGCGGCGCTCCTCAACACGTGTGCGCCCTCGCCGCGACACACCTACGCGCACTTCTGCGCGCACCTCACATGCGAGGCGCAGCTGAGGTGACCACCGCGACATTGCTCAAACACACCCATTCTAAGTCACCATGTTTCATTGAGTCGTCCCATCTCTGGCGGCACCACCTGGCGCGGCTCAAGCCGCTGGGGCTGGCGACGCTCCTCAACACGTGCGCGCCCTCGCCGCGACACACCAACGCGCACTTCTACGCGCACCTCACCTGCGAAGCGCAGCTGAGGTGACCACCGCGTCATTTCTCAAACACACCCTCAGCGTTGCAACTCTCAATCTTGAGATCATCTTTGAGATGCTATTGGTATCTCTTCACAGAGTCTACCTTTTCACAGGGTCACCCCCTTTCAAAGACACTCCTTTTTTTACAAACTTACTTCTCATGACAGACTCGCGAATGAGCGATCATGCATTCAACACTTATTACAAATGACTTGGTACAATCTGTCGACTCTCGTAATCATTTTATTTTTGTTTTGGCAATTTACTCCTCTTTAGGGAATACTATTGCCAGTTTCAAGTGTTGGGTACGGTTCAGTGATATTGTTTCGGTTTGCATTAGGGTGCAGGTGCATCACATTCCAATACTTCTTGGAGCATTTGCAACCAAGTAAATCAAGTCAGTTTACCCGGTAAGTTCTGCCGAGCGAGGTTGTCACTAACACAATAAAAGTCTCAACTTCACACGACCGAGGTCGGGGCTATTTCAATGATTCCACATTGTTCAGTTGCGTAGACACTTGTAATACAAAATTACACCGATCTTAAGACAATCCACTATGAATCAATTTGCAAATAATTAAAATAGTCACCAAACTGAACTCGACAAAATGGCGCCAAAAACTCGACTCTCAATTTTATCGTCTTGTGAAGTTCGAGGTTTGTTTTTAATATCATCTATTTTTTTCAGTGAGGATCTAGTGCCAGTGACCAACCGGCGCTGCCTGTGTGAACTGGCAAAGCAGATCGGATTTACAGATTTAGTCGCCGACTCCTACACTATTCAAGACTGTCTCGCGGTGTTCAGGCATTTGGTACGTCGGTTATGTACTATAGGCAACAGTGTCGCTTAACCTCCTCCTCAGTCGTTCCCTCATGGTTAAGGATCGTGACTCCTTGCAAGGACGTCTCGCACAAGGTGTTTCCATCTGTAGCGGTCCTCGTCTTGATGCAGTGCGACGTTCACTGGCATATCCAGATGCCCGAGCCCAATCGCGGTAATTCTGAACGATAAAACAAAAACGTTACGTGATCATTTAGGTTATATTTACCTAAAAATCTTTGGTTTAGCTTCATAATTTTCACTTAAATTGTCCCAGATTGTAATCCTAGACTCCTTAGGCAGAGTATGGTAGTTACAACAAGCGAATGATGGAGAAATCTATACCGTCATCCAAAAATACTATTTTGCTGACTTTTAAGGCTCCTATCAGCGGTATTTTTACGTGACTCCTACCATTTTTATATTAATTTATTAAAAACTATTGATGGAAAAGATTGGAATAGATAGGCAAATCTTAATATATAAAATCGTAAACTGACTGACTGACTGATCTATCAAACGCACAGCCCATACCGCTGGGTCTAGAGACTCCAAATTTGGCACGTAGGTTCCTTATGAGGTCTAGGGGTGCACTAAGAGAGGGTTCACCCCCTAAGGGGGTAAAAAGGGGATCAAAGTTTGTATGAAAGTCCCTCAGTTTTGAAGCTAGGATCTTCAAATATTGTGTTTAGGCTGACCATTGAAAATTAATAAATACGGGTCCCAGCGTTTTTCAAAATTCTACCCCTGAAGGGGTCAAAAGGGGGATGAAGTTGTGTATTGAAGAAAATCCTTTATTTTCAAAGTAAAAATCGCTAAATTTATAATTTGGCTAAAAAATAAATAGGCAAACATATATTTTGTAATTTTGAAAATCAACCACTTTTAGGGGTAAATGGGGTAAGTTAACATAAAAATCAATATGGATGTCGTTCTTGAGGTTTTATGGGATGGTGATTGCGAAAATGAGATTTATTTTGAAGTCCAACACGGTGGACATGATTTAACCCCTAAAGGGGTGAAAATGGGGTTCAAATTTTGTATGGAAAAATAATATAAAATATACATTACAACTTTAAAATTCGTAGGAGCATGTCTAAAAATAAATAGGCAAACACATATTTTGTTGTTTTGAAAATCCTCCCTTAGTGGAAATGGGGTAAGTAAACATGAAAATCGATGTGGATGTCGTTCTTGAGGTTTCATGGGATGTTGGTTGCGAAAATGACATTTATTTTGAAGTCCAACACGGTGGCCATGATTGGACCTGGACATGCACATCCAGGGGACAGGGACAGGGACGGGGACGGGAACGGGAACGGGAAGCCACGTGCGAGGCCCGCCACACGCGGCAAAATCGCCAGGTAGCGCCCTTGGTAGGAACCCGCCTAAATGCGTAAAAATGGCTGGTCAGATCCTGGTTGAAGGTTCCCTAAGGTTTTTTTCTAATATCCACGCGGACGAAGTCGCGGGCAGAAGCTGATTGTTTTAATAATGCAGTGTATCTTACAAAATAATCCTTTACAAACATTTTTGTTACAGCAAGCAGATACGATCCGACGCGAAACCCGTTTCGTCCGCCAACTTCAGCTGAGTACCCGCGTGAAGGTGCCGCTGCCGCATATGCTGGCGGTACTCGTGAAGGACCAGGCCAACCAGCTGCAGATGCTCACGCAGGTACGGCCGGCAGCTGCAGATGCTCACGCAGGTACGGTCGGCAGCTGCAGATGCTCACGCAGGTACGGTCGACAGCTGCAGATGCTCACGCAGGTACGGCCGGCAGCTGCAGATGCTCACGCAGGTACGGTCGGCAGCTGCAGATGCTCACGCAGGTACGGTCGACAGCTGCAGATGCTCACGCAGGTACAGTCGGCAGCTGCAGCGGCATAAACATTAGGGTTTTAAGTATGAAATTTCCGTTTTGAGGTATTTAAGTAATGTACTACTTTAATGTTGAATATGGCCGTTGTGGCAGGGCACCGCGGACATAATCCTGGACTCGTGCGTGGACTACTGGAACGGGCGCGACCTCACGCCGCTCTCACCCTCCGACCGCAAGAAGATCATCGACTTCTACCAGAGGAACTCGCTCACCGCCTACTGCACCGCCTTCGCTTACAAGTGAGCTTATGAGAATTTCCTCAACAACTTTGCAACTTTGCAATGCTGCAGAAAAAAAATATTAAAATTAAATTAAAAATTCTAATTTGTAACTTTGATAATGCCTGTTACTGTTATGTACAGTCAGCTGCACATCATACTATACATGTTGACCTTGAGACCGCCTTTATGCCGTACGTAATAAGAGCTGTTTTCGTAGTTCAAATGTTTAACCTAGCGTGCTGTCGTGCGTACACACTGTTATGTGTTATGTTACAATATTAATTTTTTTGGACTTCTAAACTTTTCATTCTTTTGATGTTTTTAGCATTATCTTTTGTCTATTAATAAAGTAATATGTGACCAGTTTCATTAATTTATTTCACCTAGAGAATATAGTATTTAATTGAAACTATAACTTACCACAAAGTCAAAAGTATGTCTTAAAATAATAATAATAATAATAACACGCAACTACACATAAGAGAAATCTCCATTGTACCTACATAGATTACAAAAAAGCATTCGATAGCATTCCGCACTCATGGCTACTTCAAATTTTGCAAATATATAAAATTAACCCTTTTAATACAGAATTTCTTAAAAAAGTAATGAATCTTTGAAAGACTAAACTACACCTTAATAAAATAATAACAAGAGAAATAGCCATCAATAGAGGAATATACCAAGGTGACTCCTTGAGCCCCTTGTGGTTTTGTCTCGCCCTTAACCCAATCTCTCACATGCTTCGAAGTCGCGGGGTTGGATATAGACTCAAACATGAGAACTCCGAGACGATCGTATCACACTTAGTTTATATGGATGACATCAAATTATATGCCAAAACGGACAAAGAAATGAATACACTCATTGACACTACAGGACAATTCAGTAAAGACATAAATATGCAGTTTGGATTGGAGAAATGTAAAACGATCCATATAATAAAAGGTAAAATCCGACCCGGCGATTATATAGTAGGAGATCAAGATAGAATATCAGCAATGGAACCAAATGAACTTTACAAATACCTTGGGTACCATCAATCTAATGGTCTAGACCATAGCAAAATAAAAGCCTCATTAATCCAAGAATATAAAAATAGATTAAATGCCATATGTAAGAGCCAATTAACAGGAAAAAGTCTTATAAAAGCAATTAACACATACGCCATTCCTATTTTAACTTATTCGTTCGGGATCATCAAATGGACAAAAACTGATATTAACAATATAGAGATAAATACGAGAACAATACTCACCAAACACAACTATCACCATCCTAAGTCTGCAATAGAAAGAATCGCACTTAAAAGGAATAATGGCGGAAGAGGATTAATTAGCATTACCACACTTTGGAAAAAAACAAATAGCAAACCTTAATTCATTTTTCAAACAAAAATCTACTAATAGTCATATACATAAAGCAATAGTTGGAAATGACAATAATCACACACCACTCAATCTGGCAGATGATAATATTATCAGTCACACTACAGAAGCTGAATCGGAAAAAGCCAAAATGGAGCAATGGAAGAAGAAAGTGCTGCATGGACGTCATCCCCATGATTTAGCTCAGTCACATATCGACCCTCTGGCTTCTAATAAATGGCTTACCGTTGGTTCCCTATTCCCAGAGACTGAAGGATTTATAATCGCAATCCAGGACCAGGTTATTAATACTAAGAACTATAGAAAACACATCATTTCATTTCAGAAAACATACAACACATAACTGGAGCATGCCCCAACCTCGCACAAACCGATTACACCCATAGACACAACCAAATAGCTAACATTATACACCAAAGATTAGCACTAAAGCACGGACTCATACCAAACACACATACACCGTACTACAAATACAGCCCTAAGCCTGTCTTAGAAAATGAGTCATACAAAATGTATTTCGACCGTGCGATCTTAACAGACAGAACTATCCACAACAACCGCCCAGACATCACCTTACAATGTAAAAATAATAAGACTACTTACATCATCGACATTGCCGTGCCAAATACACATAACTTACAGAATACAATAGCTGAAAAATTACCAGCGTAAGCTGAGAAAAAAAAGAAAAAACTAAATAATAATAATAATAAATATTGTTTATTTACTCTTGAAATTACAGCCTTAATCTTAATGAGTTCAAATCCTTCAGCTTACTCATTGTTAACTCTTACCACAGGCCCCTAACACGCGGCATTTGCCCATCGCTGGCCCACATGTACCTAGAGCTGCCGGCCGACAGTCGGCCGCTGTACGCGCCGCACTCGCAGCAGTGGGCCGACGCGCCCGCGCTACACTTCCACTCCACAGGTAGTGTACTAGCGTCGCTGGCCCACATGTACCTAGAGCTGCCGGCCGACAGTCGGCCGCTGTACGCGCCGCACTCGCAGCAGTGGGCCGACGCGCCCGCGCTACACTTCCACTCCACAGGTAGTGTACTAGCGTCGCGTACCTAGAGCTGCCGGCCGACAGTCGGCCGCTGTACGCGCCGCACTCGCAGCAGTGGGCCGACGCGCCCGCGCTACACTTCCACTCCACAGGTAGTGTACTAGCGTCGCTGGCCCACATGTACCTAGAGCTGCCGGCCGACAGTCGGCCGCTGTACGCACCGCACTCGCAGCAGTGGGCCGACGCGCCCGCGCTACACTTCCACTCCACAGGTAGTGTACTAGTGCAGATGCAACTAGGAATTTATGATATACCTTTTCTATTTTAGGTCAAGTCCGTCTTCGACGCTCTTATATCTTTTCTGCAATAAAGTTGAAACTTGTTTAATTCATCAGACTTCGTGAGTCGCGACATTATAACAACAGCTATGATATCTTTCTTAATCCTGCTTGTTGTCGTATTTTGCTAACATCTTACAAAAATAGGCATGGCTTGAGTTCTAAAAAATGCACGAATATGTAGTCGACGCGGAAAGATAACATGTTAGCTGTTCTTTAACATAGGGCTGCGTACCCAGCGTAATTTGGGGCGCAGCGACGAAACACCAGCGCAGCGTACTAAATAGAGGAATTTCGTTGCTCTATAAATTGCAAACGTATTTAAATTTCCGTAGCTAGCTCTTATTATAAAGAGTTGGGACGCCAAACTCCAATTCCAATAAATTGGTATCTCTACAATGTACAAAACTAGATTGTATTAGAATGATTCCTTAATTTCAGATTCTCTACTGTTTAACGAAGTAACTGACGAAGACGTCAATGACGCTGAAGGATATTTTGACATGCAATGTAATCAGGTACTAATTCAATTATAATTTAGCGAGGGTCTCGGCTCTTAACGCTCACAGAGTAGAAAAATTACCAATATTTTAAGACAATCACAAAGTAAAATAAACTGTTTTGTCTAGCAATTTGATACCTCCATTGTACACGTGACTTGATCAAACCCTATACAAAATGTCGCTTTCGCAATGTCGCTATGCTTCTAAATTAGCTTTTTAGGGTTCCGTACCCAAAGGGTAAAAATTACTAAGACTCTACTGTCCGTCTGTCTGTCTATCACCCGGCTGTATCTCATGAACCGTGATAAGTTGAAATGTTCACTGATGATGTACCTATTTCTGTTTCCGCTGTAACAATAAATACTAAAAACAGAATAAAATAAATATTTAAGCTCCTATACAACAAACACCTATATGTTTTTTTGACATTTTTGACTCGATATTAACAACGACAACAGGTAGACGCTGTAACGCTTGAAATATTCACAGAATATTAAGTTGTATATTCACTTTAAACATAAATAATTAAAATAAAATATAACAAACGTGATTTTTTTACGGAACCCTTCGTGCGCCAGTCCTACTCGCACTTGGCCGGTTTTATTGAAGTGTCAAGTAGTCGGCAGTAGTCGTTTTCCCCAGGTGTTCATAGGCATGGTGACCATGCAGTACCAGGCGCAAAGCGACATGGTGGAGCTCATAGAGCGGCTGGAGCGCGCGTGCATTCGGTTCGTGCACTTTAGTAAGGAGAACGAACTGCGCTCGCGAGTGTTCAGCGAGAAAATGGGCCTCGAGTCCGGGTGGAACTGCCACATTTCTCTGATGAGCGACGAGAGTGCGAGGTAACACACCACACATAAAAAAATGCTCGTCATTCTATTCGAATAACAATGATATAACCTTTGTAATGTCCGGTCCAGACTTGTGTAATGTAACGTTAAATAGGTCTGAGAGTGGATCAGCGCGAACGTTAGGTACATGATATGCTCGTAGTGCCGTCCACGCACAAATTCACGTTACGTTTTAACAAGGCTAGTTGGAGGGGTCATTCGGTATGTTAAAAACGCTTGACAGAAAAAAGGATTTTACTATGTCTTTATTTCGGGGTGGAGGGGGTTTGAACCCCCCTCCCCTCGCTACGGCCATGAACCGTCATGGAATTTGTGCTTGATTACTGTTTTTGTCATGACGTCACTGTTACGTTATATTGCGACTGTAATATACTCATCTACTTTGTAGGATACACTAGGGATACAGGTGTTATTTTCATACAAACGAGGTAACTTTGAAGCCTAGGTTTTCTGCCAGGGATGTACTGTGCTGTGATCTGATGATGGCCATCCAGGGAGTGAATGGAGGAGATACAGATCGCTATACATACCCAACTGATCTGATCAGCATTCTAAAAGATTGATGGGTCAGAGTTCTCAGTTTCAGGATATCCCTACATTTTCATGCTATTTTCGCGGTTTTTTTAAACATGTCCATTAATCTTTTAGAATGCTGGTCAGATCAGTTAGGTGTGTATAGCGATCTGAATCTCCTTCATACACTCCCTGGATAGCCATCATCAGATCACAACACAGTACATCCCTGGCAGAAAACCAAGGCTTCAAAGTTACCTCGTTTGTATGAAAATAACACCTGTATCCCTAGACAAAGTTGATGTGTGTATCTTGATATCTATCAAGTCAAGATTAAACAGTGCCGTCAACATAACGAAAACGGTAATCAAGCACAAATCCCATGACGGTTCTCTTTCCGCACAGCCTCTACATTACTCGTTATCGTTACACAAGTCTAGACCCGGCCGAAGGAAACGAAATTATATATTAAAAATTAATGGTTATCATTTACTCAAAGAGCTCCTTAGTAATTTAGGATTATCGCTCAATTTAGCCTTTGCTTTTGGGGTCAACAATATTTTCTACTCATTCAGTGTAAAGAAAAATTAACAAAATATACAGTATAATTTATACAGTGATGTCATTACATGCACCAGACATTTCAAACAACTCTACACACTTTCTAAGTTCGATAATTTCTTCTGTTATTTTGAATCAGTGACCTCTCAGTGTGTTATTGATTTTTAATGTTTTAATAGATGATCTCGATGTGTGTTTTTATATCTGACTCCATTAAATGTTAGCTACTATAACAGGCAGAGGATTATAAACCTAATATGAAGTGTTGAAAGTGTGAGAGTAATTTAATTAATTTTAGTGGAGTGAGGTAACCATTAAAATAGATGTTATTATTAACTCTTTAACTATTTTGTTTGAACGCTAGGCGCAAGTAATAATAACAAAAGTTGGCTTTAGTGTTAACGAATCCGTTTGAAATAAACCAAAACCTTTCAGCCCGTAACTATACCAATCTTAACTTAAAAGCCCATTCTGTATATTTTTTGTCTTGCTCGCAGGCAGTGAATACACCTTGCCTTGCAATAATGGTCATGCTCGGGAACGTCAACAACAAATGAAAGCAGATATTTACCCAAAAGGTTAGAATGATTTATCTGGAAGAAAATATTGTTTCTGCGATCTTTCACAAAGTCTAAAGAAAGCCATATATTCAAGTATTTTTTTTGCATTTCATAAATAATAATAAATAAATAAATAACAACCAATATTATAAAATATAAATAAGTCAACAAATTCAAATAATTTCGAGACATTCCTTATTTTATTTTTATTTATAGTAGCGCCAAAACGCTTATTTGAAGGAACCCATAAAATCTATGCCAACCCAATCTAAAAAAGTGAACTACACAACAACGTTCAGATCTACTATATTTCGTGCCTTACAAAAAAATTTTGCTCAAATTTAATTTTGAGTGACAAGTGAGTGTCTATTGGAAGCTCGTAATTTATTTGGGTTTAAGTGAAGGGGTGTTTTGACGGCGCGTGTTGTCGACAGCAAGGGCGCATCGCCGCTGTCGTCGCAAACGCTCGGGCAGGCGGGCCAGCGTAACTTCGGCCCGCGGCTCACTAGGGCCATCGATTATGACGCGCCGCAAGCCTTTTACTATAGGTTTGTCTTTCCGCTGACGCACGCCTAATACTCTGCGCCTGCGCCTGTCTGTCGCTTTGCTGTTTTAAGTGCACTGTCGCTTTGTAACTCGTAGCTTGCTAATATTTATGTTCTTAGTATTTGTAATATTGGTAACCGTTTCTAAAGTTCTTGTAGCACCTAAATATGTTGAAAGTCTTAAATAATTACGCCTGAAATAATCTTAATTCTTAATGGAGCCCCTAGACGATCAAGCATTTCTTGTCAATCATTTACATTGCATTTCTCATTTGGGGGCGTGGCCTAATTTTGATTGGCCACGGTAATCTATCTATTCTGTGGTGCTTGTCAAGCATCGCTCCTAGGCGATCAAAATGTGATTGACAAGCAATGCAATGTAAATGATTGACAAGCAATTTTGATCGTTTAGGGGGTCCAAAAGAGTTAGTAGGCCAATTGAATATGGCGCATACGATAGCCAACGTTATATATGGGCCGAAGTTTTATTGCGATGACTCTTTCTTGGCCTTCTATTTAAATATTAAACAAGAATCCCAGAATAATAAGATTATTATTTTATGGTGATCTATAATTACTTTGAATAACTTATTATTTACGCATCAATGTTGCTTTACTTATACCACAAAAATAATACATAATAGTACAAGTACAGAAGATACACGCCGCAAAATCATTTAAATAAATTGCGACTCTTGCTCAAACACAATAAAGTGCAATTCAGGTCGCACATCGCTCCCATCCCTACAATTATATTCACCTATGGTCGCCTCTCTTTCTATCGCGTAGCTCTTATCTTTTCTGACGTATGAAATTGTTCCGTCTCTGGACGGACCCGCCGGCTACTTGTAGCTTCATACCTAAAGCGCGGAGTGCGCCTGGCCTGCTTATACTATAAAATAGAGAGAGCTTTTTATGCTTCCGTGTCAAATTCTTCTTTACAATTCGAGTCAAACTATGTATGTGCGCTACTAATGTATTATTTTTTTGCTTGTTGTTAGCATGTCAGTATTCCTGTACTTTGTGCTTTGATTTTAGATTTGCAATAATTTAGGTATAAAGCATTTTGTGTGCTTTTGTTATTTCGTTTATTATTTTACTGAAAACCCATGAAGTAAGTATAACCGTATAATCTACGGCGTAGATAGTGTAAAAGGCTGTAAAAAGCTGTAGAATCATAGCACAGATTATTCAATATCCTATTTTTACTTTGATAGTTCTTTTTTATGTCATCTTTATAAAACTATTGTGATATTGTAAAGTTAAATGCATGTCTTTAAAACGTTATGCAGTTTTGACGATTACAAGTAAGTGAGGCAATTTTAAGTGTCTTTAATTTTTTTCTCGAATTTTCTCCTAGTTATGTGGGTAGAGCTATCTCTTTTCTTAAGTTTAATTTTAAACACTGACAGACACCACTCAACACAGTATTGGAATAGGTTACTTAGTGCCCAAGTCATAATATAAAGTCCAATTTGTAATGTCGATCGTTTTATAGCAGAAACAACATGGCAGCTTCGAAGGCATTGTCCATGTCTGCGCCCGGAGCCATCAATCTCGACCATGCAACTGTTAAGTTTGACAACGAGATTAAGAAAGCCAGACATTCTATCACCACACATAGTGGGATAAAGGTAAGCCATCGGTAGGATATAGTTGACTATGGTTGATTTAAAATAGTCGCGAATGACCATCAGCCATTTTTAATGTCCCCCACTGCTGGGGCACAGGCCTTCCTTATGGGTTAATAAGGAGGATGGGCCACGCGGGCCCAATGTGGATTGGTGGGTGTTAACGACTGCAAATGCACCCGGGACCAACGGCTTAACGAGCCTTCCGAAGCACGGAGAAGCTCGAGATAATAAATTTTTGGTCACTCATCCCATGACCGACCCTTGCGAAAGTTGCTTAAGCTCCGCAATCGCTTGGCAAGGCGCTAAGCTACTGCGCCATTGAGCTCCTTTATTTAGAGATTATTTATTAATGTAAATAGCGACTAGTGAACAGTATTTGGGTCATTATATTATGATGATGTATAAATTACAATTTATAATTATTATTTTCTATGGTCATTCAATTTCTGGTCCTTCGACTAGTAAAATATTGAAAAAGTTTGTTTACTCCATAACATGATACATTTTGTAAGTTTATAAATAAAAGTGCGGCTGTCAAAATAATGTACATTTGATAGATTTGTTAAGTTTCTTATGTCAACTGAATACAATTATTTCTTAATTTCCTTCTTTTTATTCAGTTGACATAAGGATCTATCAGATAGGCATTTTCTCAGCGGCCGCAGAGCAAAAAGGCTAACTATTTTAATAGAGATGTTGACTAATGAATAAAATAACGAAATACTAATAAAAATCGTAAACATATTAAACTTTTAGAGTAGCTTGTATACCTCTTGGTTTTATATATTGCATATTATTTGTTTTATGACCCTTCAAAGTTGGGTGGACAAGTCCATTTAGAAAGTATAAAATTTATTAAAATAAATGATACCTTTAATTAGTCCGTAAAATGTATAGCAAATTTGACGAAGAAACCATTTTGATAAACACAATATTTAATATAGCTGCTGAACAAATTTCCTATGCGTTGCATACAAACTAGCACGGCGTGACGTCATAACGTGCAAGCCATTAGTATGGAGCGTTTTTGATCGAGTCCATTTGTGTGCATTTCACACTGTGATATCTCGGGCAGTTTTCATGCTAGCGAATTAATTATTTTTTCAATGTTTCTTTTTTTGAGAGGTAATTTATGTAACATAAAATAAAAAAATAGTCAACATCCCTATTGTATATTGGTTGCATAGTTGCAACGCGGCAGTATCCCGACGTCGCAGCCGTCGGCGGACTCGCTGCTGGAGGCGAGCGGAGGCGGGAGCGGAGCGGGCGCGGAGTCGCCGCCGGACGCGTGCCGCTCGCTGTCCTGCCTCACCGACTCCACTGACCACTCCGCGCCCATCAACTTTGACATGAGTAACCGGGTCAGTATGCTTACACCTTTATTTACGAGTGAAAATATAAAATATAAATATAATAGTTCAGCAGTAGATATTGTTTCAATTTTCATTAGAATGCGGGTGCATCGCATTCCAATGCTGCTTGGAACATTTGGCACGAAGTATATCAAGACAGTTTACTCGGTTAGTTCTGCCGAGGTAGCCACTACTACAGTAAAAGTCTCAGCTTCACACAACCAAGATCGCGCCTATTTCAATTATCCTACATATTGTTTAGTTGCGTAGACACTTGTACCACAAAACTGCACCAATTTTAAGACACAATATCCACTATGAAAAAATTTGCAAATAATTAAATTAAAATAGCCACCGAACTGAACTAGACAAAATGGCGCCAAAAACTCCAAATGCGTGCTTATGCATATGCTCTTTCAACGGCGGAGTGGGGATAAGTTCGCGCATGTGCACTTGCGAGCGACCAATAGCGCGCGCCCCCCTCCCGCCGCCCGCGTACCTCACCGCTACGCATACCAAAAATACGTGTTCTGGGACTTCTGGGCCTTACTATGAGCTCTTATAGCAGTGTTTATATTGAACTGCCTTACTTTTTCGTACTATGACCTCAACGGTTAGTATGAAAGCAGGCCTTAAGCAGTCCTGTTTAAGGCCTGCTTTTGAACTGAACGGTTTCTTATTTGCTGATGGTAAGACCCCTGTTCAATCCCCACCCGTTTTTTTTAATTTTGCCGGCTACTGCATCTAAAATTTATTGGTGTCGCAGTATTAATGCGTGATAATTATTAATAATTAATAATTTATCAATGATAATTATCTAAAAAATGCGCGAGCTTAGTCTCTTACGCCGTGTGACCTAACTCAAACGCAATACAATAATGGGCGCGGTCCATTTCAGTTATAAATTTATCGTTCCAAAACCGAGACGTGTGAAACCAAAGATATAACCCGGACAAATACGGTGGGTGAGAGGACAATAAATCTATTGTTTGTTATTTTTTACTCAACAATCCAAATTAATATAAAAAATAAGTAAATATGACCTAATTATCAAAGAAAATCATTATATTGATTAATAACCTAGCCCCCTAACATGATCGAAACACGATTTAGTGTTTTATCGACACTCAACTGTCAAAATCCATTGTCTTTTAACAGTTACCTCCATGGTCGAGTGGTTTGCACGCCGGTTTTCAAGGCGTCACCATCTCTTGAGCTCCCGGGTTCGATCCCCGGTTGGGTCAATGTGGAAATAAACTTTTCTATATTTTCTCAGGTCTGGGTGTTTGTGATATCACCGTTGTCTCTGATTTCCATAATACAAGTGCTTAGCTACTTACTTTGGGATCGGAGCAATGTATGTGATGTTGTCAAATATTTATTTATTATTTATTTATTAGTTAAACGTGATTAATCGCTATAACATATCGCTTTTCGGTGGTCATGCTAGGGGGCTGGTTATTAGGTGTCTTGTCTAGTAAAGTGTGCAAGTGGATTAAACGTGATTAAAACACGGTTGTTTTGTTGTGCAGGCGAAGTTGCCTCGGGGCATCGAGAACATCCGTCCGCACATCGAGCAAGTGGACAACGTGCCGCTGCTCGTGTCGCTGTTCACCGACTGCACGCCGAGCTCCGTCCACCTCATGATACAGATCATGCAGGTACATACCACATACACTGTCCAACTCATGGTACAGGGTTGCGTTCCAAACCCACGCTCCGAGTGCAACCTATCCACAACCAAACGCTCTAACGGCGTTCCAAACATTAGAGCGTGACGTTCGGTTGTCACAACCGTCCCGTTCCAAACGTCAGAGCGTTGCAACTTTTTAACCATCAAAATGGATGGTTGTAAAACGCTCTGACGTTTGTCTATAGAAAAAATGACAATGTCAATTGACAGTATTTTGTATTTTGATGTTTTTGAGTCTAATTCTTAAAATAATCATGGTAGATCCTCAAATAATGGATTTTATTTGATTTAGAATAAAGAAAAGTTTAAATTATTCGTATTCCAAATGGAAAAAGAAGACTTTGTATTGACATTGACATTTAAAGTTCTTGGTCGTTCCAAACCTTAGAGCGAGTTAAAAAACAACCAAACAACCGGCGCTCTAACGTTCTGAACGCAACCCTGACAGATCATGCAGGTATTAGGGGCCCTACCGGCTAACTTTTCGAACTTCGGCGGGTCTGCCAAGGTTCAATGATTGGGCCTCGATTTATCTGTTTTAATTTGAAGCCGGGCAGACTTGTCGAAGTTCGATGCGTTCGCCGGTACGGCCCCTGATCACATTTGTCCAACTCATGGTACAGATCATGCGGGTATAACATACACTGTCCAACTCATGATACAGCTCACCTCGCGGGGGCATGAAACGAGACATCGCCAGTGAGTAGTCGGCGCCCTCGCTTTTTCTCGTCTTGCCTCGCCACGCCTCCCCGATGCTCCTTAAGATAGTGGTTTTGGCCCGAAACTGAACAATGAGGATCAGTAACGATTTTTGTTTAGTGGCTTATCAGAAAGCTTATGCCACCACATGATTAACTGTAAAGAAATTTTTAAAGTTAAGTTCTTGCCTAACTTGTTTAGGCTACTCCTAGCAAAAAATTTGCTTGCACTAACCTTAAGCCATTCCTAAATCCACTTAGGACATTCCTAACTTTATGACCTCGAATAGGAAGCGCCCAACGCGTTAGGCGATACCTAAGTAGTATATATTTTTGTGTTACAGCATGGAGGCTTCCTTAGCCTGTCCAACTTTACATGACAAACAGCAAAATAAAAAAGTATTTTTATGTCATTTCCTGTCATTTGTCAAAGACATTCTTCTTCTTATTTTTGGTGTGTCAATCTACTCTCTTCTTTATGGAGTAATTTTTACCAGTAATTTTTTCAAGTGTTGAACAGTTCAGTGGTTTGACAAATTCAAACAGATTTTGTTTTTTTTAAATAATAGATCATAAACAATCTATCATTTCAATCGTTCGTCATTCGTTTATCATTAGCGCCCTGCACACGTAAAGTTTGGACCGCGCATCTGGGACTGCGTTCCAAACCTGGGATGGATCTGTGCGGTTTGGACTGCGGATCAAACTGTAATGCTATTTGTCGTGCGATTTACGATGAACGGTTTGGACTGCCGATGCCGGCGAATCTTACATGTTAAGGCAAACGATCCGAACTGTGCGTGTAAATTGATTTTCAAGAGTTTGGACTGCAGTTCGGACTGGCGCGTGGAGCGTTATCAATTTTAAAAGTTTTTTCATCAGTAGTAAGAAAAATGGATACTCGTTTGGTCATCACGTTAGCTGGCTTTGTCACTGGAAGTATTTTATGAGCGCGCAGCAGATACTTGTACTGCATTACCTATGTGTCTATAGTGTGTTTACCTGTAATTTATACTTAGCATAATAGATATAATTACTTATAAAAATAAATATTTGATGAATATTAGATGTTTCTCATTTTTTACCAACTTAGATAACTCTTTGGCAAAGTTATCTGGTGTTTATTGTACAGTAAATTACAAGCTCCTAACAGTTTGTAATTTTTTATACAATAAACATCAGATAACTTTGGCAACTAATTTTCATTAAAATATTGAATAGGTAAGTAGGTAGGTACCTACCTACGTATACCTATAGCAGGGGTGCCCATACTTTCTCTTAATGAGATCGACCTAGCAAAAATTTATGACAGATCGACATTTTGACCGTTTAACCCACCAAATATTTAACAAGAAAAAAATTGCATATAATATTACTACATTGGGTGCAAAATGTCAAATCTGCTATCGACCTTGGCGATCGACCTTAAAACCCCTCGCGATCGACCGTATGGGCCCTTTGACCTATAGCGACGTAATTCACTTCATGCAAAAGAGAAGGCGTTGTATGCTTGTATCCGGTTATATGCAAAAAAATAGGCGAGAGTTGGCCATCTATAACCAGTAGGTATCATATGTTTCCCGCGTTCCGAACTTTACGTGTACAGGGCGCTACGCGATGCGCGCACAAAACTGTGAAAATGCACCTCGCATCGACATGCCAGATCGGACTGTCAGCCCCGCGCATATACATGTACGTTTCGGAGCGAGGGATGGAACGGCGCGTGCTGTTTCCCGCGTTCCGAACTTTACGTGTGCAGGGCGCTATTAGCTTTACTAGGCAATTCCCATGTTTTGTCACAGCTGAGACAGAACTGTTAGTGCAAACCAAATTTTTTTTTAGGCTGCTCTTAAGCGTAGGTGTATCTTAACTAGGACAAGCCTAACCCAAGTTTAGTGCAAATGGGCATAATTGTATTTTCCTACAGGATTACGGCGAGGTAGTTTGCGTGATGGGGTCTGCCGCTAACTGCCTCAATATGGAGATTTTTATGCAAGCTGACGCCAGGTAACGCTGCGAATATTCGCTAGTCAAAGTATACAGGGTGTTCCAAAACTTTGCCACATGGAGGGACTTCTTAAATATCGAAGACTAGCTTCTGCCCGCGACTTCGTCCGCGTGGATATTAGAGAAAATCCTTAGGGAACCTTCAACCAGGATCTGACCAGCCATTTTTACGCATTACGGCTTCCCGTTCCCTTTCCCGTTCCCGTTCCCGTTCCCGTTCCCGATCCCGATCCCGTCCCCGTCCCCGTCCCCGTCCCTGTCCCCTGGATGTGCATGTCCAGGTCTAATCATGGCCACCGTGTTGGACTTCAAAATAAATGTCATTTTCGCAACCACCATCCCATGAAACCTCAAGAACGACATCCACATCGATTTTCATGTTTACTTACCCCATTTACACCTTAAGGGAGGATTTTCAAAATAACAAAATATGTGTTTGCCTATTTATTTTTAGACATGCTCCTACGAATTTTAAAGTTGTAATGTCTATTTTATATTATTTTTCCATACAACATTTAAACCCCATTTTCACCCCTTTAGGGGTCAAATCATGTCCACCGTGTTGGACTTCAAAATAAATGTCAATTTTGCAATCACCATCCCATAAAACCTCAAGAACGACATCCATATCGATTTTTATGTTTACTCACATGGGTGAAATGGTCACAAGGGGTAAATGGTTACCCCTAAGTGGTTGATTTTCAAAATTACAAAATATATGTTTGCCTATTTATTTTTAGATGTGCTCCAACGAACTTTAAAGTTGTAATGTCTATTTTATATTATTTTATCATACAAAATTTGAACCCCATTTTCACCCCTTTAGGGGTCAAATCATGTCCACCGTGTTGGACTTCAAAATAAATGTCATTTTTGCAATCGTCATCCCCGAAAACCCCAATAACGACATCCATATCTATTATTGGGGTTTTTTACCCCTTTGCACCCCCATTTCATCCCAATAGGGGTTCAAATACTAACAATAACAATATACGTTGCGTTAAATGTCTATCCATAAGCCTAAATTAAAAAATTAGCGATTTTTACTTCGAAAATAAAGGATTTTCTTCAATATACAACTTCATCCCCCTTTTGACCCCTTCGGGGGTAGAATTTTGAAAAACGCTGAGACCCGTATTTATTTATTTTCAATGGTCAGTCTAAACACAAAATTTGAAGATCCTAGCTTCAAAACTGAGGGACTTTCATACAAACTTTGATCCCCTTTTTTACCCCCTTAGGGGGTGAATTTTGAAAAACCCTTTCTTAGTGCACCCCTAGACCTCATAAGGAACCTACGTGCCAAATTTGGAGTCTCTAGACCCAGCGGTTTGGGCTGTGCGTTGATAGATCAGTCAGTCAGTCAGTCAGTCAGTCAGTTTACGATTTTATAAATATAGATAAGAAATTTTACTGAAAGAAGACTTCGATTTATTTTAAAAATAATGCGAACTGCATTCAAAGTTTTTTTTTAATTATCGCATTCTTTCGTACACAAATTGATTTCGTATTACGTATTGTACGTAATAATAAAAAAATAAATGTTAAATTTCATGGTCATCCTTTTGTTTAACATCTTAAATTATTTTTTGTTATTTTATTTTTTTATTTTTTTTTATTTGTTCATAATATTACAATTATAAAAGTTAAAAACTAGACGCGCTCTAAACCTATTAAAGGTTTATACTTGCGCGAATGAGTCGCAATACAGCATTATAATGTCACTCACTCGATCCCAATATATAATATTTTTTTAATAAGTGTTTACACGTTTTGTAGTTCTTTAAGATGCTATTTTGCAATGTGTGCGGAAGCCTGTTTAATATATTGGGTAGCGTATATTTCCACGTCCTTTTACCATATTCATTATTATATTTAGGTAGAACAAACATTGGTGTACTGTTTAGTTTGCGCAGTTTACTATGCCTAACTTTAGCAGTTAGGGACTCAATGTGATGGTATTCCTCAAGTACTATTTGATAGTTGATTTTATTGTGAGCTGACATAATTCTGCAGTACTTCAACAACCCTATTTCGTCTTCTTTATATTTTTTTCTAATATATTTTGGAATGATACTTTTAAGTATACTTAGTTGAAGTTTGTATATTAAGTCAATGTTAGTTTTATATGTTCGACCATAGCTACTGAGTCCATAACCTACTATTGATTCACCTAATGATAAGTACAACATTCTTAGTATATTGTATGGTAATTTAAATTTAAGTACAGAAAATTTAGCACGAAGTGATCTTAATTTGTTACATATGTATTCTACATGAGGTCGCCAATTAAGATGTTTATCAATGATGAGGCCCAGATAAGTATGCTGACTCACTATTTCAAGTTTTTCACAGCTACATGAGACAGGCTGGTCATGCAAACATTGGTGGCTATGTGATATAACAGTTGGATCAGTAAGACATTTTATGTAGGGTGATCTTATATGCAAAAGTTTTGTTTTATTGGCATTGATAACAAGACCCATGTCGTGTGCCCACTTGCATAGTAAGTCATAATTGTGTTGCATAATTCTCTGCGCCTCAAGAATATCCCTACTGTGCGCAACCAAACATGTGTCATCAGCAAATTGGTACACGGAGCCGTTTTGGAAGAGGTTGCACATGTCGTTAACGTAGACCAGATATTCAGTAGGTCCCAGGATTGAACCCTGGGCCGTGCCCTGTTCAGTGGGAATAGGATCGCTGGTGTCCCCATTTACACTGACTAATGTATGTCTATTTTTATGATAGTCTCGAAACCATTCCAACGATGGGCCCCGCACACCAATCTGCTGCAACTTAGAAAAGAGCATACTATAATTTAAAACATCAAATGCTTTACTGAAGTCAATGAAGACAACCAGCACCTGATTCCGATTATCCAGGTGATGGTTAACACAGCATCCTGTGTTACTTAACAAAAAATAATCCTAATGAGTAACCCTTTCGATCGGTATCGTAAAAATAAAAAATAAAAATTCTAATTTGTTGGGTTCGATACCTGGTTAAGGCATGCGATTTTACGAAAATCTTTGAATGTAGTTCCTATTATTTTAAAAATCAAAATGAAATCTTCATTCAGTAAAATTTCCTATCTTTAATATTTAAGGTACTTTCCCTCCGTGTGGCAAAGTTTTGGGACACCCTGTATATGTATATACTCAAACCAGTTAAGAGTCCGTACACCTTTTGCCGCTGACTGCCGCACTCTCGCTCGCATATTTCATGTTTTCTCAAGATTTCTTAAATCTGAGTTGAAAAATGTGTCTCGGCCACTTTTCGCGATATAAGATTACGGACATTTCAATATGTATTTCAGTTTCGAGTTGCTGAAGTATAAAAAGTTATCGTATTTTGCCAGTTCAAATAACTGTTAGAAACGACAACTTTTGTACTTTAGCAACAAAAAACTGAAATATAGGTTAAAATGTCCGTAATCTTATATTGTGAAAAGTGGCAGAGACAGATTTTTCAATTACGCACTCAGATTTAAGAAATCTTGAGAAAACATGAAATGTGCGAGCGAGAGAGCGGCAGTCGGCGGCAAAATGTGTACGGGCTCTTTACGGATTTCTGTTGAAAGTTGTGTTTTGTTTGCAGTATTGCCGTAGAGCCTTTGTACCCCGTGCTGTGCCAAAGAATGCCCCCGTACCAGGTGCCCGACAAGTGCGCGGGGCCCATCGACCTGGCGCGGGCGCTCAACTCTGTGCCCTGCTCCTTATCGGTAAGCGTGTCACTTTATAACTGACATTGATGCTACTACAATTACAAGGTGAAATCTTAATTATAAGCAGAGGCCCTACCCATGGGCATACCGAGGGGGGGCAGGGAGGGGTAGCTGCCCCCCCCCTGGATTTTGTTTACCTCCAACTAACTATCAATTGTTATCTTTAAAAGTTTTTATTTGCCATGCAATATATTTGATTTACAATAAATTTGCCCCCCCCCCTGGGGGCGATACAGTAAATTTGCCCCCCCCCCCCCTGGCCCAGAACCTGGGTACGCCCATGGCCCTACCGGCTCACTTTTCGAACTTCTACGTGTCTACAGAGTTACAAACGTAAATAAATCGAAGTTAATAATTTCTTATTGTACTATTTGCCGAAGTAATTTGTAAGATATCGATGTTCATGTGACATCATGAATTGGGGTTCGTTATTTTGGTCTGATTAGGACTCGATTTATCTGTTTTAATTTGAAGTCCGGCAGACTTGCCGAAGTTCGTAGCGTTAGCCGGTACCGCCCCGGGGGGGGGCTCACTCCGCGCTTAAACTTTAATATTAGCCTTCTGCTCGCGGCTCATTCAATCGAGCCTGCGCATGAGGGATGTTTTGTGACAGTTGAGACAAAGCTACGCGACTAACGCGACAGAAAGAGAAGGTGCATATAAAAATAGGCACGCAGCGCTGTGCAATTTGAAATTGTACTTTATTGACGTGCAGCGAAAGTAGCTTATTATTTGATTGTCCTTGCGCGGATGGGCTTCTGTACTATTATTATTCTGTGTCATAACTTAAGCATCCTTTTATGAGAGTGTTCCACTGAATGTAACTGAATTTTTTTCCGAAGATGGGTCGAAAATCTACAAATATAAATGTTGATCTTCTTTAGTTTAATGTTCCACCATAAAACAAAACCATCGTAACTTATATTGTTAACATTTCACGCTGCCCAGTTGCAAAACAAGTGGCAGCACCAGCCAATGACTAACTACTGCAGCAGAGAGGTAAGATAAATGTTGGACAAATCAATGTTGACAGTTGTGAAAAATAAATGTTGGAGAAATCAATGTTTTAAGTAATAGTCGTCATTGCTACATATTAGACCTATCTATATCTTATTAAAAGTACTGCTACATCGCAGACGATACGTGTCTTACATTATAAGCCTTAGGTACGGCTTGCCTAGTCATAGTCATTTTTACGTCATTATAACATAATGATTTAACTGACTTTTTGGATCACACGCGGGTCGTCAGATACGCAAGTGGACATATTACGTATTTCGCCACATTTCAATACGGATACTCAACTCGTCAAATACACGACTCGCCACACACGCAGTTCGACAGACAAGCAGTGTTTGCATAATCTTTATCGAGTATTGATTCTTATTGTGTGCCAAAAAGCAAGATGGGTGACCAAATTACGGTTACTGGCGAGCTTCGGACGAGTTACCCTCCCCCCCCTAGAGGTTAAAAAAATGTAGCCAACTGCAAAGTAATCAAAATCCTGAGGCCGTGCCGACTTGCTTATCCGATAAATCCCGCATTTCAAAACTTGACTGAATTCACTAGGTGCTCTTGACTGTATCTACAATGCATATTTTTTTCTCATCCTCCTTAATATTAACTTGCCCATGGGCCATGTGCTGGCGACGCCCTTGATTCTGTCGACTTGTGTTTTCTGGCGAAATGCGTGAATGATCACTTGCTTTTATGACGAACTGCGTGTGATGATGTCGTGTCCGAGTGTCCGACACCCAATCCGTTTTACGAACAAACTATCTCACGTGCCATAACTGTGCAGATGACATGCGACTCGGACGTGTCGCTATTCACCCTGATCACGATGTCGCGCCACTTCATGATGTGCCTGTGGAACAGCACGCAGTTCTGGATATGCAGCGTCTGCTTCATCGCGCTGCTACAGGTATTGTGTGGTTTAATAGTATACTTTGATACCGTTAGTCAGGTTTCTATTTGATTTCTCGATGCCAATTTGAACTAGGATAGGAGCAACGACGTTACGCCTGCACGTAATATTTAAGACTGTCCAATTATACCTTTCTGTGTTAGGTATTTGAATTCTGTTTATGTAGCGGTGATGATTTTTATGTGCGTACAGGTGGGATCGCTGTGCGCGTTTTTACCGCTGGCGCTGAGCGTAGGAGGCAGCGCGTGGTGCGGGTTCGTGGCCGTGCCGCTGCTGGGCGCGCCGCTGGCCAGCGCGCCGCCCGCGCCCGGCGTCATGCAGCGCGCCGCCACGCGCCCCGCCCTGCGCCTCACTGCACAGGTCCCTACATACTATATACATGAGCGTGCCGCTGCTGGGCGCGCCGCTGGCCAGCGCGCCGCCCGCGCCCGGCGTCATGCAGCGCGCCGCCACGCGCCCCGCCCTGCGCCTCACTGCACAGGTCCCTACATACTATATACATGAGCGTGCCGCTGCTGGGCGCGCCGCTGGCCAGCGCGCCGCCCGCGCCCGGCGTCATGCAGCGCGCCGCCACGCGCCCCGCCCTGCGCCTCACTGCACAGGTCCCTACATACTATATACATGAGCGTGCCGCTGCTGGGCGCGCCGCTGGCCAGCGCGCCGCCCGCGCCCGGCGTCATGCGGCGCGCCGCCGCGCGCCCCGCCCTGCGCCTCACTGCACAGGTCCCTACATGGCCATGCTGGCCAGCGGTACTTAGACTACTTAACTTAGTATTATTATTTAGTATCCATAATACAAGTTTGAAAGGAAAGACTGGAGTTGTCCATATTGTTACGCAAATATTTCGCTCACAGATGGCGCTGTTCGTGTTCTGGTGTTACGCGTGCAAGTTCCTGCCCGCCGCGATATCCGTCCTAACGCTATACGCGTTCACATTGCGGGCTTTCTGCGAGCAGATCTCCGCCGCCACCAACGCCACGGGCTGCTGGATAGTGTACCCGGTGAATAGGGGCAACTTCTCCGAGTCGCACGACTTGTCGCTGAGGAGTTTCCACGGGTGGGGCGACGACTTTTATGACGGATTCTACCTCGCGCAGCATATCACGCTGGCGCTGATTACTCTGCATTTAAGTAAGTTAGTTAATATATTCTGTTTATCCTTACCTTCCTATTAAGGCTGGGTTTCACCATCTTGACTTGACCTTAACAGAAACAGACTTATCTGACTCGGTGACAGCTTCGCTGTCGTCTATGGCGTAAACTAGATAACAACACCTTAGTTCCACTTTTGACCACTGGCTCGGATAAGCTTGTCTCATGTACTGTTAAAGATGAATCGATCAAGTGCAACCGAGCCTTAATAAACAGTTTTTGACAGTTGTCATACTTCGTTAAACTTTAATGAGCGTCTGTAACGATTTTTGTTTAGTGGCTTATCAGAAAGATTATGCCACCACAAGATTAACTGTGAAAAAATTGTTACGATATCTCTTAAACTTTAGAAGATATACGAATACGAGCTAAAACACTGATATCTTGGGGGGTCATTATGACGTCATCGAGACGTACGCGAACCTTATGTCGTACGTGATAAAGCACAGTCATATTGCATTGAGCTTGGCATTTCCTTCAAAACCCTTATAACTCAACCATTTCTAATTTCATTTTTTTTTTTTTTAAATCTGGATTTCAAAAAATCTTTCACTAATTTTCAATACGTTTTTATAATAATACTATAAAATGCAAACCTGTTACTGATCCTCATTAAGCGTTTTAAAAAAATATGTTGTCATATTTTTGAATTAAATTGTCAAAAAACAGTTTGTTGTATTTTAAAAATAAATATTTCAATTAAAAGTTGGGTGAAGATTGTTTACCAAATAGGACAAGGGTAAACAGACTATACCTTCTAATAGCATGGCCACGCAACAGAGCGACCAGCGACGCGGCGAGCGACTTTTAAACAGATAATGTGTGTGAGCGTTTCAACCGCCCAATATAGAAAGAATTCTCTCGCAATATCGCCGTTTGCTCTAATCGCGTCGAATATCTTCAAAAAAATTCAAATACTGAATATTTATTTTTTATTTACAGTTGTGATCTCATTGTCTTTTGTACATAGACAATCATCCATATGGCAAAGATGTTTTTGGACTAACAGAGTGTGGTCAGGAAGTGTAGTTATTTTGTAAGTATCGATATTTTAAAGTCGTAATCATGTATTTTTATTCTAATATGTTATAGTAAATGCAATATTTACTATCCTTACATACTATTCAACTCGAGTTCTCAACTAAAAGTGAACAGCATTTAAACAACATAATAATAGTATTTACATTACAACCCGCGCAGATAAATAATGGAATTGAAAATGGTGGCTCCACCGCGCTTACCACGACGAGTTTGACTGAGAGAGAGAGATAGGCGTGGCGTTTTGTATGCGAGCGAGAAGTGAATATAAATGACGCCTTTTTTGATCCCATTCTTTACCTGTCTACAGTCAGTGCTATTATGTCGAATCACTTTATTGAATAACTTCTATCATATCACACTTATAGAGATCGAATGTGACATGGTCCATGCTAAGCGTATGCTGAGACGCAGGCGACCCGCACACTACAGACTTAGCAGATCATGGTAGTTGAGACAGACATATAGGCCACAGACGTAGGCCAGAGCAAGACAGGCATGTCTGCGTCGTACTTGCTTGCGCTATCTGCGTCGCCTGTTTCTGAGCACATGCTTACCCTCAAAGTTGTATACATTCTGTGTACTAAGTATCGGGAATTTGTCAATAAAACAAAAAATACAAATTATTCATCTAAATTTACTTTATCGCCTTCAAAGTAGGCCCCATCGCTTGCAATACAACATCTCCAACGCTTCACCCAGTCTTCCATACATTTTTCATAGGCTATTTGCGGTATGGCCTTTAGCTCATTCAGCGAATTTTCTTTTATGGCTTTTATCGACTCAAAACGTTTTCCTCGAAGTGGTAATTTTAACTTGGGAAATAAAAAAAAGTCAGACGGAGCCATATCAGGTGAATACGGCGCTTGGTCGAGAACTTTTGTTGAATTTTTCGCTAAAAACTCTTTCACTATAATGGCTGTGTGTGATGGTGCATTATCATGGTGCAGCATCCATGAGTTGTGTTGCCACAAATCTGGACGTTTTCGGCGGATACTCTCACGCAAACGCTTCATGACGCCTAAATAATATTCTTTATTCACTGTTTCTCCCTCTGGAAGGAATTCGGAGTGAACCACACCACGGTAGTCAAAAAAAACTGTCAGCATCACCTTGATTTTGGAGCGACTTTGCCGCGGTTTTTTGGGTTTCGGCTCGTTTTCGAGACGCCATTCTGAAGACTGTTGGCTTGTTTGCATGTCGTACTCATATACCCATGTCTCGTCGCCAGTTATTATATGTTTCATAAAGGTCGGATCCGCTCGGGAAACCATGTCTTCAGCGACATGCTTTCGCTGCGCTTTTTGAACAAAATTGAGCTCTTTTGGAACTAGTCGAGCGGCGACGCGTTTCATGCCTAAAATGTCAATGAGAATGTTGTGGACGGACTTAAAAGATATGTTCACCTCACTAGCCAACTCTCTCAGACTCGTACGTCGATTTTCGAGCACTAGCTTCTTGATTCTGTCGATGTTTTCTTTGGTCGTAGCGGTTGAAGGTCTACCAGAACGAGGCAAGTCTACTACTACTTCTCGGCCTTCTTTAAAAGCCTTATACCATTCATAGGCCCTTGTTTTCGATATACACGATTCGCCGTAGGTATTCCGCAACATTTTTAGTGATTCACCACATGAAATATCATTCGAAACACAAAATTTAAGGCACACTCTTTGTCCAACAATATTTTCCATTGTAAAAATCGCCAAGAACTCAAAACTATGACCAACAAAAAGTGTAGTTTAAAACAAATTAAATGACAGATCCCGCTCAAATTTTGCGCGCTAAATCAGTACAGTGCTACCAACATGCAGTAAAAAATTTAGAACGACCTCTTTTACGCGGGTCTTTTTATTGACATATTCCCGATACTTTTTACACAGAGTAGTATGTCGTAGGATAATCGTATAAACTGGATCTTTACAAAAATCCTAGGTAGATTGTAAAAACCCGGATAATTGAAATAAAAGATAAATTTTCGCAATCGTCCGAGCAATTTTTAGGATTTTTGTAAAAATCCTAGTATGTTTCGGACAATCGTAAACTTGAATGCGCACTGGATAATCTCGGAGACGATTTATAACATCTTCAGTCTGATTGGTCAGAACATAATACTGATGGGTTTTGGGGTTATTTCGTAATTTTGCCGAATCGAAGTTTTAACAACATTAATTCGTTAGAAAGTCCATTCGGGTTTTGCACAACCATATTGACAAGCGCTCTGTAGAACTTTCTTAGCTCTGTATAGAAAAGGTTTTTTCAGATATAACCTTATATAACTTGTCTGAATCGATCGAGCCCGGCACTTGAACAACATTCAATTCACTCACTTCGTATATTAATGTCACTTAATTGATATTTTTTTTAATACAAAACCTAAAATTCGAACAAAATACTAGAGAAATATTTGACAATAATAACAATGGACGCACATATGTCACCGTTAGCCAATCAGAACATCCGTCAGTTCATAACGTTGACGTCAGCCAATCAGCGCGCGCAATGATATGGTAATTCGCAATTTACCTAAGATACGCTGGATTTTTTTAAAATCCTAAACATTACTCGGACGATTGCAAAAATCTGTCTTAGATTCTAATTATCCGGTATTTTACAATCAAACTAGGATTTTTGTAAAAATCCTGTTTTTACAATTATCCTACGACATATACATTACATTTCATTGCTCGTGTCTTGACTGTACTGTCTCTGTATTACAACCTCTTAGAACGGGTCAGTTTTCTGAATGGCTATCAATGGATGAAACGTGGTCGAGTGGTTTAGGACGCCAGTTTTCAAGGTGTCGCCATACCTGAGGTCCTGGGGTCGATCCCCGGCTGAGTTAATTTAGAAAACGAACTCTATTATCTATATTGACTCGGATCTTGGTGTTTGTTATACTATTGTTGTCTCTGATTTCCATAACACAAGCTACTTACTCTGGAATCGGAGCAATGTATGTGATGTTGTCAAATATAAAAAAATGAGTCTCATTTGCTATACAGCGAGAATTGATAGCCATTCTGGGGCCGTACCGGTTAACGCATCGAGCTTCGGCAAGTCTGCCCGGCTTCAAATAAAAACAGATAAATCGAGCCCCAATCAGGCCAAAATGGCGAACCCCAATTAATGATGTAACACGAGCATCGATATCTTCCTAATAACTTCGGCAAATAGTACAATACGAAATTATTTACTTCGATTTTTCTGTTTTTAGTTGAAACTCGGCAGACCCGCCGAAGTTCGAAAAATTTGCCGGTAGGACCCCAGAAAACTGTCTAGTTTTAAGAGGTTGTAATACCCTCCCCCCCAGGGTGGTGGTACAGTGCGTGTTCAGCTTGTGGCTGGTGAGCGCGCGCTACGGGTCGTGCGCGCGCTGGGCGCTGTGCGGGCTGCGCTACGCCGTGCCGCCGCCGCTCGCGCTCGCCTACCTCGCCGCGCCCGCCATTGTGTTCGCCACCAACGAGCTCATCAAGTGGCAAGAGATCAAGTCAGTTTCACTCGTACTCCTTTGCCTTTCGACTCTAATGGCCTTATTAATAAACGAAGAGTATGTTTACAGTACACCGTTTAAATAAAAATATTGCTTAGCAATTTTACTCTTTACGTTTGATGTCTCAAAGCCTGATATTCCTAAGCAAACTTTTTGCTTAAACTAGGTGTAAACTTATGGGCTCTCTACGTGCACAGGCGGCCATCAGAGAGGCTGAGAGGGACGAAGCCCGAAAACCGATTACTGGCAAATGCGACTTCTACAAACCCGGTCAAGTTAACTCTGTCTGCACCTGAAGCGAATGCGACCTCAACCTTTTTTCCTTGCCTCACGCCACCGTCGGTCGTCAATTTTTTTTAAAAGCGACCTCAACCATTCCTCCTTGCCTCACGCCACCGTCATTTTTTTTTAAATTCGATAGATTATCGATAAATTATCCCTAACAAATGTACTAACTGCTACTGGCATGATGACGGTGGCGCGAGGCAAGGAGAATAGGATAGGGGTCGCTTCAGGTGCCGAATTAACTTGAATGGGTTGTTTGTAATTAGATTTATCGAATTTAACTCTTGATTTGTTATATTTTTACAGAGCTGACGTGAGAAATCAGCGGCGTGCCAGATTGGACTTCGGAACTAAACTAGGAATGAATTCTCCATTTTGATGAAAACAATTACCTCTAGTCAATTGCGCTTTAGTAATTTTTTAAAGTTTTTTAGGTAAATTAAGGTCACTACAACAGTGTGATTTTATTTTAAGAGAATATGACGTGACATTGTACTTATGATGTATGTAACACTATTTTGTACTTATTTTATTTATGACTTTATAATATTTTGAATAAATGTTACATAAAATTAAATTGTGTTTCATTGATACAAATTGGATGATGGTATGAGAAGTAAAAAACTATTTGAAAACAAATTATTTTTATTAAGGCTAATTAATTTGTGATGTATAATAAAGATGTACAGTCAGATGAAATTGATCATAGTACCAATTCTGTCTTTACTTTTTAAACTTAAATATTTTTTCCAGGTTTAAAGTTTCTAATTATTAATATTTATTATTGATTGAACACTATCATCATGAGTAGATTTTGGCCAAGTCACTGTACATTAATGGCATAGTTATACTGGTAAACAATAACATAATCCTATCATAGTATATAATAAACATACTAAATATTAAGACACTAGCGACCCGCCCTCGCTTCACTTCGGGTCCTTCCTTTTTTGCTAAACCTACCTTCCAACAACACCCATTCCCTCCAAAGTTTGTTTCAGTACCGTTCCGTCATCGGTATAAGAAACGTGCTTGAATTTATTTTCGCACGCGTTAATTTTTTACGATAACTGCTAATATATAAGGGTAAAATAATGTGCATAAAATGCTTAAGGTAACTAACGTATTTAAATTGGTATCTGATCGAAGATTTAAATTGATAAGGATTAATACTGGATACTTCTAAATAGCTTTCCAAATTACCGCATTGTAAGTGACCAATTTTTTAGTAGATAAAATGAGTATAGTAAGCTATTCTTAAAAGATAGATATATGCCATCGCGGACTTTTTTTGTAGACCTATTAAAAATTAACAATTCCTTCATACATTATTTTGTTATAGCTCAAAAGCTTTATGCAGCGTTTTCGATGCAAGCTCCGAGTCGGCTTAGTTTTTGCCGACTTGTTCAACAATTATCGTCATATTTCCACCAATTTATATAAAACCTGAACTTATTATACACTATAAACTTCCTCGAGAATTGCTCTATGATTTGGTGAAAACCGCATGAAAATCCGTTTAGTAATTTTTGAGTTTATCGCGAACAGACAGACGCGGCGAGGGACTTTGTTTTATAATATGTAGTGATGACAAAATATTTAATGAATGCTGAATTTGACAGAAAAATGTCAAAGATCAAAATGTAAAATGTTGATATCTGGCAGCATTAGCAGGATCCAATAGTGTTCCAGCTAGACATACATAAATTAATTACTTGTTAATAACAATTTTAACATTATTCTCTCCAATAACAATCTACATTACTGTTAGTAATCACTAAACACTTGTACTTAATGGTACTTAAAATAAAATACACTTTCCTATTACTAGGATTCCTCAGGTAAATCTAATATTTCTTGTACAAAAGAAGCTACATCTGTCTCCTTTTGACTATGCTCCAGGCAAAATTGGTGTGCTAACAGTGCATCATAATTGGGCCTCTGCTTGTAATCTTTCTGTAAACATTTCACTATCATATCTTCAAACTCGGCTGAAAACTGTCCACTGGGCAACCTGGGAGGATCATCTTTCACCACTTGCTTCAGCTGTTCAAATGGTGTTCCCCAAGAACTATAGGGAAACTTCCCAGTAGCGAGTTCGATCATTGATATACCAAGTGACCACACGTCACTGCGGATGTCATACTGCCCTGGATTGCCAGCGGGGTCGATCCTTTCTGGTGCCATATATGGCTTGCAACCGGCATCTATGGTCTTGGCTACAGAGTCAACAAGATACCCCGAAATTCCAAAGTCACACATTTTCACCTCTCCTATTCTGTTGATCAGGATATTGGATGGTTTCACATCTCTGTGAATCACTTTCAGCTTAGAGTGCAAATAGTGCAAAGCACTCACAACTGAGAAGGCAATCTTTCCGAGGATGTTTTCAGGAATGGTTTGATTATTTTTGTAAACCTTGGTGTAGAATTTGTCAAGACTCATATCCATAACTTCCATACAAATCCATACATCGCCCTCTCTAAACATGGCCCCATAAAAATGCACAGTGTATGGGCAGGCACTTGCTCTCATGGACACATCCAAATCCATTAATAATCTTTTCAGCTCCTGCGATTGGTTATTGAAGGTTATTCTCTGCAGCAAAAGAGTTCTATTTTAGATTTGTAAATATAATTTATTTTTATTACAGATTTTAATTAAAAAAATGACTGGACAGAAAATTTAGCATTAAATAGTGAACCAAACGCATTAATAGCAGGATACAGGCATTATCAGTTGTAACAACTGCTTGCCTGTTAAAAATAATAATAATAATTTGTTTTACTAAGGCCCACAACAGATGGTGTAAAGCAAAAATGATGAAACTGCAACTCTTAGTTAGTTTTTTTTAATTTCATTTGAGTTTGTCATATTATAGTCCTATAGGAGACACACGATGCAACTAGATTGAAACGCATTCACTAGTTGCATTGTGTGTGGTTTCCTATAGGACTATATGACAAACTCAAAAGTAACTTACATTGCAGTTTCGACATTTTTACGTTTCACTGTCTGTTCTGGGCATAAATCACCACTTGTTTTATGTTACCTTGACTGCCATTATAGTATCACTGGGTTTATGATGCATCTTCTCAACAACACCGTAAGCACCTCGTCCAAGGTCACATATCTTGACAAGATCATCAGCATGCACGGTAAATGTTTTGTCATCAACTGTTATAGTAGTCTGCTTATCCAAATTTCGCGGTGGAGTCCTATAAAAAATATAGATAGTATGAAAGATTCAATAAATTTCCATAGCCTAGTTAATATTAAAAAATTCTGATTTGAAATATTTATTACATTATAAGAGCACTGTTTTATGGTTATTGATTAATACGTTATGCTTCAGAAACAAAACGTACTAGTTGTTACTAAAAATAAAAATAAATAGTACTTGTGGTTATTGGTTCTTGTATAAACTTACACGGGTTGTTCTGGAGCTTTATTGAAGCTGAAGCCTGGAGGAGGAGCTTTCCTTCTTCCAGACATAGTAATAAAATCGAATTTCAAAGTAAAATAAAAAGTTACGAAGATTCCTCGAATGTCCCCCCGATCCAAGCGCGAACTTGAGACTCGAGTTTTACAATTTTTTTGCTTTTTTCGGCTCTATCATTTCGGTGCAAGATGAAGATTTAAGTTTATAATTTTAAAAAATTAATAAAAGCATACATTTAGATTTGATTTTGTGAATTATTACAAAACAAAAATAACCAAGAAATGAATACAGGATTTATTTGACTTGACAGATAAATAACACAGACTAATTTAAAAAAATGACAATTCGATTTGTTCAAAAAGTTTGGAAAGCACAGACAACATCCAACATTTAGACCCCGTTTCCGAGTTCTGCTTTCTTTGTCGCAGAACTCGGAAAACCGAAAGGCTAGTTAATAATTAATGTACTACGCGTTCACTTCGTCATTGCCGCTGGCGACCGTTATGACGTCACAGCTAACGGTACTGTAGACAAAAAAGTAATCATGTTTTTCAACTGTTTTTCATTTTTTTCTTATTCAAAGAGTGTCATTAATTTATATAACAAGTTAGGTTCGCCATTATGTAGGAACTTTACTCTTTTAATAATTATAAAAACAACACAAATAACGAACGTAATGATTAAATGAACAGAAACAAAAATTAAGCTTTGCATTGCTAGCCGTACTAGCAAGGCGACGCAGGGGGTGCGGTATGACGAAGCGGGCCGGGAGGTAGCGGCAATGATGAAGTGAACGCGTGTAAGTAACGTTCTCGCAGTTTAACTGTATAACCCGACGTGCTGTTATGTGTACATACAATGTGTACTATTTTTTACAACTATTTTTGAAACAAAACTCGACAATAATGGATTTTCAAAGGAAATTACTGGTGGGGTGGCTCAATAATGATGGCGCCTATTCGAGACGAGTAGCGCGGAAAAGTTGACTTTGCTGAATGTTGTCAAAATAATATGACCACATCCACATTGCAGGCATTTTTGAGTCTTGGATTATTCAATAATCAGTTTTGAGTACTTAAATAAATACTATATGAACCTTGCATGAAAGTGAAAACTAAGAGGAAATTAACCCAAAACAAGATTTAATAATTGTATATTTTTATTTCGTTTACAGCAGAGAACATTCTTAAATCCTACTTATTCGGCTTATTCTATTGATACCTACTTAATTATTATTTCCATGAAAACTTAATAGCCCTCAATGCATTTTTAGCTTTTCTTGAAGCCTCTTCTTTCATTTGATGTCTTTTTTCTTTTTCTGCTAATCCCACTACAGAATCATGTTGCAAAGCAGTTTTTACAGAAGCTTTTGCAAACAGTTTATTTAAGACATAATCATCATCATTACTTTTCTGTTCTTTGTCACTTTTCTTCTTCTTAATCTTTTTTACTGCTAATAAATTTTCTATCTCAGGCTTAGGTAAAGATTTTCTTTTCCTGCTCTTTTTTATTACTTCAGTGTCTTTTGTTGCACAATTGACAGTTATGTTTGGAGAAATAAGTGATTGATTGATCTCATTTTTTGGACCATTAATTATATTTTGCGCTCTATCATTTGTTATATCGGTCTTACTATTATCTGCATTACTAATGACAATACTTTCATTTGCTTTATTTAAAACTTCCTCTATCAACTTTTTTTCATAATCTTCTTTTGTATGCCTATTAATTATATCTAACTCTGATATTATACTTTCAAATGGGGCATTGGTTATTTTATCATCAACCTTATTCATTTCAGGTTCTTCAATTTTAGGAGGATTTAGCAATATTTCCCTATTCTTTTTATATCTTTCTCTTGGATCTTCTTGCATCAAGGATGACTGTTCTTCTTTATTCTTTGATATTTTTTTACTTATTTCTTTTGCCATTCTCCTCATTGCTTCAATTTTCTTTTTGCGAAGCGACACTTCACTTGTGTCCACTTCTTTGCATTTTCCTTTGTTTTTGTTAGCAAATACTTTTGAACTTTTGAAAAGTGATGATGTTTCAGTGTCTCCTTCATTATTAGGTTCATCCAAGGTAAACAAGCCTTGTAAAGTGCTAGTTGTGAGGACATTCTTTTGGTTAGGATCTATAAGTATTTTGTTACTGAGAAAGTGTTTGAAGATTTGTCTTTGATAAATCTTTTCTTCAATTGTACCAGCTGATATAAGTCTATAAACAGTAACATTCCTTTCTTGGCCTATTCTCCAAGCCCTTTCTTTAGCTTGATTGTCTGTTGCTGGATTCCAATCAGGATCATATATTATAACTCTATCAGCTCCTGTTAAATTTACACCCAAACCACCAACTCTTGTTGTTGAAAGAAATACCAAATATTCACTATTTTCATTAAAAGTTTTAATCATGTTTTGCCTGTGGCTAATAGTTACTCCACCATCCATTTTTAAATATTTGAACTCTTGACTTTGTAGATACTGTTCTAAAAGGCACAACATAACTCTGGATTGGGAAAAAATTAATGCCCTATGTCCTTGTTTTTGCCATATTTTTAATAACGAATTTACTACAGTCATTTTGCCACACCTTTTCCAATAACCAAATTTTTCATCTATATTCTGTGCTTCATCTTCTTGAATTTCATAAAGGTATAAATCTGGATGGTTACAAATTTTTCTTAGTGTAGTAAGAGCAACAAGGACTCTAGCTCTTAAAGGATCTCCAAATCTACTTTCTTTATCAAGTATACTCCTCACTGTGCTGCCCATTAGATATCCCATATAAAGATCACGTTGTTCTCGAGTTAATGCACAAAACAATACTTGTTCATTTTTCTCAGGTAATTGAATATGTTCTTGCACTTCTGATTTTGTTCTTCTCAACATGTACGGTGTGATAATATTTTTTAAAGCTATAGCTATCTCTAAAGCTGTTGCTTCTTGAAATTCAGTTGCATTTGCATATCCTCCCTGTGTAATGGGATGTGCAAAATGTTGCATAAATGCATTGTAAGTCCCTAGCAAACCAGGTCTCATGAAATCAAACAGAGACCATAATTCTTGTAAGCTATTTTGCATTGGTGAACCTGTTATTAGCATTTTGTGTGGCGTCTGAAATTTTTTAACATGTTTACTTACTTGGGTATCAGGGTTTCGGATTTTATGACCTTCATCTAATATTATATAATGCCATTTACGAGATAATAAATCCTTTGAATACTTAACTATACCTGCATAGGTTATCAACAAAATTCCATGAGATTCATGGAGATCACGAATAAGTTTATTATGGTTGCCAATGTGAGAACCAGAATTATGTAAAACAGCTACCCTAAAACTGGGATACCAATAATGAAAATGTGAAACCCATTGATATATTACTGTAGCTGGGGCAACAATAATCGAGGGACCAAGCCCACCCCATGACCCAGCATCTGACCTGGAAAGGCCAGCAAGAAATGCAATGATTTGTACAGTTTTCCCTAAACCCATTTCATCTCCTAGTAAGCCACCAGATTGAACTTGATGTAATTCCCACAACCATTTCACTCCTGTCTTTTGATATTTATATAATTGTTTCCAAATAAAATTAGGTACACAAAGCCCGTTCTGAAGTTCATGGTTTTTATCAAGATCCTCATTTCCATTTAAAACATAGTTAATATCTGCTGAATAAGGCCCATTTATGTTGTTTTTAGCAAGTGCATCTGCCAATTTTTCCCTCCAATCTTTAATTCTTTTATCATAAAGAATTTTATCCCCATCATCTATTATTTTCTTTATACAATGTTTGGAACGGGCAACTGAAGGCAAAGATGGGATTTTCAGTTCTTCATCTTCATCACAGGACGGCAAATATTCACTCTCTTCATCGGATTCCTTACATTCGGAAGTGCTCGGTTTTTCCAGGACTAGCCTGCTATGACTCTTACCTAGAGTTTTGCAACTACTTTTGGAAAACTGCTTTCCTTCTTTTTTTGAAATTAATTCGGCCGCACATTTGCTTTTCTGTGATATTGAAATACTTTTGTCAATCTTTGCATTCTTCTGTTTTTCAAGTGCAAGTTGTGTTTCAAGATATTTGTTTATATCAACCATGTTTTTAAATCACCTTCCAAAAATCTGTTACAGCTGAATATATTTTTTTTATTTTTAAAGAATGGTTAATTTGACACCAACAATAGGTACAAATGATATATTATTTGTTAAAAATTATCAGCAAATAAACATAAGTTCACACAATACTTTTTTTTTTGGTTAATTTTTTCCGCTTCGAGCAGAGAAGGCAAAGACTCATTTGCGCCATACAGCCATGACTTTTTTTATGCTGCTTGCTTGCCAAAGAAAAGATGGGTTGCGTTCCGAACCTAGGTTGCGTTCAGATCCTAGCTCTTCGTCGTTCCGAACCTGTGAAGCCGCGATTACATACGCCAATTTAGCATACCAATTTCGGGTTGCAACACTTCTTTAAAATCTTCCATACCAAACTGCAACCTCCTATATTTTTTTGGATTTTTTCGCCATCTACTATATTTTAACACTAAAAATCTTGAAACTACTATATTTGATCCAAAATAAAGTTGGCAACCCTAATTGCGTAGCGTATGATGATCGGAGAAAAACCGCCTCGAGACGGATCGCGGTGTATCATGATGATACGCAATGATATAGTCGTATCATGAATACAGTATCAAAATGCGTCTATACTACGTAATACTGCCGATCATGATACACGAATCTGATACGATGATACGATAGTCTAAAGCCGCGATTACATACGCAGATCTAGCGTCCTTACTGGGGATCCAATCTATGAACCCAAATTGGATGTAGCAATCACACACACTATGCCCCAATTAGTATCTGATTTCACCGATTAGGGTTGCCACCAGTTCTTGACAATAACTTAATGTACAATGAATTTACACTACTAACGGGGTATTGTAAGTATAGGATTTTTTTCGATATTCTCTTTGATCCGGGCAGGTTCGTACAACTACAGTATGCCGGTAAACTGAGGTGATTCGCAACTGGGTGGTGGAAACAACAGTCAGACATTAAAAATGACCTTTTCTAAAGTATTTATTGATAAAAAAAAATCTTCTTCTTTAATCTTCTTTTTTCAAGTAGGCAACACATTCTTTTGACAGTGTTGCCTATTTTCGCAGCAATTTCATTTTCTTTGTCGACTTGTGATAGCTGAATTAGATGGTGAATAACTTTGCCATTATCAGCAACAGAAACTATGAGAACCATCTCCTTTATGTTTGCGAAGTTTGTTTCTTTTTCTTAATAAATCAGCAAAAAAACACTTTTTAGTCTTTATTTCATTTGCCTTTCCTACACTAGAGAAAAAGCCTTGGATAGGGAGGCAGCCCTGCAAGTCCCCAATTAGGATCCAATTCCGGGCATCGTTTTCAACCAAATTGGATCCCCAGTAAGGATGCTAAATCGGCGTATGTAATTGCGGCTTAAACAAGCCGCAAAGCCTCGTTCTGATACGCGGTTACATACGGATCGGGGTGTATCAGATACGATGCGTAGCATGATCGCGTATCGTTTTGCGTCCAAACCATCAAAATATGATCAATGGATGGTTGTAAACGTTTGTCTATAGAAAAAATGTCAATGTTAATTGACATTATTTTGTATTTTGATGTTTTTGAGTCTAATTCTTAAAATTGGTAGATCCCCAAAAAACGGATTTTTATTTGATTTAGAAAAAACGGTTTAAATTATTCGTATTCCAAATAGAAAATGAAGAAGAAAGGCTTTGTTTTGACATTGACATTTAAAGTTCTTGGTCGTTCCGAACCTAGAATGAGTTAAAATGGTTGCGTTCAGGGGCCTTACTATGAGCTCTTATAGCAGGGCTTATATTGAACTGCATTACTTTTTCGTACTATGACTTCAACGGTTAGTATGAAAGCTGGCCTTAAACAGTCCTGTTTAAGGCCTGCTTTTGAACTGAACGGTTTCTTATTTGCTGATGGTAAGCCCCCAGAACGTTTGAGCGCCGGTTGTTTGGTTGTTTTTTTAACTCGCTCTAAGGTTTGGAACGACCAAGAACTTTAAATGTCAATGTCAATACAAATTCTTCATTTTCCATTTGGAATACGAATAATTTAAACTTTTCTTTATACTAAATCAAATAAAATCCGTTTTTTGAGGATCTACCATGATTATTTTAAAAATTAGACATAAATACATCGTAAATACCAAATAATGTCAAATGACATTGACATTTTTTCTATAGACAAACGTCAGAGCGTTTTACAACCATCATTTTTGATGGTTGTTTGGTTGCAACGCTCTGACGTTTCACGCTCAAATGTTTGGAACGCCGTTAGAGCGTTCGGTTGTGGTTAGGTTGCACTCGGAGTGTAGGTTTGGAACGCGCCTTATATGTTTGGAACGCCGTTATGGACTCCCTAAACGATCAAAATTGCTTGTCAATCATTTACATTGCATTTACGTGCTTGACAGCAATGCTTGATCGTTTAGGAAGCGGCCCGAAACAGCTTGTCAATCATTAACATTGCATGAATGCTTGACAGCAGTGATTGATCGTTTAGCGAGCTGTTTGTCAAGCATTTGTAGATAAAAGTACTTTTTTTGAGGGCAAAGCAAAATCATTCTTAAAGCAAGAAGATAGAGTCCAATATTGATGAATAACAATTTTGTATTGCAATCGTTCTTGAACTTTATTCCTATTAAATTAAGCAATATTTTGCTTTGTAGAAGTGTGGTCAAAACATTTCTTCTTCTTATTTTTGTTATGGCAATCTACTCCTCTTCAGGGAGTATTTTTTTCCAGTGTCAAGTGTGAAATAATTCAGTGGTATTGTTTCGGTCGAGAATATTTGAGACGCACAGTATTGCCATTTGTAAGGCTTCCTATTTTCTAGAATATTTATTTTATTTTATTTAATCTTTATTGCTTAAAATAAAAACAGCAAATGGCGGACTTAATGCTCAAGTTCACTCTACCAGTCAACCGATAAGTGTGTTAATGAGAAAAATCGTGGCGGCAATAAACAAAACTTATTAAAAAAATGTGTCCTGATTTAGTGATTTAAAAAATGAGTTGGTTTAATTACGTATAAATTGTCCAAGATGAGCATCGCATAACTTTATTTATATCTAAAATCGTGTTGTAGTTTGTAGCGAAGTATGGAAGGGTAAACGATGGCAGCGCACGGTGTGGCAGAATTGTGTAACAAAAGGGGTTAGTGAAACACACAGACTATAAATGAATGCTGACGCGTGACCGTTCCACATAATTTATTTAATTGTATTGATGATATTTTACATGTATGTTGTGTTTTAGTTAATTTACAGCCTCCAATATATAAATTTAAATTTACAAAAAATAAAATAGTACAACCTTCTGTATACACAATTGGCACGACACAACTTACCCAAGTCCACACTATTCGGGACCTGAGGGCCTAGCCAAAGTAACATATGCAAATCTTCGTTATCGCTTCGCTTTCGAAACATGTATGGGATTGACATAAGGTTTCGTTAACTATCGAAATTTAAAACGTCAAATCCATACATGTTCCGAAGCGAAACGATAACGAAAATTCGCAAATGTTACTTTGGCTACGGGGGCAGGGTATTTTATTCGACGAAAAGCTTTCATTCGTTGAGCATATCGATAGCACCATTAATAAAGCCTGGAAAATGTTAGGCTTTTTAAAGCGAAGTTGCAAGAGTTTTCACAACTCTAAAACAATTTCGTGCCTTTACAATTCCCTGGTGCGCTCAGTATTGGAATATGGCTCATCTGTCTGGAATCCTCATTATAATATACATAATAACAGACTAGAACGTGTCCAGCGCAACTTTACTAAATTCTTAGCATACAAAAGCCATAATTGTCCATATCGTGCGAGTTATCAAAAACGTCTTGAGCATTTAAAGATGGACACTTTAGAGAAACGGAGAAAATGTTCTGACATTTTAATGCTTCATAAGCTTTTGAATGGAAATATAGAAGCGCCTGACTTACTAGCCGAAATTAACTTCAGTGTACCAAGGAGGATCCCCCGTCAACCCATTACAAAGCCCTTCGCAAAGGCAGTATATCGTACTAAATTAGTAGCACCCTTGAATCGTCTCATGCAAGCCTGTAACGAAGTCTCTGATGACATTGACATCTATCACCATTCATCCAGTGCATTAAAAAACATTTTAACGTCGTACTCATTCACAGATGGTCCCTAATAACATCATGTAATTATTAGTTTTTTTTTTATTATTATTTTTAATTTTCTTTTGATTGCATTTATGTTCAATTACTTTTTTTGTTTTTAAGTATTTGCATCCTTAATTTAGAAGATACTTAGTATAATATTAGTTTTATCTTAGCACTTTGCTTGTACCTACCATTGTTTAAGTCTTAAGTGTTGTATACGCCTGTAAAAATAGTTCACACAGTCTCATAAGTAATCTTTTTAATCTATAAATGTTATGTGATGTTGTTGATGGTGTATCTAATAAATAAAATAAAAATAAAATAAAAAATATTCTCTAAGAGTAATATTGTTGTAAAATATAAATAAAATAACATGTTTTTTATTTTATAAAGTACTTATTGCACTTTACAGATTTAAAGTATTCCTTAAAGTTTTAAATATATTATTATAGGTACTATATTATTATTTACTTTAAGCTAGATATTATAACCTTTAGTTATCACTTTGTTAACTTACTTTGTAATGTAGTGACACACCTACCACGTTGTCATACATAAAACATCTGCCGCGCACGGAGCGCGCCCGCTGACTGAGCGGCTCACGCGCCGGCGCGAGATATTTATGTGGCGAGCCCCGGCGCATTTCTCCAAGCGACATACGTCCGACGTCGATGCTGTTACCTCGTTACTGGAGCCAAATACTATAGAAACTCTTTATGTGGAGAAGATCTGTCCCTGTGTGCGTAACTGTATAGGCGATATCAACACTACCGTCGATATTTTTATTTTGTATAATTGGAGTAGGTACCTTATAATTTTGGAAATCTTTAATTAGTATCTAAGTGCAATAATTCAAATTGTTTAAAATAAGTAGTAAAGCAATAAAAATTCATTCCTTCTGATAAATCGAGACTTTCATTTAAGTACCTACACCAAATTGGTAACCCCGACTATGCCGGACGAACAACAACAGCAACAAAATGAAGAAGTTAGCATCGGCGCGCTATCCTTCAAGTCGCGCATTCCATTATTTTGGCGCGACAGGCCACGGCTTTGGTTCGCGCAGTTCGAGACGATGATCATCGGCTCAAGGCTCAACGACGAAAACAAATTTGGACTCGTCGTGACACAGCTCGAGAAGATTGACGTTGAACAAATAAGCGATATTATTATGTCGCCGCCCAACACCGGCCGTTACGAAGCAATTAAGGAGCGATTACTCTCGGTGTACGAAGAGTCTGAGAACAAACAACTTCAGAAACTACTCAACGACATGGACCTCGGTGACCAACGCCCATCACAACTGCTACGCTGGATGAAGGACCTGGCCCTCGGAAAAATCCCCGATTCAACTTTGAAGATGTTGTCGCGACCTCCGGCGTTGGTTGAGGGTCAACCACATCCGTGATGTAAACATATCCATCGCGGATCGCGAGAATTTAAAAACGATGAATACGTGATCGAAGGAGAAGTGAAGGACAAAGCGTGGTACTTACCATGAGTTATATTGTACCTTCAACTATCAGCGAATGTCTGTCCTTGCTTTTCAGAGGTTCTCTCGTTCCATCTGTAAGTACAAATAAAGATATGACACCACTGCGTGGTGTCACTAAGCCCTGCGGTCACGCCGCCATGACGGCGTGGTCGCAGGAATTATAGAACATACAAATATGGATATAAATAAGTGACTTGGTCATCTGTAGGCCGTATGTCGATATGACCTTACTCTCTGTATTAGCTGTCTAAAATAGTGTCCACGTTACTTATCCACTGGGTGGTGCGTGGCTCGCATACATAACATCCCCATAAGCTTAGGGGAATTCAGATGTCTTACCCACGTTACTTGTCCACTAATGTGGGACGTGGTTGCGACATATCATGTCTTAACTATCCACGGTGACTTACCCACAATTGTGGTGCGTGGTCGCAATATGGTCCCTACCCACGTTACTAGTCCACCTATGTGGGACGTGGTTGTGACATATCATGTCTTAACTATCCACGGTGACTTACCCACAATTGTGGTGCGTGGTCGCAATATCCTACCTACCCACGTTACTAGTCCACCTATGTGGGACGTGGTTCTCTCTCTCAATATAACGTCTAATAGGACCAGAGGTCCTCATGAGTCTCATCTATCCACGTTACTTGTCCACTAAGGTGGGACGTGGTTCTTATGTGCAGAGTCCTTCCCACGTTGCTTACCCACTTACGTGGAGCGCGGGACTTATTTCAGAATACTTTATTGGCGATTATATATTGGCTCAAACATACAAACATTATATTACATGAGATGCGCACAGGTTATTATTGCATGCACTATGCTAATACTTAGCTCTCGTTTATATTCCATTGGTTTCCTGAGCTCGTTACTTGTTGGCAGGCACGTTTAATATAGAAGCTTACAACAGGGCACATTACATTTGTATGATGATATGAGAAATAATATAGCACAACTAGACATGAAGAAAATAAAAGGCGGCTTACTTGACATTGACAATAGAATTATGGCGGCACTGGATAAGTGTTGCCACCTCAAACATCGCGACTGGTGTTGTCGTCGCGACACTCCCAACGGCGAAATTAAAGAGTGTTAAAAAGGCTGCGAGTCCACTCTTGGATCTTTTCCAAGGCTTTGGTCGCAGCGGCACGTACTGGTCTGGAGTGACTGATAGCGTGTGGCATATTGACTGTGTCACCATCATGTGAATTGGTTTTGTTAGTTTCATGATCAGATAAATCTTCATCATGTATCGGTACTACTGTATCTAAGTTACTTTCTCTTAGAGCTTCATTGTGATTTACTAAATCTTCTACAGGTATTACTTCAATTTCAGGCGTATAGGCATGGCTTACAAATCTTGGTTTGTCTGAAGGTTGATCAACGACTTTCGCTTGAGTTTCATCATCAATTTCATTTACTTCTAGAGGGTACAGTTGTGAAATAGATCTAGTGTATTCAGTGGTCCCAACTTTCACTTTCGCTACCCTTATATGACCATCGACTCCTGGAGAAAGTGATACTATTTTTCCCACCTTCCAGCTTTCACGATTCTTCGAGTCTCCTCTTATTTGAACTATTTGCCCTATTTCTGGTTTTAATGCTGATTTGACTCTTGGTTCCTTAACTGAATTTTGGTATCGTTCACGAAGGCTAGGTAAATAACGGTTCATAAATATGTCTTTAAATTCTTCTAGAATAATTAAAGCCCTTTTCCATGACTTGATTAGGTTTATCTTAGTTGTTGTCCCTGATACAGGTCTCTCATCTATATTGGTATCGATGCTTATAGTTTTTCCCATAGTGAGGAAGTCTGCTGGAGCTAAAACATGAACCATTTCAGAATCTACGCACGTCAAAGGTCTTGTGTTTAATATAGCTTCAATCTCCTTTGTTATCGTCATCAACTGATTGTCTTTCAAAAGATGTTTCTGTAGAGTCCTTATCATACAATGTTTTACCAAACCTACTAGTCTTTCGTAAAATCCTCCAAACCATGGAGCTAGTTGAGGTATGAATCTCCATTGGATCTCCTTCTGTTTGCAGTAGGGACTAGTTAGAATTTCTGCTATTAATTTAAATTGTGTGGCATTATCTGAAGTTATCAATTTTGGTACTCCTCTTGTGGATATCATTCTTCTTAGAGCCAGAAGTCCTTCTTCTGCAGTTAGGTCTTGGACAATCTCTAGGTGTATAGCTCTTATGGCTAAACATGTGAATAAACAAATCCACCTTTTAGTAGTTCCTTGGTCAGTTTTGACTAGAACTGGGCCTAGATAATCTAATCCTGTGAACGTGAAAGGTGAACTGTAGTTCACACGTTCTTTTGGTAAAGAAGGTGTATCTGGTAATTTAAATGGACCGCCTCCATGCTTGATACATCTTGGACATTGTCTTAAGACTTTAATTACTTGTACTTTTCCTTGTGGAATCCAAAAATGTTTGCGAATTATGCTTAGTGTATGATTTACTCCTACGTGGTAGTTTTCCTGATGAGTTTTCTTAATCAGATTGTTTGTAAAGTAGCAGTCTTTTGGAAGTAATATTGGGTATTTCATGTCGAATGACCATTGTGTATTTTCTAGTCTCCCTTTACATCTTAAAACTCCTTTGTCATCTTTAAACAAACGAAGATTACGACTAAGGTTAGTTATTTTTGTATTAACTTCATCTGGATAATATTGTGCTTGAATTTCCTTTATCACTTCGATTTCTGTCTTTTGTTCGCTGATATTATCTGTGTTCTTTGATATTTCCCTAATTTGGTAGACAGCCGTCAAACCGTTGTCCGACTTTGACGGATCCTCCGACGCCAAGAGCAAGTGTTCCTTAACCAGGTTGGTCCTTTTAGGCCAGCTGCTAGGATGCTGTAGTAGAAATTCTGGGCCTTCAAGCCAGTATTCTTCTTCTAGTCTTGTTTTATTGGGTCGTGTTGCTACATCTGCTGGGTTTAGTTCAGTTGGTACGTATCGCATTGTAAGATTTTTGTTCCTCTTTATCTCTTCTATACGTCTGTTTACAAATGGTGTCAATAATTTGTCTGAGTTGTACCAGTCTATAACTATTTGACTATCTGTCCATAAGAAATGTTGTTCTGTCTTTATTTGAAGAGCTGATTCTACATAATTTAGTAATCGATTTCCAATTAATACGCCTAACAGTTCTAAACGCGGTATTTGTAGATTGTTTTGATCTTTTATAGGAGTTAATCTTGATTTGCCGATTATAAAGGCTTTACCATTTTCGTTTATTACATATACGGCTGCTGCGTATGCTTTTGCTGAAGCATCTGTAAAACAGTGTAACTGGTTATTACCGTGTTCAAAGTTTTCTGTGTAATATCTCTGTATATTCATTTGATAATTGTGTAATTTTTCATGCATTGGTCTCCACTTTTCTATGTTTTCAGTTGTTAATTGTGAATCCCACTTGGTTTTGCTCTTCCACAATTCTTGAATAAATAATTTTGGAGATAGTAATGAAGGTGCTACATATCCGCATGGATCATAGACTGATGCGATGGTTTTCAAAATTCCTCTTTTAGTTGTTTGTAGATTTATAGTTTTAGGTCTCAACTGTAATGTGTCTTCTTTTGTGTTCCAACTTAATCCAAGGACTTTAACTATTGTTTCATCATTCACGTCTGTAACATTCTCTACAAATTCTCTTGAATTTGAACTCCATTCTCTTAGGTTCATTGAAATTTTTTCGAATTCTTGCTTTAGTTTGTTATGTAATGATATAGCTTGGAGCTTAGTTTTAGTTCCTGTAACTAAGTTGTCTACGTAGATATTCTCTGAAGCTTGTTGTATGCTTTTATCATTAGAACGTAGTAAATGATGTTTTATTGTAGCATTTAAGAGAAATGGACTTGATATAACTCCGAAGGGTACACGACAAAATCTTAGATGTATAAGATTATCTTCATTGGCTGCTTTGGTTATGTCTTTGATCCATAGAAATCTAGTTACGTCCTTACTGTCATCTTGCAGACCGATCTGTAGAAAGGCTTTCTCTACGTCAGCTGTTAAGCCGATTCTATGTGATCGAAATCTTATCAAGAGTTTTGTCAGGTCTTCCAGTAGAACTGGTCCAGCTCTAAGACATTCATTCAGACTGTAACAATTTTTTATCTTAGCTGAGGCATCATAGACGATCCTCAAAGCTTTTCCTGAGGCTTGTACTCCATGATGAGGTAAGTAATGTATCTTATATCTGCTGTATTCCTTCTCTTCCGAAGGTATAACTTCTATTACTCCCTTTTCCAATTGTGTTTGTATAGTTTCATCATATAATTTCAAAGTTTCCTTGTTGATACGTTTTAATAGGTTTACTAGTCTTCCTTTGGCCAATCCTAAATTGGAGGGTAAATTGGGTAAATTTTCCTTCCATGGCCAGCTGACAGAGTATCTCTTGTCAGAATATTGAACTGACTCATTGAAGTTTTTTACTGCTTCCTCTTCCTTGGTAATTTTAGGTGAATCTGTAATCCCGATACATTCTAACTCCCATAGATTTTTTAGGTTGATGTTGTCTATTGGTAAGTCGGGTTTATGTAGTTTAACTTCTGCGCTAGATTGAAAGTAGGTGTTCACCGTAAGGTTGTCTATTACTTCGAATTCTCTTTTGCCGGTTATTATCCAACCGAGTTGTGAATTCACTAGAAATAGATTGTCGCTAATTTGTTTTTTATCTGTATTTATGACTGTGAAGTAGTAATCGTTTCCGATGAGTATATCTACTTGATCTCCAAGTGAACCATCATCGGCTAATAAAATTTTATCCTTCCATTGATTTAATTCTTCTTCAGGATAAGAAACTTGTTGGGTTATTGTGGGTACAACGTTGGCATAAATTATAATGGTTGTTTCGGTCTTTGTTAAAATGGATAGTTTAACTAATGGACTGTCATATTCATGTGGATGTTTTGAACCAAATGTGAAAACTGAAAGATGCTGTTCTTCTATTATTGGCAGTTGTAGTTGTTTAGCTACTTGTTGGGTAACGTATGTTCTCTGGCTTCCAGAGTCCATCAGAATTCGGCAATTCTTTTGTTTTGATCCTTCTTCATTTCTGGCATTTACTATAGCTGTTTGCAAAATTGTCGATGTTGCTGTCAACGTGGAAAATATGTTGGTATTCATACCTCTTGGCCCCTTTTCTTGGTATGAATAACGCTTTGGACAGATGGCCCTGTTATGCTTTCCTATCTCTCCACAATGAAAGCAATTCCTTTTAATAGGACATTCGGTTAGTTGGTGTTTTAGACTAAAACAATTGTAGCATCGTTGGCCTAGTTTTTTCTTTCTTTGATCTATTGTTCTTACCGTTCTACATTCCTCGTTCATATGTTGCTTTTGACAGAAGACACAGGGTTTAAGTTTCATTCGTTTCGAGGTAAAGTCTTTATTGTTTAGATGTTCTCCTTTTCTTTTATTATTGTAGGTATTTGATACCTGATAATTAGATGGTGAACGGTAATTATTATCATTATTACGGTAATTGTTCCTTGTGTAAAATGTTCTTGCATTGTTTACATATGGTTTCCTTCTTATGTCATTTGGTCTTTCCTTATTTCTGAAGTTTCTTTGTACCAATTGTTGTGGTTTTGGTTTCATTTTATCCCTGATATGAAGTGTCTCTACTGTATAGCCATCACTAGTCGATGTTCTTTCTTGCTTAATTCGGCTAGCTTCTTCTCTGGCCGAGATAATAATTTTCAATTGCTTTCTCATGTCCTCAATAGAATCGGATTTCAGTGAAATCTTCATTTCGTAAATAATGTCTTCAGGAAATTTCTCCGTAATGATAAATCTCAGATGGTTATGTTCTGTATTTTCTCCTAACGCCCCTAATACTCTTACGTGTTTTTCTATTTCATTTAACGTTTTACGACATTCAGCAGCAGTGTTGCTTGCACATTTGATTTTGTACAAGGCTGCATAGTGGGCGTCGATAATTTGGTTAGGTTTCCCGTAACGTTCCTTGAGCGTGGTAACTGCAATCTGATAATTTTTGTGCGTGATTTCTAATCCATCAATGATTCCTTTAGCTTCACCGTTTAAAGACGACTTTAAATAGAGTAACTTGTCTACTTCTGGTAAATTACGTTCGTCGATATTCGAAGAAAAATGATCCCAAAATTGTTGCCAGAGGAGAATATTCCCGTCAAATTCTGGAAGGCTTAACTTGGGTAGTTTGCTGGTAATCACGGAATTGTTGAGTTGTGTTTCTCGAGCTGTTCCTTTAAGATTATTCAATTCAGTAGTGAGTTCTATTAGGATCTCTTCAGACTTGAGTTGAATATCACTAAATCTGGAGATATCGTCAGCCGATGGGTCGTTACTTAGTTTGAAATAATTGCTCAGTTCTGTAGAAAATCTTGTGTGTAATGCCTCTAATTTTTTACATAATATTTCTGCCTTAGCCTTATTGAAAGTAACCGTATTAATGGCACCTATTAGGTCCTCACATTCACTAGTAAGTACCTCAATATGCCTTATCACATCTTGCAACCTTGCGATCAGTACGGATTCCATTATTTTTTAGATCTGAAATGATACCATCAAATGGTAGATTTACCTTTGTTATGTTTTGTGACAACAATAATGTCACTAAATACAGGTATTGTAACTTAATTTGATTTGTTTCGTTTTAATTTCATGTTAATTTTGAAAATTTAGTAAGTCATTAATTGCTGTATACGGCTATTGTCTTATTTTCAATAGTAGAAAATATATATATTTTTTTTTAAATTTATTTCATATTTATTTTATTAAAATTTTATTCACTTATATTGTGAGCTTTATTCATTAAGATGTAATCAGTTGTCACAGTTAATCAATAGCAAGCTTATCTCATCTCAATTCCCATCTCATCCATTTAAACATTCGAGTTCACTCAAGTATAAGTCAAACGTTCAGAATGGTTTGAGATCCCCGTTATTTCATAAATATTACAATCTGCAATTCACTGCGGTGAATAGTATACACTGCGGTGTCTATGACTAGTTAATTTTCTAGTTTCAACTTGACTACGCAATGAACACTAAACCCGCTGCAAATTCACTAAGTCAAACGTTCATGAAACTGTTCCCCTTTCATAAATATGAGTAGTTAAAATTAAAGACAATAGTCAGTATAAGTCAAAGAAAACACTTCCCAAAGTGATATGTTATTTTGATGTCCCCTGATATTTGTATTGGTTCTGTACACAAATAACACTTTACTAGTCTACCAGTCAAGTATCATTCGCTTCATAAACACTTATTTTATAGTTTTTTGTTTAGAGGAATAAATAAAATGTTTAAAGTTTATGTACTCAACTGAGTATTCAATATCACACTGTGAGGTAGATTTTGTTTATTATATTTATTAAGGAGATAAATAATTATCACAACATGAATGCATTTTAGTTTTTTATTGAATGAGAAAACACAAAGAGTGCTCCTTTATATGGAATAATGTCAATCATAACTTTGAATCACATGTCCTCTGAATAAGTTCAACTTACTTAAATTAGATTTGTTCATCATGAAGTTCATTTATGATTTATTTAGATGAACATGTTAATAAATTTTCTCATTATCATTAAACATGTGACTCTTCATATGCAAGTAAGTCTCAATGAAAATTCAATAAGTACTTTCACCCCAACTGGTCGCTGGTGGTAGTTCCCGCTACCGACTCCGTTGTTTATAAGATTAAACGGTCTCGTTAAGGAAGCTTTATTATGAATCCCTTTCTCTGGGTCAGTCTATGTTCAAAGTACTTATTCATTGAGTTCATTGAGCTTTCAATAAGAAAGTAGGTATAGTTTGCTTGGATTCTGTATGTGTAACCACCAATAAGTAAGTATATCGGTATATGAACACACACAAAATACAATATTTTATGATCAATAATATTCTTGTTTCCTTGAGTTCTTATTAGAATCTAGTTTGGAATCAATTGTGTTCAGGTTTTATCATTAAAAGTTTGTAAATAATTTTATTGTTGTCAGAATTTGAAACAAGAGCATTATGTCTTTATTGAATCTTCACTGATCATGCAATGAAATAAAGATGAGTCTTACCTTGTATTGCACTATTAAGACCTTGTATGTTAATCCTTTGATCTTCTTTCACCTTTTTTATTCTTAAAATATCATAGGTAGTTGTCTTTTAGTTTGACTGATGTATATCTGAAAGAACTTAAATCGATCAAAATTCCTATCTAACAATTTCGAAGCCTGTAGATTAATGATGAAAATGCTGAAACTGATTATGGATTTATGACGAATCGCAACTGTTAATGCTAAACTTTCGATCAAGTATCTACTTGCAGCTCACAAACTCATAAGACGCCGTGTCCCAAACTCTAGTTTGGCCCCAATTTCTGTGGATTAAACCATTAAATTATACTCACCAATTGGTTACTGCGTCTTATCCATTACTTTAATCCTATGGACAATGAGATAATCACTTTATAACACAAGTTGTGCTATCACCCGCCAATTTTTTGGCAAGCGATGCACAAAGTGAAGTAAAAAACGCAAGTGAAATAGTGATGTTCCGTTCGAAAATTGACGGCTTCGTGTCGATGAGTTTTTCAACGTCGATACCAAATCGCAGTTTGAAAGTAATATCCGTATACGTAAATCAATAACACGCGTTACGTCGTTACTTTTATTGTAAATAACTATATCAATTGACAATAAATTCGTCTATTGACTCGTTTTAGTAAAGTGGTATATGATAAGATGTTATACCAATTAATCGAAATTAACCGTAGCATTTATACAAAACATTACGACCAATAGAGCATCTCGTTAATATCGTGAAAGCTCCTTAGCCTTTCGCTACGGAGTAATTTTAGATATCAAATTAATTAAATAATTAAAATGATTTGTTAAAATATCGTTTTTTATTTCTTAAATTTATAACATTTCTTAATAAATAACACGATAAATGATATAACAAGGTTATGTTATATTGTGTAGTTTTGTTATGGACTTCGCATTGGTATAAACCAATCATTAACATTTTGTCATCTTATGATATCACATACGAAATTATCGTATAATTTTCTAAGCATAAATTGATTTTACCCCAACACTAACGTGTTGGAAGTTCGTGCATTGTTGACAACACGAAATATCGCCATTTTGGTTATGTTTCCGTTCTGTGCCACGACCATTTTCTGTTTCAATTTTGTTATCAGAGTAATTTGTTGTATCAATATACCTGAATTCGAGCTAATAATTCACGATTTAGTTTTTTGTGGAACTATCTTACTCTTTTAATGCGAAATATTATAAAGAGTAGTGATTGTGCCTTTTCAGTAAACCTGCTGCCAACATTCAAGTTTTGCTCATTTTTTGGTGTGCCAACAAACACTTAGCGCCACCTATCGGTGAATACCTGCCGTAACCGATTTCATGCCACCAATATGATGTCAATTTGTCAATGTAAGTATCAATATATAAAACTTTAATTTGTAACTTTTGTAAGTGCCATCTCATCGAAATTCTTTCATCAAGTATATACTGTAACTTTGACTGCGTTTACTTTTACACCTAATAGTGTGTAAACAATATGCACCATTGAGTATAGTTATATCACTTAACAATAATGCCTTTAGTATGCCTATTCATGATCAACACATAAAACTTTTAATTGAATCCTCAAACAATAAACCTTGTTTAAAGATTAGCTGGACAGACATTCGCTCCACCAATCACTCACTTCTCCCCAAATCACGGATATCCTACTTCTCATGCTGAAAGTCTCTCTGGTTCTAGGATCACTCCATTCTAGACTGATCCCAGCACCTCCACCATGTCGCGACCTCCGGCGTTGGTTGAGGGTCAACCACATCCGTGATGTAAACATATCCATCGCGGATCGCGAGAATTTAAAAACGATGAATACGTGATCGAAGGAGAAGTGAAGGACAAAGCGTGGTACTTACCATGAGTTATATTGTACCTTCAACTATCAGCGAATGTCTGTCCTTGCTTTTCAGAGGTTCTCTCGTTCCATCTGTAAGTACAAATAAAGATATGACACCACTGCGTGGTGTCACTAAGCCCTGCGGTCACGCCGCCATGACGGCGTGGTCGCAGGAATTATAGAACATACAAATATGGATATAAATAAGTGACTTGGTCATCTGTAGGCCGTATGTCGATATGACCTTACTCTCTGTATTAGCTGTCTAAAATAGTGTCCACGTTACTTATCCACTGGGTGGTGCGTGGCTCGCATACATAACATCCCCATAAGCTTAGGGGAATTCAGATGTCTTACCCACGTTACTTGTCCACTAATGTGGGACGTGGTTGCGACATATCATGTCTTAACTATCCACGGTGACTTACCCACAATTGTGGTGCGTGGTCGCAATATGGTCCCTACCCACGTTACTAGTCCACCTATGTGGGACGTGGTTGTGACATATCATGTCTTAACTATCCACGGTGACTTACCCACAATTGTGGTGCGTGGTCGCAATATCCTACCTACCCACGTTACTAGTCCACCTATGTGGGACGTGGTTCTCTCTCTCAATATAACGTCTAATAGGACCAGAGGTCCTCATGAGTCTCATCTATCCACGTTACTTGTCCACTAAGGTGGGACGTGGTTCTTATGTGCAGAGTCCTTCCCACGTTGCTTACCCACTTACGTGGAGCGCGGGACTTATTTCAGAATACTTTATTGGCGATTATATATTGGCTCAAACATACAAACATTATATTACATGAGATGCGCACAGGTTATTATTGCATGCACTATGCTAATACTTAGCTCTCGTTTATATTCCATTGGTTTCCTGAGCTCGTTACTTGTTGGCAGGCACGTTTAATATAGAAGCTTACAACAGGGCACATTACATTTGTATGATGATATGAGAAATAATATAGCACAACTAGACATGAAGAAAATAAAAGGCGGCTTACTTGACATTGACAATAGAATTATGGCGGCACTGGATAAGTGTTGCCACCTCAAACATCGCGACTGGTGTTGTCGTCGCGACAGATGTTATGGATGGGACACCTACCAGCCTCAACTCGAGCGGTTTTGTCGATTAGTGAAGAAACCAAAATGGATTCACTAGCAGCAATGGCAGACAAGATGAACGAGACTGTACGAGAAATCCATTCCGTATGTTCCTGCCAATCGAGTCCCGCTCCGTCGCCGTCGACCGCGCCGTTATCAACCGATAATGACGTCATCCGCAAGATAGACGCGCTCGCGAAGGAAGTCGCCTCCCTAAAGATGGAAAAATCAAGAAACCATCGTAGTTACCGGCAGCCACGATATAGAAGTCGTTCCCGTTCACGTTCGTCCCCTAGAACACAGAAACATTCGATTTGTTATTTCCATCGCAAGTTCGGACAAGATTCGTACCGATGCCGAGCGCCGTGCAATTTTGATAACAACAGGAAGTCGGAAAACTAATTAAGACTGAAGCTACGACGGGGGCAGCAGTCGACGAAATATCATACCGTCTTTTTATCAAGGATGTTACTACGGGCCTACGTTTCCTCATCGACACCGGCGCGAACGTTTCAGTCCTCCCTGCACGCACGACTGAAAAAAAGAAACCACCAAGTAACCACTTGTACGCCGCCAATGGAACAGCAATACCAGTATTTGGAGAACGCACGATGACACTGAATATCGGCCTTCGACGTCCACTGAGCTGGAGATTCGTGATAGCGGCAGTCGGCCAGCCGATATTAGGCGCCGATTTCCTGAGACATCACAACCTCATAGTTGACCTGCGAGAGCGAAAATTAATCGACAAACGCACCGATTTATGCGTCACCGGCAGCGTCACGCCCAGCACGATCGGAAGTATTCGCACCATAGATGGCAGCCAACCTTACCACGACTTGCTGGAAAAATACATCGAAATCACACGGCCTGGATTTCAAAAGCAAGTTGACTCCGAAGTTGAACATTACATTGAAACCGTCGGCCCCCCAATTCACGCCAAAGCCAGACCGCTCCCGCCCCACAAGTTCAAGATAGCCAAAGAAGAATTCCAAGCATTGATGGAACAAGGCATTTGTCGTCCCTCGAGCAGCCCATGGGCCAGCCCACTTCACATGGTACTGAAAAAAGATGGAAAATACAGATTATGCGGCGATTATAGAAAGCTGAATTCTGTAACGGTACCCGATCGGTACCCGATCCCCCGGCTCCACAACTTCACTCTCAACCTACGAGGCAAGAAAATATTTTCCAAAATAGACCTGCACAAAGCATACTATCAGCTCAGAAATCGTGAAGAAGATATAAAGAAGACAGCAGTTATAACTCCATTTGGCCTTTTTGAATTCACGAAAATGTGCTTTGGTTTGAGAAACGCTGGCCAAACATTTCAACGGCACATCGACAACACATTGAGAGGCCTGCCAGTTTTTCCATTCGTCGATGACATTTTGATATCAAGCAGTAGCCAAGAAGAGCATAGAAGAGACCTAGAAGAAGTGTTCAAGCGCCTCCGCGACCACGGTCTGCAGATTAACGTCGCTAAATGCCTATTTGGACAAACAAATCTAGATTTTCTGGGCTACTCGATATCACCGGAAGGCATTAAACCCACCGAAGAGAAGATTGTGGCCATCACATCCTACCCGCAACCACAAACTGTCCGAGACCTGAGAAGATTCCTAGGAATGATTAATTTCTACCGAGAAAATATTCCTAAGGCGGCCGAACATCAAAAAGAACTAAACAAATATCTTCATAACAGCAAGAAAAACGACAAAACAAGAATATCATGGGACAACAAGTCAATTCAAGCCTTCAATCAATGCAAAGAAGATATCAAGAACGCTGTTTTGTTGTCATTCCCGTCGGCGACCGAACCCTTCGCTATAATGACGGACGCATCAAACTCCTGTGCTGGAGCTGTAATACAACAGAAAACGCCCGGCGGCGGTCACTGGAAGCCACTTGGATTTTATTCAAAAAAATTCAACGAAGCGCAACAGAAATACAGTACCTTCGACCGGGAGCTGTTAGCTATCTATATGGCAGTCAAGCATTTTCGTCGGATGTTTGAAGGACAAGACCTAATTATTTATACTGATCATAAACCACTGATTGGCGCATTAACTGCAAACAGTAAAAACGAAACACCGCGGCGCACAAGATACCTAGAATACATCGGCCAGTTCACTTCAAATATACAACACATAAGTGGGGAAGAAAATCAAGTCGCCGACGCCTTATCTCGTATTGAAACTATCGCCTGTCCATCGCCGATCGACTACGAAGCGTTAGGAAAAAAACAAGAAAAAGATGAAGAATTGAAAAATCTGCAAAATAACAAGCGACTTCAATTCAAAAGTTTATCTTTTCCCGGCGTAAAAACGAAGATTGTATGTGAAACAAGTACTGGAACAAGCAGACCATACCTACCTCAAGAATTCAGAAAAATAGCTTTTCAAGCGATTCACGACCTTAGTCACCCGGGAATAAGAACTACAAGAAGTATGGTAGCAGCCCGCTACATCTGGCCGTCGATGAACCGCGACGTCACCCACTGGACCCGAACCTGTGTACCCTGCCAACGTGTGAAAGTACAACAACACACGCAAGCGCCGATCGCATCATTCAGCGAAGTTGATAGACTATACCACGTCCACATTGATGTCGTGGGACCCCTAAGCTCGTGTGACGGATACCGATATTTATTGACGATGATTGACCGAGCTTCCAAATGGCCTGAAGCCTACCCTATTGAGATTCGGTTGCCCCGCCATTATAACCACTGATCAAGGCCGGCAATTTGAATCGGAACTATTCAACAAATTAATGCAGAGGATGGGAATACATCGCACTCGAACTACTGCCTACCACCCACAAGCGAATGGCATGATAGAACGCTGGCACCGATCGCTCAAAGCCGCTTTAGCTGCTAAACTAAACTGTAGCGGTTGGGTACGCGAGTTACCAACTGTGTTATTGGGACTTTGCGCCAGTATCAAAGAGGACATCGGAAGGAGCGCCGCCGAACTATTATATGGACAAGCATTACGAGTACCCGGCGAGTTCTACGGAGAAGAATGTAAACAAACCGATGCGTCATCACAGTTCACGTTCGACCTCAGCGAAGCTTTGAAAAAAGCGCAAACGCAAAGGAATGCAGCGCAATCACGAGCCTTCTTCATTCACAAGGAGCTACCGTCGAGCACACACGTCTTCATTCGCAACGACGCATACAGCAAACCGCTCGTTCCTACATATAACGGGCCGTATCGAGTCATCGAGAGACATGAGAAGCACTACACAATACAGCTACCGAACAAAGTTGTAAACATATCAATAGATCGATTGAAACCGGTTTTCTACACCAACAACGAACTAACGATGAGCGAAGAGGGAAACAGATGCAACATCGATCAACAACACATAACGAGATCGGGCCGAGTATCGAAACCACCGGTACGCTTCGCTAGCGGGGGAGTTATGTAGTGACACACCTACCACGTAAAACATCTGCCGCGCACGGAGCGCGCCCGCTGACTGAGCGGCTCACGCGCCGGCGCGAGATATTTATGTGGCGAGCCCCGGCGCATTTCTCCAAGCGACATACGTCCGACGTCGATGCTGTTACCTCGTTACTGGAGCGCAGCTGGTTTGCGCGCAGTATTTATGTGGAGAAGATCTGTCCCTGTGTGCGTAACTGTATAGGCGATATCAACACCGTCGATATTTTTATTTTGTATAATTGGAGTAGGTACCTTATAATTTTGGAAATCTTTAATTAGTATCTAAGTGCAATAATTCAAATTGTTTAAAATATAAAGATCTGTCCCTGTGTGCGTAACTGTATAGGCGATATCAACACCACCGTCGATATTTTTATTTTGTATAATTGGAGTAGGTACCTTATAATTTTGGAAATCTTTAATTAGTATCTAAGTGCAATAATTCAAATTCAAATTCAGTAGTAAAGCAATAAAAATTCATTCCTTTTGATAAATCGAGACTTTCATTTAAGTACCTACACCAAAGTACTGTTACAGTAATTTATTGATTTATCTTTGGGACACTTTGGGTGAGAAGAAGAGAGATAATGATAGGTATTATAAATCATAAGTTAGAATAAATTTGAGATATTTTTTCCGGTAAAGGATCGCTTCTGGAGATCCAAAAACAATAAGTTTGGTTATCTTCAAAAAAATCTGTAAATAATGCAGGTAAATAATGCTAAAAGTAAAAATGTTCACTATTCAAAATAATTTCTTCAATGAATCGTTCATCACGGTTAACTTGTACAGCCACACTGGCATTTCTCAATGGTGAATAGACAAAAATATCACATATTGTCATTCCAGTCAAAATTTTTCAGGTCAGTGTTCCAGTCACATACATTTGTGACTGAACTTGAGTGTATATAGTATGGATGGCTTTGCCTTATTTCTAAAACATTGTTTATAAGAACTAAGTAGTCCACATTTTGTTTCAACGATGACTCTTGCAATATGTGCCTTATTATTGATTGTGGTTTACAACATTCAGTCTTGGATACTGATGGAAACAAATATATCTTGAAAGTACCTCCCTTTGGAATATTTACATTGAACAAATTGACGAATGCTGGGTTTGCCCCATTGTTGTTCACAGCTTGTTTTTGAATGACTAACTTTGTTGTTAATGTAATATATTAAAGCAGCAACATGTTTGCATTTTTTTCCCCTTCAGCATAGTTTGGGGCTGGAAACTTATGTCATGTTTTACACTCTCAAAACCAGTTTTTATAATCACATCCACAGAGGAAATAATCACTATCACATCCATGTTCCACTTTATTGTTTTAACAAATATCTATAAAAACACTTTTTATTGTTATTCTATATATTATTTACTTTATTTAGGCCCTCTGACCAATTTTGCTTTTTTTGCTCTCTTTTTATCCTGAATGGTAGTTTTGTTCTGGTAACACCATCAAGCATGTAGCTAAACGATCAAGCAGTGCTTGACAATCATTGCAATTGCTCTCTTTTTATCCTGAATGGAAGTTTTGTTCTGGTAACACCATCAAGCATGTAGCTAAACGATCAATCAGTGCTTGACAATCATTGCAATTGCTTTTTTGTACTAAGGGCGTCGTATATTTATATACTTTTTTTTTCTCTGTTTGATGTTATCAATATGTATGGCACTTCTTACTCAAAACATAAAACTAATAGGCAAGTAAACCTTGTTTTGATTTCTCTTTTTTTTTTATTGCAATCATTTTGCTTTCTATAGTCAGTAGTTTTTGTAAGTAAAGGCCTATGAAAAGCTTTTGGATATTAGTTTTCAATTCAGTGCCTTAGGATGGGTAGCCTAAGTATGTCATGCTCTCTTTAATCATTTCTGCGGTGGTGTCGTGTGGGGCGGGTCGTTACGTTCCCTCAAATATGGTTGAGCGAAGCGATGGCTGGTCCACGCGTCATGCTCGTGAACGGGTGCTGCCAGTGGGAATGGGTCTGCTTCTGAGTACCTATCTTAACGCATATTGAATTGTAAGATTTGCTTTTTTTATTGTTATTTTTTATGTCTTGTCTCAAGTATTTTTTGGTAAATTTTGCCTACTTAGGTGCACTTTCGAGTAGCAGACATAGTGATTACTGATTTCTCAACTAGTTGAAAGTTATTTACTCTCACAATTACCTATCCGATATGTAGTAGGTATTTAATTTCAACCTACCTACCCATTGTGGACAAACTTTTGTTAATTATTGTGATGGAAAATGACCTCACTTTAAATGTGGAGCTCATTTTTCAATGTTGACGACTCTGTATGAAATATACAGGGAGAAAAAAGCAGCCCTTGACGAGTTTCTTGCCGGTTCTTCTCGTTACAAGGTCTCCCGCTCAGGGTTTGCGAACCGATGGCGTAGCTTCTTTGACATTCACAAGTGCTTGTAACAGCCTAGACTGAATAAATGATTTTTTGATTTGATTTGATTTTGATTTCCTTTTATCCTGAATGGAAGTTTTGTACTGGACACACATTCAAGCATGTAGCTAAACGATCAAGCAGTGCTTGACAATCATTGCAAATTTTCATCAAGCACGTAGTTGTTTACGTGCTTGATGTCAAACAGCTCCTAGACGATCAAAATGTGATTGACAAGCAGAAAAATTTACGTGCTTGGCTTGATCGTTTAGGGAGTCCATTAGAGCGTTCGGTTGTGGTTAGGTTGCACTCGGTTAGGAACGCGCCTTAGACAACTAAAAAACAACCGCGCTCTAAGGCCGGCCACACACAGACGAAATCCCGTTACGGAATTCCGAACGTAATTTCGATAATGTATGAAGATTCCGTACGGAAAAATCCCGTCTGTGTGTGGTAGTCCATAGATTTGTATAGATTAGCTGCGTTCGGAATCACGTATGTACGGAATTCCGTCTGTGTGTGGCCGGCCTAAGGCTCTGAACGCAACCCTGCGTCAAAACTTCAAAGTTGAGTGATAAAACACGTGGAAAAATTATAAAAATTACATATTTAGATAAAGAAACCTATTACTGACAATAAATAGGTAAGAAACGTTTGGTTAACTCTGATCACGGCACTAAATTCTAACATAGCTAGATTTTTCCGTCAAACATTCTTGGTTATGTTTACAGTATTCTAGCTTTTTCGTCGATGTATTTAAAATATTTTATTTATTTAAAGAAACGTATATTTCGATGAAAATAAAAATTGGCTACATTAGGGCGACTATTCCTCCCTCCACTCCGTTTTAAAATCTTATGATTTTACTTTTGAAAACGTGTGAAAATTGTGCATAAAATTAAGAGAATATTTTTTGGCCCGACTTGAATTGTTTCTGCGCGCAGTCAGTGTAAGTTTCCCACCAATAAAATTCAATCACTTTTATCTTTGTTACAGGCAAATATGCAGAAAGTAAAGAGGAAAAGTGAAACTGATGTCTCTTCACCAGGTAATAAAAAACCTAAAATTGTGAATCCTGTAAACGATTCCAATAACAAACAAGCTATTGGTAAGAAGCCGTTCAATAAGGATTTAAAAAATGGTAAAGGAAAAGTTTTCAACAAACAGAAAAAACATGGTAGTGATGCAGGAAAACCTAATTTTGGGAAAGATAAAAAGTTTTCTAAGGACAACAACAGTGGTGAGAAACCGATATGGTCTGAAATGAAGAAAGAAAAGAAACAGTTAAGGCTTGTGAGGCGCAAGGCAAAGTCTACTGCTGAAGTGTTTGAAGTATCTCACAAAGCCAAGCTTCTCGCTGCTCAAATACAAAGGTAATATAAGTTAGACTTAATTCAAGGGCGAGTTGATAAAGAGACATTGCACTTTAAGTAAAAAAAGACCTGAGGGTGTAAATGCCTATTACATGAAGTAAATACTTTGGATTTGATGAAAAATTATATCATTTTTCATCAAATCAACCAAACACTCTGTACTAATTGTATTATTTTTTAGACTTTTTCCACTTATCAATAATGCCACCTGTGTGCTTTCTCCCTGTACAAAAATAGTTCTTTGTAACTTTCCCTGTCTTTGTGTAGGCACCATGTGATTAGTACTTACTCAATATTAATATTATTTCTCAGAAAAGTTGTTAAGCAGGAATTCAGATTGAGTTCTTGCAAAGAGTTGCATGGCTTGCTAAAAGGGCAGTACAAATCAATTGCTTTGGCACATGACTTGAGTCGAGTGATCCAAGTACTGCTCAAGTATAGCCAAGAAGATTTAAGAAATGAGATAACTAAAGAATTACTCGATTTAATGGTCCCTATGGTTCAGTCCAAATATGCTCACCATTCTGTAAAGAGAATCCTAAAATATGGAACAGATTCCATTCGTCATGAAGTCATAAAGAAGTTTTTTGGACATATTGTATCACTGGCAGCACATACAATAAGTTCTCCTGTCTTAGACTATGCTTATGGTGAATTTGCAAATAATAAAGAGAAATTACATATGCAACAAGAGTTCTATGGAGATATTTATAAAAATGTAAGTACCTAGTATGAATAACATCTAATCTAATTGTAAGTATGTATTTGCTTTCAAATGAACTTTGCGATGCAAATATGTATTGTATGAGATTGTGATAATTATCTATCCCAAACCATCAACTAAGAGAAGTGTTTATAGCAAGTTAATATTAATTATCGCTTTGGAAAAAACATGTCTGTGTCTCGAGAGCACAGGTATCTATAAACGTTCACAGCATGCTCATCACTACATTTTACAATTGGGTAACTTACACTAATTTACTTTCATTAACTGTTCTGTTAACTGACTTAGCTTAGCCATGTATTAGTAAATACTTTCTTTGATTTTTCACCCTATTATAACATAATGGTTGGAATAATTTTACCTATATCGATTGAATATAAATAATGAAAGGGTGTTGCTCTATGGATATTGCAACTTATATAATTTAATAATAACTTTTCCATAACACACAATATTCATTTTCAGACAAAAGATGATAAAGTCAAGACTCTCAGAGATAGTTACAAAGACAGTCCCGAAATGAAATCTGCTATATTACAGTCATGTAAGGCTAACATTCAACGCATATTGGACAAGAATTTGCACGACAGTGAGTAAGTATAATCAATGGTGATCAGCATCACCACAGAATACATAATAGTATGTACAAGTACAGAATGCACTCCACAAAATCATTTAAATAAAAAGTGACTCTTACTCTGCACAATAAAGTGCAATTCAGGTCACACAGTGCTCCCTTCCCTACAATAATATTTACTTGGTCTATGCTGACTCTTTCTATCGCGTAGCTCTTATCTTTTCTGACGATTTTAGGCTACTTGTAGCTTCATACCTAAAGGATGGAGTGCGCAAAGCCTGACATCACCCCAATATTAATTGTATAAATATCAAAAAACAAGATCTTGCGGAAATAACTGATTCATATTTAATCACAAAAACTCTTTACAGATTACTTCATTCAGTACTATACGATTACATGCGTGAGTGTAGTGCAGATGATAGAGTGGAACTGATATCTACCCTCAGTCCTCTCATTGTTCCATTGAGCAATTCTCTACCTGGTGTCAATGCTGCCAGTTTATGTGTTTGGCAAGGGACCAATAAAGATAAAAAGGTAATTAGACATTATTTTTTTTAGATGTAATTGAATTAAGGCTCGCTTACGCCGCGGGCGCGAGTCAAAATTAGGTATCGAAGCGCTACCCACACAGCGATCGACGGACTTGCGCGGTTCACGCACACATCTACGCTTTAACAGTGGTCCGCTTGCGCTCAATTTAATACGAGTAGTACACCTACTCGAGCGTTATGAATATAAGATTCTTGGTAGTAAGTATTTAAATTACTTAAAATGCATATCTTCTATGGTTTTAGGTGGGCACTGCTAGGGCACAGGCCTTCATTATGGGTTGATAAGGAGGATGGGCCATAACCCACCACGCGGGCCCAATGCGGATTGGTGGGTGTTAACGACTGCACTTAGCCGGGACCAACGGCTTAACGTGCCTTCCGAAGCACGGAGGAGCTCGAGATAATAAATTTTGGTCACCCATCCCATGACCGACCCTTGCGAACGTTACTTAACTTCCGCAATCGCTGGGCCAAGCGCTAAACCACTGCTCCACCGAGCTCCTCACTGCTAGGGCACAGGCCTTCATTACGGGTTGGTAAGGAGGATGGGCCATAACCCACCACGCGGGCCCAATGCGGATTGGTGGGTGTTAACGACTGCAAATGCAGCCGGGACCAACGGCTTAACGTGCCTTCCGAAGCACGGAGGAGCTTGAGATAATAAATTTTGGTCACCCATCCCATGCCATGACCAACCCTTGCGAACGTTGCTTAACTTCCGCAATCGCTGGGCCAGGCGCTAAACCACTGCTCCACCGAGCTCCTCACTGCTAGGGCACAGGCCTTCATTATGGGTTGGTAAAGAGGATGGGCCATAACACCACGCGGACCCAATGCGGATTGGTGGGTGTTAACGACTGCAAATGCAGCCAGGACCAACGGCTAAACGTGCCTTCCGAAGCACGGAGGAGCTCGAGATAATAAATTTTGGTCACCCATCCCATGACCGACCCTTGCGAACGTTACTTAACTTCCGCAATCGCTGGGCCAGGCGCTAAACTACTGCTCCACCGAGCTCCTCACTGCTAGGGCACAGGCCTTCATTACGGGTTGGTAAGGAGGATGGGCCATAACCCACCACGCGAGCCCAATGCGGATTGGTGGGTGTTAACGACTGCAAATGCAGCCGGGACCAACGGCTTAACGTGCCTTCCGAAGCACGGAGGAGCTCGAGATAATAAATTTTGGTCACCCATCCCATGACCGACCCTTGCGAACGTTGCTTAACTTCCGCAGTCACTGGGCCAGGCGCTAAACCACTGCTCCACCGAGCTCCTCACTGCTAGGGCACAGGCCTTCATTATGGGTTGGTAAAGAGGATGGGCCATAACCCACCACGCGGGCCCAATGCGGATTGGTGGGTGTTAACGACTGCAAATGCAGCCGGGACCAACGGCTTAACGTGCCTTCCGAAGCACGGAGGAGCTCGAGATAATAAATTTTGGTCACCCATCCCATGACCGACCCTTGCGAACGTTGCTTAACTTCCGCAATCGCTGGGCCAGGCGCTAAACCACTGCTCCACCGAGCTCCACACAATGCTAACACAATAACTTGTAATAAATTAGGTATTCAGATTTATTATTATTTAAAAGAAGACAACCCTGAAGTCGTTAGAAATAAGAGGTACGCGATAGAAAGAGAGGCAATTTCTAGGTGAATATAACTGTAGGCAAGGGAGCGGTGTGCGACCTGAATTGCACTTTATTGCGTCTGGGATAAAGTCGCTATTTATTTAAATGACTTTGCGGAGTGGATCTTCTGTACTTGTACTATTATGTATTCTGTGGTTTTAGTACTATTTTGACAAGAAAACAGCAACGCAGTGTATAAAAAAAATATAAAAAAGCCAAGATGGCAGCAATTTTTTTGCGTTTAACATTGCGTTGTTATTTCCTTGTCAAAATAGTACCAAAAACCGAGTTTCCTCGAAAAAGGCCCATAAACAAAAAAGTAGGCTCTTCAAATTTTCTTTCTTTCTTCTTTAAAAAATATAAAAATCCAAGATGGCGGCAAACTTTTTTGTTTGTGGGCCGATTTCGATAAAACTCGGTTTTTGGTACTACTTTGACAAGAAAACAGCAACGCAATAATAAAAATATAAAAATCCAAGATGGCGGCCAACTTTTTTGTTTGTGGGCCGATTTTGATGAAACTTGAAATGATCTTCGATTTTTTATATTTTTATAATTGCGTTGCCGTTTTCTTGTCAAAATTGCAACAAAAACCGAGTTACAGTTGGCCGCCATCTTGGATTTTTATATTTTTTAAAGAAGAAAGAAAGAAAATTTAGAAGAGCCTACTTTTCTGTTTATGTGCCTATTTCGATGAAACTCGGTTTTTGGTACTATTGTGACGAGGAAATAACAACGCAATGTTAATCGCAAAAAAATTAGCCGCCATCTTGGCTTTTATATTTTTTTTATACACTGCGTTGCTGTTTTCTTGTCAAATTAGTACTAAAACCCGAGTTTCATCGAAATCAGCCCACAAACAAAAAAGTTGGCCGCCATCTTGGATTTTTTATATTTTTTATTATTGCGTTGCTGTTTTCTTGTCAAAGTAGTACCAAAAACCGACTTCATCGAAATCGGCTTACAAACAGAAAAGTTGGCCGCCATCTTAGATTTTTTATATTTTTAAAATTGCGTTGCCGTTTTCTTTTCAAAATAGTAACAAAAACCGAGTTTCATCAAAATCGGCCCACAAACAAAAAAGTTGGCCGCCATCTTGGATTTTTTTATATTTTTAAAATTGCGTTGCCGTTTTCTTGTCAATATAGTAACATAAACCGAGTTTAATTAAAATCGGCCTACAAAAAATAGTTGGCCGCCATCTTGGATTTTTTATACTTTTATAATTGCGTTGCCGTTTTCTTGTCAAAATAGTAACAAAAACCGAGTTTCATTAAAATCGGCCCACAAACAAAAAAGTTGGCCGCCATCTTGGATTTTTTTATATTTTTATAATTGCGTTGCCGTTTTCTTGTCAAAATAGTAACAAAAATCGAGTTTCATTAAAATCGGCCTACAAAAAAAAAGTTGGCCGCCATCTTGGATTTTTCTATATTTTTAAAAATGCGTTGCCGTTTTCTTATCAAAATCGTACCAAAAACAGAGTTTCATCGAAATTGGCCCAAAAAACAAAAAAGTTGGCCGCCATCTTGGATTTTTATATTTTTATTATTGCGTTGCTGTTTTCTTGTCAAAGTAGTACCAAAAACCGAGTTTTATCGAAATCGGCCCACAAACAAAAAAGTTGTTGGCCGCCATCTTGGATTTTTTATACTTTTATAATTGCGTTGCCGTTTTCTTGTCAAAATTGTAACAAAACCGAGTTTCATTAAAATCGGCCCACAAACAAAAAAGTTGGCCGCCATCTTGGATTTTTATATTTTTTAAAGAAGAAAGAAAGAAAATTTGAAGAGCCTACTTTTTTGTTTATGGGCCTTTTTCGAGGAAACTCGGTTTTTGGTACTATTTTGACAAGGAAATAACAACGCAATGTTAAACGCAAAAAAATTGCTGCCATCTTGGCTTTTTTATATTTTTTTTATACACTGCGTTGCTGTTTTCTTGTCAAAATAGTACTAAAACCACAGAATACATAATAGTACAAGTACAGAAGATCCACTCCGCAAAGTCATTTAAATAAATGGCGACTCTATCCCAGAAGCAATAAAGTGCAATTCAGGTCGCACACCGCTCCCTTGCCTACAGTTATATTCACCTAAAAGTTGCCTCTCTTTCTATCGCGTAGCTCTTATTTCTTCTAACGACTTCAGGGTTGTCTTCTTTTAAATATAATTAGGTATAGGTATAATTAGGTATTCAGATTAATTATTATCTGAATACCTAATTTATTACAAGTTATTGTGTTAGCATTGTGAGGAGCTCGGTGGAGCAGTGGTTTAGCGCCTGGCCCAGCGATTGCGGAAGTTAAGCAACGTTCGCAAGGGTCGGTCATGGGATGGGTGACCAAAATTTATTATCTCGAGCTCCTCCGTGCTTCGGAAGGCACGTTAAGCCGTTGGTCCCGGCTGCATTTGCAGTCGTTAAAACCCACCAATCCGCATTGGGCCCGCGTGGTGGGTTATGGCCCATCCTCCTTACCAACTCATAATGAAGGCCTGTGCCCTAGCAGTGAGGAGCTCGGTGGAGCAGTGGTTTAGCGCCTGGCCCAGCGATTGCGGAAGTTAAGCAACGTTCGCAAGGGTCGGTCATGGGATGGGTGACCAAAATTTATTATCTCGAGCTCCTCCGTGCTTCGGAAGGCACGTTCAGCCGTTGGTCCCGGCTGCATTTGCAGTCCTTAACACCCACCAATCCGCATTGGGCCCGCGTGGTGGGTTATGGCCCATCCTCCTTACCAACTCATAATGAAGGCCAATCCCCTAGCAGTGAGGAGCTCGGTGGAGCAGTGGTTTAGCGCCTGGCCCAGCGATTGCGGAAGTTAAGCTACGTTCGCAAGGGTCGGTCATGGGATGGGTGACCAAAATTTATTATCTCGAGCTCCTCCGTGCTTCGTAAGGCACGTTAAGCCGTTGGTCCCGGCTGCATTTGCAGTCGTTAACACCCACCAATCCGCATTGGGCCCGCGTGGTGGGTTATGGCCCATCCTCCTTACCAACTCATAATGAAGGCCTGTGCCCTAGCAGTGAGGAGCTCGGTGGAGCAGTGGTTTAGCGCCTGGCCCAGCGATTGCGGAAGTTAAGCAACGTTCGCAAGGGTCGGTCATGGGATGGGTGACCAAAATTTATTATCTCGAGCTCCTCCGTGCTTCGGAAGGCACGTTAAGCCGTTGGTCCCGGCTGCATTTGCAGTCGTTACCACCCACCAATCCGCATTGGGCCCGCGTGGTGGGTTATGGCCCATCCTCCTTACCAACCCATAATGAAGGCCTGTGCCCTAGCAGTGAGGAGCTCGGTGGAGCAGTGGTTTAGCGCCTGGCCCAGACATTGCGGAAGTTAAGCAACGTTCGCAAGGGTCGGTCATGGGATGGGTGACCAAAATTTATTATCTCGAGCTCCTCCGTGCTTCGGAAGGCACGTTCAGCCGTTGGTCCCGGCTGCATTTGCAGTCCTTAACACCCACCAATCCGCATTGGGCCCGCGTGGTGGGTTATGGCCCATCCTCCTTACCAACTCATAATGAAGGCCTGTGCCCTAGCAGTGAGGAGCTCGGTGGAGCAGTGGTTTAGTGCCTGGCCCAGACATTGCGGAAGTTAAGCAACGTTCGCAAGGGTCGGTCATGGGATGGGTGACCATAATTTATTATCTCGAGCTCCTCCGTGCTTCGGAAGGCACCCCAAGCCCCCCTCGGGCCCCTTGCCCCCTCGAGCCCACTCCAAGCTCCCCTCGAGCCCACCCCAAGCCCCCCTCAGGCCCACCCAGAGCCCCATTTAGCCCACCCAAGCTTTCTTCGAACCCACCCCCAGCCCCCCTTAAACCAACCACCAACCCCCCCTAGACCCACCCCGAACTCCCCTTCGAGCCCACCCCAAGCCCCCCTTGAACCCACCCCGAGCCCCCCTCGAGTCCACCCCAAGCCGCCCCATAGTTCCACCCCGAGCCCACCCCTAGCATGGTTTTATCATAGACTTCCTGTGGCCTTCTTTCGGCTCCATCATCAGGCACTGGAAACTACTTCCCGACAGAGTACTCGTCAAGACGAATCAAACGAGCCCAAACTCGATGGGATAGCATGGTTTTATCAAAGACTTCCTGTGGCCTTCTTCCGGCTCCATCATCAGGCCCTGGAAACTACTTCCCGACAGAGTACTCGTCAAGACGAATCAAACGAGCCCAAACTCGATGGGGTATCATGATTTTATCACAGAATTCCTGTGGCCTTCTTCCGGCTCCATCATCAGACCCTGGACTGGACCCAGTCTAGTAATAACTAATAATACAAATAATAAAAGATATCGGTAAGTTATTCATAATAATAACCTACGAAGTATAATCTATAACTTTCATACTTATTCACTATATTGCTTTTCAATCAATGTGATTCGAAACATTGTGCAAGAGACTTGTGTATGAATACGCTGGCATACGCTACTGCGGTCGTGGCTCAAAGTGACGTGCTCCTGCTCTGACGAACGGGCCGGGACTGAGTACAGAAAGCCCTGAGCGCGGCTTATATATTTGCAACGCAGCGCTATACAAATTTGTATGGGGATTCCGGCCGAAAAAATTGAAAAGTTTAACAATTTTTTACACAAAATTAAAGTATATTTAAGGGAAAAAAATCATTGTAAGTACTGCACAGTACCTTAAAGTGTATTTTGATTTAGAATTCAATATGTTTCCGCTATTATTTACGTCAAAGATATGGCCCGCGCAAAGCTCTTTTTAGGCGTTTTTAGTGATTTTCTAATTTTTTTTTACAACTATCTGTAAGGTTTATACACAATTTTATGTTTGTAGCAACTAGAGAAACTCTTTAGCTTGTCGTATGATTTTTTTGGTGACTACAAGTTTACGTTTTCTATATAAAAAATGGCCCGCGCAAACCATGTTATCCTATTACGGCCCCTTAATAGGTTAAAAAGCTCGAAACATATAGAGACCGAACACCAAAGGGTCAAGTCTGCTAATGTTAACGTCAAAATCGTGGTTCAATGGTGTTTGAATGGTAATGCTTTTTGCAAAACCGAAACACATTGTGTTTTCTTAGCCCAAAATGGAAACACATTGTGTCTCGATATTGGGTTTAAGAAACAAGAACTGTGTCAAAAAGCATTACCATTGAACCACAATTTGTGTCAACTCAACCAATTGATATCTGTAATGTGACTTAAGATTCCTAATATGTTATTTACAGACTATTCTTAAAGTGGTTAAGGAACATGCAGTCCCCTTAAGTAAACACAAAACAGGATATCGCTTATTATTAGCCATATTCGATTCTGTCGATGATACAGTACTCGTGAGAAAGGCTATTGTATCAACATTGGCAGCTAATTTGAAAGACATTGTAACAGACCATTGGGGTATCATGGTAAGTTCTTTTTTGGGAGTAGTTTTAATTAATTCTGGATTGGATTTTTTATACAATACTAAATAATGTACTAGAAAAAATACGATTTGCACCAGATCAATACTTGGCACCAGATCAATAATAGTGACTCGGTAGCTCAGCGGTCAGAGCATTGGACCGGATATCCGAAGGTCGCGGGTTCGATTCCCGTCTGAGTATTGATCTGGTGCAAATCGTATTTTTTCTAGTATATTATTTAGTATTGTATAAAAAAAAATGTTTAGTAGAGAGAAATTTTGAAAGTGGCTATGTGAATTTTCAAACGCGGCCCATTTAAATTTAAGATCGGCGCAATCAGCAAGATTAATATGGCCGACTATTTACTTACCATCTGTTCATCCCCACTTAATAGAGCTACACACATCTAAGAAATCTGTAGTCTTTGAAACACTTATATTTCAGACGATACACTGGCTTGTTAAGCCTAAGGACACGGCTACATTCCACCCCACACTTATAAAGTTCCTTGAAGAGGGCGCTCAAAGTGGAACCTCTAAGAAAGATGCTGAAATTCGTATCGCAGAACTACGCGAAGCTATCCTCCCTGCGCTAAAGAGTGATATCCAGGATAATCCAGAGTTCTGGCTCAGTGGGAAAAGTATCATGTTATTAACTGTAGCTGTTTTGTCTATAGGTAAATACCATTTTGATTATATTATTTGTTCACTTACTTTTGGTAAAATTTGGAGAGGACAGGAAAAGAATTTAATTAAGATGATTAACAAAGAAGAGCGGCTAGTGGTAGCCGTCTACGGAAAATTAGACTAAAACAATTCGACTGAGATACTGTGTAAAATAAGTAGATTTTGGTCTTAATTGGTTAGGGGCATAGTAGAAGCAGAGACACAAAAGAGAGGGGGACGGGTGGCGAAGCCCCCCGCCATTAAGTCTTGAGTTCATTAAGTTAGATTAACGCGCGAACGGAGCGAGCGTGCCGCAGTAGCGGCCGGCGATGCGTCAGAAACGACATTTTTATATGAAGAATTGTTTTTAGTCAAATTGTTTGCATTGTTTTAATAGGATTGTTTTAGACGATTTAGTACTGCTCGAATTGTTTTTTAGAAGAATATTGTTCTAGTCGAATTCTCCGCACATCAGTGGTAGCATTAGCATGTAAATGGATGGAAAATTTATTTGGAAACCAACAAACAGCATATCATTACATTACAACTTAACTGGTAATTCTAACCACTAGTAAGCCCAATTACAGGTTCTCCATAAAATTACCTTCCTTAGTAAAAAATAAACAAGTTTAAAGTATGAATAAAAAAATAACAGTTACAAAGTTGTGATCAACACAAAAGTATTGGAAGTGGATTTTTTAATACCACGTTCTGTCACTGTGCAACTTGGATTTAGGAGCTTCAATCAAGAATATCCTTGATCTTATTCTTGATCGAATTTTAGGAGGTAATCTCCGGAAGTACTCGCCTGGTTTCAAGAATTTTCTCACCATAAAAAAGCTACACTATCTCGGCGAAAGCTGTAAACGTTTCTCCACTAATAGCTGTTGTCACTCATAAGCATAAGTCAAAAGCTTATAACTGCAGTCACTTTGTTGCATTTAATTTTATTAACATTTTAGGATCTTCGAAAGAAATCTTAGATGCCCTGGCAAAAGTAATATGCAAGCCCGATTGGAAAGTCACTACCAATGACAAGGAAATACTTGCTGTAGAAGATGCCGGCATCCACATGTGTCTTAAAAAGCTAGCGTCACTTGACAAGGACGAAACTGAACACAGTTTAGGTGAAGCTATTTCGGAACAATTAAATGATGAAGCAGTAAGTATTTCTGCAATAAAAACCTACCTTATTCTGAAAAGAGAACGTTTTAGGCGTTATTTATTATGTTTTGCGATTGATCGATTTGTAAAATATCTGCTGCCATTTTGCCCAGTAGGCCTAAAAGAGGTCTTAATTAGATTAGAATATGGTTCTTTGTTGAATTAACTTGAATTGAGCATCCTAAGAATTTAAACGAAACGAACGAAACATCGTTGGCGCTTTTTAAGCGTAATTAGAGGCTAAACAAAACAATTTATTATTGACCACTTCTGCCCCCCTAGCCAAAGTATAACATTTGCAAATCTTCGTTATCGCTTCGCTTCGAAACATGTATGGATTTGACGTTTTAAAATTCGATTGTTAACGAAACCTTATGACAATCCCATACATGTTTCGAAAGCGAAGCGATAACGAAGATTTGCCAATGTTACTTTGGCTAGGCCCTCTGGTTATCTAAGCTATCTTCCCTTATTCTTGATCTAGGTGCATACCTAACCTTACTTAGAACAATAATATTTTTTTCAGGTCAAGGTATGGTTGCCCACAAATAGAGGATGCTTCTTTATTTTGAAATTGATTGAAAATAACAAATTAAATGTCGTTAATAAAATCGTGAAGAAAATAAAGCCTCATGTAAACGTTTTGAAACAACAAACGTCGGAAGGTGCCAAGTTGTTGTTGCAAAATGTTCAGAAAAAATAAATTAATGTGATTAGCAACATTGAATTGGTTTCTTTAACGAGGTGTTTTTCAACCAGCAGGGCGGGCCTATAAATATTCATAAAAATTACAATTTGTAATTTACTAGGTACAGTCAGCAGCATATCAAGCTATACAAAACTGTCAAAAATCTACAATGAATTTTGAACCTTAACCTGCTAAACTTAAAATTTAAAAATAATTGAAGAAATTTGACAGGTTGTGGATGCCTAGCGTGCCGTTAACCGTACGTTACGGTAATTTGAATGAATGAATGAATGAAATTTACTATGGTAATGTTTATGAAACAGGGTCCTGTAAGTCGCGAAACCTTATTCGAGGGATCGCGGGTCAAATGAAAAGTTTAATTCCGTGAGAGGGTCAGACCGTTACTTTTTGTCAATTTCGTAGTCTTTCAAATAGACCTAGGTAGGGGTCACTTAAGAGGCATATTACGTCTCTCGACTGATTTCTGCGTAAAATGGCCAATTTTGGCGTTATCGATCTCAGAAACAAAAATACATTTACAATTTTGACTTATTGTATATTGCAGAATAACTATTGGAATAGATCATAGCGGCCTCGTTTTTTGGAAATTTTGCTTAACTTTTAATTAAACTCAAAATTGCAGAGAAAGGTTTTCATAAAATGCGCGAAGACACTTTTTTGGGCTCATGGATTGAACTACTATGCTAAACAAATGAAATAGAAAAAAATGAATGTTATCTCTTATATAGTCGAATAGTTCATAGCGGTCTCGGAATTTTGAAATTATGTATGGAATATTTGAAAAAAAATCCCAATCAAAAAACCATAAAACTACAAAAAACGCTCAGAATTAACTGTGAATTTCTCCTAGATACATTAATATTATTACGTAAAATTTATACCAGAATAATCTTTACTACATTCATAAGAAAATCAAATATCAACTTGTACTTGTTTGTCTTTCTATGTACCTATGTTCAAAGATGACTCTGAGAAATCGTTCACCAACTTTCATTTCTAAGCTTATAACTTTCCAGTGAATCATCATATTACTTTTTGTCGCGGACACATACAAATGTATTTAGTAGACCCAAAGGTTTCTTTAGGTTGTTCGCTAAAATCCGTCAAAATCGAAATTTCGACAAAAAAATGTCATAGGGCCCTTAAGGAAATTATAAGTACCAGGGATTGAAATACCGTTTAAAAAATATTTTTTTTAAACGGTATTTCAATCCCGGTAAAAATCACGGTAAATTTACCGATAAAATGTTTCAACGGTATTCCGTTGAAACATTTTATCGGTAAATTTACCGTTAAATATAGCGTCAAACTTTACCGGTAAAAAGTAACGTTATTAATTGGAATACGTTAATTTTAAAGTAACGGTAACAAAAAGTAAGAAATAACGTTAAAATTAACGTTATTTACTGAAATAACGTTAAAATTAAACGTCTGAAATAACGTTAAATTCAATGTAACGTTATTTATTGACATAACGTTAATGTTAAAAGTAACGGTAAAAAGTATGAAATAATGTTACATTTAAAAATAACGTTATCAATCCCTGCTGCGTACAACGTACGTACGGTGGACGGCACGCTAGGCTTCCACAACCAGTCAAATTTCTTCAATCATTTTTAAACTTTAAGTCAAGCAGCTTAAGGTTCAAAATTCATTGTAGATTTTTGTCAGTTTTGTATAGCTTGATATGCTGCCGACTGTACTTATAATTTCTTTGGGGTCACTAGATTTTTTTACTTTTAAAAGGGTGACTTATTTGAAAAGGTTGAAAGACACTGCTTTAACGAAAACATTTTAACTTAACCTTAGCTTATTTTATGAATTAGTATTGTGATTTACTGCTAATACATTCATAGTAAGAGATTAAATGAACATCAATTCGTATAGAACTGTTTTTATTTCTGTTAATCACTATGGCATTAGCCTAAGGCCTAAGTATCCGCCAAAACTAATTCTAGAGGGCTTGACTCAAGATGGATTCCAATATTTCCAATCCAGATAAAGGTCTATCCGCACATATCCGGGGCGTGCCGTGTCCGGGGCCCAAGCTATGTTGGGCGTCTCTATGTTCTATATAAAGGACCAACGTATTTAGAACTCCGGGTCCTGAACAAAGCCGCCGAGATGACGGAGCTCAACGTTTATTTGTTTCACAACTTTCACATACAGAATCGTAGCACGAGCAAGCAACGTAACTTGAGCCCCTGACACGTCAGGCCCTGATATGACATAGATAGACCTTAATAATCTATCTTTCTGTTTTTTGACTGTGCATGTGCAACAACACAAATAATATTCTACAGATAGATGTCGTCAAATGTTTTTCGATCATAATGTAGATCGTTTTTAGTGTAGATCTATGTGTAAGTATCTCTAAAAAGGATGCCATTAATACGGAAAACTTTGATGGACACAATTTTTAATATTATTATTTACTTACATTTATTCTCCATTTTACATTATATTTTTTATTAATAATACTTGGAAATTCTTATAGCATGGCAAAAATTAAAAAGCTTATAAAATCACACAATTATCAAACAATGTTACTATTAGCAAAATACAAAACATGAGTTATATTATCAGCTAAAAAGATCAAAATAAAATTAAGTAATTATAATAAAATAAATACAATGACAATGGTCTACGTCTACGACTAATGTTATCTACACTATTCGAGAATCAATGATAACTAAATAACTTTTTATTTGCTGTGCGATTGCCGGAAAGTCCGTTCCAAAATGACATCTTAATAAATACCCAGAATATACTGTTGGCATGTTACCTAACACTATTTTTATTGTACTGTCAGCAAAGCTATGAGCTGAACACCTTAAGGTTCATTTCTAGATAGAGAAGTCTGTATTGTCTTGCATTTACTCAAAAGTCACAAAATAATCTTGTATAAAAACAATAGAGGCAGGTAAAGACGAACTTTTAGTTCCATCCTTTCAAGCGATTTATTTTCAAACTTTGCTGACTGTACATCACTGCTTCACTCGCTTCCCTCTCTCTTATTTCCGGACACCATTGTGTGGGTCGCGTTCCATACTTTTATAAATATTTCGAGTTTAAATTCAAGTTGTATGGGCCTTTTGATATCCAAAATAAACCCTGCCTTCAGTCTCAAGCATACCAGTGAGTTTCATTGCCTAATCTACAGTCTTACATCTACGTGCCACCCCACATTTACATTTAAAACTTATAAATCTAATCAATAGGGCTAATTACAAGTACTTACATAAATATTATATAATGGCAACAGCGTCGCTTAACCACTCTTAAGGTTAGAATCGTTTGCACGCCGCAGCTATGTAGAGATTCAAGGAGCTTTAACAAACCTCATGGCATTTCGCATTTTTTCTTGGTAAGTATATTGAATTGAAAATACATAATATTTACTTTCAAGGGCATATTAATTAATGGACGTTTCTTTTCTACCGTCAGTATTCTACATCCAACAGCAACAGTTTTCTAGGTTCAAAAACATATTCTATTCAATTAAAACATAATAAAATAATATTTCTGGTACCTACTTAATCGAAAACATTAACCTCACAATCTTACCCATATCTTACCCATTGGTTGGTTTCCAACATCACTCACAACATCCAATACTTTTTCCATTATCTCATTTTGAATTACTTCTAAGGGCCTAAAAAGAAAATAATTATTTAATTTTCAAATAATAATATCATTTAGGGACACGTAAATACCTACTATGTAATTGTAAAATACTAATTTGAATATTTATGTTTTGTACCTGTCTGCATTTACCATATCCCAGGAATCATCTTTTAATTGTAAAAACATTTCTCCAACCTGTTTTTGGAAGGCTGTCACTTCGTACCTGAAAAATATGATATTACACATTGGCAAACAGATTGCGAGTTTGCGGGCTGTATTGAATAGTAGCCCGCAAACTTCTTGACGGTTTTTCGACGGGCGTGGGGATAAGTTCGCGCATGTGCACTTGCGAGCGACCAATAGCGCGCGGCCCTCTACCGCCGCCCGCGTACCTCACCGCTACGCATACCCAATATACGCATTCTGCGCAATCCCCACCCGATTTCAAGATGTTTGCCGGCTATAGTTATAGTTTGTATAAATTTGAACTAACCTTTCATTGCCATATCCTTTCCTGTCCTGAATTTTGTCATATGGCATTGTGAAAAATAGCACTTTATCTGGTTTTGGTAAACCAATGTCTGGTGACTTGCACCAATCAAGGTCGAGACCTAAAACAAAGTAAGTTGGACTCAAAGTGATTACTGTTAACTGAGACAAAACTGTGCTTATAGATCTAAGTAAAGGTTGTCATTAAAGATATGCATGAAAGACTAATGATAGTAAAGGTTAACGCATATTATGTCGGGGCGCAGCGGGGCGAGACGCAGCGCAAAAATCGCTCGCATATATGTTATATGAACTATCACACACTATGCCGGGCCGCATTTCCATATAAAGATAAAATGCGCTGCGCCCCGACATAATGTGCTTTAAGGGAGGGACAAATAGATTTTCATTTTAAGATAAAATATTAGATTTTCATTTGTTTAAGTTTATTTTCTTTTCAACTCAGTAGGTAAGTTTAAGATAAAAGGGTACTTTGATTATTTGAGATAAAGAAAGAGTGGCGCCCAACGTGGAGTGGTAAATAAAAAAATCATCAAAAGCCTATTCAGGTAGAGAGCTCAGCTAACCGTGCGTTCACAGTAGGTCTGTATTTACAGGACCGTTTTTAACGGATCCAACGCTAATTAATGGATGTGATGTATTACATCATTATCGCATTTAGAGGACAGTTTTATCTTATATCGTATCCATATACAGTACACATACGGATCCGATATTCTGAGTTGTTTTATTTATTTTATTTTATTATGTTCGGAATACCAACAGCAGTTTTACATTGCATGGAAACAATTTCTTAAATCTACTTAGCTATTAACAGGTATTCGCATATGGGATATTGTGTGTGAACACGCTCATACAACTACATACGCCATCGCCGAATAACATACCGATAAAACGGATCGGTATATTTACTGAATCTGATATACTGTGTTGTGTGTGAACAGGCTCATAAAACTACATATGTGTCTATAAGCCATTTTTGATGTCCCCACTGCTGGGGCACAGGCCATATGGGTGGTAAGGAGGATGGGCCATAACCCACCACGCGGGCCCAATGCGGATTGGTGGATGTTAACGACTGCAAATGCAGCCGAGACCAACGGCTTAACGTGCCTTCCGAAGCACGGAGGAGCTCGAGATAATAAATTTTTGGTCACCCATCCCATGACCGACCCTTGCGAACGTTGCTTAACTTCCGCAATCGCTGGGCCAGGCGCTAAACCACTGCGCCACCGAGCTCCAAAACTACATATACCATAGCCAAATAAAAACGTATCTGATAAAACGACTTGTAAAACGGATTGCTATGTGAACGGGCACTAACTTCCTAACTTAAGTTTAACTTTCTTAGGTTTAAACCTAAGAAAGTACAAAAAACATACAAAAATGGATAACAATCTTACCATGTTATAATAATTTAAATGTGAATAGTTACTCAATCATGCAAAAACAACTGAACGGATGAAGCACTTATGGCGAAGCTTGATAGGCTGATCGTACTCGATCATGTTTGAAGCAACGCTCAGTCCGGCCAGGTGTCAGATGGGTGACCGTTAAGAAGCACTACAATTGCGCACTTCCGTGCTTCGGAGGGCACGTTAAACTGTCAGTCCGAGCTGTTGTCATCTGATAACATCCGCTAAGCCAAGTCAGAGGCCTAACAGGTGGCTTGATAAACTCGTACACCAGAAGTGGCCACTAATCCTCATAATAATATGATAAAGAAAGAAAAAACTGAACAGATTTTGAATGTCTACCTACACGGGCAAAGTCGCTGGCAGAAGTTAGTTATAAAATTAATTGAAAAATTACCTTTTGCTGCAGAAAACGCTACCCCTGAAAAGCAATACCTGTCAACTATCACAGTTATTCCTTTCTCTAGAGTTTGAACTATTTCTTTGGCCTTTTCCCAACGGTTGGCAGAGAACAAGAGGTGAATAGCTTCATCTGACAAATCATTCTGCAAAAAATATAGTTTAACAAATTGTTACTTTCTACTGTGGGTAATATCGTAAGAGGGTTTATGCAGCACACTAGCGCCACCATTGGAAAACCATAGACTTTAATTTAAGAGGAATTTGTGAATTGCACTTTGAACAATAAAACTCCACAGAAAATAAGTACCACAAAGCTTCTTCGGAGTTCACTATAAGAACACAATTCATAATTTCGAGTTTATTTAAGGCGATTAGCTTCCTCACAGTGTACATACATTATGTACTTAACAAGCAATAAATTTAATTAAGATGAGGGTGCCACTTGAGGGTACTAATCACCTTAACTATGTTTTTTTTCCAATGGCGGCGCGGCGCCAGTGTGCTGTATAAACCCTCATAAAAAAATCAAGCAAAAGCAATTGTTATTGAATTTACTGTAGGTAGTAGTTTTTTTATATATTAATTATAGTAAAATGGTAACAAACAGTGTTGGATACCTTCAACTTAAGATAGCTGTCAATAACAGAACCAATTTCAGTGTTCCTGTCTGGAAAATTAGTGTACTCTACTTTCACTTGTTTCTTCAGCAAATTTGCAACTGAAACACCAAAATAATTAAACACTCAAGCTGGGTTGTTGTGTTACGAGTTGTTAGGAGTCAGCTCTAACCGAGTGCACTCGGATTACTACTCTGACGCTACTTGTATCGTGTAAACATGTAATCTGAATGCACTCAAAAGTGCTACGTATGAAGCTGCCTGAATGGACTCGGTCGTAACCCGGCTTTAGATTAGGTAGGTAAGTTTAAATTCAATATACTCATAATATTAAATCTAAGTAATCCATACTTTCGTGTCTTGCAAAGGTTTTTGAATTGCTTGTCTGTCCATTACTGTACTCTCTTCTACTTCATCTTTATCAGATTTCCTAGTGCATGGTTTTAGAACTGGACGCTCTGTGATCTCGCATCTTTTGTCTCTACTGTGTCGAGATTGAGGTCGATAAGGGGCACCAGGTGGACGTGCTGTACACTGATTTTAGCAGCGCTTTTGACACAGTAAATCATGAAATACTATTGTCGGCTAAAGCAAAATGGATTGGGAACACCTCTGTTGGACTGATTTCGATCTTATTTGCAAAATAGACCGCAAGTTGTTGCTTGCAGGGGATATGAGTCTAGAGATTTTTTTCCCCAAATCTGGCGTTTCGCAGGGTTCACACCTTGGTCCAATCCTGTTCTTACTGTTTATTAATGACATTACTTCTAACATAAAGTACAGCAAAATATAATAAATACCGTAAAGTACAGCAGACGAGACGTATAATAACGTAACGAGAAATATAATAACGTAAAGTACAGCAGACGAGACGAGGTCAATATCCGCGGGCAAGTTTGAGGTACCTAGGGTGAATAATTATTATGGTGATAGAACTATTAAAAAACGTCTACCCTATTTACTGAATGGCCTGCCAGCGGATATTAGACATGAGCCAGTTAAAAATAAATTTAAAACATTGTTAAAAAAACACATGCTTCAAAACTTAATTTTTTAATTTTATTTTTAAATTTAAGTCTCGTCTATAAAATTTACTAAACCAAAAGAAACTGAAGATCCCACAGTCAAACCGACTAGTTGGTTTTGTGGGACTATTTTGTAACCTCATATTGTATCCTCTTTGTTCATAATAAATAAATAAATAAAAATAAAAAAAACACTATTTGCTGATGATCTAAAAATTTTTAGGACTATCCATAATTGCACAGCTTCTCCAATGTGATCTCAGGAATATTAATTCATGGTGTGAACTCAACGACATGTCTCTCAACGTCAATAAATGTCACCACATCAGTTTTACTAAAAAATTAATTCCTCTCACAACATGCTATTTCTTAAAGGATACACCGTTGACTACTGTCAGCGAGACAAGAGATCTAGGGGTGATCTGATTTAATTGAATGGAATTTAGCTTATTTATTTTAATTTAGGTAATATGTAATATTGTTGATTTAATTTGAATTGATTTAATTTAATGTGTACAATAATTGGTTGTAATGATAATAACATAGGATTGTTTTCAATCAATGCTTCCCTACTTGATGTTAATTTAATAGGATAACATAATATTTTATTATGGGAAATGTTGTGTATACCAGTACCCTACGAAGCCAGTACCTGTCTGTTGGTGTACCTTATATAAATAATTAATTAAAAAAAATACCAAATGTGTCGTATCAGGGAGGCATCTAACCTACCTCGTCGTTATAGATAGACTAGCTAGCTAACTAGCTAGACACACTACTTATAAGTTGGCAAACACACAGTAGTGAGTAGGTAGGTACCTACTTATACTTAATTAGTTTATAATATTTAACCTCAAATGACGTGGTACCTGCTACTATTTGAAAGTGAATTAGCTAAAAGATATCTGTCTTACCTAAATTCATGCACTGTGTAGTTTTTCCAGTCCTGTCTAAGCCCTCGATCACTATTAGGGCACCTCGACGTACTTTCATGTTTTCGCCTACTGCCTGCTGCAGTTAATTAAGTCGTTAAAAAAATAGGCTGGCTTTTTCACAATGGTATTTTCTTTTATTGCGATTTATCAGAACAATACGAGTAAAAAAACTTTACCGATCAGTAGAAAAAGGGATTTATGATAAATAATAGCCTCTAAACTCAAAAAACTGGACACAAATTGGCGGGAAACGGGAAAATTAACACAGCTGTTAATCTGACATCTGTCAATAATTAGTTTTTTCAATGGGTGCATTCCAGCAGCGTTTACAGGCTTGTCAAGCATTGTTTGTTGTCTGGGGGCTTACCATCAGCAAAAGAGAAACCGTTCACTTCAAAAGCAGGCCTTAAACAGGACTGCTTAAGGCCTGCTTTCATACTAACCGTTGAGGTCATAGTACGAAAAAGTAATGCAGTTCAATATAAGCCCTGCTATAAAAGCTGATAGTAAGGCCTATGTTGGCTTGACCGGCGCGCGTGTTACTATAAAGTCAAGCAATAAGTAGCATCACTGTCGTCGTCCCTTTCAAACCAACTTCGTTGAAACGAGACGACACTACCAGTGTTGCTACTTTTTAATGTCATAACTATAGACAGACTGTAGTCTATGTTGTGGTCTGTGGTGGAGTGGAGGTCTGTCTTGCTTGCTTGTCTTGTCTTCATCGTGATTAAATTAGTTAGTCTGTTAAACATACCGCGAGAGTTGTGTTGTGTGTCAAGTTTTTGTGAATTTTTATTTCTTTTAATTTGGTGGTTTAATGCCGTCGTAAACTATTTCTAAATTTAATACCAAATTATTTATATAAATTGCTGTCATCATGAAGAAAGGATATAAAGTGACAGATGTGAAGCGTGAGAAGAAAATTGGAGTCGCCGCCGAAGATTTATATGAATTGATAGAAAAATCGTGTAAAAAGTTAGGGGTTCGTTTTTCAATCTTATATAATTCTGGCGAGTCTCTTTTGTTTTATAACTATAGTTTTATTACGGTTTACACCCTATTTTCATTGTTATTTTATGTCAAGGTCTAGCCTTGACACATATTCAGCGCAGCCTTGTAGCCTTGACCTAATTTCCAGTTCAATGTCGGGCCTGCGGAGTGCAGGCTGTACGTGGCGGAGGACGGGACGCGAGTAGACGACGAGGACTACCTGGGCACGCTACCACCACAAACACTTTTTATACTATTAAAGAACAAAGAAACAATGGTAACTGGTATGTCTTTTGTTTTGTGTTGCGTTTACAAACAAAGACTTATCTTGCTTGTTTGGAGTTTTCGATGTTTGTTACTCAATCATGTAAAAACGGTTGAATGGATTTGGATGAAAAGCCAATGACTTATTTTGGCGCCTTTTTCTGCTGCCTGTTACATTGAGCACACTGATTTATTTAAGTTTAAAATAATTCAACAAACACATCTAAACACAGTCCGAGTGAAGTTAAAAGGGGTTGGAAGTTTAGTAAAATGATGCAAATTACTATTTTTTTAACTTCTAATATTTATAACTCCGTTCGGACTGAGTTAAGAAGTACAGTCTAATAATAAATTTTGCTCGTTATATTATTCTCTAATTTTTTAAAAAATTGCGATTGGTGTAACAAAAAAAGTTTAAAAAAAGGCGCCACTGGTCCATATAAATCCGGCTTTGCCCTTTGTCACACAGTAAAGCCTGCACTTAAACACTTAACAGGATACTTTTCATCCCGTTCGAAGGTTCCCTAGATATTCCGAACGTCTATGCAGGAAGAAACTTGTTACTAATATGAACAGAAAGCATTAGTAGATATTTATTTATTTATTACAATTAACTAATACTAAATGAATAGTTCATCTAATCAAATAATATGAAAACAAAATAATAAATACAGGCAAAATACCTGAGTCATTGCACTTGTCCACTTGGCTCAGAATCCTGTATGAATAGTTCCCGATTGAATAAACCACCATAAACTGACTGAAAGTTATAAAACCATTTTCAACTAACTGATCAAGGAGCTATCTCAGATCCTAGTTGAGTCAGTGGAGTAAAGAGAGTAATTCTTCTTGTCAGCATGTTTCACAACAACTATTTCGGGTAACATTATTTAATTTTGTTTCAGACTTCGACTTCTTCTATAATATGATCAGGTCTACCAGAAAAGAGTATATTGATACTGGCAAGGCTGCAAAGGAGTTTCTCAGTACAAACATCAAAGAGAAGTTTAGAGTATTCCAGAAGTATGTTGCAGCTGCAAGCGATGCACACACCATGCTCAGTGAGCGTGCTCAGGATCCAGCTTGGTTTGAAGGTAAATATTAGATATGAGTACTTATATATTACTTAATATCATTTTTTGGAAATCATATACACCCTTACTATTATGGATGTATAGTTACATTACACACCAGTGACTCTCTGTCAAACTATTTAAATTTGACATTAAAAAGATTATGGATAGTATAGCAGATGTATAGTTACACACCTGTGACTACTGGTTACTACCTTTGACTATTTAAATTAAATAGTAAAACTATTTAAATTTAGGGTATGTATAGGGTATGCAAATTCTTAGTACGGTGGACGGCACACTAGGCTTCCACAATCTGTCAAACTTTAAGCCAAGCAGCTTAAGGTTCAAAATTTATTGTAGATTTTTGACAGTTTCGTATAGCTTGATATGCTGCTGACTGTACATACTTAATGTACATTTTTATAATTTTTTACATCACTATTTTATTGCAGCCAAGCAATAAAATAGTACAGCATTACGATAAACCTGAAAAGTAAAAGCTCTCAGATGAGCGACATGACAGTATGAAACAACGACAGCCGACGACAAATCGCTTTTGTGGCCCTGTATATAGTATAGGCTGTAACGCGCGCGACATACGACGATACCTCCTCCCTCACACACAGTAGCACACCTCCGCCGCGAAACCGCTGTAGTTCCGCTATAAATTGTCTTCTATCGACGACGATTGATGACGTCGTACCTACGTAGTGGTTTTGCGTCATTATTTCGCGTGCGTCAACGGTCGGAGCCGATCGGGGTGCAATCGCGGTGAAATAACTATGCATTAGAACAGTCTCTTCGCATTTGTCTCAACGGGGGTACAAAGTTTGTATGAAAGTCCCTCAGTTTTGAAGCTAGGATCTTCAAATTTTGTGATTAGGCTAACTTTTTCAAAATTCTACCTCTGAAGGGGCAAAAGGGAGATGAAGTTGTGTATTGAAGAAAATCCTTTATTTTCAAAGTAAAAGTCGCTAAATTTATAACTTAGGCTTATCTGGATGGAAATCTAACGCAACGTATATTGTTATTGTTAGTATTTCAACTCCTATGGGGATGAAATGGGAGTGAAAAGGGGTAAAAAACCCCAAAAATAGATATGGATGTCGTTATTGGGGTTTTCTGGGATGACGATTGCAAAAATGACATTTATTTTGAAGTCCAACACGGTGGACACGATTTAACCCCATGGGGTGAAAATGGGGTTCAAATTTTGTATGGAAAAAGAATATAAAATAGACATTACAACTTTAAAATTCGTAGGAACATGTCTAAAAATAAATAGGCAAACACATATTTTGTTATTTTGAAAATCATTGGGTGTCAATGGTGTCAATGGGTGGGTGTCAATTCGGTGTCAATGGGGTAAATTAGATAGATAGATAGTAGTAAGTAAACATGAAAATCGTTGTGGATGTCGTTCTTGAGGTTTCATGGGATGGTGATTGCGAAAATGACATTTGTTTTGAAGTCCAACACGGTGGACATGATTGGACCTAGACATGCACATCCAGGGGACGGGGACAGGGACGGGAACGGGATACTAATAACTCTGGATACAATTCTGAATTATTATAAACTAGCTTCCGCCCGCGACTTCGTCCGCGTGGACATTCGATAAAATCCTCATGTTTAATTTCATTAAATTCTGATCAGACGTTTTTACGTGATTAGGCGGGTCTCCACCAAGCGAGCAGCCACGTGCGAGGCCCGTGCGGCAAACGTCCTGCCTCGCGAGGCAGCGCGCTTGGTGGGAACCCGCCTAATCACGTAAAAACGGCTGATCAGAATTTAATGAAATTAAACACGAGGATTTTATCGAATGTCCACGCGGAGGAAGTCGCGGGCGGAAGCTAGTTAATAATATCCGTCACACGACTAGTTAGTAGTTATACTATGCGACGACTTGTTATATTGTATTTGAGTTTCCTTTTTCATATCAGCTGACATTAACTTCTTTCTATAGGTATGGAACCTTCAGAAAAGACCAAAGAACAATCTATGTCGAAACGTGTCAAGGAACGTATGAAGGGATACTACTACAAGACCAAAACTGCTTTGCAGTCTTCAGAGCTTTACGTTCACTCCAAAAATGGCCGCGGCAAAAAACTTATAGACCAGTTTCTAGTCGACCTCCGTAAACTGCTGGAGACTAACAAATACAATGAGAGTTATTTCAACAGGAAAGCCGACGAAAAGTTTCGATTATGCAGTGAGAGCGGACTGTTCCAGTGCGGAGGCCTGTGGAACAACAATGAATGTGCATATGAAGGCGAACACGTCATTAACCCTTACAGGAGCCGGGAAGAACGGATCATATTCCAAACTTGGAACCTAGACCATAAGATCGAGCTGTCACGATCCATAATACCGAACATTTTGAATGCAATAGAAGGGCTGTATATTGGGGATATCAAGTGCATTTCCTGTGAGGACGATTTTAAGAACGGCAGTATAGAAACTGATCGGTACTACATACAAATATTCACGCGTCATAATTTGAAACTGGTCCATATTGTATGCCATTACAAAGGCAGGCACGGCGTTGATTCCGATGTTTACACTGTATGCAAAAATTGTAAAGGCAAAAGTATTCAGTGCAATAATAATTGAAATAGCATTCCAATCAATGTATTTGTTATAATATTTATTCAATTGCTGCATTTATTTGATGCGAAATGTATTTATTTATATCCTTATAAGCTTTAAGTATTATGTAAGCGCAATACTGATTTGTAAAACTTTTAACAAAAAAATATTAATCACTGTTTAACTAAACACATGTTTAAATGTGATGCTGTCTCTGTCAAACAATATTGTCAAAAAAGTGACAGCATCACATTTAACCCGGCGAGCATGTGGGGATTCACCCACACTATCTTACATATTATATAATTATTTTGTAATTCACAAAATATTATATAATATATATTTACATACAATTTCTATTTAATATAAAATATATTTATTTACATATATGTACAAAATACATATTATATAATTATTTTGTAATTCACAAAATATTATATAATATATATTTACATACAATTTCTATTTAATATAAAATATATTTATTTACATATATGTACAAAATATTTTTTATATTAAATAGAAATTGTATGTAAATATATATTATATAATATTTTGTGAATTACAAAATAATTATATAATATGTAAGATAGTGTGGGTGAATCCCCACATTTATTTACATATATGTACAAAATATTTTTTATATTAAATAGAAATTGTATGTAAATATATATTATATAATATTTTGTGAATTACAAAATAATTATATAATATGTAAGATAGTGTGGGTGAATCCCCACAGAGCATGTGGTGAAAAAAGTTACACCGAGCATGTGGTGGGGTTTGCCAAACCCCAACATATAACTACCTATAAATGCCAATTTATTAAACCAAGACTTAAGAATTTATTCGTATTTTGAAATATGGTTTATATTTTGTGTATAAAATAAAAAACATTGTATATTTATATACTTTTATTGTATTATTTATCAAAAATACTAAAACATAACATTTACAAACAAACAAAAAAAGGAACTTCTGAAAAAGGAACTAAAATCAACTAATTTTGAAAAAGATATATAAAATCAACTTAAAAAACTTAAAGAATATCAGATCCTCAATAACATATTTTTTTTAAAGAATTAGTTGATTTTAGTTTTAGTATTTTTGATAAATAATACAATAAAAGTATATAAATATACACTGTTTTTTATTTTATACACTAAATATAAACCATATTTCAAAATACGAATTAATTCTTAAGTCTTGGTTTAATAAATTGGCATTTATAGGTAGTTATATGTTAAAACTAACACGGAGCATGTGGCGGGGTATGACGCACCCCACGAACGTTTACACGGGTGTAGCTCCTGCGCCGGTTGACGCGACCCTGCGGTCACGCCACTCTCCCCCCGCGGAGTACATTGGCTCCAGCTACTCGAAGCAACAAAACAATTGAGGGGCAAATTTGAAAAATACACGGCTTCGCGCAAAGCATGGGCATGTCACACCCCACCACATGCTCGCCGGGTTAAACACGTGTTTAGTTAAACAGTGTTTAAAAATCTTTTGTAATAATTCGGTTAATGTTTAGTATAATTATTATTATTAAGTACTTACCTGCTTTTATTAAGCTTTTACTTTATAAAATCATGTGGTGTTGTAGAAGCGATTTTATTGTGCCAAAAAGATGTACTTAGATCTATTTATAAGACAATTATTTTTGTTTGTTATATCCAGATAGTGTAATATCGCCCTATTGATACACTATAAATTAATATGGTATAAGCAATGTAGTGAATATAGCCTTTATGAAGTAGTGATTATTTACATTTTAAAATTATTATATTGTTAATGTTGTAACTGTTTATTAGATTAGAGTAACTTTTCTATTCCTTAATTGATCTCCTCTGCCCGAATAGTTTTAGATGTTAGGAATAAATTGAAAAGTCCAATTTCGAATAGAGACAATTATCGGCTTTTGATGTTTGACATACTGGGCCATGCATAAGGCATGATTATAAACTTTTTATTTTATTTAATGTAACGTATTAGTAGGTACCTACACAATGTGTTAATTAATAAACCAAAAAAGGGAAAACCAACTCTGAAATCGCGAAAAAACTCAGTTGTTTCATACAAAAATTAATAATGAAAATAAAATAATGTATGAAACAGTTGATTTTTTTAGCGATTTCAAAGCTCGGTGGCGCAGTGGTTTAGCGCCTGGCCCAGCGATTGCGGAAGTTAAGCAACGTTCGCATGGGTCGGTCATGGGATGGGTGACCAAAAATTTATTATCTCGAGCTCCTCCGTGCTTCGGAAGGCACGTTAAGCCGTTGGTCCCGGCTGCATTTGCAGTCGTTAACACCCACCAATCCGCATTGGGCCCGCGTGGTGGGTTATGGCCTATCCTTCTTACCACCCATAAGGAAGGCCTGTGCCCCATCAGTGGGGAGTCAAAAAAAAATGGCTGATGGACAATGTTGGTTCCATAGTAAAAGTTGTTCAGTTTGATGGTCCGAGGAAAACGGTTTTCCCATTAATGGATTTTGCTTCTCAGTGTGTGATACAATGATGAGTTATTTATAATTACCTACCTATGACTGACCTAGATACATTATTAGAATCAAATAGGTACACTATCGTTTCTAAGCTGACATTACTTATACTTAGTCATTTTTATAATTTAAGAGGATTTCACACGAATTCATATGAAGTCCTGCAAACTATGTAAAACATGTCCATTAAAACAGGATTTCAACATAATCGAGTGTGGTACTCTGTCACGAAACATGGACCGTGGATCGTCCATACATGGCCGAAATCACGCCACGACGAAAATAGTGTAGGTACACGAATCTGTACCACCAAAAAATTAACCCTATAACAGCCGTCTGGTACGTTCGGATGACGCGACGTAGCTATCGCTTTGACGGGGGGGGGGAGTGGGGTATCCCAAAGTATAAAAACAGCTCTAACGCCAATTAAATCTATCATTTACTTACAAATTAAACATTGCCTGCGATATCTATAGTCTATATAGTCGCGGGTAACTATCTATACTTACATTATAATAAAGCTGTAACTTCTCAACAATTTTCATTCTTCCTGTAAGTTTTAAAATCCATTTTAGCTCAAAGTGGCCACTTTTGATTTTGGTCACTTGTATAACAAATAATTATTGTGTAATCAAGATCAGCACAATCGTTTCCGAGTAATGGATGCAATGTACAAAATTATATTTATTTCTATCTTATACTTTGATGATCATTCGGGGATAGGTACGCGTGATTTCGTGGTGTAGAGATTCGTGTAAGTAGCTAAACTATTTTCGTGTTTCGTGAATTTCGTGATCCATATTTCGTGAAAAAGTATCACACAAAATGTGAAATTGTCATACACAACACAGGTGAAATTGTTAACTATCAACCTCAATTTATATACAGGGTTTCTATAGATAGAACTTCCAATTTTTATCGTACCGAAGAATCATTTACTTACTTAGATTTTTTTAATGAATTAAGTATTTAAGCATTTTTTAATTAAATATTTAAGAACTTAATCATTATGATTACTTAAGTATATTTTTTTCCGATGTATATTCTTCAAAAATCAAATATTTTTCTTTACTTTACCTATTTGTGTAAGTGTCAAAGACAGTTCTTTCTTTAATTAATTTAGGTAGGTAATATTTTTGTTAAAACACTAGAATTTCTAAACTCTATTTTTAAAACTAGATTTTTTTATGGGGGCTACTCTATCGGCTTCACGTCAATAATTTTCGCGCTGATGAACCTAGCTTTAGGGCGTTAGAGAAATTAGCTCAATAATCAATGACATTAAGCCTTAGGGCGCGTTTCAGCGAACGCATTTTTAGTAGTTGTGCCAAAGTACAAAAAGTTGTTGTTTGTAACTAGGGCTGCCACTTCTCAGGGTTTGACCCGGAGTCTACGGGTTTGAGTAGTGGATGTCCGGGCTACGGGTTTAACATCGAAGTCTCCGGGTGACGCGAGCGAAAGTCAACCGTACCTGGTGTTACTAGATTAGTGCATGAAACTGACTAAAAATTGCGCGGCCGTTTTTTTTGCTATATGTGGGCAACATTACTAGATTAGTGGATGAAACTGACTAAAAATCGCGCTGCGCGGCCGTTTTTTGCTGTTAACAGACAAGATTAGTAAAAAAAACGACATTTATAAATTGATGTCCCTATGTCATGAGAGTCGGATTTTCAGCCCACTGTGCGGCGGCAGTCGCGAGCCGATTCAGTGACGGCATCGCCAGCGGCTAAAAAACGCTTTCGTAGAAACGAGCCCTTGTGTGCATTATTCCGGCTACACGTTGGCCACAATATTTTGGCAAATTCATCGTACGTTGCCGGTTTTGTAACAAATGCTTCAAAGAGGTTCTTTCAAAAGCATCAATGACGTTTAACTGGCCAATATTGTGGGCAAAGTGTGGAGCTGGCATTACACGACTGATGTGGTACATCGTGCCAATTCTATCGAATTTGTATAGCAAACGCATAATATGACACGCACGGCTTTTTCGACGTGGTCAAGATAGATAGGTATATTTTAAAAAGTTGTTAATCGCTTCCTCGTTCAAAGCTTATGGAATATCAATGAGCAAAGTAGGTACCTATTTTTGTTGTTAAAATGTATAAGATTAAGTACCTAAGCTATACCTATTTAGAATCGAACGAAGAAGCCTTTAAGGGTGGTGCCGAAAGATTGTTCTATTCTAATCCACATTATAAATTACAAGGTTTTGTTTATAAGGTAAAGCTCAGTAAACTTGCGGGATTACGTCCATTGAATAAAAAAGCATAGGTAATATTGAAGGATAGTCTCTTGTTTAACGGCCCGGCCTGGCCACGCGGAGCGGCGTGCAACAAACGCTTGAAACACTCGCGGACTTGGCATAATTTTATTCTTATGGACCTGGCCTTATTAGAAACGGAGGGTGCGCGTGGCATGGCAAAACTTCTACGTCCCAGAAGGTCCCACCCGCTGTCACATGGGCCGTATACTTTCGCTGTGCAGTGACATGTAGAGCGCACAATGCAAGAGACAATTCCAAGGGCGCTGGCAGAAATAATTCCTGGGAGGTTTCTCATGTGGATTAGTGACATCCCACAGAAATAACAATTTCTTTAATACACTTACCTGTAAAGCGGGTATTCCATGTTTTAAGTACCTATCTTGTTTATCAAAAAAATAAACTTAAAACATCGCAATGTAATGTTGATCCCAAGATTCCCAGGGGTGCAAGTGCACCATCTGGCACCCCCCTGCCGACGCCCATGTGAGTCGCCGTCGCCCCGCCCGCCGCGCCGGTTCGCTTGGTCAGGCAAGGCGGTTGCTCGAGAGCGCGTGTGCTTCGAGACTCGAGAGTCAGTGTTTCGGTGGTCGCTCTGCCAGGGGGGGGCAGGCTGCCACACGTCACGTTTCACGTTGGGATGTCGTGTACGCTAGTCATAGTTTTCCTTTTGTTGGTTGTGAGGCATGACCTAACTAAATCGTTGATACCTAAGTAAAAATATTTATTATCATAATCAGATATATCCTATTTTGTGAAAATTATACTTCTTACCTATTAGCGTAGCAGCAAATATAACAATATTTAAATTTAGATGTAGGGTGTTGTTATTATTAAATTACACTACATTATAAAATATGTAATATCAAGAACCAAGTTGTATTATGTATTACTTAATGTAAAAGATATATTTTTATCATTGTTTAAGTATTTTAATTTTAAGGACCATTAAAACTTTACAGGCATTTTGTCGCAACTGTAACAAATCATTACAAATGGCTCGGATAGTTTAAGATTTTTCTCAGGTTACAAGACAAAAACTCCATGTGTTTGTCTTGTAACGTTGTAACCTGTGTTTGCTTAGGCATGTCTGGCAGCAATCTCCTTCAGAATGCTGTTACCGCTATTACGTAGCCGCTGTAGTGGGGAAAATGCTTTATTACATGAGCTTTTTTTAAATATTGACTTGGTTTACGAGAAATAAAAATAAATGTAATGGCGGCGCTAGTTTCACTACCACCACGCCTTAAGGGTGCATCGTGCCGCCAATCAAGAAAAAATCATTACAACGAAATATCTATGTTAAATAAAAATCTTAAGAATTACTATAGGTATGTAGTATCAGCCATCAACTATTTTTGTATGCGGTAATTCTTAGTTCAAAATGTGTTCGCGTAGTTAAAATCTGTGTTAACCAAAAATAGTTTGTAACTAGCTAGCTTTTATATTTTTCAGAATTCCATTAAACATGTTATTTCGTTGTAATGATTTTTTCTTGAGTGGCGGCGCTAGTGGAGGCTCGGTGTTCCCTAAAGCGAAGCGAATTTAATGTACAGACATAGCATAATAAGTCTTATGCCTATTGCCATAGATTGCGTAAAAAAGATCGCGCGTCTCCAGGGGAATTTGCACAGAAATCAGTATCTAGTCATATTATAATATATTCTGTGATCTAGTCATGCTAGTTCGCACTTCACACAGTGGACACTGTAAGACACTGTGGACGATGATATAACAATGTAGATGTAGCATAAAATTCGTTTCGCTTCCTGACGCTTCCCTTCGCCTAAATTGAGAAACTTAAGGCGCTAAGGTGGGTCAAATCCCAATGTTCAATTCAAATTATTGAAAGACGCGTACTTGAAATAATACAGAATAGATTTAATTGAAAGCATTTATAAAAATGTGTGTACCTGTGATGTAAAAACATATTCCGTGGACCCTGTTTCTGGTCTTATTTGCAAAATTTCTCGGAAACAGAACATTCGTTTATGTTCAAACCAACCCATAAAAATCGGCGATGTAATTACCTTCAATCTTAATTGAAGTTTTTTTTAACTAACTTGAAAGCGAAGAAAGTAATAAAAACATCGTCGTATTTTTTCTAGTATATTATTTAGTGTTGTAATAAAAACATGTAAAAATTGAGAATTCGGTGCAAGTTCTCATCGCAACCGCCGCGTTGGAACGCGCACTGATGTGAACCCAAAGTGAGTAGAGTTACGTTCGATTACACTCCATCACGGAACGACTCGCTCGGATTGACGCACCTTAGCGCCTTAAGCTTTCCGGTATTAGAGAGCTTTACATATAGGTATGTAAAACTGACAATTAATAATAGAACACAATTTATTATTAGGTAGGCCTAATAATAAATTGTGTTCTATTATTAATTGTCAGTAGACTAGTACAGTAGGTAACTTTTATATGATTAAAAATATTAATATCGTCATTAAGAAACTCTTTTGTATTAAGAGCGCAGTTGTTATGTAAGTTATTGACGGTAGTTGCTTCCAACATGGCTTTACTCGTTCTATGTGAAGTAGTGTTTCTCTAGTGATACCTTACTATACAGTATTAACACCTTTATCCTGTCTTATTGGAAATATCATGCTTTGTTAAAGTTAGTATAGTAAGAGAAAATGTAATATTTAAATTAATGTCATCAAAAAAATTGCAAAACTCATGGTTTTGAATTGTGAATGTAAATGGATAATCCTACTTCCTACTTAATATTATAAATGTGAAAGTTTGTGAGTTTGGATGTTTAGATGTTTGTTCCTCAATCACGCAAAAACTACTGAACGGATTTGGTTGGAATTTGGCACACAGATAGATTAAAACATAGGATACTTTTTATTATATTCCCACGGAAACGGGAACCACGCGGGTGCAACCGCGGGCGGCCGCTAGTAATGTTCATAAATGTATAAGCTGACAAAAGTATTTAAATATCCATACAATTAAACTTGATTGTTGCATGTTGCTTAGATTATACAAATGTAGTGAAATACTTTATTTTGATTATAATACAATAATGTATTCTTAAATTTGCCTTGTTAATTTACTTTGTTTATTTCACCACCGTTTAAGGCGCCCTACTACTAGCACCGCCAATTCATTTATTTTAATTACTCGTAAACCAAGCCTATTATAAAAAAATCTAAGATCATGCCCTCTTAAATTGTCTCTAATGGATATTTCAACAGTTTGAATTTTTTCTGCAAGTTTTAAAATCCATATTAGCTCAAAGTGGCCACTTTGAGACAATTTAAGAGGGCATGATCTCAGTTTTTTTTAATATTGTCTTGGTTTACGAGTAATAAAAATAGATGTATTTTTGACGACCTGTGTGGTGCAGTGGTCAACATGCCGCCTATCACGCAAGAGGTCCCGGGTTCGATTCCCGGCCGGGCAGAAATTGAAATGTTGAATTTTAATTTCTGTGACGGGTCTGGGTGTTACTATGTATAATAAGTATTTAATTTAAAAAGTATATAAGTAATGTACCAGTTGTCGTCTAACACCCATAAGACAAGCTTTGGTTAGTTTGGGGCTAGCTGGCGCTGTGTGAAATGAAATTGTTCATGCATTTATTATTATTAATTATGTATTAGTAGTAGGTAGTACGGCGCCTTATCAAAAAAACTCAATTTTTTTTCTGATGAATCACATGACAATGAGCGAGCACTCACTACACACAGCTGTTTCTTCAGTACTAAATAAGATGATCAGACAGGGTTTTGGAAACAAAATGTATTTATTCAGTAATATAATAGACATATACAGCTCATCAGATTTCGAAGATAAAATTACCTCCTCTTTCTTCCTGGATTCTTTTTACTAGGATTTCTCTGACCTTGACCACCCTTAGGTTTCTTGGCTGTAAAGTTGGTTGCATTTCCTTTACCCTTCCCTTTTCCTTTCCCCTTTGGCGGTTTAAAGTTCCTCTTTTCTTCAGACCTCCTAAAAAGTTATTATATAAATAAAAACAAAGTTAAAATAAACTACACATAGCTCTTAGCCACTTTCATTATAATACTTACTGGACTTGTTCTTCGTTTATATGTTTTGAAACAGCTTTATCTATATCGATTTTGGGTCTTTTATTGAGGATGCTGTCAATTAGGCTGAGATTATTCTCTCTTTCGGCCTGGGCTGTAGGTATGGGCGCTTTACGTTTCTTTTCTTTACCAGGAATAAGTTCATGTATTCCTTTGCCTCGAGCTTCCTTTTCTTTAGGCAGTTTATCTTGAAATTTGCCAAGAGAGGCAGTGGATGCTTTAGCAACTACGGTTGCAGTAGCAAGCTGTAATTATAAACAGAATTATATAAGCTGTTTAATATTTTTATCATTGGTAATAGGGATTCATATTGATATTATTAAACTCTAACAAACAAAACTACTTCTTATTATTTTCATTAAAAAAAAATTGTAGGTACCACGAGCAAATGTTTTTGCCTGTGGAACCCCTGAATAACAATCTCCTTATTAATTTTTTTTTTTTTGTCCATGGTACCCCATCTCAAACATTTCAAGCTGACATAAAAAGATTAGGGATACCATGGGCCATATAATCTCTTTGTTCCCCTTGGTCATTCCAAGGGCTAAAAATACTTGGTCTTGGTACCCCAACAGGGCTAGACTGGGGGACCATAGGCAAGTAATGGTTATCATACATACCCTCCCACCTTTGTAAACCCTTGATACATATGGAGAAAGTATTTTGTTGTATAAAAATATTCTACCAACCTGTGCAGCTGAAGCTTTATCAGAAGTGACAGGGATTCCAACTCGGGGTATCTTCACTTTCCTGGCTCTTGCAATATTCTTTAATCGTTGCAATTCATTCTTTGCTACTTTTTCTGATTTCTCAGATGCTTTCTTTTCATACATATCAGTCATTGGATTTACATTTTGTGGGACTTCAATAAGCCAATTCTTTTCTTTCTCTGCTGCGGCTTTTCGGAATCTTAAATAATATAAAATTAATTGAAATGAAATAAAAAGCGTGTAATAGGAGCAATACTATAAAAACAATTCTATCACCCAATATAAAGTCACACCCAGTTCAATATGTTTTAGTTTATTTGAGGCGGCTTGGAACAAGACACGAGACAATGCGCAGAACACAATTTCAATAATGGGTAGTAGGGTAAAAGAATTGACGATTTAAAAACGCTTATTATGTAAGCTTATTTAAATAAAAAATATTTCAATTCCAAATATTGGGTGAGAGCAAGTAGTGGGGCTCGGATTAATTACTATGCATGTATCCTCTTATATGTTTCTTCTTATCCCTAAATTCTTATACAAAGATGGAACAAAGAAGAACTTCTGAAATTCTTCACTCACAATATAATTTTAACTTTTCTAATAATTTTTACCCAATTCATATTTTGTTAGCAATTTAGCCTATCCAGGCAAACATGCCGCCCGGTCTCAAATTTTACAAGCCCCACCGAATTCAAATGAAAATCGACAGTGCGCTTGACAGTATAAATGTTGTCATAGGGTAATAAAAAGTAATATTGATAACAGTCAATATTGAGTCAATCATCTCATCCACTTTACATACACATAACTACAAGGAAATAAAACACTTTCAACGGATACTAGCGCGGTTTTATTGAAAGTACTTTGGTAATTAGTTGGTATTCGGTTTGATTTTTATTTTCCCGACGTTTCGGCACCTTTGCAGCTGCCGTGGTCACGAGGGACACGGTCAAGTGTTTTATTTCATGTCTAGTGAGCGCGTAAGCTTCAGAAGTGAATACATAACTACAATGTTAAAATCTCAATGCTACCTACTGAGCCTTTCACAACAAAGTTGACATACCCATATAGAGGCACCCATTTTTGCAACTGCTCGTCCCACTGTAGCTTGTCTTTCTTCTTCTTGGCTATTCCTTTAGCTTTGGCAAACTCTTGCCATTTTGTCAACGGTTTTGGCTTCGGCACTGGCTTAGCTCGAGGTAAGATAGTTGTCGGCGGTGGCAAACGAACTACTATAGCTTCATCAATTCTTTCAGTAGGTAATTCCCAAACTTTGTTGAGTAACAATTGAGTATTGTCTCGTGCCAATACTTGCAAATAATAGTCTTTTTGGGCGCTGAAAATAAGAGATAAACGTAATTTATTGAAAAAGTAAAGATAACTCTGTTGTAAATTAATGCTAGAAACTCAACTAGACCTTACTTCAGTAACTTTGTATCCAAATCATTGGTGTCAAAAGCAAGTAAGCTGCCCACGTCGAACTCTAAGTCTAAATGCTTTTCAACTGTGATTGGCTTGTACTTTTCAGCTTTCTTTTGCTCTCTTTCTAAGATTTCGTTGACGATATCCATTCTGTTTTATGTATTGTGCGTTTCACAAACAAGCAAAGAACTCACAACATAACATAACCTCAAATAATCTTAGCGCATGCATGGGGCATGGATGGATGGGCCCAAAGAGAATATAATCACTACAGAGCAGGGACAGGAATACCGGTATTTTCTGGGTAACGTTATCGTATAACGTTATCAGTAACGTTATAACGTTATACAAATAACGTTACTGATAACGGTAAAAAATACCGGTATTAGTATCGGTAATTATTAAGTTGTCTTTTTCTTGTAACGTTACCCTATTAACGTTAGAGATATCGGTAATTGAGTAACGGTAATGGTAACGTTACTCAAGTCCGTAGCCGGCCGACATGCCTTTGTCGGTCGCCTAACATCAGTACAGGTTCAGTTCGCCATGCGTGCGCTTTATAAGATGTGACTTTTATAAGAATCGTTTATTACAATGTAAAGTCCATTCGCTCAGATAGTGTCGGTACACCCGCAAGCACTTGTGTTCAGAGACAGGAATACTGGTATCAAACACACCTTTCACTGCGGCATTTCTATGTAAACTGCCGAAATCCAAATTGACTTGCGGGTGTACGCCGCATGCGGTATCCTTTGTTTATGCGGCGGCGTCCTTTGACAAGGAGCGGCACGTGCAAAGGCGGCGTGATAAAAGGGCGACACTATCTAACCGAACGGACTTTAATTAAATGGTGCACACTTGTTCTGTGTACGGATGTGCCTCGACGGCGAAATATAATAAGGCCTTAAGATTTCTTAGATTTCTCCGTGATTCGTCGTAAGTTTATTTATACCTATATGTAAGTAATTTCGTATTAGGTAGGTACCCGTCGCGTCGTGTGCATAGTTTTATAGTTAAATTGAATTGTGGCTAAATAATAACTTTAAGTAGCTTTGTGCAAAAAATACTTTCGGCATAATTATTTGGTTATTATAAAATTTATAAATCTGTTCAATTAAGATTGTATGTATTAACATCGCCTTTTTATGGTTGGTTTTAACATAAACGAATGTTCTGTTTCCGAGAAATTTTACAAATAAATAAGACCAGAAACCGTTTTTTTTTACATCAAAGGTTCAATACTTGCAATTAAATCTATTGTGTATTATTTCTAGTACATAGTATATATTTTTTTCCATGATAGCTTCACGCGCGTAATCTTTCAATAATTTGAATTGAAAATTGGAATTTGACCCACCTTAGCGCCTTAACGACTACACAATCTTTTGACGTAGGTAACCGGGATCACGCCAGGCAAGCTCCGCGCTTTAGGTACCTACGCTACCTAACTAGGTACCTACCTAACTAACAAAATTTGTATTTACGTACCTGGTACCTAAATAGATTATTAAATATTATAGTATTTACTTATAGCTAGTTTGATAAATAGGTAGGTACCTAGCTACAGTTCTGTTTAGAAGATCAAGTGTAGCTTTGATAAGTACCTAGGTACCTACCTTTTTCCAACCTACATAAGCAACTAAGTAAATAGGCATACCTATAACTTTAAGTTAAATATTCAGATCAATTATATTCTAAAGAAGACAATCGAAACGGCGTCAGAAGAGATGAGAGCTACGCGATAGAACGAGAGAAAACTTTCTGAATTACGCTTTATTGCGTCGGAGCAAAAGTCACTATTTTATTAACACGTTTTTATTAGGTTGCTTTCGCGTTTGTTTCTCCGCAAAGTTTGCGAACGATTTTATCCTAGCTTCCCGATGAGCTAGAGACTTGAAACTTTGAACATAGGTCAGAATTGGAAGGCAATGCAATATTATGGTGTCATTGAGCTGATCTGATGATGAAATCGGAAGAAGGCCACAGGAACTCTATGATGAAACCATACAGCCCCATCGTGTCTGGGCTCGTTAGCATCGTCTTGACGAGTACTCTAATGGGAGACGAGGTCCAGGGTCTGATGATGAAGCCGAAAGGTCATGCCATAGGAACTCAATATTGAAACCGTGCAACCCCATCAAATTTGGGCTCGTTTGAATCGTCTTGACGAGTTCTTTGTTGGGAAATAGTTTCCAGGGTCTAATGATGGAGCCGGAGGAAGGCCATAGAAACTCTATGATGAAACCATACAACCCCATCGAGATTGGGCTCGTTTGAATCGTCTTGACGAGTACTTTGTTGGGAAATAGTTTCCGAGGATCTGATGATGGAGCCGGAGGAAGGCTATAGAAACTCTATGATGAAACCATACAACCCCGTCGTGTTTGGGCTCGTTAGCATCGTCTTGACGAGTACTCTAATGGGAGACGAGGTCCAGGGTCTGATGATGAAGCCGAAAGGTCATGCCATAGGAACTCAATATTGAAACCGTACAACCCCATCAAATTTGGGCTCGTTTGAATCGTCTTGACGAGTTCTTTGTTGGGAAATAGTTTCCAGGGTCTGATGATGGAGCCGGAGGAAGGCCATAGAAACTCTATGATGAAATCATACAACCCCATCGAGATTGGGCTCGTTTGAATCGTCTTGACGAGTACTTTGTTGGGAAATAGTTTCCGAGGATCTGATGATGGAGCCGGAGGAAGGCTATAGAAACTCTATGATGAAACCATACAACCCCATCGTCTTTGGGCTCGTTAGCATAGTCTTGACGAGTACTCTAATGGGAGACGAGGTCCAGGGTCTGATGATGAAGCTGAAAGTCCATGCCATAGGAACTCAATATTGAAACCATGCAACCCCATCGAGTTTGGGCTCGTTTGAATCGTATTGACGAGTACTTTGTTAGGAAATAGTTTCCAGGGTCTGATGATGGAGCCGGAAGAAGGCCACTGGGACTCTGTAATAAAACCATGCAACCCTATCGAGTTTGGGCTCGTTTGAATCGTCTTTACGAGTGCTCCGATAGGAGATGGTATATTTTTAGTCTTAGCTCGTTAACTCAAAAGCAGAAAATAAAAATTAGTGAAAAAAAAAACTTTTTTAAAAACACGTTTTTAAAACGAATCAAATTATTACAAAAAAAATCGGACTAAAAACATTAAAACGGACTAGTAAAAACAGACTAAAAAGTAAAAAATATTTTTTTCTGTAAATATTTATAACCCTATACCTATTTTAAATCTAAAAACGTGGGGCGCATTTTGTAAAATTTATCATCCATAATATTGTCTCTAGCATGCGCCCCACGTTTTTAGATTTAAAATTTCTGTAGGTATAGGGTTATAAATATTTACAGAAAAAATTATTTTTTTCTTTTTAGTCTGTTTTTACTAGTCCGTTTTAATGTTTTTAGTCCGATTTTTTTTGTAATAATTTGATCCGTTTTTATATAATGATCTCGCGGAGTGTCCCTTCTGTATCTACTTATACTATCTGTGCCCTGGACCAACAGTTAAACGTGCCTTCCGAAGCACTGAGATAAACAAAATCGGTTGAGGACTCGAGGCGGTCACCCATCCAAGTACCTACTTACCGAAAAACAGCGAAGTTGCTTATTTAACTTTTGCGATCGTTAAAAACTAGCGATCATAACTAGGTACGCCGCGACCACCTCACTTAGATTTTTGTTATTTTATAATTTACCTATACCTATGCCTGCCTATGACTGAATCCATCCTTGAAATATTACCCAGCACTGGGATCCCTGGGTCTTCCCTCACTGGGTCTGGGAGGGACAAGGCTACTAAAGAAAAGAAGAAGTACATGTACTATGGGCAACAGCGTCGATTAACCAGTTTGCAACAAATTTCGTGTGCGTGCGTATCACCCATACACGAACTAAACGTATGGTCACAGTTTTATTATTATACTGTGGTATGGTTGTGAGTTGTGACAGCGCGGCGGCACGCAAGCGATTTTGACCTTAGGAGTGGTTAAGCGACGCTGTTGCCCATTGTACCTACTTAGGTAAGTAGGTAGTACAGACCTACTTAGTTAGGTAAGTAATTTATTCAATTAATGAAGTCGGGTAAGTAGGTAGGTTTACTCACATTTAATATTTTGTTGCACACTAGACACGTAGAATTTTTATTTTCATCTGCTATCGTAAAGTATCGGTATACTTTATTCTGTTTCTTCCGTCCCATTTTTCGTAATTATTACCACAAACAGAACTTTAATTAAACAGATTGTAAACAGCGCGATGCGCATGCACTTATTTATAGACGTCGAGTAGAGTAAGTAAATAAGCAAACAATAACGCGCCGCGCGCGAGAGGGGCGGGGCGGGGGGGTGTCGTGCGTGCGGGCGGATGCGCGGGCGGGGCGGTCGGCGCAGCAAGTAAGGGTCGCTAAATTAACGTTAAAAATACCGTTATCAGGTCGCAAAATTAACGTTAAAAATAACGTTATCATAATAACGTTATGGTATCGGTATTTTAGTAACGTTACTTGATAAGTAGCGGTATTTCGTGAGTAACGTTACGATAACGAAATGTTTTGGTCAGATACCGGTATTATTTGGATAACGGTATCCGTCCCTGCTACAGAGGAGACGGCACTCCATACATTGGTCCGAGCTCGAGTTTGTTACGCAGATCATTGCCAACCACACAGCTTTTGATAGTATTATAATCTTAATGTTGGCTGTACTGTAATCTGACGTTCGTCAATTAGTGTTGGGAAAGTATCGAGATTTCCACGATAGTCGCTAGTGATGGGATTTATCGAAAAAATTGGATAGCATGGTTCTTGAATTTATTAATTAATATTTAAGAGGAAAATAAAAAAAGATTTTATGATTTAAAACACATTTATTTAAACAACAACACAAAATATAATGTTTAATCGATTAACAAAAAAAACAAGGGTTTATTGGTACCTACTTAATTCAATCAATATTCATTGTACTTTTGTAATGGCTTTCATTGAGTGTTTTGCAGGTTGTCTGGTTCGCAATTCGTCTGGCAGACAAACTGCAAATTTTTATTCTCAATTAGTCTGGCTTATATGATCTTTGTATTTTTTCTTATTTGCAGTTCGTCTGAACTTTCACCATTTTTAAATCCAGACGAATTGAAAATGAAGGAAACATTACCTTAGTACCAAAGATATTAGAATTTTACTTAGTACCTAATAAACATAATACCTATATACAGTTGTCCCAAAACCTTTTCCACACGGAGAAAGTAAGCACCCACCTTAAATATTGAAAATATTTACTAATTTTACTCAAATAAGACTTCATTTTGTATTTTGCACAGATCACTATGGCCGCGTTCCCTTTTTGAGCCAATGGGCGGTTTTCCACTTACCGGCACGGCGACGGCGACGGCCCGTCGCCGTGCCAGCGCGCGGCGCTCCGTTTTTCCACTAGACGGCACGGCGCGGGCACGCTCAGTACAGACACGCACGCCAATTTTACAAGACTTAAAAATGTCCTCGTCTAGTCGTCGTACTATTTATTTGCTCTACCTTTTACATTTAAGGAGAAATAAACTATAATACTATAATACTAAACAAAAAAAATCTACAACGTAGAAAAGTAAATTTTTGGGTCGATCCACTTATTAAAGTTAGGTATTTAGAGGGTTCTTACTATACTTTATTTGATAAACTAAAAATGAACAATAAGCAATTCTTTAACTATTTTCGAATGACTCAAGAAACATTTAATTATCTGTTGGGAGAATTTATGTGAAACAATCAAAAAGGATACTAAATTTTTTCAAAAACAGTTTTCGACTGAACGCACCGATCGAAAAACAGTTTATCCACTAACGCCATCTGTGCAATCAGTTGAATGTGTTGGTATGGCTTACGCAGCGAATAGAATAGATGGCGCTAGCACAATAAAGAAAAAAAGATATAAAAAACTGTAAATCTACAGTTGAAACTATATACTAATAATAACAAATTTTTATTATATTTGGAATTTATCAATTAACCTAACTATTACAATAATGTACCTACGTACAAATGACTTTTATGTTGTGGTATAAATAATATGAATATCTTGTAATATGCTGTAAGTATAAAAAAATTAAATATGGTAATTTGTAATTTATATCACATAAAAAAACAATAAGGTTGCGTTCACTTGCGTTCGCGACTGTACAGGCTGTACCCTGCCCCGCGCGCGCACACACACACGCACACGGCTACGTACGTATACAAAACACACACAGATTTGCCGGCCGGCGACGGCATCGGTGGGGGTCAACGGGCCGTGCCGTCGCCGTCGCCGGCAAGTGGAAAAGCGTGCCATATAAACTCATACATTTATGCTGCCACGGCAGCCGTGCCGTCGCCGTGCCGGTAAGTGGAAAACCGCCCAATAGTACAGGGTTGCGTTCAGAACGTTTGAGCGTCGGTTGTTTGGTTGTTTTTTAACTCGCTCTAAGGTTTGGAACGACCAAGAACTTTAAATGTCAATACAAAGTCTAGATTTTCCATTTGGAATACGAATAATTTCGTATTCCAAATCGGAATACGAAATCCTTTCGGGTCCGAAGTTTGTATGAAAGTCCCTTAGTTTTGAAGCTAGGATCTTCAAATTTTGTGATTAGGCTGACCATTGAAAATTAATAAATACGGGTCTCAGCGTTTTTCAAAATTCTACCCCCGAAGGGGTCAAAAGGGGGATGAAGTTGTGTATTGAAGAAAATCCTTTATTTTCAAAGTAAAAATCGCTATATTTATAATTTAAGCTTATGGATGGAAATCTAACGCAAAGTATATTGTTATTGTTTGTATTTCAACCCCCTATGGGGATGAAATGGGGGTGAAAAGGGGTAAAAAAACCCAAAAATAGATATGGATGTCGTTATTGGGGTTTTCTGGGATGACGATTGCAAAAATGACATTTATTTCGAAGTCCAACACGGTGGACATGATTTGACCCCTAAAGGGGTGAAAATGGGTTTCAAATTTTGTATGGAAAAATAATATAAAATAGACATTACAACTTTAAACTTCGTAGGAGCACATCTAATAATAAATAGGCAAACATATATTTTGTAATTTTGAAAATCAAACACTTAGGGGTAAATGGGGTGAGTAAACATAAAAATCGATATTAATGTCGTTCTTGAGGTTTTATGGGATGGTGATTGCGAAAATGAGATTTATTTTGAAGTCCAACACGGTGGACATGATTTAACCCCTAAAGGGGTGAAAATAGGGTTCAAATTTTGTATGGAAAAAGAATATAAAATAGACATTACAACTTTAAAATTCGTAGGAGCATGTCTAAAAATAAATAGGCAAACACATATTTTGTCATTTTGAAAATCATCCCTTAGGGGTAAATAAACATGAAAATCGATGTGCATGTCGTTCTTGAGGTTTCATGGGATGGTGATTGCGAAAATGACATTTATTTTGAAGTCCAACACGGTGGACATGATTGGACCTGGACATGCACATCCAGGGGACGGGGACAGGGACGGGAACGGGAACGGGATACTAATATCTCTGGATACAATCTGAATATTATAAACTAGCTTCCGCCCGCGACTTCGTCCGCGTGGACATTCGATAAAATCCTCATGTTTTAATTTCATTAAATTCTGATCAGCCGTTTTTACGTGATTAGGCGGGTCGGGACCAAGCGAGCAGCCTCGTGCGAGGCCGGTGCGGCAAACGTCCTGCCTCGCGAGGCAGCGCGCTTGGTGGGAACCCGCCTAATCACGTAAAAACGGTTGATCAGAATTTAATGAAATTAAAACTTGAGGATTTTATTGAATGTCCACGCGGACGAAGTCGCGGGCGGAAGCTAGTATTCCTATAATTCTAAGCACAAATACCTTATTTATTAAAATTAACGTGTAATTGGTCAATTCCACTCATAAAAATATTTAAATCACATTGCGACGCAACATTTACTTTGCCTAATTATGCGTAAAATGAAACTCATTCTGCTAAAAACAAATTTCGTAATAGGAAACAGACTATATCCATAGATAGACGCAAATCTCTATTTAAGTAGAGATCAGCCGAGTCTCGACTCAAGCTTTGTTTTGGAATCAACAGAGTGCTTGAGACTAGATTCAGTAATTATGTAGAGATCAGCTGATTTGAGTTCAAGCAGTGCTTGAGTCTCGTTCTATAATACCGGCCTTAGAGTGAGTTAAAAAACACCAAACAACCGCGCTCTAAGGCTCTGAACGCAACCCAGCACAGCCTGCCTAGCATGACCGATTTATATCGCGTGATATAGCATTTTATCGACACTCAACTGTCAAACCCCTTTGTCTTTTTGACAGTTAAACGTGATAAAACGCTATATCACGCGATATAAATCGGTCATGCTAGGCAGGCAGCCTGCCTAGCATGACCGATTTATATCGCGTGATATAGCATTTTATCGACACTGAACTGTCAAATTCCTTTGTCTTTTTGACAGTTAAACGTGATAAAACGCTATATCACGCGATATAAATCGGTCATGCTAGGCAGGCAGAGTTGCGTTCCGTCCGAACCTACGAACCGATTTTTCAATCCCCAATTCCCCAGAAACTTACATTATCAGTCAGTTATAATAAATAAATTATATTATTACCCGAATGAAATAAGTCATTCAAAAAATTTGAAAAATAAAGTAAACAATTAATGACAAACATTTTCAATTTAGCGGTTATACGCTATCAAACGAATAAAGGGATTGATTTAGTATAAGTATATGAAAGTAAATATTAAATAACCAATCCTATGATCTAGGTATCTTTCCGGAAAGCTTGAAATTGGCCAAAATAATACCCATTTTTAAAAAGGGGGATAAAAAGAGTGTGCAAAATTATCGCCCTATTGCTATATTGTCAGTGATATCCAAAATATTTGAAAAAATACTGTGCAGCAGAATTTATCGGTTTTTTGAGAAATATGGTGTACTGAACAATAATCAACACGGTTTCCGCGAAAACCACTCGACAACCTCAGCTGTGCTTGACTGTACCTTTGAGATCCTAAACGCGCTTAATGATAATAAGTGTGCTGTAGCAATATTCATGGATATTTCAAAGGCATATGATGGAGTTGTGCATGAAGTACTTTTAAAGAAGCTCGAATCGCAGGGGATACGAGGGCAGGTACTAAAATGGCTCTCGTCGTACCTTAAAGATAGGCAACAATATGTACAAATTATGCACCACAATGATGATGTAACCTTAAATACTTTAAAATGCGCTAACTCTTCGATTGAAACTATCAACGGGTCAATACCACAAGGAAGTGTATTGGGGTGTTTGTTGTTTTTAGCATATATAAATGACCTACCTTCTGCAGTACCAAATAAAATCGTCCAATTTGCAGACGACTCCACGCTCATTATAGCTTGCGACAACAAAGACCTAGCTAAAATACACACTGAAATAACTCTCTCTTTACACAAAATAACAAGCCATTTGCGTGAAATAGGCCTCATTCTTAATTTAGAAAAAACAAAAATAGTTAATTTTCGACCACATCAAAGAGTAGCACTACCCCTTAATATATTTCATGAAGGTAATAAGATCAAATTAGAGCAAACAGTTATGTTACTAGGCATTACTCTGGATGATATTTTATCGTGGAAACCCCACGTTAACGCAGTAGTAAGCAAACTCAGTAGTTTTGCGTACGCGTTACGCGAGTTGCGTAAATGCACAAACGTCCAGTGTGCACTAGCAGCGTACCACGCACATGCTGCGGCATGGATAAGGTATGGGATTGTGCTCTGGGGTAACTCAACCGATGTGCAAGCAGCATTCACTATGCAAAAGCGTTGCATTCGAATTATTGCGAATCTGACACCTAAGGAAACGTGTAGACCTTGGTTTATAAAATTGAGGGTATTAACAGTCAGCTGTACGTACATTTATGAGCTATGTCGATTTGTGCGAACGAGCCCACAATATTTTAAACGAGTAGGAGACGTGCCTAGACGTTTTGCCTCACGCCGAGACAACGATCTGTGCCAACTCACACCTCATCTCGAGCTGTTTAAAAAAGGACCGTTCTACATGGCTGTCCAACTTTATAACCACTTGCCAAATAATGTCAAAGCCCTCCAAGGTGGTAAATTTGATAATGCAGTTAAAAATATTCTTCTGGAAAAGGCTTATTATAGTATTAAGGAATTTCAAGATGATAGATTTTAATTCTAGGTTCCTAACTAATGTTAATTTGTTTAGTTTTATCTAATATTTTATTTTTTGTTTATTTTCTAGTTTGTAAGGAATTTGCAGTACCCCTATGGGGTTCTTGTTTGAAACTTCATGTAAACACATTGTAAACACCATGTATACAACAAGACGCCAATAAAGAATATGAATATGAATAAATAAAATAAAAAAAACAATACTACGCGTTCACTTCGTCATTGCCGCTGACGACCGTTATGACGTCACAGCTAACGGTACTGTAGACAAAAAAGTAATCATGTTTTTCAACTGTTTTTCATTTTTTTCTTATTCAAAGAGTGTCATTAATAATATATAACAAGTTAGGTTCGCCATGATGTAGTAACTTTACTCTTTTAATCATAAAAACAACACAAATAACGAACGTAATGATTAAATGAACAGAAACAAAAATTAAGCTTTGCATTGCTAGCCGTACTAGCAAGGCGACGCAGGGGGTGCGGTATGACGAAGCGGGCCGGGAGGTAGCGGCAATGATGAACAGGGTCTACAGATTGGGCGACATATCGCCAATTGGGCTATCTTTGGGACCGTCGCGGCTACTAAAAATTATAGAATGGCGACTTATCGCCTGTTGGGCGACACGTTTTTCGACATAATGATATCAGTTTACATAGTTTTCTCTATGCGTTGTCTAGTCTAGTCTTTCTATGCGCACGGGGTGGGTGAGTAAGTGAACAAACAATCAAACAAAAAGTGAAAATGGGGTAAATAACAATATAAATAATCGTAATTCCAGTGTAACAGAACAGTAGCATGACACGTTTAAACGTTTTTTTTTATTATTTTTTTCAAATTGGGCTACTTTGGGCTATCTTTTCATCGCAAAGTGGCGAGTTGACCAGTTAGGCATCTGGCAACCCTGATGATGAAGTGAACACGTAGTACTTCAATCATCACACTTATATGGAGATCAACAATCATTCAATTAGCAATACTAATATACTTTTTTAGCCCTTTTTCGTTTTTTCCTTTCGGCTCATATAAATTGCAAAAATAATGGCGCTCGATGTCTATGTCAGATTATTCATATTCCAAATGGAAAACGAAAACTTTGTAAGTACGGTCAGCAGCACATCAAGCTATATAAAACTGTCAAAAATCTCCAATGAATTCTGAACCTTAAACTGCTTGTTTTTAAGTTTAAAACTGATTGAGAAAATTTGACACTTTGTGTAAGACCAGCGTGCCGTCTACTGTACCTAAAGAGGTTATAAAAACAACTCCATTGTTCCGTGGTTTGGTTGCAACTCATACGGGATCAACTCTCAAACGGGAGCTCTTGTGTTCAGAAGGTGACAAATACTAAGTACCTATCTGGGGATTATAATAGATCAGCGACTGTCATGGCACTTACAGATTGATCTGGTTATTAAAAGAATCCGAAAGCTTAAATGGATCTTCAAATCGCTGCGTTATGTCATGAATAGTGAACTCCTAAACAGGATATACATATCCTTGGTACAATCCGTAATGACATATTGCATTCCGCTGTGGGGAGGAGCCACTAAATGTAAATTACTTGAACCTGAACGAGCTCAAAGATCTCTCATAAAAATTATGTATTTTAATTTAAACCATATAGTTACCCTACCGGAGATCTGTATAGGCTCTGTGGTCTGTTATCTGTAAGAAAACAATATCTTTTGAACATAACGCTTCAATTACATAAAACTTCACCCTTTGATCCCAAAGTATTCATATCTATAACACTATAAATCGTAGAATGGAAAGAAATATTTACCCAATGTTGACATACAAATGCAAAAAACTTTTGATGGAAACTTGAATATGAAGAAACTGAAATAATTTTGGAAAGAATAAGTTAAAAATACAATTTATAATTAAATTTAAATCATATAATACAGTTTTAATAATGCATATAAATAATTCTTAGACACTAAACACACACACACTATATACTTACATCTTTAGTCGCGAAGTGACATAGTAGTCCAAGTCCTTGTAACCCACCTTGTAATTAGGCACTAAGGTTACGAGCGAGAAACCTTCAACACAAGTATTCCATTACTTTCTGGGGCGGTCTCACCTCAAACTAGTTTTTGTATTTGGGAAATAAAAACTATTTTTATTTATTAAATTTAATTCAAAAAGAGTGCAACAAAACATTGATAAATATATCGCTCATCCCACTATTGTATTGGCACCCCTTAGTTGTAGGTATCCTGCAGTAATGTCCATTGGTAAGCTTCGAACTGTTGTGAATTCTTCAACATTGTTATAATAAAGTTTAGAATGTCTGTCCATGTATGGTGCTGGTAAACCAGATATATCGGAATACTTTTTTGTAGGTTTAAAAGTTGGTGGCGCATTTATCGAATAATCTGCAACAATTTTACGTTACAATAGTAAGTGGTGTCTATATTAAAAAATCTAAACTTTTGGACTGATCAAATTTTAATAACACCTACATAACACAGCATCGTTATGCCAAGGCAAAGATCGTTCGGCGGTCAATATTTGTTTCAAAGATCTCCACATTCGTTTTTTACAACCACTTTTCACTAAAAACTTATTTTCCTTTTTAAAACAGTAACTTTTATCCGACTCCACTGACATAATAATAAATTATAAAACCCAAACACTGTTTCGCTACCTACGCAAATCGTATAACATATAAATTAGAAATAAAAATTATTAATCAATCCAGTATCGAACCGTAATGAACACAGTAAATAAAACACGAATACTTAGTTTTTCGGTGGTTTTCGACTTTTTTGTGAGGAAAACAAACAAAATATACAAAACCCAACCCACAGACCACACAAACGTAGTGATTAATGTGATTATATTCTCTTTGGTCCACCCACAAAAAGTAATTATCGCTATGCGGACCGCGCCCCAAGTTTTGAGTTTTGACATTTCGTTTCGTTTCGTTCGAATAGAACTCGAATTGAGTCGACAGAGAGCCCAACGTGTTCGATTTATTTTGTTCAAAATTTGTTTTAATTACATTATCCACTGAAGTAGAACGTTTTAGAAAATGTCGTCATCTTTCTTTTTAAAAGGCAAGTCGCGCCAAGTCTATAAAAGAAAGGGCGAGAAAATAAAAAATCAAGCTAAGAAGGGAAATGTTCCTAACCTAAAAAATGGACATGAATCTTCTGAAAGTGATCTTGAAATAAAAAAGTTTTCGGATGGGGAAGAATCAGAAAGTGACCACGAAACTGCTGAACAGAAAACACTTCGTCTAGCAAAAAAATATTTGGAAGAAATTGAGAGAGAAGAGGCGAAAAGGGCTGACCTGCGACAGACTGACGACGCTGTTGATAAACGGTTGCAGAGAGATTATCTGGAGCAGAAAGGCAAATTGAAAGTTCAAGTAGCAGACAATTTTACAGTACCGTCTGAGAAAGATTGCAGATTAATTCGCGTGAAGGAGCATCGGTTATCACTCACATGTGTTTGTGTGAGTAGTGATGGCCAACTAGCATTTTCTGGGAGCAAATGTGGTGCTATTATCAAGTGGGGCTTAAAAGAGAAACGAAAACTTGGCTGTTTAACATATAAAACACATTCTAACATATTAAAAGGTGGTATAACTTCAATTACTTTGGCAACAGATTTGAAATTTATGGCAAGTGCAGATCAATCGTCTAATATTCAAATCTGGGATCCACATACACTTAAACATGTGTATACATTTAAAGGTCATAAGGACTCGATAATAGGATTAGTATTTAGAAAAAACACACATGATTTATATTCAGCAAGTAAGGATAGGTCTGTAAAAATTTGGTCTTTAAATGAGATGTCCTATGTAGAAACACTTTTTGGCCATCAAACGCCCATTACGTCGATTGATGCACTAACAAGAGAAAGAGTAATAACAGCTGGGGGGAGAGACACAACTGTCCGCATATGGAAGATTGTTGAAGAGTCACAATTGATATTCAATGGCCCGGTTGGAAGTTTAGATGAAGTTAAACTTTTGGATGAAGAGCATTTTGTGTCGGGCAGTGACAACGGTTCTCTTTGTGTTTGGAGTGTTTTGAAGAAGAAACCTCTTTGCACTATTCTAGAGGCACATGGTTCCCAAAATGATGTGCCACGTTGGATAACGAGTATAGCTACCTTATTAAATTCTGATGTCTTTGCATCAGGTTCTTATGACAATAGTATAAGATTGTGGAAAGTGTGTGATTCATATAGAAAAGTTTTACCGTTATTTAGTATAGAGGTAAATGGATTCATAAATTGTATGCAATTTACAAGTGATGGGACACAATTGTATGCAGCTGTGGGCCAGGAACATAAATCTGGCCGCTGGTTCAAAATGGACAATGCTAAGAATGGATTAGTTGTTGTTAATTTTCAAATGAAGTCATAATATTATACAGTGATAATTATTGAAACAAACATCTTTTATTTTTTCATGAATGGCAGTATTCTCTTGTTTTTTTTATTTTAAGTACAGTCATATTTTTCTAGTATATTATGAACTGTGAGTGTCAGAACTGCGGGATCAAGTCATAATTTTAAATATTCTCTTAAGTACCTAGGTAATTCTCAATCAGTACCTTTACTTAAAACGTTAGTACCTAAACGTGTATTAACTTATTTCTATTTTAAAGTGGGCCGCCATTCTGACGTCAGAACCGCGGAGACATTCCCGATTGAACAAAGTCCAAAAACTTTTATAATGATTTGAATGTAACAATCATTAGTACCTAGGTACTCTTATTAATTATGTGCCGGACTACAGCTGGGCCACAAAAAAAAGTTGGAAATCTGACTTTTTGACTATGCCATGATGATGTCGATAATTTGTCGGAATTTGTCGCCAAAAACCAGAATAGGGATGTTGACTATTTTTTTTATTTTATGTTACATAAATTACCTCTCAAAAAAAGAAACATTGGTAAAAGAATTAATTCGCTAGCATGAAAACTGCCCGAGATATCACAGTGTGAAATGCACACAAATGGACTCGATCAAAAACGCTCCATACTAATGGCTTGCACGTTATGACGTCACGCCGTGCTAGTTTGTATGCAACGCGTAGGAAATTTGTTCGGCAGCTATATTAAATATTGTGTTTATCAAAATAGTTTCTTAGACAAATTTGCTATACATTTTACGGACTAATTAAAGGTATTATTTATTTTAATAAATTTTATACTTTTTAAATGGACTTGTCCACCCAACTTTGAAGGGTCATAAAACAAATAATATGCAATATATAAAACCAAAAGGTATACAAGCTACTCTAAAAGTTTAATATGTTTACGATTTTTATTAGTATTTCGTTATTTTATTCTAATGAATAAAATAACGAAATACTAATAAAAATCGTAATTGACTAATGTCAACATCCCTATTTGTCGGCCTTGCGTTTAGGAGATACGTGTGGCCCAGCCGTAGAGACGTCTCTACGGCTGGGCCACACAGATCTCGAAAATGGAAGGTCGTAGCGAAAATCTGATTACTCGTATGTGTAGCCGGTAATTTGTCGGAATTTGTCGCCAAAAACTAGAGTTTGTCGGTCTTCCGTTTTCGAGATACGTGTGGCCCAGCCGTAGAGACGTCTCTACGGCTGGGCCACACAGATCTCGAAAACGGAAGGTCGTAGCGAAAATCTGATTACTCGTGGGTGTAGCCGGTATTTTGTCACCAAGAACCAGATTTTGTCGGACCTGCGTTTAGGAGATACGTGAGGATACACTGTGGAGACCTTTCTACCTGGATCTTGAGAAAGGAAGGTCGTAGCGAAAATCTGACAACTCGAGTGTGTAGCCGTTAGTTTGTCACCAAGAATCAGAGTTTGTCGATCTTGCGTTTAGAAGATATGTGAGAATATGCTGTAGAGACCTTTCTACCTGGATCTCGAGAACGAAAGATCGTAGCGAAAATCTGATTACTCGTATGTGAAGCCGGTAGTTTTCCCGAGTCTGTCCTCAAGTTACAGACTTGGTCGACACCCCTTTCCAGAGAAATAAGGGGATTGTTATTTTATGATTATAGTCTTAGAGCCGAATCCAAAATGCGTAAGCAGTATAGTTGTTTTGTATTATTTTATGTACATAGTTAATATTAAATCCAAAATTTATATGATTAAAAGAATTTAGTGAGGAAATATGAACGATTTCAATTAATTTCTCGAATATGTATTCAACGTTTATTGTATCGACAACGTTTGGTATCTGGTCTCCTACTCTATATACGTGGTGTATCGTACAGTCGCGTACATCTGTCCTAAAAATGTAAGTAGTAATTTAATGAGTACGTCATGCTAAGTGAGTTTCATGAGGTTTTATTTAGTTATTTATCGATGTACCTTTAGGAAAATGGTCAATAAAATAAAACGAGTGAAAACAACGTAAAGTACCTATACTACCTATGGTATGATTGATGTGCGATTTATTTATAAAATATATTTTCCTTTTTTTGATGAATAGTTTTTAAGACTTTTCCTATTGAACATTCCATACAAATTACTTTCCATGCTTAAAATTTACTCTAGGGCAATAGATCACAGTATTTACCATGCGTGTAGCTGTCGTCGCCTTAACCTCGATTACTATCCCAATTTAGTCCAATAAGGGACGCCAGAAAAAAACACTGGGCCTTACTATGAGCTCTTATAGCAGGGCTTATATTGAACTGCCTTACTTTTTCGTAGGTACTATGAACTCAACGGTTAGTATGAAAGCAGGGCTTAAGCAGTCCTGGGGCCTTACTATGAGCTCTTATAGCAGGGCTTATATTGAACTGCCTAACTTTTTCGTACTATGACCTCAACGGTTAGTATGAAACCAGGGCTTAAACAGCCCTGTTTAAGGCCTGCTTTTCAACTGAACGGTTTTGTTATTTGCTGATGGTAAGCCCCCTGGGGGCTTACCATCAACAGCAATGCTGGATATAGAAGCAGATGATACTGTTCCCTTGAAAAGAACACCGAAACCGCCTCCTATAATACTTTATGGAGTTGATGACCTTGGGAAGCTTAGTGAGCTAATAGAGGAAGTAGTGAATAAGAATGACTACACCTATAAGGTAATATCTAAGAACCAACTCATTATATCCTCCAGCACGGTGGACAAATATAAAGTTTTAATCGAACACATTAGAACCAAAGGGCTAATTGGACATACCTTCACCCGTAAAGACCAAAAATGCATGCGAATAGTTATCAAGCACCTCCATTTTAGTACACCTAAGGACGCTATCATAGAAGCAATTGAAAATACTGGAAATAAGGTACAAGGGGAGATAGTGACAGCGCGAAAACCGGGCACCAAAGAGCCCTTAAATACATTCTTTGTAAACATAGCCCCACATGAAAATAACAAACACGTGAAAGACATTCAAGTCATTTACCATCAAAAAATATCGATAGAGGACCCGAAAAGGAAAACATCAGTAGTACAGTGCACACGATGCCAGCAATATGGACATAGTAAAAATAATTGTATGCGGCCATACAGGTGTGTGAAGTGTGCCGGGCCGCACAAAACTACTCTATGCACATTAGACAAAAATATACCAGCATTGTGTACTCTTTGTTCTGGGAACCACCCTGCTAGCTACAAGGGTTGCAAAGTCTACAAAGAAATACTCGCAAGAAAGATAACTGGTAACAAGTTACCTAATAATCCCAGTTTAAAAAATACGGCAACATCACTTAACCAAGCTGCTGTAAAAGACTACACAACGGCACCACCAGTGAATACATCTGACGTTGTAAGAAATAAACAGCACCATACTGCTCAAGAAACCATAGAGTCATACAGTGAAGTTGTGAAAATTGGCACAAAAAATACACCTTTGGGCATAAAAGATAGTCGCAAAACCAACAGAACTGTAAATCCGATATGGAAAGTAACGGATGATTCACCGCATCAAAGAACACCAATAAAAGAAATTGAGCAACGACTACCAAATAGAAACCACGTTGACTACGAGAGAACACATCCTACGAAAACGGGAATAGAAAACCATACGCAAGAACACAGACTTAGTCTAGAGGCACTGCTAATCAAACAGACAGAAAGAATAGACCAACTTATCACACAGTTGAATACAATGATGAACCTTATCATGACTCTCATAAGTAAATTTCCTTAATAACAATGTCTTTACGTATTGCTACCTGGAATATCAATGGGATTGCGCCAAACAAGCAAGAATTAGAAATTCTGCTGAAAAGTAATAAAGTGGATATTGCCTTGATATCAGAAACCCACCTCAACGATACCAAAAGGATTAAGATCGAGAACTATTGCATATATAATACAAACCACCCCGATGGTACATCGCATGGGGGATCAGCAGTTATCATCAAGAGCAACATAAAACATTACCTACACAGTGAATTCAAAGAAGAATGGCTGCAAGCCACTACTATAACATTGGAACAAAAAATGGGTCCCATTAATATAAGTGCTGTTTACTGCCCACCGAAACATAACTTGAAACAAGACATGCTCGATCGATACATCTGCACCCTAGGAAACAAGTTCATATGCGGGGGAGATTGGAACTGTAAAAATACTGACTGGGGTTCGCGAGTAACAACCACCAGAGGGCGGGAATTGAAAAAATGCGTAAACCAGCATAACTTAAAGACCCTGTCAACCGGTGAACCAACTTACTGGCCGACAGACGTAAACAAACTTCCTGATCTTGTAGATTTTTTTATTGTTAAAGGACTACCAGATGTGTACTTCGATCTAGAATCATCACTAGACTCACTATCAGATCACACTGCAGTTATTGCAACATTTAGCGTCTCACCAATACAGAGAGTACAGAAGCCAGCACTGTATAACAAAAAAACAGATTGGAATGATTTCGCTGAATATCTGGAAAATGAAATAAACTTAAAAGTAGGGCTTAAGTCAGAAAATGATATAGATGAGGCAACATTTTATATTACAAACCTCATACAAGTAGCTGCCTGGCGCTCCACTCCTTCACTGAGCTACAGCACCGAAAAAAACAACGTCCCACTGGAAATACGAAACAAGCTCCAAGAGAAGAGAAAACAAAGAAGAAAACTTCACATGACGAGATCAAGTACAGACCGATCAGAATACAACAAAATTTCAAGAGAATTAAAAGACCTAATTAATGAAACCAATAACACAACGTTTTATCATCAAATATCGAGTCTATCATCTTATAAAAAGGATAATTATTCCCTATGGAAAATAACCAAGAACTTTAAAAGACCACAAAACCATATTCCTCCTATAAGGAAATCCCCTAGTGACCCCTGGGCAAGAAGTGAAAATGAAAAGGCAGAATTATTCGCAAATCATTTAAGCGAAATATTTACACCCAATCAATCGACTATGGAGGAATTTGAAAAGGAAATTGATATAGTTATCGAAAGTGACCAGCAGTTGACCCCACCACTTGCACTGGTAACTCCTAAAGAACTTGCACGGACGATTCATCTCTTAGAAAATAAGAAGGCGCCAGGTTTTGATTTAATAACTGGTGAAGTGCTTAAAAAGTTACCCAGAAAAGCTTTGGTTTTTCTCACAATGTTATTCAACGCAATCATAAGAATATTCTACTACCCGAAACTCTGGAAAATATCACAAATCTGCATGATTGCAAAACCAGGAAAACCGCCAAACAATCCCAGTTCGTATAGGCCAATAAGTCTCCTACCGATATTGTCCAAAGTCTTTGAAAAAATTCTACTTAAAAGGCTAAAACCAATACTTGAAGAAAATAAGATCATACCTGACCATCAATTTGGCTTTCGGGAAAGGCATTCAACTGTGGAGCAAGTCCATAGAGTGGTTCACAAAATCAGACAATCTCTGGAGAAAAAGGAGTACTGCTCTGCTGTATTCTTAGACATACAACAGGCCTTTGATAAAGTCTGGCACAAAGGACTGTTGTACAAACTAAAGACCCTTTTACCAAGTCCATTTTTTATGATACTGAAATCCTATCTAAACCAAAGGCAATTTCAAGTAAAATACGGAGAAGAACACTCAAAGCTATATAACATCAATGCTTCAGTACCACAGGGATCAGTCCTTGGACCAGTGCTTTATTCAATATACACAGCAGACCTGCCTACAACAGAGGATGTTGTTACTGCAACATATGCAGATGACACAGCATGCCTGGCTAGTGATACCGACCCAAACGTAGCATCACTCAAACTGCAAGAACAACTTGATAATATCGATAGTTGGCTACAGAAGTGGAGAATCAAACCTAGCGTAAGCAAATCAACACAAGTCACATTCACACTGCGAAAAGGTGACTGCCCACCAGTTCATATGGATAATGGCGTACTACCGAGCAATAATAGCGTAAAATATCTGGGGTTACACCTAGATAGAAGATTGACTTGGGCTAATCATATTAAGGCAAAAAGAAAAGAAGCGAAACTTCAGTTCCAATCGCTGCAATGGCTGTTAAATCGTCAATCACCTTTGTCCCTAAGTAACAAACTTCTGGTGTACAAAACAATCATAAAACCCATTTGGACATATGGTATAGAGCTCTGGGGCTCGGCGAGCAACTCCAATATAGAGATACTCCAGCGATTCCAGAACATTGCCTTGAGAACACTATCTGGTGCACATTGGTTTGTTAAAAATACTGAAGTACACCAATACCTGGAGATATCAACTGTGAAAGAAGAAGTCAGCAAATGTAGCAAGAGATACAAACATAAGCTAAGCTCACACACAAATGAACTGGCCAAAGAACTCCTTGATGAAAGTGCAAACATAAAACGCCTAAAAAGATGGCAAATCCTGGACCTAGACCACAGAAGTTAGTTCTACAAACATATACAGTTGCCAACCAATGGGATGGCACTTACAATTGACTACTTTGGAACCTATCTGATTATGGCTGAGGAGCCGATGGCAGATCAAAAATGAACAAAAAAAAAAAAAAAAAAAAAAAAGTGTTATTACCTATAAGGCAAATATTAGCATTGGCAACACTTGACTACTTTTGTATGCAACAACCACGTGTTGCTTAAGCAACACTCGGTCCGGTCAGATGTCGGATGGGTGACCGTTAAAGCTAATTAAGGGCGGCCGCATATTGTAAGAAATTAAACATCATGAAGCTCAGGTAGCATGCATGCATGCATTCATTAAAGTAGGGTAGGTGCACCAGTGAATGAACCCTTAAGGCGATTTCAAACTTTAAAAATTACGAATACCTATTTCTGGATGACTTTGCTATAACAATGGCACTACATACTATTCAGAATTCATTAATGATCAATATAATATCTACAATATGTCAGAAACGCCCATAGTTATTTAGATAATCTTAATTTTACACAAAAGTACCCCAAATCACCAGTGAATGAACGGCAAAATCCAGTAAACGAATGTTTGAAATCCAATGAATGAACTACCAGTTTCGTATGGTGGATGTTAACAGAAATCGTCAATTTATGCTTTTACACGATATTTTATAGCATAACAAACTAGTAACAAATATAACATTTTAAAAGAAACTTAAATTCTAAATGGCGCACGATACCCAACCCACTGCTGACCCTAGTCCTCTCCCGAGGCTTGTCTATTTTCCTTCTTGGTATACTCCGGATCCTCCTGGGGCCCTGTATGACCTGTATCCTCACTTCACGTATCTGTTACATGAGTTTAAATGTCAGGTCAAAGAGTTTATTGAACTTAGGACAGCCGATATTAAAAAAAATTGTCCAAATATTTACCACTAGGTACATAATGGTAAACACTTATGACTATTTTTTTTTATTTAGCTAAGTTATTCTAATTGGTTTAGAAGTAGTCTTAAACTTGAAACAAAATGTAAATATTAAGAAATATAGAGTTCATTTACTAGTTTTAAATAATCAGTAAATGAACTAGGCATTTACTATAGAACAATCATAAAATATTAGAAACTAATAAATGAAAACCCTAGTTCGAAGACTGGTCCAAGGATTAACAATGGTTTACTATAGCTATCCTCTAAATATGAACAAACTACGTTAGAAGTAAGACACAGTATTAGCTTAAACCAAAAAATATGTTCGATCCTATGAATGAACACTGGTTCATTAACTAGATATTTCTCAATTTTATGATCCAATACTCGAACCCCCTTATATTTTGTTAAAAATAATGAAATTCTTTACAATCTGCTTTCTATTAGACGAAATAATCATTATTACATCTTAGAAACCAATTTTCTTTGTATAATGACTCTGTACGATGCACGTACATGCGATTTATTTTGTTATTAGATAAAGTTCTGCTTATTATGTATATTGTTAAATTGTAGCAGACGCGGCGTAGCCGTGACCTGCTTTCTTTCACTTCCTACCGGATTCAAGCTGCACTTTATGACATAATGTAATTTTATTAAACATTAATCGGTTAGATTCCGTGACAACAACTACTGCATTTTCTTTTCTTTGCAATCATCTGCATACAACCCTGCATCCGACATCTTGCATCACTGCATTTTAAATATTACATTTTGCATCAAACAGACTCATATATCGTCGTAAAAGCTAATATCAAAATACGTTGTCGCAACATAGTCCTTATTACTGATCCATAGAAACAGGAACACTACACAACGTGTCCACTTTAAGCAATCACCATTTAGAAACTACGGAACACACATAGTTATCTGTGCAGCCAGTTAACGTAATAAAGTATGAATTTTCATTAAAAAAATGCTGTCACGAGTAGAAAACAAAAGATTTCTTATTTTATAGCAAAATATCACTTTTGTTCATTCACTGGGGGGTGTTCATTCACTGGTGCACCTACCCTAGTATAATTATTTAAAACACAGTTGTACGCGAATGTACATTCGCGAAGGTACACTCAAATCACATTTTTCTCATTAATGTAAGGCGATCAAGCTCTGAGGCCTTACTATGAGCTCTTATAGCAGGGCTTATATTGAACTGCTTTACTTTTTCGTACTATGACCTCAACGGTTAGTATGAAAGCAGGCCTTAAGCAGTCCTGTTTAAGGCCTGCTTTTGAACTAAACGGTTTCATATTTGCTGATGGTAAGCCCCCTGGTATTTGGCGACAAACTCGATCGAACTACCGACTACACATAGGAGTTATCAGATTATCGCTACGACATTCCGTTCTCGAGATCCAGACAGAAAGGTCTCCACAACGTATCCTCACATATTTCCTAAACGCAAGACCGACAAACTCTGGTTTTTGGCGACAAAATCCGACAAATTACCGGCTACACCTGAGATTAATAAGGTTTTCGCTACGACCTTCCGTTTTCGAGGTCTGTGAGGCCCAGCCGTAGAGACGTCTCTACGGCTGGGCCACACGTATCTCCTAAACGCAAGGCCGACAAATTCTGGTTTTTGGCGACAAATTATCGACTTCATCATGGCATTTTTTTTGTGGCCCAGCTGTAGTCCGGCACATTTATTAATTCCTTAGATAAATCTTAATATCAATTTTTAAATTTAAGGTTTTTGCATTCACAATGCTATTTTTATACAATACTAAATGATATACGCACCTTTGCGACGACAACGTGACATTCCTAAAACCGCAATCTTCCAGAAGGCCTTCAGCTTTCTCCAAATAATAAAGAAGAACGCTTTTAATGAGATGTCACGTCGTTGTCATCGCAAAGAAACGACGCCACTTTGCGATGACAACGTGACATCTCCGAAAACGTTTTTTCACCATTTGGAAGGTTGCGGTTCCAAAAATGTCACGTTGTCGTCGCAAAGGTGCGTGGTACTAGAAAAAAATACGACTCGCACCAGCCTGCCTAGCATGACTGATTTATATCGCGTGATATAGCATTTTATCGACACTCAATTGTCAAACTCCTTTGTCTTTTTGACAGTTAAACCACAGAATACATAACAGTACAAGTGTTAAACGTGATAAAACGCTATATATCACGCGATATAAATCGGTCATGCTAGGGGGCTCGTTTCGTTTACATGATCCAAGTAGGTACCTTTTTTTTCTTGCCCACTCGCCACCGGTTGGTCATATACGGGGGGCCATGGCATGGTACCGTGTCCTACATCTTGGCATGATGGACCACTTTGAAAACCGCAATTCTGACTACATGGAAAATTTCTCCCCAATTAGGCCGGCCACACACAGACGGAATCCCGTTACGGAATTTCGATAATGTATGAAGATTCCGTACGGAAAAATCCCGTATGTGTGTGGTAGTCCATAGATTTGTATGGATTAGCTGCGTTCGGAATCACGTATGTATGGAATTCCGTCTGTGTGTGGCCGGCCTTAGTCCTAACTAGTCCCACTTTTTCGGAATTAGTCCCAAAAAGAACTGAAAGATATAAGCGATTTAAATGGTCCATGCCAAAGCAAACCTTCATTTTGGCAGAGACAGGCTTGATATATCGTTGGGGACAGGCTATATATCTCTAGTGAACCATAACACCTACTCTTTCACCCTTTCCGCTGTACGTACGACTGTTTTCAAAGTGGTCCATGCCAAGATGTAGGACACCCGCAGCTTGAGCGATAGCAATGCTCTATCCGTCCTTGTCATATCATAACACGGTGACAAGGACGGATAGTGCACTGACGTCATAAACCAAAGCAATCGAGATCGGCGGTAGACCCGCCGGCTACCCGGGCTTCTCACGGTTGGGAGATGGTCGGGCAACTTTGGCCATTTCCCCAGATGGTCGGGGACCATGCAATGCAGGCGATGGGTCACCCCCCATGGTCCCCGTTAGAGCGGTATGAGGTGCGCAAAGCGCCTCCTCCTAACGCCTGCGTCGGAGCCGGTTCGCATGAGCCTCCTCTTCGCGAACCCGCTCCGATGCCTCCTTCTGGAAGATGACTTCCTCACAGGAGACTACCGCTTCCCAGGAGCTCTCGGTGGCCAGCATGGTCCGTGCCACACTGGGCAGCGAGATCCCTCCCAATCACAGCCGCCGAGCGCCGCGCCGCGCAGCCCAGGCCGGACACACCTCGAGGGTGTGCTGAGCGCTGTCCTCCGCATCGCCGCACTGTTTCATTCCCGTTGAAAGGTCGACGGTTTGATTCCCGTGCTCGTTTACATGATCCAAGTAACCTAGTCATCACTACTTGGTCCCAAAGCAGGCTTGGATAATAATAAAAAAAAAAAAAAAATTAGATGAAAGCATGTTCAGTTTACTTTAAAATTTTGATCCAGTCATCCAAACTACTTGGTCCAAGTGTACTTTGATCATGTCAACGCAGCTTTGTCAAAGCCTGCTTTGACCTCTTTTACTAGTTTTGATTGCTACTTTGACCGTGTAAACGAGCAATCTAAGCGCGTTTTGATGTCGGCGACAGAGCAGCTTTCTTTTTCTCCTATTCTATTCTAATGTTGTAGGCAATATTCAATAAAACCCATTGGTATTCATCAGATGTTTATTTAGTACACAATAAAATCAAACTAGACAAATCCCAGTGCTAAGTATTCAGTGCTGGTTCTTCTCTCTTGATGTTGATTACTTTACCGGGTGGATACCCTTACTCCATATTGTTTCAATAAAATCTAATCTAGACTAAGTAATACATAATAAAATAAGGTCATTCAAAATAACTAGGTAATTAATGTACTTAAGATATCTCGTTCTGTGAATGGGGGAGGGCAGGGAGGGCGTAGGTGTTTCTGCTTCGGGACGTTACCGAGAAACCTAGACGCGCGAAATCTGCAAATCACAGGAATCAGCACAGGAAACTGCCACAGCAAACAGGCCAGCGAGCAGCACCGGCCTGCCAAACAAATGCCTTCATTAGTTGAAAATCTGTCGCCAGACTGCTACCTACTTCAAGTTTCCTTTCATTTAAATAATTCCAAAGTTATCTTTTTAAGGCAAGGCAGTTCACGAGATCTACTCTTTTACTATCTCTTTAGAATATGGTTAATTATTGCATAAAACTTAATAAATTTTATTGATTTTCTTGTAATACTGTATCATTTGTTAAAAATCTACTCGGCTATTGTGTTAGATCAATCAAAAAGCTATCCTTTTTGCATAAAGAATCATAATTATCACTGATTGAAAATTACGAAATCTGACGATAGAAAGTTAATTTTTTATAAGTTGTTATGGTGTAATTCAGGCTTTTTTTAACAGAGATACCAAGCCATTTTGCAAAATTCTGTTCGGTTATTATGTGGTTATTTCAGTCTACAGTAATTTTTGAGAAGTAGAATTCTAAATCAGTTCTTAGAAGCTTAAAATCAATATTTTTATCAGATCGTGAACTGGCCTCGCCTTTAGGAACTAATTACATGGAATAAGTGCCTTTTAAAAGTAGGACACTATTTTTTTACTGTTTACAAACTTATGTATTAAGAGCTTTTGGGAATTCTCTTATGCGTGTCTCGGTTTGTCAATAAGTATAAAAGTTTTACTCATAACTTATGAACGGCAACAACAGCAAAACAGCAGTTGTCAGCAAACAGCAAACCCCCCCTCCCCGCAAACCGCCTCGCTCCCCGCGTACTCCACACGCCCTGAGCATACCAACATTACAATTAATATTACAGTATTAACTCTATATTACTGTTGAAATGGTTATGTGAAAATTAAAGAAGTTCATAGAAATACTCTTGTGAACAGGGGCTCTATCGGCTAACTTACATTGCTATATCGTGATCACTCTGATTTGACAGATGGATAGAAAATATTATTATTGTGATGTGAAACCATTGCTCCTTTTATTGTGCCAAAACGAAGTAGCAATGTATCACGTCATACATATTATTATGTCAAATTACAGCAGGTTAGCAGTTTGTGTTAAGAGGATTGTCAACCACGTGGTCTCCATACAAACGGCGATAACGTTTCCCACCCTCTAAACCTTAACCTACAGTAATTAATTGTTGGTATTTTTTTGAAATGCCTAAATACTAGGACTGTACGTTTTGATTTTTTAAATATCTATTATAGATTTCGAAATATTTGCATTTTAGTGATTTCATACAAAACACAGAAGTGCCAATATTTTCAAATCTACAATGAATATTTTAAAAATCAAAACGTACAGCCCTAGTTTTTAGGCATTTCAAAAGCATACCAAAAATTCATTGCTGTAGGTTAAGGTTTAGAGGGTGGGAAACGTTATCGCCGTTTGTATGGAGACCACGTGGTTGACAATCCTCTTAAGTCAAGGCGACAACAAATCAGGGAAGCCCTGTCCACGACACAAGATGTTTAGAATACTTCTATCAGTGATTGTAAAAAAAGACTTAGGCTTAACTTTATAATAAAAATAACTTTAGTCAATTTTCAATTGAAGCTATTTACCATATCATGAGGCTGTCTTAAATTATATCCCAATTTAGCCCAACTGTCCCTAGGTGTACATGATCTGCTGGAATTTGTATATTTTAACACCTGAAATGACATTCTACTACCACCATGGCTATTAACCCATTTCATGGTTAGTTATACATTAAACTAGCATAGTATACTACAAGTTAAGAGTTTAAACATAACTCCCGAGTCATTAAGTGTGCAAGAGTGTAAAACATTAAGATATAGAAATTCATAAAAAATATGATCTGTAGTTTATTGATGTATTGTACTGTGACAATTTGTTCCAACTGAAGCACATTGACAACCACAATTAAATACAAGATTCCTTAGAAGTAAACTAAAAGAGAAATTAATATGATGAATTTCTTACATAGATAACCTAAGAAACTTAAAGAATAATTTGTTACATCAAATATTTGCCACTATGTTGATCATAGTTAGGTCTTGGATGGCTAGAAGGTAAGGTAAGAGTATTAGTACCTTGGCCGAAAGCTGTGGGGGCTGGAGTTACAGTGCTTCAGCTTACAGTCGGTACTCTCAACCTGAAAGTTCAAAAACACATCTTCAATGGTTAAATTATGGCGGAGAGTTCTCACATAGGGTTACTAGCCCCCTGATTTTGTAACGGTTGCAATCAACTTCTGATTGAAATTGACAGAAATCTGCTTTAAATAACATAGTTGTCACACTGATTCTTACTTTTATGTTATTTATGAAAATTTAGTTTATGTAAGGAAACACTATGATTCATTTGATAAGAACAGCAACATTCACCAGTTTAATACAAGAAATAAAGATAAACTTGCCGTTCCAAGATTTAGGCTTGCAAAAACGAGAGATTCATTTATGGGGAAAGGCATAGCCTTTATTAATAAAGTTCCACAAAAAGTGATTGATCTTCCTTTGCATGAATTTAAAAACCATGTTAAAAAAACGCTCATGGATAAAGGTTATTATAAAGTTGACGATTATCTTAAAGATCAAAATGCGTGGAAATGATGCAGGTAACACATAACTTGCTAATATAAGTACTTTATTGAAGTAATATAATAAGTCTATGTTGTTGCCAATAATTCTGTCACCCTTTTGTAATTATGTTACCCTGGTAACGATATATTCAAGTTTGTAAATATCGTTACTTATGGCTGTTACAGCTGATAAGTTTCTTGCGCCCGTTCTTCTTGTCAGCTAAAAAAGTCTGGAACGGGTGGCAGGAAAATATAGACGATTCAAAAGTACTTAACAATTAAGTTTATTTGAATAAAGCTTATTTCACTTTCACTTACTAAAGCAGCAATGTAACTGCGATTTCTGTCAGTTTCAAAGTTGTTAGCAACAGAGTTACATAATCAGGGGGCAGTTGATCTAAAAATCTGAACAAAAAGCCTGATTTCTACTAAAAAGTAAAAAAAACTTGTTTCTTGTTACTTGACGTGTAAAATCAATATTTCAAGTAGGTACTTAGACGAAAATAACCCCTTCCCCTCACCCATCCTATCTATCTCAATCCTCATTTCAGTCGCCCCATTTCTAAATTCCCCTATGTTCTAACTAACATAATTATCATAGTTTAATTTGTCAGACTTAATAGACCTCTGGAGGACATCTTCATGCCCAAGACATTATTGTTGAAATGGACTTGAAACATGTAACTATTGCGTACATAGCACATGCTCTATTCTAAAGTAAATAAAGGTGAACAAGAATAAAACAGGATAGTTTGACTTACTCAGCCATTCAGTGCCTGGAGCGGGAACGGGAGCGGCTTTGACTGCGGGAGCGTCCTCGCGAGCTCTTGGAGTCCGAGCGCGAGCGCGAGCGGGAGCGAGAGCGGCTGCGCGAGTACGAGCGCCGCTTCGACCGCGAACGGGACCTGGATCGACGACGGGAATTGCTAAAAGAAATACCAATCAACATCTATAAATATAAGCCCTTCCTCTCAAACAGTGATCTGACGCTGTTAGCAGTTCAGGATGTTGACTCGTCTCGACAGTTGACTCGTCCTTTGCAAAATAAATTCATAAGTTAGTAGATAATACATATAATGTATAATCAATCAAATGCTTGCAGAAACTGAAATTTAACTTAGATCAGGTTAGAGCCCCTAGCGTTTTTGCAGTTGACTGCAGCTGTCTCGGTCGCACATTTCATGTTTTCTTAAGATTTCTTAAAAATGAGTGCATAATTGAAAAATGTGTCTTGGCCACTTTTCACAATATAAGTACAAATAGTTGTTGTTTCTAAGTTATTTGAACTGGCAAATACGATAACTTTTTGTACTTTAGCAACTCAAAACTGAAATATATGTTGAAATGTCCGTAATCTTATATTGCCAAAAGCGGCGAAGACACATTTTTCAATTACACACTCAGATTTAATAAATCTTGAGAACACATGAAATGTACGAGCGAGAGAGTGGCAGTCAGCGGCAATATCGCTACGGGCTCTTAAAGCATTCCAAAATAGAACCTCTTCCTGTAAAGGTTCGTTAAATTATTACCTTCGACGACGGTCATATCGGCTTCTATAGGGTGATGAAGGCCGACCGTAGCGCGCCATTTGCACTCTTAACTCCCTGCCGTCCAGCATACGTCCGTCCAAGGAATCCAAAGCTTCTTCAGCATCACGTCGGTCGTAGAATCTAAACCAATCGAAACTATATTCAACCAACAATGTAAAGTAACGTATTCTTAGTAAGATATTTCAACATCATACCTATACTTAGCTAAACGATGTTCAATTAAATGTAATACTTATTTATCTGAGCGTGACTTTGTTCCTCGCAGACAAACTTAGTAATAAGATTTGCGAGGTATTGTTTTTTATATAAATCATCATCATCATCATCATCATATCAGCCGCACGGCTAATAATAAATAACATTATAATTTTTTATATAAATAAATAATAATAATAAATAACATTCGTCAACAACATCGATCACTTTCACACCAGCTAATTGATTGTTAAACTTAAGAGATTACTAGCGGCCGCACGCGACTTCGTCTATGTGGACGAATAATAAATCTCTCGGGAACAATCCTTTTTTCGGGATGAAAGGTACATCTACAGTAGATAAGACGTGAAGGCGTAACAAACACTGGTACATTTAAAATATTAGTAAGGATGATTCACTTTAGGAGGTACTTTGAGTCGGAGTCAGGTTTTAGGGTTACGATACCACAAGTGATATTTTTACCGGTACATTTTCTGATGACCTCATAGTGGTGAACAAACGCAAAAACAAACCTTACGAATGCGAATCCTCTACTTTCACGTGTATACCGATCTCTGGGTATATAGATATCGCCAACTTCACCACATCTCTCGAAAACACGTCGTAAATCTTCAGGCGTCGTGCGGTACGTGAGATTGTCCACCTTCAGCGACACCATGCCATCAATACGAGGCGGCGGTCTACCGTAACTCATTTTAACTTGTAATATTTTCACACACTAAATTAACTTTGCGGTCGTCGCTTTCACCAATATCAAATCACAAATGCGTTATTAATCATTTACTTCGAACAAACGTGCTACTCATCGATGCCAAGCCAAAGGAAGAACTCAACATGGCGACCGGAAACAGCAAGAGTCCAAGAGAAGAGAGCAAAGCACACCATAGTGCAAAGATGCGCGCATAAAGCAGTGTGGCCAGATGCCAGATTAAAATGTCTACCAAAAACTCATGCACTCACTGTACGACGACTATCGGGGCCTTACTATGAGCTCATATAGCAGGACTTATATTGAACTGCCTTACTTTATCGTACTATGACCTCAACGGTTAGTATGAAAGCAGCCCTGTTTAAGGCCTGCTTTTGAACTGAACGGTTTCATACTTTGCTGATTGTAAGCCCCCTGTGAATTATTTGTTTGCACGAAGTTTTCGATTTTAGTATCCTTGCCGTACCATTAAATAAAGTTGATGGGTTTGCTGGGATTTTAAAGTATTGTAATAATTCAATAAAAAAAACAAATCTTAAAAATGGAACTTCATCCAATTTCAATGGACGACGAGGATGCCTGAACTAGAATCTACTATTAGGCCGGCCGGAATTCCGTACATACGTGATTCCAAACGCAGCTAATCTATACAAATCTATGGACTACCACACACAGACGGGATTTTTCCGTACGGAATCTTCATTATCGAAATTCCGTTCGGAATTCCGTTACGTGATTACGTCTGTGTGTGGCCAGCCTAAATATACTTTTACTTTCAAAGAAAGATTTTTATCCGTATTTTTATCATACCAAATGGGTGCATTTGCTCTAAAAGTCTGTTTACGTCCCGTTGCGTTCGAGTCATCCAGTCCCATTATCGGTGTAAAAACGCATTTGAATTTACGCACGCGTAATTTTTTTGCGATAGCTCCTAAGATATTTATTGAAATGGTATGGTGTAATTCAAATAATGTGCATAAAATTCTTAAGGTAACTAACATATTTAAGTTGATAAGGATTAATACTATATCCTTCTAAATAGCTTTCCAAATTACCGCATTGTTTGTGACCTGGGGGCTTACCATCAGCAAATAAGAAACCATTCAGTTCAAAAGCAGGCCGTAAAAAAGACTGCTTAAGGCCTGCTTTCATACTAACCGTTGAGATCATGGTACGAAAAAGTAAGGCCGTTCAATATAAGTCCTGCTATAAGAGCTCATAGTAAGGCCCCTGGGGGCTTACCATCAGCAAATAAGAAACCATTCAGTTCAAAAGCAGGCCGTAAAAAAGACTGCTTAAGGCCTGCTTTCATACTAACCGTTGAAATCATGGTACGAAAAAGTAAGGCCGTTCAATATAAGTCCTGCTATAAGAGCTCATGGTAAGGCCCCTGTTTTTTAGAAGATATTATTATAATGGCTATAGCAAGCTATTCTAGATATATGTCATCGCGGACTTTTTTGTAGACCTATATAAGAGGAACAATTTCATCATACACTATTTTGTTATAGCTCAAAAGGTTTATGCAGCGTTATCGATGCAAGCTCCCATTCGGCTTAATTTTTGACGACTTCTATAACAATTATTGTCATATTTTTACCAATTTACATAAAACCTCAAATTATTATACACCTAAAACCTTCCTCAAGAACCACTCTTATTTGGTGAAAACCGCATGAAAATCCGTTTAGTAGTTTGTGAGTTTATCGCGAACAGACAGACAGACGGGGCGAAGGACTTTGTTTTATAATATGTAAGAATAAATCATTATACAGATTAAGTAAAACATTAACTAAATAATTAATGGAAAGTGTCCAGCGACTGTAGATAATGAGGGCTTTTCACAATGACAAAAAATGGCAGGCTCGATAGATGGCGTTGATAAAAATGTATGAGTCAATGTGATTTTTTATTTTTTTTCTCCCGAAGTGCATCAAGTGTGGCCAGGGCTACTATTGTCTAATTCTAAAAATCTATCGCAATTTCGCTTTCATTTGACAGATGGATGTGACACATTGCTGCATTTCTTTGGTAAGTTTTTATTTGTACCAAAAAGAAGCATCAATGTATTACATACTGAAAGCGATTGCGATAGATTTTGAAATTAGACAATTAGCCCCCCGATTAGGCGATTTATCGCTTTGCTATACTTAGCTCAAAATCTATGACAGACGTTTGTTTATCTTTTCTCTCAATACTTTTAAAACAGATTATTACGCTATTATTAAGCGAGCGCCCCTACCTTGTTAATTATATTGGTGATGAAATAGGAGTTTTCAAATTGGCATTTAAAAAAAAGAAAAGTAACTATTTGCCTCACTAGATGGCGTTGATGGTAAGAGGTGAGTCAAAATTGGCTCTTAAAAATAAACAGCCTACTAAAGAGTACCAAAGAGGAAAGAAAGCATGTACTGCATTGACCTCTATTATACAAGGAGGTCAGTTACGTCTACCTGTCGGCTTACCATAAGCAAATAAGAAACCGTTCAGTTCAAAAGCAGGCCTTAAACAGGACAACTTTCATACTAACCGTTGAGGTCATGGTACGAAAAAGTAAGGCCGTTCAATATAAGTCCTGCTATAAGAGCTCATAGTAAGGCCCCTGAGTACTTTTCGAAGCGTAGTAAAAAATACTTTGAATCCCCTTTTTTTTTCAACGCCATCTATCGAGCCTACAGCTTTTTGTCATTTTGAAAATCCCTCATTAAATTTAATATTAATGAATGAAATGAATGAATGATGAAAAATAGCGAGAATAAAAAAATGATTATATTCTCCAAAACTAACAATATTAAAATAAAGTTTTATTTATGTACCAAAGCAATCTCAAATATTGGTATGCAAAATTTTAATTATTATTATCGGTTAAAAAGTACTTTTATAGTAGATAATAGTTAAAAGTGGTCATACCGGAAAAAGGGTCCAGGAAACGGATATAGTGGCGTCTATGGCGTATTTTTTTTAATAATGAACTTTGTCGTGGCACTGGAATCTCATCTCGGTCATTCGTGTGCCACGTGTGTCTTCAAGAGACAAGCGATTTTTTCAACGCCTGATTCTCCCGAAGTGCGTCAAGTGTTACTTACCTCAAATGTTTTAGGCCTGGGGGCTTACCATCAGCAAATAAGAAACCGTTCAGTTCAAAAGCAGGCCTTAAAAAGGACTGCTAAAGGCCTGCTTTCATACTAATAGTTGAGGTCATAGTACGAAAAAATAAGGCAGTTCTAATAAACAGTAAAATAAGCCCTGCTATAAGAGCTCATGGTAAGGCCCCAGATCCATTGGCGACACAACTACATAAATTATTAAATACAAATAACATTATTTGCTGTAAATAGGGCAACAACCATCCAGTACGAGGGTGGTTTGATGAAAGTGAAAGTGAAATAAGCTTTATTCAAATAAACTTAATTATTAAGTACTTTTGAATCGTCTATATTTTTCTACCACCCGTTCCAGACTTTTTTAGCTGACAAGAAGAACGGGCGCAAGAAACTTATCAGCTGTAACAGCCATAAGTAACGATATTTACAAACTCGAATATATCGTTACCAGATAATTACAACAGGGTGACAGGATTATTGGCAACAACATAGACTTATTATATTACTTCAACAAAGTTCTTATATTAGCAAGTTATGTGTTACATCATTTCCACGCATTTTGATCTTTAAGATAATCGTCAACTTTATAATAACCTTTACCCATGAGCGTTTTTTTAACATGGTTTTTAAATTCATGCAAAGGAAGATCAATCACTTGTTGTGGAACTATATTAATAAAGGCTATGCCTTTCCCCATAAATGAACCTCTCGTTTTTGCAACCCTAAATCTTGGAACGGCAAGTTTATCTTTATTTCTTGTATTAAACTGGTGAATGTTGCTGTTCTTATCAAATGAATCATAGTGTTTCCTTACATAAACTAAATTTTCATAAATATATTGGCCTGCCAAAGTTAAAATATTTATTTCTTTGAACAATTCTCTCAAGGTATCTCTCCGCCGTAGATTGTATATGGCGCGAACAGCTCTTTTTTGGAGTACAAAAATATTTTCAAAACTGGCAGCTGAGCCCCACAATAGCAGTCCATAAGACATTACTCTATGAAAATAACTAAAGTATAAGTCCATGACTTTGAAAAGAAGAAATCCTTTTTTTATAATTTATTTTTGTGTCTTAAAAAGAAACTCCTTAAGGGACCTTTACACCACATTTTTTTCAAATTCGGCAATAGTAGTTTATGATACAAGGTTGGTAAGGGGTTTTAAAAAACCTTAACAACCGTGTGCCATACTACGTTTTTCAATACATTTGCGAGAGAACATTATAGGTACTACTGAAATTAAAATCTATACATATAATAAAACTGTAAATTCTAAATATTTGTGCGCGAATTACGCAAAAACCGCTAAACGAATTTTGATGGATTTTTCACAATTTAGTAGATTGAGGTCCAACTTAAAATCTAAGCTATGTTTCATCAAATTCAGGTGGGTGGAACCAGGGAAACAGCTTGAACTCTCCGTAGTACTAGCTTTCATACACTAAAGGGGTCATTTTAAACTGGTTGCAATATTTTTCTACTGTCCACGCGGATGAAGTCGCGGGCGGAGGCTAGCACTTTCCGCACGCTCGACTGTCATCGTAAACTTACATTTTCGAGCAACTGTATTGAAAAAGATTATTACTTTTGGAAACAAAAAGCTCAAGCGACTTCTAACTTTTCATAATGACCCTGTCGACCCTCTCGGCGGCACTCATGACATCAAAACTCATAATGAAGATGCGAATCCTTTCTATTCTCTAGATTCAACCCACTGAAATTTTATCTCCTACCAAACATAATAAATGTCTTGGCGCGGACAAAGATTTTCATCAAACCAAAAGTTGGTGTCTGAAATGGGCCCTCATTTCAGTTACCAGTTTTCAGGCGATGAAAGTAAAATAATGTGGGAGGATTAGAGGTAGGAACTTCGTTGGACTGAATACGCAGAGCTACAATAAGATTATGTAGAGAAATAAAACAATATATTCCGAAAAAAAGTCTTTCTTCATTAAAAATTAATGGACTTAACAATCCACCCTCGTAGGTATTATTTTTCTCTTTGATTCAAACATTAATACAATTTCTACAACATGCAAAAAACCTATAATGCCGGTATGGTAGATAGAGACCATCAAACTGAACAACTTTTAGGTACTATGGGACCAACTCTGAAATCGTGAAAAAATTGATATTTTCGTTACCCACCTCTATCTATTAGTTTTTGGGAATAAATTTCTGTTCTGAATAACTAGTTCGCCCTTGATCCGTCGCCCACTTAGTATTTCAGTAGGTAGGTACGCTATATTCAATTTGATACCCAAAATGGGAATTTATATACGATTAAATACTCTTTTCGAAAGCGATTTCAGAGTTGGTTCCATAGTGAAAGTTGTTGTTTGATGGTCCCTTTCCTATCTACCATATTCGGCATTTGGGTTTTTATGTAACACATTGTACTTATAGTATAATTTTATGTAGAGTGCGGTGCGACCGTCAAGAAGACGTTTATAAAATTAAATACATACAAAAAATAAAGCACTATTAACTTTGTTAAATTGGTATTTCATACGCGCAACATTTCTTCAGTCAGCGCGATGGAAATTAATGAAAAAAACCCCGGTGACTGTAGGTACTTAGTCCAACATACAGCCAAATACAAAACTGGGTGTTTTTATCCCAGCACTGCTGGGCGTGGGCGTGGGCATGCACCGGTCACCCTCACGATATAAACCTCCCACTAAGCAAGCAGAAATCGCAGCAATATTGCTGAACGTCACAAGCGGGAGCACGTAAGTTACAAATTCAAACTTGCAAGGTCCCTGTAAAGTGTGAGCAATGTTGATGCAAAGCCCTAACGGCCACCCATTATATATACCCGGTAACTTACCCAGCCCTAATCTATAAAACTTTCAATAACTTTCAAACGCAATGTCACGGTAATATTACAGCTGAAACTTTCAATAAGTATCTAGGTAAAGTTTCGAAAAGTTTTGATGCTTACATTGTCACAACTTAACGTTTATAATTTATAAGTAAGTTATGTCATTAACGTTGCATTGATGTTGCAAATATAACTTACATGGATGTTACAAATCTAATATAGCGTCAATGTTTCATAAATTACTTTCAAGTAACTTCCAAATAGTAAGTTGCATTAATGTTGCAAATGTAACTTACTTGGACGTTGCAAATTTAATATTGCGTCAATATTACGTAAATTACTTTCAAGTAACTTGCAAAAAGTAAGTTTCAATAATGTTGCAAATGTAAGTTTCCAGTAACATGCGTATAGTAAGTTGGTGCAAAGTTGTATTTAAAAGCTGTGTGTAAGGTTATCTAGATATATTGCATCAAAGTTTCACGTGTAAGGTTCCAGTAACTTGAATTTTTGTTGTTGCAGCAATGTTGCCAATAAAGGTTTCATGAAGTTTCCTTAGCAAACTACCATTAATGTTACGATTATAACATGCCATTAATTGCAGTTTGTTGCAGCAGAAAGGATACAATGATACATACAACACACACGAAGTTCAATTGAAAAAATCCAGGAACTACCTGAAATTTGAGAATTATTTTAACTTTTCATAATATTAATTATATATTTTCGAAAGATAAAATAACGCTCGAATTCCAGGTAGTTCCTAGATTTTTGCAATTGACCATCGTGTGTGTTGTTTGTATCCTTGTATCCTTTCTGCTGCAACAAACTGCAATTAATGGCATGTTATAATCGTAACATTAATGGTAGTTTGCTAAGGAAACTTCCATGGAAACATTCATACTAGGATATCAAAGACTTAAAAACAGAACTGAAAAATAAACATTTAAAAACTAAATAGGTACAAAAATTCAAATTATTTAGTAATGATCGGAGACAAATAATAATAGGTAATACAGTGCCCATAACATTTATTAAAATAAACTATATAATTAGTACCTACCTACTACAACTGTTTATGCTTATACTTCTATACCCCTGTTCAATTACATTGTACATAATTTATAAATTTAAGATATACAGACACAGGTATTGTCGAGGACAGCAAAGGAAACGGCGGTTGAAGGGGGAAAAGGAAGATTTAATAGGAGATAAAAAGGAGACACATTTACAAATAGCAAAGGAAGGCAATATGACAAGAATAGAGTAAAGAGACGAAACCATAGTATAGGTATTTACAAAGAACTAATTACAGAGTAAATATAGGTCTATACATGGGTGGGCCTGTCCTTGACATAGCCCTCCTCGTAAACGAAGTTTACTAAATTTAGCCAAGGACAGACCCTTTTTCTTAAAAAAACTAATTCTCAAAAAACAACAAAAGGAAAACCCCAATTAAAACAAAAAAACTAGACGCTTAGTTTAACTAATTTTCTAACCGGACGTCTCAACGTGCCGCCTACTGTGCGCACGTCCGCTACTCGCACAATTCCGTCTCGACCAGGGTAGACTCTATCAACTCTGCCCTTAGGCCATACGCCACGCGGTAGGTTGGCATCACATATGAGGACAAGGTCACCGGATTCTAGGTTTATCGCAGCAGCACCCGCATCCCTTCTTGGGTTCAAAATCGGCAGATACTCGCGAACCCAACGCTGCCAAAAATAGTCAGCCAATCTGACGGCCTTCTTCCAATTCGCTCGTCGCACCAGGTCGCTGTCATCAAGGTTGTCTGGGCGAGGGAGGGGAGAAGACTGGCCAATGAGAAAGTGGTTAGGCGTTAGAGCTGGCGCGTCTCGCGGTTCTACAGGAACATGGGTCATCGGCCGAGAATTGACGATACCTTCGGCTTCCAACAAAAGCGTGTTGAACACCTCTTCGCGAGGAGCCCTTTCTTTTAGAGTTGCGGATAGGGTTCGCTTGACGCATCCCACAAGTCGCTCCCACACTCCCCCCATGAAAGGCGCTGAAGGCGGAAGAAAATGCCACTCTATCTGCTGATTGCTCATGAAGTCTGAGATGGCTGGTTGGTACGACTGCCACTCCCGCTGGATCTCGCGATTGGCTCCAACAAAAGATGTTCCATTGTCTGAAAAGATTTGCTGTGGACATCCTCGCCTGGACATAAAACGACGCAGAGCCATGATCGCAGAGTCGGCTGACAAACTTCCTACCACCTCCAAATGAACTGCTCGGGTGGAGAAGCAGGTGAAGAGTGCGACCCAACGTTTCTCTCGGCGCCTCCCCACAGCAACTTCGACGGGGCCAAAGTAGTCCAAACCGGTGATGGAGAAAGGACGCTGATGGTGGAGAAGTCGTTCTTCAGGCAAGTTTCCGACTGGTGGGGTGGACGCTGTGGCCTTCTTATTCCTGCAGACTTGGCAGGCTGCAGCGACTGTTCTGACGGTAGGCCGGAGACGAATTATCCAGTAACGCTGGCGAAGCTCGTTCACAACCATCTCTCGACCAGCGTGTCCTGCCCAAACGTGATAGTGATGGACGATGAGGCGAGTAACATGCTCTGAGCCGTTTAAAATGACAGGCTGTTTTACATCTTCCGTGACGTCACTCGCAGCAGCAACTCGACCGTGCAGACGATACAGGCCTAGAATATCTAGTTTAGCTTGCAAGCGCTCAAAACAACTCACACTGAGGCTTTCTTGCTGGCTTTGTCGCAAAATGTGCAATTCGGCGCTCTTCATGTCAGCGGCTAGTAGCGGACGCGGCCCTCCTCGTTGGCGAGGACGTTTAGAAAAAACCTTCTCACGAAGGAGACGCAAAAATTGATGGGCTCGTGCGGTAGCACGTAATAACCTAATCCACGAACTAAAAAGTTTACAATTAGGATGTACAAGATTAAAAAATATCGTAGGAGTCAATGTAACAAACGTTTTAATTTCTACAGAATTGCTTGGCTCGGCAGGGAATTCTAATTGGTTACGCAACAACATATCGGGTCCCTGCAGCCATCTGCTTAACGATTCAACTCCAGTTGACGCGACACGAGTGGCGTCATCAGCCACATTAAGCTCGGTTGGAATCCAAAACCATTCGTGAGCCTGGGTCAGCTCAGCAATTTCGCCTATCCGATTCCGCACAAAAGTATTTGAATCGCTAGCAGCACTCCGAATCCAAGCAAGGACGGTTTGTGAGTCGCACCAAAAGAATCTTTTTGAGGGCTTAATACGGTGCTGCTCACAAATCGTTGTAGCTAATCTAACTCCTAACAACGCGGCTTGCAATTCAAGTCGCGGCACTGAAGTCGGCTTCAGCGGCGCGACCCGAGATTTGCTCATTATAAAGGCTACTTTCACGGAACCGTCCGAGAAAATAAATCGCCAGTACGAAACGCAGGCGTAAGCTTGGTTGCTCGCATCTGAAAACGTATGCAGTTCGCAAGCAACGGGACCAACGGTATCGGTATAGCAGCGTGGAATCGAAAGAGATCCTAAAGATGCCACGCTGTTATACCACTCTCCCCATCGCGATCGTTCGGCTGAGGGTAAAACATCATCCCATTCCCGAACCAATTGCCAAGTGCGTTGGAAAAGAATCTTACCCGTAGTAACGATGGGAGCTAAGAAACCTAAAGGGTCAAATATTTTCATCAGATCTCGCAGCGCTTGTCGTTTTGTCAACGCTTCGAGGTCAGGTGAACAGAAATTAATTTTGAAAATAAAGTGGTCAGCGTGTGGGACCCAATGCAAACCTAAAACGCGCATGCCTACCCCCTCGAAATTCAAATCAACCTCTCGAATTTCCTCTTTGACTAAGCTCGGTGGCAGCAGTTTGAGAGCCTCTCGATTATTGGACACCCACGACCGCATTTCAAAGCCACATTGACTGTGGACATGAACAATGTCAGCAGCCACCCTAGCTGCGTCTTCTACACTATCATAACTGCCAAGATAGTCATCCATATAATGACATTCTACTATATCTCTAGACGCTTCAGGATACTCAGACTCAAACTCTCTCGCGTTTCTGTTTTTGATATAAATCGCAATAAAAGGAGAACACGATGCACCGAAAATTAGTGATGCCATTCTAAACTCTCTTACAGTATCCTCAAGATCTGAGCGCCAAAGGTATCTTTGACAATCCAGATCGTCACTTCGAATTTTGATTTGCGGAAACATTTCCCTGATGTCGCCTGTCAAGGCGACTTGACCTTCGCGAAACTTCATTAAAACTCCTAATAAAGATTGCAAAAGATCGGGCCCCGGCAGTAAAAGAGAGTTTAGACAGACTCCATGGGTAAGAGCGGCTGCATCATGAACGATTCTAAGCTTACCTGGCTTATTGACATTGGTAACACCAAAATGTGGAAGGTACCAACGCTTGGTGTCGACGTGTAATTTATGTGAGTCTATGCATTCTTCCGCGTAGCCTTTGTCTACGTATGCTTGAATATTTTTCGTATAGATATCAACATAATCGCTATCGCGTCTAAAACGCCTCAAAAGAGAGTTAAGCCGGCTGAGAGCCAGGTGGTAGCTATCAGGCAAACGAGGATTGTCTTCTCGCCATGGCAAACCAACCTCGAACCTACCATTCGGCAGACGGCGCGTTGTTTCTTCCACAATTCTGACAGCTCTCTGCTCTTGGGTGGTATAGGGTTGCTGATGTTTAATTCCAATAGATTCTAAGCTATAATAGTCCCTAATGAGAGAATTCAGCTCTTCATCACTGTCGGTAACGAGACAATGATTAAAAGTAGGTATGTCTTTGCTGAATTTTGGCTGGCAACCGTATATCACCCAGCCAAGTGCAGTTCGTATTGCAGCAGGTTGAGACGGCGATGAACCAAACCGGTTCTCTAAGCTAACCAGCAGGTGCCAGTCACAAATACCAATAAGTACTCGAGGAGTAGCTTGCTCAAACGACAACTCATCTGCAATGTCACTGAGGTAACTGTAAGAGGAAAAATCTTCTCTGCGCACTGACTGGCTAGCCAGAGACAGGTCAGGCACAGTTCGCGCATCACTAATGTTGAAAACTTCCGAAGTGTTTCTTCCCCGAATATTAAAGGTGACTCGCTTCGAATTAATCTTGCGGGAACCTGTCACGCCGCTCATGAAAACCTCTTCATTAGCGCCATCTAAACCTAAAGTGTCTGACAACTGAGAATCAAGTAGAGTAGTGGTAGACCCGTCGTCAAGTAAAGCGTATGTATGCACTTCCCCACCTGGGCCCGATAGTACCACGGGCACAATTTTCAATAAAACTCTATAGGAACTTTTTTCTTTTACTGAAAAAGAGGTCGCATTACAAGCGTTGTCGGTTGAGGTGGCAGGTTGTACGCAAACTTCTTGGTCGGAAATCATACCACGATTACGATTGTCGTTGATACTGACGTAATGTGAAGGCGAATTCTTTATGGCAGATGGCAATGAATTACGGGTGACAACTGACGTTGGAATGTTTTGATGATTTTGACACTGACGATTCGTGAAATTATTATCGTTGGAATGCAATGAATCTGAATGTAGTAAATGGTGATGATTTAAACTACATTTGTTGCATGATTTTGCTCTGCAGGTTCGCCAATTATGTTTGCCTTTACGGAAACACTTGGGACAAATATTGGATTGACGAACCCACGACCAACGTTCGTCAATGGAAAGTGATGTAAACTGAGGACATGATTTGATGCTGTGGTCCGACTGACAATACAAACACTCAGGAGAAGCTATGGAGTTTGCGTGCACCCGATGAAACGCCGGCTGGGTCTTCGGCCTGTCCGTGACAAAAGCAGCGCCGCCACTCAATAAGGGGCTGGGGCTAAAGCGAGCATGTTTGCTAGCTTCCTGCTCCAGGAACGTCGCCAACAACTCCAACATCGGTGTCTGGGGGTCAAAATTTTTATCAGCGAAGTCCAACCACTTGTCCTGCAAATTAAAAGTTAGTTTTGCCAACAAAGTATGTACAATCTCCGGCGAATAAATGTATTCATTTTTATTAAGTTGTTTAATTATACATAAACAAGATTGTACTCTTGATGCAAAAGTGAAAATTTCGCTAGGGTTTCGTATTTTTGGTAGGGCGCGCACCATAGCAATCTCGTTGAGAACGATCTGCTCTGGGCGCGCAAAACGAAGCTCTAACGCTTTTAAAACTAAATCAGGCTCGTCCGACGATAACAGCAAGGTCCTCACTGCCTCGCGCGCCACGCCACATACGGCTTTACGCAGTCGCGCCATGTTTTCTTTGGCGGAATAGGAAGACCTCGTGTCGTCGAAACTCCTCTTAAACGGGAGCCACTCTGCGACGTCCCCTGAGAAGTTAACAATATCTACAGTCATAGAACGGGCACAGTTATTCTGTGCTAGTAACGTTATCGCGTTCGCTAATTGAATGATCTGCGACGCTGGCACTTCGTCTTCAGGTTTCGCGTTCGGTGCTTCCTTCTGTGGAAATTCGCGTTGCACCTTCGCAGATGCCGATACGCCCTCCCCGATCGGGTGCATTGCACGGGCGACCTTCTCCTGCATGGTGCTGTGCACATTCTCACAATGTAATAAAGCAAGTTTTGGTACCTGAGAAACCTGAGATACAACGCGTGGCGACCGTGATCGGTCGCACCTCGGTGACAGGTGGTTCGGAGATCGGCAATCCATGAGCCGGGATGGTGACCCTTCGGCGCTGCGGGCTTTGCCAACCCACTCCGCCGTCCGCTCCATGGAAGCCGTAGTTGATCCTATCAGTGCTTCCTCTGCCTCAACGGCAGCTGTGTCTGCCTCAAGCTCCGCGCGCGCAGCCGCCTCCTCTGCCATCACTGCGTGCTGTGTGAGCTCCGCGATCTTGCGCCTGTATTTTGCTTCGGCGGCTTTTTGCCGCGCAACAAGATTCGCGCGCTGCGATGACGTGGTGGAAGCCACGACAGAGCTTGCCTTTCCTTCTCTCCTCTCAGAAGGTGAGGGTTCCGCCATCCCTTTTGCTGCTTGCGCTCTCGTAAGCATAAGGGAAAAGTAAATTTGGAAAAGGTGCTGAAGTTAAAAAGGAAAAGATGGATCGAAGGACCAGGATGTCGAGGACAGCAAAGGAAACGGCGGTTGAAGGGGGAAAAGGAAGATTTAATAGGAGATAAAAAGGAGACACATTTACAAATAGCAAAGGAAGGCAATATGACAAGAATAGAGTAAAGAGACGAAACCATAGTATAGGTATTTACAAAGAACTAATTACAGAGTAAATATAGGTCTATACATGGGTGGGCCTGTCCTTGACAGGTATAGTGTTATTTTTAGTTTCAAATACATCACCAGAGGCAGGGTTGGTGGGTGACAGAGTAAACACAAATCAGCAACAAATTTTCGCGCTTTAGTCTGGTACCGGCGGCGGCGGCGGCGTGCAGGAACCACCCTATAACGTGACGCTCGAAGCTATCGTCGTCGGTAATATTAGGGAATGTCTCCCTAGCGGCAACTGTTAAAAAAGAGAAATGTCATAGGTAAGAATTTTATTTGAGCAAAATAGCATTTAAATCAAAACAAATATATCATTAATTTTTAAATTTGTATACATAGAACCAAAAACTCTTCCTTCTCTCTCTCCTATACAAACAGGTTAACAAAAGCCTCGGACGACAACCACTGGTTCTCGATCAACCACTCACCCGATGTAACTAATAGTAGTATAATACATATATTATGCTGTAAAATAACATTATAAATACTTACGTTTTATTGTGGTCAGCAAATTCACTGATGACAGTTTTGTATTTGTTCTTTTTTCCAGTTCTCCATGAGCAGTATTGCTCTAGGTAATTAGAAAATACTTTTTCTAAGCATCAAGTGACACAGTCATGTTCTTATGCTCCTCCGGTGTCTCAGCATGTGAAACTAAAACAAAAAAAATATATTTAATCAATTATTATTAATGACACAAATATTATTATCAGTGGTCCTAGGTATTAGAAAAAAAACCAGTCAAGTGTGAGTTGTACTCACACGCTGAGGGTTCTGTACCTACCTACAGATACATTGGCAGTGGTATTGTTAGGTAGGTACTAACTAAACTTGGTACTACCTATCCCTAACCTCGAATTTTTGTCGAGTGTCACATTTCTTTCTCTTTTGTGTATTAGTAGGTAGGCTAAGGCTATACTATAAAATAACGTACCAATTCTCTCCGAATGCTCTCATTTTCGAGATTGTCTTCTAGGGTACGAAGGCTGTGCCATTTCCATTAATGGCAATTTTGGTAAGAGTTTTTTGTGGCTCAAGTGATGGAACTGTTTTGTACTTAGCCAGAGTTATTTCTAATAATTCAACTTTAGTATACATTTCAAAATGTTGGTCGGTGAGTCAGGTTCGGGTTATCTGTTTCTCTGATAGGTACAAGTTCATCTGCAATAATAAGAAATATAAACATTAGTACCTACCTACTTAAGCACATAATCATATATTGCCTGATTTAGCATAACAATGCTAAATCAGGCGATAATGGTGGGCTCAATAACAGGTGAAATTTGTTGATTGTTCATGATTAGGAAATGCAACTGACAAAGAGGGCTCAACATAATTATACATGAGTCTCGACAGGACAGTTGGAATAGCCGCTGAACAGGTGTATTAACCAAAGAATTACCTATTAATAGCAAGAGATTTAGCAGCTTCTATGGACCACACTGGTAAAAATTCAGATTGAGGAACATTCTTTATTCTTGACGTAGGTATAATTCTTCTGAAGTATTTCGGAGTGAGCTTTTCCATTTCTTTACGTCTGATTCCGGTCTGAAACAATTTATATTAAATTAAACTAAAAAAAAATGAGCAGCTACTTCGAGCCTTGAGTACGTTAGTACTATTATATATTCTGTGCCTTGAGCATAACTTATTTACTTACAAATAATATGAGTGATTGAAATACCGAACAAATATCAATGACACCACGTTTTAACAAAGACTGACGATCATGTACGGAGCATCATCATATAATTAAAGAAACTTTTCAAATTTTGATTTGGAGGTTATTCAAGAGGAAAAAAATCATTTCCGTCCGAACCAAAGTTCAATCAACATAATTATTATACAACAACCTACTTACTACGCCTATCTACAACTACTTACTACATAATTTTACTACCAGTTTAGTACTTACCTTCATAATAAATAAATCACTTTTAAAATCACTTTGCTGGCTGGCTAGTAGAAAATAGGGATGAGCGTTGAATAGACGGACTAGTTGAATCGACCGTCGACGTTCATTCAACGGATAGACGGTTTACCGTTCTCTGATCAACTAGTCGAATTCGTAGACGGCTCGGCTAAACAGCAGGTAGTCCAGTCCGCAAAGTGAATGACGTCGTCGACGTTGAACGTAGACGTAGCCGTTTACACAGTTTATTACTAAACTTTGTATGATCGTTGGCTCTTCGTTGGAATCGTATTTGACGGTTAATCTAAAATGAACGCTTAAGAATGATAATATCCGCGTCTATTATAATGTTGTATTCTGTGCCCGAATTAAATGTAGATTAGGATGCTGACAGGCTAATTTCGCGAGTGTGAAAGAGAGATACTAATGAAACCTTTTTTGCATAATAATATTTTTCTATAGATTTTTTTTAAATCACAAAAGGATTTAATAACTTAACAACAATGCATCAGTGCAGCAAATAAAATTTACACCAAGCCATGCATTTTTATTTTTTTTCTTCATCTACTATATTTTTCCATTTAGGTAATTGATTAATTTTGGAAATTAATATTTTATACTTAATTAAAAAAAGTTGGCAACCCTAGCTCGCACTTTCGTGACCCTATACACCGCGTCTCAACTCTACTATCTACAACCCAACGTCCATACGTCTAGTCTAGTTATGCAAACAACGGCAAAACACCTAGGTTGACACGTGAACTAGTCGACGATTTCAACTAGTTGATCGACTAGTCGATGAACGAAATTAAACGGTCTAGTTTCGTCGACGATAAAAACGTCGACGACCCATCTCTAGTAGAAAAGGAAGAAAAACAATATGGCGTCAATCAATCAATTCCATGTCGCGTCGACGCAGTTGCGTTCAGAACCTACGCCACAGAATACATAAATTGTACAAACCTACGCTCCGAGTGCAGTGCAACCGAGCGTGACGTTCGGTTGACACCACTTATCTCTTTCCCGTTCCAAACGTACCTCAGAGCGTTGCAACTTTTTAACTCTTCAACGCCCGGAAAATGAGACTAAATAGATCGCGCAGCGACCGCTCGGGCGTTAATGAATTAATATCAAAATCGGTGGTTGAAAGTTGAAAAACGCTCTGACGTTTGTGTATAGAAAAAAATGTCAATGTCATTGGACACTATTTTGTATTTTGCTGTTTTTGTGTTTGTTTCAAATGGTTTATGGTAGCTTCTCAAAAATCAGTTTTTATTGATTTAGAATAAAGGAAAGTTTATATTATTCGTATTCCAAATGGAAAACACTTTGTATTATTAATGACATTTAAAGTTCTTGGTCGTTCCGAACCTTAGTGAGATAAAAAAAGCCAAACAACCACACTCTAAGCCTCTGAACGCAACCCGGTGCGGTGGTCGGCGCAAGTAGGGATAAAAATGATTACCTACCTATCGATGTTTTGAAATATTATATCGATATACATCAGCCAAATAATATCGATACCTTTGGGTAGAAAGATCGTATAAACCATTTTGGCTAAATTGAGTTATAATGTACCACTTTTCTCAGAATTTTTCTCTCTATCGATCTGTATAATAATATACGAAATACAGAAATTCGTAAAAAATGTGTTTATACGACGGAGAAATTTTTTGTCATAATCATAACGTCTTGCGAAAGGTAAGTTATCAACGTAAAATCCATATGTTTTATTTTTGTAGTTTTGATAAGAATTCAAATTCAACGTTAATTGTAAATGGTTTTTAGGACTTAATATTGGTAATACTCTTCTAAGGAAATGGTTTATACGCCCTTAACTCGCTTTTAAGGAAATGGTTTATACACAAGTAAATGGTTTATACACCCTCAGGTATCAATCGTACAATAAAATAACGGTTATTGCTATATGTTTAAGGTGCAATTTTGTATGGCATTAATTTTTAACTGACTTAAAAAAATTGGTAATTAAAATAATTTAAACATAATTCGATACCTTTGGGTAGAAAAGTCGTATAAACCAAAACCCGACTTTTAAGGAGAGGCGAAAAACGTTTTTAATTTTAAATAAAAAAATCATAACTCTTTTGTTTTTGAGTTTAAAAAAATTACCAAGAAAAAATAATCTTAGAATTTAGGAATGAAAAAGCCTAAATAATCGAGGCAGTTCCTTGGCAGTACAGTTGAAGGTCATCTGCGTATAGATGGTAGGAAGAAGTAAGGTTTTGAGAGATTGAGTTAATGAAAATGGAGAATAAAAGAGACAATATACTTATATATAAATTTGCATTGCTTTCTTTTTAATTTTTTATTAATTTGCTTTAGCACTTAATATTAAAACACTATCCAGATGGTAATAATAATATGTTTAAATTATTTCCACTGTTATCGATGCGAAAATAAAAATTAATGCCATACAAAATTGCACCTTATACATAAGCAATAAGCGTTATTTTATTGTACGATTGATGCCTGCCTGAAGGGTGTTTAAACAATTTCCTTAAAAGCGAATTAAGGGTGTATAACCATTTCCTTAGAAGAATATTATTAATATTGAGTCGTAAAAACCATTTTCAACACACTTGCTCGTAAAGTGAGTGAGCCCTAAATACGTCGCTTTTAGGGCCATAAACCGAGCTATAACAAACGCATGCAATAATATATAAAACACTAGTCTGGAACGGGTGGTAGGAAAATATAGACGATTCAAAAGTACTTAATAATTAAGTTTATTTGAATAAAGCTTATTTCACTTCACTTCACTTCACTAGTACGTAATAGAATTAACCCTACAAAGTTAAACTAGTTGTTGGCATGTTACCCAACACTATTTGTATTGTACATCACTGCTTCATATGGAGGGGCGCTTCCCGCTCTCTCTTCGTTTCCGGACACCATTGCGTGTGGTTCGTGTTCCATACTTTTATAACTAATTGAGTTAAAATATACAAATTTGTATGTGCCTTTGCTTCCATAATAAACCCTGCCTTCAGTCAAGCATACCAGTCAGTGAGTTTTATTGAATCTACAGTCCACATTTACGTGCCATCCCACACTAGTACCTTACTGCAAGTTCTATGCGAGTAAACAGAGCATTCCCAATTTAGCCGGGTAATACAGTTATTTTTTTAGTAACATCAAAGAGGTTTTATGCTGCTGAAAATTCATATACATTTTTGGAATAAATAAATGTGTAAGTCCTTAATTCAGTCAAACAAATATTTAAATTATCAAATTATTCACAATTCACAATATTTTGTTATAAAATATATTCAAATATTTGCATTTTATCCCTTAAAAATTATAATTTTGAAGTAGGCTGTATGCTCACTCACCCCTTTGTTCGCAAAATATTCTTGCGTTGGGCGTGTGAAAAAAACAAAAAAAACCTGCGCTCCTTTTTCCATAATTAGCATTTTTTGTTTTTGTCGTATTTGTTGCTGTGTGGTAATTTACTTTGTTTTTTCCTCGCAAATGTGATGAAAAACGTCGTATGAAACTCGTGAGCTATTGCTAACTTGTCTCATAATGTACTATTACAATTAACGTTGAATTTTACGCCCCGAGTTAATAAAAATAATGGTCGTTACATCTTATCAAAACTACAAAAAATTCAAACGAACTGAGTGCGAACCTCCTCCTTTTTTTGAAGTCGGTTAAAAATAAAACATTTAGCTTTTACGTTGATAATACCTTTCTACCATATATATATAATAATATATATATAGAATACCATTCCTATAATAATTTGTGGGTCGTATAAACACTTTTTTTGCGAATTTCTGTATTTCGTATATATATCGTGGGCATTCGTGGGGTGACAAGTAAAACTCACTAAATAACGAAAATAAACAATGGAGTAAAGTAAGTAACATTTTAATAGTGTTGTTGACGACAATTTTTCATTTTTGAAAAAAAAAAAAAATTAATGATTATGATGCTTAATATTCTACATTCTAAAACTATATACCAGTTTTATATATTGACTTATGTATGCTTTTGGCGCTGCTTTGATGATCTTAAATATGATCTGATCTGATCTTATAATTTATGCGCCTGATATTATAAATAATCTTGGTTAATATTGAGATTTTCATACATTAAGGGGCCATAATAGGAAAATAAACCGGCCAAGTGCGTGTCGGGCCACGCGCCGTAGGGTTCCGTAGTTACCTTATATACCATACCATATTTAATACCACTTTCATTTTTCGTCTGTAAAAATAACTTTGTTTTTCACAGTGTTGGTATGAATGACAAAGTTATATTTGCGGTTTTGGAAAATATGATATATCTCGAAAACTAATTACTATATCTCGTTCAAACCAAATTTTCAGTGAATGTTTTTATTAAGATCTATAGCATATATTTTTTTAGCTTTTTCACTCACCTATTTCAACAGTTAGAGGGAGAGACACATTTTACCACTTTGGCAGTGTTTATCTTTCAAACGGTTGACTTTGAGAAAAAATTGTCTTAGGAACCTCAATGTCATTTTTGAAGACCTATATATAGACATTAGACACCCCGCACGTATTGGTATGAAAAAAATTTTTTTTCAGTTTTAGCTCCATGTATGGGTAGCCCCCCCTTAATTTTTATTTTTTTTATTTTTGTGTTAAAATCGTTAAGCGGTTAACAGAATACATCTACCTACTAAGTTTCAACTGTGTAATCCTAATACTTTCGGAATAAAATGGCTGTGACATACGGATGGACGGACAGACAGACAGACAGACATGACGAATCTGTAAGGGTTCCGTTTTTTGCCATTTTGGCTACGGAACCCTAAAAATGGTTTGTGCGGGCCTTTTTTTTATATTATAGAAAACGTAAAGTTGTAGCCACAAAAAACATACGACAAGCTAAAGAGATTATTTAGTAGCTACAAGTATTAAATTGCGTATAAAAACCTCACTGATGATTGTAAAAAAAACAGAATATCATCAAAAGCGCTTGTCGCGGGTCATATTTTTGGCGTAAATTATTTTTTATTTTATTATCTATTGACAAATGATTTCCCATAACGGAGCCTTAAAGTAATGTGTTGTTTGTCTAATAAATTCTATTGATATTACTGAGCTATAAATCATACCGATCATCATGAAATTTTGCATACGCGTTGTCATGGTTACAGGGAAGGACATTAAGTACGCACGACAGCACGCTAGGTTAAACAGTTGAAGTACGAAAACAGCCCATATTACGTACGCCATAAAGGCGGTCTCAAGGTCAACATGTATAGTCTGATGTTATTTATTTATTTATTAATCTTAAGGAAGACCAACGGCCGTATACATTATTATTTTAAAACCGCAAATGTTCTCTGAAAGACCGATATATCGATGTTTTTCTTCACTTTCGACATCCCTAAATCAACCGCCAAAAAAATCATTCTAACTCGGAGCGTAGGTTCGGAACGCAACCCTGCGCGCGTCCCAAAAATGGACGCCATCGTCGCCATCTTTCTCTGAAGAGGGCGCTCTAGTTTCTTTAACAATTCAACCGAATTTGAACTTTATGCAGTATCAGCAATGGCAAATTTGGCAAACTTTAGTTCGTGTTTTTGCCACCCGCAAAACAATTGACGCCATGACGCCATATGTATATAATAAAAATTTATTGCATAGAAACAGATTACACAGTTTCAAATCATATTGAAATCGGTGACTAACTACTGTCACAGAATACATACCTAGTAGTACCTACACCCATGGCACTGAGCAAGTAATCACTACCTACCTACCTACCCATGGTAGGCAACAGCATCAGGGGAGTAGGTAGGTAGCACAGACCATACAAGTTCGTAGGTATATTATTATAGGTACCTAGGTACCTAGTTTTTTTTACAGTAATACCTACAGTGTGTTTATTTACATAATTATAATAAGTCTATGGGTTTATGCACCTACGTACGACAGCACTTTAGGTTAAACAGTAGAACTACGAAAAAAGCTCTTATTTCGTACGGCATAGGCGGTCTCAAGGTCAACATGTATAGTCTGCTGACGTGCCGTTCACTGTACAATTTGATTATTAATTCTGTAGGTAATGATTATATAATTACAATGTAGGTAAGGTAGTAGGTAGGTACTCATTTAAATGATAAATAAATCTTTTTAAAATCAAATAAAATAGACGAGCGTAGGTATATACCTACGTGGGTAATTACATGTAGGTACCTAGCTGGTTTTCATTACCTACGCCTACGTAAGTACCTACCTACCTACTTACCAAGATAGGTAGGTATACGGTATACCTACCTATCTTACCTACCTAGTATACCTACACAACACTAAATAAATTAGATAAGGGTGGTGACCGCCACCTATTAGACTATTATGTATTCTGTGTTAGTCATTGATATATCAAAAACTTTGTTTTGATATATCAATGGTGTTAGTCGTTCGTTCGAACGTTGAACTGCCTAGCCTGCGTAGATATTGCCTCTTTATATAGTAGGTACCTAACACAATATCTGTAGGTAGGTACCTACTATTATGTATTCTGTGACAATATGTCGAATCGACATTACTGTGCCGTGTACGGATATCAAAATAAAAAAACCAATAAACAAGAATGATGACACCTTTTTTTTATGTTACTTACATAAATTACCTCTTAAAAAAGAAACTAGTATGAAAACTGCCCGAGATAATCACAGTGTGAATTGCACACAAATGGACTCGCCCAAAAACGCTCATAACGGCTACGCAATTAGGTATGACGTCACGCACGCCTGAGTAGGTAGTTTGTAGGTATGCAGACCGTAGGAAATTTGTTCGGCAGCTATATTCAATAAGTATTGTGTTTATCAAAATGGTTTCTTAAGCAAATTTGCTAGGTACCTATATATTTTACGGACTAATTAAATTTACCTAGGTAAGTTTGTACTTATCATTTATTTTATACCTATATACTTTCCCACGGTGCGCCCGTATGTCCTGAGTTGAGTAGTGCTGACATCTGTCTACAATACGGTAGAGCTACGTGCCAATAGCGCTACGGGCTAAACATCCTTAATCTATAAAACTTCACTGTAGCATCCACAGATGGCGTTATTAAACTTTTAATATCATTGTTTCACATCGATATAAATATAATGAATGAACGACATTATCAATATTTCAAAACATCGATAAAAATTAAAAAGAGGAAAATCGAGAATTTTTTTGATAATAATTTTGGCAGTAGAACAAAAATTAAATACCTACTTACTCATTTATTGCTATGAAAAAATTGTAGGCGTCAAAAATTCTCGTAGAAGTAGGTAATAGTAGGTACTCTTCGCATTATATTTTCTGATTATTATTGTTATTATAATTATTTTTGGAAGGTAGGTTGGTACATTGAAGGCACATTTCTATGGTAAAAATAAGGTAGGTAGGTAACCTTAATTATGATAATATCTATATAGGTATAAGTAGGTACCTACATTATTATCACTATTTTATTATTGTTCTTGGAGGTACTTACATTGAATTTAGGACAGACATCCTATAAGTATCATTTAGGCTGTGCTAGGATAAACCTACCTAGGTAGGTACCTACCACCAACAAACTTGGGAAACATCCTTTCAATGTTATCAAATAACTTTTCCCAGCAATTACAAATATTTGATTCCAGCAATATTTCTAAGCTAACCTTACAGAACGATCACTTTGTACGTTGTCAATAAATGAGAAAAGTAATATTACAAAAGACAGTTTGATGCAATTTCACTAATTAACATTTCAGTAGCTTTCACCAGCAAGGTAGTGGCAAATATTAAATAATGATGTTTATAAAGTAACGTTGCGGCAACATGTATTTAGGAACGTTACAATTAAATGATTGTAGCAACGTTATAATTTAACGTTTTACAAAGTTGAGTGACTTAGGTTGTTGCAAAATGAAAGTCAAAACTTTCAATTGTAATATAATAGTTACATTATAAATATAACTTCCAATAAGTTTCGAAAATAAGGTCTTACCTAGTATTTGGTAATTACTGTAATATTATCGGTACATTTGTTTTGTAACTTTCAAATGCGTGATAAACAAACTTACTGAAACTTCTCGTAAGTTACATGTTTAGTGGGCTGGGCCCTATTTAATAACGTGACAATTTGTCAATCGTCATGACAATTTGGTTTGCATTAAGGTGTAGTTATAAGTTGTTTGTTATATTTTCAAATTGATTGACGCAGTGGATATAAAATTGTCATGACAAGTGACAAACTGTCACGTTTATTAAATAGGGCCCTGTATTCCACGCGGACGAAGCTGCGGGCGGAAAGCTACTATTAAATATTTTACTCTATAAGCCTTGTCCAGACTGACCAGATTAGTAAAATTTGAGTGTATCTATACTATATCTATGGTATCAGATCATTCTTTCCTCGTCACTACTAAAACCACTAAAACGTAGTGATTACTTGCTCAGTGGTCACTACCACAGAGGAAATAATCACTACGTTCGTTTTAGTCGTGCTACGTGCCCCGTAACCATGACAACATGTTTCCATTATTTGAAGTTATTTTAGGCTATCTTTCCTTGAAATTCGTGTTCACACAATATAATTAATAAGTAGGTAGGTAGTTATTTTAAAAAATTGTGAGTAAACCTCTTAAACGTTTATGAATAACCATGATAAAGGCAAAACGAGTCAGAAACAAGAAACTTCTTCCCGACTTGAGTAAAGAGGGGGAGCTTTCGAAGGAAATTGTCCTCTCTACTAAAGAGAAACATGGTGTTCCTACGGGGTCCAGGTTGTATTCCCACCACACATTGGCGAGTGTAAGGAAAATGAGCTTCTTTCATCCATTTTTGTGAGTACCTACCTACACTACTGTGCGGGCTTAGGCAGAAGGGAGGGGGAGGGATGACATGACACTCCCCACAGTCGGGCTAACAGTCTGGTGCTGGTGCCCACCTAAGAAAAAACCGGATATATTTTTTATTGCCCTTCAAAACTTAAACGCAGCACATCCCCTGGAAAAAAAATCTAGATACGCAGCAGATGACTGTGTGACACTTTCGATCATCTTTATCATTCTACAGTGACCTATTGACATGGTTAGCAACGAGGGTGGGTGGTCCCGTTGGTTGGGGGTTGACTAGCGTAGTCCACGCTCTGGTACACGAATCGAGTTACGATTTTCATGTTTAAATCTTAGTCATGAGCTTAAAATTAAGTCATTAATTAATTACACACACACATTTTGACAAATTTAAGTATTTTTTGCTCGTATTGTGACGTCTTTCATTAGTACCGCTACCACCTTCCGTGACGTTTAGTCACCTCGTATTGACATCTTCTCATATTGACATAGTGTAGAGCCGCAAGTAGGTGCACGCACAGTTTGGTCCTTCGAGCCGGATTGAACCAGCGTATAATCGACGATACTGCAAAACCGCTGATCTACTATTTGCAATACCGCAGAACTACGAACTGAACAGTAGCAAAATTTAAATTACCGCTTCACGCTGTCCTATGGGCCTAGCCAAAGTAACATTTGCAAATCTTCGTTATCGCTTCGCTTTCGAAACATGTATGGGTTTGACATAAGGTTTCGTTAACTATCGACATTTAAAACGTCAAATCCATACATGTTTCGAAGCGAAACGATAACGAAAATTTGCAAATGTTACATTGGCTAGGGGGGCTAGACTGTAAATTACGCGCGGGACGCGCATTGTGTTATTGCAACAGAGTGTGGGAGAGCTACATAATGGCTAATTTAAAATTGTGTCATCATCATTACCAACGCGCGCCAATGACAGCCTAGAAAAGCGCGGAGCGGTAATTTCGCAACTTTTTGCAGTTCTGCGGTATTGCAAATAGTAGATCAGCGGTTTTGCGGTATCTTCGAGGCTATGGATTATTATAATCTGATGGCCTTATCATTCATAGATCTATGGGCCTTACGGACGGAACCTTTTATGCCTTGGAGCGGTAACTTATATCAGTAGGCAGGTTTGTTTGCTCTCACAACTGTATGCCGCGCCGTCCGGTGTCGTCAATACCAGTTTTACGATACCGACATGTTGATTTAAACCTGTCTATAATATAGGTAGTACGGATAGCCTAGCCTGTATAAACAGATTCAAACTTAATGATTTCTGTGAAGTTAGCCACTATGCGCGTAGCCGTGCCCCACCAACCGTCTCTCTCTCACACTTCATCGAATTTGTGTTCACAGAAGTAAGAAAGTTTGAATCGGGTTATAGGCAGCCATACACGCTCATAGCAAGCGTCATTCCATCAGTCATGAATTACGTTTATTGTGATTGACAAATATCCTATCCTACCGTATAATGTAGTGACTGATAGTTGTATGAAATTGATTTCTTCTTTCCATCAGTCACTAACAGTCACCAACAGTCAAACGTAATTCATGACTGATGAAATTGCATGACGCTTGCATGAGCGTGTAATGGATGCCATACTTATACCTGCCTTAAAACTTGTCAGTTTTCGGAATGGCTATCAATGCGTATGATATACAGTGAGAAAGAGACATAAATCGCCATTCAGAATACTGACAAGTGTTAGCTTGTAATACCCCCCTGATTATTTTTCTATCATTTTTTAGATTACCAAATGACAGTCTAGATCTGATTCTCGCGGGTACTTACAACCAGTCGACAGAGTTGTTTGCTGACAAAGAGGACTTGCACATGCAAGCGGAGACTATAGGGTGTGATACCTGGCGCAAGCTGCGGAACACCGTTGACAAAATACCGACTGATCAATTACCCCCAGTAAGTATACGGCTCATAGTAAGGCAGCATAATTTTATAGGGGTAAATTTTCTCATCACTTATGAATTGTACCATAAAATAGAAGTATATTCAAGGGCGTGGCGTCGTCGCCAGCCCATTGCGCAGGGGGGGGGGGAAGTTAATATTAAGGTTGCATCGCGCGTCCACTAGCGCCGCCAATCAAGAAAAAATGGTATTTGGTTTGATTTTTTATTTTCCCGACGTTTAGGCACCTTTGCAGCTGCCGTGGTCACGGGGGACTAAAGCTACTTGTGAGCCTACCCTCAGCGATGAATTTTTTCGGAACGATGTTCGTGGATAAGACTCACAAGCAACTTTTTGCTTGCCTGTTGTAAGATCTTGGCGCTCCCTCGTATGTCATGTTTTGGAGAAATCTTGACACAGTGCGGGATGAGATCTTGATCACGACATCTCTTCAAGAAGTTTAATGATGTTATTCTTCTTGCGCGCTTCGTCATAAGATCTTCCAACCGACGGAATTTGTTTGCAACATCCAGTCCATACTGACGTTCCTGGTTTAAAAGCTACAACCTGGATTAACGCCTAAAGTGGCCGCACTTTGTGCGTGATATGATATCTATATATGATAGATATCATTGGTTAATCCAGGTTTTAGCTACACAAACTCATCTAAGAATTTAATGCAAATACAACAAGGCAAAATTCTGCATCATAGAATAAAGTACCTACCTACCTAATCAAACCCTTATAAGCGCCACAGAATATAGTACTAACAACGGCAGCGCTTAACATTATTGTATCTTTATCTTCGCCAGAGATCACTGACGCGAGGAGGCGTCAAGGAACATCGATCTCCGTTTAGCGTGAAACTTATGAACTCCGGCGTCCACTCATCGCAGACCAACCCTGGCTACAGCAGGCAACCTGCCGGTGGCGCCATCTTCTTCTATTAAACTCTCACTTTAAAAAAAATTACTTAGGTATACCTCTACCTTATCTTGTATTTGTTCTCTAATTTATATCTTCTGTACGTTACAGAACTATTCTATAACATTCCTTCTAAATTAGGTAAATATTTCACCAAATGTATATTATTTTCTGTGATACCTACTTCTTTTTATTAATCATTATCTTAGCGAATAATAAATATACCTAAGTAGTTTTGTAGTATTGTCGTTTTGATCAAGTTAATTTGTCAATAACGCGCGTTCTTTATACTTAGTCGTTGAAGTTAGATTTGTGTTCTGTTGGGTCGGAATGTCGGATCATCTGATATAAGAGAAATATATTCTTCAATCCTACACAAAACTTGTTTCATGTTTTATTTATTAAGCTTTTTAATAAAAATAATAATAAACAGTTGGTATACTTAAGTACCTACGTACTTAGTTCTAAGGTCGATAAAATTAGTGACAGCAAGCCTTCATACTTAGTTCTAAGGTCGATAAAATTAGTGACAGCAAGCCTTCATACTTAGTTCTAAGGTCGATAAAATTAGTGACAGCAAGCCTTCATACTTAGCTCTAAGGTCGATAAAATTAGTGACAGCAAGCCTTCATACTTAGTTCTAAGGTCGATAAAATTAGTGACAGCAAGCCTTCATACTTAGTTCTAAGGTCGATAAAATTAGTGACAGCAAGCCTTCATACTTAGTTCTAAGGTCGATAAAATTAGTGACAGCAAGCCTTCAGCAAGCAGCCATAATCCGCCAATCCATTTCGAAAACATTATCATCATCATATCAGCCGCACGACACCCACTGCTGGGTATAGGCCTCCCCTAAGGATCTCCACGACGATCGGTCCTGCGCTGCCCGCATCCAGCGGCTTTCCGCGACCTTCACCAGGGGGCTAATTGTCTAATTTGAAAATCTATCGCATTCGCTTTCAGGATGAAACACATTGATGCTTCTTTGTGGCACAAATAAAAACTTACCAAAGAAATGCAGCAATGTGTAGGATCCAACTGTCAAATGAAAGCGATTGCGATAGATTTTTAAATTAGACAATTAGCCCGCAGATCGTCGGTCCAACCTTGTCGGGGGCCTACCCACGAAGCGTCTTTCGGTGCGCGGTCGCCATTCCAGAACCTTTCCGCCCCAACGGCCATCGGTTCTTCTCGTATGTGTCCTGCCCATTGTCACTTCAGCTGAGCAATCCTTCGAGCGATGTCGGTTACTTTATAGCTCTCCTGCGGATCTCTTCGTTTCTGATTCGATGACGGCAAACGCATTTCGAATACGATTTTCCTAATCATCGTGTAGGGCTGTGGCAAACAGTTGGCCGTAGTGTTTTACTCGTAGGTGGGTAGTGGGATTTGAAACACCTGCCCACTAATGGAATTCTACGAATAGAAGCCTTCCCCGGATAAGTGAAAAGAGGCATAAATCCACCACTCTGGCCTAATGTGGATTGGTGGGAAATGGTAACGACTGAAATCCAAACAATATATGAAATGCAACCGATATTACCCAAGGATTTGATACTATATCTGAATCGAGAAAGTGTCTTACTGCGCACAAAGGTCTATAACCATGGTACACTTAAATAATTCAAATCTCTATATTCTCGTAGGTATAGGTAAGTATTAGGTAGTAGAAGGGTAGTATTAGCCTCCATACCATCTCCATACAAATTAATCTTGGGAGTTACAAGCGTTAAGCCGTGATTTTAGCCGCAAGATATAAACTCTGTTGAACTGGGCCAAACTGTCAAATCAGACGCTCCCTTATCCCTGAGCTAATGTACCATACTGTAGCCGTCACTGTTGTGGTCGCACGTCGCCTCGGGCTCAAAAAAACGCTACTGATAAAACCGTACCTAGTGATTGTGATTACTTCCTTTGGTATTTAAGTACTTATGTCGGACTCAAAACCGTGGCTGAGCATAATAATCACTATGCTCTTCTATCTTCTTCTATTCTATGTGCTGAGCATATATGTATTATAGAGGTAATAAATAACACTGGCAGGACATACCATAGCGTAAAAAGTTCTAGACCTAGACTTTCTGTCACCTGAAAGAGAAAATTTGGCAGCGAGAATATTATAAATTTGAACTTAACTGCACATGTTTTTAGATAATCTCTAAAGATCTGAAAACTTCCCGAGGGCAAATGTGTTGGAAATAATATTTTGCACAATTATGTAAAGTTTGGCACATTTATTATTCTAATAAAACCAGAAAATTGCATACTACCCACTGATACTACCTATGTTTTGTTTATCTGTTTGAGTGAATAGTTATTGAATGGATTTCCTGGATTTCATTGGTAAGTCGATTATTCTGTAACTAGGTATCAATTTTATGTATTTACCTATAAGCTGTATCTTTGTTAGCTTCTAAATGTCACGATTTATATTGCATTTTAGATGTAGAAACAAAACAAAAAAAGTCGCATCGTGTTCGGTCGTGGTACATGTATGAACAGTACAAATCTCTGGAGAGAAATCAGTTGGATGCCGCTCAAAAGTTGAAGGAGAGATCTTATCAGGATAGAATCTTGCTCCAGGAACTGCAGGAGAGAAGGAGTAGGAGGAAGCTGTACGACCAGTTGGACCTCTCCTGTAAGAGCGATTGTCACGTCCGTGTGAAAGCAAGTGACAGCGATTGTAACGAGGCCACGCTCAGCGCTAGTTCAGATGATTTCTTTGAAAGCTTTTGTGAGTTACAAGACGATAAAATAGACTCTGACTCTTCGGTGGGAGAAACTTTTAGCCAAGACGATTCGCAGATAGGAAAACGCTATTTGGATGAATTCAAAAGTCTGGAAGATTTTAAGGACGACCAAAGTTATGCAGAGAGTGTCAATAGTGTGGTAGAAAACAACAAATTGAATGATGATTTGGCTGCAGAACTAACGAAAAAACTTTCGATCATTCAAAAAGATAGTATTGATCATGAAGTCGATCAGATCTTGACCAATAGTCTTGAAAATTATCCTACAGTGTGCAATAATGATAAAAATCTAGAGCTGGAGAATTACGGTCAGGTTGAACGTAAAAACCGCGGAAATAGTGATGTAAATCTTCATCGCATGTGGTCTAAATTAGTTTCATTTGCGTACCAACTTATACAGCTTAATCACGGTAAGTTGCTTTTTTTTATGTATTTAGAATGTTAGTTAGTATTTAGAGTGTTAGTTAGTTTATTTATATTAGTTATTAGTCTTCCTAAAATTTATAAATAAAATAAAATAAGTTATAAGTATAGAGATTTGAATAAAGTTTTTTCCTTCATAAATTTTTTAGATTATGTAGGTACATAATGTGGATAATATAGTTCATTAGAACACCAGAAAAATTTACGTAATTTGACTTTAAATAAAGTATTAAAAACATTTTCTTCCGGACTAATAAATTATTTTTTGTAAGTAACTAAGTTTTGAAACAGTGTTTATATCCAAAATATTTATTTAACAGGTAACTGCTACTACGACTATGGATCGCAGTTCTTAACGGCCGTCTTGGCCTGCGATGTTTTGCGACGTGGAGTCAATTGCATGTGTGGGTACCTGTTTATCACAGATTAAATAATAGTTACTTTACGAGCAATCTAAGACGGATCTTATATTTACTGTTACTGCAGATTCTAAGGATCATCTATAGCTTGTATTGTAATCACGCATGGTGTGCTAACACATCAGTCACGAGCGTACCTGCACTGCCTGCAGTCTCCGGATAAAGTAGCAGTGTGATATATCCTTCTAAATCTTCATTGTCGGCCAAAACACCAGTGCCTAGCATATTTTAGCGTAAAGTTGATTTCGAGTTTTTTTTTCAATAAACTCTGCGTTTAATTTTAAATTTAGTCAAATGAATGTTTTAAAAAAGATGGAAACAAGATTAAATAAATGTTAAGGCAACATGTCATAATAACATGCAGTCGGAGGCATATAATTTAAATCATTCATAATGTCACTTTCTTTATGCATGCCTCCGACTGCATGTTATTATGACATGTTGCCTTTAACATTTATTTAATCTTGTTTCCATCTTTTCAGTCGACTTGTCTTTTTATGCAGGCGGGTTTTTTAATTTTTTTAATATATTTTTTTATTTATCTCTTTTTAGTTATTATATATTACGGTCATGATATACCTTTTTGAAATCCTTATATTATGCCCTTTAATATGACACCCATATTGCAGTATTCTAAAAAAATATTTTTTTTTTCACTACGTATAATAGCACCGTACAGCCGCCATGTTGGTTTTTTTATAACGCCACCTTCTTAAGAACACTTGGGTTGACAAGACAAATCTAACGATATCTTAATCATAGGAATCCGTTCAGCCGTTTGAAAGATATGAGGTAATAAAGAATATTACATACAAACATACTTACAAGATACGCGCGAAACACATAACCCTTTCTTTGCAGTCGGGTAAAAAAGGCGTGGGTATGATGCTTAGCAGTTAATTAAGGCGAGGCCAGTTCACGAAATTTACTCTTTCACTATGTCTTTAGAATAAGGTTGAATATTGCATAACTTTAATTGACGCTTCACCAGAAATTTGACGAATTTTAGTACATTTTTATTGATTTCTGAAATACTGGATCATTTATTAAAAACTCGGTTATTGTGTTAGATCGATAAAAAAGCTATCCTTTTTGCATAAAAAAATCATATCACTGTCGTTGAAAATTACGAAATCTGACGATTTGAAATTTATTTTTATAAGTTTTTATGGTGTTATTCAGGATTTTTTTACAGAGTTACCATGCCATTTTTCAATATTCTGTTTGGTTAATTTGCTTCTTTGTTTCTTTTTCAGTCTACAGTAATTTTTGTGAAGTAGAATTTTACATCAGTTCTTCGCATTGGATGTTCAAAAATCAGACTTTTCATCAGATCGTGAACTGGCCTCGCCTTAAGCGACATTATTAATCGGCAGATTAAGATCGGTTTTACTGAGCATTCACATATTGTAAGATCACAGAATAAAATAATAGTACTAGCATGTAGGATATTAAAACCGACGGTTGGTTTTTCGAAATGAGATGGTTAGGTGACAGTTTTTGGTTGTTTCACACCAGTAATTTAATTTTAGGTCATATTTTGCAGCCTTACGTTTCACCCATAAAGTATGCTACTGATGTCTCCGAAAGCGACGACTCTTCAGTCAGCCACAAGAGTACAAAAAGAAAAAGGTTCCGGACTGTTAAAAAAATAAGAAACAAGGTAATTTTCTTGGCAGTAATTAACCATAATAATGTTACGTATGATGGTCATCCACACGAAGACATAGCTAGTAAAATATAATTAATGTAATTTTTAAATTTAAATATAAATAGTAGTTAAATACATTAATACATACAAATGCATACTAGGTTACACACACACGCATACATGCACATACGCATTTCAGAGTTAATAATTTTATTTACGATTTTTAAAAACACTTGTTAGATAGATCGTTTTTTTCCTGTTACAAGTGTTTTTTTACACTAAAACCACATAATAGATATAAGTACTACCGTACAGAAAGGAAACTCTCCGCCCCGCCCGACAATCAATTACCTCACCCCACCGCGCGAGTTCGTGTGCTCATTCAATAGCCCACATAGCCCTAGACTTCATTCAATAGCCCACATAGCCCTAGACTTCACGCACGCAGTTGCGCGTGTGCAAAAACGTCACTGTGTAGCGTCTTTGTAATAGGTAGTTGAAACGCGTGTGCTAAAACGAGAAATCAACCCTACTTTATATTGTTACCCACTTGTTTTTTAAGAAATACTTACTTACCCAATTTTTTTTTAATTTTTCAGACAAAATCAAAACAGAAAGAAACGTGCAGAACAAATGGGATTCCACTCAGTAAAACAAAACGTACACATTACTCGGACGAGTACTGGCGAAAATTATCCAAATACACTTTTGGGTACAAAAATAACAAGTGGCACAGAGCGAGTGAACCTTGTCCAAGTGTAGAAAAGTTTTCATCGTACTACACAGACGCCAGTGGGAAATCGTCTAGTATATGGCCTTCATTATCCAGGCACAACTCCGAAGTAGATTGTCCATGTTCATGCCACGATAAGATGATCAACCCTATGTTGAAAATTGGCCAATATATTGATAGATTACTAACAGATATAGATGATTGTTAGCATTTGTGAAAATTGTTTAATGTTTAAATAAAATTTCAACAGAAACGGGTCTTTTTGTTTTACACAACATCGCATTACGCACGTGTGTGTTATAATAAGTTATAACTCGGTTTAAGGCCCTAAAAGCGATGTAAGGCCCTAAAAGCGATGTAATAAGGCTCACTTTACAAGCAAGTGTGTTGACAACAAATAAAAAGCAGTTTTAACAAATATGTAACACTTTAATACACATGTCGTCTTACAACAGCGAATTTAAGCCCGTTACATTATTCATTATTTTTAATATTGTTTTTCACGTCGATAATATCTCTTAAGAGTTCATCCCCTTCACCTATAATTTCATTTTGAGTAATAAATACATGCCACAGAGCCAAAAATGGATTTTATGTAATCTTATCACTCTATTTTACTACACATATTTTGGTTATAATATAAGGAAATGATGATATTGATATTGGTTGCAACGATCACGAACATAAGATTCAGACTTCTGGTGGTGGTGACTTCACTTCGCTATTCGTGTTCGTGTATTTTCCATACTTGACCAAACACGAACGCATAAGGCAAACAAGCAAAATACACGAATATTGCTATACAAACGCTGATGAATCTGTCGGCGTGTTACGTGTTGTTTAGACTTTACAAACTTGGCAAATTCAGTAGCCGGCAAACATCTTGAAATAGGGTGAGGATTGCGCAGAACGCGTATTTGGGTATGCGTAGCGGTGAGGCGCGCGGGCGGCGGGAGAGGGGCGCGCGCTATTGGTCAAGAGCACATGCGCGAACTTATCCCCACTCCGTCGAAAATGCGTCAAAATGTTAGCCGGATTCTGTACACTACGCGAAATAGCCATGCGAAGAGCCATTTTTTGATGAATAAAAATAGTTTGTTTACAAATCAAATATCACAAATATTTTGTAGAAATGTGTAGTCACTATCAATATTATTCGAAACCGCATTCAAGCTTCAATTTTGGCATTTTAAAGATTATGGTAAGACATTTGTATCTTCGCCGACCTTTACTAAAGGTCCATTCCACGAAACGAGCTCCCAAAGGAAATCGGGCTGAGCGCCCATTGGTTAATGCGCGTGACCTTCAAGAGCCTAGCCTATAGCCTAGATCTAGCCGCGCGTACTGACCAATGAGCTGCGAGTATTTGGTTCCATAAGAGTTTGATTCGTGGAACGGAGTTTTTGTAGCATGAACGAACTCGAGACCGCTTTTGTTTACGTCGAAATGTCACAAAATTACATCCCGTCGTAAACAACATTTTTGTCGGGTTCTGCATGCTACGCGTGCTAGTAGACTTCATTGTTATTTATTTAATACAAAGCAAGTTTGCAGAGATGTTCAACAAAACACACGCCTGTTGCTTTTAGTGATTGAGTGCGTTTCCTTATAATTATAATAGTAAGAATCTTATGTAAGGGCTTGTTCGACGGGTAGTCTTAGATTGAAAACTTTATTATGTTTGCCCTTAACTTTTTACTATTTCGAAAATACAAAAAAAAGCATACTTACAAAAGCTTACGAATTAAGAAATCAGTTTGATTGTTTATTCACATTGGATAACGAGGAAAAACCTAGTTTTAAATAAATTTATTCCCATTTTTTTAATGCACTTCGAATACTTAATGTTATTATAACGATACAAACAGAATTAACAGTTTCAAATGGATCCAGTACTTGGTTTCGAATGACGCTGTAGCGACACATGCTGTGGCGAAAATTTTCAGCGTGGTACGCTGGAGCGAAAAATCATTGGAGCGAAACCCACACGGTCGCATGACACGACAGCGACAAACTTTGTGGCGAAATATCATATAAAATATATTTTGATAAAAACTATAATGATAATTTATTTGTACATAGTAGGTACTCAAAATATAACCTTTTGTTTGTTGATTAAAATGAAACTTGAACTTTGTGTTTTATTTTCAGCCTTTAGTTTCCTAGCATACAATTATATTTCGCCACAAAGTTTGTCGCTGTCGTGTCATTCGACCGTGTGGGTTTCGCTCCAATGATTTTTCGCTCCAGCGTACCACGCTGAAATTTTTCGCCACAACGTGTGTCGCTAGAGCGTCATTCAAACCCAAGTACTGCACCCGTTTCAAATACCCCTCTCACGGTACAATTTAACTAAGCATTTAATAAATAAATTAGAACTATTTTATTGAAAAATATTTTTTACTAAACAACCACACAATAGTCCATTGAATTTATAAACGTAAAAGTGGAAATAAACATTTCAAAAAGAAGCTACAGTTTATGTGGTTAGTTTATTATGTGGACATTTTATGTTAAAGGAGAACCGGCACTCGTTGTAGAAAAAATGCTTAACTTGTATACGATTGAATTTGGTCTTAAAATAAAGCCAATAATAATTCATAATTTGTCATAATAAATATTTGATAAATTGATACAGTTTTATTTTTAGCGCATGTTACAAGTTATTTGATTAAGAGTATTTTTTTTATATGGAAACACTACGGAAACAACGACTCATCGAAAATGTTCCGTTGTCCACATTGAACTTAAAAGGGCGGGTCACTATGAAATGTAAAAACGTGGCTGCATAAACAATAATTATTTTCCTTTTTACGAAATTAACAAAACGAAATGTAATTTTGACTTTCGATTTGGCATTGATCTGTCATTTGGTTGCCAGATACCAAGGGTCTGACATGCTTTGATAGAGCGAGATCGTCTTATTAAGATTCCTATAGGAGGAAATAGAGAAGAGTGTCATGTTTTTTCTCTATCACCGACCGGACTTTTTTTCATGGTCGGGTTATAGGCAGAGATCAACTAAGCAAAACAAACAAGTGGGGTTATACCAAAAGTGCCAGAGAAATTAAAGTTTTTGTGGATAACTCCCTAATTAATATTGAAGATTTATTATAAATCAAATGTGTAGTGTTTGTGTCTAGCATTCAAAATGGTGGGATGTTCGATATTTGGCTGCAAAAGCAACAATCAAAGGAAAGAAGCGGGCGTTACATTTCATGCGTGAGTACACTGTTTTCTATATTTTGATCACGTATTTCTTTCTCAAATCTCACAGGAACCAAGTTTCTGAGCTAAATCATTAGTTATATCATGAAAAACCTGATAAATAGGAAAAATCTAAAAATTATTTCTAAAAATAACCTCGTAAACATTTGACATGCAAACCGGTAAAATTGCGTACATCTACGTAATAGTAGAAGTCAGCTTAGCTTTGACGTCCACTAAAATCAGTAGGTTTATAATTCGATTTCCGGATGCCTACTATATAGAAAATTTTCCCCAAAAATTACCCCATATTTCAGGGAATTTCAAGCGATTTGATTTTTCCAGATTTCCGACGGAAGATAAAACTCGTGAAAAATGTATAGAAGCAACTGGAAAAAAGAATTGGGTGCCACACACGAATTTGTTCAAAACATTTTGAAAAAAATTGTTTCCGAAAAACAGAAAAACTAACGTTAATAAAAAAAGTTCTGTATTCCAACGTTTAATAAAGACTTTACCTGTTTTAATTTAAAGTTTATCTTTTTATTCCATTAACCACACAATCTCATATTAACTACCTGAGCGAACCCCAGCTAGTTTACTCTATGTATACGTATGTTACCGTTAAAGTACGGAATCCTTTAATCTGCAGATTAACTGGTCGAGTCAGTTAAGGCGAGGCCAGTGGGCCTACCATGAGTTGATACAAACTGTTTACGTTACCGTAAACCATCGTTTTGTCTCTTTCACTCGCACTGACTGTGAGCAGTATATCCGATAGTTTACGGAAACGTAAACAGTTTGCTTCAACTCATGGTAGGGCCACAGTTCACGAAATTTACTCTTTCACTATGTCTTTAGAATAAGGTTGAATATTGCATAACTTTAATTGATGCTTCTCCTGAAATTTGACGAATTTTAGTACATTTTTATTGATTTCTGAAATACTGGATCCTTTATTAAAAATGTACTTGGTTTTTGTGTTAGTTCGATAAAAAAGCTATCCTTTTTGCATAAAAAATCGTCGTTGAAAATTACGCAATCTGACGATTTGAAATTCATTTTTATAAGTTTTTATGGTGTTATTCAGGATTTTTTTACAGAGTTACCATGCCATTTGGCAATATTCTGTTCGGTTACTTTGCTTCTTTGTATCTTTTTCAGTCTACAGTATTTTTTGTGAAGTAGAATTCTACATCAATTCTTCACATTGGAAGTTCAAAAATCAGACTTTTCATCAGATCGTGAACTGGCCTCGCCTTAAAGTGAGAAGTTTTTCTTAAAGTAGACGATTTCCGTACTTTAACTAGTAATCTGCACATTAACGGATGCTACACCGTTAAGGGTACTTTTTCTGATCATGGCAACCCCATATTTTGACGTCATAATATATCTATCCCTTACACCCGGTCGCTCGGTAGCGCATCTACCCCTTTTAATATACTATATCTATGCCAGATACCAGTCAATGAAAAAGTACAACATATTATGAATCACAGATTAAAAATATTAATAAACTTTAGCATAAAAGGCCGGGTCTCCTTTAACACTGTTCTGTTTAGAATGTGTAGCTATTCGATAGTTGGATTACAGTTGTGCGTCTGACTGGTGTAATAAATAGTATTAATAATAGGAAAGTATGAATATGAAAATATTTTATTAAACTATTTTCATATCGTACGTAACATGTCGTTTGCAAGCACTGATTTTATTATTTAAAATTTAAATTAGCTTGTTTCTCTCAAATGAAAGTTTATTTTTATTTCGTGGCATATTTCTTTGTACGAGTATAGCTAACTAACGATAGGCCATAGTATATTTGATTTACTTCTGATTGATTCAATATCTGCGTATTGTTCAGTCTTGTTAAAGATAATGAGAGAGACATTATGTAGCTATGTATTAATGGAAATACAATGCGATTAAATTGAGAATAGACAGTGTCGGGGCAACTTCACTCGAGAAGGTAAGTACATTTTACAGATTAGAATACGTCCTCTTTTTACCGCAAGCTCCCTGAAGTTAGTCACTTCTGTTGTACATTGTTAAATTAATCGCATTGTAAGTATACATCTGTATATTCTTTTATGTACAATAAATCCTTAAAAATGAATACAAGTTATTAAAAAGCAGGAATACATAAACTATCATTTGGTTGATTAGTGAACGGTATCAACATGTTTTTATTTATAAAAATTGACACTAATTATTATTACTCATCGATAAAATGTGTGCAATTTATTAGGGTAGTTATTTGCGTTCTGTGTTCGTTACTTGTGACAAAATTAAATGTCACTGTTTATTCATTTTATGATTCAATGATGAAAACACCATAAAATGAGAAATCACATCACAGCTACTACAAATCTTTTTCCCTACGACAATTAAATGATTTTTTTTTCTTTCACGCCCGCGGTGTGTATATTATTGACAGAATAATAATATAACGTATACGAAAGTAGTACTAGTATACGGTATACAAATTATTTTTTCTTTCACTTTTTATGTCTTTATTACGAAACACCTCCTTAACAACAGTCGTTACTGTTTTTATTTTTCATATTATGGAGCTTTATTACGTCTTTTTTATTGTGGTTTATTGATTCAAAAGCACAAAACAATTTGTTCACTACTGAAATTAACAAAAAGCTTCTTATTATTTTAATGTGCTTTATCTGTGAATTATTTCCTATTTTTGTGTAGCTTTCTACATTACATTAAAATAATTTAATCAAAAACTCGCTATTGTGTTTTGTCGTGTAGTTGTCGCTTTATTGTTTTTGTTTGTGCGTAGACGAAAGTTCATCTTTGAGCTCCTAAAATTAAGTAGAATCGCCTAACCTCGATGCTGAAAGTAGGATGCGTGCTAAAAACATTTCATAAAATAAATATGCTATAACATAAATCCATATAACAAAATAACAGTAGCACGTATGTAATTTACCGACGAGTGTTGTGTTGACCTAAGGCAACCGCTAGTTGTCTGGCGGGTTGTCGAAGTAGTCAATCTTTTCCGCGGGCGCTGGCGCGGGAGCGGGAGCGGAAGCGGACGCGGCCGCGGAGGCTGCAGCCGCCGGCTGGCGCGCGGCCCAAGCGTTGTTTGATGTAAGCGTCGCCCAACCAGATCTGACGACAATAAACAATGATTTTGTTACGTTGCACGCATTACGAGGACGTCGCCACGCGAGTGGTTTACTGTTCTTATGTAGTTCTAAATATAATAAACGCAATGTAACGTGCACGTGCACATCCGGTGAGTTACGACCTTCAACGTTGCGTTGGCGCGTTGGCTAGCGCAGCACGGGCTTTGGTACGCGCCGCTTGCCCGCCTCTTACGCTACCACTCATGAGCGTAGCCAGCCATGGGCTCAGGGTGGGGCAGCAGTCTAAAATAATATGTAACTAGCAAACTATACCCGCGGTCTTACCCTGGTAATTTTCATGGCAGTTTCCATGCATATTTTGTATTGCTTCGGGCCTATCTCATTAATTCCGCGTCATTTTTATATTTTCTTACTTAGGTTTGATTAGGTAGGTACCTCACAGGCCAGAGCCAGGGTGGGGCAAGCGCCCCACCCTGCCCCACCGTGGCTACGCCCATGCTACCACTTGCAGGATGCTAACGGCAATTTATACAGCCCCTAATATATTGTAGTATGGCACTGACTTGGCGGGCGCGGGCGCGTTGGGTAGCGCGGCGGAGGGCGCGGGCGGCGCTCGCAGCACGGGCCCCGGCACGCGCCGCTTGCCCGCCTCGCGCGCTACCACCTCCAGGATGCTCATCGCCGGCAGCCACGACTGGTGGAAAACAAACCATTCAATCAAACAACGCTTTCATATTGGAGCCGTTCCAAATTAAAACTTTTAATAGCGGACGACAGAAAGCGCTAAAGTACTAAAGACAGAAACAAGCAACAAATAAAAGGGCACCTTCTCCTTGTCGGCGGTGGCGACGACGTTCCGGTTGGGCTCGGCGTCGTAGGCGACGCTCTCGCAGCCGAAGTGCTCGCACAGCTCGTGGATGAACTGCCTCTTCTGCCAGTTCATCGACGGGAACGAGTGCGCACGGGTCTTCTGCTTGGACTGTGGGAAAACAACATAAGGTGGAGTTCTCTGTGATTTTTTTCACGGATGGAAACAATATGTTGTTATAAGGCAGAGTTTTCTGTGATTTTGTCACTGATCTTCTGCTTAGACTGTGAGAAAACAACATGTTGTTATAAGGCGGAATTGTCTGTGATTTGTTTACGGATCTTCTGCTTAGACTGTGAGAAAACAACATGTTGTTATAAGGCGGAATTGTCTGTGATTTGTTTACGGATCTTCTGCTTAGACTGTGAGAAAACAACATGTTGTTATAAGGCGGAATTGTCTGTGATTTGTTTACGGATCTTCTGCTTAGACTGTGAGAAAACAACATGTTGTTATAAGGCGGAATTGTCTGTGATTTGTTTACGGATCTTCTGACATGTTGTTATAAGGCGGAATTGTCTGTGATTTGTTTACGGATCTTCTGCTTAGACTGTGAGAAAACAACATGTTGTTATAAGGCGGAATTGTCTGTGATTTGTTTACGGATCTTCTGCTTAGACTGTGAGAAAACAACATGTTGTTATAAGGCGGAATTGTCTGTGATTTGTTTACGGATCTTCTGCTTAGACTGTGAGAAAACAACATGTTGTTATAAGGCGGAATTGTCTGTGATTTGTTTACGGATCTTCTGACATGTTGTTATAAGGCGGAATTGTCTGTGATTTGTTTACGGATCTTCTGCTTAGACTGTGAGAAAACAACATGTTGTTATAAGGCGGAATTGTCTGTGATTTGTTTACGGATCTTCTGCTTAGACTGTGAGAAAACAACATGTTGTTATAAGGCGGAATTGTCTGTGATTTGTTTACGGATCTTCTGGGTAGACTGTTGGATAACATGTTTTATGAGGTGGAGTTTTCTGTGATTTTTTTTCACGGACCTTCTGCTCGGATTGTGGGAAAACAACAAGTTGTTATAAAATGGAGTTCTGTGATATTTTTTGTGATGCTGTATGTCATTAGTAGACTGTGCTTCCACAGAAATAAGTGAGTAAGAAGAGGACACTTCGGGGCTGCGGATCTGAAGAGCCAGTGCCCTCTAGCGGGTGTACTGATCTATGTGGCAATGATCAAGGAATGTGGGGGAGTTACAAGACAGTCACGCGAGATGTAGCTACCTTCTTAGCGAGATGCACGAGCTCGGTCAACTTGTCGTGCACTTGCTGCGCGAAGGCTGGCTCGCGGGCAGCGGTCGCGCGCAGAGAGTCGCTGTATCGCGGCGCTAACTTGGACGAGACATCCGGGTTCCGGATCTGAAGCGCCAGCGCCATCTGGCGGGTGCGCTGCTCTACGCGGCACTCGTCGTCGCACTCCAAACTGACAACAAAGATTTTTGTTATAACAGAGATATCCTTGCGTATATAGGGGGTGAACGTGTTGCGGTAGAGTGGGGTGCTTACCTCATCGTTGATTCTAATTCTAAGTCTGACGAAATTTTGATATTTTGTGAGCGAAGACGTGTGACTTTTACTTCGCATTTGACTTACACTATTATTGTCAATTTTGTTAATTAAAACTACTTACAACATAAAATTACCAACTGGCTATATGAAACATAAACTTACGTTTTGAGCATGTTGGACGGACGCTGCACTTCCGACAAGTCGACGGATCCACTTTCTTGCATTTTAGTTGCTACCAGCGCGCTCATTATTCTGTGAAACAATAACATTTTAAAAGTCAACCTTATACAATCACTTATATTATCGACCACACACTTTTTAAACGCCTAAGCTTCGATCAAGAATACTCTAGATGTCCGGTCCGAGTCTCAAAAATGGCACCTCAAATAGCGTCCCACTTACAAACTGGGCGCTTGGTGGCTTATTTTGTACAAAGTAAGTAATAAAAGATGTGTTTTTATACAAAATAAGTGATAGAAAATGTGAGTTTGTACAAAATAAGCGCCAAGTTTGTAAGTGGGAAGCTATTTGAGTTGCCATTTTTGCGTACTGTTTTAGTTCGTGAAGCGTTATCTAGGATATTCTGGAGCGCCTAAGTAATTAAATCTGTCAATAATTTAAAATAACAGCAACGGGGCGCAACGTTCTTGATTGGTTAGTGTCTTTTTTTAACGTTTTTCATTAGAAACTGATCTAACAGATTGTGGGCAAAGACAGATTTATGTTGTCCGTCACCACTCGTTGGTTATTGGGTGTCATGTCAGGTGAGTGTGAGGTCAATGTTGTGGGTGGCGAGGTCAATGTGTGAGGTAATATGTAGTGTGTGTATGTGTGTCGTACTTGGCGAGGTCGCGCGCGTTGTCGCAGCAGGGGCGCTCCGAGGCGCGGCGGCCGCAGAGGCAGGTGGCGCGCACGAGGCGGCGGCACGGCGTGGCGGCGGGGCAGGGCCCGCCCGCGCTGGAGTGGCACACCGCCGAGCACGGGTGCCCGCACGATGGACGCTTCTCCATGCACGGCTGGGTGCACCTGGGTGACACACGTCATAAACACCCTTTAGTCGCCGAGATATAATAGACCCGTTTTGACAGCTGTTTATGTTAATAGAATACAACTCTTTAGTCTTTACACGTCATTTCCCAAATAAAATGATCATCACTGATATTTATCGATGTTACTAACCGACATAAAAAGGAGGAGGTTTCCATTGGTCGCGTATATATTTGTTTTCTTTCTAGATATGTTCCCTGATTACTCGAAGACACGGCTGAACCGATTGAAATGATTCAAATATTATTACATCAGGTTTAATCCCAAATTCCTGAAAATACATTCGTTTTCGTTACCATTATATGAACATTACGGATGGACGATCGACCATAACTTCTTTGTATATGAACCGATTTAGATAATTCTTTCTTTGTTTAAAAGAGGAAACTTCCTGTCTTCATGGGCATGGATATTCTGGACTAGAATTGAACTGCTGAGGCCCAACGGAAGGCCTTATTTTAAACTAAAATGAAAGTTTGTGAGTTTGGATGTTTGTTCCTCAATCACGCAAATACGGCTAAACACATATGGATGAAATTTGACACACAGATAGTTTATAGCCGGGATTAATAGATAGGATACCTTTTATCCCGGTCAAAGGTTCCCTAGGGATTTTCTGAATCTCCACGCGGACGAAGCCGCAGGCGGAAGCTAGTTTTAAACTAAACTGAAACTAACTGTTTTGTCTAATGAAGCGGACGTAAAACACAAGTTTACTCACTTTCCAGTATCGCAGGGCCCTTTATGGCAGGTCTTGATGCAAGTGTGCTTGCCGCAGGGCAGCGGCTTACCGCACGGAAGCCCGCACGAGAACTCATCCTGGGAACACGGTATCGTCTTGCGTTCCTACACCGAAGAAAAAAAAATGTATATTTCTCATTTGTCCTTCAACAACATTATGGGTCCATGATAGGAAAACATGGTTTGCGGGGGTCATATTTTTATATAGAAAAGTAAAGTTGTAGCCACAAAAAAAAACATACGACAAGCTAAAGAGATTCTCTAGTAGCTACAAGTATAAACCTCACAGATGATTGTCAAAAAATATCAGAATATCAAAAGCGCTTGCGTAGGGCCATATTTTTGGCGTAAATAATAGCGGAAACGTATTGAATTCTACATCAAAATTCACTTTAACGTACTGTGAAGTAGTTCCAATAACTTTTCTTCAAGAAAAATTGTGCGAAACATAATTATGAAATCACCCATACTGCAGTATTCTAAAAAAAAAATTTTTTTTTTCACTACGTATAATAGCACCGTACAGCCGCCATGTTGGTTTTTTTATAACGCCACCTTCTTAAGAACACTTGGGCTGAAAAGACCAATCTAATGATATCTTAATCATAGAAATCCGTTCAGCCGTTTGAAAGATATGAGGTAATAAAGAATATTACATACAAACATACATACATACATACTTACAAGATACGCGCGAAACACATAACCCTTTCTTTGCAGTCGGGTAAAAAACAACGAAAAACATCGAAAAAGTGCAAAAGTGAGGTTATTATACATACTCACCTCATTACACGCAAAGAAAGACTGTTGAAAAACGCATCGTAACGGACGCGACGCGATATACCGTTTACATTTCAATGGTTTACTGTGAGTCGTGTCGAGTAGATTCGTTTGGCGTGTCGGTCGGTGTATGTAATGGGCACAAACCCTAGCGCCCTTATATGGCTAAAAAAATACAGACTGATTTTTTGAACACTCGACTTTTGTAGTGTGGCTTAGACCGTCAGACTGAACAACTTTGTCTATGGGACCAACTTAATCAGAGCAAAAAAAAAATCTACGGTTCCATAGAAAACGTCAATATCTACCTCAAAATGTATGGAACTGCTGACTGATTATTCGCGGGGGGGGCACATACCTCGTGTCCGCCGTGGCAGCGCTTGGTGGTGAGCACGACACAGGGGGGGCAGTCGCCCTGGTGGCAGGAGTGGTGGGGCGGGTGGGCGCAGGGGCGGGGGCGGCGGCAGGGGGCGGAGCACGCGGGGGGGCGCGCCCCGCAAGGCACTGGCGGGAGCAGCGCTTGTTCGCCGCACGCGCAACGGATCTCTTCGAAAGCTTCACAAAAAAATCAAGCTTGAGAATGAACTTTCATCTATCTATAGCACTGATGGTCGCAATAAACTGCACAGTACAATATTTTTGATAAGGAAAGAAACGAATGGCCTAAAACCCACGTTTGGAGCTTTGAATATAATACATAATTATGTGCTAATGCTAACGGCGTGGTGTGCGGAAAATCGAGAATTTTTCGGACTTTGGTACTTTCGTTTGGGTACTTCAAAATTAAGAGTTATAGGCTTTGGCCTATAACTTTTTGGCAGAGAAGAAAAAATGATGATAGTCAGTGTCGGCCGCAGTAGAGCCACATTGCGCAGCTGAGTATTTGCCTTTTTGTTACATGTTATAAAAAAATGTAGAATAAAAGTGATTCTGGGGCATCAACGAATGACGATGAAGATAAACAGCATTTTTCTTTGTTACTTGTTTCAGTGTACGTTATCTTTTCTTTGTGTGCTGTTAATAAATAATTTCTATATGTATCTATCAGTAGTGACCTAGTCGCGGGCAGGGCGCGCAGTGGCCGGAGTGGCAGAACTCCTCGCAGCGGTGCGTCTGGCAGGAGAGCGTGCGCGCGCACACGACCGCGCAGCGGTGCGACGCTGCCGCGCAGCACGCGGTGCGGCAACGGTGCCGGCCGCACGACAGTTTCTAGAACAAACAAATGACAGATTCGACAAGTGACAAACGCTTGGCTTTTCGTTGTTACATGTTATTTTTAGTTGCGGATAACGTCAACATGGCTGTTAATGTGACAAGGTTCCAATTTGCGAGGATAATTAGTATTTTTTTCGCAAAAACAGATGGCGGAACTTGTAGTTTACTAAAAAGCATACTTTCTACTTAGTTTTAGTGAACACTCGTGGCATGTCTCTTCTCTTCTCGTCTAGCCCCTGGTTCGTGCTGCGCCGACCAGCTCATGGCTCGGCGAAACAAAGCCGGCATTCGCGCCATACAAATATGAGAGATCTTCTCCTCTCCATTCAACCGTCTCCACTGAAGGTGACCGGAGACGAGATGTGTAAGTAATTTATCCTATCTCTTCTCTTCTCGTCTCGTCCCCGCTTAGTGGAGTCCAGGGGCCCTATTTTTGAATCGCTCGACGAAAATTAGTAGAAAAAGCGCTCGACGCCAGTCGAGTGTTTCAAAAATAGGACCCGAGGCCTAAGTGTATGAAATTGTTTTTTTTAAACTGTAGAAAGCCCCTTGGAGGTCCAGTATTGGACAATCTGGCAATCTTTTCATCGTAACCAACAAAACCGTAACTAACCACTAGATTTTATTGTGTGTCTCGTGTAAGTGCCCGTTCATACAGCGATCCGTTTTACAGGTCTGTTTTATTTTTATTTGATCCGTTATTATTCGGCGGTGGCGTATGTAGTTTTTTACCATCGCCACTCGAAAAAGTGCGTTTAATTCAACGATAAGAGTGAATAAAAATATTTTGAATTTGGAACAAGCGCGCATCGTATGAATTATGTAGAAAAAAAAATAAAAGGTCACCCAGCGTGCAATGGAGAGAGCCATGCTCGGCATTTCCCTGCGTGATCGAATCAGAAACGAAGAGATCCGCAAGAGAACTAAAGTAACCGACATCGCTCGAAGGATTGCTCAGCTGAAGTGCCAATGGGCGGGACACATAGCGAGAAGATTCGATGGCCGTTGGGGCGGAAAGGTTCTGGAATGGCGACCGCGCACCGGACGGCGCTCCGTGGGTAGGCCCCCGACAAGGTGGACCGACGATCTGGTGAAGGTCGCGGGAAGCCGCTGGATGCGGACAGCGCAGGACCGATCGTCGTGGAGATCCTTAGGGGAGGCCTATACCCAGCAGTGGGTGTCGTGCGGCTGATATGATGATGATGATGATGATGAAGGTAGAACGATCAATGTATTATAACTAAAACCGTCCCGTTCGAGTGTTAAAATGCCATTGATTTATTGCATTGTAAAATCTGATTATTTTACAAATTGCACGCGCTTACGAAACGCGGCGGAAATGACGCGACCTTAAAATTATGCTGGCATAGAGAAAAATATGTATGTACGATCAACAACTCGTGAAGACTTCACAAAGACTGCAATGTGTGTCAAATCAAACACTGACCTTGTTGCACTTCTTCTGGCAGAACACGTTGTTGTACATCTGTGGCAGGTCGGCGCACGGCACCTCGCGGCTCGAGTGGCCGCAGCGGCACTGCAGCAGCGTCTTGTCGGGGCATGCCGGGCACTGGCCTGGTAAAACCACATAATAAATAAAACTACTATAGTCCGTGCCAGATAAACATAATCATTTCTTCATTCAACTTTCATAAACGGTCATTGCTCTCTTCTGTACCGAGAATTCTTGAAATTTAGCAATAAATATAGTTCTTCATACTACGTCGCTAACATTAGATTGTTCACGATTCATCATAATACCAGGGGGGTATAACTCCGCGCTTAAACTTTTATATTAGCCTACTGCTCGCGGCCCACTCCAAGAGGGCCATTGTCGAGGGATATCACCGCGCCGACCGAAACGCGCGGCGTGTGCAAGCGACGAGAGCGCAGCGCGTGAACGTCACCAACGAAACGAGTCAGTCAAGCGCCGAATGCGAAACTGCATGCACTTCGTTTTTGATACTTAATTACTAACGTACCTACCTACCTACCAAAGTTTATTGTATTTTTTGTATACATATTTACATACTTAGTTGTATCGAAGTTCGAAATATGGCACCAGTAAAGAAAAAAGCTAAAAAATTCAAATTTTTTTCACCCATCACATAACTGACCCTTGCAAAAGTTGCTTAACCTCCGCAATCGTTGGGCCAGGCGCTATACCACTGCGCCATCGAGCTTCTCTAACTACTTAGAAATACTTATTATTTATGCTCTTTAAATATGCTCAGCTCACCTATTAGGTAGATTTATTTTATTTTATAAGTAGGTACCTATTATAGTAATTTCATTGTTTATTCATGGGCATAACGAATGTTTTCTATGATATCAGTAACTAGCGAGTAGCAACCCCGAAATGTGTCGGTTGAGACAGAGCTATGCGACAGAAAGAGACGCCTCTCTTTCTTCTTCGTAGGTGCATATAATTTTATCCACGCAGCGTGGTGCAGTTTGAAATTGTACTTTATTGCCGTGCAGCGAGAGTAGCTTATTATTTGATGGTCCTCGCGGGGTCCGACTTCTGTACGTTAGTACTATTATATATTCTGTGATAATACACTGGGTATTTTAACATAAAATTACGAACCAGTAGGACATCTGCAATAAAAATTAATCATCATAAATTTTTTATTATTATTCATCATTTAAAATATATTTTATTATTGTTAATAATAATAAAGCGAAATACCTTCTAATAAGTTTAAAAACAAAATCAATTAACCCACTAAAATATAATACCTCAACGCAAAAAGGAACATACTGCCGTTGTATTCTCAACTTCTGGCTGCATCGAATGACCGTTGACGTCACAACCAACTAAAATATAATATCCTTTTTGTATTGGGGTATTATTAAGTGGGTTATTTAGTTTTTAACTTATTAAGAGGTATTATGATGCAACGTAAACGATCTAATGTTAGCGACGTAGTATTATGAAGAACGATATTTATCGCTAAATTTCAAGAATTCTTGGTACAGAAGAGAGCAATGAACATTTATGCAAGTTTATCTGGCACGGACTATAGCAGCGTACAGATGTTGCACTGCTTTGATCTTGAAGAAAGCCGACTTCTTTGTTATACTTAACAGGGCGTCTAAGCTAAATTGCACCTAAATGCTACGCCTTTTAGAGTATGTCATTGATCTTGTCGACGCGGCGTACTCGAACGACAGGATTGCTTTGCAGCGAGTAATAATAAAATGATGTACAGTCAGCAAAGTTATGACCTTAACAGTTTGAACTACGATTTTGACGAAAACGCAGACTTGACCCCCAGGTGAGGTGAAGGCCAACCACTATCCCGTTTTGTGGATAATGAAAATACGATATCGTACGTGGAAGGACGACAATCGCTTCGTCTTTGAATGTTGGACGTCTCCGTGTAAAGCGTGCTTTAGTCCATTCGTAAAGAAAATAGTAACTTAACTTTAATAATTTTCTGTGACCTGATTTGTCAGTATCAGTTTATACAGACAACTATTTCAGTAGAAGCACAGAATATAATTATATAAGTACTACCGTACATAGAGGACACTCTCCGCCCCGCCCCAGTATCAATTACCTCACCCCACCCCGCGAGTTCGTGTGCTCGTTTAGTCGCGTTTGTCAAATGTCAACTTATTTTGATATTCAAAGCAATGCGTTGTAACTTTATTTTTCAAAAAGTTCGAATTATGAATTGAACGCCGCTCATACAGTACAAATTGCACGGTGGCCTGTCTAGGCCACGTAGGTGTATGTCTATACACAGTTGCGCGTGTACAAAAACGTCATCTGACGTCATCTTTTTATAATGGCGCGGTTGTATGGAGTGTCCGGGGTGTGGTGTTGGTCTGGTTTTAAGTATTTACCTTCATGGCAGTCTTGCTTGCAGAAGTGCCTATCGCCGGCGGGCCCGCACGGCAGCGCCTTCGCGCAAATACTGCCACACAGCGGTATCGGGTCCGTGCACGACTTGCGGGAACCTTCCGCCAACCTAGACGAAAGTTAAGACCATTATAGCATAATTTTAAGTAGGTACTTAATTTGGTGGTTCTAGAGTCAAAACTAAAGAGACAATTACTACTTGGGCAGTAAGATGCCGCGCTTGTGTCTTCGAAGGCACGGCGAGCGGTAGGTGCTTATCGCGCGACCTTGAGCGAGTAAAGGAGGCCTGGCTGGGTCTACACTGACTGAGTGACTCACTGCGTGTGCACACGTGCACATGCACACGTGGTGGCCGCTACAGACCACTAGAGTGACTCACTGCGTCTTGCCGCAGGGGCAGGCGCGCACCAGGCGCGGCAGCAGGCGGCAGGGCGGGCAGGGCGGCGCGTGGCAGCCGGCGCGGCACACGTGGTGGCCGCACGCCAGCACGCACCCGCACGCCTCGCCGCACGACCAGTGCTGCTCGCCGCCGGTCTCACGCGTGCACGGCACTGATCTACTCTGCGCCGCTGGGCAGTAGCATACTGGGGAAAAGAATAACTTCTAAATATCACATCTAGACGATTGTGAAGTTTCCATTTTCTGTAGGTACATGATTTAACACAATCAACTTTGTGATTCAAACATAGAAAAAACCTGTACTAATTTTATGTATGAAGTTTGCCTTTCTTTACCATACCTTGTGTGACAGTCTCGGCGCAGTCTTCACAGGCACCCTCGTGGCATTCCTTCTGGCAGGCGTGCACGCCGCAGTCGAGCAGCCGGTTGCACACGCGACCGCACACTTGCGGCAGCTTGCTGCTGCACAGGACTGAGCGGCTCTCCGCGCCGCACCCGCATTGTCTAACAGACACAGTTTATGAAAGAGATTTGATAGGCATTTGTTGTCGAGGTAACCAATTGGTACCATTGAGAGGGGAAAAGAGGGAAAGTGAAGCCACTGAAAAGATGGAAGGATGATTTGGTAAAGACGGCAGAGAGAAACTGGATGACAATAGCTAGAGAAAGGGTGAAGTGGAAGAGTTAGGAGGCCTTTGCCGCAGGGCACACAGAGGAGCAATACCAAAATATTTAGATATTATTAAAATGAATTATAAAATTTAACTGTAATAGATACTGTGTTTTTTACGAGCCAGATAGAAAGGGCGGATCTCACATTGCCACGCATCACGCTACATCATGCGTGGCAAAGTACAGAGTATTAAAATCATGCAAGGTGAATGATGAGATAACACACCAACTCCTCATCCATATGATTCTGTTCTAAAATCTACATGACACGTGATGCATGGCATTTGTGGTATAAGATTGAGGACAAGCCAAAGACTTTACATTTTTTAAATTCATCTTACTTGGTGATAGTAGCCTGGCAAGGCGGGCAGGGTCCGGGGTGGCACAGCAGCGTGCAGGGATGCGGGCACGAGCGCGGGCGGCGGCACGAGCGGCCGCACGTGTGCGCGCCGCTGCCTCCGCGCTGGTACTCCGGCGAGCGCACGTAACCGCACATGCAGCGGTAATCTGACGGGATCTCTTCGCTGGTGTTCTGGCAGGCGGGGCAACGCCATTTGCCCTCTACAAGATAATTATTATGTACTAGAGATATGACTAGACAAGTGTCATCGTATAAACCTAGACTAGTCTTCTGAGTGTTGCTATTGCAATGAACTAACGGCCGAATACTCAAAGGCTTCTTAGTTTAAATCTCAAGTTAAGGTCTCCTTAACTTTAAGGAAGCTGTCAGTTTCATAGAGATTCTGTCAAATCTGACAACTTTTTTGAATATAAGGTGGCCTTAACTTTAAGATTCGTATGAGCATTTGGCCCTAAATCTGTCAAATCGTACATCCATAAATGCAAGAGTAGTAAACATTAATTTCAATTGTTTCAATAATCTAAATAAATAAATGGGGGTAGAATTCGAACAGGTGGCTCAAAAGGCAGGTTATTTGGGTTAGCGCCAAGGCACAGTTTCAATAAAAACCACATGGCAAAGAACTTTTCTGTCTAATATTAAAACAGTGTTAAATTTTCACTGGATCTTTAGATAAAAAGTCACAACTTGTTTTGAAGAATTCTATCTAACAAGTTACATGTTGACCTACATCTGAATCTAATGATGCCATGTGTTTACAGAAAAAAAAAGATTTCACTAAATCATAAAATTCTTGAAATTGGAAACAGTAATTTAAACATATCAATACCGGGGCTGGCATATCCTTCTCTTTATTAAGTTTGAAAAATATATTTTATTTTTATTAAAAAGTCCTAAACTAAAACTAAATAAAGAGAAAAAAAAAAACTAAACAATACCAACTTGTATATATACTTTTAACTGAACTTACCCACAACACTGCTCATAGCCCATTTTCTGATGCAGCGCAAGTGCAGCACATGGTAGCAGTTGCTGCAGGACCACACGGGGTCAATCTGCTTCACTCGCTCGCAGCATACCAGGCACTCTAAGGTTCCCTTATCTAATTGTTCACTCAGTCTTTCACGTTGAGTCATTTCTATGGGCACTGTGGATTGGAATGGAAATCAATATAATCATGTATTTTTTTATTGGTAACTGGGCAGGCTTTTGACCACCATCTTGCTTGGTAAACAGGATGTGGTCTAAGGTGTAGCAGATGGGCGCAGAAAAAGGATGGTCTTCATGTCGGTCTACATCCCGAGTGAGAAAGACTACGAGCCACCAGGGATGCGCCTTGAAGAAACGATAGCTAGATATAGAGGTATGGACATCCCTATTGTGGCAGGCTGTGATGCAAACTCACACCACACTGTGTGGGGTAGCACAGACTGCAACAAGAAGGGTAACTTACTACTTGAATATATCCTTAGTACTAACTTAGAAATAATGAACATAGGTAACACACCGACGTTCGTCACAAGAACAAGAAAAGAAGTATTAGATATAACACTAATGTCCAAAGAAGAAAATCATCTGATGAAGGACTGGAGGGTTGACACCCACCACAGATTCCTTCTCGGACCATCGCAGAATTACTTATAGTTTGTCCAGTGATGTCTAAATTATAAGCTATAGAAACAACAAGAAAACTAACTGGGAAAAATTCGATCAAGAAATGAAAGAATGGAAACCTGGTAATGATAGGCTAATTAGTAACACAACAGAATTAGAAAAAGAAGCAGATAGACTGGAAAAGGCCCTTAGAAAAGCCTATCTATCGGCCTGTCCGCTGAAACAAGTTAAGTCAGGGAAGGGACAACCCTGGTGGAACAAAGAACTCAAGAAATTAAGAAAAAGAACCAAAAAGGCACTCAGAATTGCCCTAGGAAAGGACGATGATGAGAGCTGGAATAAGTATAGAGAAGAACGCAACAACTTCAAATACAGAAGCCGAAGAGAAAGCAGAAACGGATGGGGAGCCTTTTGTAAAGGCATCTCTGGACAACCTGAATCGGCCAGGTTAATGAGAATGCTAACAAAAGACCACACCTGTAAACTAGGAAGCCTTAAAAAAGATGACACCATTATAGTGGACCCCAAAGAAATACTCAAGGAAATGATGGCCACTCACTTCCCGGATTGCATAGAGCATACAGAGGAGGAGATGAACACTCTGTCGGCAGAACGCTTTGCAGACGGTGAGGCAGAGGTCAGAAAAGTAATCACAGAAGACATGGTAGTGTGGAGTATCGCCTCCTTTCAACCATACAAGGCAGCGGGGCCAGACGGCATTTTCCCAAAGATGCTACAAGCTGCTCTAAGGTTTATAAAAGAGGATATCCTAGCGCTATATCGAAGCAGCCTAGCAACTAACTACATACCTAGTGGCTGGAGAAAAGTCAGGGCCGTCTTCATACCGAAACCAGGGAAGGCCACATATCAAGAGGCGAAGTCCTTTAGATGCATCAGCCTTTCCTCGTTCCTATTGAAGACACTGGAGAAGATACTAGATAGACACATAAGAGAAACCATAGGCAAAAGTAAAAGACCACTACATGACAACCAACATGCCTACATGGAAGGGAAATCCATCGAGACAGCCCTCCACAACATGGCAGTCAGAGTAGAAAGATCAATTACAAACAAAGAATATGCTTTAGCGTGCTTCTTCGATGTTGAAGGCGCTTTTGACAAAGCGTCTGCGCAATCTATAATGGAAGCCCTAAACAGAGAAGGTGTAACAAAGCAAATATCAGGTTGGATAACCAACATGCTACAACACAGATCCATACAAGCAGAACTAGCAGATACCAAACACACCATCAAAGCTAGAAGAGGCTTTCCCCAAGGAGGCTGTCTGTCTCCACTGCTATGGTGTATCTTAATAGATGAACTAGTAACAAAGATCACCGCTATGCACATATACATCCAAGCGTACTCGGATGACGGCCTGTTACTTGTAAGAGGCAAAGTTCTAAGCGTGGTCAGAGATATAATGAAAAGCGGAATTATGACAACATTGAGATGGTGTAGGGACAAGGGACTGAACCTTAATCCCACAAAAACTAAACTAATGTTGTTCACAAATAAAAGAAAGATTGATAGCATGAACCCAATAAACATTGAGAACGTAGAACTTGAGATAGTAAAGGAGTTTAAATACCTAGGGATAGTCCTAGACAGTACCCTAAGTTATAGAACACACATAAAAGAAACTAGCAAAAAGGCAATGACAGCTCTCATGCAGTGCAGAAGAGCCGTTGGCAGGAATTGGGGCATGAAACCCGAAGTGGTCCAATGGATCTATAGGGCAGTCATCCTACCAAGAATTCTCCACGGAGCACTTGTATGGTGGCATAAGGCACAACTAGAATACAACAGGAAAGAACTTACAAAGGTACAAAGACTAGCTAGCATCATGGCATCAGGAGCCATGAGAACAACTCCCACGGCAGCCCTAGAAATGATACTAGGCCTTAGTCCTATAGATCTTGAAATTGAAAAGAGAGCTACAGAACAATGGTTTAAGCTGAAAAGCACTAAACTATGGATAGGAAGGCACACTGATAAAGGTCACGTAGAAATAGGGAAGAAGTACGAAGAAAACCTTTCTATGATATTGGTTAATAATGACTTAATAAAAAAGGAGAGGATATTCGACAAAAAGTACAGAATAAGCATCAGATCCAGAGAAGACTGGAACCTAGAACCAAACGACCTGGACAGCACTGCAGTATGCTACACTGATGGGTCAAGAAAAGAATCAACTAAGCTATCGGGTGCTGGGGTATACATAGCCAAACCCAACACTAAAAGAGCTACTTTCAATCTTGGCAGATACGCCAGCGTATTCCAGGCGGAAGTACTCGCGATACTGGAGTGTGCGCACATGATTAAAAGTGAGATTAGCAACCATAGCGTAGGAAAAATAATAATATATAGCGACAGTCAAGCTGCCATCAAAGCCCTTGACAGAACAGAGACTACCTCAGCCTTGGTGAAGGAATGCAAACAAAGCATTCAGGAACTTGCAAACTTGGTTGAGGTGGAAATTGCCTGGGTACCTGGACACGAAGGTAACAAAGGCAATGAGGAAGCCGACGAATTGGCAAGGACAGGGGCTGATGAACCTTTCATTGGTCCTGAACCAAGACTACCAATCTCACATAGAATTACTAAGAACATTATTGAAATTCGTAAGATCAAAGAAACCACCAATGAAAAGAAAGGACTGCAGACAGTCTAAGATCTTCATCAAATCAGTTGATAAAAAGAAAACTAGAGAATTGCTAAAACAAAGCAGGAGAAATATAAGAACGATTGTAGGAGTACTGACAGGACACTGTCCACTAAACAGACACCTGTCAGTGATCAAACGGACAGAGGATCCCATCTGTCCACAATGCAAAGAAAGAGAAGAAACAAGCTACCACTTCATGGCAGAATGCCCGATGTACGCATCACTGCGCTGGGAGCTCTTCGGAGTGGACAAGCTTAAGGAAGAAGATCTAAAGCAGTTAACGATAAGTCAACTCAGCAGGTATTGTAAGCGCACAGGTAGGTTCGAGGGTCCGACGCCGGTGGGATAAATGATAACCTGCCTCCCCTGCTCTTTCAGGGGATTTGGGGAAATGGGTGAAATGGTCCCGACCAAGGTGACTGATCACCCGACCGGCTTCGCTGGCGTCCCCCCTTATAAATAATAATAATAATAAGGTGTAGCAGGCTTGTCCAGGAAATGCCTATTCACTCTTGCCTTGAAGACACCAAGGTTGTAACTATGTAAAGTTAAATGTAGAAGTTAAATATATCAATAAAAATATAATAAAAAGGCTGAATCAGTGTTCTTACCACTTTCAACTGGTTTTCCTCTAACTTTTGGACTGGATAGTTTATCTTGTTTTGCAACTCTTTCTACCTTTTCATCTCTATAATTCAAATAACTGCTTGCATATTGTTCATCTTCAGTAACATCTCGTTCTGCCGCACGTAATCTCTGACTTCCAACCCAGTTCCTGTTTCTGGTCGAGTTCTCTCCTCTATTGTTCTTAAATTCCTGGCTGTTTTTGTCTACTGCACTATTATAAAATGTTCGTGCATCCCCATCTTTATTCTTAGATTTTGTCTTTGTCTGATTTCGGTTATTCCGACTGTTAGACTCATAATTAGATGTATCTTGATAACGATTTTTAGAGTCTCTAGATTTATTATTAGAGTCAGTGCTTCTATAGTTATCATGAGAGCGACTACTATTATCATGAGAGCGACTATTATTATCATGAGATCGACTATTATTATCATGGGTGCGACTATTATTATCAAAAGACCGACTATTATTTTCATAAGAGCGACTATTATTTTCATGTGAGCGACTGTTATTTTCATGCGAGTTCTTAATATTTTCATTTTTATGTCTAGTTTCACTATTTTGTTGAGATTTTTGAGGTCTTTCTCTCCAATTTGTGTCTGATGAACTTCTTCTATTTTTCTGTGGTTTATGCTCAGTGACGTTACTACTAGCTCCATTAGAGTAGGAAGGATCTGGAATATTTTGACTGCTAGTAGATGGCCTCACACCTGAGCTTTTTGGCACAAATTCACTGGCTGTAGGTGTCAAGTTCGATTTAAGAATTAAATCATTTGTATAAACATTTGGGTCACCTGTATCTGGAACTTTGTTAGCAAACTGATTTTGTGGACACGATTGAACACTATTCGATGAACTGGAAGGATTTGTTGCATAGTAACTATCTACCTGTGCATTTTGAGAGGTCGTTGGCATATTTTGGTAATCATACTGACTATAATTCTGAAATTGTGCCCTGTTGTAGCTGCTGGAATTGGTAGGAGCGGGGGTACCGTTATTTTGCATCTGTGACAAGAACTCATTGAAGCTAACATATTGTTGACTTGTTGGCTCATATTGTTGATGTTGGTTTTCAGCTCCATATTGTTGGTTAGGAAAATATGCTTGGTTGGCAATTTGGCTGTTTAGATCTCCATTCCAAGAATCGGTAGTCTGATACTGGTTGTCGTAAGCATATGAATTGTTCCACTGGGACATCTTGACTAATGTTGTGAAATACGAAGTTGGGTGATTAGGGAAAAATCCGAAGTTGTTTCGGTGGCCGTTTATATGAGGCCGACAGGCCTAGGCCTGAGGCCTTTAAAACTAAGTAGAGACGCCCCTGTAACAAGAGATTTCTTCTGTAAAAACAGTAAAATACGTAAAGTGGCGAGGTGATGCAAATTACTGTGGTCTAATACTTACCCTGATCGCTTTATGTGGTGCTTTATTCTGTTAATAAATAATGAAAAGATAACGAAAAACAAACGAAAATAATTTAACAAACTAAAAATTACAAGAAATAGCGATGTGTAATTAATTCGGAATCAGTTTGATTGAATGAAGGGCACCGAAAAGAAGGGAGGAGGTCGATGGCATAGAGTACATTATTATACTAGAGAGTCGATGGTGACGTTGACAACTTGACACTTGAGGATACTTTTACATGTCAAAACCTTATGTCTTCCAAAAAAGTGTTATTATTTATGATACAAGTTCATTAACTACAACTTGTACCTATCCAAAATGATTAGTAAAAAAATAATTTTCCCAATACATACCTTCTGATTTTGTTTTAATTTTATATAGCTTGTGTTGTGTTGACTTTGTGACTCAAGAAATAATGAAATATAATGCTACTAAACTATGACATGTTAAAGAACCTAAATGTGCTATGTCAAATGTTAGAGGCTGTGTTCCTACTCTTATAAATGAAATAATATTTTTCTTAACATTTATTAAAATAATCTTGGTCTTTTTATTTGTCTAAGTAGGTACCTACAAATAGGCTTGTTTCCATCAAGAATAAATATAATGGATAGGGGTTTATAATGATTAATTATATTATGGAGAAAATAACAAACAATTTTAATTATTAAAAGCGTTAAAGATTAATAATATTTTTAAAAAATAAATTTCGTAAAATGAAACCTTTAGTCACGTGACAGTGAACACCAATCAGAAAGCGTTACGTCACGCCGGTCTTTTCTTATTAAGATCTTAATAATAAATATATGGTAGGCACAGACCATAAAACAAGTACTAATGTCTGTGATGGTAGGTAAGCAAGAATATAAATAACTACCTGCCTAGGTATATGCTGGTTTTACGCTAGGTACACAGATTTTGTAGTGGAGACCTATTTAATAAATTGTTATCGGTAAATACTATAGGAGCTAGGTTCTAGGGGTTACGCATAATAAGCAAAATTAATAAGTATCAGTAGTTAACTTTAATAAAAATCAAGTGATAATCTTGGATAAGTACAAAATAAGATAACGGACGAAAACTTTTCATGGTTTCAAACCGTGTCGTCGTCGTCCCCGTGCTGCCACCGCTTTTCCGCGCGGCTGGCAACGGTAAAATCTCAAAATTAGCGCGCGAGCCGATCTTGGTCTGTGACCGCGGTCCCGCCGCGCACCGCGTGCCGCGTTCGCTAGCCCCCCGCTTCATTTCTCCATCGCGCGACGTGTCTGCACCGAAGTGGCGCGCAGTGACGCGTTGGCGGCCATCGCATTCGAGCGCGGTTGCGGTCTGTCGTCTCGCCTCGCGCGCGTTGCCTGCAATCAAACAAGATGGCTACCGAACCAGAGAAAACAGAAATGTTGATTGAGCAGGTGAAGAGCCATCGAATGCTGTATGATAAATCTCACGAAAACTTCAAAGATGTTTGTAGGGACACAGTATGTTCCTTAAGGTTCATATTACCGAACCAATTTTGTATTGTGTAACAGGGTGCCGTGCAGTCGTCACCGCGCACCCAACTTGTAAACGCGCCTCTCAATATTATAAAAGTTTGATTTAAATATCGTCTTTTACTCCCACTCGCGTGGTCCGCCTTGTTAGGATCCTTATATCCAACATTGGTGACCCCGAACGAACTTTAATTTGTAATACGCGTAAATAATTTGGACAATAAAATAAATAGTGTATAATTAATTAAGTTTTTAATAAAATTTCGGACAATAAAATTTTAAAATAGTGCATTATGACGGACACTGAGAAACCGGAAACATATCAGCCTCCGACGCCGACACCATTGTTTACGCCGACTACTGACATCATGGCAATACAATTAGCGTCGCGAATTCCCGAGTTTTGGGCGGATCAACCACGCGTATGGTTTATCAGAACCGAAGCAATATTAGCGCCTCAAAAATTAAGTGACGACTCGCGCTTCGACATGGTAGTATCAAAGTTACCAAAGGACATTATTACTCAAATTAGTGATTTTTTGTCAAATCCACCTGCGTCCGGTAAATTCAACGCAATTAAAATAAAACTACTTTCACTCCTGGAAGATTCGAAGGCTAGACAAATAGAAAAACTAATAAGTGAAATGGAGCTTGGGGATCAAAAACCCTCTCAACTTCTGCGAAGGATGCGAGATCTGGCCCGTGACAAAATTCCGGATGATACACTTCGCGTGCTTTGGCAAGGACATTTGCCAAGCACAGTCAAGGCAGTATTAGCCGTGACAGACACGAAGGACTTAGAAAACCTAGCCTCGGTCGCAGATAACGTAGCTGAGGCGACTCGCTCAAGTCAAGTGGCTGCGATAACGACCACCTCTAACACAACTAACGAAATTGCGCTGTTGCGAGCAGAAATAGCGAAACTAAATATTCGCGTGTTGAACGCGGAACGCTCTCGTCCGAGATATAGAAATTTCCATCAATATCGCCGGTACTCATCCAGATCATCTAGCCGGCACAGAAATAACTCATCGCAGCGGCCACAACGTTCAAGTCCTGGAAACCTTTGTTTTTACCATGAGAAGTACAAAGAGAAGGCTCATAAATGCGTGCAACCCTGCGCATGGAACAATAAAGCCACAACTCCAGCGCAGCCGGAAAACTAGGAAGCGAGGCACAGTTGTCAGCGGAAATCTGTGCCGTATCACCTTGCGCCCGCTTACGTATTTTGGACATTAATAGTGGACTTAAATTTTTAGTAGATACGGGAGCAAACGTTTCGGTTTTGCCCGTTAATCGTAATAAGTGTCGTTCACAATCACAGTGTTCGGATTATAAACTATACGCAGCAAACGGAACTGAAATTAAAACCTACGGTGTGAAATCTATGGTGCTAAACTTTAAACTTCGCAGACCGTATAGGTGGGACTTCATTGTTGCTGACGTAAAACAACCAATATTAGGTGCTGACTTTCTCACTTATCATAAACTATTAGTGGACCTTAGTGCACGTAGGTTAAGAGACCAAGTGACCGACCTAAATGTAATCGCTTCTGTGGTAAGTGTTGCTGAACCTTCCATAAATACGATTAGTCATGGACACCCATATAGCAATTTACTAAGTAAGTATAAAGAGATTACGAAACCTATGTCATTCCAGGAAACTCAATCGCACGATATTTTTCATTATATTGAAACTTCTGGTCCTCCTGTTCACGCTTGTGTACGTCCGCTACCACCGGACAGATATAAAAAAGCCAAAGAAGAATTTCGTATCATGCAAGAAGCCGGAATATGTAGACCTTCTAAAAGTCCGTGGGCAAGTCCACTACACATAGTCCCGAAGAAAAACGGAGATATTAGACCTTGTGGAGATTATCGCCAATTAAATTCTATTACAAAACCCGATCGATATCCTATTCCCCATTTACGTGATTTCACTTATATATTGGCAGGAAAGAAAATATTTTCTAAATTAGATGTGAACAGAGCTTATCATTGCATAAAAGTAAATCCTGATGATATTGAAAAAACAGCTATTATTACTCCATTCGGTTTATTTGAATTCCCTAGAATGACCTTCGGTTTACGTAATGCAGCGCAAACTTTTCAACGCTTTATGAACCATGTATTACAAGGATTAGATTTTCATTACAATTATTTGGATGATGTCATCATTGCAAGCGATAACGAAGAACAACATAAAAATCATTTAGAGATTATATTTCAGCGTTTCAAAAAATTCGGTATTACGATTAACCTATCTAAATGTTCTTTTGGTCAGAGTAAAGTTCAATTTTTAGGTCACGATGTAAGCGCAGACGGTATTAAACCTTTACAAGATAAGGTTAATGCTATTGTCAATTTCCCAAAACCTAAAACCATTCAAGAGTTACGCCGATTTTTAGGCATGGTCAACTTTTATCGTTCTCACTTACCGAATACAATGTCATATCAATCAGAGCTCAATAAATATCTAACAAATACTAAAAGAAACGATAAAACAGTTATTACGTGGTCGGAAAAAGCTGAAAATGCATTTGAGCAGTGTAAAACGGCATTACAAAACGCCGCCACTCTGTCTCATCCTTACACTGATTCCACGCTAGCATTGATGACAGATGCATCTGATAATTGTATTGGAGCTGTTTTGCAACAAAAATGTAACGAACAATGGCAACCACTGGGTTATTATTCAAAAAAATTGTCTTTGAGTCAACAAAAATATAGTACTTATGATCGTGAATTACTCGCTATACATTCAGCGATAATTCATTTCCGAAAATTATTTGAAGGTCGCCATTTGATAATTTATACAGACCATAAGCCCTTATGCCATGCATTCACTAAGTCCAGTAAAGATAATAAAGAAACTCCGAGACGAGCGAGACAACTTCTTTTTATCAGTGAGTTTACGACCGACATACGATATATTAACGGTCCCGCTAATATAGTAGCCGATGCGTTATCACGCGTCGAGACTATTTTTTGTCCAACCGTACTTGACTACAGTCAACTTGCAGACGCGCAAGCTAAAGATGAATATCTATTACAACAGATTAGCAATAGCAACCAAACATGTTTCAAACAAATTTCTTTGCCTACTTGTGATAAATCAATATATTGTCATGTTACAGAAAATATTATTAGACCTTATCTAACAGAAGAATTTAGAAAAATAGCTTTTGATACAATTCACAATTTAAGTCATCCAGGCATACGAACTTCGCGTAAATTAATATCCCAAAAATTTTTCTGGCCTGGGATGAATAAAGACTTAAGTGTATGGGCTAAGACATGTATAAAGTGTCAAAAGGCGAAGATAAGCCGTCATACAATTTCGCAATTAGGTAGCTTCCCAACCGTCAATCGTTTTGATCAAATCCACGTTGATATCGTGGGACCTTTAAAAACGTCATCACAAGGATATAGATTTTGTTTAACTATCATTGATAGGTGTACACGTTGGCCTGAAGCTTTCCCCTTAAAAGAAATTACAGCTGAAGTTGTCGCAAAAACAATTTTTAACGAATGGATCGCACGATACGGTTGTCCTGTAAAGCTCACTACCGATCAAGGTCGACAATTTGAGAGCAATCTATTTTTGAATCTCATGAAATTATTAGGGATAAATAAAATACGCACAACACCATATCATCCCCAAATTAACGGTGCAATCGAACGCTGGCACCGATCTCTTAAAGCAGCGTTAATGACTCGCCTAAATAATAATTCATGGGTTGATGAATTACCTACAGCATTGCTAGGATTGCGCGCCGCATGCCGCAGTGATAACGGAATAAGCGCCGCAGAATTAACCTTTGGACGAACACTTCGTTTACCCGGAGAGTTCTATGAAAGATCTAAGGAAAATGACTCCAGTGACCCATCTAGTTTAATTTACAAAATTCAAGAAAATTTACGAAACTTTACACCATCTAATGAGTCATCACGAAATTCGAAGAAATTCTTCGTAAATAAAGATTTAAAATCATGTCAATATGTTTTTGTTAGAGACGATGCGGTTCACAAATCGTTAAAACCGCCATACGATGGTCCATATAAAGTATTAGAGCGAAATTCAAAAGTATTTTTAATTCAATTACCTAACCGCGAGGCTCGCATTTCAATAGACAGATTGAAGCCAGCCTACATGCTTATAGAGCAAGATAATGATGTTTTTAAGAAAAATGAAATTTCAAATAGTAATGAGGTACAGGACAAACGAATCATGCCCATGAACAATAACTCATGTGAGAACCATACCACACGCTACGGTCGTATAACCCGACCGCCAGTACGTTTTAGTTAAATCTTTAGTTAATTATTACCTAATTAGGTCATTTTTTATATGTAAGAAGATTTTGTTTTGCTTTTGAAATTTTTTGCGCTATAGAAACTATGTAATTAGTAAGTAAGTTAACTTTACATTGTAATTTCATTTAGTTTACATATCATTACATATTTATATCATTTGAATTGTGTTACAACTAAAATAATTTTGTTTTTTTTCTGATGTAATGTCGGAAAAACAATTAATTTTATAAAAATATAACATTAAACATACGTCATATGTTGACTGGTAGAAATCGACCAATATAATTGCGATAAGTAAAATATTGCAGTCATCTAAACTTATAGTTATACTTTTTATAACTTTTTCATTTTATACTTTATATCTAGATATTAGAGAACTTGTTATTTTTCTTTGTAGTTTTTATTATATTTGATTGATATACTTTGATTATAATTACTTATTTAGAATGTTATCAATTTATTTTTACAAAAGTAATCGTAGATGTTTGCTTTGCTGTTATTTTTATTAACGATAGTACACACTACTTACTTATTTTCTTTGTTTGCCAGCACATTGTGCATTCTTAAAATAATAATCTGTTGTACCTTTTTTTTTCTAATTGGTCACTTCCCCAATTCAGATTCAACAAAAGCACTCAGTATAATATTGTAAGTTTTACAACTTTGAACATAAGTGAACTTCAAATCTCGTCTAGACCCTTTCAAGTGTGTCATAACTCGTAACAAAACAACATTTTTATTGTGTCTAAAGTGAACTATTGTTTTTTGTGACTGAATCCACTCAGGATGTTTACAGTAAGTTCAAGTTGGGTCTGGTACAAAATTTATTATACTTTAGGCTTCCGTTCCCATAACATTTTAACAAGGAGCCTCTGTTCTTTCACATTCATTATACCTACTTAACCAACATTTCTAATGATGACTGACGTGCTACACTATTACAATCGATAATGTTATTGTATTTCTTTACCCTAAATTTTAATGTATTTCTTTAAGACTTGTGTTATTTTTTATTTTATTTTTTTCGCTATGACGCGACTTTTGTTTTATTGTGAATCTTTCTAGTTATTTTAAAGATAGATATTTTAATATTGTTTGTGTTTTACCTTTATTTTTATACATAATTAATATATATTTTTTTTCCTCTTAGGAGGGGAATGGTGTAGGGACACAGTATGTTCCTTAAGGTTCATATTACCGAACCAATTTTGTATTGTGTAACAGGGTGCCGTGCAGTCGTCACCGCGCACCCAACTTGTAAACGCGCCTCTCAATATTATAAAAGTTTGATTTAAATATCGTCTTTTACTCCCACTCGCGTGGTCCGCCTTGTTAGGATCCTTATATCCAACAATGTTGGTACCAAAAACAAATTATGGAGTATGATTGCAAAAAATATGGAGGAAAGTGATGGTAAGTAAACAAATAAATTAGCCATCAGTGCTGCTAGGAACACAAGCGTAGGTTATAAGTATAGGCAGGTAGTACCTATGTATGACGTTTATTTTTTTTAATGTCTGCACGGTTAGCATTAGAAGATGAACACTTATTTTGTATTTTCTTTATTTTGTGTTATTGTCCTGGTAATGTCACACCTTATTGATGGTTGGTTGCATTTTGCATGGCAACTTGCTAAGCAAGTGATTAATTAAATATTTGGGAGTTATTTTATTATACTTAGACCAAAGTACCAATTCTAAAGTGTTCAATTACCTACTTCTGACGCTGACTGTAGGTACATCTTTGATCAAGGTAACGGAGGTGATAACACGGGATAATAATCTCATTACATTTCTCAAAAGTCTTACTAACTGTGATATTATTTAATCGTACGACTAAGGTACTTACTTAAGTATAAGTAAGTTGATATTCGAGTTCCATAGTGCCATTAAATAAATTAGGTAGGTACTTAGGATATTTAAGGATTTTTAAAGTTCAACTGTCTAACTTGATGTGATGTCGTGTGTACCGTACCGAGAGTAGGAAACTTATCAAGTTCTCCTCATCAAAAAAATAAGTATAATAACTGCTACAAAACTGTATTGTCCCCAGGTGTCGCGCTAAAAAATAGATGGAAAAATTTACGTGATAACTATATTAAATATTTGAGAAGCAATAAACCAAACCATGGCCTCCCACAGAGACTGGTCAAACAATACAAGACTTGGGCGTGGGCTCCGCACATGGCTTTTATAAAGCCATACTTAACATATATACCTCGTACCCGCATTCAAAGGGACCCGCTTCAAAGCCCGTCTCATGAAGGAATTGAAGAAGATGAAACCTTAGACAACACGCGTGCGCATACGCAGCAGCAACAAACTCGCAAGCGACCACTAGATCAAAACGCTCAACAAGTCTCGACAACATCTGAGACACCAGTAGACAAAGTTATCAATTATCTAACCAAGAAACAAAAAGATTATGATGACATCGATTTAATTTTTATGGGTTACGCAAAGACTGTAAAGAAAATGTCGAAAAGCCGACAAGCATCAGTGAAATTTGAGATAGCGAAAATAATTATGGAATCAGAACTTCAGGAGAATGAAGAGGCTAGCTCTTTAATGGACGTAAAGAATTTTCATCATAATCAAGATGAAAACGGTTTTTATTTTCAAAACGTTTAATTGTTATGTTATTAATAAATCTACATAAATGAATGAATAGTTAGCACAATCAGCATTATTCTGAGTCATCAGGTTATGTCATTCGTGATCCATCATGATAGTGCTCTAACTGTGCCTCCAAGAGATATTTTAAAGTTCATTCGCTAAATTATTTTGTTATGCTTTGATTTATTATTAACTCCAGGTTCTTAATTAAAAGGTAAAATCTTAATTAAGAAAAATGTTAAGATTCTTCTCATTTTAGGGATTCACGATACTTATGTAACAAAAAAAATTTTCACCACAACAATGAATATTGACATTCTATTGTAAATTATAAAAAAAAATACTTTATAAGATCTAGTTTTATAAGATTATTAAATTGTAAAACTTTTAAAGTTTAATAAAAAAGGATGAAAATTAAGATTTTTACTTAGTTATACCTACTTACCTACACCAAAATATTTTTTTTCTAGATTCTCAAAAGGGAGGTTCTCTTATATATATATTATTTATTGCACTTGTAACATAATTACACAGGTAAATAAAAAAGTTGTTAACAAAGGTGGGCTTGTTTCTAAAAGAGATTTCTTCCAGCCAACCCAGCATTGTTTGAGATTTTTAAGTAAGCAGGTAATAGGAAGTGCATAGTAATACGAAGATAAGTAAAATCCTAAATAAATAAATATAAATAAATACATACATAATATACATAAAATAATATTTAAGTAATATAAATGTATAAACTGGAAGTTCAACTATCTCGTGAATCAAGAATGAGACAATTGTGATAGAAAGTGAGCTTTGACTTGAGATTTGAAAGTTATGATGTTCTGGCAATTCTGGATGTTTGACGGTAGTTTATTCCAAAGCTGCACGGCTTCAACGGAGAAGGAGTCTTACACAGCCATAAGAGTTTTTCGTCGCTCATATTCCAAACTTTTAGATATAATTGCTGAAATACACAATTTAGTAACTCCATGTAACGTTTAAAAAATAAACAACCAACCACTCTTGGTGCCGGCTTGCGCCCTCGCTTATTGTGTAACTGGTTGCCTATTGAACCTTCCCTAAACGTTAATATTTGCCTATAAGTAGCCTTGGCATATTTAAGCCCATTATTTGTGCAAAAGTATTTAGAAAAGATCGATGCAGTGAAAGCTCATTTAAGCGGGAAAGCTTTTTGTGAGAACTTTATCGTACTATGACCTCAACGGTTAGTATGAAAGCAGCCCTAAAGCAGTCCTGTTTAAGGCCTGCTTTTGAACTGAACGGTTTCATACTTTGCTGATTGTAAGCCCCCTGTGAATTATTTGTTTGCACGAAGTTTTCGATTTTAGTATCCTTGCCGTACCATTAAATAAAGTTGATGGGTTTGCTGGGATTTTAAAGTATTGTAATAATTCAATAAAAAAAACAAATCTTAAAAATGGAACTTCATCCAATTTCAATGGACGACGAGGATGCCTGAACTAGAATCTACTATTAGGCCGGCCGGAATTCCGTACATACGTGATTCCGAACGCAGCTAATCTATACAAATCTATGGACTACCACACACAGACGGGATTTTTCCGTACGGAATCTTCATTATCGAAATTCCGTTCGGAATTCCGTTACGTGATTACGTCTGTGTGTGGCCGGCCTAAATATACTTTTACTTTCAAAGAAAGATTTTTATCCATATTTTTATCATACCAAATGGGTGCATTTGCTCTAAAAGTCTGTTTACGTCCCGTTGCGTTCGAGTCATCCAGTCCCATTATCGGTGTAAAAACGCATTTGAATTTACGCACGCGTAATTTTTTTACGATAGCTCCTAAGATATTTATTTAAATGGTATGGTGTAATTTAAATAATGTGCATAAAATTCTTAAGGTAACTAACATATTTAAGTTGATAAGGATTAATACTATATCCTTCTAAATAGCTTTCCAAATTACCGCATTGTTTGTGACCTGTTTTTTAGAAGATATTATTATAATGGCTATAGCAAGCTATTCTAAATATATGTCATCGCGGACTTTTTTGTAGACCTATATAAGAGGAACAATTTCATCATACACTATTTTGTTATAGCTCAAAAGGTTTATGCAGCGTTATCGATGCAAGCTCCCATTCGGCTTAATTTTTGACGACTTCTATAACAATTATTGTCATATTTTTACCAATTTACATAAAACCTCAAATTATTATACACCTAAAACCTTCCTCAAGAACCACTCTTATCATTTGGTGAAAACCGCATGAAAATCCGTTTAGTAGCTTGTGAGTTTATCGCGAACAGACAGACAGACGGGGCGAAGGACTTTGTTTTATAATATCTAAGAATAAATCATATACAGATTAAGTAAAACATTAACTAAATAATTAATGGAAAGTGTCCAGCGACTGAAGATAATGAGGGCTTTTCACAATGACAAAAAATGGCAGACTCGATAGATGGCGTTGATAAAAATGTATGAGTCAATGTGATTTTTTATTTTTTTTCTCCCGAAGTGCATCAAGTGTGGCCAGGGCTACTATTGTCTAATTCTAAAAATCTATCGCAATTTCGCTTTCATTTGACAGATGGATGTGACACATTGCTGCATTTCTTTGGTAAGTTTTTATTTGTACCAAAAAGAAGCATCAATGTATTACATACTGAAAGCGATTGCGATAGATTTTGAAATTAGACAATTAGCCCCCCGATTAGGCGATTTATCGCTTTGCTATACTTAGCTCAAAATCTATGACAGACGTTTGTTTATCTTTTCTCTCAATACTTTTAAAACAGATTATTACGCTATTATTAAGCGAGCGCCCCTACCTTGTTAATTATATTGTTGATGAATGAGGAGTTTTCAAATTGACATTAAAAAAAAGAAAAGTAACTATTTGCCTCACTAGATGGCGTTGATGGTAAGAGGTGAGTCAAAATTGGCTTTTAAAAATAAACAGCCTACTAAAGAGTACCAAAGAGGAAAGTAAGCATGTACTGCATTGACCTCTATTATACAAGGAGGTCAGTTACGTCTACCTGAGTACTTTTCGAAGCGGAGTAAAAAATACTTTGAATCCCCTTTTTTTTTCAACGCCATCTATCGAGCCTACAGCTTTTTGTCATTTTGAAAATCCCTCATTTTTAATATTAATGAATGAATGATGAAAAATAGCGAGAATAAAAAAATGATTATATTCTCCAAAACTAACAATATTAAAATAAAGTTTTATTTATGTACCAAAGCAATCTCAAATATTGGTATGCAAAATTTTAATTATTATTATCGGTTAAAAAGTACTTTTATAGTAGATAACAAGGGTCTGACATGCTTTGATAGAGCGAGATCGTCTTATTAAGATTCCTATAGGAGGAAATAGAGAAGAGTGTCATGTTTTTTCTCTATCACCGACCGGACTTTTTTTCATGGTCGGGTTATAGGCAGAGATCAACTAAGCAAAACAAACAAGTGGGGTTATACCAAAAGTGCCAGAGAAATTAAAGTTTTTGTGGATAACTCCCTAATTAATATTGAAGATTTATTATAAATCGAATGTGTAGTGTTTGTGTCTAGCATTCAAAATGGTGGGATGTTCGATATTTGGCTGCAAAAGCAACAATCAAAGGAAAGAAGCGGGCGTTACATTTCATGCGTGAGTACACTGTTTTCTATATTTTGATCACGTATTTCTTTCTCAAATCTCACAGGAACCAAGTTTCTGAGCTAAATCATTAGTTATATCATGAAAAACCTGATAAATAGGAAAAATCTAAAAAATATTTCTAAAAATAACCTCGTAAACATTTGACATGCAAACCGGTAAAATTGCGTACATCTGCGTAATAGTAGAAGTCAGCTTAGCTTTGACGTCCACTAAAATCAGTAGGTTTATAATTCGATTTCCGGATGCCTACTATATAGAAAATTTTCCCCAAAAATTACCCCATATTTCAGGGAATTTCAAGCGATTTGATTTTTCCAGATTTCCGACGGAAGATAAAACTCGTGAAAAATGTATAGAAGCAACTAGAAAAAAGAATTGGGTGCCACACACGAATTTGTTCAAAACATTTTGAAAAAAATTGTTTCCGAAAAACAGAAAAACTAACGTTAATAAAAAAAGTTCTGTATTTCAACGTTTAATAAAGACTTTACCTGTTTTAATTTAAAGTTTATCTTTTTATTCCATTAACCACACAATCTCATATTAACTACCTGAGCGAACCCCAGCTAGTTTACTATATCTCTCTTTTTTTAGCAGGGCAGTTGTGTGTGCTCCCGTCCCGACTGCAATGACGATTGTTATTTAACTGTAGTTCGATTTTAGCAGGGAAGACGTGTTTTTATTTTTCTTAATACCATTTATAATTATACTGAGTTTTTGCATGCTGGAAATGGCGAATTGTCTAAACATTTTATTAATATCTCTGCTGTACCACAATTACTGCGAATAAAGTTTTTTCCATTTCTATTCTATGTATACGTATGTTACCGTTAAAGTACGGAATCCGTTAATCTGCAGATTAACTGGTCGAGTCAGTTAAGAGGATTGTCAACCACGTGGTCTCCATACAAACGGCGATAACGTTTCCCACCCTCTAAACCTTAACCTACAGTAATTAATTTTTGGTATTTTTTTGAAATGCCTAAATACTAGGGCTGTACGTTTTGATTTTTTAAATATTTATAATAGATTTCGAAATATTTGCATTTTAGTGATTTCATACAAAACACAGAAGTGTCAATATTTTCAAATCTACAATGAATATTTTAAAAATCAAAACGTACAGCCCTAGTTTTTAGGCATTTCAAAAACATACCAAAAATTCATTGCTGTAGGTTAAGGTTTAGAGGGTGGGAAACGTTATCGCCGTTTGTATGGAGACCACGTGGTTGACAATCCTCTTAAAGCACAGAATACATAATAGTACCGAAATTTTTCTTAAAGTAGACGATTTCCGTGCTTTAACTAGTAATCTGCACATTAACAGATGCTACCCCGTTAAGGGTACTTTTTCTGATCATGGCAACCCCATATTTTGACGTCATAATATATCTATCCCTTACACCCGGTCGCTCGGTAGCGCATCTACCCCTTTTAATATACTATATCTATGGTAGATAATGTAGATAGTAGTTAAAAGTGGTCATACCGGAAAAAGGGTCCAGGAAACGGATATAGTGGCGTCTATGGCGTATTTTTTTTAATAATGAACTTTGTCGTGGCACTGGGGCCTTACTATGAGCTCTTATAGCAGGCCTTATAATAAACTGCTTACTTTTTCGTACTATGACCTCAATGGTTAGTATGAAAGCAGGCATTAAGCTGTCCTGTTTAAGGCCTGCTTTTGAACTGAACGGTTTCTTATTTGCTGAGGGTAAGCCTCCTGGAATCTCATCTCGGTCATTCGTGTGCCACGTGTGTCTTCAAGAGACGAGCGATTTTTTCAACGCCTGATTCTCCCAAAGTGCGTCAAGTGTTACTTACCTCAAATGTTTTTAGGCCTGGGGGCTTACCATCAGCAAAGAAGAAACCGTTCAGTTCAAAAGCAGGCCTTAAACAGGACTGCTAAAGGCCTGCTTTCATACTAACAGTTGAGGTCATAGTACGAAAAAATAAGGCAGTTCTAATAAACAGTAAAATAAGCCCTGCTATAAGAGCTCATGGTAAGGCCCCAGATCCATTGGCGACACAACTACATAATTATTAAATACAAATAACATTATTTGCTGTAAATAGGGCAACAACCAATGATATTAAATGTAAAGATAGGTTACCCGCGCTTCACAATGGCAAGACGAAAGTCAGGTAATTGCCCGACTTTCAAATAGTCATGCACAGTCTCGCGACACGGTAACACACGCGGCTCTCGTCAATCAGACGCAAAAAAATTGTGGAATACCATAAAAAAAATGTCTACTTGCGTCTTTAAACGATGTACAAATTATACAGCAACGGTCAGAGATCGGAAAAATGCTTTATTTCACACGTAAGTACTGTATTTAATAAAAATATGTATTTTCTATTACTTTATTCGGCCATATTGTACAAAGAGCGAGCTGTCTGCTTTGCGTGTGGGAGTGATGGAGATAGCTGACGCGCTGTCAATTGGCAGCCAATGCGCATGCAGCGGCCAATGTGTGTATCTATAGTACCTTTACGCTGTTTTAAATAGCAATGATGTTGGCGCATAACCTATCTTTACATTTAATATCATTGGCAACAACCATCCAAACATCTAAATATCCAAACTTCCTCATGTACGAGGGTGGTTTGATGAAAGTGAAAGTGAAATAAGCTTTATTCAAATAAACTTAATTATTAAGTACTTTTGAATCGTCTATATTTTTCTACCACCCGTTCCAGACTTTTTTAGCTGACAAGAAGAACGGGCGCAAGAAACTTATCAGCTGTAACAGCCATAAGTAACGATATTTACAAACTTGAATAAATCGTTACCAGATAATAATCACAACAGGGTGACAGGATTATTGGCAACAACATAGACTTATTATATTACTTCAACAAAGTGCTTATATTAGCAAGTTATGTGTTACATCATTTCCACGCATTTTGATCTTTAAGATAATCGTCAACTTTATAATAACCTTTACCCATGAGCGTTTTTTTAACATGGTTTTTAAATTCATGCAAAGGAAGATCAATCACTTGTTGTGGAACTTTATTAATAAAGGCTATGCCTTTCCCCATAAATGAACCTCTCGTTTTTTGCAAGCCTAAATCTTGGAACGGCAAGTTTATCTTTATTTCTTGTATTAAACTGGTGAATGTTGCTGTTCATATCAAATGAATCATAGTGTTTCCTTACATAAACTAAATTTTCATAAATATATTGGCCTGCCAAAGTTAAAATATTTATTTCTTTGAACAATTCTCTCAAGGTATCTCTCCGCCGTAGATTGTATATGGCGCGAACAGCTCTTTTTTGGAGTACAAAAATATTTTCAAAACTGGCAGCTGAGCCCCACAATAGCAGTCCATAAGACATTACACTATGAAAATAACTAAAGTATAAGTCCATGACTTTGAAAAGAAGAAATCATTTTTTTATAATTTATTTTTGTGTCTTAAAAAGAAAATCCTTAAGGCACCTTTACACCACATTTTTTTCAAATTCGGCAATAGTAGTTTATGATACAAGGTTGGTAAGGGGTTTTAAAAAACCTTAACAACCGAGTGCCATACTACGTTTTTCAATACATTTGCGAGAGAACATTATAGGTACTACTGAAATTAAAATCTATACATATAATAAAACTGTAAATTCTAAATATTTGTGCGCGAATTACGCAAAAACCGCTAAACGAATTTTGATGGATTTTTCACAATTTAATAGATTGAGGTCCAACTTAAAATCTAAGCTATGTTTCATCAAATTCAGGTGGGCGGAACCAGGGAAAAAGCTGTAACTCTCCGTAGTACTAGCTTTCATACACTAAAGGGGTCATTTTAAACTGGTTGCAATATTTTTCTACTGTCCACGCGGATGAAGTCGCGGGCGGAGGCTAGCACTTTCCGCACGCTCGACTGTCATCGTAAACTTACATTTTCGAGCAACTGTATTGAAAAAGATTATTACTTTTGGAAACAAAAAGCTCAAGCGACTTCTAACTTTTCATAATGACCCTGTCGACCCTCTCGGCGGCACTCATGACATCAAAACTCATAATGAAGATGCGAATCCTTTCTATTCTCTAGATTCAACCCACTGAAATTTTATCTCCTACCAAACATAATAAATGTCTTGGCGCGGACAAAGATTTTCATCAAACCAAAAGTTGGTGTCTGAAATGGGCCCTCATCAAAACTCATAATGAAGATGCGAATCCTTTCTATTCTCTAGATTCAACCCACTGAAATTTTATCTCCTACCAAACATAATAAATGTCTTGGCGCGGACAAAGATTTTCATCAAACCAAAAGTTGGTGTCTGAAATGGGCCCTCATTTCAGTTACCAGCCTGCTTTTGAACTGAACGGTTTCCTTTTTGCTGATGGTAAGCCCCCTGGGCCCTATTTAATAACGTGACAATTTGTCAATCGTCATGACAATTTGGTTTGCATTGCGGTGTAGTTATAAGTAGTTTGTTATATTTTCAAATTGATTGACGCAGTGGATATAAAATTGTCATGACAGGTGACAAATTGTCACGTTTATTAAATAGGGCCGTAGTAGAAAGCTACTATTAAATATTTTACTCAAAAAAACATAATGTGGATAATATAGTTCATTAGAACACCAGAACAATTTACGTAATTTGACTTTAAATAAAGTATTAAAAACATTTTCTTCCGGACTAATAAGTAATTTTTTGTAAGTAACTAAGTTTTGAAACAGTGTTTATATCCAAAATATTTATTTAACAGGTAACTGCTACTACGACTATGGATCGCAGTTCTTAACGGCCGTCTTGGCCTGCGATGTTTTGCGACGTGGAGTCAATTGCATGTGTGGGTACCTGTTTATCACAGATTAAATAATAGTTACTTTACGAGCAATCTAAGACGGATCTTATATTTACTGTTACTGCAGATTCTAAGGATCATCTATAGCTTGTATTGTAATCACGCATGGTGTGCTAACACATCAGTCACGAGCGTACCTGCACTGCCTGCAGTGCCCGGATAAAGTAGCAGTGTGATATATCTTTCTAAATCTTCTTTGTCGGCCAAAACACCAGTGCCTAGCATATTTTAGCGTAAAGTTAATTTCGAGTTTTTTTTTCAATAAACTCTGCGTTTAAAGAAAGTGACATTATGAATGATTTAAATTAATATAATTTAAATCATTCATAATGTCACTTTCTTTATGCATGCCTCCGACTGCATGTTATTATGACATGTTGCCTTTAACATTTATTTAATCTTGTTTCCATCTTTTTTAAAACATTCATTTGACTAAATTTAAAATTAAACGCAGAGTTTATTGAAAAAAAAACTCGAAATTAACTTTACGCTAAAATATGCTAGGCACTGGTGTTTTGGCCGACAAAGAAGATTTAGAAGGATATATCACACTGCTACTTTATCCGGGCACTGCAGGCAGTGCAGGTACGCTCGTGACTGATGTGTTAGCACACCATGCGTGATTACAATACAAGCTATAGATGATCCTTAGAATCTGCAGTAACAGTAAATATAAGATCCGTCTTAGATTGCTCGTAAAGTAACTATTATTTAATCTGTGATAAACATATATGTCTTTTTATGCAGGCGGGTTTTTTAATTTTTTTAATATATTTTTTTATTTATCTCTTTTTAGTTAATTTATATTACGGTCATGATATACCTTTTTGAAATCCTTATATTATGCCCTTTAATATGACACCCATATTGCAGTATTCTAAAAAAAATTTTTTTTTTCACTACGTATAATAGCACCGTACAGCCGCCATGTTGGTTTTTTTATAACGCCACCTTCTTAAGAACACTTGGGTTGACAAGACAAATCTAACGATATCTTAATCATAGAAATCCGTTGAGCCGTTTGAAAGATATGAGGTAAAGAATATTACATACAAACATACTTACAAGATACGCTATTTCTTAAAAAACAAGTCGAAATGTCACAAAATTACATCCCGTCGTAAACAACATTTTTGTCGGGTTCTGCATGCTACGCGTGCTAGTAGACTTCATTGTTATTTATTTAATACAAAGCAAGTTTACAGAGATGTTCAACAAAACACACGCCTGTTGCTTTTAGTGATTGAGTGCGTTTCCTTATAATTATAATAGTAAGAATCTTATGTAAGGGCTTGTTCGACGGGTAGTCTTAGATTGAAAACTTTATTATGTTTGCCCTTAACTTTTTTACTATTTCGAAAATACAAAAAAAGCATACTTACAAAAGCTTACGAATTAAGAAATCAGTTTGATTGTTTATTCACATTGGATAACGAGGAAAAACCTAGTTTTAAATAAATTTATTCCCATTTTTTTAATGCACTTCGAATACTTAATGTTATTATAACGATACAAACAGAATTAACAGTTTCAAATGGATCCAGTACTTGGTTTCGAATGACGCTGTAGCGACACATGCTGTGGCGAAAATTTTCAGCGTGGTACGCTGGAGCGAAAAATCATTGGAGCGAAACCCACACGGTCGCATGACACGACAGCGACAAACTTTGTGGCGAAATATCATATAAAATATATTTTGATAAAAACTATAATGATAATTTATTTGTACATAGTAGGTACTCAAAATATAACCTTTTGTTTGTTGATTAAAATGAAACTTGAACTTTGTGTTTTATTTTCAGCCTTTAGTTTCCTAGCATACAATTATATTTCGCCACAAAGTTTGTCGCTGTCGTGTCATTCGACCGTGTGGGTTTCGCTCCAATGATTTTTCGCTCCAGCGTACCACGCTGAAATTTTTCGCCACAACGTGTGTCGCTAGAGCGTCATTCAAACCCAAGTACTGCACCCGTTTCAAATACCCCTCTCACGGTACAATTTAACTAAGCATTTAATAAATAAATTAGAACTATTTTATTGAAAAATATTTTTTACTAAACAACCACACAATAGTCCATTGAATTTATAAACGTAAAAGTGGAAATAAACATTTCAAAAAGAAGCTACAGTTTATGTGGTTAGTTTATTATGTGGACATTTTATGTTAAAGGAGAACCGGCTCTCGTTGTAGAAAAAATGCTTAACTTGTATACGATTGAATTTGGTCTTAAAATAAAGCCAATAATAATTCATAATTTGTCATAATAAATATTTGATAAATTGATACAGTTTTATTTTTAGCGCATGTTACAAGTTATTTGATTAAGAGTATTTTTTTATATGGAAACACTACGGAAACAACGACTCATCGAAAATGTTCCGTTGTCCACATTGAACTTAAAAGGGCTGGGGGCTTACTATCAGCAAATAAGAAACCGTTCAGTTCAAAAGCAGGCCTGAAACAGGACTGTCTATGGCCTGCTTTCATACTAACCGTTGAGGTCATAGTACGAAAAAGTAAGGCAGTTCAATATAAGCCCTGCTATAAGAGCTCATAGTAAGGCCCCAGGTCACTATGAAATGTAAAAACGTGGCTGCATAAACAATAATTATTTTCCTTTTTACGAAATTAACAAAACGAAATGTAATTTTGACTTTCGATTTGGCATTGATCTGTCATTTGGTTGCCAGATACCAGTCAATGAAAAAGTACAACATATTATGAATCACAGATTAAAAATATTAATAAACTTCAGCATAAAAGGCCGGGTCTCCTTTAAACACTGTTCTGTTTAGAATGTGTAGCTATTCGATAGTTGGATTACAGTTGTGCGGCTGACTGGTGTAATAAAAAGTATTAATAATAGGAAAGTATGAATATGAAAATATTTTATTAAACTATTTTCATATCGTACGTAACATGTCGTTTGCAAGCACTGATTTTATTATTTAAAATTTAAATTAGCTTGTTTCTCTCAAATGAAAGTTTATTTTTATTTCGTGGCATATTTCTTTGTACGAGTATAGCTAACTAACGATAGGCCATAGTATATTTGATTTACTTCTGATTGATTCAATATCTGCGTATTGTTCAGTCTTGTTAAAGATAATGAGAGAGACATTATGTAGCTATGTATTAATGGAAATACAATGCGATTAAATTGAGAATAGACAGTGTCGGGGCAACTTCACTCGAGAAGGTAAGTAAATTTTACAGATTAGAATACGTCCTCTTTTTACCGCAAGCTCTCTGAAGTTAGTCACTTCTGTTGTACATTGTTAAATTAATCGCATTGTAAGTATACATCTGTATATTCTTTTATGTACAATAAATCCTTAAAAATGAATACAAGTTATTAAAAAGCAGGAATACATAAACTATCATTTGGTTGATTAGTGAACGGTATCAACATGTTTTTATTTATAAAAATTGACACTAATTATTATTACTCATCGATAAAATGTGTGCAATTTATTAGGGTAGTTATTTGCGTTCTGTGTTCGTTACTTGTGACAAAATTAAATGTCACTGTTTATTCATTTTATGATTCAATGATGAAAACACCATAAAATGAGAAATCACATCACAGCTACTACAAATCTTTTTCCCTACGACAATTAAATGATTTTTTTTTCTTTCACGCCCGCGGTGTGTATATTATTGACAGAATAATAATATAACGTATACGAAAGTAGTACTAGTATACGGTATACAAATTATTTTTTCTTTCACTTTTTATGTCTTTATTACGAAACACCTCCTTAACAACAGTCGTTACTGTTTTTATTTTTCATATTATGGAGCTTTATTAAGTCTTTTTTATTGTGGTTTATTGATTCAAAAGCACAAAACAATTTGTTCACTACTGAAATTAACAAAAAGCTTCTTATTATTTTAATGTGCTTTATCTGTGAATTATTTCCTATTTTTGTGTAGCTTTCTACATTACATTAAAATAATTTAATCAAAAACTCGCTATTGTGTTTTGTCGTGTAGTTGTCGCTTTATTGTTTTTGTTTGTGCGTAGACGAAAGTTCATCTTTGAGCTCCTAAAATTAAGTAGAATCGCCTAACCTCGATGCTGAAAGTAGGATGCGTGCTAAAAACATTTCATAAAATAAATATGCTATAACATAAATCCATATAACAAAATAACAGTAGCACGTATGTAATTTACCGATGAGTGTCGTGTTGACCTAAGGCAACCGCTAGTTGTCTGGCGGGTTGTCGAAGTAGTCAATCTTTTCCGCGGGCGCTGGCGCGGGAGCGGAAGCGGACGCGGCCGCGGAGGCTGCAGCCGCCGACTGGCGCGCGGCCCAAGCGTTGTTTGATGTAAGCGTGGCCCAACCAGATCTGACGACAATAAACAATGATTTTGTTACGTTGCACGCATTACGAGGACGTCGCCACGCGAGTGGTTTACTGTTCTTATGTAGTTCTAAATATAATAAACGCAATGTAACGTGCACGTGCACATCCGGTGAGTTACGACCTTCAACGTTGCGTTGGCGCGTTGGCTAGCGCAGCACGGGCTTTGGTACGCGCCGCTTGCCCGCCTCTTACGCTACCACTCATGAGCGTAGCCAGCCATGGGCTCAGGGTGGGGCAGCAGTCTAAAATAATATGTAACTAGCAAACTATACCCGCGGTCTTACCCTGGTAATTTTCATGGCAGTTTCCATGCATATTTTGTATTGCTTCGGGCCTATCTCATTAATTCCGCGTCATTTTTATATTTTCTTACTTAGGTTTGATTAGGTAGGTACCTCACAGGCCAGAGCCAGGGTGGGGCAAGCGCCCCACCCTGCCCCACCGTGGCTACGCCCATGCTACCACTTGCAGGATGCTAACGGCAATTTATACAGCCCCTAATATATTGTAGTATGGCACTGACTTGGCGGGCGCGGGCGCGTTGGGTAGCGCGGCGGAGGGCGCGGGCGGCGCTCGCAGCACGGGCCCCGGCACGCGCCGCTTGCCCGCCTCGCGCGCTACCACCTCCAGGATGCTCATCGCCGGCAGCCACGACTGGTGGAAAACAAACCATTCAATCAAACAACGCTTTCATATTGGAGCCGTTCCAAATTAAAACTTTTAATAGCGGACGACAGAAAGCGCTAAAGTACTAAAGACAGAAACAAGCAACAAATAAAAGGGCACCTTCTCCTTGTCGGCGGTGGCGACGACGTTCCGGTTGGGCTCGGCGTCGTAGGCGACGCTCTCGCAGCCGAAGTGCTCGCACAGCTCGTGGATGAACTGCCTCTTCTGCCAGTTCATCGACGGGAACGAGTGCGCACGGGTCTTCTGCTTGGACTGTGGGAAAACAACATAAGGTGGAGTTCTCTGTGATTTTTTTCACGGATGAAAACAATATGTTGTTATAAGGCAGAGTTTTCTGTGATTTTGTCACTGATCTTCTGCTTAGACTGTGAGAAAACAACATGTTGTTATAAGGCGGAATTGTCTGTGATTTGTTTACGGATCTTCTGCTTAGACTGTGAGAAAACAACATGTTGTTATAAGGCGGAATTGTCTGTGATTTGTTTACGGATCTTCTGCTTAGACTGTGAGAAAACAACATGTTGTTATAAGGCGGAATTGTCTGTGATTTGTTTACGGATCTTCTGACATGTTGTTATAAGGCGGAATTGTCTGTGATTTGTTTACGGATCTTCTGCTTAGACTGTGAGAAAACAACATGTTGTTATAAGGCGGAATTGTCTGTGATTTGTTTACGGATCTTCTGCTTAGACTGTGAGAAAACAACATGTTGTTATAAGGCGGAATTGTCTGTGATTTGTTTACGGATCTTCTGCTTAGACTGTGAGAAAACAACATGTTGTTATAAGGCGGAATTGTCTGTGATTTGTTTACGGATCTTCTGACATGTTGTTATAAGGCGGAATTGTCTGTGATTTGTTTACGGATCTTCTGCTTAGACTGTGAGAAAACAACATGTTGTTATAAGGCGGAATTGTCTGTGATTTGTTTACGGATCTTCTGCTTAGACTGTGAGAAAACAACATGTTGTTATAAGGCGGAATTGTCTGTGATTTGTTTACGGATCTTCTGGGTAGACTGTTGGATAACATGTTTTATGAGGTGGAGTTTTCTGTGATTTTTTTTCACGGACCTTCTGCTCGGATTGTGGGAAAACAACAAGTTGTTATAAAATGGAGTTCTGTGATATTTTTTGTGATGCTGTATGTCATTAGTAGACTGTGCTTCCACAGAAATAAGTGAGTAAGAAGTGGACACTTCGGGGCTGCGGATCTGAAGAGCCAGTGCCCTCTAGCGGGTGTACTGATCTATGTGGCAATGATCAAGGAATGTGGGGGAGTTACAAGACAGTCACGCGAGATGTAGCTACCTTCTTAGCGAGATGCACGAGCTCGGTCAACTTGTCGTGCACTTGCTGCGCGAAGGCTGGCTCGCGGGCAGCGGTCGCGCGCAGAGAGTCGCTGTATCGCGGCGCTAACTTGGACGATACATCCGGGTTCCGGATCTGAAGCGCCAGCGCCATCCGGCGCGTGCGCTGCTCTACGCGGCACTCGTCGTCGCACTCCAAACTGACAACAAAGATTTTTGTTATAACAGAGATATCCTTGCGTATATAGGGGTGAACGTGTTGCGGTAGAGTGGGGTGTTTACCTCATCGTTGATTCTAATTCTAAGTCTGACGAAATTTTGATATTTTGTGAGCGAAGACGTGTGACTTTTACTTAGCATTTGACTTACACTATTATTGTCAATTTTGTTAATTAAAACTACTTACAACATAAAATTACCAACTGGCTATATGAAACATAATCTTACGTTTTGAGCATGTTGGACGGACGCTGCACTTCCGACAAGTCGACGGATCCACTTTCTTGCATTTTAGTTGCTACCAGCGCGCTCATTATTCTGTGAAACAATAACATTTTAAAAGTCAACCTTATACAATCACTTATATTATCGACCACACACTTTTTAAACGCCTAAGCTTCGATCAAGAATACCCTAGATGTCCGGTCCGAGTCTCAAAAATGGCACCTCAAATAGCGTCCCACTTACAAACTGGGCGCTTGGTGGCTTATTTTGCACAAAGTAAGTAATAAAAGATGTGTTTTTATACAAAATAAGTGATAGAAAATGTGAGTTTGTACAAAATAAAAGGTGATTATGTACAAAATAAGCGCCAAGTTTGTAAGTGGGAAGCTATTTGAGTTGCCATTTTTGCGTACTGTTTTAGTTCGTGAAGCGTTATCTAGGATATTCTTGAGCGCCTAAGTAATTAAATCTGTCAATAATTTAAAATAACAGCAACGGGGCGCAACGTTCTTGATTGGTTAGTGTCTTTTTTTAACGTTTTTCATTAGAAACTGATCTAACAGATTGTGGGCAAAGACAGATTTATGTTGTCCGTCACCACTCGTTGGTTATTGGGTGTCATGTCAGGTGAGTGTGAGGTCAATGTTGTGGGTGGCGAGGTCAATGTGTGAGGTAATATGTAGTGTGTGTATGTGTGTCGTACTTGGCGAGGTCGCGCGCGTTGTCGCAGCAGGGGCGCTCCGAGGCGCGGCGGCCGCAGAGGCAGGTGGCGCGCACGAGGCGGCGGCACGGCGTGGCGGCGGGGCAGGGCCCGCCCGCGCTGGAGTGGCACACCGCCGAGCACGGGTGCCCGCACGATGGACGCTTCTCCATGCACGGCTGGGTGCACCTGGGTGACACACGTCATAAACACCCTTTAGTCGCCGAGATATAATAGACCCGTTTTGACAGCTGTTTATGTTAATAGAATACAACTCTTTAGTCTTTACACGTCATTTCCCAAATAAAATGATCATCACTGATATTTATCGATGTTACTAACCGACATAAAAAGGAGGAGGTTTCCATTGGTCGCGTATATATTTGTTTTCTTTCTAGATATGTTCCCTGATTACTCGAAGACACGGCTGAACCGATTGAAATGATTCAAATATTATTACATCAGGTTTAATCCCAAATTCCTGAAAATACATTCGTTTTCGTTACCATTATATGAACATTACGGATGGACGATCGACCATAACTTCTTTGTATATGAACCGATTTAGATAATTCTTTCTTTGTTTAAAAGAGGAAACTTCCTGTCTTCATGGGCATGGATATTCTGGACTAGAATTGAACTGCTGAGGCCCAACGGAAGGCCTTATTTTAAACTAAAATGAAAGTTTGTGAGTTTGGATGTTTGTTCCTCAATCACGCAAATACGGCTAAACACATATGGATGAAATTTGACACACAGATAGTTTATAGCCGGGATTAATAGATAGGATACCTTTTATCCCGGTCAAAGGTTCCCTAGGGATTTTCCGAATCTCCACGCGGACGAAGCCGCAGGCGGAAGCTAGTTTTAAACTAAACTGAAACTAACTGTTTTGTCTAATGAAGCGGACGTAAAACACAAGTTTACTCACTTTCCAGTATCGCAGGGCCCTTTATGGCAGGTCTTGATGCAAGTGTGCTTGCCGCAGGGCAGCGGCTTACCGCACGGAAGCCCGCACGAGAACTCATCCTGGGAACACGGTATCGTCTTGCGTTCCTACACCGAAGAAAAAAAAATGTATATTTCTCATTTGTCCTTCAACAACATTATGGGTCCATGATAGGAAAACATGGTTTGCGGGGGTCATATTTTTATATAGAAAAGTAAAGTTGTAGCCACAAAAAAAACATACGACAAGCTAAAGAGATTCTCTAGTAGCTACAAGTATAAACCTCACAGATGATTGTCAAAAAATATCAGAATATCAAAAGCGCTTGCGTAGGGCCATATTTTTGGCGTAAATAATAGCGGAAACGTATTGAATTCTACATCAAAATTCACTTTAACGTACTGTGAAGTAGTTCCAATAACTTTTCTTCAAGAAAAATTGTGCGAAACATAATTATGAAATCACCCATATTGCAGTATTCTAAAAAAAAAATTTTTTTTTTCACTACGTATAATAGCACCGTACAGCCGCCATGTTGGTTTTTTTATAACGCCACCTTCTTAAGAACACTTGGGCTGAAAAGACCAATCTAACGATATCTTAATCATAGAAATCCGTTCAGCCGTTTGAAAGATATGAGGTAATAAAGAATATTACATACAAACATACATACATACATACAAACATACTTACAAGATACGCGCGAAACACATAACCCTTTCTTTGCAGTCGGGTAAAAAACAACGAAAAACATCGAAAAAGTGCAAAAGTGAGGTTATTATACATACTCACCTCATTACACGCAAAGAAAGACTGTTGAAAAACGCATCGTAACGGACGCGACGCGATATACCGTTTACATTTCAATGGTTTACTGTGAGTCGTGTCGAGTAGATTCGTTTGGCGTGTCGGTCGGTGTATGTAATGGGCACAAACCCTAGCGCCCTTATATGGCTAAAAAAATACAGACTGATTTTTTGAACACTCGACTTTTGTAGTGTGGCTTAGACCGTCAGACTGAACAACTTTGTCTATGGGACCAACTTAATCAGAGCAAAAAAAAAATCTACGGTTCCATAGAAAACGTCAATATCTACCTCAAAATGTATGGAACTGCTGACTGATTATTCGCGGGGGGGGCACATACCTCGTGTCCGCCGTGGCAGCGCTTGGTGGTGAGCACGACACAGGGGGGGCAGTCGCCCTGGTGGCAGGAGTGGTGGCGCGGGTGGGCGCAGGGGCGGGGGCGGCGGCAGGGGGCGGAGCACGCGGGGGGGCGCGCCCCGCAAGGCACTGGCGGGAGCAGCGCTTGTTCGCCGCACGCGCAACGGATCTCTTCGAAAGCTTCACAAAAAAATCAAGCTTGAGAATGAACTTTCATCTATCTATAGCACTGATGGTCGCAATAAACTGCACAGTACAATATTTTTGATAAGGAAAGAAACGAATGGCCTAAAACCCACGTTTGGAGCTTTGAATATGATACACAATTATGTGCTAATGCTAACGGCGTGGTGTTCGGAAAATCGAGAATTTTTCGGACTTTGGTTTTGGCCTATAACTCTTAATTTTGAAGTACCCAGAGAAAAAAAATGATGATAGTCAGTGTCGGCCGCAGTAGAGCCACATTGCGCAGCTGAGTATTTGCCTTTTTGTTACATGTTATAAAAAAATGTAGAATAAAAGTGATTCTGGGGCATCAACGAATGACGATGAAGATAAACAGCATTTTTCTTTGTTACTTGTTTCAGTGTACGTTATCTTTTCTTTGTGTGCTGTTAATAAATAATTTCTATATGTATCTATCAGTAGTGACCTAGTCGCGGGCAGGGCGCGCAGTGGCCGGAGTGGCAGAACTCCTCGCAGCGGTGCGTCTGGCAGGAGAGCGTGCGCGCGCACACGACCGCGCAGCGGTGCGACGCTGCCGCGCAGCACGCGGTGCGGCAACGGTGCCGGCCGCACGACAGTTTCTAGAACAAACAAATGACAGATTCGACAAGTGACAAACGCTTGGCTTTTCGTTGTTACATGTTATTTTTAGTTGCGGATAACGTCAACATGGCTGTTAATGTGACAAGGTTCCAATTTGCGAGGATAATTAGTATTTTTTTCGCAAAAACAGATGGCGGAACTTGTAGTTTACTAAAAAGCATACTTTCTACTTAGTTTTAGTGAACACTCGTGGCATGTCTCTTCTCTTCTCGTCTAGCCCCTGGTTCGTGCTGCGCCGACCAGCTCATGGCTCGGCGAAACAAAGCCGGCATTCGCGCCATACAAATATGAGAGATCTTCTCCTCTCCATTCAACCGTCTCCACTGAAGGTGACCGGAGACGAGATGTGTAAGTAATGTATCCTATCTCTTCTCTTCTCGTCTCGTCCCCGCTTAGTGGAGTCCAGGGGCCCTATTTTTGAATCGCTCGACGAAAATTAGTAGAAAAAGCGCTCGACGCCAGTCGAGTGTTTCAAAAATAGGACCCGAGGCCTAAGTGTATGAAATTGTTTTTTTTAAACTGTAGAAAGCCCCTTGGAGGTGCAGTATTGGACAATCTGGCAATCTTTTCATCGTAACCAACAAAACCGTAACTACCCACTAGATTTTATTGTGTGTATGTAAGTGCCCGTTCATACAGCGATCCGTTTTACAGGTCTGTTTTATTTTTATTTGATCCGTTATTGAAATAAAACACTTTTAACGGATACTAGCGCGGTTTTATTGAAAGTACTTTGGTAATTAGTTGGTATTTGGTCTGATTTTTGATTTTCCCGACGTTTCGGCACCTTTGCAGCTGCCGTGGTCACGGGGGACTGAAGCTACTTGTGAGCCTACCCTCAAGCGATGAATTTTTTAGAACGTTCAGAAATTAAAATTTATCAAATTTAATTAGTTTAATTTTGGTTTGGTTTTAATTTAATTTTATATGTTAAAAAGAGAGAATCTACTGAAACTACTACCATTTCAAAAAATTGGGAGGCCCCTCCAAGAAAGAAATGGCGAAAGAAAACTTGGAGAGGAAGGCCGACCTCCGTCTTTTATATTAATTAATTTATTTGCAAAAGGAACTAACCGTATCATTAGATCTTACAGTGTGTGTTTGGGGCTTTAGCTTGTGAATGATGGGGTCCCAAGCTGGTGGAATTTTCCAACCATCATCTCTATTGAAATTAGGATATTTATTTATTTCGATAGCCTCGCGGAGCATTCTAGGAATGAATCTACGTTCCCTAGCAAGGATTTGGGGTTTGTCAAATAGGGAAATCTTTGTTTCAGAGAGCCCGCGGCATCTGTGACAAACAACACCTGACTGCTGAGCTTCAGCACGTCAAGCAAGTACTACGTAACAACAAGTTGCAAGTACCACGCCTTCGTCACAGAAAACGCACCAAAACAGCCACAGTAGAGCGTCAACCTGCCATCCTACCATACTTGAAGGGTGTCACTGACAAGATTGGAAACATTCTGAAGCGAGCGTCAATCAAAACTTACTTCAAGCCGCCGAAGAAGATCAACCAATTCTTACGACCTGTCAAGTGTAATATCCCCCTTCAAGCCGCAGGCGTCTACAAACTAGATTGTGACTGTGGGCTCTCCTACATCGGGCAAACAAAGAGAAGCATAGGGACCCGGGTTAAAGAACATGTAGCTGACATGAAACATAGGCGCGATAACAAGTCTGCAGTGAGTGAACACGCCTTTGAGGGGCCCAACCATTATATTAGATTTGACAAACCCCAAATCCTTGCTAGGGAACGTAGATTCATTCCTAGAATGCTCCGCGAGGCTATCGAAATAAATAAATATCCTAATTTCAATAGAGATGATGGTTGGAAAATTCCACCAGCTTGGGACCCCATCATTCACAAGCTAAAGCCCCAAACACACACTGTAAGATCTAATGATACGGTTAGTTCCTTTTGCAAATAAATTAATTAATATAAAAGACGGAGGTCGGCCTTCCTCTCCAAGTTTTCTTTCGCCATTTCTTTCTTGGAGGGGCCTCCCAATTTTTTGAAATGGTAGTAGTTTCAGTAGATTCTCTCTTTTTAACATATAAAATTAAATTAAAACCAAACCAAAATTAAACTAATTAAATTTGATAAATTTTAATTTCTGAACGTTCTAAAAAATTCATCGCTTGAGGGTAGGCTCACAAGTAGCTTCAGTCCCCCGTGACCACGGCAGCTGCAAAGGTGCCGAAACGTCGGGAAAATCAAAAATCAGACCAAATACCAACTAATTACCAAAGTACTTTCAATAAAACCGCGCTAGTATCCGTTAAAAGTGTTTTATTTCATGTCTAGTGAGCGCGTAAGCTTGAGAAGTGATCCGTTATTATTCGGCGGTGGCGTATGTAGTTTTACGAATGTGTTCACTTCACACACAACCCAGTATATCGGATACGTATGTGTACTGTATCTATAGCAACGGATCCGATAAAACGGTCTTGTAAATGCGGTGTGAACATAGACTTTGAACATCTAGTAGCGACGGATCCGTATAAAACGGTCCAGCCAGTACGGATACGCTGTGTGGACGCACGGTAAGTTTGGCTCAAACAATACAGCAAAGCAATTAGACTTGTAAGGGTTCGTGCCGTGCGTGAACCTTTTACATTTAATAGTAATAAATAATTGATAAGGTAGAACGATCAATGTCGCTAACTATGGGTCTCATAAGGAGGCTCAAGGTTACCCAGCGTGCAATGGAGAGAGCCATGCTCGGCGTTTCCCTGCGTGATCGAATCAGAAACGAAGAGATCCGCAAGAGAACTAAAGTAACCGACATCGCTCGAAGGATTGCTCAGCTGAAGTGGCAATGGGCGGGACACATAGCGAGAAGAACCGATGGCCGTTGGGGCGGAAAGGTTCTGGAATGGCGACCGCGCTCCGTGGGTAGGCCCCCGACGAGGTGGACCGACGATCTGGTGAAGGTCGCGGGAAGCCGCTGGATGCGGGCAGCTCAGGACCGATCGTCGTGGAGATCCTTAGGGGAGGCCTATACCCAGCAGTGGGTGTCGTGCGGCTGATATGATGATGATGATGATGAAGGTAGAACGATCAATGTATTATAACTAAAACCGTCCCGTTCGAGTGTTTAAATGCCATTGATTTATTGCATTGTAAAATCTGATTATTTTACAAATTGCACGCGCTTACGAAACGCGGCGAAAATGACGCGACCTTAAAATTATGCTGGCATAGAGAAAAATATGTATGTACGATCAACAACTCGTGAAGACTTCACAAAGACTGCAATGTGTGTCAAATCAAACACTGACCTTGTTGCACTTCTTCTGGCAGAACACGTTGTTGTACATCTGTGGCAGGTCGGCGCACGGCACCTCGCGGCTCGAGTGGCCGCAGCGGCACTGCAGCAGCGTCTTGTCGGGGCATGCCGGGCACTGGCCTGGTAAAACCACATAATAAATAAAACTACTATAGTCCGTGCCAGATAAACATAATCATTTCTTCATTCAACTTTCATAAACGGTCATTGCTCTCTTCTGTACCGAGAATTCTTGAAATTTAGCGATAAATATCGTTCTTCATACTACGTCGCTAACATTAGATTGTTCACGTTTCATCATAATACACTGGGTATTTTAACATAAAATTACGAACCAGTAGGACATCTGCAATAAAAATTAATCATCATTAATTTTTTATTATTATAAAAAATAATAAAATAAAAATAGTTTATTTGTCGTTAACGAAATACATTTTTATAAATAGTAAGGACCGATGCCAACTTTTAAGCCTCATTTGGCCTGTATCAGAAGGCACCGCTCTTCCATAAAACAGGGTTATTATAAAAAACTTAAAACTTTAAATCATAAAGACTTATTGAATATTAAATTTAGGAACTAAGTTACTTATTATTATTTACTTTTACTACCTTAATTATATTATAAACAACTATATTAAACTAAAAACGACTATTGTACGTGCGTGTATGTGTGTGTGTGTGTGTGTGTATGTATGCCTGTGTGTGTGTATGTGTGTGTGCCTGTGTGCATGTGTTTGTTTGGTTTGTGTAATGTAAGAAGATAATTAGTTTAGTAGAGCCTCAATATCATCATAATTTTTTGATTCTAGCCATTCAGTGAGTAGCCTTTTGCACTCACAGTATTGCTTGCTATATATATCTATTTCCATGTTTATTGTGTTATAAAGATGTATCGAACGCCGATTATATTCCCTAGAAGCAAATACAGTATTTATTCTCGGAACATCCACAACCATACGTTTTGTTCTTTTGTTCGTGATGTCCGGATTATATGGTAGTGATTTATGTTTCCTTAAAATTGATTGTATGATATAAAGCTTCCTAACAGAGTGTAACTTACTAATTTCATAAAGGCGATCCGTTGGAAAACGTCTTTTTTTAAAATGCATGACTTTAATTAGATTTCGCTGTGCACGTTCTATATCCAAAAATGACTTTTAGCTGCCCCGCCCCACACAGGAATGCAGTATATCAGGATAGACTGAACCAATGATACATATATGTCTCTGAGGAGATCCTTTTTCGAGTTCTGCGAGTCATCAGCCGCTCTCGGTACCACATACCTAAGCGTCTTAAATATCCAAGTAAGCTTCCTGATTCTGGTGATAACATATTCTAAGTGAGGATACCAAGACAAACGCTGATCCACAAAAATACCAAGATATTTCGTTTGTTCAACCTTATTAATAATTGGACAGTCACAAGTAACGCTACTTGCAGTTCTGTTGCAGCTATGTATTTTAATGTTAAATTCGTTGTTAGGTTGATTATTGTTATAGATGCTAAAACAAATGTAATTGGTTTTAACGGTGTTTAATGTAAGAAGATTATTACATAACCACTTATTTATCTTCTCCAATCCACACTCAGTTCTATACCTAACATCATCCCAATTATCTCCGGTAAAGACGACAGCAGTGTCATCGGCGTAAGAGAAAATTTTTGCATTAATAAGATGCAAGTCACAGATGTCATTTATATATATAAGGAACAGTGTGGGACCAAGTACACTTCCCTGTGGCACACCGTACGATACCACTGACTCTTCACTTATGTAGGAATCTAATTTAACCCGTTGCCTCCTGTTAGATAAATAATCTTTGAAAAGTTCGAGGGGAGATCCCCGTATACCAATCGCTTCCAGTTTTTGTACAAGAATGGGGACAGAGACAGTGTCAAATGCATTTTTTAAATCTAGAAAGACTGAGACACATTTCTTATGTTTGTCAAGCTGCTCAGTTATCAATGAACTTAGTGCCAAAACTGCATCTTCAGTTGATCTACCTTTTCTAAAGCCATACTGAGAAGGGGATAACACATCATATTTACTTAGATAGTCGAGTAGCCTAGAATTCAGTATTTTTTCTATTATTTTAGATATGGCCGATAAGACTGAGATTGGTCTATAATTATTAACACTGTCTCTATCACCAGCCTTGTACACTGGAGTTACGATTGATTGTTTCAGTGAGGATGGAAAAACTCCCTGATTAATGCAGAGATTTGCAATATGAGTAATTATAGGTACAATTTCTAATCTAGCATATTTTAAAAAGCTGGTAGGAATATTATCCCAGCCTGGTGCACTATTTGATTTCAATGACATTAGTACGCGATTAACCTCATCATGATCTGTTTCTAGCAGGACAAAAGAGTTAGCGTGGCGAGGTAAATTTCGGATATAGGTATTATAATCGTCCAAATTAGGTTGTATTTTTTGAGCCAGCTGTTTACCGATGTTTGCAAAGTAGTCATTGACAAAATCAGCAGAGGCTGTTGGAGATGGTTTAATGTTAAGTAATTCTGTGCTTTTACATTTGTTATTACTAGTATATGTGATATTCTTAATTTTGAAAAAAGAAATATATGTAGCTTACTTCCGCAAACAAAATATGCAAGATGCACCGCCCGCCCGCCCGCAAAAATATGCAGCACACCACAAAATATAAGTGCACAATACCTGCATTTAGCAAGACAGCAACACACCTTGCACCTTCACCAATTAGGCTACTCTACACGTGTTTCGCCCCAACCCGGAGCATCCTCAGGAGTTAGATCGTGCGTAAACCAACACCGAATGAGCAACTACGCCCTCCGACACCGTATTTATTGTCACTTCCTCCCCACTGCGCATCGAGTGACTGACAGTGACAACGTTTGAAGAATGTTGCCAGTTTCAAATTAAAAAGAAAAAAGAAAGAAAACATGTTTTTTAATTTAAATTACCTACAAATAAATTGATATACATTAAATAATGTGTTTTATTAATTGGCTTTTCGTACTACTAATACCGTCCGGCGTGCCATTTGCAATGGCAAGGAAAAAACGGAGGTTGGCAGGAAGTCGGGGATATATAAGTTAACATGTAACCAATGTAATTCAGTATACGTTGGTCAAACTGGCCGTAGTTTTGATATACGTTATAAAGAACATATTTCCGCCTATAGGAATGGCCGACCGGAACGATCTCATTTCGCGGAACATTTATTAAATACCGGACATCAATTATCTGATGGCCATTCCTATGAGGTTTTACATACTTGTAGTAAAGGTCTACGACTGAACGTGTTGGAAAACCTAGAAATTATCAAACACAATGTTGATGGAACCATACTTAACAATCAACTTGACGTCTCTTCCTCGCCATTGCTGCGTATTTTCTCAAATAATAATAATTCTTAAAAATAAGTTTCTTATTAATAAAACACATTATTTAATGTATATCAATTTATTTGTAGGTAATTTAAATTAAAAAACATGTTTTCTTTCTTTTTTCTTTTTAATTTGAAACTGGCAACATTCTTCAAACGTTGTCACTGTCAGTCACTCGATGCGCAGTGGGGAGGAAGTGACAATAAATATGGTGTCGGAGGGCGTAGTTGCTCATTCGGTGTTGGTTTACGCACGATCTAACTCCTGAGGATGCTCCGGGTTGGGGCGAAACACGTGTAGAGTAGCCTAATTGGTGAAGGTGCAAGGTGTGTTGCTGTCTTGCTAAATGCAGGTATTGTGCACTTATATTTTGTGGTGTGCTGCATATTTTTGCGGGCGGGCGGGCGGTGCATCTTGCATATTTTGTTTGCGGAAGTAAGCTACATATATTTCTTTTTTCAAAATGGTTTGGGACTTCCGCCAAGTGACGCCTGATTCAATCAAATATTCTTAATTATTATTTATTATTTTTAACAGTCTTAGCCAAAAAATTCATCATTTAAAATATATTTTATTATTGTTAATAATAATAAAGCGAAATACCTTCTAATAAGTTTAAAAACAAAATCAATTAACCCACTAAAATATAATACCTCAACGCAAAAAGGAACATACTGCCGTTGTATTCTCAACTTCTGGCTGCATCAAATGACCGTTGACGTCACAACCAACTAAAATATAATATCCTTTTTGTATTGGAGTATTATTTAGTGGGTTATTTAGTTTTTAACTTATTAAGAGGTATTATGATGAAACGTAAACGATCTAATGTTAGCGACGTAGTATTATGAAGAACGATATTTATCGCTAAATTTCAAGAATTCTTGGTACAGAAGAGAGCAATGACCATTTATGCAAGTTTATCTGGCACGGACTATAGCAGCGTACAGAAGTTAAACTGCTTTGATCTTGAAGAAAGCCGACTTCTTTGTTATACTTAACAGGGCGTCTTAAGCTAAATTGCACCTAAATGCTACGCCTTTTAGAGTATGTCATTGATCTTGTCGACGCGGCGTACTCGAACGACAGGATTGCTTTGCAGCGAGTAATAATAAAATGATGTACAGTCAGCAAAGTTATGACCTTAACAGTTTGAACTACGATTTTGACGAAAACATTAGCAGACTTGACCCCCAGGTGAGGTGAAGGCCAACCACTATCCCGTTTTGTGGATAATGAAAATACGATATCGTACGTGGAAGGACGACAATCGCTTCGTCTTTGAATGTTGGACGTCTCCGTGTAATGCGTGCTTTAGTCCATTCGTAAAGAAAATAGTAACTTAACTTTAATAATTTTCTGTGACCTGATTTGTCAGTATCAGTTTATACAGACAACTATTTCAGTAGAAGCACAGAATATAATTATATAAGTACTACCGTACATAGAGGACACTCTCCGCCCCGCCCCAGAATCAATTACCTCACCCCACCCCGCGAGTTCGTGTGCTCGTTTAGTCGCGTTTGTCAAATGTCAACTTATTTTGATATTCAAAGCAATGCGTCGTAACTTTATTTTTCAAAAAGTTCGAATTATGAATTGAACGCCGCTCATACCAAATTGCACGGTGGCCTGTCTAGGCCACGTAGGTGTATGTCTATACACAGTTGCGCGTGTACAAAAACGTCATCTGACGTCATCTTTTTATAATGGCGCGGTTGTATGGAGTGTCCGGGGTGTGGTGTTGGTCTGGTTTTAAGTATTTACCTTCATGGCAGTCTTGCTTGCAGAAGTGCCTATCGCCGGCGGGCCCGCACGGCAGCGCCTTCGCGCAAATACTGCCACACAGCGGTATCGGGTCCGTGCACGACTTGCGGGAACCTTCCGCCAACCTAGACGAAAGTTAAGACCATTATAGCATAATTTTAAGTAGGTACTTAATTTGGTGGTTCTAGAGTCAAAACTAAAGAGACAATTACTACTTGGGCAGTAAGATGCCGCGCTTGTGTCTTCGAAGACACGGCGAGCGGTAGGTGCTTATCGCGCGACCTTGAGCGAGTAAAGGAGGCCTGGCTGGGTCTACACTGACTGAGTGACTCACTGCGTGTGCACACGTGCACATGCACACGTGGTGGCCGCTACAGACCACTAGAGTGACTCACTGCGTCTTGCCGCAGGGGCAGGCGCGCACCAGGCGCGGCAGCAGGCGGCAGGGCGGGCAGGGCGGCGCGTGGCAGCCGGCGCGGCACACGTGGTGGCCGCACGCCAGCACGCACCCGCACGCCTCGCCGCACGACCAGTGCTGCTCGCCGCCGGTCTCACGCGTGCACGGCACTGATCTACTCTGCGCCGCTGGGCAGTAGCATACTGGGGAAAAGAATAACTTCTAAATATCACATCTAGACGATTGTGAAGTTTCCATTTTCTGTAGGTACATGATTTAACACAATCAACTTTGTGATTCAAACATAGAAAAAACCTGTACTAATTTTATGTATGAAGTTTGCCTTTCTTTACCATACCTTGTGTGACAGTCTCGGCGCAGTCTTCACAGGCACCCTCGTGGCATTCCTTCTGGCAGGCGTGCACGCCGCAGTCGAGCAGCCGGTTGCACACGCGACCGCACACTTGCGGCAGCTTGCTGCTGCACAGGACTGAGCGGCTCTCCGCGCCGCACCCGCATTGTCTAACAGACACAGTTTATGAAAGAGATTTGATAGGCATTTGTTGTCGAGGTAACCAATTGGTACCATTGAGAGGGGAAAAGAGGGAAAGTGAAGCCACTGAAAAGATGGAAGGATGATTTGGTAAAGACGGCAGAGAGAAACTGGATGAGAATAGCTAGAGAAAGGGTGAAGTGGAAGAGTTAGGAGGCCTTTGCCGCAGGGCACACAGAGGAGCAATACCAAAATATTTAGATATTATTAAAATGAATTATAAAATTTAACTGTAATAGATACTGTGTTTTTTACGAGCCAGATAGAAAGGGCGGATCTCACATTGCCACGCATCACGCTACATCATGCGTGGCAAAGTACAGAGTATTAAAATCATGCAAGGTGAATGATGAGATAACACACCAACTCCTCATCCATATGATTCTGTTCTAAAATCTACATGACACGTGATGCATGGCATTTGTGGTATAAGATTGAGGACAAGCCAAAGACTTTACATTTTTTAAATTCATCTTACTTGGTGATAGTAGCCTGGCAAGGCGGGCAGGGTCCGGGGTGGCACAGCAGCGTGCAGGGATGCGGGCACGAGCGCGGGCGGCGGCACGAGCGGCCGCACGTGTGCGCGCCGCTGCCTCCGCGCTGGTACTCCGGCGAGCGCACGTAACCGCACATGCAGCGGTAATCTGACGGGATCTCTTCGCTGGTGTTCTGGCAGGCGGGGCAACGCCATTTGCCCTCTACAAGAAAAATAATTATTATGTACTAGAGATATGACTAGACAAGTGTCATCACATAAACCTAGACTAGTCTTCTGAGTGTTGCTAACAAAGTGCTATTGCAATGAACTAAATCTGTCAAATCGTACATCCATAAATGCAAAAGTAGTAAACATTAATTTCAATTGTTTCAATAATCTAAATAAATAAATGGGGGTAGAATTCGAACAGGAGGCTCAAGAGGCAGGTTATTTGGGGTAGCGCCAAGGCACAGTTTCAATAAAAAACACATGGCAAAGAACTTTTCTGTCTAATATTAAAACTGTGTTAAATTTTTACTGGATCTTTAGATAAAAAGTCACAACTTGTTTTGAAGAATTCTATCTAACAAGTTACATGTTGACCTAGTTACATGCTGACCTACATCTGAATCTAATGATGCCATGTGTTTACAGAAAAAAAAAAGATTTCACTAAATCATAAAATTCTTGAAATTGGAAACAGTAATTTAAACATATCAATACCGGGGCTGGCATATCCTTCTCTTTATTAAGTTTGAAAACTATATTTTATTTTTATTAAAAAGTCCTAAACTAAAACTAAATAAAGAGAAAAAAAAAACTAAACAATACCAACTTGTATATTATACTTTTAACTGAACTTACCCACAACACTGCTCATAGCCCATTTTCTGATGCAGCGCAGGTGCAGCACATGGTAGCAGTTGCTGCAGGACCACACGGGGTCAATCTGCTTCACTCGCTCGCAGCATACCAGGCACTCTAAGGTTCCCTTATCTAATTGTTCACTCAGTCTTTCACGTTGAGTCATTTCTATGGGCACTGTGGATTGGAATGGAAATCAATATAATCATGTATTTTTTTATTGGTAACTGGGCAGGCGTTTGACCACCATCTTGCTTGGTAAACAGGATGTGGTCTAAGGTGTAGCAGGCTTGTCCAGGAAATGCCTATTCACTCTTGCCTTGAAGAGACCAAGGTTGTAACTATGTAAGTTAAATGTAGAAGTTAAATATATCAATAAAAATATAATAAAAAGGCTGAATCAGTGTTCTTACCACTTTCAACTGGTTTTCCTCTAACTTTTGGACTGGATAGTTTATCTTGTTTTGCAACTCTTTCTACCTTTTCATCTCTATAATTCAAATAACTGCTTGCATATTGTTCATCTTCAGTAACATCTCGTTCTGCCGCACGTAATCTCTGACTTCCAACCCAGTTCCTGTTTCTGGTCGAGTTCTCTCCTCTATTGTTCTTAAATTCCTGGCTGTTTTTGTCTACTGCACTATTATAAAATGTTCGTGCATCCCCATCTTTATTCTTAGATTTTGTCTTTGTCTGATTTCGGTTATTCCGACTGTTAGACTCATAATTAGATGTATCTTGATAACGATTTTTAGAGTCTCTAGTTTTATTATTAGAGTCAGTGCTTCTATAGTTATCATGAGAGCGACTACTATTATCATGAGAGCGACTATTATTATCATGAGATCGACTATTATTATCATGGGTGCGACTATTATTATCAAAAGACCGACTATTAGTTTCAAAGGAGCGGCTATTACTATCATTAGAGCGTCCATTATTTTCATAAGAGCGACTATTATTTTCATGTGAGCGACTGTTATTCTCATGCGAGTTCCTAATATTATTATTTTTATGTCTAGTTTCACTATTTTGTTGAGATTTTTGAGGTCTTTCTCTCCAATTTGTGTCTGATGAACTTCCTCTATTTTTCTGTGGTTTATGCTCAGTGACGTTACTACTAGCTCCATTAGAGTAGGAAGGATCTGGAATATTTTGACTGCTAGTAGATGGCCTCACACCTGAGCTTTTTGGCACAAATTCACTGGCTGTAGGTGTCAAGTTCGATTTAAGAATTAAATCATTTGTATAAACATTTGGGTCACCTGTATCTGGAACTTTGTTAGCAAACTGATTTTGTGGACACGATTGAACACTATTCGATGAACTGGAAGGATTTGTTGCATAATAACTATCTACCTGTGCATTTTGAGAGGTCGTTGGCATATTTTGGTAATCATACTGACTATAATTCTGAAATTGTGCCCTGTTGTAGCTGCTGGAATTGGTAGGAGCGGGGGTACCGTTATTTTGCATCTGTGACAAGAACTCATTGAAGCTAACATATTGTTGACTTGTTGGCTCATATTGTTGATGTTGGTTTTCAGCTCCATATTGTTGGTTAGGAAAATATGCTTGGTTGGCAATTTGGCTGTTTAGATCTCCATTCCAAGAATCGGTAGTCTGATACTGGTTGTCGTAAGCATATGAATTGTTCCACTGGGACATCTTGACTAATGTTGTGAAATACGAAGTTGGGTGATTAGGGAAAAATCCGAAGTTGTTTCGGTGGCCGTTTATATGAGGCCGACAGGCCTAGGCCTGAGGCCTTTAAAACTAAGTAGAGACGCCCCTGTAACAAGAGATTTCTTCTGTAAAAACAGTAAAATACGTAAAGTGGCGAGGTGATGCAAATTACTGTGGTCTAATACTTACCCTGATCGCTTTATGTGGTGCTTTATTCTGTTAATAAATAATGAAAAGATAACGAAAAACAAACGAAAATAATTTAACAAACTAAAAATTACAAGAAATAGCGATGTGTAATTAATTCGGAATCAGTTTGATTGAATGAAGGGCACCGAAAAGAAGAAGGGAGGAGGTCGATGGTGACGTTGACAACTTGACACTTGAGGATACCTTTACATGTCAAAACCTTATGTCTTCCAAAAAAGTGTTATTATTTATGATACAAGTTCATTAACTACAACTTGTACCCATCCAAAATGATTAGTAAAAAAATAATTTTCCCAATACATACTGTTAAGGTTGATTATAAATCATACACCACGTTAACAGAAGTAATACTTTATTTCACGACCAGTTCAGACGATAGCTCGAGCAAAAGTGAGCACAATTTACAAAAACCAACGCTTTTATACGCTTTACCATAACTATCATAGAATTGTCCATAGACTTGCAACTGTCAAGTATAAACACACGTGGAGCATAGACTTGAGCCGGAAACACACCATTGCGCCGTGCCGTGTCGCGCCACGGCACGTCAATCAATCTGTCAGTCTTTGCTCCACGATTCACAGACTAGCATTAAACGTCAGAAGGATGTTTTGTCTGTGAGTGATTGCCGACAACTGCATGAACTATGGCAACACTAATGTCAATCTCAAGTATTGTCAAGTTGACATATGACACTCAACAAGGAAATGATCAACAGATATTAGGATTGATAAACAATTGATTTACAAAATTAATTACTAACAATCGGCCTTTCCTGACAAATGATTATTACGTCCTCGTAATATCAGACGTTTATTAACGATATTGAAATTATAAAAACAAAAAAAACTCATTTAAGTTAAAGGTAAGACATTTTTCTTTTTATCGCAATTATTATTCACATAGATTCGGCCGTCCTGATAAACAATTACGACCTCGTAATTTTCATAGCATCTATGTAGAAAAACAATTTTATTAGTTAAATATTACATGAACTAAGTGTTGCTCTTTTGTAGGGAATTAATTATTCATGTATTTTTTTAATTATTATTATTATTAAGTAAGATGGCATTCAATTTTTTTGTTTTTTTTTTCACCGGACATAGGTACCAAGGTGATAACAAAAATGTAAAAAAAAACTCGCTCAGGCTAAATATTAAATATTATTATTGAGTCAGTTCTAAATATTGAGAAACTAGCTCAGATCTGTATCATATATTATACTGCTGGACACACCAAGTCAGTTCTAAATACTGCTGGACACACCAAGTCAGTTCTAAATCTCTGAGAAACTTGCTCAGATCTCTATCATATATACTGCTGGACACACCAAGTCAGTTCTAAATCTCTGAGAAACTTGCTCAGATCTCTATCATATATACTGCTGGACACACCAAGTCAGTTAAATAAACTGAGAAACTAGCTCAGACAATAAATTATTACCAAGAGAAAATATTGAACTACCGGACACACCACGGCAGATTGCAGCTACCAGAAACACTATCAGCAATAATGCTGCTAATATTATAATAACTGTAAGTTTTATTAATTAGTATTTAGTGTAATGTACAGAACATTCATGTATATTGTGATATTGCATTAGTCTTTTATAAATCAAATAGATAATCCGCAAATAAATCTTACATTACTGTAATAACATATCATATTCTTAATTTAAAAAAAACAATTTAGTACAAGTATCCAGATTTTATTTATATTGTAACAACTAAGTTTCACTCAGAACTAAAATATTTTATATGATTAAAACTATTGTGTCTAGTTTTATTGATAATCAATAGATTATTTATCAGGTACATTCCTATGATTTATAATGTATTTTTTTTATATAATTGTATTTTTTATATAATATTGAGTTAAGGTATAATTACGAGAATTATGTAAATAAACAGTATGGTTGTTTTGCTTTTAATTCAAAAAAAAACATGTCTTTAGTGTCTACTCACTAGTATAATCTTTTTAATTTTATTGGCAATTAAATTAAAACTAACGTGTTACGTAAGGTTGTCAAGGAAGTCTATTTCCTATTATAAATATTTTTGTATCTTTCTTTAAGCTTGGGCTCGTTATTCAAGGAAATGAGGCGCATTTGCTAGTTACTGGGAAGATTAATGTCAAAATCTAGATATATAAGCTAATTTGAAGCTTAGTATTTGTGTAGTACTTTTTAATGGGGTGTTGCTATAATCTTAGTGACTCTGCAGCAAGCTGAATCTGGAATTTCAATTTAAAATTTATTATCAAATTTTTAGTAATATTATTATAACTATTATCGTCAAAATCGGTCCAGTAAAAACCAAATATCGTAAGTATTCTTCCGTTCTTAAAGGCCTGTAGCCTGTGGGTCAAGTACTCGCAAAAGACTTTTAACGCACTCCGCGTGCAATATAATAATGCTTTCCGGATGTTGATGGGTCTTCCCCGATACTGTAGTGCGTCAGGTATGTTTGCGGAGGCTCGAATTGATGACTTTTTCGCCATTATTCGCAAGCGTATCGCCTCTATGCGACACAGAGTCAGGGGAAGCTCTAATAGCATCCTGATTGCAATAAAGGATAGAGCAGACTGCCCTATTGCTAAGCATTGGACCCAGATGCACATGTACGGGTCTCGTAAATATTTAAATTGAAATTTTTGTCGTTCGTTTTGTTTTAATGTTACTAACATAGTCTAAGTAATACTAACAAATATGGATGCAATTTAATATCTGAAATAAATATAATAATAATAATAATAAATAATAAAAGGATGCATCTTGATAATCATCTTATAAATCTTGACAATGAAGCACGTTTACAATAGAGTAAAAATGTTTGTAAAACGCCATGAACTCGAATTAAATCATATGAGCGACCAGATTTGAATAATAATTTGCATAAATAAAATAAAGATAGACACAGTAAAATTATTACAGATCCCATTGACATTTGCAACGTTTTTTTTTTACTAATATTACAAATGAATAATCTAATGACAATAATATAAAACCATTGGACGCAAGCTTGTATCTTTTTAGATCCAGCCAACGAAATATTTAAAATTATAAGATCACTCAATAACACAACATCGTTCGGGTTAATTAAATACCCACAAAAGTTATTAAGTATTTGCTCACTATCAATATATTATATCAATGACTAAAGCCATATTTTCGGAAGCCCTTAAAATATCAATAATTAAATGGATGAGATGGACTATTACAGAACCATTATTTAATCGTATGGAGTAATTAAATTGTAGGTTGGTTATTATTATAGGTCCACATCCACAGAACCATTGCTTTAATTTCAGTACTGGCTATTTTGAAAAGGCAACGCATAACAGTATTTATAAATTTCTAGAAAAATAATTTACTGGCTAAAAATCAAAATTGCTTTATTTTGGAAAAGCAAGTCAGCTTCCTTAACAGCTTTTTATTTAATAAAAATGTTATTGAGAATATTTTTAAGAATATTAATACAATAATGTATATTTTTTGACATTAACAAAGCTTTCGACTTTGTCTCGCATGATATTCTTTTGACAAATTGTGAGAAATATGGTTTAAGAGGAAATGCGCCAAACTGGCCACAACATACCTTCATTATCGTTTTCAATGTGTTGAAATTAATCACATCAATGAAAATAAGAGAGAAGTTCCCGTAAAATATTACTTGTTAGAAATAATGTAGTTAGTTGGAAAGACAAGGAACTATACTAAGGCCACTATTATTTATGTGACTACTCATCAGTGTTATTTATTCTCTGACGATATAAAATAGTAATACTACAATTAAAATAAATAAATTAAATATCATTTAAAAATAAATACTTTTTTATAATAGAAAACCTATAGGCAAAGATCTGACAATAATGAGCTCGTAATGGAATCGTAATAAGAAATAAGAACATGTCAAGGAAAATATGCGCTAAAATAAATAGATTTGCTTATTGTTGTAAGGCTTACGATTCAAATAAACCAAAAGTCCTCTTTGATGGCTTATCATGAAAACGTAGCTTCAATTAAGCATCATATCTTAAATATGGTTTACTTTACTATTTTGGGGTTACTCTTACGACCCAAACAAAACTTTTATATCCAAATGCAATGTTTAGAGCAATATGTAACGTTTCACCTACACGTCGACGTCGTGTAAGCAAACCTAAACCTATTTACTCTTCCTTAATTATATATTTTCGAGTGCTGCAAGTTTGCCAAAACCCTATCCATATTTAATTGTGCATAGGGATACATTTTATATGATGAGAATTATAGGCATCATAAAAAAAAACTATTATTACCCAGAATGCGGACCGTCCTCTACAAGAGGAACTGTTACATAAGATGTGTGTGGATCTTTAATAAAATGCTACATTCTGTTTGAATGGCTTAAGCCCAACAAAATATTTTTACTTATTTGAGGAATATTTCAGTACTTGTAAAATTGACATAAAATAATCAAATAATGGCATAATGTGTAAATTGTTTCTCTAAATTGTACATCTATTATTAACTATCTATTATAAATTTTGACAATAACACTAATTATTAAATTGTGTTTTTTTTTTTCAATTCACATGCCCTATTATTGGCAAAATAGATGGACTGCGAATATGCAACAACTGAATTGTACACACGACAGCACAATAAGTTAAACAGTTTAACTACGTATACAGCTCTTATTTACGTAAGAATGATATAAAGAAGGTATCAAGGTCAAAATGTAATAGTCTGATGTGCCGTTGACTGTACTCTATTATATACATTATAATCTACATTTTCAGAGTTCACTACTTTTTGGGGGTAAATAATCGATTGCCGCGTCGTACAATACATTGATTCATACCCAAAAATAAAAGTTCGACTTTGTAAGTACTTATGTGATCATTGTAAGGACAATAAATCATTAGTTCAAAGGAGAACATATTTATTTTATAGCCGGCTCACACTTGCTAATTACAAAGTGTAAAGTTTTGGTTATAAAAATGAGACGCTCAAATATACTTTTTATTCACTGACTATGTATGTTAGAAAACACATCATATTCAAAAGTACTGCGGATTGTTTGTAAAAAGTTTTTATGGAGCTTACAAACCAAGGTATTTACTTCAAGATATTGAAATTTTTTTGTACAAACTTGCATTATTTCTTTTTCTGTATGCCACCTAAGTTTTCATAGTAAATAAACTCGTAAATTATTTCAGTAACAAACTTTGATGAAGCTTGAAATAAAACACTTTTAACGGATACTAGCGCGGTTTTATTGAAAGTACTTTGGTAATTAGTTGGTATTTGGTTTGATTTTTGATTTTCCCGACGTTTCGGCACCTTTGCAGCTGCCGTGGTCACAGGGGACTGAAGCTACTTGTGAGCCTACCTTCAAGCGATGAATTTTTAAGACGTTTAGAAATTAAAATTTAACAAATTTTTAATTGGTTAAGTTTTGGTTTGGTTTTAATTTAATTTTATATGCAAAAAGAGAGAATCTACTGAAACTACTACCATTTCATAAAATTGTGAGGCCCCTCCAAGAAAGAAATGGCGAAAGAAAACTTGGAGAGGAAGGCCGACCTCCTTTGATGAAGCTTTTTTTAAAAAAAAATCTCTAAATATCTATTCGTAGTTTTTATGTGTTCTTGTTTTTATTATATTATATTGAAAATTCAAACTTATTTTGAGTGAGTCTGTTTGCGACTTTTGTTTTTTTTTTCAGAATCATATAATTAATAAAATAAAATAAAAATGGATACTGAAGTTATGATTTTTGTCCTTTTCCTCCATACATTCGATGCATTGTGCGTCGGTAAGATAATACAACAATACACGTGTATCCTTACAACCTGCACCATGAGATCATGAGCCCCTGCCTCAACCAATGGATAATGTATAAATTATAAAACCACAATTAATATCGTTAAGCTCACAAGGTTAACCTAGCGCCGTCGCCGCCAGCTTCTTACAATAAAAGTCTATTACCCACTGTGACTCCTCACGGTACCTACTGTTAGCAGTTATGACGGAGAAACTAATAGTCTTGAAGACGTTTTTTCCACTCGTCCCAGGTCACGTCCGATGTCTTGTTGATGTCCATACCACGAACGCGTTGCCTTCCAGAGTACCCAGTCGTGTGGTGGTAGGAGGGTGTTCAGCCGTAGATATTCGCCAATGACTCCAATCGATGAAAACATGCGTGAAGAGACAATAGCATTAGAATTTCTTACGAATTTAGGCACGTTTTCAGGTTTTCCGATAAATCATAAACTATTCCTATTATTTCTAAAATTATGTAACAAGGATGTATTTGGGTCCATGATAGGAAAACATGGTTTGCGCGGGTCATATTTTAGTGTAATTAATAGCAGAAACGTATTGTAATACACTTTAACGTATACTGTGAAGCTTTGCTCCAATATTATTATTTTTTTAAGAAAGATAATTATGCTAATGATAATGATGAAAAAAAACAACGAATAACATTTAAAAAAAAAAAGTGCAGAAGTGAGGTTATTTTCCATACTGTTCACACGTAAAGATAAAAAAGACAGACAAATGTTTCCGCATAACCGAGCCCTAAATCTGTTCGTCTCCCATCAACATCAGGGTTGTGACTTGCACTGGTATTAGCTGGGTGGGATAAATTGATCAGTGGTAGAACAAGGTGGGTAGGTGGTAGGCTCACTTGAATTTGCTGATTTTGCACAGCACGTTAATTTCAACAGAAGGGTGTGGTTTTAAGACGGAAACATTGATTGGTAGAATTATTAATATCAGTGGACGTACCTGGCATAATACACTCCTCATTGGAGACTTGGGGCGCTGGATGTTGCTGTTGTCTGATAATTTGTTCCAGCAATGGGTCCAGCCGCATAATTCGGTCGATATTATTATCGGTCGCCTCGGAGCTCTCTTCGGTTCTTCTTCATCGTCACTTGAAGTTAGTAGGATGCCGTGTGCGTCGATTGTTCAACGTGACACGTGGTAAAAAAAAACGCGCACTTCTGAACTGTTAAGGTTGATTATAAATCATACACCACGTTAACAGAAGTAATACTTTATTTCACGACCAGTTCAGACGATAGCTCGAGCAAAAGTGAGCACAATTTACAAAAACCAACGCTTTTATACGCTTTACCATAACTATCATAGAATTGTCCATAGACTTGCAACTGTCAAGTATAAACACACGTGGAGCATAGACTTGAGCCGGAAACACACCATTGCGCCGTGCCGTGTCGCGCCACGGCACGTCAATCAATCTGTCAGTCTTTGCTCCACGATTCACAGACTAGCATTAAACGTCAGAAGGATGTTTTGTCTGTGAGTGATTGCCGACAACTGCATGAACTATGGCAACACTAATGTCAATCTCAAGTATTGTCAAGTTGACATATGACACTCAACAAGGAAATGGTCAACAGATATTAGGATTGATAAACAATTGATTTACAAAATTAATTACTAACAATACCTTCTGATTTTGATTTAATTTTATATAGCTTGTGTTGTGTTGTGACTTTGTGACTCAAGAAATAATGAAATATAATGCTACTAAACTATGACATGTTAAAGAACCTAAATGTGCTATGTCAAATGTTAGAGGCTGTGTTCCTACTCTTGTAAATGAAATAATATTTTTCTTATCATTTATTAAAATAATCTTGGTCTTTTTATTTGTCTAAGTAGGTACCTACAAATTGTAGGTAGTACAAATAAAATTATTTTTATTGTACAAATTTTTAATATCTCTCCAGTTCCACTATTTGGGGCCGGGCACAGCAGGCAATGGAGGCCAGTCCATCCATAACCCTCACGACACGCGGGCCCAATGCGGATTGGTGAGTGACCAACGGCTTATCCACCGTGCCCTCGTACCTATGTGGTTTTTCATAAAAATAATCGGATTTTTTAAAAATAATCGGATGAATTGTTGGTGTTTGATTGATGGGTGTAGTCATGATATTGGTCCTTCGTCGCAGGTATAAAGCAGGTAGTCTTCGCTTCGGTGGTGGACTAGGTAGATATCACCCACGTTGTATTGAGCAGCGGTGGCGGAACGCTTTTCTCAATAAAATTCTGCTGCTGCTCAAAATTATCATCTCCCCAACAAAGTTAATGACGGTGTTGTTGCAAACCTTGGAGGAGACCGCAATTCGGCATACCTACATACATAGGTCGGTACTTCGAGCATCGCGGCTACGTACCGAAAGCCCGTCTTACTCTAAGGGTCGGTAGGACATGGGAGGGAGGAAAAGCCAATTTCAATTTTGAAAGTTTAAAGTTTTTTATTTTTATTTATTTAGGACAGCTAACAAGAACATCCAACAAAGACAAGGCAATGAAACATTCGAAGGACTTACATGCTACAGTGTTGTCTTTTTTACAAGCTGCCACGACATGCATTTTATCAACTATTTAATATATTATAAGTATATCTATATATCTTGTTTTTATATTTATTTATATTAATATTCAGGGTCTGTTTCACAAATTCCGACAATGTTCAAACTTAATCTGAATAAATTCATATCTTTTTAAATATATTTACCAAGTGTAAGCCAGTTCTTTTTATGAAGTTGAGTTTTCATGGTATAAGTAGGTATATGTTGATTGATTATTTGTATAACATATGAAAGCGGGAAATATATTGATTGAAATTTTGCAAAAGTAAGAATAGGGGGGGCCTAATAAAACAAAATTGAATCAGCAATGAACAGCAATTACTTATGTTAGACGTGTTTGTTTTGTTTGTTTTGATAACGCTTATTCACGATGTAGGTACCTTGGTAAGCTTGTGGTTAATAGCTTGCATAGAAAAGCAATTTTGTTGATGACGTGTCGTGATCGTGACTAATTAAACATGTTCTGCTGGATGTAAAATCAAACGATTGGATATGGCATTATTATTTACAACCTTGTCAAAGAAAACCTTGTGCTGTGTCAAATATCTGACCACAATCTGACTGATTATGGTTGTTGAAGATTCACCTATCTCAACTAATTCTATCCATTAAGTTACTTAATATACTTAACTGAAAAAATATTAGAAAAAATCGACTCACCCGTAGCAGCTCAGACGGGACTCGAACCCTTAGGATTCCGGCCCAATGCACTATGGAATCCTAAGGGTGCGGGTTCGAGTCCCGTCTGAGCTGCTACGGGTGAGTCGATTTTTTCTAATATTTTTTCAGTTATATTAAGTAACTTATTATTTAAAAATAGCATTGTGAATGCTAAAATCTAAAAATTTAATTCTTACTAATTATATTAGGTATAACTCTTCCTATATTATTTTATTTAAGGTCTTTTCTTATTAAGAACTTAATAATAAATATATGGTAGGCACAGACCATACAACAAGTACTAATGTCTGTGATGGTAGGTAAGCAAGAATATAAATAACTACCTGCCTAGGTATATGCTGGTTTTACGCTAGGTACACAGATTTTGTAGTGGAGACCTATTTAATAAATTGTTATCGGTAAATACTATAGGAGCTAGGTTCTAGGGGTTACGCATAATAAGCAAAATTAATAAGTATCAGTAGTTAACTTTAATAAAAATCAAGTGATAATCTTGGATAAGTACAAAATAAGATAACGGACGAAAACTTTTCATGGTTTCAAACAGTCGTCGTCGTCCCCGTGCTGCCACCGCTTTTCCGCGCGGCTGGCAATGGTAATAACACAAAAATTAGCGCGTGAGCCGATCTTGGTCTGTGACCGCGGCCCCGCCGCCGCCGCGCACCGCGTGCCGCGTTCGCTAGCCCCCCGCTTCATTTCTCCATCGCGCGACGTGTCTGCACCGAAGTGGCGCGCAGTGACGCGGTGGCGGCCATCGCATTCGAGCGCGGTTGCGGTCTGTCGTCTCGCCTCGCGCGCGTTGCCTGCAATCAAAAAAGATGGCTACCGAACCAGAGAAAACAGAAATGTTGATTGAGCAGGTGAAGAGCCATCGAATGCTGTATGATAAATCTCACGAAAACTTCAAAGATGTTGGGACCAAAAACAAATTATGGAGTATGATTGCAAAAAATATGGAGGAAAGTGATGGTAAGTAAACAAATAAATTAGCCATCAGTGTTGCTAGGAACACAAGCGTAGGTTATAAGTATAGGCAGGTAGTACCTATGTACGACGTTTATTTTTTTTAATGTCTGCACGGTTAGCATTAGAAGATGAACACTTATTTTGTATTTTCTTTATTTTGTGTTATTGTCCTGGTAATGTCACACCTTATTGATGGTTGGTTGCATTTTGCATGGCAACTTGCTAAGCAAGTGTTTAATTAAATAGTTGGGAGTTATTTTATTATACTTAGACCGAAGTACCAATTCTAAAGTGTTCAATTACTTCTGACGCTGACTGTAGGTACATCTTTGATCAAGGTAACGGAGGTGATAAATCTCATTACATTTCTCAAAAGTCTTACTAACTGTGATATTATTTAATCGTACGACTAAGGTACTTTACTTAAGTATAAGTAAGTTGATATTCGAGTTCCATAGTGCCATTAAATAAATTAGGTAGGTACTTAGGATATTTAAGGATTTTTAAAGTTCAACTGTCTAACTTGATGTGATGTCGTGTGTACCGTACCGAGAGTAGGAAACTTATCAAGTTCTCCTCATCAAAAAAATAAGTATAATAACTGCTACAAAACTGTATTGTCCCCAGGTGTCGCGCTAAAAAATAGATGGAAAAATTTACGTGATAACTATATTAAATATTTGAGAAGCAATAAACCAAACCATGGCCTCCCACAGAGACTGGTCAAACAATACAAGACTTGGGCGTGGGCTCCGCACATGGCTTTTATAAAGCCATACTTAACATATATACCTCGTACCCGCATTCAAAGGGACCCGCTTCAAAGCCCGTCTCATGAAGGAATTGAAGAAGATGAAACCTTAGACAACACGCGTGCGCATACGCAGCAGCAACAAACTCGCAAGCGACCACTAGATCAAAACGCTCAACAAGTCTCGACAACATCTGAGACACCAGTAGACAAAGTTATCAATTATCTAACCAAGAAACAAAAAGATTATGATGACATCGATTTAATTTTTATGGGTTACGCAAAGACTGTAAAGAAAATGTCGAAAAGCCGACAAGCATCAGTGAAATTTGAGATAGCGAAAATAATTATGGAATCAGAACTTCAGGAGAATGAAGAGGCTAGCTCTTTAATGGACGTAAAGAATTTTCATCATAATCAAGATGAAAACGGTTTTTATTTTCAAAACGTTTAATTGTTATGTTATTAATAAATCTACATAAATGAATGAATAGGTAGCACAATCAGCATTATTCTGAGTCATCAGGTTATGTCATTCGTGATCCATCATGATAGTGCTCTAACTGTGCCTCCAAGAGATATTTTAAAGTTCATTCGCTAAATTATTTTGTTATGCTTTGATTTATTATTAACTCCAGGTTCTTAATTAAAAGGTAAAATCTTAATTAAGAAAAATGTTAAGATTCTTCTCATTTTAGGGATTCACGATACTTATGTAACAAAAAAAATTTTCACCACAACAATGAATATTGACATTCTATTGTAAATTATAAAAAAATACTTTATAAGATCTAGTTTTATAAGATTATTAAATTGTAAAACTTTTAAAGTTTAATAAAAAAGGATGAAAATTAAGATTTTTACTTAGTTATACCTACTTACCTACACCAAAATATTTTTTTTCTAGATTCTCAAAAGGGAGGTTCTCTTATATATATATTATTTATTGCACTTGTAACATAATTACACAGGTAAATAAAAAAGTTGTTAACAAAGGTGGGCTTGTTTCTAAAAGATATTTCTTCCAGCCAACCCAGCATTGTTTGAGATTTTTAAGTAAGTAGGTAATAGGAAGTGCATAGTAATATGGAGATAAGTAAAATCCTAAACAAATAAATATAAATAAATACATACATAATATACATAAAATAATATTTAAGTAATATAAATGTATAAACTGGAAGTTCAACTATCTCGTGAATCAAGAATGAGACAATTGTGATAGAAAGTGAGCTTTGACTTGAGATTTGAAAGTTATGATGTTCTGGCAATTCTGGATGTTTGACGGTAGTTTATTCCAAAGCTGCACGGCTTCAACGGAGAAGGAGTCTTACACAGCCATAAGAGTTTTTCGTCGCTCATATTCCAAACTTTTAGATATAATTGCTGAAATACACAATTTAGTAACTCCATGTAACGTTTAAAAAATAAACAACCAACCACTCTTGGTGCCGGCTTGCGCCCTCGCTTATTGTGTAACTGGTTGCCTATTGAACCTTCCCTAAACGTTAATATTTGCCTATAAGTAGCCTTGGCATATTTAAGCCCATTATTTGTGCAAAAGTATTTAGAAAAGATCGATGCAGTGAAAGCTCATTTAAGCGGGAAAGCTTTTTGTGAGAAGTTCACTGGCAAAATAAAAACCTAAATTTAATTAAAAAAGTTATTGAAATGTTTTAGCGAAGTAGTGGTAGTTTATTTTAGTGTTTACGTGATGTAATGGGCTGTATGGCGAGCGGTCAAAGGATTAAGGATTCGACACCCGGCTCTTCCGTAAGACAAAGATAGCGTAATTTTTAACCTATATAGAACTGTTTATAAAAAAATAGTACCTACTTACCAAAAAGATAAAAGCTTGAAATAGATTTAATACAACTGTAAAAAACCATTCATTTATTAAAAGCTTTTCTCAACTATCCGTAGTTATGTGTGGGACAACAAAGTGCTGGTAAAATAAACATTTGTGGGTATTTAAAAATCAATGTTCAGAAACTCTAGGTATTGAGCTTTTAGTTTGTGATGATGAGTTTTATCATGGTACCTACCTACTTCTAGAAAAAGATAAACGACCTTGATGTGTCTCTGGATCTTAAAACTAATTTAAAACGTAAGAAGAATGTTTACGTTATTAATTTCAAACACTTTAAAAACTTTGACGTTTATTTCATTTGAAAATAATATTTCCCTTAGATACCCATTTGAATGTTTGTCTTCGTTAAAACGAATACGTAGCAAGTCATACCTATCTTAAACGCAAAATGCGATGTAAAACTTTTTGCCTTGCAAAACGTTTCACTTTTTCCCGCGGAGTCCAAATAACATAGCTTTTTATTTGTAAGATATGACTGGCTGGTATGGATTCGATGGTCAACAGATCGGCCCAGAACCTTTCTGCGGGATATCAAAAAACCAGGCTTTGCAACTCCTTAAAGACAATCTCTTGGACGAGTCGAGGAAATTCTGGCTAAAATAGCCAGGACTGAGACACGCCAAAGCCTTGGTAGAAGGCTACTTGCAAAGACGGAAGAAAGAGCTTATACAACTCAGTAGATCGAACGTCAGCGCGACTGTTAGAACCTTAACTGGACACTGCAAACTAAACAGACACCTATTTCATATGAAATTGAGTGATACTGACATCTGCAGATATTGTAATGAGGAGCAGGAAACGCCCAAGCACCTCTTATGTGATTGTGGACCTCTAATCCACAAGCGTAGTATCCATCTGGGACGACACGTTATCGACCCGGAGGAAATAAAAACTCTTAAAACCAGGAAGATACTAGACTTCCTGGAAGCCACTGGGCTCAAAGAGTTACTATAATTAGGTGGCGAGTTACAATAGATCTTTTAGGTCGCAGTGACTACAGCCTCATCTTGAGCTGCATAGCCCCTAACACTCAAATAATAATAATGGATTATAGCATTCGGACATGTGGCCGGAAGCGGGTGTAAAGGGGGAGACTGTGGTGGCAGCCATGGTCAGACTGGACAGCGAGATCGCCAAGAGTGAGAAGGTGCAGCCGGCGGCTAGGCTGGCAGTCGTCACTGCGGAGATGGAGAGCATACAACAGGTAAAAATACCGCATATAATACATAACCCTCGTGATAATAATAATAATGTAGTATTGGTACTTACCTAGTAATCAGTAGGTATGGGGCCGTTGATATTTCAAATTGTGTTTTTTTAAACCTGATAAAGCTCTATCTATGCCAAGTGCGTATAAGATGTCTACAGTACATGTGTTGTTACTACAGGAAATAAAGACATTTGAAGAAACGACTAATTCGTCTCCCGCTATCAACAAAGAAACTTACGCAAAAACTCTGCACCAGGTAAGTTAAATTTTTTTTTTAAGAATTCGCGTTAGGTCGATATAGTTGCACTGTGTTCGGAAAATCGATTTACGAGGGGAGGTCAAAAAGTTCGCGGAATGGAGGGGTTGGAGCATAAACTTTATATAAATATTAAGTTGATGGGTTGGAGTTGTGACACTCATTGAGAGTATATTATGTAGGTACAAAGTTTTTTGTTTTTTTTTTCAGGTTTAGCTTAAGAGGATTGTCAACCACGTGGTCTACACCATACAAACGGCGATAACGTTTCCCACCCTCTAAACCTTAACCTACAGCAATGAATTTTTGGTATGTTTTTGAAATGCCTAAAAACTAGGGCTGTACGTTTTGATTTTTAAAATATTCATTGTAGATTTGAAAATATTGGCACTTCTGTGTTTTGTATGAAATCACTAAAATGCAAATATTTCGAAATCTATTATAGATATTTAAAAAATCAAAACGTACAGCCCTAGTATTTAGGCATTTCAAAAAATACCAAAAATTAATTATTGTAGGTTAAGGTTTAGAGGGTGGGAAACGTTATCGCCATTTGTATGGAGACCACGTGGTTGTCAATCCTCTTAAAACTTTTTAAAACTCCTAAAAGGTACATCCTATAGAATGACAAATACCTACCTACCTAATTTCATCTTAGTACCTACGTACCTAGTAGGTACCTCAGTTCCCGTTATTTGTCTATCGTAGCATATAAAGACTGCTAGAACAGTTATTACAAACTTCAACTTTTGGGGGAAAATGCAAATGTTTGAAGAATAATAATAATAATGTTTTGAATAATAATTAATATGTAGTTTTGACTATAAGAAAATAATTGTATAATTATTGTCACCACCATGGTTGCATCTGAAAACCAGCGCCACTGTTTGAGGCAGCGGCACAAGCTGAGATGTTACCGTTTCAGCAAAAAATGTGTAAATTCGATGGTAATTTTATATTTTTTGTAACTGTTTTGCTGAATAAACATTTTTCTATTTCTATTTCTATAAGAACTGGTTTCCGGCTTCTATTGGACCTGCAGAGCTACGTTTTCGTTCATTTCTTATTGTAGCAAAATCTGAAAAAACTAAAAATTTCAAAATTTTCTGAACACCACGAGGTTAGCAGATCTTTTGAAGCTGCAAACTTGGGCCGGTCCCACTATTTGCATTAACCATTGCAAGATTTGCAAGTAATACCTATGTCTGAGACTTCCTTTTTTCTCAAAACAGTCCCAGATGAACGTCCTTAAAACGTAAATGGTAATTGTGTGTGGGAAAGTTTCTCAATGGAAATAGTGGGACCAACCCGCAAACTTGGTTGAACTAACAGCACTATGTTATTTGGGTTTTGCCAAGTATCTTAACGCAGATCGTCACTTTCGCAAATGGTCATCGCGAAAAATTTGGTCACTTTCGCAAAACGTCACTTTCGCAGAATGTCATTTACAAAACCCGCATAAAAAGACAAGTCGACTGAAAAGATGGAAACAAGATTAAATAAATATTAAAGGCAACATGTCATAATAACATGCAGTCGGAGGCATGCATAAAGAAAGTGACATTATGAATGATTGAATTATATGCCTCCGACTGCATGTTATTATGACATGTTGCCTTTAATATTTATTTAATCTTGTTTCCATCTTTTCAGTCGACTTGTCTTTTTATGCAGGCGGGTTTTTTATTTTTTTTAATTTATATTTTATTTATCTCTTTTTAGTTATTATATTTTACGGTCATGATATACCTTTTTGAAATCCTTATAATAAGCCCTTTAATTTGACACCCATATTGCAGTATTCTAAAAAAAATTTTTTTTTTCACTACGTATAATAGCACCGTACAGCCGCCATGTTGGTTTTTTTATAACGCCACCTTCTTAAGAACACTTGGGCTGAAAAGACCAATCTAACGATATCTTAATCATAGAAATCCGTTCAGCCGTTTGAGAGATATGAGGTAATAAAGAATATTACATACAAACATACATACTTACAAGATACGCGCGAAATATATAACCCGCAGTCGGGTAAAAATATATAACCCGCAGTCGGGTAAAAATAGGTATCTATCGTAGAAAGCAGTAGGCACCTACGATTATTACAATGATTTTTTTTGGAAATTTTCCTTTAACTAAGTACTTACTTTGTTTAAACTATAAAAACACTGATTTTATATTGTGTTGGTATATACTGGCATACCAATGATTTTCAGCTATTCGTAAGCCTGGACATCTATAGACGACCGATGTTGGCTTCTGAAAATGAAGATTTCATAGCGAACGTCAATCGTAAGGTATGTAGGCAATATATTTTTGATCGACGGAATCAAACAAACAAACAATTTTATCTAAACAATCACAAACATTTAGACAACTTCTGTCGGGTCGGTTAAATCAATATAGTTACAACGTGTTACAAAATAATGTGGTACTAAAATAATAATATGGTAAATAGATAGGGACCATCAAATTGAACAAATTTTACTATAGAACCAACTTTGAAAGCTCGAAAAAAAAAATCAGCGGTTTCATACAAAAATTAATAGGTACTAAGTAAATATCAAAATGTATGAAACAGCTGATTTTTTTCACGTTTTCAGAGTTGGTCCCATAGTAAAAGTTGTTCAGTTTGATGGTCCCTATCTACCTTCGGCATTGGGGGTTATTTTGTAACACGACACGTTGTAAATCCAAGAGAACCTATTTCTGTCGCCATAGGAGATGCGTCGACTGGAACTGAGCTGGCTCCGCACCCGGTACGCGGAGCTGCAGCGGGAGCGGCGCGGGCTCCACGCGCAAATCCTGCGCACGCGCTCCTTGTACGCGCAACTGCAGCAGCTTGTTGGTAAATATTATTATTGCATCTTGGAAGAAATCATACAATTGATATAGGAGATGCTGATCTGGCTCCATTGTTCTATGGAAGATGACGTAATAAAACAAATTGAGAAAATATTGTCCCTATTTGTACTAGAGAACAGGTTTGTACTTTTTTTTCTCAAATTGTTCCATAGAACAAACTAAACTATAATTATAAATAACCTTTTTGAAGTTGATATGTAAACTGGCCACTCGAAAATGATTTGCTACCATAAATATATCTTTGCTGCCCCTTTTTAATATACTATATCTATGCTTTGCTACCATACCATAGTTAGTTCTATGCGTTCACAGACAAATAAACACAGGAGCAAATGCTAGGGACAATATTTTCTCAATTTGTTCTATTACGTCATGTTGCATAGAACATGGGACCCATCCGCTCCACACGCGGAGCTGCGGCGACACACGCTCCTTGTAAGCGCAACCGACAGCTTGTTCTGCTTGTTATAATAAAACTTTAATTTGAATGAAATTTATCTCATACTACATCCATTATGCTTGACTGCAGATAGTGTGCGAAAAGTGCCAATTTCGAATAGAAATCACACATTGAGTCACCAACTACGATGTCGGGCTTTGCTACGGATGTGCTACGGATTCAGTAACGGACGGAGCATGATGCGTGGCAGTGTATACAAAATGTATGATCAATAGAACAATTACTTTTTTCCTGGGTATGATCCATCAAAGATCCATTTACTTCCATGATACCAAGGAAGCTGGCTCTATTATACAGGGTCAGGGTGTTAATAAATGTGCTGAAATAGCGAAAAAATCAGCTGTTTCACACATTTGATAGGTTTTCGTTATTAGTTTTTGTATGAAACAGCTGATTTTTTTTCGAGTTTTCAGAGTTTGTCCCATAGTAAAAATTGTTCAGTTTTTTTGGTTTATTCATTGACACGTTGTATAATAGTGTTTGGTAATAAATAAAATAACCTTATAAAGTCGATTATGGTAGTTATCGGAGCAAAACAAAAGCGGAGTGCTACTTCTGTACTTGTACTATTAGTTATTCTGTGGTTAGGGTTTGCCATGCTTTAGATATCGGTTTCGTCTGTAGCGTTAAAAAGAAGCGAGGGTCAAAGTGTGATGCTAGACTACCAACGTTTTTTTCTTTTTTTTTAATTAAATAATTTTTCAAATGTAAATATATTGGATATTCCAATGTCAAGTTTTTTCAATAGCCAAGAAAACTCAGGGATTATATAAAAAAAATATATAGGTAAGTGGTATCGAAAAGAAAAAAGAACGAGTAAGTATCAAACGTTTGCATGTCGTTCTCAGAAAGCTTGTGGAGCGATCGTTCCCGGCCGGACACCCCGCTGGAAGGCAAGCTGTCTCGCGCGCGCGCGCTGCGGGATGCGCTGGCGTCGGTGAGTGCGCGGCTGCGCGCCGCCGCCGAGTACGCGCATGCGGCGGCGCGGCTCGTCGACGACGCCACGCCCGCCTGGAAGATGACCACTGTCGGAAAGTCAGTATTGTTTTGTCATCCAGGCATTTAGTCACCATGTCATCTAGTTTCACATTTGATCTGTGCCTCAGCTAATCATCTGCTCATCTACTCATTAAGTCAGCACCCAGCAGTACTCTTAGTTCTCAAGCGTCATTCAGGCGTTTGTAATCTAGTAATTTTGTCATCTAGCAATCTAGCCAGTCCCTTTCTCCACTACACTGGACGCCTCTCCATTCCACGTCTTCGATCTATTGTTTTACCTAATCAAGACTTTTACAGTCCTCCAAGGTTTTTACATACAATAGGCAGACTTTTTGTGTTCAATGATGCAGGAGTGGTTGGGACCGCACGCTGGCGACTGCAGACGCGAGCACGCTGCTGGTGCAGGCGCGCTGCCTCGAGCGGGGCGCTCGCCGCGTCCTGTCCGCGCCCGCCGCGCCGCGCGCCGCCCGCTCGCTGCGCCTCGCTCTTGACTACGCCTTCACTGACATTATGCATGATCATAAGTAAAACTTTTTCAATACGATGATTTCTATAACTTGACTTCTATTGGGTCTATTTGTTTTTGGCTGGATCACTACACTAGACAACCGGCAGGCTGATTATCTAATTAAAAACCACCGAGCGACCGGTCTTATTTGACAGATGAATGTGATACATTGCTACTTCTTATTGGGGTAAAAAAATCATACCAAGGAAAAGTAACAATGTAGGTCACATTCATCTGTGAACTGGAACCGATCGCTAGGTGGTTTTTAATTAGATAATCAGCCTGCGGACCATGCGGTGCGTGACACCATGGCGGCGGTCCCGAAGGTCCAGCGTGTTATGCAAATAAATTAAGGGTTTTTTGGATCACTCTAGTCTAGATAGCCTAACTGAGCCAAGAATGCTCGAAGTGTTTTATACTCATTGATCGCTTTAATCTAGAGGGTGATTTTTTGAACAGCCGACAAGCACTGAGCAAGTAACCACTACGTGTCGTCAAGTTCGTCAAACTGAACAACTTTGTCTATGAGATGAGACCAACAAAACTTGATCAGGCAAAAAAAAAATCTGCTGTTCTATTCCATACATTTTGGTCGAGTAGTTATTGACCAAGAATATTAATATAAGATCATATAAGATTCTTGTTATTGACGTTATCATAGAATATTAATATAAGATTCTTGACGTTATCTATGTAACAGCTGATTACTTTTTTGCTCTGATTAAGTTGTTCCCATAGACAAAATTGTGTTGTTCACAGGCCCTAAATAGACGATCAATTATATTGCACAATATTTTAACCCATTGTAGACTCGTGTGTCATTATTTAACTTACTACTCTAAGGTTCGGAACGACCAAGAACTTTAAATGTCATTAATAGTACAAAGTCTTCGTTTTCCATTTGGAATACCAGTAATTTAAACTTTCCTATAATCTAAATCAAATAAAAACTGTTTTTGAGAAGCTACCATGAACTTTAAAAGTTCTTGGTCGTTCCGAACCTTAGAGTGAGTTAAAAAAATACCACAGTCTACAAAGGGTTAAATATTGCGCAATATTATTGTGTCGTCTAGGGGCCGCCGCCACACCACAAAGGCGACTGTTTGCAATTTCACCCTGTAGAAGTCAGTTACCTACCAAAGTGGTACCAAAAATTATCTATGGTTACCACAATGAAAATGAAATGTCTGAAAACTGTTATAACGCATTTCAGGTATGAAAGAGCAACGGAAATATTTATGCAGTTCAAGGAAGCCCTTGTGCAGCTTATCAACTCAATTCACCAGGTAGATATAATAATTTGAAAAAAAATACGGATGCATTGGGAAATATTCTTTCTATTATTTTAATGTGGTAGCACAGAGAAAGCAACACTGTACCGAAGTACTTATAATTTCCTTGATTATACTTCCTTGATAATAGAGGTTAGTGGAAAGCAATAAATAATTGAGTCACTTAATATAACTGAAAAAATATTAGAAAAAATCGACTCACCCGTAGCAGCTCAGACGGGACTCGAACGCGCACCCTTAGGATTCCGGCCCAATGCACTAACCAATTAGCGACTCGGTAGCATAATTTGGTTAGTACACAGTCCCGTCTGAGCTGCTACGGCTGAGTCGATTTTTTCTAATATTTTTTCAGTTATATAAGTAACTTAATATATAAAAATAGCATTGTGAATGCTAAAATCTAAAAATTCAAACAATAAATAACTATTAGGTACTTAGAGTAAGACGGGCTTAGGTAGTGTGGTCCGGTAAATAAAAAATGAACTTATTTAATCAAAACTTTTTGAATTGATGAGATGACAGAGACGTAGTGATATTGACATCCTCTTTGAACAGACTGTTATATTTTTTTGTCATTTAGTGTCATGGTGACATGACTATAATGATATCAAAATACAAGGCTCAAAATATAAAAAAACTAGTGAGTGTAAATAATAGTTTTGAGAATTATGTTAAAATCGGCTTTAAAACTACTAAACAGACGGTATTTATCAAAAGCTACAAAATCGCAGGCCAAAGCAAAGGGCCCACCAAAGGATCCACCAAAGGGCCCACAAAAATCATTAGAGGTGGATGTATTTATCAATGGAAAACCCGTTAAAGTGCCTAGTTATTTCACGATCCTGCAAGCTTTGCGCAGGGAGCGAGTAACTATACCATCCTTCTGCTACCACGAACGTCTTTCTATTGCTGGCAATTGCAGAATGTGTCTCATTGAAATAGAAGGGATGATGAAACCCCAAATAGCATGTGCCATGCCTGTCAGTAAAGGTATGAAAATAAGAACCAATTCAATGGTGGCGATGAGGGCTCAAGAGAGTGTTTTAGAGTTTCTGCTTATTAATCATCCGTTAGATTGTCCCATTTGTGACCAGGGTGGTGAATGTGATCTTCAAGACTTATCTATGAAATTTGGCAACGATAGGTCAAGATTCACTGACGTACATTTTTTGGGAAAGCGAGCTGTCGAAGATAAAAATTTAGGTCCTCTAATACGAGCGGAAATGACACGTTGCATTCATTGCACAAGGTGCATCAGGTTTGGAATGCAAGTCTGTGGTATGGATGTTCTAGGGACTGCGGGAAGAGGTACTGACATGCTTGTAGGAACTTACGTCGACAAGATGTTCCTTTCTGAATTATCAGGCAACATAATCGATCTATGCCCAGTAGGCGCATTAACGTCGATCCCGTATATGTTTAAAGCGAGACCTTGGGAAGTTAGAAGGACAAATTCCATAGATGTTACTGATGCCACTGGAACCAATATAGTGTTAAATTACAGGTTTGACAGATTACTCAGAGTTTTGCCTCGAGAACACGAGGAAATCAACCAAGAATGGTTATCAGACAAGGGTCGCTGGGCGATCGATTCGTTAGAGATGCAACGAATTGTAATACCAATGCGTAGAGTTAATGGGTGTTTGGTAACAGATGAATGGGATAGTGTTCTGAGAGTTATAGGCAGACAAATTTGCTGTGCTAAACCGGAAAGTGTAATGGCAATAGCGGGTCCTCACTGTAATATTGAAACTTTAGTAACTTGCAAAGATTTTTTAAATATGTTAGGGTCGGAACATACTTACGTTGAACGGGGACTATATCACACTTTGTCAGGTGGTGATTTAAGGGCAGGGTATTCTTTAAATATAATCATGAAGAATATCGCACAGGCAGATAAAATTGTGATGATTGGTACCAATCCAAGATTTGAAGCTCCAGTTTTGAATGCAAGAATTCGACAAGCTTATATGAATAATGAGTGTGATATTTATGCGATTGGTCCAAAATGTAATTATAATTATCACGTTAATTATTTAGGGTCTGATGTGGATTCTGTTTCAAAAGTTGCACAAGCCCTGAAAAATGCAAAGAAACCGTTAATTTTTATTGGAATTGCTCAAGCGGAAACTGCCCTTGGTGGTACTATTTTGAAAAAATTAGAGCCAGTTTTAAAGTCAATAAAGGTACCCCCTAACTGGAATATTTTAAATTTTATAACAAAAGAGGCCAGTTTCGCTGGAGCTCTCGAAGCAGGTTGGAAAAGTGGAGGCCTCGAGGCTTTGCAGACTTGTAAGCCTTCAGTAGTAATCTCTCTGGGGGCAGATGAGATATTTTATGATTGGAAGCCACCTGCGACTTGTTATATTATTTATATAGGATTTCAAGGTGATCGAGGTTCTGAAGTTGCCTCTGCTATTCTCCCTGGTAGTGCTTACACGGAAGCCGGTGGGTTGTTTATGAACATGGAGGGACGAGTACAGCACGCCATGCCTGCTGTGACGCCACCGGGAAAAGCTCGCTACGATTGGAAGATAGTCCGCGCCCTTGCTGAATACAGTGGGGTATGCTTGTATTATAGCGACCAGAATTCTTTATGTTGCCGACTCGCAGAAATAAGTCCAAATTTTTCGTATATAGGACAATATCAGGAGAAAGTATTCTGCAATCTTATTCCTTCTTTAGCAAATGTCCTCAAATGTGACGATGGGAAACTGCAAGTGGACATGAAGTTAATGAGAGACTATTACTGTTCCGACGTTTTCACGTACAATTCTCCTACGATGGTGAAGGCACAGAAAGCCGCAACCGAATTTGCTTCATCTGCTTATGCTGCTATTTAGGATAGTTGCAATGTTTGACAGTTTTACTTTGTGTTACCTTTAATAAATTATCAGAATTATTAGCCATGAGATCTTCATTATTATGTGAGTTAAGTTTTAAATATTTTGTAGGTAGGTAGCACCGGCCTTTGTCTCCTCTGGGGAGGCCCAGGGGAGACATCGAGGGGGACAAAGCCCCGAAGGGTTATAAGGATATTGTCACCCACACGTATCAAATTCCCTCGCAGTCATTTGTAGAAGTAGATAGCAAATGTGTTAAAAACTGCCACTTTTAGCAGTTTTGCTATCTACTTCTAGCAGTGACGGGAATGTAATCTAAAAATACTAGACTATGGGCCCTAATATTCCACGAGAAGTTTTAGTAAAATTGTGTATTAGAATTACAATTATTAAATAAAATTCACCGCGGCCCTTACTTTCGGTAAACTAGCGCCGCCATTACATTTATTTTTATTACTCGTAAACCAAGTCAATATTTAAAAAAAGCTCATGTAATAATTTCTTAAATTGTCTCTAATATTTTTTAAATAACTCTTCAACAGCATTCTTTCTGTAAGTTTTAAAATGCATTTTTGCTCAAAGTGGCCACTTTTGGCAATTTTGAATATAAACTTACAGAATGAATGATAACTGTTGAAGAGTTATTCAAAAAATATTAGAGACAATTTAACAGATTATTACATGAGTAAATGTAGAGAAAAATAAATGTAGTGGCGTCGAGAGTTTTACTACCACCGCGCTATAAATCAAAAGTATACTTACCAACAATAAAATATATATTTAGTAGTTGACGGAGCTAACCAGCACCCTTAATACTTTAAGGGCTGATTTTTCAATCCTCAGATAACAGATATCAGTCAGTTTAAATATTAAGCAAATCTAATAAAAGTCATTAAAAAATGTAACAGACAAATTAATGACAAGCATTTTCAATTTGGCAGTATAATACGCTATCAAACGGATAAAGCTCTATCTAGCCATTGAACAAAATCAGCCCTAAGTGGGTTTAAAATATTTAAATTAAAATTAATTTACCCAGGTTCTACTGAACAACTTAGAGAACCTGTCCCTGGCGGAAGAGGACGTGGCGAAGTGTCGGCAGGAGTTGCGCGCGAGTCGCGTCAACGACATCGTGCGCCGCGGCCTCGGGGACCTCGCCTACAAGCCAGACGCACTCACCAACTTGAAGGCACAAATAAAGTAGCATATTAACAATTGTTTTTTTTATTACGTACCGAACCTACATGAAAAAGAAAAGTCTTGCGACATAAATGGCCGTAGGTAAGGTAGGTACATTTTGACGTCATTACTCTTGACCCCCTAATGACCTATTGGCATTACCCTTTGGTGAGTCGAAAGGTTCGAACCTTTATGTTTTACACAGCTCCAAACGGTCAGAGACCTTCCTTAGTGTTTGGCAATGAACAACTTAATACAAACTTGCGTTCCTGAAAAAAAAAACTACGGACAACTGTGTGAATTGTGATCCTAAAAGGTCGATTGTCTTATTGAAGTACGAAACCCTTGGAGCGCGAGGGCTACTAGGTTTTTTTAGACTAAAATGCACAAATATATTTTTCCCCAATGGATAAGTGTATTTAGGAAATCTTAGCTCGGTTGCTAGCAAGTTGTGGATTCTTCATGGGAAATGAAAGGCATTGCTAGAAAAACACAAACAAATTTTATTAAATATCAAATATTGTATTGTCTAACACGATTCCTTAACTATCATGTTTCACATCAATATGTTGTGATGGCATAATGATAATACGGTTACAAATACATCATAGTTAGGGATAAAAATATGCCAAGAAAAGATATAAAGACCGATAGGAAAGAGTTACTAAGTCAATAGTAGGTAATATTATGAAACAATACATTAATATTGTCAAGAAGGAACGAGACGTTAAGAACAGTATGCAAAAACGTTAAACCACAGAAGTTCTGCGTAAATCAGTAAGAGTTACGTAACTAGTTAATCTGCAGATTAACTGGTCGAGTCCGTTAAAGTGGAAAAGAAAATCAGTTCTTACATTAAATAGGTAATCTGCAGATTAATGAGCAAGAATTAGGTTGATAAAATTGGTTCTACAATTTACTACCAGTAGAGGTCTTAGCTTTGGCTATTTCACTCACTGTCTGTCGTGATTTAACGGGGTGTAGCGACCGCTAATATGCAGATTAACTAGGAAAAGTACAGAAATCTGAGTGATGACCCGTGGACCCACCGACATTACCTACGTGGGTCTGCTAATTTTAATAAAAAAAATCGCACTTTAACATCGTACCCGGGAATCTGCAGACGTATTCCGTACTCTAGCGGTAACATATTATTGGTAAAGCCACGAATAAAGAAAAACCTATAATGAATAGTTTAGATTCTTAGGTTCACTCACCATTTAGGTAGATTAATCATCAAGTTTCGAATAATTCAATCCGTCCAGTTAGCATTATAATAAATCCATCTAAAACAGATAACTATCCGCACCTTTATGGAGGTGAAACTAAAATACCTTTGACAAGAACCAGGAAAAAGAGACATGATGATCTTTTGAGTGATGAGATGAGTGATACAGATCAACCAAGTATCGATGAAGGAAGTCGACGAGACATAGAGCACACTCACGTTATATTATATATACTTGTCACAATACATGGGCTTAAATGCAAAATCTACAAAAAAGTGTTATACACGATTATTATTTCAAAACTGTATGATCAGTTAATGATAGGTCTTACAAACTATCCGTAAAGTAGGTATTTGTGCGCCAAAGCTCTACTTGGATGATATTTTAAGCCTTCGAAACTGCAATGGAGTTGTTGGCTAGGCAAATCCATTGCAGTAGTCTACATTACGAGGTTTTTAAATATTTATAAAGTCTGATATGTGGCATGATGTGTCACGTCTTAATTGGTCATCGGAGCGAAATCTCCTTTCAAGACTCAATGCTGGGCAGCTTCCTCTTTTCCATCACAACTATGCAGTATATAATTGATATGTGCTTGGGTACAGCCAGCCTCCCTTTTCCAAAAAAAGTTGATGTAATATCATAATTAAGTCATACCTAGTCAATAATTTGGTTAAGCATCCAACAAACTTTTAACATGATTGGTTTCTTTCTTTCTCCGTTGATAACATTGAGAATCTTAGGTGTCCTTGTAATTTTAGGTAAGTATATAGGTACTCTAACATTGCCTATTTCTCTTAAAACAGAAAATATATCTTAGTAAGTACTTAATACAATAAAAAACAAATAAGTTCTTGTTGAATGATATTGTTTTCATAAAACTTTATTTCTTCAAGTGGAATTAACAAAACATAAATAGATTTTATGAATTATAGTTTTGACTTTTGTTGAAAACTGTTTTAGTGCATCAGCTTTCTTAGCTGCTAGTCAACGAAATGCGTATATTCATAATCCTTAACAGTAAAAATCCTTTCATGATGAAGTAGGTTTCCTCAGTCTCTGTGACTAAGATGTTTTTTTTTGCCGTAGCCATTTCTCAAACTACTTACTACGACGTTTGTACTATTCTGATGAGATACTCAAGAACGTCTTTTTGTCATCCAAAATCCATCATCCATTATCCAGTTCGATTCGGAAATGTCATAAAATCATCTAAATTAGCTTTTATATTTTATACGTAATGTATTAAAAACATGGAAGCACTCCTGCGGACAGACTGATTGCTGGTTACAATAACATGAATGTTCACTTACTTAATATCATAAGAAAGTATGTAAGTAACCTGCGATATACTACCGACATATTCACCTCTATTGGATCTGCAATTGCTAAGTACAAATTAATTAGTCACGAAATGTAATGAACCAATTAAATATTATTATCATTGTTATCACAATTTTTGACTTCAGTTGACCATGCAATACACACATGAAGTCGTATTTTAAGTACCTACTCGATAAGAAGTGAAACGGACATGTCAAATTTATATGTATAGGTCGCATTAATCAATATATAAAGTAAGTAGGTACCTAGATGAAAAAAAATCGTTTGACAACATAGTTTACTAAATTAAACACAATTTCGTATATTTTATGAAATTGTGTTTTGAGTGGTACTTAGACAATATTTAATTTATGGTACAAGTCGGAGTTAATGAGAGATGAGATGAGATGTAAAGAGGGCTATGGATTAGTCGAGTTAGGGTCACAGGTTATCAAACTACTCACAGCTAAAACTCTTCAATACGACACTTAAGCGCAAAAGCGTTTACATTCATTAACGGTAGGTATAAATGGGCTATACATTTTGAAAAAAAGTACATAATTATTTGGAATATTGCCAGCCTAAAGCATGAACACTATTGTAAGATTATCTGACTGAAATAATAGATGGGTATAATAATATATGGAGATAATGAATAATAGTTTAAAATCAGACTAATAAGTCGGTGATAAAATCTAAACATTCCACATCAGACATAGGAATAGCTTATTTTTGTTAACATTATCTAGTTTCAAATCACCAATAACGTGTGTGAACTAGTTACACAAAACTAAATCCTTAAGTATCATCAAAATCAACAAGACAAAATAAATGTTGTCACCAACTCAACCGTTGGACTAGGGGGCTAACCCCCGGTTTCTTAGTATTTTATCGGTGTTTAACTCAATCGGAGGGATCAATTACCAATTCAAGATATTCGCATCGTACTGTATAAACCAGATAATGTAGACCACTCCGATAAAATTAAACCTACGATGAAGTACTTCAGAAACCGGAGGCTAAATAAAACAGACAACAAAATGCTGAACAAAACCGTTCATATCGTTAGGGCCGGCCGGCAGCGGCGCGGGCGCATTGCAATCTCAACACTGTCTCATCTTTGGCTTACACCTTCGTGATACTCTTCAACCTCCTGCTTCGTAGGCATCTGTGAAAAGTTTCAGAATATTAGGAAAGGTAAGTAAAAGGGACGCAGTATGTGCCTACGGGTTCATAGTAACCCAATTTGTAGTGTACGACTGTAGGTGTGGGCCGCCGTAGTCATCGCCGCGCACCCAGCTTGTAAACGCGCTTTTCAAAAAGTAAAAAAGTTTAAATAAAATATTGTCTTTTACTTCCACTTGCGTGGTCCGCCTTGTTAGGATCCTCATATCCAACACTGGTGACCTCATTTAACATTTATTTATACGCAATAGAACACCTCATTGCGACACTCAAAAGTTATCAAAATTTAAAAATATCGGGTTTTCCTTTATTAAAACTGGTAAAAAAGTTGTATTCTTCTTTAAATAGATTTTTAAAAGAAACACAATAATTAAAAAATACGATAATGTAATGAACAGATCAGTGTTTACTACTCACCTGATGAATCCGCGGTAAAGCATGAAGGCGCCATAAAAACTTAGTACGATGGTCGCTGTCCAGACGACTGCCAGTACTGAGCTACTGCCCTCTGTAAGACGCAAAGCTAACTTAAGTTTTTGCACAGAATAAATAATAGTACTAGTTTTAATCCTTCAAGCCCCGGAAAATGAGATACAATAGATTTTCCAATGTTGTGCGAGGGCGTTATTAAAAATTATAAATATCTTAAACACCATTTCAGTAAAATTAATTGTAAGACAAAAAAATACTCGTAATACGACAGCACAAAAGTTATTATTTATGCTATGAAAGTTTATGCTCAATTTAGACTACGATAAGTTACATTGACTAATACGGTGCTACGAGAGCTACGAGTCTTGTGGTACTCGTAGCACGGTATTATTGTCTATAGCACTCGTAGTAAGAGTGCTACGAGTACTCGTAGTAGGAGTGCTACGAGTATTCGTAGTACGAGTGCTACGACACGAGATGGGAGTGCTGGTTTTAAGGTAAGGCAGTTCACGAAATTTACTCTTTCACTATGTCTTTAGAATAAGGTTGAATATTGCATAGCTTTAATTGACGCATCGCCAGAAATTTGAGGAAATTTAGAACATTTTTATTGATTTCTGAAATACGGGATTATTTATTCAAAATGTAAGTACCTACTCGGTTATTATGTTAGATCGATAAAAAAGCTAACCTTTTTGCATAAAAATATCACTGTCTGTTGGGGACAGTGCCCTTCCTATATTGATGGTGGAGCAAAGGGAATCCTGTCCTGGTTATAAATAAAAGATGAGCGGACTGTAAAACTCTTGTACTGGTAATTAATCAGATTTTGGATAACGGTACAAATCGCGCCCGACAATAGCAACGAACGGTGCAAAAGTGTGTTTGCGCGCGGGGACGAGAAAAGTCGCTCGTCCATCGTCGTCCGTCTACGCCGTGTGTTCCCCGCGCCCCTCCTTGGCGGGCCCGGGACCGGTCGCCGCGGTGCTGTGGCCGGCAGCGGCCTCGTCTTCACCACTGTCGTTGAAAATTACGAAATCTGACGATTGGAAGTTTATTATTATAAGTTTTTTATTGTGTTATTCAGGATTTTTTTATAGAGTTACCGAGCTATTTTTTAATATTCTGTTCGGTTATTGTGTTTCTTTGTTTCATTTTCAGTCTACAGTAACTTTTGTGAAGTAGAATTCTACACCAGCATTGGAAGTTCAAAAATCAATTTTTTCATCAGATCGTGAACTGGCCTCGCCTTAACAACAAGGTTTCACCGCCAGCACTCGCATCTCGTACCATAGCACTTGTACTACGAGTGCTATAGAATAGATATACTATAATACCGTGCTACGAGTACTACGAGTCTCGTAGCTCTCGTAGCACCGTCCGTACTAGACAATCTAATTTACCGTAGTCTAAATTGAGCATAACTTTCATAGCATTTTTCGAGGTATTCCTCGAAGCGCACTCATTTTACCTAAATAGGTGCGCTATCAAGACAAATGACCTATTTAGGTGCGCATCGAGGAATAGTTTAAGTGCTCTTGAATATGGGTGCGCTTCGAGGAATACCTCAATTTTTCGGCCTTGCAGTAGATACGGGAGGCCGCTATCTTGAGATTATACCTGAGATGGTCTTCTTATAGGAACAGCATCTCAGGTATGGTCTCAAGATAGCTCTCAACGTTGAGAGCGCTTTATACTGGCCTTACTCACCTATGTACCCATCGTGGTAGACGTCCCGCTCGAGAAGCGCGGGCGGGCGCGGCTTCTCAGCGCGCGGCTCCAGCGCCATCAGATCCGGCACCTCGTCGGCTTCACCGGTGCAGTTCGCCCATTCGATCGTCACGTATCTTAAGAAACCGAGGATATATTTGAACCTGCATTTAGTAAGACAGGGATGGCCAAAAATATGAAAAAATAACTTTTAATAACGAACAAAACATCTTAACTCTGCTTTGGAGTCGACCGCAAGAAATAACCTTTACTTAAACAAAAGTCATAAGTTTGGTCACCCCCGTAGTAGGAGGATGAGCTCTCTCTCTTCGAATCTTACTTGACTATCAGTAGGAGTACAATGCCATGGTATTTTGCCAGTTACGGCTTTACCAAAATTTTACGAATAAAAGGATGGATCAACTACTAACAATAGATAGAGTTTAATAAGTACAATAGATACTGGTTTGGAGAGAGATTGCCTATAAGTAAATCAAGTTAGTTTCGCACCTGTATTATTTTGTATTCTGTGGGCTATACCTGGATGGAGTCTTGCATGCTCTACGTGCCGGCACGAGCAGCTGCCGAGTACGGGAGCGCGCCCCGCTGCGGCAGGGGCCCCAAGAGCCCCAGGGCCCCGGGGTGCCCGCTTCTGACTCTTTACATCCACACTCTAGCTCGCACACTTCTTCCTCCTGAATCGAAATAAGTTATCCTATGTAATGTCACTAGTGTCACACGTTCGATGTGAATCGTTGTTCGTATTGGCAGGCTGATTATATTAGAAATTGAATAGAAAAAAATAGAGCCCTAAATTCACTATTAGTTATAACTACTATTATGACTAAATTATGGATAGAAGTATACGAACATATGTATAAGAATTGAACACTTTCATGAGATAACCCCGAACTCGAACCCGAAACATAGGCTCAAGTAGCATGGGTCACTGCCACTGCGCCAAGTTATATTCAAAGAGTCGGAGGTACCCAAGAGCTTAGCGAGGTACTGGTAAAGGGGGCAGCTGCACGATATGATGACGATGCGGCCGGGCAGCGCGGGGGCGCAGCGCCACGGCTGCAGCGCGCCTGCGACACGCGCACGCCCCACTGGTGGCACCAATGAGTTAGAGGTTACCTGGTAGTGCATGGGCGGCGCGACGATGCGGCCGGGCAGCGCGGGGGCGCAGCGCCACGGCTGCAGCGCGGCGGGCGGCCCGTCCGCCGGCAGCTCGCAGCGCGCCTGCGACACGCGCACGCCCCACCCACACGCACCCTCCGCCTCTTCTCCACTTGATTTCTACCACACATGAACCACAATGAAGTTAAATTAGCTTTAGGTACTATTAAAGCCATAATATCGTCATTTTTTACTCTTAGTGAAGAAAAAAAATATTTTCCAGGAGCTCACCAGCTCACCGTCATTGATGGTTTTATATATCTCGCTATTCAACACAATACTCTGTTCTCCTTGAAAAAACATAAAAGGGAAATTACCTGAACATGGCACCCGAGCGACGGGCGGGCGACGAGTCTCAGACAGGGCTGGCGCGGGCAGGGCGCGCGCTGCTCCGTGGGCGGGCACGCGCGCCCCGGCCATACTGCCGCCGTTAGGTGTTGCCTGCACAACAACATTACAACACCATGCCATTTAACCATAGCAGAATTATGATTTAACCTTCGATCTAATGTATTAAACATTTAATTTTGTACCTAAACGTAAGGAAATACGGTATTGTGTACGTCAGGTTATTTAAACCAAAGATATTAGAATTTTATTTAAACTAATCAAATCGGTCCATGTAAAAACTGATGTGGTTTTATCCACGTTATTGCGAGGATAGTGCGGTGATGCCGTTAATTGCTCTCAGTTATGAGTGTTTTATGAAAAAAACACCGGCTTGAGGCCGCAGCTACGAGACTTCACTGCGCGAACGTCAAATTTTGTGACATCCCCCTACTGTAGCGCTGCGCTGAAAATCCACACTTGGGATTGTTATACCTGGTTCGTCGCATGTGCATGGCGGAGGCATCGCCGCAAGAGCATGCAGAGGTATCCCAAGGGCCCCACGAGCCCAGCTCGCAGTCCACACCGCACGGCACGTAGCACCACGACTCGTGCGCCTCTGATGCGGTGGTATTCTGGGAACGTAAGACCTTCGTGAGAAATTGGCGACATTTTAAAACATAACAAGATGGCAAAAGAGAATGTAGCCCGTCCTAGAAGTTCGTAGAATATTTTCGTTAACTGCTTTATTTTTTGTTTGTTTACAATTTGAAAGTTCAAAAGCTGAGATTTACTAAAAAATAATATTCAATGTGATGGCACATGATACTTACGGGACAATATGTATCGTTGACGAACACTCCGTCGCTACGTAAACATTTCACTGCTCTCTTTTTGGTTCCTTCCCCACAGGGTGAGCCTCCTATTGACAAAAAAGGTTCTTAAATTATTAATGAGATAATTGGAAACTAACATCATTTTCTGAGAACTCCATCATCACTCGATGGTGGGTTTCACAATGGAATATTATATTTTAATGTCCCAACTGCTGGGGCACAGGCCTTCCTTATGCATGAATAAGGAGGATGGGCTATAACCCACCACGTGGACCGAATGCGGATAGGTAGGTGTTAACTACTGCAAATGCAGCCGGGACCAACGGCTTAACGTGCCATCCGAAGTACGGAGGAGCTCGTGATAATATATTTTTGGTTAAACATCCCATGACCGACCCCTGCGAAAGTTGCTTAACCTCCGCAACCACTGGGCCAGGCGATATACCACTGCGCCACCGAGCTTATCTTTTGTAACATACTTAAATAAATATAACTGTGTTAATATGCTCACCAGTTTGTTACTTTTAAAACATGTGAGTTGGTGGTTGGATGGTAAGAGTGATGTCATGGTCGATGACGTGTATGTGTATACCTAGCGGCTGGCAGTCATCCCAGGATGCCACATGCCAGGAGTAGGCGTGGGGCGCGCAGGGCTCGGCGGCCACCAGGTGCGGGCACGCCGCGCCCCCCTCCGCCGCGCCCCGCAGCACCACGCGCGTGCGGTCACGACGCCCTCCCCACTTCGTCTGGTATTCAATTGTATTCAATATTAGACAACACATCTTCAGTCAAGTCAGCAAATCAGCTACAGTACTTTGGTTTAGAAATGGAAAATTGGGACGAGACAGAAAATTAGTTAAAACTACAGAACTCAGAAAAAACACAAAAATGAAGGCGAAGTTGGGATAAGGAGTCTAGACAAATGATTGAACGACGGTACGAGTACGGAATCAGGTCAGGACATAGGGAAACATCAAGAAAATAATTGAGGACTATTTTTTTCAATTCTGGTGATTCAATGCAAAAGATCTACTACTTAATGTGTAGGTAAACCTGTTCGCAAGGGCTCCATTCGGACCAAGTGCTGACGACGCAATCAGCTGGGCAGGGCGCCCTGCACGCCGCCTCCCGCGCCGGCGCCGGCCCTGCACCGTTCGCCTCGCACTCCGAGTCCGGCAGCCAGTTTCCGTTCGAATCAACGCACCTGTCAGAGTTTTATAGAGTAAAGAGAGAGAAAAGTTGCAGTGCTTGTTTGAAATGCTCATGACTACAGTTATCTTCATTCTGCTGAGGTCTTGTAGCGTTGTCTCGCACTGCCTGTCGTATTTTTGTTTACGATACTTGCAGTCTCTCTCTTCGGCGCTGGGGCCGTACAACGTCAAATACACATTTTTGAACAAAGTTCACTCAGTATTACTTGATTTATCGGTCCCAAAAAACGAATGTAGAAAGTATGTAGATTATAGTAGGTACCTAATCAGTTATGTGATTGACAGAATCATCATGATGAAAGAGCACTCACGACACAGTCCGGTTGATGATGGCGCGTCCGCAGAGCGCCCGGCGCGGGGCGCACACGGCCCACTCGCCCACGGCCCACCGCGCGGCCGTCACCTCGCAGGTGGCGCGCTGTAGCGTCGCCCCGCACTCCCGCCCGCCCCCAGAGCCTTCTTCCACCACCTCCCTTTGTAGACAAAACAGTAGGTACAGAACGTTTTGATTAAGTAGATTGGGCAGTTGGGATTAAAACGCAAAAAAAAACAAGTTGCAAAATCTGGCGAGTTGTGATTTTTTTTTCATTTATTTAAGGACAACCAACAAAGCAAACACTAAATAAATACATCTAAAATACAGTGATTGTGACGAACTGATTGTCTGTCGAACTCCGCGTGTGGTGAGTGTCAGCTTTTAATTTTAACTTAGGTATGATTTCGTTTAGTCAAGTTTTTTGTAGTTACAAAGAAGCTGGAGGTAAAGTAATTTTTCTTTCCCTACTGTCTTTGTTACTATAAAAGACCATCCCAACCCATCTAATTAGATGCACACGATTTTCTGGTCTATAATCATTTTATTTAAAATTCAGACAAATTGTAATCCTTGCAGCCAAAGAGTGTCATCGATACACTGAACGAATCAAAAGTCGGTATAATAAGAATAAAATATGTTCTCTTAAGTTACCTGGTGCGGAATCGGAAAGCAGCCCTAGAGCCAGGTTCAGCGGCGCAAGGGCCCCACTCGCCCCAGGGCCCCGCGGCGCAGTCTCGCGCACACCTGACCGTGCAGGGCCCTCGCAATAGGGATGGAAATTCCTCGTCGTACGTGTATCCGTCGGTTGAGGCCTCGCGGACACGACTTGGTCCTTCAAAAACAATAATGAAGACCATCATTAGATCTATAGTTTATAAAATAACAAAAATAAGAGCCTTTACTCATTTGTCAGATCACCATCATCTGTACGACATCAGCATGCTCGTACCAAAACCTACAGAAAGCTTACGGACGCCTTCATATTTCAATAAAGCGTTACTCATTTATCGGCGCAACATCAGCTGACAAAATGCTCTAAGCTGACAAATGAGTAAAGGGTTTCAGCTTGCTAAAGAACTTCTTTTTGAAAAAATCAATTGAATGTCGAGGTAATTCCTCACATTGGTGAAATAACGCTGGCTTGCAGCGTAAGAGTAGGATATACTAGAAGAAATTCGGCGATGTCACTAGTGACTCGGTAGCTCAGCGGTCAGAGCATTGGACCGGATATCCAAAGGTCGCGGGTTCGATTCCCGTCTGAGTATTAATCTGGTGCGAGTCGTATTTTTTCTAGTATATTATTTAGTATGATGAAGGTGGGATTGGAAAACAGACTTATTAAGGTCTAAGGTTGAGGGATGGCTATAAGGACTACCAATAATCTTTATTATGTTCTTACCAGTCAGAGGATGGAACTTTTTGCAAACGTCCATAGGCATATCGCGTCCGTCCAGCATACACCGTGCTGCTCTAAGGGCCCGGCCCTCTCCACATTCCAGTCTGTCATCAGTACAGTTATCAGTAAACGGTTCATATTTTATGACAAAGAGTTCATGAGAACGTTTGTGGCACGCAAGGTCGTAAAATGTGCGAACGGTGGAGTATTGCGCGCTCCCTTATAGGCCTTATGGGCGGGCTCGGACTCATTTCAATGGCACGCGCAACCCTAATGACTGACGTACCTGACGCGTTTTACGACCCCGCGTGCCACGAACTTTCTCATGGACTATAGCAAAATAGCTTGGTAAATATTTACCCTGGAGGAAGAATGCAGTCGGAGTCAGCTGGTAGCAGTTCCAAAGACACGTTCTTGCAAATGCAATTCGGAACGTCAGGGTCCGAAGCATCCAAATATCTGTCGGACACATTTGAAGTACCTAAGTATTGCAGTTGAATCGTAAGAAATCTATTTCTGCTGTAATAAAACCATTTTTTTTAAAACACCAACTCTTGTTTTAATAAAGACTATAAAGTATTTGTGTGACAATTTTAATCCAAATCAGTTCAGCCGTTTTTGCGTGACTGAGTAAGTATTAGTAATACTTTCATTTTAGGTAGACTTATATCTTCGCTATTTTGAAAAATTCGAAAAACTGACTCGACAAAAAAAAACCATTATACCTAGAACCTGCTCACAAAATTCACGATAATCGGTTAAGATGTGATGCGATCCGTAGAGGAGAACAGACGGACAGCCGGACAGCGGGACAGACATACGAAAGCATTTTTTTTGTCATAAGCGCCCCTGGCAAGATTTGAATTTTGCGCCCTAAGACTTATTTCTAGAATCATGAGCGCCCCTGGCATGATTTGAATTTTGCGCCCCAAGACTTAGAGTCCCCGCAAACTACAGACCAAACTATCGGCCGATAGTTGGGGCTGGCCTTTAATCAGTATGAAGAAGTATGCAAGTGCGCACATTACAACGATTTGGTATCGGCCGATTCTTCATATTAAAAACGGTCCGACCCAACTATCGGCCGATAGAAAGTCTGTAGTCTGCGAGAGCTCTTATAGACTATTTTCTAACTATGAATCAGCAAAGTGCGCCCCCCTGAGGGTTGCGCCCCTTGCAGACGCCTTGCTCGCGCTTCGCGCTCGCCCGATCAATTAGTGTATGTACCGCAAGGGATCAGCGCAGAGGGCGTCGCAGCCAAGCGGCGCCAGCGTCTCGCAGGGCACGCGGCAGGCTGCCACCGCGCGCGGCACCGCCCGCCCCGCGCACGCGCCCGCCTCCACGCGGTGCGACTCCGAGCCGCACCACAGGCCTGTAACGTTCATCATATCAGCCGCACGACACCACTGCTGGGTATAGGCCTCCCCCTAGGATCTCCACGACGATCGGTTCTGCGCTGCCTGCATCCAGCGGCGCATCGCGACCTTCCTCGGTTCACCTTATCGGGGGCCTACCCGCGGAGCGTCGTCGCCGGTGCGCGGTTGCAATTCCAGAACCTTTCCGCCCCAACGGCCATCGGTCTTCTCGCTATGTGTCCAGCCCACTGCCATTTCAGCTGAGCAATCGTTCGAGCGATGTCGGTTACTTTAGTTCTCCTGCGGATCTCCTCATGTAACGTTACTTTCATTTAATCACAACTTCTAGCAGTATTCACGAAGGGTTTTCAGCCAGAGAACTAAAATCTATGAAACAAGTATTACGCTCAAAAATGGCACCACGCAAAATTACAACCAAGTGGCTGGGCTAAAAATGCTGCCATTTAGTTGTGCAGCACAAAGCGACTGAAAACTCATTGCGTAATAGCGACCATAATCTGTACCTATACCACCTACTCATTGATATTTTCTTAAAAACATTTGACTGCACAGGGCATCATTTGGGCCCGCCGTGAACTGTGCGAACACGCATTTGTTATGGTAGATAGATACTGACTCCTGACTCTGTAGCCTGCCGCCGGCGCAGCGCGGCACGTGCTCCACTCGCCGGCGACTCACGACGCGTCCCGAGAGCGGCACGACCGCGCCACGGGGCACTCGCGGGTTTCATGACTAGGGCCGCAGGCTACAGAGTCAGGAGTCAGTATCTATCTACCATAACAAATGCGTGTTCGCACAGTTCACGGCGGGCCCAAATGAACACGCATTTGTTATGGTAGATAGATACTGACTCCTGACTCTGTAGCCTGCCGCCGGCGCAGCGCGGCACGTGCTCCACTCGCCGGCGACTCACGACGCGTCCCGAGAGCGGCACGACCGCGCCACGGGGCACTCGCGGGTTTCATGACTAGGGCCGCAGTTCGGCCCACCATGAACTTGGGATACTGACTTCTGACTCTGTAGCCGGCGCCGCAGCGCTGCGCGGGCGGCAGGCGGCACGTGCTCCACTCGCCGGCGACCCACGACGCGTCCCGAGAGCGGCACGACCGCGCCACGGGGCACTCGCGGGTTTCCTGACGAGGGCCGCAGTTCGGCCCACCGTGAACTGTGCGGACACGCACTTGTTTGCCAGGATCTAGTGGTAGAAAAAATTTCAATTAAGCAAAAAAAAATATTGTGATGGAAAATGATATCAATTTAAATGCTGAGGTGATTTTTAAAATGTTGACGACTCTGTATGAAATATACAGGGAGAAAAAGCATCCCTTGACGAGTTCTTCTCGTTACAAGGTCTCCCGCTTAGGGTTTGCGATCCGATGGCGTAGGTAGCTTCTTTGACATTCACAAGTGCTTGTAACAGCCTAGACTGAATAAATGATTTTTGAATGGTGGAAAAGGAAATAAATTAGTAGGTAACGCGATAAAGGTGTGTATGAAATGTAATGTAAAGATGGTCGTGAAATAAGTACCGCATGTATTTGGACAAGGTGACCACGGTAACCAAGCTTCGACGCGGCAGCCGCGGCGACATCGCACTGTGCAGGCCCGACGTGACACTGGTCTGTGTAGAGGAGCACACCTGGCCACAAAATAACATGTTAATACAAATGTCGAAGTTCTGCATAAGATTATATAAAAATATAAGGTGGAACAAAAATATGCAATAATACTGGAACAGGTGATAGTGTTGCTTTATCTGAACAGCTTTTTCTAATGAAAAGAAAAACGAATTTTATTTCGCTTTTCCATAGTAAGTTGATGATCAGAATTCTGACCAATACATTTTATATGGGAGTATGACTTTTTTTTCGTTTTTCGACCTAAGTTCCTTGGAGCCGCAAAACCCGTTTCTTGTTAGATAATTACCCGACTGCGGGTTATGTTTTTCGCACGTATCTTGTAAGTATGTTTGTATGTATGTATATATGTTTGTATGTAATATTCTTTATTACCTCATATCTTTCAAACGGCTGAACGGATTTCTATGATTAAGATATCGTTAGATTTGTCTTTTCAGCCCAAGTGTTCTTAAGAAGGTCGCGTTATAAAAAAACCAACATGGCGGCTGCACGGTGCTATTATACGTAGTGAAAAAAAATTTTCTTTAGATTACTGCAATATGGGTGTCAAATAGGGCTTATTATAAGGATTTCAAAAAGGTATATCATGACCGTAATATATAATAACTAAAAAGAGATAAATAAAAAAAAAATAAAAAAAACCCGCCTGCATAAAAAGACAAGTCGACTGAAAAAATGGAAACAAGATTAAATAAATATTAAAGGCAACATGTCATAATAACATGCAGTCGGAGGCGCATAAAGAAAGTGACATTATGAATGATTGAATTATATGCCTCCGACTGCATGTTATTATGACATGTTGCCTTTAATATTTATACAGGCGGGTCTTGTCTTTTTATACAGGCGGGTTTTTTTGTTCTACCTTATATGTATAAGATACTTACAAAGCTTCTCGTACTACATCAGCATTATTTTGAACGCACATAACGTCTCGTGTCATCTCTCCTTCTTCAACGCATGGCTCTTCTTCATCTAGTTCATTTAATGCTTCTTCATCCTGAATATATAAATCGTCATAAGTTTATAACTGTGACTACTGTACCAAAGCATTTTAATTGAAGTAAGCTACCTTTTATACCTATTAGTGAATAAGTTTCATACCGCTAAATCAGTGTAGTTAGTGATAGGCATGTAGTCTTGTCGTCTTCTTTCACAGGGTCCCCAAGGAGTGGCCAGCCAGGAGTACGTGGCGCAGGCGTGGGTGTTACACGATTCATTTTGAACTAGCTGGTCTTCAGACGGGCATGGCCAACCATCTGAAAATTTTGATTATTAATAAAATGACCAAACAATAATAAGGTCATTTCGATTGCTTATCAAGTTATCAGACATAATAATTAGAAATGATCAAACTGACTGTTACTACCTATAATAACTTTTTAATTCGAAAAGAAGTCCTTACCAGCCCCCGTAGCATGACCACCAAAACGAGATAATGATAAAGAGATTTATATATTTCCGTTTAATGGTCAAAAGACAATGGATTTTGACAGTTGAGTGTGAAAAGCGTGTTCTGGTGGTCATGCTGGAGGGCTGGTGGGTATGAAGTTGAGCTGCACGCTTAAAAATATTCAAATTAATTCACAAAGCCCTTACCAGGTGAAGCGTGAGCCAGTATGTGCCTCATCCGCGTCTTGGTGGGTCGGGGGTGTGAAGGCGAACTGCACTGCGCCGAGCACGGCGACCACGGTCCCCAGGATGACACGACGCAGTCGCCGGCGCACGCGATGCGGCACCGCTCGGTGCGGGCCGGCGCGCCGCTGCCGCTGCACCATGCGCGCTGGGCTTCTTTCTGAACGAGATTAATTCTGACACTGAGTTACATATAAAGGTTTGGTGGATTGTTTCACTCGAAAGATTTGTTTAACCATTTTAACGTGCCTTATCTCTCATGGATAAAGCAAAGTTATTCATTTTTTGTTGAGCGTCCAATATCAGAAAGTTGCATTCAATATTCGGCATTAGGAGTTTTTGTAAAACTTTGTATACCTACTATATCTCGCACTTTTTGTTTAAAAACTTTGATGGCTACATTTCCTTAAGGCCTGACATCCAACCACAACCTTACCCCATCATGTCCGACGCATCTGAGCTCCCTAGTCCGCTTGCCAGGGCCGCAGGAAGAGTGCGCCTGGTTCAGAACGCAGGGCCCCCACGGCAGGGCCCTCCACGCGGCGCAGCGGGGCGTCGAGCACGTGCGCTTCTCCTCCAGCGGAGGACAAGGTGCGCCGCCCCCAGACGCGGCTGATATCACTCGACGCCGCCGTACGCTGTAGCCTACACATTTGATATAAAACTATTTCTTCTGTTCTTTTCTGATTCATGATGTGACATCAGATTATTACTTTGATAAAAAAAGTGTTTACCAGTGGTTGTTAGTTGCTGTACAGGAAAGAGTGGACAGCCATCTGTCGGTTGACAAGCTCCCCAATCACTCCACTCTCCAACTTCACAGTCACGAGGACAAGGAACCTGCACAAGATCAAATAAGTTTCTCTTGATTGATAATTGCCCATTTATTATTTTATTATTATGCGTAAGAATCGCCTAAGTCTTTTCTAGAATACTTTTCTCGTGCAAATTGTACAACGGTGGTCTTGCTTTACCACATTTCTATGTATTTGATGGTATTTGCCTGACAATTTATCGATACATCGCACATTGATTGTTTTGTTGATTGCCATCTTTAACTCCTTGTGACGACAGGGTGGAAGCTCTTACCTCGCACGGTTGCACGAGCGTCGGCAAGGGCGCGTGCGCACATTGCGCAGGGTGCAGCGGCCGTCCGTCTGCGCGTATGCACATAGCTTCGCGTCGCTGCACGCCGCCGCCGCAGCTCGGCTCTGTCGTTTCTTTGTCGTCTTCATCCGCTTCCTCGTCGTCCTCGTCGTAGATCGCGTCGTTGTCGTCAGCGTCGTCGTTGTCATCGTCAGAGGTAGCTGTTAATGTGGGATACCTTGTTTATTTGAGTTTAAGAAAAAACAACGTAAACGAAAATGATAAGGATGCTAATAGTTTTTGGAAATTGAAATTCCATTAACTTAATTAATAACCTGTGAGCGCATGTGTCAAATATCTTCGAAAGGAACCGTTATTTTTACCACATTTTTATGAGGTCGCTCTCTTGTTTATTTATTTGATCGTTCATTGGTTTGTCCACAACAATTTTTTCGATGGTGTGGTTGTCTTAACGGCGGCCATAACCCCGCCGCGGTAGGCGGCGTGGCAAGTGAATTTGGCAATCACTGCACGGTCGTGATCTCGTGTTATCTGACATCGAGATAGCGTGTAGTGATTATTGAAATCGCTTGCCTCGCCGCCCGCCGCGGCTGGCAATGGCTGGGCCGTAATATAAATATAAAGAGGAAACTATCGCAAAAGCTGCACCCACAATGAGACGATCCATGACCACGCCCATCAAGAAGGTTGTCCTAGAGCCATAAATTCTTATGACTCACCGGGCAGGACGGTGGCGGTCTGCTCCACGGCTACCTTGCACGCCCCCCACGGCCCCGGCGTCCAGTGGGCGCTCGCCTCCAGCGCTGCAGGCTTGACTTCTTCCACCACGTCGCATTCATTGCCTCCACCTAACAAAAATATGTTAAAAATACCTGGCTCATTTACAATAACTTTTAATCTACATCCTTAATAAATATAATAAATGCGAAAGTCCGTTTGATAAAATGTTTGATTGTTACGCCTTTCACGTTCCATTTTTAAATTTTCAATACAAATGATCAAAATAACTCTGCGCGCCGAGCTGTAATGAGGGCGAACTTTGATAAATCCTATTATTAAATAGATATAAGTGCATACAAAACACGCAATACATTAGACAAATAGGTACCTCATTAGGTATTTAAAAAAAAAAAACTTTTCTAAATTGCAAGAATTAGCATTATTCTGCTTCCAAAACTCCCTTTATGAATTTTGCGGTTAGATGCTTAGATATACGGTACAAGCTAAGTACTAACCTTGCGGTAGTTTCCGAACTCGGCGCGTGCGCACGAGGGCGCCATCGGAGCGCGGTCGCCATGGCAACCACTCTCCTAACGAACAGTCTTCTCTCACCACACACACCCTGAGGGTGCCAACCTTGCCAAGAGCTGAGCCGCAGTACCTAATTGAAGAAGATAAACAATATTAATAGATATATCCATTTCTCACTAATAAAAGTTGATTAATTATAGAGCTATTTCGTAAGCTTTAATTTAATTCATAATATTCTACGGCCTTACCAAGCGGCCGTACCAAGTGTACCAACTAAGATTAAACATTACTTAAACCCCAGAAAATCATTTTTTATAACACCCCTCTTTGCACGTAGCGAGCGACACAGTTTATTTTCACCAGAAAATAAAATCGTAGCCGTAGTAATCGTAGCAGAATATCGTAGACCTTTCGTAATCGTAGCCACATAGATGAGTCGTAATACCTACCACGCGACGCGACCCCAGAATAGATAAGTACCACGCGTACCTGACGGCTGTGTCCAACTGAACTGAAGAACCTTAAATGCTTTTCTATGCGTGTATTATGTAACCTTGTGTGACGTCATTGAATAGACTTTTTACCGGACAGAACAAAGAAAAACAATTTTCCCATGTTTTCATTTCAAAATCAAAATCAAAATCAAAATCAAAAAATCATTTATTCAGTCTAGGCTGTTACAAGCACTTGTGAATGTCAAAGAAGCTACGCCATCGGTTCGCAAACCCTGAGCGGGAGACCTTGTAACGAGAAGAACCGGCAAGAAACTCGTCAAGGGCTGCTTTTTTCTCCCTGTATATTTCATACAGAGTCGTCAGCATTGAAAAATGAGCTCCACATTTAAAGTGAGGTCATTTTCCATCACAATAATTAACAAAAGTTTGTACACAATGGGTAGGTAGGTTGAAATTAAATACCTACTACATATCGGATAGGTAATTGTGAGAGTAAATAACTTTCAACTAGTTGAGAAATCAGTAATCACTATGTCTGCTACTCGAAAGTGCACCTAAGTAGGCAAAATTTACCAAAAAATACTTGAGACAAGACATAAAAAATAACAATAAAAAACGCAATTTTTACAATTCAATATGCGTTAAGATAGGTACTCAGAAGCAGAAGATTTATTTTATGCACACACCCCGTTCCTTATAATAAGAATAGTAAAGACGATTGAATTATATTAAATGAGTATTAGATACCTACCCTAAAAGTGTAAAAATAGAATAAAGAGAACCAATAAAAAGTTAAAAGATTCTGCCAAAGTTGCGTAGCAAGACTTTCATCGCATTCGGACCGTTATGTAAAATTGATGATCTTGGGATCACTCAGCATATTTCCGAAGTTTTCTCGTAAAGTTGAAACTGTCATTAGATCAATATTTCCAGAACTGCCCTACTTAAAGTCCGGAAAGTTTTCTAACTTGAATTTTAGTCTTCAGGAAAGACTTATTAAGCTTAAAACGTCAAAGAAAGGAAAAAGCAGAGAGAGAGTGAAAAAGAGAAAAGGCTCTTTGACAGGACAATGTAATAGTACATTATGAGACAAGTTAGCTTAGTGTGCAATAAGCAAGAGCTCACGAGTTTCATACGTCGTTTTTCAACACATTCGCGAGGAAAAAACAAAGTAATTTATCACACAGCAACAAATACGACAAAAACAAAATATAATAATTATGGGAAACGGCGCGCAGGTTTTTTTTTTCACACGCCCAACGCAAGAATATTTTGCGAACAAAGGGGTAAGTGAGCATACAGCCTACTTCGAAATTATAATATTAAGTGATGAATTATGCAAATAAGTATTTTAATGTTTTACTTATAACAAAATATTGTGAATTATTAATAATTTGATACTAATATTTGTTTGACTTAATTAAGGACTTTTAGGACATTTATTTATTCCAAAAATGTGTATGAATTTTCAGCAGCATAAAACCTCTTTGTTGTTACTAAAAAAATAACTGTATTACCCGGCTAAATTGGGAAGGCTCTGTTTACTCGCATAGAACTTGCAGTAAGGTACTAATTTAACTTAGTAGGGTTAATTCTATTACGTACTAGTGTTTTATATATTACTAGCTTCCGCCCGCGACTTCGTCCGCGTGGACATTCGATAAAATCCTCATGTTTTAATTTCATTTAATTCTGATCAGCCGTTTTTACGTGATTAGGCGGGTTCCCACCAAGCGCGCTGCCTCGCGAGGCAGGACGTTTGCCGCACGAACCTCGCACGAGGCTGCTCGCTTGGTGGAGACCCGCCTAATCACGTAAAAACGGCTGATCAGAATTTAATGAAATTAAAGATAGATTTTAGCAATCGTCAGAGCAATTTTTAGAATCTTTGTAAAAATCCCAGTATGTCTCGGACAATTGGAAACTTGAATGCTGATTGGATAATCTAAGAAGCGATTTAGTCTGATTGCTCAGAACATGACTCTTCTTACAGGACTATAGCTTATATATTATGTACTGTGACTATAGGTAGACGTTAGCCAATCAGAGCATCCATCAGTCCTTAACGTTGACGTCAGCCAATCAGCGCGCGCAAAATAATAGTCGATCGCGATTTACCTAAGACACGCTGGATTTTTGTAAAAGTCCTAATCATTACTAGGACGATTGCAAAAATCTGTCTCAGATTCTAATATCCGGTTTTTTGCAATCATACTAGGATTTTTGTAATGATCTGATTTGTACGAATATCCTACGACATTATATTTACCATCCAGAGTAATTGCTTTTGGTGTCAAGTCGTACCTATTGTGTTACTGATACACAAAGCTCGCGTCGCGTGTTTGATATAGGCTCGAGTTGTACGAGAGCCGCCCGCCGCTGTGAGCGCTCCCCAGCTCTCCGGGCTCTAATGATGCAGTAATTACACCCGGATAGTCGGGAAAGATAAAATAAAACTCTCATTAACAACTCAAGCCTTTTGCTGAGATAATGGAAATATTTTCTTCGTATCAGTACTTCTTGGCAGAACTTTTCCTTACAATTACTTTTTGGACTGTAAGTTTTTGTCGTGTTTTCATTAATGGATATTTTTAGATCTGTTATTTTGTGCTAAAAATATGTTTAACCAATAATCGTGATAGAAGACACGAGCGTAAATCCAACTTTCTCAGTGCGAATAGCAGCAAGTAGATTCGATACGGGCCAAGGTCTAGCATTGCTCAACTATTTTGTATTCAGAACACAAGAGAACAAAAGATATTTCATAAACTTCCGGTAACTTACGGAACAAAACACTGAACAAAAGCAATTTTTATGGATTACCTATACCTACCTACATAGCGCGATAATACTTCTTTTAGCTTGTCAGCTATTCTCGTGATATCTTAATAATTTTGTTGAAACCATAGTCAAAAAATGCCTCAAGCCGTGATTGAATTGGTTATCAAATCAAATATTCACCTCACATCTATTTATATAAACGCTTTATATCTGTGACACGGTTTTTTCATTGACTACTTTATATTGATTGATACCGAGGAAACAAGATACCTATGCTTAATGCTTATATGTCTTAGTTCAGGAACCAAAAGCACAGATACTACTGTACTATGCAGAGGCAACGGAACCACAGAATGCACCTGTTAGAAATCCTTTTGTAATTGTCTCCTGTCCTGTATTCCAGACGAAAGTCATCCAGGTACCTACTCATTCTATCGAGGAGTTATAATTCGTTATAACTTTTCGTTCCAATCCAATGGCCAATACAACAAAAAAAAATTTTCTTCTATTCTATGTTTCTGCTTTTGCTTCTTTCTGCTGCTATTTTTATTTTAGTAAAAAAAATATTTAACAAAAACTAAAATATATGATTTTTAAATTTGAGATTTTTGCATTCACAATGCTATTTTTACACAATACTAAATAATATACTAGAAAAAATACGACTCGCACCAGATCAATACTCAGACGGGAATCGAACCCGCGACCTTTGGATATCCGGTCCAATGCTCTGACCGCTGACTGAGTGACTCGGTAGCTCAGCGGTCAGAGCATTGGACCGGATATCCAAAGGTCGCGGGTTCGACTCCCGTCTCATTCTCTCTTCGAAAAGCAAATAAACAGGGCATGTTATTTTTCTGTCGTATTGTCCATTGCGATCAGTAATTTTGGACCTTTTTGCTATCATACATTATAATAATATAATAATAATGATTTATTTAAAGGCATAAAAAACCCAATAAACACTGTAGTCAAATACAAAATAAATCCAAATTAAAATTAAAAGTCAAAATTACACATAAATAAAATTAAAATACAATAAAATAATTTAGTAAATTTTTACATTAAAAGTTAAAAGTTTAAACATTTTTTTCTATTATCGCTCCGATGCACCGAAATCCAGTACTTATATAGTGGATTGTCCAATCCCCGACTTACGGCCCTAATTATGCTATTACCAGAAAGGCATATCCTTGTCCAAAACGAAGCTATGCGCTTTCTCATAACAGCATAAAAGTCCGGTGTACGGGCGTCCGCGAACATGCTCGACGCGCTGCTGTATCTTGGATGTTTCATAACGATACGAAACGCGTCATTGTATTGTACCCTTATGGAACTGTAGGACGTACGGTTAAAATTGGCCCATAGCTGGCAAGTGTAAAAACATTGACAGTATGAGCCAAATAGAGTTAGTTTGACTTCGTCACTACATTTACCGAACTTGCGCGCGAGCATGTTACAGCGAACAGACAGTGCTCGTCTCTCTCGTTCTATATCGAGGTCGTCTTTTCTATTTTCTGTTAGAATATGCCCGAGATATTTAAACTGTTGTACCACCCGAAGTGCCGAACCATTCAAGAACACATCTGGTATATACTCCGGACCTTTCCCTGCTCTGAATACCATAACTTCTGTTTTTGCAACGTTATATTTCAGACCGTGAGTATCAGCATAATACTCTCAGATCGAAAGAAGTTTACGGAGCCCCTTGATCGAGGGACTGAGGAGCACCATATCATCGGCATAGCTCAAGTTATTAACACAAACGTTGCCAACGTGACAGCCGATGGCAGCGCCCCTCAGTTCCCCGATCAAGTCATTGACATATAAATTGAAGAGATCCGGAGAAGTCAACCCTCCTTGGCGTACACCGCATTCTAACTTGTAGCTGTAAGATGTCGCGTCGCCCCATCTTACATAATTAGTTTGGTTTCCGTACCAATGCTCGAACAAATTCACTACTTCAGCCGGGACATCTGTGCCGCGCAATTTTCTCCAGAGAATATCATAATTCACTAGATCAAATGCACGACTCAGATCAAGAAAACATGCGTATACAGATGTTTTCCGGCGTACATAATAGTCAACAGCATGTTTGACGGTCAAAATAGCGGAATCCGTAGAGACACCGGGACGGAAACCAAACTGTGCGTCATCAATCTGTATATTTTTCGACACTTCGGGCTGCAACAGTCGCTCTAAAATTTTTCCTAATATCGTACCCAAAGATATCGGTCGGTAGTTATTAACTGTACTCGCATCACCCGTTTTATTTTTAATTATCGGAACTACAACAGTTTTCATCATATTTGGAGGCAGATACGAGTAATTAAGACAATGATTAAACAGTTTAGAAACCTTCAAGCAAAGAGCCTCGCCCGCGTGGAACAGGTGCTCGATAGTCAATTCATCATGACCTGGTGACTTACCGCGCGCCATAGAACCGACTACATTCGCTACATCTTCTTGACTAAAATGTAAGGTGGTTTTGAGCATATCAGCATCGTCACCAAAATCATTCAACCCGAGCAAACGCTCCGACGCAGGCAAGGGATCAACTCTAAATTTCTGGGCAAACAAGTTAGCTATCTGCTCTTTGTCCTGCAAACCATCTACACTCACCGGTAAGCTTTGCTTTACATCCATCTTTTTTATAGTTTTCCAAAATTTTACGAAGTTCTTATCCTTTCTACAAAGAGCCAATATATTTAATTTGATTTTTTCAACATTATTCTGACACCATCTTAACTTATTTTTAAAGCTTCTTCTACTACTTTTCATTTTACTATATATTTCACCACACGATGGTTTCCCGGCAGCCACCCAACAACTAAAATCTAAACGGTAGGCTAAATGTACTTCTCTTACGTGAAAATTCCAACCTATAACCTTGCGCCTATTCAGTGCACCGGAGCTTCGTACCGCAGTTAATTTGGCACCCATTTGCAATACTGACACAATATTATCATAAAAATCACTAATAAATTTAAAATGTTGCTTTATATAAATACATTTTCGCTTATTACTATAATTATCACAGTGAACACAATTAAAACAGTCCTTAACGTCTAATAGTGCATTGTTACAATATTCGTAATATTTTTCAGCTTGGGCAGTATCTCTGTCTCCCCAGCATACTCCACTATTGTTCACGACACCACTATCACTCATTTGACTCTCTGCTACACTACCAATATCACATACAACGCGCAACGGGAGATGGTCTGACCATGCGACATCATACATAACATTCACTGAGTGAATAGTTTCCCAGGCTGCTGCGGTTGTCACACAGTGATCGAGCCAACTCGTGGTGCCATGACTTTCACTTACGTATGTAAACGTGTCGGAGTCAATCCCCAACTTCATTATGTCTGCGCAAATCCATCCTTCCTCTTCACAAAAGGTTAGCAGCTCGCGACCGAAGCTAGCACTTGGATGTGAGTTGAAATCACCCAATATATATACCGCTTGCACGCCACTCTACTATAGCGCTTATTGTTCCTAGACAACTTGTATACTCAGAAAGGTGATCAGGGTGATCTGTCGGCATATATACGTTAAAAACTAGGAAAGAACGCAAACCCATTTGAATACGAATAGCACTCACTCTAGAGCATTTGCTATTTATAACAGACACGTTCGGAAACATTGACTTCCTCCACATAAGCGCAAGTCCACCATACGGTCTTCCTCTCAAGACGCCAGCCGATGTGTCCACTGAAGACGTTGCAGCATAAGCAAAACGTTCATCAATATTCTGTACAAAGCCCAGATCATGTGGCAAAAGCCACGTTTCTTGTAAGGCAATAATGTCTGCCTCTTTACACAGTTCATTAATAAAGGGAGCTGATCTTTTTATCGATTTACAATTAAAAGATATTAAAGTAGTTTTCTTCAACGTACTTTCCATAATTAATGATTAATTCGGCCGTCAAACTTTTTTGTAACTTCTCGTTTTTCACGAAATATTCTATATTTAATGCCTTCAGGCCAAAACTCGTTTGATAAAAAATTATTGATTTTATTTTTCGATACAGAAATTGTAAAAGAAGAAAAGTCGGTTTCTTGTTTTTGATGAAGTAATTGAATATCTAAGCATTTTCCCCCCATCTCTTCAATATATTCTTTCATATGGTCAATTGTAGTTCCCTTTGATAGTCTCGATACATAAATAATAACAGGCATATCCGCAGCTTGTATTTTACACGCGCGTTGCGCCGATCCGCACATGTTATAATTTCGATTTTTCTTACGTGTTTTAGATTCCACGACTTGAAAACCATCATCGTTTTTAACTGTATCGTTAATTTTACGGCTTATATCTTTAGCTATAGGGTCCATAATACTGTGGCGGTAATCAGTGCGGTGAACAATGTCTCGATAAGTTGGTGTTGGCAGAGACGCATTCGATGATTCATTAGTAGCGAGCTGTGTCGCAGCAGGAATACGAGTGCGACAAGGAGAAACTGACTGTCGCCTCTGCGTTACTATCGGCAGTGCGCTCGGCACGGTTGCGGCGGTATCGGTAGTCGGCGCTTTATCTATAGCTACCTGTTGCGGGTGCCGTCTAATAGATGAATCATTTTGCATACCAGCGAACACCGGCGAAGGCGACGTTAAGCTTGTGAACTCTTTATCTACATTTCTGTTATTATATGAATTGCATTCAGTCAATAATTTCCTAATTTCTTCAACGTCTGATTTCAATACTTCAATATCCGGCCGAACGTTTGTCGAATTATCACTAGATTTATTTGATTTTAGTGCAGTTAATTCCTTTTTCATAATGGACATATCCTTAAGGAATGCTGTCACGTCAATATGATCGAACGTGACAGGCGGCAATTTTGACAGTCTTTGCCACAAAAATTGGTAAATTACCAGGGTCACATTCTTTAATTAATTAATTAATTAATTAATTAATTAATTAATTAATTAATTAATTTATTTATTCAATTAAATTAAAAAATTCAATTAAATAATTATGTCAGTGAGTAATGAAATATATTCTCTTACATAGAATACCAGATGAAAATTATGATTACGTAACATTTTACTGAAAACACTCACCGTAATAAATTTTAATTGTTATCCCATTTCGGCTGGGTTCTGTCGTTATTGCGGAACTAAACATTTAAATTAATCCACAGGGAACAGTAAGTTTTATGGGTTGAAAATAATGCAAAAGGGCTTCATTAAGAACTTACTTGTAAACAGTACTGCCATTAATTTGGAAAATGGAAGCTTAGCACTTACCTTTATTTTAAAATAGATATAGGTACCTACTGATGGGTATTTATTATTATAAACCCTTACACGAAGAAGAATAAATTCTTTTACTACAAAAAAAGTTAAAAAGTATGTTGTGACCGTCACATGGTGGTCCAAATAATGAATAACTTAATATTTTTTTGTGGTACCTTACATGTAGTTAAATACCATCTTGAATAAAAAAAATATAATAAGGTATAATACTAGTGCATAGTTTGCTTGCCGCTTGTTCTTACTCCAGGATGCATAAATTATGTTTTCATTTGAATAAAAGTCGAGAACTTACTATTCCTCGAGGCAGCCGTGCCATTTGTTAGGTCATTGTGATTGTAGTCAAACATTTATTTTAAAAGTTTTACTTGAATTTAGTTTATGAATAGTTTATTTTATTGCTTTTGATACGAATGAGATAGAAAAAATCTTATAAGTATATTTTGTTTAAACCCGGTCGATTGGCCTCTGTTCATCCTTAGACTTAATATTTTAAACTTTTAAATAAAATAAGTTTCTTTGAAAATCTTTGTATTGTGCTAAACTGAACTGTAACATTTCCTTCAAATATTTTCTTCAAATTAGCTTTCTAGAGTCTCATTGGACTCACGTCCTTGTTGTTGCACCACTGAGAGCCTACTACAAAAAAATAATCACGATTAACGGACGTTATTCGTCGTTTGATTTACCTAATGAATGAACAAGAGCTAAAAATGTTACGAAGCGGAACGAACGTCGTCCGGTTATCGTGTTTCAGTTTGCGGAGTAGGCCCTGTGGGTGAATTTGTCTTGTAAAATCTAGGACCTAGAGTCTAGATACTACCATAAGAATAAATAAACTCACATGTTCTCGACGAAGCGGCCATCTTTGCTGCGGCACTGCACCTGCCGCCGCTGCAGCCCCAGCCGGGGCGTGTGCACTAGCGAGTCTGACTCCGGTTTCAGGTTGTATCTACGGGAGACGTAAATACATTAATAGTCAGTCAAAAAATTTATGTGTTCCGGCTGTTAGAGGTCAGATAGCCGGTTCCTCAGTGACGAGGATTCCGGGTGTAATGCGCTTCACCTTCGGCCTTATAGTCACTAACATCAGGTGAGGTGAAGGCCAAGCACTATCCCGTTGTGTATGAAAAAAGTCAATACAATTGTGATTCGCTACAACTTCAGTCGAGAATGTAGGTATGGCAATGTACTTATGTCGTTTATACCACAAGCGCTATGAAGTTGTTCGCGCCACCAACGCGACGTTGTAACGTAGCGTTACAAACACATAAATAACTTAAATCTACTAGTAATATCAATTACCTTTAAATATCATAATAATCTATTTACATTAATTAGTACCTAATTTAAAATACTATTTACAATTTATTTATCATCTAAAATAATCGTGCGCGCAGACAAACAGATTATATTTTATAGTAATACGCTGTTGGCCGCCGCATAACTGCATTCTATTGTTCTCACGTTGCCCCCCTTCCCCACTACTCCTTTTGCGCGCTGACAAAGCCGGCTGGGTGAGACGCGGCCCGCTCGAGTTCAATCGACAGACTGATTTTTGATTCGGAGGCGAAGCTACGCTGGTTTTAGTCGCGCGCGCACAATAGCTTGCACCGCGATCTCTGATTTTAAATATTCTACTTACTTTTATTAAAATTCATACGTGTTTATTAGTGTTCCCATACTGGGTGAGTTGTGCAAATGATTTTCTATGCTTTATTGTGTTTCTGTGTCTGTATTTTGTAACGGTTTAAAACCAAAGTGTAATTTGAAATAACCGTTACAAATGTTTTTTAGTGTATAACGATGGAATTTGTGTATTTAGCTGTAGTAAGGCTGTAGTATAGTTAGATTATTATTTTCTTTTGTTCTGACTGAACGATTATTGTTCACTTTTAGTTTTATTAAGCCACCCGCCTAACCGTTGCTGATATTTTCATATTAAACTGCCACCTAGATTTCTTCCCTTGTGCTAGCTAAATCTTGTAGATCTGGAGTGCCTCATAATCCGTAGGTCTAGTCTAGGTCTAGGTAGTATCTTTCCAATAAAAGATCATAACGATGTTGAACGTTGCGATTCCAGGAACACCCTTGGGAGTAATTTTATAACTCAAAACCTCAAGCTGAATCATTGGTCGTTGTACCTGGATCCTGAGTCTATATCTGCTACCTGCTCCCCAGAAGTGAAGCTCGGGCCTACATCGCTGCCTGGATACCCTAGGAGACCGAGGAGAGTGCGGTACCCCTATGCCAAGACCGTACGCGACTTGTTATGACCTAGGCGACCCTAAATATTACCCACGCTTATAATTTATTTCTACATAAATAATTATTAAACTTATACATTCTTATAATTTGCCGCATTTTAATTTCATTCACTTAAAATAAATGCGACAATGGCGCCCAACGTGGGCAAAAGGTCATAATAATTCGTTTGCTGCCTAGGTTTACTACATTTTAGTTTTAGTATCTTGGTGTTGGATCTGCTTGGTGTGCTGTGTTGTTGTAAAAACGATTGTGTTTCTCAACTGAAGTGCCTAATGTTTTGTTGTAATTTGTAAAAAAAAAATAGATTTGAATTTATTTTTTTTGGTTTGTTATACTTACCCGCAAACTTTTTATCCAAGTAAATGTATTTCTTTTTCTAAATAGATACTATTTGTGTTCTTTTGTTTGATTTTACGAAGGCACATCAGTTGAAGTAATTAGTTCAGTAGTTAGTCATTTTTACTCTATACTAGTGAGACATTCGGTTTTACTTGTGTGTTTTATTTTACTTTTAGCTTTAGTTTGATTCTATTGTTTTTGTTACACACTATCGTTCTGTGCCAAAAGTTGATTGTTGTAACAGAACGGTATAGGATTTGGCTTACATATCGTTTTTTTTTTCTCTCTCTTTTCTTCTTTCTTATTACTATTATTTGCACAACATACTCAAGTGAACAGTGTTTTTTTACTTATTAAGAAATTTGCGTTATTTTAAGATGGCTCGTCAAATAAAGTACTTGCTCTTGCAAAAATCTGAATTAAGTTATGAAGTTGCGATTCGAGGTGAAGTACCTTCAGATAGTGTGGAGGGGTTGCGACGACAGGTCACTAAATTGACTCAGCTGTATGCTGCTGAGGAAATCCTCGATTCCGTTTTCGAATTTTCTGTTGATGCGGCTGGTTGTAATGTAACACTTGAAAAAATTAAGGTTAATCTTGATTCCCTCATAGGTAGTTATAATGATTCGCTCTCGAATAGAACAAAGTCGTGGTTAAATCATTTACATTATAGAATTCAAAGAATTGAGAAACCCAAGATCGCTGAAGATACCGCTCTTTTAGATAAGATTTGTAAGAGCTTCGATAATTACAGTGCTATTATGAAGGGATTTGCTATGCCTGGTACTAGTGATCCTAAAACTTTAACTTCTCCAATTGCCACTGAGGATGGAAGTTTAGATAGACCAAATATTTCTGGTTTGAATATATCTGTTACTTGTGATCGCAGCAGTAGTGACCTATCTAAATTAAAATTTGACGGCAAGTCTTGCGTCCGTGCTTTTATACAAAAAATTGAAGAATTCCGTATCTCCAAAGGGTTTTCTGACACTAAAATGCTTCTTTCTGCGATTGATATATTCAGCGGAGACGCACTTCATTGGTATCGCAGTGTCAAAAGTCAACTGGATGATTGGCAGACTCTGATATCTCGTCTCAAAGAAGATTTTGATCTCCCTGACTTTGATTACCGTATGCTTTCTGAAATACGGGACCGGACTCAGGGAGCGGATGAAAGCATTACCGTTTACTTGTCCATTATGGAAGGTATGTTTTCTCGATTGAGTAAGTTTATGACTGATGAAGATAAACTTGATATTATACTACATAGTATACATCCATGCTACTCCACTATCATTGCTGCAAGTCCCCATATGAAATCTGTAGACGACTTAAGAATTGTTTGTAGAAATTATGAACGTATTAAGGTTCGTTCTGATAACTATAGGGAACCACCTTCTTATAATTCTAAATTGTTAGCCCCTGAATTCTGCTATCAGTCACAAAAACGTAAGGATAGTAGTAAAAACTTCTACGGACAACCTAATCATTCAAACCAAGTAGTCCCTATAAAAAACGATACTCAATTTAGGCCTTCTTATGCAATTGCTACACCTTATTGCTTTAGGTGTCGTGTCAATACTCATTCGATGAGAGAATGCACGGCCGAACGTACTATTTTGTGTTTCGGTTGCGGAGAAAAAGGTGTTCGTAAACCGGATTGTCCCAAATGTAATAAAGGTAAAGTTTCTAATAATGACTCAAAAAACTAAATACTGAAAATTGCAGAGCCACACCAGCAAATCATTTTGATAGCTCGGATTGGAATGATTGGCTGGTGTTTCTTAAAAAATTCTTTTCTGATTGCCGCACCCCTGTTTCTGCAATTTTCAATTCTAGGCCGAGTCATGATCCTCGTCCTTATGTTAAAATTTCTATTGCTAATGATCTCTCAGTGTACGGATTGCTTGATTCTGGTTCAGCTGTGACAATTTTAGGCAGGGATTTCTATAAAAAGTTAATTCAATGTGATTTGATACTATGTACCGATGATAAGATAACTGTTACTGCGGCTGGTGGTCAGAAAATCACTTCTATCGGCTATATTATTTTACCAGTGACATTTGAGAATAAGTTTTCGGTAGTTAAGGCGCATGCTATTCCGGAGATCGAAACCACTCTAATCTTGGGTATCGACTTCTGGAACGTTTTCGATCTATGTCCAAAACATCTAATGAACACCGAAAATTTGTACGATAGTGACCCCGGTTTATCAGAAATATCAAATCCCTTAGATATTCACTTACATGCCTACGGAAATCTGGAGGACTCTCAGAAGCCGATCGCTGACGAGGTTGTCAGAATGTTCCGTATGATATCCTTCGCGGAGAAGGGCCTCGGGAGAACTGGTCTAATTCAACATAATATTGACACTGGTGACGCACAACCAATTAGGCAGCGTTACTATCGTATGTCTCCTGAAAAGCAGAGAATCATCACAGAACAAGTTGATGAAATGCTTAGTTTGGATGTGATTCAGCCCTGCGAAAGCCCGTGGTCTTCTCCAGTTTTAGTTGTAGATAAAAAAGACGGAAAACCTCGCATCTGCTTAGATAGTAGGAAACTGAACTCAGTAACGAAAAAGGACGCATACAGCTTACCCTACGTTTCTGAGATTCTTGATAATCTTAAAGATGCTAGATATCTGTCTAGCATCGACTTATCTAAAGCTTTCTGGCAAATATTAATTAGAGAACAGGACCGAGAGAAGACTGCGTTTTATGTGCCTGGACGAGGCACTTTTATGTTCAAAGTAACTGCCTTTGGCCTTACCAATGCTCCAGCAACTCAGCAAAGGTTGGTAGATCGTCTCTTCGGGCCTGAATTCGAGTGTAAAGTGTTTGCTTACCTTGATGACGTGATAATCATCAGCAAAACTTTTGAAGAACATGTTTCGCTTCTTCGACGTGTATTCGAGAAGTTACGCTCAGCTAATCTTACTATAAACCTTGAGAAAAGCCAATTTTTTAGAAGTAAATTGCGTTATCTTGGTTATGTTGTAGATGATCAGGGCCTGCGTACTGATCCCGATAAGGTAAGGTGCATATTAAATTACCCCACCCCTATCAATAGAAAGGAAGTCAAAAGGTTTCTTGGTACAGCTTCCTGGTACAGGCGTTTTATACCTCAATTCAGTACAATCGCTGGCCCATTGAACAGACTCACATCGACTAAAAAGACAGCGCCGCCCTTTTCTTGGTCACCTGAAGCTGAAAAGGCCTTTCTTGAATTAAAGTCTCGTCTGGTTCAAGCCCCAGTGTTGGCTTGTCCTAACTTTGAGCATCCTTTTGAGGTGCATACTGACGCTAGTAGTTTCGGTGTTGGTGCTATGTTGGCGCAAAATATTTCAGGGGTTGAACATCCAATAGCATACATGAGTCGTTCTCTCACAAAACCAGAGCAGAACTACGGCACAACAGAGCGAGAAGCCCTTGCTGTGTTAACTGCGCTCGAGCACTGGCGGTGCTATCTCGAAAATGGGAAAACCTTTAAGGTTTACACTGATCACTCATCACTGAAGTGGTTCCTGTCTCTTTCTAATCCAATTGGACGATTGGCAAGGTGGGGTATACGACTATCTGCATTTAACTTTGAAATAGAGCACCGTCGGGGCAAAGATAATGTCGTTCCGGATGCTCTTTCTAGATGTAATCCAATCAATACTATTGAAACTAACTCTAATCTAAATCTAACAACCCAAGATCAGTGGTACTTAAATATTTTCAATGGTTGCCAAGAGTCTCCTATTAGTTTTCCAAACTATAAAGTTGAAAACGGTGTTCTTTATAGGTATATGAAGAGTAATAATCCTCTTACCGCTGAGTTTGCTTGGAAGAAGGTTATTCCTCAAGAGAGTCGAGAAGAAATTCTTAAACAATGTCACTCAGAGCCGATTGCTGGGCATTTCGGCGTGTTCAAGACATATAAACGCTTGACACTTCGATTTTACTGGCCTGGTATATACTCTGACGTGGTAAAATTTGTCACTGAATGCGAAACTTGTCTCGCGTATAAGCTTCCTTCTCATGGAGTTTTAGGAAAGATGGGTAGACCAAAAGAAATTTCTCGTCCATTCCAAGCACTTTCAATTGACTTGGTTGGTGCGTTGCCCAATACTAGAAAACAAAATCAGTATATTTTTGTCGTAACATGCTGCTTTTCAAAATATTGTTTTCTTTTTCCACTTCGTAGAGCTACTTCGGATTTGATTTGTAAGCATTTGGAAAATGACGTTTTCTTGGTGCACGGTATTCCACAGACTATTATTTTGGATAGTGGGAGCCAGTTCATTAGTCGTGAATTGGATAAACTTTTTAAAAAGTACAGAATACCCAATATTCATTTTACTCCGAAGTATACACCTCAAATCAATACAGTTGAAAGATATAACAAAACTGTCATTACGGCTGTATCTACGTTTGTAAATAATGACCACAGAACTTGGGACTTGAATTTGCCACAGATACAATTTGCGATGAATAGTTCTGTTAATGAGAGTACTGGATATACACCTGCTTTCCTGGTGCATGGCAGAGAATTGGTAACCTGTGGGTCACATTATTTGGAGAATAGTGACTTTAATGATTTGATATTTCTACCACGTGATGCTTACGCTGAGAACTTAGGTCACCTGTCTGAAATTTTTGGCAAAGTTCAAGCTTCGCTATGGCATGCGCATGTCAAAAATTCTCAGCGTTACGACTTACGCCGCAAAGAGTTTGAATTTGAAGTAGGAGATCTCGTCTGGAAGCGCTGCTACTTTCAAAGTGACAAAGATGCCCATTTTAGTAAAAAGTTGGCTCCTAAATATCAAAAATGCAGAATTAAAGAAAAGCGTTCCCCTCTAGTATATTTGTTGGAGGATATAAATGGTCGTGACATTGGTGTTTGGCATATCAAAGACCTTAAAATAGTAAATAATTCCTTGAAAGGCTGATCTCTCGTTCTTGGTATTGTTTCCGGATTTTGATGTAGGTCAAAATCCTCTTCTGGGAGAGGGGGTACTGTAACGTAGCGTTACAAACACATAAATAACTTAAATCTACTAGTAATATCAATTACCTTTAAATATCATAATAATCTATTTACATTAATTAGTACCTAATTTAAAATACTATTTACAATTTATTTATCATCTAAAATAATCGTGCGCGCAGACAAACAGATTATATTTTATAGTAATACGCTGTTGGCCGCCGCATAACTGCATTCTATTGTTCTCACGTTGCCCCCCTTCCCCACTACTCCTTTTGCGCGCTGACAAAGCCGGCTGGGTGAGACGCGGCCCGCTCGAGTTCAATCGACAGACTGATTTTTGATTCGGAGGCGAAGCTACGCTGGTTTTAGTCGCGCGCGCACAATAGCTTGCACCGCGATCTCTGATTTTAAATATTCTACTTACTTTTATTAAAATTCATACGTGTTTATTAGTGTTCCCATACTGGGTGAGTTGTGCAAATGATTTTCTATGCTTTATTGTGTTTCTGTGTCTGTATTTTGTAACGGTTTAAAACCAAAGTGTAATTTGAAATAACCGTTACAAATGTTTTTAGTGTATAACGATGGAATTTGTGTATTTAGCTGTAGTAAGGCTGTAGTATAGTTAGATTATTATTTTCTTTTGTTCTGACTGAACGATTATTGTTCACTTTTAGTTTTATTAAGCCACCCGCCTAACCGTTGCTGATATTTTCATATTAAACTGCCACCTAGATTTCTTCCCTTGTGCTAGCTAAATCTTGTAGATCTGGAGTGCCTCATAATCCGTAGGTCTAGTCTAGGTCTAGGTAGTATCTTTCCAATAAAAGATCATAACGATGTTGAACGTTGCGATTCCAGGAACACCCTTGGGAGTAATTTTATAACTCAAAACCTCAAGCTGAATCATTGGTCGTTGTACCTGGATCCTGAGTCTATATCTGCTACCTGCTCCCCAGAAGTGAAGCTCGGGCCTACATCGCTGCCTGGATACCCTAGGAGACCGAGGAGAGTGCGGTACCCCTATGCCAAGACCGTACGCGACTTGTTATGACCTAGGCGACCCTAAATATTACCCACGCTTATAATTTATTTCTACATAAATAATTATTAAACTTATACATTCTTATAATTTGCCGCATTTTAATTTCATTCACTTAAAATAAATGCGACAACGTCTGTCTCTTTCTCACATCCCACTCGCTCGCTCGAACTCGCGAACGAAACGGGCCCGCGCGGAGTTGCAGTAGCAAGTTGGACTAGTGAGTTGCACTTAAAACGTGAACACTGCGTCGTGCTCAAACCAGCTAGAATCTTCTCATTTGATAGTTAACCGGCCGGAACTTAAACAGTTCTTAAGTGTATTCAGCTCAGACATTAAGTTCAGTGGGTGAAAAGTGAAATTGTGTCGGCTCATATAAACCTAACGAGACCTTGGTCAGAAGAAACCAGGGATTTCCATCAGCTCAACTCCAGCCACGATCTGTATCGTGGCTTCGTCACGCTGCCAGCTCAAGTTCCATCACCAAGTAAGCCTTTTCTCTGCTCATCCCACCTCATTTCGCTCATAGCCGAATGTGATTTGCCCCCAGCAGTCACAGAAGTTGTCGCAGAAGACTCTCCATTGTTAATTTAACCGTATTGTAAGTACTAGCAGTACTAGATATAATAATTTATCTCGAATCACGCCTCGCTACAGATTAGTCAGATGAAGAGAAAAGTCAAGCATAACATGTAATAAATTATTTTCAGTAGTTTTATCCGATAGCTTTCATTCAAATTGCATTGAAAATTCTTTGTAAAACTTGGAAGTTTAATCATGTTTGGGACATCTGTGTTTTATTTTGGACTAAAGTCTGAGTACTTAATGAACTATACCTACTCAGAATATATCTGAAAACAATGACTAAGCTCTTGCAAAGTCTGCGATTCTTGAAAAAAAAATGCTCGGTCACGATTTGGCCATCACATGTTTACAAATTAGCCAGTGCTTCGAATCTGTTTTTTCGTTATAGGTTGTTTAAGCCTCAAGGCACCTAACTCGACCCGTATAATGTTTTTGTGTCTTTCACACAATGTGAAAAGAATAAATGGATAGTATAGTAGATTAGTAGATAGATAGATAGATAAATTGTTTATTTGTTGCAATACACATAGAAACATCTGGTAGTACAAGAATAGTAGGCAACTAGACACCTCTTAAAAAGAAGCATTGCGAGAACGGACGATATTTGGTAGCCAAATAGGTATTACTAGTAGGTACTGTGATGTAAAAGGAACGAACAGTCGTCCGACTATCATAGTTAGATTTTTGGAGTAGACCCTCCGTTGTGCAAGTCATCATGAGCATGGATGCTGCTTGAAAGTTGTTGTCAATAATTAGAGGTGCTCCCTAAAATGATAATGCATTTTTCGCTGCATGTAATGTAATGTAATTAAATCGGCTGGTTTGTTTGTTGCATGCGTTTTTATGAGGGTTTTTAGAGAGTCTAGTGTTGTCAATGCACAATTGAAAACTCAAGTTTGAATGATTGCTATCCTTATGTTATAAAAATATAGCTACTTATTGGTTGTATATTTAATATAACTCCGAGTTATATCAGTTCCCGGACCAATATTAAGTACCCGTTTATCCGTCTCGGTTAAAAGATCTCTGTGATCTTTAAACAAACATGATATTATTTTATAAGTACTTAAGTATATATGCCCTTATTGATATTATGTACCTACATCATATTTTAAACCCATAATAGGGATGTTGACTAATGAATAAAATAACGAAATACTAATAAAAATCGTAAACATATTAAACTTTTAGAGTAGCTTGTATACCTCTTGGTTTTATATATTGCATATTATTTGTTTTATGACCCTTCAAAGTTGGGTGGACAAGTCCATTTAAAAAGTATACAATTTATTAAAATAAATAATACCTTTAATTAGTCCGTAAAATGTATAGCAAATTTGTCTAAGAAACTATTTTGATAAACACAATATATAATATAGCTGCCGAACAAATTTCCTACGCGTTGCATACAAACTAGCACGGCGTCACGTCATAACGTGCAAGCCATTAGTATGGAGCGTTTTTGATCGAGTCCATTTGTGTGCATTTCACACTGTGATATCTCGGGCAGTTTTCATGCTAGCGAATTAATTCTTTTACTTATGTTTCTTTTTTTGAGAGGTAATTTATGTAACATAAAATAAAAAAAATAGTCAACATCCCTATTTGTTTTGTGATATTGCTTGTTATTTTCCAAAAGTATTTTTATTAAGTAAAAAAGTATACATGGAAACGCCTTCCCTGCACGGCCTACACCACCCAGTCGAGTCGCGATAAAGTATTAAGCAGCTTAATAACAAAATTCTCCATATTTGTTGTTTATGTATCTATCATAAGTACAGACACCAAGAAAATATAAAATAATATTGTAAGATAACAGAGGTTTTTGCAGAAATCTCGAAGGAAATGTTGACATTCGATATTGTGTCGGAGAGACAGGCGAGGACGAAGGAGGAAGCACATTTCCAGCGCGACACTACTGAAAACGTGCTCCGAAATAAGGATGACATTTTCGCAGGATATAGTCTGAAACGAGGTTTTGAATAGGAAGTACTATCTTGTTTTGTTGTGTTACTGAGTGTTAAATTTTATGTTGAGGATACGTTTATTTATAGGCAGGGTATATTAGCGAATTTATTGATGAGTACAACAGAAACTCGCACGTAAGTTTACACGAATCATTCTTCTCACACTGGCACACACATACACATGCACACACAACACGTATAAGTATATATGTAAATTCCATCACTATAAAATATAAGATAAGTAGGTAGGTATTACTTACATCAAATTACAAATACTTGTATCGTCCAACCCTTACCCCAAACTACCAACAAATTCTCTGAAGACCAACGGAAAATGTATACGTTTACCGTCCCAAAAAGGTTTGTAATACTTTTAGAGGGATGACATCAAAGATTTCGGGTTACAATAACGTCACGTCGTTTTTTATTCATCACAAAGGCTTACCTTTCAATGGTTCTAGCATGCTCTTCTCCCAAAGGTCCACATTCGGTCCACCGTCCCACATACACCGAATATTCGGAGTCCACGCCCGCCCCTGAAACAAACAACATATCTGGGTCACGGTTATAGCCAACATTTCATACACCACGCCATGTGAAAATAATTATAGCAATCTTCAAAATTATTTCGACTATTTGGTACGAAAGTAAAAAAAATAAGGTTTCGGCAATTTCCTCTAATCGTTCTGTCGCGGTAAAACATACCTACTTAATTTTACATACCTACTTAATTTTACATACCTACAAACATTCTACGGACTATTTTTATGGGAACCCAAATCTATACTAAAAAAAAAAACTCTACTACAGACTTTTCTGCTTACAATAAAAATTCTAAATACAATCAAATTTAGACCGAAACAAATAAAGCTAGGTTATACATATAGGTTATTAATTTTTGTTTTAAGAGTCACAATAACCAATACGTGGTTACTCTTCCTACTCCTGAAGGAAAGCTCAAGTTAGATAGGTTTATGCAAAATTATGAAGGCTGATATTCGGTTGCCGTTGCCCGCTCTCGTGGAATACCTACGGTGAAAATATTTACAATAGTTTTTATTTTTATTTTTTTATGGCGTTTGTTCGTTTGTTTAGTACTACAAACAAAAAAGTTTGACACCATAATTATTCTAGTTTGTCTAGTAAAAATAAAATAAGTTTCACATACGATAAGTATTAATTTTTAACCCACTTCCAAAAAAGGAGGAGGTTCTCTGTTCGTCTGTATATTTCTTTTTTTTTTGTATGTCCACCGATTACACAAAGACGGCTGGACCTGATTGAAATGATTCAAACGTTATTACATTAGGTGAACTCCCAAGTAGGTCCCATTTTTTAAAATTTGGAAATCGGTTCAGTACTTTTCAAGTAATCTTGAAAAAAGCACGAAAATAGTATGATTTTGTGTGAATTACCTCGATGATAATGGTCGTGTTACTTCTTTGTTTATGAACTGAATAAGATAATTATTTTTTTGTAGGAAGAGGGATATCTTAAGTGTAGTTCTTTAACCGACTTAAAAAAGGAGGTTCTCAGTTTGACCCGTATGTATGTTTCTCCGCGATTATCTTACGTTTGGCTAAACCGATTTTTCTACATATTATAATATACATACCTACCTTACCTACAAGGTACCTACACTAAGAATAAAAAAATAAAAAATAGTTTAAAAAAAACAAAAAACCGAATTCAAAAAACCGTGTTGTTGTTTGGCAATGTTTACGGCAACAATTTTACTAAGCAAAGCTAACGTAAACAGCAGACTCATCACCGAGCGGTGAAAAATGATGTAATTACAGGGTAATGCTCCACGAAATGAAGTAATTATAAGGCACTGCCCACACGAAACGTGTTTACAGATTTATAGGCAATTGAATTATTCAGGAAAAAGTCAGCTTATTTACATAGCGTAGTGCGCCATTCTGTTATTCACGTTTAATTCATTCGATCACGTTGTGGGCATAACACGTTCCTGGAATTTGAGCAGATATCGTGATAATATTTCATTTTGGTAATTCGGGATTGACGTGCGTATTATAACGGTTCTAGCTAGAAACACAATAACTTACTTATTATATTATTATTCGTTTTAAGCGTAATAAAAAGGGAAATTACTTTATTATTTATTTAATAATAAACAATGATGCAGAACATAATTTCGACCGTACAGTGTTGCAAAAATTTGCATAGATTTTTCTGCACACTGCCATTCACCATCTATATCTAAACATTACAAAAACAATCAAAATATTTTATAAAGTAATCATAGGTACCAACATTAGAATATAATATGATTAACATAATAACAGTCCATGAAGTCCACGTATCATATTTGTAACAAATTTACGGAGGGTAAGATTGTAATAAACTGCGATCGCGGCTGTTCGGTACTACCTGCATACCAATCAAATGAATGATCATACGACCAATCGATAGTTTTTGTGTAGGAACACGCGCGCGTTCACACGGGAGGGTTTTATATTTAGGATAATATGCAGTTATTTTTTTTGTAAGAATTTTATAAAACTGTAAATAATTTAGTCTATTGTTTTAATTTTAATTATAGTAATAGATTAAGGAAGTGCATTTTTAATTTGTTTTTAATATTTAATATATTTAATTCTTGCTTTAGTTCTTGAGGTAAGTCATTTATTAATTTCGGTATCTGGTACTGTAGTAATTGTTTACCATACAAATTGTTATAAGAAGAGGTTTTTGATATTATTTGCGATGCGCTGCGAGTTCGCGTATCACGCTGCATAATTAGGATTTGTTTATTCAGTAAGATTGGATGGCCCCTATATAAAGTGTACATAACCTATTGGGCATCTGCCAAGATATATCGACAGATTTTCTATGAAATTATCTAATTTCATAAAAAATCTAATATTTTTTAAATCAAACTAGAATTTAGTGCTATCTAGAAACTGAGAAATTGACCCAAAATCTTCATGACCTCATCTGTGGTCATGACCCTAAACTTTAAGGCAATTAAGGGCTTTTTAACCACAAAGGCGAGGCGAGTTCACGATCTGATGAAAAGTCTGATTTTTGAACTTCCAATGTGAAGAACTGATGTAGAATTCTACTTCACAAAAAATACTGTAGACTGAAAAAGAAACAAAGAAGCAAAGTAACCGAACAGAATATTGAAAAATGGCATGGTAACTCTGTAAAAAAATCCTGAATAACACCATAAAAACTTATAAAAATAAATTTCAAATCGTCAGATTTCGTAATTTTCAACGACAGTGATATGATTTTTTATGCAAAAAGGATAGCTTTTTTATCGAACTAACACAATAACCGAGTACATTTTTAATAAATGATCCAGTATTTCAGAAATCAATAAAAATGTACTAAAATTCGTCAAATTTCAGGCGAAGCGTCAATTAAAGTTATGCAATATTCAGCCTTATTCTAAAGACAGAGTGAAAGAGTAAATTTCGTGAACTGGCCTCGCCTTAAGGACCTAATATAAAGCTGATTTTGATTATTCTTCGTGAAAGACATGTTATAATGGACATTATTGTGTATGCAGTGCAAACTATCCTAGTTAATACAAAACACTCACATAATCGTTGAATACAAATATTGCGCTTAATCTCTAACATTTTATATGAATATTTCTGCAGTGTATCGCAAACATTTGCCAACGGGCAAAGCAATAACGTCGATGTTAATTGGTAGAGTGCAGATCGTGATTGCATCAGACCCGGCTACGATTTCAATTTGTTGTGTTAAACTGTATAATACTGAAGTATAGAAACTGGACGATTTAAAAAAAAAACCTTGTTTATTAAGTTACTTAATATAATTGTGTGTTAATACCTATAACCTTTTATCCAGTTAACTTTTTGATTTTGGCGTTTAACATATATAATGATTTTAAACGTTTCTTAGCTAACTGCTGTGCTGGGCCAATATTCGTTTGACTTGGTAAAAAGGGCATGGCATTTTAACAAACCCAGTCCATAGACGTGAATTAAGCAAAGGCACTTCATCATCATCAGCCTATCATCGTCCACTGCTGAACATAGGCCTCTCCGAGAGCACGCCACTGAGCACGATCCGCGGCTATACTCATCCAGTTTTTGCCAGCCACCTTGCGAAGGCACTTAGTGTTACTAATAATATGACAGTAAGTAGTATATATTAATTTTTATAAAAATTTGGTGCGAATACTTTTCGAGTACCTAGTACGAATACGAGTTTTTTTTACTAAATAGGTTTGGTATGCAAAGTAATCACTTAGATGGAAAGGATATAGTGGCTTTACCGTGGAAAAATGGACCAGATTTCCACAAATAGTTTCAAACCCTGCATGCAGAGATACCTAACGTGATTGAATGTAAACAGCCGAGAACAACCGACCAACGAACCGAGCGCCGAGCTTAATTAATTAAGTGCGCCGCCATCGAATTAGGTTGCGGGGAGAATCTTCTTGTGCACAAAGTACTTATAATAATTAGACATTCTGTTCATAACAAAAATAATTAGACATTCTGTTCATAACAAAAACTTTATTAACTTTTGTAAAACATTTTCTCAGGCAGTACCTACCTACCTCAAAACTTTTATGATTTACGCTAGTTGCTTAGTATTATTTCGAGTCAAACCGAATGCAATACACAGCGCGTTGCGTTACGCAGCGTATTACGGATAATGCAAAGATAGGTAGTATGGATAATGCAACTCTTTAAAATTCTCCATAATAATCGGCAATTTCATATTTAAACTTCTAATAATAACTGATTTCACAAAGTTAGTAAATGAACTGAGATTAAATTCCCACTGGACAATAAAGTTCTTGTTCCTAAGTACCTATGAGTGGCAGTCCACGGCGCCGGCGCACGGCCATAATGCGATTGTGCCACGAAAAAGTGGTCCAGATAGTTTCCTGATTGTTAATTCTGAGAATCGGCTTGTGGAAAACAGGGGGCCTATTACGAAAATAACGTACGCAATTGCGTAACGCAGTCACTTGGTCACGATAGTCGTCCGCAGATCGTCGGTTGTGGCTAATTAACACATTTTCAATAAATTTGGCTATCGTAGCCCAAAGATTGAACGAATTATGTTCGGATACGCTAGAGAAAAACTGTCAAACTTACGCAATCACTACGCAATATCGCATCGCAAGTGCTTTGTAATAGGAAACAATCATAACGAAGCACGGACGCAGCTGCGTGTATCGCTCGTAATAGACCCCCAGAGTGGATTATTTGTTTTGCCCACCGGCTTAGTAAATGGGGAAAGGCTGGCTTTAATCCAGTGTTTCGGTAATAAAATTAGGTTTTGGGATTAGTGCTAGTTATTGTACGTGACGTGAACCCACATTAAATATATAAAATATATCATCATCATCATCATATCAGCCGCACGACACCCACTGCTGGTTATAGGCCTCCCCTAAGGATCTCCACGACGATCGGTCCTGCGCTGCCCGCATCCAGCGGCTTCCCGCGACCTTCACCAGATCGTCGGTCCACCTTGTCGGGGGCCTACCCACGGAGCGCCGTCCGGTGCGTGGTCGCCATTCCAGAACCTTTCCGCCCCGACGGCCATCGGTTCTTCTCGCTATGTGTATGTATGTGTGTGTGTATGTGTGTATATGTGTATTTATATAAAATATATAAATATTTAAAAATAAAATGAAAATACATTTGTATTTGGTAGAAATACGTTGTATTTTGTTCGTTTTTGATAGGGCAGCTGTACCAAAATCGAACAAAAAAGTTACATAACAAGTGACATTGTAGTCGGGGGACTGTTCTGTGGAACAATTTTTAATCAAAGAGGGTTTAATAAAGAGAGAGAGAGTGTTTATATATTTTAAAATTATTTATTTTTATTTAATTTATTTTGGTGACAAATTATATAGTTTTGGAAACTAATCAAGGCTTTTATTTGATACCTACCCAGATTGCAATAAAATAATATAATGAAAAAAAAAATCAGTCAAAAAGAATTGCCTGGTATTTCAGACTCATCGATATCTTGAAAGAAAGTCAATAGACTTGTATCACAAGTTTTCTTTGTTCCGAAAGTATTATTCCGCAAGCGGGGATAATAATAACGGGCTACTTACAATGGTTTTCTTCGATCGTAGGGATCTAATTAGTTTTTCCTTTCTTAAAGTCTCAAGGTTTTTATAATAGTCCGATAGAGCATAGTAGTAAGTATATTAATATCATTGTCCTAATGCCGAATATGGTAGATAGGAACCATCAAGCTGAACAACTTTTACTATGGGACCAACTCTGAAATCATGAAAAAAAACTTAAAAACTAATAACGAAAATATCAAAATGTATGCAGCTCTACATATATCATTAATTATAAATAAGTACCTACCTTTAATTTTTTGATTTAACATTTGAAATCTACAATGCCTTTGGAAAAGGAATTTAAATTGATAATTAAGTCCTCAATTGAATTTATATGCAATAACTGGAGCATGTAACGATTATGATCATCACAGAACGTCTGTGATAATTAACTAGGAATAGAGGCACACAAGAATAACGCAGGCTCCTTGCTGATTAATCGATATCCCTGTATTTAAACCGCAGCCTTCTTGGAATGTATAGGTAGAAAATTCATAAAGCTATGAGGAAGAGGTATTGTAGATTTCATTTAGATACTTAGATGTTTCTAGTCTATTAATTAACACTTATTTATTATCATGTGCATACAGTTTTTAATGTTCTTCAAAAAAACTCATATTTTGTGTTTTGGTTTCCAACGCATCAGAAAGCTTCTTTTGGAATGCCAAGGCAAACAAAAGATAATTGGCAAAGGCATCATTCGCGAGACCTTGTTAGCTTTATCGGGTCAACGCTGTTCTGGCTTGTTAAGTGTGTGTGTGTGTTATAGCGGCAGAGGCGCTACGTAGGCTTAGCTTGCTTCTTATTAGGCCTGATTGACCGTCAAGATTTTACAGAGTTTTATTCTTACTTGCTCATTAAAGAGATGGAAAAATACAGCATAAAATTGTTGGAAAAATCAACACAAGGTATGCTGCGTTCCCTGAAAAAAACGTGGCTTGACTACCTGTAGCAATTCTAGTGATTTCTGTACAGCGAAATTTTTTGCGTAAAACTTACGTTACTTACAGGATAGGAAAAGTGTACGATGAAAAAGTATGGAAAATGGGAAAACATAGACATAGGCAAATAGAAGAAAGCTATTTTGTTCTTAACGGGAAGTTCCTACTTATGAATAGCAAGCAGAACGAAGGTGTGGCTAACTGAGTCTTTAGAAATGCAGAGACAAAGGGCTGTTAGTAGGCTTTGTTCTCAAACCGTGGTTTGGATATTAAGGCCTTAAAGAGCGTTAAAGAGACAAAGCGATCTCATTGACTTTTACATCACTTAAAATTTAATCTAAGAAACAAAAACAAGAAACGCTACTGGACTTGAACTGGTAAATATTTTTATAGATGTAAGGAAACTTATAATATTTATTATCTGTCTGTCTATAGACAGATAGGTTTTAATTAATATGTGCAAGTTAAAATAAACGTGTTCTTCTTTAGTTATGACTACCTACTAATGACAGTTTTATTTCATTGTCTTATCTATTAATAAGAAACGAAGCTTTTCGTGTTATATAAAATATGCTTTTCGTGTTATATATATAACGCGAGAGCTTCTAGATTGTGGAGTTGGCAATATGAAAGGGTAAAGAATAACGAGATATTATTATAATGTAGTAAATATTTCAGAAGAAGCTGGCAAATACAAAACATATTAGATTATTTTATTCACTCTTTGCAATAAATTGGGAATGAGTATGCATTCACTAATTTAATTTGATTTTGTAGAAATGTACGCTTGGTTTCTTTCCAAATGGTTAAAAAGTGTTTCGTTTCTTTCGATTGGAGCTTTTCCTTATTATTTTCGGTGTAAACCAGGTTAAACGGCATCGTGTGCCTAATGTCTGCGTCCACGAACATTAATCGCCAAGGCGATAGTTAGTCGCGTTATTTCGTCTTCACGCGTAATTAATCCACAATTGAACTCGAAGCTAATGGCACACTGTTCCGGAGACTGGTAAACGATGTTACAATTAGTTGTTCATTCATTACTTTCCTTTATTTAATAAAATTGTATATATATACTTTATTTTTTTTAAATGGCCATATTTTTCTGTCATTAAGATAGAAACATCTGACTTAAGACGCAGACATGACAGTGGTTTAAGTAATTTTATATTTAATACGTTATTTAGAAGCCCGGCCGAATACTCAAACGCTGCTTAAGGTGGTATCCTGAGCGAAAGTGGCGCCGAGGTGAATTATATTTAATATTATAATTCTAATACACAATTTTTAAAATGTTTATCGTGGAGATTTTAGGGCCCATGGTCTAGTATTTTTAGAAGGTATCACTACATGCCCTCGTAGTCATTCGTAGAAGTAGATAGCAAATGTGTCAAAAACGGCCACTTTTAGCAGTTTTGCTATCTACTTCTAGCAGAGACTATGAGGGAATGTAACGATACCGTCTAAAAATACAAGACTGTGGGTAGGGCCTACAGTCTAGTATTCTTCACGATAAACATTATTAAAATCTTTTTCTATTAATAACTCATTAAATAAAAACCTCTGAGGGCGCCACTTTCGGTCATACAACCGCCTTAAATTAAGAGCTCCTTAAACATTTGAGACCGCTCTAATACACACAATGGATGTAAAACAAATAGGTACTAAACCGTAAGAAACTATAAAAATACTAGCGGCCGCCCGCGGTTTCACCCGCGTGGTTCCCATACCCGTGGGAATATCGGGATTAAAAGTATCCTATGTTTTAATCTAGGCAATCTACTATCTGTGTGCCAAATTCTAACCAAATCCGTTCAGTAGTTTTTGCGTGATTGAGGAACAAACATCCAAACCCACAAACTTTCACATTTATAGAATTCCCTTTTTCCGTCTTCGTAACTAATGATGATGATAGAATATCTATAATATTATAAAGATAAGAAATAAAAAAGTAACTAGAGAAGAATTTTTAATATCGGCTCGTTTCAATGAAAATATTATAAGACACATACTTCTGTCGAGCATAAAACATGGAATTTTAATAAGTTTTCTGCTTCTTTGAACGGAAGCTTCTTTTTGTCGCTGCGAGCTTCCCGACGGAATTTGAATTGTTTTTAAATTAATATGCAAGTTATGATAGAAGTTAGCGGACTGGAGATAGGGTTGACACTTAAAACGTGATATGGGATAAAAATAAATAAATAAAATTAACTCATCAGGGTAATTCGGAAACCTTCTCAGAAAACACTCCACTTTCACTAACTTCGTGATTAATGACTACAAATTGGCAACTTCGCATATTCGTCCAAATATGCGAAGTTGCCATTTTTAACCGACTTCCAAAAAAGGAGGAGGTTCTCTGTACGTCTGTATTTTTTACCGACTTCAAATAGAGGGAGGTACTCAATTCGACCCGTTTTTTTTTTTTTGTATGTACACCGATTACTCGAAGACGGCTGAACCGATTGAAATGATTCAAACGTTATAACATCAGGTATGTTTTCAAGCTGGTTCCATTTTTTAAAATTTAGAAATTGGATGATGGGATCCTGGAGAAATCAAGGGAACTCTTCAAATATTATAGGCACACCTATAGCGATTTTGCTATTTTCTTAAGTAACTCGTGCATTTGCTTTCGAAAAGTACCATTTTGGTAAAGTGGAACTGATGATGAAGACCATAGATGATCACCGGAACTATTTAATAGGTACTAAACTAAGTATCTCACTGGTGCGATACGATTACTTTAATATGGTTGCTAGGCTATTTATGTGGTTCGTCATAATGTATATGGTGAAGTGGAGCTGATAGTGAAGTACCAGGAGAACTCCTCAAGAATTGACGCCCCTGCGTCGGGAAAACCAGTATTTTGTAAAAGGTGATGAGCCATTGACATAAGACTATTGTAACTTAGATAATATCGTCGGTAAATATACCATACTTACCAAAAAAAAGTAAAATTTAAAAAATCTTAAGACCGATATTTTTAAAGGCGTGCATGCCGCACCTTTCAAGGGTCTCTTGGGGCACCCATGATTTATCTACCTAGATAATATACCTACTGGATAAGTTAATATAAATAAACTAAATATATTAAAACTAAAGTTATTATCTACCAAATACAGAAGGTAACTTACATACACTAAAAATAAAAAAAATAAAAATGTTTTAAAAACAAAAAACCGACTTCAAAAAACCTGAAAATGAAAACAAAACAGCTTCAAAATTAAATACCTTTAAAAAGCAAGAAATAATATTCAAATCACTAGATACGCATAATTATTGTAAAGGTGCGTTCCCACCTGTGCGTCTGGAGACGCACGAGAGCGCACCAGACAACCGTGGGAAACGACGCGTTCGCCGCGGTGCGTTCGTAGTTTGTTCCTGTGCGTCCGTGTTCGTCCTCGTGCGGTTCGTTGCGGTGCGTGGTAGCGCGCACAGGTGGGAACGCACCTTAATAAAACACATCTATTGAAGTCGGGTGAGGCTGAAGTTCAAATTCTTTTTATATTTATTCTGAAAGCCCCACCCGACTTTATTAGATGTGTTTTATTACAATGATATGCGTATCTAGTGATTTAAATATTATTTCTTGCTTTTTAAAGGTATTTAATTTTGAAGCTGTTTTGTTTTCATTTTCAGGTTTTTTGAAGTCGGTTTTTTGTTTTTAAAACATTTTTTTTATTTTTTTTTTGTGTATGTCCACCGATTACTCAAAGACGGCTGGACCGATTGAAATGATTCAAACGTTATTACATTAGGTAAACTCCCAAGTTGGTCCCATTTTTTTAAATTTGGAAATCGGTTCAGTACTTTTCAAGTAATCTTGAAAAAAGCACCATAATAGTATGATTTCGTGTGAATTACCTCGATGATAATGGTCGTATTACTTCTTTGTTTATGAACTGAATGTTGAGACAAATTTTCCCTCCGACAAAACATAGTTTAGGTTTCACTTACCTGAAATAAATTAAAAAATAACCATAATATGTTTTTACATAAGATCCATTCTATTTTATTCATCAACTTCATTTTTTGCCCGTGACACTACTGCGTGGCACTACCAGTAGTGTTATCTCAATTTTTTTTTCAAAAGTAAGGCATATTTAATAAAGGAACTAAAAAGAAATGTTTAAACCACTAATCTACAAAATCCGTTACGCGGCTCTTATCTCGTTGGAAAGTTTGAAACGAAATTCTTCGACGTGCCTCGGACTGCACATGACATTATCTGGAGATAATTGAAATTTGTTCCAGAGTGTGGCTGCGGGGCGGCGGCCGCGGGCGGCATCTCGCAGATGACAGTTCCCAACCGCATTGTCTGCTTCCTGCATATTAATTTAATCAAATCTGATTTATGAAGGATGTGAACTGAAAAATTGTATCATTTTACATACGCCGTTTCACGTTGAAAATAAACAGAAAAAGCAACAATTAAACTTTGTGAAATCGATAAAAACTTGGTGAAATTTTAATGAATGTACACGTTCAATATTTATTTAAGAGAAAAACTAAACCAAGCAAAACAACAAAGTTTTACAATAACTATATTGTCAGTGAAAAACAAAACGTTAAAGCCGCCTCATCTAATAAGTACCACAAAAGTAAAGCTATGGCTGAGTTTTCCACGATAGTCAAGTATATGCTGATAAAGTTAGAATAAGACAATTTTTAATTAAAGCCGAGTTGGCTCGGCTTGGGAAACAGAGAATTAAAAAGCCTGTCCGAGACACGTCTCACGCGGGTAAAAAACTGGCTTACATTGTTATTTCGCTTTTAATTATCTTATCTTCCTTTTCTATTTTACCTACTTAGATGAAGACAACATTTTGTAAATAAATACAGCGTGGTAAAAATGTAGACTGTATCAAAGCTATGCGTAAACTAGTGGTCATACATGTATCTGGATTTTTTTATTAAGTGAAAAATGTGTCGTGGCAAATCGTTGGTTGCAGTGGGGTTCTTGGCTTAACCAACCACCATACAATGAGAAAAACAAAGGTTTTACGTTCATCTTCTAATAAAAGCAAAGTTATCAGTCAACGTCATACTTATAGGAAACATATCGCGCAAACTAGGCCTCTTCCCCTCATTTTTCATAAGATTACGCAGAGTTATCCTAATATGTGGAGATCCATTTTCATTTTCTCACACGAAGCAGTTTCCTTGTTTTCATAAAAATTAATGGGTTGGAGCAATGAATAACAATCTAAAGAGGTTTGTAGACTTTTCATTCGCTTCATTTAAGTCATTGGTTATTTTATTTATCGATGCGAGTTTGAGGGTCAAACACTATGGTCTCAAAAATTCAACGATTCTTATTTTACTTTTCATTCAATTTACTTTTTATTCGTTACTCAATAAGTACGAATATGATGGACTTTCTCTTGTTTCGTTTATACTATTGAAAGGTGACCTAAGTTAATTTCTGAGGTGAATTCCATTACATCAGCAGTCACACTACGAGAACTAATTTGGTTTGAAAAGTGTACTGTCCCACCCACAGTACCTACATAACTACATTACTTATAGCCGCGTCGATAAAAGTCAAAGTCGCAAATTGACGATCTCAGCAAAAGGTTTAATTTGCTCAAAGAAGGCCTCGAACGAAAACACAAATATTTTACAACTTCAAACAGTGATTTACATTTATTTGCAATGTTGTTGCAGACAGAATATTTTAATAGAACTCATCGAACTCGGAGCTTTAATGTGACCGTTTTGAGACGGTAATAAAATCTCCTACTTAGTATGCGTTCGGAGTTTCAGATTAATTTGGGCTTTATCTTACACAAGATAGAGGTTCCAATTGCATAAACTTGACCGTGTCTGGGGCGATTTAATTCGATCGGGAAAGTGAACTTTATGTTTTAGCTAATAGGAGAGCAAATGTGTTGTGTATAGAGAACACCTATCAACGGTCTCGCTTTGCATACGGATATCCTGCCTACAAAGGAGAACAGACTCGGAAATTCTAGACTGGCTGATCCTCCTAATCATATGTAAGTTATAAATTGGATACATTTGTTGCCGTCGGGGAGTTGCAATTTTGGTCTGACACACGAAATTAGTACTTACTCTCGGTAGCCAAGTTGAGAAATTCATTTTGTAGGTGAAAATGTGAAGTCGTTAGTTTACTAATTCCAAACGCTTCTACAACATTAGAAAGTTATGTTTCAACTTCAACGATCGTAGTCTACGAGCTACGGTTTTCGTAGACACTATTTTCGTAGCAGTAGTGTTCGTAGCTTACTGTCGTTTTATAATATTCTTAAAAGCGATCAAGAGATGTCATAAAACTAAGTTCTCTTATACAGAAAGTTATAAGAGATGGAAAACTCAATAGATGTAAAGAAATAAATTTAAACCATTGATATATCAAAACAAAGTTTAGATGCGTTATGCGCCAACATCATGCAATTTAAAACAGCGACAGGTACTGCAGATACACACAACATCAATAGTGGGACAAAAATGAACGCCACCATACTGAATCCCTGTCGTTAGAAAGAGATAAACAGACATCATAAGTTTCGTCTGATACGCTGCATGCTCATTGGCGCGTCTCGCTCTTTGTAAAAAAATGGCCGATTAGAGTAATACAAAATACGAAAATACATTTTACGGTTAAATACAGTACTTACGTGTGAAATTAAACATTTTTCCGATCTCTGACTGTTGCTGTATAATTTGCACATCGTTTATAGACGCAGGAAGGCATTTTTGATCAGAATGTCACGGTTTTTGAGTGTCTGACTGACGAGAGTGGTGTGTGTTTACGTGTCACGAGCCTGTGCCTGACTAATTGAAAGTCGGGCAATTACCTTACTTTCGTCTTGCCATTGTGGAGTGCGGGTAACGCATCTAAACTTTGTTTTGATATATCAATGATTTAAACATAATTTATTCTAATGATTGTTAGCAAGTGTTTATCCAATCTGTAGATACTCGTACTATTAAAACACAGTGTTGGAAATCCCTCTCCCGATGAATATATGTATGCTTAAACATCATCCAGGGATGTTGAGTGGCTAATGAAACAGAATAATTAAAGGTAAGGGAGGGCTGTCGTAAGCATTAGTGGATGGGTATCGATCATCCGAGGGACGCGCGCGTGATGTGTTGACACAAACATAACAAAACTGTTAAGGTCGTTACGATACATTCAGTTGCTTAGTATTGAGATACTTTATAACGGGTCCTTGGAAAAAATATTATTTATGTACAACAGTTAAACCATATATAAATATTGTAATCATCATCAACTGGTCATCAAGTTAACGTGTACCTACCTATCTTAAACAAAGCTTTTTAAGGATTTACTTTCGGTAATATAATTTTCATACTAGCTATGTCGTAGGTATGTGATTATAAATAATACCTATGCTTTTTTTTCAAACAATCTGTGTTGTTTGATTGGTGGTAAACAAACGTTTAAACAATTAAAATAAACATGCAGTAGCCTACAAAACCAGCAAAATTCACGCAGTAATTATTGGAAAGGTTGTGGAATATAATATTAAATTCATAGATGGAGTCGAGTGGCGAAACAGAATAATAAAAGGTAATCGGTCTGGGGGTCAAGTCTGCTGATGTTAACGTGAAAATCGTGGTTCAATGGTGTTTGAATCGTAATGCTTTTGACACAGTTCTTGTTTCTTAAACCCAAAATCGAGACACAATGTGTTTTCATTTTGGGTTTAAGAAACACAATGTGTTTCGGTTTTAAGAAACAAGAACTGTGTCAAAAACCATTACCATTCAAAGTTCAAACACCATTGAACTACGATTTCGACGTTAACATTAACAGAATTGACCCCCTGGTTGGAGGCTGTGGGGCGCATCGGTCATTAATGGCGTCCGCCATTTGTGGTCCCGCCACACACGTCCTCTTTGTCGGCAAAGTTGCACAAGCTTGCTTTGTTATTCGTTTAATGGGTGGACCTTTACTCGATTGCTGCCTACCTGTTGGCATATAAGCTACGCTGTTACGTTTTTGGAAAATCATAGCTGCAAAAACCTATAAATATTACAGTCAATGTAGCTTTGGATACTTAAGATTCTTAAGTGAGGTACAAATGCGGTATTTAAGCATTGATGAAATTATTACATTTACTCAAAAAAAAATGTAATATGGTCATTATTTGGACAACCTTCTTTGAACAAAGTCGAGGTTGCCGGTGTCCTCCGATGGTGACGCAACAAAGTTGTATGGGATTTCATTATTGTCGAGTTTTAGCCACCAGCAATTTCCTTTGAGAATCCATTATTGTCGAGTTTTGTTTTAAACATAGTTAGGTGAAAAAAGTACATTGTACAACCCGCGCAGATAAAGATTGGGATTAAAAATGGCGTCGTTCATATTCACTTCTCGCTCGCACATTAAACGCCACACCTATCGCTCTCTCAGTCACACTCGTTGTGGTAAGCGCGGTGAGCCGCCATTTTCAATCCCATTCTTTATTTGCGCGGGTGTTGTGTTGTTGTAGATGATGTTTTTGTCCTTTTTTTTTTACTGTTTTACTAAGTATTTTTACTTTTTGTCATTTTTGATATTTTTGACTTTTTGTATTTTTTAATTACATTTTTTCATTTTTAACTTTTTTGGCATTTTAATCACTTTTGACATTAATTTTTGTAATTGTTGTAATTTTGATCATTTTGGTAATTTTGGTAATTTTTGACATTTTTTCGTTTTTGACGTTTTTGTCATTTTGTCATTTTTGTCATTTTTTACTTTTTTGTCATTTTGAGTAAAGCACTATACATGCCTTGGTCCACAATGACTGCACTGCTGGCCACGTTATGATGGCCTCGAGCTAAGCTTAACTACGCTCTCGGCCTTCAAGCTTGGTCATCATTGTAGCCTTTGCTGTCCGCGCTATAAAGGCCTCGACCTCCGTCCATCAAGGGCTGCAATGCTGACCGCGCTGTGACGGCCTGGACCTGCGCTAAGCTCCGCTCTCGGCCATTGTCATCGCTGCCAGCAACACAGTCATTATTGACCGCGGCAGTAATGTACTATTACTATTCAAACAATACGAAATGTATACCATTATGAAAAGTACAATATTTTTAAGAGTACGGTCAGTCTTAAAAGTAGCTCGACCCTTTAGTACCAATACCATGTCCCACCTAATAATAGGTTCAGGTAGTAATTAACTTACTAAATACGTGTAATAGTTTCTGTGACAAAAATTTAAACTGTTCGGCAGCTTCTATTGATGACTTTTCCACATGCATATGAAAACGAGTAGTTTTGCCTATCATTTACATTTTTATTTTCCTAGAGTTGCTACTTCTTGTTGAATGACGATCTGTATCTTTTGTCCTCGTTCCATAGGGGAATTTAATATACACCCTCAAAGGTTTGAACCTTCGTAAATGATTCGTGAAACGTTCGCTAAATCCCTATTAGTCAGACTCAATATCCATCAATGTGCCTATTTATAATTATTTTGAATCAGCTTTAGAGCTTCAAATATAGTCCTACGAGCTCTTCTATGTAAATATCGCAACGACGTAATTTACTCGTGTAAAATGAAACTTTTTAAATGAGAAAAAAATAGTATATTTGGATTTGATGACTGAACTTTATTGTGATCTAATGTTTGGGGTAGAAAAAAAGCAAGATTGCATAAAAAAATGTCCATAAACTAACGTTTGAAAATAGGACAAAAGTAAAAACCTTTCCGGCCAACCTCGATTTTTTTCGTCTTGCATAACATTTGTAGTTTCGTTTTTAATTTTTATCTTTATATTAAGTATACTGTCATCTATTGAATTCATGCTTATAAATGATGGATAAACTTAAGAATAGTTCATATCAAAATGGTATGACATCTTTAGCATTATTGGACGGGTGTGAAGCAAAGTTGAATTGTAATCTAAAACCGTATATAAAGGCCCTTCGATTGGTGGATTTTATGAACATTTGCCCGAACATAATCGCGAAGGCTCTCGGCAAGCTCCGTTAAACTTTATTAAATTCTTTATTTGATACCGTCGTCCTGTGTGTGTGTGCGATGAAATGATAAGTGTATTTCGAGTATGTGCAATAAATATGACGGAGAATTTGATAGCTTGGAATGGGCTAACGTTTAAACCTTAGGAATTAATCTAAAATTGATTTTGTGTTTTGTAAGAAAGTTTTTTCGTAAAAGTACGAAAAAACTAAAGGAATGCCATGCATTTCTGTATGTATAGTGGTTTAGTGACCAGTATTAATGAAGAGAAGTACAAGGAGTTAGTTAGAAAAACGATTTTGGCTGACTACAGTCAGTCATTTGGTTTTCTAACTATGTATTGTAAATTATTGACTTGTATTTGAATTTCTAACTTACATCAAACATGTGCTACATAAAAGCAATAGAAACAAGATACAATATGAAGCTCGCTTTATAATCAATGGCCCCTCTTAATTACCCTCTCGGGTCACTCGGGGTCCAATTTCCCAAAGTTTATTTGATAAATTTAATCCCTTTTCGTGAAAGTTAAATAGGATTTTGATAAGGGATGAGTCCTTTATTCGTTCATTTTAAAATAAAGATTAGTGAAACATTGATGTTAACGACTTATTATTTATTAGATTATCACGATAAGAGTACGCAACCTGCGGGCACAAAATTGAGACACTTACAGAATTAAGCTTACTACGGGCACTCGAGCATATCGCACACACGCAAAGACACTACACAAGTACTCGAACTGGTTTGATATTCCGGTTATACAGTGTCGATGAGAGGTGCTTATGTGTGCGTTGTTCGAGCGCACGAGTGCTAAGCATAACTACTGTACTCTCTCTATATTCTGCTGCAGGTCTATTAGGTTCATATAAATTCACAGATTTTACAGTCCCCGCAAGAATCGGAGCATTGAAAATGAACCCAAAAATTTACGAAAAACCAAAATCAAATCAAATGCAAAATCCTAATGTTTATAAAGTTACCTAGGTTGTACCTATTTATTTTAACGATTGTGACACGAGGCGAAGCCGAGTGTCACAAAAGCGCCAGCTGACTGCCTCGACGCGGCCGAAATATCATTAACCGATTTTCGAAATTCCAACGAATGCACTTCTCATCTGCTTCTGCATCTTTTAACACTATTACCATGACGATCGGTCAATAATCATTGAAGCTACATCACTTTTTTATGTACGGAAACACCCGTTTTTCTACAATTCTAAATCTAAAGGGACCACCTACAGGTCACAATTATTAACCGATTTTCAAAATTTTGTAGCCATTTTGTAGCCAAACTAATACCCGAACTATTTCCGAAATATTGACAATTTAGTAAACAATTACCCGCCAAAAAACCCGAATTTACCCGAATTTTGCAAAATTCTAAAAAAAAGTTACCAGTAGATTTTCAAAATTCAAACGTTCACATGTGTCTCGATAAATTCCTCAACTTTTGGTACTATTCCCATCTCGATCTTCTTAAAATCCTTGGAGATATGGCCAAAAATATGTCTCAGGCGATTTGCATCTGATGACCATTTTCAATGGTAAAAAGCAAGTTTACAGTATGAACAACCTCCAAAGTTGGTAATATGTGCTCCATATTGTATCCTCCATACATAAAGGTATATTGTTTGAACCTTTTGGTAACAATAATAGGCAGTAGGTATGTTTCCTTGCCTGTTAAGCCAAGGCTTACGCTGAGCGTGTCGACAAATATCGAGATATCGGATTAGTGAAAACATAGTGTAACAGTTCAAAACTGAACATGTTATTTTTTTATCTCAAATATTACTTAAATTGTAAAGAAAAGAAATATATTAAAGGAAGGTTGTCACTGACCTTGTTCTCAGGAACTTATCGGCATTTGATTATGCAGTTATTCACAAAAAAACACAGGTTTTGTAGTAAATCATAAGCACTTCAGATGTCAATCAACAGTTAATAAAATGTTCATTATTTTTCAAAGGAGCTTGTGTTAAACATTACTTGGACTCATAAATTGTTGTACTTCACAATTTGTTTGTCATAATTTGATGATGAGAAAGAATAACATAATATTAGCTTAGAAGGTTATAAATTAATAACAGATAATTACAGAAGATTATGACAGATAGGATGACGTAAATCTGACAGCTAGTGATAAAAATCGGAACTATTTAGCAATTGTGAATTTTCTGTAAGAAAGGCAAAGGGTTTTAACCTTACTGCCAATTTTGGAAAACAAAACGAAATAATTTCATTTCCACAGATAAGTTCATGTGATAAATTAATAATGTTTAAAAGCATAAATTGTTGGGAAAAACTTAAATAAACATATTGGTTTGCATAAATGCGAAACTATTTTATTCTCGTTCAAGTTTGTTTACCAAGAGATAAATGTGACTAAATAATGCTGAATTGTGTTTGTTTATTTTACTGAATAATAATTAGTAAAATAGAACATGATTAAGTAATTAATTGATATAATAATCTGTCTAAAGAGTAATTTAAGGTCATAAAAATAGGCGGAAGGTTCTTAATTCTTTCTTGGCGCCAAGGTTTAAATATTAATCCTCGTGACGTTCAAAACATGGATTAAGTTATAATTCATTCATAATTATTATTGATAATATTATTAATTTTATTAGCACTCATCAGTTATCGTCATAATTGTTTATTTCTAAAAAATACTTTAAAGAGGAATGAAAATTTGGCGATTAATTAGGTTCAGTAAGTTGGCAGCTATGGTACAGATTGCACGATTGCACAATCACCATTAGGCGGTCTGCACAATTTATATTTTCAATATGGCAGAACTGGCGCGTTGGATTGATGGCGACGGAATGTCGCAGGGGGGTAAAATAATAAGAATGTTGCTAACTAAAATTGCAAAGTACCCATTTTTGTATGTGTGTTTAGTTAGAGATAATAAGTTTACTGTATTTTAAGCAGGTGGAAAAGCGGAATATTTGCATTAATTAGTACTCAGCAATAGGTATTTTGGCAATTTAAATTATACGGGATTAGGTAAAGCAAAGTGAAACGATTAATTAGTTAAAATCTAAATGAAGTTGGTTTGAGGGTATTAGTTTATGTAAGGAAATTATATTAATCGTATTATTAAAGATTGACAAGACAAAACTGATTACGTAACTTTTAGTAATATTATTGTGAAATTTTATTATTCGAAAATGATTTTCTCAAAGTGTTGCGTTTCGAGGTTATGACGAATTATTGAAACTGTTAACGACTTCACATAAAATGAAACTTATAGTCTTTGTTGATTTAAATAAGATAATTATCAAAATGTAATGTAAGTAATTTTTAATATCTCCATTAATAGGGTTAGTGAAATATTTTCATAAGCGGGGAACACTGAATAAGGGGAGGAGCTAGAAATAGGGCACCAATAGGAATGGGCTAAAGTGCACAATGTCAATTTAGCGCGGGAAATTTTAGCTATTTTGATGAAAAAAGCGCAAATTACTTGGCGCCGTTTTGGGTCGCGTCATGACGCTAATTTAGTCTTTATAAGGGGAAGGATCAGAGAAGCGGGGATTCTTTTTTTCTCCGGTGTCGAGCGAAGCATCAAGACGTAATTTTTGAAGAAACTCCACATCCCTCTGTAAGATCGCGTTACTGAAAAAGTTTATTTTTAAATCAAGCAAATTTCAAGAAGTCAGCAAGAAAGTGGTCGAGGTTTTCTGACGAATAGGGCCGCATTTGTCCCGCGAATCTTTTGCATAAATGCTTTAATTTGAGCTTATCTGGTATAATTAAGTTCATAATTAAAGTATGTAGATTTTGTTTGCGATAATCATAAAGTAACGTAGCTGTACGCGCTACACGTACATTAAGAAAAGGGGGTTGGTGAATGTAAAGTCACTGGTTATGGTAAAGTATAAAAGTTTATTCTAAACACGCGATAAATATAAAACAATGGTAAACTATGGTAGATTAAAATATAGAGACGTAACTAGGATGGTATGTGAGATGGTAATAGTATACGCGCGATTGGTATGGTGGTAAGTGTGCGACTAAATTAGTTGAAAACCTATAATAAGGTTAAACGCCGCGCGGTGCATGAAATGCTTACAGTGCAATACACACGCGCCGGCGGGCGCGGGCGGCGCGCCGAAGTTCAATGTACCTAGCTCGTACATGCTCCCGGGCGAGAAAAAAGTGGGTGGTGAGATGGATGATTACAAGAGTTGGTTAGTGTGGTAAAAGATGGTAATGACATGTGGTGATTTAAACAAGGTGATTCAATAAGTAACTTATATTATGTTAGTTAAATTATCTACTAAAATGGTTGCGAAAGTTTGGCTTCGTTGCCTTATCTAAACGCGCACTTTGGTTTTGCACTTTAGACACACTAGGCTTTTAAGCCTCCTTTACATCACTAACACTAGTACACTATCACTACACGTATCGTGAAGCTCGCTGCGAGTGGCAGCGCTTCGCGCTAGACGGCGCGCGCGCAGCCGGCTCCACCGCAGACGGCCTGCCCAGGCGAGCCCTGCGACGACTGCTGCACCCATCAGCAAGTAGATGACGACGTAATGGTGGACGTCATGAAATGAGATGACGTCAGCTACTCCTTCCCGAGATTTCATCTCCTTGATCTGGTCTCCAAGAAGTTTAAGATCTTTTTCGAAACCACTCAATCCTATTACCATGGTAGAGTTGGGAAGCGTGCTGTTTATTATATTATTTACAGGTGGTATCGCTGGCGTCAAAATGTCTGGTTGAATGTTTATGACTGCCTCGCTTTTCATGACGCAGCCGTTTCCGAGTAAGTTGTTCCGCCGATATAAGTCGATTATTCTTATAGGACATTCGCCACAACACGAAAAAATATGTTGTTATCTTTTGAAGCTGAGTGGGCATATGAGGTGGTACTGGTTTTGTAGTTCTTGGTACTTAAATCTTTTACACACAGGCGTTCGTCACTTTTGAATTGGTAAAGCGGCGTATCAACTGCGTATTTGTGCATCTATATCATATAGAATAATAACACCGTTGATTAATCCATAGCGACGGCGGCGAGCAGTCGCGTGCGCCTTTTGCTGACCAAGTAATATTCGGTTATAGTAGTTGTATTCGTCGTATCCATGACCTATTTGTAATAGGAATACGTCACATTGTGTCTTTGGTTTCAGTTTCGAACATATGGTTCCGAGGTGAGTGACATACTTATTCAGCATTTCTGTGCTTTGCCGATATGGATTTAAATCGTAATAAAGTACGATATTCCATTCATCTCGGATTAAATGCAAAGATGATGTTTTATCTAAGTACATGTTTTGGTTTTTGTTGAATGGTAAAATATTAGGTATGTGAACTACTGATGTAAACAAACATGTAAACAACATCAGCAATAATGAAAAATAACTGGTCGTCAAGGTAATTTGGTCTTGTTTTTTCTTGTGGTAGGTCGAGTTGGAATTTCTGGTTCGGACTTGTGGGGTTCAGGTAAGATTTTGTGCACGGGTTCTGTCTCCTCTTGGTTACTGGGGACTGGTAGAACTGACAGCTTGATGGTAGGCCTTTTCATAACACCATTCTTGGTTTTTACGGTGACTACTCTGACATAACCATCCTTGCCGGGGTGAAGCTCAATTACTCTGCCCAAAGCCCACTTTCCAGCAGGTAAGTTGTTATCGTGTATGATTACAATATCATCGATTTTTATATTTTCTTTCGGTTGTCTCCATTTCGACCGCGCTGATAGTTGAGTGAGATATTCGGCTTGCCAACGTTTCCAGATATCTTGAAAGATTTTCTGAGTGAGCTGCCATCTGGTTCTTAGATCTCTTTCGGTCTCAAATATGGTAAGAGTTGGTCCGCTAGACAGGAAATGTGATGGTGTTAAATAGTTCAGGTCATCAGGATCCTCAGACAATGGGCACAGAGGTCGAGAGTTTAGGCACGCTTCTATTTGAGTTAGGATGGTGGTGAATTCCTCGTAAGTGAGTTTTTGCTCACCTATTACTCTCTTTAAATGGTATTTGAGGCTTTTCACGGCCGCCTCCCATAGACCTCCAGCCGTGGGCCACGACGGTGCGTTAAAGTGCCAGTCGATACCCATCTCTGCGGCTTCTGACATGAAGTCGGTGTTCAATATGTCCTTGAGTTCTTCTAACTCTTGTTTCAGGACTCTGCTCGCTCCCACAAAATTGGTGCCATTGTCGGAGTAAATATGGTGAGGTGTGCCCCTTCTAGCCGCCATCCTTCTCAGAGCAGCTAAGAAAGATGAAGTGGTGAGATCAGATACGAGCTCTAAGTGCACGGCTTTGGTTGCCATGCACACGAACACTGCTACGTACCCTTTCGTGGTTTTGACACCTCGACCTTTATTAGCTTTTATCAGGACACTGCCAGTAAAATCGGCGCCAGTATGGTCAAATGGTTTCGATGGGTTGCTGCGAGATTCGGGTAGGTCTCCCATTAATTGTTGGTTTTTAATGGGATCGTGTTTCTTACATTTGACACATAGACGAAGTTGTTTCTTGGTTGCCCGATTTCCTCCAACAATCCAATAGTTTTTTCTTAAGTAGGCTAAAGTTAATCTTGCTCCACCATGAAGGGTTTGTTTATGAGCGTCTTCGATCAAAAGAGTCGTTAATCTATGGTTATGTGGTATTATAAGCGGGTGTTTCATGGCCTCGTCAATATACGCATTTTCGAGCCTGCCGCCGACTCTTAATAATCCATTTTGGTCAATATAGGGATTAAGTTGGTGTACTGTGCTCTTTTTATCTAGTTTCTGGTTATTTTTTAGCATGGTAAATTCTTTTGAAAATTCTCGCATCTGAATATTTTTGATAATCATTTGCTTTGCAGTGTTTAATTCTTGTGTGGTTAAATATGGTACCTTCTGATGGTGACGTAATCGCATCATCCAAGCTAAAATGCGAACGGCTCGAGTCATTGTACTTTGTTTTGTAATTAAATACTGTATAGTGCATTCGTCAGCTCGAATCACAACGTTAATTAATTTATTTGTACTTTTTCTGACTTCTAGTTCAGTGGTATATAGTTGGTTCGATTCTTGGTTATTTTCAATGGTTTTTAATAACCATGATGGTCCCTGCCACCACAAGGGATGTTGGTGTAGTTGAGTGGCACTTAAACCACGACTGGCACAATCAGCCGGGTTTTCTTCCGACTTCACATAATTCCAGGAACAGGCGGGCATCACATCAGTGGTTTGACGAACTCTATTTGCCACGAAGGGTTTCCAGCGACTCGGATCTCCGTGCAGCCAGCCAAGGACGACCATAGAGTCGGCCCAGCCATAGACTTTGATGTTGTAATCTGGTAGGCTGTCTTTTACCTTTCGCATCAAATTCGCTAGTAAAAGACTGCCGCAAAGTTCTAATTTTGGTAAGCTGATGGTTTTACTCGCTGGAACTAATCTCGCTTTGCCAACGACTAGTACGATTGATGTTATGTCGCCTCTCTGTATCTTGCAATAAATCACAGCTGCGTATGCTTTGGTAGACGCATCGCAGAATCCGTGGAGCTCGATGGAGTCGTCCCGTCCTGTCTTTAACCATCTAGGTATTTTAATTTGGTTTATTTGGTGTATATCAGCTTTCTTGTAACGAGAATCATCTTGGCGTTGCACCTTGGTAGAATCTTGCTTATGCCGAAATGATTCTAATGACGTAAACTTCGTTTCCAAAAACGTCACAAATTCCTTGAGTGTTGGTATTTCTCTCGGATTTTGTAATGACTGAATATACTCATTGTGAGAATCGACGTCTAGTTTTTGGGATAAAAGATGTACGATCAGCGGGTCCCACGTGGATATGTCAACTCCTAACTTTTGAATGGCATGCAGACATTCGTTGGTTGTGTCGTGCAGCCTCTTAATTAATGCGGCACTTTGGGTTTGCATTATTGGTATGCTCAATAAAGTGTTTATATGGGATGTAAAAATAATTTTCTTATTATTATAACGGTGGTTGAGAATTTCCCACGAAACTTGGTAATTTTCTGAGCTAATGCATAAATGCTGAATTAATTTTTCAGCTTCACCCCTTAATTTACTTTTTAGAAACTGAAGTTTTTGAGCGCTAGACAAGGATGGATTATTATGTATGGCCTCTTGAAATAGGTCTTTAAATGAAGTCCACTGTTGGTAGTTGCCGTTGAAGGTTGGTATCTCCATTTGTGGGGTAGATTTTTCTCGATGCGAAACTGACCACATTTTGGTGTTTATGGTTCTTTTAATATTAAAGTAGGACTTCTCATATTTCGCAAATTCGCTATCGATTTCCCAATGTAAGGTATCAATAACTCCCCATCTGGACTTTAAAACAGAAAGCGCATCTTCGAACTCCCATTTATCGGAAAGCTTATCAATTTCTACCGTAGCTATAGTCCGAGAAAATGCCTTGAAGTTGCTGGTTTGCTTTCGCAACATCTCATCTAACTTACTATTGGTACCTTCAGATTTTCTTGGTGGCGCCAAGGGAACCACAGGCGGAAGCGGAGCCATCGGCGACGAAATTTGGTCTGATGGCGCTTGTAGTGGTGTTGCTGGTTTCAGGAGCGGAGTAGATGGCCTACTAGTACCTTCTTGCCTGTAGCTCTGCATGACTTGCTTCGCCTGACTATAGAACTTTATGGTGCGTTCGTATTCCTTGCCCGTGAAGTAAGGGATGTCTTCTTCGCCGTAATTACGTAACTGTAAATGGTTGTTATGAAACTCTTGCCAGTACGACTCTAAAGTCTCAAGCTTCCTCCTTACGTACTCTGGTGTCTTGCGTTCGTGGCTGTCCTTCTTAAAATTTCTAAGAAGTTGGTCCATGCCCTGCATAATTTGGTTTTGCGTCTCCAATAAAGCCTCCATGGTAATGGTAATAATGGTCAAGAAAGAGTGGTACAAAAAGGAAAGATCTTACTTGTTCGTAAGCTGCAAGCGCTGATGATTTGAGCCTATGGTATAGCTCAAGTCTGGTTGTGGTGACACTTAGCTCTGGTTTCTGGTTGGTGTAGCAATGGACTGGTAACGTCCACCGCACTGGTTACAAATCAGGAACTTCTCAACGAGTCACTGCAATCCGCGTATGGTGCACAGAAGGTCACTGCTCACTATGGTTCACGCGAAATGTCACTTTTTTGAACTCGCGATCGGCCCCGTCGCTCGAAGGACCACTAATGTACGCGCTACACGTACATTAAGAAAAGGGGGTTGGTGAATGTAAAGTCACTGGTTATGGTAAAGTATAAAAGTTTATTCTAAACACGCGATAAATATAAAACAATGGTAAACTATGGTAGATTAAAATATAGAGACGTAACTAGGATGGTATGTGAGATGGTAATAGTATACGCGCGATTGGTATGGTGGTAAGTGTGCGACTAAATTAGTTGAAAACCTATAATAAGGTTAAACGCCGCGCGGTGCATGAAATGCTTACAGTGCAATACACACGCGCCGGCGGGCGCGGGCGGCGCGCCGAAGTTCAATGTACCTAGCTCGTACAGTAGCTTTCCCTGTAAATTCTTGAATTAGTATAGTAGGACTACTAAGAATTGAAGTTCATAATTAAAATATGCAGATTTGTTAGTTAAATCTTATAGAGTGATGTATTTCTCTCGGTGGGGTCAAGAAGTAATACAACTGTATTGGTTCTTGAGTCTGTTGAGGTCAGGGCTGCATTATTTTGTGGGATGAAAGCTAACTAGATTTGCTAGTATTATTATACAATGTTGATTTTAGATGAGTATTCATTTAGGTTTGTGTCTTTTTGGGGCGATTTGTCAGATCCTCGCGGGGGGTTTAGGTAGAAAAGTCTAACCATGTGGCTGGTTAGATGGGTTTCTGTTTTTAAGATACCTAGATAGTCACATAAATGTAGCAAACGTGGTATAGTTGGCCAGATTCCCGCTCCAAGAAGGAAGTTGTAAATCTGATTTCGCTGGCACGCTCATATCCTTAGTGTTTGTTATATTTATACCTCTGTAGGGGCCAATTTGTTCCTTCCCAATCAAATTTGGCATTCGTCAAAGGTTGCTAGAAAATTAGGGAGTGCCACTCAAACTGTACAGAATTGGGCGACAGGGTTGAGGGTAAGCAATCCAAGAATTGCATAGGAAATTCTAAATTTAGACGCAAATAGGCAGGTAAATTCATTAATAAGGTAGGAGTATTATTATTAGGTGAATTGAGCAAAAGTAAAAGGTAGCATTTCAAGAAGGTGGGGTATTCTTTGAAGTGAGATCTGTGTGGGCGTCAAAGATGTCGGGAAACATCATGGGGGTCGCATAGGAATTCAGAAATTTAGTAGTTGTTAGGCAGGTAAGTTCACTAGGTAAGATTCCATGTCTTAAAGTAGGCGCCTTAACAGGAATCCATAGATAGGTGCCTTAACAAGTGTTCGTAGGTAGGTGCCTTAACAAAAAATCCATTTAAACTATAGCTCGGTGTAGTGAATATTCATCATGTAGCATTAATTGTGTTGAGTTTAACCAGTTTCGGTGAGTACATATTAATTAATTACTTCAGTGAGTGGATAGTGAAAGTTGATTTATTACTACTTATAAAAGAAAGTTCCTTTATCTTTGAATTGGATTGGATTTATGATGATTTTGTGTGTAGACTATTGATTTTAAAAGAAATATTCTATTCTAGTAATCTAGAAGGTGTACTGAAATCTAGATTTGGGTGTATGAAATAAACCTGCGTTTCTATATATGCTAAGGTTGATTCACGGCTATTAGAACGCTAGATCAAAATGTTTGAGTGGACTTTTTCTATTAATAGAATAGTTTTGTATAATATAGAAACAATACTTCAATTATGTACTATAAAAGTATCAAACTGTTTAGTGAATATATCCAAATTCTCAAATGGTTAAACAAAAGTACTTTCTCATCAATATTTCAGCTAAGTTTCATTTACCAATTCAATTGGAAGTTGTTTCAATAGAATTATATTCCACAATTGAATTTAAGTACTTATTGACAAACACAATTAATGTACAGGTTAGATATCATTAGAAGACTAAACTGAAATTACCATAGTTCATAGAAGCTATAATAGTTTCCGTTGTTGAGATGCGGAAAGACTGCGACCAAATAATACATTCCCTTTGAATTAAATTGTCTTTCCTTCAGAAATTGGATCTATCAGACCCTTTTGAATGGATAGTAATGTTGTGTCCATAATTATGTTATAATGTTAAACAGTTTCGCTAACAATAAATATATTTTTAAATTAAATTAAAGTTGTGCAATTCCACCATCACAATAGAAAGATAATTCTTCATTGTGATAAGCTGATAGATCGCTTGAAGCACTTTGCTTGTCCTCTTTTATTAAGACAGACATACTAAGACTAAATAATTCAACTAATTTATTAATTAAAGTTGTCATGAAAGATTATGGTGGTAGCCAGGGGAGAAATGCCCACGTCTGGATGTCGAGTTTCACCACAGAGTGCGGGGATGGTGCACTCCGTCTAGCTGGCAAAGAAACCATTGTTTACTTAGTACTTGACTATAGCACAATAGTATATTTTATATTTGACAAAAAACACTAGAACAATTATTAAGTAATGATGATAGATTTTCTATATTCTGAATTAATACAACGTTAACTTCTATATTTATTACCATTTTACCTTCTTTTACTCTATTCCTAAGCCACTAACCACATAGGATATCCTAAATTAAATAAAATAAAAAAGTAAGAAAATAAAATCATAATTAGTAGCGGTGAACAATTTTCTATATCTGACTTTTGGTGATCATAACTTTTGGTTATTTCATTCATTTCTTATTACTGTAATATCTATTAGCATTCCATCATACTAGACTTTTATAAACATACTGAGCAACTTATCCTAAAAAAAGTAGGTACCATATTGAATTTCATATAAGTACAGCGGGTAGACATAAGAGTAATTTCTATACCATTTACAAGTATGCAGTAAACTAAGTCAGTTATTAGAATAAGAAGCTCCATAAAGCAATATCAACATTCTAATATAGGTAAAAATTTGGTAGTTTCACTTTAAAGAAATACTTAGGTTGGCTGAAAGAGATTTCTTTAGAGATAACTCTCCATTACTCACAGGTCTTGTTATAAATTAGGTAATAATAATTATAAGTGCGATAAAGATTATATCTATGTAAAATTTAATATCAAATTCTATTAACAATTTACTAGGGTAACGGCTAATTTGTGATATTATCATTTAGTAACAGTCATAGTAATAGAATTAGTTAAGAATGAATAAGGAAAGAATGATAGCGTTATAATCGGGAAACAAAACAATGATTGCACTTCTGAAAAGAATCTAGGTTACTATTATTCACAATCAGGGATCGCCCTAGAAATCACGAGCCCTTTCAGACCACATAAAAGCACGTCAGTAATGTAGGTTATATCTATAGGTAGGAAAGGTTAACAAGGAATAACTAAGTAGACGATAGGTTTGAATATTTAATCGGAGCAAAGGATAAGATTTGATACATAAAAAACATTGGGTAGGTAACTTACATAATATAAAGAAATAGGTAGTTAATTGACATACATCGTTCAGCATTTTAGTATGGTAGAAGTAGGGGTTGGTAAGGGGGGGTTACAATAGTCTGTTTAATTAAGCGTCTATCGGACTCGATCGTCTGAGTAAATAAATTATAATAGAAAACAAGTAAAAAAACACATTTTAAAATAACTAGTTCTGGGGCCCAAGTCATTGTTAACGTCATAATCGTGTTTCAATTGTGTTTGTTTTGAGTAGATAAAACTGTGTCAAAAAGCATTACAATTCAAATACGATTGAAACACGATTATGACGTTAACAATAGCGGACTTAGTTGGACCCCTGTTTAAAAGCAACACCAAACCAGCTTTTATATTTATAAGTAAAATCCCATCCTTTACTCAAGACCAATTAAGTGAATTATAATGACCAAAAATATTGGGGTTGAGCTATTTTTATCACCAAAATCCTCAGAATAAAAATAATTTTGATGACTAATACCAAAATATCTTTCTCCAAAAAGCCTCGTTTGCCCCGGGGCACGGAAGCCGGCCACTCTCTATAACTTAAAGTCGGACTCTCGCTATAAATAATTAACTTCTACTTTGAAACAGCTCATTATAATAAATGGGTTTTTCCTATCAATCTGTAATTATTTTCCTGGAGACGGTCTTCGATTACCTACCTTTGCAAAAATATTATACAGTTTCTTTATGGTATCTTTTAATTAAATTAAGTGAGTTTCAATGAAAATAAAGGTAACTGGCCAACCAGTATAACGAGCTTGAGAGCACTTTTGTCTACGTCGAAATGTCAAAAATGACATCACGTTATGCCGTAGACAAAATTTTTGTTGGGTTCCGTCATGCGCTATGTCTCATATGAGTGCTTTAAGTTTTACTTTTTACTTAAAAAACCATTAAAACGAATAAGGACATGATGATGATGGTGATTTTTTCAGAGCCATAAAGCAAAGGATATAGTTTTTTTTTATCATCACATAAGCAAACAAAAACAGTTTTTTTCGTCGCAGTTCTTTACACAACGCTGTCTGTTGCCTACGGCATTTTCGCACAGTAGGTAGTTATACCTACGGTTTGTTTTAAATATGACTTCCTGTTCGATATCGCTTGGTTATATAACGCAGGCACAACCAGAAGGCCCGGAAGCCGGAAGCGAAGAGAGGATCATTTGCGGTGCAAATCCGATAGGTGGCGAACCGCGGCGCGCAATCAGTCCCGGGATTATTCAGACATAGGTATTTATGGGGGAGGAAAATTGTGTTCACAGCAGCTATAATTATGATTGAAATTTCGAGTTGACGTATTTATTTTGATACATCCACACATAACATAAATAATGGTGGTGGGTTCAACTCAACTAAATCGATATTTACTTATAAAGGAAGATTATAATTATTTAAGATGGCAATAATTTATTTTAGTGATATAAAATAGGATGGTGCAATAGAGAGGACTAATTAATATTTTAGTAAGTAAGTATTTCTATAACTTTCTAAGTTTTTCTTGAAACAGTAAATTATAAATATATAAAAATAGCAACCGCCCGCGACTTCGTCTGCGTGGTCAGTTATTTCTCTATCTCTCGGGGAACAGTACTCTTTTTCGGGATGAGAGGCGGTACCCTATGTATGTATACCCCTGATAATGTAGGTATCTGCAAAATTTTATGATTATCGGTTGAGTAGTTAAGACGTAAAGGCGTTACAAACAAACAAACTTATTTTCACATTTAGGTATAATATTAGTAAGGATAGCTTGGCGTTTTATTCTATACTGATTTTAACATCCATAAATATATCCAGCTCTGTATCATGTCCCTACGGAAATTGCTCTTATGTTTTTCCAACCCCGAGAGCCAATAAAAAGCAAACAAGATCCATTTCATATCGGCATACACTTGAAAATGTTACAGTTTGTTTTTCGACACAAAGGTAGCGTGATGTATACAAACTTTCCCAATTTGGTCTCGTGCAAATAACCTGCGTTGGGCCGGGGTCAACGGCCGTGGAAAAAAGGATTTATTCTGGAAGAGCGCGCGTCCTCATTGCTGGGACGAGAAAACGGAAAGCCAACTTTAAGGGGTCATTAAACTTTTGGTGACCTTTCATTTTGTTATTTTTCTGCATTTTTTCTGTGCAATTCATGTTTCGTTTCATACTTGATTTAATTCAAGCTCGGTACGCCAGCGTAGTTGTATTGAACTAAATATACGGGTAGTTCTTGGGAGAGCAATTTTTGAGTGTGTGTGACTCATATCTCCTATAAAAACAAATAATTATGATTAAAACTATCATTACATCGTTTCTACATTTCATTAAGCATCGTCTCATATAGATTTCACTGGTTAAAAACTACGTAGATCGGAGTAACTCACCCTCAACACCTCAAAAACGGGGTTATTTTGCACGTTTTTACGTGTCACACGGGCGCCGGCTTATGAGAAATCGCGGATATTTTTGAAATCACCCACGTTTTTAATCAGTTTTGTACACACATTTAAAATAGACATATCACGTTATATACTGATCAAATTTTAAATCCTATCGGAGGGAAACTTTTGATTTTATGGACCTAAGTAAGTATGTCACACGCCTAGCTACTTTTTCACTGCGCCCTCTTGCGAAGGCCATTGCTCTGGACTGGCTAGGCACAGACAAATAGTGATTGATGTTTTCGAATCGACAGTTACACCGCTACTGACAGGTAAGATGACTGTGTTGCTGTTTCCCACGCTTTTGGTGCAAGACTAAGTTCTACGATTTTAAAAATTTTGGTTCTCATTTCTAATGTATTTCCATGTCACATTTTTGCAATATAATTGTGCTATTTTTTGTAAACGGGTTCTGAGGTGCAATACCTTACTCCCAAATGTACTTAACCAGTAACAAAGTAGCAGGTTATATCTTTTCAATGCCGATAAATTTCAAAATTAATGCTTTTTGGTAATTTCCATGGCGTAATTTCCATGTATAAAACACCATGGAAATTACATAAAGCCCATGGAAATTACTTTGTTTTATTTTTGGTTTATTATATCAGCCGCTCGACACTTACTGTTGGGTGTAGGCCTTCCCCAAGGTTCTCCACAACGATTGGCCCTGTCCTGCCCACATCCAGCAGCTTCCTCCGACCTTCACCAGATCGTCGGACTACTTTGTCAGGGGGTGGGGGCATCCGGTGCGCGATCACTATTCCAGAGCCACCGGTTTGTCTCGCTATGTCCGCCCACTGCCACTTCAGCTGTGCAATCCTTGAAGTGATGTCGGTTACACTTCAGCTGTGCAATTCTTCAAGTGATGTCGGTTACTTAAGTTCTTCTACGGATCTCTTCATTTCTGTCGCCAAACAAGGCAAGTTGGCAACAACACACACACTGTCGTTTTGAGACACTGAAGTAAGTTGGACGCAAACAATTTTCGAAGCTTTGAGTTGGATCTGACGAGAGATCTCTTCCTCGAAATTGGACTCACTTTACTAGGACTGTCTGTCCTAGGTATAATTAATAGTCTGGATAATTTGAGTACACTGTTTCTATAGCTTCTAGAAACCTCCGAGTATCGGCTTTCCGTCAGCTCTCAGAAGTTCTCTAGTGATTCCATCGTCACCCGCCACCTTGTTCTTTTTTAGCTGTTTGAGGGCCATACTATTCTCAGGCTGGCGTCCTGGATATCTTTGGTAAAGTGTCGGGTGAGCTTGGCTTTCGTCGATCCTGTATTAATTTCTTCGTTACTCAAAAAAGAAAATCAAAAGCAAAGCAAGTGGCTTTGCTTTTGATTGAAATACTCGTACATAGGTCAGTTACACTCCAGTCTCCCGATATGACGATATGTGCTCTACTCTACGGGCGGTATGGCTTCGTATGCAGAACTGCCACACCGGTGTAGGTCGCATTATCACCTGGCTGTGGGCTGCCGTGTTACCGTCGTCCGCCAGTTGCCGAGTTGCTGCTGCAGGGCTTAGTTGCATTTGATTGCAGACCTAGAAAGCTAACTCCAATCTTCACTCATGAGGGGTGGTATACCTTGCTGCTGTCCAGTGTCGGTGGTCAGGTCACCATTGTTGAGGACGGCAGGTCACGTCGTATATTCAGCGAAAAGGGAAGTATGTACTTCTGCCGGGCTAGGAGTCTGTGCCCGGGGCTTGCAGTCCAACTGATCTGCATTAGAACTTGTATCGTTATACAGAGCAGGTTGGTAAACTTAGTCAGCGTTATTGTTTGAAGACCATACACAATTAGTGAAAACTAGTCTTTAGTAAACGAGTATTGACCTAGGTCGTACAGATTGTTGATACTTTTTACCAAATATTTGTTATTTTTATTATTATGATGCGCATCCATAATATGCAATCAATAATATACTCTAAAAGAAATTTATTAATTAATAACATTATTATTTATTACCTTCATGTTTCTACATTGAGTTCCTTTGTAAGTTTTTTTTTATTAATCTACTATTTTTGTTAAATATAATTATAATACAATGTAGTTCTTAATACTACCCCAACTAACTTTTATTTGAGCTTTAATTTCATATCTGACATGATGTTGAGCAAAATTTTATCTGCTGGGTAATTTCCGTGGTCTTTATTGTAATTTCCATGGATCGCAAATTTTCTATATTTTTTTTTAGCAAAAGTATGCATTCGCTACTTGGCGAATTTTGATATAATGTTTGAATTTGCATAAGCTTTCAATTTTTTTGCGTAATTCACTTTAATTTAGTGATTTCAAAAATGCTGTGGAAATTACACGGAGAACACTTTTCCGAAGAACTACCCATACCCCTATTTTGACACTCACCACCACTCACTGCACTGATCATCAGGTGTACTTATTTGTATTTTTCGGTTACGTTGAGCTAATTATTTTTCTATATAGGTATACCCATAGTATACCCATTCCCCACCCTGTCTAACCCATACGTTTCTTTTCTGTGCAAACCTATTTTTTTAGTTTTGGTCGATTGTAAAATACTTTTCGCTGTAGGTACTTACCCATTGTGCCCTCGTGCTCCTCTTGTTCATTTGTGTTATTTCCCCCACCCCGGGCTGTTAAAGTAACTTTCTACCATATTACAAATTCATGAAGCTTAGTTTTTGGAGAAAAATATATCAGAAGTATTGATTTTTTTAATTTTAGGCATTTACAATGCTATTTTTATATTAAGATAAAATTTTCAATATCATAAGTAGCTAGGTCACAAAGTCTACCCAAGAAGAATATGAATCATATTATGCTTAGAAAATCATTAAAGCATTAACGATACACAGTACTTATTTAGTTTCATCATTAACATTGTACAGAATTCATAATTCACATGACATTGTGCTTATCTACTTCCGCGAATTGAAACGAAAATAATGCACAAAACGTAATTTCCAATGAAAGAGGACGTAAGCCACATTTATTTTTATTTATAGAGCACATTTTCGGATGTATCGTGATGTTTTCTCATTGTTGCCCGCCTCCCGTGACCCTTGCCGTATCCCGGCCAATACTTTACGCGGCCATTTTGTGCATCATTTCCGTTTTGATTCCCGGAAGTACATAGGACATGACTGTGAATTATGAATCGTACTTAAGTTTTAAAAAACAGATTTACAAGGTATGTATAGTATAATTTGACGACCACCATGGTCGAGTGGTTTGCACGCCGGTTTTCAAGGTGTCGCCATCTCGGAGCTCCCGGGTTCGATTCCCGGCTGGGTCAATCTAGAAAACGAACTTTTGTCTCTGATTTTCATAACGCAAATGCTTTAGCTACCTTTGGAATCAGAGCAATGTTTGTATTGTTGTCTAATAATTGTTTTATAACTTTCCGTGGAGAGTCGTGGATTTTTACTAACTATATTAGTAAGTACTTTTTTTATTGCAAAAAAAACTATTGGTAACTATTTAAACGACTTATTTTGACGACCTCCGTGGTCGAGTGGTTTGCACGCCGGTTTTCAAGGTGTCGCCATCTCTGAGGTCCCGGGTTCGATCCCCGGTTGGGTCAATGTAGAAAATGAACTTTTCTATATTGCCTCAGGTCTGGGTGTTTGTGATACCACCGTTGTCTTTGATTTCCATAACACAAGTGCTTTAGCTACTTACTTTGGAATCGGAGCAATGTATGTGATGTTGTCAAATATTTATTTATTTATTTATTTAAACAATGTCAAAAAACTAATTAAGAGTTTAATTGGAAGCTTACTTATTAAGGTGAAAACAGTCACAGACTTTCCTAAACCCATAAATATTTACTATAAAACCAGTGACTAAATTTTTGATTTGAGTAATGAAAGACAAGTTGCCAAACCAATAAACTATACAAGTAAACCTCAAGTATTGCAGAATATCGCAAACGTAATTTTATATCTCATAAAATATGTGCTTTCCTCGAAGAAATAGTAGATAATAGTAAGCACTTACAATAGGTATGTAATGTAGGTACTTACTTACTTGCTTTTTGGAAGTTACCGGTCTTAAAGTAGTTTGCCACAAATGAAATGGCAAGCAAGATTACTCGCCGCAAATAAAACGGAAGAGAGTTTATCACGAAACTCCTTCACCGAGTGGAATTATTTTTTCATGGAGTCGCTGGAAAAGTTTGAGCTTTCGCAGAGAGCTATATTTTAAAGGGATTTAACGGGACTGCATTAGCATTATCGTGGGTTGAGCTTTCGAAGTTTTTATATAAACTTTTATTTTACTTTTTTATTATAGGTAGAAGTTTTTACTCTTTGATGTTTGGAAGTATTTAAGTTTTGTATTTTGGAATTTTAAGGATATTGTTAACTGTATACTTAGGAATAATGTCATATTAAGTATTCTATAACCAAATATTGTGTTTACATCAAAGCTTTACCTTTTTCATATCATAATCGTCAATATCGTCATTACGTTGCCTAAATTGAATTTTCCTCCAAAATATTTTAGCTGAAAAAGTACAAATTTGTACACGTAAATTGTATTCTCGTTATATAATAAGCCCGCGGTTTCAGCCCAATCCTTTTTAGGGCGACTTATTAAGGCCCGTTGACACGAGCTGTATTCTGATCTTTGATAAGCCCCTTCCGGTAATGTGTAATCCGACGGGATAAAGTGACGGCTAATTAAAAAGTTAATAATAAATTGATACCATAATGAATTTCAGGGTTATAATATTTACTTTGTGGCGTAATAGTTATAATCTGTATTTCTACCATCTTTTAAATATTTAGTTAAATTAAAAAAACTTCTGGATTGGTTATAGCAACTCGTATAGTATCATTAATAATATTAGCACATTTTTGTAATCGGATTCTAAGGAAATGACAGTAATATACTGTTATCAAAATGTCCCAGTCCCGACTTTCACTTCCTGTCATGACCTCATACACTAAATTCTAAGTGGACACATTTTCCCAAAATCTTAAAAGCAATGTAAGGCATTTGCGGCGTAAGTGGAAAATACAGTCGTATCCCTTCACCGCGCATTACCGCCATAAATCAGGATGGAATGGAATCGCACTCATACATAAATATCAGCCTGACCCGACACGTGACCGGTGCGCACCGGAACTGGTAGATGAAACCGGTCTGTCTTTGAGGATTTCATTGTCTCTTGTGACAAATCACCTTTTAAAATAGCATGTTATGTGTATGTACATAATGCAAAAAACCTAAAGCAGATTGGATTTTATTTTTAATGTCATTTTTTGCAGTAAGTAAGTACTCGTTTTGGAAGTCTTGAATAACTTAAGGATCCGTAGCGATTTTGCCGCTGACTGCCGCTCTCTAGCTCGCACATTACATGTTTGCTCAAGATTTTTTAAATGTGAGTGCGTAATTGAAAAATGTGTCTCGGCCACTTTTTGCAATATAAGATTACGGACATTTCAACATATATTTCAGTTTCGAGTTGCTGAAGTACAAAAAGTTATCGTATTTGCCAGTTCAAATAACTGTTAGAAACGATAACTTTTGTACTTTAGCAACAAAAAACTGAAATATAATCAGTTTGTGTGAAAAAATGTCTATAATCTAATATTGCGAAAAGTGGCCGAGACACATTTTTTATTTACGCACTCAGATTTAAAAAATCTTGAGAAAACATGAGATGTGCGAGCGAGAGAACGGCAGTCAGCGGCAAAATCGCAACATAGTCCTTTTCTTTTTTTAAAGTATTATATTTGGAAGTAAATTTCCGAAACATTAAAGTAACAAAATAAAAGTATTAAACCAATTTGAATCCCTGTGAATCGTGCCTCGCTGTAATTATGATTTTAAAATTAAATACGCGGCCTAAATTGCGCTCACTGAATATTTAAATCGTGCATCATTTGAATATTTAAATATATGCCGTCTAAGTAGATAATCTGGTTTTACGTTGTAATATTTAATTCAGTGAATAAATATATAGACTTGTAGAGTATACAGACTGTTTGGTTATACCCTTATAAAGTGGATGGTAGATAAGGGATACCACGCCTGGAAACTAGGAAAATTAATATAAACCTTGAAAACCACCACTTAGCTCAGAAACGTTGTGTTTTTATTTTTATGGAAAACTGCAAAGTGACAACCCTAGACGCAAATAGACTATTTTTTTTCGATAATCAATCCCAGTAGAGTATATATTCTGTGGTAATGGGCAAAAGCCAACCACAATTTCGATCTAGTTCATCATAAAATATTTATTTTTATATAAAACTATGGTTTAAAATAATTTTCCAGGATTGTATGCATGGTACCCTATCTACCATTTTTGGCATTTTATGGGCATTACCAAACAACCATTACCTATGCATTTAAAAATAAGGCTTTTACTGGTTAACACCAGTATTAATTAAACCTATTCGGTAACCCGAATAGGTTTAATTGCAGCTCAGTTCCTTACTTTATCCACGGATAGTATGAATAAAGAAATAAATTGTTAAGTCACAACTAAGAGCACATCGTGCGTAAATGTTAGCTATTGAAATTTATTATGTAAAATATTCAAATTGCCTATTTGCAATATGTTAAAATTATCGTTCGCGAAGAACCAAGCAAATAAGGTTCAAAATGAAGTAAATCGATCAACGAAAATGTTCTACTATCGTGATTATTTTTTGCGATACCGTAATTTTAAGCATAACATTTCTTGTCATAACATAATATCATGTTCCATAATTTTAATACCAATAATCATCATGTTGCATATTATCGCGACGCATAATTTTAAAAGTCCTAATATAGTGTAGGCTAAAATTGTTTGACATAAGTATTAAAAGGCATACATTTTTTTGTTATGCTTCACAATAATATGCCTTTAGACAGTTATGCTACTTAAAAGTTATGCTAAGGAACAATTATGTGACATTAGTGTTATGCTATTTGATGATTATGCCAAACGACTTTAGGACAATCGACATTATGCGAAAAGTTCCGCCGCCTTTTTCTGTAATAGGCTCTCTGCTATCATTAGTAGTAGTTGTTTTAGTATTCACTAAAGCAGTATTTATAGTAACATCTCACTCTGGGGGCACATATATGCTTCACAAATAGGTCTCATGGGGAGGATTGACCCTTTTCACGCCGAACCACGTGGCTTAGCGAAGTCAACGGCAATTAACATATTTTCCGAAGTAATTTTTTGACTTTTTTAACTACCTACCTCTAACTATTTACTCTACCAATATATTTTATTACTTAGACTTCAGTCGGCATTCATCGAAGATCTATATAAGGGTACAGGGAAAAAACATGCTATGTCATATTTTTATGTTTTTTGAACTGGCAATGCCATTGTGAATTATAAATTTTATACTTCACAATGGCATTGCCAGTACAGGGGAAAAACATGCTATGTCATATTTTTATGTTTTTTGAACTGGCAATGCCATTGTGAATTATAAATTTTATACTTCACAATGGCATTGCCAGTACAGGGGAAAAACATGCTATGTCACATTTTTATGTTTTTTGAACTGGCAATGCCATTGTGAATTATACATTTTATACTTCACAATGGCATTGCCAGTACAGGGGAAAAACATGCTATGTCACATTTTTATGTTTTTTGAACTGGCAATGCCATTGTGAATTATACATTTTTAACCGACTTCAGCAAAAGGAGGAGGTTCTCAATTCGATTGTATGTTTTTTTTATCGTTGTTCGCGCGTATCTTCGACATTTATGGACCGATTTAGATGATTCTTTTTTTGTTCGATTGAGTTTTCTTGCGAGATGGTCCCATTTATTTTTTTTTCAAATCGGTTCAGTAGTTTACAAGTAATCCTGAAAATACTATGATATTAAATTAACTAACTTGACAATTTTGTTATTTATGAACCGAATTAGATGATCTTTTTTGATGGGGAAGGGATACCTTTGTGTAGTCTTTTTAACCGACTTCAAAAAAAGGAGGTATTCAGTTTGTATGTATGTATGTTTCTCCGCGATTATCTCACGTTTGGCTGAGCCGATTTTGCTACCAAAATAATATACCTACACTACCTAATACACAAGGTACTTACACTAAAAATAAAAAAATAAAAAAATTGTTTAAAAAACAAAAAAACCGTCGGGTGGGGCTTTTAGAATAAAAAAAAGGAAGATGTACTCCAGCCCCACCCGACTTTAATAGACGTGTTTTATTATAACAATGATAATGCGTATCTAATGATTTGTATATTATTTCTTGCTTTTTAGAGGCAGGTTTTTTGAAGTCGGTTTTTTTGTTTTTTAAACAATTTTTTTATATACTTCACATGCAATGGCATTGCCAGTTCAAAAAACATAAAAATATGACATAGCATGTTTTTCCCCTGTACCCTTCATATGCAAAATCATGAAGTAAGAACCAAAAGGAACTAAATAATACGGTTAGTCGGAAACGGAATTAAAAAAAACCGATTGATTCCAAATTCAAGTTGCACGTTTCTTTTGTAAAAGAAGGCTAATGGATTCCAGCAATTTACCTCGCCTGCCCGCTGATCTTATCTCGGGATTTACTCTTACCTAACCGTCTCTCTGGATTAAATCCATTCTAAAGGAAGTTCTTATTGAAAGGGAAATAAAAGGGAGCCCCAAGTATTTACAGCGATTAATATTTCACAAAAGATGAGGAAAATCCGAAGAATGTTTTCTGATACTTGAAGTAAATAATTTGAAATTTATTATTAGAGCCTCATATTCGAGAATTGTTTTATCATGGCAAAAAATCCCTGTAGGTACCTGTGAATTCTTTCAGAAAGTATATACTAAATAGTATTGTGGCGAACTGGCAAATTTCCTGAACTCTTATTCTTCTATAGAATTGCATTATTAATAGTTGCTAAAACCTTTATAAACTGTGTGCAATGTGCATGTTTATCACATTGTACTGTACTTTAATAAATTATTATATAAATACCAATCAATCAAATCAACAAAATATCAATCAATCTTATACATAATCAATGAGAGTCCCGTTATTATTATTGGTATCAAAGATTAAATAAATCAAGGATGTTTTACAGATTTGCTTGGTACACATGTCATCTCGCCTGCCGACCTATAAAAGAGCATGTTGGTATGGTAACTATAGGTTTCCACGTGCCGTGTTCCTGACAAGCTTGTCTCGTTTCCCTATTTTCACAACCATCTATTTTTAAAATATAATAAATAGACTGGAATATTTTTTGTGTACCTACCAAGAAGCGTTAAAAAACCGGCTTTGTTAATGTGAGCTATTAATCACGGCTGCACTGTACGATACAGGCATCAATTTTCATTAGCTGAAACTCTGGCTGCCTGCACAAATTGCCGACGAAGTTATTGTGAAATTTTGACGAAAAAATATATCTTATTAATTTTCTTTTTTACCCGACTGCGGGTTATGTTTTTATTCCTTGTAACCTTGGGGCTGTTATTTTCCCGTAAAGTTACTTTATATGGGTTTGTAACTAGCTAAAATTATATTTTATGAATATTTTGTTTTTAAGGTTAACATGCCATAAAAATATTTAAGTAACATAAAAACCGGCCAAGTGAGAGTCGGACTCGCTCTCGCGGTTCCGTACCAAAAAACGGAAAAAAAGTTTGTTGTATGTGAATGTGAGCCCCATTTATAGATATATGTATTTTATTCTGTTTTTAGTATTCGATGTTATAGCGGCAACAGAAATACATCATCTGTGAAAATTTCAACTGTCCAGCTATCACAGTTCATGAAATACAGCCTGGTGACAGACAGACGGACAGTGGAGTCTTAGTAATTAGGGTCCGGTTTATACCCTTTGGGTACGGAACCCTAAAAATTAATTTATAAATAAAACTATAATAGATAGATACGTATTAGTAGTACTAATTTAGGTAACAAGGTTTATTCAGTAATGACGGGTGTACCAAAGTTTTAAATTATATTGATTCTTTAGCTGAAGTTTTCTTAATATGACGTATTAAATTGATGATGCGCTTTCAAACATACCAATTTAGTTTCCACATAGAAAGTTTAAATTTTCAGGAGGTATTAAAGGACTCGTGCTAAAGCTTCAGCTGACACAGTATAACTGTTCAGGAACAGTAAACCACAGGCTACGCCCGGCGGAATGCTTAAGCTTGCGGTAAGTCGCGCCGGGCACGCACCTGACGAGCGTAATTATTCACGAGCCCTCAAGCCACTAGCATCCCAGCCTGCTAAGTTAGTTTATAAATGGAGGCAGATGCTTGACAGCTGGTTGTTTTTATAGCATTTAGTTGGAAACTAATAAAGGTGTTATAAAAATGCACGTAGCGCTGATTTTTTCCTTTTTTACGTACGTAGGTGCTGTTCTATCCTACTAAGTGAAACAGGCTGTTTGTTACTCAATAACGCAATAACGTCTGTTGTGTCACACGGATAGTTTATAGCCTGGATTAAAACAAAATTTACTTTTAAGGATCCCTAACGATTTCTCGAATGTCCACTCGGGAGAAGTTGCGAGCGGAAGCTGTTACTTGATAAATTTGAGAAGAGCAATAATGCTCTAAATTTATAAATAAAAATAAACGCGACTTATCACATAAAATATTTTTTTTTTGTTTTGGTCTCATGTTTTTAGGGTTCCGTAGCCAAAATGGCAAAAAACGAAACCCTTCGAGATATATCATATTTTCCAAAACCGCAAATATAACTTTGTCATTCATATCAACAAAACAAAGTTATTTTTACAGACGAAAAATGATAGTGGTATTAAAATATGGTATGGTATAAGGTAACTTGTCAGCTAAAAAAGTCTGGAACGGGTGGTAGGAAAATATAGACGATTCAAAAGTACTTAATAATTAAGTTTATATGAATAAAGCTTATTTCACTTTCACTTTCACTACGGAACCCTATGGCGCGTGGCCCGACACGCACTTGGCCGGTTTTTTTTTATAAAAAAAGGCACAGATTAGGTTTCTCATTATAACTTTTTCTTACGAGAAGCTAGGTAAGTACTCAATATGAATCTTCGACTGCAAAATAACAGTACCTACTGTTTGAAATGTATAATCGACATTGTGTACCGTGTAACGTCAAACGTCACAATTAACATGAACTGCTAATGACGTCTAAGCCGGTTATCACCTCCAGGCAATTGCAAATTGAAATGTTACTATGGAGTGAATCCGACCTTAGGCAGTTTGCGACAGTCGATCGATTATAGGGGGCGAGAAGGGGAGGTAAATACCCCGCGGGAGGGGGTTGTATCTGCCGTTTTACAGGCGTAAGCGGCGGCCGGAGCGATAAAACCACCCAGTGTTCACTTGTAAATATGTGAAACCTTTCGAGATTTATTTCCGTATTCCGCGTGCCGAAAGGTGGCTAATGGATTTGAGCTTTACTCTTTATGGTGGGGTGAGGTGCATTAAATAATATACTAAGTAAGGTTCCACTTTCAAAGTTCAAAGATCATCATATTTTTTACGTTCACTCTGTCCATGGTTTCAATGGTTTGCTCTTTTTTTTTCAAAATTAAGTATATATAATATTCCTGCCCCCCTACAATGATTGTCAAAAGTAATATCCAAGCGATGTTGTGATTGAGATGGCGCTATAAGCGATGTATAGCTCTGTCTCTATAATAACATCACTTTGAGGTAAGAGCTCAGAGTACGGCCTCAGAGACACTTAAATAAAAAAATGTTGATACCCTACACACGGGTCTGATTGAGATGAATTTGAGCGAACGGATATAGCTATTTTTCGAGTAATATAATGATTTGTAGCGATCAACGAAGTGGTACGGTCAAAAACGAAAAAAAAATCATACTTCCATACAAAATGTAGAAATTGGCCAGCTGACCGACTTTATGGAAAGGCAAAAAAAAAGTTTTTCGACCTTTGTTCCTTGGAGAATGTATTTCAGTACATCAGAGCACGGACCACCTTATAAGCGACATTTCAAACATGTATTGTTATTTTTTGTTATTATCCCCTAATATTATGGCAGTCGAAGATTTATCGAGTAGCTTCACGTAAGAAAAAGTTATAATGAGCAGAGGAGGAAATATCAATATCACAAGCTTGCCTCCTTATAAGACTCGAGTGCCTATTACGGAGGCTTTGCAAGTCTCCATCAAGCAAGCAAGACAAATAAACGACAGTTGACGGGAGCGAGCGCCGATACCTTGCGAGAATATTCAGATTCGGCTCTGTTCAAATATTTTAGTAGATTTAACAAATTGAACTAATGGTAAATGTTACATGTAACTTACTTTTACGAGTGCATAATGTAACCAATAGACGTTCAGATGGTGAGGAAAACTATAACAACAATTTAATTTTAAAGGGAGATAATAATTAAACATGACAATTCCCACATTATTTCTATGTCTTTTTTTGATGATACAACCTGCCTGTTTTCAAAATATTTGGCAGACTTCTACGCTCGGTTTTCAGTAGATTCAATTTATATCTTTCAAAGAATAACAGTACAACAACATCAAGGCGTTATTCTCATAAAGAAATCGGACATTGGATTCGTTCTGCTGCGTCAGAGATCTAGTGAATAATGGCAGGAGGTCGTTGCTATCGGAAGGAAATCATAAATCTTATGGAAACAGTCACTACGTCAAATCGAATCGACGTGGGAAACAGACTTTTTTATTCTTCCTTCCGCTGTGTAAAGTGACTTTTTTAAACTGGTGTTAAGTATCATTATTATTTTCAACTATGAAGATTTTAATGCTATCTGTTTCTCTTGTATTTGTGTTCTTAGCGCATTTTAATTTATTTACAGATCTTCGCCGTAACACTTGGTAATAAAAAGTTTCTAAAAATTATTTATCAAACGAAATTTTAGTTAAAAGCTCGAGGTATTATCTACTTATATTTAACTGTGGGTATACAAAAATGTTCAAACATTACGAGTATTATTATACTTTATTTATGTTTCTCATGTATTTCTTCCATTCCGGTCGGAGTGTATCAGGGAGTGCTAGTACTGTATCCTGTTATTTTCCTGTCAATGGCAGATTCTGGAATCGTCGTCACGAACAGTCGCGTTACACGAGATACAATAAGCTACAGGGTGAATTCAAAATAAAAAATTAGTGCGAATTGTTTCTAATTCACGTTTTCGCGCGGCATTTGCCGCTGCGCGCTATCACTATGGGTTCCCAGCAACTCATAGTGAATGAAGTCTTGGCTTTTATTCAAAACGCCATCGATACTATGGACGAGGTCAGCATCGTGCAGATCTGCAAGTCAAACTTCAAAGAAGATGAGATTTGCAGTGGCAAGGCGCTGCTGTTCAGGAGCATCGGGAAAGCCGATGTGATGCCATCTCGACGAAGGGATGGAGGTGAGAAGAGTCTCCAGGACATCATCACCTGTCTAAAGGAGACCGATCCAGACGACGTGCCGACATTCGTGGCGAAGGAGCTGCACAAGCTGCCCCCTGTCACTTTCGACCACGTCGACGTCACCAGGCTGCTAAAGGATATCACCTCCCTGAAAGCGTGCCTGGCAGAAGTACAGTGTAAACTAGAGGCCTCAGATAACACCATCAGTGAGTTGCGAGCCCAAGTGCTGTTGTTAAGCAACACCGCTGCGGTAAGTAGGTCACCTGAGGCCTGCAACGTAAACACTCGTCGTGGGGCGCAAAATGCATCCATCGGCAGTTTTGAGTCGGCGAACTTGGATGCGTCACCGGCCGCCGCCGACACATCGCGCGATGCACCGCGCCCCGCCGCCGCCCGCCCCGCCCCGGCGGAGACGTCACGCGTGGGCACGTCGACCCCTCAACGTGCATACGCTGCAGTCACCGCTGCTAACCGACCCGCTGTCCAACAACTCGAGCGGGGTACCAATGAGGGAGACAAACAACGCCGACTGGTCTCTAAGCCTGTGCATCCACGGAGACTGGATGAAGAGTGTGACAGGGACGGCTTTAAAAAGGTGGAAAAAAAGAGGAAGCCCACCCGCCGTAACCTTTGTGGCACCGCCACGACCGGACACAACCACCTACTACGTCCGGCTATCCCGACGACGCTGGTGTATGTATCTCGCCTGCACTACAGCACGAAGCCTGATGACATCGGAGAATACATCAGAGTAAAGACCAAATTCATTCTGAGGGTCGAGCGGTTGGAGTCACGCCACAATGTGAACTTCAACTCATTCGTGGTGAGGGTACCGACTGAACATCTGTCGACCTTCATGAAAGAAGATTTTTGGCCGAAGGGTGTCTTGTTCCGACGCTTTCGTGGTCGGATACCGGACACTGCATTGCGCAACACGTCGCCGCCTTCGATACGTGTAAACAAATAGATTATTTTTATTTTTATTTAATAATTATGTATGTTAGTCTGTAAGGTATATATTGTATGGGCCTAGTAGCCTGAAATAAATGGTTAAATAAAATAAATAAAATAAAAACACTGGCATTTGGTTTAAGTAAATTATTAACATTGATTTTAATAATTTACAAGGTGCAAATATTTGGTTCAGCCACTAAATGGATAAAAGTATTGACGCCTCAGTAAATTTATAAGTTCCTAGGGTACCTTACGCCAAGTTGTAAAAAAAATGTCATATGAGTAATGTGTTACCTTGGTTGGAGGGCTAAACCTAGCACCGGCTGTTGTCTTTGGTATATAATCCTGCCAAAAGTAATATGAATAGATTCGTCCTTGAAAAATCAAATGTTCTCGAATCGTCCTGTATATAATATTATGTGACAATCTGATATTTACTCATACATGAGTCACATAACCCCGAGCGATCAGCATGCACACCGCAATCTCCAATATCGAATAATTTAACGTTTTGCTATTTCATCCTAAGGGCCCACCGAGCCTCCACCAGCGCCGCCAATCAAGAAATAATAGTACATTACTGCAGCGGCACGCAAGACAGGCATTGAAGGACGAACGTGAAAATGTGGGCCGAGGCGAAGCCGAGGCACACATACGTGAGTCCATCAATGCCCATCAGTTGCGGCCAAGGCTTGTATAGTACTTTTCTCAAATAATGCGCGGAAATTCAAACCAAGTACCTAGTAACTTTTCTAACATTTTATTTTTATTTAAAATTACAGTAATTGAAAGTAACAAGTCGCACCGTCTTGAGTTACTAGGTCTTTTACATAAATACTGAATATGTCGTTGCATCTTCATACACCGAAAATAGCAAAAATCAAACCTGAAACAAAAATAAAGAACGTGTAAAGTTGTGATGTTAGCTGTTTAACTAAAACAAAGTGGTAAATTAGTACCTATATATAGGTAGGTACTTATCAATAAGTTGTACGAAAACTTACTTTTTAGGATCCAAATACACACTGTCTGATGCTTCTGACAAGAAAATTTGCACGTTTGGTTTCCTACATTTATTACTTCCTACATTTATACCCTTGTGAATGTCTTTTGGGCATTGCAATTAGGTTTACATCTGGTTTACTAAATGTTTTTTGGTTTTTGAGACAACATGTATTCTATTACAGTTCTTGCCGCTTCTTGAATTTCAGGTGGCGTCAAAATATAACTTTCGTCGCTTGAACTCATTTTTATATTAAATTTATTACATAATTTAAATCAAAGATAAAATATTTGACAAAACAACAAACAATTTTAACAATAATAACTTCCCCCGCGCCAAGATCCATAGATAATATTACAATGATATTTTATGCCACCTGTCCGAATCGTATGTTACACTTAAGTTTTGTAACCAGGAATTCAAATTAATAGGCGGGCGTTAGTGCGCTCATGACACTGTTACCGTGATTCGGAACTTTCCATTTGCAAAGCCAGTTCTAATTTTAAATATTGATGATGATCACAGACCTCATTGGCTGTCGTGTTTCATTGAAAATTTGGTTCCATTTCTGAATTACACGTGTATAATGAGTTTCAGTACTAACATTTACGGTCAGACGCAGGCAATGTTTCTATGAAAATCCATTATTACACGTTAGTAATGGATTCTCATACAAAAATTGCCGGCGCGGTTTAGGTCTGTCCGGAAACTCCGATTTAGCCCTAAGAAGGTTGTCAAAATAATGTTCGAATTTCCAAGCATGTTTGAGAAACATTTATTTCATATCAATTTATTTTAGATTTTAAGATTAATTAATTATAATACTCTCTACTTAATATACTCGTAATAGTCCCAACCTGTGTAAATTTTAATTGGCTAGGTACAATTAATATTGGTAAATATATTTTTTATGATAATAGTATCTATAAATAAGTCTATAGATAAAATATACACGTGTAATAACCAAGTCCCCATATTTGAGGTGTGGGAAGGAAAAATGCGAAATTTTCCTAGAAATCTTGCTTATTTGGGAAACCAAATTGAAATCAACGAAGAACGAAATTGTATGTAGGTAACTAATGAGAATGTTACGAATTTGTGCGAGGAATTTGCTCCAACTCAATAATTTACCTACGTACATATTCTTATATCATGTTATGTATTTCAGTATTGGGTACTTTAGAATTTGATTTACATACTGAAAGATTCTATGTATTTGTGAACCTCTATTTATCCAAGCTCAAGTACAAGATAGAATAGAGAAAGTATTCTTATTTTAACGTTGCAAAAGCTTACTATAGTTTAGGCAACGTGAGTGTTATGTATAAACTATTCTCAGTTAATTCATCAAAACGAACCATTGTTCTGGAATGAATGAATTTTCCCAACGAACAAAAAGTATTTTTGCAAGCGGAGCTTTTGCTTTGTTACTATGCATTTTTGGACAACTCCACGGAGACAATAGCTGACACACCTTTCCCTCCCCATATTTTATGTTTAATAGCCCACAAACTATTATTAATTATTTAACGTGTTGTGTAATTTCAAAATTGCAACAGGGTTTTTTATAAATGGGAAAATACACATAATTGTGTAAAAGGTACTTTTCTTCGGCTGTCTTTTCATAGAACGAGGGTGGAAAAATTCCCAGCGGCCTGCCCAAAGGTTAGGCCTGCCCGTAGTATGTAACACTAGCACACCCTAGCGTTACATTTACATGGACTCAATGTGTATCCCCAAAAGTGTTAGTAACTCTAAATCACCTACAAAAACACCTTTCGATGTCTGTCCGGCTGTCCGTCTGTTCTCCTTCATATGTCGCATTTCTCAACCGATTCTCGTGAAATTTTATGAGCAGGTTCGATAGTTAATTTATATATATTATATATATAGTTTTTTGCCGAGCCAGGTTTTCGAAAATATTCGAAAAGAAAATTAACCCATCACGAAATATGTTCAAAATTAGAAGCGCCATCTAGACTCGAATCCTACTATATATATATATATATATATATATATATATATATATATATATAAGTATTATATATATAATATTATAAATGTAAAAGTTTGTGGGTTGGATGTTTGGATGTTTGTTCCTCAATCACGCAAAAACTACTAAACGGATTCGGTTGATATTTGGCACACAGATAGTAGATAGCCTGGATTGAAACAGAAGATACTTTTTATCCCGATATTTTTTAAACAACATACAGTTTGAGCTACTTTTTAATCACAAACACGAGGTCTATTTCTCACTGAGCCACTAGTCTCTGTGAAACGAAATTGACACTAGACTGTAATATGATTTCGCGCACAGCAGATACACCGCATACCTCAATGCCAATAAAAACAAATTAGGGTCGGTTGTCGTCAGCGCAGGAACATTTAGCGGGGCTGTAGCGCGAAACACGCCAAATTGCTTCCATTTGCGTGCATTAGACGCACCGGGAGACAGCCTGTCTCCACGAATATTATGTACTACAGAAGAGTACGTATCCTTCATGTCTACCCACTAAACAAACCCATTTACGTCTTGAATACTAGTCATGTAGGTTATTCTTCTTAAAGTACATACCATATTTACCATATTTACATAATAATATAGTTAACGAAAAATGATTATGTTGGTATTTGTATCTAATTAAAATTTATTTTTGCGTGGTACACAATGTTATTTATTTTTCTCACTTATGCTCTGAAATCTTATCATTCCATTTGAAAAAGGAATGCGGGGCGTTCCACATTTCCGAGGGGGTCTGGTTCATCACATTCTAAATTTAAAATTCAGGCCAGGAATGAATTTCAATACTTACTTCCCGCACCAGCACCGGGTGCGGGAAGTAGGTACAGTGCGAAGATGATCTGGGTGGTCTGCGGCAACTTCTTTTTTTTGTTTTAGCTGTTCACAAAAACAAAAAAAGCAAAGGAACATTTGCACCATTCAGCCATAACTTTAGTTCCTTTTTTCTGGCACGCAAGCCAACGACAAGACAGTTAATATTATAAAGGTAAAATTATTTAATAGGTACTATAATAACGATACAATAAAAAAAATGGTGCGCACAGAGTATATTACTATAAGAATAAATAAATATTACATTGTATTGTACCAGATTTATCAGAGACAAATCCTTTAAGTAATCTTGAATTATGTACAGCGCCATCTACCTCCGAAAAGCGAAATGAGATGGGTTTTTTCTTCTCGGCGGTAGATGGCGCTGCACGTAATTCAAGATTACTCAGAGGATTTGTCTTTGATAAATCTTATTTTGCTTTTCGGCGCTTCAGCGATTAAACTGCTGGAATGCACCCAAAAAAAACTGGCGGGAATTAAATTTAATTAAGTTTCAATTGAAAAGTTTTTTATTTCCTCGCATTTCTTGAGAAAAGCACTATACAAGCCTTGTTCTGGAAGCAACTTGCATTGCCTCGAATGATTAAAGCCCTCGCCTGCGGCTCGGGCTTCAAACCATCCTCGACAATGCAATCGCTAGCTTCCCGTTCACGGCTGTAATGTACTAATAACAAAACCATCACTTGCAAGCTCTTTAGGGGAAATTACTTTTCCACAGTAGTAGTACAAAGTAGTTTTTAACAGATAATTATTTTTTATAAATCTAATGCGCCACGCCGAATAAAGTATTCTGTTTAAAAAAGTGAATAAAAGGTACTTTGGTCTCTTTTGAGTTTTGACTTGAACACCAAAAATACATGCCCACTGTGGATAAGTAGGTGTTTACGGTTCCTAACGAAACCGTAACCAAAGGCTTAACGTGCCTTCCAAAGCACGAGATAATAAAGTTTTGGTCAATCCCCCTATGTGCTATCCGAAATTTCATAATGCAAACTGGAAAGCTCTATCCAATGTGCTTTAAAGCTCCCTACAATACAAATGTTTACTTACATTCTTCTACTTACAAAACTACATTAGTAGTTTATGATACAAGGTTGGTAAAAAACCTTAACAACCGTGTGGCATACAACGTTTTTCAATACATTTTCGAGAAAACATTATAGGTACTACTGAAATTGTAATCTATACATATAATAAAACTGTAAATTCTAAATATTTGTGCGCGAATCACGCAAAAACCGCTAAACGAATTTTGATGGTTTTTTCACAATTTAGTAGATTGAGGTCCAACTTAAAATCTAAGCTATGTTTCATCAAATTCAGGTGGGTGGAACCAGGGAAACAGCTTGAACTCTCCGTAGTACTAGCTTTCATACACTAAAGGGGTCATTTAAAAATGGTTGCAATATTTTTCTACTGTCCACGCGGATGAAGTCGCGGGCGGAAGCTAGTAGAAATTAAAAAAAAACTCGTAAACAAAAACGCACGGCACCGGCGTGCGGTATAGTCAACTTTCCGCACGCTGTATTTTACCGTAAACAAAAACGCACGGCGTGCGGTAAAATCAACTTTCCGCACGCTCGACTGTCATCGTAAGCTCACATTTTCGAGCAACTGTATTGAAAAATCTTATTTCATAATATTATAAATGTGAAAGTTTGTGTGTTTGGATGTTTGTTCCTCAATCACGCAAAAAACGGCTGAACAGATTTGGATGAAATTTGACACACAGACAGTTTATAGCCTGGATTAAAACATAGAATACAACACGTCAAATATTTGTAGATATTATTCATGAATGAATTTGAGCATCTGCATTGTTCTAAATAAAATAATTACTCATTCAATCAATCAATAAAATAATTACTCAAGTCAGATTGTAACTTTTTTGTTCTATCACGTCAACACTTTTTTCTTGAATTGCATGTCAAAATCATGGTACAGTCGAGTTCATTAATATGTTGGCACTTTTGACAGCTCATCAACCTTTATGGCTTTATAATAAAGGTCAACAGCCTGTCAAAAATGCCAACATATTAATGAACTCGACTGAACCTATTCTACTGGTTAATTCTGAATTCGGAACAACCAAAAATAGTGATGTAACTGTCCGGTGTTCGCAGTTCCAATCTCCGGCGAGTGAACTGTAATCCAATTCTCGTCAGCCACGGTCCAGAGGTTCAAATAGTACTAAAGTGCGACACACGAACCGATCAGCATCGAATCAGTGTTATATCGATTATATGGGACATTGCATACATGCAACTTATATCTACCTATGTCTAAAGCTGGCCATTATGCGGTTTAAAACTGGCTATTGTACCTACTTACTATTGAAATTCTGAAATTATGAAGTGTATGATGCAGGCTTGTATATTCGGAAAATCACACGTTACTTTTGCAATATTGTAAATCTATTACTACATGTTATTCAATACCTATGAAACAAAAAACTGTTTTTATTTACTTTATCATTACGAATTAAATTAGGAAATTACACACTGCGGTACCTAGTCTGTAACTTGGAGTTACATTAATTGATTCAATTTAAATGCAAGTTGCAACTTTGTCTCTTCTCTAACCTTAGGGAAAGCAAGTTTATCAAGTTTATATTAGTACGTTATACCTATACTAGGTACTGTACGTACATTCGAGCCTTATCGTTGGCAGTTGGCAAGGGCAAGTCAATAAATCGATACCTCCACACAGACGACAGACAGACAGACAGACGGACAACAGAGTGATCCTATAAGCGTTTCGTTTTTTGTGTTTATAGGTTTTTTTTTCGTGTATTGGTAAATATTTTATTTTATTACTAATCTACCCTTCCCTCACTGTCATAGATAAAAATACTAATCCTACCACCTAATAAAATAATAAAAGTAAGTAAGTATGTAATATCTCAGTCAAACCGCTCTATTTCGAGTCGAAACATTTGTGGATCTTTACAACTTCTTGTCGAAAATCCTGAAGCCTCGCTCGTAATTGGAAAAGTTTCACTTTCCTCTTCTAATACAGTGGCTTAAAGAAATCGGACTTTCTATTTTTGCTACCGAACTCAATTTTTCTTTATACTTACTTAAGCGGTAATATTTTCCGTTCAACTGAATTTCCGCTGGCGTTTTATGTGTGTCAACCTTAATGTCACTGAACTTTACTCAAAAATCCATGCAAATCACATTTTATTTTTGTTTTATATTTTTATATTTAATTTTATTTTATTTATTTTTTTTATTTATTTAATAATAAACAATAATGCAGAACATAATTTCGACCGTACAGTGTTGCAAAAATCTGCATAGATTTTTCTGCACACTGCCATTCACCATCTATAATTATCTAAACATTACAAAAACAATCAAAATATTTTATAAAGTAATCATAGGTACCAACATTAGAATATAATATGATTAACATAATAACAGTCCATGAAGTCCACGTATCATATTTGTAACAAACCCTATAACCCTATAAACTATTTTAGTAGGTAACTAGGAGAATTACGTACCTAATATTATAATTAAGTATGCTTATTCAATATTCGATACAATAGATTCCTCATGCATTCGACCAAGTACAGCTGTATAGCAGAATACCGAATTACGTTCGCCATGATTCGGTTATGCGCTGGGCACGACAGATAGCCAATTGGCAAGTGAGCGATCGCGCTCACAAGATTACAGCCAGCCCTATTATCGTTTGCAGGTGTTCCCGGTTGTATTTTTTTTTAATTTTTTTATTAGGAACAACAAACATTTACAAAATGAAGTTATAAATATACACTTACATAAGAACTTGGAGCTCGGTGGCGCAGTGGTTTAGCGTCTGGCCCAGCGATTGCGGAAGTTAAGCAACGTTCGCAAGGGTCGGTCATGGGATGGGTGACCAAAAATTTATTATCTCGAGCTCCTCCGTGCTTCGGAAGGCACGTTAAGCCGTTGGTCCCGGCTGCATTTTGCAGTCGTTAACACCCACCAATCCGCATTGGGCCCGCGTGGTGGGTTATGGCCCATCCTCCTTACCACCCATAAGGAAGGCCTGTGCCCCAGCAGTGGGGACATCAAAAATGGCTGATGGATAAGAACTTACCAATTTTGTAAACAACCACGTTATCCACAACATTACATTTTAAAATTGAATAGTTTCTAAAGTTACATATAATTTCAGATCTTACATCATAGTATCTAGATTTTGAAGATGCAGCAGGACTTCCTTCCTGAACTGCCCAGGAGAAAGTTTAAACAAATCGATTTCAACAAAATGATCATTATAAATTTGCATAACGTGACGCAAGGGCGCACGTTTACCAGCATTAGTTTTACAGATTTTTATTATAAGTAATACAAAGTTCTAAGAATTGGGGACATCAGGGGGACATTACTCATAATCATAATAAGTCATAACTTAGTTTTGTTAATTTGAGAAAGCCGGTATCTCCCAAATATTCACTAACAAGCTATAGCTTGTTAGTGAATATTTGCGAACATTGTCGAGCATCGTTTGTCGTATCGTATAATTTGGGCATGAATGTACTGGCACGTAGGTTGTGGCCCTTATCAAAGGCGCACACTCCCTGTGAGCTGTTTATGTTCTACTTCTAGAACAATTGAATTGTTTTATAATGAAAGGTAAATATGATTCAGAGAACCTCCTTGAACAATTGAGAAGAGGGTTTGTTTATTTTGTGTATCACAGCATATATCTATCTTCCATAATGTACTTGTACTTAATTAATTTGGTTATTTTATCAAGAGTTATATTCAGTCATAACATTTAATATGTAAGTATTTAACTTCACTCTACCAATAAATTATTAAAACCGCATAGTGTACGGCGAGCTTAAAAACTTCTTGTTTTAACCGAAGTCACATGCAAATGTACCCTAAATCATTGAGCATAAAGTTCACTTTCTAACTTTTAATGGGTGTTTTCATGCGCTGAATGGGCGTTTTCACTGAGTCAGCAGCTTTTTGGCTAGCCTCACTTAATTACAAAACGCTGTGTCCACTGGAAATTTCACTTTTCAAAGCATTTCCGTTGGTTTCATTATGGGCGCATTCTGCCAGACAAATCTTTGAGTCATCGATCGCAATAGAGTAATTTTTAACCATGGAAAGTATTTTTATAGAATGTTCAATATTTTACTTTCCATGGTTAAAATGTAGGTACTCTATGGCGATCGATAACTCAAAGATTTGTCTGCCAGAGCGCCCATTATGCATAGTGCGCCAAATATTAAACCCAGATGTAATTATGATTTTTAAATTACAATTAAAAAAAACCGGTCAAGAGCGAGTCGGACTCGTGCACCGAGGGTTTCCGTACCATCATAATAAATACACTGCAGAGCTGTAGAATAATAAAATTATTATTGCAGTATTAGGTCAGCACCATCTCTTGGCCGATAGTGGAACTATTTTTTTTTTCTTAGGCCAGCGCCATCTCTTGACCGATAGTGGAACTAAATTAATTTTTCTTGGGTCAGGGCCATCTGTTGACTGGTAGAGGAACTTATTAATTTTTTGTTTGTTTTTTGAATTTATAAAAAAGTCTGTTATATTGAGACATCGTTTTATTTTTCCTGTAATTTTTACATAAAATACTATCACATAGAATTATTTCAAATTTTTCTCTTTGCAAACTTCGGAGATAAGGGGTGGGGGAAACGGTATTTTTTTTACATTTTTGATCATAAGTCGAACACTATGCGCCCTAAAAAAAAGAAAAAAATGATTTAAAATCTGCAAACAGCGCTCTTTCATCACATGCCCTAGTCGCTTTACTTAAAATTTTAAAGACCCCTTTTCGGTCCCCGTTGTAATTTTTTTTTTATATCTTTCTTATTTGCAAAATAGTTGGACAAACGTCATCTTAAACTATTCCAAATTTCAAGTTGATACCATTAGTAGTTCTCGAGATATCCAGCTGTGACAGACAGACAGACTGAGTCACACCATAAGGGTTCCTTTTTTACCATTTTGGTACGGAACCCTAAAAATTATACTATTTTTATATTTTGGCTGAAAGACCTTTAGTTTAGCTAATAAGTTAAAATAAAGAAGATTTCTTATTTTTTAATTGAAACGAAGCAGCAGCATTACATAAAAAGTATCTCGATAATCGGACGCAATTTGTCGTTCAATTTACTTGATATTGAATCTTATTCGTGAGTTAATAGTGTCACGGAATGGGACGAACAACGTCCGCTTATAGCAATAGTTTTTATGTAATAGGCCTGTGAATTCTCAACAAGAGTAGGTACAGTTAATCTCAATTTAATTAATCAATTAACTCAATTCGAAAGGACTCTTGAGTACGGTATATAACCGAAAATAATACTATGAAACCAACATTTCCAAACCCTTAAACATCATTTATATTAGTCATATAAACGTCGTATAAGTAACACAATATCATTTTGTATTTCAATTTGTTACGAAAAAGGTTGAAATACTGAGCCTTACTCATGTGCTAAGCCTTTGAGTGTGGGCGTTGAAGGCGGGATATAACCTATATTTATAGAAAAACGGAATGAAAATGTAAGTATATCCTATGATTTGATTTTGAAATAGAAAATATTGTTTGGTCGAATCATATTGAAAAACTCTTACGATTCATTCTGTATCAATACGTATGTTTATACGAGCCAAAATCAAACATGGTTTAATCATGTGAGCCTTTGAACAGACACGTTCGCCATTATGTCCATACAAATTGTATTAATAGCAAATTGTAATGTACCTATAGGTAGTTGTAGTTTATAAACTATTATTTTATACCCAGCTTATTTACACGGTGCTAACTGAATTTTAATAACAGGCATAATTATCTTAGTTATTAACCTAATAAAATGCTTTTTAAGTTTTTAGCCAGTTTAATTTGTTATAAAACGTAGAGTCATTATTTTTCATTTACTATCAAGTGTAAATAGATAAGTAAATAATTTTAGTTAGGTACCTATATATTGGTCTTTTAAGTTTTTGTTCAGAGCGTAGACAAAGCAATGACTGCGTGAAAATGTCGAAACCCGGTTTATGATTAGACTCAAAGCGACGAAAACAACAAACTTTTTATAAAGCTGAAAGTTTAGTTAGGTATAAATTGGTCTTTTAAGTTTTGTACAGAGCGTAGACAAAGCAATGACTGGCTGCGTGAAAATGTCGAAACTCGGTTTATGATTAGACCCAAAGCAACGTAAACAACATAACTTTTATAAAGCTGAAAGTAAATTTCATATTCCGTAGTTTACCTTTGTTTTGTATGAAAACAGTCGTTTTACATAACATAGGTACTTATAACAAATACATGAGGCGTTCTGCTGAAATCACTCCGGAATTTCGATGTCTATCCTGAATTTCCTCTCATCATATTCCCCGTGAGTTTGACGCAAATCAAATCAGCGGTTGATCCGACCCAAAGAGTGGAAATTTATACTTCCCCGAGCCACGACGCCCAGGTTGCGAGCGGCGACGCCCAGGTTGCATTTTTATTTCAATTTACTTATACCTATGGTAGGTTGAATGTGGAACAGTATGTCAGCCTGCCTAGCATGACCGATTTGTGATATAGCATTTTATCGACACTCAATTGTCAAACTCCTTTGACTTTTTGACAGTTAAACGTGATAAAACGCTATATCACGCGATATAAATCGGTCACGCTAGGGGGGCTGATCTACTTACACCTTATCGTGCTTTTAGTTCATCTCGCTTCAATATAGGTTGTATGTTGAATACATATACATCTCTATTTACTAAGTATACATACATTTTCATCGGTTTGTTGAATTCCGTTTTACGGCCTCAGCAGGGCACACAGTTTTCGTATCGGTGATCGATGATTTACTTAGCTGCTGTTCGGAAGCTATAACGCTACACTCTGCACACATTTGAATGGCCGACGCCGACGCTGCTAGACAACTCGATGCATCAGCAATACAAATTGTCAGCATATCTCATATTCGCTCCTGCCTACCGAGATAATCGCAAAAACGTTAAGCATCAAGGTACTTCGGTGCCTATTAGTCATTTTATATATTTTGTGTACCTACATTATTATCACTACTTAATTATTATTGGTAAATTCGGGTCGGTTGGGAAAAGTAACTAACCTATATAACATCGATGTTTTGTCCCCTTAAGGCCTTAAGGTGGGTCAAATCCCAATATTCAATTCAAATTATTGAAAGATTACGCGCGTGAAGCTATCATGGAAAAAATATATATAATGTGTATACTTAAAATACACAATAGATTTAATTGAAAGCATTTATAAAAATGTTACCACCTTTGATGTAAAAAAATATTGCGTGGACCCTGTTTCTGGTCTTATTTGCAAAATTTCTCGGAAACAGAACATTCGTTTATGTCAAAACCAACCATAAAAATCGGCGATGTTAATACCTTCAATCTTAACACGTTCACGGACACTCCGTCTGAGGACGTTGAAAGAATTAATTTTGATATGACACACCGTCTGTAGACGGCAAGTTTTGTTGCTTTGAAACTGACGTCCCGTCAGCAGTCGACCGATTTACTAAGCAGCATAAGGGAGCACGTGACCCTGTGTCACAACACGAAATATTTTATCTTCCTAGTGTCACTGCAAAAGATTTTATGTCAAGTTTTAGGAAGGTTTGTATGTGTGTGTTGGCGCACACATCGAAATGCGTGTTGTGACATGTCGTCGGCAGCCGGCCGATTTCCGAACACGTTCGTTCGCGCAGTCGCCCGGTGTCACAGTACAAGAAGGTCATGCGCATCGCAATCGGAGCGGCTACCACCAGTTTCTAGATGATTTTGTATTGAAGTAATAAGCATACGGTGAGTAGGTACATACAATATATCAAAGTAAAAGTTGATAATTGTATGTATTTGTGGTTACTGACTGATATATGATCGGGGTGTTTTGTTTGGGTTATTTATCGACTTTGGGAGACGAATAGGTATACTTACTTAGCGTAAATTCTGCCCCTTTTGCAGATGGCTTATGATATAGCAGATGACTGAATATGGTCGGGGTGTTTTGTTTGGGTTATTTATCGACTTTGGGAGATGAATAGGTATACTTACTTAGCGTAAATTCTGCCCATTTTGCAGATGGCTTATGATATAGCAGATGACTGATATATGGTCGGGGTGTTTTCTTTGGGTTATTTATCGACTTTGGGAGACTAATAGGTATACTTACTTAGCGTAAATTCTGCCCCTTTTCACAATACACATGTTTGTAGTATGAAGCGTGACGGCCCGTCCGCAAACGTTGTCGTTTGTAGCCGGTATCGTCATAGCACATATGTACTTCAAGTCAAAGCGTGACGTTTCGTCTGCAGACGTTGACGTCCATGAACGAGTTTGTCACAGCACATGTGTAGAAGTATGGCATAGGTGACATTGCGTCTTCAGCCGTCATGAAAAAATGTATGGGATTTCGAAGTGTCATATTTCAAATTATTCTTTCAACGTCTTCAGACGGAGTGTCCGTGAACGTGTTAATTGAACAGATTTTTTTAAACTAACTTGAAAGCGAAGAAAAGTAATAAAAACATGTAAAAATTGAAAATTCGTTGCAAGTTCTCAACGCAACCGCCGCGTTGGAACGCACACTGATTTGAACCCAAAGTGAGTAGAGTTACGTTCGATTTCACTCCATCACGGATCGACCCGCTCGGATTGACCCACCTTAAGTTAAGGCCTTAAAAATGAAAACTGCGTCATAGGACTTTTCAAACAAACGTTACGCTTTAATTAAAGTGGGGGACTATCGTGCCGTCAGACCTGCAATAGCGTAATATATGCAAATAATAGTCGTTGCATAATCATGCTACCGTGAACAACCGTCCTACGTAGTTTTAATATGAATTTTAATTGTTTCGGTGACTTAAAAGGAGTTTGTAATGCGTTTAGTAATTCATTTTCCAGAGAATACTGCTCGACTGCGGTTTACTGGTTAACTTCACTTTGGTTTTCAGTTCTTCGATATGTATTTTATAAGCAACGAGTATATCTGCAAACATTAAATTGTGCTGTATTAACAGATGTTCTATCTGGAACTTTTGTCCGTAATTTTTCTTGCATTGCTATGAAATGTTTCTAATATCGAGCATTTAAACATAATAACAGCTATATGACGGTAGTTATTCCTTTAAAACCTTTAAAAGGTTATTTCCACACTTAAAAGTAGGTTCAAGTTTATTTAGAGGTTAATTAATTTGTCATAACGAACTCATAATTGTTATATAATTTAACAATTTCACTGAAGTAATAGCTTAGGTTACGTTATTTAGTTAAGTAGTAGTCATTACCGACGTCATAATAATTTAAGTGCATCTTATGTTATTATTTATAACAATCGTTGATCAACCATTGAATGATAAAAAATGTTTAATAAAATTAAGATCTGCGGTATACGGTATTATACACGAAAGAGGGTTAGGTAAAACCCTAAACTGTTTAATTCATCCTGCTTGTTTTTATTTTGAATACAAACTGGACTTCTCTGAAATGTAGATTTATACAGCCGGCCATGCAAATCGGGTCGGATTTAGCCCCCTCCATAATTCCCGCCTAAAGGTAACTTTAGTTACGTGAAGTCCCCTCATCCAAAATTCATCAATTGACGCCTACACGCCGTTTGATTTAGTTTAATAGACTTGGCAATCGATTCAGCCCAGTTTAATAACTTTATATTATTACTATATTACGGCGGCCATGTTAGTTTACCTAACTAGCAGGAACTTTTACCTTACTGAAGATAGTTAGGTAAATAACAGTACTTTTCTTTGGAGTTACATCACAGAAGATTTTGTTTACTCTGTGGTTTTATTATATTGTGAAGAAATAATGTTAAACTAGAGAAAGATAGGTGCCCTGTATATCAAAAGTTACAAGTCTTGTATTTTATTATATATACAAACATTTTCCTTTTGAAAATCACTATTCCACAAATCTGTTTATCAGAACACGTTAAATTACACATTGTTTATTTAACTAATATGTTTTCACCCTTGTATTAGTGATTTCGTTAGTCAAAAAAATCACAACTTGTAAAAAAAGCTTACAACTTGTATAAAACATGGAAAATCCTGAGTATTTCTAAGGGTGTCCGGCGACTCTCCATTCCGTCTGACAATTTTTACAAGTGTCTTGCAAAAATTATTACAAAAAAGACATAATTTACATGAAATTATAAAAAAAAACTTGTAGACTTGTAAGTTTTGATATACAGGGCAGTCGCCCTGTATATCATTTTTCTGTAGCATATCAGCTTTCAATGATTAATCAAACAAAACACCTGCTTTAAACATATTGGAACCTAAAGATAGACTAAAGCTAATGGTCCATTAAGCGGTTGTATGTGCGAAAGTGGCGCCGCGGTGAATTTTATATAACATTGTAATTCTAATACGCAATATTTATAAAACTTGCCGTGGAATTTTTAGAATCCATAGTACCTACATACCGACTAAAAGTATTTTAGACTCTAATTGCATCTTCCCTCTTAGTCACTGCTAGAAGTAATAGATAGCAAAACTGCTAAAAGTAGCCTTTTTTGACACATTTGCTATCTACTCCTGCGAATGACTTACGAGAGAATATAGGATACCTTATAAAATACTAGACCATGGATCCTAAAAATTCCACGTAAAATCATTTTCTATTAACAACTTATTAAATAAAAACCCCTAAGAGATCGCTCTCTTTCGGTGGTATAATAACCAAAGCATACATACCTACGTTTTCGACTCTTGTAGTCGCTATGGACTACGGTGCTACGAACTACGACGCGCTCGGCTACGTTTATGGGGGAGGAAGTAAGACCGGGATACCTTTTATTTTTGTGGCCAGTTAATATTTTACTGTTAATTTACTGCTGTTTTATTACTCTCGCTTATAATAAATTCTTGGCAGTAAAAGCTATTTGTAGCCTTATCTGTAACATTTTAATTACAGATTTTGTAGCTTTGTGTTGTATTATGGGCTCACAATTTTGAGTTGATTAACTTTTTGACGCGTCTGTTATTGAATAGCATTGTTAACCGCGGTATTAATAATACCTTGTAACTCTTGTAGGTAATAGGTATAATTCGGTTAGGATTACCATCTACTACCATTCTTTCGATTTATATAACTACAAAAGTGCCCGTTCAAGCTAGACGTTTTTTGAAATGCAAAGATGCAACTCGACTGTTTTTTTTTTATTTTTACACAAAGCTTAAATTGAAAAGACAGTAATAGCTGTATTAAAAAGTGTTCTCTACTAATTTTGGACTTTGTAACTAAAAGAACACTTACCTGGAGCGGCTACCATCAGGCCATCAGGATCGGAGGCCTCGTCACTGGCGACCACCGCCACCAGCGCAAGCAACACCCAGCAGAGTCCCGTCATTGTCCTGAAGACAAAAATAAAATATCATTGATTAAATGATGAAAAAAATCTGAAGTAGGTACGTAATTAAGGTCACTCGAAAGACTGCTCAGCTGAAGCGGGCAGCAGCGGCGCGGCGGGAGACATAGTGAAAAGAATCGATGGCCGTTTGGCGGAATGGCAACGGCGAACCGGACAACGCTCCTTGGGCAACACCACGCCCACGCTTTTGCCCACGGCAAAAAACAAACAATTGTTCTGTCCATTTATTTTCTGTTTAAAATTGTGTGTGTACAGAACTAATAAATAAATTTTGGTCGTCGAGTACGAATCCGCGATCAAACATATTGATGTCGAATAGGTGTCCTCATTTTGTGTTCCATAGGACACACATTTCTTGTCATCGCGTTAACACGCGATGGTCGCGTCGCTTACTCGCGGCGATGATCGCGTAGTCGCGTTCTATTAGGACGATCCCTAAGTAGGCTGTGATTATTGTGGTACCTACACGTTGTTACACGTATTACAAACTGGATATGTAGTACAATAATTTTATTCTTATTTTTCGAATATGAATTGAACCAATTCTCACAAAAGTTGATACAAATGAGAGCCTCAAAAACGTTTCCAATTTACGTGCGAGATAAGAGGGAACGTAATAACGCATCATTTATAAACGTGAGATATACCGCGCGAGTGCTCCAGACAATTCGAGTAGCGCGCCATCCAGTGCCCGCTTCTGAATATAACTCTTTTAACGATACCCTAGTTTCGAACAACGGTGTACCCTCATTGTGTCACCCCTGAGAAGGGTGCATATGCTTTAGGAATTAAAAGGATATTAACATACCTTCTTTACAGACTACAGAGACTACAGTACCTATGTAATTTTTTATTTTATTTTAAGTCTAAAGGTGCTTTCATAGTAGAGTTGAGAAACTTTGCTACTTTCAACGTGATAGCAATTAACAAAAGAAAAATAAAATCATGAACCTTTTTAGATACCTACATAATGATTATTATTCCTATTATTTACATTTCTAAACCAAATGTTTAGTTCTAGACTTTCCTATTTTCAGTTTAATCCAGTTGAAAACCTTTGTGAGACACATCATTGTTTAATAAACAGTTTGTAGATAAACTTGGATTATAAATAAGTTTTTCAACTTTTGAAAACAATACAGTACAGCTGTTGGTTTACTGTTTTATTATTTAGAAATATAAAGTTTTAGTTTACTTCCAATTATTAACAATCAGCTTTTGAATAATACAGCTGAGCAACAATACACAAGTTTGATAGAAAAATTACTATAGCAGAATACTTCACATGTTCAATTCAAAGTAAAAGTCTGTTGAGTGAGACTGTTTTTTTTAAATACATCACATGTTTTACATGTTATTTTAATTTTGTTTGAAATTTTTATTTACATTATACAGGGTGTGTGGTAATAGCCTTATGAAGCCGAATATGGTAGAAAGGCTACCATGCATACAACCTAGGGAAATTATTGAAAACCACCACGTTTTGAAGTAAACAGCGAAGTGGCAACCCTAGACCGAAATTATTTTTTGCTTTTGCCCATTAATGGGATTAATTATCAAATACAATAGTCTATTTGCGGGTATGTATGGTGTTATTTTTCATTTTTCCATACAAATAAAAAAAAATCTGCGCCAAGTGGTGGTTCTTTGGGTATGATCATTTTCTGGGGTTGTATGCATAGTACCCTATCTACCATATTCGGCATTATAAGGGTGTTACCATACAGCCTTAAACTACTTCTTTAATGGTTTAATTTTATTAATTGTTCCAAGACTATTCTGATTTTATGGTCACCCTACTCTCAGTACAACAGGGATGGATGGCTGACGTTTCCCGTGCCGTCTTCAAAGCGAGGTCACCTTTTATGTTGCGAGATGTAGGATTTTTTATCTGGGTGAGTTTCAAACTGTCGGATGGGCTCACACAAAAATTAGGGGGAAAATTGCAAATGGAAAGCAACGAAATATAGCGAAGTGAGTGTCACTACTCTACTCTTTTGTGTTAAACTGTCGTTGTGATGACATGGCACCAGAGAATATGGGTTAGCAAAGGAATAAGTGTGTCTCACATAATTATTATGATATTTGTGGCCTGACTATGGGTAAAAAAATCTCGTATAGTCACAGTGGTGTGGTAAGTTGGTGTGACCAAGGTGTGGTCGGGAAAAAATTAGAGAATAGGTACATACCGACCTAGTTTTATAAATCTTTGTAATACATAGGATATCTCATAATAATATCTATGGTACCTACATATAAGGTTCACTCTGATGTATTTCTTTATACCACAAGAACGTAGGCTAGGAACAAAATTTTCCAACCAAAGTTAGTCAAGTGTAAAAACACTTGAACAATTTGCTTTGATGCGGTTTACCCGGGCCCACCTTCATTCCAAGCCTTTATGTGTAAGCAATTTCTTAAAAATACCAATAGAATATTTGCTGACTTTTATCATTGACATGTAAAATGCAAAGATTTAAATATTTGTTAGTCATTTTTGCTCTCTTAGCATTATGTGTCTCAAACCTCTATTTTATTCTCTCTCACTTAAGAAAGTATAAAAATCTCTAACATTTTGATAAAAAAATGGACAGAATCTTCATACATTATTTTTACAATTGAGTGAAGCTGTTTAAATACCTTTTGACCAAAATTTACACGAACTATTGCTAAATACCAATATTTTGCGCCAGCATACACTACAGCGCAGGCAGGCAGGCAGGCGGCCGCAGATGCCAATCAAAGTTCGTTACAACCGCATTGTTTGCGCACTTCGGCTCCATTTCACGACGCCAGTTATCGACACATTGACGAGGGTCCGCAATGGACAGCGACCCGAGCCAATAACTCGTCCGATAATTAGTCTATGGTGTCTTGAATACGGGATTATAAAAATGTGAGATAAAATAATAAAATTGGTTACGAGGTTTATTTATTAATAGATATAATCCAAGCCGCAATAGGGGTATGTCTACGGATTAAGAGCGGTCGGTCTTCACCATATGAGTTTGAATTGCCATTGAAAATGAAATTCGCACTCGGCATTATCTATTCTTACGTGTAATAAATGTCCATATTCAAAACAAAACACGTATGTTTACTAGTCCTTCTAATGTGGTCCCTAGACGGTAATGCGGCAGGACATGCGTTACGTGGTGTCATGCATGCATGACCGTTTAACTGTATTGATTGATTAAATGACATGCAAACTACGTGCTGGCAGTTGATTGATAATTTCTTCCTTTTATTTTTCATCCTGCAAGCTATGACTGACATGCACGCATGATCGTATAGATCGAGGCATGTATGTCATCTTATAGAGCATTCATTCCCGTAAACGCATGGTAATGCCGCATGATCGTCTAGGGACCACATAAACATGATATTTCGCAGTGATGTCTATACATAGCGGCAAAGATATATTAACTTTGCTTAGCGGGCAATAATTTGGCACGCTATCAAATTAGTCGCACACTCAGCCACTGGAACAAGTTTAATTAAACTACCATTAGGCGGAGGTTGTACCGTGTGCCCGCTATCTCACAGATTATTATTGAGCTTTAAGTTAGTTTCCACTTTCCATTATTACTGCCGTTAAAGTTATATTAATTTTAGAGCCGACTTCATAATATTAAAGTTCGGTCGGACGGGTAAAAACAATAATTAATGAGCGATTCGGAAGTGCAAATAGTTATCAATAGATAATTATTTCAGTAATAGATTTCATAACATTTCATATCTGAATATGTAACGATTGTCCCAACTAAATTTATGATATAACTAGTCAGTTATAATAATAACAATAAATTACTTTTAAATACAATTGAAAGACATAGGTAGGTACGTCACTTAAATTCATTTTATCATAATTGTGCTACACTATGTTTCAAATAAAGCATCATAGTGTGTGGTAATGTAAAAACTACAAGTTTAGTTAAGTATATACATAACCTGGGAATTGAACATAAGGTATGCTTGGTTAGGCTGTTTCGCAAATATTACCCAAATGTTATACGTTTGACTTCATTAGCAACATTCTGAAGGCAAAGACACGTCAGCGTAGTATCGTCTTGTAATGGAGTGGCTGTACGCTCGTGCAGCGTTCGCGTTTAATTAAGTGTTTGTAAAGACGTGGTCCCGATCACAGTGGCTGTCCTAACCGTCGAAACAGGTTTTTTTCCATATAGACACAGGCTTCGAGCATCGCGGCTTCGTCAGAAGCGCGTCTTACTCTAAGGAGACAGGTAACTTAACCGATACCGATCACCAATAAAATCAGGATTTTAGACTGATTAACTATAAACACCTGTATTAAATCAATAAAATTAGGTAAATAGTATAGTCATTCCTGATAGTGTTGCGCTTTTGGACGTACTAAACAAAACAGGCCATTTTTTTTAGGTTGCTGTGTGTTTTTAGCATCATCGCGTCCAAAGAGTCCTTTCGGGGCGTTAGGACCAAGGTGCTAAAATGACCAAGGTGCTGAAATGACCAAAGTGATAAAATGACCAAGTAGAGTATTGTAATAAAAACTCACTACTTGGTGCTCGTTTTGGTCACCCAACTGTTGGGTGATATTTTTTCGACGCATTCTCGCAGCTTTGACTGTCTATCTAGACATAATATAAATAACCAAAGGTTATGATACATTTCAACATTTAAAATGCCCGCTCAACTGCTCGCTGTTCTCATGACCGCAGCCCGAAGGTATCTCCTTTGAAGGGTTCAACTGTTTGTCACAACTCCATTCTGCCGAGAGTAATGGCGTCAATGAAGCCTGCGCGCTAGAATTATGAGGATATATACAACGACGGTCGCGGGAGTGAGGACAAACCGAGTTTTAGCTAAGTATTGGAGCTGAGGCCCTATATGTCGAAAACCAAACCAGGATAATCGGATGACGTTCATTCCACTTCCAATTAGCTAAGAGGTAAATTTTTTTTAAATAAAATAATGTTTATTCACTTTCATGACTTAAATAACAATAATTTTTGAGGCCCCCTTTTAAGCAAAAAAATGCCTGTGCTAAGGGACTCCAAAAAAAGATGAACGCATGGTCCAAACCACGGTAAGGGAATATGACGTAGGTATTCGTTACCCTTCATGACTTTTTCGCTCAGGAATAGTCATTTTTGGAAAGGTAGTTAACTTTATTCATAATAGTTAGAGCGCCGCGACCTGTAGTGGGCCCTAGGGAACCTTTAACCAGAATAAAATGTATCCTATGTTTTAATCCAGGCTATAAACTATCTGGGTGCTAAATTTCGTCCAAATCCATCCAGCCGTTTAGCCATGAAGAGGTAAAAACACACACACACAGGCACAAAGCATTTAAATGTATAATATTATAGTAATCCTAAGTAGAAATCATCTTAATTATATCACAGCACACAGCTTTATATTATACAAATTGTATATTGAAATGGATGCCAACATCAATACATTGTTGGGGTTTAAATACGAACTACAAATTGCATCTCTTTCAATCGTCGATTGAATCGCATTGTAGAGACCAATCCAATCGTTACTATTTGAAACATCGTGAAATAACTTCACATCACAGTCAATAGCTAGAAAGATAAATAAGTCAAGCCTGCCTCCCTAGATCACCGACCGCAAAATAATATTATTATGATCAAATGATAAAATAACTTAGTTACGATAATTATTATCCTCCAATTTTTAAGTCGGTCAAAATTAGATGTGATGATCGTGTTGCGGTGGTCCTGCTAACTAGAGAGACTTAGTCTGAACAAAAAAAAACTGGATTGTGCATTTTTGATAAAGTAATAATAATATAATACGTAGTAGGTAGGTACTACCACAGAATACATAATAGTACAAGTTCCAGCCCCACCCGACTTCAATAGACGTATTTTTATTATTACGAATATTATTTCTTGCTTTTTAGAGGTAAGTTTTTTGAAGTCAGTTTTTTGTTTTTTTAAACTATTTTTTGATGTCCCCACTGCTGGGGCACAGGCCTTCCTTATGGGTGGTATGGAGGATGGGCCATAACCCACCACGCGGGCCCAATGAGGATTGGTGGGTGTTACGACTGCAAATGCAGCCGGGACCAACGCCTTAACGTGCCTTCCGAAACACGGAGGAGCTTGAGATAATAAATTTTTGGTCACCCATCCCATGACCGACCCTTGCGAACGTTGCTTAACTTCCGCAATCGCTGGGCCAGGCGCTAAACCACTGCGCCACCGAGCTCCTCCTCAAAAATTCAAGCATCCGTACTCATGTGTCCGTAGTTAGTAGGTAGTTATTTAACAGCAAAACGTGGCAAAACTGAGCGCCTATTAATTACAAAAAAAACATCGCGATAACGTACGATGTTCGTGTCCCACTCCAAGACAGTCATGTATACTATAAGGTTCAAAATCAAGTAAATCGATTTACGAACATCGTCCTATATCTACTATCGTAATTCTTTTTTGTAATATAAAGCCCTCTAAGATAGCATATGGCTATATAAGGCGTATTCTCACTTTAATAAGTACCACGTAGAATTTCAATACAACACTTTAATATTCGTCAAGCGATATTGGATTGCGGGGTATAGCGAGGTATTGGGTAGGCGGCGGCAGGCGGCCGATAAGAACTCTCGACGTTCGCTACCGGATGCATTCCGCATAATAAACTAAATTTTAGAGGTTAGGAAAAACGATAAGTTTCTGAAGACAAAGTTACTCAAACTTTTTCTAAAACGTTTCTTAGAAAGATGCTAACAAATATTATCGTGTAATCGATTCATTAATAATAAAATATAAAAAAAATACTGACGGAGAATACTAAAATGTAGTGAAACATACTTTATTTTTATTTAACAAGGTTTAGTAAAGCTGTAAAACTCGCAATTAAAGTAGCTGTGTAGGCAATGTACTCCTCATTAAATCAGCCTTTAACGGTATGAATATAAATATCTAAAGACTTGCATTAAGCAACAAAATCACGAAAGGAATATAAAGGCTAAGAAGTGTTTTACTTACCCCTGACAAGGGGGAAGTGAAACAGTGGCCAAAATAGCTTTAAATGAGTCAATTTAATTAAAAATAGGACAAAAGGATCATTTTTAACCGACTTCCAAAAAAGGAGGAGGTTTTATGTTCGTCTGTATATTTGTTTTTTTTTTTTTTTGTGTATGTCCACCGATTACTCGAAGTCGGCTGGACCGAAATGAATTAAACGTTATTACATTAGGTATACTCCCAAGTTGGTCCCATTTTTTAAAATTTGGAAATCGGTTCAGTACTTATCAAGTAATTTTGAAAAAAGCACGAAAATAGTATGATTTTGTGTGAATTACATCGATATTGGCCGTATTACTTCTTTGTTTATGAACTGAATAAGATAATTATTTTTTTGTTGGAAGAGGGATATCTTAAGTGTAGTTTTTTAACCGACTTAAAAAGGAGGTTCTCAGTTTGGGCCGTATTTAAGTATGTTTCTCCGCGATTATCTTACGTTTGGCTGAGCCGATTTTTCTACATATATAATATACCTTACCTACAAGGTACCTACACTAAAAATAAAAAAATAAAAAATTGTTTAAAAAAAAACAAAAAACCGACTTCAAAAAACCTACCTCTAAAAAGCAAGAAATAATATTCGTAATAATAAAAATACGTCTATTGAAGTCGGGTGGGGCTTTTAGAATAAAAAAAAAGGAATTTGTACTCCAGCCCCACCCGACTTCAATAGACGTATTTTTATTATTACGAATATGATTTCTTGCTTTTCAGAGGTAGGTTTTTTGAAGTCGGTTTTTTGTTTTTTTTAAACCGTTAACATCCAAAATGTATCAAATTCTAATAAAATAGGGTCTAGTTTCAAAGATTTATCAAAAAAAAGTAATTTTCATTTTATAACATAACTTAATTTTCTTTTTGGTTTACTAGCTAGTTTAATGATCGCAGCGATATCTGTGTTGTATTGAGGGCAGTAATTCGTCATTCCTGATTTATCGACACATCGCTATGAGAATAAACTACGATAGTTTCTTAGATATGGTTGGGTGTTTCACTTACCCCACCTGACTATACATTATTTTTCATAAACAATATATATATTACCTACGTTTTACTAAAATTAATGTTAACAACATGCCTATATGGTCAGCCGGCTCGAGGGTAGCCAGTCTTCTCCAAGCTGGTCTAATTTGGAGATATCACAGGCGTATGGCGTCAGTCGTCGCTGTGAGAAAAGCGGATGTGTCAGTCTTTCAAAGATATATAATATGGATAATATGAACAAGTAAACAAACAGGCTATTTCCATGTATAATCATACCCAAGTGCTACTAAAACACCAAAACAAAATCCAGTAGTACCTATGTAAACTAACACTCAATATTGGATTCGTGTTTCGGAGTCTGAAGAGCTCTCGCCGAGTTTCAGCAAAGCTCTGTCCCCTTGTAATCTAATGAGCAAGAATCGAACGCTCCGCCTCAAACAATAGAGGCTTACGTTGAAATCCAACAGCTTGTTTCATAAACTTTATCAGAAAATGTTTATTCACTCAATCAAATTGTGAGCTTTTAGGAAATGTAATGTGTTAACTATTATATAGGTATAAGTACCTACTGCTATTTGTTTTCTCGCAGTCAATGGTAAAAAGTAGAGTACACAACTCGTGAAAAAAAAAATCATCTCGGTCCTTTGTATCCTTCGCTGCTCTCGGGATCCAACCAAGGACCGGAACCGCTTACCGTTAAAGGGGTTTTTGAGTGGGTATTTCATAGACTTGTTTTCAAAAACCCTATCAATACGGTAACCCTATCAATACGGGAACCCTATGGAAAGGGTAACCCAAGTAAGCACTTACCGAATTCGAAAACTCTACCGAGGAAACCCTATGAAGGCTTTATGAAGGGGGTTTTTAAACGTGTTCAAGCAATTTATACCTAGTTCCACCTAGGCCGAAGGACCAGAACCGCTTACCGTTAAGTGGGTTTTTGATTGGGTATTTATTTTATTTTATTTTATTTATTTTAGGAAGGTTTACAGCTTTATAGGCATATAAAAACATTATTAATTACTCGAAGCCAATTACAAACCTCCACATATACATATCAATAGTATCCTATATATAAAGTAAAATGCATTATGCACAAAAAAGTACAAATTTCCACTAAAAATAAAAATTTAACCAAAAAGACAACCAGTGACGTTAGAAAAAATAATAAAAACAAAAAGTAATATGTTGCTATTGTTTTCATTGTATTTCATAGACTTGTTTTCAAAAACCCTATCAATACGGTAAGCATAACGTCGACTTACCCTATCGAAAGGGAAACCCTATCATTTGGTAAGTTTTTTAATAGGGTTTCCCTATCAATTGGGTTAACCAAAAAAGGGGTTTTCCGGTCCCTGGATCCAACTTAGTTCCTCGAACTAAATTCCCTCTTTTTTCACTTGTTGTATAATCTACTATTGTCCCCTCACTGTCTGTCTATCTATCTAATGAAGAGTCTGAACTTTTATGACATTGTTTTTAATTGTGATTTTCAATTCTAGTACATATTTACCTACGCACTTTTTTGTGTAGTTATCTAAAGAAATTACTTAGCTCTTGTTTTGACATTATTTTCGTAGAAATGATTTCGTGAAGTATTTTTTGCGCTCCTAATATTTTTAGAAGAACATCCCGTCACATTAATGTCCAGAAAATATTTTTGTTTTTACTTTATAATATTTCCTCTAGGGATTCGCAATTTTAGAAGAGTAATTTTCTTCGCTTAGCAATATTATCTCTACGCTACAACAATATTTGGTAATAAATGCTTACCTGACGTATATTCCATTTATAAATGTTCACTGCTATTGTAATATTTCATTTCTACATAATTATACAGCTATGAACAGGCACAACACGTCTCTACAACAACTTCGCAATTATTTAAGTTTTTTTCTCTATACACCACAGGAACACAGGGTTATTTTATGTTATATACCTACGTACGAGTAAACAAACACGACAACAGCAAAAATATATAAATCGCTCGGCTCACGCGAGACGCGGCGCGGCGTCCGTCGTGACTGATCGCGCTGTTCAAGCGCAGCCTTGTCGTGTGCAGTGTTGAGCTATATAGGGCTGTCAGTACACAACCCACTGTGCAATATAAAAAACTTATAAAATACTAGCTTCTGCACGTGACTTCAGTTGCGTCCGCCTAGGGTTCCACTCTCCGCGGGGAATATCAATAATCCTTTCTTAGCGGAACTACGCCAATTCGTCCAATGAATTGAATTATAAAATCTCATTGATATGAAAACAAACGGCTTTAAATAAAAAGAAACAAATCCCTGTTTGACTCCGAAAAGATAAAGGTTTTTTTTATTATTTTTTATTTATTGACATAAATAATATAAGTTTTTAAACATCTTACAATGAACTAGACATCCTGTGTGACGATCTAATGACATCTGCACCCAAACTAGTAAAAACTGTATCTTAGGCGCAGCGCTCTTATTAGGACTCGATTACATAGATGGAAATAGTTCAACGCAACAACTGTGTTTAGGGTCATTATTTGGGGCATGTTTTTCAAGCGGCAATGCATAAAAATAATGGAAATTGAAAAGTCAGCAAGCCATATTTTTTTTTGCGCAAACCTCGATACCTCTTTTAACTGGGACACTGATTATTATTCTATTATTGTTATAATTAATATCATTAAAAAAATAAAATACCCCCATTCTTTGACTTTCATGCTTTGAAAAATTACACTATAGTTCTAAATGAAGTACATTTCCTAAAAAAAAAAAAAATGTATCTGTCCGTCGGTAGTTGGTGATTTGCGTGGATCATTATAAATTCACTAGCACATCTCTAAATTCACGACCCAATGTTGCGTCATCATAATTCAAGATACTACTGGTCGCGCTCCGTCGGCCGGGCAGAGTGATTGTGTGATGGTGCGTCGAGTTTTTGAAAAATAGAGGTAAGAACCTCGTTGTGTGGGTTTGGTTTCTCAAAACTTTGATTTGCGTGGTACAATTTTGTCCGGTTTCTGTGAATATATTTATTTAATAAAATATTGTAGTGAACAAATATAAGGTAACGTAACTTATATTCAAAACACAGTTAAATTGCTTTAATAGTTTTTGTATATTTTTAGGATAAATGATATATTTTGATTTACTAGGTCGTGATTTGCGTGGTTTACGTGGTAGTTTTGACCCACGCAAATCAATTTTTGACCGTGCAACTGAAATAACTTTGAGTTTTGTACTAGTTCATGGATATTATTTATTTAAACGAATTTTTATTTAACTCACAAATGCAAATTCGTTTAAATCAAACTTAAAATGCCACATTCAATAGGTTTCTGACGTTTTATCATCATCATCATCATATCAGCCGCACGACACCCACTGCTGGGTATAGGCCTCCCCCAAGGATCTCCACGACGATCGGCCCTGCGCTGTCCGCATTCAGCGACTTCCCGCGACCTTCACCAGATCGTCGGTCCACCTACCCACAGAGTGTCGTCCGGTGCGCGGTTGCCATTCCAGAACCTTTCAGTCTCAACGGCCATCGGTTCTTCTCGCTATGTGTCCAGCCCACTGCCACTTCAGCTGAGCGATCCTTCGAGCGCTGTCGGTTACTTTGGTTCTCCTGCGGATCTCCTCATTTCTGATTCGATCACGCAGGGAAACGTCGAGCATGGCTCTCTCCATCGCACGCTGAGTGAACTTGAGCCTCCTTATGAGACCCATAGTTAGCGACCACGTTTCACTGCCGTAAGTCATCACTGGCAACACACACTGGTTCACCTTGAGACACTGAGGTAGATCGGACGCAAAGATTTTTCGAAGCTCTCAAATGCTGCCCATCCGAGTTGGATTCGACGAGAGATCTCTTTCTCGAAGTTGGACTTACCTTCAACTATGGTCAACAACTTCAAGTGTAGTGTTCCCAACATGAACTGGAGCGGGCACAACCCATGTTGTGTCCGCTGAACATTCATGTTCATTTTGAGACCCACTCTTTGGGAAGCACTACGGAGATCTTCGAGCATTGCATTCAGGTCTTCCAAGGTCTCAGCTATAAGAACTATATCATCAACAAAACGAAGATATGTTAGGTACTGGCCATTATTGTTGATGCCAAGTCCTTTCCAGTCGAAGAGTTTAAAGATGATGTCCTCTAACGCAGATGTGAACAGTTTCGGAGAAATAACAGAAAAAAACCTCTCTCACACCTCGCTGCAGTTGGATAGGATTTGTGCTCTGGTTTTATACTCGGATCGACATGGTGGCATTTTCGTATAAGTACCTCAACACCTCGATATACCTGTAGTCTACTTAACAACTCTGGTGAGACTGCAGCACCGCCCAGGTTTCAATCGAATCAAAGGCTTTCTCATAGTCCACGAACGCCAAACAAAGTGGCAGATTATACTCCTCGGTTTTCTGTATTACCTGTCGCAGCGTATGGATGTGGTCTATGGTGCTAAAGCCTTTTCGGTGGGTTGGCGATCGCAGTAGGCCAAGGTTTTTGGAAACGCTGCTGCCCATATCCATCCTGATGGCTGTGTTCCCTTAGTTGCCTTTTTTGACACCTACGGGATGAGAGGGGGTAGTGCTATTCTAAGCCGGCACATACACGACAACTTTATAACTAACCGTCCTACTGATAATTATTATAATATATGTTTAAAGTGTTATATATTTGTAATTTCTTTAATAATAATAAACATTTTTGGACCGATTCTGATAAAAAACGATTTCTGCAATAGTAATCTACCTATTTTTTACCTTATAATAAAACAATAACTTTTTTTCAATATGAAGTAACATTAAGTTACTCATTTGAAAAAGTAAAATTACAATTTTCATTTTCGTGGGGGTATTTTGTGATTTGCGTGGCCTCTATTTTTTTAACCTCGGTTAACTCTGTAAGTATATCGCTCTCTGAGGTGCCTCTTCTATTAAAAATATTAATTTTACGTATATTTTAAGAATCTGTTATCAAATTTAAAAAAATGAATTTGAAAATTGCCACGAAAATCACCAAAGAATGCCTTACTCGAAGAAGCACCCTTTAACATTGCCAAAAACTTAAAATAATTCTAAAGTGTAGTGAGTGTGTGTGAGTGTGTGTAGAGAGGGTGTGTTTTGTGAAGCGGTAATTTTTTTTTCACTACACTACACTACTCACATTCACTTAACATACACACCGTGAGAGGATTTTTAAGTTTTTGGCAATGTTAAACACAGTTTTTCATGTTATTCAGCGTTTAATGAAAACGTCCTTCTATGGTGCGCTAAAATCGATTGCAGTTTGTCGTTATTTAAAGTAGTGTAGGTATACTGGCTGTGTTTGCCGACCTTGCACCAAGGTCGGTCGTATTTATTTACCTTCTGCACAATATGCTGTCGTAAGGGATTGATTTACAGTGAAGGTGAAACACACACACACCAGAATAAAAGTACCTACCTGAAATTCCCAATGTTGATGTTTAATTATCAAATACCAATTGGAACCTAGCTTATGGAAACCTAATTTAGGATTTAATGTAATCATGAAGATTTTGACTTTCAGTTGATGTAATTGAATACTATAGGTACTTATATGTAGATTGAGGAGCTCAATGGTGCAGTGGTTTAGCGCCTGGCCCAGCGATTGCGGAGGTTAAGCTACTATCGCAATGGTCGGTCATGGGATGGGTGACCAAAAATTTACTATCTCGAGCTTCTCCGTGCTTCCGAAGGCACGTTAAGCCGTTGGTCCTGGGTGCATTTGCAGTCGTTAACACAAACCAATCCGCATTGGGCCCGCGTGGTGGGTTATGGCCCATCCTCCTTATCCACCCATAAGGAAGGCCTATGCCCCAGCAGTGGGGACATTAAAAATGGCTGGTGGTTATAATTCACACAAATTCACAAGACACCTTCTAAACATACAAATAATTATCTTTCTTCTTTCAATTCGAGAAACCTTGTTTGCAATATACACATGCGATATTATCCGTCAAGGATTAAAAGCAACGTTTACTGGCCCAGTAATTACCGCCCAAGGTTGGGTAAACGCAATCAACCCCTATCATATTGCGTGCTGCGACTCATTCATCCATTTCTCATTAAGTACAGCCGAAGAATGAATCTATCTTCGAAAATAAATAAGGCAATGTAATTATTGTTGAAATGTTCTCATGTTATTGCTTATAGTCTGCTACAGATACACCTAGCGATTGTGACGTGGCGGTAACGTGGGGTCTTACTCTTTAGTGAACTTGTTGAGGGATGACCCTTAATAATCTTTATTGTATATATTGTAAATCGTTTTTATGGCTTACATTAAATGCTCGATCTACAAGACCATCAGCCATTTTAATGTCCCTACAGCTGGGGCACAGGCCTTCCTTATGGGTGGATGAGGAGGATGGGCCATAACCCACTATGCGGGCCCAATGCGGATTGGTAGGTGTTAAGGACTGCAAATGCAGCCGGGACCAACGGCTTAACGTGCTTTCCGAAGCACGGAGGAGCTCGAGGTAATAAGTTTTTGGTCACCACCCCATGACCTACCCTTACGAAAGTTGCTTAGTAACCTCCGCAATCGCTGGGCCATGCGCTAATCGAGTTAACCTAACCACTGTGCTATCGAGCTCCTTGCATTCGCGTATAATTAATTCCCACCAGGAATTACATATAAATAGCTACAGGCTAAATAAAATAATAATAAGTAAGCATTCCGCTTCCAGCTAAAAACAACGTTGAAGACGTAAGATGAGAGACGAAACATATTTTCAGCTTTCCACAGTAACAAGTAACAACCCTATTAGCTCACATTTGTAAATCATCGCAACCTTATAGCAAACTCTACCTTATTTCCCAAGTTTAAAGAACAAATTCGTTTAAAAACTGTAACCGGTAACAAAACATTTCAGTACTTCTATTCAACAGTAAAATCTAAATAGCAATTTGGATCTTATACCACAAGTTGAAAGTACAAATTCGCTTAAAAGTAGGTGGCTAACAAAACATACGTTTCAGTAACGCTTTGTTAGTATTGTTAACCGGGGCCTAATCGCGCTAATTTTCAACGATAAAACCAAAGCTAAATCGTTACCATTTCAGTTTCGTTTACAGAAAAATACTTGCTTTCGTTTTGTTAAAATTGTTGAATACTCTGCCTAAGGAGTCTAGGATTACAATCTGGAACAATTTAAGTCAAAATTATGAAGCTAAACCAAAGATTTTTAGGTAAATATAACATGACAACGTAACGTTTTTGGTTTTATCGTTCAGAATTACCGCGATTGGGCTCCCGGTTTCAGTTACGTTATCTGTCATTTATTCAACGTTCGTTCAGAATTCCATTTGTGCGCATATTTCTATGACGAGCGACTTCTCATCTGGTAAGTGTTTTCGTGGCTTTCATACAAATTAATTGGATGGTTCCACTTGATTCAGTTACGAAATTATATCCATATCGATAAGCTATTGTGATTACGAGATTGGATGTCCGTCTTTGTAATCATGACTAACAGTTGCTTATGGAATTTTTAGCTGAATAGGACCCAAAAATGGTTTACTAATTTTTTCCATAATTTTAAATGCAATAATTTCATTTGCCATAACTACATAAGCCATAAATTCATTAAAAATAATGTTATATTTGCCATAACTAACAAATGACATAAATTTATTTTCACTAATTTCATTGGTCATAAACAATCAAATGACATATTGTTCTTATTACATAATTTTATTTGCCATACTCTTCATTTAATAGTAGATTGTTATACAAGACGCTAAAAGGACCCATTGCATACGAGGTAGTTTTATTCCCGAGCTTTAGCGAGGGAATAAATAGAAACCGAGTTACAATGGGTTTTAGCGTCGTGTGTTACACTATACTTTTCACTACGATTGCGAGAAAATAAAATACAATATTAAATAATATACCTACTTCCGTAAACGAATCCACTCGTTTTTCTATCCTTTCATAAACTTTTTGCACAATATTTAAATAAATAATTTGTTGACGGCAAAAGATTAAAATTATTCCTTTCCTATTACAGTCACTTCAATCAGTATGTAATTATAGAAAAATTCTAAAGATTTTGCGCCATTGTACCTTTTTTTAATTTCTGCTGTAGCAGCTAATATAAGCAACCCAAACACGCATTCTACGATTCACTCTGTGCACAGAGTATAAATAAGTCTATGATTTTACCGAAGAGATGCTTTTAGTTCTATTTTCAAAAAATAAGAATGAGAAACAGGGGGCCTATTACGAAAATAACGTACGCAATCACTTGGTCACGATCTGCAGTTCGTCGGTTGTGGCTATATTAAACACATTTTCAATTTGGCTATCGTAGCCCAAAGACTATTGAATGAATGATGTCGGATACGCTAGAGAAAAACTGTCAAACTTACACAATCACTTTGCGATATCGCATAAGCAAGTGCTTTGTAATAGGAAACAATCATAACGAAGCACGGACGCAGTTGCGTGTATCGCATGAAACTTTTCGTAATAGACCCCCAGTATTAAGTCGAGCGAGTTTTTATTCGAGATTATGAATAAATACTTTTTCGTTTTATTAGGCTCATTGGTAATAGACAAACATTAAAAAAGAAAAAACTTTAACCCCTAGGGGTAATTATGCTATTTTATCTCGGCTCTTGTACGTTACAATGACGGACTTTTTGAGCAAGAGGAGTGAAAAATAATGTTATTATCCATAACAATGATTTTTTTAGGCTTGCAAAAACGAGAGGTTCATTTATGGGGAAAGGCATAGCCTTTATTAATAAAGTTTCACAACAAGTGATTGATCTTCCTTTGCATGAATTTAAAAACCATGTTAAAAAAACGCTCATGGGTAAAGGTTATTATAAAGTTGACGATTATCTTAAAGATCAAAATGCGTGGAAATGATGTAACACATAACTTGCTAATATAAGAACTTTGTTGAAGTAATATAATAAGTCTATGTTGTTGCCAATAATCCTGTCACCCTGTTGTAATTATCTGGTAACGATATATTCAAGTTTGTAAATATCGTTACTTATGGCTGTTACAGCTGATAAGTTTCTTGCGCCCGTTCTTCTTGTCAGCTAAAAAAGTCTGGAACGGGTGGTAGAAAAATATAGACGATTCAAAAGTACTTAATAATTAAGTTTATTTGAATAAAGCTTATTTCACTTTCACTTTCACTTTCACTTTCCATAATACTTACTTATTACAATATTTGGCAAAACAAAACTTATTTTCTATTATTTCAGCAAAAAAATAATGAAAGAAGCCAGCATAATTCATATTTATTAAAGAATTAATACGAATTTGACCAATCAAGAAAATTTATTTATTATACTATTATCATATTATACTAATAGAGAATTTTTGAGAGCTTTGGCATTGAATCTTAATTTAAAACGACAAAATTGTAGAACTAAAATAAAATTGTTTACTCATATTTGATTGGTCCATCAGCCATATTTAATGTTCCAACTGCTGGGGCACAAGCCTTCCTTATGAGTAGATATATTTATTTATAAAATATATTTATTTTTATATTTGATTTATAAAATTATAATTAGCTTTTTAATATTAAATTTTTAAATATAATGAGTAGGTAAGCATGCAATTGCAATTGCATGCAGTGCAAGCAGGCAAGCAGCAAGCAATCAGGCATGCAGCATGCAACATGCACGCAAGCATTAGGGAGCTCCGCTCGCTTCGCTCGCTCTGCTGCGAGTGGTCAAAACACTAACCTAACCTAACCTACTGGTAAGTGCATTAAAAGTTTTACTTTATAGCGGGGGGCCTCCCGAGCAGGTGAAGAGATACGTTATAAGTTATGTATATTATGTCAATTATTGATTATGTCAGATAATATTTATAGGAACTAATCATTATGACACTTAAATAAATAAATAAATAAATGCTTGGACAATTTCACACAGCGCCATCTAGCCCCAAACTAAGCAAAGCTTGTAATATGGGTGCTAGACAACTGATATTACTTGTTATTATGGCACCTAATTTTATGGCAAATGAAAAGTATGGCTAATCGATTGTTATGTCATACGTTGTTAGTATAAAAGCCATTATTACAAATGAATATTATGTCCGAGGATCATTATGGCAAATGAAATTATTACAAATAAAATTATGTCAACGAAAGAATACCCCAAAAATAACGTTTTGCTACTTCCAATAACATTATTTTGATGACAATTTTAACTAACAAGTACTTAAGCAAACTGATCAGCAAAGGAAGCTTCATTAAAAACCGAATAATATGTACCGGTAAAATCATTTTTTTGGGTATACTTACAGTAGTGCACCAAGTACATAATTTCTTACTTGAATATCATATTTTAGCTAAGTACTTAAACTACACCTCTTGCTTCTAAAACATTAGATTAGAATATAACTAATGTATTTTCAAAAAACTATGTTTTGAATGCTTTTAAACTCAGTGCGATGTTTGAGACTTCACAAAGTATTTGCTGACAGTTCCTAATCGAAAATTTAATTCCCAGCGTGGCGCAATACCTCCTCGATCTTCCCTTTGTTCAAAGTCGCATGTGCACCGCGCGCGTCGTATCGACCGGTTGCCGCCGCCGACGCCGATAAATTTCCGTCACAACTTTACCAGATTCTCTTGTCTACTTGGATGTTTGCAGCAAACACCTAGGTATGCGATCATTTTGCCGATGAACATTTATCTAACTAGGCACACCTTAAAACAAGTTAAAAAAACCAGCCAAGTGCGTTTCGGGCCACGCGCAGTAGGATTCCGTAGTTACCATATACCATGCCTTATTTAATACCACTATCATTTTTCATCTGCAAAAATAACTTTGTTTTTCATAGATTTAGTATAAATGATAAAGTTATATTTGCTGTTTTGGAAAATATGCTATACCTCTAAAACTACTAAATATATCTCGTTCAAACCAATTTTCGTTGAAAGTGTTTATGATGTGTTTGTGATCTACAGCATACATTTTACTCTTTTATACTCTTTTATTTAAAAAGTTAGAGGGGGACACACATTTTACCACTTTGGCAGTGTATATCATTCAAACCACCTTAATGTAATTTTTTCAATCATTATAGACAACCTGCACGTATTGGTTTGATGAAAAATAATATGTTTTAGTTTCAGTTCCATGTATCCCCATACAGCCCCCCCTTAATCTTTTTTTTTATTTTTGTGTAAAAATCGTAAAGCGGTTCACAGAATACATCTACCTACCAAGTTTCAACTGTGTAATAATAGTTTCGGAATAAAGTGGCTGTGACATACGGACGGACGGATACAGACTATTATAGACAGAGATGAAGAAACTATAAGGGTTCCACCCGACTTCAATAGACGTATTTTTATTATTACGAATATTATTTTTTGCTTTTTAGAGGTAGGTTTTTTGAAGTCGGTTTTTTGTTTTTTTAAACGATTTTTTTATTTTTTATTTTTAGTACCTTGTAGTTAAGGTATTTATATTATGTAGAAAAATCGGCTCAGCCAAACGTAAGTTAATCGCGGAGAAACATACATACATACGGGTCAAACTGAGAACCTCTTTTTTTAAGTCAGTTAAAGAACTACACTTAAGGTATCCCTCTTCCAACAAGAAAATAATTATCTTATTCAGTTCATAAACAAAGAAGTAATACGACCATTATCATCGAGGTAATTCACACAAAATCATACTATTTTCGTGCTTTTTTCAAGATTACTTGAAAAGTACTGAATCGATTTCCAAATTTTAAAAAATGGGACCAACTTGGGAGTTTACCTAATGTAATAACGTTTGAATCATTTCAATCGGTCCAGCCGTCTTTGAGTAATCGGTGGACATACACAAAAAAAAACAAATCAAATATACAGACGAACAGAGAACCTCCTCTTTTTTTGGAAGTCGGTTAAAAAAATGCATCAAAGCGCATTTTACTGCCCAGCTCTCTGACACGGTGTTCGTGTGCTCTGTGTTTGCTCTTATCCACTTTATGTCGGAGCACGACGTGCTGGAATATCCGGGCTATTAGGGGGCTGCGGTCGAATCGCAAATAAAAAAATATAAAACTTTACTGTACACAGGAGATATGAAAAATCTATGTTTTTTAATATAGAAAGAGCCTTTTTACGAGCATCTGCTCAGAGATAAAGTTTTAGTTATGGTTTTCATGCCGTAACAGCAGGGTTGGCCCGTCGCGTCGCTCAATAAGTACTAAAGTATTTGTAGTCTCTGTTTTTTTATGTTTTTGATTTTTTGTTGTTTAAAATATGTTCTGTCGCGTCGCACAATAAGTACTAAGTATTTGTAGTCTCTGTGTTTTTTTATACTTTTGATTTTTAAACATGTTTAAAATATGTTCTTCTAATTTATTTTTATGTTTTTTCATTTTATTATGTTCTTGTTGTGTGCCAATAAAAAAGTTTCATTCATTCATTCATTTCATTCATTTAAATTTTAGAATCCAAGTGAATCTCCATAAAATATTGAGGAGGTTTTCCAACATCTGGATTCCGTCGCATCAAATACTAAGCCATTTTATAATCTCGCGGTTGCATTATATCTCCGCTCAAGGTGGAGATGAAAGCACTTCCACTTCTTCTCATCGCAGACGATCTCGTTTGTTACGAACGCTAGCTATGTGCAACAACACGTCCACCAACACCAAACGCCGCCGCCGCCGCCGCCGCCCGCCGGTCGATAGCAGCTGGCTGGTCGCGAAAATGGACACAGACTATGGTTTGTTCATTCGTGTTATCTAGCGTCATATAACGCAAAGTAATTGCGACAGATCTGCGCTCAAGTGAGAGGTAAATATTGCACTTTGCATTTTTCTCGCTCCATCAGACAGACAAGCTCGCAACTCGCATTACGTGTACTAAGCGAGTAATACGTTTTCACTACGGTCGATAGGTATCCATTATTGGTGGGGGAAAGGTGTAAATTTTAAAATGGATAGATATTATTCAGGGATGGCTAAGAGGTCGACCGCGAAGGCCGCGAGAGTTAAATAAACTAATTAGAATAATATGAAAAAATAACATTTAATATCAAACAACTTAATAACATTTAAACTCTACCTTGCAGTCGACCGCAAGAAATATTTTAACACAAGTAGACCTCACAACTCATAAGTTTGGCCACCCTTGCTCTAAACCAAGCCCTTACAAATAAGGCAAAGGTAAGCACTTTGTCTTAATAAAAACTGTTTAAAAAATAAAAAAAAACCGACTTCAAAAAACCTGCCTCTAAAAAGCAAGAAATAATATACAAATCATTAGATACGCATTAACAGTGTTATAATAAAACACGTAATATTGAAGTCGGGTGGGGCTGACGTACAACTTCCTTTTTTAATTCTAAAAGCCCCACCCGACTAAAATAGACGTGTTTTTATTATAACACTGTTAATGCGTATCTAATGATTTGTATATTATTTCTTGCTTTTTAGAGGCAGGTTGTTTGAAGTCGGTTTTTTTGTTTTTTAATCAATTTTTTATTTTTATAATTTTTAGTGTAAGTACCTTCTGTATTTGGTAGTGTGTATATTATTTAGGTAGAAAAATCGGCTCCGCCAAACGTGAGATAATTGCGGAGAAACATACATACATATAAACTGAATACCTCCTTGTTTGAAGTCGGTTAAAAAGTCAACACAATGGTATCCCTTTCCCAAAAAAATCATCTAATTCGGTTCATAAATAACAAAGTCGTCAAGGTAGTTGATGTAAAATCATAGTATTTTCAGGATTACTTGAAAACTACTGAACCAATTTGAAAAAAAAATGGGAACATCTTGCAACAAAACTCAATTGAACAAAAAAATAATCATCAAAATCGATCCATAAATGTCCAACGATAAAAAAAGTATACAATCGAATTGAGAACCTCCTCCTTTTGATGAAGTCGGTTAAAAAACGACACTCTTGTATGTAGACTAGCGTGCATTGAATGAGCATAAAATGTGTTAGCACTTTTTATATACTTTCAACTTTTATCACATCACTGAATGATGTAAAAGCAAAGTAAATGTTAAGAAAGTTGGAAAATTGCCACTTTATATCAAGTTGGATAACATTGAGATCCCGAAATCAGATCAAGCACTTTCCTCAGTGATTCAGAACTATGCGGGAATCAAGTTCTTTTCAATTTCCTCCAGCCTAACTGGGATTTTCGCGTTTCCAGTAACGAGAATAGTAAAGTCTATTTCTGAGTTGGTGGTTTTAGGGACTTCGTCATTCAAACATGGTGGTGTTAAACGTCTTTAAAATTAATAGGATTTTCTACATAAGTCACAATTTAGTAAATGTCACTTTTCCTAAGAACAAAAATGGATCCAAAAATGCCCGTGCAGATTATAAGTCATAAAAATCTTCCACAAACGCTGTCCATGTAACAGCAATCCCCGAGGGCCCTCATATGCCGGTCACGCGTGTTCATCGAGTGGACCGAGAGCTTAATTGGCCGATTGTGTTGTGGCCTCTGAAACTGGACAGCCAATGCTCATTTTAGGCGCCGCCGCCGCCGTCGGCGCTGCCTGTACAATATTGCTAATATTTCTTGTGTACACCCAACACACAATAGTTACATTCAAGGGTGGCTCCAGGTTTTTTTTCTTTGAGGGGTATAAAGGGCAGTCGGGCAAAAAACTCATATACGTATGTATTGTGATGGTATCTCCACATTACACAAAAAACCGTCTGATTTAAGGGGGGCACGTGCCCCCCTCAAATCCGCCCCTGGTTACAATCCGTGAAACCGGCCGGCCCAAGGAAGGTTCTGAAATGTGTCGGAAATTTAAAAACATACACAATTTTTTTTATACAATACTCTCAATACTCAATACTCTCAATGCAAAAATCTCAAATTTAAAAATTACAATTTTTTTTACAAAGTTTTTGAGTATTCGATCATAAGTATAGGATTTAGGCTAAGATTTTAGCTAAGAATCTTTTGGGATTCTTTAACTCTAAGGAAGCTGTCAGTTTCATAGAGTTTCTGTCAAATCTGACAACTTTCCTAACTTGAAATTAGGTACTCTATTCTATTACAGACTTACATACCGACATCTGACGACTACAGCGACACCAACCATCCAATAAGGCTCATAATGCAATCTTATCCCAAGACAGAATGATTAGCCTTCAGTATTGGAAGTCAATTTACCCTTTGCTTTGTGTTGCCCTGGCTGTACAGTGAGAGCCCTTGATGCCACTTTCAGCCTTGCGACGGTTCAACGAGTGTTAAGCACCGTGCATGAAGGCCTTAATTGATTGCAAAAACAGCGAACGACAATGGGGTTGGTAAACTTTTTCGAAGAGAATTGTTTTTTTTTTGATAGCACAAGTTTGAAGAATAAAGAAAATATGATTATGAAATAAAACACTTTTAACGGATACTAGCGCGGTTTTATTGAAAGTACATCATTTTGTTAAATCTTAATTTCTGAACGTCTTAAAAAAATTCACCGCTTCAGTCCCCCGTGACCACGGCAGCTGCAAAGGTGCCGAAACGTCGGGAAAACCAAAAATCAAACCAAATACCAACTAATTACCAAAGTACTTTCAATAAAACCGCGCTAGTATCCGTTAAAAGTGTTTTATTTCATGTCTAGTGAGCGCGTAAGCTTGAGAAGTGAAAATATAATTATGATTTTTTATTTTACCTTGTTAACTAAATATATTTTTTTATATTATTATCGCGATAAAATATCAAACATACGGCTGAACACGAAGTTCCTTTGCATTTACTGATTTAAAAATCTGATTGACAGATTTGACAGACAGTGACAAAGAGTAATCATACCTTTGTTTTTTTTGAGCAACAACATAGAAAGTCTTTGGAGCAAAGGCATAACCTACGCATACAGCCGTAATAGTGATTTATTGTATTATGCTGTAAATTTAAATTTTTTATTTTTATTTAAATTAAAATGAAGCATTATATAATTTCGCAATTTGTTATTCCTGACTCCAAAGCCAAAAGCTACCAGAAATATATAATTCACAACAGTTTTGGAAAAGTTTACCAACCCCATTGTACCTATGTAAAAATAAATTATTTTTCCGTATTAACGCTGGGTGGCGATTGATAGAGTGGCGGCCTTATTATTTAACGAAGATTAAGTTACCTAGTTTAACCATAATGACTGATCATGTAACAACAACAGAAAATGGGCAGCGTTTTCTGATGAAAACGATCCAACACTGAGATGCTACTATAGCAAATATTACCCACGGAAGAAGCCTATCTGTAGTGGGCTATAACTAATTAAATTTATGTGTAAGTATATTTTCTAGAGGTATGAATGTCAAAAAATATATGAGAAATAAAATTATACTTACCACATAACTAATTAGTTCGTTGAAAGATGGTATCTTTTGTAACTCAGTGTGACATTTAAACTGGCACAGAAAAAAACTTTTATCAAAGATAGCGTATCTTTTAAGGACCATTTATCTTGTCACCGAAAAGACGTCCTGAATAGAATAAAATATGAAATAAAACACTTTTAACGGATACTAGCGCGGTTTTATTGAAAGTACTTTGGTAATTAGTTGGTATTTGGTTTGATTTGCTAGTATCCGTTAAAAGTGTTTTATTTCATGTCTAGTGAGCGCGTAAGCTTGAGAAGTGAATAGAATAAAATATTTTTAGAATTTCAAGAAAGAAAGCTGTTTATAATTAATCTTAAATATTTGTGCTATTTCACACACTTTTCATACTAACTTATTATTATTCTTGTGCAATGGGTAACGAAATTATTGTTTGAAAAAAACGAGTCTGTTCTTTCCGAACCATTTTATGATTTGAGGGCGCATCTGTGCTTATTTACCGTGTATATGTTATGTTGGCGTTACGTCTTTATAGTGCGACTGTAATTTCTTGATATTTTGGGACTCTGTTATAATAAAATATAATGTTTTCAGATTTTGTCATGATAAATTGTTTAGATGAAATGTATTTATCAACGGAAATAAAATATAGTAAGTATTAAATTAATTAGCAAAAGTCACCACAGGTAATCTGAATCCTAATAATAGTGAATGTTTGGTGGTGTTTGCAAGTCTGAAACGGCTGAACGGATTTGGATGAAATTTAGCACACAGATAGTTTATAGCTTGGTATAGGACACAGGGGATACTTTTTATCACGGTTAAAGGTTTCCTAGGGTTTTTTTGAACGTCCATGTATGTGGACGAAGTCGCGGGTGGAAGCTGATTTGTTAAATAAGTAGGTTCAAAGAATAAAAGTAATTTATTTGCAAATTATTTATTATAAAAATATTTTTATATTATCACATCATTGTTTTCCTTCCTGATCGGAACCATAATCAAAGCCTGATTCTAAATTTTCAATTGACTTGGTTAAAGAAGAAAGATTTAAAGAATTATCTTCTGAACTTGATGTGCTTCGAATCTGTTACATTTATGATAAATTCTTGCATATTTATCATCCTATACGTTTTTCCTGGTGAGCACCACTCGCCGTTATTTGATGAACCTTCTTTTTAGGGTTCCGTACCCAAAGGGTAAAAACGGGACCCTATTACTAAGACTCCGCTGTCACCAGGCTAACCATGATAGCTAGACAGTTGAAATTTTAACAAATGATGTATTTCTATTGCCGCTATAATAATAAATACTAAAATCAAAATAAAATAAATATTTGAGTGGGTCTCCCATACAACAAACGTGATTTTATTGCCGTTTTTTGGTACGGAACCCTACGAGCGCGAGTCCAACTCGCACTTGGCCGGTTTTTTATATCTATTGTATCTTTACAAACCTAAAAAAATATATAAATCCAAAGTATCAACACTCTTTGTACGCGCTACAAAACATTGATTGAACGTAAGCAAACAAATATTCTTCACATATTTAAACGAATTACTTATAAGTAGTTTCGAGATGTCAGAGATCAAAGATTACCTAGGAAGTCTAGAAAACGTTCAAATAAAACTGTTACATACCAGACATCGCTGCATAGAGTAAGACTTAAGTAAGACGACGAGGCCGCGATGCTCGAAGGAGTAAGATAAATAAATGCATCGCTGCCACACGTTCCGTCACATTGTTTTGGAGTTTCGCCGCTTTCTCTCTTTGGCAACACTGAATACTATTAAATATTATGTCCGTTGTGGAACTGCGCAAGGTTTAACCACTTTTCGACATTATTCTAGTAAAAAATTCAGAAGAAAACAGCACGATAAACCAATCTTTATTAACAAGAAATCAAGTTTGACATTTGACCGAGGCTGGGTTGGGTTACCACGTAAAAATCACATTGATAAAATATATTAAAAAATCATAATGGTAGTTTCATTTTACGCCGCGCCGCCGGTTCTCTTTCCGCTCAGACTCTATTGAAGTTCCTCACCCAAAGAAATTATAAGTATTTATAGGTAATTCATTGTCCTCACCACAAACAATGAAACTAATTTTTGTACTGTTTTTTTTTCTTTCTTTAAACTAAGAAACACTTAATTATATTGATATAAACTTACGTATTCGTTTGGCTCGTCACAACAAAAAAAATATTGAACATTGATTAGACTAATAAAATAAACAACAAACTTTAAACTATTGTTCCTCTTAAAATTAAATATAAACTGAAAGATAATTATGATAAGCTATTCCAGTATTGTAATGTAATGAATGTCTTTGATAAAGCAAAATTTGCAGTTATTGTAGAAAATAGTCAAAATTTCAAGTTGCTAAAAACCAAAACAAGACCAACTTCTCTGCGTACATTGCAGCATCTCACCGTGTTTGAAATACCTAAATGTACCAACAACTACGGTAAAAGAGTAGGATGTGTAACCTTCCTAAAATTTTAAATGAACAACCTAAATTTTTTGTAGATAAAATCAAAGATAAAAATACCATGCAAATTAAAAATACATTGAATAAGTATTTTTTAAAAGATCAATTGCTATACAAAGGGTCGGAGGATCCACATCCAAATTCCAACAGAACTAACCAATAAGAGGGTAACTAGGGCCTCACAATCTTTAATTTTAAGATTTGCCTGCAATTGTATAATATTGTATTGAAAAACTTTAAAAATAAACAGTTTTAAAATTTAAACGCTACAAAGAGCTACGGCGTAGCCTAACTATTTACGTAGCGTGTCAACTTAACTTTGTTTCTAGACTTTTAATTAGGCGTTCTGTAGAAATCTTTCATATTATTTTACAAAGTTGATAACGCGAAAATATTAGCCATAATACCCAACTCAAAGTCTTGTCAAACTTTTTCATAACTATATTTACTTTAACCTTTAAATAAATAAGGGTAGGGAAGAAATATTGCTTTTATAAAACACTCAATGTACTCGATGAATGAACCCATTCGCTCTTCAAACGTTCTTATATATAAACTTATTTTCCTTTGATCGTGTGTTTGTCACATTGAAGAAAAGAGTTCGTAAAAGAATAAGAAAAAGATCTGAAGCATATTCGTCTTAAAGGAATAAAGGAAAAAACATTTCAAGGAATCGCATTAAAACGTCGATCAATATTCAGACGCGAAGAGGGTTGCCATGACCGAAAAATACTGATATATTTTTGATTTCCAACTCCCAAGCCATCAGAGTCCATTCATAGAAGAGTCAATCTTGCAACATTTGAAGCTACCGTTAAAATCCTGACAATGAGGGCTTTTCAAAGTGATATTTAAAAAATTAAAATAGTAACTATTTGCTTCACTAGATAGCATTGAAGGAAAGAGATGAGACAAAATTAACTTTTAAAAATAAACGGCCTGTACCGAAGAGGCAAGAAGCGCTCGCTGGCTGACATCTACCCAAAGATAAATATTTTATGGTTACATCTGCCTGCCTACCTGAGTACCTACTCTTCGAAGCTTAGTCAAAAAACACATTGACTGACTCATACATTTTTATCAACGCCATCTATCGAGCCTACTGTTTTTTGTCATTGTGAAAAGCCCTCATTATTTTTAAAAATATTTCTACAGGTTTTGCCGAGTGGCAACCCTGCATAAGGCACAGAATTAAACAGATCTCGCGCAATAGAGACGAATGCTACCAATTCATCTTATTCCCAATGGAAACGGAATAAGTATATATAAATAAAGTACCTACTCTTTTTATTATTTCCCACCTTGTTTAGGATAATGAGAAATTCACATTTGGTGAAGGAAACGGAATTTGTGCGATATTCTTTTTGTACATTTATAAAATAGATTAGATAAAATTCTCCTAGACGTGCCTGAATATCATTCAACCTCTCGAAATAATAGTAGATTATTATACAAGACGCTAAAAGTACCCATTGCATACGAGGTATTTTTATTCCCGAGCTTTAGCGAGGGAATAAATAGAAACCGAGTTACAATGGGTTTTAGCGTCGTGTGTTACACTATACTTTTCACTACGATTGCGAGAATATAAAATACAATATTAAATAGTTTATACCTATTTACTTCCGTAAACGAATCCACTCGTTTTTCTTTCCTCCACTTTATAAACTTTTTGTACAATATTTAAATAAATGATTTGTGCTTGACGGCAGAAGATTAAAATTATTTATTTCCTATTACAGTCACAATTCAATAACAATTCAATCAGTTTGTAATTATAAAAAAATTCTAAAGATTTCGCGCCATGGTACCTTTTTTTAATTTCTGCTGTAGCAGCTAAGCAACACGAACACGCATTCTACGATTCACTCTGTACACAGAGTTTAAATAAGTCTATGATTTTACCGAAGAGATGCTTTTAGTTCCATTTTCAAAAATAAGAATGAGAAACTGGGGGCCTATTACGAAACTTGGTCACGATAGTCGTCCGCAGTTCGTCGGTTATAGTTATTACAAATATTTTCAATGTAGCTATCGTAGTCCATAGTCTATTGAACGAATAATGACGGATCCACTAGAGAGAAACTGACAAATTTACGCAATCACTTTGCAATATCGCATACGCAAGTGCTTTGTAATAGGAATCAATCAGAACGAAGCACGGACGCAGCCGCGTGTATCGCATTAAACTTTTCGTAATTGACCCCCAGTATTAAGTCGAGCGAGTTTTTATTCGTGATTATGAATAAAGACTTTTCGTTTTAGTACGCTCATTGGTAATAGACAAACATTAAAAAAGAAAAAACTTTATCCCCTAGGGCTTATTATGCTATTTTATCTCGACTCTTGTACGTTACAATGACGCACTTTTTGAGCAAGAGGAGTGAAAAATATATTAAGTATTGCTTATTAGACGTTACATAAAAACATATGACGCCGTATTTAAATACTTAAGTATAAGTAGGTACCTCAATTTTGTTTTAAACTATATTTAAACTGTATTTCTTAATTTAGTTTCTTTTTTGTTTTCTCTTTTATTATTTAAGTACTTTAATTTTTTTTATGAAGCAGGTACCTACCCACTCTCTTATTTAAGTTGTGGATAACGGTGTTGATTGTCATATTAGTATTTTTCATTGTTCTTAGTTTATTTAAGTAACATACATTGGTCAATTGTTTGTTGTCCCGAATAAATTTTTAAAAAAAACTCCTCATAACACACAGAACGCTGAACGATAAGTAATGAAAATCACGATCTAAGCCAACACTATTGAATGTTATTTTTATTAGCGTATAAACTAGGTATGTATAGTTGTTCTATCTTACGAAGACCGTTTTGCTATGAATGTAGTAAGGCGTACACATGCACATTATTTTAGTAGCGTAATACGATAGCGTGCAGACGCACACAAATAGCAAAAAGGTCTTCGTGAGATAGGAGAACTATATCATCAATACGTGGAATTCAGGGGGCCTATTACAAAAATAACGTATGCAATTGCGTAACGCAGTCACTTGGCCACGATAATCGTGCGCAGTTCGTCGGTTGTAGATATAACAAACATTTTGAATTTGGCTATCGTTGCCCATAGACTATTGAACGAATGATGTCGTTTACTCTGGAGAAAAACTGCCAAACTTACGCAATCACTTCGCGATATCGCATACGCAAGTGCTTTGTAATAGGAAACAATCAAAACGAAGCACGGACGCAGCTGCGTGTATCGCATTAAACTTTTCGTAATAGACCCCCAGATCGATAAGTTATGTTATGTCTCATTTTATTGGAGCACAAAAACTGCTGTTGCCTGCAGCTGCCAACTGCCAAAGCTTCATCATCAGTCATACGACTACGACTGTCACTTGCAAGTTCAACTGTTATTTCGTAGCGCAGCTGAAATTTTTGCGTTTTTTCTCATATTCTTGCTATAAAAACTGCTTTTTAATAGCCTTTATTTAAATAACTAAGGCAAACAGCTATAATACACCGACTCTAGGGGGGTTATTCACGATTGTCGGAAAGCAACTTTCCGTATCGAATCGGAAAGTCTCCCGAAACACGCGATTCACGATTATCGGATCGAATATTTTTGACATTACTTTGTCGATTGAATTCGATTTAGTATCCGAGAGCATATTTCTATCGGAAGAGATCCGAACAATATAAGAAGGTAAGAATGAATGTAAAAAAACATAACAGGTGATAAATAAAGGTAAAAAAACTTGAAATTTAACAACATTTGAGACCCTAAACATAGTAAATAATATTTTAATTTTTGTGCTGTACTGTACCTATAGTTTCTAGGTTATATTCTATGAAAATTAAATGTATGAAAGTGAGACTAATTAGACGCTGGTCGTAGGAGCCTAATATTTTTTAGGGTTCTAAAAAATATTAGGTATTATTTTTGAGTCCACTGTGGTCAAATATAAAAACTAAGCATTTTTCATCACTCACTGATTTTTCCATTACACTTTTTTTTCCAAAACAAACAAAACACTTTGAAATTTCAACTAAGTAAACACAAGTATTGCTTTCTTTCTCTGTGAGTGAGTAAACAAACACAAAAAGTCAAAAACATAACCTCTACGTTTGTTTACGTTACGTTTACAAAGAATGTTACCATGTAAAATGAAATATATTATAATATATTAAATATCGCAGATTAATGATGACTGTTTTTTTTTAGATAAATACGATAAATCTTGTGAAATTTCAATGTTAATTTTAGTAATTTATTACGTAAAACTTTAAAAATATCAATGTTATGTTATCGAACTTATTTTTTATCATTTCTACCAAAAGCTACAAACTTTGTAAATGCATTTCACAATGACTAAAAAGTCAACGTCGGAAAGCTAGTCGAATGCTAGTCGAATGTATTTGTGAATAGCAGTTTTCGAATCTATCGGAACGGAGACTGATTCGAATCGAATGCTTTCGGGTAGATTTCCGACAAACGTGAATAGCCCCGCATGATTCAATTTATACCCGACTTAACTACGACAGCGCGGCGGAGTCGCGGGCACACTGCTATAGATAAAACAATTTACGATGTGCCCAGAACTTTGATAGAATTGCTGCATGTGTACAAAATAATTTTCTCGTGCGTTGTATGTGCCTCTAACAAGATTATGAAGTTACTTAACTAAGCTAACAGCTCTATACCGGGTGTAACAAGACCCTCAACGAAGCCGAGGTCTACGTATTCTGCCCATCATCAGGAGCATTTCTGTTCAAAATTATTGCTGGGAAACGATTTTAATTTTTGGTGTTAAAAAAAGTATTGCATACATTACCACGCAATGTAACGCGTACAAAAGACCGCGCCTGTGAGTGAATGCGTGTGAACACGTGTGTGTGAGTGCGTGCGGCCGAGTTGAAAGGCAACGTTTATGTGCGTGCTCATGAAATACATTGAGTGATGACGTTTTGAAGCCATTGTTTGTTACGAAATACATAAAATTTTGATAATGTTTCTGTAGACAAAAAATAGGAAATAACGAATAAAATAAGATTTTATAAAAATATTGAAAAAAACTTTTTGACTTTGACCTTCAATAACTTCGTAGCTAATGGTTTCCCAGGTATAGTCTAAAAGACAAAAATGATCCTGATGATGTGCGGAATGCGTGGACTTCGGCTTCGTTGAGTGTCTTGTTACACCCGTTATACAACGTATTACAAGAAACTTCTAATGCCGAATATGGTGGATAAAACCATCAAACTGAACAACTTTTACTATGGGACCAACTCTGAAATCGCGAAAATAAATCTGCTGTTTCATACAAAAAACAATAACGAAAATATTAAAATGTATGAAACAGCTGATTTTTTTCGCGATTTCAACTTAAAAAAGTTAAAATAGAATGGGTTTGCTAAGAGCGAATACCTACCTCCGATTTCAAATATTTTTAAAAACTATAATTAAACTCTTTAAAAGTCAGTTTTTACATCTATTTGAAATATAAAAAAAAACAAAAAACCGACTTCAAAAAACCTACCTCTAAAAAGCAAGAAATAATATTCGTAATAATAAAAATACGTCTATTGAAGTCGGGTGGGGGTGGAGTACAAATTCCTTATTTTTTATTCTAAAAGCCCCACACGACTTCAATAGACGTATTTTTATTATTACGAATATTATTTCTTGCTTTTTAGAGGTAGGTTTTTTGAAGTCGGTTTTTTGTTTTTTTTAAACAATTTTTTATTTTTTTATTTTTAGTGTAGGTACCTTGTAGGTAAGGTATAATTATTATATATGTAGAAAAATCGGTTGAGCCAAACGTAAGATAATCGCGGAGAAACATACTTAAATACGGGTCAAACTGAGAACCTCCTTTTTTAAGTCGGTTAAAAAACTACACTTAAGATATCCCTCTTCCAACAAAAAAATTATTATCTTATTCAGTTCATAAACAAAGAAGTAATACGACCATACCATAGAGGTAATTCACGCAAAATCATACTATTTTCGTGCTTTTTTCAAAATTACTTGAAAAGTACTGAACCTATTTCCAAATTTCAAAAAATGGCACCAACTTGGGAGTGTACCTAATGTAATAACGTTTGAATCATTTCAATCGGTCCAGCCGTCTTCGAGTAATCGGTGGACATACACAAAAAAAAAAAAAACAAATATACAGACGAACATAGAACCTCCTCCTTTTTTGGGAAGTCGGTTAAAAAGAATTTTATTTCTTTTGTCAAAAAATAGCTAATTAAAGTTTTCCTTGTTTTGTTTTCTAGTTTGTCGTGCCCATTACTGCATCATCCATGACGGAAAATTAGAACAAAATGGTCGCATATTCGGTGAGTGGCGCGGCGCGGCGGGCCAACGAATGGAAATTGCTCGTTTTGTGGCTACGTCAACAGTCATTAACCCCTCGCAGTCAAAAAGAGACCTTGTTGATAGAGACCCAACGACCTTTTGGAAGGAATTAGACAATAATATTTTGTGGTGGAAATTCGGCATCTCAGGGGGAAAAAAAATTGCAGACTATCGATCGATGAAAAATTAAAATCGTTCATTTGCTACGCTCCAAAGTTTCAAGTACCTAACTAATAAAATTGCAGTCTTAATTTACTTATTTAAGTTTACGTTCGTCCCTGTAACGCAGTTAATTATTTTATTGACACAACCATCTACAGATTAATTTCTGAATCCAAATTCTTAGCACCGAATACAATAATATATACACAAATAGAAATTGTATCAAGAATACTTTATTATTGTCAAATCCTTTACATATACTGAAACAGATTTTCTTAAGATACGAGAAAATTTTGCCATGCAAAAATAGAAACCCTTACGATTCTTTCAACGAGTGCAAACCATTAAGGTGCTCTTAATTTTGTCTGCGGGGTCAAGAGTCTGAACAACAGCTGGAGTTCGAAGTGGAAGGTGAATGGCCAGGGATGTAAGCAGGGTTGGGGTCACAGGGCCCGAGGTGATAAAATACGACTTTTGCGAAATACTTATTTTTGTTATTTGATTATTACATTAACCTATTCATAACTAGCCACCGCCCGCGACTTCGTCTGCGTGGAAAGTTATTTCTCTATCCCTCGGGAAAAGTATTTTTTTCAGGATGGAAGGTACTCTATGTCCTACTTTGTACTCCTGATAACATGTAATGATCGGTTCAGTAGTAAAGACGTGAAGGTGTAACAAGCAAACAAACAAACTGACATTCGCATTTATAATATTAGTAAGGATTATTATGTGACTCTATTATGGAAATTATTACTTATAGTAGGTACTGTAGCCCGCGAACATCTAAATCACCAAAAAGGTTACCGTTTGTCTTTGTGATATTTTTATAGATTATGCAATATTGTATACTAAAACCGAAGTCTTAAAGATCGTAACCTTTTTGGTGATTTAGATGTCCGCGGGCTACAGTACTATTATTTGTATATAGCTATATACCGTCATTGAACAAACATTCTTGAACTTGTTTTGTTTTAATTATTAATTTTGACACATTCGATTTTCAAAAGCTAGACATTTACTGCACGTCCATAAATAAATATGTATCTTTAAATTGAGCTTTAGCTTACATAGGGCCCTCATTTAAACGTACAAAACACCTCGGGACCTGAACCTAAGTAAGTCCCTGGGCTTACTGCCCATAGAGCCCGGAAAGGGCCTCAGAGACGAGGGCCTCGCCGCGGCGCTCCAGTCAAGGGCCCTCCATCTCTAGCTCGTTCACTTCGCATGCGGTGCGGCCTCCACGAAGGCTGATTTCCAGTAAAACCCTGGATATTCAGGAACTCACTACGGAAAAGAATTGTAAGTGCTCCGGAGGAAATCGTTTAGTGTTACGGCTTTATTGCTCCGTTACCGTTAAAAATGGGAATGAAAAGGCTTTATGTGAGTCTCGAAAGACGGAAACAAGTTGCTTAACTTACACAGACGTAAATTACATTTTCAACACACTTGCTCGTAAAGTGAGCCTTATTACATCGCTTTTAGGGCTATAAACCGAGCTATAACAAACGCGTGCAATAATATATAAAACACTAGTTCGTAATAGAATTAACCCTACAAAGTTAAATTAGTACCTTACTGCAAGTTCTATGCGAGTAAACAGAGCATTCCTAATTTAGCCGGGTAATACAGTTATTTTTTTTGACAACAAAGAGGTTTTATGATGCTGAAAATTCATATACATTCTTGGAATAAATAAATGTGCAAGTCCTTAATTAAGTTAAATAAATATATAATTATTATCAAATTATTCATAATTCACAATATTTTGTTATAAAATATAAAAATATTTGCATTTTGTCACTTAAAATTATAATTTTGAAGTATTAGTAGTAGGCTGTATGCTCCTCACCCCTTTGATCGCAAAATATTCTTGCGTTGGGCGTGTGAAAAAAAAAACATGCGCGCCTTTTTCCATAATTATCATATTTTGTTTTTGCCATATTTGTTGCTGTGTGATAAATTACTTTATTTTTTCCTCGCAAAACGTCGTATGAAACTCGTGAGCTCTTGCTTATTGCACACTCGGCTGAGTTACGCCCTCGCCTGCGGCTCGGGCTGCAACCCACAGCCTTGTGTGCAATGAGCAACCTAAGCTAACTTGTCTCATAATGTTCACGTTGCACGTTCTTAAAAAAGAAAGGCTACAATCATTTATCCCTATTTATCATTATTTATCAGATAGAATTACTTTGTGTATCAAGTGTTAGGTAGTGTGTTAAGTAGTGTTAGGTACCTACGCCTTTGAACAAAATTAAAACTTAAAAAAAATAGAGGGGTTGGGTTTGGGTGTCACATTCTCCTAGAAGCATTGCCAAAAAACAAAAGTAAATGGCAACACTAAACTTTAATTTAAGGATAAATTATTAACAATGTTAGAAGATAAATACAGTAACTATCATTTGACAAAATGGGTACTTTACCTACTAAAAACTTCTTACAGAATTTTAAGTAACCCACTTACAAAAATGTTCGTCAATGCATACTTTATGTCTAGTCGTGCTTTCATCGTCCCTCTTCCAAAGTCCATTGGCGCGTAACTCAGTTGCTATAAGCTGCATGTTAGATGCCAGTTGGGCTTTTATAGAAAAAAAGTAACTTATGTGACTATTTTTGATATTATTCTTAATTAAAACTAGTTTGGAAGGTAACCTATATTTAACTTAATATTTAGTGTTATTTGTTAGATTTGTAGTTGTCACATTTTCGCTGAATTAGTTTTTTTCAAAGTAAACTTTTAAAAAGATTAATGTAAGTTAATTTACATGGAAAGAAAACTCGGCCATGCTAACAAGTCTAAAAATCATTCAGGTACCTAATACTTTCCTTAAGATACCTATTCAGAATGACTAATAAGCCAAGAAACTTAAAGTATCTGAAGTCACTTTTACGCCCTGCCCGAATGACTTCATCGTTGAATATTTTATATAGAGGTAAACAAAGTTCTCCGTGACCTTAGCGGTACTCTCTCCCCTAATTACCCCTCTTTAGTCAGGGTAACTTAGTTACTCCATAATACAGCATCAGGCTGTATAACAACATTTAGCTGCCGTTCTACCGTGTAGTGCCTAGTTGTTTAGAGTTAATTTTATTGATTTTTAACGCGTTTGCATAGTATTTCCGGCATTATCAAAAAATAATTATGTCCATAATATCTACCTATACACTATGTCAAAAATCTGTACAAAGAAACTGATAAAAAATATAACCAAAGGAATATTTTTTTTATTTCAATCTGTTTTAATATGCTCTAGAACTTCCTTTTAAAAATCACTTTCAAAAAGCTCCTAACATGAACTAAGTTAAGTACTTATTTAATATAAATATTCAAAGCGAATGTATAAAGTTAATATTATATATGTATGTATACATTATTTATTATTAAACTAACTAGTATTCCCGCAAAGGTTAATAAAATAAAATAAAATAATAAATAAAGAACAATTATCTTTCTTTGTCTTACAGATTGGCTTATTAAATATATAAGAATATCTGCCCCAAATGTTGCCGCTAAAAGCACCTCTCCACTAACTGCGACACCACCCTCCAGTAATTTGGTTACTCCTTAATGGCCGACACTGACGATCCGTCGGTTGTTTTAGCAACAGCGCACTTTATTATCAAATTTTCTTGCAATAGGAACAAAAGCATGGGATACCATGGAAAAACCTTTAAATAAAGGATTCCACATAAGATAAACCAGCATGAGCTATATTTTGACACGCTCGTCTTTTGTGCACTTCTGACAGAAAATAAATAAATGAAGCGCCTAACTAGGCTTGTTCTGATAAAAAAAACACCCCTTTCTTCGCAGTCGGGTAAAAAGGTTCTATTGCAGTGTTGGCGGTGCGGTATTCGATTGCGTAGCTTCATATTTTTTGCGTAAATAATAGCGGAAACGTATTGAATTCTATATCAAAATACAATTTAACGTACTGTGAAGTAGCTCCAACAATTTTTATTCAAGAAAGATAATTGTGATAAAGATAATGATGAAAAAACAACGATAAACATCAAAAAAGTTCGTAGGTTATTTTCCATACTCTATACACGCAAAGATAAAGACAGTAAGTAAGTAAGTAAGTAAGTAATTTTATTTGCAAGAATACGGTTACAAAAGTGTTCTTAAACTAAGTTATTTCCAACATATTCTATCGTAAAACAATCGATGTGCAAATATTTAAAAATTGTAGACTATGTAAGTAAGTAATATTTATTTAATAAGTAAGGTAATAAAAACCAAGTGTATGTCCATAATTTAAAAATTGTCAATTAAAATAAAATTAAAAAAGTAAATATAAGTCAAATTTTATCATTCAAATAGTCAGATATACTATAATACATTTTGTTCAGTAAAAAATTAAATAATCTTTGTTTAAATTTGTAAAATGTTAATGTTTTATAATCGTCAGGTAGTCTATTAAACAATCGAACCGCCATACAGTATACATTCTTGGAATACAACACTAAATTTTGACATGGTACACGTAAATTTTCTCTTTTTCTGCCTCTATAATTACTATTACTCTTATTCACTTCTCAAGCTTACGCGCTCACTAGACATGAAATAAAACACTTTTAACGGATACTAGCGCGGTTTTATTGAAAGTACTTTGGTAATTAGTTGGTATTTGGTTTGATTTTTGATTTTCCCGACGTTTCCCGGGGGACGGTAGTCCCCCGTGACCACGGCAGCTGCAAAGGTGCCGAAACGTCGGGAAAATCAAAAATCAAACCAAATACCAACTAATTACCAAAGTACTTTCAATAAAACCGCGCTAGTATCCGTTAAAAGTGTTTTATTTCATGTACTATTACTCTTATTAAATTCAAAAAAATTGTGATATTTTTTAACAAAAATTAACATTTCATAAATGTAAAGACTAGGAAGTGGCAAAACATTTAGTTGTTCAAACAATGGTTTACAACTGTCCAAAAAGTCTGCACCATAGATAGACCGAATGCATTTCTTTTGCGCTCTAAAAGCTCTGGGCATATCGACAGAATTTCCCCATATAATTAGCCCATACCTTAATATTGATGATACATAGCCGTGATAAGCCATTAGTGACAAATGTTTACGCATAACCGAGCCTTAAAAACCCTTTAGTAATAAAATGTATTTTCCTCTTTCTAGAAATAGAGATTAAAACGAAAAGGGCCAAACTGAAATTAAGTAAGTTTTATATATTCATGTTGTGTTTGCCTCTAATTGTTTTTTCACTATTCTTTTAATTTTAAGTATTTTTTTATTTAATGTGTAAGTTGTGGTGTAAAAATGTTGGCAGACCTAATAATTAAAATAAAATAAATAAATATAAAATAAATAAAATGTTTTCTGACCCAATGAGGATCAACGAGGTTTTTAGTTAAATATGTAGAATTTCAGTCACATCAAAATAAATTCTTTCAGTGAAAGAATTATTGAAATTGGACCAAAAATGACGAAGATTCACTATTGGCTGATGACGCCATCAGCCACGTGGGCCGCTCAGCGGCGCGGCAGGTGTTTGCTCGGGCGATCGTGGCACGTGACGTCATCGCATGATCCGCAAGGGCCGGCCGTGTTTTTTAAACTCACTTTTTAAATCTTTAATAATTTTGTCATTTCTTGATGGATTTGAGAAATTTAAACAGAGATTTACTCAGATATTGATATTGTATTTGATGTGATATACAAAACTGATATATTCAATTGTCGTGTTGATCCTCATTCTGAAAAAACAACATAATTAATAAAACTTCTTTGTTATACCTATTGACCTTAAGTTATACTAGACAAAGTTTATTTTGCGTACAATCTTATTTGCTCTCACGAATCCTACATAACATTATTGTTATGTAATGTGTATCTTATATGTTTCGTCACAGTTCCCTGTACTTTCGGAGCACTTATAACTCGAGAGGTCAAACTATAAGTCCCAGACTTAATAGTCACAGAATATTTAGATATAGTGCCACGTCTCTTAAGTCTCTAAGCGGCTTTGTCGCAACGTGTAGCAAACTAACTAGTGTTGTTACATTATAAGAATAGAATAGAATAGAATAGAAAAACATTTATTCGAGACAAAACAAAAATACACAAGGAATAAAAATAAAAATTAACAAAGGCTATTATCTTAGTTTTGTCTCAAATCGGTCCCGACTCAGCATATTGTTAGGCTTCTATCTAACCCAACGCTGATCTTCCGTCGGAACCGGTGTGATGTCACGGAACAATAACCACAAACACACTTAAATCTAAACATAACAATCAACACAAGAAACAATGCTGAATGGACAATCCCCTGCCTTTTACACGTTATTATGTGTTCCGTTTTACGTCCGAAGTCCCTTATGAGAGAGTGCGTTGCTTACTTCCGCCAGATGTCGCTAGTTGCTTCGCTTTCCCGCCATTTTACCGCCTCTGGTGTACAAGCCTGTCAACAAACTCAACCCAAGCACAAGCCGCCATTTTCTGATCATTGTTGCGTCAGTTTTTTCAAACGTCGGACGTGTGCTAGTTTGCCTTCGTTGCATTTGAGCTTTTGAGATTAAAGTAAAAAGTTCATAGTTTAAAATTTTCCGCATTTATTTTCAAATATCGTTCGTTTAAAATGGACAACGATAACGAAAATTCTCCCGCCGCCGCCGCCGCCGTATCGGCCGGTTCGAAGAGAAAATCGCGCGATTCGGGTACATCTAGTGAAAGTGAAAGTGATCGTAGTGATGTGAGTGGCAGTGATAGTTCGGCGTGCCCTTCGCCGCCTAGAAAAAAGGCGCGTGCCGGCCGCCATGATGACCGCTTCGATGACCGCCACGACAGGCGCTCTGTTACACTAGAAGCGGACATGGATCAAAGGTTTGCCATACTGTCACATCAGCTGGTGAGTCACATTAATAATATCTTAGCTCCCAATTACAACATGCATACGGGAACTACATGCTCTTCTTCGATAAACGCATCGAACTGTACCGTTCCATTAAACGTTCCGAATTCTATAAATAGTGATTTTTTGCGCCCACCGGAAACTCGTAATAAGTTTGAAGATATATCTAATCTTTCTGTAACGGTAAAAGAACCTACGGTAGCCGTGGCTATTCCGGAACGTGTGTCTAAGCTCGCGGCTTTGCAGCGATTTGACTCTCCGGATTGGAACGCGGTTCGCTACACAGATACCCAGAAGAAATATGTTGCGTCACCAGGCTTTGTAGAATTAAAAGTTAACGAAGAATTGAAGCGTTTTGATGATCCGATGGCCTCGTCTAGCTGGTCTAAAATGGAACGTAGCTTCGCAGCCCTATCTAACGCTGTCATGGCACAGAATGAGCTAGTTAATTCGGCTTTACAGAACCTTATAGATTGGTCGGCTAAGCCGGATAGCCAACTTTCTCCCACTACTCTTTACGATAAACTGAAAGAACTATTCGGTAACGATTCAGGTTATAAATCGGCTTCTCATGACATCCTGCAAATAATATGTGGTAAGCGCGCTGAAGTTTTAGAACAACGTCGCCGCTCAGTTTTAAAGAATTTAAAAGTTAAATACATGCGGGACGACATTGAGAAAATACCGCCCTCATCCGAGTACATGTTCGCTCCTCAGTCTTTAGCAAGTTATGTGCAAAAAATTGGAGGTATTGATAAATTAGATAAACAGAATGTCCCCATACCAAGACCGGCTCGTGCTCGCTCTCCACAAGAGAGATCATTTCAACAACCCCGCGCAGCTAATAAAGCTCGGCGAAACGAGAGAAAGGAATCGACTGGTAGAAACCGCAATGACGATACTACCTCGAAGAAAAAAAGGGGGGGCAGAATTAAGGATACCAGAAAACCATATAGAAATAACAAACCATGACTCGGTCATCTTCTCGGGGGGTTGTTTAAAACATTATCAGGACGATTGGCTTTCTTTTCGTCCTCCCAAACCAATTTTAAAAATTATCCAGGGTGCTCGAATTCCCTTCAATCGACCTCCACCTTTGATTGTACCTACTCAAGAGGTTATAACGAAATATCAAACGCCGCAGAGTTTGGCAATGACGAAAGAAATTTCAATTATGTTGAAAGATCACATACTAGAGCCAGCTCCGTTAACTCCAAGTTTTATCTCCCCCCTTTTTATTACAACAAAGAGCAACGGAAAAAATCGTGTCATTTTCAACCTCAAAGCTTTGAATATGTTCATCAAGACACAGAAATTCCATCTCTTCAATCATTACCGCATGCCGACTTTGCTACAAACAATGGATTGGATGGTGAAATTAGACCTTTCCCAGGCTTACTATCACGTGCCCATAAGCGAACAGCACAGATGCTATCTACGGGTCAGTTATGGAGGTCATCTTTACCAAATGACATGCCTGCCCTTTGGTCTCGCAGCAGCACCGAAAATGTTCGCGTCGCTAACCAATTGGATAGCCGAGAAGCTTCGGGATCAAGGACTGCGTTTGGTGGTCTATCTGGACGACTTTTTAATAGTTCACCAGTCTCGAGCCGTACTCTGTTCACAAGTAAGGACCGCCATCGAGTTGCTGAACAAACTGGGTTGGTGCATCAACTTCGAAAAATCGATCACCACGCCAACGAGGAGGATCGAGTTTTTAGGTCTCACGTGGGATACTCAAAGGAACATGAAAAGCTTACCACCAGACAAGATTTCCAGAGCCTTCCAGTACATCTCCACTCGCTTGGCAGCCGGCAGTTGGTCCCTCAAGCAGGCGCAATGCCTCTTAGGGTTTCTCAACTTCGCAACCTTCATCACCCACCGGGGAAGGTTGCATTGCCGGGCTCTGCAGCGCCACAGCAACCAGCTTCGTCGGAATCCTCGCTCTGCGCTTCCTTTGCCAGACGAGGTGAGACTAGAACTGCAGTGGTGGTTGAAGAACATCGATCAAGAGTCACTCATACATCGACCTACGCGACAAACCAACTACATTATCACGGATGCGTCAGATGTCCAGTGGGGAGCTGTGATAAACAACCAATTCGAATCGGGTACGTGGACACCCCATCAGAATCGATGGCACTGCAACGCCAAAGAAATGTACGCAGTAATAGCAGCCATATCGGCTCGGGTGAACGACCTCAAGAACTCAGAAGTGATTCTGCAGAGCGACAACAAGACGGTGATCTCGTACATAATGAACGAAGGAGGTACCAAATCCAAACTTCTACTAGAGTTGACAGGGCAGCTCTTCACTCTAATAGACAGTCTCAATATTGTACTTCTCCCTCACCACCTTCCGGGAAGGTACAATACGGAAGCCGATCGCCTATCTCGCAATCGCGCCGGCTCCGAGTGGCACCTAAGCGAGCGAGCGACGAGTCTAATCTTCAGTCAGTGGGGCGTCCCAGAAATAGACTTGTTCGCCTCCCAGACCGCCCATGTCGTTCAAAATTATGTTACTCGCGACTTATCCGACTCGAACGCTTGCTTTCACGACGCGTTCAGCAAATATTGGCACTACGACCTAGCTTGGGTGTTTCCTCCCCCGTGCTTAATCCCGCAAGTGATTCATCACTTAAACTCCGCAACAGGGAAATTTGTGATAGTGGTACCCAAGTGGACGAAACCATTCTGGCGACCAGACCTGAAAGCCAGGGCCATAGCACGACCCAAGAAAATTCCAGATCTAGAAGACTGCCTAGTCGACACGGCGACGGGTCTGCCTCCTGCCTACATCAACCACCTACACCTGGAAGCCTGTCTCATTTCGGGTGGGACATGCTAACATCAGATTGGTCTGTCGAAGAAAAAACTCTACTCTCAAACTGCTGGCGAGCTTCAACTCTTAAAACTTACAGCCCTATCTGGTCTAAGTGGGTAATTTGGTGCCGCCAAAATAACTTGAACCCTAGTTCACCATCCCCAGCAGATGTAGCTAGGTATATAGCGAAATTATCTTGTTATGATAAGTTAGCCTATCGTAGTATACTAGTGCATAAATCTGTAATTTCTTCAATATGTGAAACTACATCAGACGTTAAAATATCTTCTAGTCCTATCGTAAAACACATGCTTAAAGCCGTGTCAGTTTGTAGACCAATACCACCCAAAGCGCCAATTTGGGATGCTAGAGTACTTATAGAATATCTGAAAGCTAACAGCCCCAAGTCTAACAGTTTTTACGATATTTCTAGACGAACTGCTGTACTTCTTTTATTAACATCCGGACGAAGGGTCCATGATTTAACATTATTGCACTTTGACGTTGACCACTATATCGATAGTAACGATTCTATAACCCTACACCCTACTTTCGGCTCAAAAACTGATTCTGTGTCGTATCAACAGTCAAGTTGGAAACTGCTGACCTGCCCCGATAAAAATATCGATCCAGTTTATTGGTTGAGAACTTTAAAAACCATATCCGCAGACCGCAGAGGTTCAGTAACTAATATATTTATTTCTACTAAAGAACCTGTTAAGCCTGCCACTCCTACTATCATTGGTGGATGGATAAAAAAGCTTTTACTGGAAGCAGGGATCCAGGCTTCTCCCGGTAGTCTAAGGTCAGCAGTATCTTCCTTGAACTGGTTGGAAAACTATCCAATCAACGAAATCTTAGATAAAGCTAATTGGCGCCATGCACATACTTTTAAAAAGTTCTATCAGAAAAATATTCAAATAAATGATTCGCAATTGTCAGAAAAATCTTTATCACAATATTTTAACACTTCTTAAGTGATGTTTATGTTCATTATTATGTATCATAATCTTATAATTTCATTGATTTAAATGATTTACATAATTATATTTGTTAGGTACAAGTCAAGTAGATTCTTAATAATTAGTTTAAACGTAATGTTGATTGCTGTCTATCATATAACAATATTTACAATACAAACTCAATCATTGTTGCGTCTTTAATTTCCTAGGCAACACAAGCCACCAGGAGATAACAAACACATCTCTCATAAGGGACTTCGGACGTAAAACGGAACACATAATATACAAATTTTACCTTCCAATAAAATTTTTATTATGTTTCCTAAGACGTCCGAAGTCCCAATAACGGCTTCCTGGTGGAACATCCTCCGTTATCATATGAGTCTCACAATGATCAGAAAATGGCGGCTTGTGCTTGGGTTGAGTTTGTTGACAGGCTTGTACACCAGAGGCGGTAAAATGGCGGGAAAGCGAAGCAACTAGCGACATCTGGCGGAAGTAAGCAACGCACTCTCTCATAAGGGACTTCGGACGTCTTAGGAAACATAATAAAAATTTTATTGGAAGGTAAAATTTGTATATTATGAACTTTATTTATACCAAGAAGCAGCCAAATATCTTTGGTTTATCCACATATCCCAATCGTTCAATGAGCAAAAGCATTTCTTAAAATGTCTTATTAAAGACACATTTTATTGAAAATGTGGAGCCAATTATATATAATCACTGTTATTTATCAGTGTTTTTAATTTATTTTATATTGTGTGAAAAAACCCCAACTAAATAGGTGAAAATATTCATTGAAATAATGAATATTTTCACCTATTTAACCTCTCACCTAACCTCTAACTTTTGAAACAAGAAAGTGAAAATTCTAAAAAAACTATGCTATAGATCTTAATAAAAACTTTCACTGCAAATTGGTTTGAACGAGATATAGTTATTAGTTTTCGAGATATATGATATATTCCAAAACCGCAAATATAACTTTGTCATTCATATCAACACTGTAAAAAACAAAGTTATTTTTACAGACGAAAAATTATAGTGGTATTAAAATATGGTATGGTATATGGTAACTACGGAACCCTACGGCGCATGGCCCAACACGCACTTGGCCGGTTTTTTTTTATATAATATATTATTAAGCATTAAATAAAACATATCATATTACCGGTTTTATAAAATACCTTCCGTTCATTTGTTTAATGGTAGTCAAAGTCGAGTGAGTGGGACGCAAGGGAGGCTGTATCGGGGCGCCTCCTCTGCCAACGCATTGATTGTAAATTGATGGGAAAACTTGAGAGGCGTCATAATTGGATTTGTTCTTAATGAGCCATGGCTTTGTCGCTCGCTGGCGCTAACGATTTCAAACATTATCGATTTCCTTTTGCGGTTTTTGAAATTAACTGTTTTTTGCAACCGAGCGAGGTCGTTAATAAAGTATGGAAATTTTCAGCTTTGTATTGGAATATAAAACCAAAAATATATCATTTTTGTTTCACAATTTTTAAAAGAGATTCTTTTGTTACTATTGTTATGCAAATAAAAGCTAAATCCGCGATAGGTTTTTGTTTTCATCACACAAAAGCAAACTACTGAACCAGTGTAGAGCTACTTCACTTAGTTTTTTTTACTTAAAGTAAGGTTGTTTCACAAATTTTTCGAGTGACGATCTATAATAATTATGTAATCGATTCAAGTAAATAATTAACATAATATTGTTCACACCAAAATGTTAGATAAAAAGAAATGGACAAAAAAATACTACAAAGTCTCATTACGTTGCAACTATTTATTATATTATTACCCCTTTACTAATAAAGATTGTATAGCAGATGTATAGTTACACAATGGTTACTCTCTGTCAAACTATTTGAGTTTGACATTGAAAAGAAAGTGACAAAACACTGTGTAACTCATTATTTGATTGAATCAGGCGTCACTTGGCGGAAGTCCCAAACCATTTTGAAAAAAGAAATATATGTAGCTTACTTCCGCAAACAAGCGGAAGTAAGCTACATATATTTATTTTTTCAACACACTTACTCGTAAAGTGAGCCCTAATACATCGCTTTTAGGGCCATAAACCGAGCTATAACAAACGCGTGCAATAATATATAAAACACTAGTTCGTAATAGAATTAACCCTACAAAGTTAAATTAGTACCTTTCTGCAATTTCTATATGCGAGTAGACAGAGCATTCCCAACTTAGCCGGGTAATACAGTTATTTTTTTTTACAACAAAGAGGTTTTATGCTGCTGAAAATTCATATACATTTTTGGATTAAATAAATGTGTAAGTCCTTAATTAAGTCAAATAAATATATAATTATTATCAAATTATTCATAATTCACAATATTGTGTTATAAAATATTAAAATATTTGCATTTTGACACTTAAAATTATAATTTTGAAGTATTAGTAGTAGGCTGTATGCTCCTCACCCCTTTGTTCGCAAAATATTCATGCGTTGGGCGTGTGAAAAAAAAAAAACATGCGCGCCTTTTCCCATAATTATCAAATTTTGTTTTTGCCATATTTGTTGCTGTGTGATAAATTACTTTGTTTTTCCTCGCAAATGTGTTGAAAAACGTCGTATGAAACTCGTGAGCTCTTGCTTATTGCACACTCGGCTGAGTTACGCCCTCGCCTGCGGCTCGGGCTGCAACCCACAGCAGCTAACTTGTCTCATAATGTACTATTTCAAAATACTGTGTAACTCTACGAACAAAGATACTGTTCGTAGGTGTAACTATACATCTGCTATACAATCTTTATTAGTAAGGGGTTAAGCTGTAGATTTTAGAATGTTTATGTGAGTGTGTATGGAAAACCGTGGATTTTTGTACCAAACCTTCCTACATACCTACATAAATAGATATACGAGTACCTTAATCTATTTGCGTCGCATAAGTTTCCGATAATACGTTTTCTGCGAAACACCTCGATTCAAATAATCCCTGAATTTATGATCCATCAAAAGAGGAAGGAATTCACCGTCGAACGAAGTTATTAAATTAATATAACGGATGACGCCTACTCGTTTGTCATTCGATTATTCGAGTTTTAGAGCCTGTTTGGCCATCCATTTTATATTCAGGATATCATACATAGTTATTACATTTGTCAGGATAATATAAGCTGAATAGATCAACAGCCTCTGTAAGGTCTGTATTAATGAGTGGCGATGGTTATTTATTGTACAAAACCAATATTAGTACTTACTTAATTAATTAGTCTTTGGTGAAAATCCATTCATAAAAAATAGTTATCTTAATAGTAGAGTACGTTATCGCACACAGCATAAAAACTATTACCAAAAGAACAAACCAAAACCTTAATAAAATTAATGCTAACAAAGAAAATAAAAAAAAAGAAACTTAGTAAAAGTAATTTATTTTTAATAGGCTTTAGTTTGCCCATCAGTGTTTAATTAATAATTATATAAACAAACAGCTCAAACATTTAACAATCACATCATTATTGATGAACCAAAAATACATTATTGAAATCTTTAATTCCCAGGAGGAGCTCGGTGGCGTAGTGGTTTTGCGCCTGGCCCAGCAATTGCGGAAGTTAAGCAACGTTCGCAAGGGTCGGTCATGGGATGGGTGACCAAAATTTTTTTATCTCGAGCTCCTCCGTGCTTCGGAAGGCACGTTTAGCCGTTGGTCCCGGCTGCATTTGCAGTCGTTTACACCCACCAATCCGCATTGGGCCCGCGTGGTGGGTTATGGCCCATCCTCCTTACCCTTACCCATAAGGAAGGCCTGTGCCCCAGCAGTAGGGACATCAAAAATGGCTGTTGGACATCCCAAAACATTAAACCAGTATGTAAAAATCTTTGATACTCGTAATAAAATAATGTCTTGACATTCGGTATCACATTTTCAGTAAGAGAACAGAGAAAGCCAACAAAACCCGCAACTCTGAATTATTAAAACAAATCTCGTATGAGTACCTATACCCAAACACAATTTTATTTTTATTTGTACATGAATTACGAATTCTGAGCCGTGATAAGATTTTTTACGACCCATTAAAAATAAACATGATATCTTACCTTATTTTAGATGCAGCTTCTACCCTTACTTTTTCCACATTCCTAAAAGGTACGGCCCGATGACACTTTCAGCAACTTATGTAAAAATAAAGTAGTGTTTTATGGTAATGTACAGCCGATGGCGGAGGTGACTCGAGCTCGGTACAGACGCGGGCGGAATGGGTCGCGGCGCGCGGGGCACTGACCAAGCTTGCGCTGCGCCGCCCTTCGCGAAGTCTACGCGAAACCTGAAAGAGTAAGGTTTTCGCAGAGGGTTGAAATTTTAAATGGGTAAGTAAACAAGACGCGTCTTTTATTGTATTTTGTGAGACGGCTTCAAATATGGTGTTCTACACAATTTGAACTTTAAATTAAAACGCAAACTTCGTTATTTTCAGCAGATTCATTTCGGGACGGGATATAAACCGTAATCGCTCATATTTCAGCAGTAAATAAAGGTCTTTCAATTTCAATCCAAACTGGAATGCAATTGACTGACTAGGTACCTCAACTACTCTACCTTGCAACTAACGATGCAAATTATCTACCAAAATTCAGAACTGAAAAATTACTGGTCCTTACAAAACGCCAAAATATAAAACAATACAGACAGGCAAAACTGCATTATTCGAAGTGGGACATCTGCGTCGCTGATCTTTGACTGCATTCGATACCGGACGGGCTCCGAAGCTCGCTCGCCCTTCGCAGACCTTTGTTTCATCACCATGGTGCCCGAACGCTTTGTCACACCGTTTTACAAAGAAATTTCGGTATGGCTTGTATGTAGGTTACAAGACTTAATCAAGTTTCAGAATATTAACGTCTAATCGATATACCTACTAACCTATTATTACCTATAGGGTAATATATAATTTGTACTATTTGTAACTACTGTACATGACATGTATTACAAGTTTGGCGTCAAAAATATTTTTCTGATAAAACTTAGCTACTTAAGGGATCATAGGAAAACATGGTCTGGGAAGTCTTTATTTTTATATAAAAAACTTAAGTTTGTAGCCACAAAAAAAAACACATGACAAGCTAAAGAGCTTCTCTAGTTACTACAAATATTAAATTGCGCATAAACCTCACAGATGATTATGAAAAAAATCAGAAAATCATCCAAAGCGCTTGCCTAGGTTTATCTTTTTTGGCGTAAATAATAGCGGAAACGTATTGAATTCTACATCAAAACACACTTTAACGTACTGTGAAGTAGCTCCAATTACTTTTATTCAAGAAAGATAATTGTGATAATGATAAGATAATGATGAAGAAACAACGAAAAACATCGAAAAAGTGCAGAAGTGAGGTTATTTTCCTCTGTTTAGGGTTCCGAACCAAAATGGTAAAAAGGAACCCTTATGGTGTGACAGTCTGTCTGTTTGTCTGTCTGTCTGTCACAGCTGGATATCTCGAGAACTACTAATGGTATCAACTTGAAATTTGGAATAGTTAAGGATGACGTTTGTCCAACTATTTTGCAAATAAGAAACAAATAAAAAAATATTTTTTTTTTTACAACAGGGACTGAAAAGGGGTCATAAAATTTTTTATTGGGGCCACTAGGGCATGTGGAGTATCGTATGAAAGAGCGCTGTTTGCACATTTTAAAACATTTTTTTCTTTTTTTTAGGCCGCATAGTTTTCGACTTATGATGAAAAATGTAAAAAAAATACCGTTCCCCCCCTTATCTCCGAAGTTTGTAAAGAGAAAAATCTTAAATAACTCAATGTGATAGTAGTTTATGTAAAGATTACAGGAAAAAGAAAACGATGTCTCAATATAACACACTATTTTAGAAATTAAAAAACAAACAAAAAATTTATTTGTTCTTCTACCAGTCAACAGATGGCCTTGACCCAAGAAAAAATAATTTAGTTCCACTAACGGTCAAGAGATGGCGCTGGACTAAGAAAAAAAATTGTTCCACTATCGGCCAAGAGATAGTGCTAACCTAATACTGCAATCATACTGCAATAATAATTTTATTATTCTACAGCTCTGCAGTGTATTTATTATGATGGTACGAAAACCCTCGGTGCGCGAGTCCGACTCGCTCTTGACCGGTTTTTTTACATGTAAAGAAAAATACAGAAACAAAAATTCCAGTGTTACTTATCAAACACTTTTATTTTAAAATAGGGAAAATAAAGACTTGAGACGTCCATACAATTACATTAATAAACAATATGGAAAAGTAACGCAACAAATACGTTTTCTTATACTACGACATCGTTTTCAATAATTTTTCGTAGCAATCTTGCTACGACCGCTACGATCATTCTACGTAGCAGCTTTCGTAGACAGCGGGGCGGTCGGATAATGAATTTACACAAAGTTAATCAATCACGGAATAAGCGAGTGTAATGAAATAATTCAACTACGAAAATGAAGAATTTTGTTAAATTAAACCTTTCCTCACTGGTATAACAAGTTAGAATCTAATTATAGAAAAATGCGAAGACTCGGTTCGCGTGATATTGATTCGTATTTTGATAAACCGATTCCTTGTCGTGATAAAGGCGTCAGCTATTATACTCCTTGCAGAACTGAGTTTTGACAAGCACTGAAACAAAGCAAAATGTGGTTGTTTCGTGGGAATTATAATTTTGTAAATTATAGAACAAAGGCATATTCAAATTAGTTAATATGATATTAATTTTAATACCTTCATTGTTGAGCATTCGATTTTTATGTAAGTGGGTAAGTATATTGCTAAAGATTTGGTTTAATTGGTTGAATATTTGTTCTTTTTCTTAAATTTTCAGGAAATATAGCACGTATATTCTAATTCGAACCCACACATGGTATGCGGAATATATGGATAGGTATATGACCATGATAAATCGACGACTCACAAATTGACTCATCACTTTATTCGCATCGTCATACCTATGTTCAACTTATGGATCATCGTCAGCCCTATTGACAGGTGTTTAATCTTTCTCCGATTCTGATCTCTATGCCTCGGCGATAAGGGTGAGAGTACCTGGTTGTAATGAAACAGAGAAGGAACAAAGCGCAAATGGACAACAAAAGCGATACGAACAATGTTGTGAAGCCTCCCTTGGCGGTTCTATTTAGATATCTAGAAATATTGCGAGTATGGTTCACAGAAGTACCTATGGAAAATATTGAATTTAACGTTTTAATCCATTTTAATGCACTTAGGTACCTACTCAGGATCTTTCTTTTGATTTTAATAGATTAATAAAAATAGAAAGTTTTGCTAGTGGGCTTTTATTTCCTTCATTTAATAGCATTTTATATTTTAAATAGTAAATAGCAGTCACCGTTTCAACTTGGGTAAAAATGCTTTCTGTCTGTCCGGCTGTCCGGCTGTTGTCCTCTACCTACAGGGTCGCATTTCTCAACCGATTCTGGTGAAATTTTGTGAGCAGGTTCGATAATTATATGGATTTATTGTCGATCCAGTTTTTCGATTTTTTTCAAAATGGTGGATAACAAATCATATCGCGAGGTCTACAACTCACAGAGCCACTATATTATTAGTAGGGTTAAAGACGTACTTTCAAACATCGTGTCCAAACCATAGGTCCAAACAGTAGATAGATATTGTTTAAGTAGGCTAGACACACAAGGCCTTTGTCCGGAACTGGGTCAAATTTTCTGTATTAGGTCAAGTCTTCTTTTGTTTTCCTTAATAGCTTTTTCAAACATCACATTAGCATAGATAATATGATACTATATAATATAGCATTATTTTTTTAATAAAGGTATATATATATATAGATAGAATTTATTAAATAACCCTCGTAGGCTCTCGCAATTTGTCCAAATAAAAGTTGAGATAAATAGTGACAGAAATGGTCATTGAGATATAATGGTCATAAGTAGATATACAAATCAAATAGTAAAAAAATACTCGTATCCTAAGCATTGTAAAAAAGTCCGAAAAATACGTGCGTTTGGTATTAATATTGAAAGAAAATTAAACAATTGTATTCTTCACTTAGTTTTCAGTTATATTAAGTAACTTAGTTATAGATTTTCTTTTTACATTATATACAACGTGTTACAAAATAACCCCTAATGCCGAATAAAGTAGCTATAGAGACCATCAAAACAACTTTTACTATGGGACCAACTCTGAAATCGTGAAAAAAAAACTCTCACTTGATATTTTCGATATCAATTTTTGTATAAACAGCTGTTTTTTCTCGACTTCAGAGTTGGTCTCATAGTAAAAGTAGTTCAGTTTGATGGTCTCTTCTACCATATTCGGCATTGGGGGTTATTTTGTAACACGTTGTATATACCGAAGTAAGTGAGTGCTTGAAAGTTTTTACACATACTCAGAACTACATGATCGCAAGTACCTATCGAGCTCTGTTAAAATTTGCTGCTGACGTTACCTAAATATAACAGGGAGTTCGCTTCTAAATCATTTCTCAAATTACTTCCCACTACATTTGTGTGATTTCAGGGAAACAATACTCTATTTGTTTAGTAAGAGCAAAGAGACGCCGCAGTAAATTCAAAGGTAAAACCATTTACCTACTAATGGTATGCTGGTCACATTATCTTGATGTGTACATATCGGATAGGCCACATTAGAACAGCTTAATAATTCACACACAAAATCATTATGGAATCTAATTAGATAATAGTTAGTTGATTGTGTATAAGTAAATAAAGGTCAGCATTATGCTTTGTTGAATCCGACGCTAAATCATATTAAATTACTCTTCAGTATACCTTTGTACGATGTACAAATTGCTTATATGGCTATGTATTTTTCAACACACTTGCTCGTAAAGTGAGCCCTAATACATCGCTTTTAGGGCCATAAACCGAGCTTTAACAAACGCGTGCAATAATATATAAAACACTAGTACGTAATAGAATTAACCCTACAAAGTTAAATTAGTACCTTACTGCAAGTTCTATGCGAGTAAACAGGGCATTCCCAATTTAGCCGGGTAATACAGTTATTTTTTTTAGTAACAACAAAGAGGTTTTATGCTGCTGAAAATTCATATACATTTTTGGAATAAATAAATGTGTAAGTCCTTAATTAAGTCAAACAAATATTTATTATTATCAAATTATTCATAATTTACAATATTTTGTTATAAAATATTAAAATATTTGCATTTTATCACTTTAAATTATATTTTGAAGTAGACTGTATGCTCACTCACCCCTTTGTTCGCAAAATATTCTTGCGTTGGGCATGTAAAAAAAACAAAAAAAAAACTGCGCGCCTTTTGCCATAATTATCATATTTTGTTTTTGGCGTATTTGTTGCTGTATGGTAAATTACTTTGTTTTTTCCTCGCAAATGTGTTGAAAAACGTCGTATGAAACTCGTGAGCTCTTGCTTATTGCACACTCGGCTGAGTTACGCCCTCGCCTGCGGCTCGGGCTGCAACCCACAGCCTTGTGTGCAATGAGCAACCTAAGCTAACTTGTCTCATAATGTACTATTATAATATAATATATATAAGAATAGAAAAATATTCACCAATCAAAAGGGGAACATAATAAGTATGCAGTATGAGGCATAGAATTCAAATCATTCATAATGTCACTTTGTTTATGCAATGTTATGTTGCCTTTAATATTTAATCTTATTTCCAACTTTTCAGTTGACTTGTCTTTTGATGTAGACGGGTTTTTTATTTCATTGATATTCTTTCATATTAGAGGTTTTGTTTCTAATAGTAGTCCGTGTCTTTACCAATCGATTCGTGATTATAATAAAAAGGCAATCATTTAGAATCTAGATTATGTTCCACTTAAACGAGTACCAGTAAAGACAACAGATTACAATACCAATACCAACTCAATTTAACTAGCTTAACCATACGGTACGATAATGGACTCTGTGTCAATTAGTGTAATGCTCCATTTGTGGGTTCCGTGGCTTGTACAATGGCGTAGAAAGGTATTTAGTTTATTGGTTACCTATATTGAAACCAATGAACTCAAACTTATTTTTAACCCCCAAAGCAAAAAGAGAGGGGTGTAATAAGTGTAACGTGTCTCTGTGGTATCGTAGCTCCTAAACGGATGAACCGATTTTCGTTTAGTTTTTTTTGTGTCATAGATAATTTTATTCCGATTTTTCTTAGCCATGTTTCATGAAAATCTGTTTAGCCGTTTGAAGATCATCAGCTCTCTTCTAGTTGATGTGGAGATCTAACTTCCTTATATCCGATATTGGAAGTATATGGTAAGTTAATCATGACCTGATCAGCCGTTTGAAGATCATCAGCTCTTTAATAGTTGATGAGGGGATCTGGGGGCCAATTACGAAAATAACATACGCAATTGCGTAACGCAGTCACTTGGCCACGATAATCGTGCGCAGTTCGTGGGTTGTAGATATAACAAACATTTTGAATTTGGCAATCGTTGCCTATAGACTATTGAACGAATGATGTCGCATCACTTCGCGATATCGCATACGCAAGTGCTTTGTAATAGGAAACAATCATAACGAAGCACGGACGTAGCTGCGTGTATCGCGTGAAACTTTTCGTAATAGACCCCCTGCCTGACTACCTGCCATATGCCCTATTGATTCGAAATTTAGTATTTTTTGTTGGAAGAGGGATTAAGTTAAGTGTAGTTTTTTAACCGACTTAAAAAAGGAGGTTCTCAGTTTGACCCGTATTTAAGTATGTTTCTCCGCGATTATCTTACTTTTGGCTGAGCCGATTTTTCTACATATATAATATACCTTACCTACAAGGTACCTACACTAAAAATAAAAAAATAAAAAATTGTTTAAAAAAAACAAAAACCGACTTCAAAAAACCTACCTCTAAAAAGCGAGAAATAATATTCGTAATAATAAAAATACTTTTAGAATGAAAAAAAAGGAATTTGTACTCCAGCCCCACCCGACTTCAATAGACGTATTTTTATTATTACGAATATTATTTCTTGCTTTTTAGAGGTAGGTTTTTTGAAGTCGGTTTTTTGTTTTTTTTTAAACAATTTTTTTAATTTAAGTTTTGTAAGCACAATAATTGCGTAACCGTATCGCACTCTTAGTCTTCGTATTGTTTAAACATAATTTAGAAACATCCCTTCTAATCTGATCTAAGGCATATATGCATATTTATGATGAATATTTAAAGTTCTAGAAGTCCTGAAAGCAGTAGCTCACAGAAAGATGTAACTGAGTTTTGGAACTACCGCTTCTCGAAGCTTTAAGTTGAGATATGACTTGCAGAAATGCAGTTTTAAGTTTAAATATAATACAGGAAATTGTTTTTGTAGAACAGGAATAATTTAAGGAATAATTTAGAAAATAATATATACTGAATTAAAACTAAAATAGCTATTATATAAGGTCCTCCTTAAGTAGTGCACGTAATTTTAAGGGGTTTAATTGCAATTAATGCATACAAACTTTTTTTACTATGGAAATTTTTATCAACATTGAAATCGCGAAAAAATAATCAGCTGTTCCATAGAAAATTTAAAATCGAAAAGTTCAAAATGTATGGATAGCTGATTTTATTTCGCGATTTCAATGTTGGTACCATAGTAAAAGTTGTTTGTATGCATAAGTTGACCCCTTAAAATTTCGTGCACTATTTAAGAAGGACCTTATATAGTCCAGCGTACCCCCAGCGGTTCATCTGATTTCATTTTTAGTTATCACTCCTGCTATAAGGGGTGCACGAGTTTGAGGTATTTCTTGGAGTGGTACATAGAAAAAACTAATTGGGAACCATTGATATAGTCATAGTTATAAACTATGATCTATGTTGTCTACAAGAACGATCGAAGCAAATACATATTAGCACAATACATTTCAATATAGGGGTAGTTGATTAGAAATTATTTTTAATTTTATCAACGTCTCTCAATTTCGAATAAGTTAGGTACCTACTCAAAGATAAAAAAATCTAATATCTTTGTACAACATAGAAGTCTTTGATCTTTGTAGGTACACGAAAATGCCCTTCAGAAATTGTATCCGTCAAAAAAGTCAACGCAACGTACCTAATTACCCTTAGCACGAAAAGCTATCGAAAAAAAAAACGCGCGTAAAATTACTCGATAGATATTCTGTGTCGATAGAGAATTATCTATGGAAATTTTAATTTCGCTATTCGGCGGTAGACGGCGCTGTACAAATTTCCAGTACAAAAAAGGATTTGCACTTGTTTGGCGTCGTGGTACTGCGACAGAGTATAACACCAAAATTGCACTATCGTATATAGCTGTTCGTGCTAAGGGTACAGTACAGACCATAATCCTAACTTTATGAATCAAACTAAGAGAAGCGCCACACCCTTGCGTGTCAAACACGTCAACACACGTGTAGGCAAGTGAAAAGTGCTCGCGACGTGAGGGCACTCAATACGTAACGAGGAGAGCGCTCGCTGAGCTGTTGCTACTGCACTAAACTGTCGCTGCTCTTGCGATGGCTTGGGGCATTTTGAAGTTTATCTTTTTTGGCTAAACGATCTTTTTTGGCTAAACGATTTATTGAAAATGAAGCTGGAATGTGAAAGACCCTACCACACTAAATTATTAGCTACAAAGAACAAAGGCATTGACATAAATGCTAACTATCATGCTTTTTAAAATCTTCTTACACAATCTTGATGAAAAACAAGATATAACCAAAACACCGCAATAATACCCCTATTTACACCCTATGTCAAGACATAGGGTGTAAATTTTTAATAAATTAGATAGTTTGACCACTAAGAATGTTAAAATTCCTCGTGGTCAAATCAGTTTCACTACTAAAATGACCATTTGTAGCGTAGGTATGTAAGTAATAATTAGTATAGCCGCCAAGCCATATAAATTTTTGGTATGGCCGATGCATTTTGATGTTTACCAGCAAGTCACGATCGTCTCAAAAAAAATCCTCTAATATTTTGGACAGTTCGGTGCGATGCGGTGGATAGAAAACCGCATAGAACACGGTTTCATTTCAAAATACGTACTACGTACCAATGTACTCTACAAATTATCACAGAATAAATGGCACACATGTTAACATTATAGTTTCATTAAAACTAAATAGTTGCTTCCATATAGTTACGAATGTTTTCTACTCGGTTCTATTTCTGTATATTATTATGTTCTGTAGTAGTAGTGGTTGGATCGAGTGCATCGAGCGCTCACTTCCATCTGGGCCCGCAGTCAGTCGGTGAAATTGGATGCACGTTCGCTGATGCAACAACGCTACCATTGGCACTCGGAAAAGCCTTCGTATGTTAAAATAAATAAATAATAAAAGGGGTTAAGTATGACATTGCCGATATTTTCTCAGTGATGTTAAAGATGCTTCTTGTTATTATTTCGAATTATGATCGCAACGGCCCACTATCAGCAATAAAAATATTTCTGATTTCTTTTCCTGAACGTAAAAAAAGTATCTTAAAAGTTACTACTTTTTTCGTTAGCAGAAATAACTTAGCCGACACTTTTTTTTCACTTAACACGTGTGGCATTATTTAGCTGAGCATAAAAGTATTAAACCATTAGCGGTCATGGCTGTAAAATGTTAGTGTGGAAAATGCGGTTATTTCATACTTTAACCCCTAACAAAACCTTAACAAGTAAGTTAGGTGTAATTTATCTAGGTGTCTTCTTAATGAAAAAATGCTATTACAAAGTAGGTAATTCATAATAATAAAGAATGAAACTACGTGAAATATCGTTTGGAAAATAATAATAAAATTATCAAATAACTTTCTAATCCGTCACCAATTTGTACTGCAATTAAAACTACTCAAACTTACTCCATAAAAATAACTTCCTGAATATTAAGAAAGCTGAAAATAGTTATTTGTTATACAAGTGACCAAAATCAATTTGTGCTGCGAGTGCCGACTTTAAATCACGAACTAGCGAAGTAGTCTAGAATTGAATCATGAGCGTAGCGAATGATTCTAATATAGACTACTGAGCACTGTGAGTGATTTAAAGGCACGACGCAGAGCAAAATTTTGGTTTCGGTGTTAAACATACAACTTTTCACCTCTAACAGCGAGAAAATTTTCACGTGACTTTCCTGTAAAAAGGTAAATTCAGCATTAGAAACTTGTTCACTCAACTCTTTTGGAGTTAGACAACATCTTCATCGTTGGACGCACTCATTTTTTGTTTTATCACAAAAATAGTTCGATAAAACCTATGTTGATTTTTTTTATTTATAAAGTAGATTCCCGTCGTTTTGTTTAACATTACGCTGTGTTTTTCTCTTATACATTAATATCCCATCTTATTTATTTATTTATAATCATAAAATAAAAATAAATAAAATAAAATTCTTTATTTCAAAATTGATTACATGTAGGATTCTTAAACTAAAATTCCACACTAGGCTTAGCCTGTATCGTGGTAATCTTGAATGATTTATCCGGTCTGGATGTAGCGGTACCTACAGCAACGTTGACATAAAACACTAATTTGTTAATTAATTTTATAATTTTTTCTTATTTTATATTTATTTCATACATAATGCGACCATTGCGACCTCATTTCGTCATTACTCTTTTTTTCGAATTATCAACCTTCTTTTTTAATAATCCTTATTTAAAACTCCTTGGTATATATCCGTGCATTTTATTTTTTTACTTTTTAATCCATGTATGACACCATAAAGCACTCCATCTGTCCTTTTCTCACATATCAATTTACTATATCTATGAATTTTACAAGTTTCTCCTTGTCACTGTATTTCTTTTTTCTTTATTATTTTTAAAGTTGGTGTTAGAAATTAAAAAAGCACTTTGCCTCACGCTCGCAGCAAAAATCGATTTTGCTGCGAGTTTTTACGCACCAAAAGAGCCCTTTTCGTGCTGGAGAGGTGAAAAAGTATTAGTAGGATTGAAATGGATCGATTTTGGCTTGTTTTTCAAATAACGTTTCCCTGGTAGAGTCTATTAACAGGAAGCGATCGCGAATGTCCTAAAAAATGCTTTACCGGGAACATGGAGCTTCTTTGACGTGACGTTAACGGGACGAGAACGGGAATAAATTGCCGACTCAAAGTACATGAGGGCACTGGTCGACGTAGACAAGTACGTAAATAGCTTCCGAAATAAAATGGGTTTTGAGAGCGGAAAACCTTATTTTAAGAATGCGTCATTGGGTGTTGCTTCTTCGAACTACTTATACGATAATGCCTAAGATATATTTATCTAACAATAATAGACTTTCGGGTAGTAAAAATAGACTTGATTAATAGAATATGTTAACGCTTAAAAATACTATAAAATTGGTGTTAATTCATGAACCATACTTTAATAGAGACACCTATTAGGTACCTACCTCTAATAATAATCATTTTGCGACATTTTGGCTTCAGTCTTCTAGAAACTTCCTTGGTCGCTCCAATTCGAGCAAAAAAGTCAGTGCCCTCTCTTTATAAATAATGCTCGTTCTTTATAATTTAGGGGAACCTTAAAAACGCCAGGGGACGAGAATTGATTAGTTGTCAGATGACAGTCGGGCGAAGCCATAGCGCCAGCGGGGCGGGCCTAATTAAAAATATATCGAGTTTACGTTTTAAGCTAGTCACTCGATCTAATCTTCAGACTTGCTTTTGTTACTTTTTATAAGACTGGAAATTAAAAAAGCTTTAGTTTGGTCCTCGTTTCAGCAAAAATTCAAAGCTATGCAAATATTTGCAACTCGTGATTCTTATCATGTAGCTATTGTTGGGCATTTAATGAATTGTGATAAGTACGAGGGAAATAAAAAATAGGTTTCATATGGTATGTGCGAGTGCGACTCAGTATGTCCGTCTGTCACAGCTGCCCCCTAGCATGATCATCGAAACACAATATATACTTATCACGTGTTATAGCGTGTTATAGCGACAAAAGGATTTTGACAGTTCAGTGTCGGTCGACTCAACTGTCAAAATCCTTTTGTCTGTCTTTTGACAGTAACAGTTAAACGTGATAAATCGATAAGTACTTATCGTATCGTGTTTCGGTGGCCCTGCTAGGGAGATGGATATCTTAAGAAGAAATTTGGAATAGTTTTAGATGATGATTGATGTATCATTTATGAAGAGCGCTGTTTGCACATTCTCAAACATTTTCTTTTTTTTCTTTTGATGAAATATGTAAAAAAGATACCGTCCCCTATGCCGCCCCCTCCTCCTTATCTCTCCTTATCCCCCCCCCCCTCTCCTTATCCCTCCTCCGAAGTTTGCATAAAGAAAAATCTTAAATCATTCTACGTGACAAATAGAAGTTTATGTAAGTACATTTACAAGAAAAATTAAACGATGTCTTATTCAGAAATCATCAACAAAAATTACAATTGTGTGCGAGTTCGACTCGCTCTTGACTGGTTTTTTCTGTGGAAGGGGTTGTTTGGTACGTAACCGAGGATGATGAAGCGCACTGTCAAAAGTGAGGTAACTAAAACAGCCAAAATGGCCCCGTTTTCAGATTTTTATTCACCATTATTGCCTAATAAATAAGTACAAAACAGTTTCAACTTTTATATTAGATTAGTTACTATATTATTGGATTTTAGTTACGATTAGGTAACGTATGAAGGATATAAATCTGAAAACTAAGCCATTCTGGCTTAGTATTAGTTGCCTCACTTTGCATACGAGGACACGGCTTCTAGGTGTTATTATTCTAAGGCTATAGCTACAACATCACATCACGACAACAGTATTTTCGAAACACAGTGCAAGTCTTGTTATTCAGCAAATTGATAAGGGTTGATTTGTAAAATTGTATGTCATTTTTAATGAATTCAAAAACTATGTTTCCTCTGTTTTATTTTACTGAATTTATGAGAAAGAAGAGTTTTTCGCCATTAATGAGACTCCACTTTTTTCTCCGTTTGGAGTACACTCAAGCTAACGAGCTCTGACGAGGAGCGGCAGTGATCCGTCTTGGCTTGACTTACCAAGCCTGTTTACAATTTTATTACGTTTATATACCTTATTAAGATTTTCATTGAAAACACAATCCGCATCAGAGATTTCAGGATATTTTAATACTTTTTTACATAAACAAATTATAAGTGTGAGTGAAAAGTAAAATGTAAAATTAAGAGAAACAACAAAGACTATATATCTATCTATTCTATTCTCAACAATCCCCATACCCCAAGTTACAGTATCTTTGTGACTCTCACAATCGTCTACTTCGATCTACTAACTCTCTTTCTCTCTTTACTCCTCTCTTTCATTCCGGTTATTTATGTCTGATTCTTTCACAGTGCAAGCTCTGCGTCTCTGGAATAGTTTCCCTGAACTGAATCTATCAGAAGTTCTCCCAATCAAGTCTCCTGCAAAAGAAAGTTCATGCCTTACTCTTAGAAAGCTCATAGGTTATGTGAAAACATCGATATTTGTATTTCCTTCTTAATATTATGTATATTTATATATTCATGTTTTTATATATATTATATGTATTAAATTATAATGTTATGTTGTATTTATTACTATTTTACCCTATGTGTACCGCCTTCATTGATACCTGTTTCCTAAAGGTTGACTGGGAGAGAATGCTTTTAGCATTAAGTTCGCCTTTTGTTACATTTTGTTTGAAATGTACAATAAAGTTTGTTTTAATAAAAATAAAATAAAGACAATAATTATACTAGTTCTTGATTTTCAAGACTTGAAACTAAATACGTGCTGATACCAGTAAACCTGCCCCATACACGCTAAGCTAACTATCAAAGCTATATAATAATGTGAGACTGATGTATTGTACGGAATTCACAAGCTTACGGCGCGTAATTTTACGGCCTTACCACAAAACACTGTTTAACACGTGTTTAACTAAAACACTGTTTAAATGTGATGCTGTCACTTTTTTGACAATATTGTTTGAAAGAGACGGCATGACATTTAAACAGTGTTTTTACTAAACAGTGTTTTAAAATCTTTTGTGGTAAGACCGTTATAGTTTAAGTACTGCTTACGATGGGGCTGACATGTAACATTATTACAAAAACTCCTTTAAAAAAAAGAAAAAAAAAGTACTGCTTATTTTAAAGCTTTCATAGTAAGCGTAGCGTTGAAACGAATATAATGTTGACCATTTGAGTAGGGGGGAGATGGTATGCCAATATTTCTTATGTTCATTGAAAACATTAAAAAGTCTCTACTACAAATATCAGAATAGGTGAATTTTGATAATCTGATGAGGTCGACGACCGAAATTAACACCCGACAAAAGCCCTCCTAACTAAGTATATCAAGTTACTAATGCATAAACAATGGACTAAACGGTGGGTGACACTCGATGCTTCCAGGATGACTGCTTAAGTGTTAAAATTGGTTCACACCAAGTACCTAGAAAAAAAGAGCGAGAAGTATGTTCGTTATTCAATACACTAACATTTTCCCGCAAAAGTAAAAGACTTTCTTTGTTCGACCAAAGGATTAACGGCCTGACTCATTGATAAAACGTGGTTAGAACCATCACCATTCCCAAAGTGGTTCATGGAATAAATTAGACCGCTGTACATAGAGTAGATATTCGATAAGAAGGTCACCGTGACTCAGTATTACGTGTATTCTCAATAAACCCGTTCAAATTATGTCGGAAAATAATTGTTATCAATAAAAGTTCTTATTTGCCATACCTACAATATATTTTTCAACACACTTGCTCGTAAAGTGAGCCCTAAAGAGCCGTTTACACGGGTCAAGCTGTTAAGTAATTTAGTTAAAATTAAGTTGTCGGCCAACTAAATTTTCTCGTGTAAACAGACAATTAAGTAGTAAGTTGGCCATTAAGTATCAAAGTGATTAAGTTAATAAAATCTAGTCTTAATACATCGATTTTAGGGCCATAAACCGAGCTATAACAAACGCGTGCAATAATATATAAAACACTAGTTCGTAATAGAATTAACCCTACAAAGTTAAATTAGTACCTTACTGCAAGTTCTATGCGAGTAAACAGAGCATTCCCAATTTAGCCGGGTAATACAGTTAATTTTTTTTTGACAACAAAGAGGTTTTATGCTGCTGAAAATTCATATACATTTTTGGAATAAATAAATGAGCAAGTCCTTAATTAAGTCAAATAAATATATATTATTATCAAATTATTCATAATTCACAATATTTTGTTATAAAATATTAAAATATTTGCATTTTGTCACTTAAAATTATAATTTTGAAGTATTAGTAGTAGGCTGTATGCTCCTCACCCCTTTTTTCGCAAAATATTCTTGCGTTGGGCGTGTGAAAAAAAAAACAAAAAAACATGCGCGCCTTTTCCCATAATTATCATATTTTGTTTTTGCCATATTTGTTGCTGTGTGATAAATACTTTGTTTTTTCCTCGCAAATGTGTTGAAAACGTCGTATGAAACTCGTGAGCTCTTGCTTATTGCACACTCGGCTGAGTTACGCCCTCGCCTACGGCTCGGGCTGCAACCCACAGCCTTGTGTGCAATGAGCAACCTAAGCTAACTTGTCTCATAATGTACTATTATAGGTACATTTTAATTTAATTGCCTATGTTTTAAATCTTAAACTTACTTAGGGTAGGTAGGTTATCGAAAACGGCCGTGTAATTATTACGACATTCCCTATTCCTTCATTGTGCGGACGCCAGGCCCGTTTAACATAATAATTCATGTTATGTCACATAAATCAAAATAATAATAGTGCGGAACGATCATTTCCGCGAGTTGACCGGTGCGGTGGTAGGTAGGTAGGTACCTAGGTAGGTAGGTCGAGACAAGTGCAATGCAAATAACTTGAGCCGTCGAATCTTATGTTTGAGTAGGTAGGTACCTATGTAGCTTTCATGTTCTAATTATTGTAGAGCAGTATTAACTTAGTAAGGGCCTTACTAATAAAGATTGAATAGCGGATGTGGATATAGCGGAACACAATGGTTACTCTCTGTCAAACTATTTAAGTTTGACATTAAAAAACCGACTTCAAAAAACCTGCCTCTAAAAACCAAGAAATAATATTCAAATCATTAGATACGCATTATCATTGTTATAATAAAACACGTCTATTAAAGTCGGGTGGGGCTGGAGTACATATTCCTTTTTTTATTCTAAAAGCCCCACCCGACTTCAATAGACGTGTTTTATTATAACAATGATAATGCGTATCTAATGATTTGAATATTATTTCTTGGTTTTTAGAGGCAGGTTTTTTGAAGTCGGTTTTTTTTGTTTTTTAAACAATTTTTTTATTTTTAGTGTAAGTACCTTCTGTATTAGGTAGTGTAGGTAAGTAAATTATTTAGGTAGAAAAATCGGCCTAGCCAAACGTGAGATAATCGCGGAGAAACATACATACAATACCTCCTTTTTTTGAAGTCGGTTAAAAAGACTACACAAAGGTATCCCTTCCCCAACAAAAAAATCATCTAATTCGGTTCATAAATAACAAAATTGTCAAGTTAGTTGATTTAATTTCATAGTATTTTCAGGATTACTTGTAAACTACTGAACCGATTTGAAAAAAAATTAAATGGGACCATCTCGCAAGAAAACTCAATCGAACGAAAAATTTTTTATCTAAATCGGTCCATAAATGTCGAAGATACGCGCGAACAACGATACAATCGAATTGAGAACCTCCTCCTTTTGATGAAGTCGGTTAAAAAGAAAGGGACAAAACACTGTGTGTAACTATTCACTCGCTATACAACTTTTATTAGTAAGGGGGCTAGTTTACAAATAAAATTGATTTCTTGTACTTTCAGAATAAAATTGAGAAATTGGGAAGAGTTTTCATATTAATTTCTTTTTAATTATTTATTATAAATAATTATAAAATTATGTCCAATATGTCCATCAGCCATTTTTGATGTCTCCACTGCTGGGGCACAGGCCTTCCTTATGGGTGGTAAGGAGGATGGGCCATAACCCACCACGCGGGCCCAATGCGGATTGGTGGGTGTTAACGACTGCAAATGCAGCCGGGACCAACGGCTTAACGTGCCTTCCGAAGTACGGAGGAGCTCGAGATAATAAATTTTTGGTCACCCATCCCACGACCGACCCTTGCGAACGTTGCTTAACTTCCGCAATCACTGGGCCAGGCGCTAAGCTACTGCGCCACCAAGCTCCTCCGATTAAATTATAATAAAGTACAAATAAAAGCAAGGAAGAATAATTTAACTCTTATTGACACATGACATTATTTTGCATCCTGGATGTAACTTAATTCAATACTTATAACCTACCTTACCACATTGATTGCTACGTCGCTGAATTAGTCACCGTACCACCGTTGGTACTGTTTAGTTTCAATGTCATATTCTGAAGGTGATGACATTGCCCTAGAAATGCCGTACCTATATGAATCATTCGAAGGTTAATTTGCTACCACTTTCAGGTGGAGAGAAATGACTCAGTGCTTAATAGAATTAAGAACCTAGCAGCAGTTGTTAATCATCCCCGTTTACCGAGCTTTCCTATCATACTTACCGCCTCTGTGGTCTAGTGGTTCGCCCACCCGTGTAAGACGCAGGGGTCCCGGGTTCGATTCCTGCAGGGGGGGTACAATTTGTACCCGGTTTGGTTGGTGGTAGGGCTTATTTCAAGTCCGCCTGGATAGCTAGCTACCACTATCTAGCATAAAGTCTGACGCCATATAACAACAATTTAAACATCGTTGTGTTCCTACAGTTAAAGGTAAGATAGCCATAGTTCCTCAGTGATGAGGATTCCGGGTGTAGTGCGATTCCACCTTCCTCCTCCTCCTCCACCTCGCCCTTATCGTCACTTAACATCAAGGTGAGGTGAAGGCCAAGCACTAGTTATCCCGCTGTGCATAAAAAATATACACACATCAACTTTGTCTAGGGATACAGGTGTTATTTTCATACAAACGAGGTAACTTTGAGGCCTTGGTTTTCTGCCAGGGATGTACTGTGCTGTGATCTGATGATGGCTATCCAGGGAGTGAATGGAGGAGATTCAGATCGCTATACACACCTAACTGATCTGACCAGCATTCTAAAAGATTAATGGACATGTTTAAAAAAACCGCGAAAATAGCATGAAAATGTATGAAAATCCTGAAACTGAGAACTCTGACGCATCAATCTTTTAGAATGCTGATTGGGTGTGTATAGCGATCTGAATCTCCTCCATTCACTCCCTGGATGGCCATCATCAGATCACAGCACAGTACATCCCTGGCAGAAAACCAATAGGCTTCAAAGTTACCTCGTTTGTATGAAAATTACACCTGCCTGCCTAGCATGACCGATTTATATCGCGTGATATAGCATTTTATCGACACTCAACTGTCAAACTCCTTTGTCTTTTTGACAGTTAAACGTGATAAAACGCTATATCACGCGATATAAATCGGTCATGCTAGGCAGGCTGTATCCCTAGAAAAGGTTGATGAGTATATATTATTATACGAAAAACCTCTTGCTTTTTTCTCACATGCGAGACCGATTCGCACGTGAAAGTCCGCTTGACAGACAGGAAAATTCAGTCTAACAGTTTATTTTCAGAGGGTCAATAAACCATGGTAGCTTTTATATAGGAGGCTTCTGTTCTAATGAGTCGATACATTTACAAAATGAATAAAAAAGAAAGTCAAGACAATGACCTCGTTATTTACAAACAGAATAAAAAAATATTTAATTCGGGAGTCTTTCTCTCCGTACAAGGTACCTATAGCTACCACAGTAGGTACATATTTTAAAGCACCTCTGTGGTACCAGTACCTAACACCACAAAATTAAATAGTTTATACCAAACATGTTTGGAAAGTTTTTGTATGGATAACTAAAACTATATCTATTAATTATTATTAGGTAAGTAATGTGGAAAACTTAATAATCTGTCTACTTAATCAAAGTGAATTTAAACTTTGCAAGTAATCTGCGATACATTATCAATTAGGACGAAGTTCTGATGTATCTTTTCATCCAACATCCAAAAGCGGGCTCGTAATAAATCAAAAGATTTTCCTTTATTTTTGTCTAAGAAGTTTAATAGAAGGCCGCTCGTCACACGCTTCCCGACGCGCAGGGAATATTCAAAAGGGTTTTATTATTAATACGGAATTAGGAGTTTGAGGATCGCGAGATTCTTTCAGACATCAACAGGGATTTTGCTGATAAACAAATAGGTTTTTTTGTTATTCCTTATGTTATGTTGTCCTTCCTCCGTATGTTAAATAGCGTAAATATCAATGTGAAATTTTTATTTGGTTTGTTATGTGTGTGAATCAAATAAATATATATCTCTATTTAAATGCCTACCTACTTCATTTATTCACTTCTAAACCACCCCGGAGTTGGAGTTCGAAAGAGTAAGTTTAAGGCTAGTATTATAGAATCAAACTCAAATTCAAATCTCTGCTTGAGAACAGTTAGAAAGGAATGGTGCTATTCATCGCATATAGCGCCATCCCTTTCTAATCGTACTCAAGCAGAGATCTGAGTGTGAGTTTGATTCTATAATACCAGCCTAAGAGGGGTGATTTCAGTAACTTTCACAATAAAACGTCAGCGGATTTTTTGCAGTAGCGTTTCAGATGCGTTCTGATTTCGCTCGTAAAGTGAGCCCTAATATATCGCTTTTAGGGCCATAAACCGAGCACCTTACTTGTTTGCAAGTGCAAAGTTAAATTAGTACCTTACTGCAAGTTCTATGTAAACACAGCATTCTCAATTTAACCGGGTAATACAGTATCTTTTAGGGTTCCGTACCAAAATGAGGATCCCTTATGGTGTGACTCAGTCTGTCCGTCTCCGTCTGTCTGTCTGTCTGTCTGTCTGTCACAGCTGGATATCTCGAGAACTACAAATGATATCAACTTGAAATTTGGAATAGTTAAAGATGACGTTTGTCCAACTATTTTGCAAATAAGAAAGAATAAAAAAATAAATATTTTTTTTACAACAGGGACTGAAAAGGGGTCTTAAAAATTTTAAGTGGGGCGACTAGGGCATGTGTATCATATAAAAGAGCGCTGTTTGCATATTTATAACATTTTTTCTTTTTTTTTAGGCCGCATAGTTTTCGACTTATGATGAAAAATGTAAAAAAAAATACCGTCCCTAAGGGGGGGGCCCTTATCTCCGAAGTTTGCAAAGAGAAAAATCTGAAATAATTCTATGTGATAGTAGTTTATGTAAAGATTACAGGAAAAGTAAGCTGTATGCTCACTCACCCCTTTATCGCAAAATATTCATGCATTGAGCATGTGAAAATAAACCTGCGCGCCTTTTCAGATAATTTTCATATTTTGTTTTTGTCGTATATTTGTTGCTGTGTGGTAAATTAGAAATTACTTTGTTTTTTCCTCGCAAATGTGTTGAAAAACGTCGTATGAAACTAGTGAGATTGCTTATTGCACACTCGGCTGAGTTAAATATCGCCTGCGGCTCGGGCTGCACTGCAACCCAGTATGTAGGTACTAACTATAAACGTTCTTGCTAGGTAGGTAAGTACCTACTTCGTAAAGTAAAATACCACTCACTCCTTCTTACCTTATTCAATAATTCTGTAGAAGACGCTTGTTGTATCTACCTACAATTATTATTCTGTGGCAGAAGTCAGATGTAATGTAAGTATGCAAAATTACATCCAGATTTTTTTTTTAATTAAAAATAGATTTTAGATAGTTTTATTATGCTTCTTGTATCTTGTATGTATTGTATCATCATAATCCTGCGAATTACAACACGCTTACATCCATCTAACATCTATGACTTTATGCATCATGAAGTAAGCGGAACGGCAACGTCGCATGTGGTCAAGTACGGGGTATAACATTATTTTAATTATTATTTATTATTTGTTTTTCCTATATTATCTATCTTTAAACTAGTTGTAAATTGTGATGTAAGATTATTTCAATAAAGATTTTGTATTTATTATTATTATTTATTTATTAGGACATGAGGTTTGAGTCAAATTGTTTGACTTTCTCGGGGTCCTTTAGTACGATGAGGATTTTGATCTAGGCCTTCTCTAGCAATGAATCTTACATCATTGGAAAGGTATTTAAATTTGAAACATTTTATTGTATGACAGCAAACGTCAACTATTAGTACTTTGAGAGTTAAATCGCTCTGAAATCAACTAAATTTTATAACATTAATGACCTGAAACTCCGAAAATACTAACTATTGATAAAAAGGATGTTAACAGCAAATGTTTTTCATGTAAAAACCTTTCTAATGATATATCATTCAATGCTAGAGGTGGGGTAGATCAACTCCCATAGACAATAAAACAGTTTTATAATTTAATAACCATTAACTCCAAAAGTATTAACAATTGATAAAAAGTATATTAACAGCGAATGTTTGTCTTTAAAAGACCTTTCTAATGATATATCATTTATAGCTAAAGGGCGTGTTAATCAACGCCCTGCTGAAAAAAATCAACAAAAAGATGACATTTTTGACAGCCATTTTTTCCTGGTTAAAATTGATATTTTTCTTATTGTTTAATATATAAAGAACTTCAATAAAAGAACTACATTATTTTCATATTTTGAACCCCACACAATCATTACGAAAAAAGTTATCGACCTTTTAAAATTGAAATATTCCCATACATTTAGTATGGAGACCGGCCGACGACATGACCACGAACTGACAGTAACAGTCGTTGCCAAACCTAAGTTCATGGCTTGATACCAATAGAGAAGGCTATGCTTTATGGCAATGGCAGTGTGTTTTCTGCCTTCGCAGCCTGCTGCTCGGAAGCCACAAAGGCCACAAAGCCGTTTTTAGACGGGTTGGCGGGTAGGAACCCAGGCTGCAAGATGCGCTTCCGGCAATCGATGGTGTTACTATGGCGACGCAACGCCTTTGTGACGTGTATACCCTCAAACCCCGATGTCGAAGCCATTATTTTTAAAATAATGATTTTTTAGAAGACATTGAGGACCAAGGATGATTTTTATGTTTAATCATTGTCGAGTATTACGGCGGCTAATACCCGAAGTGCAGCTACACCTAGTTTTAGCCGGCTAAAACTAGGTGTAGCCGTAATTTGGGTATATAGCCGTAACATACATAAACTTAGTCTATCCACTTATGGTCGGTTAGGAATTTCATTCCTTTAGGTGCCACCACCGATGTCCGCATGGGTCAATTTATTAGTTTATGCAAGTTATAAAATAGATTTTTGTTACCTATTTTTTTATTTTGATTAAAAAAAATTGAGAGTGTCACAACCGCGGGATTATTGCCTTTCAATACGTTTACAAAGTCGATAGCCGGCACGTTGGGCTTCCACAACCTGTCAAATTTCTTCAAGCACTTTAAGGTTCAAAATTCATTATACATTTTTGACAGTTTTGTACCTATAGCTTGATATATTATGCTGCTCACTGTACCTAAACGTGTTTTTTTTAAGTTATTCCTATTCATGGGCCGCCATTCTGACGTCAGAACCGCGGAGACATTCCCGATTCAACAAAATCCAAAAGCTTTTACGATAGGTAATTTGTCTCTATCTATTAGTTCCTAAAAAAATGTTAATAACAAGTTCATACAAACCCATAATTTAATTCATGTAAACGCCTGATACGCATTTTTGAGCAACGAATTGTTGCTGTGATAGCTTATTATTATTAGTGATCTGTAAATAATTTGTTTAAATCATTCATAAGCCATTTAGCCGGTATTTATTTGTTCTGCTAATGACGATTTCATTTGTTTTATCCTTAAGAGTAAGACGGGCTTCTGTTTCGGGACGAAGCCGTCGCTGCTCGAAGGTTTTATCCAATCAAAAAATGGAAAGTCTAATCCAGGTTTGTGAAGCGGACAGACAGATCCTCACAATATTTTTTCTCTCTATATACTTATTGCTCAGAACAAAGTAACAGGCGTTTATACGGAAAAAAAAGCTAATGAATGTAAAATAATGGATTCTACAAGGAGGACGTTAGTACTATTATATATTCTGTGAAGGAGGTATAAACTTTTTTATTAATATTTTTCTAAGGAACTATTCTTGATTGCTACATTCAAATCATCGTAAAAGCTTTTGGATTTTGTTCAATCAAATAGGAATAAGTTAAAACGTTTAGGTACATAATATGAAAATGTTACCACTGGATCTCTGATTAATAAATAATCTCTAATAATATTAAACTCTGGATCTAAATATGATTCGGAACACAGAACAAGAAAATGTTCTGTGATTCGGAACAAGCTTCACGTTCAAAAACCTAAACTTGTACGATCATTATTTTAAAACAATACTCTCAGAAAACCTATGTCCTTACATTTGTATGTATTACCCATGTATTACCTACCACTTATTTTATTATTTCAAATAGCCAAATAGATATCTTTTGTATTTAATTTTCCAAAGAGTAGAGTTAAAACTTTTGCAATCTATTTTAAAAAACAGCTTACAATATACAACACAAGTGATTTTGAACGATTTCAGGCTAAAGTTGCCATAATAAAAATATTTGAACATGATAAGGGTAAATTAAAAAACATCAGCCTGCCTAGCACGACTGATTTATATCGCGTGATATAGCGTTTTATCACGTTTAACTGTCAAAAAGACAAAAGAATTTGACAGTTGAGTGTCGATAAAATGCTATATCACGCGATATAAATCGGTCATGCTAGGCAGGCAGATACAAATTACAAAATACGTTATCGTATACGTAGTTGTAATTTGTATATAAAAGTTTTTTAATTTTATCATGTTTATATTTAAAAATAAATAAATACAATCTGATTATATTCGAAATTGCTAATGTTCGAAACATGTAGTAGTCAACGAACTTTACTGTATAATTTCTCCAATTCGCCGTGTGTCAGTTATGGACCCCCTAAACGATCAAAATTGCTTGTCAATCATTTATATTGCATTGCTTGTCAATCATTTACATTGCATTGCTTGTCAATCACATTTTGATCGTCTAGGAGCGATGCTTGACAAGCACCACAGAATAGATAGATTACCGTGGCCAATCAAAAGTAGGTCACGCCCCCAAATGGTAAATGCAATGTGAATGATTGACAAGAAATGCTTGATCGTCTAGGGGCTCCATTAGAATGGAAATTGTCCCTAGTACTCCCTAGGTCTAAGTGATTTACACTTGAAACTTTAGGTGTACGTGTGTATGTGTACATGCTAAATGTATAAAAATACTATAAATGTAGGAATTTAGGAAAGCATTTTTATGCACAGGATGGCACAGACCGTTTATATATTTTTCAAAGCCAATTTTTACACTTCACTTGACCATCAACACTATCTAGTGAGGAGAGTTTTAACCATGGAAAGTCATTTTTAGGCATATTTTACTTTCCATGGTTAAAATGTACTCTATGGCGATGGATTCACCATGCGTGTAGCGTAGCCGTCGCCTTAAGAACAATTTTATTATTACGGGTTTTTTATGATTTTACGGTGACATATTGAAATATTTACTTTATGGAGATTATTTTTAATGGTTAAATAAAAAATAATGCAAAATATTAATTAATTACTAGCAACACTGACCAGTTAGTCACGTCATTTCAGAACGCTAGTGTGGGTTTGCGTGAGTTCGGATTTGTGAGTGCTTTTTTCATGTTTGTGTGTATTTCTGACGCCGTTTTTGTGAATAGCCTTTAGCTCATTATCCTTCTCCTTTTGGATATCATCACTAAAACTCTTCAAACTGTCGTTCAAAGGTTTGTGAATTGAATTTTCATAGAAAAATGCATTCGTGTCTGGTCAGGCTCGAATAGGTGTTTGCGAAACCCTGTCAAGCAGGCGTTGTCTTTAGAAGGGTGAGGGCTCTAATCCAAATCCAATTTTTAACGTTTAAATTCGATAGTCCTTACGATATCTATTGTTTTATCTATAAGCCTGTTATCTAGTGATTGGAAGAAGTAGCAGTACTTTATCTGCGTGGGTTGGTCGTGGTAACAGCATAGAGTGGTGTGTATCTAGAAGCGAGCTAACCACTAACTGTTCAGTTCAGTCAGTCGGCTTTCTGTTGCCGGTTCGTATGCAAGTGTTCGCGCGTTGATATAAGCATGAAATTATAATGGTTGGGTTGTGTTGTCTGTACCTATGTTTGTTTTATAGTGTTTGTGGACTGTGCTAAGTGATTGTTTTGTTGCAGGCCGGAAGGATGCTAAAATTTATTCGTGGCAAAGGCCAGCAGCCCTCTGCGGAAAGGCAGAAGCTCCAGAATGAACTGTTTGCATTCCGAAAGGTGAGTGCCTAGTTCTGTCTTTCTAATGAATATACATTGTCTAGTTGCCTGAAAGGTTTTGCCTTAGTTTAAAGTTCATTGAACTTCACCTTCACAACTTTAGTAGAATGTCAAAGCTAACCATTATGATTATTCCAAATTTATCTAATCATGTTCTTATTCAAGTTTCTAGATTATTATAAAGTATTTGGTTCTTGCAATCACAAGACATTTTTATATGCAAAATTTTATTCTAGGAACCAGTTTTCTAAGTGTATTCCAAACAGTTGGCCAAACTTATGACTTGTGAGGTTACTTGTGTTTAAAAAATATTTCTTGCGGTCGACTGCAAGGTAGAGTTAAGATGTTATTAGGATGTTTGGATATTAAATTAAATTTTTTCATAGTTTTCTATTCAGTTTATTTAATTCTCGCGGGCTACCTAAATCACCTTTAGCGGTCAACTGGTAGACTGCGAACGACTTCTTGACAACCCCTGATCTACATCAATTACCTAACAAAGCTATGTATTAAATTACCTACAAAAATTTTTTACAATGAATTCTTGATTGAGTGTTCAAGCCTAAATTTCTTAATGTATGCTTTGCACTATCTTATCTAGCCGTGCCCTACAGTACTTATTTACTTTCAGATTAGATGTGTTTTTTTACACTCCAATCAGGCCATGGCCGTGTAAAATAAAGATTTTGAACATTAACTGGTTTCTATATGGATGTAATTAGAAACTACTAATGCTAATTTGAATTGGAATGACAATTATTTGTTTGTTATTTCATCTAGTTTCAATGAGTGACTCATTTGTGTGGTAACTTATGGCCTTGTTCGGTTATTTATTTATGTTTGAGAAATTAGTAAATATTTTAAAATTCAATCTTTAAGATTCTAGATAAAGTCATTTGTAGCTTCATCACAAAAGTTAAATCATTTAGAGCAGTGGTTCCCGATTGTTATTTTTTACTTCCGTACCACTCCAAGAAAAACCTCAAGCCCGCATACTTCTTATTGCACCCCCTCTCCTGTAACCCACAGGGATGATATACATATAAAAAAGGTTACTGTTAAGATTGTCCCGCTCCCGTACCACTAATTGAGAAACACTGATTTCGAGGTACCAAAAATATCTTAAATGGGTCTTTCAACATCTCCAATCAGTATAAATTATTTATCTTTTATATCTCTCAATTACTGCTGCCAATTGAAAGAATCTAGTATGATGCAATCATACAAAATAGATTGGTTCAAGGGCAAATTATTTCTTTGATGCCTTAATAAATGCTATGAATAACTATATTGTTATTGCTAGCGTTTGGTTTATTGAACTCTTAACTCAATGTACCAAGTCATTAATCTAGACTTGTTTGACCAAATATTCCTTTACTATTGTTTTTGTAGTATTCCTAAGTCCTAACAAAATTATTGTATTAAAATTTATAATAGTTAAACCTTTTCACTTATGGTTTATGTCGTTTAAGACATTAATTGCACTATGTGAACTAAAAATTCATTGCTGCTATTGATGTTTTTCAACATACTAATTAATACTTATAAAAATTTCATCAATATTCTTTTAAATGCATATTTAATAAGATTTCCATGAAAAAATGTAAATGAAAATAACAGTAGTAATATACATTTAATATCATTGAGTAATATTATCATATTTCCAGTAATACTGAACATAAGTTAAACTACATACAGATGTTGTTGGAACAATAATTTAGGTTCAGTTTGGCGCGCCACTACACTATCTCTTCTGATAATGCAAGATAATGGCGATACCATCCAATCAATATCTCTACCACGAACCGAGACTTATGTGCATTTCACTGGCTCTTTGTTTAGTTCTTATTATAAATAAAATTTCAAACAACACACATTTATTCGAAAATCTAACAATCAAACAACAATTATCACTTTAATTACAGAGACGGCATCAATTATATTAAACCCTGATTATTTCATGTTTTATAACAAATCTCTAAACAATCTAAGGTTGTGCCATTAAATACTGTTGCAGTTTTTATGAAGTTCGGTATTAAATTATAGTATCAGTCTCGAAGAGCGTTAAAATCACAACAACAAACCCAATTGAAAAATTATAATATTTGGATTAAAAAAAGTTAAAAGGTTAAAAAATACGTTAGATTCAAATTCGCTGTCCACACCAATGCCAAGCATTAGGTAACTGCCGAAGCCATGAATAGAGCCTGCCTAATATAACGAAGACGCGCGTTTTCTTTTGGGTGTGCAAAAGGCCCAAAAAACACGAGAAAAAGCTGAACCAGTATTTGTTTGGTTACTTAAATATCTTCTAACTCATGACTGTATCAATGAAAACTCTAATAAGATAAGCAAGCTTGTCCAGTTAATTGTTTACATAGGTACAACTTGTTACGTGACATAATACTAATCATTTGACAAACCCATTCTCGTAGAATACAAATAGTGCATTAATAATAATTTATTTTATAATAACTACAAGTCGAAGAATGCCAATATTTGACCTTGAACATGTTATATTATAACTGGTTTAGTGGTTTTATTCATTCATCCTGTCTAAAACTGACCAACGCTTGAATGCGATCGAATCCTCTTAAGATGTTTTCATCCTATGTATTTGGTTAGCTACAATTTATTGATTGCATTCAAAAATCTTATATTCAAATTCTATGATTGCATTAAAGCCCAGCATGTCAAACTCAAAATCAATGGTGGGCCAAATGCATATTATACCTAATAATCAGTGGGCCGGAAAACCTAACTATAAAGAAAAATAAAACGCATTGCAAAGTCGCTACAGGAGTCTGTTTTTTTATTTTATTAAAATGGATCGGGTCGCATGGTCGCAGGGAAACTGTAAAGGGCCGCATGTTTGACATGGCTGCATAATTATGCGCTTGATACAACCACTTTTAACTTTCTTGTACTTACTTCTTTCTTATTTTTAGTCAACGCTAATAATAATGTTGTAATGTAACAGTTTTATTATGTTCTCAAGTACAATCTCAAATATTGTGTTAGGCCATAGAGAGCAATAAAAAGCCGCACCTTGCCTCGCCCGTGCCGTTGTTTTTATCAGTATCCTGCTGATATTACAGAATGGTGACAGATAGCTAGGCATCACCTTGGCGTTTACTCATTTAAACTATTTCAAGTAAACTCCTATCTCTGATACTAAGTATACAATATCAATCACACTCGATATTGCAATAATAGTTAGATATTGTTTTATTACTTTTCCATTGTTTACTAGTCTCATTAGGAGTTCACCTTTGATGCTAATAGTGTTCTAAACTTGCTTGCAAAACTTCAAAATAAATCAAAATTGCCCATAACATCACTGTTGATATATCGAGTTAATTAGCAACGTTCTGATTGAACGATATTTGCACACAATCGCATCAGAAACTTATTTCCTGTTGAACAGATCGACTTGTGACTAGTTCCACTTTACTGCCCGTACAATAGGCGTCCCGTCTGTCGCGAAACTCCATTTCAACAACAAACCACTGAATCTTATCAGAAAACTTTGTCGGCAATAACTGCACTGTTGCTGCGCCTGTTGTCTTCCAATGTTGACAGAACCTACTAAAAGTTGTTATTGAGTAGTCCCCTGTGAGCTGGGACACAGGCTTTTCTTATAGATGTTGTTGTTAGGCCACACAACCTCGGTACTCACACTGAATGCTAACGATACGAATCTTAGCACAAAAATATACAAATAACAATATAACTAATCTAAACATTATACAATTTGATTGTGCTCCAAGTTTCTGAGTTTCTTCACGTCTGCTTTAATATCTTCGATAAGAATGCGAACGTGACTGTACGCATGGTGTTATTTCGCTGGTAGTGTTTATAACGGAATTCCTATATCTTTAGTTGCATCAACAACTTCTGCGTTTAACAGTCACGACCTCGCCTTGTCTGCGAAGTAATGCGGACACAGAACGAAAAAAAATTCCCCCTCGACACAGAATCCCTCGAATCAGTCAAAGGTTATTATAGCATTTTTTTAAAGCTATCTATGCCATTGCCTGTCTCCTCTGTCCATGCCCTGGAATGCGCGTACGCATCGTTTAATTTAGAAACGCATTACATAGTCATTAAAGCGTTAATCTTGAAACTCATTGATGCATCTATCTTGTATTCTGTGCTATAAATAAGTACCGGTCGATTGAAAAAAATAACATTTTAGCATCCTATAATTTTTGTGTTTAATGTAATGATTACTGGAAACATTGTTCTAATACGATGAGCAGTAATGCAAAAATAATTAACAGAATATCTTGAAATCTACAAACTAAGGGCCTTTTAACACCATTCAGTTACTAAGCAATAAAATATTACAACTGCCTTAATGCTATTTATTTAACACCTTTGACACAAAAAGATAGCGTTCTTTACGCGTAAAAAGTATACCGCGCGAGTAAAAGTTGATTGGTATTCTTACTGTTTATGAAAGAGATTTATCACGAACCCGAGCATTAGCGGTTGTGTTACTGCAATATATCTGGATTACAGCAATCCCGTTATGTAAACTCGGATTATGGCCTTAATCCACTCTCCCGACTATCCGAACCGAATGCGATCATGATAATATGATGACCGTCCTTTAGGTTACGTGCATATCTGCAAGTCAATGAAAACTCCTGTTTTCATTGATTTGCAGATATGCACAAATAGGGATGTTGACTAATGAATAAAATAACGAAATACTAATAAAAATCGTAAACATATTAAACTTTTAGAGTAGCTTGTATACCTCTTGGTTTTATATATTGCATATTATTTGTTTTATGACCCTTCAAAGTTGGGTGGACAAGTCCATTTAAAAAGTATAAAATTTATTAAAATAAATGATACCTTTAATTAGTCCGTAAAATGTATAGCAAATTTGTCGAAGAAACCATTTTGATAAACACAATATTTAATATAGCTGCTGAACAAATTTCCTATGCGTTGCATACAAACTTGCAAGGCGTGACGTCATAACGTGCAAGCCATTAGTATGGAGCGTTTTTTGATCGAGTCCATTTGTGTGCATTTCACACTGTGATATCTCGGGCAGTTTTCATGCTAGCGAATTAATTCTTTTACCAATGTTTCTATTTTTGAGAGGTAATTTATGTAACATAAAATAAAAAAAATAGTCAACATCCCTATTCAAGATATTTTTCAGACTACAAAGATCCTTCTTATGGAGTCTGAAAAATATCTTGAATTTGCGCGCACTTTTCATTCAAGTAAAATCTTTTGACATTTTAAAGTGCAACGTATTTAATTTTTTTATTAGTTTAATTTCCGATAATTTATTTAAACATAATTCAGATATTATTATGCTGTTTATAATCTTGCAACTAACTCAATTGGATTTTCTTGATAACCGCATACCCAGCTAAACACAAACTTTGGAAATTAGACCAAAACAAATGAAGATCAGTGGTTTTCGATACGGTATCGCCTCGGGGCAGGAAGGAGGCCTTTATTAGCTTCATAAAACTAAACCCCATTCGCAAAGCTATAATCAACGCGTACTTAAGTACGACTGTACTCGTATTATAGACTCGTTTTCTCACCATGCTAGACATGGTTCACAAGTAAAAAACGTTATGTAACAAACTGGATTGGCTGCCGGCAGACAAGATCGCGTGTAATATGTAATTTTATTGATACCGCATGTAAATCGAGTGTATGCACTTATCATCAGGGATTTAATGATGCTGGTGTTTAAGAAATGTGTAAAAAACATAAATAAATATACATTCTTGACCTAGCAAAAAGATTCCCAAGACAGAGATAAGTGCTGCCTGCCTGCCTAAAGATTCTGTCTGAGGCAACCTTTTGTTCTGAAAGATTTGTTGTACAACTTCTCTATTATCAGTATCACTGCAACAAAACATGCAACTTCCTTTACCAGTAACCGTTATTGTATTAGTTACTAAGAATATTACTTCTGTTGTATATCAAGTGAACCGTTGAAAAATAAACTGGTATTTGTTTCTAAGTTATTAGCACGTGGTGTGTATTCCCAGGCGCGCGACCACTCATACCTGAGGGTTACCAGATCTATTAATGAAATTCCTGACTTCAGAAAATTGTCAGACGTTTTATGTAATAAAGACGGCAATCTTTGATAGCGACTAGAGACAAACCACCAGCTGTTTCTTAACCCAACTCTTCAGTCTTCACTTTTCATCATATCAGCAAACGAGGCCCATTGCTTCACTTGCAAGAAAAATGGGCAGCTGCATTTTCCGATAAAAACTGTCCAAAACTGCGATCCCCAACCTGCCTGATTAGAGAGGACTAGACTAAACTCTTTAACACAAGAAAGTTGGTTCTTTTCTCACTCATTTAAAAAAATCCCTGATATCATGTTAAGGAAATCCCAATGTTGTAAAGCACGATGGCACAGAATATATAATAGTACTAACACGATGGTTACCCAAGGCTGGCCTTGTTAGGCCGCGCCCTCGAGGAGCGGTGCCTCCAGTCCGATGGCCGTGCTAACTCTGATTCTAGGTTATTTTTAGATACCTACCTACATAATTATGGAAGCTCTGTTTAGTAACAAGAATTACAGGTATTTCTTATGAGAAATGTTTTCAAAGTTTATCTAATTAAGTTAATTAATATTCGCATGATGGCTTGACAGAAAAGATTTAGGTCTTACCATGCTGTAGTTCAGTTCATTTTCAAGAAGTATCAACTCGGTACTTTTCAAAACTTCAATGTAAATCATCAAAATCTCTGCACGCCCATTCAATTTGTTCAGTGTATGGAAGCTTTTTAATGATTGTTAATAAAAAATCAACGCGATCTAACAGTAAGTGCGGTATCAATTGAACGAGCCAAGACCGCATTCCAAGTGCCAGCTCGTTGTAGACGTTTCGTTCGTTTTGGTGCGCCTCTTACGAAACACATTTGTTGTAGGCGAGGGCCTTGTTGATCTTACTCTTTTTAAATATAACCAGTTGTGGATAGACCTCACCTCACCGACAAACCTCTAACGTCCAGGGGGTCAAGTCTGCTAATGTTATTGTCAAAATCGTGGTTCAATGGTGTTTGAATGGTAATGCTTTTTGACACAGTTCTTGTTTATTAAACCCAAAATCGAGACACAATGTGTTTCCGTTTTGTATTTAAGAATTACAATGTGTTTCAGTTTTTGGTTTTCAGGAACAAGAACTGTGTTAAAAAGCATTATCATTCAAACACCATTGAACCACGATTTTGACGTTAACATTAGCAGACTTGACCCCCTGATCTCTCTCTGAACTTGCAAGCTTGCAACATCGATAATCGAACATTAACAGCAAATAAATAAAGCTTAAGTGCAACTTGCTGAGTAAAATTTAAACCCTTCCGTTACACATCTGTCAATATATTTGGACTTGGAGAGTGTAAATGAACGGCTCTGTTGATTTGGGAACTCATCGCAGTTCATTTAGCCGTCAGAAATGATAACAATGGATGACAGGCGTCAGGCAGGTCGTAGTCGCGATGTTAACGTCAATGGGTGAGAAATGACCGCTTGAATGATATCGAAGTGTCTGTCGAGTGTCGGCCAATTTAGCTAATAATTAGCTTCTCTGTTTGCATTCGAATATAGACTATGGAATGCTGTTTCCATTGCTATTGTAAATGTTCATGTTTTATAGTCCAGACGTCTCTGATACTGACCAGACATCGACACGTGTTTGATTGTAGCTTTTGGAATTTTAATTTGATTGTATAAAAAATAGAAACGGTGCGCGGTTGGGGTTCCTTGCTACCGACCCAGCTTTACATCTTCAGAGTACACATTTAGATTATTCCAAACCTTTGTTTAACCTATCCATTTGCTTGACTCACTTTTGTTGTAACCACTTAAAAATTAAAAAAGTTGAGACAAAACACTTTCCAGTCCACCATACAAAGAACCAAGTCATCCAATTTGTCTGTATGACATATTTGCGTCAACATGGCGGGTGGCTCGTTACCGGGGGCACACATCTTAACCTCCATTAGGCATCGTCCGACGAGGCGTTAGAATCCCACGGCATCCTGCTTGCTCCAGACGTCCAATTCAGGCTAACTGTCGCCAATATTTGGACACACATTTCGTCCAATTGTCGGGTCGGGGGTAGCGTTTTCTATTTCGGGAACGCTTACGGAAATGCTTGCACCGACCATTTAGTCGGTTTGTTTATTTAAATTTTGTACAGTTTAATGTGGCGTAGCTTTTGGCATACCTGCAGTTTTTGTACCTGCACTTGATTTTTCGAGATGTTTGATTGTCAATTTTGGTTGCTCTCAAAAAGTTACTTTTGTCTTTGTATTGATCAGTCATGCTTGTATCTGTACATACAAAACATGTAAAACTGCAGTGTCTTTTACTTTTACTACAATTTGTTATCATATCTTGCGGTTACTATTTGCTTTGTGGGCAATTTCCGCAGCATGTTGCTGAACGATAAGAACCGACTGGTCGCTCACATCACCATAAAGCTATCTTACGTTTTACTTTATTAGAATATTTTACTCTCAGTCGAGCCGAGAGTTGTTTTCATTTAGGGCATTCAAGTGTTTAGCAATAAATAAACACAAATTAGATGATTCCTTGCGACTATAATGTCAATGTATTTTTTACATCCGCGCGTTCTTTTTGGATGAGGAAATTTTCCCCAAACAAAACGCTGAGCTTTCCATCGCTTAAAAGTTTCCTTGAAACTATGGTTATGTATGAATATGATACGTATGTTATCAAAAAATCTTGACTACCATAAGGTGACCATGGCTCTTAACAGCCGCAGTGGCAAACATTCTAGTTTATTATAACCCTTCGAGTTGTTAAAATACAATTTCTATTATTATATTAGCCTTTGTTCAGTCACGTTCATCATTATTAGCGTAGTCTGCATTGGAGTGCATTCCATTGGTTTTTGTGTGGCTTATTAAACCGGTATCTGAAGGTTGGCAACTTTTTGGTTAAGTTCCCATACATAGATTTTGGACATTGCTCACTGATTTCTTCTAGCATTAGACAAGGATTTATTGTTTTATATTGGTTTTATTAAAACTCATTCACGTCTTTTCTTCAGATTTATTTGTTTTGCACTATTTATTTATAGTGTTGAATTTACGGTAAACTTTTGTGCAACGCATGTATTCAATGACGGAGGGTGAGAGAGAAATTGTAAAGTATAGTCTGCTTTCTGTCTAATAAACTTATGAAGAGGTTTAATCTTTATTAATGAGTGTTAACGACTTAAATTATTTAGTAACAATTTTGGATTCGAGAGGTATTCCTGTACAATTACAGTTATTGCTAAGTATGTGATAAATAACATCTAAAAAATACTCGTGTTATCGCATCGTTCACGAATTTGTCCCAACCGTCACGTTCGTAATGCACAAATGATATTCCGTACACGCTCTAGTATCCATCAGTGTCAGCGTTGGGCTCATTCATTCTTACCCTAAGGGATTATGTTACTACACGACTGTGGGTAGGCCCATAGTATTGCACCCACAAATAATTAGGGGTAACATTTCAAGGAAAACGAAAAAATTATTGAGTCATACTCTTGTCATACTCATACTTTATTTTATAAGGTAAGGAAGTTTGTCTTTTCCTGAATTTGTTAGCCTGTTACCAAACTAAGCCCGATCTTCTTTATTTAAATTATCTAAATGACTATCTAATTTTGAATTAAAAGCTGTAGTTAAAACTAATTTAATATTTTCTTTCTATTTATATTTTCTATCCACAATTTTATTGTACCATCTTATATTAAAAAAATAGTTCAATAATATGTAAAAGAGAAAAAAAAACATTACATACCACGATGTACCGACCGATACGAACCTATACTATACACCCATAAAATATCCAAACTTTTTTGTTACAATAAAACTTGTAGCATCATTTAAGTTATTGGAAGTAGCAATGATTCCAGTCTGTTTTTCTATCGCAATCACTGGTCGCAACAAAAAATATCAACAATTTATCTTTTAGAGTATTCACTATAATACGTGTGATTAATAGATAGAGTAGACGGCGAGGTAGATCGCTCTTTGATGTAGGACAATCACCTCTCGAAGGTCGCACTTGACTTAGGTATTCTGCCCTTGAATCTTTATTTTTCTTATCGGTTTTAGTACCAGATTTTCCTTCATTATCATCGAATTTCGTAAATTTCTTAGAATTATGAAGTGATTCATTCGCAAGAGTGGTTCGTACAATCAAATCTGGAACCTTCAAAATATCATACTGCAGTTGATTAAACTTTTAGATGTCTTTGGAATCCTGTCTATCCTAATAGCGGAAAAGATATATCAACATATTAATATCGTATTTTGTCAATCCAATAGAATTGTGATGATACACATTACATAGGTATCGAGGATCAACAGCTAATGCGACGGAAATAATCTCGGGTACTGTAGCCTTCTTTCCGACCCTGTGGACATGGTTGGTGGTGTTATCGTATTGAGGGTTGTAACTTAGCCAACAATAACCTTGTCTTAAGTCGCTTACGTCACATGAAATTACACTGATCCTGACGTTATACATAAATGTCAAAGCAGTAAAACATCTCAACAATATCAGCAGATATATTGAGCTTTTTATAATCGCAGCTATTCTTAATCCCATTTAAATTAAAGCATTTTACTGGTCTAATTGGCAGTGTGCAAATATAAAACCAAGAAATCCTAAGTCCAAAGCCTTTTAGTTGCAATACCGTGCAGTTTTTCTGTATGGTGTATCATATCAGTGGTGTCCCTTGCACGAGTAGGGCTTCTAATCCCAGAATGCGTCCGGGTGATTTCTGATATCCCGCCATGCGAGTAAGGCTTCCTGCACTTACAGTTCCCTGCATTCCCTGTTGTTGAAGTGCGCTGCTGCAATATAATATATTATATTATGTTCTACACTTCTAGTTCTACTTCGACAAAAATATTTATTTTTTTCTAAATTTATATCAACTACAACGTGTCTGTTCTATTTGTGGAATAAGAATGTTTGTGTCAAATTAATTGGAAAGGACCACGAACCACAAAAGTACATCTTGAGTAGTATGTAACTATGTACCTAACCTATCTCGTCTTGAATGTTGTGCAGTAAGAACCACAGCCGGTATGAATTGTTAAGTTTCTTAGTTGTACGATCGACATGAGCCATTTTTTAATCCCCACTGCGATGAGGCACAGGTCTTCCTTATGTGTGGATAAAGAGGATGGGCCACGCGGGCCCAATGCTGATCCACCAATCAGCATTGGTGGGTGTTAACGTCTGCAAATGCAGCCGGGACGAATTTGCGTGTGATGTGCGTTTCGAAGTTGCGTTCCACGGAGGAGCTCAAATTTTTTTTTTTTGTCATGGTCACCCATCCCATGACCGACCCTTGCGTAATCGCAGGGCCAGGCACTAAACCACCGCGGCACCCATCTCCTCTCGTATCTATAAATCAATAATCTTCGTGTTTTATTCATACAGAAAGACACCCAGCCCAGACACGTGCGAAACGTCTAGACTGTTCTAAGTACTTCTTTTATGTGCTGTTTACCTGTTCCTGTAACTCTATAGTGCTCTTTGGTCGGTTATACCATTTCGTGGCATTCGCCTCTCAACTTTGCCTTATCGTAAATAATACTATCAGACAAGTTTTTGCGGTACTCTCTGTTAAACTCGGTCTGCTCTCTCTTGTGATTAATTTGTGTGATTTCGTATTGTTTCAGCGTTCCCACGGCGCGATAGCTAACAGCTAATAGGTTACCCCGTCGTACGCTCGGTTATGACTCGTTACTAATGTTACGATTTTATGTTTACTACTGACGTAACACGATAATGAACGACCGCCAAAACTGTTAACTTATAATAAAAATCAGACAGCATTAGCTGACACGTGGATTCTAAAAATAACGAAGATGGTACTTACATTAAAAAAAAGGAAAAATCTTATGTTCGTCACGCAAATTATCATAGCAGGATTCTATTTCTTACCCCCAACGACAAAATAAGATTAATTTTTGACGACAAATTATAAGATAATCTCTCGTTGTGGGTTAGAAATAGAATCATAAGCTAATATCAGTTTACAAGTTCACATTATTTATACGTGTTCCAAATATCGTACAAGCTCTTTATTCATGAGATTTAGATTTTTACTCTAAACATTATAATCTCAAACCACTAAGTACCACAATTTTCTTTTGGAAGAAAAGCAAATAATTTCCTAATTTTTAACCGAATTCAAAATAAAAAATTAGGTTATCAATTCGGTTGTATATTTTTTTCCATGAAAATATTTTGTATCCAAAACTCATTAGTAGGTCTAACAACCAAGTCTCAACTTTCCATCGACAGGTCATAAAGGGCGTCCTATGTTGTATGTAAAAGTTGTTTGTATTTTAATGGATTTGATGTCCTGATAAGCTATCGCATCGCTTGATTGCACACGCAAACTATGTATTACAAAGGATTTGGCCGCAAACAGCGGCTGGAGCATAAAATAATGATTCATTTTATAGCGTTTGTCGGCCCCTTTCATATCACCATTGCATTGTTGTTGTGTATTTCTATTGCATTACCTACCTCTGATATATGAGGGGTATAGAATCCATAGATATAGTATAGAATCAAACACAGCTAAGTGCATAAATGTCAAATTGACAGGAAACGTCTTTTACGTTTACCTCAGTAATCACGTGGTTCACTTTTGTATGGGCCTTAAGCTGCCTTTGAACCAAACTTAATTTTTTAGACTCAATTTAAATTTCGTAGGTTTTTTTAATTCTTGATTTAAAATGTGAAGAAAATTTGACTCTGCTCGATATTTTAGATGCAGCTAAGGAAATGACTTATTACAAAGTAATACCTAGCTAATACAAACAATGTCTCACTCTCTTTTCTAACGTTGATCTTTTATTTAGTAGGTTCAATCCTAAATGTATGAGTGTAGATAAAGTAGTGTATGAAACTGCACATAACTAGGTATTATGTGGCAGTATCATAAACTACTATTTTACTGGTGCCACCACGATATTATGCCGATCAGTCATCCCCTTTAGCGAATTGTAATATCAGATACAGCCCGTTTGTTACCTCATCGAGATCTCCGACAGTCATGTTCAAAATAGAGGATTTAATTCTCGCGCCTCCACGGCGACATTCTTGGCTCTTGCGAGACAAATAGTTGAAATATTTGCTTTAATTAATGTGTCCGCCATGTTTTATTTGAGAATCTTGTTATCTTTCGGTTAAGAGCGTTTAATCAATAATTATTTATAGTCAATAATAGTCATTGATAATGTCTATGTTTATAGTTTTGTCTATTTATAAGTTTCTAAGGCGGCGATTTATAAAAATACATTCGAGTAAAACTTGTACTAATATGTATTCTGTGGTAAAACACTTGTACTATTATGTATTCTGTGGTAAAACGTCCACGAGCTATTATCAGAAATGTCATGACTGTTTTTTTCGCCTAACCTACTCGTACCTACTTGGTTTGTCGATCAATTGATCATAGGGACTTGCATGTCCTGATAAGGTTTTATCGCTGTATTGATTGTCAGCTACATTAAACATTTTACTACTCGATGCATTTCAATGATAAACATACATTTTTTTTTTTACTTTGGAGTATCAAAATATCTTATATAGGTAGAGATCTTTCATTAGCCTCCGTAATCTGTGCCTCAGTATTGACAGCCTTCGCTAGGATATCCAAAGTCGCGCATATCGTTCCGAAGTTCGATATTGAGATCACTGCGTGCTCCATTTCCTATACATTGCATAATTCATCCATCGCAATCGATCGACAAGAATCGATTTTCACTTTCGCGCTCGTGGAAAAATATTACTGCATCTGCATTGGTTCTCATTTACCTGGTCACCCGGAAATGTGGGGTTCCATGCGAAATAATGTTTGTTTTGTTTGTTGATTTTGTTAATTAGTTTGTTATGTAAACTGTCAAGACCACAAAGTATATGAGTATAATAATTATTTTGACGTCGACATCAAACATATCCTTCCGTATGTTCTTACAAAACGTGATTGGAATGTTAATGATCAGCAGAAATTACCGAATCTAATTCTAAAAAAAAATATTTCTTCCGAGATATTTATAAAGGTTAGGAAGACTAATTCGTAAAACTTTTTTATCCTATCAAAGAACTTAAAGGTTTTATTAAGCAAATTCTGAAGAACAAAGTGAAGAGTTTCCCTTGTTAAAATGTCTTAACGAAAGGATTAATTTCAGAGAATTTGTCAACGTAAATTAGGCTTTCCTTTGCTAAGACGATTTTTATGAACTATTTATGCAAATCCTTGTAATTAATTAAATTAAATAAATTCATTTAATAAATCTAATAAATAAAAAACTAGATCTAGTTATAGGAAAATTCATGTTCGCCTTCCACATTCAATAGGGTTTTTTTATAGGATTTTTTTCATGATAAAACATATGGCAATCTGAGCAGCTGTGATGAAAAGACCCTTATTGTTAATTTACCTCGTTAAAGAACCATAGAGTTGAAAAATTTGCTTCTAAATGAGGTTACAAGCGAATGTGTTCTCGACTCTGGCAACTAGGCAACGGTATTCCGCCTCCTTAGTGACCTCGTAGTTCATGGCTGTACTGTACTGCATTCTGCTAAAAGTTCACCTTCATAGTTCCATACAATTCTAACGGAATTGTTAAACGTGGAAACGTAGATTTAGTAGAACCACTTTCGCCTCGTGTTTATAAATAGGAGCTTGAAGATTTGCCTTAAGATTATTGTTATAGTTATAGTTAACAGCCAATTTAAAATACACACTATGATCCGTAAATATAAAGGCTTGGACCACTAGCCAAATCATAAGTCAGCTTTTATGACAATATCCAAGGCAAACCGACCTCAGATAACAAGCGCAGGCCGCAAACAGGGGTTGTGCAGGATTTTATGGGCCAATATTTTGTAAGTAAGATGTCGTTTGTCCCACATCTCGTCTCGTTTGGGCACTTGTCCCGCATAAAAAGAAATCGCATTATATTTTGGGGCGTTCAGTAGAACTATCGATTGGGTTATTTCGTGTTTTTTCTGAAGGCAGAATTAGCACTTTAACTCCCATTGCTTAAGCACAAAACGTCATTCGGGGCTATTGTATTTACCGATTCGTTCGTAACTAGAATCTCAATGGTTTTGCGGTGAGCTGTGATGTGACTCACGCCATGCCTTCGCGATCGCCTGCATACCTCTCAACGGCCGGCGGTTTTTGTCCTCTTATCTGTGACGCGACGATCGAACGCTTTCGCGTCCATTGATTGCTGCGCGTAAACATTGAGGAAAAACGACGATGTCAGTACCGACGCTTATAGCAAATATTAGTATTGTAACGTCCTCACTTATTTCCTAACAGCTATGTCATACGCGCTGATACGAGCGTTGATTCATGATGTTTGGTTGTGCGATAGTGTGTTTCAAGAGTTTTTGAAATGGGCATTAATCCAGGAATGGGTTCACTTTTCCATTAATAATACTTGACTCCGACGACAATAATTCAACAAACCTACATTAATTTCTCCGAATCTCTTTAAACTTTCAACAAGTAACCGACAAGTTGCGAGTAAATAAATACATTTCTATAAAATGTCGTATGCGTAATCACTTTGTCGATAGCGTTTTATCAGATAAACGACTCATATCCACGACAAGTCGGGTCACATTCCCTGGAAACAGGATAATTTATATGATCTCATGTTTTTCCAAATTAGTCACAACTTTATTTTCCTATTTGAATACATTAAAAGCTAATTAAATGTAATTTATTAAACTAAGTATTAAAGTTAAATGACAAGAAAAAATGTCTTTGGACATCTAAGACTTTATTTTCTTCTGAATCAATGGCGAATAGAATTGCCCTTGTCTCATTTATCATTCTGCAGGCAGGCAATGATAAATTCATACCAGAAAAATTAAGACCCCAAAAGAAAACCCAAGACTTAATTTATGTTTAACCAATCAGTAGCTACAAATAATGACCATCAGCCATTTTTAATGTCCCCGCTGCTTTTCGGCCTTTCTTATGGGTGGATAAGAAGGATGGGCCCACCACGCGGGCCCAATGCGGATTGGTGGGTGTTAACGACTGCAAATGCAGCCGGGACCAACGGCTTAATGTGCCTTCCGAAGCACGGAGAAGCTCAAGACAATAAATTTTTGGTCACCCATCCCATGACGGACCCTTGCGAAAGTTGCTTAACCTCCGCAATCGCTGGGCCAAGCGTTAAACTACTGCGCCATCGAACTTCTCAAATAATAAGTGTACACAAATGAAAGAATTCCCAGTCCATAAAATCCATTGAGAGCATTTGCTTTGAGTGAGTAATCGTAACGTAATCGAGTAGCGCCATCCCATGAATGGCGCGGGCCGGAGCTGAGAAGAGGAAGCGCCGGCGCCGGCTCCCGACGCCTTGTACGGATGCAATCACTGCGAGCCGATACATCGCTGGGATTACTCAATGTGATTAGTGCGCGGCTAACTAACCGATCTATTTTAATTACAGAGCGTTCCTGTTCAGATACCACTCATACTATTATGTATTCTGTGCTCATATGAGACATAAGCTTGCTAATTAATGCTCTTGAATTAACGAACGCAACTGATGTACTGAAATAGGAATAGAAATATTTTTTTTGCTTATGATTAGAGTACATAATTATAGGTCTTAATTAGTTACATCTCCCATTCAGCCAACAATAATAGTAGCATGCAAATTTAAAATTATTAATTAAATTTGTGATTTGGCCACTAAAAAAAATATGAAATAGGTACTCTTATGCAATTTGATTGGTCATTATAATTATAATTAATTAGGTATATCATTAATTTATAATAATTAGTTGTCTTTGATATGATTCGCGTTGATCAATTATAGCAAAATATATTTACATAGTTAAAATTAGAACCCTGAAAGATGAATTTGGTAGCTAGTTGTCTCTAACATTTCTCTTAAAAAACCAAAGCTTTAAAAGCATCCTATTGACCATAAGTACTTGATATAACGGTATGTAACCGGTTTTTTTAATGGTAGTGTCATAATTAGTGATTATTTCCACACACGCGGGAGGCAGACGGGACTGCGATATGTTTGTATGTCGCTTAACGCCCATTCATATTCACACATCGCATCGTACACAATAATGGTGTGTGATGATGACTGGTGACGACAGGAAGTGCCAACAGGAAAGCGGTCGCCTGTGGCACTTTGGACACTAGTATTTAAAAAAAGTGTATAGTTAAAATGACATGAATTGCGTTAATAGAGTGTAAAAGATACAAACTTCTTGTCGTGGGTATTTAAAAAAATCGGTTCATTCGTTTGAGAACTAAAATACCACAGAATACACACAGAATCAGATAAGTACATAATTATTATCAACACTTCTCTGATTCGTTGCGGGATAAAACTCGTACAGAAATGTTTTCACGATTTTCTGGTGTCTGTAGAGATGAACGGGGCATCATTTATCACTAATGTGGTTAATGTAAAAGTAATACATACTTCAATAGTCCATATATTTTTTGACTATTTCCATACTGGCAAGCCCTTTGTTTCCTTTCTATTTGATAAAGACTATGATGAGATCCCGTCATGTTTAAATTAGATCTTCTTACGTTGTTTTAACTAAGTTACTCTAGTGACTTTGGCAGTTTAACTTAGTTTACTCGTTCCCCTCGTGAAAACACCGAGATAACTTGCTAGGTTCTTCCCAGAAACCCAGAAGTCACGCCTAGACCGCGTAACTGTGCATTCTACATGGAATATTTTTTTATTTTGTTTCCTGGTTGTTTCGAAAAGTACCTATTAGACCAGATCATCAGCCTTTTTAATGTTCTACTGCTGGGGCACCAGGCTTTCCTTATGGGTGGATAAGGAGGCCCACGCGGGCCCACAATGCTGATTGGTGGGTGTTAACAACTGCAAAATGCAGCCGGGACCAACAGCTTAACGTGCCATCCGAAGCACGAAGGAGCTCGAAATGATAAGTTTTTTTCACCCATCCCATGACCCACCCTTGCGAAAGTAATCACTGCGCCATCGAGCTCCTCAAACTTAAAAAAGTATTGCCTAGTACTATTTCAGGAAACTTTAATTGAGATGTAATCTGATGAATGTAATCGATATTTTAACGCTGTGTCTGTGACTTGATAGGCATTATCTATCATCAATAGAAGTGGAGGAATGGTGTGTTTAATCGCTATTAATTATTGTTTAAACACGATTGTCAGGTTGATAAGCAAATCAAATCGTAACTAGGAAAAACTAAGTTCTTTTGAAATTGTCATTCACGCCATGCCACTGTGAACTTTCATTTTAATTTGAATGTTCCAATGAGATTCAAACAGAAGTACTAAATAAATGGTTGCGATAAAATCGACTTTGTTGCCAATTGCATGCGGCAGATTGTCCTCATAAAATGACGTCAGTTGGCATCGAAAGTGAAGCGTGGTGCGGTGACATCATAGGTGCTACGGAGGCGGATAATGGCTGGCCGGCTAACTGGTCCACATTTGGAAATGAAATCACTTCTTGTCAAACCAGAACACTTAATAGGGGCTTAAAATGGAATCTAGACTCTTCGTGGAGTCTTCCGGCGACTGCGCCCATTTTTACTGGACCCACGGGCGCAGTCGCCGGATATAATTATTTGAATATTTGGCCGGTAATAGAGCCATCTCTTATCTCTCTAGTTGTCTGAATGGATGAATGTCCAAAGTGAGCTATTTCAGTCTTTCCCTGTCCATTCTATTCAATAATTTTAATAAATTAATTCCTTACTGAGTTTAGATGTATAAACTAATAAACTTCATTTCGTAAATTGTCGGCAACACAGACACGATGATTTAATTCGAGTCCCTATGCCATGAATATGAATGAACGAACAATGTTATTTGCATTTCATTATCGCACGCCTAATTGCTCTGCCCCATCGACATGCCGCGGAATTAGGCGTGTTGAGGTGAATTACGTAACATTTACGAATAGTATGGGCTTTATAACTGCATAGTTTTATGCCATAATGCAACGGAAAATTTATCCATTGGTTTATAATAATTGTTATTTGTATAATAGTCGCGTAGCTAGAGAAAAATTACCTTCGATAATACTAAAAGTTTTCGTTTTTGCTGAGTGTATAGATTATGTGCATTGTGAGCTATTTTTGAAAAGTTAGAAGTTTTATGCCGGTGCTTTAGGTATAGTTTAGGTATTTCGTAATATTTCGTTTAACTTCATATATATAGAATTAAAGTTTGAAATATTGATTGTTTCATAATAAGAACTATGTTATCATCATGTTGTAAAAAAATTAGAAAGTTAAAATATGTGTAACTGCGTAAATCACAAAATTACTCTTTTGTGTCCGAATAAAATTTTAAAGTTTCTGAAATCTTATTTTAAGACTTTCAGTGGTTAGATATAGCTGTTGAACAAAGTTTAGAAAGTTAAGTGGTGTGCTTCTTTGATATTTTCATTTTTCCTTTATAACATACGGAATAATGAATAAAAATTGATAAGATCGCTCTAACATGACCTTTTCAATGCACTTATATACTACACAAAAAATTAGAAACATACATAATGTGGATTTTGTTTAATTACGGATAAATTATTGCGCTTAAATACGAATTCTGCGGGACGCGCGAGCGGGTCCATGCAGGGCCCGCCGACTGCCACGCGCCGCGCGGGCAGGCGAGGGGCCACAAACTATAAGCTACTCTCGCCGCACGGCAATAAAGTACAATTTCAAATTGCACAGCGCTGCGTGCCTGATATTATATATAAGCACCTACGAAGCGCCTCTCTTTCTGTCGCGTAGCTCGCTAGTCGTTCTTACCGATGCCGATATCATAGAAAACATCCGTTATGTATGTCGATGAATATACAATGAAATAACACAGAATACTTATAAAATAAAATAAATCTACCTACCTACTAAATGAGCTGAGCATAATTGTATTTCTAAGTTAGTTGGGCGAATCAACTTTTGAGGCACTCCTTTCAGAGCATTTTGAAACAGAAAAACAAAATAAAATTTAATCGAATTTACAAGAATTTATATTTTATTTTTTTAATTTAATTAATTTATTTATATTCAGGCATCGATGGCCCATAGATATATACCTTAAAAACGAAATATATATAATTTATAAAACAATGTTGTTAGTAAATAACTTTGTGTGTCGAATCGGTGGCACAAGGCAGCGTCCCTCTGAAGCGCCTGTACACCACGCCCTGCGGCCAAAAGTCCTCCTTCACGAAGAGGTCCAGCCTTGCTGTCGGGATGCGCACCACAAACGCCTTAAAATTGGTATTATGGCGCGACTCCAGTGGCTGAACTCTCAAACAAAAGTTGGATTTCTTCTTTATGTACTCGATCACGTCCTGCACTGTGGTGGTATGGTGCAGGCGGGAGAGGTACACGGCCGTGGTCGGTATGGCAGCTCGCAGCAGGAAGTTGGGCCCTGTCGGTGCGGTGCCATGGTGGTTCTTGCTCTCTCGCTGACGACGTCGCTTTTTGTTCCGAACCTCGAGGAAACCGTCTTCATCTTGGCCCGGTACGACGGCATTCAGCAAAGGTATAGATTCGATTATAGTTTGTATCATTTATCTAAAATTTAGGTTTTAAAGGTGGCCACGATGTTTGACGTTTAGTTTTTGAGATTTTTGAGAATAACAAAGGATCGTCGTAAAAATTTCCCCTCTGTTACTGTTGAGTTTTTTTTTGTGAATTAAAATGATACTTCAAAGAAAATCTGTACATTAAGTATTTAAGTAATACAACAAGAAAGTATCCTATTCAAATAATGTATCTATGTAGTAAGTAATAGTTTCTTAAGATTGACATTATTTTAACTCCACTGCGTTACTTTGACATAAAGTAACGCAGTGGAGTTGATTAGTAACTGATTGTTAGTTTTCGCACTAACAATCAGCTGGTAATAATCGGTACCGCCTATAGGCCACAATGGCAGGACCCGGGTGTATTTTTGGACGATATTGCGGATTCCATTGCCTCTTTCAGAAACTACGATGTGTTGATCCTGCTGGGTGATTTCAACATAAATCTGCTTGATGTTAGTACTGGTAAATACAAACAATTTATGCAGTTTCTTAGCTGTGTCAACTTAAAACAAATAGTTAAGGAACCCACACATTTTACCGATCACAGTTACAGCTTAATTGATGTAATATGCACGGATACTCGGGCTCTAAATGTCACTGTTAAACACATCTCTGAACGTGGTCATGGAATGATATTAGCTGAATTTATGGTCAAGAAAGACAAAATATGCCCACGATGGGTGACATATAGGCCACTAAAAAATGGTGAACCAATTAAATCGGGATCTTGATGCGATCAATTGGGATGATTTTCATAAACTTGATAACATCAATGAGCTTGCAGAATCCTTTACGGCTTGTCTCATTACATTATTTGATTTGCATGCTCCAACCAAGGTGCAAAAATTCAAACATCCACCGCACCTCTGGATCACTGATTCTATCAAATGTATGATGCAAACTAGGGATGATTATAACATAAGATCTTTGGACGAACACCTAACTTTTGAAAACCATGTCGCTGAGTGTTCACGCAATTGTTTTTATAGACTTAAGTTACTGTTCAAAATAAGACCTTATTTGGGTGAGGAACTGAGGGTCACACTGTGCGAGGCACTGATTTTGTCAAAACTAAATTACTGTGACATTGTTTATGGGCCGTGTTTGATGTCCAAGACGAGTAAGCTTCTCCAGCGGGTGCAGAACGCTTGTGCGCGTTTCTGTTTTCATGTACCACCCCGATCGCATGCGACTCCCTTTCTGGACTCTGCAAACATGATGAAAATGGAAGCGCGCAGGAGACTTCATCTCGCCACTCTCTTGTTTGGTATATTAGATACGGGAAGGCCGTGCTATCTTTATGAAAAATTGGTATGGTTTGGTGACTTGAGCAGGTTCCCAAAGAGAAAAAATACTAACATTTTCGCAATTCCAAAGCACGGGACAATGGCGTTCCGCGGTTCTTTTAAATTCGCCGCCTCGAAGTGCTGGAACGATATTACACCGCCGTTACGTAACCTGAAAGCGGTTAAAACATTCAAGAACCACCTTAAGAAATATCTCACCACGTTGCAAAAACAAGACTCACTTCGGGGTTTTTCACGATAGGAGCCGGGTTGCGTTCCAGCCTTGGGGGTTGTGTGTGTCGCCTTGAGGCGGACACCTGTTTTAATTTATTGTATTTGTCACCCATATATTATTTTGTCACCATACAATTTGCTTGAATGTTGTTTTGTTATTGTTGTTTGTTTGTTTTGCGGTTCCGAGGTTGTATTATATTGTAAAATGTCAAATAAACTCATTTCATTTCATTTCATATCACACTATTCTGTAGTTGCACTTTGTATGTAATGTAGGTTGCGATTTCTTTTTCTTTTTTAATTGTTTGAAATGATGTATTTTTGCCATATTAACCAAATAAAATAATCTCTTCGTAAATAAAATCAAAACGAAAAATATCAAATCAACCAAAGAGTACTTCGATTTGTCTGACCAAACAGCTCTTTTATATATATTTCTTTTTATTACTATGTATATCAAACTGTCATGGAAGAGGCAAGGAGACCTAATTCCATACAGCCATGAAGTTTTTTTAATTTTTATTCCTCTTAAATAATATTTTTATTTTGTTTGTGTTGGTGATGATATAATCCATGCTCGTTAATATTTTTCTATTACTTCGTTAAAATTATTGTCTATTGTCTTCTGAATTGTTATTAAATTATAATTTTTGTTTGTCTGTTCGCTGTCGTCACCAAGTAGGCTCCTCCAGAATACCAGCGTTGCAGTGGCATACTCAGGTTTGCCTCTGTAGCATTGCTGAGGTTGGGGCCTAGTTGGCCGCACTGTAATTAGTCCTAAGTTTGTGTAGGTACATTGTTTTCTTTTGTTTTGCGGTCAATAAATGATTTTTCTTCTTCTTTCTTAAACTTTAAAATAATTTGATATTAAACAGCCACTTGAAACTTACTTCTATGTCAGGCAGTACTTTTCTTTTCTTTATAATTACGTTCACTGTATTGTTTACAAGGGGGACACCAGGGTAACACTAGAGAATAATATATAGTAACTATTAACTCCGGAGAAAAAGAAAGAATTTGAGAATATTATATTGTAACTAGCGACCTGTCCTTGCTTCGCTTCGGTTCCTTCTTTTTTTGCTAAATGCAACCTTCCAACAACACTCAAAAAGATAAAAAAATAATACCTAACAGTCCTCACCTCCATTTGCTCTAAAGTCTTTTTCTCTCCCGTTCGTCCCGTCCCGTTGTCGGTATAAGAGACGCGTTTGATTTATATTTGCGCGTGCTAATTTTTTGCGACGACTCCTACGATATTCATTTAAATGGTATGGTGTTAAAGGCTAAAATAATGTTCATAAAATGCTTAAGGTAACTAACGTATTTAATTTGATAAGGATTAGTACTTTATCCTTCTAAATAGCTTTCCAAATTACCGCGTTGAACTTGATAATTTTTTTAGGAAGATATAATTGGTATAGTTAGTTATTTTTAAAAGATAGATATATACCATCACGGACTTTTTTGTAGATCTATAAAATAGGAATAATTTCATCATAAATTATTTTGTTATAGCTCTAAAGGTTAGAGCAGCGTTTTCAATGCAAGCTTCCAGTCGGCTTAATTTTTGCCGACCTCTTCAACAATCATCGTGATATTTCTACCAATTTCTATAAAACCTCAACTTATAATACACTTAAACCTTCCTCAGGAATCATTCCATCATTTAGTGAAAACGCCGCATGAAAATCCGTTTTTATAGTTTTTGAGTTTAGCGCGAACAGACAGACAGACGCGGCGAGAGAATTTGTTTTATAATATGTAGTGATTCATCAATTAATCTAAGCTATAAAACTAGACACGAAGTTATATTAACTTAACCAGATCACATATCATAACAGGAACATAGCGAAAACACAATTTAACATAACAAATTGTCGCTATGTCCCATGTATGAAAATGTTTTTTTTTTACAATTTAAGTGATTTTTTCGGCAAAACCTACCTGTAACCTTTATAAAAAACATCGTATTTTTTTTTTTAACGATAAGTTTGAGCTTAATTTCACGTCTTTTCATTTGTGCACTTAATGACTGGGCACATGGTGTATTTTTAAAATTGCTGAAAACTCGACTATATTGATATTTGATTCTATTTTAAAATCAGAGCTCAAACCTCATCAAACTGCAGCGAGATAACAACAAGACAAGGAGCCGTAATGTATCTTTTTAGGTTTCTGGACTGGAATTAATTCGGCATCAGCATCAATGGCGAGCACCTAGGAGGCCTTCATTTTGCTAATGATGTAATTCTTATAGTCAAGACCTTAAAATACTGGGAAATAATGTTTTAATATCTCAGTAGTGCTCCCCAAAGTGTGGGAATGAGATGAACATGATAGAGTTAAATAATAAGTCTGAAGGAGATCGGGAATTTCTATTCCCTCGCAGATTCGATGACTTCACCTTCCAAACAAGCCGGTTCCCAAGCAGGCACCATTAGACCATGACCAGGGGCCTAATCGCGCTAATTTTCAACGATAAAACCAAAACTAAATTGTTACCGTTTCAGTTTCGTGTACAGAAAAATACTCGCTTTAGTTTTGTTGTTGAATACTCTGCCTAAGGAGTCTAGGATTACAATCTAGGACAATTTAAGTGAAAATTATGAAGCTAAACCAAAGATTTTTAGGTACCTAAATATAACCTAAATGACAACGTTACGTTACCTTTTTGTTTTATCGTTCAGAATTACCGCGATTGAGCTCCAGGTTGCACAGAGCACCGAAGAGTATCTGCTAAGAGTTGGTGTTCATGAACTATGAGGATAAGAATACAAAACTGGGTAGATCGGACACTTCCGTTGAGTGACGGTGGGTCCGAGCTGCTGGTGTGGTGCGCAGAGCTGCCACGCCGGAGTGAGGGCCCAGTGATGCTCCAGTAGTGGGCTGCGAAGACCAGGTCGGGATAATGCCGTCGAGAGTTGCCGAAGGTCCAAGAAAGCGTCGTCAATGATGCTGCGATGGAACCTTGAAGGCCTGGCTTGCTGTGCTTCTGCTTGCAGTGTGACTGCTGCGGATGCTGGGATAAGGTATGGGGAGTGATGGCTGCGCTGCGTTGCTTGCTGAAGGTGCTTGATGTGCTCCGTTGGGGTCACCAGTGTAGTGAATGAAGTAGGTATGGTAGGTATGGAGAGAGGTGACCACTAGGAGGAACGCCAAATGGAAAATCTTCCTCCGGGCTTGGTGGTATTAGTCCAACCGATGATGGTTTGGCAGTTGTATATTATGCTGCGTCGCTGACTAGACGTCGTTAGCGAGATTTAGGTTTCTCCATAATTATTCTCCATACTACGAGACGCTATTCCTTACTAATCTTTGTGTTTATTCGACATTAGCGCCATCTAGTCACACGGTGATGAATCTTGTTGCAATCGTGTGTTGGTATGGTAATGAGCGGCGTATAGGTAGGTGCTGCTACACGGGCAACGCAGGACCGATTGTTGTGGAGATTCTTGGAGGAGGTTTTTTACACAGAAGATAAGATGATGATAATGAGTGTAAATGTAAAATGTAAATGTAAAACCAACCATTAATTTACTTCACTACAGTGAAGTAATCGGTTGATTATATTATATATATATATATACGTACAGTACATAAATTCTCTGGTGTTACCAGATATTTCTCTAGTGTTACCGGTAACGCGATGGAAAACATTGATAAAAGTACAAATAAGTAAGTAATCATTGCATATCGAACAACTATTTCAACTTGATCTTAAATTCCGATATTAAAGTTAATATCTTAACGTAATAATAATAAAATAATCCATGAACTTATCGTGATTTCCGACGTAACACAGCAGAACAACAATAGACCCACACACACTCCTCGAGAGCTATCGCTAGAAAGACATTGAATGACAAAACAAGAATTAAAGTTAGACAAGGGGCAATACTAACGACGCTAGATAGGACCTTCATGCTAATACCATCACCAATTATTAATGGTCACGCAGGAGCCCTGATTTTTTAGACATTGTTGGGGACAAACCTTCGCAATTATTAATTAAATATTGTTTAAGCAAAATTACTAAAACTATGTATTGTAAATAAAGGATTATTCAATATAGAACTTAAATATGTATAAAATATTGGGTATTCTGATACAATATTTTGAAGATTTGACATGATTTGCTTTGACCGGCTATGCCAGGTAACACAGATTCTTTGTATGGGGAGCGATTTTGTTCTCCTGAGATACTAGCTATAAAATGTTCAAAGGAAAAAATATTGTAATCTGTTGTTCTCGCATTGCTAAATCTAATTTTAGATTAATGTAGAAAAATGTAAGGTTTAAACCGAGTTGTATGTAATAATATGATTTTTTATAGAGCGGGGACAAGAAAGGAGTGCCTTAAAAGTTGATTGGCCAATCTCTGACTCTGACTAAAGCAAACATAACTTGCCTAGTAAAAACTAGGTACTTGAGAAAAATAAAAATATACTTGAAAAAGTATTAATCAAATTGTTTAAACCTACTAATTTGTTTTATTTATCTATGTACCTACTGTGCTCATTTCATAAAATTACTGTCGTCTTTTAGGGTCTATCTACATAATATATGTGGCAGTTGTATAAATTAGGTAGGTACGTTAGTTAGAGCTAGGTAGGTTAGAGTTGCACTATCCTTACTAATATTATAAATGCCAAAGTCCGTTTGTTTGTTTTTTTAACCGACTTCCAAAAAAGGAGGAGGTTTTATGTTCGTCTGTATATTTGTTTTTTTTTTTTGTGTATGTCCACCGATTACTCGAAGACGGCTGGACCGATTGAAATGATTCAAACGTTATTACATTAGGTACACTCCCAAGTTGGTCCCATTTTTTAAAATTATGAAATCGGTTCAGTACTTTTCAAGTAATTTTGAAAACAAGCACGAAAATAGTATGATTTTGTGTGAATTACCTCGATGATTGGTCGTATTACTTCTTTGTTTATGAACTGAATAAGATAATAATTTTTTTGTTGGAAGAGAGATATCTTTTTTAACCGACTTAAAAAAGGAGGTTCTCAGTTTGACCCGTATTTAAGTATGTTTCTCCGCGATTATCTTACGTTTCGCTAAGCCGATTTTTCTACTTTACTACTAAATAAATGAATTGAATTGAATTGAATACATATATACCTTACCTACAAGGTACCTACACTAAAAATAATAAAATAAAAAATTGTTTACAAAAAAAACAAAAAACCGACTTCAAAAAACCTACCTCTAAAAAGCAAGAAATAATATTCGTAATAATAAAAATACGTCTATTGAAGTCGGGTGGGGCTTTTAGAATAAAAAAAAGGAATTTGTATTCCAGCCCCACCCGACTTCAATAGACGTATTTTTATTATTACGAATATTATTTCTTGCTTTTTAGAGGTAGGTTTTTTGAAGTCGGTTTTTAGTTTTTTTTGTAAACAATTTTTACGCCTTCACGTCATGACTACTGAATCGATTACAATGAAATTTTACATACACGTTGCCAGGGGTATAGAAAAGGACATAGGGTTTTATCCCGAAAAAAGTATTGTTCGCGAGGGATAGCAAAAACTGTCCACGCAGACGAAGTCGCGAGTGGCCGCTAGTGGAATTATAAAAATATATCATTTCGGGATAAGAGATAGGTCAGAAAGGAGTTGACACGTCTTAAGTAGCCGTAATGTTACGTTACGCCGAAATGTTACAGATCAATCGCCAGTATCGCCACCTAATTAATTTATTCATATGGCGCGAGCGGGCATAGTAGCTGGCCGCCGCGCCGGCGTAACGGCGCGGCGCGGGCGGCCTGTAGCGACAACAATGTATCTGTAATTAAACAAAATCCACTGTATGTATTTTTCTAATTTTTTGTGTGGCATATAAGCGCATTGAAGAGGTCATGTAAGAGCGATCTGATCGATTTTTAATTCATTATTGCGTATATTACGAAAGAAAAATGAATTTATCAAAGAAGCACACCACTTAACTTTCTAAACTTTGTTCAACAGCTATATCTAACCACTGAAAGTCTTAAAATAAGATTTCAGAAATTTTAAAATTTTATTCGAACACAAAAGAGTGATTTTGTGATTTACGCAGTTACGCATATATTAACTTTCTAATTTTTTTACAACATGATGATAACATACTTCTTATTATGAAACAATCAACATTTCAAACTTTAATTCTATATATATGAAGTTAAACGAAATATTACGAAATATTACGAAATACCTAAACTATACCTAAAGCACCGGCATAAAACTTCTAACTTTTCAAAAATAGCTTACAATGCACATAATCTATACACTCCCCAAAAATTAAAACTTTTAGTATTATCAAAACTTTTTTATGAAATTTAATGTCCCACGACCGGACTATAAGTGTTTCTAGACGAGGTTGTGGCAACAAGCAACATTAGAATCAAATGTCAATGCAGTTGCAGGTCTGCTATGAATATCAAATGAAGTACTTAAAATATATTGTGCACAAATATGTAATCAGATATAGTCGAAAACCATTCACCAACTCATTATTTTTAAGTTCTTGAGCCATAGATACGATACGATACAAACAGTAAAAATCGCATAAAGTCCTCGCCCTCGCTCGACGATATTTCTGGAAAATGCGAACCGTGCACATTGACAAACGTTATTTTAGGGACTGGCGTGATAAACCCGTGTTTCTGTTTTCACGATCAACCGTCATCGTATTTATACCTCATTATCATATCTTAAACAAAGATTGTGAAACCACTTCCTTTTCGTGTTTAGCGGAATATAGGTCAGTGGTCACAAATCACTGTGAGGAATGTTTGCCATTCATAACTCATCAGACCGTGAATATCGAACATAGATCACTACTACATTGTGTGTAGATAGAAACTATTAGGTTGGCCCTACTATAAAATTACGGCCCGTTCATTGGTTGGTTCCATTCGGATTATAAAGCCTATGAATTTTCCATAGACGTATAAATAAGAAATAAGTTAGAATATTCTAGCTGTCTGTCGCTGGATCTTTTTGCAAACTTCGATAGTGTCACAGGCTTTGGAAAAGTTAAACTTCTAAATCTACTTTAACTAATGTAACTACTCTGTATCCTTATAACAACTGGCATCCAAATTCCTTTGAAAACAGTTCCAACGGGATTTTTCTTGTAAACAAAACACTTAATCTGTCTAATGAAATGCAAGAACCTTTCTTTGTATCTTCGGTGAATGCTTGAACAGCTGAGACATGCTTTCAAAGTCTATTGTATGCATATGTAATGTAGCTTTGCAACTGACTGACCTCAATGTTTCAAGCATAGGGTCACTTCTTATGTCTTCTAAACGTTACTCTTTGTAAATGAACCTTTTAAAAATACGTTATACGACCAATATGAACACATATAGACACGTAGACTGACGTGGTATGTATTTTAGAACTAAACTTAATACATATAGTTTGGTGTATCATATCGTTAGTAACTTCAGAATATATTTTAGGAATCTATTGTGTTTTTGCCATAATTCATAAAGTCAGTTACATAATATGCAATGCGAATATGACGACAGCTCATCGTTCTCAGAACCTCGGCAGCCTTATGATAAGCCACGTAATTTAACCAACAATACATTGTTCCGAGTTTCCCATATTCGTGATGTTTTCTGTACAATATTACTTAGATGATTTATGTTTATTAAACGTATGATTAAAGTATGCATACATATCTAACGAGAAAATGTTTAGAGGTCGTTAAGATAACTGAAAGATAATTATAGGTATATCCTAAATAAATTACACATTTATCTTTAGTGCAACCGACATTAGTACATATTCATTCATACGATCTAATTTTAATTTACTTTTCATTCACTCAATCTGTATGTATAATTTATGACTAAAATATTTATACTTATGTGGTTATAACTCCTGTTAATGTTGTATTTGTAACAGAATTTCGTCACTGAAATCTTCTAAATAAACAGAGCATTGGAAGTCCACACTAGACTAAACATTTTGACAACTTTTCAAACAAAACATCTCGCCGTTACCTACAAACAAATTGTTTGCAAGCAGCGTATCATTTAATCAAAACTTCCAGGGATGTGTATATACAAGTCATGATTGATAATAATCTTCGTTTGATGTTTCGATTTGAAGGTCGAAGGCAAAGCGAAAACACAATCTTTTGAAGTCTTGTTTTGTGTACCCTGCGTATGTGCTACTAGGTACAGGGCATTATTAAATAATCACACTGATCACACTTCATTACCTCTAACTGTACAATATGAATTAAACTAGCTTCGTTTTGTCTGTATGCAATGCATCTGCTGTTAAATTTCTTGATATGATACTTTACTGCCCACGGACGGACTCAAGTACCTCATAATTCATCGTTACATATTGTTTCTGATGTAATAAGCGTCCATGAGTTGTCCATGCGCTCACAATAGCCGGTTTTAAAAAGGCTATGATCAGAATCGGATACACATACAAATTATAAAAAGGAAAAAAATCCAAACGTACCGGCATCGTCAGCGTGGTACTAGTAGCATGAGTCATAGATCGACACGTTTCTCGTGCTAATGGTGTGTACAAGAAAATAATGCAAGTAGGTACTACCGTCGTCTGTGTACTTCGTGACCACGAATCCATTGTGTGGAGGTGTCAAGATCTCAACAAAAAACCTACTTTCAATGATAATTATAAGCTATTCGCATTTTTACTAGCTCTGAAATTGCCACCTCCCAGTGGCATTCGTGAATCAGTCCTATTATTCTTTGTCTTTTAAATTTCCCACATTTAACCACATTTCCATTCCGGCGGCTGACCACATGCCTAAAATCCTGATAGGCATTATTATACGAGTATGTATAGTATATACACCCCTGCAGTTTTGCACAATTCATAATATATTATCTTCAACAAAGTAATGAGAAAATTCTCTCTATCTATTAAGCACAGATGAAGTGCACTAATTTCTGAAATTGTACATTACTGTCACTACGTTTCAGATTGATTCTCTTTCAGTAGAGCCTGAGACGAAGTAGCAAAGTTACACGAGTTTTGATTCCATTCTTTGATCTCTTCCCTAATTTGTCCACAGACCGTCCAACACGGGTTCCCACACAGAGCGTCGGCGCTAGCCTGGGATCCACTACTGCGGCTAGCGGCCATCGGCACCGCCACGGGCGCCATCAAGGTGTATGGCCGCCCCGGCGTCGAGCTCTATGGTCAACACACCAACCCAGACGCAACCGTCACACAGATAAAATTCATTCCTGGTAAGCATGCCTACTCAAAGTGTGGTTCATGTCATGCATGGCGGCAGTTCGACAGGTTGCGTGTGCTCGTCTGACTGACGGTTAGTCGGCCGCAAACGTTTTTAAAATGGAGTTCGTGGAAGCTAAAAGTTTAAGTAGCCCTGCTGATAAGTAAAAGTGCTCTACAATGGTCACTTATAATGATAACTCGCTTATTTGTATCGTATCGTATGTAAAAAATAACGCAAGTTCTTATACTCTCCGTGTATCTATGCTTTACTTCACTGCAAAGCAGAGTCAAGACAGTATTAAACTTTTCAGTAGGCATCTAAATAGGACGACAGTCTCTCTTATAGGCTATCTTGAAAACAAAATTAACAAACTTTAACTTGCCGCTTCGTAAGAACAACGCAAGACTGAAAGCCTTTTAGACAACATAATTGAATTATCCTTTTCTTTCTTAAATGCCTCTTGACAATGTTACCAAGAATTTAACTATTGATGACTCTTTCATTACAGGCACTGGCCGCTTAATATCACTCTCCGACGACAACAGCCTACACTTATGGGAGATAAACGAGAAGTCGCTAGTAGACCTAAAGTCCTACATTTTCGAAGGCAAGAACAAAAAGATATCCTCTCTGTGCGTGGAGGCGACCGGCAAGAACCTGCTACTGGGCACGGAGGGCGGCAACCTCTACTCACTCGACCTGAACACATTCACAGTCCACGAGGACGCCATCTATCAGGATGTTGTTATGCAGAAGTAAGTAGACTAAACTTTATAAAAGGGGTGGCCAACCTTTTCGGCAGCTGGGCCAAATTTCGGAAATAGAATTTCGCACCGAGCCGCACTACCAAATTTTATGAAGCTAACCAATGCCACAGAATACATAATAGTTCCAATGCACAAAAAAAAAATTTTTAAAAGAAGTTTTAAACGTCAAAGAGAAGAAAATAGTGTTTTATTTTGTAAAACATTTTTTTTTACATATAAGTATTATATAATCATGTGATTTTAGTAACTGTGATTAAATTGACTCAGCTCCGCGGGCCACAAGTTGACAGTCGACGCGGTGGGCCGTGGTTTATATACCCTAATCTAAAACTTTCACATTGCACATGTTATTATAAAATTATTTCAGTTTTACATTATAGCACGTAGTCTCTTTCGACTATTTTTACTTATAACGGGTAAATGCTTTGACTTCAGCTCACCTGATATTAAGTGACGATAAGGACGAATGTAGAAACACTGAGGAACAAACCTTTTGCTCTGGGTCTGACGATATTAGTCGAACTACTAGACAGAGACAGAGATAGTCAGATTTATCTAATCTTGTAACCACTTTCAGCTGTCCAGAAGACTTCAAAGTGAACCCTGGTGCAGTAGAAGCAGTATGCGAGCACCCCAAAGTGCCGTCCCGGCTGCTGATCGGCTACAGCCGCGGGCTGGTGGTGCTCTGGGACCGTGCCACTTCCTCGCCCACGCACACGTTCGTCTCCAACCAGCAGCTAGAGAGTCTCTGCTGGAACGATGACGGTGAGATGTCTGACACAGTCTTGTTTATTTTAGTTAATATTCATTGATTAGCACCGTGTAAAAATCTATTCGCTGTGATTGATAATTTCCGCTTGCGCCTGCTAACAACGAAACTGTACCCGAGGAGCTAGCTAAGGTTTAGGTTTACTTTCAAGATTATAGGTTTATGATTGGTTGGCACAGTATTGAAAAACTACGAAATTGGAGGTCACTTTACGATTTTTTTCCATCGAGAAAAGTTTTGTCTATGTTAATCTACTATCATGTCTCTGTCAATCACATAACGGTCGAGTGCGGGTCGGCTATCAATGTTGTTAGGCATGCATTGTTTGAGTGTGCGTTACCTCGAGAGCGCTCGTTATTCGCTCGTGCGGCTACGCACACTAACATAATGTGCAATTGTGCACGTACACGCCTAACAACAACATTCATAGCCGACCTGCATTCGTGAGATAGAACAACTGTACTAATCTACTTTCTTCATTATTTTTGAAACCAATATAAATCAAGTAATACTGTGTGAAATCTTTGCTCAAAAATGTGTATTTGACGTTGTACGGCCCCTCAAATATTGAGTCGTGAATTCGATTGTACAGGCGAACACTTCACATCGTCACACAACGACGGGTCGTACGTGACATGGGAAGTTGCGGCGGCGGCCAGCGAGCGCCCGCTCAAGGAGCCCGTGACGCCATACGGGCCCTACCCCTGCAAGGCCGTCACCAAGATACTGCACCGCACCAGCGTCGGCGGCGAGGAGGTCGTCATATACGCCGGTAACTAAACATCTGATGCAACAACATAACTTTAACTAAACATCTGATGCTACAGATACCGGCACATAACTTGACAAAGCAGAGGTGAGACAAAAGATGCGCAGCAGCTACAAACACTAAACTCGGCGCATCTTTTATATCTTCTTTGTTTTGCCAAGCTATGTGCCGGCCGGTTTAATTCAATAGGATTTTTTTAAATCATTCTAAAGATTGACATTTGCTCTACCGCAAAATGCACTCTGCTAAGTCATTTTCTTTCATTTAAATAAATAGCCACTCTTGCTACGACACAATAAAGTCCAATTCAAGTCGCACAGCACTATTTCCCTATAGTTCATCTAGATACCTAGAAGTTACCTTTCTTTTTATCGCGTACTCTCATCTCTTCTGACAAGGTTAGAGTTGTCTTCTTTTAAATGAACTGTGTAGAATATCATAACTCATTCTTGTTTCACAGGTGGTATGCCACGAGCTTCATATGCCGACAAATACACAGTCACAGTCCAACAGGGAGAGAAACACGTAGCCTTTGACTTCACCAGTCGAGTAAGTAAATATCATACTTATCTTATAAACCCTTGAATAATAAAATATAAAGACATCTTCAATAATATGTATGGCTGCTTTCAGGTGATAGACTTCTTCACCACCACCCCAGTGCCGCCAGATGGCGTACCTTTACAAGAAGAAAGACCTGAAACTCCCGCACAGATTTTATTACAAACAGTCAACCAAGTCGCTGCTGCTTTGGTAAGATTCTTCCCTAAATACATTTTTATTCGTGCTAAGAAATTATATTAGAAGATAATTTTACTAACTTTTCTATCACACTACCAACGAATTTGATTGGCATTCTGCCATCATTTTATTTCTTTTTCATTATTTTCACAAGTCAATCAGGCAACTCTGGTGCTTATAATGTTATGTATTTTATAAATTTAAGTTTTTTTATTATTCTATAAAGTAGGAATTATTTAAAATTCCAGGAAGATGGAAGGTAGGTATACGAGCGAGACGCTTGGCTTAAGAGGATTGTCAAGCAAACGGTCTCCATACAAACGGCGATAACGTTTCCCACCCTCTAAACCTTAACCTACAGTAATTAATTTTTGGTATTTTTTGAAATGCCTAAGTACGTTTTGATTTTTTAAATATCTATGATAGATTTCGAAATATTTGCATTTTAGTAATTTCATACAAAACACAGAAGTGCCAATATTTTCAAATCTACAATGAATATTTAAAAAATGGAGATGGAAATAGAATAATGGAAAAATGGAGATTTATGGAGACCGCTTGCCTGACAATCCTCTTAAGCATTTCATTTAGAAGATAATACACAGCACCATCACGCTTGCATCTTATCGTCTTCCTGCCCCGACCGCGTTCCTGTCAAAGCCTAAGGCCGTATACAGAAAGAAAGCTGGTCCATTTTAGTATAGCGAAATAAGCGCCGGTAATTTCTGTATATAGCCTAATAAAGATTGTGTCACAATTAGAGAGAGTACAGTAGTTAACCTTAGCACTCGCACGCTCGAGCAACGCACACGTAGACACCTCTCACCGACACTGTATAACCGAAATCTCAAAGCAATCATAAATCAGTTCGAAGTACGTGAGAGCTGTCTTTGTGTGTATGCGATGCTCGAGCTCTATTTTGTGATTGTGTTGTCACAGGTGGTGCTAGCAGAAGAAGAGTTGGTAGTGATCGACCTGTGCGACGATCGCTGGCGGCCCGTGCGCCTGCCCTACCTCGTGTCGGTGCACGCGTCGGCGGTTACCACCGCGCAACTGGTGGACAATGTGGCCAACAGTGTATACGACGCAGTGCTCGCCGCCGGTACGTAATATCTAACACGCGAATGCCTAACCACTTCACATTGAGCCACTAGTCGCGGCCACTAAACGCGGCCACTAGTGGCTCAGTCAAGCCAATAAACGCAGCCGCTAGTGGCTTACTGGCCGTCGGGAAGAAGCCGGCTACTGTGGCCGCGTGTGCGCGCGATGCGAGCGACAATCGCGGCCACAAGAAGCCCTTAAGGCAGGCTAGGCGCACTCCGCTCTTTAGGTACGAAGCTACAAGTAGCCGGCGTACAGGTTCGGTCGGACTAATTTCAGAGGGCCGGCCGCCGCGTGCCGGCCGGGTCGCACGTTAGCAACATTAGTTTGATTTCGATACTCATTCACGCGCCGCGTTCGCGTATTGTCGCGTCATTCGTTTGCATGTTTAACCAAAATGAAGGCATATTGCATCGCAATGGGCTGCCTTAACAATAATAAAAAGGATCCGAACCTTACGTTTTTCACACTTCCAATCGACATCGAAAGGTAAGAAGAATGCTTGTCTAGTAATAGGTAGATTCACTAGAATAAAATATTATTATTATCAGTGCCTTCCGAAGCACGGAGGAGCTCGAGATAATAAATTTTGGTCATCCATCCCATGACCGACTCTTGCGAACGTTGCTTAACTTCCGCAATCGCTGGGCCTAAACCACTGCTCCACCGAGCTCCTCACAATGCTAACACAATAACTTGTATAGGTATTCAGATTAATTATTATTTAAAAGAAGACCACCCTGAAGTCGTTAGAAGAAATAAGAGCTACGCGATAGAAAGAGAGGCAACTTCTAGGTGAATATAACTGTAGGCAAGGGAGCGGTGTGCGACCTGAATTGCACTTTATTGCGTCTGGGATAGAGTCGCTATTTATTTAAATGACTTTGCGGAGTGGATCTTCTGTACTTGTACTATTATGTATTCTGTGCTTAAGGACCATAATGTCCACTTTTTAAAATGACCACTTTTTTCTTCGTTTTTTAAAAGAAAAATAGTATAGTTTTTATTAAGAGTCATGCGAAATGGACATAATGGGAAGTGGTTCTTTTAGGAAGTGGCCAATGTGGGAGATGGTCAATCTGAGAAAGCAGTAATTACGGAAAGCAGACGATCTGGGAATGGTCATTCTGGGATGTGGTTCTTTTGGGAAGTGGTCATTATGGTCCGAAAGGCAAGAAGCGAGCGCGGGCAACTCCCGCAGCTTGTGGCTCGAACGCGGTCACTCGAACGCTCGATTTGCGCCAAAACTATAACAAATGAAACTCGTCCGCATATTGTGGTCGCGTTTAGTGGCCGTGAGTAGTCACAGTCTCTCGCTGCACGCGGCCGTGAGTAGTCACAGTCTCTCGCTGCACGCGGGGCAATATAAAGTGCAAGCACAGTGAATGAACGAATAAAACACGTCTTATGACTATTGCCCGTTCATTGTTCGTTTTTATTGTCCCGCGTGCAGCGAGATTTTGCTTCTACTACAGTATGCTACGACGCTCGCTGCCAGCCGCAAAAGCAGGGGAATATCGTAACTAACTTGTACGTAAAACATAAACAGACCATTATAAAATCTTGACGTCAGATCTTTTCTATCTCATATCTCAACTTCATTGCATGGTCTTTTAGAGGTACCTACAATTTACTCGCCGCGCTGGCTCATTAGCGTGGGGGGGGGGGGGTATTTCAACCTTTTAAAACTTGCCAGGTTTATAAATTGCTATAGTTACATCTCTTTCTCGCTGTATTAAATAAAAGAGACGCATTGATAGCCATTCAGAAAACTGGCAAGTTTTAAGAGGTTGTATGTAATACGGGAGCAAGCTGTTACTAACTGAGGCTGAGCCTTCTATCTTTAACATTTATCTTCATTAAACCTGAGACTTGCCGAATAATAAATAACTACTCTAATAGCAATCGTCAAAGTACATCTGATTACGTTCCCGCAGGTCAAAAACAGACAGAGAACATGTACTCAGAATGCCCATGGCCCATATCGGGCGGGCAGGTGGAGTCTACGGAGGGGAGCGCCCGCCAAGTTCTACTCACGGGACATGAGGACGGCTCCGTGCGGTTCTGGGACGTGTCGGGAGTCGCTATGACTGCTCTATACAAGTACACTACTGCGCCGTTATTCAGGTTAGTAGATCATTAAGCCGGCGACTGACCTGCGCATTTTGCCGTAACGTAACATTCGAGGCGATCGTGTTACGTTACGGCATTGCCTGACTGACCTGCACGCGTAGCAGGAGCAAACGGGACTCTTGTCTACGAAGACTTGCTTGTCGGGTCGTCTAAATATGCGAGCACAGTTTGACAGACAGGTGGGACTCGCTCTCAGATTTTTACAATCTTTTACTGTATTTTTATTACAAATATGAATTTTAAAAGGTAACATTTTTATTTCAACATCAATAAACGTCGAAATTATCTAAAATGATCCGAAATAATTTAGTTTAAACATGATTCTTATTTTAAAATAAGTTCTAAGATAAAGAGACACTCAAGAGAGCGTTCACTTCCGTAGACAAAGCTCTCTCGAGCTCGAGAAGAAATAATGTTGCCAATAGTAAATAATTACCATAATTGCCATCGTTTCTTATGAGAAACGAAGTGCTGTTCCTTTCTATACATTTCACGACGCAAAACTTTAAACTGAGTAAAATTTAGCTGTATGGATATAGATTCGCTTGTCTTTCTTTTATTAAGAGAATTTTGAACACACTTGTTAATTTAGTAGTCTGTGGAAACTGACGAGAAAATTACAAAATATTGAAATCAACGTATGAAAATAAAATGTTAATTTACGTTTTTAAATATAAAAAAATTAAAGTTAAAAAATCTATATTTGGGTAAAAAGGGTGGTAATATTAGGAAACAATATTTTTATATTAAGCAATAAATTATTTAGAATTATTTATTGTTTTAATTTTTTTTATTAATATAAGTTACAAAAAAAATAAAATATTTTTTTAAATACTTAGTTACTACACTTAATAATTTTTTTATTTCATTTTTTATAAATTTTATAAATAAAAAAAATTAAATCAACACATTATTTATTATTTTTCCTATCCGGACAGCTGCTTTTGTCTTTTGTGCTGTAACTTCTCTTATTACCTTAATAAAATATAAGCACGGGCAACTTTTATTTGTTTTTATTGCGAAATTTAGATTTACATAAAATAAAATACGTAAAAAACTCTTTCTCGACCTTCTCGACTACCCAAAGGGTAGTAGACAAGTTTCTCCGACTCAACTGTCAAATTAATGTCAATTGAAGAGAAAAGTGGTCTTTTGTCGACTTTTGACATAAGGCCACGACAAAGAACAATACGAGTCTACTAGTGTAAAAGTGCGAGCATGAGTATCTCGATCTCAACCCGACAAAAATGACATTTGGGTGTAGACAAGCCATTGTTCTGTGAGTCGAGTCTTTTCTCGAGAGTGGTCATGCTACGCGTGCTGTACCCTTGCTCGTGGCGAGCACTGCGCTCGACTGTGCTCAGCAACAGAACATGGTCAGGATCGAAATGTCGGATAAAGAAGTCGTGTTTCTGGATTGTATGATTTTACTTAATTATTTCATTATTACTAAAATATAACTACCGTCAATGACAAAATTCAAAACTCAAAGACACTCCGATGCCCGATTTACATGCGCTCGCGACGACGGACGCTTGGGGTTGCACTGACCTAAAATTAAGGCGTAACGTAACACTCAAAGGGATTCACCAAAATACCGACAGTTGGGTGGAGCACGCGGCGCTCGCAGCGAGCGGCTCGGCTCGCTATACTGACCTATAACATTTCGTCGTAACGTAACGTTACGTTACGACGAAATGTTACAGGTCAGTCGCCGGCTTTACAGTTAAAGGGTCCATATAGGAAAACATGGTTTGCGGGATCATATTTTTATATAGAAAACGTAAAGTTGTAGAGCCACAAAAAATATACGAAAAGCTAAAGAGATTCTCTAGTAGCTACACTACAAGTAAATAAACCTCACAGATGATTGTAAAAAATCAGAATATGATCAAAAGCGCTTGCGTAGGTTCATATTTTTTGGCGTAAATAATAGCGGAAACGTATTGAATTCTACAAAATACACTTTAACATACTGTGAAGTAGCTCCGATAACTTTTATTTAAGATAATTTTGATAAAGATAATGATAAAAGAAAAACAACGAAAAACATCGAAAAAGTGCAGAAGTGAGGTTATTTTCAATACTCTCTACATGTAAAGAAAAAGACGGGAGACAAATGTTTCCGCATAACTGAGCCTTAAGTTGGACGAGGTTATACAGTCGTGAGCAGAAAATCGAATCACAGGCCTATTTTCATACAAACGAGGTAACTTTGGAGCTTTGGTGCTCCGCCCGGGATTAAACGGGGTGTGATCTGGTGATGGCAATTTCAAGATTGAATGGCGAAGGCCTATATGCTAAAGAAAACTTGACGGATTAGATGGGTCGTTTAGCTCAGGGGCGAACTTAAAAAATATGGAAAGTATGGAAAATGTAACATTAAAAACCCCATACTGTTTCTGGAGTAAACGACTCTTCTGATCCCTTGGGTTTCTTTAGCGATCTGGGTCTTCTCCATTCACTGTTTGAATGGCCATCATCAGGTCACACAATTTGATTAGCTTTCGAGACCTACTGCGTCGGTAAGGAGGGTAATAACGCTATAAAAAACTGATCTAAAGAGATATCTTTTTTTACCTTAAAACCATTTTTATGTGAGTTCCCTTTAATATACAAATTACCCGTTTATCCTTTTTAACAACACATTAGTAAGAAGTATGTTTACTAACCCGTCATATATGTTTATAAGCTTGCATCTTACATTTGCTAATATTTAACCTTTTGCTTGTCGCTTGCTACATTCGAAGTGGGCTGAAAAGATCTACCACAAGGTATAGTGACATATTTGCCTAACATTTTGTAAACGTTATGTTTCTTACTGTAATATATTGATTTATGAGATTATTGTTAATTATCCCACATTCATAATTATGATAATTCGTTGAAGTAAGTTTATGTTTCGCATGCATTCCTTTATAAGTGCTCTGCTGTTTTAACAGTATTATAATTTAATTGTTATATTTAAAAACATATCTCGAAGTCTTGGTTACTTTAAAACTAAATTATTCAAGACGATTAGAGCCTTATTTCAAAGTAATTCAATCATCGATGACCTCCGTGGTTGAGTAGTTTGTACGCCGGTTTTCAAGTGTCGCCATCTCCGAGGTCCCGGGTTCGATCCCGGCTGGGTCAATTTAGAGAACAAACTTTTCTATATTGGCTCGGTCTGGGTGTTTATAGTTCCACCGTTGTCTCTGATTTCCATAACACAAGTGCTATGGCTATTTACTTTTGGAATCGAAACAATGTTTGTGTTGTTCTCTAATACTTATATTTATGTTTATTTATTATATTGTTTGAACAGTGGGGAAGAGATCGGCGAAAACAACGACAGTCAGAATGAAGAAGAAGAATGGCCTCCTTTCAGAAGAGTGGGCACTTTTGACCCGTACAGCGATGACCCGAGGCTGGCCGTCAAAAGGGTATGTCATCGCAAAATTAATAGGCTATTTAATTTTTCGTTTAAGAGCCACACACTTGTCGTTGAAGCCTGCATTCCTTCCTATAAGTTCCATTCCACCTTCTGATTAAACACGATTACATGACATTTATATTCTTTATTTTGGTTCATGTATCTTTTTTTAACGATTTTCACAACACCATTAGCTATTCCGACAATATTATAAAGATTAAGACTGAGTTGCACCATCTAACTTTAACGATAACAAGCTTGTTAAAGTACCGGTTAAGCACAAGTTAGCCAAAAAAGAGGTTGCCAGCCAGCATGATCTCCGTTGACAAGTTTGACGTGACAAATAGGTAGCATATCATTTGACGATAACTATAACTTTGACAGTGTTTTGGTGCAACTCACACTTAAAGAATAGGAAAAAAATCTAACTTCATAGTCCAAGTACAAGCACTTCTAAGTCCAAAACGCGCGTTTAAAAACGCTCTTATAGAACTATTATTGATGTTACATCGTGTTGTAGGTAGTTCTATGCCCGCTCTCCGGCATGCTGACAGTGGGAGGGGCGGCCGGCCACATCGTCATCGCCAGCCTGAAGAACTCGCCCAACACGAGCGAAGTCAAAGTAAGTTTTATTTACATTGCTTACACCTTACACTAACTTGACCGTTATACAGTCAAATTAAAATTGTCTAATTGATTTTAAACCTAAACAACTTGGACTTTGTGATCAAAATCGATCGAGGGATATTTTATGGTAACTGAAAGTGCTGCTGACTGCTCCTTCCCTATGATTATCATATGTTTTTTCTGAAAAGTTCAACCAACTTATGCTAAGTATTGAAGTATACATACCGGGTGTAACAAGACACTCAACGAAGCCGAGGTCTACGTATTCTGCCCATCAGGACCATTTCTGTTAAAAATTGTTGCTGAGAAACGATTTTAATTTTTGGTGTTAAAAAGCATTGCATACATTGCCACGCAATGTAACGCGTGCAAAAGACCGCGCCTGCGAGTGAATGCTACACAGCTGCGTGCGGCCGAGTTGAAAGGCAACGTTTATGTTAGCTCATGAAATACATTGAGTGATGCCTTTTTGAAGTCATTGTTTGTTAGGAAATACATACAATTTTGATAATTTTTCTGTAGACAAAAATTAGGAAATAACGGATAAAATAAGATTTCATAAAATTAAAAAAAAAATGAGTTTGACCTTCAATAACTTCGTAGCTATTGGTTTCCCAGGTCTAAAAGACAAAAATGATCCCGATGATGGGCGGAATGCGTGGACTTCGGCTACGTTGAGTTTTTTTTATTTTTTTATTCAAATAAACTAATTATTAAGTACTTTTGAATCGTCTATATTTTCTTGTTACACCCGTTATAATGGAACATGATTTGGTACTGATCGACCGGCGACCGCGGGATTCTTCACATATTTTTATAGTGTGAAATTGCTTGGTTACTCCATAATTTTATCAATAAAAAATATTGCCATCATAAGTGTAATACCTCTTCTATTTCTTAACTTATATCGAAATTAGTCACTGATACACAATTCCGTTTGGCCCAGTCAGTGTCGGTGAACATCGTGTCGGACCGCGACGGCTTCGTGTGGAAAGGCCACGACCAGCTCACACTGAGAACTGGTGCTCTAACATTCCCTCAAGGATATCAGGTAAGAACAATATTACATATGTTATATATAGAGGTATGTGTTATATTATTATTATTATTATTATATTATACAGGATGTTACAAAACAACTCGCTATTCCGAATATGGCAGATATTGACCTTCAAGCTGAACTACTTTTATTATGGAACCAACTCTGAAATCGCGATTAAAAATTTTGCTGTTTCATACAAAAATTAATAACGGAAATATCAAAATGTATGAAACAACCGACTTTTTTTCCCCGATTTCAGAGTTGTTCCCATAATAAAAGTTGTTCAGTTTGATGGCCCCCTTTCTGCCATATTCGGCTTCAAGGGTTTTTTTTTGTAACACTAATAATTATTATATTATTTTTGTTTTCGTGTTCACATTTCCTAGACAAAACAAAACCGCAGCTATTTAAATGTGTGTTAAAGAATAATAGGCATTTACTTTACACAACTACCTAAACAAATTATTTAGTCAACTAACATCAAAAGCGTTACTTATATTTATATGAAAATAAAATAAAACTTCGGTCGAAAATGAACCAACTCTATTTTCTCAGGCAACGTCAGTAGTACAACTATCCCCACCCGCGGCAGTGACGTCGCTGGCGGCGCAGTGGGAGTGGGGCGTGGTCTGCGCCGGCACCGCCCACGGGCTCGCCTTACTGGACGCCATACAGGCCAAGCCGCTGCTACACAAGTGTACGCTCAACCCACACGGTGAGTTACGTTACGATAACCCCAAAATAACAAAGAATAAGGCTGGCCACATACAGGCGTGATTCGGAACACAGCTAATCCATACAAAGGGGCCATCCATAAATTACGTCACACGAATTTCATGATTTTTGACCCCCGCCCCCGTCCTAGTCACAGCTGGTCACATTTGTGAGACCCCCTCCTCCCTAGTGTGACGTCACATATATGTATTATAAAAAATTTACATCTATAAATAGTTTTTGAATTAATACAGCAGTTCAGAAATTTGTATTATTTCAATTTAAATGATTTGGAAATGTGACTTCACGAAATTTAGGACCCCTCCCACCCCCTTGTCACACTATGTCACACTTCGTCGACCCCCTCCCTTCCCTTTTAACGTGTGACGTAATTTATGGATGGCCCCAAATCTATGGACCTACCACACACATGCAAGAGAAACCCACTGACCATGATGAGAATGTTACATTTAAAAAACGGGAAGTTAAAAAATAATAATGAAACACACTTGCGAAAAACATGTTTGTATTCGCTAGCGTGCTTCATTACTTACAAGTTTAAATTTTTTGCGAACTTATTGTTGTTATAATGTCGTTCAGATCACTCCGGCGCCGGTGACACGCCCATATCCAGGAGGAAATCGTTCAAGAAGTCGTTGCGAGAGTCGTTCAGAAGGCTGCGCAAGGGCAGGTCGCAGAGGCGGCAGACCACCACCTCCAGTCCCACCTCACCGCAGGTAACCACACCCATTTGATTAAGGCGATTTTCTCGTCTCACACCGGGTCCGCGCCTCGCCACGGAGCGGCAGATCCCGCGCGTGGCGACGGAGAAACGTATCTGCCTGTTTGAGTAGTTGTATGCAAGTACGTCAGTTTTTTATAGAAAACACGCGCGGCACTACACACTGGCTCCGCGCATAACGGCAGAATCTGGGGCCCTATTTTTGAATCCTTCGAAGTCGAAGGATTCAAAAATAGAGCCCCTGCTCGCGGGCCGCGGAGCCAGTGTGTAGTGTCGCGTGTGTTTACAAACTGACGTACTTGCACACAACTTTAAAATCTGCCGCCTCGCGCCCCGCCGCGGAGCGCGAAGCAGTGTGTGAACCGACTTAAAAGTGACGAAGAGTCTATTCCACTTTCAAACTTTCGTGTTGCATTTTATTAGATTAAAATAACAGGTATTTAAACGCATTTAAACTAAAACATAGGTGTCTAAACACCTACCTTTACCCGACGATTCGACCGAGTTTTTGTTTTAATTTAAACGCTTTTATAATACCTGTGATTTTAATCTCGAGTCATAGCTTGATTTTGTACTATTTTTTAACTTGTAACGACACGTATTTATAAACAGCTCTCAACGTTGAGAGCTTATCTTAAGATCATACTTTAGATGCTCTTCATATAGAAACAGTATCTCACTTAGGTATGATCTCAAGATAGTTCTCAACGTTAAAAGCGGTTTATAAATACTGTTCTAAGATAAATATTTTAAAAGAAAAATACTAGAAAAAATCAACTCACCCGTAGCAGCTCAGACGGGACTCGAACCCGCACCCTTCGGCCCAATGCACTGACCAATTATGCTACCGAGTCGCTAGTGGGAGCGGCGAAATTTTCTAGTACTTTTTACGTTTAAGCTGTAAGCCAACGTTATTTCATTTATTATGTTATTTTATTTCTAGTATTTTTCTACAATACTAAATAATATACTAGAAAAAATACGACTCGCACCAGATCAATACTCAGACGGGAATCGAACCCGCGACCTTTGGATATCCGGTCCAATGCTCTGACCGCTGAGCTACCGAGTCACTCGGTATAAAAATAGCATTGTGAATGCAAAAATCTCAAATTTAAAAATTAGTGAAAGTGAAATAATGTGAAAGTGAAATAAGCTTTATTCAAATAAACTTAATTATTAAGTACTTTTGAATCATCTATATTTTTCTACCACCCGTTCCAGACTTTTTTAGCTGATTAGAAGAACGGGCGCAAGAAACTTATCAGCTGTAACAGCCATAAGTAACGATATTTAACGATTAGCATTGTGAATGCCTAAAATAAAAAATAAAAACAATACTGTTCTAAGTTAGATACAAGTTTTTTTTCTATTATCAGATTTATATATCGATGTTTCCATACAGCCAGCCGCCAAGAAACCCGACAAGACGCCTTCAGAAGCGGACGTGGAAGTGAAGCCCATAGAGCGCGCGGTGGAGGCGCGTACGACGGACGACGCCTTCGGGTCTATGGTGCGCTGCTTGTACTTCGCGAGGACCTTCCTTATCAATGGTGAGCTGAGATATATTCGTTCTATAAGGGCGGCAAGACGCCTTCAAAAGCGGACGTGGAGGTGAAGCCCATAGAGCGCGCGGTGGAGGCGCGTACGACGGACGACGCCTTCGGGTCTATGGTGCGCTGCTTGTACTTCGCGAGGACCTTCCTTATCAATGGTGAGCTGAGATATATTCGTTCTATAAGGGCGGCAAGACGCCTTCAAAAGCGGACGTGGAGGTGAAGCCCATAGAGCGCGCGGTGGAGGCGCGTACGACGGACGACGCCTTCGGGTCTATGGTGCGCTGCTTGTACTTCGCGAGGACCTTCCTTATTAATGGTGAGCTGAGATATATTCGTTCTATAAGGGCGGCAAGACGCCTTCAAAAGCGGACGTGGAGGTGAAGCCCATAGAGCGCGCGGTGGAGGCGCGTACGACGGACGACGCCTTCGGGTCTATGGTGCGCTGCTTGTACTTCGCCAGGACCTTCCTTATCAATAGTCAGTCGAGATATATACGGTCTATGAGTATAAGAGCGGCCGCATATTGTAGACCAGTGGGAAAAAAATCGGCTCTAGAGGAAATAGGATTTAAAAAAAACAATTTCGTTTCTGGTAAAAACTGTTAGTGTACTTTGATTTAGATCATAATTATAAGACTTTTTTATTATGACTACTTTTTCTAATAATGCATAGTTTAGGAGAAAACGGTCACATTCGTTTCTTATTGTATGGAACCAGAATATAAATATGATCTTGTTGCTTTATCTTAAGTTTCCTAAAGCTGAAACTTTTGCGTCTCTATAGGCCCAATGGTTGAGTATTTTACCTATATACCACTTTTCTCCCCTGCGTCCCCTAACTCGAGTTTTAGGGGATCTAAGATCACGTCTTTTCTTGTAAAATCAAGTTCATTTATTTTCTATTTAAAATCGGTTCTTTTCTACTGGAATGATTGTTAAAAGCTTGTTTATGCATAAAACACAACAAACACAACTCATTTTTCCGTCTACTTAAGATTTATCAGTAACTATAAGTGGAAACTTGTAAATGGCCTTCTGTATCTATATATAAATTTGTTAGTAATATAGCTGTAAGTTTCCTGTAAAACTATAAAATAAAATAAAATAAAAATAAACAGATCACGAAAAGACGTGATCGTGTTGAATTAAAAAAAAACTTGTGCTGTTAGATTTTCGTTATGGTTGTATTGTACTTTTTCTGTCGAAACAGAAATAAAGATTTTTTGCGTATTTGTTGTTGTGTCGTAGATGGTCATATCAGAATGATAGAAGATCTTTGATTCACACTGAGTTGGCCAATTAAAATGACGTTGTAAGTTAGTTTTGTACCATATACACACATCAACTTTGTCTAGGGATACAGGTGTTATTTTCATACGAACGAGGTAATTTTGAAGCCTTGGTTTCCTGCCAGGGATGTACCGTGCTGTGATCTGATGATGGTTATCTAGGGAATGAATGTAGGAGGAGATTCAGATCGCTATACACATCCAACTGATCTGACCAGCATTCTAAAAGATTAGAGGACATGTTTAAAAAAACCGCGAAAATAGCATGAAAATGTATGGAAATCCTGAAATTGAGAACTCTAACCCGATCAGATCAGTTGGGTGTGTATAGCGATCTGAATTTCCTCCATTCACTCCCTGGATAGCCATCATCAGATCACAGCACGGTACATCCCTGGCAGAAAACAAAGGCTTCAAAGTTACCTCGTTTGTATGAAAATCACACCTGTATCCCTAGACAAAGTTGATGAGTATAGTTTGAAATTGTCCAACAGCACAGAACTCGACGCCCACGCTATGGGCGGGCACCAACAACGGCACAGTGTACGCGTTCACGATCAACGTGCCCAGCGCCAACAAGCGGAAAGAGGACCCGGTAAGAAATAGTACATTACACCCGAGAACAATTATAATAATAGTAATAATTTATTTATTTGCTAAGACAAGGTCAAATACAGGTAACAAATTAAATAATAGTACAGCATGACTTGTCGAGGTTGTCGACGTGCAAATATTTATCATTCATGAATAAAGGAATCAAATTATCAGTGTTTAGAATTCAAAAAGGATTTCAAATTCTATTCTTAGCCGCGCTCTTGTCTGTGTAGCTTCCTCCACTCGTTTCTGTCCAAAGCCAGTTCCTTGGTTTCTTGATAAGACACGACGTTCACCTTCTATATAGGCTCTTCTTGGTTTTCCTCTTCCTCTCTTTCCCTCTATTTTTCCTTCTATAATGTTTGTAATAAATTTGTCGTGTCTTATCAAGTGGCCGATCATTCTACCTCTTCTGTCTTCTATGATTTTCATTATCTGACGTTTTTTATTTACTCTTTTCAGTACTTCCTCATTTGTCACCATCTCAAATCCAGCTTATCTTCTCCATCCTTCCCCAACACCACATCTCGAATGCTTCCAATCTTTCTCTATGTCTCTGCGTCATTGTCCAAGTTTCACATCCTATAATTCTATTACCAACTTATTATTTAATTCTGTGGTTAATGTATGTTTCAACTTACAGCTCACATGTCAACTAGCGAAAGAAATCCAATTAAAACACAGGGCGCCCGTAATAGGCATCACTGTGCTAGACGGATCGGCTGTGCCGCTGCCTGACCCCCTAGAGGTATGTTCTTATTCTTACGTCATATAGCTTATGTTTTTATTTTATTTATTTATTTTTATTTATTGGTTCACCAACAACTTATATACTAATACATGCTTAAAATTATTTTGTTAAGTAAAAGCTAAGTATTAAGTTAATTACAGGTAAACACCGCTTACATAAGAAAAAGAAAACTAAATTAGGGACATTTAAGTTAGAAAGTACGTACTAACTAATATATTATAAATTAAGCTTGAGCAAACAAAAAGAAAAGAAAAGAAAACCAAGAACTAATTACTTAACTAACATCGGTCAACTCATCTAGAACAGTTGTGCGAAACGTTCTATGTTTCTGATTATACGTTTGCTAAACTACAGAGAGTTAAAAATAGCTAGATTTGTTTGTGAAATGTGTCAAGAATACTCAGGGACCAAGCTAAGATGGGCAGATTAACAGCCAATTAATAAAATTAATAAATCCGATTTTGGTATAAGTAATTAAGTAAGGCTCTTACCGAAGCATTATTGATATATAAATTCGTAGCTGGGAGTTAAAAGTTAATTTATACTACACCTGCTCGGAAAGTACCTTGATACTTTATCAAATTTACGGTAGAAAGTACGTCATTGCATATCGAACAAATATGCGGGGAGAAAACGCATCGGAGCGGGAGAGAAAAGTGTATGAAAATCCATTTCTTACGTGGTTTTTCTTTTTTAATTTTGGGTAAGACTATGCGCCGGTAACCTAAATATCAAAAGCCAAAAAGTTTTTACAGTGGTTTTTTATCTCCAAGTTCGCAAAATGACACTGGCCACTAGCTATGTGTCGGATGGTGTCGGGCTGGCAGTGCGACCCATATCTGCCCTGCGGCGGCAGGATAAACAATTTGAAAAAAGAACATGTGAAATTTGCAGACGCCATTGGCGCCATTTTCAATTTGTGTGTTTTTTGAGGATTCAGTTTTCGTAGAAAGTAAAATAAAACTATCAAAATGATAAGTAGTGATAGTGATGATGAAGATTTTTTAACTCCGCCGCAGTTGAAGGAAACAGCAAAAATACTGATTGATAACCTTTTACCACAGAAATCAATTAAAAAATATAATAAAACTTATGACAATTTTTTGCAATGGAAAAGTGAAAAAAATGCGGCATCTTTTTCTGAAACTGTTTTGCTAGCTTATTTCAGTGAATACAAATTTCAATATAAATTTAAATTAGTAAAGATTACGTTTTTATTTTCCTCGTAGGTGTAGTATAACGCACTATGTATCACTCGAGAGAAAGTGCGATTCCCGATCTCTTTCTCCTCTCGGTGAACAATGTACTATTGTTGAACTGATTTTGACAGTCACGACACGATGGGGATGTAAATGTACTTACAAAAATCCCTTGAATAAATGAAGATATTGTCACCACCTCGGGTGAAATACAAGTATTTTTTTCTGGTATATTATAATATACTGTAACACTTTTTTTTCGTAATCCACATATTTCCTGAAAACAATCAATGATTTGTTTACTTTTAAAGGTTAAGTTCAGTGACATTAGTTGAAATGTCAATTTGGCATTTCTCTTTGACGTTTTGCCCGTTCCGTTCTACGAACGCTTTGATTTGTTTTGATGAAAAGTTAGTTATCGAAACATTTCTCTTTTCATAACAACTAATGTTCAGTCGTTTTCTTATAAAAGAATATAAATTCAGTAAGTAAATTAAACTTCAGTAGTTCAATCAATCGATTACTTATCGATCAATCGATAAGTAATCACTTTTAAAGTTTTGACTATAAACTCATAATTTTTGATAGTAAGGTTTTAATTAAATAGTTTTATCGTATGCAATGTACTTATAAAATAAAATCTCTCATGATTATAGTCTCGTTTGATATTTTTCAGCATTTTTATTGATGTTCACTTGTAATCAGTTTTGGTCGAGGCAAATCGCTAGTGTCCGAAGCTGTGAATTTTTGTTTCTTTATCGTTTGACATAAGGTGACGAGGCATTTTCTTCTTCCTTTTGGATCGATAGCACGATGATGTGAAGGAAAGAAAAATCATCTTTTGAGTCCTAATTCGTCGGGCTGCGGCCCATTTTTATAACTTAATGTTTTGAAAACCCATGGCGTAAACATGGTAAGCATTTGTTTGTTAAAATACTGTAACTTCATGAAGTGCGAGCATCAGTCGCCACGTGCATAACCTGATGTCGTTCTCTTTGTTTCAGGGTTTTTTATTGTTTTTCCAGTTCCTCCAGATTTTATCGTTAAGCTTTCTGGCCTAATCATTAGGTCCAGCTCTTTTATTGGATGTAATCAAATCTTGTATTACATTTAACATAACGTGTTGGGAATGATCTCATATTCTCCACCACCAATATGAAGTGGTAACTACCTCTTCATTATATAAGCACCCTTTGCACTTAAAATTCTACGTGTTCCGTAAACAAGATGGAAATTTGTCTTCACTGCGACTGATCAACTGCTTGGATACCGAGAGAGGGAAGCAAACCTCAACGACAAACCACCTGGGAAAGCAATGATGAAGGTTCTGCAGTGACTATTCCATTCTACTGATTGTACGGTAACTTTATACCTATTTTATAACTTAGTAATAAGTCTTAGGAGTTAATCTTTTAACTTTAAGCGGGAAATTTGTATCCTACTTTTCTGAGAAATAAATGTAGTTCTTTACATTCAATTACTCTCTTTATTTATCTCTGAAATCGTTTGCTGCAGCGTATAAGGCGCCCTTATCTTTATAAATTTCTAATACGCTGTACTCCAGGGTCGGAAGAATCACTCCCTGAACATGCTCAAGCCTAACTGAGCAAGCCGCACTACAAACTTGAGCTGACTTTAACACCTAATTGCCGATCGCTCACTATTTAGCTCCCAAAGTCACCCCGTCGGAGAAAATCTCTTACAGTGGCGTTCCCAACGTTCGGCCTGGAGATTTCAGAGAGAAATAAAGCTTTCTTTTAAGTGAAAAGATTAAATTCACTACTGTTAAACTAAACTCATAATGTGTAACTTTTTGTAAGGAAAACAAGAAGTATTTGTTATTATTTCTTATAATACCTATTTAGTTAAGTAATAGCATGTCTTTGCTGTACTTCTTTTTATTCTTAGATACTTAACCATGCAAACGGTTAATAGTATGTAAGTCTCTGAGTTATCTACTCACTTTAAGCTGTCTAAGCTAAAATAATACATAACCTAGATAATGGTTAATTGTAAACTTTGTTCCTAGAGCTACTTGCTCACTCTAAGCTTAACTAAGCTAACTTATATCACACTGTGATAATTTAATGCTACAAGCTTATAAACTTGTCTTAGCAAATAACTTTACTTTTATGACTGTATAATTTAAATTGTACAACATGGATTTTGTAACTGCCGGTTGTCCAATAGAATTCTTGCACAAAGATGAACTAGTATACGAACTTAATTTACGTCATTTACCAGCTGAACCTACATCATCAACCGATGATTTACGAAAACTTTTACGTCACACTTGCAAACTTACTCGACGTGGTAGTGTAAAGGCAATTGATCAGTTTGTCATTGACCAAGCTTCCGAATTAACTGTATGCACGCCGAAAGTAGCTGAAATAGAAGCGAGTAGTAAAGATTTAACATCCAGTGAACGCTTGGTAAAACGTTTAGTAGCTCGTTGCAACTATATTCTTTGTCGCCTCTCTAGAATTAGTGAACCTGAAGAGGGTATCGCTAAACTTAAATCTTCTCTGATTTGTCTTCTTATGCGTCTTGAAAGTGATGCAGATGAACCCGAAGATACGGGGGAATCATATTCTACTCCTGTAGTGAATCATGTTGAAAACCCGTTGTGTGTTCAACAGGTTCCAAAAACTTATAATTTGAATTCTCTTAATTTAAAATACCGCGGCGATACTTGTGTCCGTGTGTTTATTACTCGGTTGGAAGAACTTAGGGTTGCTAGGAAAATTCCTAATGATATAATTTTTGATGGATTTCCAGATATCTTAGAAGGTCCAGCGTTGTATTGGTTCAGAGCAAATAAAACCAACTTCTCTTGCTACAAGGACGTGATCCAGTCTCTAGGAGATGACTTTGACATCCCGGATTTGGACCATAAATTGCTGGCGGAGATTCGGCAAAGGACCCAAGCAAAAAGTGAAACCATCGTTGTTTTTCTATCTATCATGGTAGGTATGTTCTCTCGTTTAAGGAAAACCCTCTCCGAAGATGAACAACTAGATATTATCTTAAGGAATATTCGACCTGAGTACAGCATGGAATTAGCTCTCCATGATATTATTTCCATCGATCATCTTAAATTTGTCTGCAAGAAACTTGAGCTTGCGAAGGCGAAAGCCATTAACTTTAAAGAACCGTTATTGACAAACGATTCACTTGCTCCTGACTTTACTTATTCTAATAAAACTAGGAATTCTACTCATAAACAACTAAATACTTATTTTGGTAATCCAAAACCAAAACCAATTGCTTCTTTAAACTCTAAAGATAATAAATCTTTACATTGTTTCCGCTGTGGAATGAATAACCACAACACTAACAAATGCCTGAAGTCTAGAGATTTAGTTTGCTTTAAATGTGGTAACAAAGGTGTTAAGACTCCGGAGTGCACTAAGTGTAATGTGCCAAAAAACTAATAGGCTCTGTCTCCTCATGTTCCAAAAGTAGTCCCAAACATCCCACTACAGAAGAGACATATTTTGAACCTCCGTCAGATGACTACCGACCTTATTTATCCGTTGAAGTACTTGGCCTTAAAGTTAAGGGTTTGTTAGACTGTGGCGCTTCTTGTTCTGTCTTAGGTAATAACTGCCATTCTTTATTCTTAAATATTGGTATCCCGTCTTATAAGTTGGATATTCCAATAAGGTTAAGTGTTGCCAGCGGACAAGAATTAATTTGTAATAATTATATGTTACTACCCATTTCTTATAAAAATGAGGTGCAAATTATTAAATTTGTAATTCAACCCGAAATAAATGTTCCTATTCATTTTGGAATAAACTTCTGGAAGGCTTTTAACTTAGCCCCCGACATATTTAAAGATAACTGTCACTTAGAAAATGTGAATAGTGTATCAGTCTTACCTAACCATTCTGGTCTTAATGATTTTGACTCTCTGACTTCCGATCAAAAGAAGCAGATTGAAGAAATTAAATCTTTATTTGATAACATCAATACTGAAAAAGTAGGTCTCGGTGAGACAAATCTTATAGAGCACATTATCGATACAGGTGATGCAAAACCTATAAAACAAAAGTACTACCGACTTAGTCCTGATAAGCAAAAAGCTCTTGAAAAAGAAGTAGATAGGATGTTGGAACTAGGTATAGTAGAACCATCTTTTTCTCCATGGAATTCTCCTGTAGTCATGGTAGAAAAATCCAACGGTGATCTCAGACTATGTTTGGACAGTAGAAAGGTTAACTCTGTGTCCAAAGCTGATGCTTATCCACTTCCTTATGTCAGCTATATCCTTGACAACTTAAGAGACGCTAAATACTTAACATCTTTAGACCTTAGCGCAGCATACCATCAGATAAAGCTGTCAGATTCCTCCAAAGAGAAGACTGCATTCACAGTTCCTGGCAAAGGACTCTTTCATTACAATAGAATGTGTTTTGGACTCGTAGGAGCATCTGCAACTATGCAGCGTCTCATGGATAACTTGTTTACAGCTGAATTTGATAATAAGGTGTTCTGTTTCATCGATGACATAATAATCTGTACTTCTGACTTTGATGAACATAAACGTCTCTTAAAGGCAGTTTATGAAAAGCTAAAATCTGCTAATCTAACTATTAATATGAAAAAATCTACTTTCTGTAGAAATGAACTTAAATATCTAGGTTACGTTGTTGACCAATATGGTTTAAGAACGGACCCCTCTAAAGTAGATGCCATTTTAAACTTTCCTATTCCTAAAGATGCAAAAGACATCAAAAGATTTCTTGGTATGGCCGGTTGGTATCGTCGGTTCATAGACAATTTTTCTAAAATATCTCGTCCTTTATCTCGCTTAACTAGCAAAAAGATTCCTTTTACATGGTCATCTGAAGCTGATGAAGCTTTCAACCAACTTAAAACAGCATTGGTCTCTGCCCCAATACTGAAATGTCCTAACTATGATCTACCTTTCAGCATACATACTGATGCATCCTCTTATGCCATAGGTGCTGTACTGACACAAAACATTGACAATGTTGACCATCCCATTGCATACTGCAGCCGCACTCTCAATGCTCAAGAGATAAATTACACAGCTACTGAAAGAGAATTGCTCGCAGTAATCTATGCCTTAGAACAGTACCGTGCTTATATTGAAGGTAGAAAATGCAATATTATAACTGACCATGCTTCTCTGCTTTGGTTTTCTAATCTGAAAAATCCTATTGGTCGTCTTAATAGATGGGCCTTAAGACTTAGTCAATATAACTTTGAAATTATTCATAGGAAAGGTAAAGAACATATCATTCCTGATGCTTTATCTAGAATTTACACTGATTCTATATTTGACACTCAGTCAACTCCTGATGAGTGGTACAAATCTCTTTATGAAAAATGTTCTAAAACTCCATCTAGGTATCCTAATTATAAAATTGAAAATAATAAACTATATAGACTTTCTAAAAATAAATATAATTCTGTTTCTCAATTTGAATGGAAACAAATAATTCCTTCTGAAAAACGTCTTGAAATCTTACAAAGGTATCATGATGATCCAACTGCTGGTCATTTTGGTGTAGCGAAAACTCATAAAAAGATTTCTAATTGGTTCTATTGGCCATCTCTCTTTCAAGATGTTAAAAACTATATAAAATCTTGTGACATATGCAACTGTTACAAGCCCCTTAATGTCAAACCTGCTGGTTTAATGGGAAATCCTAAATGTGTATCTCAACCAGGGGAAGCCTTATCCTGCGACATTCTTGGACCTTTTCCACCCTCGTATTCTCAAAACAAATATTTACTAGTATGTTGTGATTATTTTAGTAAATATGTGACTATTTTTCCTTTGAGAACTGTGACTGCTAAAAATGTGGTCAAATGTATGGAAAAAGGCATATTCCTAATACATGGTGTGCCAAAATATATTTATGTAGACAATGGTCCACAATTTATAGCTAAAGAATTTAGAGAATTGATCAGTAAATATCAGATTCCTCACTTATTTTACAATCCAGTATATCACCCACAAACTAACCAAACTGAGAGGGTAAACCGTGAAATTGTTAGATCCATTGCTTCCTATGTGCGTTCTGATCATCGAAATTGGGATAAGAACATATCTGAGGTGCAATGTGCCCTTAACACTTCTGTTCATGAAGGTACCAAATATACCCCTTTCTTTCTATTACATGGTAGGGAAATGATATTGGACGGCTCATTTTATAACCTTGACCAACCCATAGACAGTGCTAACATCTCCATTGATCATACTTACTCATTCTCTGATTCGTTAAAAGAGCTAAAATCTATCTTTGAAAAAGTTAAAAATAACCTTAAAAAGGCACATGATAGAAACTCTCATTACTACAACCTGCGTAAACGGCATGTTGAACTTAAAGTAGGGCAATTTGTTTTTAAAAGATGTTTTCCTCAATCAAATGCTGCAAAACACTTCACTGCTAAATTAGCCCCCAAATTTGAAAAATGTGTCATTTCTGAAAAATATTCACCCTTAGTATATGGCTTAAAATCCTTATCGGGGAAATTTCTTGGCCGGTGGCATATAACAGATATTGTACGCCCTGGTGATTCTGTTTCTGACTAAGAAACCCATCTCTCTAATATTCTTTTATTGTGTGGTGACAATAATAATAAAAAATAAAACATTGTCATAACACTGTGTTCATTCTCCTAGTTATTAATCTCTCAAATAGTTAAACTTAGGTTTATGTTATTCACACAGAAGTCTTAACTTCAACTTAAAATACTTTGTCTTATAAGTACCTCTTTATTCCCTAAGAAAGGAATAATTTTCTTTATTAATAATCTAATTAAATAGTATGTCTATCCTGGTACATATTACTCTAAGCTTGGAAATTAATTTTCCTATTCATATAATTAAGTTTTAATCTTTAAACTTTAATGTTTGGTCATCTCCTTGTATTCCAACAGAGTGTCCACTAACTAAATCTCATTCATATCTCTGAATGAAGGTGATATTACATCACTTATCTCCTTGTAAATAAACAACAAGTCAGTAAAATACATTTATTAATGCTAGTATTTTTATCTGAAAATAAAATTTAGGTATTCTATTTTAACCAACAGATATAACCATAGTGATTGGAAGGTTTTATATCTGTCTGCATGTTAGTCAGTCCTTGTTTTGCATGAAACTTAGTTGTATAGTTTTATCATATAGACTTAGCCGGATAGGTGATAAGTCAATTTCTATAACAGTTGTTGTTATGTAGGTGTAAGGTAGATATTGTTTGGGTATTGTTAGGTAATGATATCCACTAGTTGTTAGCCATACACTTTCCTAGTAGTATTTTATTGTTTCAACTTTGCCACAAGTTGAAATTTTTTTTCTCTTTGTCTGAGGATATTTTCTTCGAATTATTTTATTTTAAAATTTTAAATTTTAAAATAAAATAATTCTTACCACCTAAAACGGTGCTGTAACACTTTTTTTTCGTAATCCACATATTTCCTGAAAACAATCAATGATTTGTTTACTTTTAAAGGTTAAGTTCAGTGACATTAGTTGAAATGTCAATTTGGCATTTCTCTTTGACGTTTTGCCCGTTCCGTTCTACGAACGCTTTGATTTGTTTTGATGAAAAGTTAGTTATCGAAACATTTCTCTTTTCATAACAACTAATGTTCAGTCGTTTTCTTATAAAAGAATATAAATTCAGTAAGTAAATTAAACTTCAGTAGTTCAATCAATCGATTACTTATCGATCAATCGATAAGTAATCACTTTTAAAGTTTTGACTATAAACTCATAATTTTTGATAGTAAGGTTTTAATTAAATAGTTTTATCGTATGCAATGTACTTATAAAATAAAATCTCTCATGATTATAGTCTCGTTTGATATTTTTCAGCATTTTTATTGATGTTCACTTGTAATCAGTTTTGGTCGAGGCAAATCGCTAGTGTCCGAAGCTGTGAATTTTTGTTTCTTTATCGTTTGACATAAGGTGACGAGGCATTTTCTTCTTCCTTTTGGATCGATAGCACGATGATGTGAAGGAAAGAAAAATCATCTTTTGAGTCCTAATTCGTCGGGCTGCGGCCCATTTTTATAACTTAATGTTTTGAAAACCCATGGCGTAAACATGGTAAGCATTTGTTTGTTAAAATACTGTAACTTCATGAAGTGCGAGCATCAGTCGCCACGTGCATAACCTGATGTCGTTCTCTTTGTTTCAGGGTTTTTTATTGTTTTTCCAGTTCCTCCAGATTTTATCGTTAAGCTTTCTGGCCTAATCATTAGGTCCAGCTCTTTTATTGGATGTAATCAAATCTTGTATTACATTTAACATAACGTGTTGGGAATGATCTCATATTCTCCACCACCAATATGAAGTGGTAACTACCTCTTCATTATATAAGCACCCTTTGCACTTAAAATTCTACGTGTTCCGTAACCAAGATGGAAATTTGTCTTCACTGCGACTGATCAACTGCTTGGATACCGAGAGAGGGAAGCAAACCTCAACGACAAACCACCTGGGAAAGCAATGATGAAGGTTCTGCAGTGACTATTCCATTCTACTGATTGTACGGTAACTTTATACCTATTTTATAACTTAGTAATAAGTCTTAGGAGTTAATCTTTTAACTTTAAGCGGGAAATTTGTATCCTACTTTTCTGAGAAATAAATGTAGTTCTTTACATTCAATTACTCTCTTTATTTATCTCTGAAATCGTTTGCTGCAGCGTATAAGGCGCCCTTATCTTTATAAATTTCTAATACGCTGTACTCCAGGGTCGGAAGAATCACTCCCTGAACATGCTCAAGCCTAACTGAGCAAGCCGCACTACAAACTTGAGCTGACTTTAACACCTAATTGCCGATCGCTCACTATTTAGCTCCCAAAGTCACCCCGTCGGAGAAAATCTCTTACAATACAATCTAAAATTCAATGATAAAGCAAGATAAATAACTAGTACAGCTCGCGCGCTATATAACTTGAACCAAAACATAGACCAAAAGACAATGAGGCTTGCGCACTTAACATTTTTGTACGCACGACAGCACGTCAGGTTATACAAACTGCGAAAACAGCTTTTATTGGGTAGGGCATAAAGGCGGTCTCAAGGTCAACATGTATAGACTGAGGTGCCGTCGTGTGTACCTAAAATTGCTACTGCGCAAGTCACATTGTACTAAAATTTGAGGAAAGTTATTTTGCGCGAGCTGTATGCTATATGTATATGGGATGTTTCGTGGTATAGGTGGAACGCGGCGTATCGCCACTGCCAGAAGCGGGTCCACAGCGAGTCGTGATCACTTCCGAGGAACAGTTCAAGGTGTTCACGCTGCCCGCACTCAAGCCCCACCATAAGTACAAACTCACCGCGCACGAGGGAGCCAGGGTGAGTACTACTTACCACTCAGGGGTTCCCAACAACGATCATATTAAGAAACGATAAAAATATAAGTAAGTAGATTTATTTTTATTAATATTCAAGTAGATTTTCAACAATTAAACGTACACCGATGCGTAGTGCACCTCCACTACGCATCGGTGGCACCGTTTTCGCCGTGAGAAAATATTTTTTTTTTAGGGAAGCACTATCTGGAGCCTCTCGTCGCGCCCCCCTTTTAAATAGCTCTACGCCCCCTTCCGGGGGGGGGGGGGGGGGGAGCACTGGTTGGGAAGCCATGTTCTAGTGGCCTGATATGTTTAAGTAATTTTACACAATTAGAAAAAAATCTCAAATTAGCAAACGCAGTATTCGTCGGCCAAGCTTACTTGGCTTGTCAAGGGCACGTACAAATTTTGTTAGAATAAGCATCACCTTTGAATATGTCAGTGCATTGGGCCGGACATTTATATGGCCGGCCATCAATTTTCGATTGTAAGTTTTCTTATGCACAAAACGTACCCACTCAGCTATGGTTTATTCATTTGAGCGTTTAACTGTTTAGGTTCGACGCACAGCATTCGCGTTCTTCGAGTGCGGCCCCGAGAACGCGCGCCACCGCGAGTGGTGCCTCTTGTGCCTCACCAACCTGGGCGACTGCCTCGTGCTGAGCCCCGAGCTGCGGCGGCAACTCAACGCCGCCGCCGTCCGCAAGGAGGACATCAAGTGAGTGCAGAGTGCCACAGAATATTTAATAGTACTAGCGTAGTTAAAGCTGATAGGTTTCTTGCGCCCGTTCTTCTTCTCAGTTAAAAAGTCTGGAACGGGTGGTAGTAAAGTATAGACGATTCAAAAGTGTTAGATTAAGTTTATAATGAGGATCAGTAACGATTTTTGTTTAGTGGCTTAACAGAAAGCTTATGCCACCACATGAATAACTGTGAAGAATTTTTTAAGATATCTCTTAAACTTGAAAAGTTATTAAAGCTAAAACGTGCTAAAACACTGTTATTTCGGTGGGCCCTTATGACGTCATCGAGACGTACGCGAACCTTATGTCGTTCGTGATATTGCATTAAGCTTGGCATTTCCTTTAAAACCCTTATATCTCAATCATTTCTAAACGGATTTCAAAAAATCTTTTACTAAGTTTCATAGCTATCAATATGTTTTTATATTATATCAATAAAACTATAGGATTCAAACCTGTTACTGACCCTCAGTAAAGAAAAAAGCTAAAAAATACTTTTTTTTTTCACCCATCCCATAACCAACCCTTACAAAAGTTGCTTAACCTCCGCAATCGTTGGGCCAGGCGCTATACCACTGCGCCATCGAGCTTCTCTAACTACTTAGAAATACTTATTATTTATGCTCTTTAAATATGCTCAGCTCACCTATTAGGTAGATTTATTTTATTTTATAAGTAGGTACCTATTAGTAATTTCATTGTTTATTCATGGGCATAACGAATGTTTTCTATGATATCAGTAACTAGCGAGTAGCAACCCCGAAATGTGTCGGTTGAGACAGAGCTATGCGACAGAAAGAGACGCCTCTCTTTCTTCTTCGTAGGTGCATATAATTTTATCCACGCAGCGTTGTGCAGTTTGAAATTGTACTTTATTGCCGTGCTGCGAGAGTAGCTTATTATTTGATGGTCCTCGCGGGGCCCGACTTCTGTACGTTAGTACTATTATATATTCTGTGACATAACATCTGAACTCGTGCGCTGGCTCGACTGAGTCGGGCGCGAGCAGTACGGTAATATAAAAGTTTAAGCGCGAAATGAACCCCCCTGATTATTATACCCAGGCGCGGTCCGAAGGGGGGGTCACAGGGGACATGACCCCTCCCCCCCAAATCGTACACATCAAATAGAAAATCTTGTAAAAGTTACAAAATAAAAAGCAATTGTATTATTACTAGTGCCCCTCCAAAATTTCAGGCTCCGTCTCGTCTGCGCCTGATTATACCACGGAATAAATACTATACGCTTTAATCTTATTGGCAGCTCGGAACATCGCGCAAAGAGTATGTTTTCATTACGTGGTGGGGCACGTCTACGCGCATAGTGGCCGACTTCACAGCTGTCAAGATTCAAACCCATTATATTGGTACAGAAGGAAAAAAAAATTCGTTCATATTGCATTGAGCGCCCCTGACTCGTAATCTATTTAACCTCGAGAACACTGCCACTCGCCGATATAATTGAAATTCAACAAAAAAAATAGCATTAAAAAAACGAGCGACGCACTTTCATTCTTTATAGTTATTATATTTGCACATTTTCTTACAGTGGCATATCAAGTCTCTGCTTCTCGAAGCGCGGTGAAGCTCTCTACCTGCATTCGTCGTCGGAACTACAAAGGATTACGCTTTCTGCAACAAAGGTAACATGCGTAACAAAAAATAAAAGTAATTATAAGTTTGAGAACCGCTAGTCTACCACTTACAGTAATTAATAATTTGAATAAATAGTAACGCTGTTGGTTTTCAAATAAATGAATAAAAACGTTTTCCACTTATTAGGTGACAGTAGCGCAATGCCACGTGATTCTGTCGCCGTGGGCGGCGGCGCTGCGAGGGCCCGAGGAAGCGCCGCTCACCAACGGAGACCACAGAGTGAGTTGTACTATTATATACTTTATGGTGCAACACAGAGAGTGCAATTTTTATGTTAATGAATGTATACTTTCCGTCAAGCTGAGTAAAAATTAGAAAGAATTAGTATTGGTGGTAGGGCTTATTCCAAGTACACCTGGCTAGCTACCACCATCTTACCCAAGTCTGACGCCATAACACTTTAAACATTGTTGTGTTCCGGCAGTTAGAGGTAAGATAACCAGTTCCTCAGAGATGTGGATTCCGGTTGTAGTGCGTTTCCACCTTCGGCCTTATCGTCACTTAACAACAAAATTAATAATAATAATCTTTATTTTTTCCTTCTTTTTACATAATTTGTAGTACAGTCTTATTTATCCTACTTATTCTAAATACAGTAAATACAGCTGGTACATTATACTAAGAAAACCCGTGTCATAAGTACCAGCAACCTTCCATTTGCACTAATTGATTAGAATTTTTAAGATAAATTACACTCAAAACGTTAAAAATTAAATAATATAAGGTAATTTAATGTTTAAAATGTTTCTAACCTAGTTAATAAATCCAATTGATCTCAAATGCAAATTGTATATCTATTATACCACCATCATTTACTTTATATGATTATTAAATAGAGTTTTATTTTTATATAGATTATGTAATTTAGTTTTGATCATTTGTTGTTTAGTTTTGGTTATAGATAATCTTAGTTTAAGTTTATAATACTTTTTTGTTTTTATGGAGGAACATTAGGTGAGGTGTAGGCAAAGCACTATCCCGTTGTGCATAAAAAAAGTTACTTCCTTAATCATCGTCACGCAACCACTGCACTTATTAAGGGGCCGTAATAGGAAAACATGGTTTGCGCGGGCCATATTTTTATACAGAAAACGTAAAGTTGTAGCCACAAAAAAAAACATACGACAAGATTATCTAGTACCTACAAGTAATTAATTGCGTATAAACCTCACAGATGATTGTAAAAAAAACAGAATATCATCAAAAGCGCTTGTAGTGGGCCACGTTTTTGGCGTAAATAATAGCGGAAACGTATTGAATTCTACATCAAAATACACTTTAACGTACTGAGCAGTTGCTCCAATAACTTTTTTTAAGAAAGATAATTGTGCTAAAGATTATGATGAAAAAACAACGAAAAACATCGAAAAGTGCAGAAGTGAGGTTATTTTCCATACTCTTTACACATAAAGAAAAAGACAGAGACAAGTGATTTCGCGTAACGGAGCCTTAATATACTTTACCATTTATTTAAAGTTTGATGTTAACTAGATTTTGTACTCGCGCTCGCGGTGAATTATTCCAACTCAAAATCAACTTTTAAAATACATTAAATTTTCCTTATAATTATGAAAACACCATTGCTGTAGCCGGAGGAAGTAGCAGAAGCGGCGCACGACGTGACGGCCGCGTCGGCCGACATCACCGTGGACTCTGTACGAGATCACACCAACGCGACGGAACAGCCGCCGGAACTCAATATCAACCTACAGGTAACGGCGTAGAGATCAAAATGAGTTGTCACTATACTGAGCGAAGTTACAGTGGCTGTAGAATATATTTATTTATTTGTTAGAAAATGGGATTAAATACTGACGAGTTTAACGAACCCAAACTCAAAGTAAAAAATAGTGTGGTATTGTCGATCACCTCCCGGCTCCAGCATCAGACCTTGAAACTATCTCGGACCAGAGTACTTATCAAGACCAATCAAACGAGACCAAACTCGAAGTGGTTACGTTACATCGTTGTGGAGTTTAATTAGCCATCTCCTGATCATCTTCCAGCATTTGTAGGATTATCCTAAGATTTTTATTCAATCCCATTTTCTAACAAACAAAAAAAATCTAAAGACTTGACCCCCTTATTAATAAACGAAGAGTAAGTTTGTCCATCAGCCATTTTTAATGTCCCCACTGCTGGGGCACAGGCCTTCCTTATGGGTAGATAAGGAGGACGGGCCATAACCCACCACGCGGGCCCAATGCGGAATGCAACATTCGCAAGGGTCGGTCATGGGATGGGTGACCAAAAATTTATTATCTCGAGCTCCCCCGTGCTTCGGAAGGCACGTTAAGCCGTTGGTCCCGGCTGCATTTGCAGTCGTTAACACCCACCAATCCGCAGAGTAAGTTTACACCTAGTTTAACCGAAAAGTTTGCTCAGGAATAGTTCGCGAGAAACGACGAAATCCACGAATACCTTAAAATGCCAACTATAGCGACACAAAGACCGCCTCTACAATCACCCAAACCCTCTCATTACAGAGTTGTTAGACCCGACAATGGTGGTGAAAAGGCTTATCACCAAAGGCCGGATTTGCGGTAGCAGGAATACAAACTTGCTAGTGATTATCAAATTATCGTAAATGTTTACAGTACATATCGATGTTTTGAAAATATTTTTGAAGTGGAACTTCTTTGATCGAGTCTGTATATTTTTAGGTAATTTTCCCAAGGAGGACGTATTTTAAAAAAAAATTACATTGTACTTAACTCACTTTGACTTTGCATCAAGAAAACTGCAGTGGATTTTATTATTTCTACATTTCACGATTTTTACTTTTCATATATGTAGGTAGATAATTTCCACTATTTCCGACAGTAAGTCTATACATATATCACGATATTCACGATACTTAATTATATTTTTTTATCGATACATTACACAAACATATAATAAAGTTGTCCACGCACTATTAAACGTCATTTTATTCGTAAAAAAGAAGGAATATGAGTCTTTGAGACATCAAACGTAAGGAGTAATCTTGCTAAGCAATATTTTAGTTAGACTGTGTAAACATAACATAAAAATAAAGCCATAAAAATGATTAAGCAATCACTTGTGTGTAGAACTCGCAAGTGAACACTAGTTCGATGGTGGTGAAGACGACCACCCGCACCACCGTCAACGAGAACAACGTGGATGGCGCCACCACCGCCACCACCACTACCACCACCACCAACAACGCCGAGAACAGTGAGTACTCACACCACGCTTACAGTACGAGGCAAATATCTTGAAATCGGCTGGGGATTGCGCGGAACGCGTATTTTGGGTATGCGCAGCGGTGAGGGGCGCGGGCGGCGGGAGGGGGGCGCGCGCTATTGGTCGCTCACAAGAGCACATGCGCGATCTTATCCCCACTCCGTCGAAAAAATTTCAAGATATTTGTCTCGTACTGTACCCGCTAAACATCTACTTTTTATTAGACAGGCAACATTATTTGATACCACCACAACCACATAAAAGAATGAATAGAATATTTTCATTTTCGGATATAATGCACTTAACAGTCAGATAGAATATCGAATAAGAAATAATATTTTGTATGGCACATATTATGTTATTATTACTTATACGCAAAATTTAGGGAGATAATTGAAAATTCGTGGCTAACTCCATAATCCATATTAAACGCGCCTGAAATACACCTGAAACGTTTTGTATAGAGCGTTTTCGGTGGGTGCTGCTGCGTGCTAACTTCAAGTAACTATATCGCGAGAAAAAAACGCAAGAGAAAAGTTTTAATATTATAGTTAATTTTCTCACGCATTATACTCTTGATTTTGATAAAAAAAAATATGCATATTCCCTATTATATGTAGAACCTGCTCACAAAATTTCACGAGAATCTGTTGATAAATGCGACCTATAGAAGAGAACAAACGAAAAGCCGGACAACAAAAGGATTTTTGCCCAAGCTGAAATGGAGATGCTTTGCGCTCTGTCGGTCAACGATGATAATACAAGTACAAGAAGGGACACTCCGCAAAATCATCTAAATAAATAGCTATAAAAAAAATCATTAAGAATATTCTAGCCAATCACGAAGCACGGAGATATTAGCGGTGATCAAATTACTCAAATCTTATGCCCAAAAGTGCTGAAAAGATCCACCAATAATATGTTACTATTCACGATTAAAGCCTTCTTCACACCACAGTAAATCAAAATTGCATGAGAGCAATTTATTTGCTTTGAATTGGCTTTTATTATACATGTACATAAAATAAATCTATCAATATACTGCCACACTCCAATCACTAGATAATTATTTTATGTTATTTTTGTCTTTTCAATAACAAACGTATTTTAAGTGAGAGGAGTATAATGCAGCTTCAAGCCCTAAAAATATGAATTAACTACTGTTCAATGTTTAACTAAGTTGCTATAACGTTTAAAATTATGACTGCCGTACTTAGAGACGTCAATTAAGTTATGCTTCATTAAAGTTGGTGATGAATGACGTCGGAAAGGATAATAATGAAGCATTAAAATTAATTGAAGTTTCCGAGTGCCGGCTGTAAATGTTGTAGCAACTCTATAAATTCGGCTTCATATCCCATTTATATGTTTACGTTTAATGTTTGTATGTTTGACGGGCGCTTATGTTTTTGTTTGTAGTCCTAGAGCACAGTCGCGAGGAGGGAGTCATCACCCGCATCGAGGTACCCTATACTTTGCTTTAATTTATACCTTATGTAGTAATATCTTTAAAGCGTAATATTGCATGTCTCGATTAGATTCTGCAAATTCCTTTTCTATTTCTGCTTAACCTCTAAAGCCAGTCCTTTCAGCAGGTCCAGTGATTTTTATTAATATTTAAAACTGTGTGCTAATTACTAACATTGAAAACCATCTGCTCAATGTCGTGGCGTCCGCTCGTGTCAGTACTCGTCTATCATCAATTGTCTTAAAGGTTTACAAATACGACCTACTTACCATCCAATTCGTAGATATAAAGGTCTGTAGACCCCGAAACTTGTCATGAAGTAAGTAAAACACAGGCGGCCGCCACTCGTTGTTGCAGAGAAGAACGTAAGATGGTACTCATAAGGTGATGTCCACACAGACGGGAACCGTGACGGTGCCAGCCGGGACCGACCCGAAGCTCATCCTCGAGATGTTTGACCGGCAGCGGTCGCCGCTCAGCGTGCCAGTGCCGCCCGCCCCCACCGAGACGCATTAGCCCCCGCCCCCGCCCCCCTAACACACGACCCCAAACCTCCGCCCATATACACAAACTTAAATCCAGCGTACACACCCCACGTACGAGCCGTACTCGACACCGAGCTAAACAGTTCTAGACATTGGTTGTTTTCACACGCCGGTTACAATAAGATATTCATAAAGGTATTCACAAAATTTTAATCAATATCGATGTGACAGCTAAGAGTACTGCCAACTATACCGAGAACGAAAATATCTACTTAATTTCGAAATACTATTTTGTGTTAAAATAACAATACTACTTTTAATTTCCGTCAACGGTCCGCCATTCTTCTTTTTATTATTGGATATTTTCGATATCTGTAAGTTATTTTACTTGTATAATATAACAATAATTATTATAACTCTTGTTTGTAAGTAAATTTATTGCATTTTCGAAGCGCTAAGTTTTATTATCTGTCAATTAGGGTGCATGTTTTGTCGATCAACTTTGGATGTATTATTTTCTTTGCGTAAAGTTGTGTGCCTGTGTAAACAAGAGTATTCATACAGGAAATGTCTACATAAGTAGTAGGGTGTACTTAAAATAACAATAACACTTTTCATTATTAGTTCTGTATCGAGATCCGTTGATGTTTATTTGAGTACAAAAACAGAAAGCCATAGCAACTTTTGTTGTACCGCAATGCTGCAATATAATTGTGGATTGTATTTAAATAAAGTATTTATAAGAACACTGTGAAATTATTGTACCAATTTAGCTTGTTAAGATACTCTTTCGAGCATTCAGAATGAATGTGATGTGCCTATTTATTTCTTTTTATAATGAAAAAAATTGTATTTAGATAATTGAATAGGAATAAAACATTTTTGACAATTAGTTATGACTAGAGTATATTTTATTAAAATAGCATTTGAGGTCCCGATGGCGAGTAGAATGAATGACCGTTAATATAGCCATTTTTTTTTAATAATATATAGATAATGTTGTTCATCTTCACTCTATTCCTGCTATTGAATGTATATTCAGTAAATATTAATTTTAATAATTATGATGAGGAACGTATGGAAAGTTTTATGCAATATTTTCTTAGCTTTTAAATGGAGATTTTTAGTTTTTTATTTTACTGTTAAGCTGTTTTGTTTGTGACTTTAATTTGATTTTAAAGCCTATACAAATAAATTATTGAATCGCTTTAACATCAACATTCGATAACAGATTTTTAAGTATATAACATTAGCTCCTGTGGCATAAACCACTTTAATGGCAGCTATTACGGTTTTAATGCCCGCGGCGTTCTACAACTACATCACAATTTGTGGTAGATGGGATTTAAGTTGTTTTAGGCTTTATATTTTATTATAGTTATAAGTTTAATGTGCCTATTTCCTTTTAGGGACAGCTTTTTGGTCACCAAGTAAAGTTATTAAGAAGCGTTGGTACTGATATGACGTCCATATTACGCTTTGATTTTTTACTACCTATTGTACAATTTTCTCTATCTATTATGGCATTTTTAAATATTTGATACGAAACTTACATTTGTGTGCAACATTCTTACACAAAATAAAATAAAAGCTATTTTAAAACTGATTTGTTGTTTAAATGTTAATCCCCTACGCCAGTGTTTCCCAATTAGTGGTACGCGTATCCCAAGGGGTACGCGGGACTATTTTTCTATCATTCCTGGGGGGGGTGGCATTAAGGGGTACAGACAAGTCACAAATTATTAACCGATTTTCAAAAAAATTCGCCATTTTGTAGCTAAAACTTAGTTTAGCCCTAGGACCCTTTTTTCATTTTTTCTTAAGGCGCGGTGGTAGTGAAACTAGCGCCGCCACTTTATTTATTTTTATTACTCGTAAACCAAGTCAATATTTAAAAAAGCTCGTGTAATAATCTTTTAAATTCTCTCTAATATTTTTTGAATAACTCTTCCTAAATAAACCTACACCATGCCATGGTAGCTCCTTTATATACGTATGGATTAACTAGTTACGGTAGAACTTTTAAAACATACACGGACAAAATTTATAACCTGCAACTTAGAATACTTAAAGCTATAGCTGGTAAAAAAGTAATAAATAAATATAAATATGAAGAACTATTCAAATATTGCAAAATACTTCCTATAAATGTTAAACTAAAATGTGAAATAATAAAAGAAAACCTACATACTATACCAGCATTACCTATAACTAATCATAAAATACAAACGCGTCAAGCAACACAAAAAATAATTACTAAACCTTATTCTAACAATTACTATGGTCGCAGACGACTGTGTTGTTTAATCCCTAAAATAGCAAATAATATGCCCCAAAATTTCGTACACAATTTAAACGAAAAAAATTGCAAACAAAGATTAAAAACATATTTTATAGATAATTTAATTTCAGATACGTAGTTTATTTTAATCAACATAATTCGTTTAAATAAAATTACACAAAGTAATAACTACTTACCAGAAAATTGAATCAATCATAATAATAAGTAGGTACCTATATATATATATATATATAAAAAAATAACATAACTAATTAACAACAATTTTATTAAACTAATGTTCAATCAGTTTTCTCCGAACATCCTGTAGCGCATAAACCAGAAACCTGTTGGATAATGGACGCACACGAAACTATTTCACTCATGCGCATCAATGCAACTTATTTGTATCTTATTATTGTGTGCGTGCGACTGACGCAAATTACGTACATTGACACTATGAGGATCGCTGACGCCGCCCTTGCAAGTAGGCTATACCTAAATGTTGCAATATGAAGTAAATGCTGATTCTGCGGAACGTGCCCGCTGCTGCCGCGTGACCAGCGCCGAGGCCATGCATCGGAGCGTCATCGCCCGCACTTCGTATCCAACATCGATCGGGTCAATTTCGTTTTAATTAGATATAATTTTATAACTGTAATTTCTTTTAATAAATTGTTTAAATTTAATTTCGGTTTTTTTTAAGTCCTACGGCTGCTGCCTTCGTAATTGGCGCAGTCGGTAGGATTTTCGCGGTCGGTTTCGCGCTTCATCCAGGAAGATTTCCGTTATCGCACGAGCCGCCCGAGTGGCTATCAAGTCGCGCTTCGAAAATCCGAACCCGAAGGAGCAGCCAGCAGGTCCAGTATCCAGACATCGATACGCCAGAGAGCCGAAATGTTTATGTGAGTACACTTGAATCGTTCTCGTGTTGCCTCCTGTCATATTCCTAAGTCCTTTTAATTTTATTCACGATTTTTCACCCTAGAAAAATTAAATCCAGCGTTTCTGCTTCACATCAGCAGTCTCGCAGGAGAGAATTAGTAGATAGATCTCGGCCCAAGTTAGATAGTATTCCAGAAAAGATGGAAAGGAACCCGGACGTTATCCATAAGGCTTTACGCCTCGTTCCCGATTTCGATGGAAACGCGAACGTTTTAACTAGGTTTATAAGAATTTGTGATCAGTTGTGTAGCGAATTTCTGAGTGATGATCCAGCTAATCAACTAAATAATTTATATTTAATAAATGGAATCCTTAATAAAATTACCGGCCCTGCCGCCACTATTATAAATTCAAATGGAATTCCTGAAAATTGGATTGGCATTAGAAATACTTTAGTTAATAATTTCGCGGATCAAAGAGACGAAACCGCTTTATATAATGACCTTTCTTTAGCTAGGCAAGGTAATAGTAGTCCCCAGGAATTTTATGACCAATGTCAAACGCTGTTTAGCACGATAATGACCTACGTCACTCTCCATGAGACGATAGGAACCACTATCGAAGCCAAACGAACGTTGTATAAGAAATTGTCTATGCAAGCATTTGTACGAGGTCTAAAGGAACCACTTGGATCCCGTATAAGATGCATGAGGCCCGAGACTATAGAGAAAGCTCTGGAGTACGTGCAGGAAGAATTAAATATTCTTTACCAACAGCAACGTACTGATAACTTACCAAGACCACAAGTGGGATTACGCCCACAACCTGCCGTGCCTATAGGTTTCTCACCTAAACCTTTTAATTTTAATGTGCCTATGAATAGTTTAGCGAATCAGCCGATGCAGCGGTTTACGCCACCGCCCCCAGCGAGTCGCTACCCTGTGCAGCCGCAATCGCAACCTTTTAGATTTAATACGGCTAATAATAATAATTTCCAGCAGCGAATGCCATCTCGCACACAGCAGATGTTCAGCGCACCACCACCACGTTATAATCCCCAGAGTAATAACTTTAGATTGCCACCTAGGAATCAACCCCAATCTTCGAGCCCTCGACCTATGAGCGGAGTACAGCATTTCACCCCGAAAGCTTTACCCCCTACTTTGTCAGGACACGATTGGCGTAGATTCGGGAACCCGCCACCGAATAACTATTTTAAATCGCGTGAAATAAATTTAAATGAGTTTAACTACGACGATACATATTATCATGACAATTATTACGACGCAGACTATTACAATGACGTAAGTGACAATAATTACTATGACGCGACGTATGACTATGACGACAGAGTTCAGTTTTACGAGCCCACCACGAACGCAGAGTCAAATGACCAGCCGCAAGCGTCATATTCTAATACCGAGCCGGATTTTCAGAAACCTGGCCCGTCAGACAAATTAAGTTAGAGCTCAATTTGCAAACGCAAAGACAGTTGCCCTACATTCAGATAGCGAATCCACCTTTAAAGCTATTAATAGACACGGGCGCTAATCAGTCGTTTATTAGCCCAGAATGTGTAGATAAATATTTCTTTGATTTTTCTCTAAATTATGATCCATTCGAGGTCACTAATGTTCATGGGACTAGTCGTAATAAATATTCTATCACACTCCCGTGTTTTTCGGAATTTAACAATCAAGATCTTATGAAATTATTCGTATACCGTTTTCATGATTATTTCGACGGCCTTATAGGTTTAGATTTACTTACGAAATGGGAAGCGAAAATAGACTTAAAACATCAGACGTTAACTACCCAATACGCGGTCAACCCTATTAAATTATATAACTCTTGTAACGTAAATCTATACGAGGATATAATACCTGCCCACTCGTCTAAAATGGTTCGTATCCCAATTGACGCCCCGGATGGCGATGTGTTAGTAGAAGAGCAAGTTATCTGTAACTGTTTTATTCAGGAATGCGTTACATCTGTTAAAAATAGCCGCGGAATATTAGAGATTTACAACTTGACCGATAACGACGTAATATTTTCATTAGACAGACCGGCGCAAGCGGAGGTATTGAATATCGAGTGCACGAGCACCGAGCCGCCGATGGCTACGTCACGCGCACGCGACGTTTTATCGCGCCTTAGGACGGATCATATGAACGCTGAGGAAAAGGCTAATATAGAAGCTTTATGCTCGCGTTACGCCGACGTATTTTATCTAGAAGGCGAACAGTTAACTTTCACGAATAAAATTAAGCATCGTATTAATACCACTGACGAAGTTCCAATTTATACGAAAAGCTATCGCTATATCCTTTTATACACCGTAATGAAGTTCGCGATCAAATAGCCAAGATGTTAGAGCAAGGTATAATTAGACCTTCTACCTCTGCATGGAGCTCACCCATATGGGTCGTGCCCAAGAAAACTGACGCATCGGGAAAGCAAAAATGGCGTATAGTGGTTGACTTTCGTAAATTGAACGAAAAGACAATAGACGACAAGTACCCCATTCCTAACATAACTGACATCCTTGACAAGTTAGGTAAATGTATGTATTTTACGACTTTAGACCTGGCATCAGGTTTTCATCAGGTTGAGATGAATGAGGCCGATATCCCAAAAACTGCGTTTAACGTAGAACACGGTCACTACGAATTCTTGAGAATGCCGATGGGTCTGAAAAACAGTCCATCTACATTCCAGAGAGTAATGGACGAGGTCCTTAGAGGTCTCCAGAACGAAATTTGCATAGTATATTTAGATGATATAGTAGTCCTTGGAACATCCTTACAGGAAGCTATTAATAACTTAGAAAAAGTATTACAAAGATTACGAGAGTCCAATTTTAAAATCCAAATGGATAAATCGGAATTTCTCAAGTTAGAAACTAACTATTTAGGACACATCATAACAAGGGAAGGTATAAAACCTAACCCGGATAAAATTTCTGCTATAGAGAAATATCCAATCCCGGAAACTACTAAACAGATTAAGCAATTTTTAGGTTTGATCGGATATTATCGGAAGTTTATTCCCGATTTTGCCCGTATAACCAAACCGATGACCAACTGCTTAAAAAAGGGTAAAAAAATAACTTTAGACTCTGACTATGTAAACGCATTTGAGAAATGTAAGACCCTCTTGACAAATGACCCTATCCTACAGTATCCCGACTTTAACCGTGAGTTTTTACTGACGACAGACGCATCCAATGTTGCCATAGGAGCCATACTATCTCAGGGACCCATAGGATCAGATAAGCCTGTTTCTTTCGCGTCTAGAACACTCAATGATAGCGAAGTTAATTACAGCACGATAGAGAAGGAACTCTTGGCCATAGTTTGGGCTACCAAGTACTTCAGGCCATATCTATTCGGTCGCAAATTTAAAATCCTTACAGACCATAAACCATTGCAATGGATGATGAGTCTGAAAGAACCTAATTCAAGACTAACTAGATGGAGACTTAAATTAAGCGAGTATGATTTTACCGTAATATATAAAAAAGGCAAAAATAACACCAACGCCGATGCCCTCTCTAGAATTGAAATACATAACGAAGAAATTAGTTCAGTAGTCGCGAATTGTTCAGAAAAGCCACCATCTTTATTATCTAACTCGGAAACGGAAACCGTGCACACCAGTCACGAGAACCCTATTTTAGAAGTTCCGATAACTGACGAGCCACTAAATAAATTCCATCGACAGTTGCACATCACTATTGTCCCAGACGTAAAACGTAGGGCCGTGATAACGAAACCATTCGACACGCATACTCGTATTGCAATACAAGTAAGCGAGTGCAACTTAGAAAATGACGTAGTAACTGCTATCAAAGAGTATGTAAGCCCGAAAGTTAAAACGGCCATGCTTATAAATCCACCCCTTGCTATGTATACTATCATCCCTATTATTCAGGAAAAATTTAAGAGTTCATCTATGAATCTCATATTAGTAAAGTCCGAAATAGAGAACGTTAAGGAATACCTTAGACAGCAAGAAATAATTCGTAATTACCACGATGGGAAAACTAACCACCGCGGTATTAACGAGTGTTATTTAGCTCTTTCAAAAAAATACTTTTGGCCAAAAATGAAGGAACAAGTAGCAAAATTTATAGGTGAATGTACAATATGTGGTCAGGGAAAATATGATAGAAACCCAGTAAGACAGCAGTTCAATATAGTACCCCCGGCAACAAGACCCTTTGAGACTATACACATGGACTTATTTACTGCCCAAAACGAGAAATACTTAACTTTTATAGATGTCTTCTCTAAATATGGTCAAGCTTACCTATTAAGAGACGGCACCGCAGTTAGTATTTTACAAGGACTATTACAGTTTACTACACACCATGGCATCCCTTACACTATAGTGACTGACAACGGAACCGAGTTCACGAATCAACTATTCGCTGAATTCGTGCGACTTCATAAAATTAACCATCATAGAACTTTAGCTCACGCGCCGAACGATAACGGCAATATCGAGCGATTTCACTCGACTTTACTCGAACACCTTCGCATACTAAAGTTACAACATAAGGACGAGCCAGTCGTGAACTTGATGCCTTACGCAATCATTGCTTATAATTCGTCTATACATAGTTTTACTAAATGTAAACCTTTTGACTTGATAACGGGTCACTTTGACCCTAGAGACCCCATAGACATTGACCCCGTTCCACATTTGTTACAACAATACTTACAAAATCATAAAGCTCAAATGAATACAGTTTATGAACTTATTAATAGCACATCCCTAGAAAATCGTACAGCATTAATAGAAAACAGGAATAAGTCTCGAGAACCTGAAATAGAATACACCCCTCAACAACAGATTTTCATAAAAAATCCCATGGCTTCCAGACAAAAAGTCGCACCTAGGTATACCCAGGACACCGTCCTAGCCGACTTACCTATCCACATATATACGTCTAAGAAACGTGGCCCCGTCGCTAAATCTAGACTGAAACGTGTGCCCAAAAATGCTAAATTGTTTCAGGATTCTGATGCTTCTCGTCCAGATGGCAAGCCCACAGGAGATAAGACTTGAGACACTCGACGATGGACTAGGACTTTTACCTTTCAAGTTAGGGCCGACTAAACTTATTATCCATTACCATACTTTCCTACAACGCATCCAACTAAGTGACATTGAAGATAAACTCTCTAGGTTACAGACGCAAATACAGACTTTTAAGACTAGACTTTCTAACGATACTTACCAACTATACGAGTTCCAAATTGACTATCTTAATAGTAAAATAGAAAAAGCCTTTCAACAGCTAGCTAGTTTAGAGCCGAGCCGTGCTAAACGAGGTCTAGTAAATACATTTGGATCTGTAATAAAGAGCATCACCGGTAACTTAGATTACGATGACGCATTAAAGTATGATAACGCGATAAAGACCCTACATAGTAACGAAGAAAAATTAGCATTTGAATTAAATAATCATATTAGTTACAGTAAAGAATGGATGTCTAAGCATTTTGGTATCATCTCTCAGATAGTAGAAAATCAGAGCCTTATAAATAATACGTTACATTTATTATTAGATAAAGATTATCTTCGTAATTCTAGCCTTATAAAATATGCAAAGTTCGCTCAATTACTAACTATAATTAGTGAAAATGTAGTAGACACTTGCAATGAGTTAATTAATATAGAAAATATATTAGCATTCATTCGTGCGTCAAGTACGCATAATGCTATGCTTAAATTAGATATTTTACGTAATATGATAGATAGGTTAAGAAAATTATATAATCCTGAAAATATTTTGGATATAGAATTAAGAGAATTTTATGATATTATAAAACCTGCTTTTTATTACATAGGTAAAGATATAACGTTAGTTTTTAGGGTCCCGATCGTTACAGAAGAAAATTATAATCTCTATAAGTTAGCAGTAGTACCCAATAGGAATAACCAAACCATCATCCCTTCCTATCCCTTCATGGCAACTAGCGAGTCTGCATTCGTGTATATAGAGGCTGAATGCCCGAAGTTAAGTAACGGTTATCTCTGTGAGGAAGGAGTAAATCATCAAATTCGTACCGTACCTGACTGCATCCAGCATCTCATCTCGAAGCAATCTCTTAAGACAACCTGCAAACTATCATCCGTTTCCCTACTCAAGGAAGCGATGGAGAAGCTAGACGACCAACACTATACAATATCCCTACCGCAAGAAACGAAAGTACAGCTATCCTGTGGAAGAGAAGATTACACTCAGCTGCACGGAAGCTACTTAGTCACCATCCCACTAAAATGCATTTTACGCACCCCTGAATTCACCATTACTAACGAAAACGACGTACTAAAAGGCCAGCCGCTCAAGATAATGAATATTCCCGACTTGGACATGCGAGATGTCGACGCTACCCACATCAATCTGCACTCAATCGACCTAAGAAGCCTCCACAGCATCCAAGACAAGATATCGCTCCAGCCTCCAATCAAAATCGACGAACCGGCGATTTCAACACTATATCATACTACGATACCTTTCTACGGCGCACTATTCGGTGCAACTGCACTAACACTCGTAGTCGTGCTACGACGCTACAGACTACGGAGCCTTAAGAAAAATGAAACCATAGAGTCAGCCAACCCAAGCTACCATCACTACGCAAAGCCAGAACCCCCAGAACCAAGAAGCCCTGGAAAATCAGATCGTGACACACCAGCAACATTTGCTCTCAAAATTCTCAAATAGTTGCTGATCTGAGGGGGGAGAAATTACGTACATTGACACTATGAGGATCGCTGACGCCGCCCTTGCAAGTAGGCTATACCTAAATGTTGCAATATGAAGTAAATGCTGATTCTGCGGAACGTGCCCGCTGCTGCCGCGTGACCAGCGCCGAGGCCATGCATCGGAGCGTCATCGCCCGCACTTCGTATCCAACATCGATCGGGTCAATTTCGTTTTAATTAGATATAATTTTATAACTGTAATTTCTTTTAATAAATTGTTTAAATTTAATTTCGGTTTTTTTTAAGTCCTACGGCTGCTGCCTTCGTAATTCGCACGTCACAGTATTGTTATTGTTTTTACTTAATTGTTATCGTCCGAGTCGAATGTGCAACGCTTGGACAAACCTCGTAGGTTTATAAGCGTGAAGGCATCTTTAGAATAATTATTGTAATGTTATCTGGATAAATAAATAAAAAATAAAAAAAAAAGTTATCATTCATTCTGTAAGTTTTAAAACCATAATGGCCAAAAGTGGCCACTTTGAGCTAAAATGGATTTTAAAACTTACAGAAAGAATGAAAACTGTTGAAGAGTTATTCGAAAAATATTAGAGACAATAAAATTTAAAAAATTATTACATGAGCTTTTTTATTTAAATATTAACTTGGTTTACGAGTAATAAAAATAAATGTAGTGGCGGCGCTAGTTTCACTACCTACATCGCCTTAAGTCGGTTTTTTTCCTAAATATTTAGCGGCGGGCGGGATAGATATAAGCCGCGATTACATACGCCGATTTAGCATACCAATTTTGGGTTGCCACTCGTACTTAACAATAAAATATAGTATAATAAGTTCGATTTTAAAAGTGAATTTACCCTATAACGGAAAGATAAACATTGTTTAAGATTGGAGATGAGAATTGAAAATAAAAAAACAAACAATGTTGACCTTTGCGTTATTTGTTTAAATTAATTGTTAAAATTTAACTTTTTATACGGGTGGCAACTCTAAATTGGTATGCTAGATTGGAATATGTAATCACGGCTTTATTATGACGTCAAAATATGGGGTTGCCATGATCAGAAAAAGATAAACATTGTATAAGATTGGAGATGAGAATTGAAAATAAAAAAGCAAACAATGTTGACCTTTGCGTTAATTGTTTAAATTAATTGTTAAAACTTAACTTTTTATACGGATGGCAACTCTAAATTGGTATGCTAGATTGGAATATGTAATCACGGCTTTATTATGACGTCAAAATATGGGGTTGCCATGATCAGAAAAAGTATGGAAAAAGTACCCTTAACGGCGTCCACGCTTAACGGTGTAGCATCCGTTAATGTGCAGATTACTAGTTAAAGCACGGAAATCGTCTACTTTAAGAAAAACGCACTTTAACTCACTCGACCAGCACCCGTACCGCCTAACTCAATCGCTTTGACTCTGGCTTTGGTTTATGACGTCAGTGCACAGTCCGTCCTTGTCATCGTGTTATGATATGACAAGGACGGACAGAGCATAGCTATCGCTCTGGCTAAAGCTTTGAGTTAGGCGGTAGGGCCCCAGTTAATCTGCAGATTAACGGATTCCGTACGTTAACGGTAACATAGGTACGTATACATAGAGTAAACTAGCTGTGGTTCGCTCAGCGGGTCTACCGGCTAAAAACAATGAAGTTAATGTTAACTATAGTTTGACAGATGTATGTGATATATTGCTACTTCGTTTTGGCACAAATAAAAACTTACCAAAGAAAGAAGCAATGTATCATATTCATCTGTCAACTTCATTATTTTTAGCCCGGTAGACCCGCAGGTAGTTGATATGAGATTGTGTGGTTAATGGAATAAAAAGATAAACTTTAAATTAAAACAGGTAAAGTCTTTATACGTTGGAATACAGAACTTTTTTTATTCACGTTAGTTTTTCTGTTTTTACCGTTTTTACAAAACGCTAGCGAGTTGTGACAAAATGACATGATTATGAATGACATTGGGCGCATTCTGCCAGACAAATCTTTGAGTCATCGACCGCCATAGAGTAAATTTTAACCATGGAAAGTAATAGAATTATAGAATGTTCAATATTTTACTTTCCATGGTTAAAATAAACAGTCAGCAGCATATCAAGCTATACAAAACTCAAAAAATCTACCGTGAATATTAAACCTTAAACTGCTCGACTAGCAGAGTGGAAAAAGGCGTTACGGCTGTCAGAGCTTTTTTGGTCCCGATGGGTTAAAGAGGTACTTCCAACCATGCAACCGCGTGATAGACCACACCTCCACACGACCGACCAAATCTCTGTTGGCGACGTCGTACTAGTAGTCGATGGCAACCTCCCTCGCGGAGTATGGCCCCGAGGCGTAATAGCTGCGACGTACCCAGGTCGCGATGGGGTAGTGAGGGTGGTGGACGTATCAACCATGGCCGGTATTCTGCGCCGTCCCCTCACCAAGCTGGTGAAGCTCGATACAACGACGCATTAGACTTTTGCCGGTTTGGTTTGGCTGTGCACGTTCTTGCACGAGGGGCGGGAATGTTGCCGAGCCGGCCTCATTTTGATATAAACTTTATGGTTTTTTACTTATTTCTTTATATTTTTGAATTCTGTTCCTTTTTTATACTGTGACGTATTACCATTGTTTTTGCTACACTGTGTCATGTCTTTGCTATTGTGTCAGTGCCGTTTGTAATATAAATACATTATTTTAAACGTTAACAAAGCTTCGTTTACTCATTTCCATCAGCCCATTAGCTTGCTCCGTATCATTGGTGTTGCTGGTTGGTGTTCGCAAAGAACCTTATTTAATACTTAGCGTATGTAATATTCATATAAAGAACGTGTCATGTGTTCTGTCCAAAATAATGAGAGTAAAAATGTCTGTCGCTATAAAATATTCTGTTTTATTCCTTAATAATATTTACAACAAGTTCAAAAATTGTGTAGACGGTTTTGTTGAACGTTGAGATTTTTTTTTTGATTGTGTACGGCAAAACACGCGTTATAATATTGAACATTCTATTAAATACAGACGAAAATAGAACCTCCTCCTTTTAGGAAGTCGGTTAAAAATGTGATTGCTGCTATTATGCTTTAAAATAAAACACTCATAAAATACTTTTCATGGTTTAAATTTACTCTATGACCATAGATGACTCAGAGATTTGTCTGGAATTGGAATGCACCCATTTATGACAAACGTCAACAATCAATACACGTCAATATGTCAAATCAAATCTATTATAAATTTGCAATGCAATTATTGTAAAAATAATAAAACTATTATACTAAAAAACTAGTGGTTCCGCGGAATATGAATATGTACACTAGAATCTCTGCATGTTTTATATTAAGGTAGTAAGTAAACTCACTTTATACAATGGAAACAGTGGGCCCTTGTAGGACATGCCTGGCAAAGAAAGCTCAAAAAAATATCTTTGACCTAAAACACAAAAGAAGCCACAGCACATGGTCAGAAATAATGTTATTTTGTTTAGATGTAAAGGTAAACAACGACGGAGAAGGACAATTTAATGGCACTCTCATCATAATTCTACTAATATTTATTATGGATGTTACAGGTTACAGATAACACTGAAGAAAGTACAAAATTGTGTATAAAATGTTATAGGAAAATTTTATTGTTTTACACATTTAAACTACAAGCACAAAAGAGTGATTCAATTTTGAAGAAAACAAAGTTAGAACCTGAAGTTAAACACGAAGTATTTTTATCACATGAAGTAAAAAAAGAAGAAGGGAGTAATGATAATTTTGAGTGTTTTCCAAACGAAGCCATCTCAGAAGTGAAAACAGAACTTGAGGATGACAAAGATGACTGCCCATCTGATGACGAGTTATTGAGTGTGATACGAAATATCAAATACGAGTATGTGCCAGAGGAAAACTTAGAAGAAACTAAGGAAAATGGTGTGTTTTCTATGTTATTACTTATCAGAGACTTAATTTTATGTTATGTTTTTTATACGTCTACAGTTTAGGTTCTATTTGGTTCTACTTTCCATTATCAGACCACGATTTTGGAGGTGGAGAGTGTTGAGGGAAGTATCGGACCTTCTCTGTGGAAGGTCTATGGCACGTTCGAATATTAAGTCAGTACTATTATGTCAATCCTTGCACATGCGCGACAGCTATAGGTTTTGACTCAGTCTATTGTGATCCGTGGTACCGTCAAGTGATAGTAAAGCTTAGTTAAGCATTTACTTATAATGTCTGTTATTTATATTAGTTATGTGAGAAGATAGTAAAAGAGTTAAACAATAATCTCCTGGTCTCATTTATGGTCTTCCTACAGAGAGGGGGCAACCCCTCCCTAAAGCTTGAAAGTTAGGAGAGGGATTTTTTTTTTTAATGGTTAAAAAAACAAAAAATATGGAAATTAAGCAGGGGAGGCTAAAAAAGGTGGGGTGAGGGGAGGGGACGTACGTACAAAATTTTGCACGTTAAAAAAGTCGTTTCTGGCGCTTCGCCGGCCGCTGCCGCCTATAGGGCTCCCACACAATACTGCGATTGCGATACGATACGACCCTTAGTAGTGCTACCAACCTAGTGCGCCGCCATTAAACGTCAAAAATTACGACACAGGTCTAAAATTGTAATTTTTCCTAGAAAAATCTTAATTTTCTGTTTTTTTTTTCTCGCGTATTATTTGGTTCCTAAACATAAACTTTTGTATGCGTGTTCCAAATCATGAGTTCTTTACACAAAAAAAATATGAATTCGAAACTCGTGGTCTGATAATGGAAAGGTGAGCCTTCTATTTAGATAGATAACATAGAAAGATGAAAGATGCATTATAGTACGGCTCTTTTCAACCAAGTACGGTCCCATCCGGCAGAAAGCATGAAACTTGACATGCATATAGTTTTTACATATACAATAAAAAATAGAAGTAGCAGCAAGCCGCAAAGTGATTTTTGTGTCCCACATTACAGTTTTTATTTTTTTTATAAAAAACGGTAAAAGCTACAACAAAACTGTCTAGGAACAATATATTTGTCATTAAATTCTCTATTAACCATTTTTTGAATGAAGGTGATAGCACTTATAGTTTTCAAATTATGTTTGCCTTTCACCCGATATTTTTTTATAAAACCACTTTGTGGGAAAACGTATAGGATAACACTCAATTTTTTTTCGGTAACGAATGAGACTTGGCACACTTGTTTCTTAGGTGGACCAGAGTGGAAAACGCCCAGGAGACAGCACCAAAATTTTCTAACGCCACGCGTACTGTTGGGCGTAATAACTGCTAATTTATAGCTACTATGGCAAATCGGGTATCATTTTCGGATAAATAAAGGATGGCCAATCATTTTCAAAGTAAAAAAACACATTTACATAAAAAAAAATTAATTGCCGTAATTGAAAGGCCGAACATCTAAAATATTCCAAAACAAAAAATCCAGTGACGATAAATTTCTAACGAATACCGATATCAGCTTGAAAAAAATATGATAAGAAAGCCATATTCATAAGGATTCCAAAAATATAAGTTTCATAAAAAAATGTAAAAAAATGTAAAAAATATTATATAGAGCGTGGCAGTGGCATAAATAAATCTATAAAAACTCCCCATTTCTTATTCTAATTTAAAAAAGTTACCGTTAACGGTGAAAGCTACAGCAAAACTGTCGGAAAAAATATATTCTTCATTAAATTTTCTACAATAATTTTCTTGGAAGTATGTTGATAGGACTTATAGTTTTCATTTCAATAAATTCAATTTTACACGAATTAAACTACTTAAATTTAATTAACTTAATTCCAAAACAAACAGAAATAATCTTGAAATATGTCAACTATGACAACTATGAGTTGAAGTAAGACGGAAAACGGAGAGAATGAGACGGCAATATCCTCCATTATTTTTGGACTAAACTCCATACAATGTTTTTTTGTTCCTAGTTGCGCCAGGCTGGGCATAGATGTAGGAATTAGATTACAACATAGCTGTCAGTCAGTATACGAGCCTAATTAATGTCTTTTTTTAGAACCAATTAGGAAAAGAAAATCTAGAAAAAAGGTTTACAAAGGTACAATAACTAATAAAAAGCAAATTTGTGAAGAGTGTGGAAAATCGGTTGTCAATTTGAAGGAGCACATGCAGCTGCACAAGCCCCCCGACCAAAGAAGACGGTTTCCTTGCAAAGTGTGTGACAGAACTTTTGCGACATATGCAGCAAGATACAGACATACAAAAATTAAACATTTAGGAATCAAGCCACATTGCAAGATATGTAATAAGTGTATGTAAAACCTTTTGAATATTATTTATTAATATTAATTTATTACCTGGGGCCCTACCGGCTAACTTTTAACAATTGACAGATGGAGCAATCTGGATGAACTGTCAAATGATAGCAATTTATGATAGCCATTCTAGATACAATCATACTTAATTTTTAAGACCATGCCCATTGATTTTGGCCTCTAACTTTGACTTTGCCCTTCAACCCTGTGATTTCGACTTTGACTGATGATTGTTACTTAGTCTGAGATTTTTTTTTTTTTTCTTTAATAAAAATTTTAAAAAAACTTTTAACTTACCTAGACCCTATAATTTGGTCCAATAATATTGTTTTTGATCAATGGTTTTGACTTTCGCCAATAATAAATAATAAAAAAAAATGTTCTAAAACTTAGTTTTGTTCTTCACAAAAACTCCTCATCCTTTTCCGCTCTGCGCTGAGTAAAGCTATAAAATGTACCTACTGCTGATAAATCATTGCTATGTGTAAAATTTGATGTGAATTATTTCCAGCTGTGGTAAACCTCCGCGCGCATACCCTCATAGTGCACGAGACGTCGCAGTTGCGGTATGCGTGCGCGTCGTGCAGCCGTCGGTTCATATCGCAGTCGGCGCTCGACGCGCATACCCCGGTCCACTCCAGCGAACGCGCATTCCCTTGTGAGCAATGTGACAAGAAATTTCAGACCAAAATCACTATGGTGCAGCACGTGTGAGTTGTCCAATGATATTATAACGTACTACAGGCTTCTTGACTCGACGCCTTAATATGGGTAGCTTTAGTATGCCATGATCACTTTAAACATTTCTGCGGCGGTGTCGTGTGAGTCGGGAAGTTACGTTCCCTCAAATATGGTTGAGCGAAACGATGGCTGGTTCATGCGTCATGCTCGTGAACGGGTGCTGCCAGTGGGAGTGGGTCTGCTTCTGTCTGCTTGTATTAAGAGCGTCGTAAAATAATTCTATATAATTATCGAACATGCTCACATAATTTCACGAAGTTTATTTTTGTTTCAGACGTCAAGTACATAATGAAGAAAAATCACACATGTGCCAATATTGTTCAAAAAGCTTTTTCAAAAAATGTCACCTGCAAATACATTTAAGGTAAAATACAATTCTCAATATAAAACGTTTCATAATGTCTTCAATAAACTTATTTGTGGTGCACTATGATCCGACCGATGCAGTTTTTTTATTGAGGTTGAGTTATTTAGACAGTAGTCTTAGAATAATAATAACGCCTAGAAGCCGCGTCGAACCAAAACATAAGCGTTAACGCGTGCCATGTGTGCGTAAGCGGAATGTATCTACGCTCGGACTAACTAACTAACGATGTTTTAGAAAAACGTAGATACAAAAAGCTTAGCTAGATATGGCTAAGTTTTATTTGCGTGTTTTTCAGGTTTCTAGGCGTTATTATTCTAAGACATAAGTATAGTATGGCTGCCTGCATTATTGAAAGCAATTAACGAAGTCTAAGTATCTATTTATTTCTTTATTATAGGTCCCACACCAAGGAAAAGCCATATGAATGTAAGGAGTGCGGTAAATTCTTCAGTTCGAACACGGTGCTCAAGAACCACCAGTTCCTGCACTCTGGAACCAAAGTATTTAACTGCCAGTTTTGCGATATGACCTTTGCGAGCCCTCAGTAAGTATTTTAATTTTTATTCGGAATAACAGACAGCCTTTAGGTATTAAGAGGATTGTCAACCACGTGGTCTCCATACAAACGGCGATAACGTTTCCCACCCTCTAAACCTTAACCTACAGTAATTAATTTTTGGTATTTTTTTGAAATGCCTAAATACTAGGGCTGTACGTTTTGTTTTTTTAAATATCTATAATAGATTTCGAAATATTTGCATTTTAGTGATTTCATACAAAACACAGAAGTGCCAATATTTTCAAATCTACAATGAATATTTTAAAAATCAAAACGTACAGCCCTAGTTTTTAGGCATTTCAAAAACATACCAAAAATTCATTGCTGTAGGTTAAGGTTTAGAGGGTGGGAAACGTTATCGCCGTTTGTATGGAGACCACGTGGTTAACAATCCACTTAAGAAGAAGAAGAAGAAAAACTACTAAACCTTTTAGTATCTGTATCGATGGCGTAGTCGCTATGCCGATTCGGAGGCTTTTTCCGTCTGTTATTCCGTTGCTCAGATAAAGCACAGCGCTCATCTATAACCGCTCATATTTTGGTCGCAGATACGTACGTACCCACATGATAATCCACACTAAAGAGAAGAAGTACCCTTGCAAGTACTGCGGCGTGAAGTTCGGCCGGTCCGACCACCGCAAGCGGCACGAGTTCACGGCGCACGAGAAACACATGATCTCCTCCACGTGAACTTGGCTGGATAAGTTAATAACTGAGGTAAGTGTCAATAACTCCTCGATTTAGTCAAGCATGGTTCACTCCACATTCCACGATGGGCGATTTTCTGACAGCTCAAATAAAAAAAAATAAAAAACCTCACCGAGTGGTGCGGCCAGGGATTGATAACGTTATTTTTAAATCTTACTTTTTTACCGTTAATTTTAACATTAACGTTCTGTCAATAAAAAACGTTACTTTAGATAACGTTACATTGAAATTAACGTTATTTCAGTAAATAACGTTAATTTTAACGTTATTTCTTACTTTTTGTTACCGTTACTTTAAAATTAACGTTATTCCAATTAATAACGTTACTTTAGATAACGTTACATTGAAATTAACGTTATTTCAGTAAATAACGTTAATTTTAACGTTATTTCTTACTTTTTGTTACAGTTACTTTAAAATTAACGTTATTCCAATTAATAACGTTACTTTTTTACCGATAATTATACCGGTAGGTACTATTGTACCGCTAAAGTTTAACGGTAATTTTACCGGTACAATAATTTTAACGTTATTTTTACCGGTAAATTTACCGATAAAATGTTTTAACTGTATTTTTAACGTAATTTTTGTGTATCGTTATTTTTTTAACGGTATTTTAATCCCTGGGTGCGGCATACGAGCGTACCTAAACTAAGTAATGTATACGGTTTTGTTCGGGAGTGAACCTTCTGTACTTGTACTATATGATTACTGCACTAGTTACCTAAAATCTGACATGTATTTTGTTTCAGGATTATGTAGTACGAAATGGCCTAAACAGCGCGTGCATTGAAACTTATCAAAATTAAGCCTGCACTAACAAATGAATTTGCACTTTACTTTCATAAGATCAAAATCCCGTATCGGGGTTTCTATGTATGTAAATATTATTAATACTGCTAAAGCTATATTATGTAGTTCCATCTTATCGATTTACACTTTTGACGACGTTGATTAAAGAATAAAGTTTATTCTAGTATTTCTTCTATGAGGTTTCGGACTGAACATTCTATTATGTTACTATACTATTTTATCTATATATATAAAATTCAAATCCTGACTGTGACTGACTGATTGACTGACTGACTGACTGACTGAGTGAGATATCAACGCACAGCCCAAACCGCTGAACCTAGAGACTTGAAATTTTGCACATAGGTTCCTTATGAGATCTAGGGGTGCACTAAGAAAGGGTTTTTCAAAACTCACCCCCCAAGGGGGTGAAACGGGGGTCCAAAGTTTGTATTAAAGTCTTTCAGTTATGAAGCTAGGATCTTCAAATTTTGTGTTAAGACTGAACATTGAAAATTAATAAATACGGGTCTCAGCGTTTTTCAAAATTCTACCCCCGAAGGGGTCAAAAGGGGGATGAAGTTGTGTATTGAAGAAAATCCTTTATTTTCGAAGTAAAAATCGCTAAATGTATAATTTAGGCTTATGGATGGAAATCTAACGCAACGTATATTGTTATTGTTAGTATTTCAACCCCCTATGGGGATGAAATGGGGGTGAAAAGGGGTAAAACCCAAAATAGATATGGATGTCGTTATTGGAGTTTTCTGGGATGACGATTGCAAAAATGACATTTATTTTGAATTCCAACACGGTGGACATGATTTAGCCCCTAAAGGGGTGAGAATAGGGTGTTAGGAAAATTTTTTTTTATGGAAAAACAATATAAATAGACATTACAACTTTAAACTTCGTAGAAGCACATCTAAAAATAAATAGGAAAACATACATATCTCTCGATACAATTCTGAATATTATAAACTAGCTTCCGCCCGCGACTTCGTCCGCGTGGACATTCCATAAAATCCTCATGTTTTAATATCATTAAATTCCGATCAGCCGTTTTTACGTGATTAGGCGGGTCCCCACCAAGCGAGCAGCCTTGTGCGAGGCCCCTTGCGGCAAACGTCCTGCCTCGCGAGGCAGCGCGCTTGGTGGGAACCCGCCTTATCACGTAAAACGGCTGATCAGAATTTAATGATATTAAAACATGAGGATTTTATCGAATGTCCACGCGGACGAAGTCGCGGGCGGAAGCTAGTTAAAGATAAATGTGGGACACAAAATATACAGTAGACATAAGCGCCTGTATATTTTAAGAAAACAATAGTCAGATCACAGTTTGATGGAACAGAGGCAGTCAGCAGTTGCTGAAAGTGCGGATATATATCGATCTGACCGATTTTATGAATTTCTTTCAAGACAATAAAAGCAGTAAATGAATTTTCAGCTTTGAGAAAACTCTTGCACCGACCTCGTTGTGGCGACAACTTAGTGGCGTGCTGACTCGGCATGTTTCATGATAATGCGGTCTGACTACCTTCTATTTTTTTTTACTTTAATCTAGTTTTACTGCCAATTTTGAACTATGAGAAAACACTTGGTAGAGCATGTTGAAATTTTACATACTTGAAAGCGCGCCAACCCGCCGCCCCGCCAGGTGTTCCACTTCCTCCTGCTGGGCTTGCGAGTAGGTGCCGACTCATGTACACCCTAAACACTAATAGACGGATCGGGATACGTTTTTAGGTTTCAAAAATAAAGTTAGTTTTTTTTCGTAGGTATATAGTTTCTGCACCAGTCATTTTGGATGGATGCATAAGTAATAATTTAGGTTTTTGTCTTTTTTAACACTATCGGACGAAAAGAAAATTAAAGTTGAAAATTTTACTTTAATGATGATTACGAAGTTGTATCCGATGTACATGAACTTTTTGTGTCATCTTCGTCCACGGGAATAGTTATTTGACTATTTACCTAAAAAGTTGCCGTAGTACCTCCAAAATAATATTACAATAGATAATATTGGTTAAATAAGTGTCAAATGTTTTAGATCAATGGTAGCAGGCTATCTTAAATACAATACTATCAATTTTGACAGTTTTGAGTTCAATTATTTATAAACAACACAAATAATTGAATTTCTAAAGATGCATCGGCTAGATAGATGCGACACAAAACGCAAAAATACACTTTATATATGCCAATGTATCGACAGGCAAGATTTCATAAACTTTAGAATTTTTGAAGGTTATGCCCTCAAAATAACGAATCCTGATCGGTCTGTAAGGTTGCGGTCACATTTGTCTGACGCCACGTGCTAACACGTCCATCACCGTCAGATGGCATCGGTTTTCAAATTAAATGTATGCACTAGAAGCGACTTCTTTTCGGGTAAAAATAAAAGAGTTGATTCTGTATAAACAGATAAATAGCGCTACCTAATGAACACTGTTTGACCTACTATAATTATAAATTATCCATTCTTTATATACTTTTCGGAACCTCTGCATTAATATTTCAAAGTCAATTTTGATCTATTTAAATATAAATTTAACAAATTATGCACTTTTGAATATGTTTAATCTATTGTATAAGCTTAATATTTTGTTTTTATATAACGATGCTCATCTATCTCATTACTGAAGCGAAACTGTTCTAAATGTCTGTTCTAAGTTAGCATAAATTGATTTATTATGTTATTGCATTGTTTGGCGAGTGTTGTCGCTATAAAAAACATTTGGCTCCACCTGAAAATCAGTGTCGCACAGGATGTGGCAATAGCTGAGGTTGGAGACCATTTTGGCTAATTTTCTTTTAAATTGTGTTGATTTTTTGTAAAAATGCCTTTACGCTGAATAAATTTTTTCACTTTCACTTTCACTTTCACTTATCTTATAACACGTCCATATAAATACGGCGTGTTAACACGTGGCGTCAGACAGACAGATGTGACCGCACCTTAAATCATATTGAATTGTGGGCAAAACATTGCAATATAAAACACTGCAAGAGGTACCTATATAAAGATATACCTTTTGCAGTGTTTTATATTGCAATGTTTTGCGAGTTCTGTATCTTATTCATGCTAGTTGCAGTGCAGACCAAGAACTAAGCTAAGTTAGTTTAACATAACTCACATAGCTGAGTTAGTTTTCCATACTTGTGTGCAAACCGCAAACTATGTCAAACAGACAGCGCTCTTGGTCTGCAACCGGCATCGACACCACTCGTACTAGGCCCTCAGTACTGTAGCATTACCAAAGAATTTTCGTTTTTGGCAGGGCATCAGTCATGTTTTGAATATATATTTTTTGTTTTTTACATTTTGAAAACCCGATGTAGACGCTCTTCCATAATCTTCAAAATTCAATAGGTCCCTAGTGCCGCTACGACGCTCGAGTACCTAAATAAAATAAAATGCTAGGGGCGGCGGGGCCGGGGCTGCGCCGCTCCGATCGCTCGAGCAAGGTTTATACTTTGGTTGGGGTTTTTATAAGATTAATGTTATTTATAAATGTTAAGTTAAGAAGTGTTTAAATAAATAATTATGTTTCTTTTTAAGACTTTTTTATTTATTACTACAATTTACATAATATCAATGAATATGATGATGGTGCATGGTGGAGTGGATGACACTTTGTCGCGAAGCCCAGGGGCCCAAGTCCGCTACAATACAATGTGCCCAGTCATAAAATGCACAAACGAAAAGACGTGAAACTTGGCTCTAATTAAAAAATGCCTTTTCCTTCTTCTAATTACCTTCAACATCGTCATCATGACATCACCTTCATCATCAATTTACTTTGGTGAAGGCAAACGCCAAACAATATGTAGAGTTTGGTCAACGAAAGATGAGACTCGGTTGGAAATCGAACTAATTTTGCGCCTTATTTTAAGGTTCCGTTTCCAATAATAAATAATATTAGCATAGCAATAGGATAGCGATATCTATCCTATTGCTATGACTCGTGAATCTTAATAGTACAATTATTTTTACTTAAGTACAATAAGTAATGCGGTGGGCCGGCGGTGTCACACGCCTAGATAAGATACGCAACGAACTCATTAGAGGCTCTTTTAAAGTAACACCCATTGCGGAAAAACTGTCTGAAAGCAGACTCCGATGGTACGGCCACATACAGCGAAGAGATGACAGTTACGCAGTTAAGAAAGTGTTGGGTATACCCACGGCCAGTAGAGGAAGGGGCAGACCACCGGCGACGTGGTGGTCCAATATCGAGAAGGAGTTAAAAAGACGAGACCTTCCACAACTGACAACTCAGGATCGAGCGTCCTGGCGCAAACGTACAAGGAGGCCCGACCCCAGCTGATCTGGGAAGAGGGCAGGACGAAGAAGAAGTACAATAAGTAATGAACAAATTACGTAGGTACATATTTTATGCCTAATTCGACTGCAATCGCAGCTGTGGCGTGGCCAGAAAGGATCACGCGATAAATATGAAAATTAGCATGCTTATCAAATTATTTAATTTCCATTAAGGGCCCACCGAGCCTTCACTAGCGCCGCCAATCAAGAAAAAATATTACAACGAAATAACTATGCTTAATTAAATTCTGAAAAATATAAAAAAGTGGCCACTAGTTTTTATATTTTTCAGAATTTTATTTATTTATTTTATTTATTGAAAGGCACAACTACAGAATACAATTTCACACATTTTTAAAGAGCTAATAATTAGGTTTCACATTTGAATCGAATTCCAATAAATGTTGTACACAACGTTTACATAGAACAGTAATTCTTTAAAGTGACAAGTGTTAAGCTAATAAAAAAGATACAAACAAGACAAAAATATTTCATGCATGACAATACAAAATACCATAATAATCAATAGTCACAGTTATGGATCTATTACATATGAAATAAACGTTTTATTGCTGTGTTAAAAGAGTAAAACTCTTTTTTATTTAACATACCTAGTTATTTCGTTGTAATTATTTATTCTCGATTGGCGGCGCTAGTGGACGCGCGATGCACCCTTAAGGTGGTACGGTGAGCTCAGTAGCGCCACCAATGGAAATAAATCATTTACGTTGTATCAAGGGCTTAGGATAAAAGTTTTGGATATTTTGCGCAAATAGAAGAGTAAAGTGCAATTTTGAAATATTTTTTCATGGCCTCAAATATAAACAATATTTCAAATACAAACAAAATTATAATATATGCTACGCAGTTCATTTAAAAGAAGAGAACCCTAACGTTGCATCGTCAGAAAAGGTAAGAGCACGCGATAGAAAGAGAGGCAACTAAGTACTAGGTGAACTGCGCGACCTGAATTGCACTTTATTGTGTCGGAGCAAAAGTCGCTATTTATTTAAATGACTGCCGAGTGCTGCTTCTGTACTTGTGCTATTAGTTATTCTGTGGCATAGTGCCAAAATGTTGGGACGGGAAGTATGAAAAATCAAACCAAATTCAAACGACTTAATCACCAAATAAAAGTGTTTTATTTCAGTAATACTTACACCAACAAATCCTGATACAGGATTTAGTCATAAAAGACATGTGAGCAAAATAAGTTTCAATAATATTGCATCACTGCACACGCTGCATCTCGATTTTTACAAAATATCCTGAAACAATAGTATAGCTAGTAGGTAAAGGAGACCCGGCCTTCTAAAGCTAAAGTTGTATAAATGTCGTAGGATATTCGTACAAATCGGATCATTACAAAAATCCTAGTATAATTGGAAAAAAACTGGATAAGTAATTAGAATCTGAGAGGAAATTTTTGCAATCGTCCGAGTAATTATGTTTAAGATTTTTACAAAATTCCAGTGTATCATTTGCGAATGACCGTCATTTTGCGCGCGCTTATGGCTAACGTCAACGTTTTATGGACAGACGGATGCTCCGATTGGCTAACGGCTACCTACAAGGTGTAACAGAAAGGGGGTATCAACCCGAAAAGAGGTCAATGTACTCGTGAAACTAAACACCTCCCAACAGAAAAAAAAAATCGTACATTTTTGTGAAATGTACGATCAAAGAACAACGACTACTTCCCATACAAGCGCTGACCTGTCAAATAGCTTTTTAAAAAGTTGATGTATAATGATAATGAAATTATATTTGAATAAGTAGTTGCTTTGACCGTCAAACACTTCACGTCTTTATTGAATTTTAATTTGGCAATCACAAAAATAATTAATGGTAAAATCAATATGATCTAGTTTATACTAAATGTAAATATTGCCAGTCTTTATTATAATTTTTTTCAATTTCTGCACTGCCAATTTTGATTTTAGTTAGCAATTTATAAATAACAATAAAAATGCAATTTTATGAGCATCTCTATACACGGTAATTGATAAAATCATCATTTTGACAGGTCAGAAATGGGCGTCCTTTGTGTGCGCGCGCATCGCACTGGCATGTCGGCGCGGCGCGAACTAAATCTATGTGAGTGACGGCGCGGCGTGCAAGCGACCTGAAGGACTCCCTAAACGGTCAAGCATTTCTTGTCAAGTACACGTAACCTACCATTTGGGGGCGTGGCCTACTTTTGATTGGCCACTGTGATCTATCTATGCTGTGGTGCGGTGCTTGTCAAGCATCGCTCCTAGACGATCAAAATGTGATTGACAAGCAGAAATATTTACGTGCTTGATGAGAAATGCTTGACCGTTTAGGGGTAAGGAATGGTAAAGCGGAAGTGAGGTCGTTTGTTCATGCAATCGTTTGTACGTCCGCCTGTGTTTTGGTAAAGGACCAAAATCGAGGGGTTGTTGACACTCACCTCAGAGGTCAAATATTATCCAGCGCAGTTCACGTGGGGGGGTCATGTGGAGAGTTCGCGATCATGGGTTTCTCGTGCACAGTGAACTGGTGCACCTTGCAGTGGTCGGACCGGTGGAACTTGCGGCCGCAGTACTTGCACGGATACTTCTTCTCTCTAGTGTGAGTTACCATGTGATTGCTTAGGTACCTGAGCGGAAAAACACATAATGAGCAATTATGGATGAGCGCGAATTGCCTATTCTATATCTAAGCGCTGATCCATTCTATGAATGACGTTGGCCACGTTATGAGGCTCTAGGAATCAGCTGTGTAGTTACAGCAGCATTTTGACAGCAGTGTAACTAAAATCGTAACCTGCTAATGCTAAATGCTAACAATCAGTCTGAAACCTTGCTTGCTTGTTGTTTCAGAATCATCAACCTTTTATTAATGTCGTTACTGCTGGGGCACGGGCATACGAATTCTTATGGCACAGGACACCCTTATGGATGGATAAAGAGGATGGCCCATTTTACCCAACCCAACTATGTGACGCACATAGTATAGTATAGTACGCATGCATGCATTGGGCCGGAATCCTAAGGGTGCGAGTGCGAGTCCCGTCTGAGCTGCTACGGGTGAGTCGATTTTTTTTAGTATTTTTTCAATTCTATTAAGTTACTTAATATATAAAAAAAAGCATTGTGAATGCTAAAATCTAAAAATTCAGTACTATTTTCTGTCGAGCATATTTTTAACATGGACCGACCCCCCCTAAAAACTGGTTAAGAAAATAACTGTTCTGCTGCTTCTGGTTAAGAAAATAGCAGATATAGTTCTTGCATCTTACGAATGCGCGTCGGCTATGAATGTTGTTAGGCGTGCACATACACATTGTTTTAGTGTGCGTAATAGGAAAACGTGCAGACGCACACTAACACAATGTGCAAGTGCACGCCTAACAACATTCATAGCCGACGCGCATTCGTGAGTTGCAAGAATATACCCAAAGTTGACTTACCTAGGGTGCGCGAAGGCCTTACTGCAAATCTGGCAGGAGTAATCTTTGGAGTCGGAGTGCACTGCCCGGTGGGCCCTGAGCGCCGTGGTCGAAGAGAAGAATTTTCCGCACTCGGAACACCTATATGGCTTTTCTTTTGTGTGAGACCTACAATATAAATAAATCATTAAGGCCTTATATGCAGCCATACGATACGATAAACCTGAATATAGGTATAATTAGAAAAAAAACTAATAAAATTAAAATAAGTGCGCCAAATGAGTGAATTGGAGTTTGCATTGAGAATTGCATCTACCTACCTTATATGAATTTGCAGGGAACGTTTCGAGAAAAAGGTTTTCGAACAATATTGACACAAGAATGACTTTTCCTGATTATGTAATTGACGTCTGGAACAAAAAGAAATGCATGATTATCAATTTTATTGTTGTTTGTATTATTATTTGGCTCCTTGTTCATTAACAAGGAGCCAAATAATAATACAAACAACAATAAAATTCGGTTCGTTAGCCGTTTGCATAAGAATAACACTTTAGCTAGCTAGCGCCGGTGTCGTTGACAAACATCCATAGTATCTCATCCATAGGTACCTAACTGAAGTCCATAAGTAGACACGGCTTAAAACCGTGCCTAGACCATGGATTCGTCCATGACCCGGATAGAAACCGGCTCGTTAAGGCCTTAACATGCGTCAATCCGAGCGGGTCGATCCGTGATGGAGTGAAATCGAACGTAACTCTACTCACTTTCGGTTTAAATCAGTGCGCGTTTTAACGCAACCGCGCGTTGAGAACTAGCACCGAATTCTCAATTTTTACATGTTTTTATTACTTTTCTTCGCTTTCAAGTTAGTTAAAAAAAATCTGTTCAATTAAGATTGAAGGTATTGACATGGCCGATTTTTATGGTTGGTTTTAACATAAACGAATGTTCTGTTTCCGAGAAATTTTGCAAATAAGACCAGAAACAGGGTCCACGTAATATTTTTTTACATCAAAGGTGGTGACATTTTTATAAATGTTTTCAATTAAATCTATTGTGTATTATGTCAAGTACATTATATATTTTTTCCATGATAGCTTCACGCGCGTAATCTTTCAATAGTTCTTGTTTGAATATTGGGATTTGACGCACCTTAAGGCCAGTCCGAAGGAGCGACCGGCGGCGGGCGACTGTGTCAGGGGCTTTTCACTTAGTACTTGACTCACTACAAGGGAGTGCGGCCTAAGATTTTAGTTGCGGATTGATTTGATAGATTGCGCTCATTTTTCGTTTGTCAAAGAGTCGAGAGATGTCGCTATCCCGTGCTGAATCGCGGTATCGTGTGTCTTTCACAGTTTTATATAGTCAAAGCTGATTAGCTATAAAGTAAATTATTTTAAATTTATTTCATGACATAGCGGTTACCTCCCAAATAAATTACAAGTCAAGATTTATAGAAACCTACTAGTACCTATATTATAATATCGTACACTTTTTGTCACATTTCGTTAGATGGCGTTGATCATCAGGTCTGACTGATAACTCTATCTCTAGTATAATAATGTACTCTATGGACTGTGTGAGCCCAGTGGGCCTAGCATTGCAGCTTTCTCGCGTAAACGCATCAGTAGTACAGCACGGTCTGTCTCGCTCACACCGTACCGATGTGAGCAGGACCGATATCGCGAGATATGTCGACAAATAGCCGTAGTGCGCATGTAAGGTTGCCAGATGGGCTGCACTTGGCTGGATTTGGATTGACCGGCTGTTTCACATGTTGTCCTGTGTCCCGGTTTTAAGCAAAATGTTCAGCTTTATAACATCTTCTTCTTCTTATCGAATGAGGAATACTTAGTGGCCACCTCTGGTGTTAGAGTTTATCAAGCCGCCTGTAAGGCCTCTAACTTGGCTCAACGACTGTTATCAGATGACAACAGCCGGGACCGAGGGTTTAACGTGCCCTCTGAACAGGGATTGATAACGTTATTTTTAAATGTAACGTTATTTCTTACTTTTTTTACAGTTACTTTTAACATTAACGTTATGTCAATAAATAACGTTACTTTAGATAATGTTACATTGAAATTAACGTTATTTCAGTAAATAACGTTAATTTTAACGTTATTTTTTACCTTTTGTTACCGTTACTTTAAAATTAACGTTTTTCCAATTAATAACGTTACTTTTTTACCAATATTTTTTTTGTAAAGTTTAACGCTATATTTAACGGTAATTTTACCGGTACAATAATTTTAACGTTATTTTTACTGATAAATGCCTCCGAAGCACGGAAGCGCTCAGTTGTAATGCCACTTAACGGTCACCCATCCGACATCTGGTCGGACTGAGCGTTGCTTAACTAACGTGATTGAGTACGATCAGTCTGTCAAGTTCCGCCATGAGACGCACGCAGGTGCCCGCGGCCCGCCCGCTCCCGCTTGCCTCCCGCGTGCTTTTTGTCCAGTCACAATATCAGTCCATTGTCCAAATATTTTAGAATATTGTCCATTAGATTTTTCAATCTGACAACCCTATGCGCATGTCGATATGATTAGGCTCATTAACTAAGAAATGAAAAAACTTTTATTTTACAAAAAGCCTTACTTGTAGCTATTAAAAAGATATGATTAATTTAATACCCACTCACGTGTGTTCTTTCATTCTAGTTTTGGATATAAACTTTTTATCGCATTGTTCACAGGGGAATGGGAGGTCGCCGGAGTGAATCGGGGTGTGTGCGTCTAGCTTCGACTGCGATAGGAACCGGCGGTCGCACGACGCGCACGCAAACGGCAGCTGCGACGTCTCGTGCTTCATCAGTGTATGCACACGGAGGTGTGACACCGCTTGACATAAAATTCTCATTTTTATTTATTTGACCTCTTTATTGTATTACAATAAAATAATGTACAAGAGGCGGACTTAATGCTAAAAGCATTCTCTCCCAGTCAACCCTCAGGGAACAGATAGCCACGAATGCGGTACATTTACATCAAATACTTATATAAGGTGCTAGTGTTGCTTAAGCTGAACAAGTTTCTCCAAGGAACATAGGTCGAAAAAGGAAAAAAAAACAGCTCAGCTTCAGGTCAGCTGACCGACTTACTATGGAAAGACGAAAAAAAAATTTGACCTATGTTCCTTGTTCAGTTTAAGCAACAATATTTTTTTTTTTTTTTTTTTTTGACATAAATAATACATGTTTTTGAACATCTTACTTAAATAAACTAGACATCCTGTGTGACGATCTAATGACATCTGCACCCAAACTAGTAAAAAAAACTGTATATTAGCTCAACCATGAGTTGAATGCAAACTGGTTTTTTTTCAAGAATAAAATCAATATGTATAATTATCGAACTGTAAACTATCGGATATACTGCTCACAGTCAATGCGAGTGAAAGAGAGAAAACGATAGTTTACGGTAACGTAAACAGTTTGCATCAACTCATGGTAGGGCCACAAAACAAGAGAATCGGTTGAGAAATGCGACCTGAGAACAAATGGACAGCCAGACAGACATACGAAAACATTTTTGCCCAAGCTAGAACCATAAAGTTAATATACCTAACGGAATAGAGGAACAAAGGGCTGAGCAAGCAAAATGTCACTAAGGGCGGATTCGACCAAGAGAGAATAACTGTTATTCTTAGATAAAATGACCAGTTATTCGAGAGTAAACCGAAATTACGTTTTACCACATACTATTGTCAGAGTATTTTGCCTATTCAGGAATAGTCACCATTTCGCGGGGAATAACAGAGTTAATCCGCGAGTATTTTAATGGCATCCGCGTGCCGTATGTCAGTAACATTTGTTTGACATTTGACTTTGACCGCTACAGATACGTAAAAGGCGACAAAATAGAGTTGACAAGACTTTGCCTTTTAAATAGTTTGTTTATAGAACAATGACAATTGGCAGGATAATACGTTCATTCACATATTCACTCACTAATGAAGGAATAAGAATCCCAAGAGTAACTTATCTTTGGATTGCATGGAAAAATGACCATTTCTTTACTCGAGAAAAAAATCGTGGAATAGATGTATTCTTGGTATAGTTATTCCCGTTTATATTGAAGTTTGGACGAATCCACCCTAAGGGCGGATTCAACCAAGTGAGAATAACTGTTATTCTTAGATAAAATGACCAGTTATTCGAGAGTAAACCGAAATTACGTTTTACCACATACTATTCTCAGAGTATTTTGCCTATTCAGGAATAGTCACCATTTCGCGGGGAATAACAGAGTTAATCCGCGAGTATTTTAATGGCATCCGCGTGCCGTATGTCAGTAACATTTGTTTGACATTTGACTTTGACCGCTACAGATACGTACAAGGCGACAAAATAAAGTTGACAAGACTTTTCCTTTTAAATAGTTCGTTTAAAGAACAATGACAATTGGCCGGATAATACGTTCATTCACATATTCACTCACTAATGAAGGAATAAGAATCCCAAGAGTAACTTATCTTTGGATTGCATGGAAAAATTACCATTTCTTTACTCGAGAAAAAAATCGTGGAATAGATGTATTCTTGGTATAGTTATTCCCGTTTATATTGAAGTTTGGACGAATCCGCCCTAAGCGAAATAACCCCGACTTAATCATCATTTCACAGGTAAATAATTCCAAATCGACACAGCCGGGTTTATTTATGCCAATGCGCTTCGAATTTTTAACACTGAGCGTGATTATTCTCTTCTATAAACATTTATTTTGGTAAGAAGCAAAGATCAACTAGACATAATGCAAAATTTACGAATATTTTGTATAAAGAAATAATTTTCATTTTATACTGGGGCTGCATCAAGTTATCGATATTTTTTGTCGATTGTCTATCACTATATAATTGTAAACAAGAAATGTTAAATAAATGATTATAAATATGCTCTGATCTTTTTTTAATAGTCATAATACTTCACTCCATCCATGCTAAATGTTATTAAATTTCGGTTTCGTTTGACAGTTCCTCTATTCCGCTAAATTATCGGGCAAGGTGCACCAAAAATACAAAGTTGGTTTATGGCGCTTCGCCGGCAGGTGCCGCGGCACGCTTGCTGCTGTATCTCGTGCGGATGAAGAAACAATCCGTAAATGGCGGCCGGCTGGTCATGCTATCTTGCTCACACATACCGTCATGCTGCATGTATACGTGGTGGGTGCGTCATGCTATCGCGCTCATAGGCTCGTATTATAGAATCAAACTCAAATCTCTGCTTGAGTACAGTTAGAAAGGGATGGTGCTATTCATCGCATATAGCGCCATCCCTTTCTAACTGTACTTACTTAATGTATGGCCGCCATACAGATGGTTTCTTTATCTGAACATTCTGAACGAGTAATACTCCGATAATAATAAACCGATTCACAATTTGTTCCTATTCAATTTACAAGGACAATGAGGATCAGTAACGATTTTTGTTTAGTGGCTTATCAGAAAGCTTTTGCCACCACATGATTAACTGTGAAGACCTGAGAAGACTCTTAAACCTGAGAAGTTATACGAGCTAAACCGAGATGCTAAAACTTGGGGGTCCTTATGACGTCATCGCGACGTACGCGAACCTTATGCTGTACGTGATAAAGCACATATTGCATTGAGCTTGGCATTTCTTTAAAACCCTCAAACAACTCAACCACCTCAACAGATTTAAAAAAAAAATCACTAAGTATTGTAGCTATTAATATGATTTTATATTATATCAATAAAACTATAGGCTTCAAATCTGTTACTGATCCTCATTGACAACTGGACATAGGGGCTGGTTTATACGGGGTCAGTGACTGGACCCAGTAACTCAGAATTTCGGACCCAGTAACTGGGTACATGTAGACAGGATCAGCAGTAAATGTCGTACTGTGCCTAGTCAACTTTACTGATTTGCGAACACTAAAAACTTGCCAGGTTTAAGAATTGCTATAGTTACATCTCTTTCTTGCTGATATAGCAAATAAAAGAGACGCATTGATAGCCATTCAGAAAACTGTCAGGTTTTAAGAGGTTGTAATACGGGGGCTGGACTGGGCAATGGGTTGAAACTTGTGTCTATACAAACAAGCCCAGTAGCAAGTCAGCGCTGTACTGCCATTTTACTGACCCCATATAAACCAGGCATAATTATTTTTTATAAAGAATGGCAGCGTCACGTTTAACGTGACGAATATTGTTCAAAGGTTGTTCTTACCTTTATTACAAATCTTGCAATGTGGCTTGATACCTAAGTGTTTTATTCTTGTATGTCTCCTTCTTCCACTGTCTGTAGTAAAGGATTTGTCACACATTTTGCAACGAAACTTTTGTCTTAGTTTGGCGGGCTTGTGAAGCTGCATATGGTGCTTCAAATTAACAACAGATTTTCCACACTCTCCACAAATTTTACTTTTATTCACTTTGCCCTTGGAAACGGAGGAGGTCCCAGGTGGGACCCAGTTGGGATCCATATCTGAACAATCATATAAAGATACTAATAAATACATAAGTAATCTACCTAATCAACTAACACAATACAAATGAAATGTAACATTACCATATATGCAATAATAGTAGATTATACAACAAGTGAAAAAAGAGGGAATTTAGTTCGAGGGACTAAGTTGGATCCCGAGAGCAGCGAAGGATTCTAGAGTTGAATCCCGAGCGTAGCGAGGGATTCAAAAGTAGAATCCTGAGCGAAGGGAGGGATACAAAGGACCGAGATGAAATTTTTTTTTCACGAGTTGTGTACTCTACTTTTTACCATTGACTGCGAGAAAACAAAGAGCAGTAGGTACTATACCTATACTAGTATATATAGTTATCACATTTTTATTATTTAGGTAGGTAATCATATTCAGTAATATTTAAACATTAGAAAATATTGAAACTAGAAGTTTTCCAATGACATAAAACCACCACGCTAAGAGGGAAATTACATGATCAGTTTGGCATCATTCCATTTCATCAGTTTGTAAAGACTTTGAATTTTTATAGACTGAAGATCGTACCAGACTGATGGAATGGACTGATGCAAGACTGAACATCTAATCTATCTCTAATATATAGAAAAGAACCTAAAGATGAGACACTAAAAAGGACCTAATTAATTTGGTGGGATATTTTTTAGAAAAGAACCCAAAGATAAGACACTAAAAAGAACCTAAATAAAATTGGCGGGATATTTTTTTTTATTTATTTGTATAACTATGGCTTTATCTATGGAATAGCTCCATGCTTTTAGCACGTTTAATTTTTTTTCTACATAATTCATACGATGCGCGCTTGTTCCAAATTCAAAATATTTTTATTCACTCAGTGAATAAAACAGCGTTTTATTCACTCTTATCGTAGAATTAAACGCACTTTTTCGAGTGGCGATGGTAAAAAAAGATTATTTATTTTTACTACGCGTTCACTTCATCATTGCCGCTACCTCCCGGCCCGCTTCGTCATACCGCACCCCCTGCGTCGCCTTTCTAGTACGGCTAGCAATGCAAAGCTTAATTTTTGTTTCTGTTGATTTAATCATTACGTTCATTATTTGTGTTGTTATAATGATTAAAAGATTAAAGTTCCTACATAATAGCGAACCTAACTTGTTAGATAAATAAATTACACTCTTTGAACAAGAAAAAAATGAAATGAATGAAGATGAATTGAAAAACATAATTACTTTTTTGTCTACAGTACCGTTAGCTGTGACGTCATAACGGTCGTCGACGGCAATGAGGATGTGAACGCGTAGTATTTTATTTTATTAGGTGTGTCTTCACTCAGGTACATTCCCGTTCCTTTTGCGCTTTCACGCCTGTCTGTAGCACACTTCCGCTCGCCGCGAAACCGTACCAGCGCAGCGGCACCGCCGTAGTTCCATTGTGCTTCGTCTTCTATCGACGACGATGTATGAGGACCTACGTAGCGGTTTCGCGTCATTGCTTTCGCGTGTGTCGACGGTCGTGAAAAATCTATGCATTACAACAGGCTGTTCGCATTTGCAGGGGTCGAAACTGGTTGCAGTGTCAAAAATACTGATTTTACTGACTGTAAGACTCATAAATACTGACCTAATTACTGACTTAATTTCTATGTTTAAATGTGTATGTGTGTGAGTATAAAAAGAGGGGTTTAAGACAGAGTTTACATTTTTTTATTTATATTTACTAGAAAAAATAGGCAATAAATAGCCTTATAAGCCGAATATGTTAGATGAGGTAATGTATACAACACACAACCCCGGAAAATTATTATAAACCGAGAAAATCGAAAAAAGTTTTTTTCTTTATGATAAATACACTAAATAGTGGCAATCCTAGGCCAAAATTTTTAGTCAGTTTCATCCATTAATCTTGTAATCTTGCCTGGCTTTTGTAAATAAAAACGGCCGCGCAGCGCGATCTTTTGTCAATTCCATCCACTAATCTTGTACTCTTGCTTGTTTACAGTAAAAACAAACGTTAATAATAAAAAAAACTATAAAAATGAACGTGTAGCTAAAAAACTGACTTTACTGACCATTTTTTGGAAAAACTGACTATTACTGACCGAAGCAAAAAAAACTGACTTTTCTGACCATTTTTTGGAAAAACTGACTATTACTGACCGAAGCAAAAAAAAACTGACTTTACTGACCATTTTTTGGAAAAACTGACTATTACTGACCGAAGCAAAAAAAAACTGACTTTACTGACCATTTTCGATCCCTGCATTTGTTTCGATTGTGGAACTCATGGCGGAACCTACTGCGGTGTTCCGCGGGCGGAGGTGTGCTACAGGCGTCAACAGAGGCATGCCTTAAGCGATATAGGGCATGCAATAGCCGCTATTTAATGCCCTATGGCGCTTGAAGTGCAGCGAATAGGACATGCCCTATACTTCTCAAAAAAAGTCAAAAGTATGGTTTGATTTGACGCAAGGCGAAAGTTGAGGACAAAATAGGAAAGGCAAAGCGACTTGGTGAGACACACCAATTTACCTTTGGAAACTTTTATTTTAGCTTTGCCCTTCTTAGTCATTGGTTCTGAAAAAGAGAAAAAAGTAACATTATACGACTTGGACACCGATAGCTATTTTACATCAAATTTCCACACATACATTAAGGCCGAATTTCGTTGACAGTTCGGCATTAACAATCACTTCAATTGAACGCGTAAAAAATCAATTTTCGCATCAATTACTTAAAAATTGACAATCGCAAATTATCGTTACCGGAGCGCATTACCATTGCATAGACAGGTGTAACAAGCTAAATTCTGATTCGGATATCTTTGCCGCTTGCAAAACTTGCTCACTCAAGAAATTGCAGGAAAAACTTGCTTGTCGAAACTATGCTTTAGAACAAGGCCAGCCAAGCCCAGGCACGCGGGCCACAAATTGGCCCGAAAAACGCATTTGAATTTGCTCGCCAGCAGTCGGCGGGTTGGCCAGCGCGCTGTGGCTTTGCTTCCACCTAATGGAAACCTAAAATTTGTGGCCCGGCGCCGCCAGTCTAAAAAAAATTCCTAACCTAGGAATTCTATTGGCTAGCCTTGCTTTAGAGTATCTAAATAGAACCTTATATGTCTATCATACATAACTTGAAATTATCTCTCTAATAACATTTCAAAACCCACCATTTTCCTTACTCTGTTCAAATTTTTCCTCTGGCACATACTCATATTTGATATTTTGTATAACAGTTAATAATTCATCATCAGACAGCAACTTATCCTTGCCATCCTCTTCAATTTCCACTTCTGAGGGCCAATCATCTTTGCCATTCGCTATGGTTTCCAATTCTGAGGGTGAGGGCCAATCATCTTTGCCATTCACTTCGGTTTCCAATTCTGAGGGGCAATCATCATTGCCATTCTCTTCGGTTTCCAATTCCGAGGACCAATAATCTTTGCCATCCTCTTCGATTTCCACTTCTGAGAGCCAATCTTCTTTACCATTCTCTTCAGTTTCCAATTCTGAGGGCCAATCATCTTTGCCATCCTCACTGATTTCCAATTCTATTTTCACTTCAGTATTTGCTGAACCTTTGTTTAAAAAACTGACAAATTTATCATTACTCCCTTCTTTTGATTTTACTTCATGTGATACAAATACTTTATGTTTACCTGCCGCTGGTTCTACCTTTGTATTCTTCAAAATTTTATCATTCTTTTGTGCTTGCAATTTAAATGAGTAAAACATTAAAACTTTCTTGTAACATTTCAGACACAATTTTGTACTTTCTTCAGTGTTATCTGTAACCTGTAACATCCATATTAAAGCACAAGTAGAATCATGATGAGAATACCATTGAATTGTCCTTCTCTGACATTGTTTACCTTTATATCTAAACAGAATAACATTATTTCTGACCATGTGCTATTGCTTCCCTCGTGTTTAAGGTCAGAGATATTTTTTTGCGCATTCTTTGCCAGGCATGTCCTACAAGGTCTCGTTTCTTCCATCATGCATGACGCTCCCGTTACATTACCTACCATTTATTTACTATATTTACAAAACATTGAAACATAGTTGTTGGGGCTGGACCTGGGACTGGCACCCAACCTATTCTCGATCTCGAAAAAATATTTTAAATATAATGTATTTATTTACTGACTTAGAACGACTTTTAAAGAATACAAGAAATGATCTTTGAAATGAGCTGGTTCAAAAAGTAAAATAAATACCAAGTTATCTTTCGATCTTAAGTGATAATCATAACGTAGTTCGTTCAAAGTGAAAATTTTGTTAAATACGTATTTCACTCAAGATTATCAAAGATTTCACTTTTGTTCATATAATTTTAATCTATGCTTTTGTTTTTGTTAAAATTATTTTCTTTTTTTTTTAAATAGAATTTTATTGTTTTGTGAAAAAAATGACAGCTGACGTTTTGATTTTGACGTTTTAGCAAAGAGTAAAAGAAAAGAACCACAGATCAAAAGAACGCTGGGTTGCGTCTTAGGTTGCGTTCAGTGCTTGTCAATCATTTACGTGCATTGCATTTACGTGCTTGACAAGCGATGCTTGATCGTTTTGGGAGCTGTTTGTCAAGCATTTGTAGATAGAAGTACTTTTTTTTGAGGGCAAAGCAAAATCATTCTTAACCTTAGGGGATAGAGTCCATTATTGATGAATAACAATTTTGTATTGCAAATTTTTATATTGAACTTTATTACCCGACTGCGGGTTATGTTTTTCGCGCGTATCTTGTAAGTATGTTTGTATGTATGTATGTTTGTATGTAATATTCTTTATTACCTCGTATCTTTCAAACGGCTGAACGGATTTCTATGATTAAGATATCGTTAGATTTGTCTTTTCAGCCCAAGTGTTCTTAAGAAAGTGGCGCTATAACAAAACCAACATGGCGGCTGTACGGTGCTATTATACGTAGTGAAAAAAAGTTTTTTTTTTAGAATACTGCAATATGGGTGTCAAATTAAAGGGCGTATTATAAGGATTTCAAAAAGGTATATCATGACCGTAATATATAATAACTAAAAAGAGATAAATAAAAAAATTAAAAAAACCCGCCTGCATAAAAAGACAAGTCGACTGAAAAGATGGAAACAAGATTAAATAAATATTAAAGGCAACATGTCATAATAACATGCAGTTGGAGGCATATAATTCAATCATTCATATAATGTCACTTTCTTTATGCATGCCTCCGACTGCATTACTTGATTACCATTTTTGACATGTTGACTGCACTGTATCGTTTTAGTGCGACTTTAATATCTTGATGTCTATCAAGTCAAGATAGTCGCACCATAATTTCGTTTAACAGTACCGTAAACATGACAAAAACGATCAAGCAATCCCACGACGGTTCTCTTTCCGAACAGACTCTATACTTAATTTGGTCGGATTCTCGCTAAAATCGATTTTTATCGCCATGCGGACCGTAGCCAAAATATGGCAACTCTATTGTCTTATACGTCTGTGACACAGATTACTAATTTGTAGCAAGGCAGGGGCTTTTCACTTAGTACTTGACTCACTACAACGGAGCGCGGCCTAAGATTTTAGTTGAGGATTTATTTGATAGATGGCGCTCATTTTTCGTTTGTCAAACAGTCGATAGATGTCGTTATCCCGTGCTGAATCGCGGTATCGTGTGGCTTTCACAGTTTTATATAGTCAAAGCTGATTAGCTCTAAATTAAATTATTTTAAATTTATTTCATGACATAGCGGTTACCTTCCAAAAAAAATTACAAGTCAAGATTTATAGGAACCTACTAGTACCTATATTATAATATCGTACAGTTTTTGTCACATTTCGCTAGATGGCGTTGATCATTAGGACTGACTGATAACTCTATCTCTAGTATAATAATGTACTCTATGTAGCAAGGTCTGTGATGTGATGAGATGACATTTGTTTTGTTGTTTGTTTTGTTTGTCTGTCCTAGAATTTTTAGATTATATCAATGAAAAAGTGGGAAATATTTTTCGTATTCTAGCTCGTTTCAAAGTTCATTTCTGAAATTAAAGTTTATAAGTCATATAAACTTTATATGTTCGATAATTCGAATAGTTTAGGTACCTACAGTTTAACCTTTTCATTTGTGATCCAGCCAAGTTCCAACTAGGATCCAGTCCAACGAGTCCAACCGTCCAACAACTACCTATAGTCTGATTGGATTTTAGATGGTAATGGTAAAGTAACAGGAGCATCATGATGGAAGTATCGGCACTTTGTAGGACATGCCTGGCAAAGAAAACGCAAAAAAATGTCTCTGACCTTAAACACAAAGGAAGCAATATCACATGGCCAGAAATAATGTTATTCTGTTTAGATATAAAGGTAAACAACATAACATCGGAGAAGGAGAATTATAATGGTATTCTCAATATTCTCATTATAATTCTACATGTGCGTTAATATGGATGTTACAGGTTACAGATAACACTGAAGAAAGTACGAAATTGTGTATAAAATGTTTCAAGAAAATATTGATGTTTTACACATTTAAACTACAAGCCCAAAATAATGATTTAATTTTGAAGAATACAAAGGTAGTACCGGCAAAAGTTAAGCATGAAGTATTTGTATCACATGAAGTAAAAAACGAAGAAGAGAGTAATGATATTTTTGAGTGTTTTTCAAACGAAGGTTCAACAAACTCTGAAGTGAAAATAGAATTTGAAACAGAAGAGGATTGCAAAGATGATCCTGACGATGTAGTTGTGGGTGTGATACCGAATATCAAATATGAGTATGTGCCTGAGAAACAATTGGAACAGACCAAGGAAAATGGTGTGTTGGTTATGTTAACGTAAACGTCAAGCCTGACAAAATGAGACACAGCGTCGTAGCTAGGGGCAAGTGGGCGGCCGCCAGGGGCGCATCCCTCGGGGGCACTTTGCTGTGCTGACCCATAGCTAGAAAAAACTATAAAGTCTTGGAGTGCAAAATTCAAATTTTGCCAGGAGCACTCATGACCCTAGCTACAATGCTGATGAACAGATTTTTCATTGTTGTCCGGCCTCACGTGGCCACCTCGCGTTTAATGAATTAAACATGTAGTTATGGCACTTTTTAAGATACTATTAACACAGAGGATAATGTTTTAATTTGAAACTTTTTGAGTACCTACCCAATTAAATGCCCTATTTACGAATGTCTTTATTCTGCATCTATGGTTGTAGGATACATGTAACCCAATTACAAGTGTGCTCCACAGACCCCTAGGGCTCTGCAAAGCAAACCAAAAGAGAATGGGTCTGCTTCTGAGTACCTATCTTAGCGCATATTAAATTCTAATAATTGTGTTTTTTTTTTAATATCTTGTATCAAGTGTTTTTGGTAAATATTACATACTTAGGTGCACTTTCGAGTAGCAGACAGAAGTGATTTCTCAACTATTTGAAAGTTATTTACTCTCACAATTACCTATCCGATATGTAGTAGGTAATTAATTTCAACCTACCCATTACGTGTAAACTTTTGTTAATTATTGTGATGGAAAATGACCTCACTTTAAATGTGGAGGTCATTTTTCAATGTTGACGACTCTGTATGAAATATACAGGGAGAAAAAAAGCTGTCCTTGACGGATTTCTTGCCGATTCTTTTCATTACAAGGTCTCCCACTTAGGGTTTGTGAACCGATGGCGTAACCGCGGTTTCATCGGTCGACATTCACAAGTGCTTGTAACAGCCTAGACTGAATAAATTATTTTGAATTGAATTTTGAAAGCCTCAGTTGGGGCTCCTCGAATATATACTGGTCATATAAAATAAACTTACTAAAGGGTTTCCAAGGTTGCAGAGTAAAATAAATAAGTGTAAATAAAAGAGTAGAGCGAAGTGCATAATATGAGAGGGTAGCTTGTGACATTTTTATGTAGCTGTGGAAATTTGATTGTAAAATAGCTGTCTGTGCACAACCACAAGTCATGTTACTTTTTCAGAACCAGTTAAGAACGGAAAATTTAAAAAAAAGGTTTCCAAAGGTAAATAAAATAAAGCTTTTAATTCCATAATTTAATTACACATAGTAATTTAACATTTCATTAATGTTAGTTTGCTAGTAGATTACTTTGCTAAATATTAGCTTACTTATATTAGTATCTTTTTATCTTATTGTTCAGATATGGATCCCAACTGGGACCCACCTGGGGCCTCCTCCGTTTCCAAAGAGACTAAAACTAAAATTTGTGGAGAGTGTGGAAAATCAGTTGTTAATTTGTATAATCATATGCAACTTCACAAGCCCGCCAACTTAAGACAAAAGTTTACTTGCAAATTGTGTGACAAAACCTTCACTACAGACTGTGGAAGAAAGAGACATACAAAAATTAAACACCTTGGGATCAAGAAACATTGCAAGATATGTAATAAGGGTAAGAAAGAACAACCTCTGATCTGATCTGGGTTTGGTCTGGTTTTGGAACTCTGATGCCATGTACAGACACGAGAAATAAAATGTACACACTTTAGAACATGTCACATCCAATCAATATATCTCAGTGTGATATTTGTTATACCTAGGTTATTCAAAACGTAATGTGACAAAGTTCTATGGGTGTACATTTTATTGCTCGTGACTGTACATGTTCACTTGTCGTTGTTGGAGCCGCGAACCTCCCGCGAAGCATGAGTGTGGAACCGATTCGTATATTCTTCGCGGCTTCGCGTCGTTCCCGTAAATTGCCGGTATTTGTCCCACGACAAAGGGTTCGCAAGCCGAGTTCGTCCAGATTCGTATCCAACCGGTCCTACCCATCTCTCCAATAATGAGGACCAGTAACAGGTTTGAATCCTATAGTTTTATTGGTATAATATAAAAACATATTCATAGCTATGAAACTTAGTGAACGATTTTTGAAATCCGTTTAGAAATGGTTGAGTTATAAGGGTTTTGAAGGAAATGCCAAGCTCAATGCAATATGTGCTTTATCACGTATGACATAAGGTTCGCGTACGTCTCGATGACGTCATAATGACCCCCCCCCCCCCCCCAAAATAACAGTGTTTTAGCTCGTATATCTTCTCAGGTTTAAGAGATATCGTAAAAATTTCTTCACAGTTAATCATGTGGTGGCATAAGCTTTCTGATAAGCCACTAAACAAAAATCGTTACTAATCCTCATAGCTTCATCTTAGGTACCTATTATAACGGTTTGATGTCTATTATGTCCAGCGGTGACAAGCCTCCGTTCGCATACCCTGATGAAGCACGAGACGTCGCAGCTGCGGTTTGCGTGCGCGACGTGCGGCCGCCGGTTCTTATCGCAGTCGTCGCTCGACGCACACACCCCGACTCACTCCGGCGATCGCCCATTCTCCTGTGAACAATGTGACGAAAAGTTTCCAAGCAAAAGCAGAGTGACGGAACACATGTTAGTTGGCAATTATATCTTATTCAATATAAGTAGTTATCACATACTTAATAATATACAAGAAAAAAAAACGACACCGGGATTGTCTCAGGCGGGAACGTTTCTTTTCCCGCCTGATACAATCCTGGTGAGTCGAGTTTTTTTTTCTCTCTCACTCGCACATTTCATGTTTTCTCAAGATTTCTTAAATCTGAGTGCGTAATTGAAAAATGTGTCTCGGCCACTTTTCGCAAATATAAGATTACGGACATTTCAACATATATTTCATTTCAGTTTCGAGTTGCTGAAGTACAAAAAGTTGTCATATTTGCCAGTTCAATTAACTGTTAGAAACGTCAACTTTTTGTACTTTATCAACAAAAAACTAAAATATATTTTAAAATGTCTGTAATCTTATATTGCGAAAAGTGGCCGAGACACATTTTCAATAACGCACTCAGTTTTAAGAAATCGCGAGAGAGCTGCAGTCAGCGGCAAAATCGCTACGGGCTTTGTATAAATATAACATTGTGAATGATAAAATCACTATTTGTCGACATTTATGTCGTGTTCTGCTCAGATGTTGTGAGCGGGACAGACGACACTGCGCTTACACGAGAAAGGTGTCGGAAAAATGGCGCATGCTAGGCCCGTCTGTAAAAAAATTCACTGTATTTTTTTTTGTTTCAGACGTCAAATACATAATCAGGAAAAGTCGCATTTGTGCCAATATTGTTCGAAAAGCTTTTTCAAGAAATATCACCTGCAAATGCATATAAGGTATATATCATATAACGGGTGTAACAAGACACTAAACGAAGCAGAATTCCACGCACTCCGCCCATCATCAGGATCATTTTTGTCTTTTAGACTATACCTGGGAAACCAATAGCTACGAAGTTATTGAAAGTCAAAGCGTTTTTTTTTTCAAAAATTTTATGAAATCTTATTTTATTCGATATTTCCTAATTGTTGTCTACAGAAAAAAATTGTGTATTTCGTACCAAACAATGGCTTCAAAAGGTCATCCCTCAATGTATTTCATGAGCACGCACATAAACGTTGCCTTTCAACTCGGCCGCACGCATCTGTGTAGCATTCACTCGCAGGCGTGGTCTGTTGTACGCGTTACATTGCGTGGTAATGTATGCAATGCTTTTTCAACACCAAAAATTAAAATAGTTCCCAGCAATAATTTTGAACAGAAATGGTACTGATAATGCGTATCTTCAGGACGGACCGTACGCTCCGACGACACGGTCGGTCGAGCACTGTAACCAGCCTTAGCTTGACGTAGTGTGACGTCACGTCTGCGTTTACATGTTATACATTTCGCTGAATCTGCATTTCTTCGTCATTCGTCGATTGCTAAGCGGCATGATCGCGCCGCTACAGTAATAAATGTTGTGAAGTGAAGTCCAATGTTTTTATTTTGTAGGTCTCACACAAAGGAAAAGCCATATGGGTGTACTGAGTGCGATAAATTCTTCTCTACGAGTACGGCGCTCAAGCACCACCGGTTCAAGCACGCCAAGACCAATGAGTACGGGTGCAAGTTGTGCGACAAGGCCTTCGCGGGCCCTCAGTAAGTGAACTTGGGATTGTGCTCCGAGTGTAGTTGTTCTATCTAAGAATGTTGTTACATGTGCAAGAATATGAATATAAGATTCTTGGATGTGCACAATGCACAAATAGTGACAATGCACCTGCACAAGTGCACATTGTTTTAGTGTGCGTCTGCACGCTCTCGTATTACGCACACTAAAATAATGTGCATGTGCAACTGCACGCCTAACAACATTCAAATGGACCCCCTAAACGATCAAAATAGCTTGTCAACCATTTACATTGCATTGCTTGTCAATCACATTTTGATCGTCTAGGAGCGATGCTTGACAAGCACCACAGAATAGATAGATTACCGTGGCCAATCAAAAGTAGGCCACTCCCCCAAATGGTAAATGCAATGTAAATTATTGACAAGAAATGCTTGATCGTCTAGGGGCTCCAATAGCAATAATCTGCTTTTTTCTTTATCATAAGAAACGTCAAAGGCCGAGTACATTTGGCATGTGATTGCAGCAGTTATGCAACTTCCTAAAAGGTTGATCATCGGATGGGTGATCGGATCAGACCACCTGAATGAACAACTTTTACTGTGGGGCCAACCACGAAATCGCGAAAAAAAAACAGGTGTTCCAAACATTATATTTATAGTCGAGTCGATGTTGTACTTTTCTATGGAACAGCTGATTTTTTTTCGCGATTTCGTGGTTGGCCCCCATAGTAAAAGTGGTTCATTCACGTGATCTGAACAACTTTTTGAACTTTTTATTTTTAGATATACATATACTTAAAAAATAACGGTTTAAGTAGAATAGGCAATATGCGCTCGTCTATAAATAATTGCTCTTTATGTGTTTTCCGTTCAGGTACCTACGCAACCACATGTTAACTCACACTAGAGAGAAGAAGTATCCTTGCAAGTACTGCGCCCGCAAGTTCCACCGGTCCGACCACCGCAAAGTGCACCAGTTCACAGTGCACGAGAAACACATGAGCCCCTCCACGTGAGCTGCGCTGGTTAATGAGTTGACGACTGAGGTGCGTGTGTGGTGTGAGGTGTGAGTGAAAGCCCGGGTCACACATAGCAGTGACAGTGAAGTCACAGTTCCGGCACAGTTATTTTTTTTTTGCTTGGACAATTACACACAGCGATTAGACCCGTCACAGAAATTAAAATTGCTGTTAAACTGTAAATTCTAAATATTTGTGCGCGAATCACGCAAAAACCGCTAAACGAATTTTGATGGGTTTTTCACAATTTAGTAGATTGAGGTCCAACTTAAAATCTTAAGCTATGTTTCATCAAATTCAGGTGGGTGGAACCAGGGAAACAGCTTGAACTCTCCGTAGTACTAGCTTTCATACACTAAAGGGGTCATTTAAAAATGGTTGCTATATTTTTCTACTGTCCACGCGGATGAAGTCGCGGGCGGAAGCTAGTAGAAATAAAAAAAAACTTTCGTAAACAAAAACGCACGGCGCGGGCGTGCGGTAAAGTCAACTTTCCGCACGCTGTACTAATCCGTAAACAAAAACGCACGGCGTGCGGTAAAATCAACTTTCCGCACGCTCTACTGTCATCGTAAGCTCACATTTTCGAGCACCTGTATTGAAAAAATATTTATAAGCGATAAAAAGTACCGTAAACCTTCTTACTACCCTTATTTCATAATATTTTATGAAATACGCCCCTTATTAAATACCGATGGATCACAGTTTTTACCATGAGTGTAGCCGCCGCCTAAGGTTTGTTCAAGTTTACCTGAAAAACTTACAAAGTCTCGTTGTTTGTTTCAGGATATTTGGTACGAAATCTACTTGCAGCGTTTGGGGATCTCCACGCAAAGCTCTAGCTAGCGGCGAATCGACCGCTATCAGTGGATTTGATTGGTTAAAATACGTCAGAAATGACACTTGATATTTGAAACAGCCAATCAAACTATTTTAGGACAAATGCTTGTGGCGCCTTTCGTTCCTCAGTATGCATCCCCTTATTAGAACAAAACCTGGACTAATAATTAAATTTGCACTTTACCGACATGCCTTTTAAGACAAATCCTGTATCAGGGTTTGTTCGTTTGTAAATATTTTATTTCGTCTATACTAAAGTAGTACGTTGTAAGTTTTTTATGCACGCAAAAGTATGTATAAAACCACCGTTCTTGTTATCCCTTCTCGTGTATCTCTTTTTCAGGACCAGCTGAAAATCAGCGTCGTGACCCTAAGTGGTCATGATATTGTTAGCTGAGCTGGTTGCCTTTTTGGTTACTATTACGTAATTATTTATACCTAATTAATTTAGAATGCGTTTAAATATTCCATAGTGATGAATGTTTTTGTAAACCATTTTGTAAACCATTTTGCTTGTTATTTGTAAGTAACCAAATAAAGTTTTTTATTCTTATTCTTATTCTTATAATATTCTTATTAAGTTAGTTATATCCATATTTTATCGATTGACAATTTTAACTTACGACGACGGCCGTGATAAAAAAGTTACTCTGTTCCTTCTATTGAGGTACGGACAACATTCCACATACCTACTTCTTTTCAATACAATATTGATTGCAGGGCCCCTATTTTTGAATCGCTCGTCTGGCGTCGAGCGCTCTTTTCTACTGATTTTCGTTCGACATTTGCGCTCGACGCCAGTCGAAGGATTCAAAAATAGGGTCCCAGCATAATGTAAACGAAGGGAGTTTATAATAATATTATGTGGTTTACCTATACAGGCATTAGGGACCCTGTCGGGCACAGCTAGAAGGGAGAGAGTTTGCATGCCATTTATTTACTTGATCATGACTTAAGCCTTAAGGCGATTCCCTGACCGAAAGTGGCGCTCACAGAGGTTTCTATTTAATAAGTTGTTAATAGAAAACATACAAACAAACAAACACACATCCTCTAACCCCAAACGCATATACCGCCTCCGTTCCGTTGCGTCCGTCGTGGGTAAAAGGACTTTAATAAAACTTCTCGTGGAATTTTTAGGGCTTTTAGAAGGTATCACTACATTCCTTTGCAGTCATTCGTAGAAGTAGATAGCAAATGTGTCAAAACGGCCACTTTTAGCAGTTTTGTTATCTACTTCTAGCACTGACTACGAGGGAATGTAATTATACCATCTAAAAATACTAGATTATGGGCCCCAAAAATTCCTCGAGATGTTTTATTAAAATTGTGTATTAGAATTTAAATATTATATAAAAAAATTTAGCGCGGCGGCGCGCGGCGACGGCTCGTCGCCGTGCAGTCGATTTTTGTTCAACTAATTATAGACATAATTCTTATTTCAATCGTGTAACTACTAGTTTTAACAGCAACTATTCTCGTGACAGTGACCTATTTACGGCGGGTAAAAGTTACTTTGCGAAAGTGATGAATGAAAAATTTTTCAAACAATAATATTGTATCTTCTTTTGTGGTTGATGTGGCTTTATTGATTTATATCTTATTTTCACTCTTTGCAATCATGGCTTATCATAACATTTTATATGTATTTAAGTACCGTAACAATACTACTGTTCGTTGATAAAAAGTATTAATTCATTAACGCCGGAGCGGTCGCTGGCGACCGAGACACAATAGATTTTCTATTGTGTCTAATTTTCCGGGCGTTGAAGAGTTAATGTGATTGTAATACAAATAATTACTTCTAATTGTGAAAACTGTTTAAGGCTTTTTGTTTTTTAAGAAACACTGTACTAATGTTTAAGATAAATAGCCGTTTGTTTTCCATGAAATATATAAAAAAAAATAAGGTTGCGTTCACTTGCGTTCGCGACCATTGATATATCAAAACAAAGTTTAGATGCGTTATGCGCCAACATCATGCAATTTAAAACAGCGACAGGTACTGCAGATACACACATTGACGTATTACATCAATAGTAGGACAAAAACGGACGCCACCATACGGAATCCCTGTCGTTAGAAAGAGATAAACAGACATCATAAGTTTCGTCTGATACGCTGCATGCTCATTGGCGCGTCTCGCTCTTTGTAAAAAAATGGCCGATTAGAGTAATACAAAATACGAAAATACATTTTACGGTTAAATACAGTACTTACGTGTGAAATAAAACATTTTTCCGATCTCTGACTGTTGCTGTATAATTTGCACATCGTTTATAGACGCAGGAAGGCATTTTTGATCAGAATGTCACGGTTTTTTAGTGTCTGACTGACGAGAGTGGTGTGTGTTTACGTGTCACGAGCCTGTGTCTGACTAATTGAAAGTCGGGCAATTACCTTACTTTCGTCTTGCCATTGTGGAGTGCGGGTAACGCATCTAAACTTTGTTTTGATATATCAATGTTCGCGACTGTACAGGCTGTACCCTGCCCCGCGCGCGCACACACACACGCACACGGCTACGTACGTATACAAAACACACAGATTTGCCGGCCGGCGACGGCATCGATGGGGGTCAACGGGCCGTGCCGTCGCCGTCGGTCGCCGTCGCCAGCAAGTGGAAAGGCGTGCCATATAAACTCATACATTTATGCTGCCACTGCAGCCGTGCCGTCGCCGTGCCGGTAAGTGGAAAACCGCCCGTTAGAGCGTTTGGTTGTAGTTAGGTTGCACTGGAGCGTAGGTTTGGAACGCAACTCCGTTAGAGCGTTTGGTTGTGGTTAGGTTGCAGCGGAACCCAGTGTTTTGACAGCTCGAACTGTCAGTTAATAAAATTATGTTGCCACCTCATGTCTACTAGTGATGTGAACAAAAACCGATTAAATCGTGTTCAATTGGTTGTTTAGTCAAACTCCGCTCAAATGAACGCATTCAAATATGAGCCTCCGTTCTTGTTTGCCCAATCTCCATCGACCGACCAATCACGGTCACGTATTCCGAGGCCACGCAACGCCATTTTGTTTGCGTCTTGTTTGTTTCGTTTTGGAGATAGCAGCATTTCTTTCTACGACAAAAATTAAGAATTTTATTGTTTTCCAAACAATTACAGTGCTTTTAAATGTCAGAAACTACGAAAAATAAGTATTTTACATACATATACTCACGCCTGTTTCCCATTTGGATTTTGAAAAGTACGTTGGCATTTTATTGGGTTTCTTTTGTTTTAGTGTTCGAAGTTACTTTGTGCGTCATATACAGGATGAATTTTACCTTTTTACACGTAAGTCGTTATGGTACCTATAAATTACATGGAAGCATTCATAAAAAAACAAGGTAGGAACAAGGAAGCCTATAAAGATGCCGAAGATATGCTAACTACAAGCAAAAGTATAAATAATAGAAAACCAAAATTAAAGAAATATATATAAAGAAATAATTATTGTTAAGTTAGACTTATATCATTCTATGAACATAAAATTATATATCTACACTATCGCATTGGGTAAACACCTGTAATGATAGCCTGTAATGTGGTTAAATAAATAAACAAACAAACAAATAAAACAAACAGTAATTAATATGAAACTTGAAAACAAATCTAAAAAAATAATAAAAAAACCTATTATTAAAGCCAAAAAAGGAAAGAAGTAAAAGTAATAAAGAAATAGCCCTTAGCGTATTAAAAAAAGCATCACCAGCTTTTGTAATAGCAGCTATTAAATATGCAAATAATAATTTGATACTTTGATTACTTTGATTGTTGTATTATGTATTTTTATTTTTTTTATATCAACTCGCCTAACCTGACATTTTTCGGAATCAAATCTTGTATTTTTATCGTATGTACAGAAAATTGAACATACCTACTGTATGTATATCATATATACATACAGTATGTTCAAGATCAAGATGGTAGTTTGGTCAAACAAGCACTAAACTTGCATGTAATTTTAGAGCACTATCTCCATGTCATTGTGCTCAATCTCCAATACAAAATTTTGTTTAAGACATTTTGTCCCACCTCCAACAATAAGTGAAAATTAATCAGTACATAATTATTATTTTCAATTGCTATTTCAATATTCATCTAACGAAATACTGCATGTTTCTAATTTAGGAAAGATTTTAGTAAATTGCTAATAATATCGATAACTAACTTAAAAAAACGTCTCCTGTAAAATTTGCTCAATGGTCGATTGGCCATTCAAGTACTAGGGCGGCGATTTATGATAGAAAAAATAGGTTAATAAAATAAAAATTACCTTATTGGTTTTATAGAAAAGTGTTCTAAGAACAGGCTCAATAAGTTCATTTTCTTTTATATTTTTTCTATCGAAAATTTAGCTGTTGTTATTCACCACGCAAGTTGCTAATCACCCCAGTTTACGGTACCTACTTATGTGTATGATTGTTTGTTAATTTTGAGTATGAAGATACACTCAAGTACAACAAAAACAGACCAAGTACAAATCCTTAAATTTTGGGAATTCAAAAAAACTCTCTGGTGGAAAAATATTGTACTAAACGTTGGAAATAAAAAATATAATAAAGTAATTCCATTATTTAGTTTAATTAAACAAACATGTGAACGTAGGCATTATCACAGTATTCATAATATTTGGCGGTTTTATAAACCTGGATTTAAGCATAAAACCTATAACAGAACACTTTTCATTTTCAATTTCATTTTCATTACAATATTTATATTCTTAATAGTTTATCTAATATTTAACGATTTTTAACTGAATGTTAATTAAACGAACGATTATTTTGTCACGTCACTATTTTTATTTTGTCCTAAAGTGGGCACACTGGAGCTGTCAAAACAAACACTGCACCGAATCACCATTGGTGGCTATTTTTTATTTGCAAATTGTTTATAATTAGTGCAGTTTTGTGGTACAAGTGTCTACGCAACTGAACAATATCTGGGATAATTGAAATAGGCGCGATCTTGGTTGTGTGAAGCTGAGTGAGACTTTTATTGTAGTGGTGGCTACCTCGGCAGAACTAACCGACCGAGTAAACTGTCTTGATAATTGTTTTGTTTGTATTTTGAAATGAAAACAATTGGGATTTTTATTATAAATAAATAATAATATATAAACAAAGAGATAAGATAATAGTTTCAACTACCAGCATGTTTTAAAGTTCATTTTTGGGTTCTCAAAATTCATTAAGTTAATTATTCTTTCTTTGAAACGAAAAAGTTGTTTATTTTTGGGTCCAGCAGTCCAGTCCAGTCGCTAGTCCAACAACTTCTATACTCCGACCAATGTTTGATCTAATTGTTCATGTAAACATTCTTGTAAAGTAACAAGAGCAACTAATGATGGTAATAACAGGACCTTGTAGGACATGCCTGGCAAAGAAAGCTAAAAAAAATGTCTCCGACCTTAAACACAAAGGAAGCAATATAACATGGTCAGAAATAATGTTATTCTGTTTAGATATAAAGGTAAACAATGTCGGAGAAGGACAATTTAATGGTATTCTCATTATAATTCTACTTGTGCTTTAATATGGATGTTACAGGTTACAGATAACACGGAAGAAAGTACAAAATTGTGTCTAAAATGTTACAAGAAAATTTTATTGTTTTACACATTTAAACTAAAAGCACAAAAAAATTACACAATTTTGAAGAATACAAAGATAGAATCTGAAGTTAACCATAAAACGATTTTATCACATGAAGTAAAAGATGAAGAAGAGACTTATTATAGTGAGGGTTTTGAAAACGAAGGTTCGGAAAGTGATGAAAAGAAAATAGAGTATTTAGAATATAACTACTCTTCTGATGATGAATTGAGTGTAAAACAAAATATCCGATATGAGTATGTACCAGAGGAAAACCTAAAAGAGGCTAAGAAAAATGGTATGTTCCGCCATCCTAACAAAGCTTTGTTATCCTAACAAAATTCTGTAATAAATTGATTGGCAAATTCAGTTAACATTTCCTTTTTAATATGAAGATGTGGTGCAAAATTTAAATCTGCATCTGCAACTGTTTGATTAATTAAATAAATCTCCTCCAAGAATCAAATGCAGGCCTGAAGACAGAGGGGGCAATTTGGGGGGCTTATCTCCCCTCCCCACAGTGGTTTAATTTATGTTTGTAGGGGGTAAAAAGTGATCTTTGAAACCGACCAACCAGATAGCTATAAGCTTAATAAAAAATATATGAGTATGTTACATTACACAACACATATTTATGTTTTACTTTTACAGAATACAAACCCTGGCTGTAATCTATAAATTAGAAAATGGCCTTGCTTGTGAGATAGTCATTGTACAAATTGTTGATTTTTTTAATCCAGAGACCATCAAGCAAGAGGAAGATGCTAGAGAAACGCATTCTAATGGAAAAGTAACTAAAAAGCTTGAAGACTGTGGTTTGGTCACTAATTTGAAGGAGTATATGCAGCGTCACAAGCCTGCTGACGTTAGATCAAAGTATCCTTGCGTATTGTGTGACAAAACGTTTGGAACATATGGTGCGAGATACAGACATGTAAAAACCAAACACTTTGGAATCAAATCACACTGTAAAATATGTAATAAAGGTAAGGAAAACCTTTTTAATTACATAATAATATTAATTAATTAGTCTATGTACTGACCTACAAATGCTAATGTTATAATAATTATTCAAGATCTTTCTTTGCTTTTTTAATTTGTTCTTTAACTTTGCTGTTGTGCAATAACTGGCCCAATATATTAACTTTGCCCTTTGGCTTTGACTTTTCCCAATAATAATAATGATTTTTGCTCTAAAACTAATTTTGACCTACAACTGTGTTCTTTACACAAATACCTACCTAAAGAAAGAAAGAAAAAAATTAATTAGATACATACCTGAAGAAATACATGATATGTACATTAATGAGAAAAAACCAAAATTAAAAATAAAAACCTCGCTCCGCTCGCACTTAATGCCAGACCTGTGTTGAGTAAAGCTACTTAAAGTGGTTGGTAATCATTGCTATACATTAGGTACCATGGGCAACAACGTCGCTTTACCACTCCTAAGGGTTAGGTTAAAACCGCTTGCACGCCGCGCCGCCGCCGTCAGAACATTCGATTAGTTCGTGTAGGAGCGATTACACGAATTATATTGCTAGCTGGTTTAGCGACGCTGTTGTCCATAGTACCTATAATAACAGTTTGATGTGAATTAATAGCGGTGGTAAGCCTCCGTTCGCATACCCTGAAAGTGCACGAGACGTCGCAGTTGCGGTATGCGTGCGCGTCGTGCGGCCGCCGGTTCATATCGCAATCGGCGCTCGACGCACACACCCCGGTCCACTCCAGCAAACCTCTGTTCCCTTGTGAACAATGTGACAAGAAGTTTCAAACCAAATACAGTTTGATGCAACACATGTAAGTTGGCAATTATATCATTTTCAATATGGCTAACTAGATTTAGGAGATTGAGGAGCTCGGTGGCGCAGTGGTTTAGCGCCTGGCCCTGCGATTGCGGTATTTAAGCAACTTTGGCAAGGGTCGGTCATAGGATGGTTGACCCAAAAAATTATTATTTCGAGTTCCTCCGTTTTGGGTTTATGAAACAAGAACAGTGTCAAAAAGTATAACAATTGATTGATACACGATTAGACGTTAACAATAGCAGACTTGGGCGCTTGGCCTGTGAAATGATGCTATTTAACTGCTGTGAACTACGAGTATGTCGGCTGTGTGATGAACGTTATGACCGCGCAACAAAGAGAAATAAATGCTGGCATTTGTAGAAGTTGGCATTTGAAGAAGTGGCATTTGTAGAAGTTGGCATTTGTAGAAGTTGGCATTTGTAGAAGTTGGCATTTGTAGAAGTTGGCATTTGTAGAAGTTGGCATTTGTAGAATTGGATATTTGTAGAAGTTGGCATTTGTCGACTAAACCGAAATTTCGGTTAACCGCGCTTACCAGTTTACCACCCGCGCCGTTAAAGAATGTCATTGAAAATGGCATCGTACATGTTCACTTCTTGCTCGCATACTATATCATCGTCCGTGATCCGTCAGTGACAGTGACAGATAGCTCCATAGAGAAAGGTAAATATACCAAAAGGAAAGCTCTCCGGTCCGGAGCATAGAGTATAACGCAGACTAAGTTCTATGTACAGTCACCGACGGTCACAGTGATTTTTTATTTTATTTTTGTGTCATCGAATCGCACGCAGCGTCAACAAACCGGTCCCGAGGGAAGACCAGCGCTGCGGGTCTACCGGCTAAAAATAATGAAGTTAATGTTAACTGTAAGTATGTGATACATTGCTTCTTTTCTTTGGTAAGTTTTTATTTGTGCCAAAACAAAGTAGCAATGTATCACATACTTACAGTTAACATTAACTTCATTGTTTTTAGCCGGTAGACCCGCTGGTCGCAGACCAGGCATTATGCTGAGTTTGGGACCGTTTTGAGACTAATAGTGGTTTAAGTTTTATTGTATGTAGGTATATTATGTAATGTCTGTCTCGAATAAATTATTTTTCCTTCTTTCTTTCTTTCTTTCTTTCTTTCTTTCTATACTATTATTGTGGCATGCGAGATTAACCGAAATTTCTAGTCCTATTCTTTATCTGTGCGGTGCGGGATTTACACGCGCTGGCCGCCGCCGCGCACTCGCCGCATATCAAAGAGCCATTTTCCCCACTGCTGGGGTAGAGGCTTTCCTAATGGGTGGTTAAGAAGGATTGGCCATTAACCCAACACGCGGGCCAAATGCGGATTGGAGGGTTTTAAAGTCCGCATTACTGCGCATGCTAGGCCGGCTGGCCGTAATACACACATCAACTTTGTCTAGGGATACAGGTGTTATTTTCATAAAAACGAGGTAACTTTGAAGCCTTGGTTTCCTGCCAGGGATGTACTGTGCTGTGATCTGATGATGGCTATCCAGGGGAGTGAATGGAAAAAATTCAGATCGCTAAACACACCCAACTGATCTGACCAGCATTCTAAAAAAAATAACACCTGTATCCCTAGACAAAGCTGATGAGTATACAAACGAAACTACAAGAATTGAAAATTATACATGAAATTTTGTTTTGTTCCAGACGTCTAGTACATGACAAGGAAAAGCCACACCTGTGCCAATATTGTTCAAAGAGCTTTTTCAAGAAATATAACCTGCAGGTACATTTAAGGTAGATGCAATATCTCAATGTAGAACTTCTCAATTAATCAGGGTACTAACTAATTGTCTAATTTCAAAAATCTATCGCAAGGTAGGTTTTCATTTGTGCCAAAAAGAAGTATCAATGTAAGTATTACTGAAATAAGACAATGGGCCGTATTCATAAAAATAAGGATATGCTTATACTTGTCGAAATTCAAGGATATCGTTCTGGGGGTCAAGTCTGCTAATGTTTTCGTCAAAATCGTAGTTCGATAGTGTTTGAATGGTAATGCTTTTTGACACAGTTCTTGTTTATTAAACCCAAAACCGAAACACATTGTGTTTCTTAAACCCAAAACGGAGACATATTGTGTCTTGATTTTTGTGTCAAAAAGCATTACCATTAGAACACCATTGAACTACGATTTTGACAAAAACATTAGCAGACTTGACCCCCTGTTTGTATTCATAATTATAATAATGATGAATACCTAATTATTAATAATTAATTATGTTTTCATAATTATTATGAATACAAACAGAAGATATCCTTGACATTCGGCAAGTATAAGCATAATATCCTACTTTTTACCCGACTGCAAGAGGGTTATGTTTTTCGCGCTTATTACTATCTTGTTATGAATACGGCCCAATAAGTACCCTGATTTGCGGCGCACCTATATTAATTTCATACATTGATTGAGCTTGAGTTATGAGGCACAAAAAAGAAAAAAAACTTTATCATTTAGCTTTATTACTTCGATTGAAAGCAATTGATGTGATGACATTAAGTCTTTTGATCTTACTTAATGTTGTAGGTCGCACACAAAAGAAAAGCCATACGAGTGCACTGAGTGTGGCAAATTCTTCACTTCGTGCACAGTGCTCAAGAACCACCGGTTACTGCACACTGACACCAATAAGTACGCCTGCCAGTTTTGCGACATGACCTTCGCGAGGCCTAAGTAAGTGATAATTTCGGATATCTGCTATTTTCTTAATCATCAACAGTAAATACAGTCTTTAGAAATAGCCTTAGGCTCAGTTGCACTAACTTTAACAATAACAAGCTTGTTAAAGTGCCGGTTAAGGCGCTGTTGGTAGTGAAACTAGCGCCGCCACTACATATATTTTTATTACTCGTAAACCAAGTCAATATTTAAAAAAGCTCAAGTTATAATTTCTTAAATTGTCTCTAATATTTTTTGAATAACTCTTCAACAGTTTTCATTCTTCTGTAAGTTTTCAAATCCATGTATCTCAAAAGTGGCCCACTTTTGGCAATAATGGATTTTAAAACGTACAGAAAGAATGAAAATTGTTGAAGGTCTATTCAAAAAATTTTAGAGACAATTAAAAAAATTATGACTTGAGCTTTTTTTTAATTATTGACTTGGTTTACGAGTAATAAAAAAAAATGTAGTGGCGGCGCTAGTTTCACTACCACCGCGCCTTAAGCCCAAGTTAGCCAAAAAAACTGCCGGAACGCAACAATTTTGAAATTGTTGTTACAATAATTGTTGTTGTTATGGCGTCAGACTTAGGTAAGATGGTGGTAGCTAGCCAGGCGGACTTGAAATAAGCCGTACCACCAACCAAACCGAGTACAAATTGTACCCCCTCTGGGAATCGAACCCTTGCATCTCACACGGGTGGGCGAACCACTAGACCACAGGCCTTTTTACCAAATTACCAAACACTGTATATATAACTAAATATTATGTTGTCTCTCGCTCAGGTACCTACGCAACCACATGGTAACTCACACTAAAGAGAAGAAGCATCCTTGCAAGTACTGCGGCCGCAAGTTCGGCCGGTCCGACCACTGCAAGCGGCACGAGTTCACCGCGCACGAGAAAAACATCATCGAATCCACAGACTTCTGAACGGCGCTGGTTATTAAGTTACTGAGGTAGGTGTCCACAAACCAGGGATTGAAATACCGTTAAAAAAAATAACGATAAAAAAAATTACGTTAAAAATACCGTTAAAACATTTTATCGGTAAATTTACCGGTAAAATTAACCTTTAAATTATTGTACCGGTAAAATTACCGTTAAATATAGTGTTAAAATTTACCGGTACAATAGTACCGGTAAAATTATCGGTAAAAAAGTAACGTTATTAATTGGAATAACGTTAATTTTAAAGTAACGGTAACAAAAAATAAGAAATAACGTTAAAATTAACGTTATTTCGAAATAACGTTAATTTCAATGTAACGTTAAGTAACGGTAAAATAAGTAAGAAATAACGTTACATTTAAAAATAACGTTATCAATCCCTGCCACAAACCCTGTGACCTACTTACTACGCGTTCACTTCGTGCGTGATTGCCGTCGACGACCGTTATGACGTCACAGCTAACGGTACTGTAGACAAAAAAGTAATCATGTTTTTCCACTGTTTTTCATTTTTTCTTGTTCAAAGAGTGTCATTTATTAAATAACAAGTTTTAGGTTCGCCATTATGTAGGAACTTACTCTTTTGATCATTATAAAAACACAAATCGCAATCTACACGTCGGCACCTCAGACTATACTATACATGTTAACTTTGAGACAGTCTTTATGCGCTACGTAATAAAAGCTGTTTTAGCAGTTTTATTCAAACTGACCTGCTGTCGTGTGTACCTACATACTTCTCAAATAATATGTTATGTGGCCAGCCATTGGCGGATCCAGGGGGGGGCCATGGGGGCCATGGCCCCCCCCACGAGGTACCCAAGAGTACCTACAAGATTAGTGGATGAAACTGACTAACGATCGCGCTGCGCGGCCGTTTTTTAAAATATAGATAAGAGTACATACAAATGGCTAAACTGGCAAAAAATCGCGCTGCGCGGCAATTTTTCTACTATATAGACAACACTACAAAATTAATAGCTAAAACTGACTTAAAATCGCGCTGCGCGGCCGTTTTTTGTATACGAGAGTACAAGATTAGTGGATGAATTGACAAAAAATCGCGCTGCGCGACCGTTTTTTTAAATATAGATAAGAGTACATACAAATGGCTAAACTGGCAAAAAATCGCGCTGCGCGGCAGTTTTTTTACTATATAGACAACACTACAAAATTAATAGCTAAAACTGACTTAAAATCGCGCTGCGCGGCCGTTTTTTAAATATAGATAAGAGTACATACAAATGGCTAAACTGGCAAAAAATCGCGCTGCGCGGCAGTTTTTCTACTATATAGACAACACTACAAAATTATTAGCTAAAACTGACTTAAAATCGCGCTGCGCGGCCGTTTTTTGTATACGAGAGTACAAGATTAGTGGATGAACTGACAAAAAATCGCGCTGCGCAGCCGTTTTTTTAAATATAGATAAGAGTACATACAAATGGCTAAACTGGCAAAAATTAATAGCTAAAACTGACTTAAAATCGCGCTGCGCGGCCGTTTTTTCTATACGAGAGTACAAGATTAGTGGATGAACTGACAAAAAATCGCGCTGCGCGGCCGTTTTTTTAAATATAGATAAGAGTACATACAAATGGCTAAACTGGCAAAAAATAATAGCTAAAACTGACTTAAAATCGCGCTGCGCGGCCGTTTTTTCTATACGAGAGTACAAGATTAGTGGATGAACTGACAAAAAATCGCGCTGCGCGGCCGTTTTTTTAAATATAGATAAGAGTACATACAAATGGCTAAACTGGCAAAAAATCGCGCTGCGCGGCAGTTTTTTTACTATTTATAGACAACACTACAAAAATAATAGCTAAAACTGACTTAAAATCGCGCTGCGCGGCCGTTTTTTGTATACTATTAACAACATTAGTGGCTAAACTGACAAAAAATCGCGCTGCGCCACAGAATATATGCTGCGCGGCAGTTTTTTTTACTATAGACAACACCACAAAATTAGTGGCAATAAATCGCCGTTTTGTCTTAGAAAAAAATACTGCCTATATGGCAGTATTTTTTTCTAAATCAGGCATTTTGTGCATCCTAGACAAGGATCCCTTACATAGACCCTAGACCCGAGGCTCCGATGGCCCCCCCCAAATTTAAATCCTGGATCCGCCCTTGTGGCCAGCCCAGCAGCGCTTAAAATCTCACGCGGCGCAGTTTTTGTGTCATGCGGATCTGCTGACGCCGCGTGCGTGGGCACCGCACCTTTTTATATAAAACTTGCGTTTATTTTGCAATAATCTGTCTCATTCTAATCATCCGGTTTTTGCAATCATACTAAGATTTTTCTAACGGTTACCGTTGAAAGCCCCGGTTCGGCTCCGGCGGAATACAAACGATACAAGACTTCCGAATACATCTTTGCTGCTGCTGTGTTGTTATTTGTGTGTGATGAAATAAATGTCTTTTTTTTATTTTTATTACATCAGAGAGACTATTTAAAACTCGTTTCGATTTAATGGTCTGTGGTTTTACTGCATTCAAAAGTGTTTCACCACTAGTATCGATTTATTAAAATACAAAATACCTAGTCTATCTTGTATTTTGTTTCAGAATTTATAGTACGTGGCATCGAGAAGTATTGGAATCATACCTGCGCTATTGTCAATTTACACTTGATGTCCATTAAGACCAAAGTCCATATCTTATCTTTTGACAATTTTGACTTTCTGATCATGATAGGTAAAGAATATAGTTTTGGTGTTCCATCTATGAGGTTTCGGACTGTGAAGTGTTTATGAATAAGTGTTAAATAAATAATTATGAGTATTTTTCTATTTAACTCTTTTATTTATTGCATTTCACAAATAAAACACTCCCCAAAATTGACTAAAATAAATAGATAAAACCACAGCAGTGCCTACAGATATAAACAGTTTAGGACCGGGTCCAGACTTGTGTAACGGTCAAATACGCGAATTTTGTTTAGACGGCGCATTTGACCACTATATACTGAACTGTACAGCGTTCTGAACATGATCGCGAGCAGGCTCGACTGCAGGTACATCAACCATTGCTGTATGGTTCATGTGCACATAAATGTTTAGTGTTGTTGCGTCTTTTTTGTATTGTAAGCTCATTACTAATATTAGTTTTAATGATCATTGTTACTAACCTTTGAGTGAGCCTAAGTAGCTCGAAATAAATGATATATTATTATTATTACTACTGGACGGCATGCGGCACTCCGATACACGTAACGCACGTCTGGACCCGGCGTTAGACAAGTGTCTCGTCTCACCATTACGTTGCAAGAAAATAAAATACACATTACGAACTATCCCCTCTACGGGCTCAACGGTTTCTCAGCGATATCATCCACAGCAGGTTCTTCTTGTATTTCCGTCAGATCACAGCTGCCGGCTTCTTCGGTAAGTCTGGGCGTCCCTCCCGGAGAGTGAATATTCAGGGTGTTCATGATAATGTCCAGTTTCTCGTTAAGGTAAGGGTACTCTTTCGCCAGGGATTCCACCACGAAGCGGAGGCGATCGTTGAGCGCGCGCGCCTGGTTGTATTCTGCTAGAACTGTCGGCTTCGACTTCTTCACGCGGACAGACTGGCGCTTCACGGCCGTGGCCAATTCGGTGCCCAACCTCTGACTTCTTACCACACGCTCTAGTAGCTGGAAAACGGAAAGACCGAAAGACAAACTTCAGAAAACTCAAATATTTATCTCGATTCAGTGTCAACTTATTATCAGACCTAAAATGGTTTGGGCTAAAACAAAATTCACTCGGGAGCAATGCGACAAAATCCGACGTCGCTTCCAGCGTGTACTTACATAAGTACAGTGCGATGAAAACTTTGTGAGTTGCGCCTAACTTCCTAACGTAACGCCTAACAACTCGCTGCGCTGTACACAATTTAGGAGTCTGCAGGTAAGTGGGATAACTGACACTCAAATTCCGCTGCATTCGTATATCACTGATGTCATCAAATGTTTCTACCTATTGGAAATTTTAGTTTCAAATTACGGAAGCGCCACCAAGGAGCTGTACTTTTGTGCTCGATACGAATAGGCTAGTTGACAAAATTTCAATAACTGCTTAATATTTTAGCTTATTAGGCATTTTATCGAAAAAAAGGTTTATTTATTTTTAATCGAGCGTTTACATTATAAATTTCGCGTTTTAAAAAAACAATTTTAATTTGGTTCCAAAACGCACAAGACTGTCATGGCGTCTTGAATGACGTCACGCCGTGCGAAACAAACCAAAGAGCGATCGTGTCTTCGAACGTTATAGCTAGTTTTATCGTTTAAAAATGAATTTCTCATATTATAAGTACTGTATAGTGCCCCAGTGTGATAGCACGACTATAAAAACGCCAAACCAGTTATTTATGTATGTTCCAAACAATAGAGAAATACGGAAAAAGTGGCTAAAACTTGCGTTCGGTTGTGGTTAGGTTGCACTCGGAGTGTAGGTTTGGAACGCGCCTCCGGTAGTGATACTCGAAACGTCAAAGACCTGCCCCCCTAGCCAAAGTAACATTTGCAAATTTTCGTTATCGCTTCGCTTCGAAACATATATGGATTTGACGTTTTAAAATTCGATTGTTAACGAAACCTTATGTCAATCCCATACATGTTTCGAAAGCGAAGCGATAACGAAGATTTTCAAATGTTACTTTGGCTAGGCCCTAAGATTGGAGTTTCGCACGGCGTGACGTAACGCTTTCTGATTGGTGTTCACTGTCACGTGACTAAAGGTTTCATTTTACGAAATTTATTTTTTAAAAATATTATTAATCTTTAACGCTTTTAATAATTAAAATTGTTATTTTCTCCATCATATAATTAATCATTATAAACCCCTATCCATTATATTTATTCTTAATGGAAACAAGCCTATTCTATATCTCGTAAGCACCACTCACCCACTGCTTGTCTCGCTCTGCATTGCGGCACTCGCACAGCAGCGTGGCGATCTCCTCCTCGTAGCGCGCGTTTGAGGCCGCCGTGTCTGACAGCGCTGTTTCTAGGCGCGCCTGCTCCGCTTCCAACTCTTCAAGGTGCGCCTTCGCTTCTGCCAGCTCCTGCGATATATTAAACTTTATTTGTCCATAAATATAGAATGGGGTTGGTAAACTTTTCCAAAACTGTTGTGAATTATATATTTTCTGGTAGCTTTTGGCTTTGGAGTCAGGAATAACAAATTGCAGAATTATATAATGCTTCATTTTAATTTAAATAAAAATTTAAATTTTTAATTTACAGCATAGTACAATAAATCACTATTACGGCTGTATGCGTAGGTTATGCCTTTGCTCCAAAGACTTTCTATGTTGTTGCTCAAAACAAAAAAAACAAAGGTATGATTACTCTTTGTCACTGTCTGTCAAATCTGTCAATCAGTTTTTTAAATCAGTAAATGCAAAGGAACTTCGTGTTCAGCCGTATGTTTGATATTTTATCGCGATAATAATATAAAAAAATATATTTAGTTAACAAGGTAAAATAAAAAAATCATAATATTATTTTCTTTATTCTTCAAACTTGTGCTATCAAAAAAAATTATAAAACGATTCTCTTCGAAAAAGTTTACCAACCCCATTATTGTCATCTGCAACGGAGCTAGGGTCATGAGCGCCCCTGGCAAGATTTGAATTTTGCGCCCCAAGACTTATTTCTAGTATCATGAGCAGCCCTTGCAAGATTTGAATTTCGCGACCCAAGACATATTTCTAAGATAATGAGCGCCCCTGGCAAGATCGAATTTTGCGCCCCAAGATTTATAGACTTATTTTCTAGCTATGGGTCAGCAAATTGCGACCCCCCCGCCGCCCCCCTGGCTAGCCCTTGGCTATAACACTGTTTGTCATCATGACAACAACAACATTCTTTTGTCCTAAATTATTTGAAACTCGCCAGTAGTGGCGGTAGTAGTGTCTCTAGAGCTAGCGTGCGACTTCTTAACGGCGCGGCGGCGCGGCGCAGTTCTTCTCCATGATAGAATCGTGCATATCACCTACATAGATCCTGTTGCTTCTGTCTGTTACTCTACCTTAGTGACTCTGGCTCTAGTCAACCCCAGCTTATGGTGGTACCGCGAAGTGTTCTCGGAGCCAGCAAGTGCTCTTAACCATAGCTATAAATTCTGCTACTTCATTTTCTAGGATCTTACTGACTCCTAATATGCCATACCTTGGTTACTCTGGCTACATCGGCCCTAGCCAACCGCAGCTTGTGGTGGTAGGTGAACTGCGAGGTGTTCCCGGAGCCCGCGTGCGCCTTCTCGACGGCGGCGGCGGCGCGGCTCTTCTCCATGGCGGTGTCGCGCCGCGTCACGTACAGCGCAAGGTCTTCCGCTAGCTTTTCGCTTGTGCGCCGGAGTTGCTCGCGACGAACCTAAAACACATTGCGCATTTACAACAACAGAAACCCTTTTTATGGATTACAGCGCGTATTTTTTAGGTGTGATTTTAGAGTTATTTAGTTTGGATTTAAGTACCTAGGTATTGGTTTTTTGATTTTCCTAGATATTGCTGTACTGTTCTACTCGAGCTCTTTACTTGGGTGCATAGATTTTGATCAGATCCTACGTTTTTAGTTTACTTCAACATTGAGTTCATTAGGTGTTTACTCACTTCCATTCTGTGTATTTCGTTCTTCATTTGACCAATTTCACCTGCAGCAGATTTGGCGTTTTGAATATTTTTCTTCAACTCCACAGCGAGGATTCCCTTTAAAATTAGAAGAATACTAATTTACTAACGTTGCCTCTACACTTGTACTATTACCTATTCTGTTCTGTGCCTCTACAAATTTACAAATGTACCTCTACAAATGTACCTTCCTCTGCCATATCAGAGCCTCCCTCTGAATTTGATCCAACTCTTGTGTAAGATTTACTTTATCCTTGTCCATCATTTCAATCTCTTCTTCCAATTGAATGATCTCGGTTTCTGCATCCTGTAAGCAATGAGGCAGGTACTCAACTAAGGATATGGAGTTAAAGTCCATGTTTTTACATATATAATTTTCTGTAGTGACACGTTGGGTAATATCACAAAGAATATCAAAATCTGTGGATGATAATTATATCTTTAAAAAAATATTTTTTTCTCTTTCTCCCGTCTTAATACACTTTGTAATGGAAGAACAAAACTATCGTTAGCTGTTGATTGATGAAAGCCGATTTTCTAATGAGTGTATCATATCACAATCTTACGTTGCTAATAATAATATGTAGTTCACGATTGTCTTATTAATCGAGACTTTTTTCGTAGTGTGACCCCATTGAAGTGCTTTGTGTGAATCTGGGATCGATATTCTCTAAAGTCTGTAAGTTTCATGTGCAAACAGGAACTTGAAACATAATCTGCCGTGTATCCCGAATAGCATGTCAGTTTCATTCAAAAGTTGTTAGCAACATAGTTACATAATCAGCCCCCAGGAATAAATATGTTCAGGCATCGAAGTTTCTTGACAAAAGTTCGTTCGTGTGCTGACCTTCAAGTTGGCGACGTATTCGTGCGTGATGGCCTGCGTGGAGCGTTGCGCGCTCTGGTTGCGCTCGATGGCGTCCTTGCGCGTGCGCTCCAGCACCTCCAGGCGGCCGCGCAGCGTGCGCAGCGACCGCTCCACGCGGTTACGCTCCAACGACACGTTCTCGCACTCCGCTTGTATGCGCATCGTTTTCTGTTCGCAGATTTGGATCTCTGGGGACAAATTGATGATTACATTATGATCTCTGAGTCTGACCATCGCATCTCTACAATTGCGTTAGTCCTTCCGAATAGTGGCGCTGTTTATTTCATCAAATCAAGATCGTGTCAATCACGCAATGGCCAAACTAGCATTGGTTAATTTAATTCAATTATGTAATTTTAAGGGGCTCGTACGCTCGCGCAGCCCCTTGATCTGCTGCTCCCAGTAGTTATGGCATTACTCACGCTTGGTGAGCAGGTTGATGTCGGCGATGACCTTGTGGTGCTGGGCCGTGAGCTTGACCACGTGCCCCTGCAGCCGCAGCCACTCGTACTGCAGCGCCTCCGTGCGCTCGCGCAGCCCCTTAATCTGCTGCTCCCACTCCTCGATGCGACGCTCTTGCGGAGACTTCATCTATAAGGACAGGAATAGAAGATATCTATCTCAGAAGAGCTATCCTATAAAAGTTCACACACGACTCAACAGTAATTTGGGATCGAGTTTTTTACCAAGTATTTCACCGCTTGAAAATAGGGTAGTTAGGTACCGTACGTGATTTTTATACGGGATACTAAATATGTCTAGGTCCTATGTCCTAAGCGATCTCAAAATATGATTGTGAATGAGATGGCGCTATACCGGTTGTAAAGATTACAAAATTCCTTCAATATTGTGTTATCAGCTGAGCAGGGGTTCCCAACCTTTTACCCTGTGCGCCCCACAAAATGGTATGCTAAAATACTTAAGTACTAAAATTAAAATTTATGTAGATTTATTAACAATCAAACACAAAAGGTGCAATACGCATGCGTGGCACCGTTCCAGCCCCGTGAGAAAAAATGATTTTTTGGATTTTTATTAGTACTATTTGGAGCCGCTCCTCGTGCCCCCCTTCGGATAGCTCTTATCCCCTTTGCGGCGCGCTCCACTGGTTGGGAAACCATGCCGTAGAGGCTTAGAGCTCTATCAGGTTTCTGATAAAAGAAAAAAAACAAGGAAAGATTATAGGACTCACGTCAAAGATTTCCTTAAGCGCCATATACTTCTTGATGATAATATCCAGCTCCCTCTGCTTCCTGGTGGCTAGCAGCGTCTTCTGCTCGTACTTTTCTTCCAGGAGGCTGATCTCCTTCTCCCTTGCGCGGACCTTGGCGAGGTTCTCCTCTAGAGCCTGGTTGTTGCGCGCTTGCCGGCTGCGGTACACCTCTATGTCTAGCATCACTTTTGCGTGCTGATTCTCCATCGCACTTAGAGAAATTTCCTGTAATCAAAATTACTTAGTACTAAGTTTGTGATTTGTGTGTATGTCACAAATCACTCTTTTGCTATCTACTCCTACAAGGGAATGTAGCGATACCGTCTAAAAAATATTATACTACACGGTAAAAACAGATTTCTTAAAAAAAGACAAATTGCTTTGGCTTAAGACATATTTATTGAATCTAAGAAAATGATCCTCTCCCTATAGACGCTAGACAATAATTTCTTCGTAATAGTAAAAAATACTCTTAAAAATATTTAGTTGTTACAAGAATAATTCATTTATTCCAAGACACGTGTTGTTTCATTCAAGACAACGTTATTTTGTACAGTCAAGTAAATGTATTCTTGATACGAAAATCTTCTATATCTCTTGTAGACTAACCTTACTTAGAGTAAATTATTATTTTACTCATAAGTAAATGTTTAGTTGGCCTAAGTAATTACTGATTTTTGATGAAAAAAATTAAATGGAAAATTGAGATTTTGTCTATTGAATGAAGATGTATATTTTGTTGTTGTTGTATATTAAGTGGAGATAATTGGAGAACACCGATGACTTCCTTCCTTTAAAAAATAACAACGTGGGCGCGGTCTACGAAAAATCAAGGTAAATAAAAGTGCTCGAAAGAGGAGTGGAGTCCGGGAAGCCGTTCCAAGTAGGACGCGACACCCAGAGGCAACCAACAAACAAACCCGATTGAGCTTGACAAAACAAAATTAAGTCCGACTACTTAAAGAACTAGATAAAAATCTTAACACCGCGGGTCAGACCATGATGTATGGATAAATTTCTCAAAGTAAAAATGTTATCGTGTTTATCGAAAACTATGATTCCGTTGTTTCGAAATTTTTGTATTTCTCTGTTTAAAACAAAATTTCTATAAGCCGAACAAAATCATTTCTTAGAACAAGAAATAATACTTCATAAACAATAAACTTTCTCTTAATAGAAGAACATGATTTTTTGAAAAAGGTTTATCTAAATTCAAGTAACTTGTAGTTGATTTCAGATAATTTTAATTTGATGCAAGAAGATGGACATTTCTTGATTTAAAATGGGCCCTAAAAATTCCACGAGAAGTTTTATTAAAATTGTGTATTATTGCGCCACTTTTGGTCAGGAAAGCGCCTTAATCGGCTACGAGTCACTTTAGACCAATATTTTTTTTAGTATGTCTCTCGTTTTCGATAGTTTAATTAAAGTAATTATAGTGAATTGGTATTTAAAAACTGACAAGATAGATACTCAGACATCGTTAAACTAAATAAACATTAGTGTTTGAACCTGTTTTCTAGACATCTCGCGCAGTTTCTTGATGCCGTTGGCCATGGCCTCCACAGCCTTGTCATTGAGCAGGCAGTCCTGCAGGTTCGTCAATATCTCATTTTCCAGCTTCAGTTTAAGCTCCGTTTTGCGGTTTACTTCATTCGACGTGCTCTTCAGTATATTACGCATAGTTTGGTTCTCCTAAAAATAATGACGTAAATAAGTATATTGAACCATTCAATCTAGTATTAAAGCTGTCTATTTATTAATAATTGAATTGTATCTACGCTTTTTATCATATCTTCATCCCTTTCAGTCATCTCTATGGATTCAGTCAGTTCAGCGATTTGTGTTTCTAAATTTATTCTCCTGACGTCTTCTGCGTCAACTGAAAAAATCATAATTCAATTAGCTATAGCAGAAAATGTGCCGTGATGAACTTCTTCTATCACTGAGTAAGGACTGGTCCTTACTGCCGTTGCCGGGCCACGCGAAACAACTAGCGAATTCTCTTAACTCGCTCACCACACAAGTAGCGGTAAGTTTACGCGAGGCATCACCATGTACTAAGAATTCGCGCATCATCTCGTAGAATGATCACCGAAATACGAAGCCAATAATTTAGGTAGCGTGATAGAGAGATTTATCGACACTCGACTGTCAAAAGACAAGACAGTCGCGTGTATGGTAATGATGCTAGAGGGGCTAAAGTAACTTACACGATTTGGTGGCGTGGTCGATGTCGTACGTGATCTTGTCGCGGTTCATGGCGAGCTCCTTGCTGCGGTTCATTTCCTCCATTACGACCTTTTTGGTAATCTCCAAGTTACTCAGCAGCGTTCGGTAGTTCTCCTGGAGGTTTCTAAATGTCACAAAATTCAGGGGTCGCTTGTTTAAAACTGTTTAAAAATTATTAAGTAGGTACATAAATGAGAGATAGCTGTCGGTTTTTTCAGTACATGTTTTCTTATCGTCAGGCAGGTAAGTTTGTTAAGATTCTTTCACCTTGCTTGTCTTTACAGATGCTTATAAACGACACACATCAAAATGATTATACAGAAACGCTTAAATATTGTTTTCTCGCAATTAAAATCAGATACTGTTAGGTAAAGTCAGTTTGTACTGATTCCCGCAACGCAAGTATCTCGATTGACGTAGAAAAGATTTGACTCTCATTTTGCTGTTGATTTATGTTGTTGTTTGGGAGTCTATCTAGCAGGGGGTCCTAGTGGGCGAAGGGTTCAATTTTGTTGAGTTAGGGTTGAACCCCATTTGTCAGCATGGATAGCAATCGCGCAGTCTTTATCGCTCTAGCAAAACGATCCTCAGTGAAGAAATAGGATGAAAAGCAAAGCATGAAAAAATGCTATTTCGTGCTGGCAAGTGAGGTTCTTCAACCCTAAGCCTCCGGAAACATTCGTACAATTTCCATATTCATGCAATTCTACATTCGTACAATTCCACCATAGACACTTACTTATAGTCGTCCCTGACGGAGTCGTACACCTTGTCCCGCTGCTGTATGTTGACGAGCACGGAGTTCCAGAGGCTCACCAGCCGCCGCTTGTCCAGCTCCAAGTCATCGAGCTCCGCTGCGTACGCCGTCACCTGGTACCAAAATTGGAAATTACAGAGAGCATTTCACCCCAACTGAGTTAATTCCAACGGAAAACCTATTTTTAGGTTCCAACAAAGCAAACAAATGGTACGAAAACAGCCTGGTGTTTTTTGATTTCAATTTCTCCTGTAAGTAAGTAGGGTATATTCAGTAGTTTCTAAAAACAGCGTGACTTCGTAAAGCAATCCTGAGAATTTTCAATAAACTGACTTTTATGTTAGGTTAGATTTAGTTAAGTAGTTACCTTATCGTTCACTTTATCCATCTCCACGTTTTTAATTTCAAATTGCTTTTGGAACATTTCGAGCTTCGACTCCAACTTCCAAACTTCGTTGCTCAAACTCAAAATTATCATGTCCTGAAAATAATCAACGAAACTAATTTAATTTAGAGTCGAGATATTATGATCGAAAGGGTGCGACGGTTTGTACGACCATTCGTCGTATAATATAATATACATGGAAATACGAAAGAACCGAAGTTCCAGCTCTTCTAGGTTTGACAAGAAACCATAGTCACAGTCCAAACCAAAGCGTGTTTCCGCCTTTGACTAACCTAGGAGAGACCTAGGACTAGGCCTTCATACCGGACCCGGCAAGGCCTTGACCGGGAGTTTTATATTCGTATTCAATCTAATAGAAGACGAATGTAAAGCTTTTGGCGTTGGCTTGTCGGACCATGTACGGAGGAGAGTCCTGGACTCGCCGGATTTACTCCTAACATCCGGAAGTCTATAAAAGAGTCCCCCTGCATCAAAAAAAAAAGGAAAGACCTAGGACAGTCAAACGTCTGACTATAACATATGGACATAAACCGTCGAACGCCGTCGGTCGAAGTTCCTTGACTTGATGAGACCCTTATTTTTCGCCCGCCTTTTATTATTTAATGTTATAATTATCTATACTCTTTGCTTTACTTTAAATGTAGAGAGCCATACTCGGCGATTCCTTGCGTGATCGAATCAGAAACGAGGAACTAAAGTAACCACATCGCTCGAAGGATTGCTCAGCTGAAGTGGCAGTGGGCTGGACACATAGCGAGAAGAACCGATGGCCGTTGGGGCAGGGCGGTTCTGGGATGGCGACCGCGCACCGGACGACGCTCCGTGGGTAGGCCCCCGATAAGGTGGACCGACGATCTGGTAAAAGTTTCGGGAAGCCGCTGGATGCGGGCAGCGTAGGACCAATCGTCGTGGAGATACTTGGGGGAGGCTTATACCCAACAGTGATATGATGATGATAATGATGATGACACTCTTTACCAGCTGTCGCTTCTCGTCGGCAAGCGCCCGCTTCTCGGCGCGCATCTTGTCGGACATGCGCTGGCTGACGGTGAGGTCGGACTCGGTCTCCGTCTGCCACGCCTCCAGCTGCCGGCACAGCGCCGTCAGGGCTTCCAGCTCTTCCGTCGCCTCGCGCTCTGTTTGCAACATAAGCCATTTTAATGTCCCCACTACTGGGGCACAGGCCTTCCTTTTACGGGTGGATAAGGAGGATTGGCCATACGGATTGGTGGGTGTTAGACTGCAACTGCATCCGGGACCAACAGCTTAGGGATGATTTATATTAGACCGGTCCGTGTCCGGGCCGGGCCGTGTACGTGGCCCGGACGGGGCACGGATATGAAACGTTACATTCATTTTATATGAACCAGTTTATATTACACAGTGCATGATCCGTGTCCCGTCCGAGCCCGGACGACGCTCGTCTACACCACGTTACATATATTAATCGTGCAGCACGGACGGGCTCCGTTCCGGCCCCGCCCCGGCCCGGTCTAATATAAATCATCCCTTAACGTGCCTTCCGAAGCACGGAAGAGCTCTAGATAATAAATCATCATCCCATCAGCACCCATCCCATAGAAACTAGAAAACAAGTCTAGGTTTTGGGGCGCAAAATTCAAATCTTGCCAGGGACGCTCATGACCCTATAGCTCCGATGCTCACGGCAGCTGCAAAGGTGCCGAAGGAAAATAAAGAAACGAACTAAATTAAATATCAACTAATTACGAAAATTCCAAAGTGAAAAGTGACAAGGTTTGATATTTTGACAACAGTGTAATATGGAGGGGGGAGGTGGTTTGAACCCCCAATCCCCCTCCTTGTTACGCCTATGATTACCAGTGTTAATATCCTGGTCCAGCTTGTCCTTGGCCCGCTTGTACCTCTCGTTGGACTCCCGCGCGCGCTCCTCGGCCGCCTGCCGCTCCGCTGTGCGCTGCGCAAGAGTCGACTCGTACTCTGTTATTAACACCTGGAAAGAAGATGCTCCGACGTTGTCTCAATCGAGTCGTGTAATGATTGTATAATAAAAACGACCTAGATAGTTGACAAAAAAACAAAGTAAAAATCGACATTTTAAACGCAGAAAATAATTATTAGTCGGATTGTAAAGTAAAATACCTAACATACTTTGATAATGTCTCTATAGACTTTTATTTTTGAGAATGCTGGAGTAAATGATAATATAGAAGCGGTAGGACATGTCCTTTATAACAAGATAAGATTTCGAGAATAGCTAAAAAAAACACAATATTAAGTAATTAAAATTATAGCTCCACTACCACAGAATAAAATAATAGTAGACATACTAAGTTACTAGGTACTACCAATACCTATTACAAAAATACATCCTTCGTTATTAAAATACCTATGAATCTCCTGATTAATTTTGTAATTCTATTTTACTGCAACATTGATGTATGTACATACAGTGAAAAATGATATGATGAGAAACTTAATTTAAGTTTGATAATTATATTAATAAAGGTGTAATGCACTTACTCTTTGTGCGTTGGTGTCATGATCGCTGCGGTAAATGGATTCCAAATCTTGCTCGTAGCCCAGCTTACTCAGTCTCAACTCTTCACGCTAATCAAACAAAAATAACAACAATGTTAGTGAGCTTTAAAACGCGTTGATGTCTTTTCTATAGCAAGACAAGTCAAACACGTGTTTTCTTAAAATATTATTTAGTAATAGAATTGGGTCTGTAATTTTAATAATTAATCCTTTTTTTAGTTTCAAGGTTCTGAATGACAATAAGAGCTAACAGATCTCACGCAGGAATGAAATAAAACACTTTTTAACTGATACTAGATTTATTGAAAGTACTTACTTTGGTAATTAGTTGGTTTGGTTTTTTATTTTCCCGACGTTATGGCAGTAAAACCGCGCTAGTATCTGTTAAAAAGTGTTTTATTTCATGTCTAGTGAGCGCGTAAGTTTTAGAGATGAACACACGCACCTACAACTTTTCAAGCAGGAACCTTCCATTTGGCTGAGAAAAAGTGGAATAATCAAAGGAAATTCGTTGTTTAACCGTACCAGGTTAAGGATCTGCTCCTCGGCAATGGCGTTCTCCTTCTCGAGGAACTGCTTGAGGGTCTGCTGGAAGCGCTGCATGAGAGGGTGCGTGGACTCCAGCACCGCTGGCATGGCGCCGATGTCGCGCGTGCTGCGCCATCTGAGAAGGCAGGAATAGTAGGTACAGCATAGTAGTATAGTGGCGTAGCGTGGCTGCGGGCGGCAAATGATAAGGGGCGGCAAGCGCGGTATTTTTTAAATTAGAAAATCTTTTTTTTTTCACTTGGATTTTTTCTATTTTTTACCGACTTCCAAAAAAGGAGGAGGTTCTCTGTTCGTCTGTATATTTGTTTTTTTTGTGTATGTCCACCGATTACTTGAAGACGGCTGGACCGATTGAAATGATTCAAACGTTATTACATTAGGTAAACTCCCAAGTTGGTCCCATTTTTTTAAATTTGGAAATCGGTTCAGTACTTTTCATGTAATCTTGAAAAAAGCACGAAAATAGTATGATTTGGTGTGAACAACCATGATGATCAGTCGTATATAGTAGATTGTTATACAAGACGCTAAAAGTACCCATCGCATACGAGGTATTTTTATTCCCGAGCTTTAGCGAGGGAATAAATAGAAACCGAGTTACAATGGGTTTTAGCGTCGTGTGTTACACTATACTTTTCACTACGATTGCGAGAAAATAAAATACAATATTAAATAGTTTATACCTACTTACTTCCGTAAACGAATCCACTCGTTTTTCTTTCCTCCACTTCATAAACTTTTTGTACAATATTTAAATAAATGATTTGCGCTTGACGGCAGAAGATTAAAATTATTTCTTTCCAATTACAGTCACACAATTCAATCAGTTTAAATTATAAAAAAAATCTAAAGATTTCGCGCCATGGTACCTTTTTTTAATTTCTGCTGTAGCAGCTAAGCAACACAATCACGCATTCTACGATTCACTCTGTACACAGAGTTTAAATAAGTCTATGATTTTACCGAAGAGATGCTTTTAGTTCCATTTTCAAAAATAAGAATGAGAAACTGGGGGCCTATTACGAAACTTGGTCACGATAGTCGTCTGCAGTTCGTCGGTTATAGTTATTACAAATATTTTTAATGTAGCTATCGTAGTCCATAGTCTATTGAACGAATAATGACGGATCCACTAGAGAGAAACTGTCAAATTTACGCAATCACTTTGCAATATCGCATACGCAAGTGCTTTGTAATAGGAATCAATCAGAACGAAGCACGGACTCAGCCGCGTGTATCGCATTAAACTTTTTGTAATAGACCCCCAGTATTAAGTCGAGCGAGTTTTTATTCGTGATTATGAATAAAGACTTTTTCGTTTTAGTACGCTCATTGGTAATAGACAAACATTAAAAAAGAAAAAACTTTATCCCCTAGGGCTTATTATGCTATTTTATCTCGACTCTTGTACGTTACAATGACGCACTTTTTGAGCAAGAGGAGTGAAAACTTCTTTGTTTATGAACTGTATAAGATAATTATTTTTGTGTTAGAAAAGGGATATCTTAAATGTAGTACTTTAACCGACTTAAAGAAAGGAGGTACTCAGTTTGACCCGTATGTATGTATGTTTCTCTGCGATTAACTCACGTTTGGCTGAGCCGATTTTTCTACCTAAATCTAAATAATATACCTACACTACCTAATACAGAAGGTACCTATAATAAAAATTGAAAAAAATAAAAATTGTTTAAAAGAAAAACAAAAAACTGACTTAAAAAAACCTACCTCTAAAAAGCAAGAAATAATATTCGTAATAATAAAAACACGTCTATTGAAGTCGGGTGGGGGCTGGAGTACAAATTCCTTTCCAAAAGCCTCACCCGACTTCGATAGACGTGTTTTTATTATTATGAATATTATTTCTTGCTTTTTAGAGGTAGGTCTTTTGAAGTCGGTGTTTTGTTTTTTTAAACAATTTTTATTACTTATGATAAATTGGAGGGGGCGGAAAATTTCTCACGCTACGCCACTGAAGCAACGTGTTATAATTTATTTTCCTATAGTAAGGTAACTCTGTTATCGCGGCGATTAAATAGACAAAATCAAATGACGACTACTAATAAATACGGTAAGTACCTACCGCACTTTCACTAGGGAATTTAATCTCTAACACAATAACAAACGGATGTAAGAGAATTTTGACAAATTGTTTTGTAACAAATGTTCAAAAACGTTTTTTAACAAATTATGACTTAGTACTTACTTATCGAAAGCCTCCCTGCCCGCTTTCTCGCAGCGGCACTGGTCGACGGGGCAGGCGCAGCACTTGCAGATGCCGTCCTCGAAGGGAGGCGTCGTGCACTCGCACGTCTCTGGCTCCTGTAAATGTAGGACAAGCTCTTAGTCCGTTTGTTCACCGCCGCCCTGGAGCATGACTCCGGCGTGGCAGCTCTGCGCACTTGACCAGAGCTCGGACCTACCATCACTCCACTGTCTCGACTCACCGCAGACCGTCTCGACTCACTGCAGACTGGGTCATCTCCTGCAGCACTCTACTCTGGCATTTGCAAAGATCTGACGCACTGACAGCTGAGCTTGGACTATCCTTGGACTGTCGACCTCATATCTCTCATATCTAGCAGCATCTACCTACCTCCATTACTACTACATTCCTACAGATGATTTTATTCTATTTTATAAGAAAGGGGTAGTTTAATCTTACATGTGGAAATATGATTCTTTCGTTCTTGTAGAGGAGACAGGTCTCCTCGTGGATCACGATCTCGTGCTCATCTCGAGGGCACACGCAGTGGGGGGTAATAGGGGGAGAGGCCGAGGAAGACGTATCCGTACACGGACACGGTGGTTCCGATTTCGTAGACTCCGACATTTTGTCAGCAATCGAATTTTTATCTTTATCCAAAAAACTCGCACAATAAAAAACGGCGTCACTTCAAAATAGTTGCCTAGCAACGTAAGAATCAGAGAGTAGATTTATAATTAATATTCTTTTTATCCCGCTTTTATCCTTTGTAACCGCTTTAATCTCTATGGAGTTCCACAAAAGAGTTTGATCGAACTTTTCATAGAATTTATGCACCAACCTCCTTGCCGCGCTGTTTCTGCCGCTGCTATAGCAACACTGTGATGTCAACAAACGCGCCAAAGTGCTGATGTTTACATACTTGGAAATAAAATAAATATATTACATTAAAATGGTAAGTACATACATACAAACCTACATTTTATTATTAACACATACGTACATACAAAAATTAATAACGAAAATATCAAAATGTATGAAACAGCAGATTTTTTTTTTCGTTATTTCTGATTCTGAGTTGGTCCCATAGTAAAAGTTGTTCAGTTTGATGAAATTTCTGAACATCCTGTAGGTATTCACTTAACTTTGTAAATGTTACTCTGCTAAAGCTGTTTATTTCGACTTCGTTGAGGATAAAATCAAATCCCAAATCAAGTTTGTTTTCAATTATTTATTTGTAAGTATGATGATGATCTTGCTTAATAGATCCTGTCCCGGTCGAAGCCAGCAGCAGACACCCGCGCCAGCAACTCCTCAGCCAAGAGGAATTTTCCGGAGCTGGAGGACTTCATACTGAAAAGAGACTATGTCGGCGCCCTCACTATGCTGGAGGTGAGACGGAATTAGAAGAAATTGAAAATACTTATACCAAAGTATTTCTTAAATATGAGGACCGGAATTGTAATCAATAACAACTGTATGCACTCTGTTTTGTGTGAATAAAATGATTTGATTTTGATTTGATTTTTTGAGGTGGAACTAAATTATGTAACAATACTGAAACTGGTGATATACTAGTACTTAGTGTTTCTTACTTTTTTCAAGGAACATAGGTCGAAAAACGAAAAAAAACATTTCATACTTCCATACAAAATGGGGGTGAGCTGACGAACTTATACTGGAAAGCGAAATTGTTTAATTAATTTATGTTTCTTGGGGATAGTTCAGTTTAAGCAACACTATTTCAGTTCACACCTTATATTTCAGATGGGAAAAAACACAGATTTAACTATATTAAGTATCAGTGTACAATGTTTAATCGCTGGAAAAAAGTAATTGTAGTCACCACTACATTTTATATGTCCAGTTCCTCAGTCACGAAGGCAAGAGCAACGTGTGGGCAGACGTGTGGGCGGCGTGGTGCTGGTTCCACCTGGGCGAGTACCGGCGCGCGCTCGACGAGTACCAGCGCGTGCGAGCGCGGGAAGATCTCGACGAGCGAGTGGCCGACAACCTCGCCATAGATATCGCTGTGTGCTACTTCTACCTGGGTAATTTACAGTTAGCGAGCCTCAAGCTGTCCTCAAGTACCGAAGCGCGTGCTTGATGAGTGCCTGCGCGTGCGCAGCCTCGATGACTTCGACGAGCGAGTGGCTTTCAATCTTGCCATAGATATAGCTGTGTGCTACTTCTACTCGGGTAATTTAGGACACGTACGCACCGATAGGTGGCTTGATTAGCGCCTAGATCGTCGCCTAGCGTGTAGCGAAGTAAAAGAAACGTTCACAACCAGCTAGGCGACTAGCGAAGGCCGGCCGCACTGCGCGCTTGGCGCCTTCGTTAGTCGCTACAGGCGAGGTTACTGTCTAGCTAGGCGCTAGGCGCTAAGCAAGCTATCGTCGGTGCGTACCTACGTAGCCTTACAGTTAGCGAACCTCAAGCTATCCAAGTACATGAGCGCGCGATCGCGCGCAACGAATGCCTGCGCGTGCGCAGCCTCGATGACTTCGACGAGCGCGTCGCCGACACCTCACCATAGACTAAATAGAATGAGGTGTGAGTGAGTCGGAGTTATCCATTTCATCACGATTTTTTAATTGCAGGTATGTACAAAGAGTCACAAGAAGAAGCCGAAAAAGCACCGAAATGCGATTTAAAGGTATGATTTAATAATAGTTAATGTCACCAATTAGGTACGTATAGGTAGGTACTTAGGCAGCCATTACACGCTCATGCAAGCGTCAGTCAAATTCCATCAGTCATGAATTACGTTTGACTGATGGAAAGAAGAAATCCACTTCATGCAACCATCAGTCACCCCATTACACGGTAGGTTAACCGTCAGTCACGGGCCGTGACTATTTTTTAAATGTTATTTGTGTAGTTCTTTACCTAAGTTCCTCGTTTTACTCTACCTTAAAACTATTCCCAGAATCGCCTAACATTCCACCTGGCGCACAAGTTAGGTGATGAAGAAGCCCTGATGCACGCTCACACCTCGCTACGAGACGTGCCGGAAGACCAGCTCTGCCTGGCCTCCGTGCACTACTTGCGCGCGCACTACCAAGAGGCCATCGATGTCTATAAGAAATTGCTGCTGGAGAGAAGGTAGGTGATGAATAGAGTGGTCAGATATAAGATTTGGATGAATTGTTAGACAGATTAGGACCTGAATAGTGGGCTACATTTATCCTGGTCAAAGTCCACGCAGACGATGTCGCGGGCGGCCGTTAGTTACTTACAGTGCTACTACGCGTACACTTCATCATTGCCGCTACCTTCCGGCCCGCTTCGTCATACCGCACCCCCTGCGTCGCCTTTCTAGTACGGCTAGCAGTGCAAAGCTTAATTTTTGTTTCTGTTGATTTAATCATTACGTTCATTATTTGTGTTGTTATAATGATTAAAAGATTAAAGTTCCTACATAATAGCGAACCTAACTTGTTAGATAAATAAATGACACTCTTTGAACAAGAAAAAAATGAAAAACAGTTGAAAAACATGATTACTTTTTTGCCTACAAACATGATTACTTTTTTGCCTACAGTACCGTTAGCTGTGACGTCATAACGGTCGTCGACGGCAATGACGAAACGCGTTATAAATACTACTTCAGCTTTTTCATCGTTTTTTTTTTGTAAGGCTTGAGGCGTTAAAAAAAAGGAACTATCAATCATGCAATGAACCACATAAAAGTAGGTAATTTAACTTTAATAGATAGACATTTATAATTTTGTATTAAGGCGCTTTCTTGACAGATAGTGGATGGCGCCGCGGTGAATTTTATTTAAAGTTGTAATTCTAATACGCAATTTAATAAAACTTCTCGTGGAATTTTTAGGGCCCATAGTCTAGTATTTTAAGACGGTATCATTTACATTCCCTCGTCCCAGTCACTCGCGGCTAGAAGTAGCAAAACTGCTAAAAGTGGTAGTTTTTGACACATTTGCTATCTACTTCTACGAATGACTGCGAGAGAATACATTCTCTACACTGATACCTTTCACTACACTACAGTGATACCTTTTAAAAATACTAGACTATGATCCCTAAAAATTCCACGAGAAGTTTTATTACATTTCTTTTCTATTAACAACTTATTAAATAAAAACCTCTGAGGGCGCCACTTTCGCACAGGTATAACTTCCAAAGACGTTTAAGAAGCCATCAAATCAGCAAAACTTTCGGAATATTTTATTACCTACCTTACTAAAAAAAGTACCTACCTATAAAGCAGTCTTTCCCAAAGTGGGCGATAACGCCCCCTTGTGGGCGCTGCAGGTCTCAAGGGGGGCGGTAAGAGACCCAGAAAGAAAATGGGGGCGTTGTGTAGAGGCGGGGGGGGGGGGGTGATTTGTAATTTTATTTAGCTAGGAGGCCTCTTAAACAACGACTACAAGAGCTCTCGACTCTCAACAACAACTTGTGAACATCAACTAATATGAATTAAAAGATTGCTCAAACTCGGTTCTATATTTCTCTCCGCGTAGTTCATATATCTGTCCTATTTTATTGAATATAGAAAAAATGAAAATCATGTCAATCGGTCGCTCCGTTTCGTAATGAAAGTAGACACAAACAAACAAATAAAAAGGCAACAGACACACTTTCGCATTTTAATAGTTATTAGTACTCGTAGATATCTATCATGTTTTAACAAGTTTTTGTTAAATAACCCGAATTGTGCATTCCTGTATCAGTCGGCTGGTTCATTGAATACTTGTTCGGACTTGTTGAGTACGATTGAGCGTCGAATGAGTTAATATACATATATAGGTCACAATAATTAATTAATTTAATTTGAAGTTATAGTGGTTTTTAAATAGGTAAAAAAATGGGGGCGCTAAAAAATATTTATTCTCAAAGTGGGCAGTAGACAAAATAAGTTTGGGAACCACTGCTATAAAGCATCCATTTTCATTATACTTATTTTCAGATATAAAAGATATGAGAATGATGAAACTGATTGGATTAAAGTTCTAAACCATACATCTGGGTAATTTCATGAAAGTTCGTTGAATAGACAAAGTAGTTTTTGTAAACATTTTGATTTAAAGCATGAAATACATTTTCGCGAGAATAATGATCCAGTCCATCTATTTAGATTTTTAATAATATTTTTGTTTCATATTCTACTAGGTATGTATGTAAGTAATATAGATTCCTACAGATGAAATAACTAGGTACCTTTATATTCCCGTGGTTAGTCATTGAATCATCCTAAATTCTTAAACTTTATAAGTCAATAGTTTTAGCTTGGAAAGAAGACATATAAACTGCTCCCCTACGCAAATGCCCAATATTCTATGCGTTTGAACGCTACGCTTACTACTAAAGCCTTAAAATAAGCAGTAAACTAAAAAAAATCATTCCGTAAGGTAAGCTTAACATAAGTTTGCGATATTTTATTTAATCGTCTATTGCTCATATTTAAAACGTATACATGGTGTTTGGTAATAGCCTTATAAAGCTGAATATGCCTGATAGGGACCATCAAACTGAACAACTTTTACTATGGGACCCACTCTGAAATCGCGAAAAAAAATCAGCTGTTTCATACAAAAATTAATAACGAAAATATCAAAATGTATGAAACAGCTGATTTTTTTTCTATCCCCTATCCACCATATTCGGCTTTATAAGGCTATTACCAAACACCATGTAGAATGTTGGCCATTTGAGTAGGGAGCTGTTTAGATAAATACATCAAAAGTAGCATTGTACTGTACTGTACATTAGCAGTTTAGCACCACACATCTCTTCATCGACAAGTTGATAAAAATAATAATCATTGTAACGATTTCGTAATGATGTGTATCGTGATTAGGAACTACATGGCGTTAAACGTGTACGTGGCGTTGTGCTACTACAAGCTGGACTACTACGACGTGTCGCAGGAGGTGCTGGGGGTGTACCTGACCCACCACCCCACCTCCGCCATCGCTAGCAACCTGAAGGCCTGCAATTTGTTCAGGTGACGTTGGTAGAACAAACTGTCTCCTTACTCAAATGGCCAACATTCTATGCGTTTGAACGCTACGCTAACTATTCATGCTTAATTAAATACGAGCACGATACAAGCAATAGACGATTAAATCACAATGTTGAAAACTTATATGTAAATAACAGGCTTTGATGTATTGTATTGTACTGCTTATTTTAAAGCTTAAACAGTAAGCGTAGCGTTCAAACGCATATAATGTTGGCCATTCGAGTAGGGGGCACCATCTTGATACGCACAATCCTTTTTTACAATGTCATAATATATCATGTTTATCAGGCTTAGCGTGCCCGCAGACTACGGACCAAACTGTCGGCCGATAGTTGGAATCAGTATGAAGAAGTATGCAAGTGCGCACACTACAACGATTTGGTATCGGCCGAGTCTTCATACAAAACCAACTATCGGCCGACAGTTTGGTCTGTAGTCTGCGGGCACGGAACTCAAAGACAAATAAAATTAAACAAAAGATTTAAACAAAAACACAAACAAAAAGATTTAAGTATGGCCAAAAGCATGGTTTCAAAATTATTAACTTTAAAATTTTGCCCCGAGTTAGGTATTTATGACTAGGTAGAATTTGTTTAATTTCAATATTGTTTCAGGTTATACAACGGCAAAGCAGCGGAAACGGAGCTGAAACAGATATCGTCAGAGCAGCACACGTTTGGACAGGACCTCGTCAAGCACAACCTCGTGGTCTTCAGAAACGGCGAGGGAGCATTGAAGGTCACATTTCATTTATTATGCTTCGCTTCTTCGAATATTTTTTTTATTCTATTTGCTTCTGTTCTGACTAACTAAGATCGGTACCTTCGAATACTTTCCATGTAGAAATATGTACCTAGTTTACTCGATAACCTGCTCAATGCTCATGCATTTCATTCCCCACACAACATACTGGTAGAAATCACATTCTTATAAAGTTCACATTCTGTATTCTGTCCCAAATAGGTGTTGCCTGAATTGGTAGACGTGGTGCCCGAAGCGCGCCTGAATCTAGCCGGGTACCGACTGAGGAACCGCGAGCCGCTGGAGGCGCGTGCGCTGCTCGAGCCGCTGCAGCCCACTTCGCCGCTGCACTACATCCTGCGCGCGGTCGTGTGCGTGCGCCTTTACAACGAAACTGGAGATGTGAGACGCATACCTTTATCATATCACACGTGGTGGCTGTATCTAGCCGGATATCGACTGACGAGCCGCGAGCCGCTGGAGGCGCGCGCGCTGCTCGAGCCGCTGCAGCCCACCTCGCCGCTGCTCTACATCCTGCGCGCCGTCGTGTGCGCATGCCTTTACAACGAAACTCGCGATGTGAGACGCATACTTTTATCATCATCCTAGATCATTTATTCACAAATCCGTATCGTTCACATATAAAATAATAAACAATATCAGGTTTAAAACTAGGTTAATAGGTATGCACAAATAAATTTTAATAAGAAATTAGTTTCTAACTATACAATACTAAATAATATTAATTTGTGTTTTACATTAAAATTACAAATATACGTACCTTACCTAGATTTATTTGGATAATAATCTTATTCCAGTCCAGTTTTTCCTCCATTATTGAAGCGTATTCAACCAAACTAGGATGATGTAGGTAGTATGAGGCGACTCCCACAGGGAACACTCGGGGCCAACCGGCGGCACATGATGGCAAGTACCAGGTTTTCAGTGGGTATTTCTCCCGAGGTCCCACCGAGCCACGGCTGGGTGCCACCACAGGAAGCGGTCCCGTCCTGGCGATTCCCACATACGAACCCCCTGCTCACCTGCAGGAGGGGATGCCTAAATGCTTTTTTCCTCGGTTTGAAAGTTAAAAAAAGGTATAATGTATGTATGTATGTATATCAGGAAGAACAGATGAAGATGGCCCAGCAAAGCTTCCAGCTGGTAGGCAGCTCGGCGTCGGAGTGCGACACGATCCCGGGACGCCAGTGCATGGCCTCCTCGTACTTCCTGGCGGGCCACTACGAGGAGGTGCTCGTCTACCTCAACTCCATCAAGAGCTTCTTCGTCAGCGATGACACGTTCAACTTTAATTATGCTCAGGTTTGTTAGGGTTCCTTACCCAAGTACAGAAGACGATCCACGCGAGGACAATCAAATGATAAGCTACTCTCGCTGCACGGCAATAAAGTTCAATTTCAAATTGCACAGCGCTGCGTGCATAATTTTATAAGCACTTACGAAGCTCTTCTCTTTCTGTCGCGTAGCTCTGTCTCAACAGATAAAACTCGTCAATCGTTAACGTTAAGGTTGCTACTCGCTAGTCGCTACTTACTGATATCATAGAAAACATCCGTGTTATGTCGATGAATATAAGTACAATTAAATTATTAAAATATAAAATAAATCTAACTTCTAAATGAGCTGAGCATAATTGTATTTGTAAGTTGTAACGACATCACCGCGCGCGTCCAGCGTCTTGGCAACCACTGCGCGCTGTCTTGTTGTCGGCCTCTCAACTCGTCGTAACGACCGCGCAGTGGTTGCCGAGACGCAAGACGCAGTCACACTCAGTCTCAGATCAATGCCTTTATCACAAAAATGCCAATTGAGACAGATGAAAGTTAAAAAATTTCCCATCAGGCTAAAGTAGCAACAGGATTCTACCGCGAGGCGGAGGAGAGCCTCCTGGGCATCCAGGACGAGGCCATGCGCGGCTCGTTCACGTACCTCGCGTGCCTCTGCCGCTGCCACGTCATGAACGGGGACGCCGCCCTCGCGTGGGAGATCTGCGTCAAGGTATCTACTAATATTTTTTTTATTTTTATTTATTTAATAATAAACAATAATGCAGAACATAATTTCGACCGTACAGTGTTGCAATAGCCCAGGACTTTTAGCAAAAAATTCAAAGAAACCTAGGACTAATTCCGGCGGAAGGTTTTTTGTTTTTAAAGTGTTCCTTAGGTCCCTCTGAATATATCTGGAAAGTTCCCCGTGGATCCCATGTACGCTCCCCCCTCCCCCCCTCAAACGTCTCCCTGGTTTTAGTTTTTTCTATTTATCTCAGAAACGGTTGAATTTATTTTATTTTTATTTTATTTTATTAAGAAAACCAACAGCGTATTAATAAAATTACTTAACATTAGGTACATGTTAGTTAGTATAGCCAATAATAGGTTTCCCTTAAGTTAACAATAATACTTTATGTCGTTGGTAAGTAATATAACAGTATTGTTACCAGAAAATTAAACACTTAAACAAAAATTTAAAATTTAAATCAAACAGATACAAAATATTGTATTTGCCCTTTGCCTATTTTGCAAACATTATTACCTACATAAAGAAAAAAAGAAAAATAAAAACTAAAAACTAAATTATAAAATTTCTTGCAGTACCTTTACAACCTCTTTTTTAAATGTACGTTTATTTTTTGAAAAAAGGTCGATGCCGCGAAAATGCGCGTTATACGTACGGATAAGTCGTAAGATAACCGAATTCCGATAATAGTTAATGTGGCATTGTGGGACTTGTAAAAGGGGTGTATTGCGCGTACGACGTCTAGGAGTACGAAATAATATTTTAGAAACTAGAAGCGGACAGTCAACTCGACTGTTTATAATATCGTGAAGCAGACCCATATCCAATACTATACGCCTCTGCTCCAAAGATAGGAGACCGTGCTCCTTGCAACTATCATGGTAATTATCAATTGCATTGCGACAGCGAAAGTTAAGATGCTTAACAAAATTTTTTTGAATTCGCTCCAAACGGCTTATACTCGTATATGTAGCGTATTGGGGAGACCATATGGGGCTACAGTACTCCAGTATACTTCTTACATAAGCAAAATAAACGAGCTTAATTACTGATAGATTAGTGAATGGCCTACACACTCGAAGAACAAAACCCAAGTTCCTATATGCTTTATTAATTGTATTTTCAACGTGATCCGAAAGTAACATTTTTTGGTCGAAATACACACCTAAGTCCCTCAAACTTTGTTTCCTGTTTACTCGGTCTCCGTTGAAATGATAATCATGAAGAATAGGCTTTGAACTCCGCGTAAAAGTTATGCATTCGCATTTACTAGCGTTAACCGTTATATTATTTTTATTATAATATTCAAATAGGTTGTCCAAATCTCCTTGTAAGCGCAAACAGTCCTGATCACAGCTTATTTTACAAAAAATCTTTTTATCATCCGCATACATGACATATTGAGAATGCTTAAGGGATGAGCCGATATCAAACAGGTAGGCATTATAAAATAGTGGACCCAAATGGGACCCCTGAGGAACCCCTGAAGGTATAGTAATGTAGTCCGATCGATAACCACCCATGACTACCGCCTGAGAACGATTAGTGAGGTATGATTCAATCCATCGGAGTAAATCCCCATGGATACCTAGCACTTGTAACTTGTTTAGCAGGATCACGTGATCCACACGATCAAAAGCTTTCTCAAAATCGGTGTAGACCACGTCAACCTGTCCCCCCCTTTCCATATTTTCCAAAATAAAACTAGAAAAGCATGCCAAATTGGTAGTGGTGGAACGTCCTTTCAGAAAACCGTGTTGTTGTTCGGGAATGGAATTCGATAGTGTAGAATATATTTCGTCGTATACAATTCTTTCTAGTAATTTTGCAGCAGTACTTAGATACCTCTGTAGTTTTTAACGTCTGTTCGCGACCCTTTCTTATGCACAGGCACTACGTGAGCTGATTTCCATTTATGTGGGAAGATACCTTCGCGCAAGGAGCGATTAAACACTATAGCTAATGGAAGGGCCAATGATATAGCGCATTTAGACCAAAATATAGCTGGTAACCCGTCACTGCCGGCGCCTTTATTTATATTGAGTGATTTTAACATTTTCTCTACAATTAATGCAGACGTTTGTAAATTCGATACTGTATTAGTACATAGCGGTTGTTCTTTTATAGGCGTATAGTTATTACAAGGATCACCAAAAACACTTTGAAAAAATTTATTAAAGGCAAAACACATATCATTCCCATCAGTATATTCCACATTCTCCAAATGGGAGATTTTTGAGGGGGAGGGGGGAGCGGACACGGGATCCATCGGGAACTTTCCAGATATGTTCAAAGGGACCTAAGGAAATTTTTAAAAGACAAAAGCTTACTACCGGAATTAGTCCTAGGTATTGCGAAATTTTTATCTAAAAGTATTGGGCTAAAAATTACATGGTGGCGTTGACACCATTCGGTGAGAATCGTGAACCGGTGCTGCTATAACAATGTATTATACCTCGTTTTATTCCTCTACGTATCTAGATTTATATGACCTTATAAATTTTGCCACATCTCTACTCCTTTTTTTAAAAAACTAGTACAAAGAACGATTTTTGGGCATAAACATTTTTTTGGTGAAACGTCTGTAGGTATAGTTCAGAGACTACAGCTCACATCGAAATGATTAAAGTGTCGACGGGTTGGATATTTCATAACAATTATATCATACGTTGACAACTTTCTTCTATCTTCAACCGTTTCTGAGATAAATAGAAAAAACTAAAACCAGGGAGACGTTTGAGGGGGGGAGGGGGGAGCGTACATGGGATCCACGGGGAACTTTCCAGATATATTTAGGGGGACCTAAGGAACACTTTAAAAACAAAAAACCTTCCGCCGGAATTAGTCCTAGGTTTTTTGCTAAGTCCTGGGCTATAAATATAAAACGTACAGAAGCCCATACTATACTCTCGCTGGACAGCAATAAAGTACTAATATAAGTAGACTATGAGTATAAAACTTATAAGCGCGGAGTGATCCCCAGTTGTTGCTATGATATCGACACCTTCAGAAACGGATACCTTAAACAGTTCTGGCTGGTGTTGTGAATATCATTAATATTAGAAAATTGGTAGTAATTAGTGTAGCCCATAATTCCCAGCACTCATGTCTTCGATCAATAGTTCCAGACTCTTAAAAGCATACAAGGAGAAGCGAAGATAGGTACGCCTGTTCCGCTGTCAGATAATAACGAGGCAAAGCTACGCTGTTCCGCTGTCAGATAATAACGAGTCGAAGATACGCTGTTCCGCTGTCAGATAAAAACGGGGCAGAGATGCGCTGTTCCGCTGTCACTTCTATGTCGATTAGTAGAATACACATGTCATTTGTATAATGGATATTCCTTCAGTCGGCAGGCACCCCGGACAACTTCGCGCTACTGCAGCTGGTGGCCAATGACAGCTATCGAATGGGGCAGTTCCTTGTCGCTGCTAAAGCCTTTCACATGCTCGACAGGTAGGGAGGCACTGGCAGTCAATACTTTCTTATAATTAACTAGCGACCGTCTGCGACTTTGTCTGCGTGGACAGTTTTTTCTATTCCTCGGGAACAGTTCTTTTTTTCGGAATGAAAGGTACACTATTTGTATCTCTGAGAACGTGTATGCAAAATTTCATGATGATCGGTCGAGTAGTTAAGACGTGAAGGCGTAACAAACAATCAGACAAACAAACTAACTTTTGAATTTATAATATTAGTAAGGAAAAAATCCAAAATTACTTAGTGATGGATTATGCAGATAAGAAATATAAAGAAGAGTCACAGATTTGCTGGATATGACATGACTACGTTTGCATTTCCCTTGGAAATTTGGTTAGATCTAATAATACGATTATGCCATCATACCATACAGGCTAGACGGTGGGCCAGAGATGTGGGAAGGTCTGCGCGGGGCGGTGTGTGGATGCGCGCAAGCAGCAGCCGCCGGCAAACCGCGCGCAGCAGCCGAACTGAGGGACGCACTCTCATTGCTCAGGGGTAACGTATTTTAGGAATATAACCCGATTGCACATCCATTGCATAATCTGCGGGGAACTACAGAAACGGGCGAACCGTTTTGACACGAGTCAAGAGTTGCATAAATTATAGTGCTCATATAACTGTACCCGAATTCGTAATTTATAAGTCAGTATGATTAGTTATTGTTAGTTAATGTAGGTACTAGATTAACAATGATGCTAAAGAGTAACTTTAAATAGTGCTCATGTTGTGACATTTTACAGTATTACTTCCAACATGTAAGTAAATAGTATGAGCAATCAACAGATTCAATAGGTACCTACTTAATTACTAACAATATGAAACAATCCAGGGCCCCGCGCGCACCCCAGGGCGGACCACATCCTGCGGCCCATCACGCGGTGGGCGCAGCAGAACCGCATCCCCGTCTGATACCAGTATTGCAGTTTAGCATAGTTACTGTATGATGAGCCTAATTATTAAATGTAATTTAGTAAATATCGTACTTATTACTACCATCATAAGATTTTGATTAATTAATACTTATTGTCAAACCGCTAACAGGAAGTTTGGTAAATACGATTGGTACTTACGGTTCCAGTTTTTGAATGACTGTATGCCGCTAATATGTTACTTTAGATTAGATATTGCAACTTGCGTACAACCTTTTGAAAGTAAGTTTTGTCTACTAAAACTCCAATTAAAAATGTTGGTTGACTTGGTTGTGTTTAACGAAAAAGTCGATGAGGACGTTCTTAGCAGTAGGTACCTATTTGTATTTATTATGTAAGTAACGACGCATGTAAAATAATTCCGAAGCTGTGAATAAGTATATGAAAAAATATGTTCTTCATAAACTTTTAACTAAAATAAATTATTGATTACGTACGTAATTACCATCTATTAATTTTATTTCAATCACCTTCGTCACTTACCCACACCACTTTACAAGTTACATTTTTTGTAAATCATAAGCATATCATAAGTAACGACGTAAAAACATTAATTATTAAAAACTAAAAAAAAAAGAAATAATAGCAGAAATAAATTTTATATCCTCGTTATTGCAACTGCGATGTCATGCATCGTATTAACATATGTGTATTAAAATTTATCTTATTAACTTATGTGTAATTCCGTCGAAGGAAAATAAAACCTGGGTCATTACTCTGTCGGACATTGCTCAACGCCCCGCCTCGAGTAGCGAACCGTAATCTTGAACATATGAAACGAGTATTTCCTTCCACCACCTTATACGTAAGTTCGACTGGCACATATTTCAATGTTCTTGAATATTTATAATGTCACAAATTCACTGACGTCTCGACTTGTGTTTTACCCATAAAGCTAATATACCTGGCGGTAAGGTATATTAACTTTATAGTTTTACCCAATACGAATCGTATGTAGGTACTTACTTAGTCAATTTGAAACACTATAAAAACGACGACGTTATAATTACCAACTTATTTGTTACGAAGACTTATTCTTACCGTTTTTTGGGGTCGGTCGGTATGTTAAAAAAACGCTTGACAGAAAAAAGGATTCTTCCAATCTATTTCGGAGGGGGACCCCCCAAATCCCCCCCCTCGATTACGCCCACGGGTAATTTTAATTACCCGTGATTCCATGGCATTAGGGATTTACTACTATCGATCGCTAAAAACTTAATAAACTTATGATTTTTAAGAAATTCCTTGTAACAAGCTTGACCTTCCATAACTTTTTATGAAAGACGGTTAATTTCTAGCTGATCACCCCTTTTCTTTGTAAGGAGTTATGCATGTGGAAGTACCTCATTCCTTTTTTTAGTTACCTACTAAAGCAATGTGTGCGTAAGTTTGGCAGGTATGGTTAGTTAGGTAGGTATGGCATTTAATTTAACAAACAATCAAATCAAATGGCGTTAAAATGTATCAATGCTTTGCAGTGATTAACGAACTTAGATCGTAATTTAATGCTTAATGGTTTTGTAACGTTTGAACAGTAATAAAGGGCAAACAGTTAATTAGAAACATTATTAATCATGAGGTCTAACATATCTCCGAAAGATTATTTAGTTATTCATTGATGCTGTCTTAATTTGATGAATCTTTGGCTTAAGAATTATATCCCTACTACCTAGAACACAACTAAAGATAATAATATAGAAAATACTCGTATCGTAAGTATCCTGCCTTGCATGTTTTTTTTTTTAAATTAGATCTAATGGAGATACAATCTTGTGAACATTATAAATAAAGAGACTTTATATCACAGATAATATAATAATATATACTAGTACTTTATATGCTACACTAGCGCCATTCCTGCAAAAAAAAAAACCGTGTTTGGCGCCATTTTATCCAGTTCGGATCGGACGGTTCGGTGTCTATTTTAATAGGGATGTAGGGACTATTTTTTTTATTTTATGTTACATAAATTACCTCTCAAAAAAAGAAACATTGGTAAAAGAATTAATTCGCTAACATGAAAACTGCCCGAGATATCACAGTGTAAAATGCACACAAATGGACTCGATCAAAAACGCTCCATACTAATGGCTTGCACGTTATGACGTCACGCCTTGCAAGTTTGTATGCAACGCATAGGAAATTTGTTCAGCAGCTATATTAAATATTGTGTTTATCAAAATGGTTTCTTCGACAAATTTGCTATACATTTTACGGACTAATTAAAGGTATCATTTATTTTAATAAATTTTATGCTTTTTAAATGGACTTGTCCACCCAACTTTGAAGGGTCATAAAACAAATAATACGCAATATATAAAACCAAGATGTATACAAGCTACTCTAAAAGTTTAATATGTTTATGATTTTTATTAGTATTTCGTTATTTTATTCATTAGTCAACATCCCTATTATTTGCAAATTGATTCTGTGTCTTAAAATTGGTGCGGCTTTGTGGTACAAGTGTCTACGCATCTGAATAATATGTGGGATAATTGAAATAGGTGCGATCTTGGTTGTGTGAAGCTGAGACTTTTATTGTAGTGGTGGCCACCTCGGCAGAACTTACCGAGTAAACTGTATCGATATATTTGATGCCAAATGCTCCAAACAGCATTGGAAAGCGATGCACCCGCATTCTAATGTAAACTGAAACAATACCACTGAATTATTTAACACTTGAGACTGGCAAAAATTACTCCCTGAAGAGGAGTAGATTGCCATAACAAAAATAAGAAGAAGAAATACACTAAAGATCCAAGCTTATGGTCCCCTCACAAAATATGAATAGTTAGGTAACACAAACTTAATGACAGATAATTTATTGTAGTTTTTCTCGACGAAGTGTGTTTATTAATAACAATTGCTATTTTGCGAGGGGACCCTCCCTCTAAGCTTGGATTTTTAATAAATTGTGTATACGCCTTACGGCCTTATTGGCCTTACGTCTAAAGCGAGAACTTGCTAAATGTTTTTTCGAGTCAAACTAAATTAATTGAATTTTGGACCTAAATTAATATTATCTCATTTTTTCCGTCTACTTAAGATTTATCACTATAAGTGGAAACTTGTAAATGGCCTTCTGTATCTATATATAAATTTGTTAGTAATGCTGTAAGTTTCCTGTAAAACTATAAAATAAAAATAAAATAAATAAAAATAAATAAAATAAATTTAGACGGTTTTTTTGCGGGAGAGGCGCTAGTGAGGGTCATCCAATAATCTATCTTCAGTAAAAGATAGGCCTTAGTAGGCCTCAGTAGGTGGATTTGTTTACTAGGCAACTATTGTTATGTTATTTCCCGTCATAACAGAAATATCTAGGCAACAAATCTTTAGTAAGCCTATCCTCTGAGGATAGGTTATTGAAATCAGCATGAAGAAGGCATACACCATCATTAACACCATCTACCTAATATTCTGCGATTTGCTCTTAATAATTTTTAATTCCCATAAAAATATGATTAAAGTTCTTAAAAATAACTGCGTGGTATTTGGTCCTAGTCAATATAATATACCTGCATTGCATACCATCAATCAAGGTGCCAGAGAGTTGAAATCTAGGGTAATGGCCCCAATAGGAATGCTAACCGTACGTATGCACAGTCGACCTCGAAAGTAACAGAACGATTTAGTACTTCGTCACACCAACATTGTGCTTGTTCAATATGTAACAACCATACCATAGAAAAGCAATGATTGGCGTGATATGGTAATTCACTGTTTAGTTACTTCTGAGGCTGACCGTTCGTACTCACGTCCGTCACTCTTAAAATATAATCATAATTGCAAAAAATGTATTCTCAGATAAATAATATCGTAATAAAATGCGACAATTTTGTTCTTTGTAGTCACGGCTAACCGGCTTCACGCATAATAATGTATAGTCGACAGTCCTAAAATGCTAATAATGTATTTTTGTAGCATTTTTATTCTTAAGCAAAAACTGTTTTTAAATCGCCGGTAAAGTAGTCCAAACTTTTACACAGAAAAGTCAGAATTATTGTCTGTACTCTTATGTGGGTCTTAACTTCAAGATATTATTCAATGTTTTTATTTCCCACCAATCCGTATGAAAAGGAACTAAAATAAAAAGTTCTGTTAATTGCTACGAGAAATGTTTCGGCTATGAATTGTTTCGTAGTCGTAATTCGTAGCACTTCGTAACGGCAAGAAGTCGACTACGGAAAACAAAAATCGTAGCCAAATCTGTATGTAGGTACCCTATTTGGGAGAAAAATACGTCAGTAAATAATAGTTAACATGTCTCATCGTTACGTAAGTAGGTAGCGTTACTTTCACTCAACATTTAAATACTTACCTATATACCTATGTCACAGGACCAACTCTGAAATCGCGGAAAAAATTAGCGGTTTCATACATTTTGATATTTTCGTTATTGATTTTTGTATGAAACAGCAATTTTTTTACAGTTGGTCCCATAGTAAATGTTGTTTAGTTTGATGGTCCCCATCTACACCCTGTATAAGTCAATGAGGTCACCTATCTTTTTAGAGGTTGTTCAATGAATAAAATAACCAAGAATACCGCAAAAAAATTGCATTTTTTTTATTTTTTTTAAGAACTACACAATATATTTACATTATACGTAGTAATAATACAACGCGTCAAGATCAAATCCGTAGGCAACAGTCAAAGCAGTACGAAATAAATAAACAATAATAAGTCGGCGTCCGCGGGCGAATCGGGTCGGGCCTCGGCGAGGTTTCTTCAAAAAACAAACATACACCAACCGAATCCTTTTATAAGGCTATTTATCATACCTAAGCAATCTTATATGGCTTACATTCGAAAGCAATCTTAAAAACAGACCAGTGGCCGTACTCTGAGCTCTTACAGCAACCTCAAAGTAATGTTGTTATAGGGATAGAGCTATACATCTCATTTACAACATTGCTTCGATATTACTTTTGACAGTCATTGTAGGGGGCAGGAACTTTTTGGTGAAACTTTTATACCTTTATAAGGTGGAACCAAATGATGCGATGATGCTGCAACAGGTGATTGTGTTGCTTAAACTAAACAAATTTTTACGTGGAACATTTCATACTCCCATACAAAATGTATTGGTCAGCTGACCGGCTTACTATGGAAAGGCGAAAACAAATCGTTTTTCGACCTATGCTCCTTGGAGAATGTTGTTCAGTTTTAGCAACACTATCACCTGTTTCAGTACCTATCATCACATCATTTGGTTTTACCTTATATAAACCATAGTTAAATCCTTGTTGTTATCCAACCTCGGCCGATTGCGTGTGGGCGGGCTTAGCCCCAGGGGTGGCCGGCGACGGGCAGCGTGTAGCGCGCCACCGGGGCGGCCACGGCCACCGGCGCTGGAGCGACGGCTACTGGTGCCTGGAAAAGAAAAAGGTTTGAGACAAACAGTCTAGTTTCAAAAGGATTATTCACGAGAAATAATATTCTAAACTTTCAAACTTTTAATTAGGTACTATAACTTCTGCAAAACTTGTTACTAAGATAGCTATAAAAATTTTATTACTCGAGTTTTTTTTTATTTTCAAAAAGCTAATTCAGACAGTTTACACATAACGCATCTTTTGGGTATCACATCACAAAGCGAGTCTAACATAGACTTCGCACTTTTCTTTGAATTATGGTTACGATACAATTTTTATTTTTACATCAAGGGGTGGAACAGTCCGATGGCAAGTTTTTTAGTATGATATCCTAGCTGTTGACCATTCCGGAATACTAAACACTTCCCTTGGTTTAACTCAACCATCAACAACACAACCCCCTTTTTTTGTTATCGCAGGGGTACTCTTTTATTGACTTCCGGACTGGCGGGAATCAGTCCGGCGAGTTCAGGACTTTCCCTCGCACAGGTCCGACAAGCCAATGCCAAGAGCTTCACATTCATCTTCCGTATGAATGTAAAACTCCCGGTCACAGCCCGTCGGTTCTACGCAAAGGCATAAACACAGCCCCCCTGCACATCTGACCATCAGAATGTACCAGGCTATCAGAGCCAACGCCCAATCACAAACTACCATGCCGAGTCTCAACACCCACTTACCGCATGAGCACCGCCTGTCCTCTCCACAACCGCGTTGAATCCGTTCACGTTATCAGCGGTGTATGTAACCCTGCGCAGATGGCCATCAGGCTCCACCAGGCTATAGGAGCCGTGCACCACGCCATTCTGCAGGGTCTCCGCGGCATCCTTCTGGTCGCCAGTGTGAGGGTCCGACACTCCATACGAGAAGCTATACGCTGGATTGGGGTCTATAGGTTCCGCTCTAACTATCTGTAATGTTCATTAATCATATTAAGTAGATGTTTAATGTTAATCACACCCCCTAAGACCCGTGGACCCACTGGCATTACCCACACGCGCGTTCGCGACCCGCTGCACTAAAGTTGGGAGCGAAATTTAACACTACATGGATCAGCCAGCGCATGGCAATACAGTTTTTTTAAGTCAATAGCACGCTGGGCTACCTCAACAGGGTTTTCTCAATCTCAAACTCAATTTCAATCAATTTTCAACATAAATGCAAAGACAATAAGGTTTAAAACTTGATATTTTTGAGTTTTGTATAACTTGATGTACCTACTGCTAGCCAGCAGTTGAAAATTCTTTTTAATAGAGTTTTAGTATACTTAGTCGTACTAAAACTATTGAAAAGAATTTTCAATATTGATTCTGATTAACTTTAGCCTGTCAACAAAATAAACTTACAGGCACTGCTATTGATCTTTCTACCATTACAAGACACTTACTAAAAAGCGCTGTTACACCGATAGGGTGTAGGTAGACGCCATCTAAGAGCATGCTACGTGCTACGGGTGCGCAGGAGCTTATTATAAGCCGAATCGTAAAACCGTGACATTTACCACATTTTTAACCGACTTCATCAAAAGGAGGAGGTTCTCAATTCGATTGTATGTTTATTTTTATCATTGTTCGCGCGTCTCTTCGACATTTATGGACCGATTTAGATAATTTTTTTTTGTTTGATGGAGTTTTCTTGCGAGATGGTCCCATTTATTTTTTTTTCAAATCGGTTCAGTAGTTTACAAGTAATCCTGAAAATACTATGATATTAAATCAACTAACTTGACAATTTTGTTATTTATGAACCGAATTAGATGATTTTTTTTGTTGGGGAAGGGATACCTTTGTGTAGTCTTTTTAACCGACTTCAAAAAAAGGAGGTATTCAGTTTGTATGTATGTTTCTCCGCGATTATCTCACGTTTGGCTGAGCCGATTTTTCTACCTAAATAATATACCTACACTACCTAATACAGAAGGTACTTACACTAAAAATAAAAAAATTGTTTAAAAAACAAAAAAATCGACTTATAGCAGTTCCTCAAAGCACTACTGGCATCGCTTAGTTATGTTTTTCTGGGATTATAAATGTCCCTATGGCACAATTGGTAGTGCCGAAGGGAACAGTAGTTCCCCAAGGCACTACTGGTAGTGTCACGCGGTTGTATCTACTACGGGTAAGAAAGGAAATAATACTATCATTATCTCATGACGTGATGACGCTGCTACGGCTTTAACAACACTGGTAGTGCTGAAGAGAATAGCAATTTCCAAAAACACTACCGGCATCGCTTAGTTGTTTTTATGGGATTATAAATGTCCCTATGGCACAACTGGTAGTGCTGAAGGGAACAGTAGTTCCCCAAGGCACTACTGGTAGTGTCACGCGGTTGTATCTACTACGGGTAAGAAAGGAAATAATACTATAATTATCACATGACGTGATGACGCTGCTACGGCTTTAACAACACTGGTAGTGCTGAAGAGAATAGCAATTTCCAAAAACACTACCGGTATCGCTTAGTTGTTTTTATGGGATTATAAATGTCCCTATGGCACAACTGGTAGTGCTGAAGGGAACAGTAGTTCCCCAAGGCACTACTGGTTGTGCTATGGGTAAGGAAAAAAATGTTATCACACTTACGGGTGCTGCCACGGCTTTAACAACGGGCGCAGCGTAAGCGTGTGCCACGGGCGCGTAGGCGTGGGCTGCGTACGCCGGAGCCGCGTAGGCCGCCGGAGCTGCGTAGGCCGCCGGAGCTGCGTACGCCGGAGCTGCGTAGGCCGCCGGGGCTGCGATGCCGATGCCGTCGTAGATGCCTGGCCGCGCCACCGCCACGGCGCACGCGCAAGACAGAAGAAATACCTTATACGATTATAAATAACATGAGAGATTATTACCAAATCGCTACAGCAAAAAGTATGACTGAAAAATCTACATAAAATCTCTATCAATTTTTAGGGACATAAAGCATAGTTCTTACCATAACTGCGATACGACTACTTAAATCAATTTAAATAGGTAATTTTTATCAACACATACCGCGACTTCTGCATTAATTAGCTGAAGGAAACTTAATTATTGTAATGAGAAATAAAAAAAAATATATTAGGTTACACAGTCCTAGCCCGTATAGCCAGCCAGACTATGGGTGGGGGTAGGTTCGTACTATCATAGTAAATTTATCCAACATTTAATTGTTATAAGACCTAAACTAAAGAACTAATTCCAAATTATTGAAAATTCTAAATTAAGATATTATTAAGTTATTAACTTGTAATAATTAGCTCATGATCTAATAACCTACCTTAGCGATCATGTTGTGGCGTGCGCGCGTGGTGAGCCTAGGAGCACGTGTGTCGGGACCCGTGCTGGCGTCGTATATAAGGCGGCCCTCCGAACCACTTGCCACGTGTGATCTCTATCTAAACTATAACGATTCGGAAATGTAGCCTTAGGGCGGTGTCCATTGCTTCTGGAGTTTTTTTTGTTCTCAACAGTTCAATGTGCCTCTGTTTCATTCTGATAGTTATATTGGCTGAGTAGAAAATTGCCGTACTCAGAGACGTCAATTAAGTTTAATGCTTCATTAAATATCATGTCATCTTATACTATCATTATGGAAAAGAAAGAGATAGCACCAATTTTAATGAAGCATTAAACTTAATTGACGTCTCTGACAGTCAGTTGCAAGAACGATTCTTGCAACTGACTGTGAGTACGGCTGAAAGTCTTTTAAAAATAAAGAAACAATCAATACACCAATTCAAAAAGATTCCATGTTTTGTCCTTTTGTCTGATGACAAAAGGATGATACAAGGAAATACGCAGGTGCTGTTCATGGCAGTCACAGTTACCCGATGTCGTGTATTGAATAGCTGAATTAATAATACGTTTATCTTCATGGGAAAATGTTAATTTCATTAAAGAAAAGACATCAACGCGCTAGACACATCTCGTAAAAAGTAAATACTTTTCTTTTTATTCGCAACGAGTCAGTGCTTGGCGGTAGACCAAAGATGGAAGACCACTGCACACAGAACCCTCAAACATTGAGGAACTGGCTATCTTACATACAAACAACTTGAATTGTTGCAATGGCGTCAGAGTCTGGACTTAAGGCGCGGTGGTAGTGAAACTAGCGCCGCCACTACATTTATTTTTATTAACTACTCGTAAACCTAGTCAATATTTAAAAAAAGTTCATGTAATAATATCTTAAATTGTCTCTTAATATTTTTTGAATAATCTTCAACAGTTATCATTCATTCTTTAAGTTTTAAAAGCCACTTTGACCTAAAATGGATCTTAAAACTTACAGAAAGAATGAAAACTGTGTTATTCAAAAAATATTAGAGACAATTTAAGGGATGGAGCTAGCCAAGCGGACATGAAACAAGCCCTACTATCCAAACCATTTTATTGGCATTTTATACTCCTAAATACAGCCGTTAAAGCAATGTACGGCAAACACGTGCAGCTATTCGCTCTCGTTAGATCTGCCAGTAGGCCTTCGATACATGACGCAACCAAGGATACATGGACACATGTCCCGTGTCTAGAAAACTATCACAAGGTAAAACATAATAATTTAAGATGTAAATATACTATACAATACAAGTCAGCTTCATCATAACAAAAATAAAAGATCTCGTAGGTCTGTAATGCAGTCATAATGGCGGATGCTCAGTAATTAAAATTAGTTTTTTTTTATAAAGGTATACTTAACTAGACCTGCCCCCTAGCATGACCAACGAAACGCGATATGATAAAGCGATTTATCACGTCTAACTGTCAAAAGACAATGGATTTTGACAGTTGAGTATCGATAAAACGATATATCACGCAATATAAATCGTGTCATGGTGGTCATTCTAGGGGGGCAAGCAGGGGGCTCATTGTCTAATTTTAAATCTATCGCATTTGCTTTCATTTGACAGATGGATGTGACACATTGCTGCATTTCCTTAGTCCTTCCAATGCAGAAATGTGTCACAAAGTTTTTATTTGTGCCAAAAAGAAGCATCAATGTGTTACACCCTGAAAGGATTGCGATAGATTTAGAAATAAGACAATAATACTGATTGTTTTTTATACGTAATAGCTCTAATTTAATAACTTTATTTGTAAACTTTTTCTTCTTGTTGAAGACAGGAACTTAACGTAAGCTCTACTTTAAACAACTTTCTTTGTAAACTCTCTAGATCATGAATGAATGCAATAAATATATTTGATTTGATTTGATCTTCTTGTTGAAGACATGAACCAGTCACCACTTAAAAGAATTTCCATATTTGATATTATTAGGATGATTCGCAGTCGCAAGCAATAATAAATCATTGTATTAACACACTATGTTCGTTCGATAACTAGAACAAAGGAGCAGTCTCTATTTTCATGGGAACATGTGAGAATTTCTTCGATGAAAAAGACATCAACGCGCGAGAAACATCACGCATTTTTTTACTAAAACAAAAAATAAAATATCCAAATGAAATGTTATAAAAAGACGAAAGCGTCCTCAAGTCTGTGATCCCGTGGGTTCCATACATACCTGAACAGATCAGACGTATACTTGTGATATCGTTTTTATCTTAGGTATATAAATATACTTATCTCGATGCTACTAATGATATCTTCGGATCGCCGATAACCTACAAACCCATTACAGAAAACCGCATCAAATTCAGTTTAGTAGTTTAGAGACAAAGTATGAATAATAGTTTCATTTTTTACGGATCAAACTACTCGAGTGTCGGAGATACGAGTTGACTTATCGTAGAGATGTGCAGATACCTGCCAGACAAGTCAACTTCATGACAGCGAACTAAAAATCGACCATACATGTTTGGAATGAGTCTTTATACTTATAAAAACAAGAATTTTCATTCCAAATTCCAAATAATATGTGCTATCTCTAATAACGAATTGCAAAAACTACCTATTTATACATTCTCAGCTAACAGCGGCTTGTTAAAGGGTCACACATCCAAAATTGGACTAATAAGTGGATTGATTGACATACCCAGTGACCGCGACTTAGAATTCTAAGCAGCAATGAGCAACGGATATAGTCAGTTATCGGCCGCAAAAAGTAAGTTTACGAGTTGAACTACTAGTTAGCGAATGTTCAACTTTAGGAAAGGTTCTTATTAGTAATAGATGAAAAAAGGCGTTCCATTAAATAAGAGTAAAAATAGTTTTTAGCTTGTTGTCGCAAGAAAACACCCGTTTGTTTGTCATGAATTGATTTATTAAAACCAGGAATTTTAAATTCATAATAGTTCCTGATCAAAACACAAATTACATACGTACCTAGTTATTGTACTAACAAATCGAGACCGTTTTTAGCTCTACCCAAAAGAGGTTGTTTTCTATATCAAAAAAGGAAAACTGTTGAGAACATTTCGTTAAAAGTTAGTTATAATAATGTTTTAAAGGGCCGTAAGATCAGTGTTTTAGTTAGATGAATAGAACCATTAAGATAACATTATTGGACACCAGAATGTGTATTGACACGAGTGATTGGCGGTATAATGTAACATTGGTGATACAGACAGCTGTGGATTTTGTAAGGGACACTAAATGCAACATTGTCCGCTGGGCACACACGGCTATTAAATGAGCGATTTTTATAGGATTTGACTTAGTTTCATTCCACTGATTTTCAATTTTAAAAAAATTAAGCTTAAATTATAGAAGAAAAAAAATTCGCACTAGATCCAATTGTGGATCTGGCCGATAGATCTTCTGAGAATGAAGGACTTCACTTGTTCGATGATGTCTCTTAACCCTAACCAGGCGTATGCATAATGACAGAAAAACCTTTCGAGTGTTACGCTTTTGTAATAAATATTATTGTCATCGAGGAGCACAATGACGCATTTATTGGTCGGTCTGTATTTGTCTTGTAATAGGTACTATATTTACTTTAGAGGAGTTCGATGGCGCAGTGGTTTGGCGTTCGCGAAGTTCGGTCATGGGATGGGTGGCCAAAAATGTATTATCTCGAGCTCCTCCGTGCTTCGGAGGGCACGTTAAGCCGTTGGTCCCGGGTGCATTTGTAGTCGTTAACACCAATCCGCATTGGGTCCGCGTGGTGGGTTATGGCTATGGCCCATCCTCCTTATCCACCAAGGAAGGCCTGTGCCCCAGCAGTAACACACAGCAGTAAGGACATTAAAAATGGCTGAAAGTCATATTTACATTCGCAAAAAACTTCCTCATTCTTCTTCTTCTTCCTCTCCTTATCCCATTATCTGGGGTCGGGTTTCCTCACTTTCCTGCGCCAGGTCGTACGATCGATGGCTGTCGGTTTAGGCAATTGGGCTTTCTTGAGGTCTCTTTCGATATTCCTACCTTCCTCATTCATTGCTTACAATTTTCTTTAAGAAAGAAGTGTATTGATAATAACCAGGGGCCGTATTATGACCTCTTATTTCCTGGCAGTTTTCTGACTGGCTATCAATCTATCTCTTTTATTTGCTATACAGCGAGAAAGAGATGTAACTATAGCAATTCATAAACCTGGCAAGTTTTAAGAGGTTGTAATACCCCCCCAGGGGCCTAATCGCGCTAATTTTCAACGATAAACCAAAGCTAAATCGTTATCGTTTCAGTAGTTTTGTTAAAATTGTTGAATACTCGGAGTCTAGGATTACAATCTGGGACAATTTAAGTGAAAATTATTAAGCTACGGTACGGTATGTTGTAGGTTTTCCCGCTGTCAGTAGAACCTTAGCATATCGCGGTATCGCGCAAGTTCGCGAGTGGACGTATTTCGGGATGTAGGTCACATGGCACCGAGTGTGCACCTGGTTAAAATTCATATCGGCCGCGCCCAATCATGTGTGCCACGCATAATTCGAGAATGCAGTGTAAGACCGTTCGCTCATTGAGATCTAGTTTTACTTCTAGGTACCTAACAAATGTGGTGGGAAATTTAAATGTTAATATATGAATGTGATTTTTTTTTTTTGTTCACGCCACTTTAAATTTTGAATTGCAGTAAAAAGGTATCAACTTAAGAGGGTTACTGCGTTACACTAGCGCCGCCAATGGAAAAAAATCGTAGTGCCTGAATAAAGGCGAAATTGTGAATTGTGTTCTTCTAGTGTAATGTAGGTACTTTTTATCGTTTAAACAATATTTTATAACCTGTCGTTTAGTTGTCGTTTAGTTTTATTGATAAAAGTGGCCACTTATAGCAATAAAACTCCATTAAACTAAACGACAGACTCGAAAATATATTTTAAGTGATGAAAAGTACCACAAATCTTATTCGGAATACCTACACTAGAAGAACACAATTCACAATTTCGTCTTTATTTAAGCACTATGATTTTTTTCCATTGGCGGCGCTAGTGTAGCGCATAAATCCCCTTAAGTGATACAAACAAAAATATGCCTCAAATCGAGACGCAAAAGTTCCGGTGGGTCCACGGGTCGTGAGAGCAAACACACCCAAGTGTACAGTAACTTTGAAAGTTTAAAATGTGTAACTTATTAAAAATACGAAGATCAACTGGTGTTTATTATTTTTATATTGATTACTAGTGACCCGCCTTCGCCTCGCTTCGCTTCCTTCCTTTTTTGCCAAATGCGACCTTACAACAACACCCAAAAAAAAACAAATACCTACCTTACAGTCGTCACCCATTCGCTCCAAGTGTACGAATAGTACATTACTGCAGCGGCACGCAAGACAGGCATTGAAGGACGAACGTGAAAATGTGGGCCGAGGCGAAGCCGAGGCACACATACGTGAGTCCATCAATGCCTAGTTGCGGCCAAGGCTTGTATAGTACTTTTCTCAAATAATGCGCGGAAATTCAAACCAAGAAGGTATTTTTAACTTTTAATTTTTATTTCAAATTAAAGCAAAAAATTGAAAAAAGAAGAAAGGAGCCAGTTTCTTTATTTTTTTGGAATGTGCACATCAAGGCCTTTCATTTGATACCCATGTTGAAAAAAAAATTTATTTTTCCAGTTTTTTCGTTTTTTTTTTCCAGTTTTTTTGGATTGTACTCATCAAGGCCTTTCATTTGATACCCATATATATACCTATGTATTAAAAAAAAAGTTTTTTTCTTTTTTTTTTCTTTTTTTTTCATATTTTTGGAATGTGCTCATCAAGACCTTTCATTTGATACCCAACCTAGGTATTAAAAAAAAGGTTTTTTTTCTTTTTTTTTTCTTTTTTTTCATAATTTTGGAATGTGCTCATCAAGGCCGTTCATTTGATACCCATATACCTAATATTTAAAAAAAAATTGGATTGTGCTCGCTCATCAAGGCCTTTCATTTGATACCCATTATTCGTGATTCATTAAAAAGTTCGCTCCATTTCTGAATTACACGTGCGTAATGAGTTTTAATAGAAACATTGCCGGTCAGACGCCGGCAATTTTTGTATGAAAATCCATTATTACACGTTAGTAATGGATTCTCATACTAAGATTGCCGGCGCGGTTTAGGTCAGTCCGTAAACTCCGATTTAGCACGAAGAAGGTTGTCAAAATAATGATCGAATTTCCAAGCATGTTTGAGAAAAAGTCTGTTTCCGTCCCCTTCGAGTCCCGACCGTCTTTGGTGTATGAAACGCGCTTGAATTTATTTTCGCACGCGTTACTTTTTACGATAGCTCCTAAGATATTCATTTATATGGTATGGTGTAAAAGGGTAATAGTACATTACTGCAGCGGCACGCAAGACAGGCATTGAAGGACGAACGTGAAAATGTGGGCCGAAGCGAAGCCGAGGCATACATACGTGAGTCCATCAATGCCTAATTGCGGCCAAGGCTTGTATAGTACTTTTCTCAAATAATGCGCGGAAATTCAAACCAAGAAGGTTTTTTTAACTTTTAATTTTTATTTAAAATTAAAGCAAAAAATTGAAAAAAGAAGAAAGGAGCCAGTTTCTTAATTTTTTTGGAATGTGCACATCAAGGCCTTTCATTTGATACCCATGTTGAAAAAAAAATTTTTTTTCCAGTTTTTTCATTTTTTTTTTTCCAGTTTTTTTGGAATGTACTCATCAAGGCCTTTCATTTGATACCCATATAGGTACCTAATATTAAAAAAAAAGTTTTTTTTTTTCGTTTTTTTTTCATTTTTTGGAATGTACTCATCAAGACCTTTCATTTGATACCCATAAACTAGGTATTAAAAAAAAAGTTTTTTTTTTTTTTTTTTACATATTTTTGGAATGTGCTCATCAAGACCTTTCATTTGATACCCATAACCTAGGTATTAAAAAAAAATTTTTTTTTTCTTTTTTTTTTCGTTTTTTTTTCTTATTTTTGGAATGTGCTCATCAAGGCCTTTCATTTGATACCCATATACCTAATATTAAAAAAAAAATTGGATTGTGCTCGCTCATCAAGGCCTTTCATTTTGATACCCATTATTCGTGATTCATTAAAAAGTTCGCTCCATTTCTGAATTACACGTGCGTAATGAGTTTTAATAGAAACATTGCCGGTCAGACGCCGTCAATTTTTGTATGAAAATCCATTATTACACGTTAGTAATGGATTCTCATACTAAGATTGCCGGCGTGGTTTAGGTCAGTCCGTAAACTCCGATTTAGCACGAAGAAGGTTGTCAAAATAATGATCGAATTTCCAAGCATGTTTAAGAAAAATAATGTGCACAAAATGGTAAAGGTAACTAACGTATTTACGTTGATAAGGATTAATACTGTATCCTTCTAAATAGTATTCCAAATCACAGCATTGTTTGTGTCAATTTTTTCAAAAGATAACTATACCTTATAAAGCCGAATATGGTGGATAGGGACCATCAAACTGAACAACTTTTACTATGGGACCAACTCTGAAATCGCGAAAAAAAATCAGCTGTTTCATACAAAAATTAATTAACGAAAATATCAAAATGTATGAAACATCTGATATTTTTTTCGCGATTTCAGAGTAAAAGTTGTTCAGTTTGATGGTCCCTATCCACCATATTCGGCTTTATAAGGCTATTACCAAACACCCTGTAAAGTAAGCTATTCTTAAAAGATAGATAGGTATATGCCATTGCGGACCTTTTTGTAGACCTATAAAAAAGAAACAATTCCATCATACATCATTTTGTTATATCTTTTGGTTTGTGCAGCGTTTTCGATGCAAGCTCCCAGTCGGCTTAATTTTTGCCGACTTCTTCAACAATAATCAAAAATATAATATATATGACAATGACAGGCATAAAAGTTTAACTGGTGACAATTGTAACTTGAAGCCAATATTGTAGTATCTATTATAACACTATTGTGTTTAATGAATGAGAACAGTTTAAATTAATAAAGGACAACTTTCGATTATAGATTAAAGATTGTCGGCACTTAAGAGGATACCTCGTGGATTTTCATGGTTTTCAATTAGAGTTTATCGCGAACAGACAGACAGACGCGGCGACGGACTTTTTTTATAATATATATGTAGTGATTATGGGATTTGAAAGTTTACCTATTTAACTCTTACTTTCGAAATAACTTTGCTTTTCCAAAAAAAAACAAGCTTTTAGTGTCGTCTCGGAGTGCAGTGTGCGTGCAGTGCACGCGGGGCCTGCGCTCCCGTATGTTGCAAGGACAACGTTTACACATAGATAATTATTGCAATCTGAGACAACCGGAATGTGTTATCGACCAATATAATACCCACAACTCAACTAAATCTAGATACTTACAAAGAAAAACAAAAATATCAGAATCATAATGTATTTGAATAAACGAAAATAACATATCCATTTTCTAAACGAACTGAACAAAACTTAAAAATAAATTAAATAAACATTCACCTACTTGAAATTCTTCTTAACCATAATTTCAACTACCTAATGCGTGCTAATGCGCTGTATTTTTAGTAATATGTTTCATCTTCCACCCATTTAGAAATATTATTCCTAATTAAATATCGCCTTATCTCGTCTAAAAAGATCATTAGAAACATGAAAGGAACCGCGAGGAACCAATTGTACCAATACAGAGGTTCCGTACCAAACACTTCGTTGAAAATAGGTATGTTAGTCACCAATAAGGCGATAAACAAATTTATCACTATACCCGCATTCAGGACGTGGTTCTTCATTCCCTTTTTCAAAAGAGAAATCCTTCTCGTCTTACAAATTATAACATCAGAGACTTGCGTCAAGCATATCGCCACGAAATATGCCGTTTGAGCATTTCTTTCAATTTGTTTTCTATCACCGAAGTGCCATGGCCTTCCTACCGAGTCGCGCACCGCTACGCTTCTATCATCCCACTCCTTACGAACAAACATGAGGCTACCCGGAAAAAAACCATCTTGAGCGAAGACCACGTAATAAGCGAACAGACCTGATAGAAATTGAATCACTCCGACCTGGAAATACGCCATATAGATCAATACACAGTTTACAAGATGGTCGCTTAACTTTCTTGGAGGAATAGACATGATATCCTCTTCAGAGGTCTCGTACGCCAAACTAATAGCTGGAACAATGTCAGTACCAACATTAATGACCAAAATCAAAATAAGTGGAAGCGGTAGAGGCATCCCAAGGCAAGCGTACAAAAAGAAAGGCATCATTTCAGGAGTATTCGATGTTAGCGTGTAAGCAATTGTTTTCTTGAGGTTGTCAAAGATTCTTCTGCCTTCCTGAACACCTAAAACAATGGAAGAGAAATTATCATCTAAAAGGATCATGTCAGCAGCTCGTTTGGAGACCTCCGTGCCGGTTATACCCATCGCTATGCCGATGTCGGCACGCTTAAGGGCCGGCGAGTCGTTCACCCCATCACCAGTGACTGCGACTACGTGTTTCAAAGACTGATATGTTTCTACGATAAACAATTTCTGTTGTGGGCTTGTTCGCGCAAATGTAATTTCGTCGTACCTCAGTTGTACCGTTTTGAGATCGTCAATACTCATCTTTCGAAGTTCATCTCCAGTTACAATAACAGCACGAAATTGATTTTTGACATGGGGTGGTACATCACCTAACTCTATATGTTGTTCAAAAGCGTAGTCATAAGCGGTTGGTGCTGTAATAATTCCACATTGGCGTGATATGGCCAATGCTGTAACCGGATGATCTCCGGTAACCATTACTACTTTTATGCCAGCTTGTTTGCAAAGTGCTATGGACTTTTCAATATCACGTCTCGGTGGGTCTATCATCGAAATAGAACCGATGAAGCTCAAATCTTCTAATGGAAAGTTTCGTTCCTGCGTGTCAAACTCGTAACCGATCGGATAGGACGCTACTGGCATATTGTAATCGCAGTAACCAATAACACGTTCGCCCATATTCGCTAACTTAATGAAATTGGCTTTCAATTCCTTTTTTATCTGTGGAGTAAGAGGTTGATCCCCTTGATCGGTATGGACCTTGCTGCAAAATTCCAAGACTATTTCAGGAGCACCTTTCATTACAAGATAGTAGCTTTGCGTGGCCTGCATATAGTGGATTGTGACTTGGTATTTGTAAGCTGAACTAAAAGGTATTTCAGCTACCTTTGGATTGTCGCCCTGAGTTTTGATAGCTGATCTATTTAACTCCATGTAACGCAAGATTGCACTTTCTGATGCATCTCCTAATATTTTTCTCTTTTCTACCGGTAATTGCAGGGTGTCCTGAACAAAAACAGCTTTCAAGTTTAGTGAACCAGCCAAACATAATGTACTATACGTGGGTTCGGAAACGTGAGAATGATCGTCTTTGTCTAAAATACGCATGTCGCAAAAAAGATGAGAAACACTCATTTGGTTTTCGGTTAATGTACCAGTTTTATCGGAACATATGCACGATGTCGAACCTAATGTTTCGACCGCCTGCAAAGTTTTGGCTAGACAATTCTTCTTTTTAAGCTGTTTAGCGGACAATGTCATACAAACAGTCAAAGTAACAATTAATCCCTCTGGAACGTTGGCTAGAACTATGCCCAACATATACTGCAAAGCTGACAGCCAACTGTGTTGAATAAAATATACCATGACAAAGAAAATAAAACCGAATGTGAATGCCACAGCGCAAATGATTTTAATAAAGTGCGTTATCTCCTTTGATATAGGCGTCTCCTCCTTTTTTAATCCTGTCACCAGACCTGCAATCCTCCCGATTTCTGTCATTTCGCCGATAGCGATCACTACTCCCCTGGCAGAACCTTCGACAATCGGACAGCTGAAATACGCCATGTTTTTGGATTCTAATGGATTAGCATGAGTGCATTCAGGACGGTGTTTCACCGGCTCTGACTCTCCTGTTAACGAAGACATGTCTGTTTTGAAATTGGCACAAGATATGATACGAATATCTGCCGGGACAATTTCTCCTGCAGTCATCTCCACTATATCGCCTAATACAATATCAACGTTAGGAATCACTTTCTTGATACCTTCTCTTATTACCACTGCATTAGGTGGCACCATCTTTTCAAATCCACTCATTACGGAAATATTCTTAGCTTCCTGATAAAATCCAAAAAGACCAGTACCGACAACAGTGGCTGTGATTACGCAACCCAAATACAAGTAATCATTGTGACTATGACCGCTATCACTAGAGTCTATGGCACCAGAGCTGAAGTAGGCTACAAAGTTTAGGATGGCTCCCACCCAAAGTACGCACTGAAACCATCCGAAGAGATTATGACGGAAGATGCTCCAATAGCTGGTGCCGTGGAGTTCTTTGAGGGCGTTTGGTCCGTGAGTTTTTAAGAGTTCTGCTGCAAAGCTTTCACTGAGGCCATTCTGCAAGTTAGTGCGGTGTACTACTTCTAACTGGGCGGGGGTAAGGAAATGGTCGCCTGTTTGTGCCTCCTCTTTGAGTACGTTGAGCTCAGAGGTGATGTTCGTGATAAGGCTCGGTCTTCGCTGTCCAACCCCAAGGGATCCGCTCGAGCGGCGCGCTTGGTGTGGCATTCTTCCCTAATGACACCACTTTTCCAAAGTCAGTGGGTTTTCACGACAGTCAAACGAATAACAATAACAAAGGATTATTTTGCTACCTTGAACGAATATTCCTAATTTGTTGTCATACAATTTTTGAGTACATATTGATAGACGTAATTTCTTTTTCTGCCATGCATAGAGTCATAGCCTTCTCTAACACGACGTCAGTTTTTATGTTTTTATAGAATGTAAGAAAGGAAATATCTTTTTGGTCTAGCACAGAAAGCATGTTATACAAAACCTTGTATTCTGTGATTACGTAGTTATTCATAGATATAGTGTAGTTATTGCCTTCTCTGTGACTGACTACCACAGACCATACAACAAGTACTTTTAATATACAATACTATGTATATACAGGGTGACATGGAAATTCGACCTATTCCTTGAAAGGGGTTATACTAGAGGTCATTTGCAACAAATTAAGCCCAGTGAACCAGGGGTCAAAACTGGATGGTTACCAAGCTGTAGCAGTTCTTCGATATTTTAGAAATTTTCCGACTTGTTACCAAAAACCATTAATTTTGAATCAACTACTACACTCCAAACATTGAATTGATACTTTTCTGAAAGCTGAAAAATAAGTGATCAATTTGAAAAAAAACGTTGGCCCAAAACATACATAATCACAGATATAAAAGGTCCTAAGTAGCAATAACTTTTATTTTCTGATATTTTTCCCGAAAATCGCCGTAAGTTATTGAAAAAAAGTTGTATGAAAGTTGGCGTACAAATTAGTAGAATAACTTACTGGACTCATTAGCTTTCCAAAAAGGTATAAATGTTATTAACTTTCCCAGCTGTTATAAATAAAATCAGCAAAAGGGCGCTCTAGGTCAAACTTTTAATTTTTATTTGTTAATTGAATTCAGCTCGAAGGTAACAGTGTTACTCTACTTACACTGTGAATAAAAAATAAATGTAAATTGATAAAGTTTAATGCAAAAAAACAGTAAACAATTACAAATCCTGTTCAAACTGTCTACCATTGTTGCGTATGCGGAGCCTACGACGTACTTCGCTCACTGTCGCTCGCGTTGAAATTGAGGTTTTTATTTGTTCGGCAGCTGCCAAAATTCTCTGCCTCAACTCTTCAACGGATGTCGCTGGTTGATTCGCAGGGTACACCAAGTCCTTCATGTGACCCCAGAGATAAAAGTCGCATGGCGTTAAATCTGGACTTCTCGCCGGCCATGGCGTCGGGCCACCTCGACCGATCCACCTCAGCGGATAATTCTCGTCCAGCCATTGTCGCACACCTCGGTAAAAGTGAGCTGGGCACCCATCGTGCTGGTAGACCATGTCTCTTCTGGTAGCTAGTGGCACATCTTCCAAAAGCGTATACACTTCCTCTCTTAGAAAGTTTTCGTAGGATATGCCATTCAAATTTTGGGGCAAGAAGAAAGGCCCGATCACCTTATCATGAACAATTCCCATCCAATCATTCAATGAAAATCTTCTCTGGTGGGCCCTTTCTTTCATTTTTCTTGGGTTTTGGCCCTTAGGGGCCCAAAAGTGCAAATTATGGTAGTTTGTAATACCATCACGACCGAACGTCGACTCATCAGTCCAAAGAATTTTTCTTAAATAATATAGGTTTTCAATCTCGGCATTAATTAAAAATCTACAAAAATCCATCCTCCTCACAGGATCACCCTCTTCGATGGCTTGAACTGGTGTGTAACGGTAAGGATAAAGGTTTGCTTTATGTGCTACAAACCAGGCTCTCCATTGCGATACGCCCAGTCGTCTAGCCACTTGCCTTGTTGAAACAGAAGGTTCTGCTTGAAAGCACTGAATAATTTCATCATTGTCGTCAGCAATGAAAATGGGAGGGACTGTTTTTTTTGCATTAAACTTTATCAATTTACATTTATTTTTTATTCACAGTACCTTTCGAGCTGAATTCAATTAACAAATAAAAATTAAAAGTTTGACCTAGAGCGCCCTTTTGCTGATTTTATTTATAACAGCTGGGAAAGTTAATAACATTTATACCTTTTTGGGAAGCTAATGAGTCCAGTAAGTTATTCTACTAATTTGTACGCCAACTTTCATACAACTTTTTTTCAATTACTTACGGCGATTTTCGGGAAAAATATCAGAAAATAAAAGTTATTGCTACTTAGGCCCTTTTATATCTGTGATTATGTATGTTTTGGGCCAACGTTTTTTTTCAAATTGATCACTTATTTTTCAGCTTTCAGAAAAGTATCAATTCAATGTTTAGAGTGTAGTAGTTTATTCATAATTAATGGTTTTTGGTAACAAGTCGGAAAATTTCTTAAATATCGAAGAACTGCTACAGCTCGGTAACCATCCAGTTTTGACCCCTGGTTCACTGGGCTTAATTTGTTGCAAATGACCTCTAGTATAACCCCTTTCAAGGAATAGATCGAATTTCCATGTCACCCTGTATAATCCTAGATATGTCAATACCTACCAAAAAGTTTCCTGATCCCATCTAAATTATTCCGAAATCCTAATTATATTTCCTAATTCCGTTTCGTTTTTTCGTTCCCTAATTTTTACTCGACATTGGCAAATGTACAAATCGTACGAGCAAAAAAAAAACTATGTATCCTGACTACGAAAATCATAGATATAGTATAACGAAAATACTATATCTATGCTACCAAAGATATAGTATATTAGTTCAACGGTTAAAAATAAAAGTACCGTAAATTAAGGTGATGATTAGCAACTTGCGTGGTGGATAACAACAGCGATATTTTCGATAAAAATGAAACAAAAATTCAAAATGAACCGCTGGGGCCTAGAACATTTGGGAACACCTGGGTGCATAGAACATTTTTCTATAAAACTAGTAAGGTCATTTTGTTTTTTTTTTCTATCGAAAATGTCGCTGTTGTTATTCACCACGCAAGTTGCTAAAATAATCATCCAGTTTACCGGTACTTCAGAAACTGGGTATATCCATAGAGTAAGAAATTTTTTCGCTGCGTTCAAGGGTATATTTTACCATTGATTTCCAGATGGAATCAAATCTGTTAGATGTAGCAAAAATAAAGAATCAAATAAAAGACTAAATTAATTCTAAAAATACTTTTATTACCAAAATACCTTTACTCGACTAATACAATAAGACATTACATTCATGCTACTCTCTGCTTATTTAATCATCCTTTTTCATTCGTTTATTTTAACCAAAGATTTATTTTTACAAGAAGAATAACACTATGTGCTTTTACTATTACATATACAATATTGGTATATAAAATTAACTAATATTATGTAATTTATGTACATGGAACACTTCAACTTTTTGATGATAGTCGTTGAAAAATAAAAACAGGTGTAATAGTGTGATTAAAAAAATATTGCACAAGATTTGTTGTAACAGCTTAAAAAATACATTAAAAAAAATATTCATTCAAATAAATTGATAATAATTTACTTTTACACGTTTGAAGCGAAGTAACCGTTCCAATTTGACAATGTAAACACATTTTTTTTGTTGTAATAATTTTACGTAAGATACTTTATAATTGTTTAGCTTTTATCTTATATTTATTATCTTAAATAAAATATTATATGAATAAGTAAATCGAATAAAATGATAAAAGATATAGGAACATAAATTGTCTTTAATTAGTAATATAATAAGTCTATGCTTTAAATATTTTTTGTTCTAATGACATATTGATAAAGTAATATAGCATTCAAACCAACTGGGCCGCGTCGTCGGAGCGCATTTTACCTCTGCCATAGAAATTCAACTATAAAGCGTCTAGTATAAAGATGAAAGCTTGAGTACCGCATCTAGGGTAGGATCTTTTTTTAGGGCGTATCTAAAGATTTTTTCAGGGAGGCCTGGCCCCTTTAAAAATATCTCTAGATACGCCCATGCAGCCTAGCCCCACAGTTGCTGAAAGTACAATTCGATAAGTCTGACTATGTCTATGCGCACGAGGTTCACTTCAGTGCGCTTGTGGTGATATTGTAGCTCTGTGGTGCAAACCATCCTGAGTGAAGTTGCCGAGGACCAACAACATTCGCATAATACGACACCGAACGATCAGACTACGCTGCTTGCAGCACAGAATATTACACAAAAGAAGCGCTCTGAGCTACTCATGGTTTTCCGTGCACACATAGACATTTCGTACTGCCTGTATTATGATTATGAGTGTGCACCGGCACGTTTACTATACTATACTTGATCGTGACTGTAGCATAAAATATTATAATAGTACTGCAGCCCTACCATGAGTTGATGCAAACTGTTTACGTTATCGAATATACTGCTCACAGTCAGAGCGAGTGAAAGAGACAAAACGATAGTTTACGGTAACGTAAACAGTTTGCATCAACTCATGGTAGGGCCACTAAACATACTATAGTAAGCAATTTTCTATGCAATTTGGCACAGCGCCTCTGGCGGTAACTACAGTAAACTAATAGTTGTAATAAATGTCAACTATAGTCGCTATCGAGTTAGTAGCTCTACCATGCATGAGTACCGAATATACTGGTCACAGTCATTGCGAGTGAATGAGAAATCGATAGTCTAAGGTAGCGAAAACAGTTTGCATCAACTTATGGTACGGCCACTGGTCGAGAAGTTCCTAGCGCAACAAAACCACAGACCATACAGCAATACCTACTACAAAACAAATGACTAAATGAACAACGACCAAGCATACAAGCGTTGGACAGTCTAATGATAATAAAATTACAATTATTTGAAAAGTTAAGTGACAGAGTAGAATACTACTATGTATATTGGATGTTAATATGGCAATCAGAAAAACATGTAATGGTAAAATCAATATGTTCTAGTTTAGACTAACCCCCTTACTATAAGGATTGTATAGCAGATGTATACCTATAGTTACACAATGGTTAGGTACTCACTGTCAAACTATTTGAGTTTGACATTGAAAAGAAAGTGACAAAACACTGTGTTACACACATCTGCTATACAATTTTTATTAGTAAGGGGGTAAATATAATAATAATTATTACCAATCTTTATTATTTTCTCTATTTCTGTCTTGCCGATTTTTATTTTGATTAGCAATTTATAAATAACAATAAAAATGCAATTTTATGAGCTATATTACTTCTCTATACACGATAATTGATAAAATCAACATTTTGACAGGTTAGAAATGGTCGTCCTTCTTTTCGAATACGGCCAGCCCCCCTAGCCAAAGTAACATTTGCAAATTTTCGTTATCGCTTCTCTTTGAAACATGTATGGATTTGATGTTTTAAAATTCGATTGTAACCGTAACTTTATGTCAAATACATGTTTCGAAAGCGAAGCGATAACGAAGATTTGCCAATGTTACTTTGGCTAGGCCCTATTTTTTAATCGTTCGGCTGGCGGCGTCGAGCGCTTTTATCACGGTGTAATGTCACAATTATTGACAACAGGCACTCAAACAGCACAAACTTATTTGACTCGGTGACGGCGGCGCTGTCGTCTAGACCAGGCGGCCCGCGAGCTCCAACAACCGTCATCGTCATACTAAAGAACAGTATGTTGGTACGATGAGCGAGGTACATCCTGGCCCTTGGGACTTCGTGGAGAAGTTAATCTGGCCCTTAGGCTAAAAAGTTTGGCGACCTGTGGTCTAGCTAGACCATAGATAATAATTATAATTAAAACTATGACAAACGAGCTGAAATTACAGACACATACAATTACGAACTAATATAACTAATATTCGCGATCGATTTTCGTCGCTGTACTTTCCGCAGCTGTGGCCGTACGCTTGACTACACTACAAGTATAACTCAATTACCGTTCACCATTTACATTACATTTTGGTAACACTGATTTTGTACTTCAATAAATAACATATTAAAATCTGTAAAGTTTATTTTATATTATTTTTAGTTTTTGTTGATATATGACCAGCCTCCAACTCAAGCGGTTAGCATTAACATAATTAAAAAAATAGTTATAAGTTTATTGCCATTATATCAATCACAAATATTAATTTGTTGTTTGAAACGGAATTGACAAACTTACGACATGTAATTCAGTGGTGTTTGGGGGAAATTGTCTGTAAAAAGTCCAACAGGGACATTTTACAAACAAGCTAACTTATCACGAATGTACTAAAATGAAATGGACGAATCCTGAATTACCGTGTGTTTACCAGCTCAGTTCTATCATCACTTAGGTAGACTAATCAGTATCGATAAAAAAATATATAAAAAATTTCAATAACACCAATTACCCAACTAAAAATGACCAAATTGAAGTTAACCGGTTTCTCCCAAACACCACAGAATTTAATAATTTATTGCTTATTATTAAGCGTTAGTTAGATCAAACTGTTTTCAACCGTTTGGCATATTGTTACTTAATCAAACTCTTTATAAAATGTATCTAAATATATTGAAACTTAATCGATTAAGACTAAAATACAATTTGAATACTTCATCTTAAACATATTATGCATTGTTTCTTAAAATCTACCTAAAAACGGGAATGTGGTACCTGTGATAGTATGTAACAACAAAAATATTTATAATATTTTTTGGTATTGTAAAAATATCACTTGATTCACGCAACAATTCAATTCAATTCAACTTATTCACTAACATACTTAAATAAATTAAAAGTATTTTAAAAGGCATGTCGATATGTAAAAACAAAATAGTCGATTGAGATCTAGAAGACATCTTTTTTATAAATAATAATTAAAATTTAAGTTTTTATTCAAATCCGATTGTGAAAAAATGCTTTCGTTGAATATCGAATTGTAATAGAAGACTTTATTCTGACATAAATTAAATCAAGCATAGGAATGAGTATTTATTTATTTGTGATCTGATAATTATCAATAAATAACATCTTCATTGATATCTCCATTGCAATTTATGTGTACGATAAACAGCAAATTATAACATTTTATCGCATTCTGTTTCTTGTCGCAGACTCGACTCAAGAACTAAAGGCAGATTGGTCAGCACTATAACAAGAATTATTTTGCCGAATGTCAATTAGGGATGATGACTAATGAATAAAATAACGAAATACTAATAAAAATCGTAAACATATTAAACTTTTAGAGTAGCTTGTATACCTCTTGGTTTTATATATTGCATATTATTTATTTAATGACCCTTCAAAGTTGGGTGGACAAGACCATTTAAAAAGTATAAAATTTATTAAAATAAATGATACCTTTAAGTAGTCCGTAAAATGTAAAGCAAATTTGTCTAAGAAACTATTTTGATAAACACAATATTTAATATAGCTGCCGAACAAATTTCCTACGCGTTGCATACAAACTATCACGGCGTGACGTCATCACTTAGTAGCCGTTAGTATGGAGCGTTTTTGTGATTTGTCCATTTGTGTGCATTTCACACTGTGATATCTCGGGCAGTTTTCATGCTAGCGACTTAATTCTTTTACCAATGTTTCTTTTTTTGAGAGGTAATTTATGTAACATAAAATAAAAAAAATAGTCATCATGCCTATTCAGTCTTGACCTTTACCATGCATTGCAAATAGTATATCTTTGTGAAACTTTGTGTTTTAACAGAGTTCCTTTAATTATTGTCAGTAATGGAATGATTGAGAAAAAGTAGATACAAATATTCTGGCTCCAGAAAAAAGAATTACTAAAGTACTTACGCTATTCTTTTTTCTTAACGTTAATACAGCACACTAGCGCCGCCATTGGATAAAACATAGTGCTAAAATAAAAATAAAGACATGAAAGTGTGAATGAGAGCTAACGCGTATGAATTCGCCGCTAGAGGCGCTGGTGTAGCGTGAGGTCTTCGAAACGTCAAATTTCATACTTTGTGTGTGAGCTCTGAGCTACGCGCGTTTATTTCTAAAATAACTAAAATGTTGTGATTATTTTGCAATAGGAGATTCAAAAAGGCAAATATGGATGAAGGGGTCAATGAGCTCAGTGCTTTAAAAGCGTAGCTAAGAAAAAGAGGTTTTCAGAACAAAACGAGACTGCACAACATTGCGGCGTGCTGGATATTTTTAATAAATTGGTATTATCTAAGATTTGCTTACTTTCACACCCATAGGGCCGTAGGGGCCATAGTAAACAAACTTTTACAGAACCTCTCACGACTGTGGCGCCAACTGGTGAGCTAAAAAACGGTAGCCCTCATTGTGTTCTTCTAGTGCACTCCGAAGAAGCTTTGTCGTAGGCACTTTTTATCGCTTAAATATTTTTTTCTAGCCTGTCGTTTAGTTTAATGGAGTTTTATATGCGAAAAGTGGCCACTTTTAGCAAAAAAAAGCTCCATAAAACTAAATGAAGGCGCTTGTGTGCTGTATAATATTAACCCTCTTGACGAATGTTTCAAAAAACATGAGTTAACTACTCTATACAGTCGTAAGCAACGAAGCTACCTTGATGCTTATGCTCGTTAAGGCAGTCTTTATATTTCAAGCGACGTCTTAAAATATCATTCGGTTTAAAGCATAAAATTATTTCAATTCTGAAGGACAACCAGTCTTTCTATAAGATTGATTGGCTGTAGATCCGCTGTTACGAATGCGTGGCTATAATAATTAATGGCATGTACTAAGCATGGAAATAATAGTTCATCGAGTCTGATTTACTTTGTTTGCAAAATCTTATCGTTTCCTTTATAAGGAATCCTTATTCATTTGCAATAAGATCCATTTTGTGTTTCAAGCCGGCCCAAAGTTCTGCTGCTTCAAAAAAGAGATGTAAAGCACTTGCAATAAAGTTCATATTCATTCTACACTCTGAAATTATATACAACTAGCGACCCGTCCTCGCTTCGCTTCGGTGTAGTGTGGAATTTGATACCATGTATTATACATATAAACCTTCCTTTTGAATCACCCTATCTATTAAGAAAAACTGCATCAAAATCCATTGGGTAGTTTCAAAGATCTAAGCATACATAGGGACCGACAGCGGGAAGCGACTTTGTTTTATACTATTCTATGTAGTGAATCAGCAGAGTAAACTTATAGCACCGGTGTCGCTGCCGAGTAACAATAGCCTGTTCAACGGTAGGGTGGCCATGCAAGTTAGGACTCCGCGGAACGTGTCGGACCGTAGCCTCGTGCTCGAGAAGCTCGCGTCGGTCCCGAGTGACGTGTGGACACCTATGCGGTTGTTGGTGGTGCCGGAGATCAGCTCGTTGTAGTACACGGAGAGGCAGTGGACCGGCTCCGTGTTGCCTCTGTTTGTGGCAAATGTATTGGAGTTACTAATACGTTAGGACAAGTTTCGAAAATTGTTAGTACTTACTTAAATTATTAAGCTATGTTATTTTTCTAACCGCACATTGTTACCGAACCGACACCGTTTAGCAATAAATTGTATTCTATTATATTCCAAAAAGCTCAACTGATTAAAAGTAATCGCTCAAATACGATATAATTAGTGGCCAATTGACTATGTTTATGTAGGTACTGCAAATAAGTACCGAATTTTTTTTTTGCAATGAAGCTAAAGTGCACAGTGCAAGTTTTAATAGCAATGCTATAATGGGGATCTCCGTGCAAAACTGATTGCAGATGGCAGCACACGCGCATTGGCCAAACAAACAAATACAATCAAAGCTGTCCGAGGAAAGCGTGTTGTTTTTTGTGTTCTCTCGTGTTTTTTAGCATGTTCAGACTTGCTTTATCATGTACTCAAACTGGAATATGCTACAACTTTCTCCCACTTTTTTAAGTTAGGATTTTTAGAAAACAAATGCACACCGCTACAGCCCGGTGCGGAACAGAGCAGCGTTGCGCAGTAATATTTCATAAAAATAAATAGTCAGCAAAACAATCACAAACAGTTCATTGTATGTAGATGACAGCTAGCATTGGTCATTACCAAGATGCCCCTCTGTAGGGATAAAGTGAAGATCCCCATTCGCACGCAGCATGAACCACGAGGAATAAACACATAAACTGAATCCGCACTAATCTGGCGTGCTTAAGCATGGTATTGTCAGGTTTTAACAATACTTTTTAAGGATATACCGATAATCATTTAGTTAGTGAACCTATTTTATGGCTCGACCTTATTTTTTATCCATAAGGAAGGCCAATGGAATAAAAGTGAAAAAAAAGATGATAAATATAAAACCGCACGTACTTGAGATGGGCAATGAGCTCGCCGTCGTCGGGCCGCCACAGCGCCGTGGCCTGGTCGAGCCCCGAGCTCAGCAGCCGGTGCTCGTCTACTACAGCCAGACGTAACACCTGCCCAAAGAATTCATACATCAATGGTATATTATGGAAAAGAACTATGCAGCCAACTTTGAGGTATATCTAATAAATAAAATAAGCAATGATAGTCTCCGACACAGACTGAGTAAGAGATGCGCAGAAATGTTTTTTTTAGATCTAATGGCAACATTGCAATGATATTCCTTGTAGTTAGAGGAGTGAAATTAACTAAGTGTTTAAAGAGGAGTGTTTTGCCATAACAAAATATAAGGAGAGAAATTATTAGGTAAGTACCTACTTTTCATCATCATTTTATGACATTCTTCGCTCCGATCTAAGATGACCACGAATCAAATAACTAAAGTCGGTAGAGGGGTGAAACTGTCCAGGGATTCATGAGATATTTTTTTTCTTTTTTCTTTATTTATGAACCACAAACAAGTTTACAATGCAGCTTAATGTAACAGTGATATATAATATTGTAAACTCAACAGTGCTGGTTACATCTTAAATATAAAATTTAATTATGAAAAAAAAATAGATTCTTTATGAAAATGAATAGATAAGAAAGATAGGAAGAAAAAGTATTACCTCTCCATCGTGCGCCTTCCAGTGCGCCAGTGGCAGCCCCGTCCGCAGGTCTATGACGACCACGTGTCCGCTGGCGAGCCCGCACGCGGCCCAGCCGCCCGTCCCCGATCCACACACGCACATACAGCGCACGAATGTAGTCGCGCTCATCGGTAACTGTATTACAAACAAAATGAAGTTGATACAACAGCCCCCTAAGGCCTTACCTACAAGGTACCTGCACTAAAAATAAGAAAATAAAAAATAGTTTAAATAAACAAAAAACCGACTTCAAAAATGAAACTGCCACCTAAGGGCCAAGATCGTTGCTCTAACTATCGCTTTCATATTATTATTTATCAGTGCTATTTTTCATGATAAGTGTAAAGTTCAGAGCTTCATAATTCAGTGCAGTGCTAATCACTTCAAGTTCGAGATATTAAAGATTAATTGTTGATCCAAAAGCAAAATAGCGGTGACTCATTCTAACCTTTTCATGGACGCACCTGTCCGCCATCATTATCAAATATTTGCATAAAAAATCTCTAACTACACGACATCGAATTAAAGTGCACAATAATAACTGTAAATTTGTTGAAAATAGAAATAAATAAAACAAACCTGCACTTTATAACCTATAAATATCTGCAACTAATTGCAACGTCATCATGCAAACGCAAAGAACACCACCTGCTTCGCTTGGAACTACTCAACCGCTAAGCTCTTCTGCCCCAAATATCAAGGACGTGTCGGAATCTGACCATGGCCTGGGTTTTCATAACGATTATATCAACTTACAACGGCATAAACGTCCCAGAACTGATAACGAACAGGATAATCAGTTTGAAAGATTCCAAGAATCAATGATGTCTATGCTTACTAATTGGAAGACGGATCAGGACTGTGTACTAAAAAAATTAGCAGATGATATTAGTCAAGTAAAGTTACAGAATACCAAAATTGAGCAATCTAACCGTGAAATAGAAAAATCAATTGAATACTTATCAAAAAAATATGATGACATTGAGACAAAGTTGGCATTATTTGAACAACAAAAGAAGGAAGACCGTGGTGTTATTAAATCGTTAGAAAAACAGTGCAATAATCTGCAAAATAAAATAGAAGAACTGCAGAATGAAATAGACTCCAAAAAGCAGTGGGACAGGTCTAAGAACATTGAATTCAAATGTATTCCACAAACCAAAGATGAAAATCTATTGGATATAGTATGTAGTATTGGAAACATAATAAATTACCCATTAACCAAAAGTGACATAGATTTTGTAACCAGAGTGCAATCTAGAGAGGTAAACCAGCCTAAGCCTATTATTGCCTGTTTCACCAATAAATATGTCAAAGAGAACTTTATGGGCACTGCAAGAACTGCGTTGAAAACAACTCATCTTGTACCAGCTACCTTGGGACTCCAAGGGACCAACAAAATATTCATTAATGATCACCTCACCAACTCAAATAAGTCGCTGTTATCCTCTGCGAAGAAAATAGCCAAGGAGCGGGGTTTTCAATATATCTGGGTCAAACACTGCAAGATATATGCACGCAAGAATTCAACGTCCCCCACTCTCCTCATAATTACAGAAAAGGACTTATCAAAAATAGTGTGAACTTTAATCATATAATTTTAACGGTTTGTATTTTAATAACCTGGTTATTTGTCTATTTCTTATTTTTACTAGTAACCATAATTAACTACTTGGTCTGTAAAACTAGGCGTAGCTATGATAAAAAAAATGATATTTATTGTAAGTATAACCATGTGAATTACGAACACACAGTTTTAGTCTTGTATATGTCAATGCTACTATTGTTATTTTTTGAAACTTCTGTCCATTACTACATTGCTCTAGATAATTTCTTAAACAGTATCAAATGCATTAGTGACAATATTAGAATTTGTAAAAGTACCCACGTAAATGTTGAATTTCTTCACCACAAAGTTTTGATGCTAGAGTGTGTGTTGACGCTACTAATTTTCGTACTTAGTGATAAATACTTTTATCCAACCTCAGCCACTTTTTCCTATTATGGTACAAATAACAATGGAAAAAATATTGTTGCCATTTATACATTTTATAATAGCAGTAAGCAGTACAGTCACTGTCGCTTATGCCAGTGGTGTGTGATCTATACATTTTTGATGTTAGGTTGTAAAGAATATAAAATAACTCCTATAGGAAGCAAAAATAGAAATTGTTGTCGCTTCTCTTGCTGGAATAGAACGGGTCGTACTTGTTTAGTAACATGCTATACTGGGAACTTTAAATGTTTATCCTACCTATTCAACTTGCATGATGCGTACATATGTGTTGCATTATTATTATTATTGGTACAATTTATTCTACTTTATCAATGCAGGGTATTTAAAACTACTGGGACGTCCATTGGAGCTTTCGCACACGGTCGGCACGTTGCCGGCTGCGGCCGTCGGCGCTCGTTGGCGGCGGGCGCTGGCGCGCTGGCGGTAGGCGTCGGCGGCGTTTGTTCGTGCCTGCTGTCGTCGGGTGTCGGCACCTGTCGCCGTCGGGCGCCTGCCGTCGTCGGGTGTCGGCGCCTGCCGTCGTCGGGTGTCGGCGCCTGCCGTCGGCGGGTGTCTGCGCCTGCCGTCGTCAGGTGTCTGCGCCTGCCGTCGTCGGGTGTCGGCGCCCGCCGTCGTCGGGTGTCGGCGCCTGCCGTCGTCGGGCGTCGGCGCCTGGGGCGAGCGGGTGTCGGTGCCTGCCGCCGGCGGGTGTCGGCGCCGGCCGTCGTCGGGTGTCGGCCCCCGCCGCCGGCGGGTGTCGGCGCCTGCCGTCGGCGGGTGTCTGCGCCTGCCGTCGTCAGGTGTCTGCGCCTGCCGTCGTCGGGTGTCGGCGCCCGCCGTCGTCGGGTGTCGGCGCCCGCCGTCGTCGGGCGTCGGCGCCTGGGGCGAGTGGGTGTCGGTGCCTGCCGCCGGCGGGTGTCGGCGCCGGCCGTCGTCGGGTGTCGGCGCCTGCCGCCGGCGGGTGCCGGCGCCTGCCGTCATCGGGTGTCGGCGCCTTCCGTCGTCGGGTGTCGGCGCCTGCTGCCGGCGGGTGTCGGCCCCCGCCGCCGGCGGGTGTCGGCCCCCGCCGCCGGCGGGTGTCGGCGCCTGCCGTCGTCGGGTGTCGGTGCCTGCAGTCGTCGGGCGTCGGCGTCTGCCTCCGGTGGGCGTCGGCGCCGGCCGTCGTCGGGCGTCGGCGCCTGCCGTCGTTGGGTGTCGGCGTCTTTCGGCGCCTGCCGTCGTCAGGTGTCGGCGCCTGCCGCCGGCGGGTGTCAGCCCCTGCCGCCGGCGGGCGTCGGCGCCTGCCGTCGTCGGGTGTCGGTGCCTGCAGTCGTCGGGCATCGGCGTCTGCCGCCGGTGGGCGTCGGCTCCTGCCGCCGGTGGGCGTCGGCGCCTGCCGTCGTCGGGCGTTGGCGCCTGTCGTCGTCGGGGGTCGGCGCCTGCCGCCGGCGGATGTCGGCGCCTGCCGCCGGCGGGTGTCGGCCCCTGCCGCCGGCGGATGCCGGCGCCTGCCGTCGTTGGGTATCGGCGCAGCCGGCGCCCATTGGCGGCGGTGTCGTCGGCGGGTGTCGGCGTGCCGCCCATGTGTAGGAGCCGTTGCATCTCACATTTAATAGTAGTACATTTAACCTATAAAAATGGCGTCCCTTAACTTATACTATCAAAACGTACGTGGTTTACGCTCTAAAACAGATACTTTGTATAGAATGGTCAGCTTAAATGATTATGACGTAATAGCATTGACTGAAACATGGCTTGTTGATGGCATTGCTGATGCTGAACTATTTGATGACCGATATTTAGTCTGGAGGAGGGATAGGGACTATGCTAGAACGGGTCAGACTTTGGGAGGGGGTGTTTTGATTGCGGTTAAACGTAATTTCACAGTAATGAATAGGCATGATTGGGTAAGCTCGGCGGAGGATATGTGGATAACAATTGCGGTGCGTGATAAACGGCTTCCAGTATCTTACAGCATCCATATCTGTAATGTTTATCTAGTAAAGGAGGATGGTGGAAACAGTCACAAGGTGCAGTTAGGTAATTTTATGGAAAAGTTAACACAGTTAGTATTGTCACACCCCCTAGATAGATTCATTGTTTTGGGCGATTTCAACCTGGCGGACACGATCGACTGGACTATAGACACTGAGGACAATGAATTTAAACCTGTATTGGCTTCCAGCTCAGAACATTTAGTTGATTTTATTGATGGACTTCACACTTGTAATCTCAGTCAATATAACAACGCCCTGAACTGCAACAACCGTGTACTCGACTTAGTATTGTCCAACGATGTAGTTGCAGTTCAGGCATGTGACAAACCTCTTATTAAAGAAGACTCACATCATAAATCGCTGTGTATACGGGCTAACTTTGTACAGCTTCACATGCTCGAACAAGATAAAATCGCTAAACATAATTATAATAAAGCCAATTACGCAGCCATTACCTCTGATCTTATTGATACAAACTGGAATAGCCTCCTCAATAATATACCGCTCCAGCAATCCGTTGATCGTTTTTATTCACGCCTGCTTGAACTCCGCGATAAATATGTGCCCATTAAAACTTACACATCTAAATCTTATCCACCTTGGTATAATGCAGCTCTCATAAAAATCTTAAAAGAAAAATACAAGCACCATAGAAAATACCACATTTACGGAAATATCTCTGACTACAACTCCTTCTCCATCCTCCGTCGTCGCGCCGACGAATTGGAACACGATTGTTTTATTAACTATATGAAAATTATTGAAGATGACATAACTAAAGATCCAAAAAAGTTTTGGTCATACTTAAAAAGCAAAAACAAGTCAGGGCCCTGTCCGAACAAGATGACATACAACAATGATACAGCTGACAATGGGCAAGCCATCAGTGACTTATTTGCTAACTATTTTTTATCGACCTTTAATCATCCTAGTAGTTCCAATCCATCGTTGATCACTGACAACACTATCTCAAGCACAACTATTAGCTCAGTCACTATAGACCCTGAAAATGTGTTGACATTATTAAAGAATCTTGATCCACATAAGTCTGGTGGTCCTGATCAAATACCTCCATATTTGATAATTAACTGTGCCGACGGTCTTGTAGTGCCGTTATGTATATTATATGAACGTTCTCTTACTGAGGGTGTCATGCCACACGTATGGAAGTCAGCGTTCATAACTCCTGTTTTCAAAAAAGGGGACAGAAGTCAGGTCCAGAATTATAGACCTATATCGAAGCTGAATCTATTTGCCAAAATACTTGAAAAAATCGTACACCACCAGGTTTACGCCGCATTGAAAAATACATTTGGCGATGAACAGCATGGCTTTCTAAGAAATCGATCCACAGTGTCTAACCTTTCCATAGCTAATGACTTTATTACGGCCGGTATGGAGCAAAGGGCCCAGGTCGATGTAATCTACACTGATTATAGTAAATGCTTTGATCGTATTGACCACACCATACTCCTCAGTAAGTTGGCGTCAGCCGGTATCCATGGTAGCTTGTTTAGGTGGTTTGTATCCTACATTGAAAACCGCAGCCAGGCGGTTGCACTTTGTGGCTATACATCGACTTGGGGTCTGATTCCGTCTGGTGTCCCTCAGGGTTCCATCCTGGGACCGCTTTTGTTTAACATTTTTATTTCAGACGTAAAAAGTTGCTTTATTTATTCTAAAATATTATTGTTTGCTGACGACATAAAAATTCTTAAGACTGTTCGTAATGACGAAGATGTTAATGAGCTGAAAACCGATCTCCTTCGATTTGAAACATATTGCATCCGCAATAAATTAGATCTCAACGTCACTAAATGCTTTTATATGTCTTACACACGCTGTCACCAATTTATAGCTTCAAAGTATACATTAATGAACCAAGAATTATCAAAATTACACGAGATCAGAGACCTCGGTGTTATTCACGATGAAAAACTCTTGTTTGACCAACATATAGACAGTGTCGTAAAAAAGGCGTCCAAGGCAATGGGTTTCATCATACGTAGATCACATAACTTCAAAAACATTAAAACACTAAAAATACTGTATTGTGCATACGTACGGAGCAATTTAGAATACGCCTCCCAAATTTGGAACCCTCAATATGAAACGTATAAGTTAAGAATAGAGCGTATACAAAACCGATTTTTGAGATACCTCGACTTTAGGACTAATCAACGCTCGAGCGATTACCTCCAAAGATGCAGAAAGTACCACTTTCTCCCTCTTGGAATAAGACGTAACATTAGCGACATATGCTACCTTATGAACATTGCTAATGGATCTGTTGACTGCCCTGAATTACTTTCTAAAATAAACCTAAAAACTAACTTACTGAGGTTTAGACAGCGACCCATTCTAAATGTACCTCTAGCTAAGACCCGGTACAGAGCCAACACATTTGTTTTACGCTCATGCAAATCATTTAATAAACTGACCCATGATATTGACCTGTTTTGTTCCAGCATATCTTCAGTAAAAAAACTCATTTCTAACGATTTTTTCTTAGGTGAAAGTAACTAAAGCCAAATTAAGTCTAACATCTTTATTCACATAACTTAAATTTGGCATTCTTGAACTATTGTCTCAACTCTTTAAATAGCTCATTATTGTAATCCTTTGTTTTTGTTGGAAAGAAAAAGTGTATACCTACTTGCTAAAATCTTATAGCTAATGCAACTTACCTATAAACCTATATGTGGGGATTTGTAATTGGCATTGGAAAATCTATATGTTATTCTATTGTTTACCCACTGACCCATGTTATTGACCTGTTTTGTGCCAGCATATCTTTTCTAACGATTTTTTTCTTAGGAGAAAGTAACTAAAGTCTAATTAAGTCTAACATCTTTATTCACATAAACTTAAATTAAGCATTCTTGAACTATTGTCTCAACTCTTAAATAGCTCTTCATTGTTATCTCTTTTTATTGTGAAGAAGAAGTGTATACCCACTTGCCAAAATCTTATAGATAGTTAATGCAACCTACTTAAAAAACCTATATGTGGGGATTTGTAAATGGCATTGGAAAATCTATTTGTTATTCTATTGTTTATATTTGACTGTAAATCCTCCTACAAGCAAATAAATAAATAAATAAAACCTGTTACGTATCGCTCTACCACACAAACCGCTGACTACAGTTTACCTAGTTATTGGGCCGCATGGAAACTACCGAGCACGAGGCGCCGACGCAGCACAACGTGATGCCCCGACACCGGACGGAGTTTCGTCACATATTCATGAACTTTTGTATCTAGCATCGAACAATTGTCACGCAACTTAAATTGTAATTTTATTTGTAATAAATTAATTTTAAATTCAACTTTGATTTTTTTTTGGAACCTCCGGCTGTCGCTTTTATAATTAACCTACCTCTAAAAAGCAAGAAATAATATTCGTAATAATAAAAATACGTCTATTGAAGTCAGGTGGGGCTTTTAGAATAAAAAAAAAGGAATCTGTACTCCAGCCCCACCCGACTTCAATAGACGTATTTTTATTATTACGAATATTATTTCTTGCTTTTTAGAGGTAGGTTTTTTGAAGTCGGTTTTTGAGGTTAAAATCATGGCCGCCAGTCGCATTACCAATTGACGGGGATAGTACACTTCTAAGGATTCCGCGCGTACAGTTCATTAGAAATAAAACAATTGGTTGGTTGGTTATTGGTTGTTGGCCGTCGTCCCCGTGACCACGGCCTCTGAAAAAGTGTCAAAACGTCGGGAAACCCAAAAAAACAACAAATCAAAACTAAATAATTCTTAAATAACATCTTAATATGATACAGATTTCTCGACACTCTGTCAAAATTCATCGACTATAATCATATCGCGTTTCGATAGGAATGCTAGGGGGAGAAGGAAAACAAAATCGTATCACATATGACTTGTACAGACGACAGCACATCAGTCGTAACATGTTGAATCTTAAATCGAAGTCATAGCGATATTTTAAACTGAATTTAACCGCGATATCGATAACTATCGCCCGGAAAATCGACCTGTGGCGATTGGATTTTATAAGCAATTGTAGGCGATTGTCGATAAAAAGCCCTAGCTGAAAAGTCGCCTAGCAAGTCACCCGGAAAATCGACCTGGGTAGTGCCCCCACGGGCAGCAGTAGTTATCAATATTTATTTTATTTTATAATATTTGGGGGGCTTACAGCTAACGTTACAGAGTAGATACTTAAATAAAATATAAGAAACCAATTAAAAGCCTCCACAGATAAGATATCGCGGTTAGATTCTGTTTAAAATTGCCAATGACTTACACCCTCCGCTATTCGCGAGCCACTAGTCGCGGCCACTAAACGCAACCACTAGTGGCTCAGACAGCCAGTGGCAATGGCCGCCGGGAAGAAGCCGGTTACTGTGGCCGAGTGTGCGCGCGATGCGAGCCACGAGTGGCCAGCGCGGGCGAAGAGCGCAGCTTGTGGCTCGACCGCGGCCACTCGAACGCCCGATTTGCGCCGATACCATACAAAATGTATGAAATAACTCGTCCGCAGCTTGTGGTCGCGCGTAGTGACCGCGACTAGTGGCCCAATGTGCGGTAACTCTTAAGCCGGCGACTGACCTGTAACATTTCGTCGTAACGTAACGTTACGACGAAATGACCTATAGTCAGTACAGCGAGCCGAGCCGCTCGCTGCGAGCGCCGCGTGCTTTACCCAACTGTCGGTATTTTGGTGAATCCCTTTGAGTGTTACGTTACGCCTTAATTTTAGGTCAGTGCAACCCCAAGCGTCCGTCGTCGCGAGCGCATGTAAATCGGGCATCGGAGTGTCTTTTAGTTTTGAATTTGGTCATTGACGGTAGTTATATTTTAGTAATAATGAAATAATTAAGTAAAATCATAGAATCCAGAAACACGACTTCTTTATCGTTCCGTTGCGGAGCACAGTCGAGCGCAATGCTCGCCACGAGCAAGGGTACAAGTCAGTCATGCAATGCCGTAACGTAACACGCTCGCCTCGAATGTTACGTTACGGCAAAATGCTCAGGTCAGTCGCCGGCTTTAGATTTTACCCTGTATGGTATAGATAGATTACCTTCAAGTCATGCGTGTAGTTGCAGGCGCGCGCGTCTATGAACTTGAGCGTGGCGTCGGTGGTGGCGGCCAGCACCGCGCTCGAGGCGCCACTTATCGTCCGCACTATGCTCACCGGCACTTTTATGTTGTCCAGCTGCAGGGGAGTATTAACTTTATTGCCTTAGCTTTAAAGACTACATTGCGACATTACATTTGAAGGGCGCAATGCTAGAATGCTGGGCGTCCATTCTTAAGCTTTTTGAGATTAGCTGTGTTCGAGACACACGGCACGACAGGAGCAACACTTGACGTGACGGCGCACGGCGAAAAGGAATAGCACTATTGGCAACACTTCTCTGTCGCCGCCATAACCTCATTCACGGCTCTTAATCTCAAAAAACACAAAAATTGTATCTTAAATGTAAACGCATTACATTTAAGATAATGTAAACTCCTTAAAATTACAGCAAAAATCTTTTTATTATGTTCTCCGCAACATAAGGAACAAGCTGAATTGAAATGTTGAAATTGATATGAATGATAGCAGTGCAATACGTTTGTGTTTTCTTTAAAAAACTCGTGTCTCCCATCTTTTAAGCATTTGGTTCTTTGACAAAAAGATAAAGCTCGTGGAATACTACAATAGACATAAAAAAACAAAGTTATTGGACCCTCATCATTCTAGTCTTGTACCCTTCATTGGATATATCAATGTAATGGCTCGTTCACACATTGATCCGTTTTATCGGACACGTTTTTAACGTGTAGTTGTATAAGTCTGTTCACACACAACACAATACCGGGTGTAACAAGACACTCAACGAAGCCGAGGTCTACGTATTCTGCCCATCATCAGGACCATTTCTGTTCAAAATTATTGCTGGGAAACGATTTTAAGTTTTGGCATTGCATACATTACCAGTTTACCACGCAATGTAACGCGTACAAAAGACCGCGCCTGCGAGTGAATGCTACACAGCTGCGTGCGACCGAGTTGAAAGGCAACGTTTATGTGCGTGCTCATGAAATACATTGAGTGCTGACGTTTTGAAGCCATTGTTTGTTGTAAATTACATAAAATTTTGATAATGTTTCTGTAGACAAAAATTAGGAAATAACGAATAAAATAAGATTTCATAAAAAATTTGGAAAAAAAATGACTTTGACCTTCAATAACTTCGTAGCTATTGGTTTTCCAGGTATAGTCTAAAAGAGAAAAATGATCCTGATGATGGGCGGAATGCGTGGACTTCGGCTTCGTTGAGTATCTTGTTACACCCGTTATATGAGCTCCAGTAAAAATACCGATCCGTATTACAGGTCCGTTTTATCAAATTTATTATTATTCGACGATGGCGTACAACTGTACTAGCGTGTTCACACACAACACAGTATGTCGGATCCGTATGTGTACTGTATCCATAGCAACGGAACCGATAAAACGGTCCTGTAAAATGCGGTGTGATCATCACATCCAGTAACGACAGATCCGTAAAAAAACGGTCCTTTAAATACGGATCCGCTATGTAATCTGTGAACGCACGGTAAGCAAGTAGAATAGGGATGTTGACTAATGAATAAAATAACGAAATACTAATAAAAATCGTAAACATTTTAAACTTTTAGAGTAGCTTGTATACCTCTTGGTTTTATATATTGCATATTATTTATTTAATGACCCTTCAAAGTTGGGTGGACAAGTCCATTTAAAAAGTATAAAATTTATTAAAATAAATGATACCTTTAATTAGTCCGTAAAATGTATAGCAAATTTGTCTAAGAAACTATTTTGATAAACACAATATTTAATATAGCTGCTGAACAAATTTCCTATGCGTTACATACAAACTTGCAAGGCGTGACGTCATAACGTGCAAGTCATTAGTATGGAGCGTTTTTGATCGAGTCCATTTGTGTGCATTTCACACTGTGTAATCTCGGGCAGTTTTCATGCTAGCGAATTAATTCTTTTACCAATGTTTCTTTTTTTGAGAGGTAATTTATGTAACATAAAATAAAAAAAATAGTCAACATCCTATTAAATTGTCGTCACAGCCAAGGGTTGCAAAGATAAGTTTCAATAGGGCCGGTGATCAAATATGCATTTAGCTTGCCTGCGAGGTAAATTACCACAGAGTCGCTGGGCAAAAAATGCTAACGATAACACGCCTTATTTATTTATTTATTAAGCTTTATTGCACAACAATACTCAAAGCATGATACAAAGGCGGACTTAATGCTAAGAGCATTCTAAACTAGTCAACCAGCAGTAAAAAGACATTCATTTTGGTGCCTGTGTTTAAAACAATTATAGATCTTACACCTTTTTTTTTTTTTTTTTTTTTACGCAGGGGGACTCTTTTATAGACTTCCGGATGTTGGGAGTAAATCCGGCGAGTCCAGGACTCTCCTTCGTACATGGTCCGACAAGCCAACGCCAAAAGCTTTACATTCGTCTTCTATTAGATTGAATACGAATATAAAACTCCCAGTCAAGGCCTTGCCGGGTCCGGTACGAAGGCCTACCTGCTAAACCCCCTGCGGTGTTCCCTCTCCACAAATGATCGGGGTTAGCGGGGCAGTTGTGGCAGTCTCCGCTTCCCTGATCTGTGCTGGTATCTACTCCAGTTCTACGGAACTCTCCGTGTGGCGCTCCGAGGCGTCTCCTATAGATCTTACACCTTAGTAATAAGTATGAAATTAGCATACCTGTGACACGACGCTCTCCATAAACGGATCCCATATGTGCACTACGGAGTCGCTGGATACAGCTAGCCTCAATGACTCTAAGAACGCTAGTGATAAGACTCCTTTTTTGTGTCCTGTGTATGTCCAGTTGCATTGCGTTGTTGCATTACCATCGCCCTGCAATAATTATTTTATTTGAATACATAATAACTTACTAACCATCAAAGTAAATAATTCTGTCACAAAACAAATAGTACGGAGGCAAAATAAAGTTAAAATAAAAACACATTTAACACAATCAATTTTTACTTTACGGAATTATACAAATACAAATAAGTTTATTAGCTGGCATGCTTAGGAGTTATGATTAGGCAAATTTTCGTGTAATATTCGTCATTAAAGAAGTAGCTGAAATTGCAATTTGAAAATGCTTTGCCATCAATTTCAAATTTTCAATGAAAGATCTTTTGGCAGATTCTTGTCTACCTGAAGATCTTTAATTTTCCAATCTTTCAAACAACATCGTATCGCTTACAAGTTTGTTAAGGAAAATGACGCTTATGCCTATCGCTTTAAGACTTACCTGGTTCCTCAGGGACCATAACTTCACAGTCTTGTCTTTGGACCCGCTCATGAAGCTGTGCTCATTGTCGAGAGAGTGTATGGACTTGACGGCTTGGCTGTGGCCCGTGAACGTTTGCAGCTTAATTTGCTTTAGGTTGAAGCGGGTCTCCTTATCTGGACGGCCGATCTCGTGCTCCCAGTATATTAGCCAGTCGCCGCGGAGATGTCTGTAAAGAAAATTTATATTGCAAACCAAATAAACTGTAGTAAAACTACTGTTAAGACAAGATTTGAAAAAAAACCCACATAGGATGGTATTTATAAACCACTCTCAACGTTGAGAGCTATCTACCTGAGATACTGATCCTATAAGAAGAGCACCTCAAGTATTATCTCAAGATAGCTCTTAATTTTGAAAGCGATTTATAAATACGGGCCTTAGTGACTGAACGGCCCTGAAAATCGCATTTAAAGACAGTACTTTCACACAAGTGTCTCAAACCCTTCAAAAGACAAAGAAAAATAACACTACTTCTCTCTTTCTCTCTTTTTGTCGCTGCGCTGATTAAAAGACGAGAGCTAAGAGGTGAAAATGGAGTGGCGAGAAATCCCTACAGCTAATGGGGATCCACACGAAAAGGTAATCGCAAATAGCGTCAGCGACGATCCGACCGCTATCGTTGGTTTTGATTGGTTAAAATACGTCAGAAATGACATTTTGACATAACAACCAATCAAACGATTTCAGGACAATCGCTTGTGTTGTGGCCCATAGTTTCTCAGTATTTGTTGGAGACCCTTCTCTGTCTCCGACATTTCTAAGGTTAAAATGAAATACTTAAAAATTGTAATGTAAAATTGTATTTCACTTCATGATGGTTTTAAAATATAAGAAAATCAAGACATAAGTCATTGTTGACCATAAACTTAAACTATTATACTCTCACTGACCTGAACAGTATTCATCCCCAATTCCTGATCAATGAATCAGGAGGCCGCATGACTATTTGTCGTACAGTCACGTCTAAAAATATGTATATTGTATACAGTTTAGAACATTCCGTTGTAGTTGTCATATGTCATTGATTTCTGTTCAAAAAAGAAATATCTTTAGAATGACAAAGTTCTAAACTGTATACAATTTCTAGACGTGACTGTACGTAATATAAAACAAAACAAGAGAAAAACTAATTGACTCTTTTTTTATTAGGGTTACGTACCCAAAGGGTAATGACGGTACCCTATTACTAAGACAGCTAAGACTCCACTGTCCGTCTTTCTGTCTGTCTGTCACCAAGCTGTATCTCATGAAACGTGATAGCTAGACAGTTGAAATTTTCACAGATGATGTATTTCTGTTGCCGCTATAACAACAAATACTAAACAAAGAATAAAATAAATATTTAAGTGGGGCTCCCATACAATAAACTTTTTTTTTTTTTTTTTTTTGCCGATTTTTGGTACGGAACCCTTAGTGCGCAAGTCCAACTCGCACTTGGCCGGTTTTTTAAGATACTCACCTATTACTTTTAACCCCATTATCAATCTTGCAAGCCACCACATCCAGCCCTTTCGCCTTCGCCACGGGTCCTGAAGCCACGTCTATCCTGTTCCCCACCAGCGTCACGTTGGACCCGAAGCTGTTTGAACCCGACATGTGCTCGGAGAGGTCGGGCTTGGTCGGGGTTATGTCGATCGTTTTGCGACTGATCGGCTCGTCGGAGAAGGAGGTTTGAACACGTTTCTCTGGACGGGGTATTAGTGGGGTGCTGTGAGGAAAAAATATTGTTTAGAACATGGTGTTTTTTTTGTAGTAACCAAACAAAAGTCAATCTAATAAATAATATCAGTTATATTAAGTAACTTAATGCACCTTTTCATTAGGTACATTATTCTTCGATATTATTTAAAAAAAAATAGTTTTAATGTTCATATTGGATTTCTTTTTCATTGTATTTGAACATGATTCGATTGTTGTAGGTCGTGTCAAAGTTATATAGATGAATATTGAAAATTGAACTGTAGTGTGTGTACGAATAAGTCTAACACACACATCTCTCCTCATATATAAACTCATTACAGTACTCCAATAAATCAGTTATTAATCGCAGTCAGATCTATCATTTAATCGTCCCGAACCGCCAACATCGCATGGCGACCCTGCCAGTGCTGCCTATCGGCGGCGCTGCGCAGACGGTTTTTTTTAACGATGTGAAATAAAAAAAAAATAAGTGGTCAGATTGGACAATTATTAGACTATATGGACAAAAAGTGACGTAGGTGATTAAAAATGGACTAAAAAAAATGAAGAACTCTAAATAATGAATTATCTTTAAATATTATAATACCTACTGATATAAAATGTATATTAGAAAATAAATTCTTCAGATGTAAGGGAGTAAAAAATTATCGACCTTACTACAAAACTGTTTAACAAGTGTTTAACTTAGTGTCAGTCTAACCCTCCTCGTATCTATAGATGAGTAAGTGATAACCAGAGTAAAACTTGCAATTTTCAAACGCTTCTAATATTATATTCCCATGCAATTTATATTATAATTAATCTTAAATGGATTTAAGATTAATTTATACTTGGTACATTCTACATTCTGACAGGAATGAACGCTAGGGTGAATCTACGCTGTTTCTTACTTCGTGCGTCATTGTTCTCACTCGAAAATGTTTAAAAATCCAATGCATCACAAGGAATAAATTAAAAATATGCCATCATTTACATTAGACTACAATAATAAATTGTATTAATTTGCATATTTTTGATTTATTCCTTGTGATGCATTGGATTTTTAAACATTTTCGAGTGAGGACAATGACGCCGGAAGTAAGAAACAGCGTAGATTCACCCGCTAGTGGATGAGGCCATTACTTACTCGTCTATAGATACGGGGGCAAGACACTGTTTAAATGTGATGCTGTCACTTTTTTGACAACATTTTTGAAAGAGAACAATGTTTAAATTAAACAGTGTTTTAAAATCTTTTGTGGTAAGGTCGTATAATTATGTTTACCGAGTTTGAATCATGTGTCCTACCTGATACAGTGCCTCTGCTCGTAGTGGCGGCACAGCGCGCGCACCGTGTCGCCGTTCTTGAGCCACTGCTCCATAGCGTCCGCGCCCACGAACTCCGCGAACGTCGTGTACGCTTTGTACGCAAGCTCCTCGTCGAACACCATCAGAAGCTCTTCTTGGGCCTGGTAAATATACGTTAAATCAATTTACATAAACTTTGTAAGTGAACACACACACAGAAAGAAAGACCGGAAGGAAAATATACAAACAGACAAAGGGCAATTAAAAAATATGAAAATTAAAACAAAAAATTGTTCGCTAGGTCAAGAATACGGCACTCGGCGACGACCGGCTTACCGATGCCGAAGAGCGCGTAAGCGACAGAGTAATTTTCGCCCTCTAGTAAACAACATTTCTTTATGACGAAAAGTGAGCAGTGTGAGCACGACCGTGAGCGTAGCGGGATAAAGCGTGCGGTCTGGCACCAACGGCGTGCACGCAAGGTCTGGCAGGTCTGCCCGCAACAAACGTCCCTCTCGCACGTCCTACTCACATATTAAACCATCGCGGTACAGTTTAAATATGCACTCGTCGGTAAACAGGCAAATGGATATCCTACGTACCGTGAGAGCAGCGGGGTCTAGCGTGCGGTCTGGCGCGGGCGGCGTGCACGCAAGGTCTGGCAGGTCTGCCCGCAACACGCGGCACTCGCATGCCGAATTCTAAGGGCACTCATCGTTAAACTGGCGAAGGAACATCCTACGTACCGTAAGAGCAGCGGGGTCTAATGTGCGGTCTGGCGCGGGCGGCGTGCACGCTAGGTCTGGCAAGTCTGCGCGCAACACGCGGCCTTCTCGCACGCGCCACTCGCATGCCGAATTCTAAGGGCACTCATCGTTAAACTGGCGAAGGAAAGGAACATCCTACGTACCGTAAGAGCAATCCCTCCACCAACCCATGGTCCTTCCTACCTTCTCGGTATACGGACCGAATCACGGGAGAGCGCAGGGGTACATGCTAAGAGCTCTTTCACGTACCGTAAGAGCAGCGGGGTCTAGCGTGCGGTCTGGCGCGGGCGGCGTGCACGCTAGGTCTGGCAAGTCTGCGCGCAACACGCGGCCTTCCCGCACGCGCCACTCGCACGTTGAACCGTCGCGGCACAACTCTACTATGCCGTCTGACGGATTCTCGGGACACTCCTCGGTGACCTGGCGAAATACATCATCATAATAAAAAATGTTGCTCATATATTGTCTTTTCGCATATCCCTAAATGCAGACTACTAGACAAGACAATCGAATGTATCAATAATATAATACAAATAAAAAAAACAAAGAGGTGTTTTGGAAGATATTAGTAGTCTGTCGTCTACAACAATTCGAATCTTGCAATATACACTTCAGAATGACAGATTATTGTATAAAATTGTATCACTATTGCACTACATGCGTACAAGGAACGTCTGCGCATGTTATTTAATAATAAAAGAACAAGAAGATTAGACCACAGTATCAAAAGTTATTTTCAAGGCAATTATTATAAATAACAGTAGCAAATCCAATGACAAACAAACCAAGTTAACCTTACCGTACCGTACCGTACTTATTAGTAGCGTCGCAGTCAATAAATAAAAATAGGATTACCAATGTTTTTGTATTATGATAACATATTATCTAAATAACGTTTTAACAACAATTCAAATAATACCACATATATATATTGAACATGATAAGATTACCTTATCCGTATTAACGTCGTCGTGTTTCGGCCAATTTTCCGTCTTCCCTGTGGCCTTATCGAAAGCTAAGAAAAACCTGTAAAATAAATATTTTTTTCAGGGTGTATAAATAAGGTGCCTTTTCGAGAAGCAAGCATACTCGTAGCATAATTTTCGACAAACGACTAATTATTAAAACATATAAAGAAGGACGCCCATTTCTGACCTGTCTAAATGTTGATTGAATCAATGAGGATCAGTAACGATTTTTGTTTAGTGGCTTATCAGAAAGCTTATGCCACCACATGAATAACTGTGAAGAAATGTTTACGATATCTCCTTAACCTGAGAAGCTATACGAGCTAAAAAGAGCTTAAACACTGTTATTTTGGGGTTCATTATGACGTCATCGAGACGTACGCGTAGGATTAGGATTAGGATAGGATTCAAACCTGTTGCTGATCCTCATTATTGTGTATAGAGAATTAATACTTATAGCTCATAAAATTGCATTTTTATTGTTATTTATAAATTATTGGTTATTAAAAATAAAATTCGGCAATACAGAAATTCATGAGAAAGATTAGCAATGATTACAATTTTACCATAACATTAATTTTACCAATACATATTTTATACAGTAATAGCAATAGCAACTATTCAATTATAATTTTGTTTTATTATCATTATACATCAACTTTAAAAAAAAGCTATTTGACAGGTCAACGCTTGTATGAGAAGTGGTCGTTGTTCTTTATTTGCAGTGGAAAATTTCGTTTTACTTTTGGCAGGTGTGTCAGTACACTTACCTCTGCAAAGCGTGAACACAGAGATGTTTGCGCGTCATCTCGGGCCCGATCCGGAGCGCCAGCACGTGTAGCGCTTCGAGCAGCTTCCTGGCCAGCGCCGACCGCGCCGCGGCGCCGCTCGGGTACGCGCAGCGGCTGGTCGACGCTAGGCGCAGCGCCGGTTGTAAGATCGACTTTAGGAATGTGTCCTGGTGGAAAATAAACAGATATTTCAACAAATGCTGCCTGTCTCTGCCTACCCTCATGGGAAACAGGCGTGAGCATATGTATGTATGGTATTCTACTGAACACAGCAAAGACATTAGGAACGAAGAACAGGCATACTAATACGCACTGACTTGGACGAATCAACCCGTCCAAGCGAATTGAACATGAAACAATTTATACAAAACTAGCTTCTGTCCGCGACTTCGTCCGTTTTTTTTAAACTACATTTTATTTTTTTATTTTTAGTGTAGGTACCTTGTAGGTAAGGTATATTATATATGTAGAAAAATCGGCTCAGCCAAACGTAAGATAATCGCGGAGAAACATACATACGGGTCAAACTGAGAACCTCCTTTTTATGTCGGTTAAAGAACCTACACTTAAGATATCCCTCTTCCTACAAAAAAATAATTATCTTATTCAGTTCATAAACAAAGAAGTAATACGACCATTATCATCGAGGTAATTCACACAAAATCATACTATTTTCGTGCTTTTTTCAAGATTACTTGAAAAGTACTGAACCGATTTCCAAATTTAAAAAAATGGGACCAACTTGGGAATTTACCTAATGTAATAACGTTTGAATCATTTTAATCGGTCCAGCCGTCTTCCAGTAATCGGTAGACATACACAAAAAAAAAACAAATATACACACGAACCTCCTCTTTTTTTGGAAGTCGGTTAAAAACTTACATAAATGCTGAGATTGAGAGAATAAATGTACTAAGTAACAGGCAGTGTACTAAACACGATTACTACTAAGTAAATATTTATTAAAAACCTAGTCATCTTTGCTGGACAGCGACTGAATTTGGCATGACATAAGATTAATGGTCCTGCCTTTCCTTCACTCACCAACAGCTGTTCCATGACCTTGACATCGGACATGTACGGCAGCAGGTACTTGACGAGCTGCAGGCAAGCGGCGTCGACGCTATTAGCTCCCCCATAATTTGGCATGATATAATGATCCTGCCTTCCCTCCACTCACCAACAGCTGTTCCATGACCTTGACATCGGATATGTAAGGCAGCAGGTACTTGACGAGCTGCAGGCAAGCGACCACGACCACGCCGCCCTCTAGCGGCGTCGACGCTATTAGCTCCCTCATAATTTGGCATGATATAATGATCCTCCCTTTCCTTCACTCACCAACAGCTGTTCCATGACCTTGACATCGGACATATACGGCAGCAGGTACTTGACGAGCTGCAGGCAAGCGTCCACGCCGCCCTCTAGCGGCGTCGACGCTATTAGCTCCCTCATAATTTAGCATGATATAATGATCCTGCCTTCCCTCCACTCACCAACAGCTGTTCCATGACCTTGACATCGGACATGTACGGCAGCAGGTACTTGACGAGCTGCAGGCAAGCGACCACGCCGCCCTCTAACGGCGCGGACAGCCGCCGCCGACACGACGCTATTAGCTCCCCCATGTGGGGTAGGTATTGGAATATTATCAGCTGTTCCCCGTACATAGCTGCGGTCGGGATAAAAAACAAAGTTAATAATAAAAACTGACTGCATGACCACCGAAACGCGATAGTACATAGTGATTTATCACGTTTAACTGTCAAAAGACAATTTTGGTAGTTGAGTGGTGATAAAACGCTATATCACGCGAAGAATACGGTGGTCATGCTAGGGGGGCTGAATAGGATAGGAGTAGGCAGGATAGATTAATATAGGATTAAAAAAAAACCGGTCAAGAGCGAGTCGGACTCGCGCACCGAGGGTTTCCGTACCATCATACATAACAGACCATACAACAAGTAACTGTGCATCATAATAAATACACTGCAGAGCTGTAGAATAATAAAATTATTATTGCCGTATGAGGTCAGCACCATCTCTTGGCCGATAGTGGAACTATTTTTTTTCTTAGGCCAGCGCCATCTCTTGACCGATAGTAGAACTAAATATTTTTTTCTAAGGTCAGGGCCATCTGTTGACTGGTAGAAGAACTAAATAATTTTTTGTTTGTTTTTTGAATTTCTAAAAAAGTGTGTCGTTTTATTTTTCCTGTAATCTTTACATAAACTACTATCACATAGAATTATTTCAGATTTTTCTCTATGCAAACTTCGGAGATAAAGGGGGGGGGAACGGTATTTTTTTTTACATTTTTCATCATAAGTCGAAAACTATGCGGCCTAAAAAAAGTTTTTTTTAATGTGCAAACAGCGCTCTTTCATATGATACCCCACATGCCCTAGTCGCCCCACTTAAAATTTTTAAGACAAAATTAAAAAAAAAAAACTTATTTGCAAAATAGTTGGGAAAATGTCATCTTAAACAATTCCAAAATTCAAGTTGATACCATCAGTAGTTCTCGAGATATCCAGCTGTGACAGACAGACAGACTTAGTCACACCATAAGAGTTCCTTTTTACCATTTTGGTACGGAACCCTAAATATACTATTTCGTAAACAATTCAGTGTATCTAGTTGAAATAATTGGGATGCATGCATACTGGCGCCACAAGCGTTTATGCTAAAATCGTTTGATTGGTTGTTTCAAATATCAAATGACATTTTTGATGTATTTTAACCAATCAAAATCATTGATAGCGGTCGGTTCGCCGCTAGCGCCATCTAGCTTAAGCTTTGCGTGGAGATCTCCATTATTACGAGTAATGAGTAAGTTAGCTAGATAGTAAAATCACAATTTTTCTGGATCCTTTTCACATAGAAAAAATACATCAATCGATCTGAAATGAATTAAAAATTAAATCTTACCTACGATAGAAGTGAGGCACTTGATAACTTTCTTGGCATTTCTATCGCCTACAACTCGGCACTCCACTATTGATATCTCATCAAACTCATCCTTCTCCTCTCCTTCCCACGAGCTGAGGTTCTCCTTCCCAATATAGCACAAAGTCAACATCTTAAGTAAATTCCTTGCTATATATCTACAAGTAAGTACTGGGCCCAGCCGGTGAGCTAGCCATATGAGGCTCTCTGAACTCATGTCCGATATTTTGCAAGGCGCCATATCTTTATATGGTTCACTAACATCAACATCGGTGCAACTACGAGATGTCTGAGCATGATACACCTCTAAATTCCTTTTGAGTTCCAGACTTTTGATTTGTCGTGACCGAGAATTGCCTTCTACTTCGTCTGTTAGATAATCATCGTCGGCGAAATGCAAGTAGCTCGTGAACAACGGTTTCGTTGGAATATCTATCGTTGGAGACATGGGTTTCTTTGGCGTTTCTGGTATGGAATCGTTTGAATTGTTGAGTACCACAGATAAGTCTTTTGGCTGTAGAGTGAAGAATTTGGAGGCACTTGGTGAAAAAACGTCTTTTGAAGGTGACGGAGAATGCATTGCTGTTTCATTTGTAGGGTTAGAATGACACGAGTCTATAGATTCAGCAGGCGACTTGCTCCTGCTATTTCTACTGGGCAGCCGATCTTTGTCGCTTTCGAAATGAAACAAATCATTGTCGCTTCTTGTATCGTTTGCGTCTTTTTCTTTAACCATTTCAGTTACATCTACCGCATTCTTTTCTACATTAGGAGTAGCAACGTTTTCGGACCCGTACGATGTGTCTGGTGAAAATATGTCAGTTGTGGTCGACAAAGCATTTTTGACATTATCATCTGAGTATCTAGGTTTTTTGTTGGCAGCTGATTTGCTGTTACATAAATGACCAGGCGTGCCAACCTCCGAATTATCGTCCTTGTATCCACCGACTGCTTCTACAAGATGCTGAGTAAAATTGTCCAGGAAGCACTGTAGGCCGAGCCTCACCATCAGTTGCAAAAGAAAAATATTGTGGTATAATTTGACGAACTTTTGCTTGTTTGTCTGGACTGCTGTCTCTACAGATATGTCGACATCTGTCAACTTATGTCTTTCCTGCTTTTCACCCATTAATTCGTCGTCTTCGTATAGGTTTAATATGTGTTTCAAAAGCTTTTTCTTCGTCTCAGCCGGCCCCAGAGCCTTGCTTACTGTGTCGAACAAATACCAGGCAGCTAACACTGACGTGTTTCTATTTCGTAATAGTTCTATGTAATGCATCACAAAGATGTCAAGGACATCAAACTGATTGTAACAGTTGATCTGGCTCAAAAGGACATCTAAATGTGTGACACAGGCTTGTATCTTCCCTTCGGCTATTCTCTGGCTAAACTGCAACTTTGTTTTGTCAACAGTCTGATATTTTTCACACTGGACTCCATCGCATTCGTACATGAACAGTATACTTAGTTCGTTGCTAGTCAGTTCGTATTCGTGAAGAGTGCTAAGAAGTTTGTATAAAGTATAGAAGGTATGAGGGAAAGGTATTAAATGCTGCATTAGTAAAGGCTGTAGCAACTGTGACGGCGTCGGAGGAGGCAATCCTTTATCCGTAATTACTATCTTCCTAAAAACTTCGTCTTTAGGAGTCAACTCATTTTTAAAGCTCAGACTCGGAGGTTGTACATTTAACAACAACGACGTGATGTAACTTACACACTTTGGTAATGAATTGAAATTATATTTAAGGACGGTTCTACAGCTATTGTACCGCTCTATAAAGCTGTCGCTGGTACTTCTCAAAGGCCGCATGTATTGATGTAAGAAGATTTCAACAATAAGGCACCCGATCACCAACATGTCCTGCCGACGGCTCTCCGTTACGAACTGTTTGTACACACTCGCGTCTGTCGTATACCTCGAGTTGAAAGATCTATTCTTTCTTTCCTTTATAACAGATTCTAAATGCGCATCCTGACTGAACTTTTTCAAGTAACTTTGGTCGTACGACGCGAGGAACATGTGGTTGGTAAAAGCTGTTTCATCAGAACCCTCTTTGGTGGCTCCGTTCGGTTTAGCAATTTCCTGTTGCATAGGGAAATAATTAAGGGTAGTGTCTGTTTCTTTGCTTTTGTCCTCGGCTTTGCTGAAGAAGCATTTGGTTCTGAAGTTATCTAATGCCTCTAGAGCTTGAATAGACGCGACAGGGTTAAATTCTTTTGGGAGGTAAATGACCCCTTTGCCCAGTTCGGATCGTTGCACGCGGAAATGTCGCGTGTGTGAGGATGCCCTACTCTCTGTGGGTGTGTGAGGGACATCTTCATTTGGTTGGCTTTTAGATAGTGATCGCGCCCTACTGCTGTTTTTGAGTCTCGATCGGACTCTCTGTGGGGGCACACTTAACCGGGATATGTGCTGGGGGAGGCTCGTGGACTCCTCTTCGTCGTCTGTCAAGTCATCTGAACTATCAGGCTTAACCATTTTTTCTGTGGAAGGAAAATATAATGAGTAAATATAAGAGGGAAATCATATTTACCCCATTGTCCACCAAAAATAAACAAATTCTCAGCAAATTGTTTATAACTGGAATTTCGTGAGAATTTTGCCATTCTAATGGTTGCTAGTATAATGTACAGTTATACAAAAATTAAATGAAAATTAAAATGAAATAACGAATAGGATTAAACAATCAAAATATTTCCTTTAATTGTATTTAGAGACAAATATACTAGATGCAAATATGCAACTACTTTGCTTTACTTTACAAGATATTAATTATCTTTAATAAATTAATAATATACACAACTAAGAGAGAAAGTATCGTGAGTATAGTAGATACTCACTCGCATCCCTAGGCGCCGTCCAATGTAACCTAGGCGGTTGCGGAGGCGGAGGCCTCGCCGTGCGCGGCGGGTGCGGCGCCGTGAGCAGCTGCACGGTCGCCCCGCGCCGCGGCGCGGTGTGTCCGTCCACCAACGATAGGCACACGTTCTTAGCCTTCACCGACGAAGACCCGGATAGCTTGTACCTGACAAATTATTATATTCACTGTGACATTGAAGTATTCATTGAGGAGGCCTCCTTCACTCGCTCAAGGTCGCGCGATAAGCACCTACCGCTCGCCGTGCCTTCGAAGGCACAAGCGAGCAGAGGGCCGCCACACGCCCGCCGCCGTACAAGCGCGGCATCTTACTGCCTGCGTAGGTATTGTCTCTTTATAATAGTAACAATATCGAATCGACATGTCTGTGCTGTGTACGGATGTCAAAACCAAAAAACCAAAAACAATTGTCGTTTTTCACATTATGCTATATGCTACGAAGACCCGGATAGCTTGTACCTGACAAATTATTATATTCACTGTGACATCGAAAGATTCCTTAATATCGCCGTGAACAACTGCAAGGTTGCCCCGCGCCGCGGCGCTGTGTGGCCGTCCACCAACGATAGGCACACGTTCTTAGCCTTCACCGATGAAGACCTGGGGCCTAATCGCGCTAATTTTCAACGATAAAACCAAAGCTAAATCGTTACCGTTTCAGTTTCGTTTACAGAAAAATACTCGCTTTAATTTTGTTAAAATTGTTGAATACTCTGCCTAAGGAGTCTAGAATTACAATCTGGGACAATTTAAGTGAAAATTATGAAGCTAAACCAAAAATTTGTAGGTAAATATAACCTAAATGACAACGTAACGTTTTTGGTTTTATCGTTCAGAATTACCGCGATTGGGCTCCTGGACAGCTTGTACAGTCAGCAACGAAAGTCGCTTAACACTTTAGTACTTTGTAATAGCAACTTTTTTGACAGATGTCTTACAGTTTGGAACATTTTATCAAAAATGTTGCTATGACAAGATACTAAAGTGCTAAGCAACTTTAGCTGTTGACCGTACCTAGCGCAGGTTTATAGGCTCATCATCAGAATTTTTTATTTCATTAAACTCAACGAGCCTACATTTAGCCGGACAACAATGAAATATCTATTTGTTTAAGTGTAATCACAATATTGCAGAAGTTTCTTATGTGTCAACAACACAATTCTAGTTTTACACAAATCTTATGACATACCCAAACGTTATATCAATCCAGTGGTGCAGGTTTTCCGAAACGTGCGTACTTTCCAACGCTTCGCGGTGTTTCGTTATGAAATCTTCTGCACAGGTTGCCCATGACGGTATACCTAAGTCCTGAACAACAATTTGCCACCAATTAGAAACAAATCAATACAATTGGGATGATGACTAATGAATAAAATAACGAAATACTAATAAAAATCGTAAACATATTAAACTTTTAGAGTAGCTTGTATACCTCTTGGTTTATATATTGCGTATTATTTGTTTTATGACCCTTCAAAGCCATTTTGAAAAACACAATATAATAACGGGTGTAACAAGACACTCAACGAAGCCGAAGTCCACGCATTCCGCCCATCATCAGGACCATTTTTGTCTTTTAGACTATACCTGGGAAACCAATAGCTACGAAGTTATTGAAGGTCAGTCATTGTCATTTCCTAATTTTTGTCTACAGAAACATTTTCAAAATTTTATGTATTTCGTAACAATGGCTTCAAAACGTCATCACTCAATGTATTTCACGAGCACGCACATAAACGTTGCCTTTCAACTCGGCCGCACGCAGCTGTGTAGCATTCACTCGCAGGCGCGGTCTTTTGTACGCGTTACATTGCGTGGTAATGTATGCAATGCTTTTTTAACACCAAAAATTAAAATCGTTTCCCAGCAATAATTTTGAACAGAAATGGTCCTGATGATGGGCAGAATACGTAGACCTCGGCTTCGTTGAAGATCTTGTTACACCCGGTATAGCTGCCGAACAAATTTCCTACGCGTTGCATACAAACTACTCTGGCGTGACGTCATAATTGAGTAGCCGTTAGTATGGAGCGTTTTTGGGCGAGTCCATTTGTGTGCATTTCACACTGTGATATCCCGGGCAGTTTTCATGCTAGCGAAATAATTCTTTTACCAATGTTTCTTTTTTTTGAGAGGTAATTTATGTAACATAAAATAAAAAAGTTGTCATCATCCCAATGCAGGCATTGGAACTCTCAACAGGCCTGTGAGATAGAGATCGGATATTGGGATGCAATTTTGGGTATTATGGAAAGCACTTGTTTATTGAAAAAATCCAAGGATTCCTGGATCTATTTTGAGTGTATACTCCGTGAGATGTAATAAATATACCCGATTTGACACAAATTCTAGTTGGCCTGTTCCGTACAAACGTAATTAGTTGCTATTCCCTACTTTTATTGTCAGTGATTTTTGGAGAAGCAAACACAATCTTATTACGTTGAAACAACGCCTTTTAAACCTCATGGGAATAAACACACTTTAATAATTTTAAGAAACCTCTTCCATAATATTATGTTGGCGACAATTGGCTTTAGGTAAATAATAAATATGCATCTAATGATCCGATCTCTACTTATAAATAATTATAAAGTCATAGTGACACTTATGTGTCATGGCAACACAAGCTGAGGTAGGTCCTAGTTAGCCCTAAGACCTGTTTTTTGTGAAATTTTTAGCTTTTTTTTTAATTATTGTAACGTGTGGTCTTTGAGTTAATAAAAAATATCTCTCTCTCTCTCTCTCTCATAGTCATACCGGCAAGTCTTCGTGTATGCTCTTGAAGACCGTGGGGTCTGTATAGTACTCTGGTATACACTCCTCAGGGGTCCACTCCTGCATGCGCTGGATGGAGGCGGGGTACTCCGCTGGCACCCATTTGTTTCGAACGTGCTTGCATAACACTTCCTTCGGTGTCCTATAAACATTAAGGTGGCACCCTGAGCGAAAGTGGCGGCGCGGTGAATTTTATATAATATTATAATTATAATTCTAATCATCATCATCATATCAGCCGCACGACACCCACTGCTGGGTATAGGCCTCCCCTTAGGATCTCCAAGACGATCGGTCCTGCGCTGCCCGCATCCAGCGGCTTCCCGCGACCTTCACCAGATCGTCGGTCCACCTTGTCGGGGGCCCACCGGCATAATTCTAATACACAATTTTAATAATGTTTTACGTGGAATTTTTAGGGCTCACAGTCTAGTATTTTTAGACGGTGTTGTTACATTCCCTTGTAGTCATTGCTAGAAGTAGATAGCAAAACTGCTAAAAGTGGCAGTTTTTGACACATTTACTTCTACGAATGACTAAGAGGGCATGAAGTGATACCTTCTAAAAATACTAGAGTCTAGTAGTGGTGTAGTGGAGTTTTTAGGGCCCATGGTCTAGTTACTAGACCATGGGCCCTAAAAACTCCACGTTCTATCTCTCTCTATTAATAACTTATTAAATAAAAACCTCTGAGGGCGCCACTTTCGGTCATACAACCGCCTTAACAAACAAATTTTAACCTTGCTTAGTTATGAGCGCAGTTGATCGAAATACATTGCTTGCTAGTACGATATCAAAAATTAAGTCACAGTTCGCAGCTATTTTGTGCCTTCAGACAACGTCCTAAAGTCGAACTTTTGATAATGGGTTCTTAAGACTGACTCAGTTTATAAACAGAAATTATAATAACAAATTAGCTTTCGCATTTGCTAGACATATTTTATGGCGATATGTACTAATATATGGCTTCCTCTTAACAGTTTAATCATATTACTCAAAAATAAACTATACATATTATCTGCACTAAACAAATTATTTGCATCAAATTACTAAAATCACGACCTCATTATAGGCCGTAAATGTCGTAATTTATACACTCGTAAATAATATCAGCCAGCATAATGACAATGAACAAATAAACCTTATCTTTATCTCTACAACAAAACAATGTACTGCACAATTATTGATTATTTGATGTTATTTACTAAAATTATATTTATATGTATGTAAGTAAGCTTAAATCTTAAATTCACCTCCTCAATGGAGAATGTTACTGGGTCTGTTAAATCACTTGAAACTTTATGACAATGTAGCTAAATATCTAGCAATACACATGTTTTAGTTTAATTTAAATCAAGCGAGTAGTTTCGAAGTTATAAGGGTTTGAAGGAAATGCAAAGTACACTTAAATATGTGCTTTATTACGCAAGAAGTAAGGTTCACCTGTATGACCAATGACGTCATTCTACAACACAAAATAACAGTGTTCTAGGCCATATAACTTTTCTGTTTTAAGAGATATCGCGAAAACTTCTTCACAGTTGTGCATGTGGTCCTATAAGATATAAGACAAGTCACTAAACAAAAATCGCTGTTATTCTTCATTATAAGTAGTTGAGGAGCTCGATGGCGCAGTGGATTAGCGCCCTGGCCTAGCGATTGCGGAGGTTAAGTTACTTTCGCAAGGGTCGGTCATGGGATCGGTGACCAGATATTTATTATCTCGAGCTCCACTGAGCTTCGGAAGGAACACAAAGCAGTCGTTAACACACACCAATCCGCACTGGGCTCGCATGGTGGGTTATGGCCCATCCTCCTTATCCACCCATAAGGCCTGTGCCCATTACATTAAGAATGGCTGATGGTCATGGTCAAGCTTAAAAAGGAAAAGAACAGTTGAAGCAGAATATAATACCGTCGTGCTAAGTACACATAGCAAGTGATGTCGGAAAGTGCATCAGATATATGATGCGGGATTTGTCCGGGACTGCTGACATCGTAGGTCATGTCTAACTGCCTGTCGCCTTTGTTCAGTCGATATTTGGACTTGCTCAAATCTCTCCAATTACGACCTGAAACATAAAGATGGTATTACAAACAAAATATTTATTACAATACATGCCTATCGCCCTACAGACAACATAATTACCCTGAGAGGGATCACACGCAGGTCGTCACATATGCAACTTGTCACAATAATAACTCGTCACTTTTCAAAACGGATACTCAACTCGTCACATACGCACCTCGTCACATATGCAACTCGTCACATACGCACCTCGTCACATATGCAACTCGTCACATACGCAACTCGTCACCTTCGCAACTCGTCACATACGCAACTCGTCACTTTTCGCAACCCGTCACATTTTTTTCGTTTTAATACAACTGCCCAAAAAGTGGCTGCACAATTTTTAACAAGCTGATTTAAACCTAATATGGTCATCTTGCTTTTGACCACACAAAAAGTGGCTGCACAATCTTTATTAAGCCTAATATGGTCACCCATCCTTGCTTTTGGCCACACAAACAGTTGCTGCACGATCTTTATCGACCTAATTCTGTCACCCATTTTGCTTTTGACCACACAAAAAGTGGCTTCATTCAGTTCATTGTATTAAAAAGACAAAAATATGACGAGTTGCGTATGTGACGAGTTGCGAATGTGACTGTTTGTGAATGTTTGTCACATACGCAACTCGTCACATTCGCAACTCGTCACATTCGCCACTCGTCACATTCGCAACTCGTCACATACGCAACTCGTCACTTGCGTTTAGTGACAAGTCGAGTATGTGACGAGTTGCGTATGTGACGACCTGCATGTGATCCGGAGTGAAGGAGGGATATTTTTAGTTCTTATTTTTAGTACAAACTAAAAATGTTTCTAGTATTTTATTTCCACGCCCATAGCTCAAGCCATCGTCCATCAGTGCCCCCCATGTTTCTTTTCTGTATCCGCCACTGCCTGGTTAAACAATGTGTTCTAGATCATTATTTAGGCTTGATACTTATTAAACTTTTATAATCATTACTAGAAACCATTATCGGAGGTACATTTTAGGAGCAGGTGTTCATAGGGATGGGGTAAATTTTTAGGTATTATTTTAGTTTATCAAACAATGAACTCCACTCAACTATAATTAAACAAAATGACAGAAATAAAAAATAATCTACTGGAAAAAAACTTAAATAACAATTTAAATATAATATAATAGTCTTAAAATGTATGTCCGATATCGGAGTCTAATCATTACTTACCACACCTTGAAGCAAAGTCTGTAACCCACGGCACCATAAAATGGGCCTGTGGATCATTGGCACTTCTCCCAGCGAGTGCATTGAGATGCAATAAATAGTCCAAGTTCGATATCCGGCCCCTCACCCACAACAAGCACAGCTTCTCCAGCTGAACAGCATCATTTCTCCAGCACCACTCTTCCTTCTTAGGCTGCACTTCATTACTAGAAGTGACAACAGGTGTACTCTGTTTGCTTTTACTGTGCTCATGGATCAACGAAGCATCTAAGCAGTGCACATTATTTGTAATATTTGGTAACACCTGCAGCCACAAATTCTCTGACAAAAAAACATCCTGTAAAGTCAACTTGCCCAAACTTAACCCTCTATCACTCACAGCTTTAAACACATGCAACAACTGGTATATTACAAACAGGCCACGGCCATAATTCATATCTATTAAATGAGGACTAAAGTTAAGGCAGTCTAAAAGACTATATCCACAGTGCCCTCCATATACTACAAAATAGTTATTATCAGTCTCGAGAACAAACAGTGCTGGTAGTAAATTGACATGAGTCTCGTAAAACTTGGACACATATTTATTAGGTATAATCTCTTTATACTCTATTAACTTCCCAGTAACATCGTGCTTTATCCTAATTATATTGCAACCATATAATCTGAGCATTACTTCAGTCAACAACTGATCATGCTCCAATAGGTTAACTATGGTACTTTCTTTGCTGCTCTCATGATTCTGACAGTATTTCTTGTATGATTCTTTCCATAAATTTCTTTGATTGTTTTGCGACACATACTGAAGAAGTTGAGAAAATGTAAGTGGTTGTTCTGTGTTGCATTCATTTAATTTATATCTTGGCAGTGGTAAAACTTTCGATAACTTTTTGTTTAACACCTATAAAGAAATATTATGTTATAAATAAAACTCTTCTTTTGCTTCTTACAGTTAAATTGATATAGTAAATGTAAAACCAAATTTTTTATTACTAAAACCACATAAAATATTGGTTGAATTTATTATTAGGATAATAGGTAAATACATACGAACCTTGATAAATATTTTTCTAAATGGATAGGGCACACTTTCACCAGGTTGTAAATTAAAATCTATATTGTTCACCGAGTTATCGACATCAACGTTTTTTAGCCACTTCTTTAACCAAGTTGTATGAACGACTACCGCACAAAGGTTAGGCAGGGCTGTAGGAAATACATTTTTATCATTTATGCTTAGTTCTTTAACAATAAAATCCATTTTGAAACCTTTTGTTTTGTTTTCAAGCGAGTGAGGCGAGGTTGATAAAAATGTTTGATTGACTTTGACATTGGGTGCATTCCAGTAGACCAATCGCTAGGTCATTGGTCACCACAGCAAACATTTTAACCCCACAGCACCCTATCTCAAAGCGTAGTCAAATGACTGACAGCACGGGATTTTTTGGCGCCATTTCGTCGAGTTCAGTTCGGTGGCTATTTTAATTATTTGCAATCGGTGCAGTTTTGTGGTACAAGTGTCTACGCAACTGAACAATATGTGGGATAATTGAAACATGAGTGGGTCTCCAGCTTCCTCATAGGCTATAGAGAAATTCTAAGCATGCCATATTTTAAAGCATAATAGCAGCAATCAAACTTCCAGACATAATAATAGCAGCCACCATAAGCTCGTTACCATGAGTTGTTTTATGTGTGCGAGCTGGCGACACGTGTCTACAGCTTACACATGCCGTTAAGGCAAACCAGTGAGGTTAGGGTTTTAGACTATAGTCAGAAATTTAGAGCCTAATTGCAGCAATAAGATCCAAAAAAACCAACCATCACACTCAAATACTCTTGAAACTACGAGCATAAAACTGTGTGCGAGCTGGGGACCCGTGTCACTGGCTTGCACAGCTGTATTTTCGTAATTATTTAAGCTACGATTATGTACTATACCTCAAAATTTTCAGCCGAATTGCAGCATTAGGCTCCAAATTTTTCAAAACTTTAACTCGAAAGGTTTTTGAGCTACGAGCCGATATCTATGTGTAAGCTGGGGACCCGTGTCGCCGGCTGACACATGGTGAATTGCTGTAACTGTATATGTTAGAGTTTCGTTTTAAAGATCAAATGATATGTTATAATTGCAGCACACACGAGGCAAAATTTCAAATCTCTGGGCCTCTTAGTTTCGAAATTATAAGACAAAAACCGTTTTCCCGCCAAAAAATTCAAAAAATGGCTCGGAAGCGGCTAATCGCGCCGTTGCCGTTCCGTGCGCTACACTATTGCAATCGAATTTAAACCTAAGAGCTAGTATTATTTTGAGTCATTTTAATTTGCGCTCTCGATCGTTTTAATTTATGTACTGAGAATTTTAGTCTAAGAGGTAGGAGCTGATATAACTGGTTACCTAATTTAATATAAAAGCAAAGTCTATTTATATAGGAATATTTATATCGCTAAGGTATAGGTACTTTATTTTATTTTATTAACACGTTTTTATTAGGTTATAAATTTTGATCACTCGATCAGTTCAAATAGGGATGTAGCGATTATACAAAACATCGTTACCATTAAAAAAAGACCATAAAACCACAGGATTTTTTATTAATTAACTGGATATAAGGGATTAAAAAAGAACAAATAAACTTTTCACGCAGATGAAGTCGCGGGCGGTCACAAGTCGACTATAATAGGTATACCTAGGCACATTTGGAGCAAATAATCAACATAACTAAAACTTTTTAACCGACTTCAAAAAGAGGAGGAGTTGTGTATGTTATTCGATTACTCGAAGACTGCTGGACCGATTTGAAAAATTGATTTTTTGTTTGAAAGTATATACTTCCAAGTTGGTCCCATTATCATGAAGTCAGGATCTAATGATGGGTTCCTGGACAAATCAAGGAAACTCTTCAAATATTATAGGGACACCTATAGCGATTTTGGTATTTTCTTAAGTAACCTATGCATTTGCTTTCGGAAAGTACCATTTTGGTGAAATGGAACTGATGATGAAGACCATACATGATAATCGGAATTATTCAATACTAAGTTTCATTGGTGCGAAATGATTACTTTTACATGGTTGCATTAATTATTTTAAGCTCCTTAAAATAAAGTACCTATACCTTAGCGATATAAACATTCCTATATAAATAGACTTTGCTTTTATATTAAACCAGTTATATCAGCTTACAGCTATTAGGTAACCAGTTATATCAGCTCCTACCTCTTAGACTAAAATTCTCAGTACATAAATTAAAACGATCGAGAGCGCAAATTAAAATGACTCAAATAATACTAGCTCTTAGGTTCAAATTCGATTGCAATAGTGTAGCGCACGGAACGGCAACGGCGCGATTAGCCGCTTCCGAGCCATTTTTTTGAATTTTTTGGCGGGAAAACGGTTTTTGGCTTATAATTTCGAAACTAACGGCCGAATACTCAAACGCTGCTTAAATAGTTGAGAGCTCCTCACACAGTTGAGACCGCCTTAACTCATACTCAATTCAAAATTTGAGAGCCGCTCAATTTCTAAGACGGCCTTAAGTTAAGGACCGCTTATCTGCAAAAACTATCGAAAATGGAATACTCAAACGTTCATTAAGATCTGACAGGTATTTGAGGCCGCCTTAAGTTGATTAAGGTCGCTCTTAATTTAAGGAAGCTCGGACGTACCTCAAGTATCACACGTCAAGGTGATTAGCGCCCTGCACACGTAAAGTTCGGAGTCCGTTCCATCCCTCGCTCCGAAACGTACATGTATATGCGCGGGGCTGACAGTCCGATCTGGCATGTCGATGCGAGGTGCATTTTCACAGTTTTGTGCGCGCATCACATAGCGCCCTGTACACGTAAAGTTCGGAACGCGGGAAACATATGATACTGGTGGTTATAGATGGCCAACTCGCCTATTTTTTTGCATATAACCGGATACAAGCATACAGCGCCATCTCTTTTGCATGAAGTAAATTACGTCGCTATAGGTCAAAGGGCCCATACGGTCGATCGCGATCGACCGGTCGATCACCAAGGAAAACAGATTTGACATTTTGCACCCAATGTAGTTTTACTTATGCATTTTTTTTTAAAATATTTGGTGGGTTAAACGGTCAAAATGTCGATCTGTCATAAATTTTTGCTAGGTCGATCTCATTAAGAGAAAGTATGGGCACCCCTGCTATAGGTATACGTTAGGAGCTTGTAATTTACTGTACAATAAACACCAGATAACTTTGCCAAAGAGTTATCTAAGTTGGTAAAAAATGAAAGACATCTAATACTTAATCATCAAATATTTCTTTTTATAAGTAATTATATCTATTATGCTAAGTATAAATTACAGGTAAACACACTATAGACACATAGGTAATGCAGTACAAGTATCTGCTGCGCGCTCATATAAAATACTTCCAGTGACAAAGCCAACTAACGCGATGACCAAACGAGTATCCATTTTTCATACTACTGATGAAAAACTTTAAACATTTATAAATGAGTGGGTCTCCAGCTTCCTCATAGGCTATAGAGAAATTCTAAGCATGCCATATTTTAAAGCATAATAGCAGCAATCAAACTTCCAGACATAATAATAGCAGCCACCATAAGCTCGTTACCATGAGTTGTTTTATGTGTGCGAGCTGGCGACACGTGTCTACAGCTTACACATGCCGTTAAGGCAAACCAGTGAGGTTAGGGTTTTAGACTATAGTCAGAAATTTAGAGCCTAATTGCAGCAATAAGATCCAAAAAAACCAACCATCACACTCAAATACTCTTGAAACTACGAGCATAAAACTGTGTGCGAGCTGGGGACCCGTGTCACTGGCTTGCACAGCTGTATTTTCGTAATTATTTAAGCTACGATTATGTACTATACCTCAAAATTTTCAGCCGAATTGCAGCATTAGGCTCCAAATTTTTCAAAACTTTAACTCGAAAGGTTTTTGAGCTACGAGCCGATATCTATGTGTAAGCTGGGGACCCGTGTCGCCGGCTGACACATGGTGAATTGCTGTAACTGTATATGTTAGAGTTTCGTTTTAAAGATCAAATGATATGTTATAATTGCAGCACACACGAGGCAAAATTTCAAATCTCTGGGCCTCTTAGTTTCGAAATTATAAGCCAAAAACCGTTTTCCCGCCAAAAAATTCAAAAAAATGGCTCGGAAGTGGCTAATCGCGCCGTTGCCGTTCCGTGCGCTACACTATTGCAATCGAATTTGAACCTAAGAGCTAGTATTATTTTGAGTCATTTTAATTTGCGCTCTCGATCGTTTTAATTTATGTACTGAGAATTTTAGTCTGAACTGCACGCGCCAGTCTGAACTGCAGTCCAAACTCTTGAAAATCAATTTACACGCACAGTTCGGATCGTTTGCCTTAACATGTAAGATTCGCCGGCAGTCCAAACCGTTCATCGTAAATCGCACGACAAATAGCACTACAGTTTGATCCGCAGTCCAAACCGCACAGATCCATCCCAGGTTTGGAACGCAGTCCCAGATGCGCGGTCCAAACTTTACGTGTGCAGGGCGCTATTGTTTTGCGTTGTGAGGTTATTATTTTGAAAAAATATTTTAAAAATGTCCTTTTCTTCGTTATCATATCTTTTTATTCTCCATAGTCACGTTTTCCTGTTTGATTATTTTAAAGTAAAATAAATAAATTGGGCGGTTTATGTGTTATTTATTATGACAGTCAGTATTGATTGACAGTTGACATAATTGTCGTGTCGACATTGAGCTTCTGTGGCATAGAGAGAGATTGTTCCGTTGCACGCTATTATTTTTGAGGTAACTTTGATTACGTAGTGCCAGGTGTGATATCGATGGATTGCATGCAAAGAAACGATTTGCAAATCTCAGTAATGTTACCAGATTGCAAATGGTTAATGCGTCCTTAGCTAAGCAGACATTACCAACAGATAAAAAGCGTTTGAGTATTTCACTTAAATCTAATGGCTTCTTAAACTTAAGGTGGCCTCAGCTAAGATTTTAGTTAAGCAGCGTTTGAGTATTCGGCCGTAAGAGGCCCAGAGATTTGAAATTTTGCCTCGTGTGTGCTTGGTTGTGTGAAGCCGAGACTTTTATTGTAGTGGCTACCTCGGCAGAACTTACAGAGTACCTAAAACTGTATCGATATATTTGATGCCAAATGCTCCAAGCAGCATTGGAAGGCGATGCACCCGCATTCTAATGTAAACTGAAACAATACCACTGAATTATTTAACGCTTTACACTGGCAAACATTATTCCCTGAAGAGGAGTAGATTGCCAAAACTGTTTACGTTACCGTAAACTATCGGATATACTGCTCACAGTCAGTGCGAGTGAAAGAGACAAAACGATAGTTTACTGTAAAGTAAACAGTTTGCATCAATTCATGGTAGGGCCACTAACGTAAAATACGGGGATGCGTGCGATATAAAAAATGCGTGATAAAATGTCCACCCTACGAATTTTAATGAAATAAATATTAATTTTGCGCGGCTCTGCAACAAAAACGATTTATCTAGGTCAAAAATGCCTACTTTATGCCTGGTTAGACTTTGCTGAAAAAAGTACCAAGCCCCATATAAAAAATGTTTGCCCTTTAATCAGCTGTTATTTTGTAAATATTATCATGTCGCTAAAACGCATAGTTTCCGAGATATAAGTGAAAAACCGAAAAATGGGACCTTCAAACTGTAGAGTAATAACTATATAGAATTACTGAAATTTTCATGGGCCAAAAATTGCTTATTCCACAATTTGCAAGCCTTGAGTTTGAATGGGGTCGGTAAACTTTTTCGAAGGGATTATTGCTAGTACAAAAAAAACACTTAACTCGTTTTATTAACTTTATTAATCAATAAAAATATGGAATGTATGTACATTACTTGTATTAGTCTGTCCTATCTAATGAACATATTTTCAACTTCATATTTATTCTTCTTTTCTCGAAGCTTAGAGCAAGACTTGCTCATGACTTCTGATTGGGATGTATTTAATAGCACTTTATATTTGATGAAACCAGCTATAAAATTGTATATCATCACTTTAAAATAATGATAGATCTATAATTTAATACTATCACTACAAAAACAATGGTTTGCACTATAACAATTTTGTCAGGACTTTAAAATAATAATAGATCTATAATTTAATATTATCACTACAAAAATAATGGTTTGCCCTATAACTGTGTCCCAACTCCGAAACCATTTAGTTTCTGTCCAACCATGTCAGACTGACCACAGTTAAAATAATATGGCAAGATGATAACAACTTGTGGCATAATGCATACACGCCAGCAGGTCGGTTCTGGCGTGGTTGGTCACAATGGAACCTAACCTCCTCCTCGGCTCCTCTCTCGCTGCGCCCGCTCGTCGTCGCACCGCTACAAATTAATCGTCTGTTTACCAGCACTAAAGTTATAAAATTAATTTGTATGGTGCAAAGTATTAATTTTAAAGCTAAGCAATTAAATTGCAAAGTATTAATTTTGAAGCTCAGCATATTTATAGTGGCAACCATTATTTTTATAGTTCATTCAATAAATTTTGACGCTAAACCTTTTAAAGTGTGTTAATTTATTAAAAATAAAGTAACACACTTTAAAATGTTTAGCGTCAAAATTAGGGAATATATTTATATATTCCCCTTCTGATTCTGTCCTAAAATTCTATAAAAAATGGATTGAATACAATTCTGTAATATTCTTAAACTTAAAAGAACGAAGCCCCTTTTTTGCGGTATTCAAAAATGACATTGACGTTCCTAATGGCCGAATACTCAAACGCTTCTTAGCCAAAACCTTAAGTTAAGGTCTCCTTAACTTTAAGGAAGCTGTCAGTTTCATAGAGTTTCTGTCAAATCTGACAACTTTTTCGAATTTAAGGTGGCCCTAACTTTAAGATTCGTTTGAGTATTTGGCCGTAAGACATTTTTTTCTCAAAGTCAACCGTTTGAAAGATAAACACTGCCAAAGTCGTGCCAAAGTGGTAAAATGTGTGTCCCCCCCCCTCTAACTTTTGAAATAGGTGAGTGAAAAATCTAAAAAAAATATATGCTATAGATCTTAATAAAAACTTTCACTGAAAATTGGTTTAAACGAGATATAGTAATTAGTTTTCGAGATATATCATATTTTCCAAAACCGCAAATATAACTTTCTTTGTCATTCATACCAACACTGTGAAAAACAAAGTTATTTTTACAGACGAAAAATGATAGTGGAATTAAATATGGTATGGTATATAAGGTAACTACAGAACCCTACGGCGCGTGGCCCGACACGCACTTGGCCGGTTTTTTATGTATAGTTTAGTTTAACCACATTTGATAGTAAAATTAATAAACAAAATCAAACATCCCAAACAAATTAATACTTAAAAACTGTAGGTACCACTGCATTAATGTCCATGTCCATCAGCCATTTTTGATGTCCCCACTGCTGGGGCACAGGCCTTCCTTATGCGTGGTAAGGAGAATGGGCCATAAGACCCACCACGCGGGCCCAATGCAGATTGGTGGGTGTTAACGACTGCAAATGCAGCCGGGACCAACGGCTTAACGTGCCTTCCGAAGCACGGAGGAGCTCGAGATAATAAATTTTTTGGGCACCCATCCAATGACCGACCCTTGCGAACGTTGCTTAACTTCCGCAATCGCTGGGCCAGGCGCTAAACCACTGCGCCACCGAGCTCCACTGCATTAATATTACTCTATTTTTTCAGAAACTCTTTTTAAATAATTATCCCATAAGGTATTTTTGTATAAAACAGCCTGGGCTTCTGGGTTCTGTGCGGCCAAAATGCCTCTTCCAACAACTACCACATCGGCACCTTTTTCCAGCATCACTTTCTCTGGTGTGTTATACACTTGCCCAAGTGCATCCTCAGAACTTTCTAGCTGTACTCCTGGAGTTAGCTGGATATATCCTGGATCTTTGAATGTTTCTTTATTCTGACCAACAAAGCCAGTTATTAAGTTTGGATATTTTGCTGCCATCTTCACTGTTTCCGCTGTGTAATCAGGTGTTATGAGATTCCCCTGTAAAGAATAATTTTGTATAAATCTTTCTTCATTTATGACCAATTTTTTACAAAATTGATGATGTTCAAAACTCATAGTACCCACCCCTTTTTGTGAGAAGTGAAAAATTATAATTAGGTAAAAAAAAATATATTATTTAGTTTAAAATTCAATAAGCTGAGTATTAAATCTATAATTACCTCACTACTCATTTCTGCTAACAAAAATACTCCTTGACTATCAATACCATTACATGTACTCAAGGCCTTCAGAATGCCTTCCCCTGGCAATGAGTGAACCGTGACACAGTCGGCCCACTCTGAAATTTTATAGGTTCCTTTCGTATATTGCAGTGCAACAGTATTTCCAATATCTGCAAACTTTCTATCTTCCAATATCAGGAAATCAAACCTTTTTGCTAGATTTTTCAGATTTGTAATGAAATTGGTATTAAAATCTTCTACTATGTCTATATGTGTCTTTACTAAACATATATGTTCACCAACTTTTTCAATCAGTTCCAATATACTTTCAGTAGTGGTTAAGTCGGCTGATAAACATAGATTCGTTTTCTTTGTAGCCATTATGTTGAATAATTGTTTTGCGACTGTATTTGTGGCATATTCTGATCTTTTCTCATATGTGAGTAGTGTACGATCTTCAAATTTATCTGAAAAAAAAGGATTATGTGTGTTAAGCTAGCAACATTAGAAAGACACATTACAAAACAGTAACATAAATATTAATTATTATGTACCTATCTTTGGTGCTTGAGTTTCCTTTAAATATTTGTGTACTTTAGTGGCCATAGCATTATCAATTTTTTCACGTCGTACTAAAATATCAATCAACTTTGTCATAGTGAACAATGCTTTTATCTGCACTTTATTTTCTGCCAGATTTTCACGTCCACCCTGTTCCCGGTCTAAAATTATTAGTGCGTAATCAGCTTTTAAGCCTTCCTGGCGCAAATCTTTTACAGTCTCAAGAACACTGGAGCCCGAAGTGATGACATCCTCAATAATAAGACAAGATTGGCCGGGCTTATAATGTCCTTCAATCATTTTCTTAGTGCCATATGCCTTTGCTTCTTTACGCCTCATAAGCATGGATTTTTTAGCTTGAACAGCCAATAAAGTTGCAATCGGTAATGCCGTGTAAGGTACGCCACATAAATGATCAAAGGCAAAGGCAAAGTCAAACAGAAGATTGGATATCACTTCCTAAACAAACAATACTATTAATCACAAAAAATATAATGAAATCTGATCCAAGATCCAACAGTAGGGCTGTTGGATCTTGGCTCAGCTCAGCTCTAGTATTGTTGATGTTAACTTAATTCCTTACCATTACATGGGGGTAGCTGACGATAACCCTCAAATCAAAATATACCGGAGTTTTTATACCACTTTTGGTATTGAATTCCCCAAATTTAACAGCATCTATATTAAATAGCTTTACAGCAAGTTCTTCTAGGCTCTTTTCGTAGGTCATTATTTTATTGTTTTAGAAATCTAACAATTTTTGGGAGGAAAGATATAAACCAAGAATCAACAGCTAGCAGTCTGTCGCAACTTCCATACAAAAAAAGATTCTATGAAACGGACACGAATCAGGGTTGCCAACTAGGGCTTGAAGTCCGGAACTCCGGTTTTGGTCTAGCTCCGGAGTTTCGAAGAATTTCAGCATCGGTTTGTAAAACCGGAGTTTCACAACCAAAATCGGAGTTTCGATTTTCAAAAAAATTTAAAGTAAGCATTTTAATCGCCGTGGCTATATATCCCTAGGCGGTGTTTCAATCTCTCCAGAGGTGCCAAGTGGACTACATCTGGACATAATTCGTAAACTCGTTGTTTTTATTATTTTATCGGGGATTGATATTAAGTGTCAAATATTAATTAGATATATGATGTAAAAAATCCGCGGTGGTAACCGTTTTATATAAAAATCATGAGATTTCGTACACTGCCTAACTTTTTCCTAAAAGCAAAATAGGTAACCAAATACCTTGTTCGTATAATTTTAAGGTGCATTCAAATGCCATCACCTAATAGCAAAATTAAACTGAAACCAAATTCGTATGCTTGTTTTTTTTCACAGTATTCATCTAATCTCAATATCTAGATAAGCCAAAATGGTAACTATGATATTTGTATCTTATTAAGCTATAATGCCTCTTTTTAGACATTTTAGACAAAAATTAAACATTTATTTTTTACGTTTTAATAATATTATATTTCTCAGTAGTTAAAAATTGAAACTGGGAAATTTTTGTTTAATAATAGGCTTTTGTGTACTACAATCATGTTTACATCAAAATTAAACATTTTAATATCACGTTTATGAAATTGTAAATTACGCGCAAGTAGTAGTGGAGAATGCGGTGAGTACGGGGTGGGGAGAGTACCTACCACCCGCCCCGCGCCCCGCCGGCGCCGCCGCGCGCTGCTCGCTGCGCGGTGCGCACACGACACGGCGACTTATTTATTTCATTTTAATTACGTGCTTTGTACCGACCGCGCTGGGTATTCAAAAAACAATGGAATTTCCTAATTGTAGGATTTGTGAATGTGCGTTAAACTTTGACGTGGTGAATGTAGGTCTGAAAGGACAGAATAATTTAATGTATATTGGTATGATCACACTGCGGCTTTTATACTTAACATAACCTACCTACCCACCTGTGATTCGATACTTTATACCAAAAGTCGCATTCAAGTGTATAGTAACTTTTGTTATATAGTAGGTATCTAAAGAGACTTGTATAAGAAAGCTTTTTATTTGATGTAACAAAGGAAAAGAGTGAATAAATAAAAAATCGTTAATATAAAATAATGTGTTTTATTTGCTATCATAAAAAATCAAGTGTAATACGTAAACTCGACAAACGAAACCGCGACAAACCAAAACTCGACGCACGAAATCGCAACAAATCAAATCTCGATGCATGAAATCGCGACAAACCAAATCTCGAAGCACAAAATTTCGACAAATCATAGTGATTGTATTTTAGCCGACTTCAACAAAAGGAGGAGGTTCTCAATTCGATTGTATGTTTTTTTTATCATTGTTCGCGCGTATCTTCGCCATTTATGGACCGATTTTGATGATTCTTTTTTTGTTCGATTGAGTTTTCTTGCGAGATGGTCACATTTATTTATTTTTTCAAATCGGTTCAGTAGTTTACAAGTAATCCTGAAAATACTATGATATTAAATCAACTACCTTGACGATTTTGTTATTTATGAACCGAATTAGATGATTTTTTTTGTTGGGAAAGAGATACCTTTGTGTAGTCTTTTTAACCGACTTAAAAAAAGGAGGTATTCAGTTTGTATGTATGTATGTTTCTCCGCGATTATCTCGCGATTGGCTGAGCCGATTTTTCTACCTAAATAATATACCTACACTAACTAATACAGAAGGTACTTACACTAAAAATAAAAAATTGTTTAAAATAAAAAAACCGACTTCAAAAAACCTGCCCCTAAAAAGCAAGAAATAATATACAAATCATTAGATACGCATTATCATTGTTATAATAAAACACGTCTATTGAAGTCGGGTGGGGCTTTTAGAATATATATTATATTTTTAAATACGCGAATATTATAAACGAATATTATTACGAATATTATATTTTTAAATACGCGCGAACAACGATAAAAAAAATACATAAAATCGAATTGAGAACCTCCTCTTTTTGATGAAGTCGGTTAAAAAAGGAAGATGTACTCCAGCCCCACCTGACTTTAATAGACGTGTTTTATTATAACAATGATAATGCGTATCTAATGATTTGTATATTATTTCTTGCTTTTTAGGGGCAGGTTTTTTGAAGTCGATTTTTTTAAATTTTTTTTGATATTTTTTTTATCTTTGTCATTAAAAAAATACATATTTTTATCTTTAACATATTTTTTTTTATTTTTTTTTATTAATGTGGATAAATAAAATATAATATCGTTATAATTTTATGTTACGATTATTAACGACATTTTACTGTTATAACAGCGTGATAATCGAGATATGGTTTGTCGCGATTTCGTGCGTCGAGATTTGGTTTTTCGCTATTTTGTGCGTCGAGATTTGGAATGTCGCGATTTTGTGCTTCGAGATTTGGTTTGTCGCGATTTGTCGCGCTAACGTGCGTTGAGATTTCTTTTGTCGAGTTTACGTATTCAACAAAATCAAAATCTGAAAACAGTACTTATTAGAAAGCTGTAAAATCAGCCGTAGGTCCGTGCGCAGCGCACACGACAGCGATGTAATATTGTGAAAATCAATCACCTTGCTTTTAAGTCCTACATACACATCCATGACACTCCCTTGTACGTGTGAGCTCTGGCGCCGCCGCCCCGCCGCCGCACACTGGTTCGTAATTGAAAAATATGGGACATGGGAGTTAAAATGTACGGAGGGGCATGAATTTTTTTTTGAGGATAGTTTATAACACGCCTAACAACATTTGTAGTAGCACTTTTCTCTAAAACGACTTCTTCATGGTTAAAAAATTCACAAAAATTTTTTTGTATGGAAAAAAATACATTATGGGTTTTTTCTCGAAATGATATAAAGTGTTACACCAATGAGATATTGTGGAGGCTAGAGGAGCTTATTGTGAACAATTTTTGTCTTGACACCGAATGAGTATTTTTGCGTACTTTTGAGATACAGTTGATTTAACTTTAAAAAAAATTATATATGAAAAATATCAAAAATTACCACGTGATACGTGTTTAAAACCACTCTGATGTATTTTAAACATCTGAAAAAGTTTTTTTATTTACCGCAATGACACTTTAAACAAAATATTATATACAACTACAGTGGTGGACGGATTATTATATACACCAGTCGATTTTCATACAAATGAGGTAACTTTGAAGCCTTGGTTCTCAGCCAGGAATTGATCGAACTGTGATCTGATGAGGCTATTTAAGGAGTGAATAAAGGAGATCCACATACACACCCAACTAATGTGATCAGCATTCTAAGAGATTATACAAATAAGATTAGAAAGAAGATAAGGTTTTTATACAAATGAGGTAATTTTGAAGCCTTGGTTCTCCGGCAGTGATTAATGGAGCTGTGATGTGATGATGGCTATCCAGGAAGCGAATGGAGTAGATCCAAATCACTATACACACCTAACTGATCTTATTAGCATTCTAAGAACCGTTTGGATAAATGTTTAAAAATACCGCGATAATAGCATTAAAATGTATGGAAATCCTGGAACTGAGAACTCGGATCTTTACAGCTCAGATCAGTTGGGTGTGTATAGCGATCTGGATCCCCTCCATTCACTTCCTGGATAGCCATCATCAGATCACAGCTCCATCAATCCCTGACGGTGAGCCAAGGCTTCAAAGTTACATCATTTGTATGAAAATCGAATGGTGTTTCTAATTTATTATCAGTCCAATACTGTTTATTGGTGGACAATCAACACGTGTGATATTTCATGTTCTTCTTGTGCAAACGAAATGTTTATGAATTAAAAAATGTGTCATATTATGGAATAACAATTACCTACATAAAATCACTACGACTGACATCACGAGACATCAATGTCAGCGCAACTGAGAGATGCATGCAGGATTTTCGATGTTTTCTGGAGGCATAATTACAATAGTAATATCGGTTTATTATTCTCTGGGATAAGAGCTTCTTCCTCAACTTCGGTATCATTTAAAATGAGGTCGTTAGCTTTAGGTAACATTACGTGTTTTATGTAAATGGCTTACTTTACTTAAGTTTTTATAGATGTGTTACCAAAGGATTGGAAGTAATCGGAATTAGAAAGAAAATGTGAATTAGATCAGTATTAGATCTCTCCTTTTATACTTTTTTGGAATGAAATATCACATGTGGACGAACAATTAGAAACACAAGTCGATTTTTATACAAATGAGGTAACTTTGAAGCCTTGGTTCCTCGCCAGGGATTGTTGGAGCTGTGACGTGGTGATTCAAATGAGGTAACTATTCAAGAAGTGAATGGAATAGATCCAGATCGTTATACACACCCCCAACTGATATGAGCTGTACGGATCAGAGTTCTCAGTTTCATGATTTCTATACAATATTATGTCAGTATTTTAAAATATTTATCCAAACGGTTCTTATAATGCTGATCAGATCAGTTGCGTATGTATAGTAATCTGAATCTCCTCCATTCACTTCCTGGATAGCCATCATCACATCACAGCTCCATCCATCCCTGACATTTTTAAATTCATAAACATCTTGTTTGCACAACAAGAAGAACATGAAATAATCACACGTGTTGATTTCCTACCAATAAACAGTGGTGGACTGATAACTAGAAACACCATTCGATTTTCATACAAATGAGGTAACTTTGAAGCCTTGGTTCCTCGCCAGGGATTGATGGAGCTGTGATCTGATGATGGCTATCTAGGAAATGAATGGAGGAGATTCAGATCGCTATACACACCCAACTGATCTGAGCTGTAAAGATAAAAGTTCTCAGTTCCAGGATTTTTATACATTTGAATGATATTAACGTGGTATTTTTAAACATTTATCCAAACGGTTCTTAAAATGCTGATCAGATCAGTTGGGTGTGTATAGCGATTTGGATCTCCTTCATTCACTTTCTGGATAGCCATCATCACATCACAGCTCCATCAATCATTGACGGAGAACCAAGGCTTCAAAGTTACCTCATTTGTATAAAACCCTTATCTTCTTTCTAATCTTATTTGTATAATATCTTAAAATGCTGATCACATTAGTTGGGTGTGTGTGGATCTCCTTCATTCACTCCCTAGATTGCCTCATCAGATCACAGTTTGATCATTCCCTAGCTGAGAACCAATGCTTCAAAGTTACCTCATTTCTATGAAAATCGACTGGTGTATATAATTATCCGTCCACCACTGTAGTTGTATATAATATTTTATTAAAAGTGTCATTGCGGTAAATAAAAAAACTTTTTTAGATGTTTAAAATACATCTGAGTGGTTAACACGTGGTAATTTTTGATATTTTTAATATAGATATTTTTTAAAAGTTAGATTACCTGTATCTCAAAAGTACGCAAAAATACTCATTCGGTGTCAAGACAAAAACTGTTCACAATAAGCTCCTCTAGCCTCCACAATATCTCATTGGTGTAACATTTTATATCATTTCGAGAAAAAACCCATAATGTATTTTATTCCATACAAAAAAATCTTTGTGAATTTTTTTAACCATGAAGAAGTCATTTTAGAGAAAAGTGCTACTACAAATGTTGTTAGGCGTATTATAAACTATCCTCAAAAAATATTCATGCGCCTCCGTACATTTTAACTCCCATGTCCCATATTTTTCAATATCGAACCAGCGTGCGCCGCCGCGCCGGCCGGTGACTTTGAGTTGCGTCGAGTCGGCAAAAGGGTTGGTAGTGGCGTCAATATAGCCCGGCGAAAAGGGGGTGGCGCGCGTACTTAGTACTAATACTTAAACATAATCAAACAATCTACTTCCACTCCCAAATCAAAACAATAAGTAAAAAAAAACAGCAGCCTAGCATGATCACCGAAACGCTATAAGATATAGCGATTTATCACGATTTACTGTCAAAAGACAATGGATTTTGACAGCTGAGTGTCGATAAAACGCTATATCACGCGATATAATTATGTCGTGTTTCGGTGGTCATGCTATGGAGGCTGGGTATCTTTAGGTACGTGTACTTAGGTCGTAGACACATACCTAATTAATTCAGTAGGTAACTTCTTTATTTATAAGTTTACTTCGATCGATCGATATTATCAAGAACCTTCATAATAAATAATTAAGTTTGTACGGTGAACAACCGCACATATATGTACCTAGCGCGATGTCAGCAATTTCAATAAATAACAGATATTTTATTAATTTTTAGTTCGCATTGTGTATCGATAGGTAGGTATATGTTGTGTGACTCAGTAATTCAATAAACGCAAAGTAAACAGTTCGGACTTATCATTTCAACGATTTCATTCAACTTCAGTAAAATGGTTGTATGGCAGCAAGAAACCAGTTATTTGGATTGAAGTATTTTTAGGTACCTACTTATTTGCAGTTATTTTCATAACTATGGGTAAGTACACAACACATAACATAACAAACCATCTGCATGTTAGGTTTTTATAATCCCGAATGCATGATCATGCGTGCATAATTAATAATAATACATTATTTTGCACGAGCGACACAAACACACAGCTAGCTAGCTTACCGCAGAGCTAGCGCTCCTCGACGAGCCGACCGACAAGCCACGACGAGACGGGGCGGCCGGCCGGCCGGCCGGCGCGGCGTGGGGGGCGCGGGCGGCTCGCTCCACTCCCCCCACGCATACGCATACACGCACACAGCCGCATATAGAATCATTTATTATTTTCATAATTTGCTTGTTTCCACCTAAGATATTTTTATTTATTTTATACATAAAGCTTATAAATAGGTAAACGTTCCGAAAATCATATACCTATCTCATCCTGATCAATTTAGTTATTGTCGATCTAATGAACACATATTTCAATTTAATCTCCACTATTAGTTATTCTATGCCGGGGTCCCACGTGTTCATAAAAGTTTGACAATCACTGACTGCTTTGCGTACTCGCGTCGAGTCGCGACTATCGGGACTCGCGACAGCACGGTCGGGAGTTGGTACACAAATTACGACCCTAAATTGCAAGAAATAACGTTTATATTGAAACGTAACTAAGAAAAAATATCAGTAAATGAATAATCATGGACATTTGTTGTTTAATTTGTTCCTTATAGTACTAATAATATTTTGAAGGCATAAATTAAACACTTTTGAAGTAGTTATGTATTTTGGTTTTCCAAAAATCACAAATATTTGTGACTTTAGAAATCTGCAAAGAGAATCTGTTTAATTTTTAACAATTAATTAACACACATTATAATCTATTCAGATTAAACTGTTGAATTGCAGTTATCTATAATTTCTGGTAAGATAAGCCAAAATATCTATAACTTATTGAACCTTCTTTAATAGTGATAGTCCCGATTGATCAATTAGTTTAATTTTGAATTATTTACCTGACATGCAGGCGTCATATCATAACACAGATACTTTTACAAAGTTAATTATTATGCTCTAATGTTGAAATCAAAATATGTCGAAAATTTAGTTTTTTTTTTTTTTTACTTTGATGCGGAGTTTCAAAATGTTTAATTCTTCTTATTTTATCTATAACTAACAACACTTTATGCCATAGAAAAAGAAAATTTCAGTTTTCGAATTATTTCCCGTTTTAGCTAATTTTATGCGCCTATATATCGAGGTGCTGACTGAGGTACTTAAGTATACGAAAATGTCACCATGTCGATCCGATTACAGAACCAGAGCACCAATCCCAATCCAACTGCAGCGATATGAGAAACAGAGAGACGTCATTTCTTAGAAACTGTTCACAACTGTTCTGGAGGATACTATAAGCTCTTGAACTGTAAAGGACTTGGCAGCAACATTAATGTCGAGTACCTAACACACCTTCGTTTTGCAGATCAGTTCTCACGGCTGAGGCTTTGTAAAACCTGAACATACTCGTAATGATCGAATATTTCCGTAGTGTTTTCGAAAAGAGTGTCTCTAAGGATGAAGTTGGATGGATAGATGGAACATGAACATAAAACAAAAATCATGTCGAATGGCCATGTTGTATTTACCCGCTCCTTCATGTTGAACTCAAACACAATACTCGAAGTTCTAGACCATTACCTAGGATAAGACAGACAGAAAATATATCTCTCGTTGAATTTAGCTCGAATGGGCAGCATTCGGGAAGCTTTAAAAAAACATCGCGTCAAACTTACTTCAGTGTTTCTAGACGAAAAGGCCTTGATCAGCGTGTGTTGCCAGTGATGGATGACTTAAGGCAGTGAAACGTGCTCGCTAACTAAGGGTCTCATAAAAAGGCTCAAGATCACCCAGCGACCCAGCGTGCAATGGAGAGCCATGCTCGGCGTTTTCCTGCGTGATCGAATCAGAAATCAGTAGGAGAACTAAAGTAACCGACATCTCTCTAAGGATTGATCAGCTGAAGTGGCAGTGGCCGAGGCACTTAACAAGTAGGGATATTAGATTAGAGAATAGAGAACCGATCGCCATTGGGGAAGAAAGGTGGACCAATGATCTGGTCGCGGGCTCGTGGGGCGCCGCTGGATGAGAGCAGAGCAAGATCGATCGTTGTGGAGATCCTTGAGCGAGGCCATAACCAGCAGTGGACTAAGATAAGATGTCGTGTGACTGATATGATGATGAACCAACACTCGGCAAATTTGAGTGACGTAAAATGTAAGAAAAATGTATTTTTATTCGAATTATTTGCGCAATAAGCAAGTAAGTTTCAACTTATTAATTTATCGATGACCAAAGTACGAGTATATCTTGATTTTCGGTTAGTTAATAACCTCTATAAACACGCTAAAAAAACCACTGCAATTTTATTAAAATAGTGACTGAAAACTCCGGAACTCCGGAGTTGGAACTCTGAAAATCGAAACCCAACTCCGGAGCTGAAAAATATTCCGATTTTCAAGCCCTATTGCCAACCTAAGATATTGTTTCCTCGTACTTAAGCAGCTCAAAATCTCGTATTTTGGCTTTCAAACCTCGTACAATTTTTTAAAAGGTGATAAAACCGAAATTACGGCATGATTTGAATTTAGAACATTTTACCTAATGAAATAAACTATTGCATGTTTCCTACTAAATTAAACATATCTTTGTAGGTATTAAAAATAATCTTTAATCATTATCAGATAGAGTTTGGTCAACGAAAGATGACACTCGTTTGGAAATGGGACTAATTTTGCGCCTTATTTTAAAGTTCAGTTTCCAATAACTTAATCTCTAAACGTTAATTTAACAGGGAAAGTGGCGCTTCCATTTCCGGTTCATCTTTCGTTGACCAGACTCTAACACAAAACAGCCGATTTTACTTAGCCTATGTAACTAATATTCATCTCCAAATATGATATCAGGAACACCCTCAATTTCTTCGTTCTTCTTTATTTCTTTAGTCATACGGCTATACATCTCTTTCGTCGGTTCGAAATTGACGCAGTTTCCAGCACGTGATGGACCTTTTGCGCTTTCTGCAGCAAGAAGTGTGGAGAAAGTGTAGATAAGGCAAAATGAGGAAGGAAAAACTGTTATGCAAAATATTTGTATGGTCATATCCTTTTCTAATGTCAAAATCTCGTACATAATTGTACGAGGCTGATAGTGTCCTCGTACCTCGTACGGAAGACCACAAACCTCGTATTTGTACGAGGAACCTCGTACGGTTGGCAACCCTGACACGAATTTTGATGGCGACTATATTTGTCTCACTCTTCCTCATTCTTTCTCGTTCTTTGATGATAGGTCATCTGTCAGAGAAACACGGCGGCAACATTTAAAGTATTGTAACAAATAAAATTAATTTGTGTAGGTAGTTAAAAGTTTGTTTTATAATAGTTTTGTGATATTTAAAAGTTTGTTTTAATTTGTTAATAGTCAAGTTAAGGTGCAGAACATGTAAGTCACAATGAAGCATGTAAAATGTGAAATTTGTGATCGGCGCGAAAAGACGATACAAAACGGTTTTTATAGCCAAATTTCCTTCAGATGAGCTTCGGTGAGTAATACATTAACCAATATAACATTCGTTTACAATTTTTGGTAGGTATTTGAATGAAATAATAAAATTTTAGTCAGAAAAATAATCTGCAGGAAAATAGTGGTGCTACATCATTATATAAATATCGATATCGATGCTTCTAATTTTAGGTGTAAGAAATGGGTAAAGATGGGCAAGAATGTACGCGCTAGATTACTGTTATGTTTAAATTAAACTGTAACAAATTATAAAAATGTTTTTATATATTTTTATTTCAGGTCATCAGCCGCCATCAGCTGCCGAAATAATTACTTATTGAGAACAATAAAGATTTTTTTTAAATAATTACTTTTAATTTAATTTAATATTTTATTATAATTGCAATTAGTAGAAATTTTAAAATTATTCCTTAAGTAAAGCGCAGATCTGCATTCATCGATATCGATAAAAAATTTAATACTATAAGGTCGCCCATCTCTATTTCTTTCCTGTAGGTTGGCAAAAAATTGTTTTATATTCGTTATGTTGGCTACGTCGAGGTATGTTTGATTTGACATTTCGTAGATTTTTTTGGTCTATGAAGTCCCGTCTCTTCTTACGTATAGTATTGCTTTCTCTGTGACAGCTAGGTGATTGCGTAAAGTCAATCGTATTCATTTGACAGTTCATATCGTATTCCATCGGCTGGCATTGGTATGGGATGACATTTATTATGATACAATATGAACTGTCAAATGAATACGATTGACTTTACGCAATCACCTAGCAGCGGGCCTACCGGCTAAAAACAATGAAGTTAATGTTAACTGTAATTTGACAGATGTATGTGATACATTGCTACTTCGTTTTGGCACAAATAAAAACTTACCAAAGAAAAGAAGCAATGTATCGTATCCATCTGTCAAATTACAGTTAACATTAACTTCATTATTTTTCCATTAAACTTTAAAAATATTTCATTTTTTGACTTAAAATATATACCGTGATGACCGATGACCTAGAGATTTGTCTGCTGGAATGCACCCAATAAGTTAAATTTTAAAAGTGAATTTACACTATAATGGAAAGGTAAACAATTGTTTAAGATTGGAAAAATCATAAACAATGTTTACCTTTCCGTTATTTGTGCAAATTTCACTGTTAAAATTTAACTTATTGGGTGCATTCCAGCAGACAAATCTCTAGGTCATCGGTCATCACGGTATATATTTTAAGTCAAAAAATGAAATATTTTTAAAGTTTAATGGACAACCATTTTTTTTAAGGGGATTGGTACTAGCCAGGGAACTCATTGTCTAATTTCAAAATCTAGTGCAATCGCTTTTATGATATTATACATTGATACTTCTTTTTGGCACAAATACACACTAATATAGAAACGTAGCATTGTGTCACATTAATTTGTCAAATGAAAGCGATTGCGATAGATTTTGTAATTAGACAATAAGTACCCAGGCTTATAGTCTAGATTAATCGATAGAAGAAAAATTACCATTTCACCCATATAAATAGTTTTTGTTGCAGACCCATGCAAAATATAATCATTATTTTATATCGCAAACCCGTAGGTATTTACGTTTCAGGGGTGACAATTATATTATGATACAATATGAACTGTTAAATGAATACGATTGACTTTACGAAATCACCTAATAGTGCAGTATTTAGTGGCATCATTTGTATGGGGACCTTGCAAATCGTCAACAAAGGAAGCCGCTTGGCACAGGCGTACTTTGTGGTCATCTGAGCTGATTTAGCCCTGTACCCACGTGGTACCACCATGGTGGTAGCCAGGGGAGGGGGGGGAGGTCGCTTCTACCACGCTGCACTTTTACGTCCATATCTCCAAAACTTTAGTAGTTAGGTCGTGTTTGGTATCGTTTTCGTATAATTCAAGGACGAGGAATTCATTTCTGAAACAACTTTTTCACTCGTTCACAGAAAAAAAAATAGTTATGCGCAAAATAAGAAAAATAAGAAAAAAAAACTTACAAAATGTATGCCTACAAATAAACCACGAGATTGTGCTTTATAAAAAAAATATGATTAAACAGCCCTGTTTATCTAGAATATATAAACATAAACTTTCCCATACAAATTATATTTATAAATGTGTAAAAAAAAACATTTGCGACGCACGGCGGTAGTTTTGCGCAGTATATTTGGATAGTATTTATTACTTATTGTTTAATAATGACAGAAATAGGTCGTGTTTGGTATCGTTTTCATATAATTCAAGGACGGGGAATTCATTTCTGCAACAATATTTTTACTAGTTCATAGAAAAAAATAAAGTTCAGCGCAAATAAGAAAAAAAAATAAGAAGAAAAAACTTACAAAATCTACGCCTACAATTAAACCACGAGATTATGCTTTAAAAAAATATGATTAAACAGCCCTATTTATCTAAATTATTAAAAAATAAACTTTTTCATAGAAATTATGTTTATAAATGTGTCAAAAAAATCAGTTGCGCCGCGCGTCGGTATTTTGGTGCAGTATTTTTAGATTCGGATTTATCACTTATTGATTAATAATGACACGGATTAGTATTGGTAGTCCTATAATTTTACTTGAAAAGAGAGTTAAAGTAATAATAAAGAAAAAAAAAATTTTTACCTAGTTATAACAAATTTTATTGGCATTTTTCACATAGTTCGGTGCACTTTATTTCTCGTTTTAAACAATGAGGATCAGTAACAGGTTTGAATCCTATAGTTTTATTGGTATAATATATTTTAAAATATTCATAGCTATGAAACTTAGTAAATGATTTTTTGAAATCCGTTTAGAAATGGTTAGAGTTAGTATGATTAGTTAGAGTTATAAGGGTTTTGAAGGAAATGCCAAACTCAATGCAATATGTGCTTTATCACGTACGACATAAGGTTCACTTACGTCTCGATGACGTCATAATGACCCCCAAAATAACAGTGTTTTAGCTCGTTTTAGCTTCTCAGGTTTAAGAGATATCGTAAAAATTGCTTCACAGTTAATCATGTGGTGTGGTGGCATAAGCTTTCTGATAAGCAACTAAACAAAAATCGTTACTGATCCTCATTGGCCCTTTCTGCGCATTTTTGCTTACACTTACACCTTATTAACTCAATACAAGCTGTGGCTGCTGCCGGTAGGGTGGTTCACATAAGCTCCCATAAGCCATTATTTTTGGCTCAACCCCAATCTGCAGGACATGGCAGGTTTTGGATTGGTTTTAAAAGTTAACCCCATACATTGCTCCCTGATAAATCGCTCGCAAAATATGGTTGCGCAGGGCGTCTCTGGTTGGTGGGAGATTCTCTCCTTTTTCGTGAATAGTACTTTTCTGCATTGATTAATATCAATGCATGTGCAAGATCTAAAATGAAACAAACGGTTGAGCCCCCCTACAATGACTGTCAAAAGTAATATCGAAGCGATGTTGTAATTGTAAATGAGATGGCTCTGGCCTCTGTCCCTATAACAACATTACTTTGAGGTTGATGTAAGAGCTCAGAGTACGTCCTCAGGACATGCATTCCAACATTTTCAGCAATAACTTAAATCACAAAAGCCAATCACCACGTAACTTGACATACAAAGCAATGATATTTTTTTCTAATATTGGCAAAGCCTGCTCCACATTTCCTTCTTTAGCATCGTTCGTATCGTCTTTTGCTGGCAAAAGAAAAAAGTGCTTTCGAAGCTTGGGGCGCTTATTCCATTGCAACGGAAGGATTAAAATACGCTAAAGAAGGAAATGTAGAGCAGGCTTTGCTAATATTAGAAAAATTGTCATTGCTTATTGTATGACATGACAAGTAAGTTACGTGGTGATTGGCCTTTGTGATTTAAGTTATTGTTGAAAAATTTGGAAAGCATAATAACGTTTGTTTCATTTTAGATTTTGCACATGCATTGATATTAATCAATGTAGAAAAGTGCTATTCACGAAAAAGGACAGGCAGCTTGAGAATCTCCCATTAACCAGAGACTGGAGAGCCCTGCACAACCATATTTTGCGAGCGATTCAAGTAAAATTATGGGACTACCAATACTAATCCGTGTCATTATTAATCAATAAGTGATAAATCCGAATCCAAAAATACTGCACCAAAATACCGCCGCGCGGCGCAACTGATTTTTTTTTGACACATTTATAAACATATAATTTCTATGAAAAAGTTTATTTTTTAATATTTTAGATAAATAGGGCTGTTTAATCATATTTTTTTAAAGCATAATCTCGTGGTTTAATTGTAGGCGTAGATTTTGTAAGTTTTTTCTTCTTATTTTTTTTTCTTTTTTTGCGCTGAACTTTATTTTTTTCTATGAACTAGTAAAAATATTGTTGCAGAAATGAATTCCCCGTCCTTGAATTATATGAAAACGATACCAAACACGACCTATTTCTGTCATTATTAAACAATAAGTAATAAATACTATCCAAATATACTGCGCAAAACTACCGCCGTGCGTCGCAAATGTTTTTTTTTGACACATTTATAAATATAATTTGTATGGGAAAGTTTATGTTTATATATTCTAGATAAACAGGGCTGTTTAATCATATTTTTTTTATAAAGTACAATCTCGTGGTTTATTTGTAGGCATACATTTTGTATGATTTTTTTTTCTTTTTTTTCTTATTTTGCGCATAACTTTTTTTTTTTTCTATTAATGAGTGAAAAAAATGTTCCAGAAATGAATTCCTCGTCCTTGAATTATATGAAAACGATACCAAACACGAACTAATTACTAAAGTTATGGAGATATGGACGTAAAAGGGCAGCGTGGTAGAAGCGACCTCCCCCCCCTCTACTGGCTACCACCATGGTGGTACCACGTTGGTACAGGGCTAAATCAGCTCAGATGACCACAAAGTACGCCTGTGCCAAGCAGCTTCCTTTGTTGACGATTTGCAAGGTTGATGCCACTAAATACTGCACTATAATAGCGGCGACGCGACACGACACGTAACGGCTACACGCATGGTATGGTAAATACTGTGATCCATCAGTATTTACTCAGGGACCTATTTCATAAAATATTATGAAATAAGGACTATTTACCATAGTAGTAGTATATTGGGGTAGAATTACGTTTCATAATAAATAAAAAACATAATTTTGCCTCACTAACAACCGTTTTAATTTATTTTATATTTAATTTTATTTTTCATGATCGATGAGATGACTCTGCGATTAGTCTACTGAAATTTACCCATAGACAACGACAGAGTAGCTTTTGATTGGTCTTTATGGTGCTACACAAATTCCTTTAAAGCCGCGATTACATACGCCGATCTAGCGTCCTTACTGGGGATCCAATCTAGGAACCCAAATTGGATGTAGCGATCACACTATGCCCCAATTAGTATCTGATTTCACCGATCAGGGTTGCCACCAGGTTGTTCTTGACAATAACTGAATGTACATAGATTAAACAATGAATTTACACTACTAACGGGGTATTGTAAGTATAGGATTATTTATCGATATTATCTTTGGTCCAACTACAGTATGCCGGTAAACTGGGGTGATTCGCAACTGGGTGGTGGAAACACCAATCAAACATTAAAAATGTCATTTTCTAATTTAGCCCCTAGACGGTCAAGCATTTCTTGTCAATCATTTACATTGCATTTACCATTTGGGGGCGTGGCCTACTTTTGATTGGCCATGGTAATCTATCTATTCTGTGGTGCTTGTCAAGCATCGCTCCTAGACGATCAAAATGTGATTGACAAGCAATGCAATGTAAATGATTGACAAGCAATTTTGATCGTTTAGTAATAAATACGTAATGGACCCCCCATTACGTAGTTATTGATAAAAAAAATCTTCTTCTTTAATCTTCTTTTTTCAAGTAGGCAACACATTCTTTTGACATTGTTGGCCTATTTTCGCAGCAATTTCATTTACAAAGTTTGTCGACTTGTGTGATAGCCGAATTAGATGGTGAATAACTTTGCCATTATCACAGCAACAGAAACTATGAGAACCAGCTCCTTTATGTTTGCGAAGTTTGTTTCTTTTTCTTAATAAATCAGCAAAAAAATAAAAACTTATCCGCAATCACTTTTTAGTCTTAATTTCATATGCCTTTCCTACACTAGAGAAAAGCCTTGGATAGGGAGGCAGCCCTGCAAGTCCCCAATTAGGATCCAATTCGGGGCATCGTTTTCAATCTCAAATTGGATCCCCAGTAAGGATGCTAAGTCGGCTTATGTAATCGCGGCTTAACGATGGAATTCCTTTAATCTCCTAAACTTCCTATTAAAAAAAAAAAGTTAAGCCTGGAATACACATGCTACTAAAAAAGCATGCTTGTTTGCTACTAGATAGTATGCTCATTTATAGCATGCTCTCCGAGTGTGCACATTTGCTCATGAAAACACCGACATCAGAAGCATGCTCATTAAGAGCATACTTCTTTCTAGCACGTCTGAAATACACTTGCTAATCAGCCTTGCTTTCTCTGTGATTAGAGCATTCAAAACGGACGTTTCTTTGCGGAATCATGTGCGGAATGAATTAAATTCAATTATACTATCGCTTTCAACGCATTTAACAAAAAAACTTTTATTGAAAAAGAAAAATAAACGAAAGAAATGAATTTGGGTGCGGAACTGGATTAACAGAAAACAAGTTCTTCCAGAAACATTCATAATTTCGGTAAAGATCTATAAAATTTAAAGTTTTATCATCGCCCCATCGAACTACCTACACAAACAAATCAAGTAGCAAAACAATTTAGTAGCATGCTCGGAAAGAACGCGTTCAGACTTGCTTTGGAGCCACCCCCCTCTCACCCGCACCTCACACCGTGTGCTAATTAGCACGAAAAATAGACCGGCGTGCGATTAAGTAGCGTGCTTAATCACAAGCATGCTCTTTTCGTATACACGTGCTAATTGTATGCTACTAAGTAGCATCTGCTCGAAACTAGCATGCTTATGTGCTACTACGTAGCATGTGTATTCCAGACTTTAATCGTACGAGCCAAAAAAAAAACACTATGGTTCAGGTTCATCATCTCATTGAAAAAAAAGTGATACCTATGTTATTAGACGGTTTTTAGTGTTTTTTTTTGTATTTTCATTTTTCATTTATATTAAGTTTGATTATGTCGACCCATAAATAATGTTGTGTGTGAAAACAGCAAGTACAAAAAATAATTATTATACAAGTGGGCAAGGCAAGTTGATTTATGAATTTTAATTCAAAACTTTTGTGGTGGTAAATTACCTAGGTACATGTATGTACGTACAGAGCTATATTTTTTGCACAGCAGTGCATGAAACATCTGCCAATGCTTAGTGAAATAGTTGCTGAATAGCATGAATAATTCGGTTATAGACTCAGGTAGCCAGGTTTTAAATCGATGTAAGGGTAAAGTAAAACCCACCCTTTGTAACGGTCCGTAGTGGGGTGCCCTCCCCTCTTTAGGGGATGTGAGCAGGCAGACAAAGGGTAGTCACCCTAATTCGGAGGGGAGCCGCCGGCTACGTGTGGTAGGGGTTGGATTTCGTGATCTAACTTCTTTTTTATCCTTTCTCGGCTTAGAGCGCGCGGTGGCAATATGTGTCGAAAGTTCGGGTTTTAAATCTACATTCAAGTTCGATTTCCAGTGCGCCTGATAAAATGGATCACAGTGTGGGAACAATAAACCTAGAAGGTAAAACTTTCATTCATTTTGAACTTTTAATTTTTAAGATTTTAACAAAGTTTTAAGCCATATTCTCTTCCTGCAGAAACAGATCCGAATTTCATGGAGTATGCTCTGAAAAGGAGCCTCATCTCTAGAAACAAGCTGGCAATAATTCTGAAGGGCAGTAACGGAGAGACTCAGTACTGTTGCGTGGAATGCCCCGCAAGGTACGAGGACAAGGAGAAACTGGAACTACACTTGTGTATGCACAATAAGGAGTATAGATTCCTGTGTGGAATTTGTGGCACTGGGTAAGACTTTTATACCTAATTGAAAAATCAATGTACCTATTATGTTAAGAAAAGATCAGAAAAAACTGTCTTAAATGTGAGGCAGTTTAGTTTTTGTTCTAAATTTAGTACATAAAACTAAGATAACAAAATAAATAGACTTTAATTATTCTGCTGATAGTTGCAGGAATGGTCATAATTTGATGTAATATCCAGCAACTGATAATTTGATTTAAAGAAGTTATGAGGTTCTCTGTGTGTGAGATTAAAACACCAATTCCATAGGTTTCATTTCAGACCCAATACTAACTTTTTACTAATAAAACGTTTTATTTTAGCTTGAAGCGTAAAGAGCACTTGGACAGGCATTTGTTGGAGCACCAGGAGGTGCGGCCGCACGTCTGCAGCACCTGTGGGAAGGCCTTCAAGCGCAAGGAACACCTCAACATACACCAGAGCATCCACAACGAAGACAAGTCCCAAGTTTGCTCACTCTGCAATAGATGTATGTAATATTCAAAATTTCCTTCACTAAATAAAAATTCAGATAAAGCTATATTTACAAAAGTTCTCAACAATCATGGACAGTAAAATTCTAAGCAAAAATAATAAAAGCTGGAAACAAGTTCTTTGTAAAAATACTTATACACTCTGAAATTTTAATCACTTGGTTCCCGCAGTGGGTGGTTCCACTCATTATTTCAAGCAACTTGCTATGGGACCAACTCTGATAGCAGATGTTCCATACAAAAGTGCAATACTCAACCGTTATGTATGGAACAGCTGTTTTTTTTCATGTTGTCAAAGTCGGGATCATAGTAAAAGTTGCTTGTAATCATGAGTGGAACCATCCTACTCAAAGTTCATGTTGTATAAATCATCTATTTACTTAAGTACCCAGGGTCCTTCTCACATAGAAAAAAGAAACATAATGAGTGTCTGTCCAACAGCGTTCCACCGCAAGGACCACTTACAGAAGCACCTCCAAACCCACAGCAAGTTGTTCCTGGAGCAGAACTTGTGCCCGATAGGGGAGCAGGAGCTGATGGAGATGGAGATCAAGGCTGAACTCATGGATGAAGATGTGAAGCCAGATATATCTAGTTATGACATGGACTCATATACAGAGGTATTTACTACTAACACAGAATAAATAATAGTACTAGCGTCTAATACTTTAATTAAACCTTAATAATATGCCTCTTTATAGTCTAATGTAATACATTTTTGATTAATAGTTAATTAGGTTAATAAAAAAACAATTTGGAGCTGTTACATAACATTTGTTTGGTAAACACTGTTGTTTATTGCCAATAGAAAGCTATTACAGTATTGACTATAGTCCGATTTGACCCGAGATTGCCTGTACGTAATTAATGTATTGTGTGTTTGTGGTGTGTGTGTGTGTGCGTGCTCGGAACCGACATTTGTACCAAGCGGCTCTTTGGAACTTTATATTATGTGACAGTTCCCTGTAACTAGGGAAGGTCTGCACCCTCCTAACATCACGTCGCTTTAACGCCGTGACGTCATCGTGTATGATTCCCCCTTCCATGACGCCCTTCATTTCAAAATATACCAATACCACATTTCTATATTATATTGTGGGGCTAATTTGTGATATCATCATTTAAAGCGTCATTAAACCTCAAAAATGTGTACGTAATCTGTATGTACCGAAAAATTGCGTAAAAGTATCATGATCGCTAGTAAAAACGCATAATTTAGCTGGTGTGTATTCTAAATGATACACGCGGGCTGATTATCTAAATAGAAACTATTTAGCGACCGGTTTCATTTGACATACATTGCTACTTTTCTTTGGTATGTTTTTTTACCCCAAAAAGAAGAAGCAATGTATCACATTCATCTGTCAAATGAGACCGGTCGCTAGCTGGTTTCTAATTATATAATCAGCCCGCGAATCATAAATTCGCGTCGTCAGTGCAATGGATTAGGGATGGCAAATATGGCAATGATTCGATGTGGCGGCGCTCCGGCTGTCCGTTTGTTCTCCTCTACAGATCGCATTTCTCAACCGAACCTCAATGAGTTTTGAGAAACTGAGAAGGTACTATAATTATATGGTTATTCAAACATTTTTAAAATTGCGGAGATATGGGAGAAAATCATATTTCAGTCATTTCGAAAAATGTTCAAAAATGTTACAGACGCGAGGTTTTCAGCTCTACAGAGCCAGTAGTACAGGGATGGCGAACCAATGGCGCGCGTGCCATCACAATATTTTGGGCACGTCACCATTCACAAAATTCATTATGCACCACGAAAAAATTACGAACTAATTAATTAAAATTAAAACATTGCAAAATGTACCTATTTTTTGTAGTAAATAGAGACTTGAGTTGATAGTATTTATTATTATTATTATTTTCCCAATAATCACAAAGTCAAAAATATTTTTTGATGGCACTTCTAGGACCTCATTAAAGATTTCATTAGAAAAATGGCACGTGTTGGTACAAAAAGGTTCGCCATCCCTGCACTAGTACATAAAAATTTACCTTCAGCATATAAAACAAAGCTTTCTTCCCAGGATCCCTTAGATAGTAGTGATTGCAACGACTCCCGCGGTTCGCTCCCAGACGCCGCAGACCCCACGGACGTCCGGACGCCTGACCCCTACAACGACAGGCCGTTCGTCTGCGAGATCTGCTTCAAGTCCTACAAGAGGAAAGACCACCTCAAGATACACAGCTGGACACATATGAAGAAGGATAAAGTGTGCACCGAGTGCGGGAAAGGTAAGTCGTTGATTCGTCATAATTATCTAGATATACGTTTAGTACTATTATAAACTATATTCTGTGCCTATCTTGCCTATAGTCAAATTAACCTATAGTCACAGAAGTAGCCGAAAACTTTAGAACGGGGTGAATAGAACTGACGGGGGAATAGAGAAAAATCTTGAGATAAGTTTTAAGGTTTTTTATGGCAAACTCGGTATCCCCAGTAAAAAACCCGCAACTTTAATAATTTGTTGGTATCATTTTTCTTACTCTGGCAACTTTTTATTTGTGGCAACATCGCTAAAATCGTCAAAACTTAATGTCAAAGTTGACAACAAAACAAGTTGTTACGTTACGAGGGCGTTTGAACCTCCGTATTTCGGTGAATTTTTGTCATAATAGTTTGAAGTTCTCTTCAAATCACGGTCAGTGCAGTTATAAATATATTGTGCTCAATTTATTAAGGTCAGAATATGCATTATTATATAAAATTGTTCTTATTTCATAAGCCTTGTTTTCTTTATTTTTCGAGGTGATTAGATACACGAAAGGGGTGAATAGACACGCCTGAGGGGTTAATAGGCACGCAAATATGGTCAATAGGCACAGCAAAGGGGTGATTAGTTACGAAAATTTTACTTTAAACTAATAATTAAAGATATAGGTACCTTCTCGAGTTTGCTTGCCTTTATCCTAAAAATATATTTAGGGAACCTACAATGAGGCATCCCTACGACATTTTTCTAATCACCCCTCAGGTGTGTCTATCGTCCCCTGATGGGTGGTAATTAGAAATCACGTATATTTTGTGTCTTTTTTTATTAACTACAAACATATCCGAAAAGAAACAAATTTATTTCAATAGTTTGGCCTAAGACTCAATAAATACATGCTTAAAAAATAGGTAGGTAATCAATTCTGCAACGTTACGAAAATCGTTACCAAAGTTTGAAAACCTATCTATTCACCCCGTTTGACGGTACCTTGTTAGTAAGTTGTAAACTTATTATAATGAACGCTACGATTGGCGCGACATGGTACTAAAAATCGCTGGACTCGACATAACTAATAGTGTTGTATTAAGCGGTCACTGCACATGTTTTAATTAATTAAGGACTGAAAAATGCTAGGGTATTTTTTTATTTTATTCTTCCTAGTGGTTTTACCACAGAACAAATAATAAGTAGTACAAGATTTTACCAAGCGAGTAGTATTCAAAACGAGTTTCTCATTTACTTACAACCCACTTTCTTACTCAATAAATTCTAGGAATCTGTACAAAAATAAGGACGAAAGTCATTTCGCTTTTGCCATTTCCCTTTGACGAAAAGTAACGGATGAGAAATTAAAAAAAAGAAAAAACTGACGTAGAATAGGGTAATATAATAAATTAGCGTAAGGTTTAAAATGCAATGGAGTGTTTGTTAAATTACCCTTCATATTACCTTTTTAAATTTTCTACAACACCTCTAAAATGAATATGTAAAGAAGCTGATTTCTTTAGTACTTTTTCTTTATTTCAATAGGTTTGTGTATAACAAATATGACGCCACGTAAGCCGTTACCCCTCTAAACCGGGTAACCAACCCTCCACCCTCCATAAATTAGATCTACAAACGTCCCCAATCTAGAACCCCAGGGTAAGCCCCACCCCCGTGCCCCGCATGGGACCAGGGGCCCAAAGGTCGGGTTCGACCCTCCTTAATACATGGGCGATAGCCGGTTTCACGAAATATCGATCAGGTTGTTTCTGTAACGTGTATTTTAGGGGAGAAATTATAGGACGGAAACCTTATAAGGGTTTGAATAAATATATTCACTTCTAAGCTTTAGCACGCGTAGGGTAGGTACTAGACATGCAAATAAAACACTTTTTTAGCTATTAGGTACGTACGGTCAACGGCACGCTGGGCTTCCACGACAGAGTAATGATATTCATACATACATACATACATACACTCACGCCTGTTTCCCATGGGGGTAGGCAGAGACTATGGATCGCCACCTGCTACGATCCTTACACACTTCTTTCGCTTCTTTCACATCCATCAATCTTTTCATACATGCCCTGCGGTTTTTGTCACTGCGTACACCAGCCTTTTTTATAATATCCTCTAATTGGTCTGCGTAGGCTTTTCTGGGACGCCCTTGCGCAATAGTTCCTTCCACATTCGCACAATATATCTCTTTCGTGATTCGCCTTTCATTCATCCATTTCATTCATTCATCATGATATTCAATCAATTCTATTAAGGTTCAAAGAAATTACAGATTTTGACAGTTTCGTTTAACCTCATGTGCTGCTGACTGTACCTAACTTAGATAGATAGATAAAAAAAAAAGTTTATTTGCTAAAACACAACACACACTTAGATATTATTATATCAAATTCATTGTTGAATTTTCCGAAATTTGAAGTTTGACGATGTATTATGTTGGTGATGCTTAGTCAAGAGTCAACCACACTAGGGCGCGCGGTGGCGACTAGAGTATTGTATATTTTGAAAAATTCCTTTGCACAACTTTCAAAGTAGACAACTGTAACCAATCAGCTCATTTCCTACTTGTTCATGTGCCCATCAGCCATTTTTGATATCCCCACTGCTGGGGCACAGACCTTCCTTATGGGTGGTAAGGAGGATGGGCCATAACCCACCACGCGGGCCCATTGCGGATTGGTGGGTGATCACGACTGCAAATGCAGCCGGGACCAACGGCTTAACGTGCCTTCCGAAGCACGGAGGAGCTCGAGATAATAAATTTTTGGTCACCCATCCCATGACCGACCCTTGCGAACGTTGCTTAACTTCCGCAATCGCTGGGCCAGGCGCTAAACCACTGCGCCACTGAGCATTTCCTACTTGATTAGATGATGATATTCAAACGGCTGAACAGATTTATTTGTTACGTCGGCGTCGGTGGTATGGTATTTCCAAGACATGAAAACCTTGAGCTGATGCTTCAGTATCAGGTAGTCTGCGGGATACCCAATTCTTCATCAACTTACAGCAGATACAGCAAGTTTGGTCTCATTAAAATGGCCTCAATGAGCAGGTGTTAGATAATGATCGAGGCTCCATGGTGGAAAATGTATCTCAAATGTCCACAACAACTTAGAATAGTATGAAAGACTGTATTTATTGTCAAAATGAATAAAGTGAAGACAATTATTTAATAAATACAGTTTAGTTAGATACTCTTAAGTGGCGGGCGATACATTTAATTCCCAGCCGGCTGACCTGACCAGTCCACCGTATTAACGGGTCCTTCTCCAAGTACTCGGGAGTCGGTGTCTTTACCCCCATCGGGCGGGTCGTCGGGTAGTATCTGCCCACTGCCCACCTAGCATCGGCAGTTGTTTGACCCGATCGCCTTTGCGTAGGGGGACCCTTTGTCTCGGCTTACATATAAAATACATAACTATACTAAATATTCAAGCTTCAAAGTTCATAGTAGTAAAGTAACGAAAAATATTTTGAAGAGAAATTAACAGCAGTAGGTAGTCTTAAAATTAAAATTAAGGCGGCTATTTTTATTTTACATGCAGATAACAAAGTAATCAAATTCTCTATGTTTTTTTAATGTCCCCAAATTTGGCGCAATACAATATAAAACGGACGGAATGTTCAATGAACGTAACTTTATTTTAAAAGTGTAGATAGCTATAGCTAGTCAACAAGTAATCTATCGGATAATCATTTCTATAATCAACGACAAATTATGCATGTGCAAGCCACGCCCACGTGTTGAATTGAATTGAACGCTGAAAGACGGAAACAAGCAACGCAACGCAGCATAATGTCGTTTGCATCAATAATATATTAAAAAAAAATATCAATTTTTATTTCATCACTTTTTATCATAAATGTATCTAAACATAATCATGGACCATAATGCAAACGTATCATATAAGGGCAAAGGCAAAAGTAACTATTGATGCAGTGTCTGCTGCGAGACTTACTTCACTATTATTGAAAGTGAAAGTGAAATAAGCTTTATTCAAATAAACTTAATTATTAAGTACTATTTATACAAAATTATTTTTAAGTACTAAAAATGAAAGGGGGTATCAGACCACTTTATTGAATATGTATGTGCAGTTAAATGTGTAAATCAATAGTCTGAAAATATCGGGAAAAATCTTGATTAATCTGCAAACTCTCAAACGCGTGCGGCGTAGACGCACTCATTATTTCCATGATTTTCGTAAACAAGACAGGCTCTTTTCAATGCGCATTTATAAGTCTATGTATTCTTACTTATGAGCTCTAAGTCCACAAATCAGTCGGGATGCAAACAAACTTCAATATCTTGACTATTTTTGAAATTTTATTTTATTTTTATTTTTATTGCAACTTTTGACTGCACATAGTTGATAAATAAAGGGAAGAGATAACACCTTTTTATTTTTAGATGTACTTACTAACTAAATAAAAATTAACCGTTAATACTAGCTTCGGTGAAGTATAGAAGATTTTAGATTTTTTTATTGAATCCCACATAAAGCCCAGTTCGTGCGTACGCAAGCCAGTTTAGTATAGTGGGTATAATTTAAATGAGGGTCGGCTGCGTACACCGGCAGCCGTGATCCCTTGCCATATGCCTATATCGCCTTCCCCTACACCCTCCATGACGGCCGTTGGCTATCTGATCGATACAGTCCTCGGTCATCGAAACAGACAACCTTTAAATTATATTTAGGTAACTTTGAAATTTGGTTGTTAGATTATAATCTAATTCTAAACTTTAGATCATATTCCCAGGGGTACTCAGGTTGCACCAAGGGGTACGCGGAACAATCTCTTAACTAAGACAATCATACATCTGATTTATTTTTTTATTTATCATTCCTGCAATAGTATTGTGACCACATACATACGTAAAAATTTAAATTCATTAATTTAAATAAATGTACTCAGCCCAGTAGCTCCGTTGCTAATAATAATAATAATAATAATGATGAACAAATTGTTTTTTCAAACCCTTAACTTCTAACTTACCTCTTCTCTTAATAATTTTAACCTTTATAAGCTAAAGTTGTCCGTTAGTTCATCGTAACTGTGCGGGACGGGATGTGCTTGCACTAAAAGCACCTAAAAGCTTTTACAACAATTTGCATTGTTCGGAGCAAACATAATTTGAGTTATGTACCTATGAATTGAGTTCGCATCAGTGTTTTGAATGATACAAAAAGTACCTACGTCTTAAAAGTTATACACGGTATTTTCATCGCCTAAGTTTTTCCCTTTCATGGTCATGGAAAGCGACAAAATACTGAACATATGTTTATTTGCAATGTTATTAGAGACATCAGACCTCAAAAAGATAAAAACTTTGTAGTCTGCTTTCAAAACATGAATAATTATTGAAGAGACACAAAGTGCTGGTCGGTTCGGTTGAAAATAGGGTGCCGAGTAGGTACCAGTTTTTATGCGGGGTGCGCTCCTGTCGCATTTAGTTACGTTACAGTAAAAAAGGGAGGGAGGCCAGAAAAGACGCGCGCCACGTTCCGCGGGGGGCATCCACCAAACTACCAAACACTCTTTTATTTTTAGACTTTGGAAAGGGGGATATTTTGAACGCAACCGAGTTTTGCTGGTAATAATAATCGGTTGGGTTGACCCTAAAGTTTTTGTAAAGCAAGCCTACTTGGGTTTAGTAGTTCTGTAACAGTTGAGTTTTTAATAATATTTTGTATGCAATTGCAAAATAAAACTATAAATAAGAAATATTATAGATAGGAATAAGTTTTATTCAGATTTTAGTAACATTAGCTAGGTATTAGGTACAAAGGTTGACAGATCATTGAGAAAAAATATTATAATAAAACCCTAAAATGTTAAGCTCTGTTGAAGGTGCAGTTGGCTGCTTTGGGATGGTTCCAAGATCAAGAAATGCCATAACCCGTGAAGGCATATATTCTATTCATTATTTATACGTTCGTTTTAAATATCCATTGAGCGCTTAGTTGTAAAAATTGTAATGCCATATCGTAATGCGCAGACAAGATACCTTATTTAGGTACATACTTTAATGTTACTTTAGCTTTGTAAACTTTGTTTAAGTACTTACTACAAATTCAAAATTTTATGAAAATTATATTTTCATCTTAGAATAATACTTTTCATACAGAACATGATTGTTTTTTTAGCTACAACATTCGTAAAGTTTGTATTACTGGCCAAATCTCCAAACATTACCTGCTACAAATAAAAAAAAAGTTGGGTCCTTCCTGGTAAGAGGGCGCCTTACGCCTACCTGGTATTTGGGAGGTGGTAAACCTTTTTTTATATTTCAGCTATCCCTTTTCATATGTGTAAAGATAGATGAACCGCGTAACGCCAATGATATAAAAAAATGCTTTACGCTGGCTATTTTTACAATTTTTTACCCTAATGTTGTAATTTGATGGGTTACACTTAAAATAAAATTTGATTTGAATTTGTTTGAAAAGAAAGTTGTTTTAGGTATGTATAACTTATCATTATCAACGACAGACAATAATTATTCCAGTCCAGTTATCCTTCCTTATAATTTTTATTGACCGAGCGAGCGACATTAGACAATTTCTCATTTTTTAAATACGTCGTTTCATGCCAAGTGTTGTGGTTTGCTTCAGGATTCCACAAAGAGTCGCAGCTGAGCGCCCACATGAGGGTGTGCATCCAGGTGCACTTACTGAAGCAGGCCAAGACTGAAACCGCTGACGGAGACGCGGAGATGGACGCTGCCGAAGACTACAACCCTATGGTAAGATCTCTGATTTGTAAAATTAAAAACCTTCAAAAATAAATAAATGTTTAAATTCACTTTATCATTTTCTCGTATCATAATGTATCGTATCATTTTACCATACCGCTTTTTTATGCACAACGGCCTTCACCTCACCTGATGTTAAGTGACGATAAGGCCGAAGGTGGAAGCGCACTACACCCGGAATCCTCAGCACCGAGAAACTGGCTATCTTACCTCTTACTGCCTAAACACAACAATTTTTGAATTGTTGTTATGGCGTCAGACTTCGGTATGATGGTGGTAGCTAGCCAGGCAAACTTGAAATAAGCTCTACCACCACACCAACCGAACCGAGTACAAATTGACCCCTGCGTCTAACACGGGTGGGCGAACCACTAGACCACAGAGGTGGTTGAATTCACAATAAATAAATAAACGGCGGCTTCACAAAAAATAAATAAAAATATCTTATGTCACAGATGACAATTATGACAAATTCTCATTTCCTTGTATCGCAGATAGAGGATGGGCTCCTAGTGGCACGTCGCTCGCGGTCCGACCCCGAGTTGCGGCCGCACGAGTGCGTGGTGTGCCACCGCCGGTTCAAGCGCAAGCAGCACCTGAAGGTACACGCCAACGTGCACCTCAAGCAGCTGGCGCACTCCGTCTGGTGCTCGCTCTGCAGCCAAGGTGCATATACTCGTTACTGCATAATCTGTTAACGCGATATTCCGGTATCAGTGTCACCAGTAAAAAAACACGCTAAAGACGTAATTGATAAATATTTACTAGTGGCTCAGTGATATGTAGACCTCGCGTTTGTAACATTTTTGAACATTTTCCCAAAAACTGAACCGACAAAAAAACTATAATTATCGAACCTGCTCAGTGCTCACATCATTTCACGAGAATCAGTTGAGAAATGCGTCCCTGTGGAGGAGAACAGAAAGAATTTTTGCCCAAGCTGAACGGAGACGCTTAGCTCGCGCTCGCTCGACCATATACTTTAGCTTGGATTTTTAAAGTCTAAAATGCTCAAAATAGTAACTAATAATAACTTATGATAACTTTTTTAAAACTAAGGTAATATAATCGTATAGAATAGAAAATAGTTTATTATTAACCTCACAAAGAATAAACAAAATACTTTAACACTAAATAAAAAAAAAAGTAAATTAAAACAACTGAACAAAGAGATTAATAAAAGGCCCCTGCCTCAGCGTATGAATGCCGTGAGGTTAGGGCTGCCATTCTGACAGGGCCTGGCTACAGACATAGCAAATTTTGCTTTAAATAGCAAATTTTTTAATAATTTACCCATGAGCGACTTTTTAACATTGATAATTTTCCCCCAGGGTTCCACTCCAACGATGAGTTCGAGAGGCACGAGTGTTCGGCCCGCGGGCCCGCCGAAGGGGCGAGTGAGGAAGAAATGGTGCACGCCAGCGACGCGCCGCACGAAGCCAAGAAGGAGAACAGCGAGCCCGACGACATCAGCTTGCTGGTGGAACAAACGGTGGGGTTTTGTACCAAGTATTTAATTTCTACGATAGAAGAGGCGCGTTCCAAATCTACACTCCGGGTGCAACCTAACCACAACCGAACGCTCTAACGGCGTTCCAAACATTTGAGCGTGACGTTCGGTTGACACAACCGTGTCGTTCCAAACGTCAGAGCGTTGCAACCAAACAACCATCAAAAATGATGGTTGTAAAACGCTCTGACGTTTGTCTATAGAAAAAATGTCAATGTCATTTGACATTATTTTGTATTTTTGTTGTTTTTATGTCTAATTTTTTAAATAATCATGGTAGATCCTCAAAAAACGGATTTTATTTGATTTAGTATAAAGAAAACTTTAAATTATTCGTATTCCAAATGGAAAATGAAGAATTTGTATTGACATTGACATTTAAAGTTCTTGGTCGTTCCAAACCTTAGAGCGAGTTAAAAAACAACCAAACAACCGACGCTCAAACGTTCTGAACGCAACCAAGCGCTCTTGGCGGAACTTAATAGACTGATAGTACTCGATCATGTTTGTTAAACAATGCTCGGCCCCGGCTGTTCTCATCTGATAACAGTCGTTAAGCCAAGTCAGAGGCCTAACAGGCGGCTTGATAAACTCTAACATCAGTGGCGGCCACTAATCTTCATACGATAAGAAGAAAGAATTTCTACGATATATTTTCGATTATCTTGACAAATCTGTTAAATGTGCATTATCTCAGCTTGGCCAGAAAGAGTAGAAATTGAACAAGATTCAACAAGAATTTTTGAAATTCACCTTTTGAATTCAAAATATAGTCAGTGTTGTTAAGTTATACGTAATTTTGACGTGTTTGTATAAAAAGTGGCACTTCCAATTTTTTCTATTCTTTATGCTTAAGCTGTACTTTGATTATAGTCCATGAGAACGTTCGTGGCACGCGAGGTTGTAAAATGTGCGATATTCCGAGCTCCCCAATTTATTATTTATTTATTGGACTATACTATAATATCCGTAACATTCCGTTTGTAGTTGGAAGCCGACCAGACAGAAGACGGGCCGACTTACACGATGATGCCGGACGAGCGCTCCATCCCGGTGCCGGCGCGCGTGTACGTGTGCCGCTACTGCGGGAAGCCGTTCAAGCGGAAGGACCACTACAAGATACACCTGCACATACATACGGGGGTCAGGTCGTTCTTCTGCGAGCACTGCGGGAAAGGTCAGGATTATCATAGTATGAAATGTAATGAAATAATTCTTTATTGCTTTAAATGTGGTCAGTACAAGATTATAACATTTATTGGATTCGTTTCTCACATTTAACCATTGGTATGCAAATTAGAGATGGGTCTTGACTATCTTATAATAAATTAAAAATGTCGCGAAATAATCATAAATAAAATAAAAACCATAAAAATAAAAATAATTAAATCATGACCAAAAGTAATAAACGAATTGAAATGAGACCTAATACATAATATATATAAAAAAAATTATGGTTTGATAGTGTTCAATTTTTGCAATTAATAAATTCCTTAACGCTATAAAAACATTTGTCAGTCAGTAATCGATACAACGCACATTTAAATTGTTTCATTGGTAAGTCTTTCATTGCCATTGGTAGTTTATTGAATAATTTTATTGACATGAGATAACAATTCCTTTGGCAACACGTTGTTGAGCAAGATGGCAACACTAATTGATTTGGATATCTGGTTGAGAATGTACACACCTCATGCTTCTTTTTAAACAAATAATGATGAGTACTTGCGTACAGTATGGCCGCTCCCTGCCCCCCGCTGAATGCGCCCGCACCCGCGATCAGTTACAGTTACCGACTGCCAAAGACCTTGCCATCCTTCACTGTCGACACTGAATGCTTACAAACTGCACGCAAGTCTAGGGACTTACACACACAGTTGCGCGTGTACAAAAACGTCGTCTGACGTCATCTGTTTATAACGGGGCGGTTGTATGGAGTCCATTTGGAGTGACTGGGGTGTCGTATTATTGAAGCCGTTCAAGCGGAAGGATCACGACAAGATACATCTGCACATACATACGGGGGTTAGGTCGTTCTTCTGCGAGCACTGCGGTAAAGGTCAGTCGGGGGCCGTACCGGCTAACGCATCGAACTACGGAACTACGGCAAGGCTTCAAATTAAAACAGATAAATCGAGCCCCAATCAGGCCAAAATCAGGCATCCATCACTCGCTCAAGGCCACGCGTTATACACCAACCGCTCAGCGTATCGCCCACGATACAACCGACAGAGGGCCGCCGGCGGCGCCCGCACTGCACGTTTATTATTGTGCAGTGGAAGGGTGTAAAAGTAAATAAACAAATGTTTTTTTTTTTCATTGCCGAGATAATAAATAACTAAATAGGACAAGTAACGATAACAACTAAGTACTTACCTATCTAGTATCTGTACTTAAGGATAGGTACTTTCCGACCTAATTAAGTACCAAAAGTTGACTTTTGTTATTTTTATGTCTTCTATATTTACGTACCTACCTAGTAAGGTACCTAGTTAGATTATTGAATACTATAGTAATGTTCGAATATTATTGTAAGATTTTCTTTAAGGCTCCGTTACGCGAAATCACTCTTCACTCACGTCTCTGTCTTTTTCTTTATGTGTAAAGAGTATGGAAAATAACCTCACTTCTGCACTTTTTCGATGTTTTTCGTTATTTTTTCATCATAATCTTTAGCACAATTATCTTTCTTAAAAAAAAGTTATTGGAGCAACTGCTCAGTACGTTAAAGTGTATTTTGATGTAGAATTCAATACGTTTCCGCTATTATTTACACCAAAAATATGGCCCGCGACAAGCGCTTTTGATGATATTCTGTTTTTTTTTACAATCATCTGTGATGTTTATACGCTATTTAATACTTGTAGGTACTAGATAATCTCTTTAGCTTGTCGTATGTTTTTTTGTGGCTACAACTTTACGTTTTCTATATAAAAATATGGCCCGCGCAAACCATGTTTTCCTTTTATGGCCCCTTAACCATAGTACGTAAAATCGCTTTCCTTTTGTGATATAATGCTACGCGGTTCATTGAAAAGAAGGCAACCCTAACAGCGTCAGATGAGATGAGAGCTACGCGATAGAAAGAGAGAAAACTTCTAGGACTGTATTAGCTGTAGCGGTGTGCGATCTGAATTACGCCTTATTACGTCGTAGCAAGAGTTGCTATTTAATAAAATGATGTTGCGGAGTGTGGCTTCTGTACTTGTACTATTATGTATTCTGTGACAAAATGGCGAACCCCAATTCATGTCACACGAACATCGATATCTTCTAAATAACTTCGGCAAATAGTACAATGCGAATTTCCTTACTTCGATTTATCTGTTTTAAGTTGAAGCTCGGCAGATCGTTATTATTTGACTTATTGAAACACGTACTTATACTTACTCATCCCATTCCTTATTTTCCTCTTTTTTACTCAACTGTGTTACTAAACACTATTTAAAATATAAATCATCCAGATAACAATTTACAGATTCACCTGAAGAATACTTAAATTTTTTCCTAAGCTTTCATTTTTTTTATTGGTAACCTGGGCAGGCATTTGACCACCACTTTGTTTGGTAAACGGGATGTGGTCTAAGGTGTAGCACGCTTGTCCAGGAAATGCCTATTCACTCTTGCCTTGAAGAGACCAAGGTTGTAACTGTCGGGGAATACATGAGCAGGCAGCGCATTCCATTCTTTAGCAGTTCGCATAAGAAATGTATTGGCATGTTTTCTGTGATTTGATTAACCGAATCTCACTGAATTTCCAGGTTTCTACCGCAAGGATCACCTACAGAAGCACGCGCAGGTGCACTCCCGGATGAAGTCCGCGCCCCCCGCGCCCGCTCCCGCCCCCGCGCCCGCGCCCGCCCCCGCGCGCGCCCGCAAGCCCCCGCCCGCGCTGCTACCGCTGGCTGCACTACCCAGGAATGTCAAGCCAGAGATCACTATACACGTGAGTACTCCAACTCTAGTACTTTAATACCAGAAGCTTCTAAGCCTAAAGCCTCGGTTGTTTTGTTCCAATTGTTTTACTGGGCATTTCTACCGTAGAACTAATGGACCCCCTAAACGATTAAAATTGCTTGTTAATCATTTACATTGCATTGCTTGTCAATCACATTTTGATCGTCTAGTAGCGATGCTTGACAAGCACCACAGAATAGATAGATTACCGTGGCCAATCAAAAGTAGGCCACGCCCCCAAATGGTAAATGCAATGTAAATGATTGACAAGAACTGCTTGATCGTCTAGGGGCTCCATTTTGAGCCTTTCTCATTAGTTCTGACACAAACTATTAAATCGTAGCATTAAGGGTTCATACACACATGTCGACGCCAAGTCGCCGTATCAATACAAGTATTGACTTTCCAGTAACGCGACGTCACCTGACTCACATGTGCGGTGTGCATCATGCCGCCATTCCGGGAGATGCACCGTCATTCGACACTATTCAGTTGCGTAAAAAAACGTAACAAGCAAAGAATAAAGGATTTTTTCGGACACACTCATTACAAAATTTTGCATTTTCCCACACACACTACTTAACTCACAACACACACACACTTACTAAAATTGGACACTCATTAAATCATTTTTTTCTATTTATTTTTAAATTAATATTTCAAATAATTTATTTGTCATGAAATAAAACACTTTTAACGGATACTAGCGCGGTTTTATTGAAAGTACTTTGGTAATTAGTTGGTATTTGGTTTGTTTTTTGATTTTCCCGACGTTTCGGCACCTTTGCAGCTGCCGTGGTCACGGGGGACTGAAGCTACTTGTGAGCCTACCCTCAAGCGATGAATTTTTTAAAACGTTCAGAAATTTTTCATGTCTAGTGAGCGCGTAAGCTTGAGAAGTGAATAATTTATTTGTCAATTAAACTAAATAGCATTAAACGACGCAATCTCATGTAACTTTGCTTTATACTACTTCTTTCAGGGTTGGGCCTAGCACCGTTTATACAAGTTGTCATCTCAACTTAGCATGGGTGCTAGTGTCGTCAATTTTTTTAATTTTGTAACCGTTTGTGTCAAATCTGTACTATGTATGTAACAACATGTGAAATACTTTTATGAAAATAAATTATTATTATTATTATTATTTTAATTGTGATTCTTGTTTCTTTTAAAAAACGAAACAGTTCAAATAAAGATGAATAAAATAAATGTTATTTTCAATACCGATAGCGGAAATGACGTAGCACCGTGCAGACCACGTGACCTTTCTGTCATGGGAGTGCTATCTGGCGCAGTATATTATTGTACCATGGTGTGCATGAACCATAATGAAATAAAAATGGTCTCATTAGCTCCACGGTAAAACTGCCCAGTAGAACCATTGAGAACGAAGCACTCGTTCAGTTTTTCTTGTATCTGCTCAATTATTATTTTGTATAAAATGATCCGAGTCCTAATTAACTTGTCGACAGGCGCCCTCCAACACGAAGCTGCGCGTGCCCCTCCAGATCAAGGTCCCGTACCAGGTAGTGTTGTCCTCCGACAGCGGCGAGCAGCGCAGCGTCACCATCGACCCCCAAAGCGGCGCTAAGCAACATGACATATTCACGTAAACCGCAATATTATAAAGCCTTACCGACAATCTCTTGTCTAGGCACACTATGCCGAAATTACGCGGCCGAAGTTCTGCAGCAACGCTTTTATTATGAAAAAATCGCAACGTAATTTCAGCATAATGTGTCTAGTCACTTAAATCTTGCCAAGTTTATGAATTGCTATAGTTACAACTTTTTCTCGATGTATAGCAAATAAAAGAGACGCATTGATAGCCATTCAGAAAACTGTCAAGTTTTAAGGTCAAACCGCACTACAGCGGAGAGGCGCTGCGCGGCGCAGCACTGCAGCGGAGCGGCGCGGCCTCTCCTGAACGCACTATCGCGGCAGCGGAGCGGCGCGGTGCGGCGCAATATGCCAGACGTGGCAAGATTTCATTGAAGTAGGACGCACGAACGAAAAGGGAACGCTCGGTGACGCGTTCCCTACAACGAATTTCCTAGGAACGATTTAGCAACACATCCTTATATATATTTTTTATTTATTTATGATGAGTGTAAATTGATCAAAATTTATACACTGAAATATCAGTAGAAATAGATATTTCCAAAAACCCTCTTATGAAGAATATTCGGCCGCGCCGCGCCGCGAGCTATACCGCACTAACGGCAGAGGCGCGGCACGGCGCGACAAAATATTCTTTCGCACCCAAGTCTGCAGCGCCGCGCCGGTACGCGCCGCGCCTCCGCTATAGTGCGGTTTGCATCATTGCAATCAATAGAAATAATATTTTGCCGCGTCGGTCCGCGCCGCGCCGCCGCTCCGCTGTAGTGCGGTTTCACCTTTAGGAGGTTGTAATATGGGGGCAGGGCAAATTGGCAGCGGAATGTAGTTGGTTTCGCTACCGCGTCTTTTGATACTTGGGTTCACAGACCAAAGCGATGCGAAAAGTACCTCGTTTTAGGTTTCGCTTCGCACCAAGTGTGACTTTACGCTTTACAAAACCTTGTTCTTGCCACACCGAGAGCTAGCTTCGTACAAATTAGTATTTTTATTCTTCCATTCATATCGTGAACTGAGCTAGACCAAGTACATTTCAATATTAATAATTGTGCCATGATACGAGTACAAACAAGATTGCTTTGTCATTTTGTGTGAAAGCAATACTCGAATATTCTCAGTACCTGAAGAAAACAACGCATTTATCACATTTTTTTTGCATTTCGGCTGTTTTATAATTGGATTTACGAATTTGCGACTTTCATTATTAGTTTTCTACAAATACCTTCGTAATGTTGAAAGTCGTTTTTCTTCTACGACACCGTGGCTGAGCAATCGAAACGGACACAAATGTGAGAAGCTATTTCTAAGATGTTTTACAGTTTCCAAATGGTATTTTAAATATCAGCATATTGCCGTCCTCATTTTGAATATGAATATCTTTAACTGTGCCATTTTACACAATGATATTAAAAAGTACTTACCTACTGTAAAATAAAATATTTGATTATTATTGATTTTACCTTTCAGAGATCTCTGACTGGTGTTAAAAGTACTAAATATAACAAAAAGAAAAACAAATAGTATAGTATATCTGTTTGCATTGCATTTTAATCAAGTTTATGCATGTTCGTGATGAAAATGCACAATTTTGTATTTTTATAACAATACTACTAATGTGAGATAATTATTAGTTATGAAAGGAAAATACGGATAATGTTTCCAAACTACCACGGAGCGATAATACACATTGCAATAGGTTTTAAATATAAAAATGATCTCGTGTCACTAAAGATTATTTGGGCCATTTTGGGCCAATAGGTGACGATCAAATACGACAAAGTGTCAAACAGGGTCCAATTGCATATTTGCATAAGTTCTCGTACAAACGATCTCGAATGTAATAACTTTTTGAGATGTACATATCTTTTACGTATTAATTAAGGATACAATTACTATATTTTAAGCGAGTTTGAATAATTCCAGTGTTTTTATATAAATTTTAAGTACGTACGACACGCATCGTGCTATGATGTACCAAATATTGATATTGTGTAATTATTAGATTTTATTATAAAGTTCCTCGAGTTCGTCTTAACTGAAATATGTTGTGATTTTAAGATGTAATTTCTATTCTATTTTATTGTAAGAACGTTTTTAATTAATAAAGTACCTATTTTGCACTGACTTAATCTTATTATTTGAATAATGCATATACCAACAATAAATAACTATGAACTATAAGGAATTGTTTCAGAAAGCCAAATAATACAATTCAATGATCAATCATGTAAATTATTTATTGATTAGGTTATTAAAAGCGAGATCAAAAATAACGGAAGCACATTTTCCTATTTCTATTACAACAAAATATGATGTAGTATGTACTTACTAATATTGTTTATATTGTAACAGGATTTGGTATGGAATCGCTATTTGTTAATAATTGTAGCTTGTACTATTCTCGGCTATAAATGGTATACAGCTTAGTTTTTGGTAGTATACAAAACTAAATTTAATAATCGCCCTTGAAAAAAAAATTTGCAATAAGGTAACATTACAATATTAATAATTGTGATCATAAGTATTTTTTTAAAATAAAAGTCTACACAGACGATCTACTTTTTGTACGATGCAATCTGACGATGAGCTTTATTATTTAAACAGTAAGATTTAACTATTTTGCGTGGTTTTTTTACATTACCCTTGCGCTCTTAGTGCTAAAGAAAAAAACCAAGTCGCGGAGTAGAGCGCACAAAAAGTCCATTGTCTGCGCAGATTCCAAAAGTTTTAACAATCTTTTAAAGTAACACTTAAAGTAAAATAAAGTTATACTTATCAATATAAAAACTGAATTACTAACAAAACAAAAGTGTAAAAGCTTGTTTTTAATATCTTTCTATTAGCAGAAAGTTCTAATATTTATTTAGTCAATGAAGTAACATTGTACAAAAGTATGTCAACAAATTTTAGGCTCTGCAATGGAAGGCATTTTTGAGACAAGATTGTAGATACAATACGTGCGATATTTTTTCCAAATAGGTACCGTTGAAAACAAATTAATCATCAGGTTGGTTGGTCTTAGGCTACTAAGATGCTCCTAGGACCCCTGTAGCATCTCAATGCTTCGAGTTCGCGAGTGGTACAATAACCAGATAAAAATCCATTGATATTCAGGGAAAGATCTCGAAAAATACATTTTACGCTTGTAATTTAAGTGAATTATATTGTTATTGAAGTTGTTGTTATTATAAGTTACCTATACAAAAATTCTCATGTGTACTAGTTTTATCTAAAATTACCTTCCTTCCACAGTTGCAAAACATTTTAAACACGATTAAAATATTGCTTTTGTATTGAACCGTAATTTCTCTTACAGATAGACGTTGCAATGCAATTAGATATTTGTACTTTTTACAAGGTTCCACCAAGGGACACTAGATCTAAAAAAGTTTTGCTCTTATATTATTATAAAAATATTTTTGTCTTAGTTTATATCCATTCTTAAATCCTAAATTAATAAACTTCTTACCTATATAGATACATTTTAACAGGTGAGTAGGTATAGTGTATATTTAATACATAGATAAAACATTGAAAACCTTTAATTTCATAATAAAAACTGTAAAAGAAATTCTTTTTTCCCAACGCAACATTAATAAAATAAACAAATGCAAAAACAATCATATAAACGTAGCCAACAATTGAATATTTAAACAACAATCATAACTTTGATCCTTATTTTCATCACAGCAAAAAATATAGAACAATCGTCGTAACGAAATTCATTATATCACAATAGATTTTTAAAGTTAAATTACTCCTAAAATATTTTAATCCATATAATTACATAATATATATACAGGCGGGTTTTGAAACTTATTACTATAGCTATTAGGTACAAATTGCTATTTCTTGTAATTGCTGAGATTCTAAAACAACTGAACAACGGAAGCGGGAGTATGGATTAGGTTTTTTTTGTAATTAATTAATTAGTTGAAATATTTATATAATCTGTAAAAGTATTCTATACTAGACCTTATGAACACGCTCTTAAATACTAATTTATAGACGATCAATAAAGATTTTGCTAAAAATCACAGAATCAAAAGTTTTAATCTTCATATTTTTTTAACAGTTTGCTTATTGGAATAATGAAATTATCACTACCTACCTATACAAATACAACTTATACACTCGCTATTATTTTCTTTCAAGATTTAATCTTTTTTAACTGAGACCGAGCTCGTCTAACCAGCATTTAATTTCAATTTATTATTGAAACTAGAAATAACACGAGCATAAAGCATCGGGGGCGAGACAAGAGTAGGGTTAATTAATATTATCTAATCGAAACACTGAAAAATCCATTAGGTCGGACATAATTAAGTCTGGATTTTGGTCTCGAAATATCAATAAAATCACGGGCATCTAAATAACTGCGGACGTATGTTAACCGTAGTTGAGAGTTAATATGAGTGGAGTGAAGACAGTCGGCAGCACATCAGTGGCCCTACCTACCATGAGTTGATGCAAACTGTTAAACGCTACCGTAAACGATCGTTTTCTCTCTTTCACTCGCATTGAGTGTGAACAGTATATCGGATAGTTTACACTATTTCGCTTGTCGTACAAAACAAAATGACAAATGGTGGAATGGAACCTACTGAGGATTCGCTGGTATTGTTCCTCTCGTTCAAAAGGCGTCCTTAGCGGCAGCGATGAGCGTGAGCAGATCTTGCTTGTCGTCCGAGTCCGGCGCGGGCGCGGAGGCGGGCGCGGGCGCGGGTCAGGAGGCGGGCGGCGCCTGCTGGGACAGCTCCGCCTTCACGCGCCGCGCGATGTGCGAACGGGTGTGCTTGCGCAGGTGGTCTTTGCGGTAGAAACCTAAGGGAAACAGTTTTTTTTTTATTATATTATTCAGTCTTCATTTCATAATGCCTACTGGGTTTGGTCCCAACCACTGTATAAAGTTGTAACTCGCGATAGACTGCAATAAATGATTTTTGATTTTTTTTTTATTTTTGAGTCTATGTACAGCACGGTATTGTAGTGATTACTTGCTCAGTATAAAGAGTTGACAAAAATTGAGGGCGCCACTTTCTATCCAAACATGTTAAAACACGTATAGCTTGGCAACACTGACTATATTTTGTACTGAATAATTTTAGTTCAGTTCCATTTTATTTAAGACTGAATTTTGGTGGGTGCTCTTTCTTTACGTTTAAGGCCGCCTGTTCATTGACGCGGAGCGAGGCGGCAGAGCGGAGAAACGAGGAAATATTAACCAATAGGATTACGGAGCGCAGATTTTGGACTATTGGTTAATATTTCCTCGTTTCCCCGCTCCATCGCTTTGCAATGGACCGGCAGGGTGAATCTACGCTGTTTCTTACTTCCGGCGTCATTGTCCTCACTCGAAAATGTGTAAAAATCCAATGCATCACAAGGAATAAATCAAAAATATGCAAATTAATACAATTTATTATTGTACTCTAATGTAAATGATGGCATATTTTTAATTTATTCCTTGTGATGCATTGGATTTTTAAACATTTTCGAGTGAGAACAATGACGCAGGAAGTAAGAAACAGCGTAGATTCACCCGGCAGCCTAAATGTCTCTCAATAATGGGGATGCATACTGAGGAACTAATGGCGCCACAAGCGTTTGTCCTAAAATCGTTTGATTGGTTGTTTCAAATACCAAGTGTCATTTCTGACGTATTTTAACCAATCAAATCTATTGATTACGGTCGCTTCGCCACTAGCGCCATCTAGCTTAAGCTTTGCGTGGAAATCCCCATTGTATTAAGTTAAAAAGTTAAATTTACCTTTTCCACACTCATTGCAAATGTGCCGTTTCTCCCCCGAGTGTATGACAAAGTGCAGCGTGAGCTGTTCCTTCCGCTTGAACGCCTTGAGGCAGACGGAGCACACGTGCGGCCGCTCCGGGTTGTGCGACTGCTTGTGCCGTGTGAGGTGGTCTTTACGCTTCAGCGCCGCGTTGCAGATGTCGCAGATGAACCTTATTGAAAAGGAATACAGGTCAAAATGCTTTGAAGATTGATTAACAACAGACATGCTATGAATTAGTACGTACTTAAATCTTTTCTTTTTTATATTATTATTCATCATATCAGCCGCACGACACCCACTGCTAGGTATAGGCCTCCCCTAAGGATCACCACGACGATCGGTCCTGCGCTGCCCGCATCCCGCGACCTTCACCAGATCGTCGGTCCACCTCGTCGGGGGCCTACCCACGGAGCGCCGTCCGGTGCGCGGTCGCCATTCCAGAACCTTTCCGCCCCAACGGCCATCGGTGTCCCGCCCATTGCCACTTCAGCTGAGCAATCCTTCGAACGATGTCGGTTACTTTAGTTCTCTTGCGGATCTCTTTGTTTCTGATTCGATCACGCAGGGAAACGCCGAGCATGGTTCTCTCCATTGCACGCTGGGTGACCTTGAGCCCCTTATGAGACCCATAGTCGTTGGATTCGACGAGAGATCTCTTTCTCGAAGTTGGACTTACCTAACTGAATTGCCTGTCCTAGGTTTACGTAATGGTCAACAACTTCAAGTGTAGTGTTCCCAACATGAACTGGAGAGGGTACAACATGGGCATTTGACATAATTTTCGTCTTATCCATGTTCATCCTGAGACCCACTCTTTGGGAAGCACTACGGAGATCTTAGAGCATTGTGTTTAGGTCTACCATGGTCTCAGCCATAAGGACTATATCATCGGCAAAACGAAGGTGTGTTAGGTACTGGCCATTAATGTTGATGCCGAGTCCTTTCCACTCCAAGAGCTTAAAGATGTCCTCCAAGGCAGCTGTGAAAAGTTTCGGAGAAATAACGTCTCCCTGTCTCACACCACGCTGCAGTTGGATAGGATTTGTGCTCTGGTTCTGTACTCGGATCGACATGGTGGCATTTTTGTATAAGTACCTCAACACCTTGATATACCTATAGTCCACTTGGCACCTTTGGAGAGACTGTAGCACCGCCCAGGTTTCGATCGAATTAAAGGCTTTCTCATAGTCCACGAACGCCAAGCAAAGTGGCAGATTATACTCCTCGGTCTTCTGTATAACCTGCCGCAGCGTATTGATGTGGTCTATGGTGCTAAAGCTTTTCGAAACCCGGCCTGTTCGGGAGGTTGGAAGTCGTCGAACCTGCGAGCGAGACGATTCGTAAGGACTCTCCAAAACAACTTAAAGACATGGCTTATTAATAAACTTAGTAATTTATGCCACAGAATATGATAGCAGGTACTTAATGTACAGAAATCCATCCGCGCGAGGACAATCAAATAATAAGCTACTCTCGCTGCACGGCAATAAAGTACATTTCAAATTGCACAGCGCTGCGTGCCTATTATTATAAGCGCCTCCGAAGCACTACGCTTTCGTTGCGTAGCTCTGTCTCAACCGACTCCCCCGTGCGCTGGCTCGACTGAGTGAGCCAAAAGCAGTAGTAGTAGGCTAATATGAAATTTTAAGCGCGGCGTGAGACCCCCCTGCTATGTCTTGTTACTAGGTTCAAATTCTTATATTATGTATTAGAGAAAGATATCAATAAAAATGGTCCTTCGAGCATAAAATGATACATTTTTAATTGAAAAAAAATATGAAATTGATTTATCTGAGTTATATTATAATAATGAATAAAAAACATTAAGTTACCTTCTTTCCATTGTGTGCCCAACTAGGTGTTGTTCCAGAAGCCCACGTTCAGGGTACGCCATGTGGCACTCTGGACAGCAGTACAACGTGCTTCCATCTGCGGGAAAACATACGTACCTACATGTACCTCAGAAAACGACAAAACAGGTAAAAAGCTCTATCACTTTTTTCAAACTTTCGACGATCTGAGTGGCGCAGTGGTCAAGAAATTGAAATGATGAATTTTAATTTCTGTGACGGGTCTGGGTGTTACCACAGTATTACTAATGTATAATAAGTATATTTAAAAATATATAAGTATGTCAGTAATTGTCTAGCAATATTACAAGCATTGCTTAGTTTGGGGCTATAGATGGCGCTGTGTGAAAATGTCGAAGCATGAACTTATTATTATTACTTTTTGCCGCTCAAAAACATCATTCGCTATTTTGAATATAATAAATTTTTGCAAATAAGCAGTTTTTCTTACCGAGTGCAGTAGTGAGTCGTATCTCGCCCGGCTTCGGGCGTGGCTTCTTCTCTTTGACACTCTTCTTCTTTTTCTTCTTCTTGGGAGTGGTGACTGCGACTGTCTGCGTCTGGGTGTTTGTGTTCACTGTCTGATTCACTATTGTCGCTGTCTGGACTACCACGCTGTTTACTGCGTTGGCTGGCATTTGCTACAAAGTACAAATTAATCAAAATTACTTTTTTTACTTAATGATATTAGTAACTTACGTATTATTTCTAGTAGATTTTATCTAATTCACTTGTTTAGATTTTATGATTCTCGAACTTATATTTCATACGAGCGGAAGACGTCGGTCTGTACTGTATACTGTATGTTTGCGAAACGAAGAATGTCGTTGGCTGAAAAATATTTACTTGTGTCAAAGCTTGAGGAATTATTATACTTGTGAAAGTCTGTTAGTTAAACAAACAATGCGACACAAAAACCTCGACTTTTCTCATTCATCTTGGGCCATTTACTGACCATTGATTTAATTTCATTCAACGTCCTATTTTGACTGACCGTAGCGATAGCGGGCACGGCGGGTAGCGCGTTAGTGACCGTCACGATGGTCGGTTGGTCGTCGCGTTTGTCCGTGGAGTACTTCAGCAGGTGGTGCAGCGGTATCGGCAATGAGGAGAGGTAGTCCGCCACGCCTCCGCCCAGCGTCTGCCACGTGGCCGCGTCTGATACGTCGCCGATGCCTGGACAAGCGATGCTGTAGTTAGTACGTGACACAATAAGGTTATCATAATGAAGTATCTATAGACACAAACAATGATGAATTTTGATACCATAAAATATGACCAAGCTAAGTTTTGTTTAGGTAAACAAAGCTTGAGGTTGGAAAATGTTTGTATTTTATGTTGGTATTGGCTCAATCGTCTTCATCTTCATCATCTCCCTGCACTTATCCAATCTATTTGGTATCTGCGCAGTACCTACGTCCTTTTTGCGTTGGCCACCCGTTGTCTCCTATTCACTGTGCTGCTACTACTTGATGGCTCGTTCTAGTGTGCCACACATGAGCAATCATCTATGACTAGTGGATGCCGCGTATACTGTTGGTAGGTTAGGTAGACTGATATACTCGCTGATACTCACTGATATACTCGGCGGGCGCGGCGAGGGCGGCGCGGTCGGCGCGGCTCTCCTGCTTGATGGCGCGCGCCAACGCCGCCGCCTCCTTCGGCTCGTGTAGCACCACCAGTAGTTGTTGCGTCCCTTGCTGCAGGGGCGCTTGCGTTACTGCACCAAAGAGAAACAATCTAACATTAATTATAGAACCTAAGATGAGCTGGAAGCTTGGAACGGGGTAATACTTATAATAAATACGACGACGTGAGGACAACCATCGAGTCGATATCAAACCTGCTATATCTAACCTATACAATACATCTTTATACCTACCGGCACTTTGCTCGCAATGGTAGGATAATTTTGCTGGTTCACAAATCACAACCTGTCGCCACGTGTAGTCGTACCTTGCTGCTGCATCATAGTGGCCATGAGGTCGTGATGCAGAAACTCGCGGTTCTCGCGCTTGTCCCGCTGCTCGGCCTTCAGCTGCTGCACCTCCTGCACGTAGCTCGCTTGCCCGCCGTACGCTATGTCGCCACGTGTAGTCGTACCTTGCTGTTGCATCATAGTGGCCATGAGGTCGTGATGCAGCTCCTCGCGGTACTCGCGCTTGTCCCGCTGCTCGGCCTTCAGCTGCTGCACTTCCTGCACGTAGCTCGCCTGCCCGCCGTACGCTATGTCGCCACGTGTAGTCGTACCTTGCTGCTGCATCATAGTGGCCATGAGGTCGTGATGCAGTTCCTCGCGGTACTCGCGCTTGTCCCGCTGCTCGGCCTTCAGCTGCTGCACCTCCTGCACGTAGCTCGCTTGCCCGCCGTACGCTATGTCGCCACGTGTAGTCGTACCTTGCTGTTGCATCATAGTGGCCATGAGGTCGTGATGCAGCTCCTCGCGGTACTCGCGCTTGTCCCGCTGCTCGGCCTTCAGCTGCTGCACTTCCTGCACGTAGCTCGCCTGCCCGCCGTACGCTATGTCGCCACGTGTAGTCGTACCTTGCTGCTGCATCATAGTGGCCATGAGGTCGTGATGCAGAAACTCGCGGTTCTCGCGCTTGTCCCGCTGCTCGGCCTTCAGCTGCTGCACCTCCTGCACGTAGCTCGCTTGCCCGCCGTACGCTATGTCGCCACGTGTAGTCGTACCTTGCTGTTGCATCATAGTGGCCATGAGGTCGTGATGCAGCTCCTCGCGGTACTCGCGCTTGTCCCGCTGCTCGGCCTTCAGCTGCTGCACTTCCTGCACGTAGCTCGCCTGCCCGCCGTACGCTATGTCGCCACGTGTAGTCGTACCTTGCTGCTGCATCATAGTGGCCATGAGGTCGTGATGCAGTTCCTCGCGGTACTCGCGCTTGTCCCGCTGCTCGGCCTTCAGCTGCTGCACCTCCTGCACGTAGCTCGCTTGCCCGCCGTACGCTATGTTGCCCAGGTTCACGGACGCCGACGAGGACGCCGATATCGTCTGGTATTTGACGCCGGTGTTCACTGGAAAAAGATTTTTGTAAATACAAAATATTAATGGGTGAATTCGCGGGAGTTTTGAACGCCGTCATTTTAGTTTAATGGAGTTTTATTGTTAAATGTGCACTTTTGGCACATTTGCCTACTACTATACACAACGAACTATATTTTACAAAGGTTTATCGTTTTTAAATAAAGTACCTATAGAAGCTTAGCTTCAATCGGTACGTGTGAATGTTCGATACATTATGTACTTAGCAAGCAATAAATTTAATTTAATGAGGGCGTTATCGCCACTTTGAGGGCACTAATCGCCTTAATCACTTGCTAAATTGAAAAAAAAAAACTCCAATTCAACCTCACCTGTATGTAACGGCGCTATACCGGCAAGCACGCCCGGTTGCGCGCTGCTGACGACCACCACGCTCTCAGCCTGCCTGAACTTCACCCCATCCACAGTGACCGACCCGCCAGTGGGTACAGCGAACTGCACCCCGCCCCCCTGATACCTCGTCTCTTGCACCACGCTCGTGCCGCCATTGCCTTCATAGCCGAACTTCGCGGCGAATTGATGGATCGTGGGGATCGACGCCGCGGTCGGGATGTGACCCGTGAACGGCGTGAAATTCATCGTTTATCGCTAAAACAAGAGACGCTGAAACTGTAGTCCACCGAGTTGCAATAGTGAATCATCAAATTACACCAATCCGGCACTCTACGAGTATTGGGACTTAGTAGGTGTTCGTGGTGATCATATTTATCACGTTTCGGTGTTCATGCTAGGGGGTGTATTTATTAAAGTTTATCGAATGTCGAACTTAGAGGTCCAACAGTTGCAAACACCAAAACGCTGTAAGCTGAGGCAGCACAGAAATACCTAGTACCAATACCAAACGAACAAATTATAATTTGTTGAAGAATAATAATATTCTTGCTTGTTTGACCTATCTAGATGCTGATAATTTTTAGCGTTCTGTCTTTCTCTTTCTTAATTTGTGGCAAGATTTTAGTAATATTGTGCTTAGCCAGTTATTTTATTTATTTAACTCTATAATGTTCCTGTTAATTTATAAAAAAGTGTAGTATGTAAAGCTTTGTCCACATTTGTATCATTTTGGCGTATCAGATCACCGTATCTTTGTCATACATCGTCTCTTTGATACAGTATTACTCCAACGTACCACCAACCAAACTAGCGATGTATGCTAAAGATACGGTGATCTGATACGCCAAAATGATACAAGTGTGGACAAAGCTTTAGAATCTTGTAACAAATTAACAAAGAGAAGGTTGCGCCACAAATGTAGTCAAGTTTTAATAGATCTAACCACAAAGTATGCTTGTCAAAAGCAAGAACATTGAGAAGCATGAGTATGGAAAGGTGGGGCCCCCTCCCACGTCAGCACCCAAAAGATCCCGCAACAGATGGTGTGAGATTTCCCAAAACTTTTGAAGATGGTAGGTACAACTTTTTTTCATCTCGATAACACGGTGCTAAATGAAATGTCGTATAGACGCGACGCGACCCATTGTTTGGTTAGCGCAGTGTCACAGAGGACACAAGCCATTTTACTCCGAGTTTGAATAGATCTAACTTAAACCAGTTCACAAAGTAAGTATACTTTTGAGAAGCATGAGTATGGAATGGAAGGTGGGGCCCCCTCCCACGTCAGCACCCAAAGATCCCGCAACAGATGGTGCGAGATTTCCCAAAACTTTCGAAGATGGTACAACCTTTGCCTTTTTTTAATCTCGATTATGGGTTGTTGCGTTAAAACAATTGAAGGTGATAAATGTCGTATTGACGCGACCCATTGTTTGGTTAGCGCTTTAAAAGTGTCACAGAAGACGCAAGGCAAAGGGCCACGTGTGAAACGAGGAAGGATGGCCGTGATAACAGCAGGTATGCGGCGAGCGGACCACAACAAAGTGGCCCGAGGGCGGCTCGCAGGGGCTCACTCAACCCCCGCCATTCTGCCTCACCCCAACGCATTTCTATCGCTCTATTTTTACCGGCCCGCGCTCTCACACCATCGTCGCGAAAGTCGCGTTGCGAGCACTCGGTGACGGCGAGGCGTATTAAAAAGGAGTTGGAAATGAATTGTTACCTGTTTTTGTGCGATGAGGCGAGTTTTCATAGCGTTTTATTAGTGGGTCGCAGGTGAAATACGATATGCGAGGTATGGCGGCATGCGCGGACAGGGTTGCGCGGACGGGGCGCATGCGCGCGGCCGTCGGGGGGAGGCGTCACTCGCCCCACGTGCCCCAAGGAACTCCGAGAAAGTAAACTACGTCACCCTCCCTTTGATAAGAACTTGACGTTTGGGAATTGTAAATATGGGGTAGTAGATTGTGAAAAAATTTTACCTTGATCGAGTGAATATCAAAATATCAACTACACCTCTATACTTTTAATTTTTCGAACAGTTAGACACTGCTTTATACTTTTACGATTAAATTTTAGATTGCTTGTTAAAAAGTCTTATTCATAAACTTAAATCTTAACACGCGCGCAACTGCAAAGTTTTTCCGTATTATATCTCCGTATCTTTAATTATTTTAAGGGAAACTGGTAAGGAAAGACATATTGGAATTTGGAATGATCGCTATTGGAACGGAACCCCAGGAAACGGTTTAAATAATAGAATTTTATATTAAAAAATCAGTTTTTATTCGACTTCATTACTTAAAACTGTAAGGTGTCCTCTTAGAAGTAAAAGGTTTTCATACAAAAGTTAAGATTTACAGCTTGCAAGAAAAGCTCGCATGTCTTATTATGTCTTACATTTATAATACTCGCCGCGTAATCGCTACATCGCAAAATAAACAAAAGTAAAAAAAATATACGCTAAAAGGAGCTTAGAAAAATAACAAATAAATAATGTAGGTATATCCAAATTAAATATAGGGAGTTAAATAATATTACGTTTATTTCACTTTGAGTGAAAAAACAATTAATTGACTACAATGTTAGTGATGCCGTTGTTGCAAGAGAAAAATAATTTAGAATCTAATAACTTATAATTAACTAGGTACTAAGTAATTAGTGAGAAAGTAATCTAAAAATAATATAGAGCACCATTTCAGTTTCATTGGTGTTGGATGCTTATTGCTTAGGTACAGTGCAGTTTAGGACTTTTCTAAGCCTAGGTCATGTCCGTCATAATGGCTTAATGATAAATATAAACAACAAAAACTCCCGTATTACAACCTGTTAAAACTTGCCAGTTTTCTAAATGGCTATCAATCAATGCGTCTCTTTTATTTGCTATACAGCGAGAGAGAGATGTAACTTAAGCAATTCATAAACCTGGCAAGTTTTAAGAGGTTGTAATACCCCCCTAAGAGTACTTAATATAGTGTCGTTTGTTTATGAACAAAGTTATAGTTTATTTTACAGAACATTAACTTTGTACACACGGCCCAACAATTTATGCGACTATTGACACTATAACTAAGTACAAAAATAAAATTCGAAAAATATTACTTCTACCTACATTAAAGCTGACAAAATTAATATATTGTGGAGGAAGATGCCTTAGACAGTAAGATATTATTTCACGTAATATTTAGTGAGATGTGTGATGTTATACATATACAAAAGACAATAAATATATATTTTTATTTCGGGTGCATAAATGAGAAACACTATTACTAAGTTCTAGCCTATGGCAAAGTTAATTGAAAGTAGTACGAACTTGAAATCATATATTTTTTTTAATCCCAAGAGGTAAATTTGTAAAGCTGTGTACACTTCTTATAATTAGTTGCATTATGTATTTGTATTTATCTTAAGCTGAAACTTTTACATGCAAATGGTGCTGAACTCCATAAAATAATTAATATCAATCAATTAATGAAAACAAGCAAACGACATCAACAGTCAATTACTCCGCTTCGTTAATATTTGTATATTATGGTATAAATATCACAGTGCGAGATGATATTTACAATTTCTCAATTGTCACAAACGCTCATCAATTTGATAGTTAAAATTTTACAAACAGTGATATGTATTTACAAATGTTATATCATCAGTAGGCAAAGGTACGAATACACTACGAGGGCAAGGACCGGCAGTGCAGAGCGGCCGGCAGTTTCACTGTCAAGCCATTTTAAGGTCCTCTTCCGAACCGAGCTGCAACTGCCGACAAGCACGACGCACGTGCGTCAGTCAGCGGCGTGCTATTGCTGCGGCGCTCGGAAGCGCTTTTATTTCATAGAAATACACACGTACCGTCTACAGCAGCTCGGTTCGGAATAGTACCCTAAGAGCGCTTGTAGACGTTCGTTTTTTCACCGGACGACGGACCGTGTTTTTTGCCGGATTCGCGGTGGTGTATAATTTAATATGAGTATGTGTACATGCACCGGACATCAGTCCGGCCAACAATTTACGCCGGATGCACCACCGCGTCCCCTCGGCGCGACGGACACCGGTCCGGTGTAAGAAAGAGCGGTCATCCACGCCAGTGTATTGGTGCGTGTTGACGCTGCCGGACGTATTGCCTGTTTTCTGTAAATTGTGTGCCGTCTACCTGCGTTCTTTTGAAAATATATATAAAAAATATATATTTAAAAATGCACCATATTCTTATCCCTTTCCAACGATGGCAGTCCAAGATAAAATTCATCTGGTAAAAAAAATATATGTATACAAGGATAGCCGTTTATTGACGGTCCGTTATCCGGTGAAAAAAACGGACGTCTACAAGCGCTCTAAAGGTGCGCGCGTCCACTGCATCGGAATAGGAGCGGACGGATTTGTTGCTTTGTATGGATTTCTATTGCATCGGCATTTCCGCGCCATAGAAATTCATACAAAGTGACAAATGCCGACGCTCCGTCCGCTCCGATTCCGATGCAGTGGTCGCGCAAGTTTACTCTTATTATAGAATTGCATCGCCTCTTGAAGACGCTCGACAGCTCGTAGCGCCGCACGCCCTTCCAAGTAATACTATACACAAATGGCTTGACAATGAAACTGCCGGACGCTGGCATTTCTGTCTTGTCTTGACCCACGCCTTTACTAATAATGGTTGAATAGTTAAACACCGGTGACTCTCTAACTACTCTTAAAGAGGGAGAAACAACACTAATCACCCATAAATTAGATTACTTTTGTCTCAGATTCGCACTCAAAGGTTTGAGTGTCGTCGACAAAAACTCTACAGCAAATACAAAACTAATTTAATAAATAACACTGTTATTTATTATAGGAGTTAATGGAAAGCTAAACTCTAATCTGAATAATTCAATTTCTATAATTTATGGGGATATTTAGTTGTGTGAGTGTCTATAAGACGGACTTTAATACATCGAGATTGTAGCTTACATTAGTTTTTCGACATATTTTACAATTTAGGTGTTCATAAAATCTTATTAGCCTATATAATTATTTTATTATATTTTAAAGTAATCAATTTTGTTCTTTATACAAGTATTTTTAAATAATCAAGAACTCAGTGTAATATTATATTGTGTCCTATTCGCCGTTATTCGAAGCCTTGGTAAACAGATTGAGAATAGCGGAGCCTTCCCGTTACCGTTCAGCATCATTATTATAGGTCTATCTTACTAAATTACGTCACATCCGCATCCGCTTGACGTCATATCTCACCCCCACTATGTTCACCAGGCCGCCGCCATTGCGGGTTTCCGCGCTCATTGGCGTCCTTTTTTCGCAACCGTTCACATCTAGTCAAACGCTGTTAGCGTTCGAAATTTAAAAATTTTCCTAAGTAGGTCAAATGCTGTTAGCATTCGAATTTTAAAGTTTTCTAAAGTAGGTCAAACGCTGTTAGCGTTCGTGAAATTCTTAATTCGTAATTTAGATTTTATATTGCATATTTTTGTTAAAAATGAACATCTTACGATTTATTTTCGGTTATTAAAAATGCGTGTGCGTAGAAATTTTAAAACCATACGTAAAATCAGTGTTAGTTGGGTCCGACTCTGTGTCGTCTCCGTTTTCGTCGTCATATTCGATCGCGGAGTAGCAGAGAACGAGGGCGAGGGCATGGATCTACAGTGAATACGACGCAGGATTTGAATTGAATTGAGGTAATCTAACGCCTCGCCATAAGGTCAGTGAAATTTTTCCATATTTTATAATGGTATGATTCTACCCACGATATTTTGAAAAATATTTTCTGTTAATTCTAACATTCGTTAAATTGCCGTTTATGAGTTTTATTCGCTTTTGGCCTATGCGATCTGCTAAAAGATTATAATTTTGACAAATTTAATGCTTATGAAAATTTTTACGTCACGGAAAACATGTTTCGTAAGATTCCTATTCATTGTTGATAAGCATATTATAGTATATTGTGTTGAATGTGAGCTGAGCACACAAATCCTTGTTGTGTTCCTCAAAATATGAGAAAGTGTATGCAGCTTGAATCCTGGCGCCATCCTGGCGCTATCCGGCATTTCGTTCGACTCATAGTTTTACTTGACCAGTGATGAGATTAACCATTGCGCCCTATTTTATTTCGAGATGTTGTTTAGCCGTAGTCGTTTGAAAGAGTATTCAATATTTTTTTTTTTGAGAAAAGCTACTGCTTTGTGAATCTGAATAGTGATACGTAACGAGGCGCTTTGAACAAAAATAAGTATTCAGGGTTTTGCAAAAGAATGTTGCCTTTATATTGGTTTTTAATAAAAACTTTTATACGTTACTATTTATACGTATATATTTATATTACATTTAAACGATATCAATGCGCAAAATTACTCGGGTTCAATTCCCAGTAAAATGAGCGTAGGTACTAATCTTGTCTGGTGTTGTGTAGAAATAAAAATGAATGCTTTATATTTGCTTTCTATGCTTTCCAAAACCATTTATTTGATTGTGATGAAACTTGAAGGACCGATTGTCCTGGCCCAAAAAATTCGTGTTTTAACCTTTGATTGAATAAATGTGTGGTATATTAAGCTTGTCAGGTACAGCTAGTTATTAATAAAATAAATTGTGGTATTTGTTTTAAAATAAATATATATTTTAAATTGCAGGCAATTCAAAAGTTTATCATAGTAATTAGATACTTTCTATTATCATTATACCCCTCGGTTCCAGCTTGTTCCGCAACTGGACCGGGGAAGGTCTATCGGCTGCTCCTGGCACCGTTGACACAAGTTTATGAAAAGTTGTATCTACATAATTTTCTATAATTAAAACATGCTGTCTACTTCCTCTATGGCAGTAATCCCCACATGTTGAGAGCTGTGTGAGTTGTATCAATATTAATATTGATTCATCCGGTCGCTTCTGAGCACCGTTGATTGATACTTTGATATGAACTCTGGCGGTCACTCCTGATGTATACCGTTGATTAAGTATCTTACTATTTATCATAAATTCGGTCGCCCTCTGATGGACACCGTCATTATACATATAGTTATGTAATGTCAATAAATATATTTACATTCGATAAACATTTATTATGGTTGTAACATAAATTCGGCCGGTCGCTCCGGAGCACCGTCGGTTGATGTTTTGACATAAATTATTTCGGTTGCTTTTGATGAGCACCGTCCAGGCACCGTCGATATGTACATAATTTAAATTATTTTATCTTATTATTTTATTTAATAATTCTGTATAAACACTGTCCTTAATCCCTGAGGGAGAGGAACTTAAAAAGGGGATCATCCAAGATATTCCCGTATTCCAGTGGGCACCACCAATGAATGAATGAGAGAAATAAATCTTTATTTACAAAAGCTCCATGTTTTTAACAACCACTAGTTGCTGCTTACAGAACAACCAGAAGGATTTTGAAAGTTTCTTTGGGGAGTTATTTATTAATATTAATTTTTATAACCTTGGGCCAGTGGCAACAAGTTATTTTGATTGAAATATTTCAATCAATATATTTTCCTGTTATTTAAAATGTGTCTTTATAAAAAATATCAAACCGGGTGCAAAGTCCGGGTGTCGCAAAGAAGGTTCACCAACAGTTGCGTTCTGGTGCTTCACTGGCCGCTGCCGTGGCACACTCGATGCGCTCGCTCAGCTCGCGCTTTATTTTGCCGTTTTGTGATCAAAAGGTCACAGTTTTAATCTAACCTATTTATTGTGTCCCTTTTGGCTACACTGTAACCAAAATAACTAGCAGATATTATGTTTTGTTTGAACATGTTATATTCATTTGTATTCTTTGAAGACTGATATTGTCTCATGAGAGCGATGACAGATCAGATATCCAAGCTCGTTTTAGTTAAGTGGTCACTGCAAGGGTTGTGCCTGTTTTACATTTTAAATTTTATGAAAATTTAAGTCTGATGATGTTGGCTTTATTACAAAGTGCATTGATAGCCGATTTGACGGGGGCGTGTAATGTGTGTGTACATAGATACATAAAGTGCTAGTTTTTATTGTACTTTGACCACGTTATTATTTACATTAATAGATATGAATTTAAAAAATCACTTTCATATGTATATGTTTTGTGATGTAAAGCATATTAAATTCGTGGGGGAATCTCGATTTTACTCAGACCTCGATTGAATCATTCTATATTTTAATTATAATCATAGCACGGTGTAGAGTACTTGTTGAATATTTCAGTAGAATATGAAAACACTTTTATTTAGCTACCATAACATGTACCATATTCTGGAAATAACTTTAAAATAATACACTTAAGCACTTTGACATTAGTCAGTTGTTGTAAACACTGTCGCTCTGATGTTATATTGGTTGGTGTCTGCGAATGATTTACTTAAATATACTTTCCTAAGCAAGCTTTACTACCACGGGGAAGCACTGGCACACTGCTCTTGTTTATTTATCCGGGTGATGATACTTGATTTGTTAGATAACAGAGGTAATCTTTTCGGTGGATAAGTCCAAAGTATTTATGTGATTTTAATTAAATAATTAAATGAAAGTATTTTAACTGTAATTATTATTACTATTATTATTGATATGCATCATTTTTGCTATATTGTTTGAAATTCAAGTTTAGAACGAATATAAAGTTGATGCTGCGTGCAGCTTTTCCGATGGCCATAGAAACCATGACATTTAGAAACTTGATTGTTTTAATATATTTTTTTTTTTTATATTTATTTTATAGATTGATAAAAAGGAAATATTTTATTTATTTACCTTTATTTTTGTGTACTGAAAGTAAAGACATGTTGGAATAATTAAAGACATATTTCTTTACTAAATAATGATTTCTTTCTTTGGTATGCAGTACGGTCATATTAATTTGTTCTTTTAATGCATCTTTTAATTTTATCTATTATATCTATTATAATCTTTACCTAGTATTTTGATTCCCAATGTTAAGATGTCATTTAATTTTGCGATGATAATTAAAAATGTGTCAGTTAGGTGTAGTAGCTACTTACCTATTTTTTTTTTTTTTTTTTGTTTGTTTTTGTTTTGGGCTACTATATACTAAATGTTTTATTAAATAAAAAAAAAAAAAAAATCAAATGGCCTTGTAAATGTTAATTAACATTCGATAGCAATTTATATAACACTAGTCTGACAATAGCAACAAGATGTCGCAAACAGTGGCGCACACAGACACTTAGCTAGCTATTCGTCCTAAGTGTATAACACCAAAGGTAGTTCGCCTACCTTTGGCTTAAATCAGTCTTATAACGTTTATTTTTGGGTTGGTATTTATTGAGTTCAGTTCGCAGTTTACGATTAAATTAATTCAATCAAGTATTTGATATAAAAGTAATAACTTTGTGACCGCGTTCACAAAGATTTATTTGATTATGATATCCAAATCCAGTTAAGGATTTTATAACGACTTTTTTTTTTTTTTGCAGAGCAAAAGCTCAAAGAATTGGTAAGGTTTGTATCTTGAAGTGAATTAATTGTGCAGCAACTGACATCACATTTGTTATAAAAGAATCTGCGAAGAAAACGTTGTTTTGTCCCAGATTATTTTGAAGTAGGCGTTCGACGCGGTTTAAGCAGAGATGCACTGTCAGCCAGCAGTCATATTAAACGATAACACGATTGAAATATTATGAGTTAGATAATTTATGTTAAATAATTATGAAAAAAAAAAAAAAAAAAAAAAAAAAAAAAAAAAAAATAAGTGAATTTATTTAAAGCTGATCTGATTTGTCAACTTGTTCGACTTTATTTTAGTTTTAATTATTGCTTTTTTTGTATTATAATTTTTTCTTCCCTTTACTAATTTAAAGAAAGCTTTCTTTTGATCTAAATTAATTAATAAATTTTAAGAGAAATAAACTAGTTATGATAATTAGAGTGTCACATTGGCGTCCTGTCCCTGTTCACCAGGCGATAACAAACAATGTCTCAATCTGTTTACCAAGGCTTCGAATAACGGCGAATAGGACACAATAGGAGCGTTTTACCTACCATTAAAACGCATATTGTGTCTGAAGCCTTATTCGAAGCCTACCTTCAAGGGCTGCCTGGTATGCATTTAATGCTCAATAGTTGTAAAGTATTTTTCAGATTTTGAGACTGCAATGAGCGCGGAAACCCGCAATGGCGGCGGCCTGGTGAACATAGTGGGGGTGAGATATGACGTCAAGCGGATGCGGATGTGACGTAATTTAGTAAGATAGACCTATAATAATGATGCTGAACGGTAACGGGAAGGCTCCGCTATTCTCAATCTGTTTACCAAGGCTTCGAATAAGGCTTCAGACACAATATGCGTTTTAATGGTAGGTAAAACGCTCCTATTTACAAAAGAAAAGCTTAACATCCATATAAATAATTAGATGTTAAAAATCAATAGTTTTAGGACTAATTTTATAAACTTAATTTCAAACGCGTCCTTAAATACTTTTGTCAACAGTTTATTTGATACTTACTTGTGCTATCGGTCGTGAGATTTAAAGACGTCATCCGAGATGTCATGACATTGTAGGTGTTGACAGCCGGACAGTATTTCGGCCCGTGGATTACGTAAGTCTGTTGCTAACAATTCTAGATTGAAATCGATTGAAAGCGCAGTTACATTGCTGCTTTAAGTAAATAGTTGTCACATTGGCTCTAACTAAAGCCGCAATGTAACTGCGATTTCTGTCAAAGTTGATTGCAACAAAGTTACATAATTACACAACGGGTCATATAGTTTTATTTCATTTAAAATAAACAGTATGCATGCATATACATAAGAGCGCGATGTCCATAATCTCTTCCTAATCACAGGATTGTCATACCCTGTACATAAATAGCATTCAAGAAAATAATCAATTCCTAACAAAAAGATCTTGAAAACTAAAATAACTCATGTTTTAGTTTTTTATAAACTTAGAATAAAGTACACTTTTTTGATACTTTAATAAAATTAATCAACATATTATAATGTAGAGAGTGAGTTATTTGCTGGGATATTTTGCTACCTCTATTTTTTAAATCGTCATGCTTCATTTCTTATAAGAAACTTGTTTTGTCAAGTTTACTACAAACCTATCGTGTACTTATGTTACAATCAATGTAATAAACTAATACGGTACATTAATATTAAACCAATAGATTACAAATCATATTATTACATTTATTGCAACATACTAAACATTACCAAAGTAAGATACAACCGCCAGCGTGTGTAATAAAATATAAAAGATAATGTTTAAATTGTTTGCCTCGCATTTTCATTGCATATTTTCAGCTGCTACTAAGTTCTGCCGATATACAGGGTATCCCAAAACATTATGCCACACGGAGGGAAAGTACCTTAAATATTGAGGATAGGAAATTTTACTGAAAGAAGACTTAATTTTTTATTTTAATTAAAATTTTCTATCTTCAATATTTTAAGGTACTTTTCCTCAGTGTGGCAAAGTTTTGGGACTAGTTACTTTGCCCGATTTGCATGTCCACTAAGCTATCTTGGATACACACGTAGGCACTAGAGATGTTAGATTTTACACTTTACTACTTTTGTTGAAATACTGATATTTCCAAATTCACGTCATACATTTCTGATAAAGGCACTGCCGACAAGCTAAGCTAAGCTCGATTTATAAAAAAACATTATTTGCCGTTTATGATAGAGACGATTTACATTACACTGACAATTTTGCCTTGTCTTGCATTTAAACACATTCAAAGTACACCAATACACGCGTCTGTTACATTCTGATTCCTCAGTCCAAACATAGAATCGCTACCTAACATTAGTACTAACAAAATTTACAACTTCCCGCATTTCTAAATAGCGCATCGTCATGGATTTTTATGACGATGATATCGACTTTAAACGACCTTGTCATAGACAAAACAATTTCGTAACGTTACCTTTTCGAAGCAAACTCACGATGGTCCTTCGAGCGAGTGCGCCGTACTGTTTGAAGGTGTCGAGATTAGTGAGTGGGTGTTTATGGCGTGGTCACGTGTGGTGCGCGAGTAGCGCGTCTAGCGCATGCGCGTCCTGTGACGTCAGCGACGACACTACGTGTTGGGGGATGTTGATCTCTACGGGCGCTTGGTTCGAACTTGTTGGTACCTAAAGGGTGGAATGTTATATATAATTATTTGTTGAATAAAAACTAACGCTAACTAAACAGATATTTTTGTACAAAACAGTTTTTTTCGGCAATTAAATAAAAGTGACAGGTACTAAAGCAGTGAAATTCTGTTTGAATGCTTTGTCAATTGAGGCCTCGAATATTTAATTTTACTTCTTACTCAAGTGAAGTGTGAAATCTGATGTGATAATCATATGTAACAAACATAATGTTTATGTAATAAACAACAATTTAAAATTTGTTGTGTTCCGGCAGTTAGAGGTAAGATAGCTAGTTTCAGTGATGATGAGGATTCCGTGTGTAGTGCGTTTCCACCTTCGGTTTTATCGTCACTTTACATCAGGTGAGGTGTAGGCCAAGCACTATCCCGTTGTGCATTAAAAAAAATCTTACAAGAATAAGTCAAAAGATCTAACTTTATCCTTTGTCAACTGTATCAAATACTCACGTGTATAGTGATCTCGGGCATGAGCGTGGTACAAGAGGTAGCGGGCGCGGGCGCGGGCACGGGCACGACGGGCTTGATGTCGACGTCGCCGCTGGCTTCGTCTCGCGCCCGCTTGCTCTCGTGCGACCGCGTGTGCTTGCGCAGGTGGTCTTTGCGGTAGAAACCTAAGGAAAAAATTACAATAATTTATTTATTTATTTTCTCTCACAAAGTTTTACAGACTTAGTTGCTATATAAAATTAGATGGTCGTTTATAAATAGTAATTTGAGAAACTGGTATCTGTATTCTGTACTAGGATAACCTGTCTTACAATAAAATAACACGGACTAATTAAATAAAAAACATTGACTTCACTCTATATTCTGGAAATAGGAGTTTTTGTGAGAAAACATCCAGAACTGTTTCAAAAAAGTGTTCATTTCAAGAAAAAAAGCTGTAGAGACCCAAGTAAGCTTTTGGTCCCTATAAGTGCTAGCCAACTCTACCATAAGAATTTTTATTTCATGACTATAAAAGTATACCAAAAAATATAAGGGAGTTGCCATTTATTTTTTTCAAAAACAGGCTTACGAAATGGCTTATTGAAAAATGCTTCTACACAATGAAAGAGTTAATGGAAAATAAAGATTAAGTAAAGAATATAATAAAAAGTTTAATTTATAATAATTATAAGATGATTTTAATATGATACTCTTCACTATTTCTAATGGGGTTGGTAAACTTTTTCGAAGAGAATTGTTTTATATTTTTTTTTGATAGCACATGTTTGCAGAATAAAGAAAATAATATTATGATTTTTTTATTTTACCTTGTTAACTAAATATATTTTTTTATATTATTATCGCGTTAAAATATCAAACATACGGCTGAACACGAAGTTCCTTTGCATTTACTGATTTAAAATACTGATTGACAGATTTGACAGACAGTGACAAAGAGTAATCATACCTTTGTTTTTTTTGTTTTGAGCAACAACATAGAAAGTCTTTAGAGCAAAGGCATAACCTACGCATACAGCCGTAATAGTGATTTATTGTACTATGCTGAAAATTAAAAATTCAAATTTTATTTAAATTAAAATAGAGCATTATAAAAATTCCGCAATTTGTTATTCCTGACTCCAAAGCCAAAAGCTACCAGAAAATATATAATTCACAACAGTTTTGGAAAAGTTTACCAGCCCCATTTTAATTGTCTTGGAGTGTGACTGACTGTTATATTGTGATGTGATTAATTTGATTGACATTTTGAATTAAATTATTTAGATTGACATTCCATAATTGATTTACATTTAGGTGACATTTTGTATTGAATTATTTAGATAGACATTCCATAATTGATATTTTTTTTGTACTTTTTTGCATGCTGAATGAACAATCAGCGAAACATGTAGATCGTTGATTCTTTTTCCAACTGACATATTGTGCACCCACCGTGTTTCGAGCAAAATAAATATTCTTATTCTTATTCTAATAACTTTGACAGCGTTTTGGTGCAGGAGGTTGCAAAACCAATGTTTATTGTTACTATGACAGAAGACAGAAGTTGTCATTGTGTTGATCCTAGAGACGGTTTTTATTTTGTGTTTTCAACTAATTTTTTTTTATTCCTCAGTGCTTACGCGTTTACATTTCCACTAAATAAGGGAGCCTATAACCCTAACAAAGTGTGAGTTGCACCAAAACGCTGTCAAAGTTATAGTTATCGTCATATGATATGCTACCTATTTGTCACGTCAAACTTGTCAAAGGAGATCATGCTGGCTGGCAACCTCTTTTTTGGCTAACTTGTGCTTATTGCTTAACCGGTACTTTAACAAGCTTGTTATCGTTAAAGTTAGATGGTGCAACTGAGCCTAAGTACCTAGCTTGTACGAACCTTTCCCGCACTCGCCGCAGAGCTCGGTCTTGACGCCGGAGTGTATGACGGTGTGCAGGTTGAGGTGCTCGCGCCGCTTGAACCCCTTGCGGCACACGCCGCACACGTACGGCCGCTCCGGGTTGTGGCCCAGCTTGTGCCGCTCTAGGTGCTCCTTCCGCTTCAGCCTGGGACAAACGATATCGTTCAAGAAAACGAAGTCTAATATTCCAAGGGACATATAATAATATATAATAATGATGTGAGGACTGAGCGGTGAGAGAAATTGGAGGGGATTACAGCGCATGTTTGCAGTAGCCCCGCATCATGTCTCTCGCAATTACTTCTGAGCATTAACTTAAGTTTGGTGCCGAAGCTTGTTAGCGCCTAGCGACATATTATAGCGCGCTATCTATACATAGCTCACAGTGCGTGCTATGTTAGTAGACGCTATGAATATCGCGTGGCAACAGTTATCGCGTGCGCGCTATTGCTATCGGACGTGTCGCGCGTTTCTCTCGTAGCACACTAGATTTTTATTATCGCGCGCGACCTAATATTGGGTTAGATGTTAGTTACAATAGGACTTTTATGACATATTTATGCGACTGTGCCAATTAGTGTAAGAAACTAGAGCTAGCAACAAAAGTAGGCTAACCAATGTTTTTTTAAAGTACCTAAATAATATTTATCCTTTATTTTGGAATAAATAAGCACAGTATTCTCACCCTGCGCCGCAGATGCCGCAGATGAATCTCCGGTCGATTTTGTGCACGATGAGATGCACCTCGAGGCGCTCCTTCTCAGGGTATGCCATCTGGCACTCGGGGCAGCAGTACACAGTAGTGCCGTCGGCGGCCGTGGCGATGATCACTTGCCCGGGCTTCGGCCGCGCCAAGCGGGGCGGCTTCTTTTTGTATTTCTTCTTCTTTTTGTTTTGAGTTATTACTATTGTGCCGTCTGAAATTAGAATAATAGCGCCTGCTATAGTACGAGGCAAACATCTTGACAATTTTTTTGACGGAGCGGGGATAAGTTCGCGCACTTGTGAGCGACCAATCCCTCCGCCCGCGTACCTCACCGCTACGCATACCTAAAATACGCGTTCTGCGCAATCGCTACCCGATTTCAACACGTTTGCCTCGTACTGTACACGGCTGCAAACTACGGTACAATCAAGGTGATTTTGGTGATTCACAATTATGTAGATGGAGGCTTACAACTTAATTTCGAAACAAATTGTGTCGTTTCTAACAGTTTTCTGAACTGTCAGTAACGACAACTTTTTGTACTTGAGCAACACGAATCTGAAATTTATTTTTAAATATTCGTAATCTTATATTGCGAAAAGTGGCCGGTGCACATTCGCACTTAGATTGAGCCCGGCCACATATGCGACAAAATCCTGATTCGGAATTCCGAACGGAATATCGATAATGTATTAAAATTCTGTACGGAGAAATCCGGCATGCTTGTGGTAGGCCCATAGATTTTTATTTTATTTTATTTATTTAGGAAACAACAGCATATAATATAATATACAAACTTAATAATACAATAAATGTTAGCACATTAGCCTAACAGTTTCCACTAGTAGTTAATAAAAAAACAATATCTGTTGAGTAACAAAGATGCGAATTATAATAAACGTACTGTTTTTTTTTTTATAAGCAAAAACAAATTTAAAACTATTTTTACATACATTTTGTTTTAATATAATAATTATGGACTGTTAAATTCAGAAAAAGAAGAAGAATGTTCATCAAATTAATACTAAATTGGTACTACAAAACTGTTAAACAAATTATAATCTTTAAATCTAAAAATGGTACGGAATTTATATGAAATTGGAAATTGGAATTTATATGAATTTGTATGGAATAGCTGCATTCAGAATTATGTACGGAATTCCGTTTGTATGTGGCCGGCTTTAGGCTGGTCACATACATTCCATACATATGTAATTCCGAACGTAGTCAATCCATACAAATCTATGGACCTACCACACACAAGCGGGATTGTTTTGTGCGGAATTTTCCTACATTATCGATGTTCCGTTTGGAATTCCGAATCGGGATTCTGTTTATGAAATCTTGAGAAAACATGAAATGTGCAAGCGGGAGAGCGGCAAAACGTGGACGGCCTTTGAAGGTGATTAGTACCCTCAAGTGGCGCCCTCATCTTAATTAAATTTATTGCTCGCTAAGTACATAATGTATCAAATTCAAACGTTGAGATTAAAGCTAAGTTTCTATAGTTTATTTACAAATAATAACCTCTGTAAGATATAGTTCGTTGTAGCAGTAGTAGGCTACAACGAACTATATTTAACTCAAATTATAATTTGTAAATAAACTTTAGAAACTTAGCTTCAATCTCAACGTTTGAATTTTCGATACATTATGTACTTAGCGAGCAATACATTTATTTAAAGTGAGGGCGCCACTGTGAGGAAGCTAATCGCCTTAAAGGCAGATAAATCTAGTAATTAGTTAGCGGCATATGTTTACCTTCCCCGACGACGGCCTCCGCGACGGCCTCTTCCTGGGGCTTCGCCTCGGGCATCTCCACTTCCATAGTGTCATGCTCCAGCTTCACCTCGCCCGGGTTCAGCCGCAGGAACTGCTGCAGGGAGGCGGGCAGCTGCGCAGCTTGCTGCACAACAAACAGGGGGTTAATGAGGATCAACTTTTTCCCTACCGTTCGTCCCGTCCCGTTTATTTTCGCGCGCGTTAATTTTTTGCGAAAACTCCCAAGGTATTCACTTAAATGGTATGGTGTTAATGGTTAAAATAATGTGCTTTAATGCTTAAGATAACTAACGTATTTAAAATGTTTAGGTACCTGAGGCGGGAGAGTATTGAGATATTCAATAAGTGTCTGTTGGTTGCTGCTGCTCATCTGCCACGTCGAGCAATCACTGGCCTCCGTGCCTTGTGAGCTTTCCTGCAAAAGCATACAAAACAGTTTAATAACTAACAATGTGACAATAAAAAGGACATGATAGTATACCAGTAAAGTCAATTACTCACTAGCGAGCTTTAGCTTTACTTTACCAGATATCAAACAGCCCTATTTTTGAATCCTTCGTCTGGCGTCGAGCGCTCGTTTCTACTGATTTTCGTCCGACATTTGACTCAATCTTCATACATTTGAGTCAAATGTCGAACGAAAATCAGTAGAAAAGAGCGCTCGACGCCAGCCGAGCGATTCAAAAATAGGGCCCCAGTTACGAATGGTTCGTTAGAGTATCAAATTCGTATAGAACACAAATGCATTTTTATTGGAAATCTTAGTTCCCTTTACGGAGATGTATTATCTCACGAAGGCGGGTCCGCTATGAATGTTGTTAGGCGAGCACATGCGCATTACTTTAGTGTACGTAATACGAGAGAATGCAGACGCACACTAAGGCTCGTATTATAGAATCAAACTTAAATTCAAATCTCTGCTTGAGTACAGTTAAAAAGGGATGGTGCTATTCATCGCATATAGCGCCATCCCTTTCTAACTGTACTCAAGCAGAGATCCGAGTTTGAGTTTGATTCTATAATACGAGCCTAAAACAATGTGCAGGTGCACGCGTGCACGCCTTTTTTTAACAACATTCGTTGAGATAAATGGAAGTCATTTTTAACAACAAAAGGAGTGTTTACTTTTTACAGGATATCGCGCAAAAAATCTTGATAATAGGTACCGACGATTATGCAAAAAATTAATTTATACTAACGTCTTCATGATTAGGGTCTTCGCACTCCTCCTTGATGACTATGTCGATGCCGTTGTTGTTGTCCGAGCTGGTGTTGTTGTTGAGCACCTTCTGCTCCCCGGGGCTGTTGATTATTATCTGCTGGTTCGGCGTTATGAACACCTGGAACGATGCCTTGTTTTACATAAGCTCCTAAATACCACAAAATATTGAATTTACAGAAGGACCACTCTCGTCGTCCTCGAAAATTGCTATCTAATATTGCTACTATATTAATTCTTAATTTTAAAAAGGAGTAAGTAGTAGTAGTTTGCCGTTCTGCCGTGCATCTAGTTAAAAAAAATACTGCAAATAAAATGTTATTTGGGATTTAAGAACTGGTGTACTTTCCCAAACATGGCTGGCACAGTGCCGTTTTGTTTTTTTTTTCAAACAAAAACAACGAAACCGAAATCAAAAAAAGTACGTGTGAATCTCTTTACAGAATTAGAGCAATCCACAGCCATATCGCTAAAAACACTTTCTAACCATTAGTTAGACCGGAAGGAATATAAAATGTGGGCAGTCGATCACAGGCCTAGGAAGTGAAAATGTTGACCTATCCCCGTTGTCCCCCACTAGGGGAAAATGTTGGCCTGTCGCCGTTGTCCCCAACTAGGGGATATCGGGAAAAAGTTTTTTTCTTACATAATTTTTTCTACTTTTTTAATAGACCAAAATGTTAATACTTATCCTTATTAATATTATAAATGCGAAAGTTCGTTTGTTTGGTTGTTACGCCTTTAGGTCTTAACTACTCGACCGATCATGAAGAAATTTTGCATACAGGTACAGAGAAGAACATAGGGCCTATCTAGAAAAAAAGTGCTGTTCCCGAGGGATAGCAAAAAACTTTCCATGCAGACGAAGTCGTGGGCGGCCGCTAGTGAATAAATAGTATATTTGGACCCATATTTGCACCCACTCCCCACGGTCCTCTTCTTCTCTCACTCTATTACTCAAGGTTGCCTGGAAGAAATAGCTATTTAGCAATAAGGCCGCCTTTTGTGTGCTTTCTCTGTTTGTTGTTTTTCTTTGTAATATGTCCTGTCTTAGTGTGCAATAAAGTGTTTTTATTATTAGTAGTTTTACCTGATGCGTGGGCGCCGGCTCGTCCTTGTGCTCGTGCTGCAGCAGCTGCAGCTCGGGCGGCAGCGCCGCCACCACCTGCAGCCCTGCACGGAATACTCTATGACCACAAAATACAGACTACACACAAGTCAACCTTAGTCACACCTCAGTCACATTCCATACAACCGCCCCGTTATAAACAAATGTAATTTTTTTTTGTCTAGGGCTACCGTGCAGTTTGTAAACATTCACGGCCTTACCACAAAAGATTTTAAAACACTGTTTAATAAAAACACTGTTTAAATGTGATGCCGTCTCTTACAAACAATATTGTCAAAAAAGTAACAGCATCACATTAAAAAAGTGTTTTAGTTAAACACTTGTTGAACAGTGTTTTAAAATCTTTTGTGGTAAGGCCGTTAGGGTTGACAGTGAGGGATGGCAAGGACGCGGTGCGTAGTGAATCACTACGCACCGCGCCTTTTAGCAGTCGGTAACTGCGAGGTAACTGAACGCGGGTGGGGGCGCATTCAGCGGGGGCAGGGAGCGGTCATACTGTTCGCTAGTACTTATTATTATACTATGCCTTAGTGTAGCTCGCGCAACATAACTTGAACCAAACCATAGACAATGAAGCTTGCGCAGTAGCAATTTTCAGTACAAAAATTGTAGTGCGCAGGTCACGTGGTACTAAAAATTGTGTCAAGTTATGTTGCGCGAGCTGTACTACGGGCGCTCGAGCATCGCACACACACAAACGCAGCTCTCACCGCCGCGTCACGTACTCGAACAGGGGCCGTACCGGCTAACGCATCGAACTTCGAAAAGTCTGCCGGGTTTCAAATTAAAACAGATAAATCCAGCCCCAATCAGGCCAAAATGGCGAACCCCAATTCATGATGTCACACGAACATCGATATCTTCCAAATAACTTCCGCAAATAGTACAATACAAAATTCCTTACATTCAATTTATCTGTTTTAAGTTGAAGCTCAGCAGACCCGCCGAAGTTCGAAAAGTTAGCCTGTAGCATGGGCGTACCGAAGGGGGGGGGGCAGGAAGGGGCAGCTGCCCCCCCTGGATTTTGTTTACCTCCAACAATCAATAAAAGTTCAATAAAAATTTACAATAAATTTGCCCCCCTTCCTGGGGGCGATATAATAGATTTGCCCCCCCCCCCCTGTCCCAGAACCTGGGTACGCCCATGGCCGGTAGGGCCCCTGGTTTGAGATTCCGATTATACAGCGTTGCTCAGTGAGAGGTGTGTCATGTGCTCGTTGATCGAGCGCCGCGAGTGCTAAGCTTAACTACTGTACTCTCTCTATTTTATACTATGACCCTTTAGGGATCGTCCTAATAGAACGCGAGTCAGCGACGCGACCATCGCGTAATGTGTGTCCTATCCTAATACAACGACGCGACTATGTTTGCTTGCGGATTCTTACGAACTTAATTCGCGCAGATAGATTTCAATTCAAACATATTATTCACGCGACCGCATCGCGCGAATGCCAATAGGGATGATGACTAATGAATAAAATAACGAAATACTAATAAAAATCGTAAACATATTAAACATTTAGAGTAGCTTGTATACCTCTTGGTTTTATATATTGCATATTATTTATTTTATGACCCTTCAAAGTTGGGTGGACAAGTCCTTTTAAAAAGTATAAAATTTATTAAAATAAATGATACCTTTAATTAGTCCGTAAAATGTATAGCAAATTTGTCTAAGAAACTATTTTGATAAACACAATATTGTGTCCTATTCGCCGTTATTCGAAGCCTTGGTAAACAGATTGAGAATAGCGAAGCCTTTCCGTTACCGTTCAGCATCATTATTATAGGTCTATCTTACTAAATTACGTCACATCCGCATCCGTGTAACGTCATATCTCACCCCTCCATGTTCACCAGGCCGCCGCCATTTCGAGTTTCCGCGCTCATTGGCGTCCTTTTTTCGCAACCGTTCATATCTACATAATTTTCTATAATTAAAAACATGCTGTCTACTTCCTCTATGTTAGTAATCCCCACATGTTGAGAGCTGTGTGAGTTGTAACACTATTTTTAATATTGATTCATCCGGTCGCTTCTGAGCACCGTTGATTGAGACTTTGATATGAACTCTGGCGGTCACTCCTGATGGATACCGTTGATTAAGTATCTTACTATTTAACATAAATTCGGTCGCCCTCTGATGGACACCGTCATTATACATATAGTTATGTAATGTCAATAAATATATTTACATTCGTTAAACATTTATTATGGTTTTAACATAAATTCGGCCGGTCGCTCCGGAGCACCGTCGGTTGATGTTTTGACATAAATTAATTTCGGTTGCTTTTGATGAGCACCGTCCAGGCACCGTCGATATGTACATAGTTTAACTCATTTTATCTTATTATTTTATTTAATTATTCTGTATAAACACTGTCCTTAATCCCTGAGGGAGAGGAACTTAAAAAGGGGATCATCCAAGATATTCCCGTACTTCTAGTGGGCACCACCAATGAATGAATGATAGAAATAAATCTTTATTTACATAAGCTCCATGTTTTTAACAACCACTAGTTGCTGCTTACAGAACAACCAGAAGGATTTTGAATGTTTCTTTGGGGAGTTATTTATTAATATTCATTTTTATAACCGTGGGCCAGTGGCAACAAGTTATTTTGATTGAAATATTTCAATTAATATATTTTCCTGTTATTTAAAATGTGTCTTTATTAAAAATATCGAACCGGGTGCAAAGTCCGGGTGTCGCAAAGAAGGTTCACCAACAGTTGCGTTCTGGTGCTTCACTGGCCGCTGCCGTGGCACACTCGATGCGCTCGCTCAGCTCGCGCTTTATTTTGCCGTTTTGTGATCATAAGGTCACAGTTTTAATCTAACCTATTTATTGTGTCCCTTTTGGCTACACTGTAACCAAAATAACTGTAACGGATATTATGTTTTGTTTGAACATTTATATTCATTTGTATTCTTTGAAGACTGATATTGTCTCATGAGACCGATGACAGATCAGATATCCTAGCTCGTTTTAGTTAAGTGGTTACTGCAAGGGTTGTGCCTGTTTTACATTTTAAATTTTATGAAAATTTAAGTCTGATGATGTTGGCTTTATTACACAGTGCATTGATAGCCGATTTGCCGGGGGCGTGTAATGTGTACATAGATACATAAAGTGCTAGTTTTTATTTTACTTTAACCACGTTGTTATTGATTATTTATTTAGATATGAATTTAAAAAATCACTTTCACATGTATATGTTTTGTAATGTAAACCCTATTAAATTCGTGGGGGAATCTCGATTTTACTCAGACCTCGATTGAATCATTCTATATTTTGATTATAATCATAGCACGGTGTAGGTTGACATTTTGTTATACACCTACTTAAGTACTTGTTGAATATTTCAGTAGAATATGAAAATACTTCTATTTAGCTACCATAACATGTACCATATTCTGGAAATAACTTTAAAATAATACACTTAAGCACTTTGACATTAGTCAGTTGTTGTAAACACTGTCGCTCTGATGTTATATTGGTTGGTGTCTGCTAATTAGTTACTTAAATATACTTTCCTAATCAAAGCGTAACCAACCACCCCTTTACCATGATGGGGAAGCACTGGCACCCGGCTCTTGTTTGTCTTGTTTATTTATGCGGGTGATAATACATGATTTGTTAGATAACAGAGGTAATCTTCTTGGTGGATGATTCCAAAGTATTTATGTGATTTTAATTGTATAATTAAATGCTATTATATTAATTCTAATTATTATTACTATTATTTTTGATATGCAACATTTTTGCTATATTGTTAGAAATTCAATTCAAGTTCAAAACAAATATAAAGTTGATGCAGCGTGCAGCTTTTCCGATGGCCAAAGAAACCATGACATTTAGAAACTTAAATATTTATTTTATAGATTGATAAAAAGAAAATATTTCATTTACTTACCTTTACCTATAAAAACGAAACTTTGTTTACAGAAAGTAGACATGTTGGAATAATTTAAGTCGTATTTCTTTACTAAATAATTATTTCTTTCTTTGATATACAGTACTGTCATATTTGTTCTTTTAATACATCTTTTAATTTCATCTATTATATCTATTCTAGTCTTTACCTAGTATTTTGATTCCCAATGTTAATTTTGCGATGATAATTAAAAATGTTACAGTTAAGTGTAGTGGGTACTTACCTAAGTAAGTATCCTTACTTACCTATTATTATTATGTTTTGTTTTTGTTTTGGGCTAACACAGCTGCTGGGTGTTGACCAATCGAATAGGTACTAAATGTTTTATTAAGTGTAAAAATTCAAATGACCTTGTAAATGTTAATTAACATTCGATAGCAATTTATATAACACTAACGTCTGACATTAGTGCTTGTTCTGCCCACACATAAAGTTTATGTTAGACGCGACACAACAAGATGTCGCAGACAGACACAGACACTCTAGCTAGCTAGTCGGCCTAAGTGTGTAACACCATCACCAAAGGTAGTTCGCCTACCTTTGGCTTAAATCAGTCGTATAACGTTTATTTTTGGGTAGGTATTTATTGAGTTTCAGTTCGCAGTTTACGATTAAATTAATTTAATCAAGTATTTAATATAAAAGTAATAACTTTGTGACCGCGTTCACAAAGATTTATTTTATTATGATATCCAAATCCAGTTAGGGATTTTATAAAGATTTTTTTTTTGCAGAGCAAAAGCTCAAAGATTTGGTAAGGTTTGTATCTTGAAGTGAATTAATTGGCAAGCAACTGACATCACATTTGTAATAAAAGAATCTGCGAAGAAAACGTTGTTTTGTCCCAGATTATTTTGAAGTAGGCGATCGACGCGATTTAATCAGAGATGCACTGTCAACCAGCAGTCATATCAAACGATAACACGACTAAAATATTATGAGTTAGATAATTTATGGTAAATAATTACTTAAGTAAAAAAAAATATGTGAATTTATTTAAAGCTGATCTGATTTGTCAATGGACTTTATTTCAGTTTTAATTATTGGTTTTTTTTGTATTATTATTTATTTTTTCTTCCCTTTACTATTTAAAGAAAGCTTTCTTTTGATCTAAATTAAAATCAATCTAAAGAGAAATAAACTATTTATGATAATTAAGAGTGTCACATTGGCGTCCTGTCCCTGTTCACCAGGCGATAACAAACAATGTCTCAATCTGTTTACCAAGGCTTCGAATAACGGCGAATAGGACACAATAGGAGCGTTTTACCTACCATTAAAACGCATATTGTGTCTGAAGCCTTATTCGAAGCCTACCTTCAAGGGCTGCCTGGTATGCATTTAATGCGAAATAGTTGTAAAGGTATTTTTCAGATTTTGAGACTGCAATGAGCGCGGAAACTCGCAATGGCGGCGGCCTGGTGAACATGGAGGGGTGAGATATGACGTTACACGGATGCGGATGTGACGTAATTTAGACCTATAATAATGATGCTGAACGGTAACGGAAAGGCTTCGCTATTCTCAATCTGTTTACCAAGGCTTCGAATAAGGCTTCAGACACAATATGCGTTTTAATGGTAGGTAAAACGCTCCTATTTAATATAGCTGCCAAACAAATTTCCTACGCGTTGCATACAAACTACTTATTCGTGACGTCATAACTAGGAAGCCATTAGTATGGAGCGTTTTTGGGCGAGTCCATTTGTGTGCATTTCACACTGTGATATCTCGGGCAGTTTTCATGCTAGCGAATTAATCCTTTTCCCAATGTTTCTTTTTTTGAGAGGTAATTTATGTAACATAAAATAAAAAAAACAGTCATCATGCCTATTAGGACACAGTGTTCTCTATATAAAACCACTGAAGGGATTTTGATGAAATTTAGTATAGATACTATTGGAACTTGGACAAGAAATAACCCTTTCTTTGCAGTCGGGTAAAAAATACACTTCTGTGATATTTGGATGGTGTATAAGTAGTATAACATTTAATTGTTCATGTCTAAGTATAGTGTATGAATTCTATTATAATTTCGCAATGTGTAATTTCTATGTATGTGTGCACTAAAACGTGAAGGTGCCCTAAGAAAAAAAAACACTGTGGTGTCATTTCATTTCAGTGTAGTTCACACTAATGCCTAGTTCCAAATCACGCCAACAGCACTGTAAGCGTATAATCTATTAAATGAAGTAGGTACACAAATACCCTGTTTGTGTAATATTTTGTAACTATTTAATTTGGTCGGATTCGCGCTAACAGCGCTGTCAGCGTGATTCGGAACGCGGCCTAAGTAAACACTCATTACATAAAAAATAATCACCTTTTAGCATCCGGAATCTACCTGGACATTTGAAAAATTATTTAAAGTAAGTAAGTAGTTTATATCGGCATAAACAAAATGCTCACTAAGTGTTACATACGACAAAACATGGCTTTGGACTAGAATCATTTGTTCTATGTTTACTGCATCTATTCTTAAAAAATACAAATTATCTATGGAAAAGGTTAGCGTTCTCAATGATTTATTTAAAAAGAGATAGTTCTATAGATCAGTTACTAGACAGCTGTTGTTATTTCCCATTTGGAAATTTGGATTGGAATTGTTAATAATAGCGGTGGTAAGTACAAAAGAATTAAAAACTGTTTAATTTAGACACTGTTTAAATAAGTTACTGTCACTTTTTTGACAATATTGTTTGAATTAGACAACATTACATTTAAATAGTGTCCAAGTTAAACAGGTGTTTAAAATCTTTTGTAATAACACCAGTACTTTTTAGTAGGCTAGTCACTAATTGGGGGTAGATTATAAAATCGTCAGATAGAAAGTTATCTTACCCTCAGGTAGTCCATTTTGTCCGACTAGTTGTAAGCCTCCAGTTTCGTTGCCTTCGGGCGAATACGCGACCGTGAGGACTGCACCACCTACAAATTATAATATTAATATCACATAAGATACGTAGTTTACTTTCTAATGGCGTCATTTCTATGTTAGTCCTTAGTGAAGGTAGTATAACAATGTAAAGCCTTACATTGTTATACTACCTTCACTATAACCAGTTAACCAGTTAAGGTTAAGTCAAGATGGTGCAACTCAGCCGAGTTGCACCATCTTGACTTAACCTTAACTTTAACAGTTACAAACTTATCTGAGCCAGTGGTCAAAAGTGGAACTAAGGTGTTATTATAACGGGTGTAACAAGACACTCAACGAAGCCGAAGTCCACGCATTCCGCCCATAATCAGGATCATTTTTTTCAATTTTTTTAATGAAATCTTATTTTATTCGTTATTTCCTATTTTTTGTCTACAGAAACATTATCAAAATTGTATGTATTTCTTCACAAACAATGGCTTCAAAACGTCATCACTCAATGTATTTCATAAGCACGCAAATAAACGTTGCCTTTCAACTAGGCCGCACGCATGTGTACTGTGTGTGTAGCATTCACTGGCAGGCGCGGGCTTTTGCACGCGTTACATTACATTGCGTGTTAATGTATGCAATGCTTTTTTACCACCAAAAATTAAAATCGTTTCCCAGCAATAATTTTGAACAGAAATGGTCCTGATGATGGGCAGAATACGTAGACCTCGGCATCGTTGAGTGTCTTGTTACACCCGGTATAGGTTACGCCATAGGCGACAGTGACGCTGTCATCGAGTCAGATAATATTTGTATCTGTTAAAGTTACGGCTTAGTTAAGATGGTGCAACTCAGCCTAAATGATGTAAATTACATTGTTAAACGGTGCAGACACATTTATACGGTCGCCATAAACACGTTTATGTCACGTAAAAGTTGTAGACTTTATTTTCACGCTATGTAGTGGCCACATTAAGTACTATGGACGCCAGTCGCTTTTGATACAAACGAGGTAACTTTGGAGCCTTGGTTCTCCGCCAGGGATTGATCGGGCTGTGATATGATGATGACTATCCAGGGAGTTCTTTCTTATCGTAGAGGATTAGTGGCCACCTCTGATGTTAGAGTTTATCAAGCCGCCTGTAAGGCCTCTGACTTGGTTTAACGACTGTTAACAGATGCCAACAGCCGGGACCGACGGTTTAACGTTCCCCCCGAAGCACGGAAGCGCTCAGTTGTAATGCCACTTAACGGTCACCCGTCCGAACCCTGGCCGGACCGAGCGTTGCTTAACGGTGACCGAGTACGATCAGTCTGTCAAGCTCCGCCATGAGCGCTTCTCTTTCTTCTGTTTTAAGAGATATCGCGAAAATTTCTTCATAGGTTGTTCATGTGGTCCCATAAGCTATTGGATAAGATTACAATAAACAAAAATCGCTGTTATTCTTCATTGCCCCCTTGGAGAATTTTATATGAAAGAAACACCGGATTGGAGTCTGCGTCGAGTGGTGAATGTCTGAAGAGCTAAAACCATCTACAATAAATGCACTTCCGTCAATCTCTTACACTAAAGTTCATAATCCCTCAAAAATCCGGAGTAAGTATCAAATTGCTACTCACGGTAAATATTAAAGATGCCACTAATAACTTAACAAAAACAACAGTGCGAATCAACTTAAAATGAAAAAACAGTTTGTCAGCTTACAGCTTACCTTGCTGAAAGCCTTGTATAGGAATTTGCATGTGGTATTTGGGCTGCTGCTGGTGTTGCAGGGTCAAGTTAGGACTCAGCACCTGGATTTGTACGGTCTGCTGGGGGTCGCCTACAAATATATTACAGGGTTAAAGTTTAAAAAAAACATCATAGTGTATATGAGCAACTATAGTCTGTCACCATCCTGACGTAGCATGACTACCGAAATGCGATATGGTATAGCGATTTATCACGTTTAATTGTCAAAACAATGGATTTTGACAGTTGAGTTGAGTGTCGATAAAACGCTTTATCACGCGATATATATATATATATATGGTGTTTTGGTGGTTATGCTAGGGGGGCTGGGTTGCTGCCTATTACATAAACATTACAATTTGTAATTTACTAAGGTAATTCGCATATACATTGCGTTGTCTGTGAGTAGTTTATTTTCTAGTTTCAAATTGGCGATGCTATGTTTATGAAACACAGGGCCCAGTGGTCGTCAGTTTTAATATGTCAAATCCACACAATATTTTAATGAAACGAAGTTAGTAAACGCTTTTAGTCCAGCTTTAGACGTAGGCTACTGTGACAAGTATAGATACAACATTGACGACCGGCACAGCATCAGAAATTTCTGTTTAAAGTAGAGGGCCTATTACTAAAACAAATTGCGAAGATCGGACGATATTCGTGCGATTTACTTAATTTTGATCCTAATTACTGGGCGTATTATTACTCGTTGCCGTAGCTTTGCTATAGCGCGCGAAACCGCAGCCTTAGAAATATGATATGTCTATTCAGGGCCAGTGGGATTACTCCTGAAATTAATCCGGATCGGTCGACACTGGTTACTTATACAACGTGTAACAGGATTAATAGCTAAACCTGAAAATAGTAGATAGAGAAACAAACTGAACTACTTTTATTATGGGACCAACTCTGAAATCGCGAAAAAAAAACCTGCTGTATCATACATTTTCATATTTTCGTTTTTAATTTTTGTATTTACAACAGCTGATTTTTGAAATTCAATTTGGATTGGAATTGTTAATAGGCTCAAGTTTGATATGCTAGTATAATGCTATCTTCACATGATAATATGGAAAATAACAGCATCCCTGTAACCTTCCTTCCTTTAGCACATACTCTAATGGCCGGTATACATTTTGATTAGTGTTTAGTGCGAGTGGCTCGTTTAGTGTTTAGCAAAAAACACGTCCGGACAGTCTCTGATTAGTGTTAAGTGTTTAGTGCTTAGTGAAGTACAGTGTTTAGAGCGCGTTCTATTTTTTCTGCGAGTAGCTCCTCCCGCGCGTCCCGTCTTCACCCCTCACTTGCAGCTAAACACGCACAATCGCACTAAACACGTCTGGACAGGTCTGTTAAGTGTTTAGTTTATACGTCTTATTTTTTTTTACAATTAACTAAACAGTGTATGTTAAACAGTATGGGACATCACCTACCTACTAATCACTACACACTAAACAGTGCACTATAGTGTATACCAGTCTTGAAGTAGTTATTAATATTTAAGATGTAATATTGTTAGTAATAGATTGTTAGCATTCCACCCACGACTGTTTTTCTTTCGAGTCGACATCCTATGACTCGTATTATAGAATCAAACTCAAACCTCTGCTTTAGTACAATTAGAAAGGGATGGCGCTATATGCGATGAATAGCATGATGATAGTGCATGGTTTGAGCACCATCCCTTTCTAACTGTACTCAAGCAGAGATTTAAGTTTGATTTTATAATACGAGCCTAGTCCTGTAACAAGAGGTAGGTAGCAGGTATTCGTACCAGGTTTGGCGCCAGGCAGCGCGATGGGCACGGAAATGAGTTGGGGCGTAGCCTGAAGCCCGCCGTCCAGCGTGCGCACGTACTGCACCCCCTCGCCCAGCCCTACGCCGCCCACCATACCTACCACCTGAAAGATCATCATCTATATATTAACAAGGGTGCCGGCAGAAATAATTCTCATGGAGGGGGGGGGGGGCAGCTTTTCTTGCAATCACAATGCTATTTTGAAAACTAAGCTGCCCGCCCAGGCTTAGCTTAGCACGGGTGGCGCTATCTATTAATTAGATTGCGATTTAAAATATCGGAAAAGAGAAAATTGATTTTTTACATCTTTCCACATTATTGTTTTTTTTTAATTGGCATTCACAATGCTATTTTTATATTAAGGTAATAAATATAATAGAAAAAATACTAGAAAAAATCGACTCACCCATAGCCTATCCCGTCTGAGCTGCTATGGGTGAGTCGATTTTTTCTATTATATTTTACCTAAATCTTTAATCATTTTTTTAAAATTATATTATTCAGTTTTATACTAGTAAAAGGTGGTGGATGATTTTTTTTTCAAGTAAATTACCTTACTAATAATTTAAAACCAGTTAATGGTGTCGATTCGGTTGGTACAACTAAACTAAATTAAAAGGACTAAACTTAATTTTAGCATCCTGTTTTGTCTTTTCGATACCAAAAGAGAAGGATGGAAACTAAATTTAGTTTAATCCTGTCAATTTAGTTAGTCGTTGCCAACCGAATCGATACCATTATGTCCCCACTGCTGGGGTATAGGCCTTCCTTATAGATGGATAAGGAGGATAGACCATACCATGGTTTTTTTTTAATATCATTAAGATAATCTTTTTCTAGAACTTTTCAGTTTGAAGCAGATGCATCCGACAATATACATTTTCTACAGTTAGGTAGGTAGGTACATGTTAAGTTTCATTTCAATAATATATTTTTACCTGTTGTAGTGTGGTACCATTATTAGTGACGTTTTGCTGTAACTTTGCAACTGGGATCTGACCGCCAGTGGTAACAAAGTGGGTGCCCGTGGCACCCATCGTTGAGAATGCAGCAAAATTCATCTCCGAGTCTTCGTCACTGTTGACAAACAAATATTACCGTAAATAAATATCCAAGTTAGTACTCAATATAAAAAAATATTAAAGTTTTAAAATTAATCAACTTTTACTATGGGATCAACTCTGAAATCGCGAAAAAAAAATGCTGTTTCATACAAAAATTAATAACGAAAATATCAAAACAGCGGATTTTTTTTCGCGATTTTAAAACTATATTTATTTATTGTATTAAGTTTTTCTTTTTTTCTTTATGGTACTTAGTCACAATAATATATTTTTTGGTATCAATCCAATCCAGCATGTCTATAAAAGAAATATAGAAGCCAACCAAAATTCCATTGAAGTATCCTAGATACATTGCAAATAATTTGCTAGTTATTGCGTAAAAGTGAAAGTGCCTTGAGAATTGCTAATGTTAGAAGTTAAAACAATAACTTTCTATTTCATTTTGCAATTCTATGTGTTCATTAAGATAGAACTTTCTGGTATTCTATAAAATAGGTACCTAACAAGTATGTTGTTAATTTTTTTATGCAAGTAATAGTTTAAAAAAAAGCGGCTATAAAAAAACTTTAACTTATTCTAAAATCAGTAGTGTAATAGCTAAGTATAGATTCTATATTATCGTATAATATATAAGCTAAGTAGGTATAGATTCTATACTTAGCTATTATACAATACCTACTGTGATTACTATTAAACAAGGCTATAAAGATTATATAGAAAGCTTTCAGGTTTTAAAGAGTAATATCTACTTTTGAGTAATAGACTATAGAAAATATGGTCTGTTACTCAAAAGTAGATAACTCTTTATAAATTGAAAGCTCTAGAAAATCTTATAAATATTTAAAGTTACAGTGAACAAGCAGTGTTTGTTATGAAAATCACTTTCCCGTACCAAGAGGCATCCTCTCTAGTAGGCATTTTCTGCATGTCGCACATCGTACCTCCCCGCCGCCGCGGCGGGACAAAAAGAAAATAAAAAAACACTGTCCCACTCGAGTCATTCACAAAACACCCCCCACGTCCCTTCCCACCACTCGGGATTGCACTGGGAGCCCGCGATGGTAGGGCGCATACCACTACCGACCACCAAACGCACAACACTAAAATTAATTCAACGACGGTGAGAGGCGAAAGATGATCGCGTACTACTAGTAAGAAAGTAGGTTAAAGAAAGTTTTTTATGCTGAGCAGATAGTCAACTGGCAAGTTGGCTATACACGGCAGACAATCGGTATATGTGCATGTTGCTCTAACGTGGGCCTCACTTTCTCTTTGCTGTACTTTCACAAGATACATGCTGAGGTGTGTGGTTGTGGTTCAGCGAATGCGGAGAGCTTGATTATTGGGTAATCCAATATTTTACAATGCAACATGACATGTCACAATCACAACGTAAAAAAAAATATTTTTTTGCTATCCTGGATTTTGTTTTTTAATTGTCATTTAGTTTTTTTATATCTGTTTCCGTTACATAATAAATAGGTAACAGAAACAGATAAAAAACTTTGGCATTATAAAATGTAAATAAAATAATAGTGGTGTCGATTCGCTTACCATGACAACTAAATTGACAGGACTAAATTTAATTTTAGCATTCTGTTCTTGTCTTTTCAATATCGAAAGAAAAGAATGGAAAACTAAATTTAGTTTAATTTAGTTAAGTCGTTGCCAACTGAATCAACACCAATATATGTTTACATAGGTAATAATATGTAAAATGTAAGTAGGTAAATAAAAACAGAATAATTTTAAGTAGGTAGGTACTGTTGCTAATTAGATGTAGATATAAAAATGTTTTTATTTTCCAGGGTTCGAAAATATCCGATATTTATTATAAATATCAAAATATCGGATATTTATGATATATATCCAATATAATTATCAAAAATGTGATGTATATCCATTTTGTATGACAGCCACATTGTTATTTTATTGTATTATTGATGTTTACTGTTTGCATATGTGTTTATAAACATAATCAATTATTTAAAAAAACTAGAATATTTTTATTGTTTTATTTAGGTACTTTTATTTGAAAAATTAGTAAAAAATCAAGAAAAAACATTAGTATCACCATATGAATTGTGAAAAATGTGGAGATAATGAAATTATTGGATTCAAAAATATTTTTATAGATAAGTAACAATTTTTTTTTTCCTTTACTATGATAGGTATTTATATTTATTACTCACCTCACCACCAATATGATAGATTGATAGTGGTATACATATAGTCAGCACACGCATCACACATAAATATTATAACTTTTTATTGGTATTTTTACGCACGAAATTCAAGTTACAATAACTATAAATAGCAAAACAAAACAATAGCATGTTTCAACTCTACATCAACGCCATCTAAGTAACAATACAATAGCAAAAATCGACATAATATTGTCAAATTTTTAATCAATTTTTATATTGATATATATCACAAAAATTGGTTTGATATATATCAGATATATATCATGATATAGATCCATTGATATATATCCTCGAACCCAGTTATTTTCTACTTATAAAGTAAGTAAATAGAAACTTTAGGGGAAAAGAGGGAAAGGGAAGCCACTGAAGAGATGGGAGGATAATTTGATAAAGATGGCAGGGAAAAACTTCACCAAATGGCTATCTAGAGAAAAGGAGAAGTGGAAGAGTTTGGAGGAGGCCTTTGCCGGAGGGCACACAGAGGAGCAAAGCCAAAATATTTAGAAATTATTAAAATGAATATAATATTATGTAATTAATAATATTTTAAAATGTACAAATTACTCATAATTTTATAATGTATTAATGTAAACTCTGAATAAAGGCTATAAATAAAATAAAATAAATAATAGTAGGTACCTACCCTAACTTTTAACTTTTATCATTCTTATTAAAAAGGTCAAAATTTAAAGTAAATATTAAAAGACAACGTGGCAGGCCGCTAAGGAGATGGGCTGATGAAATAAGGGCTACAGGTGGAGGATGGACAACAATAGCCAAAGGGAGAGGTGATAAAAGTTGGGGGGAGGCCTTTGTTTACAAAAGGCAATGAGGCGAGCAATTAATAAAATTTAAGTCATTAATGGCAAACAGGCGAGCAATTAATAAAATTTAAGTAATTTAACTGATGATTTTATATAATACCTACTTGATATAAAAACGATTATTAAAAATGCATTTAGGTAAGTATCTATTAAACCTATTATTTAATGTGTGAATGTCTGAATAAAGGCATTTAATATATTTTTTATTAGGTACCTACTTATTTACAGATAAGTAAATCGAAACTTTTTACTTTATTCTAAGCTTCTACCATTCTTGTTAAATAGGTACCTAGCTTATTTAATTTAGGTATGGTACCTGTAAATATGTACCTACATTGCATACAAAAAAAACTTGGCAAACCTTGAACATTCAGTAACCTACCGAGATACTTTCAACTTTGCAAACAAAGTGCAAGAATCATGAGGACAAAGGAAGGATTGCCAACAAAAATGGCCGGATAGATTTAGTTACGCAATTACCCTTGGAGCTCATCTAAAATGCATAAAACCATTAATTTCGGATAGATTTTCGGATGATAGGTCTGTGCCCCACCAAAGGTTGTTCACCCCTACCACTCGAACTCGTCGGACTCGCCCCGTTGTATGTCCATCACGCACGCTGCGACGCATCCCCACCAAGGTGCAAGATCCCCTCCATTTGCCTTCCACGCACCAAATCACTCCCGCTCCCGACTCCTTCCTCCACTGGCAGGGAAATCGTGAGAGGAGGGGTTGAACGCGGTCCTCACGGCACTCTTTCACAGCACTGTGATCGCCACGCGCCCGTATAACGGTAAAATATAATACCGCTTTGGAAAATAGGGTCATGGATATTCACACAAGTAAACAAATCAATGTTAATTTAAACTCACCTTTCAATCTATGTAGTTCTTTGCTGTACACCGTAAATTTGTTATTTTTATTGCATACAACAACTCCTTTTGTAATTCAATTAATTTATTTAGAAAACACCAAGGCCCCTTCTCTTTTGGCATTTACAATGAAATCCGCCATAATTGTTTTGTTGTTGTCATAAATTACCAATAGATGGCGTACCTAGGCAATGTATCACGATTGGTCGAAACTGCGTCATCTTCACATGACGTTAGACCAATATACGGCTGTCAAAAAGCAAAACACAGTAAGTCACAATTTGAAAAAAAAAAATTTTTTAACTTTCCTGATTAACCTAGTAACGCTCTACTAACGGGTTTGATTCTCGTGGCGCTACGTTGCCTAGAACCTAAAGGACTAAGAGTAATTTTCTATGGAAAGTTCGGTCATTTATTTTTCGATTTCGCTTCCAAAAAAGTTGCATCTCAAAGGTCTTATCCGAATAAGCAAAAAAAATATTCTACAGTATTGTATTTAGTATAATATTCTACAGCTTAAGTCTATCATGGGCAGTTTTTGAAATATTAAAGATTAAAAAATTACCTACATAATGTAGGTAATTTTTTTTGGCAATGTCGCTTCTAAAAAACACTCCTATCTCAAAGATCTTATCCAATAAAGCAAAAAATATTCTACAGCGTAAGTCTATCATTGGCAGTTTTTGAGATATTTAAGTTTAAAAAACTATATGTAGGTCATTTTCTTATTTTGGCGATGTCCCTTCTTTAAACCAGTTTCAGCTCAAAGATCTTATCCAAATAAGCAAAAAAATATTCTACAGCGTAAGTCTATCATGGGCAGTTTTTGAGATATTTAAGTTAAAAAAAAATGTGGGTCATTTTCTTATTTTGGCGATGTCGCTTTCTAAAACCAGTTTCAGCTCAAATATCTTATCCAAATAAGGAAAATAATATTTTACAGCTTAAGTATATCATGGGCAGTTTTTGAGATATTTAAGATTAAAAAATTATATTTAGGTAATTTTTTTTTGGCAATGTCGCTTCCAAAAAACAGTTCCATCTCAAAGATCATATTTAAATAAGGAAAAAAATATTTTATTTATTTATTTAGGTAACAAACAGTCTTTAACAATTAAAGTAACAAATATTAAACACAAATAGACCTACAGTACCATTATGTTATAAACAAGATTTTATATAAATGAGTACGTAAGAAACAAAGAAATGTTCAGTAACTTACAATGACTTACAATAAGGAAATTAATTTGGACATAACAACTTGATGTTTGATAATAAATTAAATTTAAATTACAGTTTTAGCCTTATGTAACAACAACATATATAAAGTTTAAAGTGATAACGCCTCGTGAACTAGTCTTTTATATTTTGGTAAACTTATGAAAAAAATATCGATATTGGTCAATTTATTATTATAAAAATCAAGTGAGCGCCTTAAAAATGAATTTTTTGTGTAATTTGTATGTGATGGAGGAATGTAAAATTTACTTTTGGAACGTGAGGATGGACGTGGAACCTTAAAATTAATTTTGCCTAGAAGAGTAGTGCAGTCAATTTTGCTATTAACAATTTTATATAGAAGCGTCGAATCAAGGACAATGCGTCTCATCTGTAGAGGTTATGATATTCTACAGCTTAAGTCTATCAAGAGCAGTTTTTGAGATATTTAAGATAAAAATTATGTGCAGGTAATTTTTTTGGTAATGTCGCTTCCAAAAAATACTTCCATCTCAAAGATCTTATCCAAATAACCAAAAAATATTCTACAGCGTAACTCTATCATGCGCAGTTTTTGAGATATTTAAGTTTTATTGTTTAATATGTGGGTCATTTTATTTTTTAGGCAATGTCGCTTTCTAAAACCAGTTTCAATTCAAAGATCTTATCCAATTCAAATAAACAAAAAAATATTCTACCGCTTAAGTCTATCATGGGCAGTTTTTAAGATATTTAAGATAAAAAATAATAATAATAATAAAATCATTTTCAACACACTTGCTCGTAAAGTGAGCCCTAATACATCGCTTTTAGGGCCATAAACCGAGCTATAACAAACGCGTGCAATAATATATAAAACACTAGTTCGTAATAGAATTAACCCTACAAAGTTAAATTAGTACCTTTCTGCAAGTTCTATGCGAGTAAACAGAGCATTCCCAATTTAGCCGGGAAATACATTTTTTTTTGACAACAAAGAGGTTTTATGCTGCTGAAAAATCATATACATTTTTGGAATAAGTAAATGTGTAAGTATTTAACTAAGTCAAATAAATATATAATTATTATAAAATTATAAAAATATTTGCATTTTGTCACTTAAAATTATAATTTTGAAAGTATTAGTAGTAGGCTGTATGCTCCTCACCCCTTTGTTCGCAAAAAAATCTTGCGTTAGCCTGTGAAAAAAAAACAAAAAAAAACATGCGCGCCTTTTCCCATAATTATCATATTTTGTTTTTGCCATATTTGTTGCTTTGTGATATATTACTTTGTTTTTCCTCACAAATGTGTTGAAAAACGTCGTATGAAACTCGTGAACTCTTGCTTATTGCACACTCGGCTGAGTTACGCCCTCGCCTGCGGCTCGGGCTGCAACCCACAGCCTTGTGTGCAATGAGCAACCTAAGCTAACTTGTCTCATAATGTACTATTATTTGTCTCAAATCAATAGTATACATGCAATGATTAAATACTTCAACAATTTGACAAAAAGGTTAATGACTCAGTGACCGCGGGAGGGAAACCCACAGCCTCTGGTATTCTGCCATAACCTGGGGGCTTACCATCAGCAAATAAGAAACCATTCAGTTCAAAAGCAGGCCGTAAAAAAGACTGCTTAAGGCCTGCTTTCATACTAACCGTTGAGATCATGGTACGAAAAAGTAAGGCCGTTCAATATAAGTCCTGCTATAAGAGCTCATAGTAAGGCCCCTGAACAATATTGTGTCCCCCAACAGAAAGACACTTCTCATAATGATATTTTAGGACACCAAGTCTAATAGAAGTAAGTAAACGTTAATAAATAGCAAAGCTCAAAAACTGCGCATGATAGAGTTACGCTGTTGAATATTTTTTTGGTTATTTGGATAAGATCTTTGAGATGGAAGTATTTTTTGGAAGCGACATTACCAAAAAAATTACCTGCACATAATTTTTATCTTAAATATCTCAAAAACTGCTTGTGATAGACTTAAGGATCATTCACACAGCTGCGGCGCGTCAACGGCGCGTCACCGGCCCGTCCGGCAACTTCAAAAATGTGTGTGAACAAGCAGTCCACGGCACGGCCGGCGCGGCAGCGGCGGCGGCGCGTCACCGGCGAGTCACCGGCAAAACAAACAGGGTTGCTATTTTTTTGTTTTAATAAATTATTAGTTGCTATAATCGGTAGAAAAAAAGTACATTGTGGTATGGAAATAAAGTATTATTTATTTATTTCAATTTTAAAAACAGTTTTATTTTTTAATTTTGTTAATATTTTGGTAACTTTATGAGACTTAATTCACCTGTTCCACTAAGTTCTAGTAAAGGTATTTTTTTTCAAATTTTAATAAAAATACAACAATGTGTGTGGATTTCGGGTAAACAAATGAATGTCGGCAAGACAAACAGGGTTGCTACTTTTTTGTTTTGATAAATTATTGGTTGCTAATGTTGCTATAATCGGTAGAGAAAAAGTATATTGTGGTGTTGTCTATCAGTCATTTTTGATGTCCCAACTGCTGGGGCACAGGCCTTCCTTATGTGTGGTAAGGAGGATAGGCCATAACCCACCACGCGGGCCCAATGCGGATTGGTGGGTGTTAATGACTGCAAATGCAGCCGTGACCAACAACAGCTTAACATGCCTTCCGAAGCACAGAGGAGCCCGATATAATACATTTTTGGTCATCCCATGACCGACCCTTAGGCCTTAGTGTAAACGGCTTTTTAGTGGAAAAGGTGAATAAAGTCTAATAAAGTTACCAAAATATTACCAAAAGCAATAAAAAGTGTGATTTTAAAAGTTGAAATAAATTAATAATATGTAGGTACTTACTTTATTTCCATACCACAATGTACTTTTTTTCTACCTATTATAACAACCAATACTTTATTATAATAAATAAGTGGCAACCCTATTTGCCATACCGGCGGCGGCGCGGCACCGGCGGCGGCGCGGCACCGGCGGCGGCGCGGCACCGCGGCGGCGCGTCACCGGCGGCGGCGCGGCACCGGCGGCGGCGCGGCACCGGCACGGCGCGTCACCGGCGAGTCACCGGCAAGACAAACAGGGTTGCTACTTTTTTGTTTTAATAAATTATTGGTTGCTATAATCGGTAGACAAAAGTACACTGGTATGGAAATAAAGTATTATTTATTTATTTCAACTTTGAATATCATTTATTTTTACATCTTATGGTAAAATTTTGGTAAATTTATTAAACTTAATTTTCACTACCAGTCTAGAAAGAGTATTTTTCGAGATATTCCTGTTTTACCATAAGATGTAAAAATAAATGATATTCAAAGTTGAAATAAATAAATAATACTTTATTTCCATACCACAGTGTACTTTTCTATAACGATTAAAGCAACCAATAATTTAGTTAAACAAAAAAGTAGCAACCCTGTTCTCCTTGCCGGTGACTCGCCGGCGACGCGCCGCGCCGGTGACGTGCCGCACGGCGCGTCAGCGGCGCGGCGCCGGCATGCCGTAGCAATATGCGTTTGACTTGCCGGTGACTGGACGTTGACGTGACTGATGTGTGTGAACAGTGTAGTACAACTTGTATGTAACTATATTTTTGCCGTTGACGCGCCGCTGACGCGCCGCAGCTGTGTGAATGATCCTTTAAGCTGTAAAATATTTTTTTCCTTATTTGAATATGATCTTTGGATGAAACTGTTTTTTGGAAGCGACACTGCAAAAAAAATTCGTATATTATTTTTAAAACTTAAATATCTCAAAAACTGCCCATGATAGACTTACACTGTAGATAATTTTTTTGCTCATTGGGATGAGATTTTTCAGATAAAACAGTTTTTTTGGAAGCGACATCGTAAAAAAAAAAATACCCACTTATTACTCATTCATACCCCAATAATTTAAGAAGTATAAAGTAAGTAAGAGACAAAATAGCACAAAACACCACATCATAATAACACAGTATGTCTCAGAAACAAAATCAAAACACAGTATGAGATGTGGCTTTACTACGTTTTGATTTTGTTTCTCTGACATACTTGGTTTTGCCACCAAATTGCCGCAACCATTACAGTAGTAAAAAACACACATTCAAATGAAAATGCTAACGGACACCCGCGGGGTGCCCCCTCGCGCTTGGTTTGCCGTGTGATTTGTCGTGAGCTCGGTTTTTTGCTTCGAACTAGTACATACTTAACTGCATTCTAAAGAATATGAGTACACAGTTTTATCGAGCAAAGAAGAAAGTTTCAAATGTCTTATGGACTAAAGTAATTTTTTTTTTCATTAAATTGGCCTCATACGTCTTTTGTTTGATTGTAGCCCGTCATAAGACGAGTTTAGGTTTCCTTTAGTAGTTTTAATTTTTTTTATTGTTAGTTGTCAAATCCTTTGAACGTATGGAAATGTTATCTTTATTCACTGGAATTTAAGTTGAATTTCGTTTAACGGCCGGTCACAATGGCAAACGTCGGTCGGTCAAACAATTTTCAACTTTATTAATTCATAATTCATTTATTCCATAACAAAATAATTTGTGTCGGAAAACATACAAAAATAATAAATTAAATTAATCAATTGGCAAGCATAAAGGGCATGTCAAAAAATATTCATGAATGTCAAATATTATTAGTTAATGAGAATTAAAATAAAAAATATATACCTACCTATGTCCAATTGTCCAGTATATATGGCTAGAATAAGAGATACTGTTTTGAGTTTGTTTTCAATACGCTAGTCAACAAGAACCTTAATAGGTCGAAGATTACCAAATTTCGTTTTCTTTTTAACGCTGAAGGCTTCAGTATGAGTTTTATGAAAAAATAAAAATACCATAAAATCTGGCGATAAATAACGCTTCGATTGATGTATAACACTTTATTACACCACGTATATTATGCTAGTAATAGTAATTGACAGATCAAAAACACATTTCTGCTTGTCCTCTAAAATTTTCGAAATGTGGGCTTACTGTGTTTTGTTTTTGAGCAGCCGTATAGTCATCCTTGTCATACAAACACTTTTAGAAATAAAATTAATGAAGTCACCAATTATAGAGACACAGTATTTTAATATTATTATGAATTAAATACACACTACAATAAGCACACAACTAAATAATAAAGATACACAAGACTTAAAAGTAAGTATACATCTAAAATGGGTATTGTTGTCCAGATCTTTGTATTCTCTCTAAATATAGTTCAAATAATAATTTATTATCATAATAATAATTGCTTTGGGAAGAATTTATGCCAGGATCATAGCTGGGTCTTCTATCCGAGTCTGACGATGAACTAGGGGAGGAAATACCAGATTCCATATTAATTCCATTGCCTTGACTAGAGCTCTGGTTCTGTGGCAGGCTTGTGTTGCCAAGAGAGTTGTTTATGTGGAGATTGTTAATTCGTTTCGATAACGGCATGAACTCGCACGTGTCATCTTCACGAGATCTTTTCCTGAAACCATAATAATTCAAGTTGTAGAAGTTGTATCACCAACACAGACAAGATTAGCTGAAATATTTAAAAACTTCGTGGACTAGGTACCTATTTTCTGTCATATTTCTGTGGAAATAATTTCCATTGCTACCAAAACAGCTGTTCCAGTTAAAGGTAGACCCTTTACCAAACGTCATCTGTTCACAAATTAGCTTGTTCAATCCAAAATTTATTATGAAAATAGCAAAGTAAAACAAAACACTTTTGAGAATTTTATTCCAGTGACTGGACTGGTGGACTGACTGACATGACATTGACATGTGACAGGATGTCACAAAGCAGCAAGCAGCTGTTTTATTTTTTCAAAGCTCTGTTGTCTGTGCTCCCATATGACTGTATCTTGTGAAATAAAACGCAGTTTGAAGCGCCTTGTTTGGTTGGGCCAAATCAAAACAGAAAAAAATGTTTCTTTCGAGTTGTGTTGAATAAACGCCATCAGTATGCATAGCTCGCGGGTACGTACGTTTTTTCAAAAATAGAGCTAGTCGGTCGGTATTTATTTTTGTCCTACCTAGAGGTATAACAAAACGCACTAAATAATTATTTTAGTTATTTATGCTGTGCTAGATGGCGCTCGCTAAGTGCTAGCTGAAGCAACAGCATGCTACTATAATTTATTTCAAATAAGCAAACCCTTGCAAAAGATGGCTCTAGTCGGGTATTCAGATATCATCACCAGAGAAACCAGAGATGCATATTTCATAAACATTATATACCTAGGTATAATCCGCGCGCGATGAGAATGGTATAGGGTAAAGTGCCTAGTTTCCGGCCGTTTAAGGCAGTTGTTGACTTTGAACAGTTGTAACTTAAATTTAACAAATAGTAATGATCCCAACTATTTTTTATGTGGTTGGATATATCCTTGAGAATTACCTGTATTTTTTTTTGAAATTGTTTTGTCATTAGAAATTATTTTCCAAAAAAGAACGATTTGCCCAGTGTCCGGCCCCCCTGTTCCTATTTCCGGCCCCCCTTTGCCCAGTATACCGGCCGCCTTTCAAAGAACATACTGGGTAAAAAATAAGCTAGCCCAGTAAGCGGCCTGTGACTCTTAATATAGTTTAAATAAGGTCCATTTTTCTTTGATTATTGTATGAAATTGAATTTCAGATAATATACTTAACAAGTATTGTTCTATGACTTTGCTTGTGATGTGAACTATTTTTTTGAGTTAAAAAAATCGTTGATTGTACTTTTATTTAACATTTGCTATTAATAGGAACCTTTATATTGATTCTGGAATCAGCCTTGCAGTTTTTCATTTATAGGAATAGGAAAATTTATAGAAAATCTAAATCTTCGATTAATAATTTTATTACCCTTAAGTAATCAAGAAGACATAGAATAGAATAGAATATCATTTATTTGCATTTGATTAGGGTACACTGGAGGTCTTATAGTAGGTATTTAAAAGATCTGCCTATTCAGCCATTAACAATAGCATGCAAATATTATCTTAAATTAAAATTAACAAGTAAGTCTACTTTTACATTACATGTCGAGTAGGTACTGTTTTTACATAGGTAACAAATAATAATTTTATAATTAACAAAAAAATCGTTTCTAAAGCCGATTGTCAATAGGTCTCTTATAAACAATAACAATAAATATTATGGGTATTATGATAATGACCGGAAGTACGTATAATCTGTAAAAAATATAATATTAATAACAATCAATAACATTGATTGGTATTCAATAATAATATAGGTTAATAATATTTTTGTGTATTTTTTTTCTAATTATAATATATATTTTTTTTTTTTTTTTAATTTATTTATCCAGATAACATTACAATAATTATTCTAAAGATGCCTTTACGCTTATAAACCTACGAGGTTTGTCCAAGCGTTGCACATTCGACTCGGACGATAACAATTAAGTAAAAACAATAACAATACTGTGACGTGCGTCAGTCGCACGCACACAATAATAAGATACAAATAAGTTGCATTGATGCGCATGAGTGAAATTGTTTCGTGTGCGTCCACCAGTTATCCAACAGGTTTCTGGTTTATGCGCTACAGGATGTTCGGAGAAAACTGATTGAACATTAGTTTAATAAAATTGTGGTTAATTAGTTATGTTATTTTTTTATATATACATATATAGGTACCTACTTATTATTATGATTGATTCAATTTTCTGGTAAGTAGTTATTACTTTGTGTAATTTTATTTAAACGAATTATGTTGATTAAAATAAACTACGTATCTGAAATTAATATATAATATAGATTAGTATTAAAGTGTAGTGTAGAAATAAAGAAGTCTAGCTAATAGGCATACGTCTGCTTAAAAAACCACATCGTTCAATGCAGTAGCGTTCGTTTGAGTAATTCGCTGACATACACTTCGGAAATAACAAGAGACAAATAGGTATTCAGCGAGGGTCAACGACCTGGATGGCGGGCATGTCGCCGTCGCTTGTTCACGAGACAAACAATTAATTTTATTAGTAGATTTTCAAAGCTGGCCGGTGTACTGGTAGTATTTTGCAGGATAGCCAGTATACCGGCCTCCTAGTGTATACTAGGAGGCCGGTAAACTGGGCAAGCACCCAGTAGAACCGGCCACCCGTTTCCATACAAAAAGAAAAAATCAACTTCTTATACAAGCACATTTAGACGGCCGAGTACTGGACACAAAGTACTTTAAATTTAATAAAAAGGGATAGCATTATACATTCTTCTATGGAATCCCTCTTTTAACAAAAAGAGATAAAACAATATATCGAGCTCAGTCCCAGTTAACCGGCCCCCGGCCGGTATACTGGAAACATGTGATTTCGTTGTCTAGTAAGGCGGCCCCTTGATATTACTAAATATCTGCTTATTAAGCCATATTTAACGTTAAAATAGTAATAAATAACAATATACCTTGAGAACAAACTAAATATTTACCTTTTAACGATGCCCTGAAGGACATTATTGACTATTTGGCAAGAGCTCTCCACTATTTTTTTTTTATCTCCACTTGCGAAATCAACCCAGTTGCGGTAGGCTTCAACGTGAAACACAAATTTATTACGTAACGTTTCGCTAGTGGCGTCCATACCATTCAATAAATCGATAACAGTGTTGCCAGGAAAATATCCAAATTGTTAAGAAATTGCCATGAATTTCTTATTTTATTCGAAAAACTGTTGGGGGGCCGGATAACTGGAGGCGGCCGGTTAACTAGGCATATTACCCTAATACCTTTTGGAACTGAGACGCGCACGGTACCGATAACGCGGCAGTGCGGCGCTGTACACTGTTTTACAGACATTTTCAATTCACTTTGACAAGGTCCCTTACCATTCTCATCGCGCGCGGATTATACTGTCAATTTTTTTTTCTCTATTTAACTGGACTGGCTGTCTGTATGATTGGACAGCAAAGTTTTTGTGCCTATTTGAAACGCCACTAGCGTGCGTCTTTAGAACTAATATTGACGTACCTACCCAAAAGTCAAATTGCCATTCAAATAAACTCTCATTTTTTTATTTTTTAGGACCTAGGTACTTTCCTAAGAGCAGATTTAAGTAAGAAAGCAACTAAGTATGGGAGGTTTCACCTACTTTCAGTAGGTAACGATTCGTCGCAAATAACGTGCCCTCTATCTATGGTAACATTGCTAAATAGGTACCTACTTACCTACCTAAGTGTGTGTTGTAATTGTGATAGCTGGTCATAAAAGGCTTCGTCCCCTTTACCAGTTATAACCAAAGAAGGTCCGAAAAGAGACACCATCACGATCTCTCGTTATGGTGAACGAGACCGGCCACACGGTAGGTATATTCTGTGACACGGTGCAGAATAATTGTAACTGACCTCGTAGGTAGGTTAGGTACCTACCTACCTACATACGAAGAAAACTTTTATTACCTACATCACACTCACACCACACGGTTTTGGAAAACTGTGTATAAGTTAATGCCCATTTGGTTTTAGGTACTGGTACTAGGTACCTACCACTTTTACGTTTATTATTAAATTGCTTCTTAATTATTGACATTAATTAGGTAATGTGTTTCTAATAATTCGACTACCTATTCGAGTAAAAATTACTCATCCGATAAATAAGATACCTACCCTACCGCATATAGAATCCGTGACTTGACTATACAATCTCCAAATGACGATAATTATGTCAACTAAAATTTTTTTTGAAGAATGTTGTTTTTTTTCTACCTACCTATTTGTAAATAATATGTAACATTGGCTACAGGCTGTATCGTAAACTCAGGTGTTTGAGATCGCAGACACGAGCAAGTCAGACACGCAACAGAGCAAACAAATATCAAGAAGTTGTCCATTCACTGATTGACCGGTATTCGACGGCCGGATTTCTACTGCGGCTGATGTTTCGGTGGTATCTTTAGCCACAGCTTCTTTAGCTGTCCGCGATCACGCTACCGCTGCTCATCAGACCGTGGTCTATTCACCGCTCTGCTGCATGTCAGTTGTCAGTGGAATTCGCCTTATATGGTTCGAGTTTGAAGCCATCTGAGCCACGCCTTAGTATATTGTTGATGTAAAAAGGGCGTGGGAACAGGCCAGCCCAGCGTAACCCATATTTTAAGCTGATGGCTATCGGCACGTGAACGTGACAAATTTATTGACCTAGTTGAACGATATGAATGCTTTTACTTTGGCACTAATATTAATATTCTTTTATTATCTAAGTAAGTATATAAGATTTTATTAGCCTAAATTTAATTTAACTCTTGTAAGTGTTAAATATAATAGGGTAAGTACTTAGGTACCTAGGTATATTAGGAAAAAAAGTACAAACAAAAACCAATCAATCAGTATTTTACTAATAAAATCATCAATGATTGGGTTATTTATTGATGTTGGCTCCATGATAATCTGCATTGATTTCAATATTTTCAGTTCCAACATGTAGAACTAAATATTCTAAAAATAGATTTTTGATCCGAGTTTGCAATACACATAATAATAGATACTGTCATATTGATTTATTTAATAGCAAACTAAGAACTTACAAATCATATGTCAAAAAAGTTATAAGTGTGTAATAAGAATCATACATTAATTATTAAGAAATTGTACTTACATACCGTTTAATTTTAATTCTTTAAATTTCGGAGTTTCTATTATTGTTATTACTGAAATCTTTAAATTTTGGTTAGGAAGTTGCCAAATTTTCTCTCATTTTAGTTTTTTTTTTTTTCTCTTATGTTAAATTCATTATAGTCTTCGCTAGGTATGTAATTCTCATCGTTGGAAACTGATTTGGCTAATGATCTAGTCATAGTTATTATACCTACCTGTATTATAAGAGCTGTATGTTTCTTTGATAAGCAAAATAAAATAAAAATAAAAAAAAATAAAATATATTTAAAAAAACACCCATAATTGGATCTCAAACATTCGATCTTCCATTCCTTATCATCAAGGTAAATCATACATACGTAAACATAACACGCATTTTTATCGAAATTCCAAATTCACAAATCAATCAGTAGCATAGTTTCACAGCTGCTTAAAATTCGATTCGAAGAGGTTAACAAACTTCCCCAGAATTATATGGAGATGATCAGGTGGCGATCGTTACTTTCGTATTGAGTACTGCGATGCGATGCGAACATATATAGATACTTTCTCTATGCACACTCTCTCACTTTCACGAGCAAACAGCCAGATCTTCATTAATGTGAACCGTTATTGTTGTTAAACTTGGATAATCATATCTAACGCCTCATTGTTATCGGTGGTTGTGTAAACCGTTGAGAAAAAACGACTCGCATCACTGACATGGATTCTGGAACTTTTCATTGAGGAAAGCGTGAGCACTGCCGCCCATTCAAACCGCGGTATGATGACACAATCGCGCAGTGGAAATGCGATAATAAAAAGCTCTGTGAAACTGCATAGGTACATTGCGAATAATGTAGTCGTTAAGACAGTGTTCTGTGTTGCGTTAAAGAGAAACGGTCATTTATATTCTGTAAACAATTTTGATTCAATAAGTCCTGCTTGCATAGCTTTGGTACATCCTATATAACCTCTTCTTCTAGAAGTCTAGAAAGACTTTCAAACATTACTTAGTTTAGACCATAAACTTAATATTCCATGATGACCGAAAGAGTAGACGCCGCACCTCTGTACACCTTTGTGAATGATTAGTGGCCAATGATATTAAAAATAAAATAACAACCGGCCAAGTCCATGTCGGGCCTCGCGCCGTAGGGTTCCGTAGTTATCTTATACCATACCTACCATATTTAATACCACTATCAATGTTCGTCTGTAAAAATAGGTAACTTTATTTTCACAGTTTTCATGCTTCACCAATGAAGCATCGAAAATGAAGTGTCTAGTTATAAAGTTTCATCTTTCATCACATACAAAAAGACGTTCACTGGTCACTAATGTCACTATTCACTGCTTTTCATCGAAATTGAATCACTTTTGATGAACCATCTAATTGTGCCTTTAGACATTCACTAAAGTTTAGTGTTTAGTGACTAAACGATGCTTCACTGATGAAGCATCGAAAATGAACGTAAAAATGAACCGTCTAATTTCTGCTTCATAATCATTGTTAGTGGCACGAATGACTTTGCTAATTTAATATCGGAATCTAATAATTAAGGTCAGTTTAATTATTATTGAGACTATTAAAAATAACGTCTTCAACATAGGAGTCAACGATCTTGAGTCCCTGCTTGATATCTCGTCTTACGTTACAAATTAAATTAGCACTTAAATCTATTTTTTACGATGACATGATTCTGTTTTATTCCACATTGACGACGACGCTTGGGTACACAGGTCCTTCATGTTAGGACGCGACGTCAGTATAAAATTGTCTGGTGATGTAAGACGTGACGTGAATGATATTGTAACGTATGAAATTCAAACAAACGATCATCCTCGACTCCGGTGAAGGTCAGCCACTGTTTTTATATCAACACATAACAATTTGTAGATTAATCACGTCGTCGTGCATATGCTACGCAGGAAGAAACAATTTGTTTCAGGAAAAGTGAGAAGTTATGATTTTTTACTTATCCGTACCCTTAGCACGAACAGCTATCGAGAAAAAAAACGCACGTAAAACTACTCGATAGACAATTCTCTATGGAAAATTTCATTTCGCTTATCGGCGATAGATGGCGCTGTACAAATTTACAATACAAAATTTAACTATCGAATGATTTTACGTGCGTTTTTTTTCTCGATAGCTGTTCGTGCTAAGGGTACTGACGACTAGTTAGTAGGTTAGGTACCTACCTATTATGCTATCACATAATATTTGCTTTGTGTCTGTGGAATTGTGGATGTAGGTGCGTGTACAGTTAATAAGTATAAGAGAGTAACTAGGTAGGTACCTATCTGTAAAATATGGAAGAATGGTAAGTGAAGAAAATGTTGTTTGTGTGGGTCTCTAGTCTAGACCTATCTAGAATTGTATACCTAGCTTTATCTAAAAACTATGTAAGTAACCAGACTCACATAGTAAAATTGCCAACGATATAGATAGTCACAACACAAACGATGACTTTTATAGCATTACGACTTTGAAATTTAGCATCCTAGCATCCTAGAACTATTTTCAATAAATTCTTAAACTTTTTTCAATAATATTATAAATTCTAATATCAAGTCTTGATTCAAGACCAGTGTTTGTCTAATCTTATCGGTGATCGCACATCCGTTAGCGAAACTATTCCGTTGTGCTTTGAATTTAAATCGTAACGGACGCAGTACAACGAACTAATAAATAAATAGCTCTTATGTTGTTCAAGTTAGAGTTAGAATTGGAATGTAGGACTGGCAAGATAACCCCCAGCGCGAACTCGAGGCCAAAGACTCGGCCGAGACGCGACGTACGCCCGCCACTTGAAATTTCGGAAGTTTGTGATGCTCTAATGTCTGGGTTACGTTACGATTACGAACGACGTTCTACCTGCTCTATGTTATTTACCCCAAATGATTTACCAAATTAGTTGATTAAATTTACTATACTTATAATGTAGGTATATAACTACTAGCTTCTGCCCGCGACTTCGTCCGCGTGGATATTAGAGAAAATCCTTAGGGAACCTTCAACCAGGATTCGACCAGCCATTTTTACGCGATTAGGCGGGTCCCCACCAAGCGCGCTGCTTGATTGAGCTTGAGTAGGGTTGCCATAAATCCTCAAGGCCCCGTCGGGACATTTACATTTTTTTGTATTTGCTGCGTTCGTTTTTTTTTTTTTTTTTTTTTTTTTCTTTATTTATTTTAGGGACTTTTGTAAATTTATTTACATGTCAGTCCCATCGTGACTGTTTTCTTAATTAATTTAACAATTGGACGTTAAGCTTGCCGCCACAAATTTGTAAATCAACAAGGCTTCCTTCGATGAGGGTTTTGATAGAAAGCTCTGAAATTTGCCCACATCGGCATTATTAATTCTCAAAACTGCAGCTAGCCTATTTCTCTCAACCCGATTCTTGACACATTCCGCCAACAAATGTAGTACATCTTCTACTTTTCCACACACAGTACAGTTGGGTGAGTTTACTTTTTTCATTAGGAAACCAAACTTGTTTAGCGGAATGTGTCCAGATCGTAGTCTGTGAGCAATGACTACCAATTTCCTACTTAAGTGTATGTCGTTAAACCACGGTACATGAGGAGGTTCGGATTGCATGGTCTTATACCAGATGCCTGTTGATGTTGATCTCTCATCAAAATATGTCTTCCACTCTTTATGGCAATCTTTTTTAAAGATCCGATTATATTCAGTGAAGCTCGGTGCAACTTGAAGTGGTTGCCCTCCAGCTACACCGAGCTTCGCTAAAGAATCAGCCTCCTCGTTACCACTTAGGCCTACATGCGATGGAACCCACTGCAATCTGAGCGTCCTGTTGTTCTGAGTTAACTCTAAAATTAGTTTTAGTACAGCATACGCTGTAGATGCACCTCTGCTGCCAGAGGTGCATCCAGCTATATGTTGTAGAGCACTTTTGCTATCAGTTAGTATTACCACATGTCTGTATGAAAGGTTTTTGATATAATGAAGTGCTTCTAAGATTGCAGTAAGTTCCACCGACATAATAGATAGGAAATTTGGTCTTATATTAAAATGTCTACCATGGCCACACCCTGAGTCATAGAAGGCTGCCCCTGAGCCCTGAGCACACTTAGATCCGTCAGTGTAAACCTTGTGCCAAGCTCTGTATTTCATTTCCAATTCAGTTAGTACATTACTTCTCAAAGAGTTAGGATCAGTTCTCTTCTTTGGTGCTGTAATACAATCTAAATTAGTTTTAACAATTTGGTTTATATTAATATTAGAAATCCATACGGGTAAGGTGAACATTTGTAATGGGTAAGATGTGTGAATACTTTCATTTTTAGTTCTGTTAAAAGCTTTTACTAGTAATGGTGATTTTTTATTTTGCCAGTATCTATTATTATTACATAGTGTGCTCAGGTTCTCTAGGGATTTTAAGGTTGGATTATCTGACCACGATTTAGCCTTCAAGCAATATTTGTATGCCAAATACTGTCGTCTGACAGCCAAAGGCGGTAGACAGATCTCGCTCTCCATTGCCTGTATAGGTGTACTTCTAATAAAGCCTCCTATCACTTTTAGCGCCTGGTTCTGTACCTTGTCCAACTTAGAAACGTGAGTCTTCGCGCTGCTATCGTATAAAAAGCTGCCATAATCTATGCGACTCCTAATGACCGCCATGTAAATTCTGCGGAGTTGTTTTGGATGTATTCCCCACGAAGATCCTGCTAAAACTTTCAGTATGTTTAAGAATTTTTGGCTTTTTTCACGTGTTTCATTTATGTGCTTAGCCCATAGCAGCTTTCTATCCAGCCACATGCCCAAGTATTTGACGTTGTTCTCACATTCTAACCTCCTCCCGTTCATTGTTAGATTAACTAAACATTGCCTATGCCCTCTACTAAAAACACAAGTTTTTGATTTAGCAGGAGATAACTGCAAACCGATATTTTCCAAAAAGTTTGTTATTGTCTCTAATGCCCCTTGCAGTCTTTCTTCGCTAAATAGTAGTTTATCGGTAGAGTACAGCACGAAGTCATCAGCATACTGTAGTAACGTGACATTCTGGATTGCTTGAAAAATTTTGTGCATTACTATGTTAAAAAGCAATGGCGAAATAGGATCTCCCTGCGCCAAGCCTCTCATTGTCCATCTACATAGGTCAGTCTCGCTCCTTCCTATATCCCCTTTAATTGTAAGGTGTCTTTCAGAAAGAAAAGAGTGAATGTAAGCACACATTTCAGCACCTGCACCTATTTCATCCATTGTACCAGAGACAGTCTCAACTAACACGTTGTTATAGGCGTTATCAATATCCAGGAAGCAGGCTGAAGTGGGTACACCATTAGAGAAACCAATTAATATTTGTGAAATTAAACGAACTAGAGGGTCCATGCAAGACTGACCTCTTCTAAAACCAGTAGTATTTCTAGTAAGGAAATTATTTTTTTCGACGTACCATTCCAGCCTTTTCGTGAGCATAAGATGAAAAGTTTTGCACAAGCATGATATTAAAGATATAGGCCTCAGTTTGGTTTCATTGTTAGGAACGTTTGCTTTCGGTATTGGTAGTATTAAGATATTGCGCCATTGATGTGGAATAGTCCCTGTAAAGTAGATATCATTGTAAATATTGAGTAAGTATTTCTTTGCGGAGTCGGGCAAATTATAAATCATTGAATATGAAATGTTATCCTCGCCCGGCGCAGTATCCGATTTTTTAAGGCAGTTATTTAATTCGTGTATGGAAAATGAAGAGGAAAGCTGAGTATTTATTGAGCGAAATACTGGAACCTTTACTGGGACAGAATCAGGCGCTAGGTTACACAAAAGTTCTTTTTTCTTGTCTAAGTCTACAGTGTTGTTTCTCCCTTTACAGCCCTTCAACCATCGCATACGTTTCCACATTTCATGGCTAGATGTTACGTCGTCTATTGAGTCACAAAACATTTTCCAGTTGTTATTCCTGGCTTGTCGTATGAGACGGCTACTTTCCTCGATTTTTTTATTTAAATTATCAAAATTTTCTGGGGTAGGATTACGTCTAAATTGACTTAAGGCGAGTCTTCGTCTAGCTACCGACTCGGAAATGACTGGGTTCCAATAGCTTTTTGGGATAAAGTTGGTAGCTGGGTTATTGCAGCTTTTAGAACATGGTATAGTTTCGGAGGCCACAGTATTCATTAAGTTAACGAATTTGTTGTAGTTATCCTGTAAGCCACTTTCCTCAATAGGATTTGTGAATGCTTCATCTAATAGATTTCGATATTTGTTCCAATCTGCATATTTGTATTTACGTTTTTTAGTGACATAAGTATTTGGACGATAATTAAGGCGCATATTAATTAAAAGGTGATCACTGCCAAAGGTTTCGTTCGCTACCTCCCACTGTACTTTCATAGCAATATCTGACGATGCAAAGGAGATATCAGGTGAAGATTTTTGAATATTACCGTCGACTAATTTGATTCTAGTAGGACTACCATCATTAAGGCTAATGTAACCGTATTCCAGAGCTGAATCTAAAAGCTGTATACCTCTAGAATCATTTTTATACGACCAGTTTGAGTGATGTCCGTTGAAGTCCCCAGCGATGATCGTCCTATTAGAAAATTTACTAAAAATGCAGTCCCAATCTGATTGTGACGTTCGTACGGTTGAAGGGCAGTAGATGGAGACTATATTTTGTAAGTCATTACAATTTAACACCTTAATATGTAATGTTTGGATACCAGAATTACGAACATATATAGGACATTCTAGAGTTCTAAGAGATTTATGAACTATAATGGAAACACCTCCATAAGAGTCTAATCTATCATTCCTATATATATTATAATTACTTATGTTCAATGATGATTCTGGTGCAAGCCATGTTTCGCTTAGAATGGCAACATGTATCTTTTGTTGATTTAAGTAACAGTCAAAATCTGTTAATTTAGGCCTTAGGCTTTGAGAGTTCCACTGGACTATATTTAAGTTGCTAGTCCCTTGATTTGTGTTAGTCATTGATGAAATAACTAAGAATAGTTTTGACCCACTTACCTTCCTTCAGCAAATCAATTAAAAAAAGCTTACACTCGTCTATTAGCACCTGAACCACCATTGAAATTTTATTCTCTAGACTTCTATTTGCTAAAATGACGCGTTTTAACTTCCTGAGTAAAAACTTGAACCTCTGCCCAGTAACGCATTCTTTATCTTCCTCCACGTCTGCGCTGCTTTCGGTAGACATTGTATCTTCTTGTATTGTCGATTCACATTGATTATTTTTCTCCGTTTTTTTAATTTTCTTTTTTTTGTTGTGTCGTTTAGTTGTTTGGGATTGTGTCAATAGTTCATGTTCGTGCTCACTTTGTGTATTCTCGTCTTCATGTTCTAATGCCATTGTATTCGTCAGAAGTGCATTTTTATAAGGGGTTGAAGGATCGTTCGATACAATGTTTTCATTTTGGAGAGATGTTGAAGCTGTGATTGTTGTCTGACTGAAATTTTGATTTATTTTTGTTGCCTGTCTTTGGTTTAGGTACTTTGTTAGTGCTTGTTTGTATGTGAAGTTTTCGCTGAACATTATGTCACGGATATCTTTCTCTTTAAGGAATGCAGGGCAAGACTTGTTTAAAGCCATGTGGGGGCCATTACAATTACTACATTTGAAATCTTCTGTCTCGCAATTTGCATGACCTCCTCCGCACTTTGGGCATTTAATTTTTTTTGTTGGACAAAAGCGAATGAGGTGTCCGAACTTCCAACATCCTGAACACTGGGTTACTGGAAATCTATAGGGGCTGACCTTGAACCTACAACCATACCCAATAACGTATGGAGGTAAGGTGGGCCCTTTAAAACAGAGGCGCACTGTTTCGCTAGTTATCCATTCACCAGCTGCTAATCTTTTCATTCGTTTAGCAGAAATTATCTCCAAATTACATTCCAAAGTAGACAAAATTTCCTCTTCCTTTAATTCCAGGTCCACATCTTTTATTACGCCATACGAAAATGAGTTTTCGTATGTTAGTTGACATCTATAGTCCAATTCCTTCATTTTTTTATTTGATAATAAGTTCTCAGCATCTTTTTTATTGTCAAATGTTAATAGTATTCTGTACGAGCTTTTATATTTAATATTGATTACATTTGATATATTTTCTTCTTTCAATAGTTTAGCGAAACCGAACTGTTTAGGTAGGGCTTCTTTTCCGGTAACACAGACTTCGTACTTACTACTTTCTCCCGTACAAGTTTGTTGTTTGCTCTGTGAAAAGCTCGTAGCCAACCGCTTGGGGTTTCTTTTTTGTACCGTTATAAATTCTCCTTCACCGTCATCTACAATTTCTCCGCTTTCTCCACTCTCTTGTCTTCTCCTCTTCTCGGCCGCTCTTTGGAGTTCAAGGCCATTATTATCCCACTCATAATCTTCATTTACTTGTTGCTCACTCTCTTCGTTTCTCCCTAACTGCTTACCACCACTAATCGCATCTATACCATCACAGCTGCTTTTTTCACTCATTGTAAATTATCGAAGGTAGTCGCAAAAAAAAACACCTCATCACGCGTAGCGACTCTTCGGGACGTGTGCTCGCTCCGCGCAACGACGCGCAACTGAGCTGCGTTCGTTGGTGCGCGGGAGTTCTTTAAAACAAAACCATTTGGAATTATTTATATTCATTTATTAATTATGGAGGATAACATAACAATTAATAAACATCATTCCTTTTGAAAAATAGCATTGTGAATGCTGAACAAAGTAAAAAAAAAATATTATAATTATTTTTTTATATTTATCAGATGATTTTACCTGTGCGGCGCACTCGTTTATTATTGTCAGGACATTTTATAGCTTGTCGGGACGTCGGGACCATCACCATCCCGTGAAACCTCAAGAACGACATCCACATCGATTTTCATGTTTACTTACCCCATGATTTTCAAAATATTGCCTATTTATTTTAAGACATGCTCCTACTAATTTTAAAGTTTTACTGTCTATTTTATATTCTTTTTCAATACAAAATTTGACCCTTTTCACCCCTTTAGGGGTTAAATCATGTCCACCGTGCTGGACTTCAAAATAAATCTCATTTTCGCAATCACCATGCCATAAAAAACCTCAAGAACGACATCCATATCGATTTTTATGTTTATTTACCCCATTTACCCCCTAAGGGGTTGTTTTTCAAAATTACAAAATATAAGTTTGCCTATTTATTTTTAGATGTTTTAATAGGAAGTTTTATAAGTTGAAATGTTTATTTTATTTTATTCTTCCATACAAAATTTGAACCACATTTTCACCTCTTTAGGGGTTAAATCATGTCCACCGTGTTGGATTTTAGAATAAATGTCATTTTTGCAATCGTCATCCCAGAAAAGCCCAATAACGACATCCATAATCTATTTTTAGGTTTTTTTTACCCCTTTTCACCCCCATTACATCCTCATAGGGGTTGAAATACAAATACTAACAATACGTTGCGTTAGATCCATAACCCGAAATTATAAATTTAGCCATTTTTACTTCGAAAATGAAGGATTTTCAATACACAACTCCATCCCCCTTTTCACCCCTTCAGGGGTAGAATTTTCAAAAAAGCTGAGATACATATATTAATTTTCAATCGTCAGCCTAAACACAAAATTTGAAGATCCTAACTTCGAAACTGAGGGACATTCATACAAACTTTGATCCCCTTTTTTACACCCCCTTAGGGGGTCAATTTTGACCTTAGACATAGACCTTATAAAGAAACTACGTGCCAAATTTGCTATCTCTAGACCCAGCGGTTTGGGCTGTGCGTTGATATGTCAGTCGGGTTTGATATATTAAAGTCAGTTTTTTCTTTTTAGTCCGAGCGAGGCTCAGAACAAATTAGTAATGTCGAAATATCATGAAAATAAAAAAAAACTTATGCGGACGCGAAAACACGGTACCAGCTAGGGTTGCCAACATGTCTTTGGCGAAATATAGTATTTTTCAAAATCAGCTATAAAAATATAGTACTTACACTTCAAAAAAATATAGTATTTAATAGGCAAATATATTTTTTTTATTTTTATAAAAACTATATTTTTTTAGTTTTTGCATTTTTCAACAAGTTTTGGATATTTTTTGTCTTTTTTGTATCTTTCGCTTTTTAATAGGCGTTAGCGGCGCACTTGAATTGAACTTGACGCACTTTCGTTATCGCTACCATTTTCCATAACTAATTTATCTAAGAGAGTTATATTTCTCAAAGAACAATGTTATATTTTGCAAATGATTACCAACAAAATCTAAAACAAAAATAGAGCAAACCAACCCATGACCAAACTATCGTTTGAAGCTTGTGAATTTGACATTGATGCAATAAGACAGATAGGTACTTTCAGAATTCAGATACGATATGTACTACACGCTATCGAATCAGTCATAATGCACGATCACAAATTTAAAAAATCAAAGATTTGTTTCTTAGCATTCGATTTTAAAAATATAGTATTTTTGCGTACTATATATTTCTTCAACAGTATATAGTACGCAGACCCGAAATATAGTACAATACTATATATTATAGTACGGTTGGCAACCCTAGTACCAGCCAAAATCTGCAGGACTATTTATATATTTAGAAGATTAAGCATAAAACCACAGAATACATAAAAAACTGAGACGTAGATCCCTACTGACATAACGTCGGCTTAACTGTCAAACCTCTTAACTACATCAGAGCAAATTTTTCAGGAGGCACAAAAAACTTCATCACGAAAAATTTTGTATGAAGGTTTGTTTTGATTTTATATATACATACTTATTAAAATTGTTAGAAATAGTATTCCGTTAAAAAGTTTGTCAAAAATTCATGGCAAGTGTGTAAAAATGGAGTTGAGAGATTTTCTAGAAAAAATCATCACATAATTGCGGAGATACGAGTTTTGCCAAAAGAAATACACGATATGAATGGAATTATGTTGTTATTAGAAAATCAAAAAACCGACTTCAAAAAACTGCTTTTTAGAGGCAGGTTTTTTGAAGTCGGTTTTTTTGTTTTTTAAAAAAAAATTTTATTTTTTTATTTTTAGTGTAAGTACCTTCTGTATTAGGTAGTGTAGGTATATTATTTAGGTAGAAAAATCGGCTCAGCCAAACGTGAGATAATCGCGGAGAAACATACATACATACAAACTGAATACCTCCTTTTTTTGAAGTCGGTTAAAAAGACTACACAAAGGTATCCCTTCCCCAACAAAAAAAAACATCTAATTCGGTTCATAAATAACAAAATTGTCAAGTTAGTTGATTTAATTTCATAGTATTTTCAGGATTACTTGTAAACTACTGAACCGATTTGAAAAATAAATAAATGGGACCATCTCGCAAGAAAACTCAATCGAACAAAAAAAGAATTATCTAAATCGGTCCATAAATGTCGAATATACGCGTGAACAACGATAAAAAAAAAAAAACATACAATCGAATTGAGAACCTCCTCCTTTTGATGAAGTCGGTTAAAAAGACCTCCTCTGGCCTCAAAAAATTGCTAGTAGGTATTTAATGATATCACTTATGAGAGATATACAATCAACATTACTTTAATACTATTTTTAGAATTTGGTGTACCAAGAAAATAAACTTAACCTAAATATTTTTATCTCTAGAATGTGGTGCGTACAAAAGAAACTTTTAATGAAATGATTTTGTTTTAACAATTTCTTATAATATATGACCTATATTATAAGAAATTGTTAAAAAAATAATAGTTTTATAGCAATTAATTATTATTATTATTTATTAAGTAAAACAATAAAACAATAAACAATATTAGCTTTATAAAAATCTCTACTAAAACTATTAGCAAATTCAACTTCTTAAGGTAACTAATAATATTTATGAAACCTTGTTTCTTGTTGTAACCTATAGTTACCTACAAAATATTAAAAAATTTACAAATAAGACTATTTAAATTCCTAGTAAGTAAAAACGTAAAAAAAATGTGTAACAAAGAATATCACAAATTATTTAAATTGTGTAAAATATTACCTATAGATAAAAAGGTTGAATTTTTGATAGGATTAGAACACTACTACTGTGACCAGTATAAAGTCAATGTTGAAAATAGATATAATACAAGAAGTGTACGACAGAAGAAATTCGTTATTCCCAGGGTTAATAACTATTATGGAAAAAGATTGTCAAAATTTTTAATACCAAAATTATTATCTATGTGCGACTGACGCACGTCACAGTATTGTTATTGTTTTTACTTAATTGTTATCGTCCGAGTCGAATGTGCAACGCTTGGACAAACCTCGTAGGTTTATAAGCGTAAAGGCATCTTTAGAATAATTATTGTAATGTTATCTGGATAAATAAAAAAAAAATAAAAAATAAATTTAATAAGATAGATTTACTGAGACAGGACCATCTCTCTTCTTATAGACCGAGCTCCCACTGCATGAAACCTTACCTCACAAGGTGGAACAGCAGACATGTGTTACAGCAATAGATATTACTTAGGAACACTGGATTTTAGTGGGTTGCCATCGCATATCCTGGAAGAACATATATTTTTTTTCGTTTTCGTACCGCTATTTTGACCGAAAATTACATCATGAGGTGGAAGATCAAAATGTTTACCCATCGAAAGAGAAACATTTGGAGGTCAAAACCCGCATGGGTTGCCAGCCCCTACCCTGGCAGGTTTCAAGATCAGCCAAGTTTTATGAGGCCCAAAAATGGGGTCACTTACCTCATCAGGTGGAGAGATAAAATTGATGCAGATCGATAGCCCTAGATGTGCCGTTCATGAATATATAGGGTTGCCTGCCTTCAGCCTGGCAGTTTTTCTGGTCAGCCAACTCAAACAATCTATATCAATATCTTGTAAATACGAAAAATCTTGTAAAGATGCTATGATTAAGGGTATTTTTAATGCAAACCGTGATATTAAATTAGTCTACGCACTGGCAGTCTTGCGCCGTTGAAATAATAGGGTAAATGCACCAGTTATGGACATTTTTCATTGGTATCTTCAAATATTGAAAAAAGCAATGTATCTGTTTAACATCATCAGGTGGCTCGATGGAAATGATGCAGATCGATAGCCGTAGACGTGCCGTTCATGAATATATTGCCTGCCTTCAGCCTGGCAGTTTTTCTGGTCAGCCACCTCAAACTATCTATATCAATATCTCGGAATAACGAAAATGCTATGATTCAGGGTATAGTTAATAGAAACTATGATATGAAATTAAAATCTACGCACTGACAGTCTTGCGAAGTATATTATGGTGTTGAAATAATAGGGTAAACATTTTGATCTTCCACCTCATGATGTAATTTTCGGTCAAAATAGCGGTACGAAAACGAAAAAAAATATATGTTCTTCCAGGATATGCGATGGCAACCCACTAAAATCCAGTGTTCCTAAGTAATATCTATTGCTGTAACACATGTCTGCTGTTCCACCTTGTGAGGTAAGGTTTCATGCAGTGGGAGCTCGGTCTATTAGTTTCTCGATAGATTAGATTAGCTATTAACTTTATTATTTATTGTTACAAATTCCTTGTAAAAGAACTGTGGAGAAGGGTAGGTTAAGATAGTTAAAAAAGAGCGCATCTCGACATCAAACTTTAAAGTTTAGCGAGTGATTTTTGAATTGTATTTTTTTTGTATTGCTTTTGGTAACAATAAAAAATAAAAATAAAAAAGTCTTGCTATTTGTTGCACTTATTAACGTAACAAAAAATACTTAATTACCTACTTTATTTACACAAAACAGATGCAAAATCGACGTGAGTTCACTACGCCATACTGTGAAGTACTGAGGTCTGACTTTAACAAAATGGACGCCCGGAATTAAGAGGTTTTCTTTTTTGCATTTTAAACTTTAACGGCTTTTTTAATTGATTTGAGAGGTTTGCCATTGGATGCGTTCCGAAATAAGCAATAAAATGGTATCAAAATGTCATTTTTGAAAAAAGTGGAGTTAAGAGGTTTGACAGTTAAGCCGACGATAAGTAGGTAGGTATTTATTTAATTTAGTATTTTACAACCCGACAGCCATGCACGCGAGGCGATTGAGAATAGGTAGGTAGGTACCTACCTACTCTAAAAAATTACTGCTGGGAATCTGGGATCCAATCCAGAACAAATTATTGTAATTTTTGTCTGCATGGGAGAATATTTTATTATTGCAAAAATGTTTTAATCCTTATCAAATCAGCGTAAGATCAAGATGATCAGACGATGAGATCATTAGGCCATCTGCATTTCTGAAATATTTGTAGGTAGGTAGGTCTGTCTGTCTGTACTTACCATATCGGCCATCCACTACATATTCTGTCGTTGTTTATATTATGTTTTTAATGCAAGTTTTTATACCTAAGTAGGTACCTTAAATACACCAGCCTGCCTAGCATGACCGTGTTATATCGCGTGATATAGCATTTTATCGACACTCAACTGTCAAACTCCTTTGTCTTTTTGACAGTTAAACGTGATAAAACGCTATATCACGCGATATAAATCGGTCGTGCTAGGCAGGCTGGGAAATACTATAGTAGAAGAATTCGTTAAATTCTTCAAGTACCTACGTTTAAATTATGTTAGTTTTTAAAAGGTCCTTCATTTAAAACATTTGCGTAAATGTTAGTCATCTACTCGTAATTTAAAGTTGTTTATGGCTAGATGTGCTTCAGCCCACATGGCATTTCCTTATTTTGAATAACCTTAATTGAAGATAGCGCTAATATGTTATATACTTATTATGGAATGGTGCGGTACGGACGGTATATGTATATGGACAATTAGCATTCCAATTTGCAGAAATTATTTAAGTTGGTTATAGGTAATCAGGTGATGATTCGAATCAGCCAAACAATTCGGATCAGGTGATGATTCGAATCACCCAACCAGTTCGAATTAGCCAACCGATTCGAATCCGGTGATGATTCGAATCAGCCAACCAACTCGAATCCGCCAAACAATTCGGATCAGGTGATGATTCGAATCACCCAACCGATTAGAATCAGCATAAATACTCGAATATTTATGCTACTTGATTCGAATCGAGCTTGGATTGACTTGATTCGAATCATTCGAATATTCATAAATTGTATTATGCGCATTTATGATTTCTGGTTATTCTTTCGTTTAATATATTTTTTTGCATCGTGATAAATATAAGTAGTACCTACCTACTTAATCATAGTAGTATAAGATACTGATGCATAATGAGGGGTATTAAAACATGAGTGTTTTAATACCTAGTTATGTGCAGTTTCATACACTACTTTATCTACACTCATACATTTGGGATTGAACCTACCAAATAAAAGATCAACGTTAGAAAAGAGAGAGAGACTTTGGTTGTATTAGCTACCTACCTTGTAATAAGACATTTCCTTAGCTGCATCTAAAATAATATTGCAGAGTCAATTTTTTTCACATTTTTAAGCAAGAATAAAAAACACCTACGAAATTCAGTATAAAAAAATGTTAAAATTGAAATCAAAATTCAAAACTTTTTTGTAATGCCCAAAATGGCGCGCATTCCATTAGAAAAAAAATAGAGTGCATTTTAAATCACGGAAAGTATGTAGGAAAATATCGTTGTTTTTTTTAATATCACGGCACTACCTTCTTCTTGGATTTGCCCTGTATCGTAATGAGAATAGTAGTTTATGATACTGATGCATAATGAGGGGTATTAAAACATGAGTGTGTGTTTAATACCTAGTTATGTGCAGTTTCATACACTACTTTATCTACACTCATACATTTGGGATTGAACCTACTAAATAAAAGATCAACGTTAGAAAAGAGAGAGAGACTTTGGTTGTAATAGCTATGTACTTACCTTGTAATAAGTCATTTCTTTAGCTGCATCTAAAATAATTTTGCAGAGTCAATTTTTTTCACATTTTTAAGCAAGAATAAAAAACACCTACGAAATTCAGTATAACAAAATGTAAAAATTGAAATCAAAATTCAAAACTTTTTTCGTAATGCTCTAAAAATGGCGCGCAATAAGTCGTCGATCACCATAGAGTGCATTTGCATCTAATATACTATATCTATGATTTGCATGTATGTATATGTAGTATGTGGGAAAATATCGTTGTTTTTTTTAATATCACGGCACTACCTTCTTCTTGGATTTGCCCTGTATCGTAATGAGAAAAAAAGTTATTTTATCTACACTCACAACGTAATGTTCCAAATATGAATTCAAAAGAGGTAATATAAATACGTACTTTATTTTCGTGAATAGGTAAAATTAAAAAAAAACTCATTACGATGCAGTCAGCTGCATCATAAAATAACTTTTTTTCTCATTACGATACAGGGCAAATCCAAGAAGAAGGTAGTGCCGTGATATTAAAAAAAACAACGATATTTTCCCACATACTACATATACATACAAATCATAGATATAGTATATTAGATGCAAATGCACTCTATGGTGATCGACGACTTATTGCGCGCCATTTTTAGAGCATTACGAAAAAAGTTTTGAATTTTGATTTCAATTTTTACATTTTGTTATACTGAATTTCGTAGGTGTTTTTTATTCTTGCTTAAAAATGTGAAAAAAATTGACTCTGCAAAATTATTTTAGATGCAGCTAAAGAAATGACTTATTACAAGGTAAGTACATAGCTATTACAACCAAAGTCTCTCTCTCTTTTCTAACGTTGATCTTTTATTTAGTAGGTTCAATCCCAAATGTATGAGTGTAGATAAAGTAGTGTATGAAACTGCACATAACTAGGTATTAAACACACACTCATGTTTTAATACCCCTCATTATGCATCAGTATCATAAACTACTATTATGATGCAGAGCTGACTGCATCGTAATGAGTTTTTTTTTTTTATTTTACCTATTCACGTAAATAAAGTACGTATTTATAGTACCTTTTTTGAATTCATATTTGGAACATTACGTTGTGAGTGTAGATAAAAGTATTTTCAACACACTTGCTCGTAAAGTGAGCCTTATTACATCGCTTTTAGGGCCATAAACCGAGCTATAACAAACGCGTGCAATAATATATAAAACACTAGTTCGTAATAGAATTAACCCTACAAAGTTAAATTAGTACCTTACTGCAAGTTCTATGCGAGTAAACAGAGCATTCCTAATTTAGCCGGGTAATACAGTTATTTTTTTTGACAACAAAGAGGTTTTATGCTGCTGAAAATTCATATACATTTTTGGAATAAATAAATGTGTAAGTCCTTAATTAAGTCAAATAAATATATAATTATTAACAAATTATTCATAATTCACAATATTTTGTTATAAAATATTAAAATATTTGCATTTTGTCACTTAAAATTATAATTTTGAAGTATTAGTAGTAGGCTGTATGCTCCTCACCCCTTTGATCGCAAAATATTCTTGCGTTGGGCGTGTGAAAAAAAAACAAAAAAAACATGCGCGCCTTTTCCCATAATAATTGTCATATTTTGTTTTTGCCATATTTGTTGCTGTGTGATAAATTACTTTATTTTTTCCTCGCAAATGTGTTGAAAAACGTCGTATGAAACTCGTGAGCTCTACTTGTCTCATAATGTAGTATTTTGTGTTTTGTATGTGTATTAATATGGATTGATGACTACATTCATTGCATTTATGCAATTTTAATAAAGCATATTTAACGTCGTCGTAGACTCCGTAGCACTCTCGTATCGTAGCACACTCGTAGACGTAGTCATATAGTAATAGACGTAGTCAAGTAAACTATAGTATTACCTATTTATTATCTGTGGTAGTAGTAGCTATTAGTAGTAGTATAACTAGTATAGTAGTAGCTATTTATTTAATTTCTCCAAAACTTTTATCGTTCAGTTCTGCTGGATATCTGTACAAAAAACAACAAAACGTGTAACAAATCGCAGTGTGTCATTCCGATGTGATCCTACTTGATCCTATATGGTGCGCGTGAGCAGTCGCCTTGACACGGTGGTGTTTCCTTCCTGCCTGACAGATGTTTTAGCTCCACTCACTAAGGTAAATAATAATCTCCATAATTATTTACATTAGTGGCTCCAGTATTTTTTGCGTTTTGCGTTTCCTGCTTATAGACACCTGTTATTGTTGGATAAGTTATGCTTCGAATAACCAGTGTTGACTGATGATGCTAAATTATATTATTGACGGCGTTTTATGTATTAAAACAGTATACTTACCCCCTTACTAATAAAGATTGTATAGCAGATGTATAGTTACACAATGGTTACTCTCTGCCAAACTATTTCGGTCTTACCACAAAACACTGTTTAACAAGTATTTAGCTAAAACACTGTTTAAATGTGATGCTGTCACTTTTTTGACAATATTATTTGAAAGAGACAGCATCACACTTAAACAGTGTTTTAGCTAAACAGTGTTTTAAAATCTTTTGTGGAAAGGCCGTTTGAGTTTGACATTGAAAAGAAAGTGACAAAACACTGTGTTACTAAGGTGTAACTATACATCTGCTATACAATCTTTATTAGTAAGGGGGAAAAGGTATAAGTGATTTTGGCGTTTTTTTCTCACAAATAAAGAACCTCGTCACTTCTGTGATTTACAATATTCATCAATTGCTTGATATTATATAGAATAATGATCATCATAGACAACTATCAATACTTAATCATCAAAAAAATAAAGAAAATGTTAGTATGGAAAATGCAACTTGTTTAAAATTCTCCATACAAAACGCCAATTTCATACTATAGGGAGTACTATTATATATTCTGTGCTATAGGTGGGGACTGGGGACCTAATATAGTAACTTACCTATACTCCGACTTTTAATTCAGTGCAGTAATTTGACAGCTCCAGTGTGCCCACTGGAGTTTGCCTACTGGCTGTCACCACGCAAGTTGCTAATCACCCCAGTGGGCACACTGGAGCTGTCAAATTACTGCACTGAATTAAAAGTCGGAGTATAGGTAAGTACATTTTGTTTTTTAAGTGCCGTGTGATTTTAATGCCGTCGGAAAGTAGTGATTGGTGCCGTGAAAAGGTAGAAGGTATGGAAGGGAGGAGAAGCACGCAGCGCATTAAAAAAAATCTGCAGGTTAGGAAATATGTACCTAACCTCATTGGATACTTCCGATTCGGTGATGAAGTCCAAGGAGTAAAGGCTCTTGGCCAAAAATGGCGCGGACTGCGTCCACATGCAGCGACTGCGCACTGCTAGTCCTTTTATGGCTTCCCAGCGACCTTTATACGGTTAACCGCTTAAACTAGACCGAACAAAACGCTGAAGGTCTACCGAAGGTAAGCGTGAGACATTTGGTCTATAAATAAATTCATATCAAACAACTATTTATTTTGTTTTTTAAGACAAAGGAAAATTATGTTGGAAAATTGTTTAAAAAACAAAAAAACCGACTTCAAAAAATCTGCCTCTAAAAAGCAAGAAATAATATACAAATCATTAGATACGCATTATCATTGTTACTGCTGGAGTACATCTTCCTTTTTTTATTCTAAAAGCCCCACCCGACTTCAATTGACGTGTTTTATTATAACAATGATAATGCGTATCTAATGATTTGTATATTATTTCTTGCTTTTTAGAGGCAGGTTTTTTGAAGTCGGTTTTTTTGTTTTTTAAACAATTTTTTTATTTTTAGTGTAAGTACCTTCTGTATTAGGTAGTGTAGGTATTATTTAGGTAGAAAAAATCGGCTCAGCCAAACGTGAGATAATCGCGGAGAAACATACATACATACAAACTGAATAACTCCTTTTTTTGAAGTCGGTTAAAAAGACTACACAAAGGTATCCCTTCCCCAACAAAAAAAATCATCTTATTCGGTTCATAAATAACAAAATTGTCAAGTTAGTTGATATTTAATATCATAGTATTTTCAGCATTACTTGTAAACTACTGAGCCGATTTGAAAAAAAATTAAATGGGACCATCTCGCAAGAAAACTCAATCGAACAAAAAAAGAATTATCTAAATTGGTCCATAAATGTCAAAGATACGCGCGAACAACGATAAAGAGCTAATTAGATCATCCTAAATATCGGACCCGATATGAAGTCGCTCCTAAATTCAGAGCAGTGTAATTGCATTCAGGAAGCTAGGATCCGATTTAGGATCCTAATTAGGATAGAAATTGTCTCCGACATGACGGATGCTAAATCGGAAGCACTTAGGACAGTGTAATCGCATTCAGGACGCTCGGCTCCGACACAGTAGTACCACAGCATAAAGAGTACAGTCAGTCAACGCCTTTTATGTTGGCGAAAAAAAATCCGCCGCGCCGTTCGTCTAGATAGACAGTTGGCGCAACGACTAAAAGTATATAAGGGTTGTCACTCTGTGATTTGCTTTTTTTTTGACCTACATCAATATAAAAAACAAAAAACCGACTTCAAAAAACCTGCCTCTAAAAAGCAAGAAATAATATATAAATCATTAGCTACGCATTATCATTGTTATAATAAAACACGTCGGGTGGGGCTGGAGTACCTACAACTTCCTTTTTTTATTCTAAAAGCCCCACCCGACTTCAATAGACGTGTTTTATTATAACAATGATATGATAATGCGTATCTAATGATTTATATATTATTTCTTGCTATTTAGAGGCAGGTTTTTTGAAGTCGGTTTTTTTGTTTTTTAATCAATTTTTTATTTTTTTTATTTTTAGTGTAAGTACCTTCTGTATTAGGTAGTGTAGGTATATTATTTAGGTAGTAAAATCGGCTCAGCCAAACGTGAGATAATCGCGGAGAAACACACATACATATACAAACTGAATAGGTACCTCCTTTTTTTAAAGTCTGTTAAAACTACTACACAAAGGTATCCCTTTCCCAACAAAAACAATCATCTAATTCGGTTCATAAATAACAAAGTCGTCAAGGTAGTTGATGTATAGTCATAGTATTTTCGGGATTACTTGAAAACTACTGAACCGATTTGAAAAAAAAAAACGGGACCATCTCGCAAGAAAACTCAATCGAACAAAAAAAGAATCATCAAAATCAGTCCTTAAATGTCGAAGATACGCGCGAATAACGATAAAAAAAAGTATACAATCGAATTGAGAACCTCCTCCTTTTGATGAAGTCGGTTAAAAACTAGTTCAGATTAGCGTTGAAAATGACACGTACCTACTACTTACCTAGCTACCTACATATACCTCCTATTTACCTAGCTATGTATTTTTACGGCTACAAGAACATTCGTTTAACAACTGTATGATCGTAAAGCTGTGATATCGGATCCGACATTCAGGACGGTCTAATTGGCGACTGAATTTCTCGTCCTAAATCGGACACTGAATTCCGGATCCGACATTCAGGATGGTGTAATAAGCGCTTAAAGAAAAACATACAATCGAATTGAGAACCTCCTCCTTTTGATGAAGTCGGTTAAAAATTCACCTTCGCCGCGCTCCTTGATAAAGTTGGACATGGATGGCAATGGCGGTGCATTCTCCTTTTTAGGGTTCCGTACGGATTTAGGTACCCAACGGGTAAAAACGGGACCCTATTACTAAGATTCCACTGTCTGTCTGTTACCAGGCTGTATCTCATGAACCGTGATAGCTAGACAGTTGAAATTTTAACAGATGATGTCAGTAAGTACCTACCTATTTCTATTGCCGCTATAACAAAAATACTAAAAACAGATATTACAAGCCTAACATTATAAACCCCACTTAAATATTTATTTTATTCTGTGACAAACGTAAACGTAACAAACGTGAATTTTGGCCTTTTATTGGGACGGAATCCTTCATGCGCGAGTCGTACTCGTACTTGACCGGTTTTTGTTATTATTGTAGGTACCTACCTACTCATAAGTTCGCCGTAGTTTTACGCCGAGCGCTTTAAATATCACTTTATTCAATAGGTACAAAGAGTTAAAAAAATTGCAAATAATATGTACTTACTTAGGTACTTATTTACAATGAGGATCAACGATGTTTTTAGTTAAATATGTAGAGTTTCAGTCACATCAAAATAAATTATTTCAGTGAAAGAACTATTAAAATTGGACCAAAAATGACGAAGATAGAGCGATTTTCGTGTGGCATTCTCAAAACGCTCCCCAATTCACAATTGGCTGATGACGTCATCGGCCACATGCACCGCTCAGCGGCGCGGCAGGGTGTTTGTTCGGGCGATCGTGGCACGTGACGTCATCGCATGATCCGCAAGGGCCGGCCGTGTTCTTTAAACTCACTTTTTAAATCTTTAATAATTTTGTCATTTCTTGATGAATTTGAGAAATTTAAACAGAGATTTACTCAGATATTGATATTGTAATTGATGTGATATACAAAATTGATATATTCAATTGTCGTGTTGATCCTCATTAAAAGTGTTTCGCGTCCCATTTCAGGCGAAATTAAAAGTTACGTTTCGTCATTTTGATCATCTATTTCGTCACGAAGGCTTTTTCAGGCTTCTGCCAAAAATATTTCAAAACATCTTAAAACGATAAGTGAAAGTAACTGTTAAGAATATGGAAATACCACCAAGTTTTTTTTATCTTTATTTGCTACCGGCGCGAGCGAACAGAATCATACGAGAACCGAGAATCTCATCAAGAAAATATATTCGTTTCTTTGAATTGTAAATTACGTGGTCATGTTTATATTCATAAATTAACATGTAACGTTTTTATTAGCAGCTTTTTAATATCAAAGTTTCCCATTAACAAGATTAAAAAGCGTGTAAACTATACATTTATTCGGATAAGTAAATGTGAGTCTAGTTATTTTCTTAGGTTTCTTTTTCGTTTTTGCTTCCGGTGGAAGATAAAAAATCTAAGTAGGTAACTACCTAAGTTCACATTTTCACAGAATAGTGCTTTTAGCCCGATCCCCTATTGTCGATGGTTGGTGTCATTCTATTCTGTCGGACTTTATACAGCTACAAATTCTAGACTCTAGCGGCCTTACCACAAAGCTAAGTAGCTAAGTAACAAGTATTTAGCTAAAACACTGTTTAAATGTGATGCTGTCATTTTTTTGACAATATTATTTGAAAGAGACAGCATCACACTTAAACAGTGTTTTAGCTAAACAGTGTTTTAAGATCTTTTGTGGTAAGGCATAGAGGTTCAGTCTCGGAATTCATAAGTCGTGCATGTGCAATGAACTTGGTATAATAAGGCCAGCGAGCCTTGGCCTTGCGCGCGCTACACGATCATAAGACATTTGCATCTGTCAAGTGTCAACACATCCGCTGCGCATGACCATAGCACTAGCCATTACACCTTCCTCGCAATTGGTATGCAGTCGTGATTCTGAACATCCTCGCCCAGTGGAATATACTGTAAATACAATGAACCGAGGATGTTAGTTATATTAGAAATGGTAATACTAATTCTAACGTAACTAATAGGAAAATTAATTATACAATACTAGAAAAAATACGACTCGCACCAGATCAATACTCAGACGGGAATCGAATCCGCGACCTTTGGATATCTGATCGAATGCTCTGACCGCTGAGCTACCGAGTCACTAGTAACATCGTCGAATTTCTTCTAGTATATCCTACTCTTACACTGCAAGACAGCGTTATTTCACCAATGCGAGGAATTACCTCGACATTCAATTAAAATATCTTTCCAGATATTTGGCAATCGATTAAGATGAAATAGCTATATAATTAAGTAGCGGGTTCGATTCCCGTCTGAGTATTGATCTGGTGCGAGTCGTATTTTTTCTAGTATAATTATATATTATTTAGTATTGTATAAAAATAGCATTGTGAATGCAAAAATCTCAAATTTAAAAATTAATTATGTTATTGTTTGGTATTTGTGTTAAATAGTGGTAGGTAGGTCCTTTACAATAAAATATTCATGTTTATATGCAGACAGAAAGATTACATCTGCACAAAATCAAAATCAGAAATCTAAAACAGGGAAATCTTATTTTTCATGAAATAGTTTTCTTTTCAGGAGTTCTACATAGAATCGATTGACTGGTAGAGAATTCATAAAATTAATATAAGCACTGAAGTTTATATTGGACATTGATAAATATTTTACGGTACGAGTGTAGAGATAAAGAAAACCGGCCAAGTGCTTGCCGGACCACGCGCCGTAGGGTTTCGCAGTTACCTCATACCATACCTTATTTAATACCACTATCATTTTTCGTCTGTAAAAATAACTTTGTTTTTCACAGTATTGGTATGAATGACAAAGTTATATTTGCGGTTTTGGAAAATATGATATAAGGTCAGTGTGTGGAAGTCCGGCATACTTTTCTAATATTTAAGTTTAACTGAACTTATTGCACCAGGTACCTACGCTTTCTAAAGTGACTTTTGTCATCGGAAATTATAGGTAATGTATTAATTTACTTATATTGGTCTAAAAATAATATTAATTGCAATAATCTTTAGATTTATATGATATTTTTTAAAACTCGGCGTGTAGACGGACTTCCCATGCAGTTTGAGGTAAGTCCGTCTAGTACCAATATAACCATAACTATAACTAGTGAGGCTATATGGATGAAAACAGTTTCTAGCAGTGATGCAAAACAGGCGTTGAAATATGTGTTTTATTTCATTGTGCTTACGATTTAGATTTCAATGAAAATTCATTTTATTTTATTTTAAGGCAAGTCCGGCATAACTTTGGTGACAGTGGTTGCAAACATTTTCAATGAAATTATAACTATTTTTTTTCCGTTAAATTAAATACTAAGTAAAAACATAAATCTTTATTTCAAATTGAACATTATAAGTAGTGACTGCAAAAATAACAATTACCTTCCCTCATTATCATTTAAGAGGTCATAAATTTTTCAACCATATTTTTTGCATAACTGTCAAAGGACATGTCTTAATTTGGGCCACGTCTATGTACACCACACCCAAAGATGGAGAAAAATATACTGATTCTGAGAAAAATACAAAAAAAATATAGAATGCATGGTTAAATGGTTATTAATAAAAACATATATCAATATTTTTTACTCGAAATAAAGCGTCAATATGGCAACTCTCCGTAGTGGGCGCATTCTGCCAGACACATCTTTGAGCCATCGATTGCCATAGAGTAATTTTTTACCATGGAAAGTATAGCGGTAGGTGCTTAGGGTGCTTCTACACGGTGCAAGTAGCCCGCGCAAGTTGAGCACTTGCGCAGGTTACATGCTCCGTGGAAACACGTAAAGCGGCGAGTCTACCGCCGAACTCGATTGTTTTGACTATTGCTTTATATAGCTGCGGGTCCAGCGCCATAGCATTGTACACCCGCGCAAGTAACCCGGCCGCGCCTCAACGTGCGCAAGCTACATGCACCGTGTAGAAGCACCCTTATCGCGCGACCGACGAGCGAGTGAGGGAGGCCTGCTGCTCTACCGCCTTCGATTGCTTTGACTATTGCTTTGGCTTATGACGTCAGTGCACTGTCCGTCCTTGTCATCGTGTTATGATATGACAAGGACGGATTGAGCATTGCTATCGCTTTGAGATAGGCGGTCTAGCTGCAGGTCTGGTATTGTTCAATATTTTACTTTCCATGGTTAAAAATTAAAATGTAATCTATAGCGATCGATGACTAAAAGATTTGTCTGGCAGAATGCGCCCGTTGTCATTGTCACTGTCAAATACTGTCATTGAGTTCTACCTACTCTGTGCTGTGGGTCCGCCATGATGCTTTTTTAATGCGTTTTTACATTTTGTTTAATGTTTCTTCCAGAAAACAAAGCGAATTTAAAGAAATTGAATAATTAGAAACTGTTTATCGTGTTTTTATCTATTTTTTGCTATACTGTACCAAGACGTGGCCCAGACCTCATACATTTTTGGACATCACCTTTATTTAGTATTTAAATATGTCAACCTACCTAGTTGTATTTTTTGTATAAGTATTTATCCCATGTGTTTTGAGCTATAAGACAAAAAATTGACAGACAGGCAAAAGTGACATAATATAAGTGCAGCTGAAAAGGTTGACAATATCTGCAATCGAGGCAAGACCGGCATATGACGGACTTTCCTATGAATGCTAGACGGACTTCCCAACTATTTACATTTTAAGGTTAGTATTTTGTGCATGTAATAATTATGAAATTAAAGCGATATGAATGAATTCATCACCAGAAATAGGTATATGGATCACTAAATGACTTACGTAATCACAGAAACTCCAAAAACTCCATTGATTTTCTATTTTTTTTATTTTTTTTGAAGAGACGTTACACTCCAACTTCAAGTACTTAACGCGAAAAAAGCTGATGACCAATTTCTTTCAACCTAATGATGTTAGCGACATCTATGTTTCTCAGTTCAAACTAGCTCCGTCATACTTTTTTAACGACCGAGGCATAACAACCTAGTCCTTCAAAAATGGAAGTTATGGCCTCTAGATGGACTTGCCTCCCAGACGGACTTCCACACATTGACCTTATCTCGAAAACGAATGACTAAAAAATATTTTAGTTTATCTTTCAAACGGTTGACTTTAAGAAAAAATTGTCTTAGGAACCTCAATGTCATTTTTAAAGACCTAGCTATAGACACCCCTCACGTATTGGTATGAAGATTTTTTTTTTCAGTTCCAGTTCCATGTATGGAGATTTTTTACCTACTAAGTTTCAACTGTGTATCCTATATGATACTTTCGAAATAAAATGGCTGTGACTTACGGACAGACAGACAAACGGACAGACAGACAGACATGACGAATCTATAAGCGTTCCGTTTTTTTGCCATTTTGGCTACGGAACACTAAAAAGCTGTCCTTGAAGTCAGCTGATAATGCGATTAAAGCGATTAGAGCGATCGAGCGCGTTTCAATCGATATCACATTTGAATCTATATCGATTAGCGATTAGGTAACCAGTATTCGATATCAGTACATGGAAATTATTAAGTTGTTATGCCAGGTATTATAATACCTAACTACTGATAAACTATCAATAAAATTTTACAGTTGCAGCGGTTAGTCTGTTATTTTCCTCAACTAACAGAAAACTAAACATTGTCCAACATACAAAACTTATTGATACAAATACTTATTTATTTATCAGCAAGTTACAAACATCAACTTAAACTAACCACTATTATTGGTCAAGAAGCCCAAAGAATTAAAAAAAAAACTAACGCATAAAGTTTGGCAGTTTTCCTGAAAACACAAACGATAGCCATTTAGAGTACCTACCTAGGTAAACTTCTGTTTCATCCGTTTGTAATAAATAATACGACGTGACGGATAAAATAAGTAATGATCCAAGCTATAAATAATTTATGCTAATAACTGCACAGGATATTTTCATAATATTGCCCAGAACTTTTCTTATACTTAATATAAAAGAGCGGTAGGTACCTATGCGATTATGTTATGTAATGTTTGAGCACTCATAAACGTTTTACAAGCCCGGTCCTCGTGGCATAATGTGCCTTAATCGATCAACGTTTAATTTGATTACGTGTAGCTAATGGGTTGGTTAGTATTGGTAGGTACCTATAGGTAATCACAGAATACATAATAGTATTATAGCACAGAATATATAATAGTACTAACGTACAGAAGTCCGACCCCGCGTGGACCATCAAATAATAAGCTACTCTCGCTGCACGGCAATAAAGTACAATTTCAAACTGCACAACGCTGCGTGGATAAAATTATATGCACCTACGAAGAAGAAAGAGAGGCGTCTCTTTCTGTCGCATAGCTCTGTCTCAACCGACACATTTCGGGGTTGCTACTCGCTAGTTACTGATATCATAGAAAACATTCGTTATGCCCATGAATAAACAATGAAATTACTATAATAGGTACCTACTTATAAAATAAAATAAATCTACCTAATAGGTGAGCTGAGCATATTTAAAGAGCATAAATAATAAGTATTTCTAAGTAGTTAGAGAAGCTCGATGGCGCAGTGGTATAGCGCCTGGCCCAACGATTGCGGAGGTTAAGCAACTTTTGCAAGGGTCAGTTATGGGATGGGTGAAAAAAAAAAGTATTTTTTAGCTTTTTTCTTTACTGGTGCCATATTTCGAACTTCGATACAACTAAGTATGTAAATATGTATACAAAAAATACAATAAACTTTGGTAGGTAGGTAGGTACGTTAGTAATTAAGTATCAAAAACGAAGTGCATGCAGTTTCGCATTCGGCGCTTGACTGACTCGTTTCGTAGGTGACGTTCACGCGCTGCGCTCTCGTCGCTTGCACACGCCGGCGCGGCGCCGCGCGTTTCGGTCGGCGCGGTGATATCCCTCGACAATGGCCCTCTTGGAGTGGGCCGCGAGCAGTAGGCTAATATAAAAGTTTAAGCGCGGAGTTATACCCCCCTGATTATAGTTCGAATCACGAAAGATGACCCAAATATCTTCGCGTCATAACTCATGAAGAAATAATATTTCATAGTCATATAGACATATCGATATTATTTTTCTCCGGGGGGCACAAGGCTGCTCCGGGGGGGCAGCCCCCCGGAGTAGTATCTGAAAGAAACACTGGCGATCCCCTGTACCGAGTTCCAATAGACCTGCGAGTTGAATATTGATGGAAAGGATCCATCGATATTGAGGAAGAAGATGGCCGCCGTAAATAAACCATTATTGGCAATGACCCATCCCTTAACTTTTCTTCTTTACATCAGAATCAGTGAATTGAAACAAAGTTGAATGCTTTTATCTGTATCTAATATACTTAAGCAAAAAAATATTTAAGTAGGTACCTACCTACCTACGTGGTCATTGATGGTCTTTGAAAACCAATCGTACCGCACAATTTGGTTTAAAAGCAAATAGACAAAGTTCCTTGTCTCCTAGGTAAAAAGCCTAGGTAGTTAGCTACCACAATCTGGATTAAGCATCTTGTCTTGTAACAGCAACAAATTAATATTCTATACAACCTCTGTCTGTGCCACCAGTGACAACAACAACAACCGAATAGTAGGTAATTAAAACAGAAATCACACAAACAAAAAAAACACATTTTGAGCAAAAAACCTTTCTGTACTGCATAGGTAGGTACCTAGGTAATATACTTATGTTTCCTGTAACTAACTAAACTAATGTCTGTGTATCATTAACTTTGGTATTTTATTATAATAAACAAGCTAGCTCAAATTCTTTTGATATCTTTTTCCAATAAAAAAACACGTCAACGTGAGGTCATTTTAATAAAAACTGTGAGTAATATTATGATACTACCAACATTGATGCAGCATATCTCAAAATTATGTGCCAGTATGTAGGCTACGATTACCCATACAATTTTACTTTTAATAGTACGTACCTAGGTATATAGGAACCTAGGTAGAAGTAAGTAAATTTATACAAAAGTATGATGATGTCGATGACTCACTAACAAAATAAGTAGTTCACGATCAATTCTCGTGTACCTAAATGACTCATGTGTTTTATGATTGCTAGATTTCCTCGTCGTATTTTTAAAACATTAAATTTTAAGTTATTTTTTACTGTAAAATGCAATGATATTAAATGTGTACATGTATTTTTCATTTTGATATTTGTTAAATAATATAGGAATAATAATAGAATAAACATAAAAACTAATTAATTACAGACCGAGAGTTTTTTTTTTATCACAGCCTTGGATAAATTTACCAGGCTTGTCAATAAAATAAAGTTCCCCATAGGTACACGAGTAACCGATTTCTATGAGAAAACACGTGTTGTTGTCTGTGCCCAATCGGGCACAGACGGGCGTTGACGGAATAGCTTCAATATTTTTGTCTGTGCCCGATAGTTGGGCGCACAAGGGTTAAAACGAAAAAATATAAACAAAAGCATCATTTTTATTCTTTGGAAAATTAATTCAGATTTTCGCGTTTTTTAAGTTTTTTTTGTGATGTTTAGTTTCCGATTCTCGACGTTTTGGCACCTTTTTAGCTACTCGTAGGTACCTACCTACAGTTATCTTTGAAATCTTTCTGAAAATGAGTATTAAAACGTCGGGAAATAAATGTAAAATCGACGTGTTTAGTATTAAAAATTTAGAAAATCCTGAAGCATCATAAAGTCTTGTAAAAATTTTAAAAGTTAGATTAATTAGTTCAATAGTACATATTAGAAGTAAAGCATGTAGTTAGCAAGTAATATACAAAATAAGTATATACCTAAGTCATATTATTATTTAGATTAATATTTCTGTAAAATCAGATAGTAATTTAAAAGTCATTGGCTATACCGAGTAATCCTTATCATGGACGTAAACGACAATTTAATCATAATTAGGTTTTGCGATAAATCATGATTGTTAAGGAATGTAGTGTAGGAAGGAAGATAGACCTTCAAGATATAATTTTGTTAGCAGGTTCAATAATTAAATACTTAAAGGTATTTTTAGTCGATTCGTTCTTTGAATTTTTTTGAAAAAATAAACATGTTTCAGCCATTTCGAACAATGAAGGTCTGCAGCTCACCGAGCCACAAGTTAATTCAAATACCTAGGTATGTGGATCGATTTGCGAAACTTTAACCACATGTTGTTCGATTTGAATCCACGAGTTTTCACAACGAGCGAGCGACTGAAAACAAAGTTTAAAATAAAAAAAACTGTATTTCTTTGGATTTCGCTCCGAATCTTTTCTTGTTGAGGCTTTCTAATAACTGCAAAAATTCAATTTCTTCCATATTTCCGTCAAATTTCTTCCCAACTAATCCCCAGACGAGGAAGTGAGCAGGCGAGTCATCACAAATGTACGCAGGGTTGTCAATACTTTAGTTGTGAACACAACATCTCTGTGGTGGCAATGGCAATACAGCAAATATGTAGATATGTCATATAGACCCTAAAAAACATTAAAATTAAATAAAACTATAAGTAATCTCTAATTTAGTATTGATCTTTTGAATAGGAATAAAAAGCCAGGAACACATAAGACTAAGGACGTTAAAAAGAGAGGGCACTAATTATTACCCTATTGGTAATACATACATGGTATCACTGGTCCCATCTTATGCTTATATATGCTTAGGTATTTACTAAGGTGTGAATATTTAAGACTAGGTTGGGTAGGTACCTACTTACCCATTTAAATGAGTATGACCTTTCAAGTTTCAATAATCGAGATCTTTAATTCCTACACCAATCCATGAGGATTATTCCTATAAAAGATGTTGTAGGAATAACATCTATGGAGCCCTCCATCACTTCAAGCATAACGGCACAATAGTCTAGTTATTTATTCTAATTAAATTGGTGATTTCAGGAGAAAATCGCAGTCAGCGCTTTTCACGCAGTTATTGGCACCTATCTAGAAAAAAAATATTCTAAATAAGGGCCGCTTACGTGGGATTGTGATGATGAGAGAGATGGCAGAGAGGCGAAAGGATCGTTGTAAGTGGAAATTATAATTTCTGCATGGATATCTGATCTGCCTAACTCTATGGGAGAAAGGAACCCCATGAATGTGAATTTGAAAATCCCATTGCCATAAATATTTTGTTGACCCTGAGACCTGTGTGCACCCCATGCGGAGTCGCTGCGCTCGCCCCATGCACGGGGCAGCGGGATCGATACCCGCAGACAACTGCAATTTACTAAAATTAAGTAAGTGGGTATTAAATATAACTGTGACTAAGCGATACCAACATATACCACGCCTTTTTCTACTTATTCTGGACATTTTCCTCGTAGATATATGTTTTTGACGCGTATTTTAGTCGAATCGACGAGGAAGAATTAAAATATTTTACTTAAGTACATTAATTTTAGAAAAGGGAATTTTAATCTTTGTTTCATTGGATTTTAGTTACCTACGGTATTAGGGATTATTGCTCCCGGAATTTATAGGCAAGTTACCTATTAGACACAAAAATCTCGATAAAATCCCTTCTTTTCTGTAGCTCCATTGGACGTCACATTGACGGGACAACGGAAAAAAATATTTAACCGTAGTGGAGCCACCTAAAATAGCTTTTACTCCACTATTGTAATTGCACTGAATTTTTGGGATTTGTTTTGGAATTATGCGCCTTTAAGAAGTTATTGACAACATCTGAAAAAACTGCGTTAATTTTGAGGTTTCAGAATACTGCGAAATTAGTTCTTCTTTAAGGTTATTTGGTTTCTATTCCTAATTCCTTACAACATCTCATAAGTAAACTAATACAAACAAATTAACTTAATAATTTCTAAAATTATTATTATTTAAGTAGGCTCGTAAAGTTCACCATTTCACTTTCCTCGATGATTTCCGTCTTATATAATACCCTTGCGTGTAAAGGGTGCTGTTAATGCTGTATAATAAGCTAATTTGGCCTACAAATGTGCGAAAAAAGAAACTAAGATAATAATTATAGTGGCACTGCACAACATTCTTACCCACCGACCGTTGGAAATAACGATCTTAATTAAGTTGTTTAGTACACAGAAAGTTGAGCAATTAGGTAGGGTAAAGTGCCAGTTTCCGGCCGTTTAAGGCAGTTGTTGACTTTGAACAGTTGTAACTTAAATTTAACAAATAGTAATGATCCCAACTATTTTTTATGTTGTTGGATATATCCTTGAGAATTACTTGTATTTTTTTTGAAAATTTCCATCAGTCGGTTTTGTCATTAGAAATTATTTTCCAAAAAAGTACGATTTGCCCAGTTTCCGGCCCCCCTGTTCCTATTTCCGGCCCCCCTTTGCCCAGTATACCGGCCGCCTTTCAAAGAACATGACGGCCGGATACTGGGCAAAAGATAAGCTAGCCCAGTAAGCGGCCTGTGACTCTTAATACAGTTTAAATAAGGTCCATTTTTCTTTGATTTTTGTATGAAATTGAATTTCAGATAATATACTTAACAAGTATTGTCCTATGGCTTGGCTTGTGATGTGAACTATTATTTTTGAGTTAAAAAAATCATTTATTGTACTTTTATTTAACATTTACTATTAATTGGAACCTTTATATTGATTCTGGAATCAGCCTTGCAGTTTTTCATATAGGAATTGGAAAATTTATAGAAAATCTAAATCTTCGATTAATAATTTTATTACAGTAATCAAGAAGACATGTCCAACAGCCATTTTTGACGTCCCCACTGCTGGGGCACAGGCCTTCTTTATGGGTGGTAAGGAGGATGGGCCATAACCCACCTCGCGGGCCCAATGCGGATTGGTGGGTGTTAACGACTGCAAATGCAGCCGGGACCTACGGCTTAACGTGCCTTCCGAAGCACGCAGGAGCTCGAGATAATAAATTTTTGGTCACCCATCCCATGACCGACCCTTGCGAACGTTGCTTAACTTCCGCAATCGCTGGGCCAGGCGCTGAACAGTTGCGCCACCGAGCTCAAGAAGACATAGGTAACAAATAATAATTTAATAATTAACAAAAAAATAGTTTCTAAAGCCGAATGTCAATAGGGCTCTTATAAACAATAACAATAAATATTATGGGTATTATGATAATGACCGGAAGTACGTATAATCTGTAAAAAATATATTATTAACAATCAATAACATTGATTGGTATTCAATAATAAAATAGGTATAATAATATTTTTGTGTATTTTTTTCTAATTATAATATATAGATTAGTATATAGGTTAGTATGTGTAGTGTAGAAATAAAGAAGTCTAGCTAATAGGCAAGTCTGCTTAAAAAAACACATCGTTCAATGCAGTAGCGTTCGTTTGAGTAATTCGCTGACATACACTTTGGAAATAACAAGAGACAAATAGGTATTCAGCGAGGGTCAACGACCTGGATGGCGGGCACGTCGCTCGCCGTCGCTTGTTCACGAGACGCACAATTAATTTTATTAGTAGATAAATTTCAAAGCTGGCCGGTGTACTGGGAGTATTTTGCAGGATAGCCAGTATACCAGCCTCCTAGTGTATACTAGGAGGCCGGTAAACTGGGCAAGCACCCAGTAGAACCGGCCACCCGTTTCCATACAAAAAGAAAAAATCAACTCCTTATACAAGCACATTTAGGCGGCCGAGTACTGGACACAAAGTACTTTAAAATAAATAAAAAGGGATAGCATTATACATTCTTCTATGGAATCCCTCTTTTAACAAAAAGAGACAAAACAATATATCGAGCTCAGTCCCAGTTAACCGGCCCCCGGCCGGTATACTGGAAACATGTGGTTTTGTTGTCTAGTAAGGCGGCCCCTTGATATTACTAAATATCTGCTTATTAAGCCATATTTAACGTTAAAATAGTAATAAATAACAACATACCTTGAGAACAAACTAAATATTTACCTTTTAACGATGCCCTGAAGGACAATATTGACTATTTGGCAAGAGCTCTCCACTATTTTTTTTTTATCTCCACTTGCGAAATCGACCCAGATGCGGTTGGCTTCAACGTGAAACACAAATTATAAAATATTACGTAACGTTTCGCTAGTGGCGTCCATACCATTAGATAGATCGATAACAGTGCTGCCAGGAAAATATCCAAATTGTTGGGAAATTGCCACGAATTTCTTATTTTATTCAAAAAACTGTTGGGGGGCCGGATAACTGGGGGCGGCCGGTTAACTAGGCATATTACCCTACTGCTTTCAATGTTAGAACAACGACGCGACTGCTTAACTTGTAATGAATTTTGTTTCTAAATCAGAAACCGATATATTCAAGAAGTGATTTCATATTTGTGATGTGGATGGTACTATTATGTATTCTGTGGTAGAGACAACCTTACGTCTTGGTAGGCTATTCGCACAATCCTGAAAAGAAAGCAGAAACCTAATAATATTCCTTGCATGATTTGTTACGCAACAGTGCGTCAAAATGTGGCGAAATACCGTAGAATTATGACTGAGCCCAAGTGTGCCCTCGTTTTACTTCTACACCACATACCTTCGCCTACCTGCTCGCTAACGACCACGTAACAATACACCCACAACAACAGAAAAAAGGCTCAAACCAAAACATGGCACCAGATCCAAAACGCCATTCACATTTCTAATTTACAGCACGAGACTATACCGTAAACGTTCTAAATAAATTAATCATTAAAAAATTTCAGTATCAAAACCGGAGTACACAGTTCATAATTATCTCAGACAGTTATAATGCACATAGAATACGTTTCTATTAGAATTTCATCTAATTAAACACCAAACTCGGATAGCCAGACAGTAATTAGTGTAAAATGCCGACTCACAGAGAAAGCACTGGCGAAATTAGAGAAATTTATACCTATCTCCTCAAATATTATTTTATACTTATTATGGGCCAAAATGTTCGGTGTGCCACGTAAGCGTATATTTTATGATATCGTATTTCTTATCAATACGCTGTATATGTTATCAACGTGTCACACCTGCAATGATACCAGTATGACAATTTTCTCCAATATTTTGGTAATATTTTGCTGTAAAAGGAAAATTAGTAAGGTTATTAGGTAGTTATTTTATAAATTTCTACTCGTATTAGGTAGTCCTTTTTAAAACAATACTCTATTATTGGAAAATATTTAAACAATATTGAAAATAAAATCACAAATTGGCATAGGCACCCCGCTTGAAGCCAAGAGTAGTGGTCTGATGATGTACGATGTTGATAATTTTATTAGCATCATTTAAACATTTTCGAAAACTCTATAAATTAAGCATCTTCCAATTTTTATTTGATGTTTTCATAACAATATTTTACCTGCTTGTATGAAAATTAATTCAGACAACACTCCGTGTTAATATATAGGAAAATAAATACCACAAATACCAACCGCAACTGGATATTTCTATCCATTGTTTACTTGGAATGTTATCCGTATTCATTTTATTTAAGTTTAGATTATTAGTCATAGTAATAATTATTATTTATAAATCAAAATCCAATCAAATAAAAGCACCTATTAAATAATAAAAATTCTACTCTTTATAGAGTTAACAAATTGACCGTACGGTACGCACAAATCGCACAATACGTAACGCGTGTCATCTCTTTCATGTTATTATAGTTCATTATAATGTTACTTCAATGGCTGTAGACACAACAGCTTTAAATATTCTACATCTCGATTCTCATTTGAAACAAGGCTTTTTGTCGACGCTTTCAATGGAGCTCGCGCCTCCACGTAACGGCAAGCGCTCTACGAAACTGAGCTCTGGTAACCCTGGCTCTACGAACATGTTTACCGCATCTCCATATATGGTGACAAAACTGGAGCCAGCTCGCGATTGGTGGAAATAAATTGTTACCGATAGTGTGTGAGCGCTGATAAGGCCCGTTTATATAGTTTATCCTCACGTGCCGGCGCTCATTTAGTAGTGGCCAACAGAACGGCACGGAGCGTACTCGTTGCCTAGTCATAAACTTAATTTAAAAGTAAGTTTCACTTGCCTGTTTTCATCAACTTTTAAACAATTTAGCTTAATTGTTATCACGCGAAGTAGTTTATAATTTAAACGAGTTTATATGAAAAGTGTGCAGGTGACGTCATTATTGATTACGTAATTCGGAATTCAGTGAAGTGATAAATCTCGTGACTCAGTGATTATTGCATAGGAATTTAGGACTGTCGTTATTGGGTTAACAGGTAATTAATAAGTCGTCTTCTGACTATTTCAGACTAAATCAAAATGTGCGACGAAGAAGTAGCCGCGTTGGTGGTGGACAATGGGTCCGGTATGTGCAAGGCCGGTTTCGCGGGCGACGACGCGCCACGCGCCGTGTTCCCCTCGATCGTGGGCCGCCCGCGCCACCAGGGCGTGATGGTCGGCATGGGCCAGAAGGACTCGTACGTCGGCGACGAGGCCCAGAGCAAGAGAGGCATCCTCACGCTCAAGTACCCCATCGAGCACGGCATCGTCACCAACTGGGACGACATGGAGAAGATCTGGCACCACACCTTCTACAACGAGCTGCGTGTCGCGCCCGAGGAGCACCCCGTGCTGCTCACGGAGGCCCCCCTCAACCCCAAGGCCAACAGGTATGTACCGCCTGCTAGTCGGCAACACGACCCGCGCCCGCCCGTGTCCGAGCCTAGCCAGCCGCTAACGACCGCCCTTTGGTTACAGAGAGAAGATGACGCAGATCATGTTCGAGACCTTCAACACACCCGCCATGTACGTGGCCATCCAGGCCGTGCTCTCGCTGTACGCGTCCGGTCGTACCACCGGTATCGTGCTCGACTCCGGCGACGGTGTGTCCCACACAGTGCCCATCTACGAGGGCTACGCGCTGCCGCACGCCATCCTCCGGTTGGACTTGGCCGGCCGTGACCTCACGGACTACCTCATGAAGATCCTCACCGAGCGTGGCTACTCGTTCACCACCACGGCCGAACGTGAGATCGTGCGCGACATCAAGGAGAAGCTCTGCTACGTCGCGCTCGACTTCGAGCAGGAGATGGCCACCGCCGCCTCCAGCAGCTCGCTCGAGAAGTCCTACGAGCTTCCCGACGGACAGGTCATCACCATCGGAAACGAAAGATTCCGTTGTCCAGAAGCCCTCTTCCAGCCCTCATTCCTGGGTATGGAAGCTAACGGCATCCACGAGACCACCTACAACTCGATCATGAAGTGCGATGTCGACATCCGTAAGGACCTGTACGCCAACACAGTATTGTCCGGTGGTACCACCATGTACCCTGGTATCGCTGACCGTATGCAGAAGGAGATCACAGCCCTCGCACCATCCACGATGAAGATCAAGATCATCGCGCCACCTGAAAGGAAATACTCCGTATGGATCGGTGGTTCCATCCTCGCCTCCCTGTCGACCTTCCAACAGATGTGGATCTCGAAACAGGAGTACGATGAGTCCGGCCCCTCAATCGTTCACAGGAAGTGCTTCTAAACTGCGACAAAAATGACTGTTCCTAATTTATGATGCCCTACACCAGTCCCCGATCTGGGCGGCTCAAATTACGCTTGTGATTTATTATTTAAGTACAGTATTTAAATAGGTTGTAAGGTATCGTAATATGCATATTACGTAAATTCAATTTTGTCAAGATTTTTGATTAATTTATGAGAGTCACTAACAATATTTTTAATAAATAATTTATACCGGTATACGTGTGCATTTTAACTCCCATCCTGGCTTTCTCATGATCGCGTTTGTGCAGTTATGGCCACTGTGTTAAAAGTGAAAGACGAGAGTACCGTTGAAGATCTCTTTGACACAAATTTGCGATCTTACAAGTCGACCAGCGATCGCAGATTTACTAGCTTTCATATAAAATCATTGAGCTGACAAAACTGGTTTTGATGTGCGTTGTAGATAGAAAATATGGGGCATTAGTATTGGCGGATCGGACATGCTAATACAGGCAATAATGATAATTAAGACAGTTATCGTGTTGAAAACAATTACCTACTTACTTTAATGGAAATATTGAGGTTAGTTGACTAGCTAGCTAGACTACCTATAGGTATATAGCTATAGCAAAAGCTCTCCTTTTGTTCCAATAACAAACGAGAATGTCAGAGGCGTCTCGGAACTGAGATTAGAATAATAAAGATAGGTTCCTAACTAGAATTATTTCTTCTTGTGAATGAAGCGCTCTCATAGTTAATTAATTTTATAGTTCATTTGATCTTTATCTCGCAAACAATAATAGACGCGCCCGTGTCGCCTCAGGGATTAAGACTTGTTTCTGTCTCTCTTTCGCATAATTTCATTTTCTTTGTTTTTTGTAGTTTTTCCAATTAATCAGTCCGTCATTTTTATGTTGTCATTCGGAACAATAATTCTTCTTTCGATCAGCTGCTAAGTTTCCGGTAAATATGAGTCAGATGTTGATGGGATCACTTCAAATTATCGAATCAATAGTTGGGAAAAGTTTGTAGGTACTAGGTCATATTGTCATATAACAACATAACAAAGTTTCGTCACGTAATAGTTGCGTCTGCACTAGCAGTACTCATGCAACGCAGCCAACACAAGAACGACCTTAAACTTGGACGGGATGAACCTGTTGTAAATAGAGATTTCATAGTTGACTGACCTACAGCGGTGATCCAAATATACCAGGTTATAATTAGCAGACACACCCGCGTACCGGCGTCGTTGTGACGTCACGGACCACGGTGCACTATTTCTGGATGCTGTAGACAAAGTCTACGCAATACTAGCCACGCACGAAGTATTGACTGATTAGATACGTAACTGTCTAACATTTTGATTCAAATCGTTAGATGAATTTATTGCTATTTATTTTTGGATTCATAAAGAGCAGCATTTGGAACATGTTGCTAATTTGGCAGCGTCAGTTTTGTAAGGAATTTTAAACGTACTAAATACAAACTACAAATACCTATGGGTACCTAGACTAGATCATTACGAAAAGCAACATTATGTAATTCCGAAAAACTCAGATCTTCCTCAGCAAGTCTGTGATAATAGTCAGTAGATTTTTCTAAATTCATTTACTTGTCGTTAATGACATAGGTAGGTACTCGTAATGATCAATTAACATACTTTACTTATCTTTAATTTGCTCTGACTGTATCCCACGTATAATATCATAATGACATAATAAACACGACATCTCAAACATTCTTCAACTGATAAGTTGATTGGTCATTAGAATAAACAACAGACGAGCAATAAATGTCTTCACAAGGAAACAATTTGATACGAGATTTTAATGTTAGTAAGATTTCAGTTGTTTAATAAAATAACCTAAATAAAATCAATCATGCTGTATCTTGCCTATATATTATTAATATCATTTTCTAACAAGGATGTTAGCCTACCTACCTACCTAGTTTCCTGAAATTGAACTACCTACTTACATTTTTTACTTTGGCCATGCATGACACACAAATGGACCGATCTAATTTTCTTCTAGAGTCGATCGATTCTTTAACTGTGTGACCTTACCACAGAATACATAATAGTACAAGCCTATGACCTAATTTTATGTTGCATAAGAGACTGTAATATTATGTTGGTTCCTAGTTGAAGTTAATTTTAACAAAACTGACAATAACTCTACCGGACCATCTGTATTTTTAAATTGATGAAGCATAAGTGAAGGTTACGGAGTAGAGGCTTCGCCCTCAATTTGAAATTGTCGTGTGGCGGCCATCGCTGGATGCAGGCAAGGCTAGGGTCAAGGGCGGGCGGTGGTGTCTGATCGATCCAAAACTCCCCCTCTCGCTGGTAGATTCAACAACAGAGTAAAAACCTTATTCTCACGGTAACAGAACAGAATATCAAACGGTGGGCGAGATTCGAAATGAGGGAGCCGGTAAAGCACCATATTTGGGCAGAAATCGCCGCCAATACTGCAGTGTATGCCGCATGCATTCCAGATAAAACGTTGAAAGACTTATCTAAGCTGACCATATTAGGATATCAATAATTAAAAGAACCGTTTTATTGCTCGATATGGTAAAAGATACCTTGCAGTAACACAAGGCAGATAAGGCATTGCAAACAAATTAGATAAGTATGTACTTAATAGGAATTCTAACAAGAGTAAAACTTCAAAAATATTATGTTATACCTCCTACTACATCTAAAGAATGTGAAACTAGGACAATCTTTTCACTTTCGTTCAAATCAAAAATAAAGTAAGTAGGACAATTTTCTTTTAACCAAACAAAAATAGAGAGCCATTTAGATAAAAGTAAAAAAAATGCCTAAGAAAAAAAAACATAAAGGAATCGATCCCTTTAGCGAAGAACGTCGTGGTCCTTTTTCTTGGAAGTCTCAAGCTAAACCAGGTTCTAATAGAACCACTTTAGGAATAAAGTGGTTTGAAGGTTAAAGTAAAGACGTCGGATAGGGTTGTGTGCCTAATAATAGCAAGTGGGGCAGTTTGTGTCAGATCGCAGGCACACATGCGTTCATACGTGTAAAATGCTATCATCAGATTCACGCATAATTAGTCGCTGTTCTAGTTTGAGAACAGCCATAGGTAATACCTACCAACTTGTTGGGAATTTCATTTTCTTTACGTGTGAATATTTGATATTACTTTCACTAATAAAGATGTAAATTTTTTTGATGAATAACGAAATGCACTGAATGCACACCGTAAATTATATACAACTCAAACATTATCAAATAAGATTACGGTCTGAAAAGACTATTTAAAAAAGTACCTATGTCGTTTTCACACAAGACTAGCATTGATTCCAGAGTTCAGCATTCGAATCTGATAGATAGCTGTACCTTATTAATGTTTGCACAGTATTTTTAACATAAATACCTGTCAAACAAGCAATAAATGAATCAATGACGACTGGTAAACGAATACGTTTACCAAAAAAGAAATCTTAAGCTTTTGAATTTACGTAATTCTGGAATTTCATTAGAAAGAGCTCACTTTCTTGTTTATATGTAGGTAATTATTTATTCCATAATTATAATATTAGCTCATTCATGATGCGTCTGTTTTCCAATTTTAATGTTCGATTTCATTTCGTTATTTGGCATTACGAAGTCGAGGATTGATTCCACATGTTCGTGCTATTTTGTCGTTTTGTTGTAGAGATCAAAATTAATTTCAGTCCCACGCTTATTGTAATGCTCTGGCACACCATCCTATCTCGTCCGCCGTATGTTTGTCACCAACGCGTATCAATTTATGAGTCACTGATTCAAGAACATTGTCGTTGTCATTAGTATTCCTTCGACAAACTTGTTTTCAATACAATGCCTCTACGACACATTAGAATTCTACACGATGTTACAAGTTTCCTTCATTGAGTCATTTTACTCATTTTGAGTCTTCTTTTATCATTTTACTTCGTTACAAGGATGAAAGATATTCTATTTTGGAAGTCTTTATGTGATGACATTAATTGATTTCGAACACGAGAGTTTTTATGTTTGTAAAAAGAGTCGCCAAGTTATTAGCTATTAATAATGAAAGTTCCCAAATCAAGACTGCAAGATCTCCAAAATATTAAAAAAGAAAGGAAAATCTTGTGAACAAAGGCATATCCGTCAAGCATTCTTAAGTCAGAGGAAACAAGTCTGGAGTAATATCTTCGTTGAAAGCGTGCTTGTGACCTCTCGAAGTTTGAATGAGGTTCAGAAACCATTTTGCAAAGGCGTTCCCTTTAAACAACGAGGTCAAAGGTCAACAGCTACTCAAACCCATCCATCAGCCGGTAATGCCGACGTCGCACGATAGCAAAATATAATTTGCATTGCTAGCTAGGTAGGTACCTACCTACCTACTCGGATATTTATGGCAGGGCAGACATAAAATTTTAGTTTGAACATCCTCAAATCGTAAATAATCAAATTATTATGAGTAGGTACCTACGCCCAAGAAGAAACTTATTTTTCACGACTTTAGGTGCTTCTTTTGTCTACATGACTACCTACATCCTACAATACAACCAGTGTTTGTAATAACCAATAGCAACAACACACCCAAAAGATGACTAAATGTTTCATTTAGCCATTACCTACATAAACGATTGGTTAAACATTTGATATCATTATTCAGTATCGATATGAGTATGAGTCATGGTTTATTAAACAAAATGTTTAACAACGTGTGTCATTGGCTCATTGGACCGATAACTACCTATATTAGTTCAGTGAACGTTATTTGAGGGAAAATTTCAGTTTGCTGGTTAAGTATTCTCCATCTAAGATTTATTCGATCCAAACTACGCTAGGTACCTACCTACCTATCTTCTCCTTGTCTCTTGGATCTTTGTTTTGCCTCTCCTTTGCATATGTACTATACCTAGGTATAGTAGGTAGTAGCATACCAAAGTACTTTTCCTGACATTTCCGATATGAAATTAATTTTGCTTGTTGGGCTTTGTTTCATCTGGATGAGGGGCTGCGTCAGAAGTTAGTAAAATACCTACCTACATAGGTACCTACTTAGTGTTATTTTCTTTTATTTCAGTTTCGTTATTTTCTATCGAACGCGGTAGGTAATTATTTTGTCACTACCCTAATCTATTTTATCATTATTGTGAATTTGCCTAGGTAGGTACCAGTATCTTAAAAACGAACGTTTACATAAATAATTTATTCTTTTTAGATTTTCTTTTCCTCAATAATTTTCAACTACAGACGATAATTGAATCTTACAGGTATTTTCAGTGCTTTCGTTTACCTTCTAACTGTTACTATAGTGACGTCGTTTCTATACAGACAGACATCGCAAATTCCGAGGAGTTGACACATCAAGGGTCTCGCAAGACATGAGGAGCCAGCCTGAGTCATCTTCGTAGTACGCAAGTGTGCGACTCAACCCAATGATATTTAATATCATTGGACTCAACCATCAAGCCATGACTCACATCACATAACTACCGATAAGTCCGTCGTACCGTAGGGTAATATGCCTAGTTAACCGGCCGCCCCCAGTTATCCGGCCCCCCAACAGTTTTTCGAATAAAATAAGAAATTCGTGGCAATTTCTTAACAATTTGGATATTTTCCTGGCAGCACTGTTATCGATCTATCGAATGGTATGGACGCCACTAGCGAAACGTTACGTAATATTTAATAATTTGTGTTTCACGTTGAAGCCTACCGCATCTGGGTCGATTTCGCAAGTGGAGATAAAAAAAAAATTGTGGAGAGCTCTTGCCAAATAGTCAATATTGTCCTTCAGGGCATCGTTAAAAGGTAAATATTTAGTTTGTTCTCAAGGTATGTTGTTATTTATTACTATTTTAACGTTAAATATGGCTTAATGAGCAGATATTTAGTAATATCAAGGGGCCGCCTTACTAGACAACGACACCACATGTTTCCAGTATACCGGCCGGGGGCCGGTTAACTGGGACTGAGCTCGATATATTGTTTCGTTTTTTTTTGTTAAAAGAGGGATTCCATAGAAGAATGTATAATGCTATCCCTTTTTATTTATTTTAAAGTACTTTGTGTCCAGTACTCGGCCGCCTAAATGTGCTTGTATAAGAAGTTGATTTTTTCTTTTTGTATGGAAACGGGTGGCCGGTTCTACTGGGTGCTTGCCCAGTTTACCGGCCTCCTAGTATACACTAGGAGGCCGGTATACTGGCTATCCTGCAAAATACTCCCAGTACACCGGCCAGCTTTGAAATTTATCTACTAATAAAATTAATTGTGCGTCTCGTGAACAAGCGACGGCGACGTGCCCGCCATCCAGGTCGTTGACCCTCGCTGAATACCTATTTGTCTCTTGTTATTTCCGAAGTGTATGTCAGCGAATTACTCAAACGAACGCTACTGCATTGAACGATGTGTTTTTTTAAGCAGACTTCTTTATTTCTACACTACACTTTAATACTAATCTATATATTATAATTAGAAAAAAATACACAAAAATATTATTATACCTATATTATTATTGAATACCAATCAATGTTATCGATTGTTAATATTATATTTTTTACAGATTATACGTACTTCCGGTCATTATCATAATACCTATAATATTTATTGTTATTGTTTATAAGAGACCTATTGACATTCGGCTTTAGAAACTATTTTTTTGTTAATTATTAAATTATTATTTGTTACCTATGTCGTCTTGAGCTCGGTGGCGCAATTGTTCAGCGCCTGGCCCAGCGATTGCGGAAGTTAAGCAACGTTCGCAAGGGTCGGTCATGGGATGGGTGACCAAAAATTTATTATCTCGAGCTCCTCCGTGCTTCGGAAGGCACGTTAAGCCGTAGGTCCCGGCTGCATTTGCAGTCTTTAACACCCACCAATCCGCATTGGGCCCGCGAGGTGGGTTATGGCCCATCCTCCTTACCACCCATAAAGAAGGCCTGTGCCCCAGCAGTGGGGACGTCAAAAATGGCTGTTGGACATGTCTTCTTGATTACTTAAGGGTAATAATATTATTAATCGAAGATTTAGATTTTCTATAAATTTTCCTATTCCTATATGAAAAACTGCAAGGCTGATTCCAGAATCAATATAAAGGTTCCAATTAATAGCAGATGTTAAATAAAAGTACAATCAACGATTTTTTTAACTCAAAAATAATAGTTCACATCACAAGCAAAGCCATAGGACAATACTTGTTAAGTATATTATCTGAAATTCAATTTCATACAAAAATCAAAGAAAAATGGACCTTATTTAAACTGTATTAAGAGTCACAGGCCGCTTACTGGGCTAGCTTATCTTTTGCCCAGTATCCGGCCGTCATGTTCTTTGAAAGGCGGCCGGTATACTGGGCAAAGGGGGGCCGGAAATAGGAACAGGGGGGCCGGAAACTGGGCAAATCGTACTTTTTTGGAAAATAATTTCTAATGACAAAACCGACTGATGGAAATTTTCAAAAAAAATACAAGTAATTCTCAAGGATATATCCAACAACATAAAAAATAGTTGAGATCATTACTATTTGTTAAATTTAAGTTACAACTGTTCAAAGTCAACAACTGCCTTAAACGGACCGCGAGAGGGCGCCGTACAGTAAACATAGGCTCCTTGAAATTAATTCTAAATAAATAGTAAAAGTTCATCTAAACTATTGAAAGTGATAAATATATATTGTCCCTATTCAGAATAATAAGCAGTGATGTTAGTGAAGTGAAAAACCACAAATTCAGCGTAATATTTCAAATTAAAACTGTGTTGTGAATTTTCAAGAAAAACTACCGTGAAAAAACTCTAAACTGAGAGAACTTTACGAAAATATACACTAATATCAAAAACAATTAATAATGAGAAAAAATATTTAGAAATAAACCAGTGAAAGTGCAATTAATTTCAAATTGTGTAATTTTATCAACGGTTTTTATATTGTGACTCGTATGTAAACAAACTTTTGGCAAAGGCTGTGTTGCTAAACTTGAAAGTGCATCAATATTTTGTCAGTTTTCTTAATGTTCAGACGGCGTTATACCGCACCCCTATGAAACTGAAGTGAAATGATACCAGTTCGATCCTCACCACTGCACCTTTTTTTCAATGTTTCTATACAAATATTTTCCTAATCCCCGCGGATTTACCGCCATCTATTGAATGCTTATGAAAAACTCAAGAAAATACAAAGCACGCAAATAAAAATAAAAAGCAAGTCTACAACTTCATAGTTTGAGCATTATAACCTATAGAGGGCGCTGAATCACGTAAACATCATGTCCACCATATGTGAGGGATGTCACCGAGAATTACCACGAAGGGAATATCTTCGATGTGCGCTCTGTAGCAACGCTTATGATTTGGAATGCGCCAATGTGTCCATTCAGCGATTCAATAACACCATGACTGCCGGTCATAAAAAGGCTTGGAAATGTTCTGAATGTTATTGTAAAATACCTAAAATAGGAAATACTAATACGCCTGTGCGCCAAAAGGTAACGGACGAAATGGACAACATAACTATCAGGAAAAATATAAAGAAGCAAAATAATGAGACACTAAGCTCTGAAGACATAAGTATCCTTGGCGACACACTCGATAACGAAAATGTAATTACAGCTTCAACTAAAGACACCTGTTCAATCTTGGAAAATTTAAGCGAAATAATAAAGCAAAAGCTTGAGGAAAATAATAAAAACATATTATCACAGATACAAATTATAGTGCAAAAAGGAATAAGCCAAGCAATAAAAGATATACGTGAAGAATTAAAGCAAGAAACAAAATACCTAAAGGAACAGAATGAAACAAGAAAAATAGATATAGAAAATCTTCAACAAAAAATTGAAAATCTCCAGCAAGAAAACTACTTAGTCATAAAGGAAATTAAAGATATAAAAATGACATTCATGTCCAGTGGAGAAAAAAATAATCCTGAAACAAATCGGAAAAAATTTGTTCTTTTCGGATTTCCGGAATATTATAAGGAACCGGAATGTGAAGTGTATAATAGGATTAATGGGTTATTCCAAGACCTTTTGCATGTAGACTTGACAGGCTACATTGAACATACATATAGAATTGGAAAATACAACGGCAAAGGAATCAGACCCTTAGTAATTGAACTATTAAGTAAAAGGATGGTAAAGCATATAGTAGAAAATAGCAGCTGCTTTTATAGAACTGGACTCGCCGTTTCGGAATTTATGGACAAAAACAGTCGCTTGCAAAGGAAAACTTTAAGAGAAGAAATGATGATAGCGCGTCAAAAGGGCTACTACGCCATTATACGAAACAACGAACTATATATAGAAGGAGAAAAAATAAATACAATAAATACAAAAGATATAACACAAGCCACTCAAGAAACACAAATTCATCAAAATAACAACAAAGAAAACAATGTGAATATAAATAAAAAAAGCGAGCGAAATGAACAAAAACATCATAACTTTCGAAACTACAGAACAACCATTTAAAATTCTTTATCAAAATATGCAGAGCTTATGCAACAAATTAGATATTTTGGAAGCATTTTTAGAACAGAATCCAACCCATCATGCTTTATGCCTTTCCGAAACTTGGCTCTCACCGGCGAAACTCCAACTACTACAAATAAATGGATATAAGATAGCAGCCGCGTTCTGTCGGAAACATAAAATTGCAGGATAGTCCGGTCGTGGGACATTAAATTTCATAAAAAAGTTTTGATAATACTAAAAGTTTTAATTTTTGGGGAGTGTATAGATTATGTGCATTGTGAGCTATTTTTGAAAAGTTAGAAGTTTTATGCCGGTGCTTTAGGTATAGTTTAGGTATTTCGTAATATTTCGTAATATTTCGTTTAACTTCATATATATAGAATTAAAGTTTGAAATGTTGATTGTTTCATAATAAGAAGTATGTTATCATCATGTTGTAAAAAAATTAGAAAATTAATATATGTGTAACTGCGTAAATCACAAAATCACTCTTTTGTGTTCGAATAAAATTTTAAAATTTCTGAAATCTTATTTTAAGACTTTCAGTGGTTAGATATAGCTGTTGAACAAAGTTTAGAAAGTTAAGTGGTGTGCTTCTTTGATAAATTCATTTTTCTTTCGTAATATACGCAATAATGAATTAAAAATCGATCAGATCGCTCTTACATGACCTCTTCAATGCGCTTATATGCCACACAAAAAATTAGAAAAATACATACAGTGGATTTTGTTTAATTACAGATACATGATTGTTGTCGCTACAGGCCGCCCGCGCCGCGCCGTTACGCCGGCGCGGCGGCCAGCTACTATGCCCGCTCGCGCCATATGAATAAATTAATTAGGTGGCGATACTGGCGATTGATCTGTAACATTTCAGCGTAACGTAACATTACGGCTACTTAAGACGTGTCGACTCCTATCTGACCTATCTCTTATCCCGAAATGATATATTTTTATAATTCCACTAGCGGCCACCCGCGACTTCGTCTGCGTGGACAGTTTTTGCTATCCCTCGCGAACAATACTTTTTTCGGGATAAAACCCTATGTCCTTTTCTATACCCCTGGCAACGTGTATGTAAAATTTCATTGTAATCGATTCAGTAGTCATGACGTGAAGGCGTAAAAATTGTTTACAAAAAAAACAAAAAACCGACTTCAAAAAACCTACCTCTAAAAAGCAAGAAATAATATTCGTAATAATAAAAATACGTCTATTGAAGTCGGGTGGGGCTGGAATACAAATTCCTTTTTTTTATTCTAAAAGCCCCACCCGACTTCAATAGACGTATTTTTATTATTACGAATATTATTTCTTGCTTTTTAGAGGTAGGTTTTTTGAAGTCGGTTTTTTGTTTTTTTTGTAAACAATTTTTTATTTTATTATTTTTAGTGTAGGTACCTTGTAGGTAAGGTATATTATATATGTATTCAATTCAATTCAATTCATTTATTTAGTAGTAAAGTAGAAAAATCGGCTCAGCGAAACGTAAGATAATCGCGGAGAAACATACTTAAATACGGGTCAAACTGAGAACCTCCTTTTTTAAGTCGGTTAAAAAACTACACTACTACTACATTAATCTAAAATTAGATGCATTTAGCAATGCGAGAACAACAGATTACAATATTTTTTCCTTTGAACATTTTATAGCTAGTATCTCAGGAGAACAAAATCGCTCCCCATACAAAGAATCTGTGTTACCTGGCATAGCCGGTCAAAGCAAATCATGTCAAATCTTCAAAATATTGTATCAGAATACCCAATATTTTATACATATTTAAGTTCTATATTGAATAATCCTTTATTTACAATACATAGTTTTAGTAATTTTGCTTAAACAATATTTAATTAATATTTGCGAAGGTTTGTCCCCAACAATGTCTAAAAAATCAGGGCTCCTGCGTGACCATTAATAATTGGTGATGGTATTAGCATGAAGGTCCTATCTAGCGTCGTTAGTATTGCCCCTTGTCTAACTTTAATTCTTGTTTTGTCATTCAAAGTCTTTCTAGCGATAGCTCTCGAGGAGTGTGTGTGGGTCTATTGTTGTTCTGCTGTGTTACGTCGGAAATCACGATAAGTTCATGGATTATTTTTATTATTTTTACGTTAAGATATTAACTTTAATATCGGAATTTAAGATCAAGTTGAAATAGTTGTTCGATATGCAATGATTACTTACTTATTTGTACTTTTATCAATGTTTTCCATCACGTTACCGGTAACACTAGAGAAATATCTGGTAACACCAGAGAATTTATGTACTGTACGTATATATATATATAATATAATCAACCGATTACTTCACTGTAGTGAAGTAAATTAATGGTTGGTTTTACATTTACAATTTACATTTACACTCATTATCATCATCTTATCTTCTGTGTAAAAAACCTCCTCCAAGAATCTCCACAACAATCGGTCCTGCGTTGCCCGTGTAGCAGCACCTACCTATACGCCGCTCATTACCATACCAACACACGATTGCAACAAGATTCATCACCGTGTGACTAGATGGCGCTAATGTCGAATAAACACAAAGATTAGTAAGGAATAGCGTCTCGTAGTATGGAGAATAATTATGGAGAAACCTAAATCTCGCTAACGACGTTTAGTCAGCGACGCAGCATAATATACAACTGCCAACCATCATCGGTTGGACTAATACCACCAAGCCCGGAGGAAGATCTTCCATTTGGCGTTCCTCCTAGTGGTCACCTCTCTCCATACCTACCATACCTACTTCATTCACTACACTGGTGACCCCAACGGAGCACATCAAGCACCTTAAGCAAGCAACGCAGCGCAGCCATCACTCCCCATACCTTATCCCAGCATCCGCAGCAGTCACACTGCAATCAGAAGCACAGCAAGCCAGGCCTTCAAGGTTCCATCGCAGCATCATTGACGACGCTTTCTTGGACCTTCGGCAACTCTCGACGGCATTATCCCGACCTGGTCTTCGCAGCCCACTACTGGAGCATCACTGGGCCCTCACTCCAGCGTGGCAGCTCTGCGCACCACACCAGCAGCTCGGACCCACCGTCACTCAACTGAAGTGTCCGATCTACCCAGTTTTGTATTCTTATCCTCATAGTTCATGAACACCAACTCTTAGCAGATACTCTTCGGTGCTCTGTGCAACCTGCAGCTCAATCGCGGTAATTCTGAACGATAAAACAAAAACGTAACGTAACGTTGTCATTTAGGTTATATTTAGGTACCTAAAAATCTTTGGTTTAGCTTCATAATTTTCACTTAAATTGTCCTAGATTGTAATCCTAGACTCCTTAGGCAGAGTATTCAACAACAAAACTAAAGCGAGTATTTTTCTGTAAACGAAACTGAAACGGTAACAATTTAGTTTTGGTTTTATCGTTGAAAATTAGCGCGATTAGGCCCCTGGTCATGGTCTAATGGTGCCTGCATGGGAACCGGCTTGTTTGGAAGGTGAAGTCATCGAATCTGCGAGGGAATAGAAATTACCGATCTCCTTCAGACTTATTATTTAACTCTATCATGTTCATCTCATTCCCACACTTTGGGGAGCACTTCTGAGATATTAAAACATTATTTCCCAGTATTTTAAGGTCTTGACTATAAGAATTACATCATTAGCAAAATGAAGGCCTCCTAGGTGCTCGCCATTGATGCTGATGCCGAATTAATTCCAGTCCAGAAACCTAAAAAGATACATTACGGCTCCTTGTCTTGTTGTTATCTCGCTGCAGTTTGATGAGGTTTGAGCTCTGATTTTAAAATAGAATCAAATATCAATATAGTCGAGTTTTCAGCAATTTTAAAAATATACCATGTGCCTAGTCATTAAGTGCACAAATGAAAAGACGTGAAATTAAGCTCAAACTTATCGTTAAAAAAATAATACGATGTTTTTATAAAGGTTACAGGTAGGTTTTGCCGTAAAAATCACTTAAATTGTAAAAAAAAAATACATTTTCATATATGGGACATAGCGACAATATGTTATGTTAAATTGTGTTTTCGCTATGTTCCTGTTATGATTTGTGATCTGGTTAAGTTAATATAACTTCGTGTCTAGTTTTATAGCTTAGATTAATTGATGAATCACTACATATTATAAAACAAAGTCCGCGTCTGTCTGTCTGTTCGCGATAAACTCAAAAACTATAAAAACGGATTTTCATGCGGCGTTTTCACTAAATGATGAAATGATTCCTGAGGAAGGTTTAAGTGTATTATAAGTTGAGGTTTTATAGAAATTGGTAGAAATATCACGATGATTGTTGAAGAGGTCGGCAAAAATTAAGCCGACTGGGAGCTTGCATTGAAAACGCTGCTCTAACCTTTAGAGCTATAACAAAATAATTTATGATGAAATTATTCCTATTTTATAGATCTACAAAAAAGTCCGTGATGGTATATATCTATCTTTTAAAAATAACTGACTATACCAATTATATCTTCCTAAAAAAATTCAACGCGGTAATTTGGAAAGCTATTTAGAAGGATAAAGTACTAATCCTTATCAAATTAAATACGTTAGTTACCTTAAGCATTTTATGCACATTATTTTAGCCTTTAACACCATACCATTTAAATGAATATCGTAGGAGTCGTCGCAAAAAATTAACACGCGCAAATAGAAATCAAACGCGTCTCTTATGCCGACAACAGGACGGGACGAACGGGAGAGAAAAAGACTTTAGAGCAAATGAAGGAGAGGACTGTTAGGTATTATTTTTTTATCTTTTTGGGTGTTGTTGGAAGGTTGCATTTAGCAAAAAAAGAAGGAACCGAAGCGAAGCAAGGACAGGTCGCTAGTTACAATATAATATTCTCAAATTCTTTCTTTTTCTCCGGAGTTACTAGTTACTATATATTATTCTCTAGTGTTACCCTGGTGTCCCCCTTGTAAACAATACAGTGAACGTAATTATAAAGAAAAGAAAAGTACTGCCTGACATAGAAGTAAGTTTCAAGTGGCTGTTTAATATCAAATTATTTTAAAGTTTAAGAAAGAAGAAGAAAAATCATTTATTGACCGCAAAACAAAAGAAAACAATGTACCTACACAAACTTAGGACTAATTACAGTGCGGCCAACTAGGCTGAGGTTGGCTCAGCAATGCTACAGAGGCAAACCTGAGTATGCCACTGCAACGCTGGTATTCTGGAGGAGCCTACTTGGTGACGACAGCGAACAGACAAATAAAAATTATAATTTAATAACAATTCAGAAGACAATAGACAATAATTTTAACGAAGTAATAGATAAATATTAACGAGCATCGATTCTATCATCACCAACACAAACAAAATAAAAATATTATTTAAGAGGAATAAAAATTAAAAAAACTTAATGGCTGTATGGAATTAGGTCTCCTTGCCTCTTCCATGACAGTTTGATATACATAGTTGTCGGCGCGCAATAACAAAACTGGCTACGAACGCGCGCACGTGCAACGTGAGTCATCAAACCAGTCGCAACGCGCGCGCGCGTTGTCGTACCACTCACTGAGTCAGGCGAGGTGGGGATGGCTGGCCTTTATAAAGCGGAACGCAAGGCGACCGGGCCATTCGATTCGATGCGCTCGCTCCGTCAACACCTCTTAATTGTGATACGGATCGCACCTGAATCAGACCCATTATTAATTTATAATTTATGTCTTTGATTTTGATTAATAATAATAAGTATTCATTAAATAAAATACTTTGTGTATAAATATAGCTGTTTTTATAAAAAGCTATGTCCGAAGATCAGTCTAGACCGAACGCTGACCCTATGGAACACCGCCCGCCTTCACCGATCCTGCAGCCATTACAGTTTCCATCCGAAATCAGAAGTGGGGTGGACCTTGGGACCTCATCAGCTCCGTCAACCTACACAGAAGGAGGTAGCGATAACATTGGCAACAACCAAGCGCTGTCTGCACTGGCTTGTATCGTAGAGAACCTAACGAGACAACAGCAGGCAAGTATGCAAACTAATCGCGAGTTTTTAACAGGGCTACTAAACCAGGTAATGGCCCCAACAAAACGACCAAGACTCAGCGACATCTATATTGCACCGTTTGATCCTGATGGCGATGTACCAGTACGGGACTGGTGCGAGCACGTGGACAGGGCAAAGGACCACTGGCAATTGACTGATTACGAGGTATGTACAAAAATTGCTGGCTTATTACAAGGTCGCGCCAAAACTCTTGGAGATACTTGGTTAGTAAAGTCGCCAATATGGTCTGACATGCGAGAAGCCTTAATTCAAACCTTTGAACCCGAAGCTCGATATTCAAACGATATAGTGAAGCTGCGAAGCTTTAAATTTGATTCATCTAATCCAGCTGAGTCCATTACCAGAGCTTGGAATATCTGGAAGAGAGTAGTTAATGGTGATAAGGATAAAGACGCTGTAGAAGCCGTAATTGGCTGCATAGACAATGAATTTCTCCGTTTACGTCTGTTATCCAGTAAATGCTCCTCTGTGCCTGAATTGATTTCTGTGGCAGCTACAATCAAGCAACGAGAACCTCGACAAGGCGAACCACCTGCCAAACGACCAAGACTAAGAAACAACAGAGAAGACACTACACTTTGTTTTAAGTGTGGAAAGCCTGGACACATACAAGCACATTGTAACAAAGGTAACGAGAAGGTGAGTGATCCCAAGCCATTGCTTAGTATAACTAACACGAGTGATTCTTTGAGTCGAACAGAACACCCTAAACCCAAGTGCAGTTACTGTGACAAAATTGGCCACACTGAGTCTGTCTGCTTCAAGAAAATGAGAGATGAAGCCGATAAAGTTAACTTAGCTAGGGAGCATGAAGAAATCCTAACACCAATGACCGTTAGTATTGATAATCGAAAATTTACAGCATTTTATGACAGCGGTGCAGCACGTTCCTTAATAAGGCGTTCTATCAGTAGATCTATTCCTGGAAAACGAGAAGATTGTTCCTTAATGCTAAAAGGCATTGGTAGTGAAAGTATACCAATTCTGTCCTGCCAAAGAATCAATGTAACTTGTAACATTAATGACATTTTTTTAGAAATTGCCTTTCACATTGTAGAGGACCACGAAACACCATGCGATCTTTTGTTAGGTGCAGAAATAGTTAAAGGTACAGGCCTGAGCGTGCTTGTTTCTGAAATGGGGGCCACCATGATAAGACAGTCGACTATTTTAAACATGGAGGTGGCTGAAGACCTTTACAGAAATATGGACACTGATTTGACCAATCCAGAGGAAATACGTGAGTTGAACAAAGTTTTGTTTAAATATAAGGAAACCTTTGCTTCTGGTATTCCAAAGAAACAAGTTACCACGGGAAAGTTAAAAATTCAGTTAAAAGATCCAACCAAAGTAGTATCTAGAAGACCCTATCGAATGGCGCCAACAGAACGACAAAAATTGAAGGATATTATAAATGAATTAATGACTCACGGAATAGTCAGAGAAAGTACGTCGGAATTTGCCAGCCCAGTGATTCTTGTCAAAAAGAAAAATGGGGACGATCGAATGTGCACAGACTATCGAGAATTAAACAAAAACACTGTCCCAGTCAAGTTTCCACTACCGATCATTTCCGACCAAATTGACCGATTATCAGATGCCGTCTATTTCATCAGCTTAGATATGGCCCAGGGTTTTTATCAAATTCCAATTGAAGAAGAATCTATACCAAGAACTGCCTTTATTACACCAGATGGCTTATATGAGTATGTGAGAATGCCATTTGGGCTGATGAATGCGCCAGCTGTATTTCAACGCGCTATAATGACTGCTTTAAGACCTCTACTTGATAACATCTTAGTTTATATGGATGATGTGTTAATAAAATGTAAAACATTTACTGAAGGTTTACAGATCCTAGACAACGTTTTGGCAGCCTTATCTGAAGCCGGGTTCACTGTGAATGCAAAGAAGTGCTCATTTTTCAAAACATCCATCGAATATCTCGGTAATTTGATTGCAGGAGGGACAGTGCGTCCAAGTCCGAGGAAGGTGGAGGCCTTAGAGAAATCTGCAGTACCCACAAACGTAAAACAGGTACGTCAATTCTGTGGCTTGGCAGGCTATTTCAGACGTTTTATACCATCATTCTCTGAACGCTTGATTCCACTCTATAACCTGACAAAGAAAGATGCTAAATTCCAGTGGACCGCAGAATGTGAAAGTGTCAGACTTGATATCATTCGTCGTTTAACATCAGCACCAATACTAGCTATTTTTCAAGAAGGACTTCCCATTGAACTCCATACTGATGCTAGCAGCACAGGTTTGGGCGGTATCTTAATTCAAAAAAAGGATGGCCGACAGCATGTGATTGCTTACATGAGTATGAGAACTACAGAACCAGAAAGTCACTACCACTCCTACGAGCTGGAAACGCTCGCCGTAGTAAGAGCAATAAAACACTTTCGGCAATACTTATATGGCAGGTCTTTTACAGTCATCACCGACTGCAACGCTATAAAGTCATCGTCAAGCAAACATGAACTCCTACCCAGAATCCATAGGTGGTGGTCTTTTCTCCAGCATTACGACTTCAAAATAGAATATCGGCAGGGAAATCGAATGAAACATGCTGATTTCTTTAGCCGGAACCCTACAGCATGCATTAACTTGGCACAAAATGTCGATACTTGGTTAAAGATAGAGCAAAGGCGTGATGCAGAGTTAGCCCAAATCATAAAGAAATTGGAACACAACGAGGAAATGAGTGAGTACCACATAAATGATTTTGTTTTAGAACACTGTCACGACGAAGAAATACCTGGAAGTAAAAAATGGAAAAAGGTGGTGCCAAAATCATACCAGTGGAGCATTATTAATGCCTATCATACCGCACTAAAACATTTTGGGTGGGAAAAAACCCTCAGCAAGATTAGAGAAAACTACTGGTTTCCTGAGATGTCCACAACGGTAAGACGATTCATAGATAACTGTGTTATATGCAAAACAAGTAAAGGTCCTTCCGGAGCCAAGCAGGTAGAAATGTTCCCAATAGACAAAAAACCCGTTCCATTCGATACCATCCATATAGACATGACCGGCCATCTTACTAAAAGGAACAACAAGCATGAATATGTTGTTGTTATTATAGACGCTTACACTAAATTTGTGACCTTGACTCACGCAACAAATAAGACTGCCAACTCAATGTTGCGTGCACTAAAACATGTTGTTTCTTTATTTGGATCCCCAAGACAGATCATAAGTGATCAGGACACTGCCTTTAAAGCCGAATTTGAAGAGTTTTGTAAAAACCACAACATTCATCAGCACTTCATAGCCCCAGGAGTCAGTCGAGCTAATGGACAGGTGGAGAGGATGATGGCCGTTGTGAAAAATGGATTGACTATCATTCGCAATTACGAAACTCAAAACTGGAAGAAAGGTTTGGAAGCTCTCCAGTTAGCAATTAACTGTACAAAGAATAAAACAACAAATGTGAGTCCAATTAAAGCCCTTACAGGAAGACAATGTGCAGTACCACCAGAATTAGTATCTTTGATTGACAAGGATGAAGAGACAGTAAATCGAGATCAACTTGACAGCTACATGCAAAGGAAAATTGAAACACGAGGAAAAGAAGACAAGGCTAGATTTGACCAAGGTAAAGCAAAAGTGAAACGGTTTCAAAAGGGAGAATTTGTTTTATTTAAGACTAACCCTCGATCGCAAATCGGACTTGACCTGAAATACCCGGATGCTTATGTAATTTGGAAGATATTGCCAAATGACCGTTACCAAGTGAAGAAGATAACAGGCCGCGGACGTCCAAAGAAAGTAGCTCACGATCAACTTCGGTTAGCACCCAAACCAAACGAAGGCATAAATCTGGATCCCGTGTCGGCGCAAGAAGAATTTACTACAACACCGGAATCTAATGAGATCAACCTTAATACTTCTAGTGATTTGGTACAAAATCAAGATGAACTTACACACCAGTAATAAAGGTATAATTTACGCTGTTTATACTCCTATTGTTGCATGCTCTGTTCATGAAGTCGAGGACGGGGGCCTCCTTATTTTTTGCAAAGAATGACGTAAGTTGAGGACAGGGGCCTCCTTACTATTTCTAAGAGTCACTTGAGTCGAGGACAGGGGCCTCCTTATTTTTACTAAGAGTAATGTAAGTCGAGGACAGGGACCTCCTTACTTTTTCCAAGAGTCACACGAGTTGAGGACAGGGGCCTCCTCGGTTTTCTATAACTAACTTAAGATGAGGACTAAAGCCTCCTTATATTTGCATTCGAAGCTAAAACCCTAGTATGAGTACTAGATGGGTAAGAATATACTGTGTGTTTTTACGTTGTATTACAGGTCGAGGGCGACCATTTCGCAGAATGGCCGTGTCGGCGCGCAATAACAAAACTGGCTACGAACGCGCGCACGTGCAACGTGAGTCATCAAACCAGTCGCAACGCGCGCGCGCGTTGTCGTACCACTCACTGAGTCAGGCGAGGTGGGGATGGCTGGCCTTTATAAAGCGGAACGCAAGGCGACCGGGCCATTCGATTCGATGCGCTCGCTCCGTCAACACCTCTTAATTGTGATACGGATCGCACCTGAATCAGACCCATTATTAATTTATAATTTATGTCTTTGATTTTGATTAATAATAATAAGTATTCATTAAATAAAATACTTTGTGTATAAATATAGCTGTTTTTATAAAAAGCTATGTCCGAAGATCAGTCTAGACCGAACGCTGACCCTATGGAACACCGCCCGCCTTCACCGATCCTGCAGCCATTACAGTTTCCATCCGAAATAGTAATAAAAAGAAATATATATAAAAGAGCTGTTTGGTCAGACAAATCGAAGTACTCTTTGGTTGATTTGATATTTTTCGTTTTGATTTTATTTACGAAGAGATTATTTTATTTGGTTAATATGGCAAAAATACATCATTTCAAACAATTAAAAAAAGAAAAAGAAATCGCAACCTACATTACATACAAAGTGCAACTACAGAATAGTGTGATATGAAATGAAATGAAATGAGTTTATTTGACATTTTACAATATAATACAACCTCGGAACCACAAAACAAACAAACAACAATAACAAAACAACATTCAAGCAAATTGTATGGTGACAAAATAATATATGGGTGACAAATACAATAAATTAAAACAGGTGTCCGCCTCAAGGCGACACACACAACCCCCAAGGCTGGAACGCAACCCGGCTCCTATCGTGAAAAACCCCGAAGTGAGTCTTGTTTTTGCAACGTGGTGAGATATTTCTTAAGGTGGTTCCTGAATGTTTCAACCGCTTTCAGGTCACGTAACGGCGGTGGAATATCGTTCCAGCACTTCGAGGCGGCGAATTTAAAAGAACAGCGGAACGCCATTGTCCCGTGCTTTGGAATTGCGAAAATGTTAGTATTTTTTCTCTTTGGGAACCTGCTCAAGTCACCAAACCATACCAATTTTTCATAAAGATAGCACGGCCTTCCCGTATCTAATATACCAAACAAGAGTGGCGAGATGAAGTCTCCTGCGCGCTTCCATTTTCATCATGTTTGCAGAGTCCAGAAAGGGAGTCACATGCGATCGGGGTGGTACATGAAAACAGAAACGCGCACAAGCGTTCTGCACCCGCTGGATAAGCTTACTCGTCTTGGACATCAAACACGGCCCATAAACAATGTCACAGTAATTTAGTTTTGACAAAATCAGTGCCTCGCACAGTGTGACCCTCAGTTCCTCACCCAAATAAGGTCTTATTTTGAACAGTAACTTAAGTCTATAAAAACAATTGCGTGAACACTCAGCGACATGGTTTTCAAACGTTAGGTGTTCGTCCAAAGATCTTATGTTATAATCATCCCTAGTTTGCATCATACATTTGATAGAATCAGTGATCCAGAGGTGCGGTGGATGTTTGAATTTTTGCACCTTGGTTGGAACATGCAAATCAAATAATGTAATGAGACAAACCGTAAAGGATTCTGCAAGCTCATTGATGTTATCAAGTTTATGAAAATCATCCCAATTGATCGCATCAAGATCCCGATTTAATTGGTTCACCATTTTTTAGTGGCCTATATGTCACCCATCGTGGGCATATTTTATCTTTCTTGACCATAAATTCAGCTAATACCATTCCATGACCACGTTCAGAGATGTGTTTAACAGTGACATTTAGAGCCCGAGTATCCGTGCATATTACATCAATTAAGCTGTAACTGTGATCGGTAAAATGTCTGGGTTCCTTAACTATTTGTTTTAAGTTGACACAGCTAAGAAACTGCATAAATTGTTTGTATTTACCAGTACTAACATCAAGCAGATTTATGTTGAAATCACCCAGCAGGATCAACACATCGTAGTTTCTGAAAGAGGCAATGGAATCCGCAATATCGTCCAAAAATACACCCGGGTCCTGCCATTGTGGCCTATAGGCGGTACCGATTATTACCCGCTGATTGTTAGTGCGAAAACTAACAATCAGTTACTAATCAACTCCACTGCGTTACTTTATGTCAAAGTAACGCAGTGGAGTTAAAATAATGTCAATCTTAAGAAACTATTACTTACTACATAGATACATTATTTGAATAGGATACTTTCTTGTTGTATTACTTAAATACTTAATGTACAGATTTTCTTTGAAGTATCATTTTAATTCACAAAAAAAAACTCAACAGTAACAGAGGGGAATTTTTTACGACGATCCTTTGTTATTCTCAAAAATCTCAAAAACTAAACGTCAAACATCGTGGCCACCTTTAAAACCTAAATTTTAGATAAATGATACAAACTATAATCGAATCTATACCTTTGCTGAATGCCGTCGTACCGGGCCAAGATGAAGACGGTTTCCTCGAGGTTCGGAACAAAAAGCGACGTCGTCAGCGAGAGAGCAAGAACCACCATGGCACCGCACCGTCAGGGCCCAACTTCCTGCTGCGAGCTGCCATACCGACCACGGCCGTGTACCTCTCCCGCCTGCACCATACCACCACAGTGCAGGACGTGATCGAGTACATAAAGAAGAAATCCAACTTTTGTTTGAGAGTTCAGCCACTGGAGTCGCGCCATAATACCAATTTTAAGGCGTTTGTGGTGCGCATCCCGACAGCAAGGCTGGACCTCTTCATGAAGGAGGACTTCTGGCCGCAGGGCGTGGTGTACAGGCGCTTCAGAGGGACGCTGCCTTGTGCCACCGATTCGACACACAAAGTGTCTAGGTACCTACTTGATTTTTTTACTAACATTATGTTTTAAGTTATTTACTAACAACATTGTTTTATAAATTATATATGTTTCGTGTTTAAGGTATATATCTATGGGCCATCGATGCCTGTTTATAAATAAATAAATTAAATTAAAAAAATAAAATATAAATTCTTGTAAATTCGATTAAATTTAATTTTGTTTTTCTGTTTCAAAATGCTCTGAAAGGAGTGCCTCAAAAGTTGATTCGCCCAACTAACTTAGAAATACAATTATGCTCAGCTCATTTAGTAGGTAGGTAGATTTATTTTATTTTATAAGTATTCAGTGTTATTTCATTGTATATTCATCGACATACATAACGGATGTTTTCTATGATATCGGCATCGGTAAGAACGACTAGCGAGCTACGCGACAGAAAGAGAGGCGCTTCGTAGGTGCTTATATATAATATCAGGCACGCAGCGCTGTGCAATTTGAAATTGTACTTTATTGCCGTGCGGCGAGAGTAGCTTATAGTTTGTGGCCCCTCGCCTGCCCGCGCGGCGCGTGGCAGTCGGCGGGCCCTGCATGGACCCGCTCGCGCGTCCCGCATAATTCGTATTTAAGCGCAATAATTTATCCGTAATTAAACAAAATCCACATTATGTATGTTTCTAATTTTTTGTGTAGTATATAAGTGCATTGAAAAGGTCATGTTAGAGCGATCTTATCAATTTTTATTCATTATTCCGTATGTTATAAAGGAAAAATGAAAATATCAAAGAAGCACACCACTTAACTTTCTAAACTTTGTTCAACAGCTATATCTAACCACTGAAAGTCTTAAAATAAGATTTCAGAAACTATAAAATTTTATTCAGACACAAAAGAGTAATTTTGTGATTTACGCAGTTACACATATATTAACTTTCTAATTTTTTTACAACATGATGATAACATAGTTCTTATTATGAGACAATCAACATTTCAAACTTTAATTTTATATATATGAAGTTAAACGAAATATTACGAAATACCTAAACTATACCTAAAGCACCGGCATAAAACTTCTAACTTTTCAAAAATAGCTCACAATGCACATAATCTATACACTCAGCAAAAACGAAAACTTTTAGTATTATCGAAGGTAATTTTTCTCTAGCTACGCGACTAGGAGGCGTTTGTGTCCTGCTGCAAGATCATATTGAATATTTAGAAAACAAAGATATTAAGAAGTTTTCTATAGAATACATAATAGAAGTTTGCGCGGTCGAGCTAGTCAAAGAAAATATATTATTAATTGTTATGTATTGGAATGGGCGAGAGGAGATCTTATTTTATAACCAATTACATAAAATTTTAAATTATATTAATAACAAGTACTCTAAATACAATATAATTTTGGGCGGAGATTTTAACATAGACACATTGGTACATAGCAAAAAAGAGGCAGAATATATAAATTGTTTCCTAGAATATAAATTGTATCAGCATATCAAAGAACCAACCCGCATCACACCAACATCTGCAACATGCTTAGACCACATTTTTACAAATTTTAATAATAAACAATTAAAAACCTCTGTAGCAGAGTTAGGATTTTCTGACCATTCTGGTACATACGTAGAGTTAAATATACCGAAACAAAAAAAAGACAGTACTTGGTATGTAGAAAAACGAGTGTATAATAAAAAAACAATATCACATTATAAAGAACAACTGCAATTAACTGATTGGAATAAAATAATCTGTAAAAACAAAAACATTAATGAAAATTATAGTGCATTTCACAAAACTTTAATAGAAATATTAAACAAATTTATTCCTAAAAGAAAATGTAAAGTTGTAAAACAACAAAAAAAGTGGTTAACGGTAGGAATTAAAAAGTCTTGTCAAAATAAAAGAATGTTAAGAATATTAAATACAAAATGCAATAATCCTATATTAAAGACACATTATAAAAAATACGCTAAAGTCCTTAAAAAATCTGTAATATGTGCAAAAAAGCTTCAATACATAAAAAGAATGAAACAATCTAATAATAAAGTAAAAACAATGTGGGGAGTAATAAACGAAAGAACAAATAAAATAATAACTAAAGACAAATGTAATATACAACTTAAATTAAATAATTCATTGTGTTCAGATCCTAAAATAATTGCCAATTCATTAAACAACTACTTTGCATCCATTGGTGAATCGGCCTTACCGGCAGGTAGTAGCTCCGGTGCTCCTGTAATCAATCCTACACCAAATACCATGTTTTTAAGTCCAGTGGAACCCCACGAAGTAAAGAAAATTATTAGTAATCTAAAAAACAAAAAAAGTTATGGTTTCGACGAACTTCCTCCTCATTTGATCAAAGAATGTGCTGACCAGTTAATTATGCCGTATACGATGTTAATAAATCAGTCCTTTAGTGAAGGAGTTTTCCCAACATTGTTAAAGAAAACAATAATTAAGCCAGTTCACAAAAAAAATGAAAAGTCTAACCCAAAAAATTATAGACCTATCGCCCTTTTGTCAACTTCGTCAAAGATCTTGGAAAAAGCAATGTACGATCGAGTAATACGTTTTTGCGAAAAGTATAAGATCTTTGACGAAAGTCAAAATGGCTTTAGAAAAAATCGGTCTACTACTTCGGCTGTGTATAAATATATTCAACTAATACTTAAAGCATTAGAAGATAAAAAATATGCCATCGGTATCCTGCTCGATATGAGCAAAGCATATGATAGAGTTCAACATAATATATTACTTAGAAAATTATATGGAATAGGTATCCGCGGAATGGCATACAATTGGTTTTCATCCTATTTGCAGAACAGAAAGGCAAAATACTGAAATAGAGTACTTTGACCATACTAACAAGAAAATAGAAAACATTCGATCTGAGAACATAACTATAAACGCTTCGATTCCACAAGGTAGCGTCGTTGGATGTCTACTTTTTTTAATTTACATCAATGACCTCCCTAAAATCATTGATGAACCTTGCGTCTTATTTGCGGATGATATCTCACTCTTGACAACTTGTAAAAACAGCGACAATATAGACACTAAACTAGACCCGCTAATATCACAAACTTATAACTGGCTGAAAGAACACAACTTAGAAATAAACTTTGATAAAACTAAATTAATCACGTTTCACCCTCATCAAAAAAATCAATTAGAATTTAAATATACATTCCATAATAAAAATATCGAGTGCGTACATGAATTCACTTTGCTCGGCATAAATATAGATTCAAACTTAAATTGGAAATCGCACATAGAGAAATTAAAGTCTAAATTATCCAGCTTCGCATATGCACTTAGAGAAATAAAAAAAACAACTGACCTGAATACAGCTTTAGTTACATATTATGCATATGCTTACGCCTGGCTTAATTATGGAATAATAATGTGGGGAAATAGTACAGAAGTATCATCCTTATTCATACTGCAAAAAAAACTTATCAGAATCTTAGTCAATATAGATAATACCGAAAGCTGCAAGCCGTACTTCCAAAAGCATAAAATCCTTTCCCTACCTTGTATTTATATTTTTGAAATCTGCAAATTTGTCAGAAAACACATAGAGTTATATACTAAACGAAAAGATGTCCAGTCTACTTATTCATTACGGCATAAAAATAAGCTAAAAGTTCCAACCGCTCGCCTACATTTGTGCTCATCCAGTGCATATAATATGTCTATCAGAATCTACAACAAATTGCCTGAAAAATTAATAAATGAAGAAAATAACAAATTGTTTAACAGAAGTCTAAAAGATATGTTATTAAATGAATGCTACTATAGTGTAAAAGAGTATTTGAATGATAAAATAAATGCCTAATAAGATATAGGTACTTACATACTTAATATAAACGTAAAATAATAGAAAAATATTATACTAATACACTTAAACAATATCTACATACCTAAACGATTTACTTACTTACTTACTTACTTACTACATAAATTATATTGTGACTTATATGTGATACACAGTTCAAAACTATGTATTTTTTGATATAGTAATAATTGTAATTTGTTTTTAATAAGGCGTCCTCTCCTACTTCAATTGCTATACCCTACCAGGGTCCATAATGTTCTCTTTCTATAAACTACCACCTATGTATTCACTTTATGGTATGCAATAAAATATTGAATTGAATTGAATTGAATTGAACGGCCGGAAACTGGCACTTTACCCTACCTACCGTACAAAATATTATGTTTTGGGTCCGGTTAGTGAGTGACAAGACAGCGAAGCGTTAGTAACTTTATTTATGACGTTTCTGTTTCTGTTATCAATTTTGGTTGACAGTTTCAACTAGGTATGTCTTGTTTGTCTGATTCGAAAAATAGGATCATTTATTCTATGATTATTCACAGACCTGATTTGAAATTTAATAAAGCCAAAGCTGCTTTAGTGTTTCTAGTGCTACGCAATGATACCTTCTTAATTTGTTTCTACGATGCGCGATGGTTTTTCTTGCTTGATCTGCGGCGACACTAGAAAATTCCGCTGCGCTGCGAGCGATGGTCAAAGATAGCCAAAGTAATGTTTGCAAATCTTCGTTATCGCTTTGCTTTCGAAACATGTAGGTTTTCGTTTTGCTAAGTGGTAAAATGTGTGTGGGGGGCCCCCTCTAACTTTTAAAGTTAAAAACTAAATAATCTAAAAAAATGCTGTAGGGATCTTAATAATCACTTTCAACGAAAATTGGTTTGAACGAGATAGGTAGGTATTAGTAGTTTTATAGATATAGCACATTTTCCAAAACCGCAAATATAACTTAGTCTTTTATACAAACACTATGAAAAACAAAGTTATTTTTGCAGATGAAAAATGATAGTGAGATTAAATAAGGTAGGATGGTAACTAAGGAACCCTACTGCGCGAAGCCCGACACGCACTTGGCCGGTTTTTTATAATATGGGTATTTATTTTTGTGGATAAAATTTGTATTTCACGCACTGACCTGAAGATTTTTTTTCTGTAATACCTAAATAGGTATAGAGGTCAATAATTTCACGGTGGTATTTGTGCAGAATGATCTGTCTCTGTCACAGAATAAATATTTTAATGAATGAAATATTTTTGTTCACTAGACGATTTAAAAAACAAATATAGGTACCTACAGGATGTCCCAAAACATTGTAGTCCGTAAGCCCGCGACAATATTGCCTACGTCATATGTCATCACGATGAAATGCATGGCACACGGTCGGAAATTATCGCAAATAAAATTGGCCTGAAGCTTGAGAAAATTCTTCACTTCCGGTCCTTATATGTTATAATTTACTTCATGTGACATCAGTACGAGACCCGTGGCGTGGCATCATTTAGCCATGATTTAGCCCTTCAATAGTTGAGTTTACATAAGTCTGTCAGTTGAAATGGCCGGAAGGAAGTCTGTCAAGTACTTTCAGGTCATTTCAGAAGTGACAGACTTATGTTAACTCTCTTTACTATTGAAGGGCTAAATGATGATACCATTTGCCATTTGACGCAAAACTTATTTCACCGATATTTTAGTACATTTTTTCGAACGCCATTTTATCGAAAAGGAAATAAAGTACAAAAAATAAAGAGTTTTATTTATAAACCTACCTATAAAATATGGGTGTTATTGATTTTTTTTATTGACTTTTCCCGTATTTATATTTAGCCCGATAAGTGTACGTACCTGATTCTTATTGATTAATATAATAACAGGTTATTTTGATTTGGTTAGACAAATAATGTCTAAAATAAAAATTGATGATTTACTTACATGCATGCATTGATATATCAAAACAAAGTTTAGATGCGTTACCCGCACTCCACAATGGCAAGACGAAAGTAAGGTAATTGCCCGACTTTCAATTAGTCAGGCACAGGCTCGTGACACGTAAACACACATCACTCTCGTCAGACAGACACTAAAAAACCGTGACATTCTGATCAAAAATGCCTTCCTGCGTCTATAAACGATGTGCAAAATTATACAGCAACAGTCAGAGATCGGAAAAATGTTTTATTTCACACGTAAGTACTGTATTTAATCGTAAAATGTATTTTCGTATTTTGTATTACTCTAATCGGCCATTTTTTTACAAAGAGCGAGACGCGCCAATGAGCATGCAGCGTATCAGACGAAACTTATGATGTCTGTTTATCTCTTTCTAACGACAGGGATTCCGTATGGTGGCGTTCATTTTTGTCCCACTATTGATGTAATATGTCAATGTGTGTATCTGCAGTACCTGTCGCTGTTTTAAATTGCATGATGTTGGCGCATAACGCATCTAAACTTTGTTTTGATATATCAATGCATGCATGATTTTATTTCCCTTTCGATAAAATAGCGTTCGAAGAAATGTCTAATCGGTAAAATAAGTTTTCCTTAATATTTAGTTTCTAACTTTCTACCAATACTAAGGACACTTTAATAACCAATTTGTATCATTGATCAAAATAACCCTAATGCAGGGATGCACAGACTTATTGAAACCATGTGCCACTTGGGCAAATGATGAACTAATGCCGGGCCACCAGCACAAATTAAAAACATAAAACAACCCAAAAAAAATTGTTTTTCAAATGTATGAGGGAATAATTATTTCTGGCGGGCCACTGGCATATTGCCGACGGGCCACATGTGGCCCGCGGGCCGCAGTCTGTGCATCCCTGCCCTAATGTATTTAAGAATCAAATAATAAAAATAGCTTTATTGCGAAAACCTGCGGGCCGATTTTGTTTTATTTTTTTACTATGCTTTTTCTAAGGGTTCTATGAAATCCCGTTATATCAATGAAGCCCCAAAAACAAAATCAGTTTAAAGTTGATCAGCTGATTTTTTTCCCCTGAGAAACAGATGGTTGGTTTTTTTTAGTTTTGAGACAGCCTGTCCTGTATAGGTAGGTAACTGACGATTCAAATAGAATGTGCATCAGTGTCTTTAGCTTTACATCATTGCTTCTATCTACCAATCAGAGGCCAGAATTTTACCGATTACCATATAAGGAAAAGCCATCGACAATGAAAATACTTAAAATTTAATTGAATTCCAATTCCAAATAATTTGCTGACAGCTGTCATTCGGTACCTAACTGCGGAGACATTTTGTAGGTCGTTTTGATGAATATTACGGCGTGTTTTACTGTGAAAAATTAATTTGGCATCGTAGGGGTCCGTTTCGCGCGTCGATTGTGGCGTAGCCCGTAGCACGGCCTATTGAAGAGCGAAGAGTGAAAGAGTCCCTCATCTCATTGCGGGAGCGAACGAGCCAACAGATACCGACCTGCGTTTGTCTCGGAACGTGTTTGCCTATTGTGTTTCTGCGAAGCTATAATAATTCTCTGTAAGTACCTACCTAACCTTCATTAAAATAAACTCATTTAGCTACCTACTAATAGTACTATTGAACTTTACGTAGGTAAATAAGTCTAGTAAAGCTATAGCCCTACCCTATACCTAGGTTAAATTTATTGTGAGTATTGATCGCTAAGCGACATTCGAAATAGCTATTTCAGTATTTTCCCTAAAATGTGTCACTCACAACACAACCTCACAACATAAACGCCATAATTTAATCAAGTAGGTAGGTATATTACTTACCTACCTACCTAAATTGAAAACAGCTTGTAAATTAATTCATCTTTTTTGTCAGTACAATGCAATAAGACAGAACCCTGCCTGACTCTTCGACCTCGCTCGCAATTTTAAACCAAAACGTCTGCGGTCTGTCCGTCTGGTAATCGCGTCTCGTGAGTGCATGTCGATATCAAAATCTACTATTTCGATGTAGCGAGCGCGCTTATCATATCAGCAACGACCGGCTGGCGGCGCGCGGCGGGCCGGGCGGTTGCCTCGGACGCGGCGACGCGAGGCGGGGCGGGGGTCGCGCAGGCTCCCTCGCCGTAATACCATATATGGGCACAAAACCTCTCGTAGCCTCCGATTGGTGGAGACCCACCGAAGCAGGGAAGGGGCGCCCCGATAATCAACCTCGTTTATATACTCCGTTTGCTTTGCCCGCCGACATTCCACGAAGTGAGCTCGAGTCGAGGTGTTGTGCAGCTTAACCAGGGCTGTGCAAAAGCAGATTATTTATTTATTTATAATAGGAATATTTAATTAAAGTAAGTTGATAACGGATTGTGCTCTAGTCAATTAGTGATGATTGTGTTGTGACAAATTAGTGATGATTAGTGAGTGTACGGTCAGTGACACGCTTGGTGTCGCATGACGCCGGGAGTTGTCTGGAATCGCCGGTTGCGTTGCGGTAGGGCGTGGTCGGGACTGTGCCTGGAAAGGCTGGAAAACTTAATTTATTGCAATAAGAATCATCAATCGATAAGTAGCTGTGCCTCCATTTGAAAGTTAGCCATTTTGAATTGGTCTTTTGTGTACTTTCTCGGTCAGTAAAAGCAGGCAGTTTTGGTGAAATGTTGTTTCGCCGGTTTGCAAGTCCACGTTGACGCCTTACCGCATCTTGTTAGACCTCACCGTATTTGGTGACGGTTGCGATCGGTCGCCCACTCCCATAGCATTGCAAAGCCGCGTAGGCATTCTGCCTACGGATTGTCCCTATAAGGTGTCCGTAATGTCCGTTAAATCTTATTAGCAACCTTTGTTCAGATCGCAGGACCAACCAATACATTATTAGATAGTAGGTAGGATACTGTTAGCTAATACATACCTATAATTATAATAATAAGTTATTTTAATTTGTTTTGTATTTTCAGACTAATTCAAAATGTGCGACGAAGAAGTAGCCGCGTTGGTGGTGGACAATGGGTCCGGTATGTGCAAGGCCGGTTTCGCGGGCGACGACGCGCCACGCGCCGTGTTCCCCTCGATCGTGGGCCGCCCGCGCCACCAGGGCGTGATGGTCGGCATGGGCCAGAAGGACTCGTACGTCGGCGACGAGGCCCAGAGCAAGAGAGGCATCCTCACGCTCAAGTACCCCATCGAGCACGGCATCGTCACCAACTGGGACGACATGGAGAAGATCTGGCACCACACCTTCTACAACGAGCTGCGTGTCGCGCCCGAGGAGCACCCCGTGCTGCTCACGGAGGCCCCCCTCAACCCCAAGGCCAACAGGTATGTACCGCCTGCTAGTCGGCAACACGACCCGCGCCCGCCCGTGTCCGAGCCTAGCCAGCCGCTAACGACCGCCCTTTGGTTACAGAGAGAAGATGACGCAGATCATGTTCGAGACCTTCAACACACCCGCCATGTACGTGGCCATCCAGGCCGTGCTCTCGCTGTACGCGTCCGGTCGTACCACCGGTATCGTGCTCGACTCCGGCGACGGTGTGTCCCACACAGTGCCCATCTACGAGGGCTACGCGCTGCCGCACGCCATCCTCCGGTTGGACTTGGCCGGCCGTGACCTCACGGACTACCTCATGAAGATCCTCACCGAGCGTGGCTACTCGTTCACCACCACGGCCGAGCGTGAGATCGTGCGCGACATCAAGGAGAAGCTCTGCTACGTCGCGCTCGACTTCGAGCAGGAGATGGCCACCGCCGCCTCCAGCAGCTCGCTCGAGAAGTCCTACGAGCTTCCCGACGGACAGGTCATCACCATCGGAAACGAGAGATTCCGTTGTCCAGAAGCCCTCTTCCAGCCCTCATTCCTGGGTATGGAGGCGTGCGGCATCCACGAGACCACCTACAACTCGATCATGAAGTGCGATGTCGACATCCGTAAGGACCTGTACGCCAACACAGTATTGTCCGGTGGTACCACCATGTACCCCGGCATCGCCGACCGTATGCAGAAGGAAATCACTGCATTAGCGCCATCTACGATGAAGATCAAGATCATCGCGCCACCCGAGAGGAAGTACTCCGTATGGATCGGTGGATCGATCCTCGCCTCCCTCTCGACCTTCCAGCAGATGTGGATCTCTAAACAAGAATACGACGAGTCTGGCCCCTCAATCGTGCACAGGAAGTGCTTCTAAGCGCAGAGCGCTATCCCGCAGCCCGCGGCTCGGCCGCCGCGGCCGGCTGCACACTCGGCTTGTAATCTCAGTTAATTTAATTGTACGTAAGATATTATTGTAATTAAATCGTAATAGTGACGGCAGGACGGAGCGCGGCGCCGCGGCGCGCCTCGCCTGCCGGCCTCGGTACTGCACTCGCCAAAGGATCTTTTTGTAATCTCATGAATGATGATTGTATGTGCTGAAACGGATAAGACTACTTTCTTACTAGGTCATTTATAAATTATAAAAAATAATTAAAATACAAAAAAAATCTGAAAAATTTAATCTCAGTTTTTCCTTTTACCTGCCTCCCTTTTTCAAATTAAGTAAAAATCATCTAATCCATATGAATTTTAACTCCAGTACACCTACTTGTACATTTTCCAAATATGATCATTCATATGTCGTAGGTAGTTAGGCGGTGTCCTACATCTTGGCATGGACCACTTTGAAAACCGCAATTCTGACTACATGGAAAATTTCTCCCCAATTAGTCCCAACTAGTCCTACTTTTTCGGAATTAGTCCCAAAAAGGACTGAAAGATATAAGCGATTTAAATGGTCCATGCCAAAGCAAACCTTCATTTTGGCAGGGACAGGCTATATCTAGTGAACCTAAACACCTAGCCAGGATCTGATTATTAAAAAAAAATCTCCCTTTTTTATGGATCCCGCAATGCCTAGAATCAAAACGAAATGAAGCGCCGTTCAAAAAATATAAAGGAATGATTTGGTCCCTGCCAAAATCAACCTACATCTTGGCGAGGACTTTTGAACCAGGTCACCTAGAGAAAATCTGAGTATTGGAAACGATTCGCGTAAATTAGTCCCAATTAGTCCTAAAGCCACAAAATTAGTCCCCCTTTAGTTTAGGAGATAATCGGAATTAAAGTTTGGTTTTTATAGTACAGGAGCCGATTCCTATTTAGTGACGATGTTTGTAACTTGTTTTATTTTTGCGTGTTTGTGTTAAAATAATGAAGTGTTATTAACGTATAATGTAAAACAAAAGTATAACGTAAAGTAATACGTAACTTTTATGCATTTTCGAAACTCAAAACCTTAATTTTTAAGTCATAAAATAAAAATGATTTCTTAGAGGTATTTTGATCCCGGGCTCCTGGACTATATCAAAAACATGTACAGTCGCGTACAAAATAATTTCAAAAGAAGTATGAAATGGTCATGTATAAAATTGAATTTTAAAGTTATATTGCTTTTCTTTCCAAACTATTCATATTTGGAGTAGAGAGTGAGTTTCTTCCTTCAATGGGTTCACTTGAAACTTTGTACCTATACAGGGTTATTTGTAATTAATTTAAAACCTCTCTTGGGGCTGATCACACCATCAAACTGTACAACTTTCATTATTGGACCAACCTTGAAATCGAAAAAAAAAATCAGCTGTTTCATACATTTCGATGGAGTACCTACCTACGCATTGTACTTATGTATGGAACAGGTGTTTTTTTTCTAGTTTGACAAGAAAATAACAACTTAATGTTAAAAAAGTAAAAAAATACAAGATGGCGGCCAACTTTTTTGTTTGTAGGCCGATTTCGATGAAACTCGGTTTTTGCTACTATTTTGACAAGAATACAGCAATGCAATGTTAAAAATATAAAAAATCCAAGATGGCGGCCAACTTTTTTGTTTGTAGGCCGATTTCGATGAAACTCGGTTTTTGCTACTATTTTGACAAGAATACAATACAGCAATGCAATTTTAAAAATATAAAAAATCCAAGATGGCGGCCAACTTTTTGTTTGTAGGCCGATTTCGATGAAACTCGGTTTTTGCTACTATTTTGACAAGATACAGCAATGCAATGTTAAAAATATAAAAAATCCAAGATGGTGGCAAACTTTTTTGTTTGTAGGCCGATTTCGATGAAACTCGGTTTTTGCTACTATTTTGACAAGAATACAGCAATGCAATGTTAAAAATATAAAAATAAAAGATGGCGGCCAACTTTTTTGTTTGTAGGCCGATTTCGATGAAACTCGGTTTTTGCTACTATTTTGACAAGAATACAGCAATGCGATGTTAAAAATATAAAAATAAAAGTTGGTGGCCAACTTTTTTGTTTATGGGCCGATTTCGATGAAACTCGGTTTTTGCTACTATTTTAACTAGAAAACAGCAACGCAATGTTAAAAATATAAAAATCCAAGATGGCGGCCAACTTTTTTGTTTGTAGGCCGATTTCGATGAAACACGGTTTTTGGTACTATTTTGACAAGAAAACAGCAACGCAATTTAAAAATCCAAGATGGCGGCCAACTTTTTTGTTTGTGGACCGATTTTGATGAATCTCGGTTTCTGGTACTATTTTGACAAGAAAATAATAATGAAATATTAAAAAATAAAAAGCCAAGATGGCGTCTTACTTTTTTGTTTGTGAGCCGATTGATTAAACCATTTCCGTATAAAAATCAGCCGTTTCATTTTGACAGAGTAAGGTATTGGACTTTTATGTATTTGTCCATCATTATGTATTTAATTGTACTTAAAAAAAATCTTAAAAAGCTTTTGTATGGAACAGCTGATTTTTTTTCACCGTAGAAGTCTCATAGTGAAAACAAATCACTCTAAAATAAAAATAAATAAACCGACCAAATAACCAAAGAACGAAAAAAACAAACACCTGCCAAGTGCCAACTCAGTGTTGCCGTTTTCCCGTAAAATGTTGTCATAGACGAAAGTTGATAATTAAACCTAATTTAAAAAAAAATATGCAAAATGCCAAGTTCACATACATGTAAAATGGGGTGAAAAAATGCTAAATTTGAATAAACAAAATGGCAACACTGCCTTTCATGCCTGTCATTTTTTTCTAGTAATTTTTGACTTGTGTAAAAATTTGGAAAAAAATAGGTAGTTACTAAAAATATCGATAAGTCACTAGAATAATAAAATAGTTTTGATAAAAAATGTGTAATAAAAACGAATTTATGAAATCAAGCACTCATTTGTTAATAATTATAGGCAAATAGTACCTACATAATTAACTAATTAAGGTGTAGGTACCTACGAAAATATGTAATAGGATTAAATTTTTCACAATTTTGCTTAAAAACATTAAAATATATTAGGTAAGTTATACTTTTTTAGCGACTAAATTACAAAAATATTAAAAAAAATCCGCTAATCCAGCTACTATGTCGCTAGAACGGCAACACAGCATGTAATGTATGACAAAAACGAACAATTTTTTTGGGTGTGGTATGGCTTGGTTAAGAGCTATTTAGACAACATGTTTCGCAACATTTAGGTACCTGTCTCGTCCATTTTGCTTCAAATGGATGACACAGATAGATATTTCGGAAACATTGAATTGAAAACATGTTTTCCAACATGTTTTTGTGTCTATTTAAACGCGGCTTTAGCGCGTTTTCCACGAACAACGACACGACACGATTCACAAGCTGCACGACAGTGTTGTCAGCACTATAGTGCTGACAACACTGTCGTGCTGACAACTGTACTTTTTGGTACGTTCTGGCAACACTGTTGACAATCGTGTCGTGTCATTGTTTGTTCGTAGGAAAACGCCCTTATAATCCCTCCCTCTTAGCCTAGCATGACCACCGAAACGTGATATGGTACCTAGTGATTTATCACGTTTAACTGGAGGGAGGCCTTCCTCTGCCCCCCTAGCATGACCGACAATACATGATATATATCGTTTTGTCGACACTCGACTGTTAAATTCCATTGTTTTATGGCAGTTAAACGTGATAAAGCTCTATATCATATTATCGCGTTTCGATGGTCATGCTAGGGGGGCATGAGCATATTACACTATCATATATTATTTATCGGATGCTATCTCCGACGAAGATAGTAAACATATATCTCGGATGATATATACATGATAGTGTAATATGGGCCTAAAACTTTATTCCGTTCCGCAATGCGCAGTGTTCCGATTGTAAAACTTATGTTCACAGATACTGTTTGTGCATTCCTCAATCTACGAAAGTTTGTGCTTAATGTTTTACAATCGGAACACTGCGCATTACGAAACGGAATAGTTTTATGTAATTAAATTTTACTGTACGCTTTTGTACATGACTGTACTTATATAAAAAAACGGAATTTCTCCTAAACTAAAGGGGGACTAATTTTGTGGCTTTAGGACTAATTGGGACTAATTTACACGAATCGTTTCCAATAATCAGATTTTCTCTAGGTGACCTGGTTCAAAAGTCCTCGCCAAGATGTAGGTTGATTTTGGCAGGGACCAAATCATTCCTTTATATTTTTTGAACGGCGCTTCATTTCGTTTTGATTCTAGGCATTGCGGGATCCATAAAAAAGGGAGATTTTTTTTGAATAATCAGATCCTGGCTAGGTGTTTAGGTTCACTAGATATAGCCTGTCCCTGCCAAAATGAAGGTTTGCTTTGGCATGGACCATTTAAATCGCTTATATCTTTCAGTCCTTTTTGGGACTAATTCCGAAAAAGTAGGACTAGTTGGGACTAATTGGGGAGAAATTTTCCATGTAGTCAGAATTGCGGTTTTCAAAGTGGTCCATGCCAAGATGTAGGACACAGTTAGGCGATTTCGAAATTGGCTAGATCGGTCAAGAGCGAGTAGGCCTCGCGGACCGAGGGTTCCGTCCGTCAGTTTTAGGTCAGCGCTATCTCTAGACTTGTATTACTACACCTTGATGAAAACGAGGGTTACCGATAGTGGTGTATGTTATTTTTGTTGATTGATTTCTGAAAAAGTGTGTACTGACTACAGTTGCTGTCGGGAAACATTCCGAATAATTCCCTTGGAATACTTCCGAATTATTCTGACTTATTCGGAATATTTCGATTCTCAAAATACAGGAGTAACGATAAAAAAACAGCAAGATCGGTAAAAAAAGCAGCAGAAAATAGTTGACACATTTTTAAATACCTACCTAGCAAGAAAAAACTCAGTCAATCTCTGATCATAGTAAAAGTAGTAAAGTAGGTATGGATAAGTAGATATCGTACTATCTAGCTCTTCTGGGTACCTACTTAAGTAGGTACCTGCTAAACTAAGTACCTACCTATTTTAGCGAATTTTTAAAGGTAAGTATTTTCTTAATAATATTAAAAACCGGCCAAGTACGAGTCGGACTCGCGCACGAAGAGTTTTGAGCGAAGATTCGAGGCTTATTATATAGGTACGCGTACCTACCTACCTACATTTAAATCACGAAAAAGATTACCGTTTGTCTTTGTGATAAAGTTATTTATTACGCCATTATAGATACTACCTACTAAAACCCAAGTTTTACAAATCGCAACCCGTCGTAACATAGGTATGTAATAGGTACCTACCTATTTCCAAAAATAATATATATTTTTTTTTCGAGGTTTACCACTATGTTTTAGCTACCACCTATTTGTAGTGTTCTACAGCTTTGTTTGATTGCCACTGATAATTGTAAAACTATAGAAAGTGGCCATAATATTATTATACAGGTTTAAGATCAGATAAAGTCCAACCATATTCATCTGGTCTTAAATCTGTGTTTGGCTACTTTTCATGGTAGGTATTACTATTATCTGTGGCAATCAAAAAAGCTGTAGAACACGACCATAGCTAAATCATGTGGTAAACCTCGAAAAATAAAAATAAATTGCTCTACATATGTAGGTAATAAAATAAACACTTTAACTTTACTTACCCTTAATAAAAAACTATTCCCCATTACCATCAATGATTCACTGAGTTTTAAAATCATCCAGAACGAAATATTCTGAAAACTTCTCGGCGGGGTGCGGTGAGCGGGCGAATACTTCTCCGGGGGGAGCCGCGCTGCCCGTACTATTATGTATTCCGTGCCGCCGCCGGCCGCCACCCGCCACTGGATGGCGCTACGCGTCACACACCGCGGTCCGCGCACGAGTTGTTCGTTCATACCGTTCGTCCGTCGTCGTCGCCTCGGTCGGGCGGGTATATATTTTCTAGCAAGATTGACCTATGATCTAAGACTAATTATTGATCTGAGCCTATGATAAAAAAATATTTTTTTTTTATTTTTATTTTGAAAAATTCTGATTGAAAGAAACTTTCCGGGAAGTATTCCGGAATTATTCGGAAGTTTTGCAACTGTACTCACATCAAGTCCACAGGTTTATATGGAAGCGCGCACACGGGGCGACGCGGTCGTCGGGTACTTTTCATACAAATCATGTGTGAGACAAAAAAGTTGCGGAGACAAAAGTTGCTCGTGTGCGATAGCGCTTAGGAATTGTCGCAAGTTTCTTACACCGATGACGATCGACGGGACGGAAACAGACATGGAGCGAATGGAGGTGACGACTGTTGTAAGTATTTGTTTTGTTTTGGGTGTTGTTGGAAGGTCGCATTTGGCAAAAAAAGGAAGGAATCGAAGCGAAGCGAGGGCGGGTCGCTAGTTCAAAATAATTGATAAATCTTACAAATGTAGGCAACAATTCAGGTTTTTTAAAAGGAAAGATAATGAAGTTAAGCGTAAATAACTTATCAATGTGCAAGTAAATTATCTTTATCTTATCTTTATCTTTAATGAGACTTGCGCAGTATAGCAACTTTTAGTACCTACAGAAATTGTAGTGCGCAGAAGATGTGCGGTGCAAAAAATTGGATCAAGTTATTTTGCGTTAGCTGTACCTCTTCTCTGATCTCTCATCTAGAAATTAATTTAATTAGGTTCAAAAATGGATGATCAGGATGTAAACTACAGTTTAATTAGTGCGGTTCGTGAAGGAAGACTAGAAAGAGCAAGGGAGTTAATCAATTCTTTTGGGCTGTCTTACTGTCAAGAATGGTCAGAAGGATATGTTTTACTTTGTGATGCCGTTATGTTTAAACATGCAGCAGTTGCTAAACTACTTTTAACAAGCGGCTCTAGAGTTGACAGCATAAATAGTAATAAAGTGCCTTCGAATACTCCTCTTCACTTCGCTGTTATAAATGGTGACATAGAAATTGTTAAGATGATTCTAGACAAAGGTGCTAATATTGAAGTTAAAAATTCTTGGGGTGGAACTCCACTCCACGATGCAATTATAAGTAAGAAAATGGAAATTACTGAATTACTTTTAAAGCACAGAGCTGATGTTAATGCTGGAGACTATGATGGTAGAACTCCACTTCATGTTGCAGCTGAGATAGGATGTTTACAAATTGTTAAACAACTTTTAAAATATGGAGCTTATGTTGATTGTGTGTGTACTTCAACATGGAGTATGAGTATGGGATGGAACAGAGCCAGGTTTGGAAAAGGTTTTGCACCACTGCACGTTGCTGTTGAGAAAGGTAATAAAGAATTTGTCACTTTGCTTTTAAGTAGTGGTGCTTATGTTGATGTTAAAGGGGAAGATAGTATAACCCCTCTTCATATTGCTGTTAAGAAGGGATATATACAGATTGCCAACGATCTTCTAAACCATGGTGCTTCTACTCATTCTTTAACATTGAAAGAAGGATATACACCACTACATTTTGCTTCTAAACTAGGTAATGAAGAAGCTGTAAAATTATTGTTGAATAGAGGTGCTGATATTAATGCTAGCACAAATGGTTATTTAACGCCACTTCATATTGCTAACAAAACAGGACACAAAACACTTGTAAAGCTGCTCTTACAACATGGAGCTAAAGTTGATAGTCAGGATGAAGATGGCAAAACCATACTACACCTCACTGTTGAAAAAGGAAATTTAACAACTGTTAAGGAGGTTTTAAAGTATTGTCCTGATATTCATGATCATAGTAACAGAAACTCTCTTAAAATTGCAGTGCTCAGTTATGGAGAAGAGTATAAAAAGATTGTTGAGACTCTTCTAGAGTATGGCGTTATGGTCAACCCAGAAGATAAGAATAATTCTGAGTTATTACATGCTGCTGTTAAAAAAGGATATTTTAAAATTATTGAAGACCTATTCAAGTTTGGTGCTGATGTTAATATGTTAAACAATTCAACATATTCTAGTTTTACACCCTTACATAATGCAGCAAAAAAAAAACAGGAAGTAGCTAAATTGTTGAAACCTGGAAAAACTCCAATATTTTATGCTATTGAGAATACAGATTTAAAAATTACCAAGCTACTTTTAACTAATGGAGCTAATATAAAATATAGTCCTGAGCTACTGAATATTGCTGTTCAGAAGGGATGCATAAAAATTGTTGAAGCTCTTTTGCAACATGGTGCTGATATAAATGCTAGTAACAAATATGGAAGAAGAACAGCATTGCATTATACTGTTATAAATGAAGCTAATTTTTGTTATGGATTTGATTTTGATGAACATCCTGATATGAATATTAAGGGAGAAATTGCTAAACTGCTTCTAAGTAAAGGTGCTAATGTAGACGCTCAAATGAAAAATGGTGCAACAACACTTCATATTGCTATTAAAAAAGGATATGCAAAAGTTGTTGAAACCCTTTTGGAATATAATGCAAATGTTAACTCTGGAATAAAATGTGACATCACACCACTCCATCTTTCTGCTCAGAGTGAAAATGAAGAAATTAGCATAATGCTTTTGAATAAAGGAGCTAATGTAAATGCAAAGCAAAAGAATGGAACCACTGCACTGCATGTTGCAACTCAGAACAGTAATGAAGAAGTTGTAAAAGTATTGCTAGAATGCGGTGCCAACATTGATTCTAGAACTAAAAATGACATCACACCACTGCACTTAGTTGCTGAAACGGGTAATCAGGTAATTATTGAGACTATCCTGAAATATGGCGCTGATATTAACTCTAGAGATAAGGATGGCAGAACGGCACTTCACATCGCTTCTCAACAAAGACATAATGGAGTTGTTGTAACTCTTCTGCGGTATGGCGCTGATATTAATATTACAAGTAGAAATAATCACACACCTCTTGATGATGCCGAGGCTGGGATAAGGGCGCTTTATGGCCCTTTTGGTATTGGTGATTATTATGCTGCTGATGGTCGCGGTGTCTCATTGTGTGAAGCAACTGCTGATACTCTTAAACGCCACATAGTTAAAATGAAAACTGCAAATTTATATGTAAGCAAAAAAAATATACTTTCAATGAGTAGCAGTGATGAATTAAGTGATTTTCAGGACGAATGTGAGAAAGAAATAGCAAGCATGAAGAGCGAGAAGATTCTCAATCTCAACACTTCATTTTATGATATTTTGGTAAAAGGTACAAGCTCATTAGCAATATATATGAAGAATAAAAATATAGTGCAGGTTTTAAAATCAGACAATTATAAAACAAAATTTCCAATATACACTAGTTTGATAGAAAGTAATTTCAGAAAGGGTATTCAAAGAAAAGAATTACTTGAACAAGGCAATAAAATTTACTATTTTCTCTTCAAGAATTTTCCTGAGTTACCATATAACTGTACTGAAAAAATATTTAGTTACCTGAGTGACGAAGACTTAAGAATTTTGATGGATGCTTGTAAACCTCTTGGCATCTGTAATAATATAATGTAGTTTGTGCATGCGTGTTTGCCTCCTTCGTAAAAATAGATTCACTCGCACTGTATGTGGGTATGTAAACGTAGGCTTACATGGCGTACAAAGGTGGAAAAAAGATTAAAATATTGAAAATTGGAATTAAATCATATTAATGTCAGTGTCGTAGCCGCTAATAAAATTAGTTCGATCATTCTTCTTTATTTGTGCCGCATTTGCGTTTATCTGTTTACTGTTGGTCGACTGCTAGAGAATGCTATTAGCATTAAGTCCGCCATTTGTACCTTACTCTATGTATTTGTACAATAAAGATTTATAAATAAATAAAAAAAAACATCAATGCTAAAGGGGTTCGGGCACTTTGGTCCTCATGACGTCATGAGTCATGACGTTGCAAAACTTCCGAAAGATTCCGAATAATTCCGGAATACTTCCCGGAAAGTTTCTTTCAATCAGAATTTTTCAAAATAAACATAAATAAAAAAATATTTTTTTATCATAGGCTCAGATCAATATTAGTCTTAGATCATAGGTCAATCTTGCTAGAAAATATATACCCGCCCGACCGAGGCGACGACGACGGACGAACGGTATGAACAAACAACTCGTGCGCGGACCGCGGTGCGTGACGCGTAGCGCCATCCAGTGGCGGGTGGCGGCGGCGGCACAGAATACATAATAGTACGGCGGCGCGGCGCGGGCGCGGTGATCGGGGAGTGGCGGGCAGCGCGGCTCCCCCCGGAGAAGTATTCGCCCGCTCACCGCACCCCGCCGAGAAGTTTTCAGAATACTTCGGAATAATTCGCGCTCGGAGGGAATATTTCGTTCTAGATGATTTTGAAACTCAGTGAATAATTGATGGTAATGGGGAATTGTTTTTTTATTAAGGGTAAGTAAAGTTAAAGTGTTTGTTTTTTTACCTACATATTATGTAGAGCAAATTTTTTTTATTTTTCGAGGTTTACCACATGATTTAGCTATGGTCGTGTTCTACAGCTCTGTTGATTGCCACAGATAATAGTAATACCAGATGAATATGGTTTTTGGAAATAGGTAGGTACCTATTACATACCTATGTTACGGCGGGTTGCGATTTGTAAAACTTGGGTTTTAGTAGGTAATATCTATAATGGCGTAATAAATAACTTTATCACAAAGACAAACGGTAACCTTTTTCGTGATTTAAATGTAGGTAGGTAGGTACCTACGTACCTATATAATAAGCCTCGACACGGATTTTAACGCTCAAACTAAATCTTCGCTCAAAACTCTTCGTACGCGAGTCCGACTCGTACTTGGCCGGTTTTTAATATTATCATAGATTAAGAAAATACTTACCTTTAAAAATTCGCTAAAATAGGTAGGTACTTAGTTTAGCAGGTACCTACTAGGTACCTACTTAAGTAGGTACCCAGAAGACCTAGATAGTACGATATCTACTTATCCATACCTACCTACTTTTACTATGATCAGAGATTGACTGAGTTTTTTCTTGCTAGGTAGGCTAGGTAGGTATTTAAAAATGTGTCAACTATTTTCTGCTGCTTTTTTTACCGATCTTGCTGTTTTTTTATCGTTACTCCTGTATTTTGAGAATCGAAATATTCCGAATGTTTCCGAATAATTCGGAAGTATTCCAAGGGAATTATTCGGAATGTTTCCCGACAGCAACTGTAGTACTGACCCATGTTGGGCATTCTATCACATAGAAATATTTTTACAGAATTTTCTCTATTGAAACTTCGAAGATAAGGAGGAGGAGGCAACGGTTGTTTTTTTTCATTTTTCATCAAAAGTATGCGGCCTAAAAAAGGAAAAATGAGAATGTGCAATACCCCACATGCCCATGTGGTAGCCACACTTCGAATTTTTAAGACCCTCTTTCGAGCCACGCTTGCAAAAAAATGTATTTGTTATTTGCAAAATAGTTAGTCATCTAAAACTATTCCAAATTTCCAGTTGATAGCATTAGTAGTTCTTGAGATATCCAGCTGTGACAGACAGACTTAGCTGAGTCGGTTCCTTTTTACCATCCACAGTCCATTTTTTCAAACCATATGGAATCCTAAAAAATAAACTTCGAAAATCAGACTGACCCTCAGTCGGCTAAACATCCATCTAGCAGCTTCCAATTTGCAGCAGTTGACGGAGTTGATTAAATCTCCCAATCTGCTGCAATATGGACGGTAGATTTGATCACTTATGGCCTAGGTACCTACTTTAGTTACAGACTTAAAAAAAACATGATTGTCTCACTGGACTCACTTACAAAAAAAGGGGTGTATCAGACTTTTATTCATTTTATTACCTACCCACCCTTCGATCAAGGAAGTAAGTACCCACCACCCCATAATTAAAGTCACAATCGGTCGGTCGCCAAGAACGAAGTTTGCCGTCTTGCTCTTGCGTTTAGAAGATACGTGAGAAAGTCTCAAAATTATTCGTTCTAAACCGGCCAAGTGCGAGTCGGACTCGCGCACGAACGGTTCCGTACCAAAAAATAGCAAAAAAAATACGTTTGTTGTTGGTGACAGACGGACAGCGGAGTCTTAGTGATAGGGTCCCGTTTTTACCCTTTGGGTACGGAAAGATGGAAATCAGACTTTTTGACGGTGCCATTTCATTAGTAATTTATCTGCCAAGAAGCGGAGTCCGTCTTGCGTTTATGTATGAGATACGTGTGGTGTGTGTGGCTCAGCTGTACAGGCGTCAGCTAAACACCCTGGAATTCAAGTAGGTACGTCTCGTGTCAGCGAAAATCTGATTAGGTACTCGTATATTGATTGTCCGCCAAGATATAGACTCCGTTTTGTCCACAAAGTGGCGCCCTCATCTTAATTTTTATTGATGCTCGCTCTTTGTTTAATCAATGGCTCGCTAGCGAGATTACAAAAGCCTGTTGATTTCGGCCAAGTACATGGACGAAACGCTCTGGCTTTTCGAGTAAATTGGCCGAAATCAACAGGTATTGGATTAATTTTTTTGAAAAAGTGAGACTACAAAAGGCTGTTGAACTCGGCCAGGTACTTTAACGTTATTTGTTGGATATAAGGATCCTAACAAGGCGGACCAAGCGAGTGGGAGTAAAAGACGATATTTAAATTAAACTTTTATAATATTGAGAGGCGCGTTTACAAGTTGGGTGCGCGGTGACGACTGCACGGCACCCTGTTACACAATACAAAATTGGTTCGGTAATATGAACCTTAAATCAAAATCAAAATCAAAATCAAAAAATCATTTATTCAGTCTAGGCTGTTACAAGCACTTGTGAATGTCAAAGAAGCTACGCCATCGGTTCGCAAACCCTGAGCGGGAGACCTTGTAACGAGAAGAACCGGCAAGAAACTCGTCAAGGGCTGCTTTTTTCTCCCTGTATATTTCATACAGAGTCGTCAACATTGAAAAATGAGCTCCACATTTAAAGTGAGGTCATTTTCCATCACAATAATTAACAAAAGTTTGTACACAATGGGTAGGTAGGTTGAAATTAAATACCTACTACATATCAGATAGTTAATTGTGAGAGTAAATAACTTTCAACTAGTTGAGAAATCAGAAATCGCTATGTCTGCTACTCGAAAGTGCACCTAAGTAGGCAAAATTTACCAAAAAATACTTGATACAACACATAAAAATTAACAAAAAAAAAAAAAAAAACGCAATTCTTACAATTCAATATGCGTTAGGATAGGTACTCAGAAGCAGACCCATTCCCACTGGCAGCACCCGTTCACGAGCATGACGCGTGGACCAGCCATCGCTTCGCTCAACCATATTTGAGGGAACGTAACGACCCGCCCCACACGACACCACCGCAGAAATGATTAAAGAGAGCATGACATACTTAGGCTACCCATCCTAAGGCACTGAATTGAAAACTAATATCCAAAAGCTTTTCATAGGCCTTTACTTACAAAAACTACTGACTATAGAAAGCAAAATGATTGCAATAAAAAAAAAAAAGAGAAATCAAAACAAGGTTTACTTGCCTATTAGTTTTATGTTTTGAGTAAGAAGTGCCATACATATTGATAACATCAAACAGAGAAAAAAATATATATAAATATACGACGCCCTTAGTACAAGCAGACAGAAGCAGACCCATTCCCACTGGCAGCACCCGTTCACGAGCATGACGCATGGACCAGCCATCGCTTCGCTCAACCATATTTGAGGGAACGTAACGACCCGCCCCACACGACACCACCGCAGAAATGTTTAAAGTGAGCATGACATACTAAAGCTACTCGCATTAAGGCGTTGTCGAGTCAAAAAGCTTACAATAAGTTTTAAGTAGGTAGGACAATTCCCTCAATTTTCACATAGAATAGAAAAATCTACGACCAGGCTGTTTTATCAATTAAATAATCTTTAACGGTATAGTATCCTTTTTTGAGAAGACAATTTTTTACATGAGACTTAAAGTTTTCAAATGGTAAATCCAAAATATTACTTGGAATTTTATTATAAAACTTTATACCAAGACCTATGAAAGAACCACGGACTTTTTCTAATCTATACTGAGGCATTACAAGTTTGTCTTTATTTCTGGTATTCCGATTGTGCCAATCACTATGCTTTGTATATAAGTTAATATTGCGACGCACGAAAAGTATGCAGTTTAATATAAATTGAGATGCTGCTGTCAATATACCAATCTCTTTGAATCTATCCCTAAGAGATGTTCTAGAACTTAGTTGATAAATAGCTCTTATTGCTCGTTTTTGTAAAACAAAAATAGTATTTATATCGGCTGCTATCCCCCATAAAAGAATACAGTATGACATAATGCTATGAAAATAACTGAAATACACTAATCTGGCAGTTTCTTCATCTGTTAACTGTCTAACTTTTCTAATGGCATAGGCAGCAGAGCTGAGCTTGCCAGCCAGAGCTGCGATATGCATATTCCATTGAAGTTTACTGTCAAGAGTAACACCCAAGAAAACTGTTGAATCGAGCAAATCTAATTTCTCATTATTGATAATAATTTCAGTGGGATTCGCCTGTACATTAGGTAAAGCGAATTTAACACATTTCGTTTTCTTAGCATTAAGCTGGAGATTATTAATATTAAACCAAGCAAGAACCTGCGAGAGTGCTTTGTTCACATCGTCAAAATCAGTTTTATTTCTGTCAACTTTGAATATTAAAGAAGTATCATCTGCGAACAAAACAATATCACAGAATTTTTCTGCAAAAAAGGGTAAATCATTTATATATATTAAAAATAAGAAAGGGCCCAAAATGGAGCCTTGCGGAACGCCCATTTTTACATGAGAACCTGACGAACTTATTCCATTGATATTAACTGTTTGAGTCCTGGAACTGAGATACGACAGTATTAATTTTTGAGCATTATTTTTTACACCGTAATGATTCAGCTTCAACAGCAGCGTGCAATGGTCCACGCAATCAAAAGCCTTGGACAGGTCGCAGAAAATGCCAAGGGCATTCTGAGACCCCTCCCAAGCCTCAAAGACATGCTTCAAAAGCGCAACCCCAGCATCAGTTGTGGAACGACCTTTCGTAAAACCAAATTGTTTGTTGTGCAAAAGTTTATTTACATTAAAATGACATAATAATTGCTCAAGTATTATTTTTTCAAAAATCTTGCTTAGGGCAGGTAATATCGATATTGGTCTGTAATTGCTAGGGTCTTCTTTATCTCCTGATTTAAACAATGGTACTACCTTACTAAACTTCATAAGATCAGGAAATATTCCTTGATCAATACACTGATTAAAAACGTCAGCAAGATAAGGGGCAATAGTATACACAATATTTTTAATAACCTTAACTGATATGCCCCATAAATCAGTGGAGCTTTTCATTTTTAGAGAATTGAAAGCTTTAATAATATCTAAAGCATTAATACATTTAAAATTAAACAATGAATCACTTTCAGCCACATGTCCCTTTAGCACAGATACAGCAGCCGCTGGTGAGGAATCCAAATTTGATGTAGTTTCTACTGGTATGTTTACAAAGAACTTATCGAAAATATTAGCAATTTCTTTATCTGTGTTTATTAATTCATTATTAATTTTAAGCGTTAGGCTATTTTCCCGTGCTTTAGTTTTACCAGTTTCACGATTAATGACATCCCAGGTTGTTTTAGTTTTGTTACTCGAGTTTTTAATTTGCTTTTTAATGCAGTTAGACTTTGCAACTGCACATAGTATTTTAAAAGTCTTCGAGTATTTTTTAACATGTTCTAAGAAACCTGGGCTTTGGTTCGTTTCTCTAAGTTTGTATAGTTCATAAAGTCTGTTTCTACTTTTATAAATACCTGTCGTAGCCCAATCGCAGAACCGTAACTTCTGAGTACATTTAATTGTCTTTGTTTTAAATGTTTTATCAAACTCATAAGTAACTAAATGAAAGAGGTTCCCGTACAAAACATCAGGATTATCCGAATTCCATGGCATTAAAGAAATTTGTTCATCAATGTTGTTTTTAAAATTGTCCAATCCCTTTTTTGTGATAGGTCTGCATTCTACAGTCTTAGGCGTATCTATGACGTTCACAGCATATGAGACTTTCAAACCGTAATGGTCAGATGAAATATTACTAAAAACAAATTTGTTTTCCGGATCACATTCTGAAAAAACATTATCTATGCAAGTGGCGGAGTGTTCAGTCACCCGTGTGGGTTCTAAAAACTTATTAAGTAAATTAAAACTTTTAAATAATGCCAGAAAACGAGTGGTCGAAGAATTGTTCTCAAGAATATCAATATTAAAATCGCCACAAATTACTACTGGTTTATTTTTTAACTTTAATTTTTTTAGAACATCTTCCATGACAGATTCAAAGATTTCATAGGTACCCTTAGGGGGGCGGTATACAGACACAATTATCATGCTATCTAATTCTATACAAGACAACTCCACATGGCGCTCTGATGTAAGTTTCACAATATCCTTTCTTTCTTTATACTTTATATTATTATTCACAAAAATTACAGAACCGCCACGAATAGTTGTTTGCCTAACCATCGCACTTGCTAGTTGAAAATTATTTAGATAAAATGACATATCACCAGGCTGTAGCCAGTGTTCTGTAATGCAAATGATTTGAATATTATTACATTCAACAAATAATTCTAATTCTAGATCTTTGCCAGACAGGCCCTGAATATTTTGACTAATTATATTAATACAATTATTAGGCCTGGCTGTTGTCTTGTGCCTCAGTTTAAATCTGAGTTTGTCACTGTTTTATTTGAAACAATATGCGGAGTAGTAGATGAAGTACTAATACTCGGTTTTATGGCCTTAGTTACAGCTGTAACAGAGACCTGTAAATTGTAAGCTAACAAATTAGCTATTTGCATCCTACATTTTTTCGGCAGATACATACTATCTGGAGTCAATGTAAAAGTGTTAATAAATTTATTAACGTCAAAGTATAAAATAACGTCACTGTGACGACAAATCAAATTATATATATACAAATTTAAATCAAAAATGCGCTTATTTTGATCCCAGTTTAAGTTACTTGCATAAGGGAAAGCGCTAATTATTATTTTACATCTTGTTTCAGTCTGTAATGTTAATAGAATATTAATATTTTTAAGAATGTCCCTTTTTGTAATATGGGAACTGTCCCCACATAATATTACTACTGTTGTAGCGTCATCAATATATGACTTATTAATATTTTGTACAATTTGGTTAAAAGATAAACCAGGAGTACAAATATTAATAAGTTTTTTAGAGAGCTTATCTCTTAGAGCTAAACCTAGTCCCTGACCTAATTTATCTGAAAACATAATTGTTTTTGCCTCCTTTGAGTTACAAGATAATGCTGGTTTGAAAGTGCATTTACTGTAGCTACTTTGTAATGTTTCTATGCAGGATGATGAATGACAGGGGCTCTGTGTAGATTGGCTAATTTTATTAACATGAGAATCATTATTGTGAAGAACTGAAGATTCAACAATAAGTTGACTATTTACTAAAGAATCATACCGGTCCGCATTGTAATTGCAGAGTTCCACTAACTCTGTGGCAGATTTGATGTGCTCATCAATTTGTTTCTGCGCAAGAGAGTACTTCTTTTGCACAAGTTCAAGTGACTCATGCAACTGAATGATTTTCAATTGCAATTTATTAGTGTCCCGGTCATACATTTGCCTGCTTTCAGTTAATTTACTACTATAAATTTCCAATGAATCCTACTAGTTAATTTAATTAGTAGTAGTAATTAATGAGTTAATTTACTACTATAAATTTCCACAGTATAAGGAACATACTGTGTCCCTACACCATTCCCCTCCTAAGAGGAAAAAAAAATATATATTAATTATAAAAATAAAGGTAAAACACAAAAAAATATTAAAATATCTATCCTTAAAATAACTTTTAGAAAGACACGAAAAAATTCACAATAAAACAAAAGTCGCGTCATAGCGAAAAAAATAAAATAAAAAATAACACAAGTCTTAAAGAAATACATTAAAATTTAGGGTAAAGAAATACAATAACATTATCGATTGTAATAGTGTAGCACGTCAGTCATCATTAGAAATGTTGGTTAAGTAGGTAAAATGCATTTGAACTTAAGTGAAAGAACAGAGGCTCCTTGTTAAAATGTTATGGGAACGGAAGCCTAAAGTATAATAAATTTTGTACCAGACCCAACTTGAACTTAATGTAAACATCCTGAGTGGATTCAGTCACAAAAAACAATAGTTCACTTTGGACACAATAAAAATGTTGTTTTGTTACGAGTTATGACACACTTGAAAGGGTCTAGACGAGATTTGAAGTTCACTTATGTTAGAAGTTGTAAAACTTACAATATTATACTGAGTGCTTTTGTTGAATCTGAATTGGGGAAGTGACCAATTAGAAAAAAAAAGGTACAACAGATTATTATTTTAAGAATGCACAATGTGCTGGCAAACAAAGAAAATAAGTAAGTAGTGTGTACTATCGTTAATAAAAATAACAGCAAAGCAAACATCTACGATTACTTTTGTAAAAATAAATTGATAACATTCTAAATAAGTAATTATAATCAAAGTATATCAATCAAATATAATAAAAACTACAAAGAAAAATAACAAGTTCTCTAATATCTAGATATAAAGTATAAAATGAAAAAGTTATAAAAAGTATAACTATAAGTTTAGATGACTGCAATATTATACTTATCGCAATTATATTGGTCGATTTCTACCAGTCAACATATGACGTATGTTTAATGTTATATTTTTATAAAATTAATTGTTTTTCCGACATTACATCAGAACAAAAACAAAATTATTTTAGTTGTAACACAATTCAAATGATATAAATATGTAATGATATGTAAACTAAATGAAATTACAATGTAAAGTTATCTTACTTACTAATTACATAGTTTCTATAGCGCAAAAATTTCAAAAGCAAAACAAAATCTTCTTACATATAAAAAATGACCTAATTAGGTAATAATTAACTATAATAAAGATTTAACTAAAACGTACTGGCGGTCGGGTTATACGACCGTAGCGTGTGGTATGGTTCTCACATGAGTTATTGCTCATGGGCATGATTCGTTTGTCCTGTACCTCATTACTATTTGAAATGTCATTTTTCTTAAAAACATCGTTATCTTGCTCTATTAGCATGTAGGCTGGCTTCAATCTGTCTATTGAAATGCGAGCCTCGCGGTTAGGTAATTGAATTAAAAATACTTTTGAATTTCGCTCTAATACTTTATATGGACCATCGTATGGCGGTTTTAACGATTTGTGAACCGCATCGTCTCTAACAAAAACATATTGACATGATTTTAAATCTTTATTTACGAAGAATTTCTTCGAATTTCGTGATGACTCATTAGATGGTGTAAAGTTTCGTAAATTTTCTTGAATTTTGTAAATTAAACTAGATGGGTCACTGGAGTCATTTTCCTTAGATCTTTCATAGAACTCTCCGGGTAAACGAAGTGTTCGTCCAAAGGTTAATTCTGCGGCGCTTATTCCGTTATCACTGCGGCATGCGGCGCGCAATCCTAGCAATGCTGTAGGTAATTCATCAACCCATGAATTATTATTTAGGCGAGTCATTAACGCTGCTTTAAGAGATCGGTGCCAGCGTTCGATTGCACCGTTACTTTGGGGATGATATGGTGTTGTGCGTATTTTATTTATCCCTAATAATTTCATGAGATTCAAAAATAGATTGCTCTCAAATTGTCGACCTTGATCGGTAGTGAGCTTTACAGGACAACCGTATCGTGCGATCCATTCGTTAAAAATTGTTTTTGCGACAACTTCAGCTGTAATTTCTTTTAAGGGGAAAGCTTCAGGCCAACGTGTACACCTATCAATGATAGTTAAACAAAATCCATATCCTTGTGATGACGTTTTTAAAGGTCCCACGATATCAACGTGGATTTGATCAAAACGATTGACGGTTGGGAAGCTACCTAATTGCGAAATTGTATGACGGCTTATCTTTGACTTTTGACACTTTATACATGTCTTAGCCCATACGCTTAAGTCTTTATTCATCCCAGGCCAGAAAAATTTTTGGGATATTAATTTACGCGAAGTTCGTATGCCTGGATGACTTAAATTGTGAATTGTATCAAAAGCTATTTTTCTAAATTCTTCTGTTAGATAAGGTCTAATAATATTTTCTGTAACATGACAATATATTGATTTATCACAAGTAGGCAAAGAAATTTGTTTGAAACATGTTTGGTTGCTATCGTTGATCTGCTGTAATAGATATTCATCTTTAGCTTGCGCGTCTGCAAGTTGACTGTAGTCAAGTACGGTTGGACAAAAAATAGTCTCGACGCGTGATAACGCATCGGCTACTATATTAGCGGAACCGTTAATATATCGTATGTCGGTCGTAAACTCACTGATAAAAAGAAGTTGTCTCGCTCGTCTCGGAGTTTCTTTATTATCTTTACTGGACTTAGTGAATGCATGGCATAAGGGCTTATGGTCTGTATAAATTATCAAATGGCGACCTTCAAATAATTTTCGGAAATGAATTATCGCTGAATGTATAGCGAGTAATTCACGATCATAAGTACTATATTTTTGTTGACTCAAAGACAATTTTTTTGAATAATAACCCAGTGGTTGCCATTGTTCGTTACATTTTTGTTGCAAAACAGCTCCAATACAATTATCAGATGCATCTGTCATCAATGCTAGCGTGGAATCGGTGTAAGGATGAGACAGAGTGGCGGCGTTTTGTAATGCCGTTTTACACTGCTCAAATGCATTTTCAGCTTTTTCCGACCACGTAATAACTGTTTTATCGTTTCTTTTAGTATTTGTTAGATATTTATTGAGCTCTGATTGATATGACATTGTATTCGGTAAGTGAGAACGATAAAAGTTGACCATGCCTAAAAATCGGCGTAACTCTTGAATGGTTTTAGGTTTTGGGAAATTGACAATAGCATTAACCTTATCTTGTAAAGGTTTAATACCGTCTGCGCTTACATCGTGACCTAAAAATTGAACTTTACTTTGACCAAAAGAACATTTAGATAGGTTAATCGTAATACCGAATTTTTTGAAACGCTGAAATATAATCTCTAAATGATTTTTATGTTGTTCTTCGTTATCGCTTGCAATGATGACATCATCCAAATAATTGTAATGAAAATCTAATCCTTGTAATACATGGTTCATAAAGCGTTGAAAAGTTTGCGCTGCATTACGTAAACCGAAGGTCATTCTAGGGAATTCAAATAAACCGAATGGAGTAATAATAGCTGTTTTTTCAATATCATCAGGATTTACTTTTATGCAATGATAAGCTCTGTTCACATCTAATTTAGAAAATATTTTCTTTCCTGCCAATATATAAGTGAAATCACGTAAATGGGGAATAGGATATCGATCGGGTTTTGTAATAGAATTTAATTGGCGATAATCTCCACAAGGTCTAATATCTCCGTTTTTCTTCGGGACTATGTGTAGTGGACTTGACCACGGACTTTTAGAAGGTCTACATATTCCGGCTTCTTGCATGATACGAAATTCTTCTTTGGCTTTTTTATATCTGTCCGGTGGTAGCGGACGTACACGAGCGTGAACAGGAGGACCAGAAGTTTCAATATAATGAAAAATATCGTGCGATTGAGTTTCCTGGAATGACATAGGTTTCGTAATCTCCTTATACTTACTTAGTAAATTGCTATATGGATGTCCATGACTAATCGTATTTATGGAAGGTTCAGCAACACTTACCACAGAAGCGATTACATTTAGGTCGGTCACTTGGTCTCTTAACCTACGTGCACTAAGGTCCACTAATAGTTTATGAGAAGTGAGAAAGTCAGCACCTAATATTGGTTGTTTTACGTCAGCAACAATGAAGTCCCACCTATACGGTCTGCGAAGTTTAAAGTTTAGCACCATAGATTTTACACCGTAGGTTTTAATTTCAGTACCGTTTGCTGCGTACAGTTTATAATCAGAACACTGCGATTGTGAACGACACTTATTACGATCAACGGGCAAAACTGAAACGTTTGCTCCCGTATCTACTAAAAATTTAAGTCCACTATTAATGTCTAAAATACGTAAGCGGGCGCAAGGTGATACGGCACAGATTTCCGCTGACAACTGTGCCTCGCTTCCTAGTTTTCCGGCTGCGCTGGAGTTGTGGCATTATTGTTCCATGCGCAGGGTTGTACGCATTTATGAGCCTTCTCTTTGTACTTTTCATGGTAAAAACAAAGGTTTCCAGGACTTGAACGTTGTGGCCGCTGCGATGAGTTATTTCTGTGCCGGCTAGATGATCTGGATGAGTACCGGCGATATTGATGGAAATTTCTATATCTAGGACGAGAGCGTTCCGCGTTCAACACGCGAATATTTAGTTTCGCTATTTCTGCTCGCAACAGCGCAATTTCGTTTGTTGTATTAGAGGTGGTCGTTATTGCAGCCACTTGACTTGAGCGAGTCGCCTCAGCTACGTTGTCTGCGACCGAGGCTAGGTTTTCTAAGTCCTTCGTGTCTGTCACGGCTAATACTGCCTTGACTGTGCTTGGCAAATGTCCTTGCCAAAGCACGCGAAGTGTATCATCCGGAATTTTGTCACGGGCCAGATCTCGCATCCTTCGCAGAAGTTGAGAGGGTTTTTGATCCCCAAGCTCCATTTCACTTATTAGTTTTTCTATTTGTCTAGCCTTCGAATCTTCCAGGAGTGAAAGTAGTTTTATTTTAATTGCGTTGAATTTACCGGACGCAGGTGGATTTGACAAAAAATCACTAATTTGAGTAATAATGTCCTTTGGTAACTTTGATACTACCATGTCGAAGCGCGAGTCGTCACTTAATTTTTGAGGCGCTAATATTGCTTCGGTTCTGATAAACCATACGCGTGGTTGATCCGCCCAAAACTCGGGAATTCGCGACGCTAATTGTATTGCCATGATGTCAGTAGTCGGCGTAAACAATGGTGTCGGCGTCGGAGGCTGATACGTTTCCGGTTTCTCAGTGTCCGTCATAATGCACTATTTTAAAATTTTATTGTCCGAAATTTTATTAAAAACTTAATTAATTATACACTATTTATTTTATTGTCCAAATTATTTACGCGTATTACAAATTAAAGTTCGTTCGGGGTCACCAATGTTGGATATAAGGATCCTAACAAGGCGGACCAAGCGAGTGGGAGTAAAAGACGATATTTAAATTAAACTTTTATAATATTGAGAGGCGCGTTTACAAGTTGGGTGCGCGGTGACGACTGCACGGCACCCTGTTACACAATACAAAATTGGTTCGGTAATATGAACCTTAAGGAACATACTGTGTCCCTACATTATTTATTGACATAACGTTAATGTTAAAATTAACGGTAAAAAAGTAAGAAATAACGTTACATTTAAAAATAACGTTATCATTCCCAGCCTGCCTAGCATGACCGATTTATATCGCGTGATATAGCGTTTTATCACGTTTAACTGTCAAAAAGACAAAGGAATTTGACAGTTGAGTGTCGATAAAATGCTATATCACGCGATATAAATCGGTCATGCTAGGCAGGCTGACGTCATTAGATTGGATATGTGTTTAGTGTTCATATAAGAGAAAAGTTAAAATTGGGTACCTACCTCACCTAACGCAAGACACCTGCTCAACTATTCGTAGTTGAGCACTCACTCACAGTTGAGCAATGGAGATTCCCCACTGCTCAACTATTCGCAGTTGGGCAGTTTAGTTGAGCAGTGGGGAAAAAAAAACCCGCCTGCATAAAAAGACAAGTCGACTGAAAAGATGGAAACAAGATTAAATAAATATTAAAGGCAACATGTCATAATAACATGCAGTCGGAGGCATGCATAAAGAAAGTGACATTATGAATAATTGAATTATATGCCTCCGACTGCATGTTATTATGACATGTTGCCTTTAATATTTATTTAATCTTGTTTCCATCTTTTCAGTCGACTTGTCTTTTTATGCAGGCGGGTTTTTAATTTTTTTAATTTATTTATTTATTTATCTCTTTTTAGTTATTATATTTTACGGTCATGATATACCTTTTTGAAATCCTTATAATAAGCCCTTTAATTTGACACCCATATTGCAGTATTCTAAAAAAAATTATATTTTTCACTACGTATAATAGCACCGTACAGCCGCCATGTTGGTTTTTTTATAACGCCACCTTCTTAAGAACACTTGGGCTGAAAAGACCAATCTAACGATATCTTAATCATAGAAATCCGTTCAGCCGTTTGAGAGATATGAGGTAATAAAGAATATTACATACAAACAAACATACTTACAAGATACGCGCGAAATACATAACCCGCCGGGTAACAAGTCGGGTAAAAAGGGAAAAAAATAACAAGGATGCGTATATACTAGCGAAACTAAAATAAAATACAAAGTTATATTTTCCATAAAGTTTATTCAGAACATCACAAATATCTTCATACATATAAAATAAGAGGGTTAAACAATGGTTTTAAAATGATAATGCACCTGAAATATTGATATAGGTACGGTAAAATTATGCATATTTTTTACACGTTAACTACCGACGAGCATAGATTTACTACATACAATAATTATAAAAATACTCAGATAAATAAATAACAATGCGTTTTAAGCGACTTCTCTATATTCATCGTATGGTAGTATAAGATTTGTACTTTTTTATAAATAACAAGTTACATAAATACATACTTTAAAAAAACGCATTAGAACATTACGATAAAATACTTAAAATTGTTCTGAAAGCAATTTTTGGTACATCAGCCCCTAAAAGGTATCCACGATTAGTAGAAATATACAGGGAGGAAAAAAGACGGTAGTTGAAGGAAAGTACACTATCGATGATGGCAAATTTTACTGAGAGGAAACATCCGTTTATTTTTCTTAAATAAGTAAAACTGCATTAATTGATTTTTGATATATCGCTTGTCTCAGCCGGAAAAAGAATGGGCTAAAATCTGAAAAAACAATACATTTGAATGTATTTTTATGATACGAATAGATAGGGTCAATGATAAGTCATTTTTTTTTAAATAACATAGTATCTTAAATTAAACGCAGACCCAAGAAAGATGGAAAAAAAAAATTTCTTAGTTTAGTGAAAAAAAATGGTTGTACCTTAGTATTATATTATCTGTGTACCTACAAGCTTCTTATTTTTTTCAAAAATCTTTGAATGTAGCTTTACTTATTGTTAAAAATAAAGAAATGTTTCCCTTTAGTAAAATTTACCATATCCCCACCAACTACCATCTTTTTTTCCAGCCTGTATGTATAGTAAAAATATGACGGGGTAAAGATTCTTGTTCGAGTGGGTAAAGGCATGTTAGTGACTATTTTAAAGATAAAGAGGTGTTAGTGGTAACTTTTACACAAATATTTCATTTATACAAATCTAACACTTAGGATGACTGATAAACTTGCAATTAGCTGTAAAAATAATAGATTAGTAGTTTTGTCAGATGGTTTTAGTTAGTTTTACCTATTTTACAATTAATTTTAGTTTATTTTCTGATTCCACGTAATCTTATCAATGACTCACGACATAGTATAACGGGTGTAACAAGACACTCAACGAAGCCGAAGACCTCGCATCCGCCCATCATCAGAATCATTTTTGTCTTTTAGACCATACCTGGGAAACCAATAGCTACGAAGTTATTGAAGGTCAAAGTCAATTTTTTTTTTCAAAAATTTTATGAAATCTTAGTCTATTCGTTATTTCCTAATTTTTGTCTTCTGAAACATTATCAAAATTTTATGTATTTCGTAACAAACAATGGCTTCAAAACATCATCACTCAATGTATTTCATGAGCACGCACATAAACGTCGCCTCTTAACTCGGCCGCACGCATCTGTGTAGCATTCACTCGCAGGCGCGGTCTTTAGTACGTGTTACATTGCCTGGAAATGTATGCAATGCTTTTTTTAACACCAAAAATTAAAATCGTTTCCCAGCAATAATTTTGAACAGAAATGGTCCTGATGATGGGCAGAATACGTAGACCTCGTTGAGGGTCTTGTTACACCCGGTATGTGTGAGACCATCTCTTAACACAATATTACGACATATAGCTAACTACAACCTATTAAGATCCTCGAACATTAGTAGGGATATCACGCTAAATCTATTCACTAAGTAAGTTCTTTGAGACACAAAACTTAAAACTGAAAACACTTACGTTGGCATAAAATTTATTAAGATATAACTGGACTAGCTCCTTCACTAAGCCTATTTCGAAGTCCTAGCCTAAGAATGGATCTTACGCAACATATACTTCATAGGAAAAAAGAAATATTACTTTAAACTACACATGATTTAAAAATGAATTACACAGCTACTACATTTTATGATGCACGGTAAGATCTGAAATGATGTATAGCTTAGCTGCCTTACTTTCAGCAGTTTTTATTTTAAATACATTATAGTAGTGCGATTTAGATCCACAATTTATTAATTAAAATAAAATCTTAAAAACAATCTTATAATAACATAATTTAAAAACTATCTATAAATATCGGTAAAAGAGTTCTGAACAACTAAGCGTATTGAAACGGCATTGTGCGACAGTCCGAAGCGATTTTGTATAAAATAAATAATGTTTGTATGATTTATCCTAAGTATGTAATTTGCAAGTTACCGTTTAGTTAACAAACACGATTTGTACTTTGGACACATTATTCTATGTTATTTTATTATGTATTTAGATTACATGATTTAAGGCCACATTTACATCTAAATCTAGGAATGATAACTATCCAATCGAATCTACCTGAACACAATTTTGCTTGGACGTTTTGAGATGTGATATACGCACACTGCACAGTTTATTCACAATTTATTTCACAGTCACAGAATATCCGATTACAGTCACAATATCATGTATCAATTCCTTTATCATCGGATTTTGCTATAAAAGTATACATCAGTACTTTTCAGTTAGTTACCGTCCAACAGAAGAATTATTCCACTGTAACATAACAAATGTCTGAATGTATTCTCAAAAAGCAAAGATTTTCTTTTAAAATCGTCTGTTAGATAAAAAATATGCGAAATTCGTAAAATTTCAGAGTTTTCAGTTATATCTACAGACAAACAGTGAATACACTTATGTCTGTAGATTAAAATCTGACAAATTATCTGAGTTATCGGACAGAACTATGATTCGCTTCTGTTCTGACACTACGTCTCACTGTCTTTGATACTGTCTTCAGTGGCTTGCCTGATGTCAGACAGCGGGTTGCCGTGCACTCTGAATCTGTAGACGCAAGTATAGGTGGGGTTGCCGTGGTTGCTCTCAACCCTGAGCTCCACCGTGTCGTAGGCCACCGGGTACTGAACGCCACCGATGTTGGTCGTCTTCGGGTACTTTACGGGGAAGTACTGTATAGAAGTCCCGTTTGCGTCGTACATGTAGTCGCCGAATAAATGGGGCTCCGGATCCATTTCACCGTGCAGACCCTAGAATGAAGAAATATGAAATCTAACTTATTTATTTGTAGACCTTGTACAGAAAGGGCGAATTCGACGCGATTTTGGTTACACTGCTGTTAATATTGCACGCGTTGCTGACGAAGCTGGTTTTAAGCGAACATTGTATCACGAAACGCATCTAATTCGCGCATAGCTGTGGACAAGGTCTAATGTTCTAATTGTTTCAATATACATTTCATGGGTATTTACACTTTTAAACTTTCGTGTTGCATTTTATTTAAGTAAACACACAGATAAGAAAAAACCTTTCTTAATTCAATTCAGTTAGAAGCAACAGTACTGCCAGTAATTACCAATAATCAACAACGATATCTTAGCAGGTAACTTTGTAGGCTGTTGAGATTGTTGGTTGTTGATATATTAATTTCTTTTCTTTTTTATATTTTTCAATGTAATATTTTAACAATAGCAAGCTCATTAAAACAAATCACACAACTCTTTTAAGCAACATGCAGATCATGCAGAAGTAATAAAAAAAAACAAACATGCAGTTAGTAGTAATGAAGTACTTTAACGAAAGTTACTTACGATGATGCTTGTGCTGGCAATGGCAATGTGTGCTACTGGTAGCACACATTGCCATTGCAAGAAAATGTTACATATTATTAGGATCCTCTGATTTATACACTGTTATTTATAAGAAATATAGCAAACTAAGGCTGAGTTGCACCATCTTGACTTAACCATAACAGATACAAACTTATCTGACTCGATGACAGCGTCGCTGTCGATGTAACAACCTTAGTTCCACTTTTGACTACTGGCTCAGTTAAGTTTGTATCTGTTTAAGTACCAATATCATCATCCATACCAATGTGTCCATTACCTAGAAGATCTATACTGTATTTTGTGCCTATATACACACTATAGGCACACAATATAAAGTAGATGGAAGAGTCGCACATAGACATTACGTACAGGAAATCTCAGGCCACATAATAAATAAATAAAAAAAAGGATTCAGCACTGTAGGTCATGCAGCTCATGCAAAACAAAACAAGTTATAACAAAAAAACTGAGTTTTTTTTAATACGCCAGAGCGGCGCTTAGCTTGTCTAACCGCGCATTGTGCTGTGGCCCTGTTTCATAGGTTCCAGAAACAGCCCTAACGTCTGGTTTTATAAAAAATAATACAGAATTTAATGAAATGATCACTGTCAAGTATAATTGCAAAATAAGGGTCAAACATGGTGGGGGAAGTCCCTATTTTTATATAGAAAACGCAAAGTTGGCCACAAAAACACATGACAAGCTAGAGATTATATATATAAGGTGGTACCAAATGATCTAATGATACTTAAACAGGTGATAGTGTTGCTTAAACTAAACAACTTTCTCCAAGGAACATAGGTCGTAAAACAAATTTTTTTTTTCGCCTTTCCATAGTAAGTCGGTCAGCTGACCAATACATTTTGTATGGGAGTATGATTTTTTTTTTTCGTTTTTCGATCTATGTTCCTTGGAGAAAGTTATTCAGTTTAAGCAACACTATCACTTGTTTAAGTATCATCATATCATTTGGTACCACCTTATATAGTTGCTACAAATATTAAATTGCGTATAAACCTCACAGAAGATTGTAAAAAAAGAATAGAAAATCACCAAAAGCGCTAGCGTAAATTTATATTTTTGGCGTAAATAATAGCGGAAACGTAATGAATTCTACATCAAAATACACTTAAACGTAGTGTGAGGTTGCTTCAATTACTTTTATTCAGGCAATATAATGATGTAAATAGGAACGACAAATATCGAAAAGGGCAGAAGTGAGGTTATTTTTCTTACTCTTTACATGTAAAGGAAAAGACAGAGACAAATGTTCCAGCGTAACCGAGCCATAACGGGGTGGAATTGCGTAAGATAATCGTATTCATTTGACAGTTCATATCGTATTCCATCGGCTACAATTTGTATCGGATGACATATATTATGATACAATATGAACTGTCAAATGAATACCATTGACTTTACGCAATCGCCTAGCAGAGCCTGTAAAAGTGTGAGTGTATATTGAAAGGCTAGGAATATTGTGAGGCTTTTACCAAACACTTTGTATATAGGATACTATTGATATGTATATGATTGTGTAGGTTTGTAATTGGCTTCGAGTAATTAATAATGTTTTTTATATGCCTATGAAGCTGTAAACCTTCCTAAAATAAATAAAATAAAATAAAGTACTCACGTATACGGAGAAGTTCTTGGGCGCCGACTCTATCTTGCCGTCGACGGCGAGCAGCCGCGACATGTGCTCCAGCGAGAAGCCCGTCACTTCGATGATGGCGTACGTCCGGATCACTGCAATCAACAACAGATTTTTTATTGACAGTCGTTTTTATTGCTTTCATCCGCGACTATTCGCGTGGACATTCAAAATCCTTATCTATGACTGGGATAAAAAGTGTCCAGGCTACAAAATTGATAATAGTACTAGCGTACAGAGGTTGCACTCCGCAAAATCGTTTAAATAAATTGCGACGTTCCGACACAATAAAGTGCAATTCAGGTCGCACAGTGCTCCCTTCGTTATAATATTATTAACCTAGTAGTTGCCTCGCTAATCGCTTTCTATCGCGTAGGTCTTATCTTTTCTGACGTATGAAATTTTTCTCGCGCGCCGAGTGACACGAGTCCTGTCCAGGCTACAAACTATTTGTTTAGTAATAGTTTATTTGGAACAAGTTACATTGTTACACTTAGTGTTGTACGTTAAGTTATAAAAACTGTGTCGCAGCACTAACGCCCATCTCCGGTAATAACAGGGACAGCGTTCCAATAAATAAGTAACACAAACTCACTAATTTTGATAGGTAAATAAAAGAATACACTGACTGTCTGAAACACAGTAAAATAAAAACTTAACAACATTTGTGTGACAATCCAAATTCGCTCAGACGTTTTGCGTGATTGACAAACATTCAAACATAAAATTTTCCAAACTTTGACATTTATACTATTAGCAGGATATGTAGTCCGTACCCAGGTAGCCGGGGAACCCCTGGAAGGCCCAGCACTCGGCGGGCATGGCGCCGGGCGCCAGCGCGTGGCGCGGCGACGTGTAGGCCCACCACACCGGCACGCCCAGCACCGAGTACTGCTTCGTCTTGATCTGGTACAGCTCCGTGCACCGCGTCGACACTACTTGCCCGCCTGGGGGGGACACATATTGCTCATCATTAAGGTGGTTCGATGAGCTCAGTAGCGCCACCGATAGAAATAAATCAATTAGGTACGTTTTATCAAGGGCTTTAATTAAAAGTTTTGATAATTTTGCGCATAAAAGAGTAAATTGCATTTTCTAAATCGTCGTCGGGCTGTGAAAACCTCGCATGTGCATTAAATTTTCGAATCCGAGTTTCTTCGACGTAGACATGTATTACGAGGTTTTCTCACGAAAAACAACTAAAAGAGATTTTCACTAAATTTTGCGACTTACGAGCTTTTCACAGCCCGCCGACGAAATATAGTTTCAAGAACTCAAACTTAAGCAATAAGTTGTGCATCTCAATAGTGCCAAAAGTGACCACATTTAACAATATCGAGATTCATACCTATTGATTATATTTGAAGCTATGAAAAAACATTTAAAAATTGTACTTTACTCTTCTATTTGCACAAAATAACCAAAACTTTTATTCTAAGCCCTTGATAAACGTAAATGACTAATTTCCATTGGCACTACTGACTAAGCTCATCGAATCCCCTTAACAATCACCTTTCAGTGTGATAATGCTGCATCAAACACAACACCCGAGTCAAGAATACCAATTTTGCACGCCGCAGATGCAGGATATAAATTAAATTATGAAAAATAAGATAAGAAATAAATAAGATAAGATAAGATAAAATAACAAAAGATAAATTGTAGTATGGTACGTCCTTTAACCGACTTCTGTCACAAATTGAAGGATACACTAGGGAATAAAGAGAGCATAAGGCATAAATCGTATCATATCCCACCTGTTCAACAATAAATATAAAATCGTCTAAAGTTAAGAATTACAAGTTTAAGGAGTCATTTTCAGGAGAAGATAATGTACAGTACAACTTGTCTTGTGACTACTATGTATCCTAAATGAAATGTAACAAAATATAAAAAGTCTACGTACCCGCCGACTCCAACGCATAATCCACGAGGCCCGTCTTGTCCGCGTCATAGATCTCCAACATACTAGCGACTATCTTCCTCACAGCGTCCGCGTCGAATCCTCCCCCGCCCTTCACTTCCACCTCCCTCACGTGTTCCCTCACAGTCTCCAACACAAACGTAGTCTGTTTCCTCTCAAACACCGCCAAATACTCCTGCACCAGTCTTCGAATCTTATCCTCATCGATATCCGGCCGCCACGAACTAATTATCCGCTCGTGTATCTCTCTACTTATAACTTGCATCTGTTCATTACTTATAAAGTGCTTATCGAAATACGCCTTCAACTTCAGAGCCAACGCTTCATTATTCCCTTCAGTCAAAATATTAATAAAGTTCTGTTGCAAATGCTTCAGTGAATACTGCTCAATTTTCGCTTCAAAGTTGTCGAATTTGGACAGTTTTTGGTCGAAAACTTTCAATTTAGAGTCGACGTTCACCGCCCAATCTTCCAGCGCTGCCATTCGTTTCGATAAATCGGGATCTTGAACTATTTTAGGTGGTTTGTAAGTGTCTACGACTGGTTGCGGTTGAGGTAGAATTTGGTCCGAATAGTTGTAACCTGGAAATGTAAAACAACTCTTTAATCAACTGTCCACTTTTCTCTGTCCTTCCCAGGGGTGACATTAGATAAATTAAAAATAAAATTTTATGAAATTAAACAGGGAAGGACAGAGTGATATAGTTAAAGAATATGCAAACTCAGGACTCACCTAAAAGTGTAGCGTGCCTTTGAGTACGTCCACTTTCTTATAGGTGATGTTAAGACCTCTATCCTTCCCCGAATTTCTTATTTATCAAATCAATGTCTTCGCTAAAGGGAAGTACTATGTGGAAATATGGGTACAGTCAAGTATTGATCAAACATGCTTCAAAACTATCATTTTATAACTATCATTCAAAATATTTATAAAATCTTAAAAAAACATTGATAAGAAGCTTACAGAGTTTCTACAGATTAATGAGTTTTGGAACTTATTTTGACCAGTTTCATATTAACTGTACCAAGAAAATAAACACCATATTGAATTACAAAAATATAATAATTAAAATAGCCCATAAATTATACATTGAATTCACGTACTGCAGTGTTACTCAAACCAAAACCCGACATAATTATAATATTAATACGAATAAAGCATCAAAACATGATTGTGACAATGTCTATGCCAGAGAATTTGCAAATAATAAAAAAAATAGAAATAAGACAATGATTAGTGACAAAGATGAATTTAGTTTCTCCTCAAAATCATTGATTGTCCTAAAGGCGGATGACTACTGGGTACACTTTCCAACATATTGACGAATTTGAGTTTAGTATTATGAATATGTTTTAATTGTAATAAAATGCTTATCCGTGCACGTTGTTAAAGGGCAAAGGGTTTTATCCTAGGGGTATCCTATGTTTGGTGACTACTTATCATTAATTGATGAAATTGGTGAATTAAGCAAGAATAATTTTATTTAAATCGCACCATTTACGAATTTAGTAACAAGTTCTCTTTTTAGATAAGATAGTTGATGTGAGACTATGTATGAAAATTTTATAAAGACGGTTGTAAGTCGCGTGACACACACGGTTGTGTTGGGCATAAATAAGTGATAATAATATTACTAAACTCAAATTCGCAACATGGCAACATCTTCATTTCAGTCTTAATTTCAACCAAATCTACTCTAGCCTTAGGAATTTTGGTGACAAATGTGTATGTAACAGGTACATTTTAGTGTTCATTTACAGCATCAATTGTATGACTAGGGGTTAGACTTAAGATTTTAAACTAGTATCAATTCAATAATTTGTACCAAACTTATAAACTTTAACTTAATTTCTAATAAAATTTTATGTATGGCCGCTAAACGATCAGGATACACGAAAAGGTACAAATTACACGATGTATTAAAGCATTAATATTTAAAATAATAAATGATGACATAAGATGTGTAATACCTTCATTTGAATTATGGAATGGAATTTAAAATAAATAATTGTAAGGAAACATAAATTGCACAACATGAAATCTTAATTAAATTATTATTTCCTGAGTGTGAACATTACTCACATAATTCTCAGATAAAATTAAGTAAATTAAATAATGAACTTACAGTAAAAAATATGATAAAATTTATATTCATAATCGTGACTAAATAAAAATAACGGATTACATTATGTATGATATTAATATATTTTATATACAAGGTTACTCTCGTGGGGTTGGTCAGACCATCAAACTGAACAACTTTCATTATGGGACCAACCTTGAAATCAGGAAAAAAAATCCGCTTTTCCATACAAAAGTACAATCCTACTCCATCGAAATGTATGAAACAGCAGATTTTTTTTCGCGATTTCAAGGTTGGTCCCATAATGAAAGTTGTTCAGTTTGATGGTCTGATCAACCCCACGAGAGGTTTTGTATTAACTAAAAATAACCTTGTACTTATATTAAATTATAGTTCTTGTTAAATGACAAATTAGTGACCAAATAATTCGTTGGTATAAAATAGAAGTTGCACTGAGTGAGCTACTGGGGGGGTACCGGGAGAACGGACGGTATGCGCTCGGCAAGAATTTATACCGTGTAGGAAGGAGAAAATATTTTCGTCGTCGAAAGCTGTCGCTAATGACATCAACTGTTGGCGACAGTAGTAGTACTTACACGATCCGATAGTTTTCGATATCGTTGACAGTTTCCAAATTCCGAATACCTAAGTAATAAGATAAGGGATCAAAATAGAAAAGCCTTTGGGCTTGCTAATTATAAAAGTGCGAATTTTTGTCGTAATTTGCAGATATTTTTACAATGCAACTTCACTATAAAAATAAAAAAATAGGTCAAATCTTATTGCTAAAAGTAGGTATTTTAGTAACATAGCAACTCTTTATTTTATACTTAAGTACAAATAATAATAATTTCGTAAATGTTCGCATTGAGAAAATTAAACACGGAAATAAATAAATAACATATCTATCGGCCGAATACTCAAAGGCTTCTTAGCTAAGGAAGCTGTCAATTTCATAGAGTTTCTGTCAAATCTGACAACTTTTTTGAATTTAAGGTGGCCTTAACTTTAAGATTCGTTTGAGTATTTGGCCGTAAGACATTTAATTAAATAGCATGAAATTAAAGAATAAATTAGCAATATGTATCGATTTATCTTTATCACAGAGAAATTGCGCACTGAAACTAAAACTAAGGGCCACTTGAAGACATAACTTACTAAAATTGATCACTTTTACCATTCTTTCATCATCATGATTAAGGCGCTCATTTGTTTAATCACTTTGATTGCGTTGGTATCTTAGTGATTTATAATAATATCTAGAAAACATAAAACAAAAAGCCGCCCGAAAGCCTGATTCACACATATCAGCGAAGTCGCAGTTCCGTACCGTCACGTCACCGTGATCATTATTCTTTTATACATTCTCTATGAACGCGTCCACGTCACTGACACTGATAGGCAGTGTCAGTGACGAGACAGTACTCTCAGTGTCAGTGAAAGCGTGCTCATTGAGAATGTATGAAAGAATAATGAACTGATATGTGTGGATCGGGTTTTAATGGTTTAATTCCCTAAATGCAAACATAGATACAAATGGTACAGAAGCGCCCGCGATCATCCCAACACGCCGCGCCAGAACCGCCGTATCTCCTCAAAACAACTTTCTCCCACAACTTTTAAGTAATCAGACGCGTCTCCCACTCTATTCTGCACGATGTCTTTGTACTCTCTGTACGTTTTCGTAACCTCTGGCAAATCTGGGAGGTTGTCCCGAATGTCTGGCAATGTCATGTTGATCTCGGGCATTGTCAGGTTGAACGTTGGCAGCGTAATATTGGGCCAACTCGGCAGGGATATCGTGGGCAGTTGTATTGCCGAAAACTCTGGGAGATCTAGTTGGAAATCAGTAAAGTTGGGGAGAGCAAGATGCTCCCAGTTTTCGTATGAATAGTGCGCTGAAAGGAATTGTTATTTTTACGATATTTTAACGCTATAAATTGTTTAAAATAAAAACAAAAAGTATTGATAATATAGCAAATTGAACGATTAATGCTATAATGATTATCATTTAAAAAAATATGTATAAATACTCTTATGTATTTATATTGTAATGATATTAAGTCGCCGAACAAAGTAACCATCTCAGAGGTTTCAGCATGACCACCGAAACACTATAACGGGTGTAACAAGACACTCAACGAAGCTGAAGTCCACGCATTCCGCCCATCATCAGGATCACTTTTGTCTTTTAGACTATACCTGGGAAACCAATAGCTACGAAGTTATTGAAGCTCAAAGTCAAATTTTTTTTCTAAATTTTTATGAAATCTGATTTTATTCATTATTTCCTAATTTTTGTCTACAGAAACATTATCAAAATGTTATGTATTTCGTAACAAACAATGGATGCAAAACGTCATCACTCAATGTATTTCATGAGCACGCACATAAACGTTGCCTTTCAACTCGGCCGCACGCAGCTGTGTAGCATTCACTCGCAGGCGCGGTCTTTTGTCTTTTGTACGCGTTACATTACGTGAAAATGTATGCAATGCTTTTTTAACACCAAAAATTAAAATCGTTTATTAATATAATCGTTTCCCAACAATAATTTTGAACAGAAGTGGTCCTGATGATGGGCAGAATACGTAGACCTCGGCTTTGTTGAGGGTCTTGTTACACCCGGTATACAACTATATACAATTTTATTATAATGACCTTTTATTGTGTATTTTGACATTTTATAATTGTAAAGATTTTAAATAATAGATATTTTAACATGTTGTCGTACTTTGTAATCTAATCATATATAAGCGTTTTGGATAGAGACGTCTGTTGGCTTTTAAGACATGTTTGAATAAATAAATATAAACGTGTAACAGAATGAATGGCTAAACCAGAATATAGTAGATAGCCATCAAACTGAACAACTTTTACTACGGGACCAACTCTGTAATCGCGAAAAAAAAACAGCTGTTTCCTACATTTTCATATTTTCGTTATTAATTTTTGTATGAAACAGCTGTTTTTATTTCGCGATTTCAGAGTTGAGTAGTAAAAGTGTTTCAGTTTGATTTGATGGTCCCTTAAGAGCGTTTATGCGCTATATTAGCGCCGCCAATCAAAAAAAATCATAGTGCTCAAATAAAGGCAAAATTGTGAATTGTGTTCTTCTAGTGTACTCCGAAGAAGCTTTGTGGTACTTTTTATTGCTTAAACAATATTTTATAACCTGTCGTTTAGTTTATTGCCAAAAGTGGCCATTTTTAGCAACAAAACTTCATTAAACTAAACGACACACTAGAAAATATAGATTAAGCGATAAAGAGTACCACAAAGCTTCTTCGGAGTACACTAGAAGAACACAATTTACAATTTCATTTTTATTTAAGAGGATTGTCAAGCATGCGGTCTCCATACAAACGGCGATAACGTTTCCCACCCTCTAAATCTTAACCTACAGCAATGAATTTTTGGTATGTTTTTGAAATGCCTAAATACTAGGGCTGTACGTTTTGATTTTTTAAATATCTATAATAGATTTCGAAATATTTGCATTTTAGTGATTTCATACAAAACACAGAAGTGCCAATATTTCGAAATCTATTATAGATATTTAAAAAATCAAAACGTACAGCCCTAGTATTTAGGCATTTCAAAAACATACCAAAAATTCATTGCTGTAGGTTAAGGTTTAGAGGGTGGGAAACGTTATCGCCGTTTGTATGGAGACCGCTTGCTTGACAATCCTCTTAAGGACTATGTTTTTTTTTCGATTGGCGGCGCTAGTATAGCGCATAAACGCTCTTAATATCTACTTATGATGGTTTAGCCATTAATTCTGTTACACGTTGTATATCGCGGGTAACTGACATTTTATCGACACAACTGTCAAATTCCATTGTCTTTTTGACAGATAAACATGATAAATCACTACATTATATCGCGTTTCGGTGGTCATGCTAGGGGGGCGAGCACGATTGTAACTATTTATCCATACCGGTAACTATTTATTTTACCTACCAAATATTTTCTGTAGAACATTATTTTCAGCTAATTTGAACCTTTGGCATTAAGGTAATAGAACAGGGATGGACAAACTTTCTTTCGCGTGCCAATATTTATACTAACGAAATCTATGGCGGGCCAATTTTTGGCTTTGTTTTTTTTATTGAAATAAAATATGGTACATAGGTATGTATTTTTGGAACACTAATTTAATGAGCAAGCAATATTATGAAATTAATAGGAAAGAAATTTTAATTAACATAAGGGAATCATCTTTTAAGTTCGCTGCGAAGTCGGTCGCTTCAAAATTTCTAATAACAAACGAAGACTACCCTTGATTTTTTGTTTGATGGCCGCGGGCCCGATCTCAATCATTCGCGGGCCGGAGATAGCCCGCGGGCCGTAGTTTGCCCATCCTTGTAATAGAGTATAATATTGTAATACTTACACCCGTAGGCTACAGCGGGTACGAGCAGCAGCAGCAGCCAGGGCCAGCGGCGCGCGGCGCCGTGCTGTTTCGTCTGCACTTTGTACGCGTCCGTTGGACCCACGTGGTTAGGTGTTATCTGTTAACAACGAACACTCAATTGACATTCCGTTGACATTAAGGTCCCTACATATCTTAAAGTGGCACCCTCATCTAATTAAATTTATTGCTCGCTAAGTTTATTGTATCGAAGATTCACATGTACAAATTGAAGCTAAGGTTCTATAGTTTATTTACACACAATAACACGATTATTCACGATATAGGTCAGTGTTTTCTTCATTCTAATTATCTCTTATTTGCAGACGACATGAAAATTTTCAAAATTGTTAATAATAACGACGATGCAGTTCAGCTTCAGGATGATCTCCGAAGGTTAGACTCATACTGTTACTTAAATAAACTAGATTTGAACGTATCCAAATGTTTTTCTATAAGTTTTACTCGTAAAATCAATCCCTTTAATAGTAGTTACAGTATCAAAAACGAAAAATTATCCATTCGTCAGGAAGCTAAAGACCTGGGAGTCATACTTGATTCTAAACTGCTATTTGATAAACATATTGTCAGTACTATTAATAAAGCATCTCGTTCACTAGGGTTTTTTATGCGTCTGTCTAAGCCTTTTAAATGCATGAAAACAATCAAAATCCTTTATTGTGCTTATGTCCGCAGCCATCTTGAGTATGCCAGCCAGATTTAGAACCCCTGTTACGTAACATACATAAATGATATAGAGAAGATCCAGAAAAAATTTACTCGGTTCCTAAATTTCAAATTCAAAATTCCGAAAACATCTTACGAAGACCGTTGTACTAAATATCACTTGCTACCGCTTTCTGTTAGACGTAATATTGCAGATGTTACTTTTCCACTCAAGTTGATTAGAGGTTCAGTGGATTGTCCGGAACTACTTCATAAAATTCGTTTTAAAATACCTACAAGAGCACCCCGCAACGATTCATACAGACCATTTAGTATTCCTTCTATGCACACCAACTACAGGCATAACAGTTTCCTTATTAGAGCTTGTTCCGCCATTAATAACGCTGACGCCAATATTGATTAATTTTTCAACAGCATCACGACTGTTATTAAGTTATTGTTTAAAATTTAGTTTAATATTACTATTTTACGCACCTGTCCCGTCTAGGCTACGATTACCTACTTTACGATCAATTTCTTTTAAATTCTACATGTGGTAGCTTGTCAATAGCTTTTAGTTATATATATTTGTTGTTATCTGTATGTTTATAAGATGTTAGCTATCCATAAACGATAAATAAATAATAAATAAATAAATAAATAACCTCAGTAAAATATTGTTTCTCTGTAGTAGTAGTAGTACCACAGAATAGATAATAGTACTAACGTACAGAAGTTGCACCCCGCAAAATCATTTAAATAAATTGCGACTCTTGCTCCGACACAATAAAGAGCAAGTCAGGTCGCACAGCGCTCCCTTCGCTCCAAAACATTCACCTAGTAGTTACATCTCTTTCTATCGCGTAGGTCTTATCTTTTCTGACGTAGGAAATCTGTCCTCTCAGAGGACGCCGAGCGCTTCATACTACTTCATGTATTATGATGCACGAGGAGTGACAGAGTACGCAAAACAGCAAAAAGTGGCCACTTTAGGCACTTTTGCGTACTAGTACTACACTATACTAGAAAAAATCAACTCATCCATAGCATATCAGGCGGGAATCGAACCTGCAGTGATGAAATAACGCTGGCTTACAGCAAAAACGTAAAAAGTACTAGAAAACTTCGCCGATCTCATTGGCGACTCGATAGCATACTAGTAATTGGTTAGTGCACTGGGACTGAATACCAAAGGTGCGGTTTGGGTTCGAGTCCCGTCTGAGATGCTGTTGATGAATCGACTTTTTCTAGTATTGAGAGGGATTGTCTATTTCGAAATGTTAAAAATGCCATCCATGGACACGCTTTTGTTTATCTGACAAAAATGAAATTTTAAAGCTAAGTCAAAAAAATTGTCGGGATCATCACGCTACGGTACGGTTGCAGGTAAATTTTGTAAACATCAACTAATTATAAAGTATGTTACCGTTTCTGTGACGGTGGTGACAGTAGTGGTGACGACATTCTTGATGAAAGAGTAGATCCAGTAGAAGGGGGCCGCCGACGCGGACGCCGCTTGGGACATGAGCCCGGCTGCAAGTAAACAGTATAGTTTTTATATGATAATGCAGCAAGTAGAGCTGCCGCACATGAGCCACTAATTGCGACCACTAGTGGCTCAGTCAAGCCACTAGACGCAGCCGCTAGTGGCCGCCGGGAAGAAGCCGGTTACTGTGGCCGAGTGTGCGCGCGATGCGAGCCACAAGTAGCGAGCGCGGGCGACGTGCGCAGCTTGTGGCTCGAACGCGGCCACTCGAACTCAACGGTTTACGCCGATACCATACAAAATGTATGAAAAAACTCGTCCGCAGCTTGTGGTCGCGTTTAGTGGCCGCTCAATGTGCGGCAGCTCTAAAGGTTTCGTTTCAGTAGCAGTAAACGAGCTCGACATGCAGTGGTCTAGCGCCTGGCCCAGCGATTGCGAGATTAAGCAACTTTCGCAAGGCTCGGTCATGGGATGGGTAACCAACATTTTATTATATCGAGCTCCTCCGTGCTTCGGAAGGCACGTAGCCGTTGGTCCCAGCTGCATTTGCAGTCGTTAAAATCCCTCAATCCGCATTGAGCTTGCGTGGCGGGTTCTGGCCCATAACCTTATCCACCCATAAGGAAGGCCTGTTCCCCAGCAGTGGGGACAATAAAAATGACTGATGTCGACTAAGGCCGACTCACAAAATTACACCAAATGCTAAATCAGTTGTGCAGGTTATGCTCTATCTCTTTTACATAAGGACTGGTTTATACGGGGTCAGTGACTGGACCCAGTGACTCGGAATTTCGGACCCAGTGACTCGGAATTTCGGACCCAGTAACTGGCTACATGTAGACGGGATTGGCAACGGGTGGTTAGTCAGCTGGACTGACTGGCGAGCGAGAAGTCAGCACTGGACTGGGTTGAAACTATAGTGTCTACACGAGCCCAGTAGCAAGTCAGCGCTGGACTGGATTACTGTACTGCCACGTTACTGACCCTGTATAAACAAGGCATAAGGTCGAATCCAACTTGCCTTTAGCCGGTCTCCTTTCAGTGTAGGGGTACCGGTGGGACGGTCCGACGACTTTCCTGTAGGTGTCGCTGATTGTGGTGGTGACAGAAGTGACGAGGGTCAGGATCATCTGCGTGAGCCACCAGCGCTGCTGCTTCTGTCGGTAGCCGCCGTTGCCTTGCAAGTACACGCCTTCATCGTCCGAGCTCTCCACTGTCTGTGTGAAAGAGACCTCATTTAAGGCGCTGTAGGTAGTGAAACTAGCGCCGCCACTAAATTTATTTTTATTACTCGTAAACCAAGTCAATATTTAAAAAAAGCTCATGTAATAATTTCTTAAAGTTTTTCTTTTGGTCAAGGGCACAAAGACGCAAACTTACCGTGAATCTCTTCCTGGTGGTGCTTGTCTTCCATGTGGTGACCAGGTCCACTTCATCGGCGGCGGTGTTGGGCCCCTGGATGCGGAACTGCGACAGCGACCGCCTGGACATATTCGGCACCGCCACTTGCCCCGGCGCCAGCTCCACGCGATCTTTCGACAGCGGGGAATACGTGTAGTCCGTTTTTGGGTATTTGCTGGAAAAAAAAGGAGAACTGTTTTATTATTTGGAATATGAGGTGGAACCAAATTATTTAACAATACTGAACTGAACAACTTTCCCCAAGGAACATAGGCCGAAAATTATTTTTTTGGCTTTTCCATATAAGTCGGTCAGCTGACCAATACATTTTGTATGGGATGAAATGTTTTTTTTTTCGTTTTTCAACCTGTGTTCCTTGGAGAAAGTTGTTCAATGAAATAGGATTAAGTTAGTTAGATTGAGATTCTACTCAGCTCGCGATCTAGATCACAACAAGTTGTCTTTGATACACGCTGAAAAAAAGGTACTTGATTAAGATGGTACCCTGAGCGAAAGTGGCGCCGCGGTGAATTATATTTATTATTATAATTCTAATACACAATTTTAAAAATGTTTATCGTGGAGATTTTAGGGCCCACAGTTTAGTATTTTTAGACGGTATCGTTACATTCCCTCGTAGTCACTGCTAGAAGTAGATAGCAAAACTGCTAAAAGTGGCCGTTTTTGACACATTTGCTATCTACTTCTACGAATGACTACGAGGGTATGTAGTGATACCTTCTAAAAATACTAGACCATGGGCCCTAAAATCTCCACGATAAACATTATTAAAATCTTTTTCTATTAATAACTTATTAAATAAAAACCTCTGAGGGCGCCACTTTCGGTCATACAACCGCCTTAATCTAGTAAATAATTTGTAATTCTATGCCACTCGTCATAAATGACAACACTGGACTATTTAATCCTTAACTATTGTATGTAAACTTCCTTCGAGCGTTTTGGTTTATTTATTTTTGCATGGTAATTGGCCATTAACTGAATTCAACGTTTAGTAATAGAATACTTAATTGGTGACTTTTAAAAAACAGTTAAATTTGAATTTCCTTTTAGCAATAAATCACTTCCAACACTATTCACTTATATGCTGTAAAGTCCTTCCAAATCAAAACATGACGCAATGTCTGTTGTATTCTGTGTGGTGCAAATATATTATTACCTGGTGAATTCCACGCATCTAAGCCCTTCATACATGATTGGTCACAACCAATGGAAATAGACACAATCACACACTTGTCTGGGAAACGTCCTTCATTGACACACACGCACAAGCACTTAAAAATAAACCCTAAATACAGGTTTTTTTAGAAATGCAGGGTTTCCTTAGTTATTACAAAGAGCAAAATGCAATGTAGTTGCGGCTCGGTTAGACTACTGGTTTGACATTTGCGTGCACTAAGCGTTTCAAATATAGCACATTATATTTGTTGTGAGTGCCCCGGTAGTGTCGCGTCGTGTTTATCGTTTTGGAAAGTGCAACGAGCATGTTGTAATACTGGCCCAACCCAAGTCGTGTGGAATACATAGTGATTTTTAATCTATTGGAAATATTGGAATGTAACGGTAGCCTAGTTGTAACAGCTCTTGCCAGGAATGAGAGGTGTCGACGGTTCGCATTCGAATTGCATTTGTTGCCAAGTATTTTGGCAGCTAGTTTGGATCTGATTATTTCTTTATTTTTCTGAAAACAATAGAAAAGCCATTTCTACCTATTTTCTTTGTCCAGCTCAACTCATGGTTGCCTGAAAGAAATCGCTTTTTAGCGATAAGGCCGCCAATTGTTCTTCTTTTGTTTGTTTTTGTAATATGTCCATGGTGTACAATAAAGAATATTTTATCTTTATCTTATCTTAAAAGCTGAGCGATTTTGAATAGTTTACTCAACAAATAAATAATTCGTAATATTATCTTGTTATTCCTGTCTAGAGTTTTGGTTTAGTCATTCTGTGGTTCTTTGAATCCTTTACGATAATATTATTATGAAACGGTTACCAAGCCTACTCATAAAAAGGTTTTTAAATCTCTTTAGCGCTGTTTCTTAGTAAAATTATTTAACGATCATAATTTTAAACGGTTTATTACTACACTAATAATTACTAACCTTACAGTAACAACTTCTTCAACCGTCTCCACATCCATAACGGTTAGTAAATTAGTCATATTTGCGGTAGTAATTAACACTTTATAACTATAAAACTAAACACTAGACAAACACATTAAAACTACATATGTCGGTGCTTGACCAGCCAGCTGGCAACTGGCATTTGAAGAATTTGAATTTACTTGGTAATTATTTTACACTACCCACAAAACCTTCATTATATTTTGTGGCGATTTTGTGTATCAAAAGGACAGATTGAAATATGAATTACACACCGCCCATAAAAAAATTACAATAAGAGTAGGAACATAGTATCCTAGGTGCATTTTTTAATTTCTATAAGCATTTGAATCAAAAAATAATAGTAAGTAGTTTATGCAACAAGGTTGGTAAGGAGGTTTTTAGAAAGAGTTGACGTTTTATAATCGTCACAAGTTTAAAAAAAAACCCGTACTTCGTTCGGTCATCGAAAGCACACTTTTTTTGAGCAATAACTTGTATCTGGGTTTTGGGTTTGTGCTAAAAGCCATATTATGTTGAACATATTTCAAAACAGCTTTATTACAGCGTCGTTATCTAGTACCTCTCAACAGTGTAAACATTAAACAAGAAGCCACGGTGGGGCGTAGCCATAAACTTGTGTAAGAAATTCAAATATTAGTCATAGGGCAGTCATGGTTAAGGTATGAAGCAATTTTACTAACCTACTTCTACGCTAGAACTCGTAACAACTTAATGTACTGTACTTACTTAAATATACTAAAATGGATAAGTTTGAATTCATAGGCAACTTATATCAAGGATTTTTTTAAATAATACATCCATTTAGGATATACGTGGGTAGATATCAGTCCATGACTTTTTAATGTAGAAAGACTTTTTTTCGGAATATTTTGTTTTATTTCTGTACATACCTAATCTTATTGTAGCTCTGCGTATTCAGTCCAACGAAGTTCGTACCTCTTTAACCCATTATTTTTTTCTTTCAACGCCTGAAAACTGGTAACTGAAATGAGGGTTCATTTCAGACACCACCTTTTGGCTTGATGAAAATCTTTGCCCGCCAAGACATTTATCAAGACATTTATTCATGTTTGGTAGGAGAAAAAATCTCACTGGGGTCTTATTGTAGCTCTGCGTATTCAGTCCAACGAAGTTCCTACCTCTTTAACCCATTATTTTTTTCTTTCAACGCCTGAAAACTGGTAACTGAAATGAGGGCTCATTTCAGACACCACCTTTTGGCTTGATGAAAATCTTTGCCCGCCAAGACATTTATCAAGACATTTATTCATGTTTGGTAGGAGAAAAAATCTCACTGGGGTCTTATTGTAGCTCTGCGTATTCAGTCCAACGAAGTTCCTACCTCTTTAACCCATTATTTTTTTCTTTCATCGCCTGAAAACTGGTAACTGAAATGAGGGCTCATTTCAGACACCACCTTTTGGCTTGATTAAAATCTTTGCCCGCCAAGACATTTATTCATGTTTGGTAGGAGAAAAAATCTCACTGGGGTTGAATCTAGAGAATAGGAAGGATTCGCATCTTCATTCGATGAGTTTTGATGTCATGAGTGCCGCCGAGAGGGTCGACTAGAAGTCGCTTGAGCTTTTTGTTTCCAAAAGTAATAATCGAATTTGAAAAAAATGTTGGGAGTTGTGTTAAGGAGTTTCTTTTTAAAACACAAAAATAAATTATGAAAAAAAAACATTTCTTCTTTTCAAAGTCATGGACTTACTAAACCACCCTCGTATGCAAGTTAACACGAGATAAACACAAGGACGTGCATCCACTAGATAGGATTTTATAAAGAATAAATTGTTTTTATTTGAGTAGGGCCTTGGCATTGGCATTGGTGATGGGCTCTTTTCTCCGCATTTAGACTCTCATTTGGTCCGTTATGCGTGAACATGGCATTGGTATGGCTAGTCAAGCCATCCCAGCTCCTTCCAGAAGCGCAGAAGCCTCCTGGGGCGTTCACAGGCTTCTAGGAGCGACCTCACGTCTTTGAGGATTTCTGCCCGGTGTGCGGCCAAACCCACGCACTCCAGGATCACGTGGGCGGCTGTTTCCTCTGCGTCCAGGCATCCTCTACACAGGGGACTGTCTGTCGCATTCATGATGAATAGTTGTCGATTCAATGCTAGGTGACCTGTAAGTGTACCTACAACTATTCGGAGGTCTGGACGATTAAGGCTGAGCAGTCTACAGGTCAACCGCGGCGAGACTGCAGTCATCGCCAACTTGGACTGTCTACAGCTTGTTAGATCTACCCAACGAGTATTATGTGCAGCACGAGTACGTTGTCTTACCCATGAGCGCAGTTGGCTGAACGGGAGTGGCAGAATGGGTATAGGTCCTGCCACTATTGTGGAGGATCCCCTTCTAGCCAGCTCATCGGCGGCGTCGTTCCCGTGTGATCCGCTATGCCCTTTAATCCATTGTAGGATTACTTCGTTGTTGGATGCTAGGCGATCCAACACTCGGTGGCATTCGTAGACGATACTGGAGTTGATCGTGTTAGCCTCCAGCGCTGTTAGGACGGCCATACTGTCGGTCAGTATGCGGATGTTTAATTCCTTCATACCTCTAGACAGGGCCGTGGTGGCGGTATTTATTATTGCAACACATTCGCATTGAAATATCGAACTGTGTTGGCCTAATGCTAGTGATATTTTGATATTTAGGTCTTGTGAGAATACTCCAGCTCCAGTTCCATTCCCCATCTTGGAGCCGTCTGTATAGATTCGGACTTCATGTATGCTGGAGTAATCTCGGTCACTTTCAGATAATTGTATCTGGTATTTCTTTTCGAAAATGTATTGTTTAGGGATCCTGTCGCATGGGGCAGCGATTAGTGGCTCATGTTTCACTAGATTATTCCACAATGTGGAATGAGGACCCTCTCGGTTGTACCACAGACCCAGGTGTTTAAGCCTTATAGCAGCCATGGAGGCTTCCTGTTGTATAAACAGGTCCAGGGGTGTTAGATCCAGAGCTACTTCTAGGGCGGCTTGAGTAGGGCCTATTATTGAAGATTATTGACTTGCCTTGCTCTGACATCTATATTGTTGACGTTTTGATTTTGACATTATCGTGCAAGATTGGACGTTCGGACATTTTGAATTGTAAACTTAATTTTATTGTTATTGTATTGTTCTTGTAACTGCGGTACGGCAGGTGGTCCACACCCGGCTCTCGGTCTTGAAGCAAGCTGGTGTCCGCGAGCGCTTGCTCAGCGAACGAGCTGTCCGAGGAGCATGCACTTAGCTACTTAGAAACATTAATGTGTGTCATAATCATAACTCACTTCCAGTACTCGCCGGCCATCTTGTAGAGGCGGTACGGCAGGTGGTCCACACTCGTCTCCCGGTCTAGAAGCAAGCTGGTGTCCGCGAGCGCTTGCTTAGCGAACGAGCTTTACGTGGAGCATGCACTAATAGAAACATTAACTTGTGCGTCATAATCATAACTCACTTCCAGTACTTGCCGGCCATCTTGTAGAGGCGGTACGGCAGGTGGTCCACACCCGGCTCCCGGTCCAGAAGCAAGCTGGTGTCCGCGAGCACTTGCTCAGCGAACGAGCTGTCCGAGGAGCATGCACTTAGCTACTTAGAAACATTAATGTGTGTCATAATCATAACTTACTTCCAGTACTCGCCGGCCATCTTGTAGAGGCGGTACGGCAGGTGGTCCACACCCGTCTCCCGGTCTAGAAGCAAGCTGGTGTCCGCGAGCGCTTGCTTAGCGAACGAGCTTTACGTGGAGCATGCACTAATAGAAACATTAACTTGTGCGTCATAATCATAACTTACTTCCAGTACTCGCCGGCCACCTTGTAGAGGCGGTACGGCAGGTGGTCCACACCCGTCTCCCGGTCTAGAAGCAAGCTGGTGTCCGCGAGCGCTTGCTTAGCGAACGAGCTTTACGTGGAGCATGCACTTATAGAAACATTAATGTGTGTCATAATCATAACTTACTTTCAGTACTCGCCGGCCATCTTGTAGAGGCGGTACGGCAGGTGGTCCACACCCGTCTCCCGGTCTAGAAGCAAGCTGGTGTCCGCGAGCGCTTGCTTAGCGAACGAGCTTTACGTGGAGCATGCACTAATAGAAACATTAACTTGTGCGTCATAATCATAACTTACTTCCAGTACTCGCCGGCCATCTTGTAGAGGCGGTACGGCAGGTGGTCCACACCCGGCTCCCGGTCCAGAAGCAAGCTGGTGTCCGCGAGCGCTTGCTCAGCGAACGAGCTGTCCGTGGAGCATGCACTGTGCGCTGGGCTGCTCAGCCGGAAGGTTCTAAACAAAAATTAAGTACATAACTTAGATGCAATCTCTTTACAACAACTGTCACACAAGAAAAAAACTTCTATTACATAGAATAATTCAGATTTTTCTCTTCAAACTTCGGAGATAAGGGGGGAAAACAGTATTTCTTCCATTTTTTATCAAAAGTCGAAAACAATGCGGCCTTAAAAAAGAATGTTTGAGAATGTGCAAACAGCGCTCTTTCATATGATACCCCACATGCCCTAGTAGCCCCACTTCGAATTTTTAAGACCGCCTTTCAAAAAAATGTATTTTTATTTCTTTCTTATTTGAAGAATACCTAGTTGGGCAAACGTCATCTAAAACTATTCTTAATTTCAAGTTGATAACATAGTAGTTCTTGCGATATTCAGCTGTGACGAACCGACTGAGTCGTACCATAAGGATTCCTTTTTACCATTTTGATACGAAACCCTAAAAATGCGACAGTAACGATTGTAAAGACTGCTCCATTACCACAGTCCGAGACTCCAAGTTCTGGTTGTGGCACTTGTTTGCGGACTTGCCTCGATATAGTATAGTCGTCTATGCATTAGGTATAAAACTAACAAGTTTTTTCATGGCAACATAATAATCAGAGTCTCACCAAAAACAACAGCTGGCCTGCTACCACTAAGCACACTCAACATTTCAACTTATAAACATTTCTAGGAAAATCAACACTTTAATTTTTGAATAAAATAACTTTGATAATATAACCATTATAAAATTAAATTGTTATTCTTTCGAAGCAGCATCTAACACGTTGTAATTTAAAAACGTACTGTAGTAAATTTCAATTAAGAAAATGTAACACATCCTTATCTCTATATACCGACCTTCTGATAAACTTATTCCAGTAATACACTGTCTTAAAAAAAAATTACAGACTTATTTTTATGTAATCTACAAAACCGATCCATCTGCCTGCGCCGGCGCCGATGATAAAAATAATGAACCAATTAGCATTCTAATTTGTCATTGCATTGTGCGTTGCAAAGCCATTTCTTTTGTGAACTTCGTTCTTATCAAGGTCGACAAGTGTCTGTAAGGATCAAGGTCACAGCTGCCTTGCATATTATATCGACGTAAGGAAACATTTCTCAATGAATAGTTTATGAGTTACATTTACGTCAGCAGACAACTCGCAAATATTACGTAGACAAACCATTGGAACAACTCCAACTGTATCACTGTGTTTGTTGATTTGGGGAAAATGAACAAGTTTCTAACCAAACATCTTCATTAAAATATTTGATGACTTGTTTTGAAAGAAATCTTGAATGTTATACTTGCGTCCTAAATGCATTAATTATTTGCTGGTTACGCAAACAGTTTTGGTGAATTAATCCAACATCTACATAAATTTAATACAGTACGCCTGACGTCATTTTAATCACAAATTACTAAATTGGACGAATGCCAGATCGATACGTCAATCATGCCAATGGCCTATTTAACTTTCAGGTGCCATGGCGGGTTACATTGACTACCAAGCATGACTGCGCTAGTTTTTAATTAAAAGCAACACAATGCATTTAAAATTCTAAGCTGACCAACGGGAAAGCTGCCAGAATAAATTTGCCATTATATAGCTAGTTTTACTTATGTTTAAAATCGCTTGCACCATTTTAATTGACTGTATTTTTGTTTTTTTGTCAACCACCTTGCATGTCATTTCTATTTTTGGATTAGCAATGTCTTAAAAATAATAAACAACTAGCATTTTCCTGATATCACCAAAGACGGCGTTTACTGCCATTACTTCTGACATTTTAGCAACTGTGTTTGCGAATCGCGAATAAGCGTGATCGTCGTCGCGTTCTGGGCCGTGATGAGGCTGAGCGTCATGGCTCCTACAAACGATGTCATCGACTAAATCACCACGATCATCAATCATCGCATTGATCATACGTCATCGTGCGCTCATCCACAATCGCCGATGGTGTTTAGCTTAGCTCCATAGTGTAAAGAAATATAATAGTGGTGAATCACCGAAGAGCGCGCGTGATGCCGACGCGTCGCAGCACTTGCGGTAACCACTGCGCCGCCGCTGTCTCGATGTCGGCCTCTCAGCTCGTCGCTTATTGCCTCCGCATGGGTGCCCGGGGCGGTAATCTTCTATCATCTGCGATGGGGTGATCGTCGGAATTGCGTACACCGTTCACGCACTCATATACGCCGGTTACCATCTATCATCGGCGATTGTGTGAGCTCCTATGCTATGAGGTCAGCGAGAGCACTGAATACGCGCAAGCTTATCGACACCAACTGTTGTTAATCTCCTTTTGAGGGCCAACAAAATGGCATCACTAGTACAGAATACTCACTGATTCCTCGTCACGTCCCGTTCTGTGCAGTGATGGGGCTGAGGCTGAGCGTGACGTTAGCGAGCGTGCTGAACCCGCGCGAGCTCGTCGACACCAACTCATACCGATTTTGATGTCGTTCCGAGGTCCAAAATAAAGGCATCGTTAGTAAAGAATACTCACCGATCCCTCGTCACGTTCTGTGCCGTGATGGGGCTGAGCGTGACGTCAGCGAGAGTGCTGAACCCGCGCGAGCTCGTCGACACCAACTCATACCGACTGTTGATCTCGTTCTGTGAACAACGGAAAAATCATCATAGAAAAATTGCTGCCTATTTCTACAACGGCGACGGAATTGCCAATGGATGGAACTGGTGATAGGAAAATAAAATAAACTAAATGTGGCAAATCGTAGCACGTTAAAAGTATAGTAGTGTAAAACAGAATCAGAAACTACGTAGGTAACGTTAACGTCGAGGCATTCTGGTGTTATAATATTCGACAGCAAAGATTTATAATGTAAATAATGTTGTTAAACGGGTGGGTTGCAGCTCTTTATTAGTAGGTAATGTTAAAACATTTTTTTTTCGGACCTGTATCAATTGCAACTTATCAGAAGAAAGAAGAAAAATGAGGTCAATAATTTAATTGGAAATATCAACAAGAAATGTTGAAGCTTTGTATCTATAAAGCCGTGTCGTTAAAATATCGGACTTGTTAATTTTTCTAATCTGTAATTAGGCTTTGCAGAAGGAAATCCTTAAAAGTATGAAATACTAGTACAAAGTATTGCAAATACAGCTTCAGAGGCCTTAGTGATGATATCATCGGTAACAAAAAGCCCAAACGTTGAATTTCTTTGAGAGCGCTAATCGAACCGTGAAGATCTTTCGCTCTAACACTGCACCTATGATTCATGGGCTGGGGACTTTGACATTAAACGTTGGGCCATTAGGACCGCGACACTCAACCCGTGTAGCGATAGCCTTTTTAAATCATCAATCATAGATAGGACAACATTAACGGAATAAAATATTCTCCAAAAAACGTTTCTGTTTATAAAACTCTAAAGAGTCTCTTCTAAGTAAACTGTAACAATTACATAACATTTTGAGCATAACAATACAGAGTCTATTTAAATATAATGATTCAACAAACACTGAGAAAAAGATATGTTCAAACATGGTAATGTAGTCGCTCAATGTCAAGGATGACTTTGTTTATATTGGTGACATAGATAACTGCATTTTACGTAGTGTACTAGACTATACGTATAAAACAATGTTGATAATAAAATAAGTACTTCAAATCAATTACGATGGAATTAACAAACATTTAATTTAAATAATCCTAAGTATTTTAATCCATTTTCAATTGAACTTTGATGCATTATATTGTGTTGTGAGGGTTTCAGAAACGTGCTAGAAGAAAGAATGGCACAATAAAGTCTGATCACAAAACGCTTGGTTAATGGCCTAATAGGACAACGAAAATAGTCTGCTAATGAACGGAAGCAACGGAAGTTGACACTATAAGGCACTTAACTGATCAAAATTCAAAATGTGGCGGACGGTTAGTAACAAGATCACATCATTTTGTTTGGCTTCGAATCCTCCAGTTCGAATCGGCAGCATTTTCTTCGCATAGATTAACATAACGCTAGTAAATGTCTCAATTGTTCCAATATCACAGCTATCACTGAAGTATTCAGTATACGTGCCTACATTACCTTCTGTCTACGTGCGCGTCTACATTAAATGATCTGCCAACTGATAAACTACATGACACAGGCTAATTAATTATGCTTTATGTTGATTACAACTAGTCTTAGTTAGCACACCGACCTTGAACAGACGAGTGCACATCTCAGACGTACGCGGCCACTGTACCATCGATTGGATTACACACAATTTTCGGGTATCGTCATAGCAACGTACGTACCTTCCGGTGGTATCTCCTTGGTCTAAATAAAGAGGAAGATAACTAGGTCAAGAATCAACGCCATAAATGAACAATTATACTCCAAAACACTTCAAACTATGCACTCACTACGCGCCGCCGCCATCCTCCATGCTACTGAAACGCCACAGATGGCTTGAAATAATAATACCCGTATTGTGCCATGAGTAACTAAAATAAACCTAAGCGGGGGAAGTTTGATTCCAGTTATATTTGGGTGCATTAATGTTTTCCTGTAATTTATTAAACCGCTCTTTAATGATCGAAAAATAGTGATTATTATGTTAATTTAATGAGTTTACGAATATAACGAAAAAATACCAAAGCTATAGCTTTAACAGCTTTAATAAAATGAAAATGAGAACCAACGAAAATGTTTTCACAATACAAATTCACGTTTTTGAACAAAGTTAAACCTAGCGAAGTTATACCGTTGAGCCAACACGTGCCTTCTTTTGATTATTACGAGGAAAAACATTATTATATCCGATGAAAGTGGCATTAGGTACGTCAATTACAGTTCACTCTATATAATGAATCAATTTATATGACTGTTCTTAAATTATAATGAAGAGGCATTTCACATAGAAAGTTGTTATTAAATACTAACGTTAGAAATCTGCGTTTCTCTGGTTATTGCTATAATATTAGCTAGATTGTGTTTGTATCAACATACAGTTACTTATTCAATAATGATAATACACTTATTACAGTTATCATTTTAATTCTAATCTTACGGCGGCAGCTTTTCCCTGGGTTAAAGACTACTATCAGCGATCCGAGTGTTAACATAAATAATATTAAAATCACTCAGTGAGTCAGTCATTAATAATATATATTTTTATTCAAAATTTGTGAAAGCACAAAAACGTGGTAAAAAGTGGAGAACATAGAGTTCAAGATTGTTCTGCGCCCGCGCACGCAATTGCAATTGTAAAGGGAAATAACCTTTATGATAAAAGAAAAAACTTGATTATGTTTGACTTCAGGAAGTTCTACGTCCCTCGGTCTTCATATTAAAAATAAACAGAAACAGACGAGTTATGATGTTGATATAACATAAATGGGAGCATATACTTCCGCGCAGGCACAGCCGCACAGCACAGCACAGTGGGCGTCTGTTAAACTCAATTAGGCACCTAATTGTTATTTATGCTCGCGTTGTAATTGTATTTCAATTAGGTGGACGAATCCGAGGGGCGAGCCGGGCGAAAGTAACGGAAATGATGTGTAGCATGGTTACGCAGGGGAAGTTAAATCAATGTTAAAAAAAACGGTTCAGCTGTTCGTGTGCACTTACGATAAATTGTTAGCATTGGAATCGCTAGTTCAATGCGATGTGATTTAAAGGATTTTGGGGCGCTCTTATCTAGGTCATGGACCAAGAACCTTCTTGGTCCATGTCTAGGTAAACATAAACCTACGTTTTTTATTAATTGCATGTAGGACGCACATGTAGAAAGTATCGGCCAATCAGTTGGGAAAGAATCTAAGAAAATATGGTATAAAAATTGTTAAAAAAAAACAAAAAACCGACTTCAAAAAACCTACCTCTAATAGAAATAATATTCGTAATAATAAAAATACGACTATTGAAGTCGGGTGGGGCTTTTAGAATAAAAAAAAAGGAATTTGTACTCCAGCCCCACCCGACTTCAATAGACGTATTTTTATTATTACGAATATTATTTCTTGTTTTTTAGAGGTAGGTTTTTTGAAGTCGGTTTTTTGTTTTTCTTAACAATTTTTTATTTTAGTTTAGGTACCTTGTAGGTAAGGTATATTATATATGTAGAAAAATCGGCTCAGCCAAACGTAAGATAATCGCGGAGAAACATACTTGAATACGGGTCAAACTAAGAACCTCCTTTTTTAAGTCGGTTAAAAAACTACACTTAAGATATCCCTCTTCCAACAAAAAAATGATTATCTTATTCAGATCATAAACAAAGAAGTAATACGACCAATCATCGAGGTAATTCACACAAAATCATACTATTTTCGTGCTCTTTTCAAAATTACTTGAAAAGTACTGAACCGATTTCCAAATTTTAAAAAATGGGACCGACTTGGGAGTATACCTAATGTAATAACGTTTGAATCATTTCAATCGGTCCAGCCGTCTTCGAGTAATCGGTGGACATACACAAAAAAAAAAAAAAACAGATATACAGACGAACATAGAACCTCCTCCTTTTTCGGAAGTCGGTTAAAAACTTATCAAACATTTTAATCAAACTTTCTAAAGGTATTCAGTTTTATCAGTAAGTAAATGCAGATGTGGTAGGTACCATAGCAACAGGTAAAGTAGGTAACATTTCCGGTTAAATTACATAATGTGAACCGGTTTTAATCTGGAGACGAGTATGGGACTGTACACAATGCGATACGCTACTCGTACGCATGCGCAAACGTTTCACACTTATTATAAAAAAGACGTTACAGTAATTAATAATCGATTGACAATACAACCAGTTATGTTTGTAGATATTGCAAAACAATACGAAGGTTAGATAAATTAATAATAAGATATTTATATTACGGAAAGGACCTAGAAAATAATAAAAGACTTGCATGCAAAAATTGCAACATGCACATACCTACCTACAATGCAAAAATATGCAACTAACTTAGTTTTCCACGTGGCTTTTCTAATTTTATCTAATTATAAAGATAAACTAGTTCACAATATTTCTTAGACAAAATACATAAAAATCTACTAGCATTTACAGTTTTTTTTATGTAAGAGGGTTAAGAATGGAATGCTGTTTTAGCACAGAATACATAATAGGTTTTAGGTTGAAACAAGTACATAGTTTCAACGAAGCCATTTGAGCTTTCAACGACGCATTGCAGATTGCGGCCGGTAGCTCGTTGATGGTCTATTGGCCTAAGGCCACCAGGCATGAAGTTTTTTGTTCAATATAAGTAATCTCTGAGTTTCGTACCTGAACAACCTCCCTACGATGACTCTTCAGCCTGTCCTGGCTCTCCCCGGAGGAGTAGTCGCTGGTGGTGTCGACGATCCGCGTGGACTGCCGCGTGTGATGCGCGGGACCATCTTGCTCCTCTTCCGATTCCTTTATCACCTCCGATGACACCTTACCAGTGGGATGTTGCAGTTGCCTAGGAAAAGTAAAAGAGTGAGAGCTTTGAGTTATTATTTAATTAGTTGTTAATAGAAAATGATTTTAATAAAACTTTTCGTGGAATTCTTAGGGCTCATAGTCTAGTATTTTCTGAAGGTATCACTACATTCCCTAGCAGTCATTCGTAGAAGTAGATAGCAATTGTGTCAAAAACGACCACTTTTTGCAGTTTTGCTATCTACTTCTAGCAGTGACTACGAGGGAATGTCATGATACAGTTTAAAAATAGTAGGCTAGGGGCTAGGGGCCTAAAAATTGGACGAAAAGTTTTATTAAAATTGTGTATTAGAATTACAATATTAAATAAAATTCACCGCGGCGCCACTTTCGGTCAGGAAAGTGCCTTAAGTCATAATAACTGTGTCCTTAAGATGCCATATTTAAAGTTAGCAGTATGCACACTTTTTTTTTCAACTACCTTATCATATTTTATTTTTCTATTCCTGTCCATCCTAAGGTTGTCTGGAAGAAATCGCTTTTTAGTGATATCTCCTTTGTTTTTGTGATTTTCTTTTTTTGTTCTTTTGTGTGTACAATAAAGTATAAATAAATAAATAAGAGTGACCCTTCCCTGAAATATTTTATAAGTGTTCTTATCATCTATTTTACAATTAGGTAAATAAAGTTGCATAATGCAAATAAATTGAATATTATAGGGAAATAATGACCATGATATAAACATTAAGTATATTCAAGGTGTCCTTAAGGCCATCTAGAATTCTTTGTATTATAATGATCCAAGAAAAGGTAGAATACTCTTATCAATACTTTATTTGCTTGAACACATAAAATATGATGACTAATAAACTTTAGATTACAATCTAGTTTTAGGCAGTTCTGGATTCACTTTGTTATTATTGATTTTTTTGCATTCAAAGAAATAAATTATGTGGAAATGGAAAAAATAAATAAATAAGGATGTGTCAAGAATTATTAATATTGTTTAAATACTTCAGTTGGTCAGAGCATTCAGTTCACCCATATTGCCAAAGATTATGGGTTAGCTAGATGGAAATCTGAGTACAGTGGCCCTACCATGAGTTGATGCAAAGTGTTTACGTTACCGTAAACTGTCGGATATACTGCTCATAGTCAGTGCGAGTGAAAGAGACAAAACGATAGTTTACGGTAACGTAAACAGTTTGCATCAACTTATGGTAGGGCCACAGGTTGCTTTGCATCAAAAGATTGTTTATTTACTTAAAACTATGGTGACCAGTGAGGACGAGGCGACTAAGGGCTCTATTACACTAGGACACCATGGTTACAGCACCAATAGCAGGTGATTTGCTTGCGACTCCCTAATTTATTGCACAACCAAGCAGAAACCAGATGATGTACCCTCTTTAAATTTGTTTACATTTTGTTGGTAGTGCAACTGGTTGTACTACCACTGGTGTCCTAGTGAGAGATGGCAGTCCCATGGCCATGATCACCACAATGACAGTGATGCAATAACTTATGACGTCACTAAACACATCAACTTGTCCTTTACTGCTTGAATCAACAACCTTGCAATCTATTTCACAGTTTGACCAAATAACTTCTATTACTTGAGATATTTGTAGCCTAATTTTATTATCAGTGTATGAATGAAGAAATCAAGATTAAATATTTACTTTAAATTAGTGCTTGGTATTTTAAATTTGTATATTTTAAAGAATTTCTTTGTGATTTTTATTCACAAAATTGATAATAATGAATCAAAACATTATTTAAATAGTAACTAACTACTCTTGAATGCATACCTATTAAGATAACTAAATTAAAAATAGTTGTACCTGTATTTTTTACAAGTGTCACACAATAGAGTGACTATTAACTTTCAGAATATTTTTATTCTAGATACTAACAAGAAAACTCATATAATCCAACATCCTGTACTTTACATCTATAACAAATATGGGGAAAAAAAGTTAAATTACTATCAAAAACTTTTATTAAAATTTAAAAGGGAATAGAATCAGCAACCGATTGCAAAATCAAGAGTTGATAAGCACTATGTTGTTTATAATTGAAAATGATTTTTTATCAAATGAATCATAATTCTCACAAACATTAAGACTGCCTATATTACTTACAGACGAGTGACAAAATGTTCTGCTGGTGAAGCAGACCATTGGTATAAGCATATTTATTATACTCATCAACTTTGTCTTTTTTTTTATTTTCATACAAACAAGGTAACTTTGAAGCCTTGGTTTTCTGCCAGGGATGTACCGTGTTGTAATCTGATGATGGCTATTCAGGGAGTAAATGGAGGAGATTCAGATCGCTATACACACCCAACTGATCTGATCAGCATTCTAAAAGATAGAAGGGTTAGAGTTCTCAGTTTCAGGATTTCCATACATTTTCACGCTATTTTTGCGGTTTTTTTAAACATGTCCTCTAATCTTTTAGAATGCTGGTCAGATCAGTTGGGTGTGTATAGCGATCTGAATCTCCTCCATTCACTCCCTGGATGGCCATCATCAGATCACAGCACGGTACATCCCTGGCAAGAAACCAAGGCTTCAAAGTTACCTCGTTTGTATGAAGATAACATCTGTATCCCTAGACAAAGTTGATGTGTGTAGTTAGTGGTAGATACAAAACTTTATGTTAATTATAGCCCAACTCAAACTTTATGACTTCTGTGAAGTTAGCAACTATGCGTGTAGCCGTGCCCTTCCACACGTCTCTCTCTTACGTTGTGTTCTGTGCATCGTCTTGCGCAATGTTCACAGAAGTCATAAAGTTTGAATCGGGCTTTACTAAGTTTGATATTAGAGCTAAAGGAGCTTCTCGCCTTCTTTTCCCCCTTGATTCCACTGGTGTTTTCATTATTTGAAAATATTCCACATTGATGTCTTATCACTTAAACTTCATGAAGGCAGACAGTCATAAAAACAGTATCATGCACAGATGAAACAGTACCTAACCTACTGCATGCAGACTCTACTTTGATAATTGAATGAAAAATGTGGAGTTGGTGCTCTTATTGGGTAACTATATATGGCTTAGGTATAGAAAAGCACCATCATAAGAAAGGTAAAACATTATTTATTTTACAGATAAGTACTCACTTGATAGGAGTGCTTCGTTTCACAGGTGTTTTCCTTCCAGATTTGTGGTGTGTATGGTCTTCTCCTTCAGGGTAGTTCTCTCGGTCGCAGCTCGACCTCAGAAATGGTGTTTTCGAACGCGACCTTGACCTCAATCCAGTAACCGTTGGATTATCCATGGCTTGGTTCAGGACCTCTTATAGCTGCTTCTATTTCTTATACCATTTTTTATACAGCATTCCCACAGACCGTGACCTATTTATGACCAGCCCAAAAGTCCCAAAATTCCGTCTGTTCAAAGATTGCACAAGTGAATCTATTTCTGTGGCTTCATGTGCTGCCGCCAAAAGTAAGGAAATGTTCTGTCCAAAATTATTCTGGGAAATAAAATCTGCTAACACGTGAACTACACAAGTACGATCACTGTTTCCACATTTAACAATAATAACAAATGATTGTACACTATTTTGTACATAACACGAGCGCGTAACCATGAAATTCGTGAATTTCGTAACTGCTCACTTGCTAAACATAAACTGATGACGTCATCACATCATCCATTTAAATAAAAAAAAAAGTCATGTTGCGGTCCGAAACGTACTACGGGTTAAGCCCGCTCCAGACTCCTGCGTGATTCGCGGCGTGAATTCACGCCGTAATTTTGTTGTGAAGTCGGCGTGAAAAGCATGACCCTCCACACTCGCTATCGTTCACAGTTTAGTTCGCGCGCTCGTCGAGAATGGACGCCGAATTATGCACTGCTATCTTTGTGTTTAGCATCCCATAAAATGGAATTGGCATGATAACACTCAATTAACACAATTTCCTGGGGCCTTACTATGAGCTCTTATAGCAAAAGGCTTATATTGAGCTGCCTTACTTTTTCGTACTATGACCTCAACGGTTAGTATGAAAGCAGGCCTTATGAAGTCCTGTTTAAGGCCTGCTTTTGAACTCAACGGTTTCCTATTTGCTGATGGTAAGCCCCCAGCTCATTTGTCCAAGTGACGCTCATTTTAATGCACCGTACTCCGCAAATAAATAAAAAACCTCACGCACGGCACTGTTTTCACGCGCGAGTGTGGATGCGCTTGCGTTCACGGGAGCTGTAGCCCTCCTCGGTTGCCTCTGCTTTTAAAAAAAATCCATACAGCCGTCTGTAACAAAAGCGATTTTTTTAACGCGCGATATTTTTATTGCTGCGCCAACGACCGACGTTTCACAGGAAAAGGTACAGGGGGCTTACCATCAGCAAATAAGAAACAGTTCAGTTCAAAAGCAGGCCCTAAACAGGACTGCTTAAGGCCTGCTTTCATACTAACCGTTGAGGTCATAGTACGAAAATGTAAGGCAGTTCAATATAAGCCCTGCTATAAGAGCTCATAGTAAGGCCCCAGATAGTAGCTCACGGCTGGGCCCTAAATAAAGTGGCAAACAGATAGTTTATAAGCCGGATTAAAACATAGGAGGATACTTTTATCTTGGTTAAAGGTTCCCTAGGGATTTTCTCGAATGTAAACGTGGATGAAGTCGAGGGCGGAAGCTAGTTTGCCATAAATGGGCGTGCTTACTAAAAATACCTTCGTCCGAGTGAGTTTGAGACAGGATTATATTCCGCCGATGAGTCAAAAATGAGTCAAAAAGCTACTTTGTCTAATGGACCCCCTAAACGATCAGCATTGCTTGTCAATCACATTTTGATCGTCTAGGAGCGATGCTTGTCAAGCACCACAGAATAGATAGATTACCGTGGCCAACAAGTGATTATATTCTCTTTGCCAAAGAGAATATAATCACTTGTTGGCCACGGTAATCTATCTTTGCTATTTGCTATGTCAAATGTCAGTTTTTTGGCGGGCAGACACGAACTTTTCTGTTTTTTATTTATTTCATAAATAAATAAGTTGCAGTGATTGGAAATGGAAGTTGTTAAATTATTTACCAAAATTAAAGAGCTGGGACATATTAACAGCAAGAGGGATGAATTGCAGGAGCTATGTCGATTGAAGTTTGATCTGGTCCGATTTTTAAACAAAATAGTTCTTGAATTGTTTGTTTTGTAACAAATTGTTATACAATACTCTTGTTTTTATTTATTTATCAGATTCTAAAGTTATTACCACGTCGCATATTAGACAGCGATGGTGGAGACTTATTGGATTGCATATTGAATGGCTTGCCTGATAACCCTACTTCGTCATGTAAACAAGCAGCAAAGGTTTGTTCAACATATAGACTAGAACATTTACTGTTAGTTAGGTAGTAACACATTTTAATAAAAAAAAAAAAAAACTGGACGATTTAAAAGAACTTTTAATAAGTCTATTTAAATAAAAAATATTTCATTTCATTTCATTTCATTTCAATCTTTTGTTCTCTAGTTGATAGATGTCGTCTTACAAACTATGAGAAAAGAATCAACTTCTCTGACCCACTGTGGAGATGTCATAAGCAGACTTTGCCTGGAGCTACCTAGGCAGTCGGCTACTGATTTGGTGCGATGGTGTGATGATAGCATACAGTCAATCATACAGGACAATGATGTGAATATGATGTAAGTTTTTAATTGTCAGATTAAATAAAACACAAATTCGTAGAAAATGACTCGGTTATTTAGTAATAGATATGTACAAGCCTCAGCACGTATCTTTAACAGTGAGAAAAACTGGAGGGGATGTTTGCTATAGCCCCGCACCACTTCTACTGCCAATGAAACCCAAAAATTACTTCATCGCTATTAACTGTTGCTGCGAAAGATATGTGCCAAGGCTTGTATTAATACTGAGTAAGAAAGACCTATAGCTATGGCTTTAAGCTGGTTTCTTACATTTATTTTCAAATAATAAGATACTTTCAACATACAATTTGTACAGCAATGATAAAACATTTGTGTGTACATGTTATAGATGGCGTGAAGTCCTTCCCGAGGGTTTGAATGCTCTGTCGTCACACAGCGAGGTCAAGCACTGTGAGACCACAATGCCCAGCGAGGAGTACAAGGAACAGTGCGTGCACACTCTTTGCCAATGCCGGTGGACTGAGAAGCAGCTGGTGCAGTTAGTTGCTATGTTCAAGTGAGTCGTACTGGATTACTAAGTATATTTATTTATGAATGTAAAGATTAAAGAGAAAAAAATAAGTTTTATGTTAGATTACACTTAGAGCAAAAAAATCAACTCAGTTTGGATTCTTTTAAGTTCTTTCCGACAGAATCAGTTGAGATAATTCATTGAAATTGATACATTTCAAATAATTTTCATTTTTTTTTAAATTTAAAAATTTAAATTAAAAAAAAAATATTCTTAGTTAATATCATTGCTCTCAAGTTATCTTATGCAGTTATCAGTATGTAGATTAAATAAATCAATCACATATTTAAGATTAGTCAAGTATGCATATTCCATTCATATTCGTTCTTTAAACTAAATGGCATTTTATTTTTAGAGACATGCAACTAGCCCGCAATGAACACAAACAAGTAGTAAACAAGATATGCTCATACATTATAGATATTCCACCGGACTTATTGCCACCGCTTGTGCATCAGTTACTGAAGTAAGTATTATAAGAATACAACGTAGTTTGCAATAGTAGCTCTAATATTGTATAGCTGCGTCCACACCGGACGATCCAACGCGCTCCGATCGCGCGCGGCAGGAGCGCGATCCAAAGGCGCGGTCGGTGTGGACGTGCCGCGCGCGATCCAAGCGCACGAATTGGAGCGCTTGCCGCGCTCGATCCGTTTTTGGTCGGTTTTTTGGCCTGCCTCAAAGGTGCCTCAGTTGCGTGGAGCGCGCGGTGTGGACGGTTGTGTTGTGGTTCGCGCGATCCAGTCAATATAGATAGCTAGCAAAGTCGCCGATTAATTCTTCTTTTTTTTTCTCTGATCTTTTGCGCAAATATTAAAGCAAAATAATGGTTGCTGCTGCCACAGCAATTCGACGCCGCCGCTGTACGTATGACTCCATATCCAGCAAGAGTTCCACTGAATCACGGATCGCTTATGGATAGTTTAGGATCGCAGTTTCAACAATCTGGATCGACCAAGTACGATCCACGCTCCACGCATCGCGATCTTGGATCGTGGATCGCAGGATCGCCGATCCAATTTTGATCGTCTGATGTGGACCCGGCTTATGACCAACTAACTCACTAACTGCTATCTTGTTTTTGAGACTAGCATTCACAATGCTATATTTATACAGTGTGTTTTTTTGAACATTGATCAAACTTTGTGGTGTGGCTTAGACCATCAAACTGAACAACTTTGTCTATGGGACCGACTTAATCAGATCAAATCATTTTTTTGCTGTTCCATAGAAAACATCAATATCTACTCGACCAAAATGTATGGATCAGCTAATTATTTTTTTGCTCTGATTAAGGTTGTTCAGTTTGATGGTCTTAGTCACACCACAAAGTTTGATCAGTATAATAATAGTAATATTAGTAATAAACCCTTCTTCAGAATTTTTGCTTCTTATTAAAAGTTATTGTAATTAATAGTTGTTTGTTAGTCTGTTTGCCCATTGGCAAAGGCTTTCTCCATTTGGCGACACGATTTACTTTCTATGTCTTCTCTGGTTCAAGCTGATCTCATCAACACATCTCTTGTGTAGTCTTTCTCGTTTTCTTTTGGCGTTTCTTGAGTACCAGTACAACATCGTTTTGCTTCATTTATCTCTGCCTCTTACTATACTATATCCTGTCCACCACCATTTCAATACTTTTACTGTGTAGGTTATGTCTTTAGTTTTTATTCGACTCTTGATATTGTCGTAACCATCAGCCATTTTTGTTGTCCCCACTGCTGGGGCACAGGCCTTCCTTATGGGTGGATAAGGAGGATGGGCCATAATCCACCACGCGGGCCCAATGCGGATTGGTGGGAGTTAACGACTGTAAATGCACCCGGGACCAATGGCTTAACGTGCCTTCCGAAGCCGACCCTTGCGAAACTTGCTTAACCTCCGCAATCGCTGGGCCAGGCGCTAAACCACTGCGCCATCAAGCTCCTCTATTATCCTTAAATTGTCTATTGATACTTTATCTGACAGTTTTATGGCCAACATGCTATTTTATACTAGGAAAAATTATTTTTCTAAGGCGAAAATCGAACCCGCGACCTTTAGAAGTCCGGTCCAATGCTATTCTTACTGAGCTACCGAGTTGGAAGAGCATTGGTCTGGACTTCCAACGAGTAAAATTTTTCTGCTACCTTGTTAACGTTACCACCATTAAATGTTTTCAAAGGCTCTGCAAGTTGTACCATGTGGATATAGTGTTGGCCCATTTGAGCCACTACTTCAGTGTGAGACTGTACAGCAAGCTGGAGCCTCCCCCGCAAGACTCAGAGTCCACAACTATGGATATAGATGATATTGGTCAGTAACATTTTATATTTTATACTAGCTTTTTCTCCGCACGTCTGAATCTTTTCTAAGTGACATTAAAAAAATAAAAAATAGTAACTATTTGCCTCACTAGATGGCGTTGATGGAAAGAGAAGTGTCAAAATTGGCTTTTAAAAATAAACGGCCTGTACCAAAGAGGCGTCGGTAAGCGCTGGCTGGCTGACATCAGCCCAAAGAGAAAAAATTTAGGGTTACATCTGCCTGCCTACCTGAGTACTCTTCGAAGCTTAGTAAAAAAAATCACATTGACACATACATTTTTATCAACGCCATCTATCTAGAGCTTTTTTTCATTTTGAAAAGCCCTCATTGTTGTTGTTTTATTTTATTTTTAAACATCTCAATAATATCAGTAAAAGGCGAAAGAGAGAGAGAGAGATAGAGTGAAAGATAAAGAAAGAAAAAAAGAACACTTTGTTATCTTTTCGCCTCCTATTAGCGACGTAGATTGAAAAATAAATTACGAAGTAAGGTATACACCTTTCTTCTACTATCATAAGTCAAATATTTTGTTATAGCCCCCCACAGCCCTGCAGAGCTCTCCCGTTGCCTGTCCACCTGCATCTACCACATCACAGAGGGCGCGGCGGAGCCCGAAGTCATCCGGAAACATCTCAAGGCGTGGCCGAGATCACAACTCTTGAGAGCGCCGTTCTTGTTAGACCTAGCTCTGGCATTGTCTAACAAGGGGTCGGATTTCAAAACTGTTTGTTTAGATGTAAGTAGTCAATCAAAATATCAACAGTAACGTCAGTAACCCATAGGCAGCCATTACACGCTAGGTTAAACTGACAGCAAACTGTCAGTTTAACCACAGTCACGGCCGTGACTGACGATTAACCTACCGTGTAATGTAGTGACTGATGGTTGCATGAAGTTGATTGCTTCTTTCCATCAGTCAGTCAAACGTAATTTATGACTGATGGAATTTGACTGACGCTTGCATGAGCATGTGATGGCCGCCTTAGCACGAACATCTATCGAGAAAAAAAACGCGTAAAATTACTCGATGGAGGCATTATCTATAGAAAATTTCATTTCGTTTCTCGGCGGTTAATAGCACTGTACAAATTTCCCATACAAAATTACTCTATCGAATGTTTTTACGCGCGTGTGCTCAATTCCATCCAAATCCATTTATCCGTTCTTGAGGTATAAATGGTGTAAATAACCCGACTTTGAGCGGCTTTATGTATTTAGACTTAGATTTCTACAACATTTATTTAAATTATTCATAATAATGATAGTTCGGGTTAGTCACAAGCCACAGACTAGTGGTCACAGCAGACTTCAATCCATGTTCTACTAATGTGTTAGGTTCTCATCTTGCATAGTTCTACCTCACAAAGACCGTTTTAGTATGAAATGGATGTTGTTAGGCGTGCACATACACATTGTTTTAGTGTGCGTCTGAACGCTCTCGGGGTTTATGCGCTACACTAGTGCCGCCAATGAAAAAAAACATAGTGCTTAAATAAAGACTAAATTGTGAATTGTGTTCTTCAAGTGTGCTCCGAATAAGATTTGTGGTACTTTTTATCGCTTAAACTATATTGTATAGTCTGTCGTTTAGTTTAATGGAGTTTTATTGCTAAAAGTGAAAACAAACATGCATGCATTTCTATAGAGTCCAACAGTTGCTTTATTAATTCTGTAGGTGATGAAGTTGGCCATAGAACAGCGCTCGCTGGATGAGATCCGCACGAAGGAGTCGGCATGGGTGCGCGCGGTGCTGCCACCTGACGTCGACGTCGCGAGCGTGCTCAAAGTGCTCACTACGGAGAGGTTTGTTTTATGTTGGAACCTCCTACTAATGTGTGTTAGACTAAATTGTGTTAGTGCACCACACCACCACCGTGCAGGATGTGATTGAGTACATGAAGAAGAAGGCTAACTTTTGCTTGAGAGTTCAGCCTCTGGAGTCGCGCCATAACACGAATTTTAAGTCGTTTGTGGTGCGAATCCCGACCGCCAGGTTGGACACTTTCATGAAGGAGGACTTCTGGCCGCAGGGCGTGGTTTACAGGCGCTTCAGAGGGGCGTTGCCTTGTGCCACCGAATTGACACAGAAAGTGACAAATTGACTTTTTTACTAACGTAATATTAAGTTAAGTATATTTACTAACAATATTGTTCATATATTATATGTTTTAGTTTTAAGGTATGTATCTATGGGCCATTGTTGCCTGATTATAAATTAATAAATAAAAAAATAAAAAATAAATAAATTCATATGATCGCGCGGTGCCGAGCGTCGTCGCGGTAGGAGCATTCACATGTTAGCGTATTCACGCTCAGCACTTCATTGAGCTGAACGGGCTCGACTGAACGGTTCGATGTAGGTAATGTAGGTAGACGATATAACACAGTTTAGTTTAATCTTATACGAGTACCACGCGGATAGCAGTTCCCGCGGTGCCGCGAGGTTTTTGAACTTAGCCTTAAGGCGAGGCCAGTTCACGAAATTTACTCTTTCACTATGTCTTTAGAATAAGGTTGAATATTGCTAACTTTAATTGACGCTTCGCCAGAAATTTGACGAATTTTAGTTCATTTTTATTGATTTCTGAAATACTGGATCATTTTTTAAATAAATAAAAAATTTATTTTTATAAGTTTTTATGGTGTTATTCAGGATTTTTTTACAGAGTTACCATGCCATTTTTCTATATTCTGTTCGGTTAATTTGCTTCTTTGTTTCTTTTTCAGTCTACAGTAATTTTTGTGAAGTAGAATTTTACATCAGTTCTTCACATTGGATGTTCAAAAATCAGACTTTTCATCAGATCGTGAACTGGCCTCGCCTTAACTCAAAAAGATATTGACGAGCTTATTTGTAACTTGAATTGAACAGTGAACCGAGACCTTGCTCTAACTAAGAGAAAGGAAAGTATCCTTTCTTTTTTATCTGAATATGTATTTAGTGAAAAGTATCTACTTCAATAGCTGTCTCATCGCTAGTAACAATGTTCTACTGAATTCTGTTACATCATTTATAATTTGAAGTCTTGCTTACCTTTCCAAATCTTTAAGACATTGTGACGACTTCCGTGGTCGAGTAGTTTGGTATGTACCTACATCAGTTTTCAAAGGTGTCGCCATCTCTGAGGTCCCGGGTTCGATCCCGGCTGGGTCTGTTTAGAAAACGAACTTCTAAATTGGCTCAGGTCTGGGTGTTTGTAGTTCCACCGTTTTGTCTCAGATTACCATAGGTCTTCTAAAGTATTACTATTTTTTTTGCAGTATAGGGATGTTGACTATTTTTTTTATTTTATGTTACATATATTACCTCTCAAAAAAAGAAACATTGGTAAAAGAATTAATTCGCTAGCATGAAAACTGCCCGAGATATCACAGTGTGAAATGCACACAAATGGACTCGATCAAAAACGCTCTATACTAATGGCTTGCACGTTATGACGTCACGCCTTGCAAGTTTGTATGCAACGCATAGGAAATTTGTTTAGCAGCTATATTAAATATTGTGTTTATCAAAATGGTTTCTTCGACAAATTTGCTATACATTTTACGGACTAATTAAAGGTATCATTTATTTTAATAAATTGTATACTTTTTAAATGGACTTGTCCACCCAACTTTGAAGGGTCATAAAACAAATAATATGCAATATATAAAACCAAGAGGTATACAAGCTACTCTAAAAGTTTAATATGTTTACGATTTTTATTAGTATTTCGTTATTTTATTCATTAGTCAACATCCCTATTGTAGATCAGTCAGTATAAAGGGTTATTTGTAAAACACCAACAACCTCGCAGGAGTAGATTACTAACATCATTAACAATAACATTTGTTCTACGACTTTTCCGAAAACAGACAAAAAATCGATTTTCTTTCCATACCAATATCCGAATAGCTGATCGGGTTTTTTTTTGTCTGTTTCGACAAAGCCGATTTTTTTGTATATTTTCAGAAAAGTCGTAGAACAAAATGTTGTTGTATGATGGTAGTAGTCTACTCCGCCGAGGTTGTTGGTGTTTTATAAATAACCCTGTATATATTTTTTTTATTAGTCAGAATCATCGGGAGTTGACAGCGATGGGTCTCATAAACCTGGCTTTCTCGCTGCTATCAGTTTCAAGTACAAAGCCCGTCGCCCACGCGTGCTGGTCTCACGGGAAACTTGTGCTAGCCAGACTGTGCAAGTCCCAGCCCGAGACTGCGGGCCACGTGCTCGGGCAACTGGCCGATAGGTTGGCGGGGGACTCCACACAGCGGCAGTATGCAGGTTAATTTTATATTTTGTACTAGCGACCCGCCCTCGCTTCGCTTCGGTTCCTTCTTTTTTTGCCAAATGAGATCTTCCAACAACACCCAAAAAGAAAACGGCGAATACCTTACAGTCCTCACGTCCATTTGCTCCAAAAGACTTTTTCCCTCCCGTTCGTCCCGTCCCATTTATTTTCACGGTGTTAAAATTATGTGCATAAGATGCTTAAGATAACTAACGTATTTAATTTGATAAGGATTAATACTGTATCCTTCTAAATAGCTTTCCAAATTACCGCTTTGTACTTGACAATTTTTTTAGAAGATATAATAGGTTATAGTAAGCTATTCTTAAAAGATAGATATATGCCATCGCGGACTTTTTTGTAGATCTTTAAAAGAAAAAAAAATTCATCATACATTATTTTGTTATAGCTCTAAAGGTTTAAGCAGCGTTTTCAAAGCAAGCTCCCCGTCGGCTTAATTTTTGCCGAACTCTTCAACAATTATCGTCATATTTCTACCAATTTACATAAAACCTCCACTTATTATACACCTATAACCTTCCTCAAGAATCAGTCTATCATTTAGTGAAAACCGCATGAAAATCCGTTCAGTAGTTTTTGAGTTTATCGCGAACAGACAGACAGACATAAAGACTGACAGACGCGGCGAGGGACTTTGTTTTATAATATTATTATGTAGTGATGATAGATCGTGTTAGTCTCACGGAAAACTCGTGCTAGCCAGACTGTGCAAGTCCCAGCCCGAGACTGCGGGCCACGTGCTCGGGCAACTGGCCGATAGGTTGGCGGGGGACTCCACATAGAGGCATCTCAAAACATGAATAAATTCACTAGGTGCTCTTGACTGTACCTATAATTCATATTTTCCTCTTTAATATTAACTCCCCCTGGGCAATGGGCTGGCGACGCCCTTGTCTGTACTGTGTGCTGCAACCGCCTCCATACTAATGTATTTTATATCTATCGTTAACTTGTCGTAATGGCTTTTATTTTATATTTTATTTTATATTCACGGAAAACAAACAGAAAAGTAACAACAGTAAAAACGAAATTTTAGTCTGAAAATGCCTTAAACAGTTTTCACTTATAGAACTATATTTTATCTGAAGATAACACTTAAATACAAACATATTTGTACATGAAAATACTCACATATGATAGGCAACACTATGTTCTCGTAGACTTGATGTAGCCGAACGCTTTTTACGAGATAAAACAGCACAACTCACCATTTTTCCGGGAGCGCACTCTAACGACACGAAGCGAAACAGAATGGCAATGGCCGGCCGTTTTATTAAACGTATATTTATTTATTTATTTATTTAAAGTTTATGGATAGCTAACAGCTTATAAACATACAAATAACAACAAATATATATAACTAAAAGCTATTGACAAGCTACCACATGTAGAATTCAAAGGAAATTGATCGTAAAGTAGGTAATCGTAGCCCAGAAAGGACAGGTGCGTAAAATAGTAACATTAAACTAAATTTTAAACAATAACTTAATACAGTCGTGATGCTGTTGAAAAATAAATCAATATTGGCGTCAGCGTTATTAATGGCGGAACAAGCTCTAATAAGGAAACTGTTATGCCTGTAGTTGGTGTGCATAGAAGGAATACTAAATGGTCTGTATGAATCGTTGCTCTTGTAGGTATTTTAAAACGAATTTTATGAAGTAGTTCCGGACAATCCACTGAACCTCTAATCAACTTGAGTAGAAAAGTAACATCTGCAATATTACGTCTAACAGAAAGCGGTAGCAAGTGATATTTAGTACAACGGTCTTCGTAAGATGTTTTCGGAATTTTGAATTTGAAATTTAGGAACCGAGTAAATTTTTTCTGGATCTTCTCTATATCATTTATGTATGTTACATAACAGGGGTTCCAAATCTGATGATATGATCATATGACCAATGTATTGGCGAAGGAGTTGGGGGGGTTGCCCGCCTTTACCGTCTTGTTATAGGGTCAATCAAGCAACAATATATTATTAATTTCGTCAATGTTCCCCAGATTGCCTATACGTCCTATGCAAGTTGACCCCCGTATCTGTGGAGCGTTGCAGCCAACTGTCCACCATTTTGGAGAACTGCCAGCCTTACCCGGGCGACTACCGCGCGGCGGCTGCAGTGTTGGACGCCGTCTACCCTCTCATCAACTTCAGTACCAGGACCAGGGACACTTTGGTCATGGTCTGTAGAAAGGGGCTGTATTCTAGGTGGGTCTAGTGTTTATATTAAAGTTCATATTAACTTAGCCATTATTAATAATTTGATGGCGTTACGCCTTCAAAGATTCACATAAAAAAACTGAATCGCATTCGAACGGTGATTCGAATCAGCCAATCAATTCGAATCAGCATAATTACTCATTCGAATCGAGCTTGGATTGACGTCATTCGAATCATTCGAATTCGAGTTCCATCACTATATTAGACCATCCTATGACGATTGTCTGTCAGGATACATAAGTCTAGCTACCACCACTATAATAAGTCTGTCCCCATAATGATCTCATTCTTTACGTAAATAATTGTTTCTTCGTGTCTTTGTTCCCAGAGATTCCCTCCACCGTTGCCTCGCTCTGTCCGGTTTCCTCACAGTGTTACGTCACGTGAAGATATCCCGTACAGCATTGGCCAGCAGCAGCCAGTCAGTGTGCAGCGATCAGTTCAGCGCGTACTCGTATCTGACGCAGGTGATGGAACTGCACGCCACTCAGCAGGGCACAGCGTGAGTACCATTCAAGTGGCACTATTAGGTGAAGATATCCCGTACAGCATTGACCAGCAGCAGCCAGTCAGTGTGCAGCGATCAGTTCAGCGCGTACTCATACCTCACGCAAGTGATGGAACTGCACGCCACGCAGCAGGGCACAGCGTGAGTACCATTCAAGTGACACTATTAGGTGAAGATATCCCGTACAGCATTGGCCAGCAGCAGCCAGTCAGTGTGCAGCGATCAGTTCAGCGCGTACTCGTATCTGACGCAGGTGATGGAACTGTACGCCACTCAGCAGGGCACAGCGTGAGTACCATTCAAGTGACACTATTAGGTGAAGATATCCCGTACAGCATTGGCCAGCAGCAGCCAGTCAGTGTGCAGCGATCAGTTCAGCGCGTACTCGTATCTGACGCAGGTGATGGAACTGCACGCCACGCAGCAGGGCACAGCGTGAGTACCATTCAAGTGACACTATTAGGTGAAGATATCCCGTACAGCATTGGCCAGCAGCAGCCAGTCAGTGTGCAGCGATCAGTTCAGCGCGTACTCATACCTCACGCAAGTGATGGAACTGCACGCCACGCAGCAGGGCACAGCGTGAGTACCATTCAAGTGACACTATTAGGTGAAGATATCCCGTACAGCATTGGCCAGCAGCAGCCAGTCAATGTGAAGCGATCAGTTCAGCGCGTACTCATACCTCACGCAAGTGATGGAACTGCACGCCACGCAGCAGGGCACAGCGTGAGTACCATTCAAGTGACACTATTAGGTGAAGATATCCCGTACAGCATTGGCCAGCAGCAGCCAGTCAGTGTGCAGCGATCAGTTCAGCGCGTACTCGTATCTGACGCAGGTGATGGAACTGCACGCCACGCAGCAGGGCACAGCGTGAGTACCATTCAAGTGACACTATTAGGTGAAGATATCCCGTACAGCATTGGCCAGCAGCAGCCAGTCAGTGTGCAGCGATCAGTTCAGCGCGTACTCGTATCTGACGCAGGTGATGGAACTGCACGCCACTCAGCAGGGCACAGCGTGAGTACCATTCAAGTGACACTATTAGGTGAAGATATCCCGTACAGCATTGGCCAGCAGCAGCCAGTCAGTGTGCAGCGATCAGTTCAGCGCGTACTCGTATCTGACGCAGGTGATGGAACTGCACGCCACACAGCAGGGCACAGCGTGAGTACCATTCAAGTGACACTATTAGGTGAAGATATCCCGTACAGCATTGGCCAGCAGCAGCCAGTCAGTGTGCAGCGATCAGTTCAGCGCGTACTCATACCTGACGCAAGTGATGGAACTGCACGCCACGCAGCAGGGCACGGCGTGAGTACCATTCAATTGGCACTATTAGGTGAAGATATCCCGTACCATTTAGTGACACCATTTGTTCTGTCACAAAGTCACAACCTTATTTATTTTCAAAATTTCGAATATTGGCCAGAAATGTTTTGATTGATGAACTTTTGAATCTTCTAAAAATAAAAAACAAAATTTACTTTGCACCGCTAGCAAAAAAGTTTTGTTACATTATTGATAATTTTTGAAAATTGTTGGAATATCTCTTTTTTACATATCTCCGCCATTACGAAAAATTTCGAAAAACTGGCCCGACTGAAAAATTCTATATAATTATTAAACTTGCTCACAAAATTTCACAAGAATCGGTTGAGAAATGCGACCTGTAGAGGAGAACAGCCAGCGCCGGAAATCCGGACTGAAATATGTTTTTTTTACATATCTCCACCATTTTAAAAAATTTCGATACACTGGCTCGACAAAAAAATGTAATTTTCGAACCTACTTACAAATTTTCACGAGAATTGGTTGAGAAATGCGACCTGTAGAGGAGAACAAACGGACAGCCGGAAGGACATACGAAATAATTTTTACCCAAGCTGAAGCAGAGACGCTTCGCTCGCGATTCGCGCTCTCGCTCGGTCAATGTAGAAAAGTTGTGACTGTACTAAGGCAATATTTTAATTTAATAATAACCAGTAGAACCCAATTTTAACATTTGTGGATTTTTTGTCTGTTTATCTGTTTGTCTGTATGTTTGTACACTAATAACGTAAAAAGCGCTTACCCAATCGTAATGACGTTTACACCTTTTTTTCCCCACTGCTCAACTAAACTGCTCAACTGCGCATTATACTGTGTATCTTGCAGAACAATCAAAAGATATATCTTTTGGTTGTTGGTTGGTACGAATTTGACGAATTATACCTACTGTTAGAACGACCGTCCAGCTGGTGTATCCACCTGGCACAATATGATGTTCAATGGCTAAATGTAAACAAATACGTGTCGAGTTTTGGGTCTTTTGTAATTTCTCAGAAACAAAAATGCACGTGCATTCAATGGTCAAGGGTGAGACGGTGTGACTACGAGGGTTAGGGTGGGAATAATATTTTTACTTTCCTAACCTAACCCCAAAACCTAACCCCCATGGGGGTTAGGTTAGGAAAGTAAAAATATTATTCCCAACCTAACCCTCGTAGTCACACCGTCTCACCCTTGACTCCGAACCTGATCCAACTAGGTACAACAGGAGGAAATTTGGGGTTAGGTTCGGAATAAAGGATATTTTAAATTATGATACCTACAGTAAAATCAAAGCCTATCTATTAGAGTCTATTAGGTATATTATTTTTTTGTAGCTTCCGCCCGCGACTTCGTTCACGTGAACATTCGAGGAAGCCCTTCTTCTTCTTCTTATCGAATGAGGAATAGTGGCCACCTCTGGTGTTAGAGTTTATCAAGCCGCCTGTAAGGCCTCTAACTTGGCTTAACGACTATTATCAGATGACAACAGCTGGGAACGACGGTTTAACGTGCCCTCCGAAGCACGGAAGCGCTCAGTTGTAATGCCACTTAACGGTCACCCATCCGACATCAGGCCGGAATGAGCGTTGCTTAACAAACGTGATCGAGTACGATCAGTCTGTCAAGTTCCGCCATGAGCGCGGGCGTGAGGAAGCCCTTAGGGAACTTTTAACTTGTAGCGTGCTGCACTACAAACATCTTTGCGTGCTGCCTCTCGCTACTCGCTCCTAAATTCTTAGTTTTAGCTTGGTTTTAGCTAGTTTGAATTAGTTTAAGTTTCCTAGAGAATAAGGGTATTTTTGGCGATAACGTTCTAAATTCTTTGAAAATATGCACTCGCTTGGTAGCAATATAATCATCTGTTTACGGCGACTCATATTATGTATCTAGTTTTACCATCTCTCATACAATTTTTTTTCGAATTTCATACAAAAGTTTCATATTTCATAAAAAGTGAGGTTATAATATTGTACCTATTTCTTTTGACATCTGCTTGTTTTTCATGACAGTTTAGTTGATTTGCTTTTTCTCAGTTTTTCTTCGCACTTCGCGTAGGTTGTTTATCTTTTACTATTCTTCTCGCTCTTTCTTATTGCTGACGAGGGAGTACACAAAGTCGAGTACGCGTACACCCGAGGCTTGCCGCGCGCGAGGCACGTCCAAACAAGCGCGCTGCCTAGCGAGGCAGGATTGGTAAATCTTATGATCCGGAGGGGTGGGTTAACCCCTCGTTCCTCGTGGTTACACAAAGGCATGATACCTTTTAAGAGTCGGCTCAGAAACAGAAAATATAATTTAACATTTATTTCCAATAATCCTAAATACAAATATAGCTAGGCCTAATTCTAGGGACGAGAAGGCAGGAACAGGGCTTTTTCTTCTGGGGAGGGGGTATTCGGGGAATGGACGTTCCGTGAAATAGACCTAATGACCCAACTGGACATTCCGTTAAAAGGACCTAACGTGCCTAAAGGGTCTATCGGGAAGGTACGGTCTTGTGGGAATTTGTTATACGAAGCACAAATGGGAAGAGCACTGGCAGGTGAGCGCGACCGGCCCGCACGTAGAGTTTTCTTCTGTTATGTAGCGTGGGAAGGCTTGTGGGAGGTCACGATGGGGAGAACCACGGAGAAAAGGGCCCGCGGCAGGTCACAGAGCCCGCGGCAGATCACGGATCCCGCGGCAGATCACGGAGCCCGCGGCAGATCACGGAGCCCGCGGCAGATCACGGAGCCCGCGGCAGATCACAGAGCCCGCGGCAGATCACGGAGCCCGCGGCAGATCACGGAGCCCGCGGCAGATCACGGAGCCCGCGGCAAATCACGGAGCCCGCGGCAGATCACGGAGCCCGCGGCAAATCACGGAGCCCGCGGCAGATCACGGAGCCCGCGGCAAATCACGGAGCCCACGGCAGATCACGGAGCCCGCGGCAGATCACGGAGCCCGCAGGTCACGATGGAGAGGATCATGGAAACCGAGGCCCGCGGGGTCACGTTGTAGAGTAGAGAATTTGCGCGTAGACTCGCGAGAGACGGCCGGAACTTTAGCACTGATTGATTGACGCGGCGCTTTCTTGAGTCCCGGGCCTATAGAACGGCCAGAACTGTCGTGCGCATACGATGAGACTCAGGCCAATCTAATAATTAACTTCCCAAAGTTTAGGTTTTTCGTCGTTTTTTCTTTTGTTTGTTTGAATTTCAAATTAATGATTCATTTACTTTTGAATATTTCCAATATTTCCAAGATCTTGCTCAGATCGTAGCTAAATAACTGACGTTTGTGGTTTGACAATGCTTTTATACTCACTAGAAATTTTGAAAATCGAAAGAAAAGCGTAGAAGATGGTAGAAGAAAAATAATACAGAATTTTACTATTCTTCTCGCTCTTTCTTATTGCTGACGAGGGAGTACACAAATTCCCATTTCAAAATTCTGTATTATTTTTCTTCTACCATCTTCTACGCTTTTCTTTCGATTTTCAAAATTTCTAGTGAGTATAAAAGCATTGTCAAACCACAAACGTCAGTTATTTAGCTACGATCTGAGCAAGATCTTGGAAATATTGGAAATATTCAAAAGTAAATGAATCATTAATTTGAAATTCAAACAAACAAAAGAAAAAACGACGAAAAACCTAAACTTTGGGAAGTTAATTATTAGATTGGCCTGAGTCTCATCGTATGCGCACGACAGTTCTGGCCGTTCTATAGGCCCGGGACTCAAGAAAGCGCCGCGTCAATCAATCAGTGCTAAAGTTCCGGCCGTCTCTCGCGAGTCTACGCGCAAATTCTCTACTCTACAACGTGACCCCGCGGGCCTCGGTTTCCATGATCCTCTCCATCGTGACCTGCGGGCTCCGTGATCTGCCGCGGGCTCCGTGATCTGCCGTGGGCTCCGTGATTTGCCGCGGGCTCCGTGATCTGCCGCGGGCTCCGTGATTTGCCGCGGGCTCCGTGATCTGCCGCGGGCTCCGTGATTTGCCGCGGGCTCCGTGATCTGCCGCGGGCTCCGTGATCTGCCGCGGGCTCCGTGATCTGCCGCGGGCTCTGTGATCTGCCGCGGGCTCCGTGATCTGCCGCGGGCTCCGTGATCTGCCGCGGGCTCCGTGATCTGCCGCGGGATCCGTGATCTGCCGCGGGCTCTGTGACCTGCCGCGGGCCCTTTTCTCCGTGGTTCTCCCCATCGTGACCTCCCACAAGCCTTCCCACGCTACATAACAGAAGAAAACTCTACGTGCGGGCCGGTCGCGCTCACCTGCCAGTGCTCTTCCCATTTGTGCTTCGTATAACAAATTCCCACAAGACCGTACCTTCCCGATAGACCCTTTAGGCACGTTAGGTCCTTTTAACGGAATGTCCAGTTGGGTCATTAGGTCTATTTCACGGAACGTCCATTCCCCGAATACCCCCTCCCCAGAAGAAAAAGCCCTGTTCCTGCCTTCTCGTCCCTAGAATTAGGCCTAGCTATATTTGTATTTAGGATTATTGGAAATAAATGTTAAATTATATTTTCTGTTTCTGAGCCGACTCTTAAAAGGTATCATGCCTTTGTGTAACCACGAGGAACGAGGGGTTAACCCACCCCTCCGGATCATAAGATTTACCAATCCTGCCTCGCTAGGCAGCGCGCTTGTTTGGACGTGCCTCGCGCGCGGCAAGCCTCGGGTGTACGCGTACTCGACCAAGTGCGATGTCGGGCCGCGCGCGAGGCCTAATAAAGTCGCTTACAGGGTCTTATTCGGCACAACTAGTTGATCGGTTTCATCATCATCTTATCAGCCGCACGACACCCACTGCTGGGCCCGTCGTAGACTGCACCCGAGCCAAATCACCTGGGTGAATTAAGTATATATAGTATACTTAATTCACCTGATACTGGTTTTAGTATACTTAACTTAATGCACCTAGGTGAATTAAGTATACACATAAGTACTACACCTTTATTTTATCACAAAGAATAGTTTCATAATGGCAAATTGGATTTAGGAAGGATTGGATTGGAAGTACTGCTGGCCCTATGAAAATAATTACTTATATTTTTAAATCCTTACTCTTCTTTGAACTACGATGCCAAAGTACCTACCAGGGTAACATAAATTAGAGGAGGTAAATTTTAATTATATTTGTACAATCAACTAATCCCATCAAAACTAAGATTGTCTTATATACACAGAATTATATAATGGTGGGGCTAATTTATATGTAAAGAAAAAGTACCAGGACCACATAAATCTAGAGAAGGTTAAATTGAGTATAAGGACCCGACTGGACATTCGAGTAAAAGGACGAGGACGTTAGGTCCTTTTACCGGAATGTCCAGTCGGGTCATAAGGTCTCACGGAACGTCATATTCCCTGAACGTCCACTTACCTGAACGTCCATTTACCCGAATGTCCTTTTCCCTGAATGTCCACTTCCCTGAACGTCCACTAAAATGTTGTGGGTTGTGATTGTGAGACCTCGCTCCAACTGAACCGAATATTTTTGTGTCGCAAAACGCTGCGCTACCATTCGGAGAACCGATTGCGACCTGTTAGGTTGGAAAAGACATTGCGGTGGTGTCCCACAGGCAGATCCAGAAATTCGATACAAATTGGTACAATCCGTAATAGTTTAAATTTAAATGTTAAAGTTCATGGTCTTTGATGCTGTTTCACTTTAGAAAAAATAACCCTTATGAGTAACCCTTGGGATTAGTATCATAAAATTAGACCCTATAGAGATTTGGCATTTGTCGGCCAAATTCGTTCGGAATAAAAGACGTTTGGGAAAGTGGACTTTCGGAGAATTGGCGTTCAAGGAAAAGGACATTCGGGTAAATGGACGTTCGGGGAATGGACGTTCAGGCAGGGGGGTATCACTCCGCGCTTAAACTTTTATATTAGCCTACTGCTCGCGGCCCACTCCAAGAGGGCCATTGTCGAGGGATATCACCGCGCCGACCGAAACGCGCGGCGTGTGCAAGCGACGAGAGCGCAGCGCGTGAACGTCACCAACGAAACGAGTCAGTCAAGCGCAAGCGCCGAATGCGAAACTGCATGCACTTCGTTTTCGATACTTAATTACTAACGTACCTACCTACCTACCAAAGTTTATTGTATTTTTTGTATACATATTTACATACTTAGTTGTATCGAAGTTCGAAATATGGCACCAGTAAAGAAAAAAGCTAAAAAATACTATTTTTTTTTCACCCATCCCATAACCGACACTTGCAAAAGTTGCTTAACCTCCGCAATCGTTGGGCCAGGCGCTATACCACTGCGCCATCGAGCTTCTCTAACTACTTAGAAATACTTATTGTTTATGCTCTTTAAATATGCTCAGCTCACCTATTAGGTAGATTTATTTTATTTTATAAGTTGGTACCTATTAGTAATTTCATTGTTTATTCATGGGCATAACGAATGTTTTCTATGATATCAGTAACTAGCGAGTAGCAACCCCGAAATGTGTCGGTTGAGACAGAGCTATGCGACAGAAAGAGACGCCTCTCTTTCTTCTTCGTAGGTGCATATAATTTTATCCACGCAGCGTTGTGCAGTTTGAAATTGTACTTTATTGCCGTGCAGCGAGAGTAGCTTATTATTTGATGGTCCTCGCGGGGACCGACTTCTGTACGTTAGTACTATTATAATTATATTCTGTGGTTCAGGTAAGTGGACATTCGGGGAATGGACGTTCCGTGGAATAGACCTAATGACCCGACTGGACATTCTGGTTCCGTTGCGTTATAAGTTCTTGGCACACTATAACGGCACCGTAACATCACCGCTAGAGATTGATGAGGATTCCGGGTGTAGTGCGCTTCTACCTTCGGCCTTATCGTCACTTAACATCTGGTGACTATCCCGTTGTGCATACATAAATAATAAAATAAACATTCGTATAATCTGCAGAGTAACATCGCGAGTTCGAAACGAGGCGATGTGCATGGAAGTGGTATCAATACTGCGCCGCTGCCTCGTGCAAGACGCCGCCGTGAAGCAGCTACTCTACACCAGTGAGCCTTTATTATGTTACATTTAAATCTACTGTCTATTAACTCTATGGACATATTCACTGTTATGTTCTTCCACAGATCTGTGCCCGTAGCACGAACGGGGGTTACTTCCGACGCGATTGAGATCGAGTTCGAATCGAGTAAACTGCAAAACAGTACTATAAAAATTGTTTAAAAAAAAACAAAAAACCGACTTCAAAAAACCTACCTCTAAAAAGCAAGAAATAATATTCGTAATAATAAAAATACGTCTATTGAAGTCGGGTGGGGCTGGAGTACAAATTCCTTTTTTTTTTATTCAAAAAGCCCCACCCGACTTCAATAGACGTATTTTTATTATTACGAATATTATTTCTTGCTTTTTAGAGGTAGGTTTTTTGAAGTCGGTTTTTTGTTTTTTTTTAAACAATTTTTTATTTTTAGTGTAGGTAGGTACCTTGTAGGTAAAGTATATTATATAATATATGTAGAAAAATCGGCTCAGCCAAACGTAAGATAATCGCGGAGAAACATACTTAAATACGGGTCAAACTGAGAACCTCCTTTTTTAAGTCGGTTAAAAAACTACACTTAAGATATCCCTCTTCCAACAAAAAAATAATTATCTTATTCAGTTCATAATCAAAGAAGTAATACGACCAATCATCGAGGTAATTCACACAAAAGCATACTATTTTCGTGCTTTTTTCAAAATTACTTAAAAAGTACTGAACCAATTTCCAAATTTTAAAAAATGGGAATGAATCATTTCAATCGGTCCAGCCGTCTTCGAGTAATCGGTGGACATACACAAAAAAAAAAACAAATATACAGACGAACATAGAACCTCCTCCTTTTTTGGAAGTCGGTTAAAAACTATGGAAACCGTTTCCAATGGACCAAAATAACATATTTTTGACGTTTATTTCCTTCAGGCACGTTAGGTCCTTTTACCGGAATGTCCAGTGGGGTCATTAGGTCTATTTCACGGAACGTCCATTCCCCGAATGTCCACTTATCTGAACGTCCTCTTCCCTGAACGTCCATTCCCCGAACGTTCATTTACCTGAATGTCCTTTTCCCTGAACGTCAATTCCCCGAAAGTCCACTTCCCCAAACGTTTCCCCAATCTTCCTGCTGGAGCACCATAACCCCAGAATCTTGGGGCCATACCGGCTAACTTTTCCAAGTTCGGCGGGTCTACCGAGCTTCAAAAACAGATAAATCGACATCATGAATTGGGCCATTTTGCCCTTATTGGGGCTCGATTTATCTGTTTTAATTTGAAGTCGGGCAGACTTGACGAAGTTCGATCCGTTAGCCGGTACGGCCCCTGATGTGAACTCGATCCCGTCGAGAGTAGGGGGGCATCAATGATTGACATCTGAATCGAGAATAACCGCCGTAAAACGAACTATGACTCTACCATCAGTTGATGCAAACGATTGATGTTGATGTTTATGTTACCGTAAACTATCGGATATACTGCTCACAGTCAGTGCGAGTGAAAGAGACTAAACGATAGTTTACGGTAACGTAAACAGTTTGCATCAACTCATGGTAGGGCCACTAAGACCATACAAAAATTTAACTAGTGTGCTCGATACGAACCATTAGCTGTTCGTGCTACGGGTACTGAACTACTCTCATCCAGAGCAAAAGTTTACCGATTTTTGTACGATTTATTACGTAACAAATGAAAATCTTGTAGAATTACCTATATCTATTTTATTATACTAATTTTACCTAAACTGTACTTTGATGTCTACTTGGATCTTGGAGCTATGAGATGGTTATCTATCATTGATGATAAAATCGTTTTATAGAAAAGTGGAATTTTAAAGAAAATTAATAAAATACTAAATGAGTAGGTACCGAAGGTGTTAACCAAATATCTGTCGCAATCACTTTTATTAATTAGGACAATAACTAGGTGATATTGTCATCCTTACTTATCCTTACATAATAGTATAAATGCGAAAGTCCGTTTGTTTTTTGTTACGCCTTTACGTCTTAAGAGGATTGTCAACCACGTGGTCTCCATACAAACGGCGATAACGTTTCCCACCCTCTAAACCTTAACATACAGTAATTAATTTTTGGTATTTTTTTGAAATGCCTAAATACTAGGGCTGTACGTTTTGATTTTTTAAATATCTATAATAGATTTCGAAATATTTGCATTTTAGTGATTTCATACAAAACACAGAAGTGCCAATATTTTCAAATCTACAATGAATATTTTAAAAATCGAAACGTACAGCCCTAGTTTTTAGGCATTTCAAAAACATACCAAAAATTCATTGCTGTAGGTTAAGGTTTAGAGGGTGGGAACGTTATCGCCGTTTGTATGGAGACCACGTGGTTGACAATCCTCTTAACTACTGAACCGATCATCATGAAATTTTACATACACGTTATCAAGAGTACAGAAAAGGGCATAGGGTACCTTACATCCAAAAAACGATCAGTTCCCGAGGGATAGCAAAAAAACTATCCACGCAAACGAAGTCGCGGGCGGCCACTAGTATTAAATAAAAGTTATTAAGACATAGTTCTTCAGCGTATAACCGTATATGATATGAAACTGTTGCAGAGCTATACGATTGTGCCAGAGACAAGGGTGTGTTACATGAGTCGATACTAGAACTACTCTACGAGCATCTCGTCAAATACTTGCCGGATTCGACCACCGCCTCTATATTATTCGACAAGTGCGTGCAGATCAATGCTACATCCGCCATCTTAGTGGTAAGTTATTTTGCAAATAAAAGAGTTTTTTAATAAATAAATATACTTAATAAAAACAAAAAACCGACTTCAAAAAACCTGAAAATAAAAACAAAAAAGCATCAAAATTAAATACCTCTAAAAAGCAAGAAATAATATTCAAATCACTAGATACGCATATAATTGTAATAAAACACGACTATTGAAGTCGGGTGGGGCTGAAGTCCAACTTTTTTTTTAATCTAAAAGCCCCACCCGACTTCATTCCCTTGATTTCTCCAGGATCCCATCATCAGATCGTGGTCTTATGACAATGGGACCAATCTGTAAATATATGCTTTCAAACAAAAAAAGATTTGTTTAAATCGGTTTGCGATTGACGAAGTTATGAGGTAACAAACATAAAAAAAAATTCACCCGAACTGAGAACCTACTACTTTTTTTGAAGTCGGTTAAAATAAATATTAGACAACATCACAAACATTGCCGGTTCCAAAGTAAGTAGCTAAAGCACCTGTGTTATGGAAATCATAGAACGGTACACCCCACACCTGAACCAATATGAAAAAAGTTCGTTTTTCTAAATTGACCCAGTCGAGGATCCAACCCGGGACCTCAGATATGGCGACACCTAGAAAACCGGCGGCGTACGAACCACTCGACCATGGAGGTCGTCAATATCAAATCACAGATAATATAATACTATACTAGATCAAATGAACATTTAATTATAGAGATTCGTCAGCAACAGAGTTGTACCTATTACTTATTTCTTCACTAACAATTTGGAAACTCTTAATATTTTATTTTATTTTATTTTTTTTTTTATTTTTTATTTTAAGATATTTGGGTTGACAACAGCTTAAAATTACTTAAATTACTACATGAAAATTACATAAGAGTAAAGACAAAAACGTCATCCTCGAATTACTAAAAAAAAGCATTAACAAAAATTATCTAAAACAAAAGTAAAGATTTTAATCAACTTTACAAACGAACCCAAGCAACACGTTTAAGATTATTATTAAATTTACTTAGGAAGAATATTAGAATAAAATATATAAAGTTAAGTAACATAATAATATATATTATATAAAATATATATAATATACATACATATATTATATCTGCTATGCACATGCTATTGAGACGACAATGTCCTTTAACAGGCTGCCCCTGTATCAGATTGACCCCTATCAGGATGACCCCGTATCGGAACGTCCGCATAAAATATCACAATAAGCCCGTATTATAGTGACCCCAAATCAAATGATGATGGCTCCGTATCACAATGACCCCGTATCAAACTGGCCCCGTATGCTATACTCAACGCCAAATTGGCACACGTGGTCATAAAACTAAACAAAAACTTAATATCGCGTTCTCGCTCGCACTTACCAACACAACCCTAGCGCTAGATTGTTTTATGGCCTCGTGCGTGTACCAATTTAGTTAGCGTTGGGTATAACAGTATGCTAGGAGGAGCTCAGTGGCGCAGAGGTTTAATAATAATAATAATAAAAATAAAATTTATTTATTTGTTCCAAAAAATAAATACATTGAAACCAATAACACTTAAAAATAAACATAAGTATTACAATGAATTATGAATGAATTAACTTTAAGTATTATAGCAAATTATGAAACAAATTCGATTGGAACAAAAAGGCATGCAGCTCAGCATATGACAGCTGAGAGCCTGGCCCGGCGATTGCGGAGGTTTAGCAACTTTCGTAAGGGTCGGCCATGGGATGGGTGACCAAAAATTTATTATCTCGAGCTTCTCCGTGCTTCGGAAGGCACGTTAAGCCTTTGGTCCCGGGTGCATTTGCAGTCGTTAAAACCCACCAATCTGCGTGGGGCCCGAGAGGTGGGTTATGGCCCATCCGCCTTATCCACCTATAAGAAAGGCCTGTGCCCCAGCAGTGGGGACATTAAAATGGCTATCATAATGCCACGGCTCCACCTGCGTTAACGATAATGGTAATGTCCAACTACGCATTAGCTAAGGCATTATATTTTTTTAGTACTGTCGTTTGTAAATTACACGTTAAAGTGTTGGCCACATCTGCGTAACGCCTAGATTAATGTGTTAGGCTAAGCGTTAAGACGCAGGTGGAGCAGTAGCATAACAGTATTTATTTCTCGTTAATTATTAGGAACCAATAGCCCACCTGTTATACGCGGTGGCTCAGTTCCTTCAGTGCGAGGAGGAAGACTTGGAAGATATCTTGTCGAGCCAAGACGCGGACACTGGTAGCGCCTACCTGAAGGGGAAGCTCACCAACATTATGACGCAGCTCACTGACAACTTGGGAACTGTGGATATGGTGAGGACAGTATACAATAGATTTCATTATGTTCATAATTTGAATATCGATTTTTAATACAAAGGACAGGCGGCTGCTGAGTTGTTAAAAGTGTTCACGGTCAACCTCAGAAGAAGTGCCTAGTTGATCACAGTGCCTTATCGCAGTTAACATTGCGTTCGTAAAGTACAGCTGCAATTAAAAGAATTAGTACAGAAGTGTCCAACTACTTGTGGGGCCAACTGTACCACTACAGAAGAAGCTACCATTCACCATTATCTTTTTCATAAGTTATTCTGTATTAATGTTTTTTATCTTTTTCTTCTTTACCTACCTAAATCGTTTTAGATCTAAAATTAATATTTTATTATGAATAAGTTTTGTAATAGAAATATAATATTTTAGGAAGACCCCGGTCTCACAGATCTATCCCCAGAGTCCAAAGCGAAATGCCTCAAAGTGCAGCAAGTACTGCAATGCTACGAGGTATTAATCGCTCACTGCATTATGCAGTGGCGCGCCGGGAGTCGGGGCGTCGCTGCATCTGTATACGAGCTGTTTAAGACATGCAATCAGATACTGGAACAAACTAAGGTAAATCCCATCGTACGACTAATGCGGTATTAGCATAATCGTGTGTGATGACGCCGTATCAAACTGGCCCCGTATCAGACTGACTAACCCGTTTCCGAAACATCCCATAATCACAATTAACTTTTATCAGAACGACCCCTATATGACCATGGCCCCTTATTGTATTGTATATTGCTATAACAGTGACCCTCTACCAAAAATACTATAAGACAATCGTTCCGCATCACAACGACCTCTTATCAGACTGACCCCATATACTAACAGCATTAATTTTCCACCCCAATAATGATGTGTAACATCTTCATTAATACGTTTTCAGGCCCCATCCAAAACAGGGAAAAAGGGAAACAAGTCGTTGAACGAAACGAAGGAGACTGTGAAATCGCAAAAGAGTCTAAAGTCACAAAAGGAGAAAGGAAAGGGCCCCTTAAAGTTGTCCAACTTGAGCAAGGATAGGGCGGGGCCCTTCAAACCGCTGCCGTGTGTGTGGGGTCTGAGCTTTTGTGTGAGGATCGTGGATTTGCTGTACAGGTATTTAATAGATTTATTTCTTATTATTTTTTAGTATTTACGTATTATCAGTTTAATAAAAGTCGATTGTTTAGACTACGAAAATGTGAGTAATAAAATGTTAACTCATTCAAGAAAATAAAATTTAAATACTTTTTGCTATTTAAATACTCCTTAATAGTAGTTATTTATGCAACTGTACCTACTATAATGAGGGATATTTTCGCCTTGTGTGATAATAGTATCACACGAGTGTTTTAATACCTAATTATGTACAGTTGCATACAAGACTTTATCTACAATTCTACACCTATGATAATTATGTATTCTCTATTTTCACTTTGACTTTAACTTTCCTCCTCCTCGCCATTATATCATCCGAACGAGTGTTATAATGTTGTACCTAATTTCATAATGTAACTCGTAGCGCGTGCGCGACCTCCTCTCGCTCGGATACTGTAATGTTGGCAGTAATCTAACCGTTTCAGAACCCTTTATAGAGGATCGGGTATATGGTGTAGATAAAATAAAATTTAAATAATTGAGCAGCCTTATTCTAAACTCTGTATTTTACTTATTCTTACTTCTTTAGTTACTAACGGGTTTCATAAATATTGCAGTGAAGAAGTGGCATGGTCATCAATAGAGCAAAAAAACGAATTGCGAGGACGAAGAGATTTCCACCAGTGGGCGTTACGATGCGTGCACTCAGTGTTGTCGGCTGAGCACTTAGACAAGCGAGTGGTCGCTTCTTATGTGCCTAAAATAGCGGCTGTGCTATATCAGAGGTGCTTATGCAGGTAAGTAAATATCGACTGTTGAAAAATAAACAAAAAAATCATAAAACAGCGCAATGAAAGGACGAAAAGATTTCCACCAGTGCTGCGGTCTGTGTTGTCGGCTGAGCACTTAGACAAGCGAATGGTCGCTTCTTATGTGCCTAAAATAGCGGCTGTGCTATATCAGAGGTGCTTATGCAGGTAAGTAAATATCGACTGTTGAAAAATAAACAAAAAAATCATAAAACAGCGCAATGAAAGGACGAAAAGATTTCCACCAGTGCTGCGGTCTGTGTTGTCGACTGAGCACTTAGACAAGCGAATGGTCGCTTCTTATGTGCCTAAAATAGCGACTGTGCTATATCAGAGGTGCTTATGCAGGTAAGTAAATGTCGACTATTGAAAAATAAACAAAAAATCATAAAACAGCGCAATGAAAGGACGAAAAGATTTCCACCAGTGCTGCGGTCTGTGTTGTCGACTGAGCACTTAGACAAGCGAATGGTCGCTTCTTATGTGCCTAAAATAGCGACTGTGCTATATCAGAGGTGCTTATGCAGGTAAGTAAATATCGACTGTTGAAAAATAAACAAAAAAATCATAAAACAGCGCAATGAAAGGACGAAAAGATTTCCACCAGTGCTGCGGTCTGTGTTGTCGACTGAGCACTTAGACAAGCGAATGGTCGCTTCTTATGTGCCTAAAATAGCGGCTGTGCTATATCAGAGGTGCTTATGCAGGTAAGTAAATATCGACTGTTGAAAAATAAACAAAAAATCATAAAACAGCGCAATGAAAGGACGAAAAGATTTCCACCAGTGCTGCGGTCTGTGTTGTCGGCTGAGCACTTAGACAAGCGAATGGTCGCTTCTTATGTGCCTAAAATAGCGGCTGTGCTATATCAGAGGTGCTTATGCAGGTAAGTAAATATCGACTGTTGAAAAATAAACAAAAAAATCATAAAACAGCGCAATGAAAGGACGAAAAGATTTCCACCAGTGCTGCGGTCTGTGTTGTCGGCTGAGCACTTAGACAAGCGAATGGTCGCTTCTTATGTGCCTAAAATAGCGGCTGTGCTATATCAGAGGTGCTTATGCAGGTAAGTAAATATCGACTGTTGAAAAATAAACAAAAAAATCATAAAACAGCGCAATGAAAGGACGAAAAGATTTCCACCAGTGCTGCGGTCTGTGTTGTCGACTGAGCACTTAGACAAGCGAATGGTCGCTTCTTATGTGCCTAAAATAGCGACTGTGCTATATCAGAGGTGCTTATGCAGGTAAGTAAATGTCGACTATTGAAAAATAAACAAAAAATCATAAAACAGCGCAATGAAAGGACGAAAAGATTTCCACCAGTGCTGCGGTCTGTGTTGTCGACTGAGCACTTAGACAAGCGAATGGTCGCTTCTTATGTGCCTAAAATAGCGACTGTGCTATATCAGAGGTGCTTATGCAGGTAAGTAAATATCGACTGTTGAAAAATAAACAAAAAAATCATAAAACAGCGCAATGAAAGGACGAAAAGATTTCCACCAGTGCTGCGGTCTGTGTTGTCGACTGAGCACTTAGACAAGCGAATGGTCGCTTCTTATGTGCCTAAAATAGCGGCTGTGCTATATCAGAGGTGCTTATGCAGGTAAGTAAATATCGACTGTTGAAAAATAAACAAAAAAATCATAAAACAGCGCAATGAAAGGACGAAAAGATTTCCACCAGTGCTGCGGTCTGTGTTGTCGACTGAGCACTTAGACAAGCGAATGGTCGCTTCTTATGTGCCTAAAATAGCGGCTGTGCTATATCAGAGGTGCTTATGCAGGTAAGTAAATATCGACTGTTGAAAAATAAACAAAAAAATCATAAAACAGCGCAATGAAAGGACGAAAAGATTTCCACCAGTGCTGCGGTCTGTGTTGTCGACTGAGCACTTAGACAAGCGAATGGTCGCTTCTTATGTGCCTAAAATAGCGACTGTGCTATATCAGAGGTGCTTATGCAGGTAAGTAAATGTCGACTATTGAAAAATAAACAAAAAATCATAAAACAGCGCAATGAAAGGACGAAAAGATTTCCACCAGTGCTGCGGTCTGTGTTGTCGACTGAGCACTTAGACAAGCGAATGGTCGCTTCTTATGTGCCTAAAATAGCGACTGTGCTATATCAGAGGTGCTTATGCAGGTAAGTAAATGTCGACTATTGAAAAATAAACAAAAAATCATAAAACAGCGCAATGAAAGGACGAAAAGATTTCCACCAGTGCTGCGGTCTGTGTTGTCGACTGAGCACTTAGACAAGCGAATGGTCGCTTCTTATGTGCCTAAAATAGCGACTGTGCTATATCAGAGGTGCTTATGCAGGTAAGTAAATGTCGACTATTGAAAAATAAACAAAAAATCATAAAACAGCGCAATGAAAGGACGAAAAGATTTCCACCAGTGCTGCGGTCTGTGTTGTCGACTGAGCACTTAGACAAGCGAATGGTCGCTTCTTATGTGCCTAAAATAGCGACTGTGCTATATCAGAGGTGCTTATGCAGGTAAGTAAATGTCGACTATTGAAAAATAAACAAAAAATCATAAAACAGCGCAATGAAAGGACGAAAAGATTTCCACCAGTGCTGCGGTCTGTGTTGTCGACTGAGCACTTAGACAAGCAAATGGTCGCTTCTTATGTGCCCAAAATAGCGGCTGTACTATATCAGAGGTGCTTATGCAGGTAAGTAAATGTCGACTGTTGAAAAATAAACAAAAAATCATAAAACAGCGCAATGAAAGGACGAAAAGATTTCCACCAGTGCTGCGGTCTGTGTTGTCGACTGAGCACTTAGACAAGCGAATGGTCGCTTCTTATGTGCCTAAAATAGCGGCTGTGCTATATCAGAGGTGCTTATGCAGGTAAGTAAATATCGACTGTTGAAAAATAAACAAAAAAATCATAAAACAGCGCAATGAAAGGACGAAAAGATTTCCACCAGTGCTGCGGTCTGTGTTGTCGGCTGAGCACTTAGACAAGCGAAAAGTCGCTTCTTATGTGCCTTAAATAGCGGCTGTGCTATATCAGAGGTGCTTATGCAGGTAAGTAAATATCGACTGTTGAAAAATAAACAAAAAAATCATAAAACAGCGCAATGAAAGGACGAAAAGATTTCCACCAGTGCTGCGGTCTGTGTTGTCGACTGAGCACTTAGACAAGCGAATGGTCGCTTCTTATGTGCCTAAAATAGCGGCTGTGCTATATCAGAGGTGCTTATGCAGGTAAGTAAATATCGACTGTTGAAAAATAAACAAAAAAATCATAAAACAGCGCAATGAAAGGACGAAAAGATTTCCACCAGTGCTGCGGTCTGTGTTGTCGACTGAGCACTTAGACAAGCGAATGGTCGCTTCTTATGTGCCTAAAATAGCGACTGTGCTATATCAGAGGTGCTTATGCAGGTAAGTAAATGTCGACTATTGAAAAATAAACAAAAAATCATAAAACAGCGCAATGAAAGGACGAAAAGATTTCCACCAGTGCTGCGGTCTGTGTTGTCGGCTGAGCACTTAGACAAGCGAATGGTCGCTTCTTATGTGCCTAAAATAGCGGCTGTGCTATATCAGAGGTGCTTATGCAGGTAAGTAAATATCGACTGTTGAAAAATAAACAAAAAAATCATAAAACAGCGCAATGAAAGGACGAAAAGATTTCCACCAGTGCTGCGGTCTGTGTTGTCGACTGAGCACTTAGACAAGCGAATGGTCGCTTCTTATGTGCCTAAAATAGCGACTGTGCTATATCAGAGGTGCTTATGCAGGTAAGTAAATGTCGACTATTGAAAAATAAACAAAAAATCATAAAACAGCGCAATGAAAGGACGAAAAGATTTCCACCAGTGCTGCGGTCTGTGTTGTCGACTGAGCACTTAGACAAGCGAATGGTCGCTTCTTATGTGCCTAAAATAGCGACTGTGCTATATCAGAGGTGCTTATGCAGGTAAGTAAATATCGACTGTTGAAAAATAAACAAAAAAATCATAAAACAGCGCAATGAAAGGACGAAAAGATTTCCACCAGTGCTGCGGTCTGTGTTGTCGACTGAGCACTTAGACAAGCGAATGGTCGCTTCTTATGTGCCTAAAATAGCGGCTGTGCTATATCAGAGGTGCTTATGCAGGTAAGTAAATATCGACTGTTGAAAAATAAACAAAAAAATCATAAAACAGCGCAATGAAAGGACGAAAAGATTTCCACCAGTGCTGCGGTCTGTGTTGTCGACTGAGCACTTAGACAAGCGAATGGTCGCTTCTTATGTGCCTTAAATAGCGGCTGTGCTATATCAGAGGTGCTTATGCAGGTAAGTAAATATCGACTGTTGAAAAATAAACAAAAAATCATAAAACAGCGCAATGAAAGGACGAAAAGATTTCCACCAGTGCTGCGGTCTGTGTTGTCGACTGAGCACTTAGACAAGCGAATGGTCGCTTCTTATGTGCCTAAAATAGCGACTGTGCTATATCAGAGGTGCTTATGCAGGTAAGTAAATGTCGACTATTGAAAAATAAACAAAAAATCATAAAACAGCGCAATGAAAGGACGAAAAGATTTCCACCAGTGCTGCGGTCTGTGTTGTCGACTGAGCACTTAGACAAGCGAATGGTCGCTTCTTATGTGCCTAAAATAGCGACTGTGCTATATCAGAGGTGCTTATGCAGGTAAGTAAATGTCGACTATTGAAAAATAAACAAAAAATCATAAAACAGCGCAATGAAAGGACGAAAAGATTTCCACCAGTGCTGCGGTCTGTGTTGTCGACTGAGCACTTAGACAAGCAAATGGTCGCTTATTATGTGCCTAAAATAGCGACTGTGCTATATCAGAGGTGCTTATGCAGGTAAGTAAATGTCGACTATTGAAAAATAAACAAAAAATCATAAAACAGCGCAATGAAAAGACGAAAAGATTTCCACCAGTGCTGCGGTCTGTGTTGTCGACTGAGCACTTAGACAAGCGAATGGTCGCTTCTTATGTGCCTAAAATAGCGACTGTGCTATATCAGAGGTGCTTATGCAGGTAAGTAAATGTCGACTATTGAAAAATAAACAAAAAATCATAAAACAGCGCAATGAAAGGACGAAAAGATTTCCACCAGTGCTGCGGTCTGTGTTGTCGACTGAGCACTTAGACAAGCAAATGGTCGCTTCTTATGTGCCCAAAATAGCGGCTGTACTATATCAGAGGTGCTTATGCAGGTAAGTAAATGTCGACTGTTGAAAAATAAACAAAAAATCATAAAACAGCGCAATGAAAGGACGAAAAGATTTCCACCAGTGCTGCGGTCTGTGTTGTCGACTGAGCACTTAGACAAGCGAATGGTCGCTTCTTATGTGCCTAAAATAGCGGCTGTGCTATATCAGAGGTGCTTATGCAGGTAAGTAAATATCGACTGTTGAAAAATAAACAAAAAAATCATAAAACAGCGCAATGAAAGGACGAAAAGATTTCCACCAGTGCTGCGGTCTGTGTTGTCGGCTGAGCACTTAGACAAGCGAAAAGTCGCTTCTTATGTGCCTTAAATAGCGGCTGTGCTATATCAGAGGTGCTTATGCAGGTAAGTAAATATCGACTGTTGAAAAATAAACAAAAAAATCATAAAACAGCGCAATGAAAGGACGAAAAGATTTCCACCAGTGCTGCGGTCTGTGTTGTCGACTGAGCACTTAGACAAGCGAATGGTCGCTTCTTATGTGCCTAAAATAGCGGCTGTGCTATATCAGAGGTGCTTATGCAGGTAAGTAAATATCGACTGTTGAAAAATAAACAAAAAAATCATAAAACAGCGCAATGAAAGGACGAAAAGATTTCCACCAGTGCTGCGGTCTGTGTTGTCGACTGAGCACTTAGACAAGCGAATGGTCGCTTCTTATGTGCCTAAAATAGCGACTGTGCTATATCAGAGGTGCTTATGCAGGTAAGTAAATGTCGACTATTGAAAAATAAACAAAAAATCATAAAACAGCGCAATGAAAGGACGAAAAGATTTCCACCAGTGCTGCGGTCTGTGTTGTCGACTGAGCACTTAGACAAGCGAATGGTCGCTTCTTATGTGCCTAAAATAGCGACTGTGCTATATCAGAGGTGCTTATGCAGGTAAGTAAATGTCGACTATTGAAAAATAAACAAAAAATCATAAAACAGCGCAATGAAAGGACGAAAAGATTTCCACCAGTGCTGCGGTCTGTGTTGTCGACTGAGCACTTAGACAAGCGAATGGTCGCTTCTTATGTGCCTAAAATAGCGACTGTGCTATATCAGAGGTGCTTATGCAGGTAAGTAAATGTCGACTATTGAAAAATAAACAAAAAATCATAAAACAGCGCAATGAAAGGACGAAAAGATTTCCACCAGTGCTGCGGTCTGTGTTGTCGACTGAGCACTTAGACAAGCGAATGGTCGCTTCTTATGTGCCTAAAATAGCGACTGTGCTATATCAGAGGTGCTTATGCAGGTAAGTAAATATCGACTGTTGAAAAATAAACAAAAAAATCATAAAACAGCGCAATGAAAGGACGAAAAGATTTCCACCAGTGCTGCGGTCTGTGTTGTCGGCTGAGCACTTAGACAAGCGAATGGTCGCTTCTTATGTGCCTAAAATAGCGGCTGTGCTATATCAGAGGTGCTTATGCAGGTAAGTAAATGTCGACTATTGAAAAATAAACAAAAAATCATAAAACAGCGCAATGAAAGGACGAAAAGATTTCCACCAGTGCTGCGGTCTGTGTTGTCGACTGAGCACTTAGACAAGCGAATGGTCGCTTCTTATGTGCCTAAAATAGCGACTGTGCTATATCAGAGGTGCTTATGCAGGTAAGTAAATATCGACTGTTGAAAAATAAACAAAAAAATCATAAAACAGCGCAATGAAAGGACGAAAAGATTTCCACCAGTGCTGCGGTCTGTGTTGTCGGCTGAGCACTTAGACAAGCGAGTGGTTGCTTCTTATGTGCCCAAAATAGCGGCTGTACTATTTAATAACGTGACAATTAGTCAATTGTCTTACAATGCGGTGTAGCTACGAGTAGTTTGTTCTATTTGACGTGAATTTTTTACACAATACTAAATAATATACTAGAAAAAATACGACTCGCACCAGATCAATACTCAGACGGGAATCGAACCCGCGACCTTTGGATATCCGGTCCAATGCTCTGACCGCTGAGCTACCGAGCCTTTGTGAATTTTTTCACAAATAATATTGAAATAGAGTGTGAATTAATATTGTCTCGGAAGCCTTATCATTCTGTTAAGGTCCTCGTTAATAGATATACAAAGTGATTAAATTAACTATGTACAACAGAAGTTTGTTGATGATGAAGATTTTTATTGTCATTACGATTGTCGTAGTGTGCTGGCGACAAAAAGCAAGGGTTGAAAATACTGTCTATATGTTCGGTGATGAATTTCCGTCAACGTGAAGCTCTAGTTTATATTCTGGAACAATATCTACGTCTACGCGACGATTCGTGTATAGAACTCTGTTCGTCTCGTACTCGTTGCGTCTTGACGATACGCTTACGATCCTTGTGCAGAGGGATCTTTGCCATACATTATCCAGTGAAGTTGCCGCTTCTGTTGTACATAGTTAAATGATTCCATTGTTCTATTGTAGATTTCAAGATATGTGCGAGTTCGACGATCAGACGACGCTCAACTGCATAGAAGTGTTCAAAGCCTGCCTCGCGTTGCTGTTGTCGTCAAACTACTCCCTTAAAACAGAGAGCTTCTTGCCGATCATTAGTGAGTTTATAACATTTTATTACTTCGATCCACTAATATCTAACCGCGTTATTCATAAAAAAATCAAACGCGTATTTTAGTTAAAATATGTTTTATTTTTTTCGTTCAAACTCATTTCATAATACGAAAGAAAAAGATAAAACACTTTTTAACTAATAAAGGTTAATTAAGCGTTTGATTGTTTAATGAATAACACGGTAATATTTTAATTCTAGTTTGCAATAATAATTAAGAAAAAAATTGCCTTGCCTGCAATTATCGTAACAAGTAATATATAGGTAAATTAATATTCTAGGATATGTTTTTTACTTTACATAATAATACCGATTTTAACTTAAATAATGTTTTTCCTATTATTTAGCGGGCATCGAAGATACTACCGCCTCATCAGTTATATCAGATATGCTAGAACAACTGCATACAGCGTTGTTCCAAATTGAAGCGGACAGCGCGGGCGAGGAGCGAGACGCGATGTTGAAGAAACTACTCGCCGCTGTTATACAGACCGCGGCCTTACTGCTCGATACGCCCGTGGTCGTTTGTCCGAAGATGAGTGGGGTGAAGTATTTTAAATAAATCATTATAGCACAGAATACATAATAGTACAAGTACAGAAGCATCATTCCGCAACATCATTTAATTAAATAGCAACTCTTGCTACGACTCAATAAGGCGCAATTCAGATCGCACGCCGCTACAGCGCCTACAGTTATATTCACCTAGAAGTTTTCTCTCTTTCTATCGCGTAGCTCTCATCTCTTCTGACGCCGTTAGGGTTGTCATCTTATAAATGAACTGCGTAGCATTATCATAAAAGGAAAGCGATTTTACGTACTATGGTTAAAGAAAATCTTACAATAATATATTATTCGAACATTACTATGATATTTAATAATCTAAGTAGGTACCTAGTACGTAAATAAGGGAGACATAAAGATAACAAAAGTCAACTTTTGGTAGGTAGTTAGGTAGGAAGGTACCTATCCTAAAGTACAGACTACAGATACTATGGTAGTACTGCTACTACTAGGTAGGTATCTGAATTGTTTATCCTTACTTGTCCTATTTAGTTAGGTATTTAGAAAACAGATTTTGTTTGTTGTCATACAACACCTATTAAAAATTATGCTTTCTTACGAAATCAAATTATCATGATAATTAACTTTATTTCGTAAGTAGGTAAGTAATTATTATTTCAATAAATAGTTGGGTGAAGATTGTTTACCAAATATTTAAGACAAGTACCTACCTAAGAATAAACGGACTATAAGTATCTAAACTAGGTAGGTACCTACCTACCTATAAGTAAAGTAGACAAGCGTTCTTCTTACCACTTTACTTTACTATATTATGAAAAAATGGACGAGTAAGCGCGGGACACGTGCGGTGGTCGCGCTCAGGCGGCCGGCGGGCGCGCGGCCCTCTGCCAGTTGTATCGTGGACGATACGCCGAGCGGTAGGTATATAACGCATTGCCTTGAGTGAGTGATGTAAGTGACGGATGCCTGATTATAGTCTGTTTATCTTTAATACTTGTCTTATTTGGTATCTTCAGTTCTTCACCCAACTTTTGTTGATCATTTATAAAAATGTACAAATGGTTTTCCACACATACTATAATACGAAATATATCATTAGTTATTAAGGCGCTGTAGGTAGTGAAACTAGCGCCGCCACTACATTTATTTTTATTACTCGTAAACCAAGTCAATATTAAAAAAAAGCTCATGTAATAATTTCCTAAATTGTCTCTAATATTTTTTGAATAACTTTTTAACAGTTTTCATTCTTTCTGTAAGTTTTAAAATAAATTTTAGCTCAAAGTGGCCACTTTTGGCAACTTCAGCCTAAAAGACTTACGACAACTGTCAAAAACTGTTTACAATAGGACAAGTAAACAGACTATAATTAAACGCAGCGCTGTGCAATTTAAAATTGTAGTTTATTACCGTGTGTGAAAGTAGCTTATTATTTGACTGTCCTCCTGTGTCCATAAGGTTCAATATCAAGTAAATTAAACGACGAATTGAGTCCGATTATATCGCGATTCTCTTTATGTAATAGGCCTGCTGTTGAGATATTTAATGATTTACTTTTATTTGGTAACAGGTAATAATAAAGTTAGAAGATTACCTTCGCACGAGCAAGTTGGACAGCCTAGTTTTGATCCCGGCGGTGCTGACTGCTTCTACGCGAGCGCAGCAGGAAGCAGCGTTCTTGGCCGATCTGCTAGCTAAACTAGCATCAGTGTTAGGGAATATTGACGTGAGTACTATACTAATTAATGGCGCAAGGGTGGGTACCCACTTAGGTTCGCAAACCTCCGCCACAGAATAACTAATAGTACAAGTGCAGAAGCAGCACGCGGCATAGTCATTTAAATAAATAGCGTCTTGTGCTCCGACATAATAAAGTGCAATTCAGATCGCGCAGATCACCTAGTAGTTGCCTCTCTTTCTATCTCGTGCTCTTACCTTTTCTGGCGACGCAACGTTAGGGTTGTCTTCTTTTAAATGAACTGCGTAGCATATATCATAATGTGAAAAACGACAATTGTTTATTGGTTTTTTGATTTTGATATTCGTACACGGCACAGTAATGGCGATTCGACATTGTTACTATTATAAATAGGCAATACCTACTTGGGCAGTAAGATGCCGCGCTTGTACGGCGGCGGGCGTGTGGCGGCCCTCTGCGCACTTGTCCCGCCGGCGGAACGGCTAGCGGTAGGTGCTTATCGCGCGACCTCGAGCGAGTGAAGGGGGCCTGCTTCCGCGCTCTGCGAACCAGCAACATAGCGCCATAGCAAAGAAAATACACACTACAATTAAAAACTACTAACTACTAATTAAAAAAAAGTTAAAATAGCCATAGTAAGCTATCCTTAAAACTTTAGTTTTAAGACTTTGTTTTATAATTTAGTGATAGTGTGTTATATGTTCGCAATCTACTCAAAGCCCTTTCATTTGATATAGCGCATGGTATGTTAAAAAAAACTTTGTACTGAAAACTTTATGACGTCGCAGTTTCTACCCCCACCATTTTCGCGCTTGTCATCTTATTTATTTGTGATCAGGACATCGTACTGAATGCATCGATACCGCATTTTCATATTTCCGAGATGATATGTGCGAAAAGTGTTTTCTAAGCGTCTTTTTGTCCCTTTTACGCCGTACCTTGTCACGTAATATTGAACATTATTACACAGGAGGAAGACACTTCAGCCGCAGAAGAGACGGCCAATTTCCCCACCATAGATTCCCGCACTGGGCATACAGTCCTTAACTACGTGTGTTTGCACCTCAACACTCGCTGTAAGCACACTGAACATCTACTCGCTCGAGCGAGAGACTTGGCTAACGCACAGAACTACGCCGTACAGGGGAATCGGCAGCGAATCGATAGAGGTAGGTTTAAATTATAAAGTGTATGATTCTGTTTTAACCGAATCCTTAAGGCGAGGCCAGTTCACGATTTGATGAAATTATTTTTACTTCCAATGTGAAGAACTGATGTAGAATTCTACTTTACAAAAATTACTGTAGACTGAAAAAGAAACACAATAACCGAACAGAATATTGAAAAATGGCATGGTTACTCTGTAAATAAATCCTGAATAACACCATAAAAATAAACTTCAAATCGTCAGATTTCGTAATTTTCAACGACTGTGATATGATTTTTTATGCAAAAAGGATAGCTTTTTTATTGATCTAACACAATAACCGAGTACATTTTTAATAAATAATCCAGTATTTCAGAAATCAATAAAAATGTACTAAATTTCGTAAAATTTCTGGCGAAGCGTCAATTAAAGCTATGCAATATTCAACCTTATTCTAAAGACATAGTGAAAGAGTAAATTTCGGGAACTGCCTCGCCTTAATTTATTAAATTACTGGCGGCCGCCTGGACGTCGTCTGCGTGGAAAGTTTTTTGCTACCCCTCTGGAACAATACTTTTTTCGGGATGAAAGGTACCCTATGTAATGTAGGAAATGAAGCGATCTTTTGTATGGAGACCCCAAACATTAAATCCTCAGGCGATGAAACTTTGCAGGGATGTAAATTATAATATAGTATGAACCCAAGCCTACGTACAAATATAAAAAAAACGATTTGTATGATTAAAAAAAAAGATACTATAACATACTGTAAAGTTTCGTCTACTGAGGATTTACTGTCGGGGTCCACTACCTTCCTTTCCTACACTAATGTCCTTGTCTGTACCCCTGACAACGTGTATGTAAAATTCCATTGATGATCGGTTCAATTCGGTTCAGTAGTTAAGATGTGAAGGCGTAACAAACAAACAAAAGGACTTTTGCATTTATAATATTAAAAGTAAGGATAGTAAGAATGTAAAAGGTGTAAGACATGTTGAGGCAGGATTTCTTCGCAAATTCAGCGAGAAGTACTCGCATCTAGATGACGCTTGGACACTGCAATTCTACGCGTGTTAGCTGCTATTAATGTAGCGATTTAAGTGCAATGCTAGACACATTTTTTTATCTTTCCTATAAAGAAGAAATAATACATAATTTATGGAGTTACGTTGTTTTAAGTTTTAGGCGTAATTTATCTAATTCGTGGTAGGTCCAATTGGCAGGTAATTAAAAAGCCATCAGTAATTAATTTCCAGCAGAAACAGTATCGCGAATATGACTAAATCCTAAACAATAATGTCGAAAAATCGCCAAAATCCTTTTAGGGCTTTGGATCATCTCTAACGTTTTGTATGATTATTATGGTTTTAAATACTACTAATAATAAAAATTAAACTCTAATCACAGAATAGATATAAGTCCGGGGTGTGCTCTAATCGACTTCATTTGTTGCAGAACTAAAAGAGCTATACAAGTCATTGGTAATCCAGCTGTGTCAGCTCACCACTTGGACGTGTAGAGTGTGCAAGTTGCGTTGTTGCGTCGGCGGCGGCAGCGACCGCGTGCTGGCGGCCGCTATCCGGCTGTACACTCTACTGGGGGCGTGCTTCAGGCAGACTCCTGCACCTATGGCGGCTGTACTCAGGTGTGTATAGTGACCGCGTGCTGGCGGCCGCTATCCGGCTGTACACTCTACTGGGGGCGTGCTTCAGGCAGACTCCTGCACCTATGGCGGCTGTACTCAGGTGTGTATAGTGACCGCGTGCTGGCGGCCGCTATCCGGCTGTACACTCTACTGGGGGCGTGCTTCAGGCAGACTCCTGCACCTATGGCGGCTGTACTCAGGTGTGTATAGTGACCGCGTGCTGGCGGCCGCTATCCGGCTGTACACTCTACTGGGAGCGTGCTTCAGGCAGACTCCTGCACCTATGGCGGCTGTACTCAGGTGTGTATAGTGACCGCGTGCTGGCGGCCGCTATCCGGCTGTACACTCTACTGGGGGCGTGCTTCAGGCAGACTCCTGCACCTATGGCGGCTGTACTCAGGTGTGTATAGTGACCGCGTGCTGGCGGCCGCTATCCGGCTGTACACTCTACTGGGGGCGTGCTTCAGGCAGACTCCTGCACCTATGGCGGCTGTACTCAGGTGTGTATAGTGACCGCGTGCTGGCGGCCGCTATCCGGCTGTACACTCTACTGGGGGCGTGCTTCAGGCAGACTCCTGCACCTATGGCGGCTGTACTCAGGTGTGTATAGTGACCGCGTGCTGGCGGCCGCTATCCGGCTGTACACTCTACTGGGAGCGTGCTTCAGGCAGACTCCTGCACCTATGGCGGCTGTACTCAGGTGTGTATAGTGACCGCGTGCTGGCGGCCGCTATCCGGCTGTACACTCTACTGGGGGCGTGCTTCAGGCAGACTCCTGCACCTATGGCGGCTGTACTCAGGTGTGTATAGTGACCGCGTGCTGGCGGCCGCTATCCGGCTGTACACTCTACTGGGGGCGTGCTTCAGGCAGACTCCTGCACCTATGGCGGCTGTACTCAGGTGTGTATAGTGACCGCGTGCTGGCGGCCGCTATCCGGCTGTACACTCTACTGGGGGCGTGCTTCAGGCAGACTCCTGCACCTATGGCGGCTGTACTCAGGTGTGTATAGTGACCGCGTGCTGGCGGCCGCTATCCGGCTGTACACTCTACTGGGGGCGTGCTTCAGGCAGACTCCTGCACCTATGGCGGCTGTACTCAGGTGTGTATAGTGACCGCGTGCTGGCGGCCGCTATCCGGCTGTACACTCTACTGGGGGCGTGCTTCAGGCAGACTCCTGCACCTATGGCGGCTGTACTCAGGTGTGTATAGTGACCGCGTGCTGGCGGCCGCTATCCGGCTGTACACTCTACTGGGAGCGTGCTTCAGGCAGACTCCTGCACCTATGGCGGCTGTACTCAGGTGTGTATAGTGACCGCGTGCTGGCGGCCGCTATCCGGCTGTACACTCTACTGGGGGCGTGCTTCAGGCAGACTCCTGCACCTATGGCGGCTGTACTCAGGTGTGTATAGTGACCGCGTGCTGGCGGCCGCTATCCGGCTGTACACTCTACTGGGGGCGTGCTTCAGGCAGACTCCTGCACCTATGGCGGCTGTACTCAGGTGTGTATAGTGACCGCGTGCTGGCGGCCGCTATCCGGCTGTACACTCTACTGGGAGCGTGCTTCAGGCAGACTCCTGCACCTATGGCGGCTGTACTCAGGTGTGTATAGTGACCGCGTGCTGGCGGCCGCTATCCGGCTGTACACTCTACTGGGGGCGTGCTTCAGGCAGACTCCTGCACCTATGGCGGCTGTACTCAGGTGTGTATAGTGACCGCGTGCTGGCGGCCGCTATCCGGCTGTACACTCTACTGGGGGCGTGCTTCAGGCAGACTCCTGCACCTATGGCGGCTGTACTCAGGTGTGTATAGTGACCGCGTGCTGGCGGCCGCTATCCGGCTGTACACTCTACTGGGGGCGTGCTTCAGGCAGACTCCTGCACCTATGGCGGCTGTACTCAGGTGTGTATAGTGACCGCGTGCTGGCGGCCGCTATCCGGCTGTACACTCTACTGGGGGCGTGCTTCAGGCAGACTCCTGCACCTATGGCGGCTGTACTCAGGTGTGTATAGTGACCGCGTGCTGGCGGCCGCTATCCGGCTGTACACTCTACTGGGGGCGTGCTTCAGGCAGACTCCTGCACCTATGGCGGCTGTACTCAGGTGTGTATAGTGACCGCGTGCTGGCGGCCGCTATCCGGCTGTACACTCTACTGGGGGCGTGCTTCAGGCAGACTCCTGCACCTATGGCGGCTGTACTCAGGTGTGTATAGTGACCGCGTGCTGGCGGCCGCTATCCGGCTGTACACTCTACTGGGGGCGTGCTTCAGGCAGACTCCTGCACCTATGGCGGCTGTACTCAGGTGTGTATAGCGACCGCGTGCTGGCGGCCGCTATCCGGCTGTACACTCTACTGGGGGCGTGCTTCAGGCAGACTCCTGCACCTATGGCGGCTGTACTCAGGTGTGTATAGTGACCGCGTGCTGGCGGCCGCTATCCGGCTGTACACTCTACTGGGGGCGTGCTTCAGGCAGACTCCTGCACCTATGGCGGCTGTACTCAGGTGTGTATAGTGACCGCGTGCTGGCGGCCGCTATCCGGCTGTACACTCTACTGGGGGCGTGCTTCAGGCAGACTCCTGCACCTATGGCGGCTGTACTCAGGTGTGTATAGTGACCGCGTGCTGGCGGCCGCTATCCGGCTGTACACTCTACTGGGGGCGTGCTTCAGGCAGACTCCTGCACCTATGGCGGCTGTACTCAGGTGTGTATAGTGACCGCGTGCTGGCGGCCGCTATCCGGCTGTACACTCTACTGGGGGCGTGCTTCAGGCAGACTCCTGCACCTATGGCGGCTGTACTCAGGTGTGTATAGTGACCGCGTGCTGGCGGCCGCTATCCGGCTGTACACTCTACTGGGGGCGTGCTTCAGGCAGACTCCTGCACCTATGGCGGCTGTACTCAGGTGTGTATAGTGACCGCGTGCTGGCGGCCGCTATCCGGCTGTACACTCTACTGGGGGCGTGCTTCAGGCAGACTCCTGCACCTATGGCGGCTGTACTCAGGTGTGTATAGTGACCGCGTGCTGGCGGCCGCTATCCGGCTGTACACTCTACTGGGGGCGTGCTTCAGGCAGACTCCTGCACCTATGGCGGCTGTACTCAGGTGTGTATAGTGACCGCGTGCTGGCGGCCGCTATCCGGCTGTACACTCTACTGGGGGCGTGCTTCAGGCAGACTCCTGCACCTATGGCGGCTGTACTCAGGTGTGTATAGTGACCGCGTGCTGGCGGCCGCTATCCGGCTGTACACTCTACTGGGGGCGTGCTTCAGGCAGACTCCTGCACCTATGGCGGCTGTACTCAGGTGTGTATAGTGACCGCGTGCTGGCGGCCGCTATCCGGCTGTACACTCTACTGGGGGCGTGCTTCAGGCAGACTCCTGCACCTATGGCGGCTGTACTCAGGTGTGTATAGTGACCGCGTGCTGGCGGCCGCTATCCGGCTGTACACTCTACTGGGGGCGTGCTTCAGGCAGACTCCTGCACCTATGGCGGCTGTACTCAGGTGTGTATAGTGACCGCGTGCTGGCGGCCGCTATCCGGCTGTACACTCTACTGGGGGCGTGCTTCAGGCAGACTCCTGCACCTATGGCGGCTGTACTCAGGTGTGTATTGTGGTACTACATTTGGGAGCAAATATCACCTGTTTTCATATCATTTTCGTATCATTCGAAGCTAAGCCTAAACCGTATATTTAAACATGATAAAAGTAGTAATCGAGTATTATTTTAGCCCTCGACTTCATGACTAACATGTCATATCGTGCGTGCGTGATCTTACGAAATAATTAATATCGATAAAATGCATCTTTAGTATTATAACTTCACTACTGTAGTGTGAAACTTACTTTATATTTTAATCACCAGACTGGAGCGCCTACTAAAGTTGAGCGGCAAGAAGCTGTCGTCAGTAACGGACACTTTAGTGACGTACTTAGAAGCGTCGCAACAACCGAAGCAGGCGCGGCGAGTGCTCCGCGACACCAAGCTCATACCGCGGCTCGTGCTGGAGGCTGAGAACTTTAGCAAGAACGTCATACTGCTTGCCAACAAGGCTAAGGTATGTCCATATTACATACTTAGTGGTTTAGCGCTGTTGAGGCAGGATCTCTTCACCATATATTTAGCGAAAAGGGAAGTACTTCTACCGAGCTAGATGTCTGTGCTCGGGGACCGCGGTCCAACTGCTTGATGTTGGAATTCGTATTTATGCGAAGTGCTTAGAAAACTTTGATATCGTGAGTCAGGTCTCCATACATTTTTGTCTCGATATTAGCTTGACGTTGTGCGACGTCACGTGTGCGTAATGTTTACATATTGTACTTTTCGCTGATCCTGCATTTCTTCGTCATTCTTCGATTGCTTATGTAGCGATATGATCGCGCCGCTACAGCGCATTCGGCTTTAGAAGCTGTCGTCAGTAATGCCTGGGCCACACACATCGCGATAACATTCGGGCGATAAACTTCGTCTTCGGTCTACGGCAAATCTTTGCGGTGACATATTTCGTCAAACCGAAGCAGGCGCGACGATTACTGCGCGACCGCGGCTCGTGCTGGAGGCTGAGAACTTTAGCAAGAACGTCATACTGCTCGCAAACAAGGCTAAGGTATGTCCATATTATATGCTGGCAACATTGGAGTTCGATGACTTAGCGGTTTAGCGCTTTCGGCCTTAGAAGCTGTCGTCAGTAACGGACACTTTAGTGACGTACTTAGAAGCGACGAAGCAGGCGCGGCGAGTACTGCGCGACACTAAGCTCATACCGCGGCTCGTACTGCAGGCTGAGAACTTTAGCAAGAACGTCATACTGCTCGCCAACAAGGCTAAGGCTTTTTCTAATAACGAAATAAATAATAGACAGACATGCAGCATCACATTTCCCGCAAGTTTGGTGGTTGTGTGCTTATCTGTAGTGAAATGTCATAGTAAAACTCAACACAAGTAGGTATTGCCTCTTTATAATAGTAACAATGTCGAATCGACATTACTGTGCCGTGTACGAATGTCAAAATAAAAAAAACCAATACAATTATTGTCATTTTTCTGATTTCTGATCTTTTCACATTATGATATATGCTACGTAGTTCATTTCAAAAGAAGACAACCTTAACGTTGCGTCGTCAGAAAAGGTAAGAGCACGCGATAGAAAGAGGCAACTACTACGAGGTGAACTGCGCGACCTGAATTGCACTTTATTGTGTCGGACCAAAAGTCGCTATTTATTTAAATGACTTTGCGGAGTGCTGCTTCTGTACTTGTACTAATAGTTACTCTGTGCTTTAACTGATTCGACCAGTGAATCTGCAGAATAACTAGTTACTGTGCACTCTAACTGATTTCCGCACTTTAACGACAACATAGGTAATGAGGATCAGTAACAGGTTTGAATTCTATAGTTTTAATGGTATAATATAAAAACATATTCATAGCTGCTATGAAACTTAGTGAAAGATTTTCTGAAATCCGTTAAGAAATGGTTGATTTATAAGGGTTTTGAAGGATCAATGCAATATGTGCTTTATCACGTACGACATAAAGTTCGCGTACATCTCGATGACGTCATAATGACCCCCCAAAATAACAGTGTTTTAGCTCGTATAGCTTCTCAGGTTTAAGAGATATCGTAAAAATTTCTTCACAGTTAATCATGTGGTGGCATAAGCTTTCTGATAAGCCACTAAACAAAAATCGTTACTGATCCTCATTGTCGTAATAATGCCTGATTGTGAATTTGTTTGTAGTTGAACTTCCAACATTACCTGTCCCTTGGCACCGCGCGGGACTTCAGGATCCGCGCGCCGGTGCTGCAGGAAGCGCTCCACGCGGCCGACAACATACAGGACGCAACAAGGGACGAAGGTACGGCCAACAATGAATAGATAGATAGATAGATAAAAAAAATATTCATTAACCACTACAACACACAACAACAACAACAACAGGAACACTTGAGAAAATGCAAAAAATGTGATAACTTAAACTAAAAACATTGTCCAAGATAATACCGTACCGGAGTGTGCAGCAGTGAATGTCGCTTAATACTTTAGTACTTTGTCATAGCAACTTTTTTGATAAATGTTTCAAACTGTAGAACTTCTGTACCATGGCCAACAGCGTCGCTTAACCACTCCTAAGGTTAAAATCGCTTGCACGCCGCGCTGTCACCACATACGTTTAGTTCGCGCAGGGGCGCCATAGTACATAGATTAGATTAGATAATTCTTTATTTCAACACCAAAAGTTAAACATATTATAGAGACTTAACAATAGAACTTACAGTGCTAAACATGGCGGCCTTATCGCTAATAGCGATTTCTTTACATAATTCCTTCTAAGCTCAGTGTAGCTGAACTACCAACATTATTTGTCACCTGGAACTCTGGGACCGCGATGGTGGCCTCTAGAGCGGTCTCTCTGAATCTGAAGATCTCCCAACAAACATTTTAAAATAAAGTTCACGCTTTACTCTTGGGAGGCATATGTTGTGAAAAAACGCTATCGATATCGTAATTTATAAGTTCCCATCTAAGAATTGCTGAAACAAATATCTAGAATTATTTTATTTACAGATAACGTCAATATTAATGATGCGGTAACTGAAATTTTGTCGCCGCGAAGGTCCGACGAAGACCACGACTCGGACGACGAAGCCACGACTAAACGAAAGCGCAAGAGAATCTCATAATAATGTTGATTGTTACAATATAAATAAATATTTTTTTAATTAATCTCTTACTATTTAATTTAGATGTAGTATTGAACCGACGACTGACCCTAAAACTTCATAAAATTTGTAGATTCGAACTTTGGTTTACTATAAAAAAAATAGTCAGTACTATCCCCGCAAATTACTAATGCGCAGGAACCTTGTCACATCAACATCCACGTTAACGCAATCCGCAACTAAAAAATTTAACAAGAAAATTCTAATAGGTAGGTAGGTAATTTTATGAATTATTATTTCAATAAGATATTATTCAGCGCCATCCGCCATTTTGTTAAAAAACAAAAAAACCCTCGCCACCAACTGACGAGAAAGAAATAAAATGGCGTCTTTCACAAAAAACCCGATAATTTCGTAATCAGGCTATAATTTATCATTTTGTAAAGATAGTTTTATTTATGAATACTTTTCTCATTTCTAGATACCAAAATCATAGTCATTTACATAGAGAAAAAACCGATTACCGGTACCGGTCTCCGGCGACCGCTTGGGCTTTGACAGAACGGCAATATGGCGATTATGTCAGGTCGCCGGCGACCGCTCTGGCACTTAGAGGCTAGGTAAGTATTATAAATTTTACAATTGTTTTTCCTTTTTGAGGTAAAAAAATGGCCGTCAGACGCATTAGCTATTTGCGGGGATAATAAAGTACCTACCTACCTTTCAGATAATAAAAACCCTAATTGAAATATTTGCGAAATTGTTTTACCTATCTGTATGAAAAAGACGCATATGAAATTATAAATAGTTCCAGATCCCACTGTGATCTCCGGAATACTTTTGTCATTCATTCCGACGATTCCTACTAAGTATGTACATTAGTAAGCTGTTAGCATACAGCCATCAGCGAAAAAAAATCTCAGTCTATGATACCAGCAGACATAATGTTAGCATCCCGCTAACATTATTCATAAAATCACATAGCGTCGTAAGTAGGCATGTTATACCTACTGTGAAAAAAACCCGCCTGCATAAAAAGACAAGTCAACTGAAAAGATGGAAACAAGATTAATAAATATTAAAGGCAACATGTCATAATAACATGCAGTCGGAGGCATGCATAAAGAAAGTGACATAATGACTGATTTGAATTATATGCCTCCGACTGCATGTTATTATGACATGTTGCCTTTAATATTTAATCTTGTTTCCATCTTTTCAGATGACTTGTCTTTTTATGCAGGCGGGTTTTTTAATGTTTTCAATTTATTTTTTTATATATCTCTTTTGAGCTATTACTAATTATATTATATATTACGGTTATGATATACCTTTTTGAAATCCTTATAATAAGCCCTTTAATTTGTCACCCATATTGCAGTATTTAAAAAAAACCCTACGTATAATAGCACCGTACAGCCGCCATGTTGGTTTTTTTATAACGCCACCTTAAGAACACTTGGGCTGACAAGACAAAACTAACAATATCTTAATCATAGAAATTCGTTCAGCCGTTTGAAAGATATGAGGGTAATAAAGAGTATTACATACAAACTAACAAACTTACAATAGTAGATTATACAACAAGTGAAAAAAGAGGGAATTTAGTTCGAGGGACTAGTTGGATCCCGAGAGCAGCGAAGGATACAAAGGACCGAGATGAAATTTTTTTTCACGAGTTGTGTACTCTACTTTTTACCATTGACTGCGAGAAAACAAATAGCAGTAGGTACTTAATACCTATATGTATAATGGTTATCAAATTTTGATTATTTAGGTAGGTAATCAGTAATATTTAAACATTAGAAAATAGTGAAACTAGAAGTTTTCCAATAACATAAAACAACCACGCTAAGAGGGAAATTACATGATCAGTTTGGCATCAGTCCATTTCATCAGTTTGTATAGACTTTGAATTTTTACAGACTGAAGATCGTACCAGACTGATGGAATGGACTGATGCAAGACTGAACATCTAATCTCTCTCTAATATATAGAAAAGAATGCAAAGATGAGACACTAAAAAGGACCTAATTAATTTAGCGGGATATTTTTTTAGAAAAGAACCCAAAGATAACACACTGAAAAGAACCTAAATAAAATTGGCGGGATATTTTTTTTATTTATTTGTATGACTATGGCTTTATCTATGGAATAGCTCCATACTTTCAGCACGTTTTGTTTTTTTTTCTACACAATTCATACGATGCGCGCTTGTTCCAAATTCAAAATATTTTTATTCACTCGGTGAATAAAACGCTGTTTTATTCACTCTTATCGTTGAATAAAACGCACTTTTTTGAGTGGCGATGGTAAAATAGTAGATTATACAACAAGTGAAAAAAGAGGGAATTTAGTTCGAGGGACTAAATTGGATCCCGAGAGCAGCGAAGGATTCTAGAGTTGAATCCCGAGCGTAGCGAGGGATTCAAAAGTAGAATCCTGAGCGAAGCGAGTGATACAACGGACCGAGATGAAATTTTTTTTTCACGAGTTGTGTACTCTACTTTTTACCATTGACTGCGAGAAAAAAAAATAGCAGTACCCATAGTATTTATAGTTGTCCATCAGCCATTTTTGATGTCCCCACTGTGGGGCACAGGCCTTCCTTATGGGTGGTAAGGAGGACGAGCCATAACCTACCACGCGGGCCCAATGCGGATTGGTGGTTGTTAACGACTGCAAATGCAGCCGGGACCAACGGCTTAACGTGCCTTATGAAGCACGGAGGAGTTCGAGATAATAAATTTTTGGTCACCCATCCCATGACCGACCCTTGCGAACGTTGCTTAACTTCCATAATCGCTGGGCCAGGCGCTAAACCACTGCGCTACCGAGCTAACTAAGACGGAAACTACATGATCAGTCTGGCATCAGTCCACTTCATCAGTTTGTATAGACTTTGATTTTTTACAGACTGAAGATCGTACCAGACTGATGGAATGGACTGATGCAAGACTGAACAACTAATCTCCCTCAAATATATAAAAAATAACCCAAATATAAGACACTTAAAAGGACCTAATTGATTTAGCGGGATATTTTTTAGAAAAGAACCCAAAGATAAGACACTAAAAAGAACCTAAATAAAATTGGCGGGATTATTTTTGTACCTAATTCATACGATGCGCGCTTGTTCCAAATTCAAAATATTTTTATTCACTCGGTGAATAAAAACGCGTTTTATTCACTGTTATCAATGAATAAGACGCACTTTTTTGAGTGGCGATGGTAAAAACATACTTACAAGATACGTGCGAAGAACATAACCCTTTCTTTGCAGTCGGGTAAAAACCGACCGACCCATACCCTTACTTGTACCACAGATAATATAATACTACTTGTACGTGCTTGTACTAAATTAGATATGTACCTTAACTAGGAAAAATATCAGCTGTTTTAGGTTTTATTAGAAAGGTGAACATTTCTTCTTGACCTATACGTAATGTGCTGCGTAGGACACAATTTACTGCCTACACAATAATAGAACGCAATAGAAAGTTATTCAATAATAGCGTAATTGTAATAAAATTATTGATGAGTCACCGTTTCAAGGAAATTTCATGCCCACGCCAGCGCCAGTCGGACTTTACAACGCTGCATTATGGAATTATGTGGAGGATACCCTACCAATATATTTCCGGTGTATTCTCGGCATGTCCGCAAATTACCGCACAATTTCTCATGAAACTATTACTAACCGAATTCTATGGAAAACGTTACACGCGTGTGGAACTGGTAAAAAGGGGCTTAATGAATTCGAGGAAACTTTTTCAGTAGGTAATGTATTTAAATTAGTACCTACCTACTTGTGCATTAATTTCTTAAAAATGCAGTTTTGTTTTAAAAGAACACTCAATCATTTAGTTGAAATAAAAATGCAGGACTCGTGAATAACTATTATAAAGTAGACGATTATCTCAAAGATCATAATGCGTGGAAATGATGGAACACATAACTTAATAAGTACTTTGTTGAAGTAATATAATAAGTCTTTGCTGTTGCCAATAATCCTGTCACCTTGTTGTAATTATCTGGTAACGATATATTGAAGTTTGTAAATATCGTTACTTATGGCTGTTACAGCTGATAAGTTTCTTGCGCTCGTTCTTTGGTTGGAAAATATAGACGATTCAAAAGTACTTAGTTAATAATTAAGTTTATTTGAATAAAGCTTACCTATTTGACTTTGACTTTGAAAACACTAAGCATAGGTGCTGCCAATCATGTGCGTGTGGTACCTATGAGTGCTCCTTTCCTAGAAATTGATGTACCTACCATAAGTAGGATTTAAGAAATAATTGTGCAAACTTCATGTTAAAATCGAAAAATTTGTGAAACCTCTAAGTTATGGTCGATTATACAGAACACTCATACCGCCGCGCGCCTCGCGAAAACTCCATTATCATACAATATACCTACTAGACGTATGTTAAAAAAACCTGGATTAACGCCTAAAGTGGCCACTTTGGGCGTTAATCCAGATTTTAACTACGCGACCACCGCTACGAAATCTAGTAGGTACTTACTATTATTCACAAAGGGAACGCTTTCTAGGTCCAATATTTGGGCTGGGCATTGATAGACCAGTCATCCTTTATTTTTATACTAATAAGAGATGGGAATAATTAATTGGGTGACTGGAAATAAATAAAAAGCGACTCTTAATACTAAACCTGGCAGCGGTTTATTTTTTGGGCGACAAAATAACTAAACGGGCGACTAACTGTGGATTACAAAAAATACGTAAAACGGGCTAGGTACTTGAGAGACAAATAATTAAAGTTAGCAGTAAAAATTCTAAATGAGTGACAAAAATACTGAGTGGGCAACTATTATACCCACTACTTACCATCCAAATTTTGAGGATGAGTTACTGAACTCATCATCATTCATCATGAAACAATCAATCAATTTTCAATCAATTTTCTCTAAGGAACACAGTATGGTCAAAATGTAAAATAAAAATTGACTTTCCATACAAATCAAAGAGATCACGTGATCAATTTAGTATGGGGTGACCAAAATTTTATGGCGAAATTTAACATGTTTCTTAGAGAAAGTTGTTCAGTTTCATGGACTGGACAGGACACATCCTCAAAATTTGGATGGTAAGTTCAAAATGACCCGATATAACTGATTTAAGCTGCCCAACATGGTATTTTTGTCATCTCGATTATAATAATAGTCACCTTTTTTAAAATAAAATACTTATATGCCAAATTTTAAATGTTTGGTGTGCCCAAGGTTTTCGCCCAAATAGCAATTTGGTCGCCCGTTCTGAATAACTAGTAACTTAATTTGAAATTTTTGTATATAGTCGCCCTCAGTGCCTCAGTCCGTCGCCCACTTATAATTAAATATAATAATGAATATGGTAAAAGGACGTGGAAATATACGCTACCCAATATATTAAACAGGCTTCCGCACACATTGCAAAATAGCATCTTAAAGAACTACAAAACGTGTAAACACTTATTAAAAAAATACTATATATTGGGATCGAGTGAGTGACATTATAATGCTGTAATGCGACTCATTCGCGCAAGTATAAACCTTTAATAGGTTTAGAGCGCGTCTAGTTTTTAACTTTTATAATTGTAATATTATGAACAAATAAATAAATAAAAAATAAAAAAAACTTAATATTTCAGTAAGGTCAAGGTGTGGAAGTCCGGCATACTTTTCTAATATTCAAGTTTAACTGAACTTATTTAACCAGATACGCTTTCTAAAGTGACTTGTGTCATCGGAAATTATAAGTAATGTATTAATTTACTTATATTGGTCTAAAAATAATATTAATTGCAATAATCTTTAGATTTATATGATATTTTTTAAAACTCTGCGTGTAGACGGACTTCCCATACAGTTTGAGGTAAGTCCGTCTAGTATCAATATAACCATAACTAGTGAGGCTATATGAATAAAAGCAGTTTCTAGCAGTGATGCAAAACAGGCGTTGAAATATGTGTTTTATATCATTGTGCTTACGGTTTAGATTTCAATGATAATTCATTTTATTTTATTTTAAGGCAAGTCCGGCATAACTTTGGTGACAGTGGTTGCAAACATTTTCAATAAAATTATAACTATTGTTTTTTCCGTAAAATTAAATACTAAGTAAAAACATAAATCTTTATTTCAAATTGAACATTATAGGTAGTGACTGCAAAATTAACAATTACCTTCCCTCATTATCATTTAAGAGGTCAGAAATTTTTCAACCATATTTTTTGCATAACTGTCAAATTTATTTAGTATTTTAATATGTCAACCTAGTTGTATTTTTTGTATAAGTATTTATCCCATGTGTACCGCCGTTTTGAGCTATAAAACAAAAAATTGACAGTCAGACAAAAGTGACATAATATACGTGCAGCTGAAAAGGTTGACAATATCTGCAATCGAGGCAAGACCGGCATATGACGGACTTTCCTTATGCATGCTAGACGGACTTCCGAACTATTTACATTTTAAGGTTGGTATTTTGTGCATGTAATAATTATGAAATTCAAGCGATATTAATGAATTCATCACCAGAAATACGTATATGGATCACTAAATGACTTTCGTAATCACAGAAACTCCAAAAACTCCATTGATTTTCTTTTTTTTTTATTTTTTTTCGAAGAGACGTTACACTCCAACTTCAAGCACTTAACGCAAAAAAAAACTGATGACCGATTTCTTTCAACCTAATGATGTTAGCGACATCTATGTTTCTCAGTTCAAACTAGCCCCGTAATACTTTCTTAACGACCGAGGCATAAGAACCTATATAGTCCTTCAAAAATGGAAGTTATGGCCTCTAGATGGACTTGCCTCCCGGACGGACTTCCACACATTGACCTTATGCTATATTCAGTATTTCTGATACCCAAAATGGAAATTTATTGTTACCCGATTAAATACTAGGTACCCAAAGAGATTACGTAACGACTGTAATTTCTTGTAACATTTAATTGGAAAATAATAATAAATGTAATGTACCAATTATGAAGCACATGGTGGTGGTCTGCGGTTGCATTTCCAATAATTACAGTTAATAAGTTGACCACATGTGTATTTTTAAATTCCTTGTTATTGTTATACCACAGCGCTTCACGGAACCCGGCGGCACCCACCCGCTGAGTGCAGCCCGCCATTTCAAGAGAAACATCGACACCATTCGGTTTTTGTTATAATTATAAATCGTTATCATTTCTGCGGAATTGAAATTATTAAATGAATTTATATTTTATGGGTTAATAGAATATAATGATACCTACCTACTTCGTCGGCGTGACTGAATTATAAGTAGGTTGGTACCTACTTAGTCAGAGATACAGAGTTGATAATAGGAAAAATGCTTAATTACCTAAGTAGGTATTTGCTGAATAGCCGGAAAAATCTTTTGTACTTAAGTAAGTTGCGTTAGTTTAGTTGTGTGTAGTAGCTCCAAATAAGTACTACCTAAGTGTAAAAATATTAAAATGGTTTAACGAAAACGTAAGTTCAGGGTTCGACTTCCGTCAGGAGAGGACATTATATTATTTATTACCCATCACTTAAGTTACGATGTTACCTTTATAATCATTCTCTTGCCAACCTTTCTGCTGTTTTATTATCACTCCATCAGATGGAGTCCATCTCCATCCTAACCTAACCCGAGAAATATACCCGATATTTTTAAACAAAATTCACTGAAGTAACAAAGTAGGTACCTAAATGTACATCATAATACAATTAGGGTAAGTAGGTAGGTATAGGTAGTGTTGTATTTGTATCACGCGACTTTACCCAGAAACGCAGGGCAAATGAGTGGCTACCCCGACCCCTCTTTCCAAGAACATAAAGCGTGAACATAAACCGGGGATAGGATAGTGCCATTTACCTAGACATCGTTCCAAAAAATTGTTTAGTTAGGAACATAAAACCGGCTTGAAACTCTGCCAACATTTTTGTAATACATACTACTTACCTACCTATTACATTTTACAAAGCTTTACGATGATTAATATCGATTCGCGAAGTTGTTTGTAGTCTCTTGCGCGATTCGTAGGACCCACAAAAATACCCGCAGAGTGTAGAAATGAAGACTGTAGGTAGGTATACCTAGGTACAGTTGGAACATCTACACAAATCGTAGGATAAACTTAAACCCGTCTCGTCGGGACTTTCTCCGATGACTCCGAATAAACAATTCACTTTGAGCAATTTCTTTTTATTGTTCGTTAACATTATTACCCGACTGCAAAGAAAGGGTTATGTTTTTCGCGCGTATTTTGTATGTATGTTTGTAAGTTTGTATGTATGTATGTAATATTCTTTATTACCTCATATCTTTCAAACGGCTGAACGGATTTCTATGATTAAGATATCCTTAGATTTGTCTTGTCAGCCCAAGTGTTCTTAAGAAGGTGGCGTTATAAAAAAACCAACATGGCGGCTGTACGGTGCTATTATACGTATTAGTAAAAAAAAAATTTTTTTTAGAATACTGCAATATGGGTGTCAAATTAAAGGGCTTTTTATAAGGATTTCAAGAAGGTAAATCATGATCGTAATATATAATAACTAAAAAGAGATAAATAAAAAAAAATAAAAAACCCGCCTGCATAAAAAGACAAGTCAACTGAAAAGATGGAAACAAGATTAAATATTAAAGGCAACATGTCATAATAACATGCAGTCGGAGGCATATAATTCAATTATTCATTAATGTCATTTTCTTTATGCATGCCTCCGACTGCATATACTCATCAACTTTGTCTAGGGATACAGGTATTATTTTCATACAAACGAGGTAACTTTGAAGCCTTGGTTTCCTGCCAGGGATGTACTGTGATTGTGATCTGATGATGGCTATCCAGGGAGTGAATGAAGGAGATTCAGATCGCTTATACACACCCAACTGATCTGACCAGCATTCTAAAAGATTGATGGACATGTTTAAAAAACCGCCAAAATAACATGAAAATGTATGAAAATCCTGAAACTGAGAACTCTGACCCATCAATCTTTTAGAATGCTGATCAGATCAGTTGGGTGTGTATAGCGATCTGAATCTCCTCCTTTCACTCCCTGGATAGCCATCATCAGATCACAATCACAGTACATCCCTGGCAAAAAACCAAGGCTTCAAAGTTACCTCGTTTGTATGAAAATAACACCTGTATCCCTAGACAAAGTTGATGTGTGTATGTTATTATGACATGTTGCCTTTAATATTTAATCTTGTTTCCATCTTTTCAGTTGACTTGTCTTTTTCTGCGGGCGGGTTTTTTAATTTTTTTTTAAACTAAAAACACCATGGAAACTTCATCATATTATTATCTGAATATGGCGCCCTCTAGAGGACATAAAGGCCTATGATTTATTCTTATGATAAGGTGGTCTTCCAAGATTAAACGTAGGTAGTGAATCACTTGCTCAGTGGTCCAAGACTTAAGCCATGCAAGAACTAAAAAAATATTGCGTAGGTATCAAATACAGAATAGGTACCTTGTGTAACTACAGGGTGCCACCATAAATGAAATGGCTTATCTACGGAGGTGTAGTGGGTTCGCTTGCTTGGTGTACGCCTAGCCGTAAGCCCTGCTTGCAGCAGCTGACAAAACTATTCAATTCAGTTACTCGAGGTTTTGCTTGTATTTACCCGGTAATTGGTAATTATTAAACCCCAAAATAATTTAAACCAAAAAAGAAATGAAAACTAAAATCCGACTACGGAAAGGACAAATCACTCTATATTCGAGTCCGAAATTCAAAAAGGATAAAACCGTAGTCGCATGCGCCACCTCCATGCAGCCTTTAGATGCGACTATGGTTATCCTTTTTCAATAACCGAAATTCAAAAAGGATAACCGTATAGGTAGTCGCATGCCACCTACTCCATCCAGCCCTTCAGAAACGCGTCTTACTCTAAGATCCAGCCTATACCTATAGAATAGTTGATAGATAGATGCATTATCCTCAAAGACTTATGTTGTATTCAAGTTATCCTATTTGAATTTTAGACTTAAATATGTATTTGTTTCTACTTTTAAGAGCGCGATTTTTCCGTAATTTCCGTAGTTCAAGTCATCAAAGAAAAGGGAAATTACTTAGGTAGGTAGGTACCTACCTATTTTCAAATTTCGAATATTGCCCAGAAAGGTTTTGATTGGTGAACTTTTGAGTCTTCTAAAAATAAAAAAAAACAAAATTTACATTGCACCGCTAACAATAAAGTTTTGTTACATTTTTGATAATTTTTCGAAACTTTTGAAATAATAGTAGGTACCTATACTTAATGTGGTTTTTTTAATATCTCCGCCATTTCAAAAAACTTTGAAAAATAGGCTCGACTGATGAGACAAGTTAGCTTAGGTTGCTCATTGCACACAAGGCTGTGGTTTGCAGCTTGCAGCCCGAGCCGCAGGTGAGGGCGTAACTCAGCCGAGTGTGCAATAAGCAAGAGCTCACGAGTTTCATACGACGTTTTTCAACACATTTGCGAGGAAATAACAAAGTAATTTACCACACAGCAACAAATACGACAAAAACAAAATATGATAATTCTTCTTCGAACAAAGGGGTGAATGAGCATACAGCCTATTTCTAAATTATAATTTTAAGTGCCTGATAAAATGCAAATATTATAATATTTTATAACAAAATATTGTGAATTAAGAATAATTTGATAATAATAAATATTTGTTTGACTTAATTAAGGACTTACACATTTATTTATTCCAAAAATGTATATGAATTTTCAGCAGCATAAAACCTCTTTGTTAAACCCGGCTAAATTGGGAATGCTCTGTTTACTTTACTCGCATAGAACTTGCAGTAGTACTTATTTAACTTTGTAGGGTTAATTCTATAACGTACCTACTAGTGTTTTATATATTATTGCACGCGTTTGTTAAAGCTCGGTTTATGGCCCTAAAAGCGATGTATTAGGGCTCACTTTACGAGCAACTGTGATGAAAATTCTATTACATATTTATAAGTAGGTACCTACTTAATTATCAAACCTGCTCACAAAATTTCACGAGAATCGGTTGAGAAATGCGACCAGTCGAGGAGAAAAACAGCGCCGGAAAGCCGGGCTGGAATGGTTTTTTTACATTACCTAGGTACCTACCTAATTAAGTACCTATCTGCCAGGTGATTTGGCACGGGGTCATTATGAGAAAAAATTTGAGTAACTGTAACTGTATCGACAAAAAAAATATTAGATTATCTAGGATTAAACAAAGCAGGCCAACTTTTTTAAGTTGGTGTGCATTTTTAACATCATCGCGTCCAAAGAGTATTGTAATAAAAACTATGGCCGGGTCACACTACTGACCATGTGTGCGTGTTTTGGTCACCCAACTGTTGGGTGATATTTTTTTCGACGCTTTCTATAGCTTCGTAGCTTTGACTGTCTATCTAAAGATAATTTTCGAACCTGCGCTCACAAAATTTCACGAGGATCAGTTTTTTGCCAAATGTAGGGATAACTTCAAAATGCAAGGAATGCTGAATAATAGAGCAATTATTGAACTTTTAGCTGTTTATTACAAAATTACGCAAATAACATGTTTGTTTTACATTTTCCTTTTTGTATGACCCGCTAATTAATGGCGGGATGTCAATTCCATATTTTGAATATCGATCTTCTTTTGTTTAAGAAAAATAAACTGATCGTATGAAATGCAAAGGAGGTTAAATAATCTCTTTGCATTGAGATTTGTTGCAAAGAGGTTTCATATCTCTTTGCAACGAGGTTTGTACATTTTATAAAAGTGACTCGATACAAAACTAATTAAACGTACATACAATCATACTAAAATAATGAATATTATTCATTAACACTCAAGTAAATTATAATTAATACGAAATTAGGCTTAGTTAATATAATATAGGCTAACAGCTCGGCCTTCCTGTTCACAGCGAGTCCCTTCGCTGACTGATTTATTTAATTTAGAGATTATCGTGTAGAGTCAACAGCATTATTTATGTTTCGATACATAGTTATAACAAAAGGTACCTAAGTTGGGTAATTAATATTTTAGTAATTTTTGTAATGCATATTAAATTATTAGACATTAATTTTAACAATAATTGTGTATGTTTAATTGATTACATTTCTAAAAGTAATTATTTAATTACTTTTACTGTTACAATCAGTTAAAATTTAACTTTACATAAAGGTCATCTATAATCTTAAGTCTTTACCTTTAATCATTATCAGAGTTGTATTTTTATTACAAAACTTCTACGTCTCATTTAAGTTTTTTTTTGTCGACTGCAATCGCGACTTTATAACGATGAATATTTTAACATGACAAGGGTAGGTACCTATTTCTAAATCCTACGAATACATTATACCTATAGATAGACTATAGTTTTATCGTAATCACAGTTAATGGCCAACGCATAAGTCTAGGACTTGTTTTAAAAACTAACCAACATCTAGTGTTCATGTTGTTAGGAGCAGGCAACTCGTCGCAAGCGTCGTGTTCAATCGCAATTGGGCGGCGTTTTAAATCATTAGTGAGAAAACTTCCGGACCGGACCTCCTATGAAACTATTTACTTAAACCCGATCATCAATGACATATATACGTAAATAAACAACATTATATTGATTCGTAAGTTACAACTTGAACAGGTAATTACGTAATTATCATTATGTCAGGTTTTCTCTGAAAATATGACTGTTGGATCACAATAATAATCTTCTAGCGCGTACATACTTATTGTTTCCTAGGTATAACCTCAAACATTATTAATAGGTAAGTACCTAACAATCTTCTAACAATCTTCTTAATTCTACAGGAAAAATCAAGTTGTCGTCTATACATCTGAGTAGGTGGTACAGTTCGACTTTATCTAAATTGAAAATCTTTGGTTTACTTAATATCAATTTTATAACACGTCAGTCATAAGATCACTATAAGATATAAATTATTAGACTATCATAGAAATATGATCGGAGATCTAAGTACCTATCATTTTAAATATTAAAAACTTACGATGGTGTAATATTCGTATTGTCGATGACCATAGATATGGGATTCTATTAGACAGCAAGCGTACAAATATGATCATATTATAACCGAATAATCTCAAAAGTGGCGTCTACAAAATGCAAAATTTCTGAATGAATGACAAAGAAATTGTTAAGAACCTTTACTGGTGAAAACTTCATCCCGAATACAAAAATCGCGTTAATCGATTGTCTGTTCTTTGGTTTTATGTTTTGTTAATATATTCTGTTACTTTTTTTTTTTTTTTGCTTTTGTTATAATTGATGTTTATTATTGAAGCACAAGCAAATCGTTATCAATAAATAAACATTATATGACGTTAAAATATGATATTAAGTGTAATATATAAAATTATACAGTTTTATAAACATCGAGTCTTAAAGCCTTACATTGTACACGACATTCATACTTATCACAATTAGTTCGTGGTCTTTTTGTGCAAAAGGCGGAGTGCGTGCGTACTCATCTTGCAATGTTAAAATCTGCTGACTATGACAATATGATGAAAAACACATTTCAAAAACTCCCGTACTACCAATCAAATTTGGACATTCATGCTAGAAAATACAGTAACACCCTCCATCATTATAAATATCCCTCCATCAATATGATCCAACCAGATCGCAGGAACTTTTAACCATTCAAAATAAGAAAGAGAATAGCAGAGTGGATTGGTTCACGTACCTACTTACGAGGAACTGGAAAAATTACTAAGATTTACCACGTAAGGTGAAATCACAATTAAGTATTTAACACTTTGTACTCACACAATGACATTTACTAACACACTCACGACCACAAGTTCACATACACACAAAACGTCCATTTTTATTTATTTATTTTATTTCTATTAAAACCATTAAATTAAATATTAGTAATCCCATTTGTTCTTAGTTTTTAAATACCTTTTTTACATTTAACATGTTAAAATAAGTCGCGTTTATAATTATATTCTGGAAATCAAAGTGTAAAAGATTGTAGATACAATACAGGAATCTTTTAAATTCTAGCTACGAATATTGTAACACATTTTCCGCTGTGTTTATGTTGTTAAAATGATTGTCTGCATACTTTGGAAGATGTTGTCTTTGTCCGGTTAACAGAAAGAAAACGTAGAAATCATCGCAGCACCGACTCAACTCCACTACTACACTTTGTAAATGGGATTCCACACTGACAAGCAATACTAACTCACTGGAGTTGTGAGGAGCGGACAAGCATTTTAAATAGCATCATAAATGTGGAGACTTTTTCATACATGAACATAGACAGTTATGAAATCATATAAGTATAAATAATTAAAATATGATAATTTAATTTTGAGGCCGTAGTCCAGAAACGATATTACCATTAACTTATTTGCAAAATATCATGTAATGTACCTATATTAGCCGTCACATCTTTGGCTGAAGTAAATTATAAGCTACTAATTCTTATTTTACCTTTGACTTGTATTCGTGTCCCGATCTTTATTAATACGTTTGTTTTTAGGGTTCCGTACCCAAAGGGTAAAAACGGGACCCTATTACCGAGACTCCACTGTCCGTCTGTCTGTCACCAGGCTGTATCTCATGAACCGTGAAAGCTAGACACTTGAAACTTTCACAATATATATATATATTGCCGCTATAACAACAAATACTTAAACAGAATTTGTGCGGAACCCTCGGTGAGCGAGTCCGACTCGCCCTAGTCCGGTTTTTTTTGTAGTAATGCGTAGAACAGATTAATCGCATGTGGTACATTTAGTCGAGGGTTTTCACACCTAAAGCTCGAATGACCATTTTGATCACAATAGGCATGACGAATATTTTCTTTTATTTTATGTTACACAAATTACCTCTCAAAAAAAAGAAACATTGGCAAAATAATTACTTCGCTAGCATGAAAACTGCCCGAAACATCACAGTGTGAAATGCACACAACCGGACTCACCCAAAAACGCTCCATACCAATGGCCTCCCAGTTATGACGTCACGAATAAGTAGTTTGTATGCAACGTGTAGGAAATTTGTTTGGCAGCCATATTAAATATTGTGTTCATCAAAACTGTTTCTTAGACAAACTTGCTATACATTTTACGGACCAATTAAAGGCATTATTTATTTTAATAAATTTTACACTCCCTAAATGGACCCGTCCACCCAACATTGAAGGGTCAAAACAAATAATACGCAATATAAAACCAAGAGGCATACAAGCCACTCTCAAAGTTTAATATGTTAACGATTTTTATTAGCACCTCGTTACTTCATTCATTAGTCGTCATCCCTATTATAGCACGTTTTTTTTTAACATAGACTACTACTATAACTATAGAACTTACATCTATTTAATACATTTATTTTCGCATAATAATAGTGTTCTAAAGTTCCTTCATACTTAACTATTTCAGCGAGCATTTCAGTCAACAGTTTAGCATAGTCTTGTCGGAACGGGAAAGATTCTACCAGCTTATTCTTCCACTCGACCATCTCGAACCAGTAAACATCATCGTAGGTAAACTTTGATACCAAAACCTTGCTACACCAGTCATCCGACTCTTCTCGTCCTGCCGTACTAAACCGCTCTTGACCTCAAGCTCTCGTTGCCATTTTGTCTCAGCATATTAAGGTACCGGCTTCCAACACTTTCTCAGGCATCCTCATCCGTCAATGTCTGTGATGATGGGCGAACGACATCACAATGATCTCGTTGATGTACAAAGGGACCTCACTCTAACCCTTCGGTTCTTAGACACTCTCTCTCTTCGATACTCTGAGTTAAGACTAATAGGTATAATTTATTAGTAACCTCAGTATCATGCACCCGTGACATCCGTGGTTCTTCTCAGTCGGGACTATCATAATATTCATAATCAATATCAACCTCAGTATCATGCACTCGTGCCGTGACACCCCTGGTTCTTCTCAGTCGGGACTGTCATAATATTCATAATCAATATCAACCTCAGTATCACACACCTGTGACACCCCTGGTTTCTCTGAGTAATGACTTATTCTCGCCTGACCCTCACACCTGAGGGTACACATGGCCAAGTCATACGGCTAGACTCACGCCACCGCGCGGTCTCGGTTTTAGCACCTCTCGACCCTAACCCTCAAACCTGGGCAACCTGGGTCCGGGCTAAAACGACTCTCTCAACTCATGGCGGTGGTAGCTGAAACTGACAGAATACAGCTTAGAACCCATTAAACACAAGGTCACCTTAAATTCACAATTATTTTCAAAACATTTAAAATAATAACCGCCTTTTTTGGAAGTTGGTTAAAATATTCAATATACATTTGTTATAAACAGTCCACAAATTGCAGCATAAAAAATATTCATTGCGATATAATTTTGATATGATTAGCGGTTCTATCAAAACAAGTGAAATGGTGTCAAACTCAGAAGCAGTGAAATGAATTACAGTGATCCTGCCATATCCTGCACAAATTTGCGTCTTTTTAAATCACCAATACGTTGTAGATACTGAACTATTTAAATTGGTTAAAGTTACATTAAAAGAATTTGTGTTAGTTATCTCGATCCTTGAACAAGACCTCCGCCTTGTTGAAATTTTGAAAAATACATAATAATAATATACTTTATATTAATAAACCATACATACAGGCTTAGAATTATTCTAAGCATAATGGTATAATGACTTAGTAAACATCTAAACATTAATTATCTTCGTAAACGTTCTAAATTTTACACTTGAAACAACAGTTCTCACATACAAATGTTCGTATGAATATTTCGCAGGTCAGCCCCTTCTTAATTTTCACTATAAAAGTATGAACATGAGATTTTTAAACTCTTAGCACAGAATACATAATCTCTTAGTCCAATCGCCATACGATTTATATCAAAAATAAACATTGCTCTAATTAGATTACTAAGCGCACTTATTTGTCGTAAATAAGTCGGCAGTGTCATACGTTCAGTATTTCGCCATGTTTTATAGTGTTTTGATATTTCTAAATATAAAATATTTCGAAATTTTATCAAAGAAACTTGACATTTGCAAAGTATTCCCACTGGAATGGACCGAATATATCATTGGTCCAATATAAAGGTTTTATTTTTACGTTTACTTGTTCTCTTAGTATCTGTCGATACTTCACTTAATTGTGATTAATTTCGAAATTCAACAACAGAAAAAGAGAGAAAAGAAAATATTAACCCAAGAACATTTAATTATTTCTTTATGTTAATAGATTTCCCAATAGAAATTAAATTGGAAATTAGGTAATATAAAGAATTATATAATATATTTTTTTTTTTATTTATTTCCTCGAAAATAAAAAAAGATCATAAAGCAAGACACAGCAATAAACATTTTGTAACGAATAGTACCTACCTACCTATTACCGTGAATTTCATTTTAATTTCTGAATAAGTATTACAAAGTATAATATTTCTCTCTCACTTATTCTGACATTTTCTTAAAAGTTATTTAGAATCTCTATATAGTAAAAAAAAGTGATAAATCGTTACTTACGTCGTAGGCGTAGGCAAATTGAAAAGTATAAAACCTTTCGTTGATCCCGCTACTGAAATTGTAGGGATAACTTCAAAATGCAAGGAATGCTGAATAATAGAGCAATTATTGAACTTTTAGCTGTTTATTACAAAATTACGCAAATAACATGTTTGTTTTACATTTTCCTTTTTGTATGACCCGCTAATTAATGGCGGGATGTCAATTCCATATTTTGAATATCGATCTTCTTTTGTTTAAGAAAAATAAACTGATCGTATGAAATGCAAAGGAGGTTAAATAATCTCTTTGCATTGAGATTTGTTGCAAAGAGGTTTCATATCTCTTTGCAACGAGGTTTGTACATTTTATAAAAGTGACTCGATACAAAACTAATTAAACGTACATACAATCATACTAAAATAATGAATATTATTCATTAACACTCAAGTAAATTATAATTAATACGAAATTAGGCTTAGTTAATATAATATAGGCTAACACAAAGCTGAAGCAGAGACGCTTCGCTCGCGCTTCGCGCTCGCTCGGTCGACAAACTTGATTTTGAAACGGAACAATATTGGGTCGGCTATACTCTTAATTTATAATAAAACAACGAAATCCGTATTTAATTATATAATCCAACAGTTTACAACCACGGTTTACAAGGACACAGCCCGTCTAGTAGACTCGTGAGGTCACGGCACGTGGCCGCAGTGACAGTTGCAGCAAGGTCCCACGGGCGAACAGCAGCAGCCCTGGACACACGGCGGGCCGCAGCAGCACATGGGCCGGTCGCACCCGCCTGGACACCGCGCGAACGTGCCGATGTTGAAATCTCGGTAGCATCCGTATTGATAAGGCATCGTGGTTTTTTCCAACGATTTTTGTTAATTTTATGTTTTTTTTGCGATTTTCAAGATTTTCTTAATTTTTCTCGTTGAGTGCCCTGTTTGGTTTTGAGGTTTCGTGATGGATTATGACATTTATATATTTTTGACATTCTGCAGTTTTCATCAATATTTTGGAATTTGGTATGCTCTCGAAGCACTCCAAATAGTTTATCTACGAGCAAAAGAAAATAAAAAAATATTTTCTTTTTCTTTTTTTTTTGCTTCGTGATCATGAGCATTCCAAATTCTAAAATATGATGGAAAAATGCAGGAAAAATGTCAGCCAGCATTTCTTATTTTGTATCACAGGTTCCTACATTCTTCTGTCGATAAAAAATAAGTAGATTATTCAAAATTGGAACGCCATAAAAAATCAGTCAGTTCACAATAGTTTTGCGGAGTTGTCGCGTCGTCGTCGGGGAAAATTTTCAGTTTTTCAAAATTCCGTTCGGAACCAGAATTGAACCATGCCGGTGTACTACGGAGGTTTCGTGGGGGGACCTCACTCGGGAGGTTACTGCCTGTACTCGTTCAACGGGTGCTCGCCAACCACGGGAGGGTGTGGATCCTGCTGCTCGCCCCCAGGACCTTGCTGTCCACCCTCTTGCTGAGTGCTTTCAGGTACATAATGTCAGTTGGTAGAAGAAAGGTTATGTGTTCACAGAGTAGAAAACCGTCTGCACCCGTCTGGTTGAAATTTGTATGGGTTTTGGTTGGAGTGACCCAAAGGGTGCGCAAGGAAAAAAAGACATAAATAGTTCTTTAGTTTTGTCCAATTTAACCGAAACAATCATAAAACGTTAACAATATCATAAAACGAAAACATCTCAAAATTATTGTCTTTTTTTCCTTACGCACCCTTTGCAACACTCTGACCAAGACTAGACGTAGGGTATCTACTAGCTTTGATCATGCTGCTATTCGATTTGATGCTTCGCCTTAAAATAGGTACTTACCCTATCTGTCTTCTAAAGTGTAGGTCTGTATCATCCAGCAGAATAGGATAGCCGGTGGTGCAAGATGGTGCTAACCTTTTCAATGAAACCTTTATCAAACAAAAAACTCGATAGAATCAAGTTCGTCGTAAACTCACAATAGACATTATTTTATTATCAGTGTAAAGATCGCCTAAGTTAAGTATTTGTATCTATTGATTGCAGATATCTCCGTCCCCTGGAGCAGTATCCGAAGAGAACATCTACTTCATCGTGTCTTTCGTCGTGTTCGCTGGGCTGGCCGCCGTGGCTGTGTTCGGATATTTCGCAGAGTTGTGTGCTCTACATGTTGAAGATTTGATATAAAATGTGTTATGTGCAAGGCTTTGTTTCATTTAAGTTAACCTAAGTACCTACATCTTTAAATTTAGTAACGCTAGGTCCTTTAGATTAGCTACCGGGCCGCAGCGGCTAGGTCGCAGACGTCGCAGTGACCCTTCATTCTCAGAAGATCCATTGGCCAGATCCACAATGGATCAAGTGAGATTTTTTTTCTCATAAGATCTATAATGGATTTAATGAGAACTTAAGTAGGTACCTACCAGGATAGCATAGATTTAGGAGTTAAAATTTATCGCGAGTTCGCGAGACATCTGAGTTCGCGAGACATCTTTCTATGGGCAAAGCCAGATGACGAAGCGGAAAACTGACAATGGTCGCATCAACGAAGCCAGAAATCCTGAGGGATTAAAAGTTTCTTTCTACGAGATGGATGGACAGTGACAGTTATATTCCACGCAGACACCTGTTGAAAGCAAGGCTAAAGACCTTAGAGTGAGCTTACTACGGGTCGGTCGTGAGGAAAAACTTCATTAGATCTATCATGCATCTGGTCAATGGATCAACTGAGAAAAAAACCTTACAATAAATCCATTATGGATCTACAATGGATTTTCTGAGATTTAAGTTCTCATTAGATCCATTATAGATCTTGTGAGAAAAAAAAATCTCACTAGATCAAAAAAAATCTCACTAGATCCATTGTGGATCTGGGCGATGGATCTTCCTGAGAATGAAGAGCAGTGGCCAGCGACCAGCCCGTGGCCGCATATATGCGTCGCTTCGATCTGGTTGCCCGCCGCCGCGGCGGCCTGAATAAGCCAAAATCACCACCACGGATCTGCTAAATGTGAGAATGGAGCGTGATGAATAGACTATGTGTTTTGGTATTAAGTCCTTATGAACCGGAGGGACTTGGAGCTCAGAGGGTGTGGAGCTCAGAGGGTTTGGATCTAACTTTTCCATACCATGAATTCCTAATCCTAAGCCCTAGGTAATAGCGGTTTGGATCCCACTATTCCATACCATGAATTCCTAATCCGAAGTCCTTAGGTATAGGGGGTTTAGATCCTACTATTCCATACCATGAATTCCTAATTTCAAGTCCTAGGTATAGTGTCTATGTCGCACCCTACCTACCTATTAAGCGAGGAAGATAAAAAATGAAAGAAATAATTAAGAAGTGACCTGAAATTATATTTATCTAAACATCTTTGTACAAATACAACGACGATTTCATAGCTAGAGTAGCGACGTTCCTGCTGCGAAGCGAGACCGGCGGCAGCGCGAACCGTTTGAATCATCATCTTTCTGTAGTGTCTACGTGCCAGCGCTTGGTCTTCCGAGCTCTGGAAGACGCTACGAGTTCCTCGACGGAGCCAAGCCACAACGGAGCCCCAAGGCGCCCAAGGCTCGACGTTTGCCTAGCTCAACGTTTGCACCTGCTCAACACGCCCGAACCCTGAGAGCGTGGAGCCAAGTACGGGAACTGTGCGCCATGCACCACCACTTTAGTCTTCTAGTCAATGGTTCGAGCCGCGCCGGCGGGCCACAGCTCGCAGCATCTGCTGTATCTAGCAGCAGCCGTAGTAGCAGCACGGAGAGCAGCACGCCGAGTAACAGGGCCCGCAGCAAGGCGAGCAGCAGGAATAGCAAGGGCTGCAACAGGGATAGCAAGGCATCTTGGCGCTTTTCTTCGTACTGTTAAGTCGCGAGCGGAGAATTGTGGGAGTTTGCGTACTTTCACTTTTTTTCCTTTTTTTATGACTATGATAATTCTGCGTGTTGAGGGTTTGAAGTTTGATTGATTACTGACACTCCTGTTTGCTGACGCTAAAAAGAAGACTCGATTCGCATTCGTAATTTGAACAGAAATAGATTAATTATTTTTCATTATTTTTCTTCAATGTTGGTGCTTGAAAAGATGATGACCAAAAAGTTTTGTTAGTTTTGGTTAATACCTACCTACCTTACATTAATATTTTGTTCTGTGGTAAGTATAAAGATACTTACATTCACCTGGGCTTAAATTATTTAAAATAAATACCTATAAAATAAAAAACTGAGTACCTTTATGATGTACCTACCTACCTTCCAAAATTTCTGGAAGTACTTCTGTCATCGGTTCGTAGAAGACTGTGTCACTGTGGAACTCAACACGACCGCAGGAGTTTCAAGCCCCAGCCCTGTCTCCTGAAGTCCTGAGTGAGACAGGAGACCCCTTGCGATCGTTGTTTGGCTAAACGCTTCGAGCATCGCGGCTTCGTACCGAAGGGAGGCGCCTTAGCGATTAACTCCATCCAAATTATTCTGGCATTTTTTGCGGGGGGGGAAAGTGCACACAAGTGCAGTTCCGCACACTCACATACAAAAACAACACTGTAATGACGACACTCACGCATAAAAAATAAAACAAAACAGCAAAAATTTGTGTACGGATGAGTCACACATCAAAATATGACACGTTTTTGACATAAAGGGCTGGGCTCAACTGTTGATGCAGCAATATCGATAAATTTCGAAAAAGGAATAAAGGTCAAACATGAACAAACTCAAACATTTTACTACTATTTGTATTAATTTTTATTATTATAAATTACTATATCTTGTAAAGTAGGTGTACATATCAATAATTTTAATATGAAAAGACAATCAGAATTAATATTAAATAACAAGTTACCTACTAACGCCATCAGCTAACCACGTGACATTAAATTATAATCGCTGTATGAGTTTTTGATCTATGGTTTTTGTGTCTTAATAGGTACAAATATACCTATTTTTTGTCTTTTTGTGAATTTCTTCATGTAGAGCAAAAATATAAGGTATCAAATGATGTGATGATACTTAAACAGGTGATAGTGTTGCTTAAACTGACTTAGGTCGGTATTACAGAACGAGACTCAAGCCTTGATCTCTACTTAAAACTAGTTTTGAGTCGAGTTTTAATTTTAGAACGGTGCTTGAGCAGAGCTTTAACAAACTAAACTCAAACTCAGATCACGCTAATTTTAACAGTGTTTGAGTACTCGACTCTCTCTATTTAAGTAGAGATCAGCTGAGTCTCGACTCAAGCTTTGTTTTGGAATCAATATGGTGCTTGAGACTAGATTCAGTAATTAAGTAGAGATCAGGTGATTAGAGTTCAAGCAGTGCTTGAGTCTCGTCCTATAATACGGGCCTTAGACTGAACAACTTGCTCCAAGGAACCTAGGTCGAAAACCAATTTTTTACGCCTTTCCGTCAGCTGACTACTACTGACGTAGTTTAATATCGTATAAACCAGCCGCGCTAGGATGAGCGCCGTGACTATTTCTCGACATTTATCTCACGATGTCTGTCGCGCTCACATCATCATGTCATGCAAAAATATCGCAAATGAATTTGACGCAGAATCAGTGCAAAGACCAAAATTGACCAAAACTTTATCGACAAACATTATATAACGGTAACATCACTAAGTTGCCCATCGGCGAGAACTCGGATTTATCTAGCGACAGATCTGAAATTTGTACGGACGAGCCATGGACTAGCAGACCCGATGTCACTGAACAAATCTGACAACTAATCAAGAATAAAATATACGAATTTAATGTTTAAATGTAAACAAATAGCAATAATACGATAAAAAAAATACTTTCATGTGAAATGTAACACCGTCTTTTTGTATACTTGATGTTCCAGACCTCTTTTAACAGCAAAAACTCATCAATTCGACATTTTAAACACAGCAGCGTTCACATGCGCGACTGGACTCGGTCTAGAAAGAAATCCGGGCGCAACTGGTTTTACTAACGCGTATGCCCATTTGGGCTTGTACTTCGGCAGAGGGGAACGCTTCGTATGGCTTCTCTTTCTGGAACAGAAGCCCGTCTTACTCTAAGGCTAAACGTACGAACAAAGATAAACATATTTAGGTACCACAGAGCAAAAATTTTTTATATGTACAAATCATGCTATTTTTATTAGACTAATTTTTTCTGTAGTTTTGGGTTTTTCAAGTTTGCGCAACATGCGTAAAATTAGGGCTTTTCACAATGACAAAAAACTAGGCTCGATAGATGGCGTTGATAAAAATAGGTGACAATGTGATTTTTTTACTAAACTTCGAAGAGTATATCAACACCATCTAGTGAGGCAAATAGTTACTATTTTTAGGCTTCCTAGAGTATCAACACCATCTAGTGAAGCAAATAGTTACTATTTTTATTTTTTAGATGTCGCTTTTAAATTGCGCAAATGCAAAGTTAACAAACATTTTTACAAAGATGACGTACCTAAGTAAATGTATTTCCTTGATTTTTTTTGCGTAGGAAATGAAAAAAAAAACAAATTTTTACCACTTTGGCAGTGTTTATCTTTCAAACGGTTGACTTTGAGAAAAAAATGTCTTAGGAACCCCAATGTCATTGCATTGGTATGAAGAATTTTTTTTTTCAGTTTCAGTTCCATGTAACTCAGTTTCAGTTCCATATGTCCATGGTAATGTCCCCCTAACTGTCGTAGGTACTCAGAGACGTCAATTAAGTTTAATGCTTCATTAAGTATCGTGTCATCATAAACTACGTATCACTATGTAAAAGAAAGAAATAGCAATAATTTTAATGAAACATTAAACTTAATTGACGTCTCTGAGTACGGCCGTTAATCTTTTTTTTTTATTTTTGTGTTAAAATCGTTAAGCGGTAAATAGAATACATCTATACCTACCTACTAAGTTTCAACTGTGTAATCTTAATACTTTCGGAATAAAATGGCTGTGACATACGGACGGACAGACAGAGAGACTTACATGACGAATCTATAAGAGTTCCGTTTTTTGACATTTTGGCTACGGAACCCCAAAAATGCATGCATGACATGAAAGCGTAAGTGACAGCTTTGTGACAGACAGACAAAGTGAGAGCTATCGGCCGGTTATCTGATGGCGACGCCGACGGCGACGTTCTACAAAATGAGCACATTTCCGGTTGTTACGGACCCACCTTGCAAGGGAATTTTATTATTAGGCCAGTCAAATCATACAGTAAAAACCCTAAAAACGCAAAACGCGATGAAAAGCTGTTTATGGTTAGTCTCTGTAACTAAAATTCGATCCGATACATTAGTTAGATGTCAAAATACTGCAAGGAAGCGTAATCGGCTGTTTATTATTTTTACTTTACTTATACGACCTCCCTAAATGGTTCGTTGAGCTCAGTAGCGCCACCAATGGAAATAAATCATTTACGTTGTATCAAGGGTTTAGATTAAAAGTTTTGATGATTTTGCCCAAATAAAAGACTAAAATGCATTTTCTAAATATAGTTTAAAGAACTCAAACTTATAGCAATAAGTCGTGCATGTCACTAGTGCCAAAAGTGGCCACATTTAGCAATATCCACATTCATAACTTATTGTTTATATTTGAGGCCATGAAAAAATATTTAAAAATTGCACTTTACTCTTCTATTTGCGCAAAACATCCAAAACTTTTATTCTAAGCCCTTGATACAACGTAAATGATTTATTTCCATTGGTGGCGCTACTGAGCTCACCGTACCACCTCTTAAATACGACAAGTGTCCTTTTCGCCGATGACATGTCAGTAATATTCCCTTGTGAAAATGAACAAAATTTGAATTCTAACCTAAATCAAATATTAAATAACATTTCTAACTGGCTCAATGACCATAACCTACTAATAAATTTCTCCAAAACTAATCTTATACAATTTAGACCTTGGCAGAAACAACCAGTTAACATTAACTTCACTTATAATAATAATAAATTAGAATGTGTACAGGATTTTAATCTAGGTACTTGGAATTAATATAGATACCAACATAAACTGGAAGAGTCATATAATTAAAATAGCAGGAAAATTATCTAGCTTCACCTACGCATTATTATACCATTTGAAAAAGTCAACTGACCAAAAAACCGCAAAAATAGCATACTAACTATGCATACTTACGCCCATTCCTGGATAAGTTATGGCATTATTTTGTGGGGAAATAGCACAGATGCCCCAAAGACCTATTTCTTATTCAAAAGAGATGTAGGTACCTATACGAATCCTTGCAAATATGGATGGGACAGAAAGTTGTAGACCTCACTTTAAAAACCTCAAAATTTTGACCTTAACCTCACTAGGTATATGTATTAGAAATCTGTAAATTCGTCAGAAATAACATTCACTTATTCCCCCAAGTAAAAGACTGCTACACCCAAAGATATTAGAATTTCATTGGCTACACCGGAACAATGAATCTAAGACATAAAAGCCGTCTAGCCTTACCTCAATCTAATCTAAAACTCCATAGTTCGGGAGCACACGTTAACGCCATAAAAATCTATAATAAACTCCCCAAAATAATTAAAGATGAAAATAATATAAATTCATTCATAAGAAAACTGAAACAGTATTTGTTTGAAAACTGTTTTTACACTATGCAGGAGTTTCCACCAATTAGTTCCTCTGGTGGCACCAACGGGAATTTTCTTTTCCTCGTCGTACCACTGAATGGATCTTCTGAGAATGAAGGACAGACTTTTCACTTATTATTAATCCCATCCCACCTGGGAGGGAAAAGTGTTTTTTTTTCCACTCTTCCCACCCAGGTGGGATAAGGGGAACCTCCCCCTCATTGTTTTTTCCGGCCTCATGTGGCCGCGTGGCATGTAATGAATCTTTGCTTATATAGGCACTACACACCTATTTATAGAATACTAGCGGCCGCCCGCGACGTAGTCTGCGTGGAAGGTTTTTTGCTTTCCCTCTCGGGAATAGTTCGGAGTCAAGGCACAGAATACATTATAGTACAAGTGTCAAGGGTGAGACGGTGTGACTACGAGGGTTAGGTTGGGAATAATATTTTAGCTTTCCTAACCTAACCCACATGGGGGTTAGGTTTTGGGGTTAGGTTCGGAATAAAGGATTTTTTGGACGAAATGTAAAGTAAGTATGTCCTTCTCTGTACCCCTGATAACGTGTATGCAAAATGTTTCTCATGATGATCGGTTGAGTAGGTAGTTAGGTACCTACCTAGTTAGAAGTGAAGGCGTAGGTAACAAACAAACGAACTTTCGCATTTATAATATTAGTAAGGATTGCACTCACAAAATGAACTTGAATAAAACAAGAAAATGCAAATCTATAATCACCATTTTATTAAAAAACAGAGTGCGGACCAAAACATCATAATATTAAATACAGGGTGTTGGGCGAAATCTCCAGCTGTAGGTTCCAAAAGGTCTTCCGCAGGGTCCCGTACACACACCCCCGCAGGGCCCGCAGAACGGGGCCGGGTACGCGAGCCCCGCAAACTGCCCGCAACAAGGGACACCGCAAGTCGAACAACAGGGCATCCTGATATCCTGATTCACCTACAAAAATTCTTCCACTTTACAATTTATAAATTTTAATTCAGAAAATCTGTCTTTTGCTAAGCTTTTGCTGTCTTTTGTGATTTTTCTTGGATTTTCCTATAAACAAATGAACGGCGCTAAAAATATCATTTTTGTTATTATTCGTTTTTCTACATAGATGCTTTGTATGATTTAAAAAAAGAAGTGTATAAATGAAGGGCTGGCTGTCTGGCTGTCACAGAACAAAAATTGTGGTTGCTATGGTAATATGTTGAGAAGAAAAACGAAAAAACAATGAAGAAAAATAAAATCTTGTATTGTCAGTTCATGTCATCTTGTCAAAATAAATACAAAATTTTAGTTAAAAAAATATTTTTCCTAAAATTATCCCGTGAAATTATCAAATTAATTAAGTAAGAAGTTACATTTTATTAATTTCAAGGTTCTTTATATCAACATTTTGTTGTTTTTATTAGATTACCTGTAGTTGTTATTTGATGCACTAAAAAAACCCGTTTGTATGTATCTGAAGGGCTGACGCGGGGAGCTAAGCCAGAGGTAATGATAGATAGGTACCATTATCGTGGCTGCGCTGCTCCGGGACACCGTTCCACCATTTCGCCCTAGACCTGTCGCTTTCCGCTCAGAGACATCGCTGATCGCTGACTGGTGCAGAACCGCTCTACGACAACCGGCTCAACGATGGTGCCGAAAAACGCTGATGCAGCCACACCTTGCTTTTAATTTTCTATTGAACGATGTCCTTGTATGACAAAAAGAGATAGTCTGTTTGTCTAAAAATGTAACGTAGTCCGTATATGTATGCATCTCGAGCAGTTCCATGTAGCTTACCTAACCCTAAAAGTTGATATTCATCTGATTGATCCAGGTAAAAAAATGCCGGTTCGCAACTGCTGTTTGGGCTGCCAGGGGCCCATGTGCGGGCCCTGCGGGGGTTGCTCCGGGCGCGCCGAGTGCTGCGGCGTGGGGCCCTGCTGCGTGCACTCCATAGGCGTCAAATGCCGATCGCCATGCGGTGACCTGGGGGTCATGCATGGGTATAGTATCTACTGAAATATATTTATCACCCTGATTATTCAAGTCCAGAGCAGCAAATAAATTGATGGTATTACGGGCATACTTACCTACGCCACGCTACGGGATCGTCACTTTTTAGTGAGAACTCATTCAACCTTCAGTCTAAAATATTTAATTTTAATTTGATTACAGAGCTCGAGGTGGAGTTGCAGGCTCGTACTTCAGCTGCGGCCACGGTTGCATCGGCGGCTGCACTAGTGGCCTGTGCGGCTGCTGTTGCGGGCCAGCTTGTGGCTAACGGCTGCGGCTGACGACATAGGTACCTACTTGGCATACCTCCTTCCTATGAAACTGTTGTTACTCGTATCTAGTTAAATTTATAAGTGCATAAAGTGTTTAGGTTCCTTAGTCTCTGGTTAAATTAAATTTATGAATGAATAAACTGTTTATTATTATTGTTATGCTAACTCTTTTTCTTATCTCCTACAACCTTTTATATTTTCTTCTACCTACTGCGCTACTCTTGCTTATTTCGTTACGAGTTTAGTGGACAGAGAACATGACACGAGAGCAGAGGACACGAGACCTAGTGGCACTAGAATGTCTTACGATATCCCATTGGACCCACTGATGGAAACCCATGTAGGTAGTGGAACCTACAGTCTGAAGGGTTTTTGCACGGGCGCCGCATCCGAAACGGGTTTGTGAACGCGCCCGCGCTTGCGCTCGACCTGGGCCGCATCTCTATCCAGTTCCGTTTTACTAAGTCTATTGGGAAGAAGATCCATTGTGGATCTGGCCGATGGATCTTTAGAGAATGAAGGAAAATTCCCACTAAGTAGGTCTAGTAGGTACTATTGGTAAGACTCGAGGTGATTTAGCTCAAGAGTATAGCTATATAAGTTGCCCTACAGATACTTGGTCCATGACCACGGTATACCCCCTGTTTCCACGTCATTTCCACATTCGCCAACTCCACTATGTACTCCCTACTGGACTAGGGCTCACCACGGGGTAACGACCCAATTATTCTTCTGAACCTATCCGTTCGACTCGTGGTCCCATCCCATGTGTCCTCCAAGCGGACGTTCGTAGTATTGTGTTTTGGTATTAAGACTAGGGGTTTACGATATATCCCAATCTCACAGTCGAGCACTGGGGGATTCTCCCCACTGCTCAACTATTCGCAGTTGGGCAGTTTAGTTGAGCAGTGGGGAAAAACGGCCACAATCTGAAAACGAATGTTCATCTATCGTTGATGAACACGCTTTTTCAGAGTATCCGGCCTAGGCCTAGGGTGGCCGTTTTAGGAAGGAAAAAAACGAAATAAGATCGGTCCTAAAGCGAACAAAGGGCTTTTTGTTTATGAATATCCTCTGTCGTGACCTATCAGACATTCCTAGATCTATTGCAGTGTGAGCGGAGCGATAGTTAAGAGAAAAACAGCTGTTTAATTATAAACATTTTATTCTTAAAATTAAGAAAAAAAACTTAATTTTGATATGGCCTCTGATCCAGCTGAGAGCCATATGGTACACAGGACGGACGACGACGGCAACTTTTACTTGTATCATCAGCAAGGCCCACATGAGGGCCCACAGCAAGGACCGCAGCACGATCCACCACAGAACGACGGACAAGGGTTGCAGCGTCCGGCCGGCGGGCAACACGGCCCACAGCAGCCCCCACAGCACGGGCCACCACACGGGCCACCACACGGACCACAGCATGACCCGCCACACGGGCCACAGCACGATCCACCACAGGGGCCACAACATGACCCACACGGGCCACAGCACGGCCCACCACACGGGCCACAGCACGGCCCACCACACGGGCCACAGCATGGCCCGCCACATGGGCCACAGCAGGGGCCACAGCAGGATCCACAACAAGCCATTACTATTACTTCAAATTTAGTGATAAAACTAGTAAAATAAAAATCTAAACTGCTAATATTTAAAATCTGATCTTTGTACTTAAACTTTTTTATAAAAATTAATTTATTTTGTATATTTTTTTAATGTATTTTATTTTAAATAGGTGTATCCTGTGTAAATTTTAATATAAAACTGAAGACGTTGTCATTTTTTAGAATATTTGGAAAGAAACGTTTTAAATTTCAAAAAAAGATGGTCTTCTAGAAGGTGTCATTTTTTATTCATTGCCAGTACATCCAGCATGGCAGAGTGGCACAGAATAAATTAATAAGAAATATTAGGTACCTACCTATTGTTCTTTCCTTATTAATTTATTCTGGAATTATTATTTTGGATTTTAAATATTAAAAAAAATATATATTATTGGCCGAGCGAGCGCGAACCGCGAGTGAAGCGTCTCTGCTTGGGCAAAAATTATTTCGTATGTGGGTGAATCGAAGCGGTTTCTTACTTCCTGCGTCATTGTCCTCACTCGAAAATGTTTAAAAATCCAATGCATCACAAGGAATAAATAAAAAATATGCCATCATTTACATTAGAGTACATTAATAAATTGTATTAATTTGAAGATTTTTGATTTATTCCTGGTCGCATTTCTCAACCGATTCTCGTGAAATTATGTGAACAGGTTTGATAATTATATATAATTTTTCAGTCAAATCAGTTTTTAGATTTTTTTCGAAATGGCGGCGGAGAGATATAAAAATAGTTATTTGTTATACAAGTGACCAAAATCAATTTGTGCTGCGAGTTCCGACTTTAAATCACGAACTAGCGAAGTAGGCTAGAATTGAATCACGAGCGTAGCAAGTGATTCTAATATAGACTACTGACACAGATAATAGTACCTACTGAGCACAGTGAGTGATTTAAAGGCACGACGAGGCAGAACAAAATTTTGGTCTCGTGTAAAACATACAACTTTTCACCTCTACCAGCGAGAAAATTTTCACGTGACTTTCTTAGTCAAAAGCTAAAATCAGAATTATAAACATGTTCACTCAACTATTTTGGAGTTAGACAACTATCTTCATCGTTGGACGCACATTTGTAATTTATCACAAAAATAGATCGAGCAAACCTATATGCTGAAAATTTTATTCATTAATTACCTAGATTAGATACCCGTCGTAAATTACTTTGTGTTTTTCTCTTATTCATTAATATCCTATCTTATTTATTTATAATCATAAAACACTAATTTGTTAATAAATTTCATTAAATTTCTTATTTTATATTTATTACAGTATTGTCTCGATTGCTCTTAAGCTAAGTTTTTTATATTTGGAATTCATTTAATTCATGATTGGAATTTTAATTTATAATCGGAATTATTATTTATATTGGATTTCTATTTGTAATTGGAATTTTTATTTATAATTGGAATTTTAATTTATACTTGGATATATATTTGTAATTATATTTTTTTATTTATCACTGAATTTTTTATGTATAAGTACTAGGAATTTTTTGTTATTGTAATTTTTATTTATAATCGGAATTTTTATTTATACTTAATTGGAATTTTTATTTGTAATTGTAATATTGATGTTGCTTCTTATATACCTACGCATGAGGTCTTCACCTATAATTGTAATAGCAAGATTTTGTCTTTGTTTATTGCTTGTGTCAATGTTTATTATGTTGGTGATCAAACAATAAAATAAAATAAAAAAAAAATAACTTCCATGCGACCTCATTTCGTCCATACTCTTTATTTCGAATTATTAACCTTCTTTTTTAACAATCCTTATTTAAAACTCCTTGGTATATCCGTGCATTTTATTTTTTTACTTTTTAATCCATGTATGACACCATAAAGCACTCTGTCTATCCTTTTCTGACATATCAATTTTACAAGTCTCATCCTTGTCACTATATTTTTTTTTCTTTATTATTTTAAAAGTTGGTGTTAGCAATTAAAAAAGCACTTTGCCTCACGCTCGCAGCAAAAATCGATTTTGCTGCGAGTTTTTACGCGCCAAAAGCGCCCTTTTCGTGCTGGAGAGGTGAAAAACACATTTTAGTGTTTTCACAGTTTCGAAAAATGATCAAAAAATGTATCAAAACTTTTTTGTTAGCGGTGTAAAGCAAATTTTGTTTTTTAATTTTTAGAAGACTCAAAAGTTCATTAATCATAACATTTCTGGCCAATATTCGAAATTTAACTTTGTGACAGAACCTACTAGGACTGCGTATATTATTTGCACAGTATAGATACTTATTAGTTGAAAAAACTAATATCTATTCTGTGTTGTTTGTTTTTTGAAAAACATATCTACCACCTTCGAGCAACGCGGGCTTCTACGAAGGGAGCCGCCTTAGCGAGTATTAATTTATTCAAATTATTCTGGCATTTTTTGCGGGGGGGGGAAAGTGCACACAAGTGCAGTTCCGCATACTCACATACAAAAACAACACTGTAATGACGACACTCACACATAAAAAATAAAACAAAACAGCAAAAATTTGTGTACGGATGAGTCACACATCAAAATATGACACGTTTTTGACATAAAGGGCTGGGCTCAACTGTTGATGCAGCAATATCGATAAATTTCGAAAAAGGAATAAAGGTCAAACAAGAACAAACTCAAACATTTTACTACTATTTGTATTAATCTTTATTATTATAATTTACTATATCTTGTAAAGTAGGTGTACATATCATGAATTTTCGAATATCCACGCGGACGAAGTCGCGGGCAAAAGCTAGCTAGTGATCAGAAGAAGTTCATTGGTTTTAAAAATGAATTAATTTTGTGTAAATTTGGCGGATGCATTTATTTGAGTTCGATTTTTTCATTAGAAAAGAAATTCTAGTGTCTATGTATTTTTCCATGATTAAATTTCTCTCGGGTGCCTAGAGGCACCCGCCGGGCTCAATAGGTTAATCTTGCAAGTTCTAAATTATGGTCTGTAAAATCAATTTCATAAGAGTGATACTGTGATAGGTAATGAATGGGAATAAATCTTTTCCAACAACAACAACTTGCTCCAAGGAACCTAGGTCGAAAAACAATTTTTTACGCCTTTCCGTCAGCTGACTAATACTGACGTAGGTTTATATATATCGTATAAACTGTGACTATTTCTCGACATTTATCTCACGATGACTGTCGCGCTCACATCATCATGTCATGCAAAAATATCGCAAATGAATTTGACGCAGAATCAGTGCAAAGACCAAAATTGACCAAAACTTTATCGAAAAACATTATATAACGGTAACATCACTAAGTTGCCCATTGGCGAGAACTCGGATTTATCTAGCGACAGATCTGAAATTTGTATGGACGAGCCATGGACTAGCAGACCCGATGTCACTGAACAAATCTGACAACTAATCAAGAATAAAATATACGAATTTAATGTTTAAATGTAAACAAATAGCAATAATACGATAAAAAAATACTTTCATGTGAAATGTAACACCGTCTTTTTGATGTTCCAGACCTCTTTTAACAGCAAAAAACTCATCAATTCGACATTTTAAACACAGCAGCGTTCACATGCGCGACTGGACTCGGTCTAGAAAGAAATCCGGGCGCAACTGGTTTTACTAACGCGTATGCCCATTTGGGCTTGTACTTCGGCAGAGGGGAACGCTTCGTATGGCTTCTCTTTCTGGAACAGAAACGCGTCTTACTCTAAGTCTACCACCATTCAACCAAGTGCTTGTTAAAAATCTTTTTAATCCATGTCCGACAACATAAATCATTTTGCAACATATCCATTTCTCACTTTCTTTTTTCTTAGTTATTTCAAAAGGTGGCGTTAGAAATTTAAAAAAAAACACTGCCCCACGCTCGAATTTTTTACGCGCCAAAACCATAATATTAGTTATTTTGTGCCACATACTTGTTTTATGGTCTGTGTTCTGTGCCAAAACGCCCTTTTCGTGCTGGAGAGGTGAAAAATATGTATAATATTATTAAATCGACACTATTACAATCTTTTACTTTCTCCACTGTTCTCTTTACGAACTAAACTACTTAATGTATTATTTTAACATAACAGGAGTTATGTTATGAGATAAAGTTAGTTCCTATTTCTTTTGACTATCACCCTCCTACGTTATACTTATTTGTTGTTTTTATTTTAATTTGTTGTTGGTCACTGCTCTGTGCCCTCTTATCTACTTTTTCTGTTCCTGTTATTCCCTCTTTGTCTTCATTATCTTCAGCCGCATGTTCACCTATAATTAATAATAATCTCGTTAAATAATGTATTATTTGACTGGCTTCAACGATTCAGTTTATCAATTAGTTGGTAAACACGAACTACTTAATTGAAGATTAATAAATAACATTCATTACCTATTAGTAAGATAATTTTCATAATGAATTAACGTAAAGAGACACTATAGAAAAAAAAAAAGATTGAGTAGGTCGCTGCATACGTGACGGGAAAACACCTCGGACGGGAACGGGACAGGGCGGGACGTGCTGTGGACCATACATTTTTTCCCATCCCGTCCCGTCCGTGTTCTTGTCACGCATATTTTGTTACTATACAACGTGTTACAAAATAACTGGGGATGATGTTAGGATTCTAATATACATCCAATATGGTGGAATAAAGAAACTATCACATAGCCACAAACATACATACATACTCCCATACAAAATGTATTGGTCAGCTGACCGACTTACTTTGGAAAGGCGACAATAGTAGTTTATGATACAAGGTTGGTAAGGAGGTTTTTAAAACGAGTTGACGTTTTATAAGCCCGAGCCGTAGGCGAGGGTTTATAATCGTCACGAGTTTTAAAAAACCTTAACAACCGTGTGCCATACTACGTTTTTCAATACATTTGCGAGAAAACATTATAGGTACTGCTGAAATTGTAATCTATACATATAATAAAACTGTAAATTCTAAATATTTGTGCGCAAATTACTCAAAAACCGCTGTACAAATTTTGATGGATTTTTCTTAATTTAGTAGATTGTGGTCCAACTTAAAATCTAAGCTATGTTTTATCAAATTCGGGTGGGTGGAACCAGAGAAACAGCTTGAACTCTCCGTAGTACTAGCTTTCATACACTAAAGGGGTCATTTTAAACTGGTTGCAATATTTTTCTACTGTCCACGCGGATGAAGTCGCGGGCGGAAGCTAGTAGAAATTAAAAAAAACGTTCGTAAACAAAAACGCACGGCGCTGGCGTGCGGTAAAATCAACTTTCCGCACGCTGTACTACTCCGTAAACAAAAACGCACGGCGTGCGGTAAAATCAACTTTCCGCACGCTCGACTGTCATCGTAAACTTACATTTTCGAGCAACTGTATTGAAAAAAAACTTTTTCGACCTATGTTCCTTGGGGAAAGTTGTTCAGTTTTAGAAACACTACCACCTGTTTCGGTATCATCACATCATTTTCAACACACTTGCCCGTAAAGTGAGCCCTGGGGCCGTATTATGACCTCTTATTTCCTGGCAGTTTTCTGACTGGCTATCAATCTATCTCTTTTATTTGCTATACAGCGAGAAAGAGATGTAACTATAGCAATTCATAAACCTGGCAAGTTTTAAGAGGTTGTAATACCCTCCCTGGGACGTGTGCTATACTGTTACATCTGTCTCCCACCCACTTGACCCTAGTGGCGTAAAGTTAAGAGAATATAATATCGAAGAGAACAGTAATAGGTGTTATCATAAATAACACCTCGTTAAAACTTCCTAAACTAGCAAGAAGTTTAAATTGATGGTTGCGAGCGGGTGTTCCGAGTAAATGGCGCCATGTATGACCCACGGACCGAATAACTACTTCGCCTTAATGTCACGGCACATAGGTAGGTACCTAGTCGGTGCCATTACTTAGTCGGTAGTGTTGCGCAAGCAGCGGCAAGATAGGGGTATTACAAGTTCTATAACTTGTCAGTTTTCTGAATGACTATCAATGCGTCTCTTTCTCGCTGTATAGTAAGTAAAAGAGACGCATTGATAGCAATCAGAAAACTGAAGAGCGTGTAATACCCCCCATGGTTGGAAAAGCGGCTGATTGCGCAGATTGCAGGCTTCCTGCGCGCATCTATGGAACTAGCTGTTGGACAGGGGCTTGCAACAGTTTCTGTTTTGAGTAAGTACAGTCAGCAGCACATCAGACTATACATGTTGACCTTGAGACCGCCTTTATGCCGTACGTTTTAAGAGCTGTTTTCGTAGTTCAACTGTTTAACCTAGCGTGCTGTCGTGCGTACCTAATGAGCGGGTTTCTGACAGCTGAGAATTTTAGTTTATTTTTATGTTGATATATGGCGCTATTCAACTAGGTAGTTTTTTTTTATTTTTTCCTAGCAGCTGCTGAGTATACCACTTAATTATTCAACACTTGACACTGGCTTTAGGTAAGTACTACTTTTTTATCCGACTGCGGGTAATGTTTTTTCGCGCGTATCTTGTAAGTATGTTTGTATGTAATATTCTTTATTACCTCATATCTTTCAAACAGCTGAACGGATTTCTATGATTAAGATATCGTTAGATTTGTCTTTTCAGCCCAAGTGTTCTTAAGAAGGTGGCGTTATAAAAAAACCAACATGGCGGCTGTACGGTGCTATTATACGTAGTGAAAAAAAAATATTTTTTTTAGAATACTGCAATATGGGTGTCAAATTAAAGGGCTTATTATAAGGACTTCAAAAAGGTATATCATGACCGTAAAATATAATAACTAAAAAGAGATAAATAAAAAAATAAATTAAAAAACCCGCCTGCATAAAAAGACAAGTCGACTGAAAAGATGGAAACAAGATTAAATAAGTATTAAAGGCAACATGTGATAATAACATGCAGTCGGAGGCATATAATTCAATCATCCATAATGTCACTTTCTTTATGCATGCCAATATATCCCAATATTGAATCAATCTGAATCAACGCGGATTCAGCAACCGTTCTCCTACGACCGATTTGCCATTGGACTGTTCGTCGACAGGACGATTCATTTATTTCCGTTTCCCCGTCAGAGTCTTTCACCTACGGACTGTTTGCCGACAGAACCATTGGTATTTGTCACTTTTGACGACACGCCGTTCCACCTACTGAATGGTTCACCGACACGACGATAAACCTACAACTCTTTTACCTACAAACCTTTCCATCCACGGAGGCTTCGCCGTAAATTACAAATAATACATTTTTGTTAATACATAGGAATTATAATATAAAAATACATACTTATAAATATATGTAGTAAAGTAACGCCCAGAGCAGACCCGTCACAGAAATTAAAATTCATCATTTCAATTTCTGCCCGGCCGGGAATGGTAGTGTTTAGAACTTTTGTTCAACATAATAACATGCAGTCGGAGGCATAGAATTGAATGATAAGTAAAATCATTCATAATGTCACTTTCTTTATGCAAGCCTCCGACTGCATGTTATTATGATGAACAAAAGTTCTAAACACTACCATCAATATGTTTTAAGTTTGCCTTTAATCTAAACACTACCATCAATATTTTTTAAGTTTGCCTTTAATCTAAACACTACCATCAATATTTTTTAAGTTTGCCTTTAATCTAAACACTGCCATCAATATTTTTTAAGTTTGCCTTTAATCTAAACACTACCATCAATATTTTTTAAGTTTGCCTTTATATATTATCTTGTTTCCATCTTTTCAGTTGACTTGTTTTTTGATGCATGTGGGTTTTTTAGTTTTTCTATTTTATTTTTCTGTTGACTTGTCTTTTTTTAGGCAGGCGGGTTTTTAATTTTTTAAATTTAGTTGTTTTTGTATGCATTAATCCGTGGTAAATGTGTTCGTGTAGTTACGCCGAAAGTGGCCACTTCCAGAATTTTATTATACATAGTTATTTCGTTCGTTGTAATCATTTTTCTTAATTGGCGGCGCTATAGTGGATTTTACTAAACAGAGGGCCTAGCCAAAGTAACATTGGAAAATCTACGTTATCGCTTCGCTTTCGAAACATGTATGGGATTGACATAAGGTTTCGTTAACAATCGAATTTTTAAACGCCAAATCCATACATGTTTCGAAAGCGAAGCGATAACGAAAATTTGCAAATGTTACTTTGGCTAGGGGGGCAGGATCGACAAGAAACTTAGCAACAAGGGCTAGGTTTTTCTTTCTGTTTTGTTACGACCGAGAACCTACTGATAGTTTTACATTAAAGTAGGTACTATAGGGTACTGATATTACTGACTACTATAATAAGTCTGGATTATTAACGCCACAGCTTATCCTATGGAAATCTAAAACTTTTTAAAAACATCGAAATGTTGTGTATGCCTGAGAGTTGCCTGACGTACCACGTGACATCCGCATTGCCTTCTCACTACATACAAATCGTAGGAAACGCACGCACGCGCGATGTCATATCGCTACCACAGAATTTTATTAAGGCGAGGCCAGTTCACGATTTGATGAAAAGATCGATTTTTGAACTTCCAATGTGAAGAACGGATGTAGAATTCTACTTCACAAAAATTACTGTAGAATGAACATTATGTCATGAAACACAATAACCGAACAGAATATTGAAAAATGGCATGGTTAGGTTACTCTGTAAAAAAATCCTGAATAACACCATAAAATTAAACTTCAAATCGTCAGATTTCGTTATTTTCAACGACAGTGATATGATCTTTTATGCAAAAAGGATAGCTTTTTTATCGATCTAACACAATAACCGAGTATATTTTAAATAAATGATCAAGTATTTCAGAAATCAATAAAAATGTACTAAATTTCGTCAAATTTCTGGCGAAGCGTCAGTTAAACCTACGCAATATTCAACCTTATTCTAAAGACCTAGTGAAAGAGTAAATTTCGGGAACTGCCTCGCCTTAATACCGCTACATAAATAGGTAGTCGTCGAAAATAGAAGAAATGCAGGTTCAGCGAAAAATACAACGTAAACTTTGTACCTTCTGCGTGACGACGAACGTAGCATCGAGAAATTGTATGAAGACTTAGTTTGAAAATTTTAGCATAGTTTATTTTACTATGGAGCAGCGTCGCGTGGTCCTACTCCGCATCTATGAAACATATGGCTCTAAAACGTCACGTATCAGAGATATTAGGACAAAAAGCAAAAAGATTACGAATTTGGCACTAAGATCGAATAAATTATTCAATCACAATAATTTATCTAACCTGCGTAAGTAGTAAGGCAATCAGGCAATTAAGTACTTAATCAACCGTGCGAATTTTTATGACAACTGAATGCAACTGAATCTAACCCTTGGCACTTGGGCTGCACGCCCTGCACGGGTAAGCTATACCATTTTATGCAATTTGAATTCGCGAGGGTAGGGTCTGCTTATGGGTAGTTCTTCGGAAAAGTGTTCTCCGTGTAATTTCCACAGCATTTTTGAAATCACTAAATTAAAGTGAATTACACAAAAAAATTGAAAGCTTATGCAAATTCAAACATTATATCAAAATTCGCCACGTAGCGAATGCATACTTTTGCTAAAAAAAAATATAGAAAATTTGCGATCCATGGAAATTACAGTAAAGACCACGGAAATTACCCAGCAGATAAAATTTTGCTCAACATCATGTCAGATATGAAATTAAAGCTCAAATAAAGTTAGTTGGGGTAGTATTAAGAACTACATTGTATTATAATTATATTTAACAAAAATAGTAGATTAATAAAAAAAAACATACAAAGGAACTCAATGTAGAAACATGAAGGTAATAAATAATAATGTTATTAATTAATAAATTTCTTTTAGAGTATATTATTGATTGCATATTATGGATGCGCATCATAATAATAAAAATAACAAATATTTGGTAAAAAGTATCAACAATCTGTACGACCTAGGTCAATACTCGTTTACTAAAGACTACTTTTCACTAATTGTGTATGGTCTTCAAACAATAACGCTGACTAAGTTTACCAACCTGCTCTGTATAACGATACAAGTTCTAATGCAGATCAGTTGGACTGCAAGCCCCGGGCACAGACTCCTAGCCCGGCAGAAGTACATACTTCCCTTTTCGCTGAATATACGACGTGACCTGCCGTCCTCAACAATGGTGACCTGACCACCGACACTGGACAGCAGCAAGGTATACCACCCCTCATGAGTGAAGATTGGAGTTAGCTTTCTAGGTCTGCAATCAAATGCAACTAAGCCCTGCAGCAGCAACTCGGCAACTGGCGGACGACGGTAACACGGCAGCCCACAGCCAGGTGATAATGCGACCTACACCGGTGTGGCAGTTCTGCATACGAAGCCATACCGCCCGTAGAGTAGAGCACATATCGTCATATCGGGACACTGGAGTGTAACTGACCTATGTACGAGTATTTCAATCAAAAGCAAAGCCACTTGCTTTGCTTTTGATTTTCTTTTTTGAGTAACGAAGAAATTAATACAGGATCGACGAAAGCCAAGCTCACCCGACACTTTACCAAAGATATCCAGGACGCCAGCCTGAGAATAGTATGGCCCTCAAACAGCTAAAAAAGAACAAGGTGGCGGGTGACGATGGAATCACTAGAGAACTTCTGAGAGCTGACGGAAAGCCGATACTCAGAGGTTTCTAGAAGCTATAGGAACAGTGTACTCAAATTATCCTGACTATTAATTATACCTAGGACAGACAGTCCTAGTAAAGTGAGTCCAATTTCGAGGAAGAGATCTCTCGTCAGATCCAACTCAAAGCTTCGAAAATTGTTTGCGTCCAACTTACTTCAGTGTCTCAAAACGACAGTGTGTGTGTTGTTGCCAACTTGCCTTGTTTGGCGACAGAAATGAAGAGATCCGTAGAAGAACTTAAGTAACCGACATCACTTGAAGAATTGCACAGCTGAAGAGTAACCGACATCACTTCAAGGATTGCACAGCTGAAGTGGCAGTGGGCGGACATAGCGAGACAAACCGGTGGCTCTGGAATAGTGATCGCGCACCGGATGCCCCCACCTCCTGACAAAGTAGTCCGACGATCTGGTGAAGGTCGGAGGAAGCTGCTGGATGTGGGCAGGACAGGACCAATCGTTGTGGAGAACCTTGGGGAAGGCCTACACCCAACAGTAAGTGTCGAGCGGCTGATATAATAAACCAAAAATAAAACAAAGTAATTTCCATGGGCTTTATGTAATTTCCATGGTGTTTTATACATGGAAATTACGCCATGGAAATTACCAAAAAACATTAATTTTGAAATTTATCGGCATTGAAAAGATATAACCTGCTACTTTGTTACTGGTTAAGTACATTTGGGAGTAAGGTATTGCACCTCAGAACCCGTTTACAAAAAATAGCACAATTATATTGCAAAAATGTGACATGGAAATACATTAGAAATGAGAACCAAAATTTTTAAAATCGTAGAACTTAGTCTTGCACCAAAAGTGTGGGAAACAGCAACACAGTCATCTTACCTGTCAGTAGCGGTGTAACTGTCGATTCGAAAACATCAATCACTATTTGTCTGTGCCTAGCCAGTCCAGAGCAATGGCCTTCGCAAGAGGGCGCAGTGAAAAAGTAGCTAGGCGTGTGACATACTTACTTAGGTCCATAAAATCAAAAGTTTCCCTCCGATAGGATTTAAAATTTGATCAGTATATAACGTGATATGTCTATTTTAAATGTGTGTACAAAACTGATTAAAAACGTGGATGATTTCAAAAATATCCGCGATTTCTCATAAGCCGGCGCCCGTGTGACACGTAAAAACGTGCAAAATAACCCCGTTTTTGAGGTGTTGAGGGTGAGTTACTCCGATCTACGTAGTTTTTAACCAGTGAAATCTATATGACACGATGCTTAATGAAATGTAGAAACGATGTAATGATAGTTTTAATCATAATTATTTGTTTTTATAGGAGATATGAGTCACACACACTCAAAAATTGCTCTCCCAAGAACTACCCTTATATGGTGTTTAATTGCCCTACCATTAGAGGTGACGATAAAAAATAAACGTTGTAATTGTAATTCGCTCTGACATTTCTTAGAAACGGTTAGGTTTGGTTTACCTTCTTGTTTTGAACGTATTCGTCTATGAAGGGTGAGCATGAATCTGGTGAATTTGGTACAGCAGTATTATTTTTAGGAATTATTTCTGAACATCCAAGTTTTCTCTACATATTTATCGATTAAATCTTTTGTAAAACTTAAAATTGGAAAACGCACGAATGTGTGGTAAAGTGGTATTTACACGAGTCGACTTGGCTGGCAACTTGGCAGGCGACTTTAGTCAATTAGCGCAAACCTAATTTCAATGAGGTGGCGATTCGATTTTACAAGCGATTGCCAATAAAAAGCTACCAAGTCGCTCCATGTAAATACCCCATTAAAATTTCCTGGTAAAAATAGAACTAAGTACCACCTTACCTACATATTATTGTACCTAATACATAGAACTACATAGAACCAATTACATAGAACTTAAGTAAAACTAAGGAAATTTTACTGAAAAAACTAGGTACAAACGTGACGTGATAATCTTCACAATCTAGACAAGACAATTTAATTCGCCGAATTTTAAAAAAATGTGTTTATTAAATAACAAAGTTTTATAAAAAATAAAAGAAAAATAATTAAAAAGTGATAAAAAAGTCCGAAGTTTTATAAAAAAATAACTTGCACCGAATTCTCAGTTTTTACATGTTTTTATTACTTTTCTTCGCTTTCAAGTTAGTTAAAAAAAAACTGTTCAATTAAGATTGAAGGCATCGCCGATTTTTATGGTTGGGTTTAACATAAACGAGTGTTCTGTTGCCGAGAAATTTTTGCAAATAAGATCAGAAACAGGATCCACGGAATATTTTTTTCACTCCTCTTGCTCAAAAAGTCCGTCATTGTAACGTACAAGAGCCGAGATAAAATAGCATAATAACCCCTAGGGGATAAAGTTTTTTCTTTTTTAATGTTTGTCTATTACCAATGAGCCTACTAAAACGAAAAAGTATTTATTCATAATCACGAATAAAAACTCGCTCGACTTAATACTGTTTCTCATTCTTATTTTTGAAAATGGAACGAAAAGCATCTCTTCGGTGAAATCATAGACTTATTTATACTCTGTGCCATAAGTAGTAAGTAAGATAAATAAAATCTCTGTGCACAGAGTGAATCGTAGAATGCGTGTTTGTGTTGCTTAGCTGCTACAGCAGAAATTAAAAAAAAGGTACCATGGCGCGAAATCTTTAGAAATTTTCTATAATTACAAACTGATTGAATTGTGTGACTGTAATAGGAAAGAAATAATTTTAACCTTTTGCCGTCAAGCACAAATAATTTATTTAAATATTGTACAAAAAGTTTATGAAGTGGAGGATAGAAAAACGAGTGGATTCGTTTAAGGAAGTAGGTATAAACTATTTAATATTGTATTTTATTTTTTCGCAATCGTAGTGAAAAGTATAATGTAACACGCGACGCTAAAACCCATTGTAACTCGGTTTCTATTTATTCCCTACCTCGTATGCAATGAGTCATTTTAGTGTCTTGTATAACAATCTACTATTTACATCAAAGGTGGTTACATTTTTATAAATGCTTTCAATTAAATCTATTGTGTATTATTTCAAGTATATACATTATAAATATATTTTTTTTCCATGAAAGGTGAAGCTATCATGGAAAAAAATATATATATAATCTTTCAATAATTTGAATTGAATATTGGAATTTGACATTATTAAATAATGTTTACAAACTATCCTCGGCTATCACGGCCAAAACCTGATTATGGTTGGCTTTTGACTTGACACCACTATTTCAGTGCAGGCATGCATGCAACCAGATGCATTATAGGGTTGATTAAAAAAACATAACCCTCTTGCAGTCGGGTAAAAAATGTTACAATATAATAATAATCCATTTGACATTTCTTGGAAACGGTTTGTGAAATTTCTGGCGCGATGGCTATAATTATTTGTCTTTGAGTCAGTAGGGTGACGATAATTAAAATTACTTTAGTGGGTAGGTACTATTATTGACCAAAGAAAAACTTTTATCGTCACAAAAGGTCATAATTATTCTGTTTGTTTTTATAATTTAATCCTAAAATAGGTACTAAAAGACTAGACCTTTATTCACATCTTTCTTCATCATCATCTTTTTGTTTTTACACAAATACTAATCCTGCCCAACTTTGTATTTTTCAGGCCAGGATATTTTTCTCGTTAAAAAGTTACATTATTGGATTGGGGAATAATAACCTCCGGTTTCTGAGGTACTTTATCGGCGGTTTAACTTTATTGGCGGAAACTTGACTAACTCCTCCATAACTCTCCTCTAGCTAGCTCCGTACCAACATACTGTAAATTACAGTATTGTTGGTAAGATCCGGTCTGCTTTCGCGGGCCGGATTGTTGGTGCTCGCGGACCGAAGCTGGCCCGCGGGCCGTAGGTCACCACCGATAAGTACCTCCGAATGTGAGAAACCTATTACTAAAAAGCTTCGTTAGTGTCCGAGAGAGTATATTTAGGCGTTTGTTTATAAATAATCTTAGTTAGAGCAACGCGGATTCCGTACCGGACGGAAGCCGCGTTGCTCTAAGTTTATAATCATTAGGAATGACGTGAAAAGAGGATTTAGTTTTGTCGCCAACCTTCACCGTGAAGATTTGATCAAGTATAGAACGCTGTTCTCTTTTGGCATAGATGACGCGCTGCGCCCGCGCCGCCCCGTCGCCGACGCAAGCGCAACCGTAGTTAATTTTACGCATGTTTTTGTGTCTGTGACTCAGTGTTTGTGTCAACGACGCATGTGACAATACTTCGACGTGCTCCGGCTATTTTTGTTGCTGTGACGTTGCGGCAAGCGTCAGCGTAGGCGCCGGATACTGATATGCCAATTTTGTTCACATACATTACCTTTATGACGTTGGAAAATAGCTGTAACAGTCATTTTGTTACCGATATTTTTTACCGCATTACATTTTGTAGCGTGTTGTTTTGTTATGCTATACCTATTACACAGTTACCTATGTCACACGATCAAAATGTAATATTAATGCTTAGGAACCATTACTAAGTTGGTTTAGTTAGGCCTTAGGTTAGAACGTTTATTATTACTATTAAGTCTAAGCTATTATGTATTTTCTGCTTTCATCAACTTTTATACACCTGTATAATATTTGACCAATTCTCAAAGTAATAAAAGTTACCTACATTGCGATTAATTATAACTAGGTATGTCTGTACATACAACAGAAGCGGCAACTTCACTCAAGAATGTACCTGGGCTATTATTTTATTTAGGGTACAAAAATCGGTCCACTTCGAACAAAAGCGACTTTGTCTAAAAAAATAGGTTAATACAAAAATAAAACAGCTATTGGTAGCTACTGATTGAAATACCTGTACCAGAAAAGCATATGAATTAATGTAAAATATTATATTTCTATGCAAATTACGGTAACTCAGTTGTCTTTTTAAGCAACGCAGTTGTTTTTCCTATTAAAATTGGCTGTCCTTCTGTGCGAGTCACTTGACATAAACTTAAATTGCTTTAAAAATGTTCACGACGTCAATATTTTTGAAAGTTTTTAGTAATACGTAATTGTATGAACTTTACTAGAACGCCAATAGGTATGATTTTACCACAACAGTTTAATAATAATAAAATATTTCTCGCCGTGTCTCCGTTGCAAAGCAAAATGTCGCGTACTCAGTGTTACCATAGGAAAGTGAGCCTTAAATAAAGTTTTTTAGACATCTTTTCTCCTAATATCCTTTGATCGGTCATGAATTGATATTGGCGCTCGGGAGGGTGGCTAGGCGGTGCAACTGACCAAGCCAGTCGCTCGAAAGAATCACCGTTCGGGTGCGTGTGTTTATTGTGAGACCACTGAGTTACCGGCGACGGACGGTGAGTTTTCTAGATATTATTAATGTTATTTAATGCAAAATATGTAATAATTAGTCAATATTGTGGTTGCATCATAATTTATTTAGAATATGTATCCATTTAAGTACCAAGTTTGAATACGTTTAAGTTTTACAACTGCGTTACGACTACACTGCGTTACTACCAGTAGTAACGCAGTTGAAATTTTAGTAACACAGTGGTATTCCGTACACATTTCACACATTAATCACACATTTTATGGCAGAAATATTACTTTTAACTATTGTTTTGTTATAGAATAACAACTTCGAGCGAAATGGCTTTAACATCGGCTGAAAAAATGTACATCCATCGAAAATTTCCTTTGGCGTTTACGTCATAGTGAAAGTTAGCTCTGAAAAAGATAAATCTTACACTTACATTGGCGTCGCTCAAAGTGATGTCGATGAGGAAGGAAAGATTAAAATTATGTTTTTTAAATCAGCCGATGATTCTGGGAAAGGGTTCAAAGTTAGAGAAAGATGTTTCTTACGAACCGTATGAAAGTATTTTTGGAGATAGTTCCGAAGCCCAAAATAATTAAGAAAAAAATTAAGAAAGAAAACGAGTGTACTACGAATTTAATGCGCCATTAAACATTTTTGAAAAATGATACTAAACATTTTTGAAATATATGTCTATTAAAAAGTTGATGTTTCAAAGATTTTTTTACGTGTTTAAGAAGAGTTTTGTTAATTTTTGATTGATTTTGAATACTACGATTGTTTCTTATGTTTTTATTAGTTTAAACTTGAAGACAGTACAAAATGCTGTGATTTAGATACTACGGTGTTACTTGTTTTACCACTGTGTTACTTTTTGTCCCTCTTTTTCTGAAAGCATTTAGTGACATAAAGCTAATTAATATTGAATAAGAACTTTAAATTTAAAGATTACTTCATTATTTAACTTGTTTGTAGCTATTCCTTATGACATCAGCATAAAATAATTAATATTTATTCCTATATTCGAAATGTCTTTCATTTTAGTTTAATGTTGGGTAACACAGTGGCAAACTTAATTACAAAAGAAATCATTAGACTGAGACTATTTGTGATTTAACTTTATAAGATTATCCTATACTGTCGTTAGTATATATGTGATATGTTTCCGAACTGAAATAAAGGTTCCAAACAATAAAACTTAATTTTGTAAGAAAGTAACGCAGTTGTTATTTTGCCTCATCATTTCTTGAACAAACGTCAATAAATATAAGACTTGGCAAGAAAACATCGCTGCAAATGTCTTAAATGTTTACTATAGATAATAGTGAACATGAATAGACATTAAACGGTACAAAATGCTTACATATTTTTTCCAAAAAAAATGCTGCGAACGTAGTCCAAATTGGTCCCTTAATAAAATAATGGCCCACCTACCTATAATCTATATGGCAAAGAGTTTTAATTTTGCAGATTTAAAATAACATCGTTTTGTAGGTACCGCAAGCGCTATAGATTTTGTTAATTTAATCTCTCCGAGTTTTTACTTGGAAAACCGAAGAGATGTAAAGAATAAAGCACTGAAAGCTATTTAATTTAACTACTTAGGTAGGTACCTATACTTTCTTCAATATCCAGTTTAGCAACTTATTTCTTGAATATTTTATCAAACACTTTACTGACCTAACTATGTAGATTAAACAAAATGACGTTGTTATCCTAACAAACTAATTTACATCTTAATCAATTTAATTAATCAAGTTTTTGTTACATATAGGTACTAAAAAATTAACAAGTAACGATGAAGATCAAAAATCTCGCGTAAGAAAAACCATAAAAACTATTTCAGGCTTTCTTGGAATAATTAATCTGTTGGCAAACCCTGATGCCATAGCGAAGCACTCCTTTGTCATTTGAGGAAATAAATTCCGCTTGATCGCTCTTACCGCTCGGCCACGCACGACATCACCGCGTGCGCTCCTGCGTCTTGTCGCAAGATGCAAGACTCTTGCGTCTCAGCGGTTACATATCATAATAACTAAACCTATTCCAACTGTTCTCGAGATAACTACCTCCAAAATAACTATTGTTTAGAGTTTAGAATAACTAAAGATCTTTTCACATGTTTTTGTTTTAACTAATGAACGAAATGTCTAAAGCATAACTCACCTACGATTAATTCAACTGATGAACGATTTATCTACTGTTGATTTGGGGTTAAGTTGAGGGTTACACGCCAGCAGGTCGGTTCTGGACGACGAGCGAGCTTAGCGAGAGAGGAGAAGGTTATGTTCCATTGCAACCAACAACGCACGAGCCGAGCGAGCGAAGCGAGCGTGCGAAGTGCCATAGGGGCTCTATTTTTGAATCGCTCGTATGACATAGTTTTGTCGCATTCGACTTAAGTCACACTCGTCTTCCAAGTCGCATGACGCAGATTTTCCGTATTTTTGAATCGTTCGTTTTAGGAATACAAAATGTTGGATTATATCCGTTCCACGCAGAATTTAGAGAAATATATATATAATTTAAAAGTACAGGCTGGTATCAACCGAAAAAAACTCGATCTCGATTCAAAATGTTAGTGGTTTATTGTTCTACTTATGTTATTTTCAATCGGGTAATTTCAACTCTCCATTCAGGAAGTTTGCGTAACATCGTATTAGTGGGCAAAACTAGGAAAACTCTAAATAATTAAATATTATGTAATGAAACATGATTTGACCAAAAGTAATGTTGACCGAATTTTCCCTAACCGTGTCATGTCTACGGGAATTCCTTGTTTGACTCATTATGGCCGTCTCGGCATTATGTCAGACTTAAGTAATTTATAAATAACTGCTAGGTATTTACTTTACATACAACTTTTATCAGACGATTGAACAATCTTTTTGGAATTAATTCGATATACAACGTGTTTCACAATTTAATGGCAAAACCAGAATATGGTAATAAATAGGGACCATCAAACTGAGAAACTTTTGCGATGAAAAAGAAACAGTGAAAAAATAAATATAAGTCGTATTGTTATTTGTTACAGCTAAAACTTTTGTGAAAAATACCTCTGACCATCCTCTGACAAGTAAATTTGAAATATTTCCACTTGAACAGATTGTCTTCGTTTTAAAATACCTGATACTTATACTTTATTATGTTTTTCTCTCTATAAGGCACTCATTTAAGAATTTTCTTTCCAAATACTAAAGTTTACATCAATAGTAGTAATGCTTTCTTTCTTTAGATATACGCTACGATAACTTCTTTGGAAAAACGCTTATTTCATTGAAATGCGGATCTACAGCATAACTGTTATTACACGTTGTATTTTCTTCGTTTTAGAAAATTCAAACATAATGTAAAGTAAAACTTACAGTGCTTTAGAGGAAACAAGAATAACTAACTTGCAGATAAAGTTAATGGGAAAATGAAATTATTTAGACAATTTATTCTAACCTAGCATTCTTTATTATTTAAATGTTAAATTCTTGTTTGAACAAGTAGTATACAGGTGGGGTAAGTGAAACATACTTTATTCTATTTTTATTTAACAAGGTTTAGTAAAGCTGTAAAACTCGCAATTAAAGTAGCTGTGTAGGCAATGTATTCCTCATTAAATCAGCCTTTAACGGTATGAATATAAATATCTAAAGAATATAAAGGCTAAGAAGTGTTTCACTTACCCCTGACAAGGGAGAGGTGAAACAGTGGCCAAAATAGCTTTAAATATTGAGTCAATTTAATTAAAAACAGGACAAAAGGATCATTTTAAACCGTTAACATCCAAAATGTATCAAATTCTAATAAAATAGGGTCCAGTTTCAAAGATTTATCAAAAAAACGTAATTTTCATTTTATAACATAACTTAATTTTCTTTTTGGTTTACTAGCTAGTTTAATGATCGCAGCGATATCTGTGTTGTATTGAGGGCAGTAATTCGTCATTCCTGATTTATCGACACATCGCTATGAGAATAAACTACGATAGTTTCTTAGATAGGGTAATATGCCTAGTTAACCGGCCGCCCCCAGTTATCCGGCCCCCCAACAGTTTTTCGAATAAAATAAGAAATTCGTGGCAATTTCTTAACAATTTGGATATTTTCCTGGCAGCACTGTTATCGATCTATCGAATGGTATGGACGCCACTAGCGAAACGTTACGTAATATTTTATAATTTGTGTTTCACGTTGAAGCCTACCGCATCTGGGTCGATTTCGCAAGTGGAGATAAAAAAAAATAGTGGAGAGCTCTTGCCAAATAGTCCTGTCCTTCAGGGCATCGTTAAAAGGTAAATATTTAGTTTGTTCTCAAGGTATGTTGTTATTTATTACTATTTTAACGTTAAATATGGCTTAATAAGCAGATATTTAGTAATATCAAGGGGCCGCCTTACTAGACAACGAAACCACATGTTTCCAGTATACCGGCCGGGGGCCGGTTAACTGGGACTGAGCTCGATATATTGTTTTGTCTCTTTTTGTTAAAAGAGGGATTCCATAGAAGAATGTATAATGCTATCCCTTTTTATTTATTTTAAAGTACTTTGTGTCCAGTACTCGGCCGCCTAAATGTGCTTGTATAAGAAGTTGATTTTTTCTTTTTGTATGGAAACGGGTGGCCGGTTCTACTGGGTGCTTGCCCAGTTTACCGGCCTCCTAGTATACACTAGGAGGCCGGTATACTGGCTATCCTGCAAAATACTCCCAGTACACCGGCCAGCTTTGAAATTTATCTACTAATAAAATTAATTGTGCGTCTCGTGAACAAGCGACGGCGACGCGAATACCTATTTGTCTCTTGTTATTTCCGAAGTGTATGTCAGCGAATTACTCAAACGAACGCTACTGCATTGAATGATGTGTTTTTTAAGCAGACTTGCCTATTAGCTAGACTTCTTTATTTCTACACTACACTTTAATACTAATCTATATATTATAATTAGAAAAAATACACAAAAATATTATTATACCTATATTATTATTGAATATCAATCAATGTTATTGATTGTTAATATTATATTTTTTACAGATTATACGTACTTCCGGTCATTAACATAATACCCATAATATTTATTGTTATTGTTTATAAGAGACCTATTGACATTCGGCTTTAGAAACTATTTTTTTGTTAATTATTAAATTATTATTTGTTACCTATGTCTTCTTGAGCTCGGTGGCGCAATTGTTCAGCGCCTGGCCCAGCGATTGCAGAAGTAAAGCAACGTTCGCAAGGGTCGGTCATGGGATGGGTGACCAAAAATTTATTATCTCGAGCTCCTCCGTGCTTCGGAAGGCACGTTAAGCCGTAGGTCCCGGCTGCATTTGCAGTCGTTAACACCCACCAATCCGCATTGGGCCCGCGAGGTGGGTTATGGCCCATCCTCCTTACCACCCATAAAGAAGGCCTGTGCCCCAGCAGTGGGGACGTCTAAATGGCTGTTGGACATGTCTTCTTGATTACTGTAATAAAATTATTAATCGAAGGTTTAGATTTTCTATAAATTTTCCTATTCCTATATGAAAAACTGCAAGGCTGATTCCAGAATCAATATAAAGGTTCCAATTAATAGTAAATGTTAAATAAAAGTACAATCAACGATTTTTTTAACTCAAAAATAATAGTTCACATCACAAGCCAAGCCATAGGACAATACTTGTTAAGTATATTATCTGAAATTCAATTTCATACAAAAATCAAAGAAAAATGGACCTTATTTAAACTATATTAAGAGTCACAGGCCGCTTACTGGGCTAGCTTATCTTTTGCCCAGTATCCGGCCGTCATGTTCTTTGAAAGGCGGCCGGTATACTGGGCAAAGGGGGGCCGGAAATAGGAACAGGGGGGCCGGAAACTGGGCAAATCGTACTTTTTTGGAAAATAATTTCTAATGTCAAAACCAACTGATGGAAATTTTCAAAAAAAATACAAGTAATTCTCAAGGATATATCCAACAACATAAAAAATAGTTGGGATCATTACTATTTGTTAAATTTAAGTTACAACTGTTCAAAGTCAACAACTGCCTTAAACGGCCGGAAACTGGCACTTTACCCTATGCTTGGGTGTTTCACTTACCCCGGTGTTTCACTTACCCACCTGACTATACCTAAGTATTGTTTCTTTACCGTGTGCATTTGTGTCTTGTTTTTTTATTTGAAGTCACAGAAGACAGACCTACTCTAGCAGGATACAAAGTAGAGATGATAAATGTATAATTAATTATTACGTTACGTCATAATAACTATAATACCTACCTATAGTAGGTAATTCTGGCTCATTCATGAATCAAACATGAAATTTCCCTATGACTGAGAACTGAGATACGACGTCATATAATTACATTCACGTTTGATAATTTTATTGAAAATAGGTAAGTATCGCTTTTTGTTAAAAGAGGGATTCCATAGAAGAATGTATAATGCTATCCCTTTTTATTTATTTTAAAGTACTTTGTGTCCAGTACTCGGCCGCCTAAATGTGCTTGTATAAGAAGTTGATTTTTTCTTTTTGTATGGAAACGGGTGGCCGGTTCTACTGGGTGCTTGCCCAGTTTACCGGCCTCCTAGTATACACTAGGAGGCCGGTATACTGGCTATCCTGCAAAATACTCCCAGTACACCGGCCAGCTTTGAAATTTATCTACTAATAAAATTAATTGTGCGTCTCGTGAACAAGCGACGGCGACGCGAATACCTATTTGTCTCTTGTTATTACCGTGTGCATTTGTGTCTTGTTTTTTTATTTGAAGTCACAGAAGACAGACCTACTCTAGGAGGATACAAAGTAGAGATGATAAATGTATAATTAATTATTACGTTACGTCATAATAACTATAATACCTACCTATAGTAGGTAATTCTGGCTCATTCATGAATCAAACATGAAATTTCCCTATGACTGAGAACTGAGATACGACGTCATATAATTACATTCACGTTTGATAATTTTATTGAAAATAGGTAAGTACCTACTTAACTTAAATATTTTTGTAATATTTTGTAATTGTTTATTTTCGATTCTCATCTCCAATCTTAAACAATGTTTACCTTTCAGTTATACCTAGTATAAATTCACTTTTAAAATCTTATATAATATTTTATTGTCAAGTACGGGAGGCAACCCGAAATTGGTTCATAACTAGGATGAGCGATCGGGATAATAAGGAATGTCTGAAAAAAATCAAATTGGCTGAATATTTTTTATAGGTAGGAATAAGCTCCCTTAGCAATAGAAAAAAGTTTCAGAATATTGTACCACAAAACTGCACCAATTTTAAGACACAATATCCACTATATAAAACAATTTGCAAATAATTAAAATAGCCACCGAACAGTACCCTTAGCACGAACAGCTATCGAGAAAAATAACGTGCGTAAAATCATTCGATAGTGCAATTTAGTATGGAAAATTAGTACAACGCCATCTACCGCCGAATAGCGAAATTAAAATTTCCATAGATATTTCTCTATCGAGTAATTTTACGTGCGTTTTTTTTCTCGATGGCTGTTCGTGCTAAGGGTACTGAACCCGACAAAAACTCCTGAGGCTTATTCCTACCTATAAAATATATTCAGCCAATTTTTTTTTCGGACGCGCCCTCACAGTATTTTATGTACTGACCTGACCTATCATAATAGTGCTTTGTTTATGTCTATAAAGTAATCATAGGCCAATGAAGGTATTTAATAACGATTAAATATAGCAATTTTCCTCTAGCGCTATTATCGACTACAGTGTCGTAACCCGTGAAATCTGTTTATTCAGTTTGAAAACCAGAAACACGGAAATCTGGAAAACAATTCTGTACCCTTAGTACGAACAGCTATCGAAAAAAATAACGTGCGTAAAATCATTCGATAGATAAATTTTGTATTGGAAATTTGTACAGCGCCATCTATCGCCGATAAGCGAAATGAAATTTTCCATAGAGAATTGCCTATCGAATGATTTTACGCGCGTTATTTTTTTCGATAGCTGTTCGTGCTAAGGGTACTGATAGGTGGCGCTTCCATAATAAAAAAAACTTACTCGTTTAAAAAAATACTATTGTCACGATTAGTAAAGGTAAAACGTAGTGATTATTTCCTCTGTGAGTAAAGGCATAGCCTTCTCTATATATAGGTGATGGCGGAAGTCATTGAAAGAGACGGCATCACACTTAAACAGTGTTTTTATTAAACAGTGTTTTAAATCTTTTGTGGTAATGCCGTTAATGTTTAGGTATTCTTTGCCAGTCAATTATACCAGTAAAGGTGTCAGATTGCTAACGTGCAAGGCTGCTGGTGTGCTGCTCTGCTAGCCACAAAATAGATTTCGATTTGATTTATTGACGCCCATTGATTCCATAAAAAGAAAGGTAGGGCAAGTTACAAATTTTCCACTCGAATAGGAATAAACAAAACAGATAATCTACTAATAAAACCGCGCTAGTATCCGTTAAAAGTGTTTTCACTCCTCTTGCTCAAAAAGTCCGTCTTTGTAACGTACAAGAGCCGAGATAAAATAGCATAATAACCCCTAGGGGATAAAGTTTTTTCTTTTTTAATGTTTGTCTATTACCATTGAGTCTACTAAAACGAAAAAGTCTTTATTCATAATCACGAATAAAAACTCGCTCGACTTAATACTGTTTCTCATTCTTATTTTTGAAAATGGAACTAAAAGCATCACTTCGGTCGGTGAAATCATAGACTTATTTATACTCTGTTCACAGAGTGAATCGTAGAATGCTTAATATACCTACTCTAATACTATATCTATATAGAATGCGTGTTTGTATTGCTTAGCTGCTACAGCAGAAATTAAAAAAAGGTAGGTATCATGGCGCGAAATCTTTACAATTTTTTTATAATTACAAACTTATGGAATTGTGTGACTGTAATAGGAAAGAAATAATTTTAATCTTTTGCCGTCAAGCACAAATCATTTATTTAAATATTGTACAAAAAGTTTATGAAGTGGATTCGTTTACGGAAGTAGGTATAAACTATTTAATATTGTATTTTATTTTCTCGCAATCGTAGTGAAAAGTATAGTGTAACACACGACGCTAAAACCCATTGTAACTCGGTTTCTATTTATTCCCTCGCTAAAGCTCGGGAATAAAACTACCTCGTATGCAATGGGTCTATTTAGCGTCTTGTATAACAATCTACTATTTATTTCATGTCTGGTGAGCTCGTAAGCTTGAGAAGTGAAGATAATCTACTTACAAAGCGATTAATTTAACAATTTACAACAGTAGTGAATTAAAATTTACGAAATCCGTTAATTAATTACTTACTACGCAATAATTATCGAGTGCGTCCAAGAACTTCTAAAGAGTTTTGTCGGCACGCTATCACAGCAAGCATAATAATTTCTACGTAAGTATTTATAAAATAAGCGAGTACTAATGTCATCCGACTACGAGAAACGTTTACCGGACCATTACCAGATTTCCCAGAAGAGCTGCAATTTGTCTGTTTTCTTGCCTTCGTGGCCCGATGACATTAAATTATCTGCCGATTAAAAGGACATTAACGAAATTGCATCACGTGTTTACGAATAAACACTCTTGGCCAGGACACGGATACAAAATGGATTTTTTTACTAATTAAAACAACACACTGATAAAGGAATATGTTGGCCCTGTGGGTGCATAGGTAGGTTAGGTACCTAGTTTCGATTGCGTTCTTCGCCAGTAGTTATAACTGCGTACCTATATAGTTCTTCTATTCACAACGAAACAAAAATCGCTCCTGTTCTGTGGTTCTATTGTGTGTTACAAAGGTGCACTTGCATTATAACCTTTTGACTTTATGTAGGTACGTAAATGCATGATGTGCAATTGCATATATAGGTAATTAATTGCATACCTAGATTTGAATTAATCGACACATACCTGTGATTAACTGAACCATTCAATTTGCCTGTTCCACCTGATACCATATCACACTGACATCGTACCTACCACGATACACGATATTGCTGTGTGCATGCAGGCAAGGACTAACTAATTCTAATAACCATTAGTCAGCGAATTGACCTCACAAATATCACGGTGTAACCATAAATCTAGTAATAAGGAAATTAATTCTTATTTTTGGTTAATTTTATTTGCGATATAAAAGTTTGTATGCTAAAAAAATTTACAAAAGATAAAATAAAACTAACTACTGGAGAAAAATAATCAAATAAATAATTAGAAAATATAGGGTAAACAAGTTTATTCTTTAGTAAACAATTTAATAGATCAGATCGGATCAGAAAAAGGTAAGCCGGCGATATGTGAGATCAATTCGCTGAATTTATACTTACTTAATTTAAGCATGTGCCAGACGGATTTAATCACGCCCCCCCAACCAAGGTCACCTTGGTGGAAGCTTGATTGGGGCGTGGTTTCATCCACGGATTGTGTTGCGGCTACACGAGTTTACATCCAAGCGCCAACACGCTCCTATTCCACAGTAATGATATCCATTAGTATTGTAACTCGGCCCTGTCCTTAAAATAATTACCTAAAGCCGTGCGGTACATCAACACAACCAGGTTCAAATAATAAATTTTTAGGCAATAAAATACCTAGATTAACAAAACTAATAGTAAAAAAAAAGCTAAATACATATTAATAGAAGAAACAGATTAGTTAAAAATCCTTAGTAGGTAGTATTAGTCAAAGAGCACTATCTTGCTTTTTAAGTTATTATTTTCCTGGTCTTACAACTGGATTTAACTTTAATAATTTTCTCTTCGGATTGTAGGTATTATGTAGTTTATGTAGGATTATTATATGTTGGTATGTATATAGTATATTAGTTACATTTATGAAGGTATTCGAGTTTAGTAGGATTATAATTATTACTTTAATGAATTTGCACACGTCCAACTACCGCATCATATTTATCTGAATTCCTGTCCATCCCAAGGTTGCCTGGAAGAAATCGCTTCTTAGTGATAAGGCCGCCATTTGTATGTCTCCTTTATGTTTGTATTGTTACTTGTTTGTTCTGTGTGTATACAATAAAGAGTATAGAAATAAATATAAATAAATATCTTTCGTTCGTCGTTTCGTTTGTGTACCAAGTGCAGACTGCAGACCGAACTCGAGGCGCTTAGGTAGGTATTTGATCGAAGTATGGCCACAGAATACATAATAGTACAAGTATGGCTCGCTTTTCAACTATTTGTATGAAGTTGGAATACTGATAGATATCATTACTGTGATTCGGATGTAACTTGCGCCCTTCCTCCAAGGACGTTGAAGGTCATTTGGATTGGATGGAGAAATTTGGATTACATCTACCGTCTAGATGGATGGCATCAAGCAAGGTCACCTCTGTTGGGAGGCGTGATTAAATCCGTCTGGCACATGCTTTAACAATTCAAAGCGTGGCGTCGATTTGTGTTCGCGTAGCGTAGAATACGCTAGGTGTCGTAGCGTATTCGCCATTTTTGTCCAAATCCAAATATTCGGTGTAAATGTAATATGTACGTACTTCGCGAATTTGGTAGACAATCCACCTCATTTGTCGAATTTCAACAAATATGGCGAATACACGAACACGAACAGCCGTGTGCTATGCTCCCTTGGAATTTTCCCGAAACGTCACGTATTTTCCAGAGCTGTCATGAGCAGAAGCTCAAGATGGGTTATTGAATTTCCTGGAAAACTATAACGACATCGATATCGTCATGACTTCAGCCAACTCTGTGAATTAGAAATGTTATATTTTTTTGGTAAAGTAGGATGTTTTGTGAAATTTCTTTAAATTAAAATGATTAAATGGTTGTCTGTTCCACACTAATATTAGTGTTAAAACTGATTGGATTTTCTTTTTAGTTTTCCCATATAACCATCTAGAAAATTTCTTGATAATTTAGATACTCGAATTGGAACATGAAATTAGTATTTCCATTTTAGGGGATAACCAAATGGTAAGAATAAGTGTTTCAATTTCTTTACTTCGAGCTTCCGGCTACATAACAAAACACATGCGATAGAAAATAGAGAATCTAACAAGCAGAACCATAGGCTTCATCCCGTATAATTTCGTGCGAAACACTAGTTCCCAGTAGTTCCACTGAGGCAATTAACAACGCTTCCCAGTAGTACACTAATTGCTGATTCGATGTTTCGCCGAATCAGCGAGCTGCAGCCCCATACCATGCTCACAGTTTGTTGTGGTCAGAGACAATACAAAATTCATAGTTTTTATATACTTACAACAGAACTTTAGATGAACTCGACTGTACCTAAGTTGTAATAAGACTAATCAAAATTATCATGAGAAGTCATAAAATATCTACAACGGTAAAATTTGTTCATGTAGAGATTGTAGAGTGATCATTATAAACACGTGTTTTATATGGAAACAACTCTGCCTATATCGCGAAAAAAGTTGCAGCTGTTTCATACAACACTCTGGTAAAATCTTACGGCCGTACTCAGAGACGTCAATTAAGTTTAATGCTTCGTTAAGTATCGTGTCGTCTTATACTATCACTATGGAAAAGAAAGAGATGAAACATTATACTTAATTGACGTCTCTGAGTACGGCCGTTAGTGTACAAATGTTGTTTGTTAGCATCGCTCTGGGAGCGTAGAGTTGTGCTGCTACGCCAAACAATTTTAATTTGTAAATTGTATTTTATGTTTTTTTTCTTAGTAACACTAGTTTTTAATTTTATATTTTATTGACTCGATATGGATTTTTGTTGTCCGAAACAAATGTTTTATTATTATTATTATTATGGGCAACTCTTCATTTAATACTTTTTCAGATAATAACATTATCCGTTTTATTATTATCAATTCTAAAATTAATACTTTTTTCAGATAATTACGTTATTGTGTCCGGTATCGATGTGCTTACTGAAAAAGCGTACATACATACCTTAGTTGAACATTGGTAAATAATTCAGCAATTTGTGAATACGAATGCCCTACACTTGACTATTGTGTTTCGTCATTTCATTTGAAATTTGGCGTATGCGAAATATTTCAGAAAATAAGCTGGGGAAGACACTCCCTACAAAACACTACTAATACCTAACACCTAAGTGATTATTTCCTTGTAATTGCTAACACTACGAGTATACTTACTTACCTTATCAAAAGAGAGATTGTTCTGTGCAAAAGAGCTTTATTTGATTACGTACGTATCTGCGTAAATATGTAGAGGAGATAAATATATTTCATATCTAGGTATAGCTTGTTACGATGATTGATGGCCCTTTTAATATATCGTACCACAAGGCGGTACTCGGAACTGTGCTCATAATGTAATGTACTTCCAGTGAACGATAAGCCTTTGTTATCTATCAGCTGGATTAGATACGCGGTTGTAGGAATTATTTGATTTCCCTGTACTACGTAGGTCAATGTTCAGATAAATATTCAGTTAAGTACTTACCTTACTTATTTTGAGAAGGACGATCTTATTTCGAGTCCGAGGCCATGCTTGTAGTAATTTTCCGGGGCTCTGTGCATTGCATATACCTTCTACCATATTTGGGGTTATAGGAGATTCGCTGTAGGTATATTGATTCATGAATTTGTAAAGTTCTACGAAAATATATATTTTACCTTTCTCGCACAACTCGTAATACCACCTTCCGTCTTAGACAGATTGGTATCGAGACGACCGGTTCTGTGAATGGACGGGATTACCTCCATTCCATCCATCGGTGACGCAATTCGACATAAATCCATTCATCTTCCTGGTGGCCACAGTTCTGCTAGAAAGCCCGCTGGAAATTCACACTATTAGAACTATTGCTTGTTTGTATTAACCCAATCTAAAAATGAAGAACCGATGGCCGTTGGGGCGGAAAGGTTCTGGAATGGCGACCACGCACCGGACGGCGCTCCGTGGGTAGGCCCCCGACAAGGTGGACCGACGATCTGGTGAAGGTCGCGGGAAGCCGCTGGATGCTGGCAGCGCAGGACCGATCGTCGTGGAGATCCTTAGGGGAGGCCTATACCCAGCAGTGGGTGTCGTGCGGCTGATATGATGATGATGATGATGAATCTAAAAATATCATTCTTCTCATTCATTTATTTTTTACCATTGAAAATGGTTATCAGATGCAAATCGCCTAATAATAGTATTTTTTAACATAGCTCCGAGGATTTTGGGAGGATCGAGATGGGAATAGTACTAAAAGTTGAGGAATTTATCGAGACACGTGTGAACGTTTGAATTTTGAAAATCTACTAGTAACTTTTTTTTGGAATTATGCAAAATTCGGGTGAATTCGGGTGTTTTGGGGGGTGTTTGTTTAAATTGTAATTTAGAAAAAAACCGATTTAAGAAAAAATTAAAAAATAGGTCCTATAGTATAGTGTATTAGTTTGGCTACAAAATGGTTAAAAACTTTTGAAAATCGGTTAATAATTGTGACCTGAAAAACGGGTGTTTCCGTACATAAAAAGTGATGTAGTTTCTATGATTGTTGACCGATCGTCATGGTAATAGTGTTAAAAGATGCAGAAGCAGACGAGAAGAGCATTCATTGAAATTTTGAAAATCGGTTTATAATATTTCAGCCGCGTCGAGGCAGTCAGCAGGCGCTTTCACAATCGTAAAAATAAATAGGTACTATCTATGTAACTTTAAAAATATAATAGGATTTTGCATTTGTTTTGATTTTGGTTTTTCGTAAATTTTTGGGTTCATTTTCAATGCTCCGATTCTTGCGGGGACTGTAAAATCTGTGAGTTTTTTCTTAGCCACTGTCCAACCTAAAGCACAGCCTAAAGTTAGGTAGGTACCTGCCTACCACTATAATTAAATATATTATTTAGATTTATGCATTTACAATTTTTTTCGCCATAATAGTTACCTATGCCTTGAAAACAAATAGAACACTTGACCAGCAAAATAACTGTGAATTACAGAGACGAGTCACAGGCAAGAATTTTATATTCATATTTTAGTACAATCCATGCGGTGTGCCTAAACTTACTTTTATAGCAAAAATTGAGGAGCTGGATGGCGCAGTGCTTTAAGTGTCGGTCATGGGATGGGTGACCAAAAATTTACTATCATGAGTTCCTCCGTACTTTGGAAGACACGTTAAATATCAAATTCTTGGTCACAGGGTTAGTAGACAGAACAGCATAAAAAATTAATGAAAATCCGCGAGTCCTGCGTTTGTATTTATAAGTAGCCCATTGTTTATTCTGTGCCTTTGAAGAGCTTTAGTATTTATATTCAATATTCATTCATGTTCCTTTAGCCATTTCATTGCTAATAAAAACAATACCCGAACTAGGCAACACCTACACACACACCCAAAATAAACTTGATAGTAAAAAAGTTATTGCATAAGATATTATACATATTTCATAAAATCTTTTAGGTTTAGGCAACTTTATAAAAATCATAAATTTGCGTTAGCATCAGTATTTGCAAAAGAAATACTTTTATTAGTTTCGAACTCTATCAAAGATTTGATTTGATTTGCAATTGCACAATGACATAAAGTTTTTGTTTCTGCGTAGTAGCAAGTTTTTAATGCTAACGACGCGGCTGCCAATTCATACAAAAGGGACGATTCTACCATTGAAATATATTACTACGTATAGAAAGGACAGTCTACGGTATATTATTGTCGCAGCGATCGCAAAGATGGCGGCTACGCACGCGCAGAGTTGTCAAAGAAAAAGTAACATGCACACAGATGTGACACATTCTTCATAATGATTATGATATAAGTACCTACTTAGTAATAATTGCATAAAATTATAGTAAAAACGTTATTTAATTAGATAATTAGGTGTATTCTGATACTTATTCAAAAAATAAAAAAGGAGGATGGACACCCGCACTAATAGTACCTATCATTTGGTGTCGTTAAATAGATTTTTTTATTAGGTAGGTAAATATTACTATGGCAACTTGGAAAAATATTTACTAACCCAGATCCTTGTCCGGAAACCGCGGGAAACTCACAAAGTGCTAGTTTTATCCTTATAATTAGGCTCTTTGTTACCCCCGTGAAATAGCTGATTTACCCCTGCTGGGGTAATTACCCCCAGGTTAGGAACCACTGCTATAGAACAATAAACTTATATTGTAAAACTGTGTTATTAGTTCACCTGTCCTAATTTGGTACCTACGTATACAATCTGTATGGTTCACTTTTCATAATCTATGATTTTCATTCAAAATGTCGGGTCAGTAGAAATAATGTATAAAAATTAGTTTTGGTTGGTTTATGTTGATTTTTTGTTTACTTACCGATGATAAGTCACTCCAATATTTTTTTGCTTCGTTGTGGAGCGATTTTTGTACGTCAACACACAGGTCGGCATTTTTATCGGCACAATTACACCGTGCGTTCGCGGTGAGCGTTGGCGAGTGACTAAATGAGTTGAGGTCAATTGACCTCAACGCGTGGAGCAAAAATCGGGGCCGCGAGGACGATTCTATACGTAGTAATATATTTCAATGGATTCTACGAAGAACGAGGTTCGACCACGTCAGCCAGAACTGAGAAATTAGTATCTTATAATATCTATTATCTATCTTCAAGAAAAAATAAAAAAAACTGGAAGATAAAACACTTTTATAAATATATAGTCGTGGTTTTGTAATGTACTCGTACTTACCCAAATTAAAAGTATTTTTTATTTAAAAAGATTTTGTCGTGATTACGGGGCTATAATGCAAAAATCCAATTTTATTGAATAACAAAAATATATTACCTATTTAAATGTAAATCAGTTTAGGTTTAGTACTTCGATCAAGAATATTCTAGATAACGCTTCACGAACTAAAACAGTAGGTACGCAAAAATGGCACCTCAAATAGCGTCCCACTTACAAACTTGGAGCTTATTTTGTACATAATCACCTCTTATTTTGTACAAACTCACATTTTATATCACTTATTTTGTACAAAATAAGCTTATTTTGTACAAAAACACATCTTTTATCACTTACTTCGTGCAAAATAAGCGCCCAGCATGTAAGTGGGACGCTATTTGAGGTGCCATTTTTGAGACTCTGACCGGATATCTAGGGTATTCTTGATTTAGTAAAAAGAATTCAAAGTTTCGAACGCGTTGAAGTCTTTTTGAACGGTTTTATTTAGCTTCTGTTGTGACTTTTTTATTCTGTTTATTGGGTCAAATTTAGTATTTGTAGGTACCCAAACGTTGTTTTTTTACATTCTCTTTGGGTAACCATTTCCTGTTTAACAGATTAATCTGATAATTTTCTTATCCATTCCATACAGTTATTTACTTACATTAAACTAGCTTTCTGCCCGCAGCTTCGCTCGCGTGGACTACAAGTATATCGTGCGGGCAAAAACCCGTGCCCAGCAGTGGGATAAAAAGTATCATGTCCTTCCCCAAGGTATCATCTATATCCGTACCAAATTTCATCAAAATCGGTCCAGTGGTCAGGCGTGAAAGAAAACGTAACCGACAGACAGAGTTGCTTTTTAAACTAAACTAAACTAAACTATATTTTTTATTTTTTTATTATTAAAAAAATTGTAGTGCTTAAACGACAGACTAAAAAATATAGTTTAGTTTAGTTTAAAAATAAAGGCTAACCTTTTCTATAAAAATAATTGTGTTTGTTTATACTTAAAATTATGCAAATAGGGGGATTCCATAAATACTTATATGTATGTACTCTTTATGGATCGAGGTCATGATATATCAGAGATTGGAAATATTTCCAAGAAACTGTTGTGTGATTTAATGCACTTTATACGCAGAAATTCCTGTGATCGCCGCGTTTCAGTAGACTAATTGAATTTAAAAAAAATCTACTTTATTATGGTTCAACCATTATGTTATTTATTGATTAAAATTAGCTAGAATCCATATTTTGCCTCTATCGTATCCGACATCATTCGTTCAATAGTCTTTGGGCTACGATAGTCAAATTGAAAATGTGTTAAATAGCCACTACCGACGAACGGCGGACGACTACTCGTATCGTGACCAAGTGACTGCGTTACGCAATTGCGTACGTTATTTTCGTAATAGGCCCCATGTTCACGTGAAAACCTTGATAAGTTTTTAATGACGTTTATGCTTGTGGAAAAACTGTATGATAGAGAGAAGTTTTTCGTGAAAATATAGCACGGACGGAGCTTATTTACTCTTCTTTTATAAACCCCTTTATGTAGCGAATATTTTTACTGCGTATATTTACTGCCACAAATCTTTTATTTTCGAATCCGGTGCCCTTTTCGCAAAGTCAAACTCTTAAAAGAAATATTTTAAATAAATGAAACTTTTATTTATTTTCATAATTATGTAAGTAGATACTAAAATATTATTTTAAACTTTATTTTCCAAATGAAATAAAATACTTACTTTCTACTTATATAATGATTTATTCAGTGCTTTAACTGAATGTGTATTTTTAAAAAAAAATTAGGTAGGTAACTTCGGATCATTTTATAATGTTAAAATACAGTGATGAATTCATGGTTTTATTTATAGTTTTTGCGAACGACTCGGACAGGTGGTCGATTAAATTCGGAATTATTGTTATCAATAACGTGTTCTGCATATTAATGGTTATTTATTTAGGTTTAGTACCTATCGCTTTATTCAATCTTTGATAAATATTATTATTATTTATTATACTCTTTATTGCACTCATAAAAACAGTTACACAAAAATAAATTGAGATATGTACACAAAGGAGGACTTATCTCTAAAAGAGATCTCTTCCAGCCAACCTGAGAACGTGTTCGAGATTTCGATATTAAGCGGGTGACATAAAGTGCAAAAATTAAATTAGAAAAACTGTTAATTTAAAGTCTAAAATATAGTACCTACAATATATAAATAAATAAATATACCTTATTTAGCTATAATACATACGTACACATACATACATACATATTAACCTATATTATAAATATACATACATATAAATAAATAAATAAGAGATGGTGTATTATAAAAAGAAAAGAAATAATTTATTTTAAAAGGTTCTGTGACTGAAAGATGAAAGATAAAAAGGAAGTATAACAAAATCATGGATGTAAAACTTGCCTTTGGTCTAGCCTCCTTGAATAAAATACAACAAGTCATAAAAACAAATGCATAAAATATATGTGAGTGATAGCCTAACACTCACACTTATTTCATGTGATAGGTCACTTATATTTAGTACCTATCTAATTTCGACTTTCCTGTATCATATAATAACAACTTAACTACAAAACATAAAGTAAAATTAGTAACTACCTATCCTGGTACCTAGCCATTGCTAGTTTCTACATACACAATAAATTTTAATGTGAATTAAAATATATAAAGTTAAGTTCATTTGCTACGTGATATTTAATTGACCTGCTTATTTTTTTGTTTGAATTTGTTCGTAGCAAATCGTAGCACTCTCTTAATGATTAGCTTCTGCATTAGATCTTTTAATAAAAATAATTGTTCGAAGCTTGTTAAATTGAGTTGACTAATTATTTGTTTACTGTTGTTTTGTGTCAATGCTGTGTACAATTGTTATTGGGGTATAAATTTAAAAAGTGTTAATGTAATAGTTTGTATTCTGCCATTTCACCTATAACAATAAAATAAAAAAGAAACATCAAAACCGACTAATGGAAAATCAAATCTTTGAAAGTCATCATCATTCAGAAAGGATCCTGGGCTGCCAATATGAAACAACTGCATCACATGTTCTGTTTGGTTATAAGTCGTGAAACGTGGGTGGGCAGAGGTGGTGGGCAGAATTGGTGGCACACGGGAGCAACCCAATTGCAACACAGTTGCCGAGCTCGGCTTTGATTACCAAACAATGGAATGCCGAGTCGGAACGTTTCGGAATACTAACCAACATAAATCTGACGACAAAATTGTCAATCATGTTTCATATTCATTCGGATTTCTATTTCTAACTGATTGGGCTTGATATTTACATTATTATTACATAGGTAGGAAGGAACCAAAGTTTTGCTCTTTACATAAGGACAAGGATGACAATAGGGGACTAGATTCTAGTCCCCTAGGGCTAGCAGTAGCACCACGAAAGCAAATTCAATGAACTGTCAAGTAAACAAACAACTTATATGTTTAAATTAATTACATTATACCTACTTTAATTCATTAACGCCCGAGCGGTCGCTGGCGACCGAGACACAATAGAAAATCTATTGTGTCTCATTTTCTGGGCGATGAAGAGTTAAACTTATGCAGTTTACTATCTCTAATATACTACCTAATCCCTAAAACAGTATCTAATCCCATGACATCAATAAAAACTGCTTTATATTTGCCATTCTTTTTTGTGGGGATGAAAAAATATTAGATAGATAAAGGAAACATCCCTATTCAGCCACTTATGTCAGTGTTATGGACGGCGCCAAATTTAAAGAGCTACGAAACGAGGCCTAACGAACCCTCCTATATTATCTGTGCTTTTGTCGAAATAGCCCGGGTGCGTGCGCTTGCACATATGAAATACATCTGTCCGCACAGTACTACCGAACTTAAAAATGTTTGGAATTCTTAGATGAAAGAAATTTGAATTAAAGCTGGAATATGCCATTCATATTTAATAATTATTGTTGTGATTTAAATAAGAATTACACGCCCTATAGAATAAAAAGTGATATCGAAGAGAGTTCACTGCCAATAATTTTGACATTTCATCGCATAATTTCATGCATTTCATCTCATACACTACGGACAATTTATCGCATTCTCTGTGAAATAATCAATAGTGTGCCGGCATGAAAATAATATATTTATCGCATCCAGTCGGAATAGGTGGAAATCGGAAATGTCGAAAAGGAAAACAAATTAAGTACTTACCTACTCGTTCTTATATTATAAATCATCAAGCATCATTGTCTGCAATGTCTACATAATATTTCTACAAAGTCAATCCATAACAATACATATTTCGCAGAGTTACGAGCTTTTATATCACTTAAGTAAGTACTACTTGGTAATCAATAATCCCGTCGCTTTGACTGTACTACTACGTCCAAGTAGGAGCACAAGGAACGGTTCGTAGAAGCAGTACGTACGTACGTCGCCATCGCGCTTTCGTCGAATCGTCGTCGGTTATAATATCTCAATGTTATTGATCGATTCAGCGTGAGGCAAATCCATTGTTGTCACAGAAACGCCTACAGTACCCTTAGCATGAACAGCTATCGAAAAAAATAACGCGCGTAAAATCATGTGTGCAAAATTTCTAGTCTCTAGGTCCAGCGGTTTGGGCTGTGCGTTGATATCTCACTCAGTCAGTCAGTCAGTCAGGACTTTGAATTTTATATTATGTAGATTGACGCAAGTGAATATTGAGCTGTATTTCGTTCGTTCATAGAAAATAATTTGCTTGGTTGGAAAGTTGTGACATTAACAACAATACCTAGGTATTAATTAATATGGATACTATTTATATAAGGCCACAGTTTAATTGTTATAGTATCTAGGTAATCCTTATCCTTACTAATAACACAGCTGGATTGTTAAACTGTGCTAATAATATTTATATTATTAGCAGGGTTTAACAATATGCGAAAGTCTGTTTCTTTGTTTGTTACGCCTTCACGTGATCATGAAATTTTGAATATACACGTTCTCAGGGGTAAAGAGATGGACATAGGTACCTTTCATCTAGACAAAGTACTGTTCCCGAGGGATAGCAAAAAACTTTTCACGCAGACGAAGTCGCGGGCGGACGCTAGTTACTTATAATAGTTGAAAGGGCATGACTAGAAGTTAATAGTATCGCCAAATTATTGGTCTCTTGAAGAGTTAATTTGTGTTGTTTTCAATTCCAGTTACCAAACTATGTGAAATACGTATTTTTTATGATATTGTTATTATCTCGATAGTATGATTTACGTTTATACTGTTATCTGTTCGTAGTAAACAGATAAGATATCGAATTTAAAGCACTTACACAGAATCAGTTAACATATTGTAATACTTAGGTAAGCAGGTACTTAGTTAAGCACTTTTTCTGCAAAGGTTATCTTACTTTTATATTTTCTTTTGAATGATACCAGAGGGATGGATCAATATTAATATTTATCATAATTTATAACTTTAAGCACTTGGTCGGATAGGTTGGATTCGCAAAAGGTCGGATTCTAATATTGCCGAAAGACAGTCAAAATGAAATACCTATGTAGTTGGTTACACATCTACCTACTCAAAAGATAATAACTCTATGATTTTCCATACGAATGAGCGAATTCCTGAAAGGTAGGTACTTTTTATACCTACTTAATTAAATCTGATTTCATTTGAATGATAATTTATTGTTAAAGCTCTAATACCCAACTATTAACTGAATAATTTCATTCTTTTCTTAAGAAATTGGAGTTTTATACGAGTGTCCGAAAATAAATTATATTAAAATCAATCAATCAAGTGTATTGTACTCGTAGGGTTGTCCTTACTATGGTCAGGAGAAAAAATATGAACTTCTCAAGTTCTCATTTTCCTCCTGACAGATGTATTTATGTGATACATAGCTACTTCGTTTTGGCACAAATAAAACTAACCAAAGAATTGAAGCAATGTGTTGCAATTGCAATTAGAGCGTTTACCTACGATGGCAATGTAAGAGCCGTTGCCCCTGATCCTGAATGACGTAGACAAGTTTAACTGACAAAATGACATTTAGATGTCAATAATTTTGACAGCTTCGTCATGCTACGAGTACACCTACGTCTGCAGAAAAGAAAGAACAGCTGTTACAACAGCTGTAATACTTACATAACTAAGGAAATGTAAATCTGTCGTCGACATAAATTGGGGCAAGAAGCTAACGACCTTTCAACCTCTGATTGGCCACGAGTGTGGGCAGTCAGATTTATGGACAGATAAACAACAAATAGGTTCTTATTTTAACATTGTTCGGCTCCATCCGAGCGCAAGGGTCAACACCCCTGGAGCGTACCTTCGGCGAAGTCGCGAGCTCTGACCATGGCGTGCCAGCTGCGTACCCACCCACCCAGCCTTGGACGGAAGAATATAAGTTTTATAAATTAGTGACAATGGCACGAGTTACTTCGTGGAAGTGCCAAGGTTGGCGGTTCTGGGAAGCGGCGGCCGCGCGCCATGAGGTTGGAACAGAACAGCGGCGCGCTCTCGGTCACACACGCCTCGCCCCCGCCCCGCGCGCCGCGGCGCCCTGTTTACTTCGGGCTTCGGCCACCTCGCGCCGACTCTCCAGCCAGTCTACTTTTGTATACGACAGAGGAGTGTTAACTCCACGGCGCCTGGCCTCGTCGAACTTTCACCTCCGCCGCGATATCGTTATCTGTGATAAACACACCAACATTTAGTGAAATTGAATGTGCGCGTTCTTAGAAAGTGTTTCTGTGACGGCCGCCCGCGCCCGCCAGCGACGTCGATTTCTGCAAATTAATTTCTCCAATGCACTCGGTTTCTACGAAACTGTTTATAAAGAGTTTACCGAGAAGCGAAACGGCCGTAAAGTGGATTTGAAGAATTAAAATTACAAGTGGGCTTGTGTGTTTCCGTGTTCAGTTGTGGTCAAGGCGTTTACATTGGATCCCAATCACCCAATCACACCTCCAATGGTGGTTAAACTACCAGGTAAGAAATGCTTCCGGACTATTACTAAAAGCGGTTACTGAAACTTTCAATAAATAATAAGGACAAATACACGGTCGATTACGGTATCCACGGTCAACTGATAAATTATATTGCACACTTCTCTGCCTGTGCATGATGTTATTGAGCGCATGTAGAGTAAACAAATTGGCTTGCTTGTTCATGAGTGCGGAATCGATGCTTGCTACGAACGAGTGCTCAACAAGTGGCGCCTACATATCGCAGGTCAATTAGTTTACATCTTTAGGTTGAATTAGTATTGACACCAAAGATAAGAAAATGCCCGAATGACATCACCAGCATGAATTCAACTGGTTTGCATATAGGTTTCTGTCGTAAGCATACTTAACTCATTCACAATTTTATTATGTAACGGAATTTATATACTAATTGATGTTATTATGATGCTTTCATCGAACTAAATATAAATAACTTTAAAGCAACATCCAGAGACATTTTAGTATTGTGTAGGCCTCGCGTTTGTGATATTTTTCGAAATGGCTGTGTTATTTTTTCGAAAACTTTCAAAAAACTGAATCGACAAAAAAAATATGTAATTATCAAACCCTGCTCACAAAATTTCATGAGAATCAGTAGAGAAATGCCACCTGTAGAGGAGAACAGACGGACAGCAGGACAGACATAAGAAAGCATTTTTGCTCAAGCTGAAACGGAGTCGTTTCGCGCTTGCTCCTTCAACAAGACTTCATGGGCCCTATTTTTGAATCGAATTGTATTGCGCTCTTTTCTACTGATTTTCGTTCGAAATTTGACTCAAATGAATGAGATTGAGTCAAATGTCGATGTCAATTCAAAAATAGGGCCACAGTTAAGTAAGCATAGGTATTTATTACCAAATAGTGTCTAAGTAATTTGTAACATGATCAAAATCAGCTGGTAATATTGCAGTGTCCTATCTAATACAGAAAAAAGTGTTTTTCTAAAACGAAATCTAAAATAATTAACTTAAGTTGGTCAATCGCACAAATACTCTACAACAAATATAGTACTCGCATCAAAATAGAGGAATGTATAATGTGTTGCCTGTATAAATAACATTGGCTCAGTTCGTTTGAAAACAATTAACGCCTGATCACGCGATAATGCGATCGTTTCCTCAAAACGTTGATCGTTTAAAGTGATTAATTGACTCGCTGCTATGAAGTATTTTTGCAATTTTAATTATTGCCATATTTTCTTACTACAATGTAAGCAACAACACTAAAGTCAATAGATATCTTTACAAGTATTGAAACAGGAAAAGTGTACATAAGGGCCATTTCCAAAGTCTAGCCGACTCTAACCGTTATTTTTTAGGATATCTTTTTCCAAATATAGAATAGAGACAAGAAAAATTTAGTTTATAGCACGATGCCCAAACTACGTACACACGTGTACCTACCTACTATTGATAACAATAACACATTGTTCACTGTTTACTTGGAAAGCTGGAGTTGTACTCCCTACGGAGAACCTCTTTGTTATCTAACAAAGGAGACAGATTTTTTTTTACTTTTGCTGCACTTAAAATGGTGCTCAGATATTGTGGATGTATTTCTTGTTGGACACGTTACCAGAAAGTAAAAGGCTCTCATATGCCGAATTTACATTTAGTGGCATAAAGTCGCGACACTAATTTCATTAACAATTGTACGTGTAAACATCAAGTTAACAATTTTTTGGTAAAACTAATTTCATGCAATTAATTTTACCATGTAAACACGACGCGAAACAAGTAACTATCACGAAATCGCCTGTGCGCCTCGTTTTTGCGCGACTAAATAAAGTTTCGATGCTGATATGTTGATATCATGACACTATTTTGACAAAACAAAAGTACCTACAATAAGTTTCATGAAATTAGTTTCATTTTGCATGACACTAATTTCGTAATGTAATTAATAAAATAAGTTGAGAGGACTTCGACAAATATTTTGAGGTAATATATTTTTGATACCTCATAGAGCGAAAAAGGTGAGCCTGAAACCATCATGTAATTTTTTTAATTGTACAAAAGACTAACGTATTAAACGAACGGTCAACTTTACGGTGACAGACGAGACGACTGTTGTAAGTAGTGGGCAGCGGAAATTAATGTATGGAACCAACGGCATGGATCATAATACACAATTATAATGATAATACATCATTGACGATCATACATAATTTCTTGACAACTTTATTCGTGTTTTTTTTCTGGCATTTTCTTATCCAACTATTGTGAAGGCAAAATATTTGCAAACCTACTACTTATGTTTTTATGGGTTGATAGTTTTATCTTTATCTTATATTGCATCTATCTCTGTCCCTCCCATTTTATACTGGCTAATCTTTATTTTTAGCATTATCATAAAATAATCAAGGTGCCTCTACTTTCTATTTTATATAAATGTTACATACCATACCGCTACCATGTAGATTTTGTAATTTGGTATTATAAATTGGAGAAATTCCCATTTTATCTTCCATTCCCTTTCAATACAAGAAAATAATAAACAATACAGAATACAGAACAAAAATATTCCCTCAAATGGATATGTTTGCTATGTATAATAAACATAAAATAAACAAGACATTACACAGAATGTTAATAATTACATACTAGAGAAATGTCTGTTAAGAGAGCAAGGAGCATGCTACTAGGAAAATGGTGCGTTCACTCGAAACGCTAGTTGAACGGAAAAAGGTGGAATGGGCTGCGCGGGCGCAGGTATACTCGCCTCGTTCTCAGAACGCCACGGACGTTTTTGCTCCTTTTTCGATTCGAGCTTACTGAGAATCGGATGGGCCGTCGTCGGGCCTACTCGGAACTCATAATTAATCCTTGGAAGCCTCCAACCCAGGGGTTGTTATGAGAAATCGCCAGCATTATGACTAAATTTTTATTTATTTTTTGCATTGTCTCATTTCGTGGATTGTATGGGTTGTTGTTCTGAGAACACTACAATGGTTTGCATTCTGAATACGCTTAAAAGCGATTACCTCTGGGCTATGACCTTTGAAGTGATATTGTTAAAGTGATTTTCGCAGAACTTACAGCGAAATACGAGTAGCATAAAGCAAATATTTTTTGGTTTCTGAAAGCAAAAAGTAGGTACTTAAGAAAAATAGGAGTATGAATTGCTACCTCTCTGATGTATTAATTAAAATTCGTTCAAGAGTCTTTTTCAAAAGCCCATCCTCTATAAGATCAGATCAAAAGTTTTATTAACACAGGAACTGAATTTTAACTTTATGTTATAAAATTAGATACAAACATCACCCCATTAATCAAGAAGAAAGCTTTAAAACTTTCGAATTCATTCATAGTACAAAAAGTAACAGATATTTTAATTATATTATATTTTTTTACTTTTGCAATAAAAAAACATAAGCTGTTGACTTTTTAAACAATTCCACAACCTAAACTTACTATTGATCATACCAATAACAATCATTATTACTCACGTACATTTTATAGTTGACGGCTGTGCTGAGATTTTCACTTCCACTACAGCTAATGCGTGTTCATACAATGATATTAAATGTAAAGATAGGTTATGCGCCAACATCATTGCTATTTAAAACAGCGTAAAGGTACTATAGATACACACATTGGCCGCTGCATGCGCATTGGCTGCCAATTGACAGCGCGTTAGCTGTCTCCTTCACTCCCACACGCAAAGCAGACAGCTCGCTCTTTGTACAATATGGCCGAATAAAGTAATAGAAAATACATATTTTTATTAAATACAGTACTTGCGTGTGAAATAAAGCATTTTTCCGATCTCTGACCGTTGCTGTATAATTTGTACATTGTCTAAAGACGCAAGTAGACATTTTTTTATGGTATTTCACAATTTTATTGCGTCTGATTGACGAGAGCCGCGTGTGTTACCGTGTCGCGAGACTGTGCATGACTAATTGAAAGTCGGGCAATTACCTGACTTTCGTCTTGCCATTGTGAAGCGCGGGTAACCTATCTTTACATTTAATATCATTGTGTTCATAAAGCTTTCTTTTTTTTACGGTCGAATCAAATCCACGAAGTGAAGCATTATCGAGGTCAAAATACTCATCAATCTTTTATTACAATAGGGCCACGTTCTTGTACTTAAGTCCTTTTATATGTTTCGGCCCCTTATATGTCCGGCGAGGTCTGGGATAATTATACAAAAGGCTCCACGAAAGCAATTACCATTATGTTTATGTAGAAAGAAGAATAGGCCACCGCGGCAGTAACATAGCTTGTTATCCTCAAATTAACCATTTGCTTCGCCCAAAGGACTTCGCTAAACAGAGCAAAAAGAACCAGTCGCATGCGCCGCTTTCTCAGAAGGGCTAGTTTAAATTTCAATGGCGGACTACTGCGAATCCGCTCCGCGAAACAGTCTAACGAACTGATTGAAATATTGCCTTTGATCTGCATCTGACTTTACGCCAATTGGGACCGTATACTTCTCCCGTTTTGAGTTCACAATCGTCCAGAAGAGGACTTTTTCAATTTTACCCTTTTGAATTCTCTCTGGCGTTCGATACGTTTTTCAAAATAGACAGCGAGTTTTAAATGAACTCACAAAACCCGTATTTATACTTGCAAGTCCTGCATCGCATCTGGAAAAGGTTAAATAGTTCGTACTACTAGTTATTGCAAAGGAAAAAGCGGTAAGCGCCAGTTGGCACGAATTCCACGCGCATTATATATCATGAATTACCTACTCGTTTGCGAAGTTAAATGTGTACGTAGCGTAGGTACATACCTTTAAATCTGAACCTAATTTACATAAAGAAACGTTTAAGACTGGTGTCGGTCGGCTCAATTTAAATATACCTATTTGAATGATTATTAGTAGCAAGCAAGCAATACGTTTCATACTAGGTAAAGGATTTATAATTTACGTTTTCTCGTAGATTTAAGTATTACACCAAAAAACGGTACATAGAAACACAGGACGCGCTCGTCCATAGAAACAGTAGCTATTATCTAGTCAAAAAGTACACAAGTTCGATGAATTATTGGAAACTCACACAGTTACCTAATACTGACCAAACAGTTCGGGAAAAACAGGTTTGAAACATAGCGTTATATTCTTAAATTGCTTTATCTAATCACCATTAGGTACAGATTAAGTGTTTCTTCTCAGAAGTGCTTAATTTACTTTACACAGAAACAGTTTCTATGATCATTTCTAGAAATACCACGACAACGCAGATGAAGTCATCGATCGTGTCTTTGTTTTCATAATCATCAAAGCAAATCAAAATGCTTTTGAATACTTACTTCGTTGTTATCATTGTTTTCATAAACAATTATGTTATTGCTGTAGTACTTGTTGTATGGTCTGTGTTTGTTAGCTATTGTTTACTTACCTTTAATTTTTTTGATCACAATTAATCGGAAAGCAATAACATGCAACATCCATTTGTTAACACTTTAATTTCAGCCTCAGTGTGCGGACAAAACTTACAGCGACGAACGAACGAAAAACGATAAGAAATATCTCAACTGCCTTCGCTAAAAAACGTGTAGGTACATCTGCTTCTAGATAATGGCAAAGGAGATAACAAAGTTACACAAATATATCGTGCTACTGTTGATGACGGCGCGTTAGGTATTAAAGTCTATACGTCGACGATTGTGCTCGAGTCAATAAGTAAATAAGGTGAAGGCGAACCATTAGGTCACCTAGTCCTACCGGTACGTGTATGCTGCGTGGAACGTGACGTCACTGGCCATATGATACCGCGACACGACTCTATATTATTAGATATTAGTTATGCTATGTAGTCATTGACACGACATGTAGATAAGCATTTGCTGTTCAGACAACGAGACGTTTGTATTATATTAGATATTTATTGTCAATTGCAATATTTGCAATGTTTGTACATTTCGGCTTCCTTATTCATTTGGAATCATTATGATTATAGATGAATCGAATGTATCATTGCCTTGACTTTGGTGTATGTTCTTGTTAGCTGTCCTAAATAAATAAAATAAAAAAATCCAACCCTTCAACAGTTTTCCAACGTGCAGTTAAGTTTCAAGACCATAGAAAATAACTGCCAATAAGCCTACGAAAGTTAAAAACGCCATAACCTGTGTAACAAGTTCACCGTAGGAAACCCCTTTCACTCGGAAAGGAGTCTGGCTTCGGATAAAAATAGTTACTCTCATTTACAGCTTACACAACGTCTAATTGACTGGCCATAAATCAGAGCCTCTATATCGACCTACGTATAACGGAACGCTTCTATTTTAAAAATCGAATCAAACACGGGTCGCTGTTTCGGGAACAGGGCGGGCGACCGGTCGTGGCTTCTCGGAACACGCGAAGGTTGCTGCTTAACTCTTTATATTGAATTGAAACGGCTATTATATTGCCAAAGAGTTTTATGTGTTGTCGGTACGAGCGCACTCCAGCTTTATTGCGCGCTATCAAATCAACGAGATTGAGGCCGCGCCAATCGTTATTACCGGACCGTTCCCGCTTTACCTACAAAAATAATCGGAGCTCACGTTTGTCGTGAATAATTTATCTTCTATCTCCCGACTTTCTCGGAGTCATTAAAGAATTCCAGCTCGTTGCGAGTCGTGGTTCTATGTAAATCAGATCGTCTCGGCGGACGCTGGCGCCGCTTGCACACATACAGCCAGTGTCAAAGGCTAACTGACTCGGAGAAAGGCGCTATCGTGGTATGTACATACGTGCCCATATTTAATGTTCCGTTTTACGTTTCCATATTTGAATGGACCCGGACGTGAGCGAGACAGAACTTTGTGTGCGTTTCGTATGGTGCTTTAACGGTAGATTCAAAAGCGGCGACCACGTGTCTCCCTTCAAAGAACCGGCTGCATGTTTTCTATAACAACGGAGGCTAAAGCCGAATTTATCCGGAGTATGCTTTATTTATAGTCGTCAGAACTCTTCTGAGAATCATTCTGTAACGTCCGTGTGTAATGGCAAATATTTCCTGCTTTGCTGCCAAAAATGTTCTAAATTTCTGCTACGTCCTATCTAGTGAAATGTTAAATAAAATAAAAATATAATTTGTTGGTGGCTAAAATAACATTATCATGGATGGATTGGATCAAATTTATTAATGTTATGCAGAAAGTATCATTGCTAAATACTCGATTTCTTCCTCGAAACAAAGCAATTCTAATTTATGATTGCTCATTTTAAAATACATTGTCGTAAATAGATATTATCGGATTTTTATATTCCATCCAATTCACTTATATTCTGAATCTCAGAAAATAGTCAAATTAAACATAAATAAAAGCTATCAAAATCATTAATACTAAAATCGTTAACACTTTCGTTTTTCAAATTGGATCGTTTTAAACTTTTCCTTAAACCTTCCTTTAACATAATGTTTTGTACACGATATTCATTTGTCATTCCGTTTGCGCCGGACAAAAGGTTAACTTACACTTCTAAAATGCGGAACTAATGACCAACAATGAAGGACTAATGAAGAACATTAGTTCTTAAAGAGTATTAACTCTTATGCTTTTTAATTCCAAGAAAAGCTGCTGTGATTTTCAATTTTCATTTCCTCTGTTACTATACTTACTCAATTAGTAGGTGTACGCTTACACGTTCCGTTTATATTGAATTTAAAATTCATTGATATTTAGCTATCAGTTGCAAAAAATATTTGACTCCCATCTGTCCGATCTGTATTAAAAGGATCCCAAATAAAATAAACGACATTAAAGTGAATATTTCAGTTTCCCTGTTTCCTTATAAAAGTTTCGATATGTGATCGAATTGATATTTATTTATTCATTTTTATTTATTTAATCTTTATTGCTTATATATAAAAATACAGCCAATGGCGGACTTAATGCTAAAAAGGCATTCTCTTCCAGTCAACCAGAGAGGATGTGACAGTGAAAATGTGCAGGCAATAAAGCGGATATGAAAAATAATAATATTCAAAGTATACATAAGTACTATTATAAATATAATAACATAGATTAAAAATATTATATTATAATATAAATATATAATTATATACATACATATGCAATAAACATATTTATTTAAGTAGATAGATATTATTGAAATTCAGACGAAATCAACTACCTTGTCTGAAGCTAAATATCGTAGCTAAGCAAATTTCGTAGCAAAATAAAATCTAGAAAACCCCAAGATGAGCTAAGAGGCTAGAATTTAATACGTAGGCAACTTATTTTTAATCTTTGTTTCTCTTCAAATAAACATGAAACTTAGTATAATAATTTTCTGTATCACTGTTTCGTAAGAGTATTTATTTAGTTTTTAGTCATTGAAGGGAGAAACCCGTCTGGAGCTATCTACTTAGGTATAATAATAACATTTTAAACGTTGGTTTTTGTATAACTTTTATATAACTATCCTCAGAGCTCGATGGCGTTGTAGCTTACTCCATTGGCTAGGGTTGGCTCCGTTTAAGCGGAATTTTCATTTCCGATTCAGCGAAATGCATTTGTGTCATATATGTATTCTGTGCTTGTGTGTCCTTAGAATTTTAAGTGGGCGGAAATTGAGTGTTATCTATCACAGAGAGAGACAACAAAAGCAGTTGTAACTTGTAGTTGATTATTATAAAGGACTGGTTCCTTTATTTAGTCATCATTACCATTATCTATGATATTATTCATCTTGTATAGTGATAAAGAAAATAAAAAATATAGGTACTATATTACTGAGAAACATTATTTTGGCGCCGCAATTAAAGTGTAACTAAAGTGCTCTATATTCTGGACATTTAAACTTTAGAACTGGTGTTAAACGCTCTGTTATCTAAACTAACTGACCTCGGCTTGGGTGACGGTTGAAATACCTCAGTTAGTAACAAGATCCATCGTTTAAACCTCGGGTTACGATTACGAGCTGGAGTAAAACGTTGTATTGCTATTTTTTACTATGCGCATGCACTGCACATAGTAAAATCAAGTTTCTGGCCTTAGTTTATAATTTGCAACTTATTGATAACTTAAGTGTTAAAAACCTGAAATTGCTTTCCATTATTCGCTGGGCCTCTTTAATCAAAACTAGTAAACTTGCAAACAGGAAATATTGGCTATTCACAACAAGTGCAGTAGTTAGATGCAGTTATCTGATATAATCTTCTGTAATGTAATCCTATAAATTAAATCTATGGGAATGGAAAAACATTAAAGTCAAATTATTAATAGATTTTATGCTAAGCTGAAAGCTTTAACCGGTTTGTAATGGTTTGCAATAAACTGGACTGAAATACCTCGTACACTCTTTATTATTTACGACAAGAAGTAATTTCATATTCATTAAAATCCATATTTCATTTGCGATGCGTATAATATTCAGGTAAGCACTTAAAGAGGTTGATAAGCTTTTTACAATACGTGTTTCTATACCTACATAAATCATTCCTTTTTAATTAAACAGGGTTATTTTTAAAACACCAACAACCTCGCAGGAGTGGATTACTAGCATCATAAACAAATGACTTTTTCAATACAGTTGCTCGAAAATGTAAGTTTACGATGACAGTCGAGCGTGCGGAAAGTTGATTTTACCGCACGCCGTGCGTTTTTGTTTACGGAGTAGTACAGCGTGCGGAAAGTTGATTTTACCGCACGCCGGCGCCGTGCGTTTTTGTTTACGAACGTTTTTTTTAATTTCTACTAGCTTCCGCCCGCGACTTCATCCGCGTGGACAGTAGAAAAATATTGCAACCAGTTTAAAATGACCCCTTTAGTGTATGAAAGCTAGTACTACGGAGAGTTCAAGCTGTTTCACTGGTTCCACCCACCTGAATTTGATGAAACATAGCTTAGATTTTAAGTTGGACCTGAATCTACTAAATTGTGAAAAATCCATCAAAATTCGTTTAGCGGTTTTTGCGTAATTCGCGCACAAATATTTAGAATTTACAGTTTCATTATATGAATAAATTACAATTTCAGCAGTACCTATAATGTTTTCTCGCAAATGTATTGAAAAACGTAGTATGGCACACGGTTGTTAAGGTTTTTTAAAACTCGTGACGATTATAAACCCTCGCCTGCGGCTCGGGCTTATAAAACGTCAACTCGTTTTAAAAACCTCCTTACCAACCTTGTATCATAAACTACTATTACGAAAACAGACAACGTTCCTGACAAAATGCCCCGAACAGCTGATCGAGCTTTGTATGAAAAGTCGATTATTTTTGTCTGTTTTCAGAAAAGTCGTAGGTAGAACAAATCTTGTTGTTTATGATGTTAGTAATCTACTCAAGGTTGTTTTTAAAAATAACCTAGACAAACGCCGTGATTGATGGTCTGGTTACGGTATCTATTTACTATCTTAGAAAAAGAGGGAAAGACCAAACTTAAAAAAAAAATGCTTATTCGCTCTACATTTATAAGCGAAAACTTACACTCTATCCCCCTTACTAATATAGCAGATGTATAAGTCGTTACACAATGGTTACTCTCTGTCAAACTATTCGAATTTGACATTGAAAAGAAAGTGACAAAACACTGTGTAACTATACATCTGCTATACAATCTTTATTAGTATGGGGTAAGCTTATATCTACCGTTATCTCGGTTATTCGAATTCACTGCTACAACTGCAAATTTCGAGTACCTGACTAAAGTCAAAGAAAAAGTCAAGGAAATTTTTACATTTAGATTCTTGACCCATTCTTTATTCTCTTCTCTTGCTTTTAAAACCTTTAGTTTCAGCAACTTAATATTATCTCCCCTGACGTTTCCAATAGAATCGGTAATAAAAAAACACTGACCGGAAAAAGTGAAAACAAAAAAAGTACTGCTGAAGGCTTTCGTTCGTGTAAAGGCTAACGATCCGTATTGGTTCCAAAGCGAACAAGGTTCTTTAAAAATAAACCGGCACATCGGCCAGCCTTCACCCCGAGTGAGTCAGCCGGCCGCAACCGTTGTAGGCTGTATTTCTGGAAAGCCAACGCTTTTACTCTGTGACACATGTTTCCAGGTAGGTACCCAAATAGGTATTCGTAGCGTAGGTCTTTCAGTGGGAACCTCTTATGTTTGCATGTTCCGTTCCGCCCTAACTTTAAATAGAATAGAGGAAGTTGTGATTTTGAGGAAAACTGTAGCAACAGTTAACAACGAAACCATGAATCGTGGTTCTGTTTTGAAAATTTGGAAGACGTTTGTGTGTTGCAATTGACATTGTTTTGTATACATATGTACATATCGGTAGAGCTCGGTGGCGCAGTGGTTTAGCGCCTGGCCCAGTTCGCAAGGGTCGGTCATGGGGTGGGTGACTAAAAATGTATTATCTCGAGCTCCTCCGTGCTTCGGAAGCCACGTTTAGCCGTTGGTCCCGGCTGCATTTGCAGTCGTTAACACCCACCAATCCGCATTGGGCCCGCGTGGTGGGTTATGATGGCCCATCCTCCTTACCACCCATTTGACGTCAATTCGTTAAATATAATTCTGCAAAATAAAGCCTTCTAAGAATATTTCTTTTCACGAAACTGGTATAATTACGTAGCTAGAAAATTAATTATTCTTTACTAAAAAAATATGGATCGAATTTATATAAAAGAAGTCGGTTAAAAACGAACTGAGAATGGTGATGGTTGCGTCACTGTGGTTTCTGCGTAATCGCTACTCGAATTGAATTCAAAGAAACCACTAACTTAGGTAACCTTTTTAATATGGGGAAAGGCATAGCCTTTATTAATAAAGTTCCACAACAAGTGATTGATCTTCCTTTGCATGAATTTAAAAACCATGTTAAAAAAACGCTCATGGGTAAAGGTTATTATAAAGTTGACGATTATCTTAAAGATCAAAATGCGTGGAAATGATGTAACACATAACTTGCTAATATAAGAACTTTGTTGAAGTAATATAATAAGTCTATGTTGTTGCCAATAATCCTGTCACCCTGTTGTAATTATCTGGTAACGATATATTCAAGTTTGTAAATATCGTTACTTATGGCTGTTACAGCTGATAAGTTTCTTGCGCCCGTTCTTCTTGTCAGCTAAAAAAGTCTGGAACGGGTGGTAGAAAAATATAGACGATTCAAAAGTACTTAATAATTAAGTTTATTTGAATAAAGCTTATTTCACTTCACTTTAATATGAATCTACCAAAGACATACCTACGTAAGGTACCTACTATATTTCCTTCGTCTTTTTCCAGTATCGCTGTCTAAGCTCTTTGATACAGGTTTAGTTTACAAGCTTTTTCTTTTTATTTCTTTCCCCTTTCTTTATAGGCCAGTCATTATCGACACCAAAAAGGCAAACCTATCTATGTTGTTAGGTCTCCTGAGAGTACTTTACCATTTTTTTCCAAAAAGTGAAAAATGTATCGGTAGACTTTTCTCATGGCTTTTCTTTAGGACTAGTTTAGCCGGCAAATGTCTTGTTTTATTAAACAACGCTACCGCAATATCATTGCGCTACCGACAATAGGGATGTTGACTATTTTTTTTATTTTATGTTACATAAATTACCTCTCAAAAAAAGAAACATTGGTAAAAGAATTAATTCGCTAGCATGAAAACTGCCCGAGATATCACAGTGTGAAATGCACACAAATGTACTCTATCAAAAACGCTCCATACTAATGGCTTGCACGTTATGACGTCACGCCTTGCAAGTTTGTATGCAACGCATAGGAAATTTGTTCAGCAGCTATATTAAATATTGTGTTTATTAAAATGGTTTCTTCGACAAATTTGCTATACATTTAACGGACTAATTAAAGGTATCATTTATTTTAATAAATTTTATACTTTTTAAATGGACTTGTCCACCCAACTTTGAAGGGTCATAAAACAAATAATATGCAATATATAAAACCAAGAGGTATACAAGCTACTCTAAAAGTTTAATATGTTTACGATTTTTATTAGTATTTCGTTATTTTATTCATTAGTCAACATCCCTATTTTTCACTTTTTGGAATAAAATACCCAACTTTGACTAGCTGTTCTTTGCAACTACTTAATTGACTTAGTAGAGCTCATGTTTAGCTTAAATTACAGTAAATAGTTTGCTTGATATAAGTATAGAACAAATATAACCTACCTGAAGATTATTACTAACACTTACTTAATTTAAAGTTACCGATGATATGACAACGTAAAACTGAATGTCAAGATATTTTTGCTTTCCTTTGGAAGACTGGTTAACGTGTTAAATTAATTTTATTTACGTTTTCACTTTAATTAAAATATTTTTCCATTCCAAGAAAACGTTATGAAGTGGAGTTCTCTCGAAAATAATGAAAAATCGCTCAATAAACGTGTTGGAATTAAAAGCATTACTTTTTATTTAAAATTCATGTTAAATTCTTAGTATCACTGAAAATACTTTCTATATTTGATTTATCTGTCTTTCTTTGATTTTCCACGAAAAGTTGGTTAGAAGTTCAGAACAGAACAGACAAATATTTGCACAAAATGTAATAACCTAGTAAATGAATATTTAGTAACTTGTTTTTAGTAGCCAATTGATACAGTTTTTAAATATAGGTAAAGGTATTCTTTTAGTTTTTCTTTTTGGGCAACAGTTCGAGAGATGTTTTAGCTGCCTCGGGATTGGTTTAAGTAGGTACCTTATTATTATCGATTTAATTATATGGAGAATTCTAAAGAAGTTGCATTTTCTAAACTAACACGCATGAACGATAATGACACACGTTAGTTTGACAGTATCTATACATTATAGTATTATATTATCTGTATATATTGACACAAGTTTGAAACACTTAACTAATGCCACTAAGAAAAAAGTATCGGATATATATTCTGTGGTATCGGCTAAAGTTACAACATTTTAAATGGTCGTTTCTGCTAACAAAAAATGAGTCACTTTTAAGGTACTTTTTCAACGTTAAGGAAAGAAAATCGGAAATATTTTTATTGCTGATAGGTAGTTGGCCGTCATGAACATAATTCGAAATAATTAGAAATTTTTAACATCGTAGAAGATAATAGTGTGTGACAAAAAAAACGGCAATTTCATATTAAATGAAAAATAATATCTTTCATAACCTAATTATGTAACACTTTTCACTTTGTGGCAATCGATTTTGTATTGTTTTCGGCTACGACACCTAGGCACGTGACTAGTTTAGTTACCGAACCTTGGTTACGTTTACGTTACGAGCTGTTCCACGAATCGTTTTTTAGAATGGTACTTAGTACATATCTATGTGTTTCGTCGGACTCATTTGCCCCCTTTTCAGAGACCAATATTTTAATTCTATCCGGTGGAAAGAGAGGTCTGTGTAACTTAACTCGTTTTTTAACAGACTTCAAAAAAAGGAGGAGGTTATCTATTCGTCGAGTACTTATATATTTTTTCTTTATATTATCCTAAAGAACTCTATTTTTTTTACTTTTAGACCTTCTTGATATTGGTACGAAATTCAACTCCTTGTAACTCCTAGTAAAGTTTGCACTTTATCAATGATTCCGTAAAACTGTGAAAACGTAAGAAGAACTTGTATTATGTAACATTGTTCCGAGTCAGTTGAATTGAAATGAATGTGCATTCCATCCAAGGTATGGAAGGAGGTCGAGGGCATAGGTACTTACAATATGTATGATCATAGTTTATGCCAAACGCGCATTATTATTTTATGCACCGTTTTATTTCTGTTTTGATAAAAAAATAATGTTAACATAAAATCAAAGTCATCGCATCATCATCAAGTTAAAACTTTTTTAATGGTAGATATTATTGACTAGCTTACGCCTAACCTCGAAAGCCTAGAAAGTTATTTTTGCAGACGAAAAATTATTGTGGTATTAAATATGGTATGGTATAAGGTATAACTACGGAACCCTACTGCGCGTGGCTCGACACGCACTTGGCTGTGCGTGAAAAAAAAAAATTTAAAGAAGTAGATTTTGTTAGGTTTTGTAGCAAGCATACCTAGTTTAGTTAGGACTAAGGAATAGGGTGTTTAGGAATATCTAATTACTGAATTAGTGATTAATTACATTCTCTTTGATATCGATAAAATATTATTTAGAAAATTGGTAGCTTCTTGTATTGGTGTTCGGATTGAACCTTCTGCGTCTGAGTTTGATGGTTTACGCGGTAAAGGCAAGATCGAGCGACGTATGTTACCTCTAATTTTATGCTGGGCGGTGACTGTGCATAAATTGCAAGGTACAACTTTAGACCGGGCAGTTGTCGATTTGAGCAGTCACCTATTTGCTAAAGGTCAAGCTTACGTGGCTTTAAGCAGAGTCCGATCTCTCGCAGGGCTTGCTGTCAGTTGTCTTGACCCTAAAAAATTCTTATTTAAACCACACGATGAAAATTCTTTTAAAGAATTAGACCGTCTACGTAATTTGTAAGGAAAATATAACTAAAAAGACGTAAATAAAAAACAACTAAATTTAAAAAAAAATAAAAACCCGCCTGCCTAAAAAAAGACAAGTCAACAGAAAAAGAAAATAGAAAAACTAAAAAACCCACATGCATCAAAAAACAAGTCAGACAAGTAAACGAAAAAAAAATAAAAAAAAATAAAAAAAACCCACTTTCTTTATGCATGCCTCCGACTGCATGTTATTATGATGAACAAAAGTTCTAAACACTACCATCAATATGTTTTAAGTTTGCCTTTAATCTAAACACTACCATCAATATTTTTTAAGTTTGCCTTTAATCTAAACACTACCATCAATATTTTTTAAGTTTGCCTTTATGTATTATCTTGTTTCCATCTTTTCAGTTGACTTATCTTTTGATGCAAGTGGGTTTTTTTAATTTATTTTTCGTTTACTTGTCTGACTTGTTTTTTGATGCATGTGGGTTTTTTTTGTCATTAGTGTTATTGTATGTAGGGTGTTGTGTTATTGTATGTACTCTACTATACTTTACATAAGCAAAAACCACCAGTTTCTAGGTAAGTATTTCAGTAAAAAAAAGTAGTTCCGTTCCTTGATTTTATTTTGCGAAGCTGTAAAGTTAAAATGTGACCACTCCTGAAGTATACCCTTTCAAACAAAAAAAGAATCGTCCGAAAATCCGTAAAAACTCGTGCGATACCAAGCTAAATAATTGATATTTTTCAGGATTATGAAAAAACTACTAGCCAGTTCTCTGTAAAAAAATTATGGGACCACACCGGGACTAAGAGAACTCCTTTGAGATAAAAAAAGAATTGTATAAATCGGTTAACAACTGACGAAGTTAAAAAAACATACATAAAAAAAATACCGTCGACTTAATGAAGTCGGTTAAAAACATTAAACTTATTAACCTTTTTAAAGTTATTGTTATTCCGAATGTGAATGTTTTTCAATCATTCTAATATAAGTATTAAAATGATTGAAGTACATTATACTATTAATAATATATACTAGTAATTAAGTATAATGTAAACATCGATTTCGGCTGAAAAAACAATGTCTACAAAGAATTTCTATGATATAGGTACTTACTACTGACAGACAGACAAGGTTAGGTTTTTTATCGCGCTTTAATCGTATCATGATTACTTATCTAGATTAATGAAATGTTATCTATTTAAGTTACAACTCATACGTAATTTTCCTGAATGTGATTTAATTCGGTGAATTTTTTTTAATCCCTACGGTAAAATACCAAATTAATAACATATTTTTGCTGGAAAATTATACAAGGAGTTAAAAAGTGCCTTTAACATATTATTTTAATGAAATATGTACGTACTTAGGTTTTTAAATTGTTTAATTTTGTACTTAATTTAATTTTAATTTTAATTTAATTTAATTTATTTATTTATTTCCAAAAAATACATTGTTTGGTGTATCATTTACAAAGTCTTCCACACTAGGCAATGCCTGTCCTGTGGCTGTGGAAGTCTTTATTACAAAATTAACTTAAAACGAATTGCGGTACCAACATTTAATAAAAACTTAATTTAGGTATATGATTAATTATCAATCTCCAATAATAATAATAATAATCTATTTTCATTTAATTGATATTAACATTAAAAGAATAAAAATAATAGAAATAATTAATAGAAATAAAGAGTTAATAAATAGATTTTAATAAATTCTCTGTATCCTGGTAAGTCCAATTCAATAATTCAGCCTCAAGTCTCATTCTAGCGTTTCGGTGATTTAATTTGGAGATGTCACACAAAGAATTAACTCTATTGTACACAAAGGGTTTTCTAAAATAGCCCAAACGTTTTGCGAGTGTCGTCTTTACAGAAGGTAATGGAAGTATAAAATTACGTTTAGTTAAAAGTCTTTCGTAAGCCTCGGAATTAAGCACCTCCTTATGAGTGTCAGTGGTTAATTTCAAGAGATAAAGCCTCCGCACGCTTAGTAACCGGGTTTGTTTGTGTAGCTGGTCTGTGGAATAACGCCTAGGCTTCCTCAGCATAGTTTTAAGGACAGCGCGTTGAGCTTTCTCTAGGGTAATAAGATGAGAGGAAACGGAACCACCCCATACTGAGATACAATAGGTTAGAATGGACTGACATAGGGTAATGTAAATGGTTCTTAACAAATTCCAAGATGCGACATCCCGTAACAACTTCATAAAATGGATGAACTTTCTCAACTTATTTGATACAGCAATCATGTGGGTTTTAAATGAAAGATTACTATCAATAATCATTCCTAGGTACTTGGTGTAAGCCACGCTATGTATGGCTTCACAGCTGCATGCTCCGCCATAAGAGGAGCGGTTCAATGGAGGAGAGCATGTATGAATAGTAATAACTGGATTCAGGGGAGGGGACGAAGCTGCAGTTAAGTAAAAACAAATGAAATTAGTTTTGAAGTATTTAAGTAGTAAATTACTATTCAGCCACGATGCAACTTTACTGAGGCCCACTTGAGCTGTTTCTAGAAGTTCTTCCCAGGTATGATCCTCAAACAAGATTACCGTATCGTCAGCGTAATTTATGATATGCGCTTTATCGAGATCGTTAAGATAAACCAAGAACAGTGTCGGACCGAGAATACTGCCCTGGGGAACGCCAAAGGATACGTCAGAAGGATTACTAACTAAGGCTTCGACTTTTGTACGTTGTTTTCTACCGCTAAGGTAACTAGTGAACCATTCTAGGCAAACACCTCTAATACCAATAGTTTCTAGTTTCCTCAAAAGGATTATTGGTGAAACGGTGTCAAAAGCCTTTGCTAGATCCAGAAAAACGCCCAGACACTTTTCACCTTTATCAATGCAAGATGCAACTGTCTCGGTTAGCCTAACGACGGCCTGCTCTGTGGATCTATCTCGTCGAAACCCGTACTGATTCTGAGATAAGATATTATTAACTTCCAGGTATCGCATCAAACGCTTGTTTACAAGCTTCTCCAGCAACTTGGAAAATGCATTTAAGAGAGAGATGGGTCGGTAGTTGTTAGGATCGTCCATACTCCCAGACTTATGAATGGGAGCTATTACAGCTGTCTTCCAAATTTCCGGGAAAACGCCTGAGGAGAGACTTAAATTGAAGATGTGGACAAGTGGGACAAGGATGTGGGCTCTAATACGTTTAATAATATAATTTGTGAAGCCATCCAAGCCTGGGGCACTTTTGTTCTTGAGTTGTAGAATGAGAGCATCAACTTCTTCACAGTCAGTTGGGGACATATATAATGATTCGGAGGGCGAAGAGGGCAAATTAATTTTACTGGCTAGAGAGGCTTCGGATTCGTTATCACGAAGAAGTATACGATCAGCTAGATTTTTACCTACCGAAGAGAAAAAGGCGTTTGTGTGATCCAAAGATTCCGTTACATCGCCCTTGATGTTACAAAGGTGGCGAACGCTTTTTTTGGCGTTAGTTGTGTTAGTTATACGCTTAATGGAGCCCAATAGTTTACCTGGCTGATTTTTGTTTTTTTCTAATTCCTCCCTCTCAAAGGCGGTTCTAAGATTGCGAATGAGGTTAAAATAAAAAATTCTGTAACGTTTATAAATGAGAAGCTTAACCTGATCTGTGGGGTTTTTTCTCGCGTCAAGATGTAGCTTATCCTTGTGCACTGAGCACCTAATTAAACCAGGGGTCATCCATGGCTTTAAAGGTACCTTCGAACGGCTAATTTTATGGTATGTGGTGTGTCTATCAACAACTTGACTAAAAAGAGTTTCAAATACCTTGGCTGCGTCGGTCGGTCTTCCAAGACCCGCGACCAGTCCAGCTCACTCAATTCCATTCCAATACCATCAAAATTCATAGACCGCTTAGTACTGTTAAGTATTACAATTTTATTTATTTTTAATAACAAAGATGCATTTTTGTTAGTAGAGACTTTAAAAACTATGTTAATTTAAGTAAGTATAAATAAAAAAGATTTCTAGCTAAGTAAGCTTTATTTTATTCTTATGTTATTTCACGTTTGTAATTTGTTTCACCACTACATATTATAAAACAAAAGTCCCTCGCCGCGTCTGTCTGTCTGTTCGCGATAAACTCAAAAACTACTGAACGGATTTTCATGCGGTTTTCACTAAATGAAAGAGTGATTCCTGAGGAAGGTTTAAGTGTATAATAAGTTGAGGTTTATTACATACATACATACAAACATACAAACTTACTTACAAGATACGCGCGAAAAACATAACCCGCAGTCGGGTAAAAACCCGCCTGCATAAAAAGACAAGTCGACTGAAAAGATGGAAACAAGATTAAATAAATATTAAAGGCAACATGTCATACTAACATGCAGTCAGAGGCATATAATTCAATCATTCATAATGTCACTTTCTTTATGCATGCCTCCGACTGCATGTTATTATGACATGTTGCCTTTAATATTTATTTAATCTTGTTTCCATCTTTTCAGTCGACTTGTCTTTTTATGCAGGCGGGTTTTTGATAATTATAAATATTTACAGAATTATTTATTTTTTACTTTTTAGTCTGTTTTTACTTGTCTGTTTCAATGTTTTAGTCCGTTTTAAAAACGTGTTTTTAAAAAAGATTTTATACCGTGTTATCCAAGTAATCAAATCCAGGAAACTTGGAGATAGTGGACAAAACAGCCATTAAAATGAGTAAGAACACTGCACACGTGGCTTCTGTTCCTTATCAGATAAAGGACTACCTATCTAAATAGTATCTACCTACTTATCTAGGTATTAGAATTTTTAAACTGTGACAAACTTGGTAGGTGGGTACCTAATATCAGTCAGTTCATGATTCACTGCCTCCACTTTAATAAATCACATTAAATAGATAATAATACTACAGATAGATTAAATAAAATATAGGTAGGGAGATGGGAAAATTAATAATATATTTTTGATTATAAAATGTAAAGTACCTACATACAAATATATAAACAAAATGCTTGGACGAATAAACCATAATTACTGAATAAATCCATTATTCGTCCAAGTCAGGTCAGCAGGGCATGTCATACCTACTGTATTTATCATGTGCTTTGATGACAATAACTATTTACTTATTATAAATGCATAAACATGACAAACATGCAACATTGTAGGTATAGTATTGGTAAGAATTAAATATTCTTTACAAGGTTTTTAAATAATCAAAATATGTTCGAATTTTCATAGTTACTTAGGTACTTACCTACCATGAAACTAACTCAACGAAAACTGTAAATTAAGTTACTTAATATATAAAAATAGCATTCTGAATGCTAAAATTGTTTAAAAAACAAAAAACCGACTTCAAAAAACCTGCCTCTAAAAAAAGGAAGAAATAATATACAAATCATTAGATACGCATTATCATTGTTATAATAAAACACGTCTATTAAAGTCGGGTGGGGCTGGAGAACATCTTCCTTTTTTTATTCTAAAAGCCCCACCCGACTTCAATTGACGTGTTTTATTATAACAATGATAATGCGTATCTAATGATTTGTATATTATTTCTTCCTTTTTTTAGAGGCAGGTTTTTTGAAGTCGGTTTTTTGTTTTTTAAACAATTTTTTTATTTTTTTATTTTTAGTGTAAGTACCTTCTGCATTAGGTAGTGTAGGTATATTATTTAGGTAGAAAAATCGGCTCAGCCAAACGTGAGATAATCGCGGAGAAACATATATACATACAAACTGAAAACTTACCTCCTTTTTTTGAAGTCGGTTAAAAAGACTACACAACGGCATCCCTTCCCCAACAAAAAAAATCATCTAATTCGGTTCATAAATAACAAAATTGTCAAGTTAGTTGATTTAATATCATAGTATTTTCAGGATTACTTGTCAGGTTACTGAACCGATTTGAAAAAAAAATAAATGGGACCATCTCGCAAGAAAACTCAATCGAACAAAAAAAAATTATCTAAATCGGTTCATAAATGTCGAAGATACGCGCGAACAACGATAAAAAAAAAAAAAAAAAAAAAAAAAAAAAACATACAATCGAATTGAGAACCTCCTCCTTTTGATGAAGTCGGTTAAAAATCTAAAAATTTCTCATAGAATTAATAGTACCTAATTACAAATCTGCAACTTGATTGAGCGCTAAGTGCGAAACATCGAAAATGATTGATAATTTTCGCTGTAACTGTTACAATAATTACTTCAGTACCGAGAACAATAATTTTACGCCAACGTATCTAGGAAATGGCGAATAGAGAGTTATTCTCGGAAAGATATCGTCATTGAGAACAGCTTCGTTTCGAGAAAACGCGTTGGTGATTATTATAGGCAGTGCGTTTATCACTGAGGTACCTATTATACAATTTATAAGTAGGTACTTCAGTGGCGTTTAACCATTAATGTTTCGAGATCCAGACGAATTTTTATTCTGTCCCGTATTATTAAATTAGCTGAGTACAGTCAGTTTTATTTCATTTTTAGATGTTCGTTAAAAATATCAATATAAATGAACGGAAAATTCATTCTAAGAATTTTCTTTTATAAATAATTTTATTTATTGGACAAAAACGTCCGTGATGACCTTGTTTGCACGATTCTTCGAATACCAGTCAGGTTTTATATAAGTACTTTAACTGAAACCTTGTCAGCTAAATAACCTTAATGCGTACGAACTACGAATTAACATTTTAGTAAAGTCTGCCATAAAAGTATCTATAGAATTTAAATGATTTTCTGGGACCATTTATTTTCTATAATATCTGTGTCATTAGTATTATTTACTTATTATTTAAGTATTGTATTGTATAGCAACATTCAATTACTTTTATAAGCAGTTAGGTATGAAAAAACTCTTATGAAAATAGTTTCATTTCTAAACTTGACAAAATCTGGGAAAATTTTCGAAAATTTTGAGGTTTTCCGAGCACCACGCAAATCTCTCGAAGCTGCAAGCTTGGTTTTTCGTAACGGGATTAAACCATCAGCAATATACAAAATAAAATCGGTATTTTGACTTAGCGCGATTTTTGTGTCTACGATGACTGACCATACCATGCATGCTAAAGCATTGCATTTTCCGTTTGTTTGTTTCAGTTAATTAAAAAAAACTCAACAACAGTAGAAACTTTGTCAACATTACCTACACTTCTGTTCTGTGTTTCAATTTCAACAGAATTTGAATGCAGTCTTTATTCTGTGATGCAGTGACCATTGCTATAAAATAAACAAAAACAATTTGTTTTTCTAATTACTTACCTATCAAGATAAATGACTCACTGATTCCGTGTAGGCAGATATTGAAAGTTAAAACAGTGTTTTTTTTTAAATTAAGTAGGTATGCTCTTTGTTTCAACTTTTGTAATAGTTAAGTGCCTACTTATGGAAGTAACTAACATAGGTTACATTTAAAAAAAAAGTTTTTCGGTACTTTTCGGTACCTTTTAGGTACCCAGTTACTTTTCAAAAACGATTTATCATACAAAAATGATTCCGTAGTAACAATTTAATGATACATGACAAGCGCCGTTAGTATTTAGGTGACAAACAAATTGGTAAACATATTCAATAGAAACGACTATTGTTGTCGGTTCTCAGAATTTAATTAAAGAGCGCGTGTATTGTCATATCTACTTAGATAAGTATTGCCTACGTTGTTCGGAAAAAGTTTTCTATATTCGCCGCATTGCATTTGTAATTTTAAAATCGTATGTTTTTCCAACCACATTCTCATATTGAATTTTAACGTATCAAAACAGACTCTTGATAACTCCTTTTTTTTAATAAGGGTGCATCGCGCGTCCACTAGCGCCGCCGATCAGGAAAAAATCATTACAACGAAATACTTATAACCATAAAATACTGAAAAATATAAAAACTAGTATAGCTATCAACTATTTGTGTACGCGTGTTTTTCCTGGTTTAAATATGTTCGCGTAGTTAAGTGGCCACTTTATATAGGTGCGGCGTTAATTAATTATTAATGTACCTAGTTATTATCGGAACCATCAATGGTTTCTACTACTAAAGTATGTGTGTTTTTAGCTAAATAAGAGGCAGTTTAAAAAAAACGTTTGCTTTGTGGACAAACTAATAAATAAATACGAAAGGAAGAGAACTAATAAAAACGAGTTAAAAGGCACTGAACGCAAGCCACTTTAATTTGAAAAAATATTCATAGTAGGTAGGTTGGTAGGTAGGTACCTACCTAATCAATTTTTTACCCGACTACGGCGAAGCCAAATCGGAGGGTAGGTAAGGTACCGTCAAACTTTAGACTAGGGTTTTTTTTGTCATTAGCCGGTAGACCCGCAGGTAAGTAAAAATAATGATTTGGACGTTAAAATTGCAAATTTTTTACTTTATATCACCTTGCGAAAAATGCTCCTAATTTAATCGATAATAACTTACTATGTGGACTTAACTTGAGTCGCTAAATCGACTGGCTGTTTTTGCGATAAAGAACCCTATTCTATTGACATTTAATATTTATTCACGTCACATTGATATAACTAATGACACAAAAAATAATTTCAAAAAATTATAGATGCGTTCACATCCGGGTAAATTGAGACAGTGTTTTGAAGGGGCCTAATAAGGGGTCTAATTGTCTGATTTCAAAATCTATCGCAATCGCTTTCAGGATGTGATTTATTGATGCTTCTTATTAGCACAAATAAAAACTTCAGCAATGTGTCACACACATCCATCTGTCTAATGAAAGCGATTGCGATAGATTTTGATAATTAGACAATAAGTGGAAGGTTAAGGTAAGGTAGGATTTGGGGAGTTAGGATTAGGAGCTTGCTTGCCGAGCTTGGCTCTCCATGAGATCTGATCTGATAACTTTATTGCAATAATAAGTTACTAGTCTTGGCAATACTTAGGTAGGTAGGTACCTACTTTACTTAATATAAATTAATTTGGTGGGATTAATATAACAAAGGGTCATTTTCGAATTAGATAAATACCTAGGTAGGTACCTACCTATCATAAATTAAAGTAGGTAGGTAGTACCTACACGCTACTATAAAAATGTGTTTTAATTACAGATTTGAAACATTCTGAGTAACTATAAAAATAATTTCGGAAGAACGATTCCATTGGAATGGAATGGATTCTGGGTATATGTTTACTCAGGCACAGCTCCCCCTCAAACGGCGTACTGAGAACAAACGGTATGCAATGCGAAATTGAAAACGGAGTATGCCGCGTTCCACGAATCATTGCGGCCTTTATACCTTAGCCTTTCGCGAACAAAGTTGATCGACCGCCATACCGCCAAACATAAAATTTCGTTTCCAAAAACCAGAAAATGTTATAATAGTAGGTAGGTAGGTACATTATGAGACAAGTTAGCTTAGGTTACTCATTGCACACAAGGCTCTGGGTTGCATTTGCATTGCATTACATTACAGCCCGAGCCGCAGGCGAGGGCGTAACTCACCCGAGTGTGCAATAAGCAAGAGCTCACGAGTAGATAAAAAATGGTTGTAATTTATTGTCAAAATGAATTAAATTAAAGCATTAAATATATTATTTATTATATTTTATCTCCCAAAGTTAATTTTATTGAATAAAATGTTGACCTCTTTTCTGACATTAAAACTCTTTGCTAAGATTTAAAAAAGTAGGCACAGTCAGCAAAGATATGACCTTAACAGTTTGAAAATAAATCGCTTGAAATGATGGAACTAATACACTTGTACTATTATGTATTCTGTGCTAATACTGCGTCTTTACCTGTCTTTATACAAAAGATGTTTTTGTGACTTTTGGGTAAATGCAAGACAATACAGACAACTTACTCTATCTAGAAATGAACTTTAAGGTGTTCAGCTCATAGCTTTGCTGACTGTACCTAGGTCCCGTCAAAAGGGGGAACTTTAGACTAGGGTTTTAGTTGAGACAAATCTGTGTGAAACTTTTTACGGCTGATGCTGGTACCACTATCGGTTGATTTGCGCCTTTTTCGCTGTCACGCGCAAGGATAGTAATCGAAGTTCCCAACAGGTAAGTAAAAATAATGATTTAGACGTTAAAATTGCAATTTTTTTACATTATATTATCACCTTGCGAAAAATGCTCATAATTTTGTCGATAATAACTTTACTGTGTGGATTTAATTTGAGTTGCTAAATCGACTGCCTGTTTTTGCGTAGAACCTTATTCTATTGACATTAAATATTTATTCCCGTCAAATTAATTTATCTAATGACAATGACACAAAAAATTATTACAAAAAATTATAGATGCGTTCACATCCGGGTAAATTGAGACAGTGTTTTGAAGCCGATTGAAAAAAGATTTGTTGGTTAAGTTCTTGACTACACTCCAGAGTCACGTTTATGTAAGATTTATGAGGAAATCTTTGAAAGCAGAAGATTATTTAAATTTCTATTTCTATTTCTTATTTCTTGGGACAACAAGTTTAATTTTTTTTATAATAATATTTGTGAATAAAAGATTATTTTTACTATAAAATCATAACCTATTAACAGGCACTGGAGTCCAGAATAAATATCGGAGTCATTGTGATGATATCTATAGCTTTTTTTTAGTGACGGTACCTACCGTTCGTTTTAGCCGGAGCATCTTGCTAAACCGTGCGTAAAACGCACAATATGAGATATTGAAATTGGTGTAAACCTTGTATTGGTGAGACCCTTCACAAGCACTTGCTTTTTAACCGACTTCAAAAAAAGGAGGAGGTTATCAGTTCGGCTGTTTTTTTTTTTTTTTAACGTTTGTTACCTCATAACTTTGTCAATCACAAACCGATTTTAAAAATTCTTTTTTTGTTTGAAAGCATATAGTTACAGATTGGTCCCATTGTCATAAGATCACGATCTGATGATGGGATCCTGGAGAAATCAAGGGAACTCTTCAAATATTATAGGCACACCTATAGCGATTTTGGTATTTTCTTATGTAACTCGTGCATTTGCTTTCGAAAAGTACCATTTTGGTGAAGTGGAACTGATGATGAAGACCATAGACGATCACCGGAACTATTTACTAAACTAAATATATCACTGGTGCGATACGATTACTTTAATATGGTTGCTAGGCTATTTATGTTGTTCGTCATAATGCAAATGGTGAAGTGGAGCTGATAGTGAAGTACCAGGAGAACTCCTCAAGAATTAGCGCCCCTGCGTCGGGAAAACCAGTATTTTGTAAAAGGTGATGAGCCATTGACATAAGACTATTGTAACTTAGATAATATCGTCGCTAAATATACCATACTTACCACAAAAAGCTAAATTAAAAAACCTAACTTTGAAGGCGTGCATGCCGCACCTTTCGTGGGTCTACCCATGTTTTATCTACCTAGATAATATACTTAATGGATAAGATAATATAAATAAACTAAAGTAATTATATCTACCAAATACAGAAGGTACTTACACTAAAAATAAAAAAATAAAAAATGTTTTAAAAACAAAAAACCGACTTCAAAAAACCTGAAAATGAAAACAAAAAAGCTTCAAAATTAAATACCTCTAAAAAGCAAGAAATAATATTCAAATCACTAGATACGCATATCATTGTAATAAAACACGTCTAATGAAGTCGGGTGGGGCTTTTAGAATAAAAAAAGAAATTGAACTTCAGCCCCACCCGACTTCAATAGACGTGTTTTATTACAATGATATGCGTATCTAGTGATTTGAATATTATTATTTCTTGCTTTTTAGAGGTATTTAATTTTGAAGCTTTTTTGTTTTCATTTTCAGGTTTTTTTTATAACATACCTACTTAGGTATGTTATAAAAAATAGTATTTGCTCTATTTACTTGCATAGAACGTGCAGTAAGGTAGGTACTAATTTAACTTTGTAGGGATAAATTCTATAACACACTAGGTAGTTAGTGTTACTTTACGAGCAAGTGTGTTGAAAAACTTCTTGTCAAACGAACATCACCCTCATTTTAATGCAAAGGCAAACAAAAAAGAACAGAAAATAATTATGTCTGCCTGCGTGGATATAGATTTCTTTGCCTTCTTGTCAATTCTCTTACTAGGGATGTTAATTGTAATAGGTGCTGGTATTTGTCACATGTTAAAAACGTGGCTTCAAAATGGAGCTCATAGCATAATTTATTTATTCTTATGCTCGTACTTCGATGTGCTCATAGTAAGAATTCTATTTTAGTCCCAAAATTATTTTGTTGTTGGGGTTCAATTCATTGTCGTGCCCGTATGCTCACGCAGCTGCGTATCACGAGTGTGCGCCAATGACAAGCGACAGATGGTTGTGAAAGCTGCGCGGGCGCAGGTAAGGGATTCCGAGAACACCGAATATAATCGCACTACGGGGAACTCGCTCTCACATGCTCCACTCGAATGCGAATCTGACACCTCGGTCACAGTCATATTCACATCAAAAATCGTGTTGTCGAAAAAGTATAGATAATTTATTATGCTCGTGCGGTGACTACTTAGTGTATAGTCCAGGGGATTCCCAAACTATTTTGGGCATGAGAACCCTTTTCCAAAATGGACTGACACCTCTTACCCCCATAGCCAAATACTTTAAAAATCCTATCACAGATATCAAGTGAAATTAATAATAATTCGTTTATGTCGACCTCTGGGAAACTAATTTTTTTAACCCCAAGGATATCGACCGCTTTGGGAATCCCTGGCACAGTCACACGTGTCACGTGGTCACACAGTCCACCTGAACACACTCATATATTGCTCTAACTAATGACTAAAATCTTTTTTGCGACCCATGTATCATGTTGGCAATTTTATTAACAATCTAAATTATCAGAGTTCAGCGACTGGCAGGCAGTGTTTCTTATCATATTCTAATTATGTGTTACTAGCAGCAACTCCAGGAACCAATAATAAACAGTATTTTATAATCCGATAAATTATTTAGATAGTGTTTAGAGCTTAATTGTATGCATACCTACGTCTTTACCTTATCAATATTATCATTATTCTTTTTAACCGTGATACCTAGTTCTATTTCAGATTTTGTAATTAAGGTTTGTGGTGTTCTATGATCCTGAATATGTCGACATGCTTTCTAGGAACTAGGAATAAGCAGATAGAGTAGAATGAGTATACTAATTACCAAGTACATTGCTTTATTGAATACAGATCAGATTGATTATTCTTTTGTAAATTTAATAATGCAGGTGCTTGTCTTGTCAGTAACCATAAATTAAAATCATCTATATACCTACCTAACCTACAGGGTTATTTGTAGAACACTAACAACCTTGTAGGAGTAGATTTTTAACATCATAAACAACAGCAACGACATTTCCGAAAAATGTCCGAAAGCTGATCGAGTTTTGTATGAAAAGTCGGGTTTTTTTTGTCTGCTGGGCGTAATAAATCAGAATGATAGCTCCAAAAATATAATAAATATTAAACAAAAATTTCACAAAAAAATTCAACACATTAAAGCGTGTATGGCCATAGTAGAATTGATTCTACTATGGTATGGCGCTATCTAAGTATCTACCTAATGTATAGAACATATACGACTACCTAACCTAACTCACTTAACTGGTATTATTGTGAATGAATTTCCAAGAATTTTTCGTTTGAGTTTCGTTGCTCGCGCGTCGGTCTTGTCTCCGCTCCGCTGTTGTGTAAGTGGCTCCCCCTCACTCGCCCCGCATCGTGCCCAGCCCGCAGCTCCAAACAAAAAGTCAGTTAGTCAGTCAGTCAGTCTCACACAGACAGTCAGACACTATATACTATATTTGTGCGCCTTCGGACGAGAAGTGAGGACGATAAATTTATATTGGATTCGCATCGCTCGCCAGTTTTTTTATCTTATTAATTTTAGTGAAAAAAAAACAGTTATTTCCATCGCGTATTTCAAAAATATCAAGTGACTAATAAGTACCTGTGATCAACGGAACGCCTTGCTGCGCACCATCTGTGTGATTTTTTGACAGATTTTGAGATTTTTGACGTTTCTTTCTTTTTGTTCTTTCTCATCTGTGGTGAAAAATTGTGAAATTGGTGAAATAAAAAGGAATAAATAAAATTATAAATTAAATGAATGATCTTATGGACCCGTGGACCCTGTGGTGAAATGGTGAATATAGGGATAGGGACTGACTGCTGGTAGTGGAGTGGAATGTCCTTTTGGAAAACTTAATTACAAGTCAAGTGCGTAAGAAACAATGAGCCTTGAGTTTTTGTTCGAGTGCTGAATATTTAATATTGTTTATGAAATCGTGGCCTCTGAAAACGAGGTGGGTGGATCACACAGTACTCCACCGAATAGTGAACAACAAATGTGCGTTATAGAAGAAGCAAGGTTCAATCCTCTCAACATGACTTTAGCAGCTAGACTACATTTAAATAGTAAGTTTTAGGCTATTGAAACAAAGCTATCCATTAAAGGGCATTTTACATGGCTTGATTTTCCAGGTGACTTCCTAGGCAACTATAGTTGAGTAGGTAGGGCTTTTTTTATCAACAATTGCCACCTCATTGAAATCAAATTTGCAATTCGATTTTACAAGTGATTGTTAATAAAAGCCCTCTTCGACTAATGTCACCTGGCAAGATGCTTGGAAAATAGACGCGTGTAAATGCTTCATATAGAAACAATACTCTTAACTTGTCTTATATTTAAATATTTATTGATGCTTCGTCAACTTCAAAGCAAAAATCACTAAATTATGGTTATACAATACAACAGCATGTGACTCGCTATTGTAGGAACATTATGGTTTTCATCTTTATTTAGTTATCGTGGTTAATATCAGAATCATTATTGTACTACCTACAGTTTTTGTTGGACACAATGGAACCTAACCTCCTTGGCTCCTCTCTCGCTGTGCCCGCTCGTCGTCGCACCTATATAGTTGTCTGTTTACCAGCACTGAAGTTAAAAAAATAATTTGTATGGTGCAAAGTATTAATTTTAAGCTTAGCATAATTATAGTGGCAACCATTATTTTTATAGTTCATTCAATAAATTTTTAATTAAACATTTTAAAGTGTGTTACATTATTTTTAAAGTGCATTTATATATTCCCCTTAGGAAAATTTATTTGCGTGACCTCTAAGGCATACTTAGAATAAAATTATGAGGACACCATTAACATCACAAACATGATAACAGATGCTATACCTACTTATCAACATTCCATCTCTAAAGATAGTTGAACAATTTGTTTTTGCCAACAATAAGATGTTTCAATGGCTCTTTAACTATTTGCTAATGAGTATAAATGTCACATGCCCTGTACATTTTAGTTTGAAACTGGCAAATAGTCCATTTTTATGAGATATAAGGAAAGCTGAATTGGCAAATGCTGGAAATTAGAATTTAATTTTCTAAAGTAATAGAACAAGTTCGAATGTAAAAAAAAAATTAAAAAGAAAATACATCAGTCTATAACTTATACTTAACATAATGATATTATTATTGTTCGAATGTAAAAAAAAAATTAAAAAGAAAATACATCAGTCTATAACTTATACTTAACATAATGATATTATTATTATTTATAAGGGGGACGCCAGCGAAGCCGAGTGGGTGATCAGTAATCTGACATAATTATATTAGCTTTAAAAATTATATTTTAAGAAATAAATACAAGTTCAATTACAAATGTAGATTTTGAATTCTGAATTAATTTATATTAACTTTATAATGTAATGTATACTGAGTATACATACTATAAATACAGATAACAACTCATTATATTATCTATGGAACCTCTTCCTTGTATGGTAGAGAGAGATAATATAAATTGTAATCTTAATGACCTATGAATTATCATTTAGCTTGAAAAATAAAATACATTAATTCATTAAATGCGAGGCGGCTGCATGAGGCCGGACAACAATGGAAAATCTATTGTGTCTCAGCTTGTCTGGCTTTGAGGGGTTAATTTTGTTTATTCAAGGATACACTATTTTTGTCTTTTAAATAGGTACCTACATAAAACATTTTTGTTTTAACCAACTAGCTTTTTCTCATAATTTTATGTGTTTTATAAGATGACTGTTTATCAAATAAATAAAAAACTATTTATTTTATCAATGAATAAATGTGTGTAGAGAATTTCCCTACTTATTCCTTATCTTTGATTTTATTAAAAATCCCTATTGTTTCTAAACATCCTTTATGTGTTCACTATAATGTTTATTAACAAATGCATTAATCTTTCAGATGCATGTGTGGATGTGCCCATCAGTAGCTGGTCTGGTCCCTGCCCCAACTGCCGGCATGAGCTGCGCGTGTCGCTGGCGGCGTGCCCCGCCAAGCGGCCTGCGCACGCCCCCCACACCCCTCTCACACCACCCTTCACAGTCGCCCCGGCATACTTCACCCCTTACACGACAACCTTGCCACCGCTTGACGACAGTTTTAGAAGGCTCGATGAAACATATAGAGCCCTCAGGCTATCTGGGTGGTACTATGGATATTTAGACTGGCAGGTGAGCATTAATTTTTTTTAATATGCTTTATTGTAATTTCTTTATTGTTGCTTAAAACAGCAACCATTTCTTGCTAGAAAATCAGACTTAGTTTAACCCCACTTTAGTATTTTCTGAAAACTGATTTTATTTGCTTATCAAATCTTACTTACCTACTCTGAGTAGGGTGTGCATTTTTCTTACAACTACTTTATACCGTGTAAGTGACTCACGAGTTTCATGATAAAAATATGACATGATATTTTTAAGAATTATGCTGCTAATCAGTTTATTTTCCATTAATTTTACGAAATGATTCAACAATGTTCTTTTAATATTGGATTTGTTGTAAAGTTTTTTTTTCTTTTTTCAGGGTGCACGTAGTTTATTAAAAGACGCGAGTGTAGGAGCTTTCCTCATCAGGAACTCGGGAGACAGCAATTTCAGATTCTCATTATCAGTACAGACCAACCGAGGACCAACCTCTGTGAGGTTGCACTTTGAGGATGGATTCTTTAGGTAAGAAATTTTGTACACCTTTATACTATTTTCCTCATTATTACTCAACATATATGAGGATACTGAATGTTCATTATCCTTGAGATTGTTAACGAAATTTCCAATCAACATAATTGTGGCATAGTTGCTATATGAATACACCGGTAGTTCTAATGTTTCCTAAACACAAGAATAAGTAATTAAAGTCGTAATCAAGCTATTATAGGCAATAACTCATTTTGGTAATTAATAACATCATAATGCATTTAATTACTTAGCAAGAAAGTAAGCCATTTAATGCTGGAGTAATGCATTTTAACTATTTACGTTTAAGTTCCATTAGTGCGACAATTAGCTACATTATTATGCCTTAAGTGGGGGCCCAGCATAACAATGCGATCAGTAACCCTCACCCAAGTACCTACTATAAGAATGGGTACCCACTTACGTTCGCGAACGTCCGCACTCCGCGAACCTGCACCAATCATTTATGTAATGTGCTGTAAAGGCTCCGGTAACGATCAATTGCGATTTTCAACTTTGTTATTGTCGCTCATTGCTGCGAAAATTGATCGTTTAGCGACTTGTCAATTCCTCCAACAATGGCATTGACGTAAAAATTGACAATCGCAATTGATCGTTACCGGCGGCCTAAACACTGTGTTTGTACCACTATTGTTATATGTATAGTCTGTAGTTTGTACGTTTGCGAACACGTATGTGGTTGCAGAGTAGAAAAAAAAATTCTATGGCGCATTATTGCAGGTTCGTGGTGCGCTGAGGTTCGGGGTACCCATCCACCCTAATAGGCATTATTTTCGTTTACCAATTTATTTGTCTATATTGTTACAGGTTAGATTGTGACCGGTTATTAGCACGGTACATGCCCCGGTTCCGGTGCGTGGTGGAGTTGATACAGCACTACACGCGCGTGGGGCAGAAGGGCGCGGGCACGGTGTGGGTAGACCGAGACGGCTGCCCCCACTCGCCCGTCCTGCTCTCCAAACCGTTACGGAAGGAACCGCCCTCGTTGGTGCACATGGCGAGACTGGCTGTCCACAGAGCGCTGGACTCCAACCCCCTCAAGCCTAAACTCTGGTGCGCGCCAAAACACAGGCTTCTCCCTCTCCCCTCCACTCTTATAGACTATCTCGGCGAATACCCTTACTCTCTGTAACGTTAGATCTGTATTATTTATTTAGTTGAATCGCGTCAACGACGCGTTAGCTTATTGTGAAGTCTCGTGAGCGGCGTTTAGACAGCTGTGGTAGCGTTGATTTCAAATATCATAATATTGTATTTGATTTGATATGTACAAAATATGCATTGTAATTTAGGTCTAGCGCGGGATGCTAGTATGGTATGAGGGCCGGCTCCTTATTACAGACTAACGTAGGTATATTAAATTAATTTATGATAGTTTAATTAAATTATGTATTCTTAAAATTATTCAATATGGGACTCAAATACGGTATTTAGTGGAATGTTTATGTGGAATATTTTTTTTAAGTCTACTCTGTGTCTGTATATAAAGATGTTTTGTGAAAGTATTGCAAGACTGATTCCTTGAATGTCTAATATGACTGTCTTCTTTGTTCAGTGTCACATTGATACTTTGGTCTAATGTTTAAAACTAAAACAACTGTATTCGTTGTAACGAGAGATTTAATGCAAACAATATTTATCTTAGAAGCAATCAAAAATGTTTTAACACTTTTAACTAATTATTTTCAAATCATTTATACTTACTTACACAGGTTTATTTACGTACAGCCGACGGCATATCAGACTATACATGTTGACCTTTAAAACCGCCTTTATGCCGTACGAAATAAAAGCCGTAACTTACCGTGCTGTCGTGCGTACATTATGTTTTGTATTAAATGAAAGACAGGTCAAGCCAAGATTCTAATGGACCCCTAAAAACGATCAAAACTGCTTGTCAATCATTTACATTGCATTTACCATTTGGGGGCGTGGCCTACTTTTGATTTGCCACGGTAATCTATCTATTCTGTGGTGCTTGTCAAGCATCGCTCCTAGACGATCAAAATGTTATTGACAAGCCGATGCAATGTAAATGAATGACAAGCAATTTTGATCGTTTAACTTTAGGGGGTCCATAACAATCTTGACATTTTTCTCGTCAAACGAATACGGTAGTTTCTTAAAATATGATGACCTATATTGATATTATTTAACAAATGTTCACTAATGCCTAATCTTGTCCATTGATTGTCATAAGAAATCATCACATTATTGTATAGAGCTATATTTTTATTATTTATTTCTCGTTTAAGATTAAGCATCCATTGTCAAGTGTGTGACATGCTAATTTAATCTTTGTTCCTATAATCTGTAAGTCTTATGATCACAGCTCCAGCACTTCTAGCCCCCGTACAACCTTATAACACTTGCCAGTTATTAATGTGTCTCTTTTATTTGCTGTAGCGAGAAAGAGATAACTATATCAATTCATAAAGGCAAGTTAAAAGAGGTTGTAATACCCCCCAGCCTGCCTAGCATGACCGATTTATATCGCGTGATATAGCATTTTATCGACACTCAACTGTCAAACTCCTTTGTCTTTTTGACAGTTAAACGTGATGAAACGCTATATCATGCGATAAAAATCGGTCATGCTAGGCAGGCGGCACCCAAATGGCTATCGCAATTATAAAAGTGCCATCAGCAACGTTACATACAACCATAATTCAGAATACACCATAGGAATATCAATAAAAGTATTTTTGAGGCTGAACATGTAAATAGTTCTTGTTTTGTTTTCTATTTATTTCATTAATATAAGTAGTTAGATAAATAACTGCAGTTTATGATAGTGAAACCATAAAATGGTTATTGGTACTTATACTGTGACTTGGTCTTTTGTTACCGGTGAAACATAACTGTGTATAAATGTATTGTAACCACAATGAATGGTATCTTTAAATAATCTCAATTTAGTATAAAATGTAAGTTTCACCGTAGACTTATAAAAATTGACAAATCAGAGGGCCTAGCCAAAGTAACATTTGCAAATCTTCGTTATCGCTTCGCTTTCGAAACATGTATGGGATTGACATAAGGTTTCGTTAACTATCGAAATTTAAAACGTCAAATCCATACATGTATCGAAGCGAAACGATAACGAAAATTTGCAAATGTTACTTTGGCTAGGGGTCAGTCCTATATTTGTTCTGTGAATCGATTAATTAAACAAATTCAAATGGCCCTCAAAAGTAGAGGTTTGTGTGCCTAGTTTCATGTCTGAATTCTGAATGTATTCAGACAATTTTTTTTATTACGTTTTGTATGGGATACATAACACCAATTAAATAAGTGTGACATAATAGGAGTATTTGTATATAGGCTAATGTATCGAAAGAACTGCAAGTAACTTTTAAACATACAAACAAAATTATACATTCTGCCTAGAAAAGGATTTTAATTTATTGTTGACCTTTAGTTTTAAATAAAAATGAAAACAAGTTTGCATCATGGTATAATGTCCACGCACTCCGTCCGAGTGCGTGCGCGAGACGTCTCGCACCTTCAACGTGACTGACCTAAAAAAAACTTTTAGGTCAGTGGTCAACGTAATTCTTATCTTACTCTGCTTGCGCCAAGATAAAAAAATCCGACTTATGAATTACATTATAGAAAGTTAAAACACAGGCTAGCAGTTGAGGCCTAGCCTTGCCTTGCCTTGCATCAAAATCGTCAGAAAATATCATTTAATATTATTTTATTTCGTGTCCTACATCTTGGCATGGACCACTTTGAAAACCGCAATTCTGACTACATGGAAAATTTCTCCCCAATTAGTCCCAACTAGTCCTACTTTTTCGGAATTAGTCCCAAAAAGGACTGAAAGATATAAGCGATTTAAATGGTCCATGCCAAAGCAAACCTTCATTTTGGCAGGGACAGGCTATATCTAGTGAACCTAAACACCTAGCCAGGATCTGATTATTCAAAAAAAATCTCCCTTTTTTATGGATCCCGCAATGCCTAGAATCAAAACGAAATGAAGCGCCGTTCAAAAAATATAAAGGAATGATTTGGTCCCTGCCAAAATCAACCTACATCTTGGCGAGGACTTTTGAACCAGGTCACCTAGAGAAAATCTGATTATTGGAAACGAATCGTGTAAATTACTCCCAATTAGTCCTAAAGCCACAAAATTAGTCCCCCTTTAGTTTAGGAGATAATCGGAATTAAAGTTTGGTTTTTATAGTACAGGAGCCGACTTCCTATTTAGTGACGATGTTTGTAACTTGTTTTATTTTTGCGTGTTTGTGTTAAAATAATGAAGTGTTATTAACGTATAATGTAAAACAAAAGTATAACGTAAAGTAATACGTAACTTTTATGCATTTTCGAAACTCAAAACCTTAATTTTTAAGTCATAAAATAAAAATGATTTCTTAGAGGTATTTTGATCCCGGACTCCTGGACTATATCAAAAACATGTACAGTCGCGTACAAAATAATTTCAAAAGAAGTATGAAATGGTCATGTATAAAATTGAATTTTAAAGTTATATTGCTTTTCTTTCGAAACTGTTCATATTTGGAGTAGAGAGTGATTTTCTTCCTTCAATGGGTTCACTTGAAACTTTGTACCTATACAGGGTTATTTGTAATTAATTTAAAACCTCTCTTGGGGCTGATCACACCATCAAACTGTACAATTTTCATTATAGGACCAACCTTGAAATCGAAAAAAAAAACAGCTGTTTCATACATTTCGATGGAGTAGGTACCTACCTACGCATTGTACTTATGTATGGAACAGGTGTTTTTTTTTCTAGTTTGACAAGAAAATAACAACTCAATGTTAAAAAATAAAAAAAATACAAAATGGCGGTCAACTTTCTTGTTTGTAGGCCGATTTCGATGAAACTCGGTTTTTGCTACTATTTTGACAAGAAAACAGCAACGCAATTTAAAGCGTTGCTGTTTTCTTGTCAAAATAGTACCAAAAACCGTGTTTTGACTAGAAAATAATAATGAAATATTAAAAAATAAAAAGCCAAGATGGCGTCTTACTTTTTTGTTTGTGAGCCGATTGATTAAACCATTTCCGTATAAAAATTAGCTGTTTCATTTTGACAGAGTAAGGTATTGGACTTTTATGTATTTGTCCATCATTATGTATTAATTTGTACTTAAAAAAAATTATCTTAAAAAGCTTTTGTATGGAACAGCTGTTTTTTTTTTCACCGTAGAAGTCTCATAGTGAAAGTTGTTGAGAAAGATGGTTCGAAACCAGCGGCTTCAAAACCAATAAAAATTCAGTTCGTATAAGTTTTTTCATTATAATTAGAAATACAATACCTAATATGTAGGTACATGACACTTTTTGATAAGATGACGTTTTTTTATAATAATTGTACATTTACAGATACTTGTCACCAAAGTGTAAAAACGTGTGATTTACCTTTTTTATTACTTTTTAAATTTGAGCTTTTTGCATTCACAATGCTATTTTTATACAATACTAAATAATATACTAGAAAAAATACGACTCGCATTAGATCAATACTTTTTTTTTTCTAGTATATTATTTAGTATTGTATAAAAATAGCATTGTGAATGCAAAAATCTCAAATTTAAAAATTATATAGTTAGCTATTTCATCTTAATCGATTCTAAAACCACTCTAAAATAAAAATAAATAAACCGACCAAATAACCAAAGAACGAAAAAAAAAACACTCATTAATAATTATAGGCAAATAGGATTTCATTTTTCACAATTTTGCTTAAAAACATTAAAAATATATTAGAATAGAATAGAATAGAAGAATAGAATAGAAAAATGTTTATTCAGCAAAACAGTTACAAAAAATATAAAATTAACATCGAATTTACACATTTTTTGCTGAAACGGTAACATCTCAGCTTGTGCCGCTGCCTGAAACAGTGGCGCTGGTTTTCAGATGCAACCGTGGTGGTGACAATAATTATACAATTATTTTCTTATAGTCAAAACTACATATTAATTATTATTCAAAACATCTAGGTATGCACTATGATACTACATTATTACTTTCATTATTGATCAGTTTACAAATAATTACTCTGTTAGTTTAGTTTAAATAAGTACAAAGACTAATTAGGTATAGATCCAGTCACAAAATACATAATTAAACCATTTACGTATACAGTGATGCAACATTACTAATGATTTGACACTTTCATAATCGATCAGCTAGGCGATTGCGTAAAGTCAATCGTATTTATTTGACAGTTCAATTTGTATCATAAATTATGTCATCCCATACAAATTGCAGCCGATGGAATACGATATGAACTGTCAAATGAATACGATTACCTTACGCAATTCCACCCCAGTTTACAAATAATTATTTTGATAGTATAAGTAGGTATAGCATAAATGAGCATAAAGAGAAAACTAATTATAGACCCAGTCACTTACACTGCCTAGTTGAATGTTTAAAAAGTATGTTTTGATTTTACGTTTAAAACTGTAGACAGATGTGAGAGCACAGAGGGGTGGAGGGATATTATTCCAAATCTTTGTGGCAGTGTATTTAAAGCAGCCCTTGAAAGCAGCAGTGTTATGATAAGGCACAGCAAGTCGAGATGAACGAGCGCTAGAGTACCAAGAAAGTTTGTCACGAAGATATGGAGGTTTGCCACTTTTAATGACACCAAATAAAAGAGTAGCAAAGTGAATATGTCTTCTAGATTCAATGTTGAATATTTGAGCACTATTTAGGAAAGGTGAAACGTGACTTCTTGGTGGTATGTTAAAACAGAACCTGGCACATGCATTTTGTACCCGTTGTATTAATGATTTACTTTTAGATAATAACCTAGGACCATAAACAGTGTCAACGTAATCAAATTTTGAAAGAATCAATGAGTCAACAAGTCTAATGCGCAACTCCGTACTTAGAAAATTTCGGACTCTATAAAGCACTTTCAGACGATAAAAACAATTTCGTGCTAGCTCTCGAATATACGTCTCAAATCTCAAATCAGAGTCTATAACTAAACCCAAATTACGTGCCTTCTTCACCATTTGTATGTTTTCGTTATATAGTTTAATCGTTGGATTCAGAGTCTCCATCTTCATGACTTGACGTTTCGAACCTAGAACTAAAAATTTTGATTTACTGGGATTTAGTACAAGACCATTATTGTTAGACCAGTTAGAAATTCTCATTAAATCTTCATTGACCTTATCAACTGCTACATCGACGTTTTGAGGATAACAAGATGTGTAAATCTGCAAATCATCGGCATATAAATGAAATTTACAGTTTAATATACAACGCTCGAAGTCAGCACTATAAATTATGAACAAGAGGGGGCCCAGGATAGATCCTTGAGGCACACCTCGTGAAACTGGTAATTGAGTAGAATATGTCGCTGAGCCATCACTATTACGCAATTTAACGTACTGAGAGCGGTCGGTTAAGTAACTGTGAAACCACTTTACCGTAGGAACATCAAACCCGTAATATATCAACTTGGAGATCAGCAAAGGAATATTTAAAGTGTCAAATGCACGAGAAAAATCTAGGAGAACCAGAAGAGTACCCATTCCGGCATCTTGTGCTTCCAGAATATTAGGTAAGTTATACTTTTTTAGCGACTAAATTACAAAAATATTTAAAAAAATCCGCTAATCCAGCTCCTATGTCGCTAGAACGGCAACACAGCATATAATGTATGACAAAAACGAACTATTTTTTTGGGTGTGGTATGGCTTTGTTAAGAGCCATTTAGACAATATGTTTCGCAACATTTAGGTACCTGTCTCGTCCATTTTGCTTCAAATTCAAAATTCAAAATTCAAAAATTATTTATTTGTGTCTATACATTTTTTAACAAAATCAAATTAACGTTAATAACCACATTAGTCAAAGACTGTGTCGCAGCTATTAGCGCCCACCTCGAACTTATAGAATTATAACAGTAAAACACAAAAATAAATTTGTTGAATCTAGAAGGAACTTACTATGTAAAACAAACTTTCTTATAAATGCAAATGAAAATTAGTGTGTGTGTTGTGTGTGTGTGTGTGTTGTGTGTGTGTGTGTGTTGTGTGTGTGTGTGTGTGTGTGTGTGCGTGCGTGCGTGCGTGCTAAATGTCATTCGTAATGTAAAACAAGAGACTCGACATCTTCGTAATTCAGGCTAAATAACCACTCACGCAAAACTTTCTTACACTCGCGTTGAGATAAGCTGTAAATACGCAGTTTATAATTAATTTTATTATATAGGACTGCGCTAAGGTATAAATAATGTCGTCCAGCCAGCTTGGTAGAACAACTTTCGACTTTAAATATTCTATTAGACATTCTGGTATTCGAAGCTAACTCAGTATCAAAGCTACAAGACTTGTGTTTACGTAAAATGATATGTAAAACGAAAAGCTTACGTACAGAAAGAACTTTCCAAAGATCATATAGCTGTACAGTTGGATACCAGATGGGTTTAAAAGCCATTACTTTCAGCACTGCTCGCTGAGCCCGTTCTAGCGTGATGAAATTGGTTTTTGTCGAGGAGCCCCATACAGAGATACAATAACTCAGTATCGATTGAGCTAAAGTTATGTAGGCCATCTTTAAGGTGCCTTCATCAGCACTACCACGCAGTTTACGAAAGACAAAGATCAGCTTTCTGATACGAGAGGATACTGACTGAACATGCTCATGCCATGACATAACACTGTCAACGACTACACCCAAATATTTCACGTGGTTTAAACGTTGGATCTTAAAACAATTGCAAATAGTACACTGGGGATTGCCCACGATGGGACAAGAAGTATCATGTGCATATAAATTAAACGTGCTGTCAGGTTGGGAATTAAGTCTAGGAGCGAAAGTCACGAAGCAAGTCTTTGTGAGGTTAAGAAGGAGTCGATTATTTGAGAGCCATGAAAAGACTGCTCCAAGAGCACTTTCAGCATAAGCACGAGCCTCCTCCCAATCCTGCCCATGGACAAGAAGCGCTGTGTCGTCAGCGTATGTCACAATTTTACAATTAGGTAGGGATAATTGACATAGTCCATTGATGAAAACAAGAAAAAGTGTGGGCCCAAGCACACTACCACACAAAATGGGTGACACAAATAGATATTTCGGAAACGTTGAATTGAAAACATGTTTTCCAACATGTTTTTGTGTCTATTTAAACGCGGCTTTAGCGCGTTTTTCCACGAACAACGACACTACACGATTCACAAGCTGCACGACAGTGTTGTCAGCACTATAGTGCTGACAACTGTACTTTTTGGTACGTTCTGGTAACACTGTTGACAATCGTGTCGTGTCATTGTTTGTTCGTAGGAAAACGCCCTTACAATCCCTCCCTCTTAGCCTAGCATGACCACCAAAACGTGATATGGTACCTAGTGATTTATCACGTTTAACTGGAGGGAGGAAGGGCTGCCCCCCTAGCATGACCGACAATACACGATATATATCGTTTTGTCGACACTCGACTGTCAAATTCCATTGTTTTATGGCAGTTAAAAGTGATTAAGCTCTATATCATATTATCGCGTTTCAAAGGTCATGCTAGGGGGGCATGAGCATATTACACTATCATATATTATTTATCGGATGCTATCTCCGACTAAGATAGTAAACATATATCTCGGATGATATATACATGATAGTGTAATATGGGCCTAAAACTTTATTCCGTTCCGCAATGCGCAGTGTTCCGATTGTTAAAACTTATGTTCACAGATACTGTTTCTGCATTCCTCAATTTACGAAAGTTTGTGCTTAATGTTTTACAATCGGAACACTGCGCATTACGGAACAGAATAGTTTTATGTAATTAATTTTTACTGTACGCTTTTGTACATGACTGTACTTATATAAAAAAACGGAATTTCTCCTAAACTAAAGGGGGACTAATTTTGTGGCTTTAGGACTAATTGGGAGTAATTTACACGATTCGTTTCCAATAATCAGATTTTCTCTAGGTGACCTGGTTCAAAAGTCCTCGCCAAGATGTAGGTTGATTTTGGCAGGGACCAAATCATTCCTTTATATTTTTTGAACGGCGCTTCATTTCGTTTTGATTCTAGGCATTGCGGGATCCATAAAAAAGGGAGTTTTTTTTTGAATAATCAGATCCTGGCTAGGTGTTTAGGTTCACTAGATATAGCCTGTCCCTGCCAAAATGAAGGTTTGCTTTGGCATGGACCATTTAAATCGCTTATATCTTTCAGTCCTTTTTGGGACTAATTCCGAAAAAGTAGGACTAGTTGGGACTAATTGGGGAGAAATTTTCCATGTAGTCAGAATTGCGGTTTTCAAAGTGGTCCATGCCAAGATGTAGGACACTTTTATTTCCTACTACACGAATTTGATTATGCCTAGAGGGGGCTTACCATCAGCAAATAAGAAACCGTTAGTATGAAAGCAGTCCTGTTTAAGGCCTGCTTTTGAACTGAACGGTTTCTTATTTGCTGATGGTAAGCCCCCAGGGGCCTTACTATGAGCTCTTAAATAGCAGGGCTTCTATTGAACTGCCTTACTTTTTCGTAATATGACCTCAACGCTTAGTATGAAAGCAGGCCTTATGCAGTCTTGTTTAAGGCCTGCTTTTGAACTGAACGCTATAAGAGCTCATAGTAAGGCCCCTGGACTGCTTTGAACTAAAATCGAGGTCATGGAATGAAAAAGTAAGCAGTTCAATATAAATCCTGCTTTATGAGCTCATAGTAAGTAAATAAAACGTACCTAGTGATTATTTCATCTGTGATAGGCCCCATCCAGCACACCAAAAAAAAACAATCATAACACCTTTTTTTAAGGAACAATGCTTTGGCCACAGAATACTGCTTTGGCCGTATAAGTTACTATCTTTGCTTGAAAAAAGTCTGTCGTCATTGTCACTGTCATTAGTGTCAGTGTGTGTCAAGCTAGGGATGCCCGATCTTTTGCGTTGAATCGATAACCCCTTAAATCGATCAACGATGAATCATAAGGCACTGAACAGATTTCGGTTAGAAGATCGTATCGTTATTTTATTTATGTAATAAAAAGGCACAGTATGCATGCGACATTATTTATTATGGCTCTCTGTTAAAATACATATACTCTTGGCTCAGTGAAGCAGGCAGTTTTTGAAACTCGAAACTAATTTCAACAAAAAATTTAGGCAATAAAAGCCTAGTGATTATATTCCTCTTTATAGCGACACTTTGAAGTATATTATTATCCCTGTCCTAGTGCTACTAGATAATTAATATAATTGAAAAAGTAAAACATTGGGTCGGAATCTCAAGGGTGCGGGTTCAAATCCCGTCTGAGCTGCTACGGTGAGTCGATTTTATCTAGTATTTTTCAATTATATTAATTATTATTATCTTAATATAAAAATAGCATTGTGAATTAATAAAATCTTAAAGTTCAATAATTATATAGCTATTTCATCTAAATCGATTGTCTGGCATCTGTAAAGGTGTGGCATTCGAATGTCAAAGGTAATGAGGATCAGTAACAGGTTTGAATCCTATAATTTTATTGGTATAATATAAAAACATATTCATAGCTAAAAAACTTAGTGAAAGATTTTTTGAAATCCGTTTAGAAATGGCTGAATTACAAGTTGAACGAAATACCAAGCTCAATGCAATATGTGCTTTATCACGTACGACATAAGGTTCACGTACGTCTCGATGACGTCATAATAACCCCCCAAAATAACAGTGTTTTAGATCGTTTTAGCTCGAATAGCTTCTCAGGTTCAAGAGATATCGTAAAAATTTCTAGAAAATTTCGCCGCTCCACTCCAACTCGGTAGCATAATTATATGTATTTTTTCAATTACATATAATTAGTTTTAATAATCTTATTAATAAATATTTTCGTACGATATTCTAGCCACACAAATTACAATTCAAACTTGGTAGAAATCGCATGGCACCCGTCGAATCGATAAAAAAAATCGGTAGTTTGTATCGTATTGCTTGCCACGATGCATCCTTTGAGTCAAGTTAGTCAAATGAAGCGTGTCAAGCTGTCAACAGTGTTACCAATTTATTGGATTTCACGTCAGATTTAACGGATTATAGACCGATCGGGATACGTTTTTAGGTTTCAAAAATATTAAAGTTTTTTTTTTCGTATATAGTTTCTGCACCATTCACATAGCCTAATACATGAATTTGTGTCATTTTGGATGGATGCATAAGCAATAATTTAGGTTTTTGGTCCTTTTTAACACTATCGGACGAAAAGAAAATTAAAAGTTGAAAATTTTACTTTAATGATGATTACGAAGTTGTATCCAATGTACATGAACTTTTTATGTCATCTTCGTCCACGGGAATACTGTTATTTGACGATTACCTAAAAAGTTGCCGTAGTACCTTTTTTGACAATGTTATTAATGTACTTGCCCCACGTCAGTTTCCATGGATGAAGATGACACAAACTAGGTTTGTACACTACGCAGGCTATCTTAAATACAATACCTACTATTAATTTTGACAGTTTTGAGTTCAATTATTTATAACCAACACAAATAATTGAATTTCTAAAGATGCGTCGGCTAGATGTGACACAAAACGCAAAAATACACTTTATATTTTTTTTTTCATTTATTATTGTATAAAAAAATCATTACATTCATTGTTATTAACAGCGTAAAGAAATCCACAGAGGTTTATAACAACGCTGTTGAATGCTCGCGTTGGGGTTAGAAATACATACTTAATTTACTTATAAAGAAAATCGTGATAAATTATGCTTAAAAAGAAAGGATGATACAAAAAATATATAATAATTCTTTAGCAAGGAGCAAACTAGGTGCATTTCAAGGTCTCAAACAAAAAATTCTTCATTTTAGCCTTTAGGTTGGATTGTGTTAAACTATCAACGAAATCCGCAGGTAGTTGATTAATCAACCGCGGTACTAAGTAAGCGGTAGTTCTTCTACCGTACACGTTATTCGCCCTAATAGTAACAAGTTTTTTTGAGCGATTCCACGAGTGAATGCAGGGTGATTCATTTTTTTAAAGTTATTATTAAAGAAGTTTTCGTTTAAAATATTGTTTTTAAATTGGATATGGATCGGCAATACTTTACAAAGTTGAAATATTTTTTGAATATTGTTTTTTAATGTTTTTACTTACTATTGTTTTAATTATTTTTAATTGGAGATTGTAAATTAGGTTAGTGTATGTTATATATGCCAATGTATCGACAGGCAAGATTTCATAAACTTTAGAATTTTTGAAGGTTATGCCCTCAAAATAACGTATCCCGATCGGTCTATTAGGGTCAGGCACTAATAGGAGAACATACTTTGACGGCTAACAGATTTATAGACGGGATCAATTTTGTTTATGCTACTGCTTCACCTGCGTTATCGACTTATCGTTTTCATTAGTGGTAATGTCCAACTACGCTTTAGCTAAGGATTTAAGTAAATTTAGTACTGTCGTTTGTAAATTAACACGTTAAAGTCTTGGCCACATCTGCGTAACGCCTAGATTAACGCTTTGAGCTATGCGTTAAGACGCAGGTGGAGCCGTAGCATTAGAATTAAACGTTTGACATAGGTATCTGATTCTGTGTGTACTAATCATGTCATGTCAGGGGACGTTTTCAGCGTGAATGTGGTAAAATCAAAATAAAAGGAAGAAAATATGGCCAATACCGTATTTAAAAATACAAATTGGTCTGAAAAGAAATGGGAGGCATGCTATTCGTACGATTTACCCGATATAGTAATGGGTATTACATTTGACGAATTTCATTGACGAAAAAGTATAAATATTTTTGACGGAAAATATAACGAAATCCAAAATATTTTGTTGGCAACACCGTCATTTAACTGCCATGCTCTGTCAATTGTCAAGTCAATCGATAAATAGAGTTGGTCCAGTCTAGGAATGACGAAAGTATAATAATTATATATTTATAAGTAAATATTTATAAAAATTATCGACCTAGATATATCGCGACAAAAATATGGATATAGGTATCGGTCAAGTTCGGTCAAGCCACTAATCCACAGATAAACAACCCAGACTAACCTAAGTACAGCGGGTCTACCGGCTAAAAATAATGAAGATAATGTTAACTGTAATTTGACAGATGGATATGATACATTGCTTCTTTTCTTTGGTACGTTTTTATTTGTGCCAAAACGAAGTAGCAATGTATCGCATACATCTGTCTTAATACAGTTAACATTAACTTCATTGTTTTTAGCCGGTAGACCCGCAGGCCACAGATTAGAGGAATTCAACGAGCGCAGCGCAAACAAAACATACAAGTTATAAACAATACAGTACAGCCTGCCTAGCATGACCACCGAAACACCATATTATTATGATATAGTGATTTATCACGTTTAACTGTCAAAAGACAGTTGATTTTGACAGTTGGGTGTCGATAAAATGCTATACCACGCGATATATAGAATGCTACTAATAAGTCCGCCTCTTGTACCATTTTGTATTGTACAATAAAGATAGTTAAAATAAATAAAAATATATCTTCGGTCATGCTAGGGGGCAGATAAGGTTTTGTCCATTCATTCCAATCTTTTATGGCTTTGAATTCTAGCGACTTTAGAGTAATGTGATGCTTATAATAATAAAAATATCGTTTTTGATACGATTTTCGATATTGGTTATTTTGTATCAAAGTATCAATATAACAGGAAAAAATTTCGATATATCGAATAAATATCGATACTTTCAGCATCCCTAGTCCAGTCGAGTCGGGCGGCGCGGCGGCGGGTATTTGTTTATTGATTTTAGTTTTTTTAACAAAAGCTATAACTTCTTTCATTATTTTGTGTAAAATGTAAAATATTGGATTCTATTCTACATACGCCATGTCAACAAATGGAACCGGCGGCAATTATGCACCATTGAAGCAAATCCTATCAGATTCCGAATCGGAAGACGATCACCACAAACTGCAGAATGCTTGCCACATCAAAGCTACCGATAGTTGCAACAATTTGGACTTCAACAGCGGCTTGCATTCGTCCAAGAATTATAGCTTGAGCGATATGGATGAATTCAATACCAATGTTAACACCGTAGAGAGCACTATGGACAACGTAAGCTTTCTGCAGTCGGATGTATCCAATAAGATGTCATTCCCGCGCCGATGCGCCTTTATTACGTCGATTCTTGTTTGCATATTCACTGTTGTTATATTTCTTTGGGGAATACCATGTTCAGAAGTTGGAAGCTGCTCTTCTAATGAGTGGCAAGATAAAACAACAAGTTGGGAGCTGCCTTATGATGAGATCGAGCTATCAGGCGCCATCCAAGTTGTTGAAGGGGCAATACCAAATACTAAGAATTTAATTTTCATTTATAGAGGTAACCATATGAAGCTTGAGAAAAACACAAATGATAACATTAATGGTGTGCTGCTTATAGTTGGAAATTCTGGCAAAATTGGATGGTATACAAGAGATGACAGAATTCCTACAGAAATTAACTGCCATCTTATTGATGTAAACAGAGATAATCAAAAGGATTGTATTGTCTCAGGGTCGGAAGGGTTGCTTGCCGCCTTAAATCCCTTGTCAGGAACATATTACTGGTACAAACACAAACATGGGAAAGACTTCAAAAACATTGCAGCGATTGATTTTCCTATTCTCATGAAAGATATGGACAAAGATAAGGTCAATGACCTTTTAACAGTAGCGACAGTCTATCCAAATGTTAATCACAACTCATTAGTGATTGTATCCGGAGCAACAGGCAATATTATTGGTGAACCGATGACAATAACTGACTGTATATCAGTCAAATTAGTACCAGAAGCTGATACAATTACATACATCTGTAAGAATGGCACAACAGAAGCTGTTCGACTCATAACATATCCTAATCTTTATAGGAAGTTCTTAAAACTAGACAAGTCAAATTATACAAGTTCTGCATCTGCATCTAAGAAAGTAAATCTAAGCTTGAAAAAGAGTATTGGCAACACAAGGGAGATCTACTCTAACGGTCCGGGAAAACTAATTGTGGAGAATTCTGGAGAGTGTCCAAACTCTTGCAGGGTCAGCTTGAAGCTGTTGTTGGAAAGAAATGGTTCAACCACAGTGGGCTGGGAATATTCCGCCAACCATGTTTTTGCCATGAGACCCAGTTCATTTGCCTTTGCAAATTCAATACGAGGCTTTGTATTGAAATTATGACAGTGGAACAGTGCACACAATGCACATAACGCTGCAAAGGGTGCACTAAAAATTGATGAAGTACCATACAATGTACAGAATCAGAGTCCTAAAAATACTAATGATATATTTTACTATCGGCCTATCATCAATGTAGCTTCTATATCACCATTCATCAAATACACAAACTTCACTGTACACGATATTTCAGAGAGGATAGTTCTGGTGTCATTTGATAAAATGCAAACGCACAATGTGAATGTGAGCCAGACGGATATTGTGCAGATATGTGTCCGTGGACAAATTGATACAAATGCACCACTACCAATATGTCAACCGGACTTGGAATATCAAGAACAATCGTTGATGATTGCAGATCTAGATGGTGATCAATCTCATGAACTGATTTCATATTACAGCACTTTCGTAGCTCCTGAATCATATACACCAAAGAATTCAAATCCATATGATAATTGGAGATTGACATCCATTGTAAGAGTAATCCGCTTAGAGTCTGAGTTACCAAAACTGTTTGTTGCAGATATTTAAATGTTTTGAATTCATTGATTTGTTTCATAGGTTTATTTATTGTAAGCAAATTCTAAATTTGCCAAAAAAGCTTGTGTGCTGTATGTAGCTTTAAGCTATGTCTAGTCATTATTCAATGAATTGTGTAATTATTTAGTTCATGTAATCATGCATTAATACATAGTCATTCATCATTCGCCTCAAGTGTTCAATACTAAAGGTATAATCATAATTAAGTATAATCAAAATGTAGTTAGGATTTGATATATTTGAATCTTCTTTGTGTGTAGTATTTAGTACTATTTAGGTTAGGTACCAGTGTTTTAAATAAAAATATACTTACTCTTAACTACCTTCATGATTGTATTCATAATACCCTGGACATGAGAACTAATGGTCTAGCCTTGGTTCTGTTACCTAATAAATGTTGGTTGGTTTTGGCGTTTTTGGAAATAATGCATCAATGTTTGTGAATAGGGTCTAGTGATAAAAAATATTACTATTATTATTAATAGTATTAGGGTGGGTTTCCATTCCACTGAAGCGAAGCGGAGCGGTGCCTAGCGGTATATGAAATGACCAATCGCGATGCTCCACTACACACTGCTCTGCTGCGCAGTTCAAGGAATTGACTAAGCTCCACCTCAGTGGACACACCCTTACTTCTTTCTGCTGGTAATATTTATGTTAGTGAATGGTTGAATGTGTCAGGAGCAGATCAGCAGATAGGTACAGATGCCTTCGTATTTTGTTTTCATATTTATACACTGTAATCTGGCTTTGTAACAGTTTAAGTAAGTTATGATAACTTTCTCCAATAAAATTAGATACTTATATTGCTACTCTTTGATGCACTCGGATCGCCAATTTCCGGCAAAAACCAAAAGCTGCAAAAAAGCCTATTCTCAACGAGTCACACTAAATCGTGTCACACTGGCTGTTTGAGAAAAAAATTCGCTACGAGAACAATGAGACTCGATGTGAATTTTCATTCTCATCTGGATTAATATAATGTAACACGTTCGGAAAAGAAATCGCATCGGGTAAGAGTGTGATCCAGTTGTGTAGTCAGAAATGTAGTCTCATACATACTGCATCTGCTCTTGAAAAGCGTGCACAGAGGAAGTGCCTTATGCGAGGGCTACGGTAGCTTAATGCTATGCATAATTATTGCATTGTATAACCCGCGCGGATAAGGAAACAATCTGTAAATGGCTGGTCATGCTATCTCGTTCACACATGCCGTCATGCTGCATACTATACCTAGAATATAGTTTAAGATTCTTGCTATATCTACACGTGGGTGGGTCATGCTATCGTCCTCACACTTAATGTATGGCCCGCCATTTACAGATTGTTTCTTTATCCGCGCAGGTTATATGTAACTTAATAGATTAATGACTATAAATGTAATTGTATTACTGGCGCCTCCGAAATAAACAATACCTACATGTTTTTATAAAAATGTTTATTTCAATTTAAAAACCACTCAATTTAAACAATCTTACAACAATATATTAGGAGAGACATCCTTATCAACATGACTGTAACAACTTAAAATATAAGTGGTTCACTAATGGATCACCCGTTATTATCACTCAAATTATTAGTTGACCTAAATTGTATCATCTTGATACATTTAGATATCTAAGAACACAGTCGTGTGATATTAATAACTAATTGATTTTAATTGTTAGTCACTTACATAAATGTAATGTATGTACAATCAACGGCACGCTGGGCTATAACGATAGGGTAATCTACATATTTTTATAACCAAAGCGAAGACATCCAGGAGTTTGAAAAGACATCAAAAATTAGTTGGGAGATTTTTGAGTTTCGTATAACTTGATGTGATGCTGACTGTACACACAGCATCACATTGTATGTCTAAATTTTCTCAATTGACATTGAACTTAACAGTAAACTCAATAAGGTTTAAAATCAATTGAAGAAACACAGTTTTCGATGACTAATACATTTTATTATAAGTAATACCATGTAAAAAAATGCTTGATAATGTATTTCGATGATGTTTCAAAGTATTATGCCGCCATAATCATTCAAATTAAAGGTTTGTTTCTGCTAATTAGTCTAAAAATAGCTTTTAAAATGGATAACTAAATAATATTATTAATCATTTGATATACTTTATGTATTTGGCTAAACTCATTGATATATCGTCTAAAACAAGAAATTACATATTTGTGTAATACCTACCTACATTAAGCTCTTAATCAAAAGGGCTTTAAAGCAATTAAGTAATATTAAAAAAGGTAACATTAGGAATGAATAAAATTACACTTTTGGACACCATTTCAAGTTAAAAACTACTCCTATGAAAAGTTTTTTTTAAAGTTTTCACTAATAAGTAAATATTTTTTTTAAGTTACTTACCTAAAAGTTCTTACAAAATGTAAAGTATAGTATTAACTTTTTTTACAAAAACAACTAAAATATATCTAACTACCCAGAGAGACATATTCTATAAACATTGTCATGCGGTTTCATCAAGAATCTTATATTCATATGGTTTCATAGTGAAGACCCCAGGTTGGATTCAATGGCAGGATATCACAAAATTTATACCGCTTGGTGGCGCTACTGCTGCTAGAGACCTTTGTACGGGCATAGTATAATATTGAGTACTAGCGTAGTACGGGCATTTACCTCCAATATTTCAATTTTATTTTAAATTCAAATTATATCTTAAAATGTTTGATACTAATAATTATTATAGAAGTTGGACAGTAAACGAATAAAAAATAAAAAAAAAACAAAATGTGTTGAAGAAAAATGGATATTTACGAAAATTCGCATCCAACATACAAAAATTGATAGCAAACACATAGAAAACAACAAAATGCAGGTCTACATCTACACTAGCGCCAAGTTAGCGGTATAAGTGCGCCGACTGGTGCAAGATTTGTGGATCAGCCAAATTATCCATCCGCAATGATAACCAGATGGTAGGTTAGGTATATGTAAATAGAATATTTTAGAACCTTAATGAAAAGGGCACAGCAATTATTAAGATAGGACGACATACTTTATTAAAAGAAATCTAAAAGTACAATACTGAAGTATCCAGTCTGTATAATTACATACATAATTATTAATAAGTACTTTCTTCGTACTCCCTACATATACTTCTTACAATTACAATTTGTTTGTAAAACAAACAAATTATCTAAACATTTTCACAAGCATTTTGGTAATAATCGATAATTAATTTAGTAGTTTCAAGTAACATGAAACATATTCTTCATTTTTTAGATTATAAACTCTAAGCAAGTGCCTTTATTTTGATTTACCAACGTATGTACATTACAGAACTTTCCGAATCCTAGTAATCTAGCATTAATATATCAAAGGCATATTCTCTGCGCATATTTATTTTAATTTACATTTTTAATTACTTATCCTTTTTTAAATATTTTTTAGTTTTATTTTATTGTTTGGGTTTTTTATACAATTTCAATCGCATACATTATAGTATAGATAGCCTATGGATCGACTCAGCTGCAACTTTAATTATAGGCCATTCTACGAAACGAGCTCCCAAAGAAAAACCGTCCGTGTGTGCCCATAATAGCCTAGCCCAGTGGTTCCCAATTAGTTTTTTCTACATATCCCTACAAGAAAAAACTACCTAAAAATCGTACACGTCAAATAGAAAAATCTTCTAAAAATCTGCAAAATAAACCAATTGTATTATTATTAGTTAGTTAGCCTGACTGATATAATAAATACCTTACTTAAGTAAGATATGGTCCCGCGTACCCCTAGGGTACCACTAATTGGGAAACACTGGCCTAGTCTATAGCCGCGCATTGACTAATGAGCTGCGAGTATTTTGTTCCCTAAGAGTTTGATTCGTGAAATGGAGTATACCTACATAAAACCACTTTTGCGTGATCGTTAACAAAATGATTGTTTTTTTTTTGTCGTATAAATAAATATACTCTAAACTAAAATCTCTTAGTTTCAACTTTGTCACTTTTACTCTATTACTAATGAACGTTTAAAAACAAAACCAACGTTGTCGTTATTTAACTATTAATAAGGTAGCCTACTTTCTTAAAACCAAATGGGGGATTGACCAAAACATCCATATTCAAAGGCAAAAGAAAAAGAAGCTATGATTTACTAGTTTTGGTAAGATTCGTTCATTGTAGCTGTTACTGTATATGTGAGCATGTTTTAAATGAGGGACAATTTTGATGTTTGAAGGCCAATGTGGGACGCTTTTGATAAAGGGGAACAGTAAACACAAATGCGGGACTGTCCCCCTAATGGGACGGTTGGCAGCCTTAACTTTTAATTCACTAGCCAACTTTTATATTTAAGGTGAAACATCTCCACTGGACTCGAAACTATAGGCCAATTAATAGATGCCGGTTATTTTATCATACCGTGCTTTTCCAGGACTTTAGCTTTTACACAATATATTTTAGCGTGTCCGACAACTAACGTCAATTCTTCACTATGAACTATTTTATCAAAGCAAAATTATCTCATTAAATGCAATATGTTTGTAGTATTTGACAAATACAACTGGTTTTCGGATGGAGCGCCATCTATGCTGACAGCATTGTAAAGCTGAGCTTTTCCAGGTCCAGCGCTACGTTTAAAACCTTAACTTTAAAAAAATATATCACGTTAATACTCAAGCAGGGATGACTTTCTGCGTGACTTTGGTGTCGTCGGTGACTGCGTAGTCGTCGAGATCGATGACCTCGTGGGTCGCCAGCTGCTCCGCTATGCTGTAACCTTCGGCGTCGAACAGTTCGACTGTGAGCTCGTCGTAATCACGGCATCTGTAAACGGTAAAATAGTTTTACGACTAAATACTCAAACGAATCTTAAAGTTATAGACTCCTTAAATTAAAAAAAAAAACAGATTTGACAGAATCTCTATGAAACTGACAGCTTCCTTAAAAGATTTTAGTTATGAAGCCTTTGAGTAATCGGCCGTTAGTTTATTATCATACTAGCGACCAGCCCCGCTAGCACAGAATAGATTATAGTACTAGCGTACAGAAGTTGCACTCCGCAAAATCGTTTAAATAAATTGCGACTCTTGCTCTGACACAATAAAGTATAATTCAGGTCGCACAGCGCTCCCTTCGCTCCAAATCATTCAGTTAGTAGTTGCCTCTCTTTCTATCGCGTAGGTCTTATCTTTTCTGATGTATGAAATTTGTCCTCTCGGAGGACGCCGAGCGCTAGACTCGCGCGCGGAGTGACAGAGCCCTGCCCCTAGCCAAAGTAACATTTGCAAATTTTCGCTATCGCTTCGCTTCGAAACATGTATGGATTTGATGTTTTAAAATTCGATTGTTAATGAAACCTTATGTCAATCCCATACATGTTTCGAAAGCGAAGCGATAACGAAGATTAGCGAATGTTACTTTGGCTAGGCCCTCAGCTCTCGCTTTGCTTCGGTCGGTGTAGTGTGGCTGTGGCGTTAATTTTTTGCGACAACTCACAAGATATTCATTTAAATTATATGTTGTTAATGTGCATGAAATGCTTAAGGTAACTAATGTATTAAGTGCGCACCGAGCCTAGACTAGTGCCCACAATCAAGAAAAAATCATTACAACGAAATAAATATGTTGAATAAAATTCTGAAAATATATGAAAACTAGTATTAAAATGCATACAAAAATAGTTTATAACTGTTATAAACTATTTTTGTATGCATTTTTTCCTGGTTTAAATGTGTTTGTGTAGTTACAATCTGGATTAACGCGGGTTAAAGTGGCCAATTTGGGTGTTTATCCAGATTTTAACTACAATAAACAGTTTTTCAAGCCAAGTCAGCAACGCTGGCGAGAATAGAGCGCCCGTCTATTTTTCAAGCCAGACTAGCGAAAATCCACTGGTGTCTTTAATGGGGATGCAATATGCATACTGAGGAACTAATGGCGCCACAAGCGTTTGTCTTAAAATCGTTTGATTGGCTGTTTCAAATATCAAGTGTCATTTCTGACTTATTTTAACCAATCAAATCCATTGATAGCGGTCGCTTCGCCGCTAGCGCCATCTAGCTTAAGAGACATATTACGTCTCGACTGTAATTTCTGCGTAAAATGGCCCAATTTTGGCGTTATCGACCTCAGAAAAAAAATACATTAACAATTTTGACTTATTGTGTATTGCAGATTAGCTATTGGAATAGTTCATAGCGGCCTCGCTTTTTGGAAATTTTGCTTATTGCAGAGAAAGATTTTCATAAAATGCGCGAAGACACTTTTTTGAGCTCATGGATTGAACTACTATGCTAAGCAAATGAAATAGAAAAAAATGTATGTTATCTCCTATATAGTCGAATAGTTCATAGCGGCCTCGTAATTTTGAAATTATGTATGGAATATGTGAAAAAAATCCTAATCAAAAACCATAAAACTACAAAAAACGCTCAGAATTAACTGTGAATTTCTCCTAGATACATTAATATTATTACGTAAAATTTATACCAGAATAATCTTTACTTCATAAGAAAATCAAATTTCATACTTTTATTTGTTGTTTTTACTCGTTTGTCTTTCTGTGTATGTTCAAAGTTGATTCTGAGAAAAAATTGTTCACCAACTTCCATTTTCATTTCTAACCTTATAACTTTCCAGTGAATCATCATATTACTTTTTGTCGCGGACACATACAAATGTATTTAGTAGACCCAAAGGTTTCTCTAGGTTGTATCGCTAAAATCCGTAAAAATCGAAATGTCGACAAAAAATGTTATAGGGCTTTGCGTGGAGATTCTCATTATGTGACCGTAACTGTAGGTACTGACATGACGTGGGCGTCGAGCGTGCGGTCCTGCACCATGCGCGTGAGCGCGGCCTTGGCGTCGGCCCAGAGGCGCGAGCACGAGCTGCGCGCGCGCACGCCCGCGAGCACGCAGCGCACGGCCTGCGCCGGCAGCGCCATGTAGCGCGGCTCCAGCACGCGGATCTGGTCCTCCTTCACCCACACCACGTTGCCGTAGTCGATGTACATCACCTGTTGTATATTCAAAAAAATTAAAAAGTAAACAAAAAATATTTGTGTTTCTAAATTTAAGATTTTTGCATGCACAATGCTATTTTTATACAATTCTAAATAATATACTGGGAGAAATACGTCTCGCACCTGATCAATTCCGTGTCAATTTTTTTAACAAAATCAAATCAAAGTTACACGTACGCACCAGATCAATTCTTGGACGGGAATCGAACCTGCGAACTTTGTCCGGTCCAATGCTCTGACTGCTGAGCTACCGAGTCACTAGTGGCATCGTCGAATTTCTTCTAGTATATTCTACTCTTACGCTGTGACCCAGCGTTATTTCACCAACAATGTGATGTGAGGACCTCGACATTCAATTGAAATATCTTTCCAGATATTTTGACAATTGATAAAGATGAAATAGCTATATAATTTTCAAATTTGAGATTTTTACATTCACAATGCTATTTCTATACAATACTAAAAAATAAACTAAAAAAATACGACTCGCACCAGATCAATTCTGTGTCTAAATTTTTTTAACATAACATTAATCACAGACTGTGTCGCAGTTATTAGCGCCCACCTCGACACAGTCTTTTTTATCTACCATATTCGGCTTTATAAGGCCAGACACCTTGTATTTCACTGTACTGACCTCGACACTCTGGTCGGCGCGTGTGACAGACAGCACCCTGGCGCGGTACCACTGGTTGTCCAGGGGGTACAGGGCGGCCACTAGCTCGCCGGGCGCCGGCGTTATCTGTCAAACATTTTGCATTTTTTGTATATAGCCTCTTGCCGTAATGAAAGTGATTTTTTGGAAAAATAATCGTAATGTGCTGCCGTTGAGAAAATGAAGGTGATATAACGTTTTATCGACACTCAACTGTCAAAATCCATTGTCTTTTGACAGTCGAACGTGATAAATCGCTATATCGTATCGCGTTTCAGTGGTCATGCTAGGTGGAGAATAAAATATAAAAATAAATATTTGACAACATCACATACATTGCTGCACTGCAAGTAAGTAGCTAAAGCTATTTAAGGAAATCAGAGACAATGCTGGTATCACAAACACCCAGACCTGAGACAATATAGAAAAGTTTATTTTCTACATTGACCCAGCCGGGGATCGAACCCGAGACCTCAAGAGATGGTGCCGCCTTGAAAACCGGCGTGCAAACCACTCGACCACGGAGGTCGTCAAATAAAAACGATATTTATTTATTTATATTTATATACTCTTTATTGTATACACACAGAACAAACAAGTAACAATACAAACATAAAGGAGTTATACAAATGGCGGCCTTATCACTAAAAAAAAAGCGATTTATTCCAGGCAACATTGAGATGGACAGAAATTCAGATAAATGTGATGGCGTAGTTGGACGTGTGCAAATTTATTAAAGTAATAATAATAATCCTACTAAACTCGAATACCTATATAAATAAAAAACGTGTAAACTTACCGTTAGAGGTTTGTAGGTGATCCTGGTGGCAGGGCTGTTCATGTCGCGCACGAGCGCCGGCAGCACGCTGGGCGGCAGCATCACGCCGAAGCTGGGTAACTCGTCTGCGAACAACGGCACAACGCATCATTTTTATGCACAACGGGGTAGTGGTTGGCCTTCACCTCACCCATAAAATAGAGAGACTAACAGTTAAGTAGTACGTACTACGGGCGCTCGAGCATCACACACACACACAGACAGCTCTCACCGCTGCGTCACCTACTAGAACTGGTTTGAGATTGGTTTGAGATGCCGGTTATACAGTGTGGGTGACAGTTTATCAAGCCGCCTCTAACTTGGCTTAACGACTGTTATTAGATGACAACAGCCGGGACCGACGGTTGTAATTGCCACTTAACGGTCACCCATCCGACACCTGGCCGGACCAAGCGTTGCTTAACAAACGTGATCGAGTACGATCAGTCTGTCAAGTTCCGCAATGAGCGCTTCACCTGTTGTTAAGTGACGATAAGAGTAGAAAAGACTATCTTTTCTCTAACTGCCGGAATACAACAATTTTTAAACTGTTGTTACGGCGATTAATTTTTAGACTTAGATCAGATGGTTGTAGCTAGCCAGACGGACTTGAAATAAGCCCTACCACCATGGGCGTACCCAGGTTCTGGGCCAGGGGGGGGGGGGGGCAAATTCATTGTAAATTAAATATATTGTATGGCAAATAAGAACATATAAAGATAACAATAGATAGTTAGTTGGAGGTAAACAAAATTCAGGAGGGGGGGGGGGGCAGCTGCCACTCCCTCCCCCTCGGTACGCCCACGCCTAAGGTACGCTACCCCTCTGGGAATCGAACCCGGGACCCCTGCGTCTTTCTGAGGTACTTTATCGGATCCACATTATCTGGTTTAAAGTAATGGAATTAACTTTAAACCAGATAATGTAGAACTTTCCAATAATGTTAAACTTCCCATAAACCATCGATAAGTACCCCATAAACCGGGCATTAATGGGCCAATTTGGTTTGACAAATAACTGACATTTTGACAACTATCAACTGTGAACTTGCTGGTCATTTGTCATTACAATACGCCAATAGGGAATATGCATCATATGCAAAAGTATAATGCGTGAGAAAATCGACTGTTATATGAAAACTATTATCTTGCGGTTTTTTCTCGTGATAGTTACTTGAAGTTAGCACCCCCCTCTATAAAAACGGTGACGTCACTTGTCACGTTTCAGACGCGTTTAATATGGAGTTAGCCAAGAATCTTCAATTATCTTTGCGTTAATGCTGGTCGTTTTTCTCGAACTGCACGTTGAGTGGCACACGTATGATTATTTTTTATTAAACCTCCTGCAGTCAACTGAATTATCAATAATGGACCTTATGCTATGGCGTTAAAGACTACAGTGCTCACGTTCAAGCTGTTTGTTGTCTTCGAACTGCACGTAGAGTCGGTTGAAGTGGCACACGTATGTACGACCACCTTCAGTGGATAATGGACCTTATACCTTATGCTATGGCGTTAAAGACTACAGTGCTCACGTTCAAGCTGTTTGTTGTCTTCGAACTGCACGTAGAGTCGGTTGAAGTGGCACACGTATGTGACGACCGCCTTCAGTGGATAATGGACCTTATGCTATGGGCGTTAAAGACTACAGTGCTCACGTTCAAGCTGTTTGTTGTCTTCGAACTGCACGTAGAGTCGGTTGAAGTGGCACACGTATGTACGACCACCTTCAGTGGAAGAATGGACCTTATGCTATGGCGTTAAAGACTACAGTGCTCACGTTCAAGCTGTTTGTTGTCTTCGAACTGCACGTAGAGTCGGTTGAAGTGGCACACGTATGTACGACCACCTTCAGTGGAAGAATGGACCTTATGCTATGGCGTTAAAGACTACAGTGCTCACGTTCAAGCTGTTTGTTGTCTTCGAACTGCACGTAGAGTCGGTTGAAGTGGCACACGTATGTACGACCACCTTCAGTGGAAGAATGGACCTTATGCTATGGCGTTAAAGACTACAGTGCTCACGTTCAAGCTGTTTGTTGTCTTCGAACTGCACGTAGAGTCGGTTGAAGTGGCACACGTATGTACGACCACCTTCAGTGGAAGAATGGACCTTATGCTATGGCGTTAAAGACTACAGTGCTCACGTTCAAGCTGTTTGTTGTCTTCGAACTGCACGTAGAGTCGGTTGAAGTGGCACACGTATGTGACGACCACCTTCAGTGGAAGAATGGACCTTATGCTATGGCGTTAAAGACTACAGTGCTCACGTTCAAGCTGTTTGTTGTCTTCGAACTGCACGTAGAGTCGGTTGAAGTGGCACACGTATGTGACGACCACCTTCAGTGGAAGAATGGACCTTATGCTATGGGCGTTAAAGACTACAGTGCTCACGTTCAAGCTGTTTGTTGTCTTCGAACTGCACGTAGAGTCGGTTGAAGTGGCACACGTATGTACGACCACCTTCAGTGGAAGAATGGACCTTATGCTATGGCGTTAAAGACTACAGTGCTCACGTTCAAGCTGTTTGTTGTCTTCGAACTGCACGTAGAGTCGGTTGAAGTGGCACACGTATGTGACGACCACCTTCAGTGGAAGAATGGACCTTATGCTATGGGCGTTAAAGACTACAGTGCTCACGTTCAAGCTGTTTGTTGTCTTCGAACTGCAAGTAGAGTCGGTTGAAGTGGCACACGTATGTGACGACCACCTTCAGTGGATAATGGACCTTATGCTATGGGCGTTAAAGACTACAGTGCTCACGTTCAAGCTGTTTGTTGTCTTCGAACTGCACGTAGAGTCGGTTGAAGTGGCATACGTATGTGACGACCACCTTCAGTGGATAATGGACCTTATGCTATGGCGTTAAAGACTACAGTGCTCACGTTCAAGCTGTTTGTTGTCTTCGAACTGCACGTAGAGTCGGTTGAAGTGGCACACGTATGTGACGACCGCCTTCAGTGGATAATGGACCTTATGCTATGGGCGTTAAAGACTACAGTGCTCACGTTCAAGCTGTTTGTTGTCTTCGAACTGCACGTAGAGTCGGTTGAAGTGGCATACGTATGTGACGACCACCTTCAGTGGATAATGGACCTTATGATATGGCGTTAAAGACTACAGTGCTCACGTTCAAGCTGTTTGTTGTCTTCGAACTGCACGTAGAGTCGGTTGAAGTGGCACACGTATGTGACGACCACCTTCAGTGGATAATGGACCTTATGCTATGGGCGTTAAAGACTACAGTGCTCACGTTCAAGCTGTTTGTTGTCTTCGAACTGCACGTAGAGTCGGTTGAAGTGGCACACGTATGTACGACCACCTTCAGTGGAAGAATGGACCTTATGCTATGGCGTTAAAGACTACAGTGCTCACGTTCAAGCTGTTTGTTGTCTTCGAACTGCACGTAGAGTCGGTTGAAGTGGCACACGTATGTGACGACCACCTTCAGTGGAAGAATGGACCTTATGCTATGGGCGTTAAAGACTACAGTGCTCACGTTCAAGCTGTTTGTTGTCTTCGAACTGCAAGTAGAGTCGGTTGAAGTGGCACACGTATGTGACGACCACCTTCAGTGGATAATGGACCTTATGCTATGGGCGTTAAAGACTACAGTGCTCACGTTCAAGCTGTTTGTTGTCTTCGAACTGCACGTAGAGTCGGTTGAAGTGGCATACGTATGTGACGACCACCTTCAGTGGATAATGGACCTTATGCTATGGCGTTAAAGACTACAGTGCTCACGTTCAAGCTGTTTGTTGTCTTCGAACTGCACGTAGAGTCGGTTGAAGTGGCACACGTATGTGACGACCGCCTTCAGTGGATAATGGACCTTATGCTATGGGCGTTAAAGACTACAGTGCTCACGTTCAAGCTGTTTGTTGTCTTCGAACTGCACGTAGAGTCGGTTGAAGTGGCACACGTATGTGACGACCACCTTCAGTGGATAATGGACCTTATGCTATGGGCGTTAAAGACTACAGTGCTCACGTTCAAGCTGTTTGTTGTCTTCGAACTGCACGTAGAGTCGGTTGAAGTGGCATACGTATGTGACGACCACCTTCAGTGGATAATGGACCTTATGATATGGCGTTAAAGACTACAGTGCTCACGTTCAAGCTGTTTGTTGTCTTCGAACTGCACGTAGAGTCGGTTGAAGTGGCATACGTATGTGACGACCACCTTCAGCCAGGTGTCGGGAGGGGGTAAAGCTACTGAGGTTATCTTCGCTGGCACTTCTACTCGGTCCAGGGTCCATCCATCTAAAATATCAACGAAGGTACATTTTGAGGCTTCATTTATATTTAAAAGAAAAATGTGAATATTGACAATTAACACAGACTAGATCATATATATAATATGTATTGTAAATTCTTAGTTATTAAGCAAGAGTTTACCATAAATGGTGTAGGTAGTGTAGACTGTATTAATTGCCAAATTGTTATTTTCATCTTAAATCTTTCAACACATTTTTTTTACTACAAATCGTATCTTATACACTGGTTTGTATTTGAGCAATTAGAAAAAAAATACCGGAGATAAAAATATCAATCATACATTTAAAAAAATTTGCTAACTGAAGTTTATGGCTAAAGCATATTAAGGGTCCATGATAGAAAAACATGGTTTGCGCGGGCAATATTTTTATACAGAAAACGTAAAGTTGTAGCCACAAAAAACATACGACAAGCTAAAGGATTATCAGTAGCTACAAGTATTAAATTGCGTATAAACCTCACAGATGATTGTAAAAAAAATCTGAATATCATCAAAAGCGCTTGTCGCGGGTCATATTTTTTGCGTAAATAATAGCGGAAACGTATTGTATTCTACATCAAAATACACTTTATCTACACTCACAACGTAATGTTCCAAATATGAATTAAAAAAAGGTAATATAAAGACGTACTTTATTTTCGTGAATAGGTAAAATTTAAAAAAAAAACTCATTACGATGCAGTCAGCTGCATCATAAAATAACCTTTTTTCTCATTACGATACAGGGCAAATCCAAGAAGAAGGTAGTGCCGTGATATTAAAAAAAAAAATATTTTCCCACAAAATTTCCATGATTAAAATGCACTCTTTGGTGATCGATAACTTATTGCGATTAGTTTGCAAGAATGCACTCATCATGACTCATCTCAATTTTTTTTTCTAATTGAATGCGCGCCATTTTTAGAGCATTACAAAATAAATTTTGAATTTTGATGTTTTAATACCCCTCGTTATGCATCAGTATCATAAACTACTATTAACGTACTGTTTAGTTGTTCCAATAACTTTTTTCAAGAAAGATCATTGTACTAAAGGTAATGATGAAAAACCAACGAAAAACATCAAAATAGTGCAGAAGTGAGGTCATTTTCCATACTATTTACACGTTAAGAAAAAGACAGAGACAAATGTTTGAACATAATCTTAAACACAAAAATCCTGCTGAACATACAAAATATGATCGGTCAATTTAGGCTTTTAAACATATTTTTATCGATGACACCACTATGATCTTATTGTAATTGTATGGGACAACTAACCTGGATGCTTCATTACATGTTTTTTGTTGCACCGTAACCCTTTGAAGCAGGTTTTCTCGGGACCGCCCTTGTAGTGTTTGCATATGTCAGCCTCATCACGGTTTGAATAACCCTGTTCATATTATAAGACAGCATTAACACAATTTCCTGAATAAATAAATAATCGCGAGTAAAACTACTATAACCAACTAAAACGTAAAATTTGTAATGTTTTAATAAAATTGTGTATTAGAACTACAATATTAAATAAAATACACCGCGGCACGGCGCCACTTTCGGTCAGGGTACCGCCTTAAGAAGACAGTCGAATCCATAGAATATCACATAGATAAAAAAACATTGTTTATTAGAGAGAGAGAAAAACAACCGTAAGATCGACTATGAGAAAAATGTCCCAAAAAATAAAAACGAGATGAAGAATGATATATAAGACGTGGTGATGTGCCTGCCTATCTAAGGCTCGTATTATAGATCAAACTCAAACGTCTAATTTAGTACAGTTAGAAAGGGATGGCACAATCCTTTTCTAACCGTATTCAAGCCATAAAGTTAATATACCTAGCGGCATAGAGGAACAAAGGGCTGAGCAAGCGAGATGTCACTAATTAGCAACACTGTGTGATAAAGCGAGATGCGTGATGCGACGTGATAGAACTCTTTTTCGCGACAGTTAGTCTGCACTATCGGCACGGCATATAGTCTAGGTGAATTAGGCGATTTTTTGATAAAGATTGGAATAAATTCTCCGGAGATACAAAAACGTTCCTGATGGTTTTGTATAAGTCAAAAATCGTGTATAAAAAAATAATTGCATTTACCACCCTTACGGAAGGGGGTGAAATTCGGTGAAAACTGTTTATCGGTCATAACTAACCAGAGAATACAGGTGTAGTCAGCGTAATTTTTTTATACGCTTTATTACACCTCAATCTACATTATCACATTTCATTTATTTTAATAGAACCAACGTAGCGTTAGAAATAAAATAAAATATCCAAAAATATATTTTTGGTCACTGCGGCTTTGGGGAAAACTGTGTAGTTTTGTAAACTGGGGAAAGGGTTAGACATTTTGACCTAAATACATGATTGATTTTGCACCCTAGTGTGACGTATGGAAATTAGTTTTTCACGTTTTTCTGCCACTGTACTTTGGGGGAAATTTTGGTAGTTTTGAAAATCATCACAATGATTTAATTTGGTTTCCTTTATATTTGCACCCTATAAAAATTAGCATTTTTATATGGAACACATATTTTTCTAGTATTATAGTAATTGCCACAGACCTATTACGCCATGGAAGTGACAAGCGCGCAACACGTAATAATAAACTGACAAGAAGAGATAAGCGTCCGTGGTCACGTATTATGCGCGTTGTGAGATGTGTTTTACGAGGAAGGAGTACTTTCTGACTGTGATTGCTCTGTTAGTTAGTGATGGTACACAAACATAAAGGTTGTTTTATGCAAAAGCAGCTTGTGTTTAAACGAAAAACAGCATTGTGACTATCTGCAAACCAATTTTCTATCTATGACCGGCTAGACATGCACTGTGCTGCTTTTTTTTCATTATATAGGTAAAATTGAATTTTTTTGTGTGACTTTTTTTGTCGTTTTTATGGGTAAGTATGCAAAACTTATCTTACTTGCCTGCCTACCTGCATTTTGACGGTCTTGTATTAATTGAGTATATTTTAATCACCATTATGAATATAACTTTAAACCAAAAAGTGTTCGTTTTAGGTTACATTTGTGTAACGATAACACAAAATATTGTACTGTTGTGAGATATTTGTCAATTTTAGCAGCCTCACCCATATTACTGTGGCTCTACCATGAGTTGATGAAAACTTTTTGTCTCTTTAACTTGCATTGACTGTGAGCAGTAAATCAGTTAGTTTACGGTAGCGTAAACAGTTTGCATCAACTCACGTTAGGGTCACTAGTAAAAATTTGATATTATACGAACTTATAAATAACAAAAGCAATATCTGACCATAATAGATAAATAAAAGGCTTGCATATAATATCAAATTATTCATTTATTTGTTAGCTTACTATTTTTTACTTCTGCAACAAATGAGAAGGTACCATGATTGGCCTAAGTACAACACTTATCAATAAAATGTTAAATAGATAGCATGACTTAGGCCAGTAAAATCTTACAAACAAATGTTCTAAACTTACCACAATTAGTTATTAATGAAATTTCAAAATAAAGGGGACTTTAATGTTAATACATAAGATTAAACGATGTTCCGTACATAGCTGGAATGGTGCAAACTTAGAGGAAACATATATTATATTCATGTCTTATAATGATTCCATAAAAAATTACAACTACACGAATTACTTCCAATCTTTTTGCCAATTCGACTAGACTATCGATTTTAATGTCAATAGTGACAAGATGTTTATCACTGACACTACACATAAACATTTTTACACACACAAATGTAATCAAATTTCGGTTTCGTTTGACAGCTCATGTTTGTTCCTCTATTCCGTTAGGTATATTAACTTTATGATTCAAGCAGAGGTTTGAGTTTGATTCTATAATACGAGCCTTAATCTATAGACTGTTAGATGGAGACAAAAGATATAAGGCATCATCATCAAGAAAAATAGCATCCAAAATAAACCTATCGTTGTTAAGACTTCGTCTACAATCCTCAAAACTAATATAATAAAAATGGCCAAATAATTTAACCGGAAACACAAAAGTAAACTCTCTGCGAAACATCTTGGCCATCGGACGTGTACGTAACGGACACCAGTTTACGTAACGGAGCCAGTGACTGTGATAGGCGCCCGTTTGCACTTTCTTGCAAGAGATCTGGTAAAAACGAAACATTATAACTTGGTTTGGATTGGACCTCATATGGAAAGGTTTATGTAAGAAAGGACGATAAATTAAAAAGTACGCTATCGGAATAACCACTGTAGCACGTTTACACAGCGTTATACGATTCCCGATGGTGAATCATGTAAAGTATTATGAATTGTCTTTGTTATTTAGAACCAAATCAATTGATGTGAATAGTCCGTAATTGATTACATTTTACAAAATCTTAATTTTCAAAGTTTTGTGAAACTAATTAATAATATTTAAATAAAACAAAAAACTGACTTTACGCACAGTATTTTCTTTATAAAAAGATTACACTCAATTTTCATCGTCATTAACTTCCGCTCTGTAGGTAACCCTGCCGTTAATGTCCGTCGCGTCGTGCAGATTTAACATACGCTAACGTGTAGCGTTTAGGTGCAATTTAGCTTGGTCGCGCAATGTTTCTTTAATGCGCAACTTCTGTACGCCAGTACTTATTTATTTACTGTACACACTTTAAGGTTAAACATCACCACTGGACTCGAAACTATAGGCCAGATAGTTAGCGCTAATTTTATTTTAGCGTGCTTTTCCAGGATTTTAGCTTTTACACAATTTACTTTAAGATGTCCGACACGACAACTAACACGCATCTATCCCAGCAGCATTGTAAATCTGAGCTTTCCCAGGATTTTAGCATTAGATGACGCTCCATCCGAAAATCAGTTGTATTTGGAACATTATACTACAAACATCATCATCATCATCATATCAGCCGCACGACACCCACTGCTGGGTATAGGCCTCCCCTAAGGATCTCCACGACGATCGGTCCTGCGCTGCCCGCATCCAGCGGCTTCCCGCGACCTTCACCAGATCGTCGGTCCACCTTGTCGGGGGCCTACCCACGGAGCGCCGTCCGGTGCGTGGTCGCCATTCCAGAACCTTTCCGCCCCAACGGCCATCGGTTCTTCTCGCTATGTGTCCCGCCCATTGCCACTTCAGCTGAGCAATCCTTCGAGCGATGTCGGTTACTTTAGTTCTCTTGCGGATCTCTTCGTTTCTGATTCGATCACGCAGGGAAACGCCGAGCATGGCTCTCTCCATTGCACGCTGGGTGACCTTGAGCCTCCTTATGAGACCCATAGTTAGCGACCACGTTTCACTGCCGTAAGTCATCACTGGCAACACACACTGTTCATAGACTTTCGTCTTGAGACACTGCGGTAAGTAACTACAAACATATACCGTGTTATTACAAAAGATTTTTAAACACTGTTTAAATGTGATGCTGTCTCTGTCAAACAATATTGTCAAAAAAGTGACAGCATCACATTTAAACACGTGTTTAGTTAAACAGTGTTTAATAATCTTTTGTAATAACACCAATAACACGGATTGCATTTAATGAGATAATTTTGCTTTAATAAAATAGTCCATATTTATGAATTGGTGCTAGTTGTTGGACACGCTAAAATATATTGTGTAAAAGCTAAAATCCTGGAAAAGCACAAAGATAATTGTACTAAAGGTAATGACTAAAAACCAACGAAAAACATCGAAATAGTGCAGAAGTGAGGTTATTTTCCATACTATTTACACGTAAAGAAAAAGACAGAGGCAAATGTTTCCACATAATCTTAAACACAAAAATCCTGCTGAACATACAAAATATGATCGGTCAATTTAGGCTTTAAACATATGTTTATCGATGACACCACTATGATCTTATTGTAATTGTATGGGACGCTAAAATAAATAAGCGCTATTTGGCCTATACTTTCGAGTCCAGTGCTGATGAACTTAATGATACCTTAATGTATGATAAATATAATTACCGTGACAGCTTCTACAGGATCCTCGAACTCTGGACACTGTGTGATGTCGAAGTCACTGTCCTCCGGCACAATCTCTGGAGGTCCTTGAACTATTTGCATCTCGGATTGCGGTTTGTCAACTAGATCGTAAGGAATTGTGTATTTTAAAAATCTTATTTTTTTATTTATATGTTAAACAATAACCAACATTATAAAATAAAAAATAACTTTTTCATATTCACTTCTCAAGCTTACGCGCTCACTAGACATGAAATAAAACACTTTTAACGGATACTAGCGCGGTTTTATTGAAAGTACTTTGGTAATTAGTTGGTATTTGGTTTGATTTTTGATTTTCCCGACGTTTCGGCACCTTTGCAGCTGCCGTGGTCACGGGGGACTGAAGCTACTTGTGAGCCTACCCTCAAGCGATGAATTTTTTTAGAACGTTCAGAAATTAAAATTTATCAAATTTAATTAGTTTAATTTTGGTTTGGTTTTATCGGGCAAACAAAGAGAAGCATAGGGACCCGGGTTAAAGAACATGTAGCTGACATGAAACATAGGCGCGATAACAAGTCTGCAGTGAGTGAACACGCCTTTGAGGGGCCCAACCATTATATTAGATTTGACAAACCCCAAATCCTTGCTAGGGAACGTAGATTCATTCCTAGAATGCTCCGCGAGGCTATCGAAATAAATAAATATCCTAATTTCAATAGAGATGATGGTTGGAAAATTCCACCAGCTTGGGACCCCATCATTCACAAGCTAAAGCCCCAAACACACACTGTAAGATCTAATGATACAGTTAGTTCCTTTTGCAAATAAATTAATTAATATAAAAGACGGAGGTCGGCCTTCCTCTCCAAGTTTTCTTTCGCCATTTCTTTCTTGGAGGGGCCTCCCAATTTTTTGAAATGGTAGTAGTTTCAGTAGATTCTCTCTTTTTAACATATAAAATTAAATTAAAACCAAACCAAAATTAAACTAATTAAATTTGATAAATTTTAATTTCTGAACGTTCTAAAAAAAATTCATCGCTTGAGGGTAGGCTCACAAGTAGCTTCAGTCCCCCGTGACCACGGCAGCTGCAAAGGTGCCGAAACGTCGGGAAAATCAAAAATCAAACCAAATACCAACTAATTACCAAAGTACTTTCAATAAAACCGCGCTAGTATCCGTTAAAAGTGTTTTATTTCAAATAACTTTTTTCTACAATAATAAAAAAATGTGTAAAAAGTTTTTAAGATAGCTATTTGCAAACATTATCCTTTCATTTCAAATCAAATCAATATATTATTTTTACGCCACCACCCACTATAACGTCTTAAAAGACGAAGAAGGGCAAAAAATGTCAAAAAAGCTGACAAGAAAAATCGGCGCAAAAAACTTATTGGTCTGTCTTCTCAGAAGCACTTCAACTTTCAATTCAACTTGCGTCAGAAGCATGCAATATTGCCTCCAAACTGTGCGCTTTCCCTTTCAACTTTCTGCCATAAGTTTGGCGTTTTCAATCATCATCATATCAGCCGCACGACACCCACTGCTGGGTATAGGCCTCCCCCAAGGATCTCCACGACGATCGGTCCTGCGCTGCCCTCATCCAGCGGCTTCCCGCGACATTCACCAGATCGTCGGTCCACCTTGTCGGGGGCCTACCCACGAAGTCGAGTCCGGTGCGAGGTCGCCAATCCAGAACCGCCCCGCCCCAACGGCTATTACGTTTCCAATATTGCCTCCAAACATTGCCTTTCAAGTTTCTGCTATATAAATTTGGCGTTTTTTGAGAAGATAGGACATGCGCTATTGAATGCAATAAGGCATGCTTCAGCAACTGTGTATGTCAAGATACACTTTAACGAACGATATTTACAAATATTTATATGGTTTCCAAAATATAATCCGTGTTATTACAAAAGATTTTTAAACACAATTTAACTAAACACCTGTTTAAAATGTGATGCTGTCTCTGTCAAACAATATTGTCAAAAAAGTGACAGCATCACATTTAAACAGGTGTTTAGTTAAACAGTGTTTAAAAATCTTTTGTAATAATACGGTATATGAATAATTAATTATAATTTCATTCATTTATTTAGTTTTTTAATTGATTATAAGGTTGTCTTTAGCAGATTTAACTTACTTGGTTGCGCGAATCCTTCTTGTATAAGAATTTCGTTCAAGATCTTCTTCGACGGGAGTATCACGTACACACCTAACGATTCTGAAGTGCTGTAACAAAAATAAACTTTATTAGATATCACTTTATTTAGATATATTTTCCTATGACCATCAGCAATTTCCTATGGGCATGTTATGAAAAGAGATGAAAGGTATGTTACTAGAAGAGTAATGGATATGGATGTTGAGGGCTGGAAAGTAAGAGGAAGACCACAGAAAAGATGGATGGATTGTGTGCGGAATGATATGAATGTGAAGGGAGTGGATGAGGAGATGACGAGTGACAGGAAGGAATGGAAGAGAAGGACGCACTGCACCGACCCCAAATAAATTGGGATAAGGGTAGGGGGATGATGATGACCATCAGCAATTGATAATGTCCCCACTGTTGGGGCATAGTCCTTCCTTATGGGTGGATAAGGAGGATGTGCCATTCAGTACCCAACACGCGGGCCCTATGCGGATTGGTGGGTGTTAACGACTGCAAATACAGCCGGGACCAATGGCTTAACGTGCCTTCCGAAGCACGGAAGAACTCAAGATTTATGTAACCCTGTAAGGTCTCATGACCGACCCTTGCAAAAGTTGCTTAACTTCCGCAATCGCTGGGCCAGGCGCTAAGCCACTGCGCCATCAGCCAGTCAGCAAATAGGCAGACGTCCCGAATGGGTGGTAGGGAAAAAAACTGGACGATTTAAAAGTACTCTTAAATAAGTCTATTTAAATAAAAAATATTTCTATTTCTATCGAGATCCTTATTTTCATATACCATTTCTTTTCTTACTTATCGTCTACTTCGATGGTGCAATTGGTGCCGATGTACTCCTTCATGAACTGCTCTTGTTTCGCCATTAAGTCCATACTGTGATGGCTTAGCATGTCAATCTAAAAAAGACAAATATAGTTTTAGAATGTGTGTAACAATAATATCTCGGCAACAAAGGTAAGGGTCGGTATGCAAAACGTTTTCTGGGATAGTCATAAGTTTATATAGAAAACGTCAAGACGTAATCGCTATGAAAAAAATCTAGATAAAGAGTTGGGCTAGGCCCTACGAAAATCGAATTGAGGATAAGCCATTAAGTAATAAATTTTTCACCCAAAATCTTCTTTAAAAAATTGGGAATGTTTGCGATTTTTTTTACGCAGCACAGAAGTATTGTAATCGATAACATAATTCTTCGGCTACTTCTTTGGTCTTTGTTGTCTATCACTACATATTATAAAACAAAGTCCCTCGCCGCGTCTGTCTGTCTGTCTGTTCGCGATAAACTCAGAACTGATTTTCATGCGGTTTTCACCAATTGATAGCGTAATTCTTGAGGAAGGTTATAGTGTAAAGAAGTTGAGGTTTTATGTAAATTGATAGAAATATGACGATAATTGTTGAAGAAGTCGGAAAAAATTAAGCCGTCTAGACGCTTGCATCGAAAACGTTGCCTAAACATTTCGAGCTATAACAAAATAATGTATAATGGAAATGTTTCTATGTTATAGGTTTACAAAAAAGTCCGCGACGGCATATGTCTATCTTTTAAGGATAGCTTACTATAGCCATTTTAACTTTTTTTTAAAATGCTTACAAATAATGTGTATTGCAAAAGGTATTTAGACGGAAACAGTATCAAATAAAATGCGTTAGTTACCATAAGCGTTTCATGCACATAAATTTAAGCCCTTTACACTATTTAGTTTAAATAAATATCTTAGGAGTTATCTCAAAAAGTTAACGCGCGCGAAAATAAATTCAAGCGCGTTTCTCATACCGATGATGACGGGACTCTAACGGGACGGGTACAGACTTTTGGAACGGAAAGAAAGGAACCGAAGCGAAGAGAGGGCGGGTCGCTAGTAAAGAAATAAAATTCATTAGGTGTTAATCCTTATTAACGCCAAAGTTATAACAATACAAGTGTTTTTTGCACGTTTTCATATATTTTTTTACATAAATCTACAAGGTTTATCTTCAATTCTATTTTTGTAGCGCCTAATAAAACTTTTTAGCTAGCCAGATGTTTTCGTTACGTTTTCTATATAATCTTATGACAATCCCAGAACCCTTTTCCTGTAACCGACCCTTAATGAATAGGCTTATGTATTACCGGAGACAGATTTGAAATGAAAGCATACGTGAATCAGATTTAACCAATGAATTGCTGTAAACAAACACTCCCAACACCAGTTGTTAGTTTCTATTCTAATGAGGACCTTTAAAATTGTACCATCAATACACAAACATGATAAAACGCCGTTTATTAGTTGTAATGGCTCAAGTGTAAACATTCCTCAAGTACTTGCTAGGTTACTAGAAAACTAAGAATCAAAGGTCCATAAGTTCTAATTCTAAGGTTTCTCAAATTTTAGTCCTGATACGTGTGATCATGCCGTGTCTACATTAGTAAAACAAGTTGTCCGTCCACGTAACACGTCCAAGTTTACATAAGATTGCACGCAGGGCATTGTCTGTTCGGTGCAATATGCTGGCTCGCAGGTTCGCACGATGTACGAGAGAAGTGAAGGCCACGCTCTTTAGAGCATTCTGCCAATCCTTCTACACGTGCAGCCTCTGGGTCACATATACGCGGCGAGCATATAATGCATTAAGAGTGCAATATAACAATGCATATAGGGTGCTGATGGGACTACCGAGGCACTGCAGTGCTTCAGGCATGTTCGCAGAGGCCCGTATCGATGGATTTCACGCCATAATAAGAAAACGGTGCGCCTCATTATTAAATCGTGTGCGAAGTAGTCCTAACAGCATCCTATGCATGATAGCCGATCGATGGGACGGACCGATGCTGATACACTGGGCAAGCTTGCACTGTAGTAAAGCAGTGACGGTGTATTAGCTTCGGCAAGTTTTGTTTTATTTTATGTTTTATTTTATTTTATTATTTTAATCTCAATTCATTTAATTTGTAATTTGTAATTTTTAATATGGGTTATTTGGCCTTGAAATAAACTTCATTATTTATGAAATAAAACACTTTTAACGGATACTAGCGCGGTTTTATTGAAAGTACTTTGGTAATTAGTTGGTATTTGGTTTGATTTTTGATTTTCCCGACGTTTCGGCACCTTTGCAGCTGCCGTGGTCACGGGGGACTGAAGCTACTTGTGAGCCTACCCTCAAGCGATGAATTTATTATTTATTTATATATATAATATATAATTCATTATTTATTTATTTATTAAATTTTGATTGATAATATCGCATGTTAAGTTTCATTAATCTGGATTCGGCATTATATATTCCCTATTCTGACTGTAACTGTTTTAAAAAAGTATCAACAAATCAGTCTCATATACAACGTGTTACAAAATAACCCCTAATGTCGAATATGGTAGATAGGGATCATAAAACTGAACAACTTTTACTATGGAACCAACTCTGAAATCACGTAAAAAAATCGGCTGTTTCATACAAAAATTAATAACGAAAATATCAAATGTATGAAACAGTTGATTTTTTACATGATTTCAGTTGGCAGTGCAGCAGCAGTTCTATGTCAAAGTATTTGAGATTTATTTACATTGAGGAGGTTTGACCGCAAGCGCTGTACTGCGCGTTTGGTGGTGCACTTGGGGTCAAATTATAGCGATGTTATTACCAAAGATTTATTAAACACCTGTTTAACTTAGACACTGTTTAAATGTGATGCTGTCACTTTTTTGACAATATTGTTTGAAAGAGACAGCATCACAAATCTTTTGTAATACAATAACACCGTAGGAGACTAATGTACGATTCACACCGACTGGTCCGAGTCGGTCCGCGACGGAGAGCATTTTACAATCTGCTGAAGGAAACTTAAGCTTTTATACAGATAGTTAAGTTCTATATTAGGTTGGAATTTACGCAGCTTGGAACCCGACCGGCTTCGCGCGCACGCGTCGGCAGCCGGGCGGATGCCGACGCGTGTGGACGGATGTGGGCGCATGCCGCCGGATGCGCGCGCGTGCTGACGCATACGTGCGCATCCTCTGCGGCACGGCCTGACTCGCCTCGTTTGGTTTGAATCGTACATAAGTAATACGCGAGGTCGTTTGCGGCGTTAACAAGCAGCAGTCTTCCGATGCAATTCAGAGCGTTACCTACATATTTAGGATAAAGCTTTAAATGATCAATGAAATTACTAACCCTAGCCACGGAGCCTATGCCTACTTCAGTTTAGAAACACTGCTAAACCAACTACTACAATCCCAATGGCTTCAATTTTAATCTGTGACTTGCCTTCATTTTGCAGAACCACTTGTATGCATTTGCGAAAGACGTCAATAGAATTCGAAGGTGAGCCTTTGAGCGATCCTGTTGCCGTAGCAATATTAATCCAATTTTAACATCAACCAGAACATTAACTACATTTCATTACAAATATTTCACTACAAGCTGAACTAAGAGTATCTCTTTTAATATCGTATTCGTGAAACAATATAATAATTCTTCGCATGAGCAATGGCGGACAGATACAATTTTTTGTTTTCTGTTTAAAACTCTATTTTCAATGTTTGTGATGTGACCTAACTACGAATAAATTTACGTTAAACAACAATAAGTGTGTTTTGAAAGTATTAAATGCGTTTTAGGCTACAACGACGGACCAGGGCGGGCCAGACATGCCATGACAAAACGATAGAACGTATAGAAATGTATCTTTATTCACTGGACTTTAAGTTGAAAATCGAGTAACACGATCGATATTGACATCGAGTCGTGTTATTTCAAACCCGCGGTTTAAAAAATTTTGAAACTTTATACACTCATACGCTTAGTTTGGGGCTAGATGGCGCTGTGTGAAAAAAACTAAAAACACTGCGAAATATAATACTTTCACTATATTTGTTAGCTTGGACTTTTTTCCAGGTAAATGTACTTATGATAAAATTTCTATTTCGCATTATTATCTATATATATAAAATTCAAAGTCCTGACTGACTGACTGACTGAGTGAGATATCAACGCACAGCCCAAACCGCTGAACCTAGAGACTTGAAATTTTGCACATAGGTTCCTTATGAGGTCCAGGGGTGCACTAAGAAAGGATTTTTCAAAACTCACCCCCCAAAGGGGTGAAACGGGGGTCCAAAGTTTGTATGAAAGTCCCTCAGTTTTGAAGCTAGGATCTTCAAATTTTGTGATTAGGCTAACCATTGAAAATTAATAAATACGGGTCTCAGCGTTTTTCAAAATTCTACCCCCGAAGGGGTCAAAAGGGGGATGAAGTTGTGTATTGAAGAAAATCCTTTATTTTCAAAGTAAAAATCGCTAAATTTATAATTTAGGCTTATGGATGGAAAACTAACGCAACGTATATTGTTATTGTTAGTATTTCAACCCCTATGGGGATGAAATGGGGGTGAAAAGGGGTAAAAAAAACAAAAATAGATATGGATGTCGTTATTGGGGTTTTCTGGGATGAAGATTGCAAAAATGACATTTATTTTGAAGTCCAACACGGTGGACATGATTTGACCCCTAAAGGGGTGAAAATGGGGTTCAAATTTTGTATGGAAAAATAATATGAAAAAGACATTACAACTTTAAACTTCGTAGGAGCACATCTTAAAATAAATAGGCAAACACATATTTTGTAATTTTGAAAATCAACCACTTAGGGGTAAAAGGGGTAAGTAAACATAAAAATCGATATGGATGGCGTTCTTGAGGTTTTATGGGATGGTGATTGCGAAAATTAGATTTATTTTGAAGTCCAACAAGGTGGACATGATTTAACCCCTAAAGGGGTGAAAATGGGGTTCAAATATTGTATGGAAAAAGAATATAAAATAGACATTACAACTTTAAAATTCGTATTAGGAGCATGTCTAAAAATAAATAGGCAAACACATATTTTGTTATTTTGAAAATCATCCCTTAAGGTGTAAATGGGGTAAGTAAACATGAAAATCGATGTGGATGTTGAGGTTTCATGGGATGGTGATTGCGAAAATTACATTTATTTTGAAGTCCAACACGGTGGACATGATTGGACCTGGACATGCACATCCAGGGGACGGGGACGGGAATGGGGCCGTCCCCGTTCCCGTGAACGGCAACGGGAGCGGGAGCGGGAACGGGAGCGGGAACGGGAACGGAAACGGGATACTAATATCTCTGGATACAATTCTGAATATTATATACTAGCTTCCGCCCGCGATTTCGTCCGCGTGGACATTCGATAAAATTCTCATGTTTAATTTCATTAAATTCTGATCAGCCGTTTTTACGTGATTAGGCGGGTCTCCACCAAGCGAGCAGCCTCGTGCGAGGCCTGTGCGGCAAACGTCCTGCCTCGCGAGGCAGCGCGCTTGGTAGGAACCCGCCTAATCACGAAAAAACGGCTGATCAGAATTTAATGAAATTAAACATGAGGATTTTATCGAATGTCCACGCGGACGAAGTCGCGGGCGGAAGCTAGTTAGTTTATAAAGTTTCAATATTTTGAATTTGTCGCTGGTTGAGATGACACGGCTCGCTGGCCAGACTCTTCTCCAGGGATTCCCAAAGTGGTCGATATTGAACCCTTGGAGTCGAAATCAGTTTTCCAGGGGTCGACATGAACGAATAATTATAATAATTATTATTAATACATTTGATAGGACCTATTAATAAATAATTTGGCTATGGAAGGGGTCTGGGTCTGAGGTATCTGTTCATTTTGGAATAGATGATATTACAGTATAGAAAAAAAGGATTTTTAAGTCCCCACTGCTGGGGCACAGGCCTTCCTTATGGGTGGTAAGGAGGATGGGCCATAACCCACCATGCAGGCCTAATGCGGATTGGTGGGTGTTAACGACTGCAAATGCAGCTGGGACCAACGGCTTAACGTGCCATCTGAAGCACGGAGGAGCTCGAGATAATAAATTTTTGGTCACCCATCCCATGACCGACCCTTGCGAACGTTGCTTAACTTCGGCAATCGCTGGACCAGGCGCTAAACCACTGCGCTACCGAGCTCCGCCGAGGTATACTAAAGAATGAATCAACCCTGAGCTAAACGACTCATCTAATCCGTTAGGTTTCTTCAGCATTAGCTGTAAGCCTCCGTCATACGTTCTATCTTTGTCATGTCGTGTCCGGTCCGTAGTGTGAATGCGCCCTTATACGTTACCCCCGCTAGATGGCAGCAGCGCGCGTACGGAGCACTCGTACAGAACTGCGGTTCCAGCGGCTGCACGCATGAGGCAGCTCCCGTGCGCACTTCTCCTGTGTCCACAAGGAAAACTTCCGTCATCAACGTCTCCTCCTGGGACAATACAAGGAAGTTTGAAGCTTAAATCCTTCAACATCCAAGAAAAGAAAACACGTGACGCTTACTGTCAAAATGTCTACATACTATAATCCGAACGTTGCCACAGAATAACCAATAGTACAAGTACAGAAGCAGCACTCGGCAAAGTCATTTAAATAAATAGCGACTTTTGCTCCGACACAATAAAGTGCAATTCAGGTCGCGCAGTTCACCTAGTAGTTGCCTCTCTTTCTATCGCGTGCTCTTACCTTTTCTGACGACGCAACGTTAGGGTTGTCTTCTTTTAAATGAACTGCGTAGCATATATCATAATGTGAAAAACGACAATTGTTTGTTGGTTTTTTGATTTTGGCATCCGTACACGGCACAGTAATGTCGATTCGACATTGTTACTATTATAAAGAAGCAATACAGGGTGACATGGAAATTCGACCTATTCCTTGAAAGGGGTTATACTAGAGGTCATTTGCAACAAATTAAGCCCAGTGAACCAGGGGTCAAAACTGGATGGTTACCGAGCTGTAGCAGTTCTTCGATATTTAAGAAATTTTCCGACTTGTTACGAAAAACCATTAATTATGAATAAACTACTACACTCTAAACATTGAATTGATACTTTTCTGAAAGCTGAAAAATAAGTGATCAATTTGAAAAAAAAACGTTGGCCCAAAACATACATAATCACAGATATAAAAGGGCCTAAGTAGCAATAACTTTTATTTTCTGATATTTTTCCCGAAAATCGCCGTAAGTTATTGAAAAAAAGTTGTATGACAGTTGGCGTACAAATTAGTAGAATAACTTACTGGACTCATTAGCTTCCCAAAAAGGTATAAATGTTATTTACTTTCCCAGCTGTTATAAATAAAATCAGCAAAAGGGCGCTCTAGGTCAAACTTTTAATTTTTATTTGTTAATTGAATTCAGCTCGAAAGGTACTGTGAATAAAAAATAAATGTAAATTGATAAAGTTTAATGCAAAAAAAACAGTAAACAATTACAAATCCTGTTCAAACTGTCTACCATTGTTGCGTATGCAAGCACGGAGCCTACGACGTACTTCGCTCACTGTCGCTCGCGTTGAAATTGAGGTTTTTATTTGTTCGGCAGCTGCCAAAACTATCTGCCTCAACTCTTCAACGGATGTCGCTGGTTGATTCGCAGGGTACACCAAGTTCTTCATGTGACCCCAGAGATAAAAGTCGCATGGCGTTAAATCTGGACTTCTAGCCGGCCATGGCGTCGGGCCACCTCGACCGATCTACCTCAGCGGATAATTCTCGTCCAGCCATTGTCGCACACCTCGGTAAAAGTGAGCTGGGCACCCATCGTGCTGGTAGACCATGTCTCTTCTGGTAGCTAGTGGCACATCTTCCAAAAGCGTATAAACTTCCTCTCTTAGAAAGTTTTCGTAGGATATGCCATTCAAATTTTGGGGCAAAAAGAAAGGCCCGATCACCTTATCATGAACAATTCCCATTCAAACATTCAATGAAAATCTTCTCTGGTGGGCCCTTTCTTTCATTTTTTCAAATCAAATTATGGTAGTTTGTAATACCATCACGATCGAACGTCGACTCATCAGTCCAAAGAATTTTTTTTAAATAATGTGGGTTTTCAATCTCGGCATTAATTAAAAATCTACAAAAATCCATCCTACTCACAGGATCACCCTCTTCGATGGCTTGAACTGGTGTGTAATGGTAAGGATAAAGGTTTGCTTTATGTGCTACAAACCAGGCTCTCCATTGCGATACGCCCAGTCGTCTAGCCACTTGGCTTGTTGAAACAGAAGGGTCTGCTTCAACGCGAGCGACAGTGAGCGAAGTACGTCGTAGGCTCCGTGCTTGCATACGCAACAATGGTAGACAGTTTGAACAGGATTTGTAATTGTTTACTGTTTTTTTTGCATTAAACTTTATCAATTTACATTTATTTTTTATTCACAGTACCTTTCGAGCTGAATTCAATTAACAAATAAAAATTAAAAGTTTGACCTAGAGCGCCCTTTTGCTGATTTTATTTATAACAGCTGGGAAAGTAAATAACATTTATACCTTTTTGGGAAGCTAATGAGTCCAGTAAGTTATTCTACTAATTTGTACGCCAACTGTCATACAACTTTTTTTCAATAACTTACGGCGATTTTCGGGAAAAATATCAGAAAATAAAAGTTATTGCTACTTAGGCCCTTTTATATCTGTGATTATGTATGTTTTGGGCCAACGTTTTTTTTTCAAATTGATCACTTATTTTTCAGCTTTCAGAAAAGTATCAATTCAATGTTTAGAGTGTAGTAGTTTATTCATAATTAATGGTTTTTGGTAACAAGTCGGAAAATTTCTTAAATATCGAAGAACTGCTACAGCTCGGTAACCATCCAGTTTTGACCCCTGGTTCACTGGGCTTAATTTGTTGCAAATGACCTCTAGTATAACCCCTTTCAAGGAATAGGTCGAATTTCCATGTCACCCTGTATATTGTGCAGTAAGATGCCGCGCTTGTACGGCGGCGGGCGTGTAGCGGCCCTCTACTCACTTGTGCCTCCGAAGGCACGGCTAGCAGCGGTAGGTGCTTATCGCGCGACCTTGAGCGAGTGAAGGAAGCCTGACGTTGCGTACATCCGAACAGGGTATACATTTTGGGCGTTCGGATTATCGAAGCCCTACTGTATGAAAAATGAGTTGTTGTATTTTTTTATGTCAAAGAACATTATTAATATTGCTCTGATTCCAAAGTAAGCAGCTAAATCACTTGTTTTATGGAAATCAGAGACAACAGTGGAACTACAAACACCCAGATCCTGAGCCGATTTCGTTTTCTAAATTGACCCAGCCGGGGATCGAACCCAGGACCTCAAGAGATGGCGACCGGAAACCGGTGTACAAACCACTCGACCACGGAGGTAGTCATTACCATTAGCTATGAGCTACGGCAACGGGCCTATATTAGTGCGGTGTCTCGGTTTTGCTCCGGTCAAGTTTCGGTTGATAACCAGACGAGCTCCGGTGTTTTATTGTCTCAAATACCGCCTAAAGACATTTTGTTTGTTATAACTCGCGCTATAAAGAAAAAAATCTAAAATGGCGGCAATAAGGAATATGCATAAGTCACTGATTTTGATAAATTTGAGCTTGATCGCTGCGGACACGTATAAAAACATGATGGTACAGAAAAAAAATGTATTATTTTACTTTTATCACACAATGAAATCAGGGGAAAACGATACTTTTTTTTCATTTTTGGATATAATGCACTTAGAGTCAGATTGAATATCGAATAAGAAATAATATTTTGTATGACACGCAAAATTTAGGGAGATAATTGAAAATTCTTGGCTAAGTCCATAATAAACGCGCCATAAACGTGATGGGTGACGTCACAAATCGTGACCGTTTTGTATAGAGCGTTTTAGGCGATTGCTGCTGCTGCGTGCTAATTTCAAGTAACTATATCACAAGAAAAAAACGCAAGAGAAAAGTTTTAATATTACAGTTGATTTTCTCACGCATTATACCTACTTTTGTTTTTGATACAAAAAAAATATGCATATAATCATCTCACGCGATTTATCATTGATTTTTTAGTTGTTTGGCTGGCTGACATTGCCGCCATTCGAGTTATATGTGTTTTCACTTACATCTACAAGTTTAATAAACAGCGCTCTGTAGAAACAGTCACTCTCCTCGTCATAGAATGCGCAGTAGGTGAGCGCAGTAAGCTCGTCCAGAGTTAGATCGAAGTGGTTACTCTTGTAGTAATCCGTCATCCCTTTCATGAGTCTGCAACAGATGTTCTACGAGTGAATGGTTTATAGTTTATTGATTGTACACATTATGGCAAATGTTTAAATGATGATATTGAAGTTAATGTTTGTCTACACTTTTTTGTTACGGCGCCTCAAGCGCGAATCGAATCGAATTGAAAACTAATATCCAAAAGCTATTAATAGGCGTTTACTTACAAAACTACTGACTATTGAATGTAAAAAACTATAATCAAAACAAGGTAGGTATAAGATACAATTTTAATAATTAAGTTATTAAGAATTTTATGTTTTAAATAAGAAGTGCCATAAATATTTCGATAATATTAAACAGAAAGTTTTATTTTCGACGTCCTTAATACAAGCAGACAGAAGGAGCCCCATTCCCACCTGTCAACACCCGTTCACGAGCATGACGCATGAACCAGCCATCGCTTCGGTCAACCATATTTCAGGGAACACAACGACCCGCCTCACACGACACCACTTCACCGATTCAAGAAGACTATAGGTACCAAGTTTTAGGTAGGTAACTTCTCACAATTTACACATAAAAAAGAACAATCTACTACCAAGCTGTTTTACTTTTTACGTTATAGTCTCCCGGCCACGATGACCTGAGCATTGAACACCTAAGGTACGCGGGATATCATCTACCCAGAGTACTGGCGATGTTCTACTCCCTGTGTGTGGGACATTCCTACTTGCCTGCGCCGATGATGAAAACTGTGGTGGTACCAGTTGTCAAAAACAAAACTGGTGACATTAGCGACAAATGTAACTATCGTCCGATTTCGTTGGCCACCATTATAGCGAAGGTGCTTGACAGTTTGCTTAACACTCAGCTTGATAAACACTTACGTATACACGACAACCAATTCGGTTTCAAGTCAGGTCTCTCTACTGAAACGGCTATATTGTGTCTGAAGCAAACTGTCAAGTACTATGCGGACAAAAATACGCCCATTTTTGCGTGTTTTCTTGATTTATCGAAAGCGTTTGATCTGGTTTCCTACGATATTCTATGGCAAAAACTACACAAAACATCGATGCCCGAGGAACTAATCCGTACTTTTAAATATTGGTACGGAAACCAGATCAACGTTGTCCGGTGGTCGGGGGCGTATTCGACGCCATACAGATTGGAGTGCGGCGTGAGGCAGGGGGGGCTGACATCGCCAAAACTTTTTAATTTGTATGTAAACGCACTTGTGGAGGAGCTCAGCAGCACACACGTCGGCTGCCATATTGGTGGAGTCTGCCTTAATAATATTAGTTACGCGGACGACATGGTGCTGCTGAGTGCCTCTGTATGTGGACTGTCACAGCTGCTTGACATTTGCGAAAAATATGCTAAAAAACACGGTTTGATTTATAATGTGAAGAAAAGCGAGTGGATGATCTTTCAGGCTCGGGGAAGGTCCCTGAGTCAAACACCCAAACTTAGACTGTATGGCTGCCCTCTTGATAGAGTAGAACAATTTAAGTACCTTGGGCACATTCTAACCCCGGACCTGAAAGACAATGCGGATATTGAAAGGGAGCGTAGGGCGCTGTCTGTTCGTGCGAACTACTAGACCACAGAGACAGGCGGGGCTCTGTCACCCTTAAGGCGAGACCAGTTCACGATCTGATGAAAAGTCTGATTTTTGAACATCCAATGTGAAGAACTGATGTAAAATTCTACTTCACAAAAATTACTGTAGACTGAAAAAGAAACAAAGAAGCAAATTAACCGAACAGAATATTGAAAAATGGCATGGTAACTCTGTAAAAAAATCCTGAATAAAACCATAAAAACTTATAAAAATAAATTTCAAATCGTCAGATTTCGTAATTTTCAACGACAGTGATATGATTTTTTATGCAATAAACCGACTTCAAAAAACCTACGTCTAAAAAGCAAGAAATAATATTCGTAATAATAAAAATACGTCTATTGAAGGTTTTTTGAAGTCGGTTTTTTGTTTTTTTTTTTTTAACAATTTTTTATTTTTTTATTTTTAGTGTAGGTACCTTGTAGGTAAGGTATATTATATATGTAGAAAAATCGGCTCAGCCAAACGTAAGATAATCGCGGAGAAACATACTTAAATACGGGTCAAACTGAGAACCTCCTTTTTTAAGTCGGTTAAAAAACTACACTTAAGATATCCCTCTTCCAACAAAAAAATAATTATCTCATTCAGTTCTTAAACAAAGAAGTAATACGACCAATCATCGGGTAATTCACACAAAATCATACTATTTTCGTGCTTTTTTTTCAAAATTACTTGAAAAGTACTGAACCGATTTCCAAATTTAAAAAAATGGGACCAACTTGGGAGTGTGCCTAATGTAATGACGTTTGAATCATTTCAATCGGTCCAGCCGTCTTCGAGTAATCGGTGGACATACACAAAAAAAAACAAATATACAGACGAACATAGAACCTCCTCCTTTTTTGGAAGTCGGTTAAAAAGGATAGCTTTTTTATTGATCTAACACAATAACCGAGTACATTTTTAATAAATGATCCAGTATTTCAGAAATCAATAAAAATGTACTAAAATTCGTCAAATTTCTGGCGAAGCGTCAATTAAAGTTATGCAATATTCAACCTTATTCTAAAGACATAGTGAAAGATTAAATTTCGTGAACTGGCCTCACCTTAAGGCCAAAAAGGCTTGTGCTAACGACACGTAGTAGTAACCGACGCGCGCGCGACCAACCGACGGAAAACGTTCAATTAAAGCATTTGTTTGTAAAGTGGCAGAGCGCCAACCACTGGTTCAGTACCTGCCTATTCCTAATCATGGCACCTTAATATTTGTATCGTGAGCAGAAGAATTTTCTTAAAAATTAACTCGTCACTCACGTGCAGACTTCATCCGTGCTTTCAGTGATCACCCAGAATGAACCGTCATCGATGCTCATGATGGTGGCATTGTACGAGTGGTCCGTTTGAAGCACCTTCTGAGCCGGGAGGTTGCAACTGTCTTGAGCTGGAGTCAAGGGATCTGTAAATCCATACTTATATTATAAATGCGAAAGTAACTGTCTGTCTGTTACGTTTTGACGCCTAGACTGCTTGACCGATTTTAACGAAATTAGGTACGGATATAGAGATGGGACCTTAGGGAGGACATAGGCCACTTTTTAACCCACTGCTGGGCATGGGTAGGGAAGGTTATAGGCTACTGTTTTTACGGGTCTCCGTTCGCAAGGCCTACCTCTTACTGAAGATGGACTATTGAAATTGGACGTAAATTTTGATTTTTCGCATTTACAATGCTTTTTTATATTAAGATAAATAATATATTAGATTAGAAGAACACTAGAAAAAAAGTGACTTATCCGTAGCACCTCAGACAAGAGGCGAGTTGAAGATAAAACGCTCCCAGGAAAGGATTTTTTCTGGTATTTTTGTAATACATTATTTATCTTACCAATGGATGGTTATTAGTATTTTTACCTTTGATTGTCATATTATTCATGTCAGTTGTCAGCTCACATTGGACCTCAACCTCCTTAGTATGATCAGTTTTATTCTGTGGCACGCTTTCAGAAGAGCTTGAAGAGCTCGAGAATGCAATCAGTAGCTGATCTTTTTTTGGAACTTTCTTTCGTTTAGGTCCTTTAGAAGGGCAGAGGTTGGAACAGGCCGTAGAAGTTGATGGTGTTGGCTCGCTGAGTACATCGAAGAGGTTGATCGGGCCACACTGAGGTGTCGGGAGAAGAGGTGTGACTGCATTGTCGTGAACCGGTGTGTATTCTGATGTGGTTAGTTCTTCTGTAATAAGGAAAAGGGCATTCTAGTGATTATAATTAGTGAATACTACAGGGTGATTTTTTGAACAACAAAGTCTACAAATTTTATGGTGTGAGTTGCACCAAAACACTGTCAAAGTTATCGTCAAATGATAATGCTACCTTTTTGTCACGTCAAACTTGTCAAAGGACATCATGCTGGCTGGCAACCTCTTGTAAGCTTGTTATTGTTCAAGTTAGATGGTGCAACTCAGCCTTATACAGTCAAACAAAAGAACTTTGTCTATGGGACCAACTTAATTAGAGCAAAAAATTATCAGCTGTTCTATAGAAAATGTCAATATCTACTCGACCAAAATGTATGGAACAGCTGATTATTTTTTTGCTTTAATTAAGTTACTCCCATAGACAAAGCTGTTCAGTTTGACCACTGACCTAAAACATTATTTTTTTAAGTATACCTATATAGAGGTCAGTGAGTTTGACGGTCAGCCACACCACAAAATGTTTACTGTTTTCAGTTATTACATTGATGATTAAGTGCAAACATCATGAACATCAAAAACATCCTGACTATCCTTATCCCACTAATATTAAAAATGTGAAAGTTTGAGTTTGAAGATTAGGATGAAATTTGGCACACAGATAACTTATAGCCTGGATTAAAACATCCCAGTCAAATGACTAAAATATTCAGGCAGACTACTCAACCGATCACAATGAAACTATGCTTAAATATTGTCAGGGGTACAGTAAACTTTACTGTATCCTTTACTGTATTATGTCCTTTACTGAGTAAAGGACATAGGGTAAGTTTCATCCAAACAAAGTAAAGTACTGTTCCCGAGGGATAGAAAGATAAATATACATGCAGACGAAGTCGCGGCCAACCACTAGTGTAAGTACAAATGCAAAGTAACATCAGTTTTATAAAACTAAAATCGAACCAATCAGTGAGTACCTATACATTATGTCACTGCTTTCATATAAAAAAGCAAACAATATCACTTTGGTTAACATCAATTAAAACAATCTATCAAAAGAAATCATGCAGTGTTATCATTGATAACACTGCACAAATAGCAACAGCACACGAGCTGGTGAAAGTAAAATTATAAAATTACTTCATGGCTTCTTTTTTCGTCTATGCTAATTAGAAACAAATAGAGAAGTGAAAGGCTAATAAAATATTTAATTCAGTGACTTTATTCTATAAGTTTTATTCTGCTAAAGAATCAAATTTGATCAAACAACAGTGTTTTTCATGTCGCTATCTCAGGGAATTAAAAAGATGAAAAAACAGGTCAGATAGTTTGATAGCACATTTTTTCCTGTGTCAAATGGTATTAAAAGGTCAAATTAGGCTTAGGTGGTTTAATGAGATTATAGCGTATGCACGGCAGAATAATGGGCTGATTATCATCTCTTTACTCACTTACTTATCTGTATAGGTATTTTATTATAATTATTATTATTAATTGACAGGCAAGCAGTTGAGACAACTGATAAGAGCCTGTATCCAGTTATATCATGGGTTGAGTTTATCTATAATTTTTTGGGACATAAATTCTATTTTTTTTTTTTAATTAATTATAAAAAAACATACAAATTAATTTTTAAACGCATGATGAGATGGTGGCATGAGGCCGGACAACAATGGAAAATCTATTGTGTCTCATTTTATCTGGTTTGACAAGAGCCGCGTTCCAAATCACGCCAACAGCACTGTTAGCGTTAATCCATTAAATGACGTAGTTACACAAATACCTTATTTGTGGAATATTTTGTGACTATTTAATTTGGTCAGATTCGGAACAGCGCTATTAGCGTGATTCGGAACACGGCCAAGTTAAAAGGAAATTAAAATAAATATAGTGTGATTTTTACCTAGTTTGTTAACAGACAAGTTGAAGTCAGTGATGAGGTAGGTGTACTCATCTAGGTTTTTCATGCAGCTAAGAAACCTCTCTTTCAACTCAGACGGCTCACAGTTCAGGTGCAGGACAAAACTTTGTGCCTAAAAAAATGCATGTTGGCGAATGCTTATTAAGAGTAATTAATAAGTAGAATCTAGGTCACTATTTAGGTAGCCAACGCAGTACAGCCTTGCTTACATCAGACATACCATAATAGGCAATTATTAAAAGTATTGCTTCATTGAATGTCGATATGAACTTTAGATTCTTGATTTATTGATGTGACGTTTTAAGTAAATAGTTTTACAACAAAATGGTCAGAAAATAAGCTCAATAGGAAAGTTAAAGAGGGTAAAGTTAAAAAGTTTGTCATACCTGCAGTTTTAACTTTTCAATATCTTTGATAGCTTGGTCACATTTACCCAGAAATATTTTTGTCCTTGCTTCGAGTTCGTTTCGTCGATGAAGTGTTAAAGTTGCTAGGTCCACGAAGCTCCTAATATTTTATAAAAGGCCTTGTTAAAGAATGCTAACTTAGCAAAAAACTTTTCTTTGAAGGTGACATACATTCACATTTTTACTTACATTTTGGAGAATTTTGTATCTTGGGGATGGGATAAAGTTGTACAATAAATGAGATTATTTGTAAAGTTTTATAACATTTCTTTAGGTAGGTACCACGCTAATTCCATAGAAATGTTTTTTGACGACTGTTAAACTGTTTATTCTCTCTCTCTTCTTTGCGACCGATGTTGCCGATGTGAGTGAGTGATGAACTGACTGATTCTAGCAGGCTAACTGCTGAGTCATCGATCGCCAATTGAAATAGAGTAACGTTTAGCCATAGCATAGTAGGTAAGTAATAAAATAAATCTTAAAAAAATGAGCGGTTTAAAAAGGCAGTTTAAGAAAAAAAAGTAGGTAGTACATAGAAAGAACTAGATCTATGTCGTTAAACCACAGACTTTTTTTTGGCTCGTACGAAAACCACAGGGGCCTTACTATGAGCTCTTATAGCACGGCTTATATTGAACTGCCTTACTTTTTCGTACTATGACCTCAACGGTTAGTATGAAAGCAGGCCTTAAGCAATCCTATTTAAGACCTGCTTTTGAACTGAACGGTTTCTTATTTGCTGATGGTAAGCCCCCAGTTTACTAATTTGTAGCAATTAAACAACTTACTAAGTAGGCAGGTTTTTGAGAAGAATGCAAAGGATTAAAGAAATCAAAGCCAATATTTAAGCAAGTACTTTTTTGATACACGTTAATCGAGTCTGTAGTTTGTTGCGTTGTGCGTTGTTAGTTTGTAAAAACTTTGGACTCTGCTTTTGGTTACTGATTCTGCTGCAAAACAATGAGGTGAATTTGGATTTTGAATTCATAAGCCCTTGTAATATTGAACTGGTTGTTTGTTGTCAATGAAACCATGGGTCGTGGGAAGTGGAAATAATTTAAAAAAAACTAACTAGTTGAATAGCTCCATCAACATATAAATAAAACTAAAATTGTCAGCTGTCAGAAATCACTCATTACTTTCAACGACGGTAAAAAACTGTTAAAATGTATACTGTGGTGTAGGCAACCGATGATTTGGCGGTTGGTCTGCTGGAATACACTCAATGAACGAATGTTAGTATAGTAGTATGAATACTGAGTGATTTGAACGAATGGTATAGGTATCACAGATAAAAACGTGCCAATAACTTATCATGTTTTCTACTCAACGCTAGATGGCGTTAAGTATCAACAGCATGCTTTCTTCTGCGGTTTATGGACTATGGTAGATGGCGTTCTGTTTTTTTTCGTAAATATCAATTTTTCTTCCAACAGATTTTGGTTTTCTTCAATCTTTAATTCATTTACTATCCGACGTTAATAATAATTATTTATTCGTATCAACCATATTGATATAATTTAAAAATAAATTGGATAAATTTTGTGACATCCCCCCAATAGTTTCATTTTGCTATTCGGCAGTAGATGGCGCCGTACAAATTTTACAAAATTACTGTAGGTACCTATCGAATGTTTTTACGCGCGTAGGTAGCGTGCAGTAGGTACCCTTAGCACGTGAAGAATAAATCAAAATGATAATGAAAAATATTCAAGGATTTTACTGCTATCTTGGTAATTTGAAATAAATGACTAAGTAATGATAGGTAGTTTTATTTAAAAATCCAACATTTACCGATCACCCTTTTTTTTAAATAAAAAAAAATTCTCCCTTTTATAAAATCCTTACATTTACCAACTCTAAAGCAGAGCCAATTTTTTATCACGAAACAGGGTTCAATCAAAAGGTACACAAATAAATTAATATAAAAATACAAATTCAAGCAAACTACATAATTTATGCATTGAATTACTGTAAAAATACCAATATTCATGACAAAAAAGATTTCAAACTGATATGATGTTTAGTTAAATTTATAAAAAATCTCAAAGTCGTAAGAGCCTTAAACATGCCGAAGTACTGTTACATTTACCTTAATTTTCCAAAACCACCATTATGAGTCGTCGTTTACTAAAGTTTGCATATACCTGCGCCACATGGATTAGGTACTTACTCTCAAAACCATAGACATAGAAAAAATTTCGCTGAAAATAAAAATACTAGAAGAAATTCGACGATGTCACTAGTGACTCGGTAGCTCAGCGGTCAGAGCATTGGACCGGATATCCAAAGGTCGCGGGTTCGATTCCCGTCTGAGTATTGATCTGGTGCGAGTCGTATTTTTTCTAGTATATATATTATTTAGTATTGTATAAATTTCGCTGGCTCAAAACGTTGACAATCGCTCGCCATTTTGCCCGCGCCGCTCAAGGGCCATTATTACTGTCGCGAAACTCGTGAAACGAAACGTTTAACTTAATTCTTAGCCTTAACACTGATCGATGTTAATAGCTTTTATTGATATAGCCTAGGTGTTATTAGTTAGTTGCTCTATCCTCGGTAGTTAACCATCGTAAATTGCGCTAATATCTCCATTTGGCGCGATCGTGAGCCCGTCAAATTGCAGCCTGCTCACTTTTGAGTTATTTCCCGACATTTTCCCGATATGTAACAGTTTGGTTTTGTTTTTCGTTTGTAAGCGTGAACGAAGCTGCTTTTGTGTTGGTATATAAAGTTGTTGGTGACTTTCAATAATTATTTATACGGGGTCTGTGTGCAAGATATTTTTAACGTAATTTTATGTTTTCCAAAGCACGCAGGAGCCCGAGATAATATTTGTATAAATGTTTTACCAATCCCATGACCGAATCTTGCGTTTGCTTCACTTTCACAATCGCATTTCTACGTTTTAAGACGTAAAAATTTAAACAATGTTCTCAAATTGACATTTTTTTTACGTGTAGTATAGGTACGTAATGAATTTCCTTGTGTACCTGTAACCGTTGACCAGACAGGCAGATTAACCAAGTGTTTTGTTTACTGACAGTTCGCGGTTCAATAATTACATGTTTTCATTTACATAGCCGCCTGGCCACAAGGTGTTATGTGCCGGTACTTCTGGGTGCTTAGAAGTCCAAAATCACTGCAGGGCTTAAGCTGATGAATGAGGATTGAGAGAGCCGAGGAGCTGCCCACTGCCTTTATATTGAGCACTGTTTAGACTGGCCAGTAACTGCAACTTATATGACTTGACTGGTCAAATATAGGTTCGAGTCCCGTCTGAGCTGCTACGGGTGAGTCGATATTTTCTAGTATTTTTCAATTATATTAAGTACCTAACTTAATGGTCAAATACAAGGAAATTATAAGTAGGTACTACTTCTTGGTCAAATATCATTAATTTATGTAATGCCCTAAAAATAGGGAAACTGCGGATAGCTATTGGATACTGTGAAAATGTAACCGTAACTCGGAAAAATTGGGAAATTCTGAAAAAAATAAAATTGTGTGAATATCAGTTGTCATTGTCAGTTGACTTTTTTAATTTTATGTGGTGATTAGGGAATAATCTCCATTCATGTTGTTACACATATATTTATGAAGACTAACCGTGTTATTGCAAAAGATTTTGAAACACTGTTTAACTAAACACCTGTTTAAATGTGACGCTGTCTCTGTCAAACAATATTGTCAAAAACAAAAAACCGACTTCAAAAAACCTGCCTCTAAAAAAAGCAAGAAATAATATACAAATCATTAGATACGCATTATCATTGTTATAATAAAACACGTCTATTAAAGTCGGGTGGGGCTGGAGTACATCTTCCTTTTTTATTCTAAAAGCCCCACCCGACTTCAATTGACGTGTTTTATTATAACAATGATAATGCGTATCTAATGATTTGTATATTATTTCTTGCTTTTTTTAGAGGCAGGTTTTTTGAAGTCGGTTTTTTGTTTTTTAAACAATTTTTTTATTTTTTTATTTTTAGTGTAAGTACCTTCTGTATTAGGTAGTGTAGGTATATTATTTAGGTAGAAAAATCGGCTCAGCCAAACGTGAGATAATCGCGGAGAAACATTCATACATACAAACTGAATACCTCCTTTTTTTGAAGTCGGTTAAAAAGACTACACAAAGGTATCCCTTCCCCAACAAAAAAAATCATCTAATTCGGTTCATAAGTAACATAAGTAACACAAAATTGTCAAGTTAATTGATTTAATATCATAGTATTTTCAGGATTACTTGTAAACTACTGAACCGATTTGAAAAAAAAATAAATGGGACCATCTCGCAAGAAAACTCAATCGAACAAAAAAAGAACTATCTAAATCGGTCCATAAATGTCGAAGATACGCGCGAACAACGATAAAAAAAAAAAAAAAAAAAAAAAAAAAAAAAACATACAATCGAATTGAGAACCTCCTCCTTTTGATGAAGTCGGTTAAAAAAGTGACTTTAAGTAACTTTTTTGACAATATTGTTTATTTTTCACGCAACCTAATTAATAAATACAAAAAAAACAGCCAATTTGAGCTTATTAATTCATCAAATTTTGTCTCCTTTGTTTTATTCGATTTACCGACTTCCAAAAAAGGAGGAGGTTCTCTGTTCGTCTGTATATTTGTTTTTTTTTTGTATGTCCACCGATTACTCGAAGACGGCTGGACCGATTGAAATGATTCAAACGTTATTACATTAGGTAAACTCCCAAGTTGGTCCCATTTTTTAAAATTTGGAAATCGGTTCAGTACTTTTCAAGTAATCTTGAAAAAAGCACGAAAATAGTATGATTTTTTGTGAACTACCTCGATGATCAGTCGTATAACTTCTTTGTTTATGAACTGAATAAGATAATTATTTTTTTGTTGGAAAAAGGTTAAAAAAAGGAGGTTCTCAGTTTGACCCGTATGTATGTATGTTTCTCCGCGATTAAGTTAAGTACGTTTGGCTGAGCCGATTTTTCTACCTAGACTAAAAAAAATAAAATAAAAAATTGTTTAAAATAACAAAAAACTGACTTCAAAAAACCTACCTCTAAAAAGCAAGAAATAATATTCGTAATAATAAAAACACGTCTATTGAAGTCGGGTGGGGCTTTTAGAATAAAAAAAAAAGAAATTTTTACTCCAGCCCCACCCGACTTCAATAGACGTGTTTTTATTATTACGAATATTATTTCTTGCTTTTTAGAGGTAGGTTTTTTGAAGTCGGTTTTTTGTTTTTTAAACAATTTTTTAAGTCATACATTATCGAATAAAAAATAATATTAACCTTAAATTGACCCGTATGATTTTGGAATGTCGTCGCCGTCTGATAAAATTTCTTGTAATTTTTGTATCGTACGTAAGTATTTAGTAAATAAATTTGGACAAGATGGATTAAAGATACAAAAACTAAAAAACACAGAACTGGGTCTGTACAGTCTTCCTCCACCTGTAATTATTGAGTACATAGAGTGATGGTGCCTATCGCCTGTAGGTTGTAATTAAAACATAGTTAAAACAAGATGGACGCCTCTACAGCTTAATGCCGTAATAGAAATGTACCACGTGATTACATATTTAATGGACTGGCCATTATCGCGTTTTTATGTACTATGTTGCTTGATTGATGGCGGATAGATTATGCTAGAGGTGCTCAAACTGTCAGGTGATGACGAAATTATCAGTCGATAATGAGCTTATGTAGGCGAATTTAAAATTTGGTAAGAATTTTCCAAATGAAAGATTTAAATTTTCCTTAACATTTTTCGTCGTAGGCAAATTTCGATAACAATTTTACAAAAAAAAGGAATTAAAGTGGCCTATGTAATAGGAGAGCTAAATTTCGTCTTACTTGATTCGATTGTTATATTTGCCAAAGATATTATAATTTCAATTACTTATACGCCGTGACTGTGTAAATATGAAAGTGTGTCATTAAATACTAAAGGTTTTCATAAAATTCTATACATTTTTTCTCACTTATGTAATGCGAGGATTAGACTAGTAATAACATTTGCAGAAGTTGACTTCCGCAAGCTGTTACCACTGTGTAAACGTGTGGCAAGCTGAATTCTGTGTTGCAGATTGCGGAACTTGCTCGCTTAATAAATTGCTAGTCTAAACCTCGTCTAATAGGCGCATAAAACAAGCTTTATCTGGACATAATTCGTAAACTCGTTGTTTTTATTATTTTATCGGGGATTGATATTAAGTGTCAAATATTAATTAGATATATGATGTAAAAAATCCGCGGTGGTAACCGTTTTATATAAAAATCATGAGATTTCGTACACTCCCTAACTTTTTCCTAAAAGCAAAATAGGTAACCAAATACCTTGTTAGTATAATTTTAAGGTGCATTCAAATGCCATCACCTAATAGCAAAATTAAACTGAAACCAAATTCGTATGCTTGTTTTTTTTCACAGTATTCATCTAATCTCAATATCTAGATAAGCCAAAATGGTAACTATGATATTTGTATCTTATTAAGCTATAATGCCTCTTTTTAGACATTTTAGACAAAAATTAAACATTTATTTTTTACGTTTTAATAATATTATATTTCTCAGTAGTTAAAAATTGAAACTGGGAAATTTTTGTTTAATAATAGGCTTTTGTGTACTACAATCATGTTTACATCAAAATTAAACATTTTAATATCACGTTTATGAAATTGTAAATTACGCGCAAGTAGTAGTGGAGAATGCGGTGAGTACGGGGTGGGGAGAGTACCTACCACCCGCCCCGCGCCCCGCCGGCGCCGCCGCGCGCCGCTCGCTGCGCGGTGCGCACACGACACGGCGACTTATTTATTTCATTTTAATTACGTGCTTTGTACCGACCGCGCTGGGTATTCAAAAAACAATGGAAAAGGAAGCAAAAGGACAGAATAATTTAATGTATATTGGTATGATCACACTGCGGCTTTTATACTTAACATAACCTACCTACCCACCTGTGATTCGATACTTTATACCAAAAATCGCATTCAAGTGTACAGTAACTTTTGTTATATAGTAGGTATCTAAAGAGACTTGTATAAGAAAGCTTTTTATTTGATGTAACAAAGGAAAAGAGTGAATAAATAAAAAATCGTTAATATAAAATAATGTGTTTTATTTGCTATCATAAAAAATCAAGTGTAATACGTAAACTCGACAAACGAAACCGCGACAAACCAAAACTCGACGCACGAAATCGCAACAAATCAAATCTCGATGCATGAAATCGCGACAAACCAAATCTCGAAGCACAAAATTTCGACAAATCATAGTGATTGTATTTTAGCCGACTTCAACAAAAGGAGGAGGTTCTCAATTCGATTGTATGTTTTTTTTATCGTTGTTCGCGCGTATCTTCGCCATTTATGGACCGATTTTGATGATTCTTTTTTTGTTCGATTGAGTTTTCTTGCGAGATGGTCTCATTTATTTATTTTTTCAAATCGGTTCAGTAGTTTACAAGTAATCCTGAAAATACTATGATATTAAATCAACTACCTTGACGATTTTGTTATTTATGAACCGAATTAGATGATTTTTTTTATTGGGAAAGAGATACCTTTGTGTAGTCTTTTTAACCGACTTAAAAAAAGGAGGTATTTAGTTTGTATGTATGTATGTTTCTCCGCGATTATCTCGCGTTTGTCTGAGCCGATTTTTCTACCTAAATAATATACCTACACTAACTAATACAGAAGGTACTTACACTAAAAATAAAAAAATGTTTAAAAACAAAAAACCGACTTCAAAAAACCTGCCCCTAAAAAGCAAGAAATAATATACAAATCATTAGATACGCATTATCATTGTTATAATAAAACACGTCTATTGAAGTCGGGTGGGGCTTTTAGAATATATATTATATTTTTAAATACGCGAATATTATAAACGAATATTATTACGAATATTATATTTTTAAATACGCGCGAACAACGATAAAAAAAATAAAAAAATACATAAAATCGAATTGAGAACCTCCTCCTTTTGATGAAGTCGGTTAAAAAAGGAAGATGTACTCCAGCCCCACCCGACTTTAATAGACGTGTTTTATTATAACAATGATAATGCGTATCTAATGATTTGTATATTATTTCTTGCTTTTTAGGGGCAGGTTTTTTGAAGTCGATTTTTTTTATAATTTTTTTGATATTTTTTTTATCTTTGTCATTAAAAAAATACATATTTTTATCTTTAACATATTTTTTTTTATTATTTTTTATTAATGTGGATAAATAAAATATAATATCGTTATAATTTTATGTTGCGATTATTAACGATATTTTACTGTTAATAACAGCGTGATAATCGAGATATGGTTTGTCGCGATTTCGTGCGTCGCGATTTGGTTTTTCGCTATTTTGTGCGTCGAGATTTGGAATGTCGCGATTTTGTGCTTCGAGATTTGGTTTGTCGCGATTTGTCGCGCTAACGTGCGTTGAGATTTCGTTTGTCGAGTTTACGTATTCAACAAAATCAAAATCTGAAAACAGTACTTATTAGAAAGCTGTAAAATCAGCCGTAGGTCCGTGCGCAGCGCACACGACAGCGATGTAATATTGTGAAAATCAATCACCTTGCTTTTAAGTCCTACATACACATCCATGACACTCCCTTGTACGTGTGAGCTCTGGCGCCGCCGCCCCGCCGCGCCGGCCGGTGACTTTGAGTTGCGTCGAGTCGGCAAAAGGGTTGGTAGTGGCGTCAATATAGCCCGGCGAAAAGGGGGTGGCGCGCGTACTTAGTACTAATACTTAAACATAATCAAACAATCTACTTCCACTCCCAAATCAAAACAATAAGTAAAAAAAAACAGCAGCCTAGCATGATCACCGAAACGCTATAAGATATAGCGATTTATCACGATTTACTGTCAAAAGACAATGGATTTTGACAGCTGAGTGTCGATAAAACGCTATATCACGCGATATAATTATGTCGTGTTTCGGTGGTCATGCTATGGAGGCTGGGTATCTTTAGATACGTGTACTTAGGTCGTAGACACATACCTAATTAATTCAGTAGGTAACTTCTTTATTTATAAGTTTACTTCGATCGATCGATATTATCAAGAACCTTCATAATAAATAATTAAGTTTGTACGGTGAACAACCGCACATATATGTACCTAGCGCGATGTCAGCAATTTCAATAAATAACAGATATTTTATTAATTTTTAGTTCGCATTGTGTATCGATAGGTAGGTATATGTTGTGTGACTCAGTAATTCAATAAACGCAAAGTAAACAGTTCGGACTTATCATTTCAACGATTTCATTCAACTTCAGTAAAATGGTTGTGTGGCAGCAAGAAACCAGTTATTTGGATTGAAGTATTTTTAGGTACCTACTTATTTGCAGTTATTTTCATAACTATGGGTAAGTACACAACACATAACATAACAAACCATCTGCATGTTAGGTTTTTATAATCCCGAATGCATGATCATGCGTGCATAATTAATAATAATACATTATTTTGCACGAGCGACACAAACACACAGCTAGCTAGCTTACCGCAGAGCTAGCGCTCCTCGACGAGCCGACCGACAAGCGACGACGAGACGGGGCGGCCGGCCGGCCGGCCGGCGCGGCGCGGGGGGCGCGGGCGGCTCGCTCCACTCCCCCCACGCATACGCATACACGCACACAGCCGCATATAGAATCATTTATTATTTTCATAATTTGCTTGTTTCCACCTAAGATATTTTTATTTATTTTATACATAAAGCTTATAAATATGTAAACGTTCCGAAAATCATATACCTATCTCATCCTGATCAATTTAGTTATTGTCGATCTAATGAACACATATTTCAATTTAATCTCCACTATTAGTTATTCTATGCCGGGGTCCCACGTGTTCATAAAAGTTTGACAATCACTGACTGCTTTGCGTACTCGCGTCGAGTCGCAACTATCGGGACTCGCGACAGCACGGTCGGGAGTTGGTACACAAATTACGACCCTAAATTGCAAGAAATAACGTTTATATTGAAACGTAACTAAGAAAAAATATCAGTAAATGAATAATCATGGACATTTGTTGTTTAATTTGTTCCTTATAGTACTAATAATATTTTGAAGGCATAAATTAAACACTTTTGAAGTAGTTATGTATTTTGGTTTTCCAAAAATCACAAATATTTGTGACTTTAGAAATCTGCAAAGAGAATCTGTTTAATTTTTAACAATTAATTAACACACATTATAATCTATTCAGATTAAATTGTTGAATTGCAGTTATCTATAATTTCTGGTAAGATAAGCCAAAATATCTACAACTTATTGAACCTTCTTTAATAATGATAGTCCCGATTGATCAATTAGTTTAATTTTGAATTATTTACCTGACATGCAGGCGTCATATCATAACACAGATACTTTTACAAAGTTAATTATTATGCTCTAATGTTGAAATCAAAATATGTCGAAAATTTAGTTTTTATTTTTTTTTACTTTGATGCGGAGTTTCAAAATGTTTAATTCTTCTTATTTTATCTATAACTAACAACACTTTATGCCATAGAAAAAGAAAATTTCAGTTTTCGAATTATTTCCCGTTTTAGCTAATTTTATGCGCCTATAATAGTAGATTGTTATACAAGACGCTAAAATGACCCATTGCATACGAGCTAGTTAGCGAGGGAATAAATAGAAACCGAGTTACAATGGGTTTTAGCGTCGTGTGTCACACTCTACTTTTCACTACGATTGCGAGAAAATAAAATACAATATTAAATAGTTTATACCTACTTCCGTAAACGAATCCACTCGTTTTTCTATCTATTTGAATAAATGATTTGTGCTTGATGGCAAAAGATTAAAATTATTTCTTTCCTATTACACTCACACAATTCAATCAGTTTGTAATTATAGAAAAATTCTAAAGATTTCGCGCCATGGTACATTTTTCTAATTTCTGCTGTAGCAGCCTGTGGTAGCAGCTAAGCAACACAATCACGCATTCTACGATTCACTCTGTGCAGAGACTATAAATAAGTCTATGATTTCTTCTTCTTATTTTTGTTATCGCAATCTACTATTCTTCAGGGAGTAATTTTTGCCAGTGTCAAGTGTAATGATTTCACCGAAGAGATGCTTTTAGTTCCATTTTCAAAAATAAGAATGAGAAACAGTATTAAGTCGGGCGAGTCTTTATCGTGATTATGAATAAAGACTTTTTCGTTTTAGTAGGCTCATTGGTAATAGACAAACATTAAAATAGTAGATTGTTATACGAGGGTCAAAAGGAATTGATGACTCTTACCCGTGTTAAACACTCTACTTTTCATTTCGAATTTCAGGAAAGTAAAAAATGTCTTAGTTATTCCAAAATGTTTATTAATAAAAACATGTACCTACTTAGTAACTACATTGGTAGACCTTATAATTATTACCTAATACCAACTTACCTTTAAAAATCTAGAAAAATTAGAACAATTTGTGAAATTTAAAGTTAAATTCTTGCTTGGAATATTTACAGTTTGATATAAATTATTATGATGACAGATTTGGCTTTGTTGGATGCCTGTAAAAGTTGGAGATATTCTTTAGTCTTTGATAAGACGGTAAGTCCATGGCAGAGACTCTCCTGAAGTAGTTGTTTCCTGTAGGCGAATTACAGCGTAGTTTTATTGTTTCTTTTATTTTATTTGAACTTTTAGTTTTAGTTTTAAACTCATTTTTAGTAAATACAAAATCAACACAAAACTTTAATACGGCACACACAGCTCAAAGTCACAGAGTTAGGTAAGTCTCCCTCCAATATTTTATAGTTTTTCTTATTTTAAATTTGGAACACGTCGCGTCGCCGGCCGCTCCGCCCAATGTTTTTAATTTTGCACTGGCTGTTTATACCATGTTTTGTTGTTGTTCGTGAATGCGCCCTACAAGGCTGCAACTTTTTTTAAACCATTTGTTTTTAACTATTGTAAACTTTTTCATTGCCAAATTCAGTTCTATTTTTAAATTACTATTCCACCCTAGGGTGGAACGAAGAGTTTTGGACCCGCTGCTCAGTTCAAATATACATCACTTTCCGAATATGAGAAATGAAAAATATTTTTTTTATCTTAGCAGCTCTTGTACGTTACCCCGGTCACTAACATGCGCGCAAAGGTTCGTACATTGTACGAATGTTTTCAATTATGTATGAAAAATCATTTGCGAATGTCTGCTAATGTCCGTCCCACACTTGTGGGTTCGCGTATTAGCGCGAATGTGAGTGACCGGCATTACAACGACGGACTTTTTGAGCAAGAGGAGTGAAAAGTATGTTTTTATTGATTACACTTTAGAATTTATTTTTTGTAAAAAAACTCTCATGACATAGGTACACACTCGTAAAGTTTGAGCACCGCTGTTAGGATCAAGATCTCATTTCACTGGAACGCATGTCTGATGTGTAATTTATTGACTCCTTAACTTAATAAGGAGCTAACATACCATACGGCGAGTCTTCCTGTTTCTTGAGAACACGCATCAGTTGAAAAACCGACAGTTAAATACAACATGAACACTCAAATAAATGAAATAAGAAAGACATAGATTTGACGGAATAAAGAAACTTCTGAGACCAGCAAACAATCAAACAAAAAGTTTTTCATCAATTATTTTTTTTTCTTCTGAAATGGGATAAAGTTGATAAGTTTTCCTTAATTTTCTTAAGGGCTAAAAAGCCTTGTTGGTTACTTAAAAGGGCGTGGAAATGAAAATTTATTTCTGTTTTGCTAATTAAGAAAACTAATGCTTAATTTTAGGTAGGTACTTACATGATTTTATTCTTGTCGACGTTCTTTAATACCTAACCTAGTATAGGTACGTTTGTCACAATTTTTAAACAGCTTAAGTTCTTTCTTAGTAAAACAGCATATTTATTTATTGACTAAATTAATATCACAAGACGTTGAAAATGGATTTGACTATTGTTTTATTCATTACTAGCGGCCACCCGCGACTTCGCTTGCGTTGTAAGTTTTTTGCTATCCTTCAGGAGCAATACTTTTTTCGGGATGAAAGGTTCCTAATCCTATGTCCATCTCTGTACCCCTGACAACGTGTATGTAAAATTTAATGATGATCGGTTCAGTAGTTAAGACGTGAAACCGTAACAAACAAACAAACAAACGGATTTCGCATAATTATAATATTAGTAAGGAAGTAAGGATTATTTGGGTATATCTCATGCACACTTAGGGTCAGTTGCACCAAAACGCTGTCAAAGTTATAGTTATCGTCAAATGATAATGCTACCTTTTTGTCACGTCAAACTTGTCAAAGGACATCTTGCGCTGGCTGGCAACCTCTTTTTTTGGCTAACTTGTGCTTAACCGGTACTTCAACAAGCTTGTTATCGTTAAAGTTGGATGGTGCAACTCAGCCTTAACATAGGTGTAAACAAAACGACCGGTACACAAGCGCCAGAAAAAAAACCTAATCTATTTCGTGGACTAAATTAAAAAGGCATTACAGCGATACTAGCGGACGACTCAATCGTGCATTGTGCGTTAATGCCGGCCACAGACGTGCCGACAAATCGCTCGCCATTACAGCTGTCAGACGCGACACAAACTCCAAATTAATATGGGAAAGGCTCGATGACGATTGACAAGAATAACGTGTAGGATGACCATAGTTTTGGTTTTTAAGTATCTACGTTTATGGATCAAATAGTACTGAAGTAGGTCCAGTATGTATTACTTTGATTTTTCGTTGGTTATTGTGGATCAATAAAATTTAAGTTGTTGTAGGTTATTAAGCCTTTGGAGTTTCAGCCCTCCTATTCAAATGGCCAACATTCTATACGTTCGAACGTTACGCTTACTATTAAAGCTTTAAAATAAGCAAACTATAAAATTACATGCCGTAAGCTTGTGAATTTTGCGACATATATTATTTAAGGTGCGGGTGCACATTTGTCTGACGCCACGTCTTAACACGCCTTATTTGTGTGTTATCCTAGTGCATACATTTACTATGAAAACCGTCATCTGACGGCGTGTTAACACGTGTTAACGCGTGGAGTCAGACAAATGTGCCCGCACCTTTAATCGTCTAATGCTTATATTTAAGCTTTGATAGTTAGCAGATGGATAGAATGTAGGCCATTTGAGCAGGGCGGCGGGGCAGTTGTCGACATCATGCACTGTAATAGGACTGTCAGCATAGCCCCCGGATATTTTTTTTTTATTAATATATTCCTCAAATACAAGCAGTAATACAAGTAGGTATTATAGAACTAACATGGAAAACAATAAGCTAATTACATAATTATCCAATACCTGAATAATTAATTTTTAAACTCCATTATATCCTCCAAAATGATAAACCTAGCACACTGCATTAGCAGATCGTGAGTGAACGAATGAGTGAGCGAATGAGAGGTGTTCTCACGCACCGCTTACACAAATAGCTTTAATTCAAATTTAATGATTCGTTCGCGTGAATGAAATTGATTCGGCGGTGTTGTGACTCCAATGGGATGATATTGTTAGGTGTGTGCTGGTGACATTTTGACAGGTCTCGTCATGTAACGGTGTTAACAGTAATAACACTTCGTTCTCTGTTATTTAGGTATCGGGAGTGAGTGAGTAATCTTAGGTACTTACTCTTTCATTATAGATAGATAGATAGATTGATAGTACGTTTGTTTGTTTGTTACACTTTCACGTCTAAACTATTGAACCGATCATCATGAAATTTTGCATACACGTTGTCAGGGGTACAGAAAAGGTCTAGGGTACCTTTCATCCCGAAAAAGGGGGATAGAGAAATAACTGTCCACGCAGCCGAAGTCACGGGCGGTCGGTCGCTAGTGTTCTATAATAGTTAAATAGAAAGTTGACAACTAATGAATTACTACCTCATCTACCTCAAATAGATTCATTAAAGAAGTGTTTCATGAACCGCAAATTAAATGACAATCATTTCTTAACTCCGCTTTAATTTTCAGCCTTCACCACAATCATTAACTCGGCAATTTATTAATTTAAGCTCAGTCTTACTTTAAAAATGCGTCCTAAACACAGGTTATTTGCGCAAGCGCTTAAGTTTTAAGTAAAAACGCGGTCATCAGCGGCAGGTAGTTGGAAATGACTCAATTCGACGCTGGCAGGTGGCGCGCGCCGATGCAAGTTTGTTACCAAGTGACACTTTTCATTTGGTGAACAAATGCTTCACAGTATAGCCCGATTCAAACTTTATGACTTCTGTGAACATCGCGCGAGCGGCGAGACGCTGCGCAGAACACAAATTCGACGTAAGTATGTGAGAGAGACGTGTAGTGGGGGGCACGGCTACGCGTATAGTGGCTAACTTCACAGAAGTCAAGAATAAGAATAAAACAATAAAATCGTTTAAGATTTTACTGGCACGTAGCAAATTAAAATTGTTATTCTGAAGTGCTGTTAGTGATTTTAGTGAACTGACGACTGAGACCTAAAGTGATTTTAGGTCTCAGTCGTAATCAGTTCTCTCCAAACATAATGTTTCTTTCGAAAACACCTATCATGTGCCTATAACTGAAGCTGTCTTGTGTACTAGACGACTAGACACCATCCGCGGGTTACCGAGCTCTATGCTAAAATACACACACATACAGCTCGTGAGTAGGGATGGCATTTCCGGCTGGCCTTATTAATCAAACGCTGGATTTTTTTAAATACCATCATCGTAGTTAGTAGGCAAATTTTAGGAAAGAGAAATTATTAATCTTACCGAATAAAACACATTATTATTATCTTACTTTTTATGAAAATATGGGAACTGAAATAGTAACATCATTGTGCACTTGTACAGTCAGCATATCAAGCTATACAAAACTGTCAAAAATCTACATTGAATTTTGAACCTTAAACTGCTCGAATAACAATTTTAAAAATGATTGAAGAAATTTGAAAGGTCGTAGAAGCCCAGCGTGCCGTCTACCGTACTATTATGTAGACTGTGATTGTGTGACTATTTTAGTACAAATACGTCATTCATACGCCTTACGATGAAGTAATTCATTAATATGTTGTTAATAGTGACATTAAAGGTACTGGGTACAGATTAGGTACCACTATTTTGATATATTTAAGTACCAAAGGGATTATGTTATATGGGTAAAGCACCTCTCATTCGTGAGCAATTAACAAGTGCGCCGGGGCGCAGGGCGTCAAGTGATTAAAAACGCATTAGGAGCGCAGGCGCAGATCACTTTGGCTGAGAATGGCGGGTCATTGCTGAGATAACAGGGGGCGGTATTCTAGCCTTTGTAATATACACATTTGGCCGACAAAATGTAATATTGCAGTTTAACTGTAACAGTATCATTGCCTGCGGTACAATTTTCCTTTCAAGTACCTACAGTGCGTCTTATGGGTCCTCCACCTGCACAAGCCCGGCATGCACGATCGCTCGGAGAGGTGCAGCCTCCCGCGGCCTTCCAGCTAAATCTCTACGTGTGTAGGGAGAAGCGGAAGTCGCGCCTCTCCGTACGATCCTGCAGGCCGGGCCTGTGCTTGTGGAGGGTCCTTTAGTGAGTTTTCCAACATAACACTTTGGATGTGCTGTTACAATCTTCCTTTTTACCATCGCCACTCAAAAAAATGCGTCTTATTCATTGATAACAGTGAATAAAACGCGTTTTTATTCACCGAGTAAATAAAAATATTTTGAATTTGGAACAAGCGCGCATCGTATGAATTAGGTACAAAAAAAATAAAAGGTGCTGAAAGTATGGAGCTATTCCATAGATAAAGATATAGTTCTACAATTAAATGACAAAAATAATCCCGCCAATTTTATTTAGGTTCTTTTTAGTGTCTTATCTTTGGGTTCTTTTCTAAAAAATATCCCGCTAAATCAATTAGGTCATTTTTAGTGTCTTATATTTGGGTTCTTTTTATATATTTGAGGGAGATTAGTTGTTCAGTCTTGCATCAGTCCATTCCATCAGTCTGGTACGATCTTCAGTCTGTAAAAATTCAAAGTCTATACAAACTGATGAAGTGGACTGATGCCAGATTGATCATGTAGTTTCCCTCTTAGTTAGCTCGGTGGCGCAGTGGTTTAGCGCCTGGACCAGCGATAGCTGAAGTTAAGCAACGTTCGCAAGGGTCGGTCATGGGATGGGTGACCAAAAATGTATTATCTCGAGCTCCTCCGTGCTTCAGAAGGCACGTTAAGCCGTTGGTCCCGGCTGCATTTGCAGTCGTTAACACCCACCAATCCGCATTGGGCCCGCGTGGTGGGTTATGGCCCGTCCTCCTTACCACCCATAAGGAAGGCCTGTGCCCCACAGTGGGGACATCAAAAATGGCTGATGGACAACTATAAATACTATAGGTACTGCTATTTTTTTTTCTCGCAGTCAATGGTAAAAAGTAGAGTACACAACTCGTGAAAAAAAATTTCATCTCGGTCCTTTGTATCCCTCGCTTCGCTCAGGATTCTACTTTTGAATCCCTCGCTACGCTCGGGATTCAACTCTAGAATCCTTCGCTGCTCTCGGGATCCAACTTAGTCCCTCGAACTAAATTCCCTCTTTTTTCACTTGTTGTATAATCTACTATTTTCCAAGTCAATGGCATAGAAAACATTAGCGGTCTTTACCATTTTTCGAATGTGTTTGAGAAAAAACGATCATAATTAAACCGCTTCTGGGGAAACGCACTAGGTATTGAAAATTGTAACACTTACCTATTTAGAATTTAAACATTTGCTAGCCTATATAGTGAGTCTACAGCTCACAACAAGCCAAACGTCGAGGTCTTCAAAAAAGTCGTATACAATACATCATACTCATTTGTTTTAATCCAAAAAAAATTTTTGTGACGTGTTTCCTGGAACAGTCTGTTAAACATACTTATTACTTTTTAACCGACTTCCAAAAAAGGAGGAGGTTCTATGTCCATCAGCCATTTTTTATGTCCCCACTGCTGGAGCACAGGCCTTCCCTATGGGTGGTAAGGAGGTTCTATGTTCGTCTGTATATTTGTTATTTTTTTTTTTGTGTATGTCCACCGATTACTCGAAGACGGCTTGACCGATTGAAATGATTCAAACGTTATTACATTAGGTACACTCCCAAGTTGGTCCCATTTTTTAAAATTTGGAAATCGGACTTTTCAAGTAATTTTAAAAAAAAGCACGAAAATATTATGATTTTGTCTGAATTACCTCGATGATTGGTCGTATTACTTCTTTGTTTATGAACTGAATACGATAATTATTTTTTTGTTGGAAGAGGGATATCTTAAGTGTAGTTTTTTAACCGACTTAAAAAAGGAGGTTCTCAGTTTGACCCGTATTTAAGTATGTTTCTCCGCGATTATCTTACGTTTGGCTGAGCCGATTTTTCTACATATACAGACAGAGTGGAGAGGACAATACGACAATAAATTAAATTTCGTATATCTATAGTATCGCTCCCAGTCTGCTTGTAAAATATCTATTAAAAATACCCAGTAGATTAGTCACAAGATTTTTTTTCGTTTTTAACATTTTCTACATGCTGTATCTATTAAGCTATTGCCGAAAACCCCTCCATCAGTATAAATTAACACAACGTTGCCAAATTGTACCTTATGCTCAAGACGTAAGAGTCATTTGTGCGAATGAGACAAAATCTACTTCGAACAAACAATAAAGTTGACAACGTTTCAAAATCTTTTACATGTGTAAAAATGTGTATTTAATATTATTGAATTACTTACGAAAACAGGAGATGAGTATTTTTCCTTTTCCAAAATTTTATTTTGATGAAATGTCCAAACAAACACTTTTTTATTATTGTATTAACTGTATTAATTCAGCATTAAATGGCGCCAAAAGTTCATTTCGCGGCTTATTGTCACCTGTCAACACTATTCTGTGACCTAACACCGCGCTGTTGCCGCTCTTACCATAGTAAGTAACCAATATTTACAAAGGTGTTTAATTTCGTAGGTACTTGTTTTTGTGGTATTTAGTTTGTTCGAATTTTTTTTTTTTATTTTGCTCCTAGGAATTATTTGATAGTTTCAAAGTACTTCTATGAACTAGTGTCTACAGTGTTATCATTTATTGTCGCATTGTCCTCTCCACTCTGTATTAATATACCTTACCTACAAGGTACCTACACTAAAAATAAAAAAAATAAAAATTGTTTAAAAAAATCAAAAAACCGACTTCAAAAAACCTACCTCTAAAAAGCAAGAAATAATATTCGTAATAATAAAAACACGTCTATTGAAGTCGGGTGGGGCTTTTAGAATAAAAATAATGAATTTGTAGCCCAGCGCCACCCGACTTCAATAGACGTGTTTTTATTATTACGAATATTATTTCTTGCTTTTTAGAGGTAGGTTTTTTGAAGTCGGTTTTTTGATTTTTTTAAACAATTTTTTGGAATGACAGGAACGTAAAGGCAGAGCTTGTTAGGGAGGTTCTTAATATTCCACCAAACTATAAGTCATCAAAACATTAACTAGAATATAGAAAATTAAATTACTTTCTAAAACGCCTAAGCAAAATATTAGCATATTGATTCTTTAGTTAAACGATTACTAATACTTATTTAAATTATGCCAGCTGTTAACCGCAAAATTAAATTAACTTCACCTCAGTCATAGAATATTGTGGAGCAGGTAGGTATGTTATAGTCAATCAATCATTTAACCAGTTCAAAGAAAACAATAATACTTATTAAAAAAAATATTAATAAGTAGGTACAATACTCAGTCACATAACAGAAAATAATAAACAATATATTCTTCGTTAAAAATATCTTAATAAGTAATTTAATTACGGTTGTTTCGATTTCTTTTCGATTAATTTTATAACTCCCATAAACTTGTAACAGGAAAAATAAACAATACTTACGATTTTTATAAAGCGTTAAAACTTTTAATATACACTTCCATTTTAGTGAATTCCTAACAGCCGACTAATAAAATTAGGATGAACTCATTGATTCGAAGTAATTCGAACGCTTCGGATTTTCAAATTTGGAACGGCGGCGGGCGGCGGCCATGTTCCAAATTGCCGCCATAAAGCTGATAATTGGATCGGCTTATTGGCCAGTAGCTAACTGAAACATTTAACGGTTGTTTTTATTGTAAAGGAAGGTTTTTGGATTAAGTATGTTACCTTCCATGTTGATCCGGAAAGAAAAGATAAACATGTAAACTATATTGCTTATCATTAAGCGTGCTGCACACTTATAGATTAGTAATCTGTTTATAGGTGCAAAAATAATTTTAAGTAAACGTTTTAAACCATTTGGTTTAATATTGATTTGAAATGTTTTTTCTGTCAAAATTCACTGAGGTTTCACACTAAGTGATGTAGGAATGTAAAAAGTAAAAAAAAAAATTACCGCTCGTTCCAAAAAAACAGTAATTTTCTCTTTTAGGTTAATCGAGTTTTTAGACGTTAAAATATATTTTAGACGATTCATCCGCCTGAAAACTATCTATTTATCACCAACCACAATTTACACCTACAAGCAACAAATTTTGATTTCTATATATGATTTGTTAGTTAATTTAAACCATTTGTTTTACACAACAACCGATCATTAACAGTTAATCCATTCTAACCTCAGGCTAAATTTATTGTAAACAACTTCACACACTTGGGTCGTGGGCTAATTTACAAAGATGAATGACACAAAATTTATACGTTATTTTTATTATGTGCTTTAGTCAGTAGATATTTGTAAATTACTTAGGTATATTTAAAAAAAAATACAATTTACAACACGAATAAGTAATAATATCATTACTCAGGTAAACTCATTGCATAATATAGGTACAAGTTTACTACATCTTATATCATATTTTTTAAGTAAGTTTTTTTTAATCTAACAACAAACGGTGATTTGAATCTATTTGCTTTACCCGTGTAAAGAGTTCGGCAATATAAACGTAGCTTTACAACGACAATAAATTATAACACTGGCCGCCAGTTCGTTCTAAAGGCAAAAGCCTCGGAAAAAATAAAGCGTTCGAAATTTAATTTATTCAAAATTGAAACGTCACGCGGCACAAAGGCGCGCTGCGTACAATGGCGGTCGCGGCGAGAGTGTTAACACGAAAATTAAATGCTGATATCACAATTAATCAAGGGTCCATATTAATAATTGGCTATTCACCGGCGCGAGGTGTCAAATTATATTGCTCAATTAACCGTTCATAGAATAGAATAGGGCGGGTTGGCTTGTTTATAAATACCGGTATTCTTTGCCGGTTGTAAAGTTGTATACTATTTTGTGCGTGGATTGATGGATAAATTATGTATTACAATTGGTTTAATTATGATTTTGCTATTAAGTTTCCCGTGAAGTTTTGATGAGATATTTTTATTAATGATACTGAAAACGGGTCGTATTTAATTAGGAACTATTATGCGCTACTTAGTGTTTATAGGCGGATTCAATCGTATTGATTTTTAAATACTGGTTTTAATTATTAATTCCTTGAAACACCTTCAAAAGGGACACGAGCTTTTAAACCTCACTTAAGACAACAGTAAATCGTAATGAAAAATACCTAGTTAAGTTCGTTAAAATAAAAACAACAATAGAAGATGGCTTCACGTCTAACATAGCTATAACTCTACATTTTCATTGAACGTAAATCTCCTAAAATCTTTGGGGAATATTTAATATTTTAGGCTTTTCTCCTGTTTTGCACACATCACTTCATTTTAGTTCAAGTAAAAGAGACAAAATTACAGCAACCTCCAGCTTTACGGCCGCTCTTTGTAGAGATCTAAGCGATTTTCATAAAATATAGTCTAATACATCGAATGGAACAAGCTACAATGAAATGAATATTTTAATAAATACTTGACACATTACTAAAATATTTTAATCTACACAAATATTAACGGACCGGTCAGTTGGTAGGCTTGAGAAATTATTTATCGATAAAAATCGATAACTATAAAAGTCTTCTCTACTAAATACTAACAACTTGCTCTAGGCGGTTTTACTCATAAAGGTATTTGATATATTATTTCTTATACCTCAGTCTCAAAATTACCTAGTTTGAAGATCTGAAAAACTATACAAAAATAGATAAAAACCTATTTCTATAGGAAAATACTTGTTAAAATATAATTTAAACACTAACTTCAAAGTGTTACAGGTAGAAATAATACCTTTTTACCATCGCCACTCGAAAAAGTGCGTTTAATTCAACGATAAGAGTGAATAAAACGCTGTTTTATTCACCGAGTGAATAAAAATATTTTGAATTTGGAACAAGCGCGCATCGTATGAATTATGTAGAAAAAAAACGTGCTGAAAGTATGGAGCTATTTCATAGATAAAGCCATAGTTATACAAATAAATAAATAAAAAATATCCCGCCCATTTTATATAGGTTCTTTTTAGTGTCTTATCTTTGGGTTCTTTTCTAGAAAATATCCCGCCAAATTATTTAGGTCCTTTTTAGTGTCTTATCTTTGGATTCTTTTTTATATATTAGAGGGAGATTAGATGTTCAGTCTTGCATCAGTCCATTCCATCAGTCTTATACGATCTTTAGTCTGTAAAAATGCAAAGTCTATACAAACTGATGAAATGGACTGATGCCAAACTGATCATGTAATTTTCCTCTTAGCGTGGTTGTTTTATGTCATTGAAAACTTCTAGTTTCACAATTTTCTAATGTTTACCTAAATATACTGATTACCTACCTAAATAATAAAAATGTGATAACTATTATATAGGTAAAAGTACCTACTGCTATTCGTTTTCTCGCAGTCAATGGTAAAAAGTAGAGTACACAACTCGTGAAAAAAAAATTTCATCTCGGTCCTTTGTATCCCTCGCTTCGCTCAAAATTCTAGTTTTGAACTCTAGAATCCTTCGCTGCTCTCGGGATCCAACTTAGTCCCTCGAACTAAATTCCCTCTTTTTTCACTTGTTGTATAATCTCCTATTTTTTACGAATTTTAATAACAAAATACTTATTCAGGATCATAGTAAATGACAATTAATTTCGCTTCTCGTCATCATAAAAGTTGTACTTTCAACTCATAAACGTCAGCATAATATTTAGCACCAATATTTCTATTAAAATTACGAGCGAACCAATCAAACCAGCGTAAAATCGAATAAGATATTTTTTCCGTTCGGCGAATGCCGTTGCCTCGTTCCGCCATATGTTTTATCGATATTCCTAATGTTCTCCTCACTATATTAGGGTTTGGACAGACGCAATCCGCACTATAATTTACGGCCTATATATTTTTTTGGATTAGTAAGGAAATTATTTCATTTGAAATCGTCTTATGGGTTTGATCACATGACGGGCGCATTAATTTTATTTAACTCGTGTCAAATTATGTAACTATGCGTTTAAGTTGAAATGTATCTCTATCGGTTTAGTAAGTTAAAGTAATTAATTATTTAATTAAACTATCTATTTCGAGATTTCTTTCGCAGAACTTTTTAGATTTTATAAATACTCGTAGGTACAATAATATTTTTTTCTTTATTTAGTAACGAGATGAGAAATAATTTTGTACATTGCCATTATAACAAAGATTTTTTCCAAATAATAATAAAAAAATAAGTAATAGTACATTATGAGACAAGTTAGCTTACGTTGCTCACGAGTTTCATACGACGTTTTTCAACAGATTTGCGAAGAAAAAACAAGGTAAATTACCACACAGCAATAAATACGACAAACAAAAAATATGATAATTATGGGAAAAGGCGCGCAAGTTTTTTTTTGTTACTAAATTGGGAATGCTCTGTTTACCCGCATAGAACTTGCAGTAAGGTACTAATTTAACTTTGTAGGGTAATTTCTATTACGTACTAGTGTTTTATATAACGGGTGTAACAAGACCTTCAACGAAGCCGAAGTCCACGTATTCCGTCCATCATCAGGATCATTTTTGTCTTTTAGACTATACCTGGGAAACCAATAGTTACGAAGTTATTATCAAAGTCAAAATTTTTTTTTTTTTTATAAAATCTTATTTTATTCGTTTTTTCCTACTTTTTGACTAAAGAAACATTATCAAAATTTTAAGTATTTCGTAACAAACAATGGCTTCAAAACGTCGTCACTCGATGTATCTCATGAGCACGCACATAAACGCTGCCTTTCAACTTGGCCGCACGCAGCTGTATAGCATACACTCGAAGGCGCGGCCTGTTGTACGCGTCACATTGCGTGGTAATGCATGCAATGCTTTTTTAACACCAAAAATCAAAATGGTTTCCCAGTAATAATTTTGAACAGAAATGGTCCTGATGATGGGCAGAATACGTAGACCTCGGCTTCGTTGAAGGTCTTGTTACACCCTGTATTATTGCACGCGTTTGTTATACTTAGCTCGGTTTATGGCCCTAAAAGCGATGTATTAGGGCGCACTTTACGAGCAAGTGTGTTGAAAAAAGTATAATTAGCGAAGTGTTGACGACGTCCGAAACAAGTGACGACACACTTCGAATGTTCCGATCCTAAAAGAATTATGTGTATTAGCTACATCTTGCGTTATTTAGATAAGATCTTGTCGCGTTATCTCCACGGAAGCGGGGCCATCTTGGTTTTTTGTGTTTTATTGGCTTTTATAAACAGATTAGAATTTGCTTTATAGCCTGTTCGCGTGTCTAATTATCGTTAGCCGTATTTTTTTTACGCGTTCCAATCGTGTGTCGAAGTAAGGTTCGGTTTCGTTACTTAGGATCATTTACTTTAAAATTAAAATCCACGTGAAAAAAATATCTTTGTCTTCTAAAACCTGGGGGCTAATTGTCTAATTTCAAAATCTATCGTAATCCCTTTCAGGATGTGATGATACATTGATGCTTCTTTTTGGCACAAATAAAAACATACCAAAGAAATGCAGCAATGTGTCACATCCATCTGTCAAATGAAAGCGATTGCGATAAAATCTATTGCATCGACAAATTAAAACTTTTATTGATAACATGTAAGGTATTATTAGTTTTAATAGTAATTGTAGAGAACAAATCTAATTTTAAAGTTGTACTTTGATATGTAAGTTAAAAAAAAGTATCGTAACTGACTAGAATCTGATTTAATAAGGGTTCCTTGACCAATTTCACAACTTTTATAGATATTATTATTTTACTAATTTTTAATAAATGTAAATTACACGCAGAATTATTTTTTACAATTAATCAATATTACTCTAATGTATAAATTTACAATTTTGTTAAATTAAGCTTAAAGCAAGCAGTCTGCCGGAAGTTCCGCTAGTGTCGATTAATTGAAGCAACGTTAGTGGGGTAGAGGAAAATAAAAGGCAGTGTATGTGATTGGTAGGGGTTCTTCTTGGTGCGGACATTGTCCAGTGTGGTTATACTGTGTATCAATAAATCTGTAAAAGTGTAAAGTGGCTGTATTATTGAAGGTGGTTTCTTACAAGTCAAGAAGCGGGATTCGACGCAGTATCGCGTAAGTTCACGTCCATTACTATCTTCTTAAAAAAAAATATTACAACAACAATGTTTCCTGACACTATCCAAAAATCTGTGTTGTACCAGTATGATTTAGTTATGTAATATCGGCTAACCCGATAATGAGTTGTTCTAAGGAATGTGACTCGAAATAATTGGCATCGCGCCATTTTGGTTCAAGATTTTAGTTTAGACGGCACAGGGTCTCTGTTAATAATCGCATGTTTATTTTCACCTCTTTTTTTTTATTTTTTTATTTGTTAATAAAATAATACTTTTCTAAAAAAAAAAAAAAAAAAAATCGTCTTGAATGATACGGGGTTACAGGAAGACGATTTTGTTTGTCTATTTTGACGTAGGACGCACCGTTTGCAAGTTATTTCACTATCATATCATATCTCAAAACTTGACCATGATCTTTATATATTTTTTTTTTTCTCTTTCTCTTATGGGTTGGAGACAATGGATAAGATAAACAACCAGGGTGGTGATCCACGTAATCTGTCCACCCCGGCACAGAGTCAACCCAGATTGGAACAGGACGGAGGAATCCGTAGTCGATCGCGCAGCCTTCACTTGAGAAGGCGTGAAGCAGAATTGGATCTCGAGCGTAGACGACTCCGTCGACTAGAACGGCAATTAGAAGAAGATCGTGAAGAAAGCCGGAGCCGTCGAAGTGAGCGACGAGGTAGAAGCAGCAGGCGCCGCAGTTTCAGCAGGCGCCACAGTGGCAGCAGGCGCCGCAGTGGCAGCAGGCGCCGCAATGGCAGCAGGCGCCGCAATGGCAGCAGGCGCCGCAATGGCAGCAGGCGCCGCAATGGCAGCAGGCGCCGCAGTGGCAGCAGGCGCCGCAATGGCAGCAGGCGCCGCAGTGGCAGTAGGCGCCGCAATGGCAGCAGGCACTGCAGTGGCAGCAGGCGCCGCAGTGGCAGCAGGCGCCGCAGTGGCAGCAGGCGCCGCAGTGGCGGCGGGTGTCGCGATGGTGGCAGTCGACGCAGCGTCAGCAGGCAACGTTCCGAGGCCAACGGGGTGGCACCTGGAGCTGAAAACAATCTTCGCAGGACAGGCGCAGGCAGCAACCACTCACCTAGAAGGTCACGTAGCCCTATTTTTACAAGTAAGGATATTTCAAATATTATTAAACAAGTAAAGACCGGTTTGTCATCCCCGCCGGTGGTTCAGGCCACTCAACCGAACACTCGAAGCATAGACCATCACAATATTTTGCCAAATTTTAATCCTTCTGCCAAAAATCAGCGCGTAGACGTTTGGCTTAAAAAGGTAAACGAGTGTGCCTGTGTCTACGGCTGGGATGACAAAACCACAATACATTTTGCTATGCAGAAACTCCAAGGGCTGGCCAAAACATGGTTTGAAAGTTTAAATTCCATTTTGTACTCGTGGCCTCAGTGGCAGGAAAAACTTATTAGTGCATTCCCATGCGAACAAAATTATGGCCAGGCCTTGGAGGAAATGCTGAAGCGGCGCAGTAGATTTGGTGAACCAATTGAGGTTTATTTTTATGAAAAACTTGCACTGTTGAATCAATGCGAAATTCAGGGCAAGCGAGCTGTGGATTGTATAATTCACGGAATTAGTGATAAAACCATTAAATCAAGTGCTTTGGCTCTAAGATGTTCTGAACCCGATCTCTTGCTACAGTTTTTATTGAGTAATAAGGAAACCATGATTTCCCAACTTCCTTCTCGATTTAGGAATAGTTCTACTAACAATACAGACAATAGTCAAAGTCAAAATAAGTCGTTTTCAAAACAAGCATTTAGTTCGGTTTTCTGTTTTAACTGTAAGGATAAGGGTCATTACTATCCACATTGTCCCAAGCCTCTTTTGAAATGTAAACGCTGTCATAAAATAGGACATGTGCTAGAAACATGTGTTTCTAAAGACAAACCCCAAAATCCGCCCGATACAGTTCAGAAAACTATGTGTATATTCACTTCTGACCCAAGTACCAAGGCCAAGTTTATTAAGCAAATTTTGGTGAACGGTAGGCAGTTAGAAGCTTTCGTGGATTTAGGCAGCGATGTCACGTTAATTAAGGAATCAGTACTAGTCGAATTAGGAGTATCGCATAACTAGCAGCCTAGTGCTATGGTAGGATTTGGTAATGGTTTAGTTTATTCATTAGGCTCAGCGTTGCGAGATTTGACCATTGACGGAGTGAAGGCGATAGTGTCCTGCAAAGTCGTACATGATAATCTGTTGGAAAAGTCGTTATTGGTTGGCCAATCGTTCTCGGAGCAGCCCCATGTAGTCGTTTTCAAGGACTCTAAGGTACTACAGTTCATGACTTTAGACTCGATATTGCCTCAACAGGATTTGTTAGAGAACGAGGACGATCTAGTAAGAGTTAGGGTTAGTAAACATTGTAAGCTTTATGGTGCAGCGAGTATAAGAGCCGCCACCTCGCCGGTATTTAGTGGGAATTTAATGATTAATACTAAGGTTGTAGGGAAACCACACGAGCAGTTTGTTGTTTCAGGTGGAATTTATTTGGTTAATAATGGCGAAATGTATGTTAACGTCACGCCTTGTTCGATACCATGTTTTCTGCAACAGAACTCGGTGTTTTCTCGTGCCGAAAGTATAGAGGTTGTCAATCGCATAGCCGCGCAGGTTCCAGCAACGGATAGTTCAGTTCCCGCTCATCTCGATACTGACAGGGTGCAGATAGGCGATTCCGTAACAGAGGATGAGAAGAATAGGTTGTTTGCGTTGCTACACGACTATAAGCACTGTTTCGCTCAAGACTTAGCTAGTTTAGGATGCACGAATAGCACTGAAATGAATATTGAGTTAAATAGTCAACGTCCGGTTGTGTATAGGCCATACCGACTTTCGCAGCACGAACGTGATAAAGTGCGTCAGATGGTAGGAGATATGATGGATGCTGGAATAGTTAGGGAGTCGGTATCTAGCTACGCGAGTCCTATTATATTAGTAAAAAAAAAAGGATGGATCCAGTAGGCTTTGTGTGGATTACAGAATGCTAAATTCGATCACGGTTAAAGAACGGTATCCCATGCCTATCATTGATGACGAGATAGCTAGGTTATCAGGCCAGGCATGTTTCATCACTCTGGATCTAATGTCTGGCTATTATCAAGTGCCAATAGCTGAACAATCGAGACCGCTGACGGCGTTTGTCACGCCGGACGGGCAGTATGAGTTTAACAGGATGCCCTTCGGCTTGGCAAACGCACCAGCGGCATTCCAAAGGATGATGAATCATGTCCTGGGCCCTGCTCGTTTTAACAAAGCTACTGTTTACATAGACGACCTTTTAATATTTGGCAAGGATTCTAATGAATGTCTGGACCGTTTAGAGGAAATTTTAAAGCTTTTAGAAGGCGCGAATTTGAAATTGAATCTGTCAAAATGTACCTTTCTAAGAAAAGAGATCGATTATTTAGGTTATGAAATAAGTTCTGAGGGTATTAGGCCTGGTAAGACAAAGATCCAATCAGTAATAAATTTTCCTCGACCAGTGAATGTACATGGAGTACGGCAGTTCATAGGATTAGTAAGTTACTTCAGGAAATTTATATACGGTTTCGCAGAAAAAGCATCTCCTTTGACTAGTCTGTTGAAAAAGGATGCTGCGTGGTTATGGGCGGAAGCTCAGGAGGGTGCGTTCTCTGTTTTAAAGGAGCATCTAGCCGATAGACCAGTTTTAGCTATTTTTGACCCTTTAGCGGAGACGGAGCTTCATACGGACGCCAGCAGAATTGGTGTCGGTGGCATGCTGTTGCAGCGTTTGTCTGATAAGGATTCGTTTCGTCCCGTAGCGTACTACAGTCGGAAAACAACACCCGAGGAGAAAAATTTTCACGCATACGAGCTTGAAACTTTAGCCGTTGTTTGTGCCCTTAAAAAGTTTAGAGTGTATTTATTAGGCAAAAAGTTTAAGATAATTACCGACTGTAGTGCACTCCGGTCGACTTTTGTAAAACGCGATCTGGTTCCAAGGATAGCTCGTTGGTGGTTGGCCCTCCAAGAATTCGATTGTTCGATAGAATATAGAGCTGGTGGAAAAATGTCTCACGTCGATGCGTTGTCTAGGAATCCAGTGTCGGTGTTGGAGAATCAAGATTTGGAAGTATTACCGGCGGTGATGTCGATTAGTGATCAGGACTGGCTACTCACTCTTCAGCTAGGTGATTCGGAATTACGTAGGATACGAGACATTCTTAATAGTAGGTTAGACGAAAGTGGGCTTGATTATATTAAGAAAAACTATCTTATCCAGAATAACCGACTGTTTCGACGCATAGGGGATAACGATAATGACATTCGATGGGTAGTCCCTAAAGGTGCCCGATGGCAACTTTGCAAACTTAACCACGATGACATAGGTCACGTAGGTTTTGAAAAGACATTAGACCGAATCAAAAGTAAGTACTGGTTCTCTAAAATGTCGAGGTTTGTTAAAAAGTATGTTGGGGCTTGCATAGAATGTGCATATGCGAAAAAGTCTGTAAGTAAACGAGAGGGATTTTTGCACCCTATCGAGAAAGTCGAGAAACCGTTTCACACCTTACACATTGACCACCTAGGACCCTTTGTAAAGTCTAAACAAGGTTACACACACATACTAGTCGTAGTGGATGCATTCACAAAATTCGTCTTTATAAGACCAGTACGAAACACTAAGACACAGGGAGTGATTAAGGTGTTGGACGATATCTTTAATATTTTTCGTGCTCCAGAACGTTTAGTCAGTGATCGGGGTAGCTGTTTTACTGCTCACGCTTTTAGAAGATTCTGTCTCGATCGAGGGGTTAAACACGTTTTGAACGCCGTAGCGAGTCCCAGATCTAATGGGCAAGTGGAACGTTATAACCGAACGATCCTAGATTCCTTGACCGCACAAAATTTAAAACATGACGATAGGGACTGGGATAACAAATTAGGTAGGATACAGTGGGGATTAAACAATACATTGCAAAAGACTATTGGTAGGGCGCCAGCGGAAGTACTTTTTGGCACATCAATGTCGGGGGAAGTTAGTCCTATACTAAACGAGATAGCTGATGGAACTAGGGAAACCGTTGATCTTGCCGTTTTGCGTAATAATGTAAAAGAAAAGATTGATAAAGAACAGGCCTATCAGAAACAGTTTTATGACAAAGGTAGACGACCAGCACGTATGTATGCTCATGGTGACTTAGTCAAAATTACCAAAACTGCCTTCCAAAATAATGGTAAAAGCTCTAAACTTTTACCAGTATACGAAGGTCCGTACCGTGTAATTAAGGTATTAGGGAACGACCGCTATAAGTTAGCACCAATACCCGGGTTTGAGGGCATGAAGCAGAAACGTAAAACGACAGTCGCTGCTGATAGAATGTTACCGTGGATTCACATATCTGCATTAGAAGTCGATGGTAGTAGTGATGAAGGCGATGAAGGTGAACATGAGACTTGATTGATGATTTCAGTAAAATGAGAATAAAAAGGGTTATTTATTTTAATATAACTAAAACATGATTACTAACATATTGGTTCACTAAACTCTTTTTAAAGTTTTTTATTGTTTTATATGTATGTATGTAGCTAGGTTGATCAAACTAAGAGCTGATTTTCAATGTCTACTTAAGACTTCATTCGTTTGATAGCATGTATTATACTGCCACAATGAAAATATTTGTCGTATATTTGCCTTATTACCTTTTAAACTTTTTATTATTTTTGTTACTGATAAAAATGACGGATGATTTCTGACGATTGACAAATCAGCCCTAAATCAAATAAAGGTGTGTATAATGTCTAGGAGTGAAGGTTCCTAGATATTATAACTGTTAGCCCTGGGAGTACAGGCGCCCGGGCATGATCTTTTTAAGCCCTAGGAGTGAAGGTTCCTAGATATTGTAACTTTAACTGTAATTCCTGGGAGTAAAGGTGCCCAGGCATGGTGTTTAAGTCCTAGGAGTGAATGTTCCTAGATATAATAACTATTAGCCCTGGGAGTACAGGCGCCCAGACATGATTTTTTTTAAGCCTTAGGAGTGAAGGTTCCTAGATATTGTAACTTTAACTGTAAGTCCTGGGAGTAAAGGTGCTCAGGCATGATGTTATAAGTCCTTGGAGTGAATAAAGGTGCCTAGGCATTTTATTGTAATTATTGTAAGTGCTAGAAGTGAAGTTTATTTTAGATGCATTATTATATAAAAAAAAAAATATATATATTTTTTTTAAATCAAGTAATAATATTTAATAACCTAGGTAATCATTTTGTAATAAATATTTGATAACATATTAATTTAAATTTTCTTTATATTATCAATTATGCCGAGTGTAAGGTTTTATCGGACACGTACATGGGGACCATGCACGCTGTCAGGATGGACGAGTGTAAGGTATTATTAGTTTTAATAGTAATTGTAGAGAACAAATCTAATTTTAAAGTTGTACTTTGATATGTAAGTTAAAAAAAAGTATCGTAACTGACTAGAATCTGATTTAATAAGGGTTCCTTGACCAATTTCACAACTTTTATAGATATTATTATTTTACTAATTTTTAATAAATGTAAATTACACGCAGAATTATTTTTTACAATTAATCAATATTACTCTAATGTATAAATTTACAATTTTGTTAAATTAAGCTTAAAGCAAGCAGTCTGCCGGAAGTTCCGCTAGTGTCGATTAATTGAAGCAACGTTAGTGGGGTAGAGGAAAATAAAAGGCAGTGTATGTGATTGGTAGGGGTTCTTCTTGGTGCGGACATTGTCCAGTGTGGTTATACTGTGTATCAATAAATCTGTAAAAGTGTAAAGTGGCTGTATTATTGAAGGTGGTTTCTTACAAACATTTGATAGTTAGTTGGAAGTAAACAAAATCCAGGGGGGCAGCTGCCCCTCCCTGCCTCCCCCTCGGTACGCCCATGCTTGTCGTAAACCACATGAAAACAAAATTTGTATATACAAATAATATAAAATGTAGAGTTTATCTGTAGTTGTGTAGTTTTAGAAGCCATCATACTTGTCATTTTAGTACATCTCGTATAAACTGAAACATTTTTTTAACATCACCTTCCAAACAAACTACCTGCCAGAGCTACGAATATTTCTCCCGTTATTTTGTAGCGTCAGTGAAACCGCACCTTAACGCTAGATTGAGTTGTTCTTCTGTTTAAATTTAAATTTTTCAATTAATTCGGCATTTAATTGGTAGCGTGATTGTTTACTGGCGACGAATATTAATAAAATACAGAGATTTATATCTTATTTTACTTATCTCATGGGAATTTTCGTGTACGGTTGTTTCGAAATAGCGGAGTTTTTAATTATGTATCGTAGAGTATCGATTGATTGGGTTTTTATCAATAATAAGGTATTTATTAAGAGGTAAGTAAATGAATTTCTTGAGGCGTAAGATAGAAAATCAGAGTTCCGCATCGCAAAAGTAAAAACGGAGTTTAAAGGAGCACTTGGCTGTGTATCAAGCCCTTTTTTCAGGAACGCGTGACGTATTTTTTTTTAATTAGTTTTTTGTGGTTAAAGAAATTAATCCTCACAAAAGACAATAATATCACTTACCGGATAACAAGAATCTAAAAAATAATAAGTACCACCTACTTAGTTATAAAAGAGTGCATTCACTCATTTAGTTATTTTTTTAAACATGTCTTCCATTCCAAGTTGTGATTTGAATGCACTAAATTAGTTTACATTTTATATAAATTAAAGGTATTTTTTTATAAATTTACGTGCTTTCGAAAATATTTTTTTAACAAAATATTGTCGTTTGTTAGGGTTCCGTACCCGAAGGGGCCAAACAGAGCCCCTTTTTTAAGACGTTTATATTGTGACTAAAGTGATTGAGGGGATTGAGGATTTGTTTTTGTTAATTAGTTCTATCTATCTATCTATATCAGCCTTTCGTTCATCCGTCTTCGGACATAGGCCTCCTCGAAAGCTTTCCACGATCTTCATTTTGCGCCACCTGGAGGCAATTGCTACCAGCATGAGTCCTTAGGTCAATGACCCACCTTCCAGGTGGACAACCACTACCTCGCGTAGTTTGTCTTGGCTTCCATTCCAGTACCTTCCTGGTCCATCTCTCAGTGCTCATGCGGCCAATGTGAACTGCCCATCTGCATTTACGTTAATTAGACAATAGTATGTATGTGTAAAATAATTCTAAAATATAGTTATTTTCAGTGTTTTGTAAATGTTTCTAATAATAGGATCATAATATAAAGGTATAAACCTACCATAAAATTTAATCAGAATATTCGGTGCCTATAGTGCATGACGTGTGCAGGGAATCTTTCGAAGCAAAAATTCGGCAAATTCGATGTAAGCATGCAACAATCTTGCTTTCCGTGTTTTCGATGAATGACATTGAACTACTCGCTACTGTGGAGAGACTGCAGAGCCAACTTTACACTTTAGTAATGTGACTGAACAAAACAGTTTCATCATTCAATTCGATTTATTACATACCTAAGGAGGTAAGTAAATTTGAAAATCGAACGAGGCTCCTCTACGGCATGGCAGGCAATGCAACCGAGAACTCAAAGATGTAATATTAAAAAGAACCATAACTTCAAAGAGTTTGCATAGCAAAATTTAAAAATAAAACGAGGTCCGTCGTCGTCATCCTATATCCTATATCCAGTATCGGCACCGTAGGAAATAGTAGATTGTTATACGAGGGTCAAAAGGAAGCAATTCCCATTCGAGATATTTAGACGCCTGAGCATAGCGAGGGCGGCTATAGTTCGAGAATGGAATTGATGACTTTTACCCGTGTTAAACACTCTACTTTTCATTTCGAATTTCAGGAAAGTAAAAAAAGTCTTAGTTATTCCAAAATGTTTATTAATAAAAACATGTACCTACTTAGTAAATACATTGGTAGACCTTATAATTATTACCTAATACCAACTTACCTTTAAAAACCTAGAAAAATTAGAACAATTTGTGAAATTTAAAGTTAAATTCTTGCTTGGAATATTTAATTATTATGATGACAGATTTGGCTTAGTTGGATACCTGTAAAAGTTAGAGATATTCTTTGGTCTTTGATAAGACGGTAAGTCCATGGCAGAGACTCTCCTGAAGTAGTTATTTCCTGTAGGCGAATTACAGCGTAGTTTTATTGTTTCTTTTATTTTATTTGAACTTTTTGTTTTAGTTTTAAACTCATTTTTAGTAAATACAAAACCAACACAAAACTTTAATACGGCACACACAGCTCAAAGTCACAGAGTTAGGTAAGTCTTCCTCCAATATTTTATAGTTTTTCTTATTTTAAATTTGGAACACGTCGCGTCGCCGGCCGCTCCGCCCAATGTTTTTAATTTTGCACTGGCTGTTTAAACCGTGTTTTGTTGTTGTTCGTGAATGCGACCTACAAGGCTGCAACTTTTTTTAAACCATTTGTTTTTAACTAAAGTAAACTTTTTCATTGCCAAATTCAGTTCTATTTTTAAATTACTTTTCCACCCTAGGGTGGAACGAAGAGTTTTGGACCCGCTGCTCAGTTCAAATATACATCACTTTCCGAATATGAGAAATGAAAAATATTATGTAGGCTTTTGAAACCAACCTTTGAATGCTACTAACTATATTACCTTCTTCTAAATTCAAAATTTCTCACCACTACATAACATAGTCCGGATTAAAAATAATAAATTACTTCACATATTTTAAAATCTTTAGCATGAGCCAGTTTTATCGTCAGACATCGTTGCATTCAAAATAACGCGTTATCGACAACGTTATTAATTAATTGAATATTCGATGGCCTCATTATGAATTTTAACGCTTGCGGTAATGAGCGAGAGGTGATTTGTCTTCGTTAAGGCACGAACCGCTTAATTGTTATTGAATAATTCAACGTGATTTACTGTAAATTGGTTATATTATTATGTGTGTAGCGCGTTTTTCTAAGTGTAGTTGCTTGTTTTTGGGATTGGCTTTTCAAATTGCTTTTTAAAGATGTTAGCGTGATGTAAGCGTGATTATGGAGTTGATAGTATTTTGTTCTATGACGAAAAATAAAATGCGGTTTTATCAAACAACAGCAAATGTCAATAAAAAGTTAATTTTTTTCTTCTTTTGTTTTTTTTTATTCAAACAAAAGACAATCTCATTCTAAAACGAGGAGCTCGGTGGCGCAGTGGTTTAGCGCCTGGCCCAGAGATTGCGGAAGTTAAGCAACGTTCGCAGGGGTCGGTCATGGGATGGGTGACCAAAAAATTTATTATCTCGAGCTCCTCCGTGCTTCGGAAGGCACGTTAAGCCGTTGGTCCCGGCTGCATTTGCAGTCGTTAACACCCACCAATCCGCATTGGGCCGGCGTGGTGGGTTATGGGCCATCCTCCTTACCACCCATAAGGAAGGCCTGTGCCCCAGCAGTGGGGACATCAAAAATGGCTGATGGACAGCGTGATTTTGGAGTTGATAGTATTTTGTTCTATGACGAAAAATAAAATGCGGTTTTATCAAACAACAGCAAAATGTTAATAAAAAGTTAAATTTTTTCTTCTTTTGAATTTTTTTTTATTCAAACAAAAGACAATCTCATTCTAAAACGTAACGATTTACAGCGTAATAGATTTTTGTATTGTGAAATGATTCTTCAGTTCCAGTTTCCTGCGACGTTTTTTTAATTTGATAGATTTTTTTGAAATATACCCGAGATAATTGAAAATGCTTAACTCTGGTGTTATTTTTTTAAAGATTATACAGTTTTTGTTGTTTGTTTAGGTACACCCATGATGTATTCGTACTACAATAGATGCTACATAAATATTAATTTGGTTCGGTCGAACGCGTTGCGCCTACGCAGCCATAAATCTACGCCTGTTGTTCGCTGTTTAGGAATAACGGAAAGTGGACGATTTTGAAATGGAATTATTAATTTGTAAGCAGGTTTTATTCGTTTTTAAATGAAACTTGAGTCTTAAATATTGAGCATTTAAATATTTTTTGTTGCTTTGATAAACTGGTCAGTATATTTTTTGTGGAAATGTAAAGAAAAAGGCGTGACGAGAAGGCTTTTGAAACCAATCGCTGCTTAGTCAGGTATAGCACACATCAATCGAGAAAAAAAACGTGCGTGAAATAATTCTATGAGTAATTTTGCATGGAAAATTTGTACAACGCCATCTATCGCCGAAAATAGAAATGAAATTTCTCATAGACAAATAATTAATACTTTTACGCGCGTTTTTTTCTCGATGTGATGAGATGTTCGTGCTAGGGTAACAGAACTCGTGACTAAACCACAGTTTCATCCTTATCTGGTAGGGGTGTTATTTCTTACCCTTTTATAAGCTTAAAATCGTATGATTTTTAAAATCATGAAGATGACATTTCTATAGGTAAATTAATTATAGTTAGGTAAACGACTAAGTGGTAGGGTTGTCGATCACAAATCACAATGCAGAAAAAATTAAGAAGATTATTTACAAATATTACAAATGACAGATAAATATTCTCAGTCGATAATGCTTTAGTTAACACACAATAGTTTTCATTCTCCTCCTACAGAGTGTCTGACCTAAGTCTTTAAAGGTGGATAGCCGAGAAGACAACCCTGTGGCATCCTTGATTTAATAGAGACGTGCAAGATAATGCCCGTTGTCCATAAAATTGAAACGGCGAAGCTTTTATTTACGATCGCGCGAGCGTATCCTGTTTTCAGACGTTTCTTGTATTTATAAAGCTGTCAATAGGCACTTTTGGGTTAGAGGGCAGATGCATGTGATTATAACTTGTGTAAAAATGTGTTGGGAATAACGTGGAAGTTATGATTAAGGTTCTGTGAAATAAAATAATTATTTTGTTACGGAATGGAAAATTAAATAGGTATGCTAAAACGATTAGTACATTTGGATTAACATTGTATGAAAAGTAAGTCAAAGTACTTTATTATCATTGGAACAAAAAAAACTAAAATTACCTACTTATTTTAAGTTTATTTAATTGAATAATGAAAAGGAATAATCAAAGGCACATTACAAATCAGTCATGTTTAAAGTTTGATTGACACATAAGATAAACACTTCCGTCTTCTTTATACAGTAGAGCTATAAATTATAGATCGTTCAAATGAATTTATTAACAGTAATCTAGAATGGAAACATCTATAGTTAAATAAGACCTAATTAAGTTCCCTATGGCCACAGAACCCTAAAGGCCAACTGAGGCAAAGGCGGCGGCGAGAAAGGGCCGCTCGCATGAAATTATTATGATTTATGTGTTTTAGTGAAGTCGGGGAGATCACCTCCTTAATTATACGTAACGTTCACGGACAAAGCATGGTTAGTTGGTTTCTGAACGCACCCAACATAAGGTCCTTACCAGTCGTAAAAAAATGAAATAAGCCGGTTGGAGATTGAAGGAGAATGGATGTGGTAGCAACCAGGCTGTATATCCCCTTTACTTAAATATTTTACGTCTGTTTTTGAATGCTTCTAAAGATATTCTCAAATGGTAGATTTTTTAAATTGCTCAACTCCAAAGTCGACACAAAAATCATGTTTTTTCGCACGAATACTTATAACATACGCAATCGACTGTCGCGATAGCGGTAACGTACTGTATCAGAATTTTGTTTTGATGTGCTAGGGCGCAAACAAAACAAGGTATTTGGGGGACAGCCATAGAGGCGCTTCTTCGGCATTTGTATTTTAGAAATGGCACAGCATTTCTACGCAACCGCCCAGTAATTACTTAAATAAACAAAAATTCACAGATTTTACAGTCCCCGCAAAAATCGGAGAATTGAAAATGAACCCAAAAATTTACGAAAAACCAAAATTAAAATAAATGTAAAATCCTATTATATTTTTTACCTAGGTAGTATCTATTTATTTTGACGATTGTGACACTCGGCTTCGCCTCGTGTCACAAAACCGCCTGCTGACTGCCTCGACGCGGCCGAAATATTATTAACCGATTTTCAAAATTCCAATGAATGCACTTCTTGTCTGCTTCTGCATCTTTTAACATTATTACCATGACGGTCGGTTAATAATCTTAGAAGCTACATCACTTTTTATGTACGGAAACACCTGTTTTCCTACAATTCCTCACAATTAATAACCGAGTTTTAAAAGTTTTTGGCCATTTTGTAGCCAAACTAATACCCTAGGCTAGAACCCATTTTTCAATTTTTTCTTAAGTCGGTTTTTTCCGAAATATTTACAACACAAACACCCCCCAAAAAACCCGAATTTACCCAAATTTAGCATAATTAAAAAAAAAATACCAGTAGATTTACAAAATTCAAACATTCACACGTGTCTCGATAAATTCCTCAACTTTTGGTACTATTCCCATCTCGATCCTCCCAAAATCCTCGAAGATATCATGGCCAAAAATACGTTTTAGGCGATTTGCATCTGATAACCATTAATTTTCAATGGTAAAACGGCTGTTCACCTTATTGTCACAGTGCAATATTCGCTCTGTGCGTCGTGCGCTGCGTGCAGTGCTACGTCGTTTTTGTTTTGACTACGGAGTTTCGTAGTTTTGTGTTTCATCGCTATGAACAAGAAGGAATTCAAGTTGAATAGTGCTAAGCTGCTTTTAACATGTATCATTTTTAATTTATAAAATTACACCAATATGTTTTGTACCCACATGTCTAGACAAAGAGATATTTCGATGGTCTGTAGGCAAAAGTGCTGTTAAAAAGAATTAAATTAAAACAGCCTCTTCCATCTTTCCTTATGACATATAACCACTTGGATTTTCAGATATAGTTATAGGAATCTTAAGAAGTACCTAAGTTATGGATAAAAGAGTGCTAAAAAGCACATAACTAGGTACCTTAGTCCAGCATTAAATAATTTCAATATATTTTGCATACTTATAATTTATTTCATTCATTTTCGCTATTGCGAAAACATTCTAATTCACGTTATCTAAATCCATTAACAATTATTAACGGTTCTCACTTGAGAAATAACAATGGTAATACTTGTAATACATAGGTACTTTCAAATTGTAAAAAAATCTATTGTATTGGAACAACACATAGTTTATTTCACGACAATTAACAGTTATCATATTTTAATTCTCTTTGGTATTTACATTGGTACAGGTATTGTACAGGCTCACATTTTTGACCGAGCGAGTGCGAAGCATCTCCGTTTCAGGTTGTGCAAAAATTAAAATTTTTGTCGATTCAGTTTTCCGAAATTATTCGAAAAAAACATTCATTTCAGCCATTTCGAAAAATTATAAAAAATGTCACATACGCGAGGTTCTTCATAATTATTAATTAAGGTACTTGATACAAATAAGGCCTACGTTTAAATAAGGCCTATGTGCTAGAAAACCATGATAAATAAATACAACAGGGAAAATAATTCATGGACATGTACACACACACCCCATAACCCGCCCGAGTGCACGAGCGTCCCGTTACGCGTTTACTACGCTAGTTGGCACGCATTTTTCGAAAGAGGTGGGCGATTCAGTGCTGCGTTATAAATTTCGTGTGATTTTGTGGTAAATTTTAGCTTGAAATCAAGCTGTTCTAGTATATGCTTTTCTTAGTAATTGTTTCTTAATATCTATAATTAGCTATCTATGACCTTGATTTGTACTATTGGCTTTAGATGCATTAATTATAAATTTTTAAACACAAATAAGGTACGTGATAATATAAGGCCTACCAAATTTGAAACGCTTCTAATTTAATAAATATTAAAGGTTATTAGTAAAAACATGGTTTATTCACTTCTTTCATTCTTTCATTGTAGGAATCTAAGAGAAAATGTAACCTGTCTAAGAAAAAGGAATAAAATAAAAAGGGTATTTTAATATGGCCTATACAGATTTTTGCAACTGAGTGAAATCTTTATTTTTTTAAGAATTTATAATAGGAGTCTTACTTTTTCCTATGAAATATTTAATTTCATTGATAATTGTATGTGTTTATTTAATTATGTTTCAAATTTAACTTCAATTTAAAGGTATTTTTTTTACTCTGAATTTGTATAGGCCTTAATAAATGTAGCCGATTTATTAAAGCCAAAATCAGTGTCTTCGGAATTCCATTATTTTGCTTAGATGTAGCTAGAAACTGTAAATTTTTTTCACAGATTTCTGCAATTAAAGGATGAAAGAAGCTAATTAACCATGTTTTTGTTAGTTACCTTTAATATTTATTAAATTATAAGCATTTCAAATTAGGTAGGCCTTATTTGTATCAAGTACCTTATATTCAGCTAGTTATATTACTTTAGGAGTCGCGTAGAGCCCAATCGCAATTGCTTTCCAAATATAAACTAAACGGTTTTTCGTTAATTTTCAATCGTATAAAATACGAAAATATCTTAGCTAAGATAAATATTTTTTTGTTAAACGTCCTAAACGAACGTTTCAGTTAAGTTTTATTGTTCATTAGCACGTATATGTGACGAAAAAAGTAAAAGTTTAAATGAATATTTTTTTGCGAGAGTACGAAAATTATGATACCCGTACGATAGAGAAATATGTGCACAAAATGAGCCTCTGATAGTATGGGATAAGTAGAGAGTTTTAAATATAAAAAATAATTGTTTTGAAACGTTTGGTCTGTTGCATTTGCATTATGTTTCGCTTTCTTACATAATTTTATAGACTGTTGGTAGACAAACCTGCGCCTGCGCTCGTTTCATTACCGGACGAACACAAACGCAAGTTAACACATTATTTTATGTAAATGCACATACTCCAAGTAAAATGTGATAATAATAACCTTCTTAACTGTCAATCCGATTCGCTACGCACAGTCACGTGAAAATTCTCCACACACATCACTATTTACGACCGTACACTTAAACTATCAGAAATAGGCTTTATTTTCTGACACATACGAATGAAAATCCATCGAGCTTTTCTTACAAGTTAACAAGGTGAAATACATTTTCACGTAACGTTTTTAAAGTTTAAATTCGCTCGTGTATCTCCTAGTGGGAGTTAGATAGAAATCTCTGTGTTGACCGCACGCTATAATGACGTTGTCGGCAAAGAAGTCATTATTCATTTTTTTAATGCAGTGTTTTGTCGAAGCGACATTTTCACTAGTACGCTATATATCAACGCAATAAAGACAGAGTTATTACAGCTTGATGATTTTCAATTTGATGTCTCCATCGGTCCGTTTTGAGCAATCATTACCGGTGGTTTAATCAAGGCGATACGTGTTTTTGTTGACGCTACTTTATAACGCATTAGCGGCTTATGAAAATTTTAATATCAATTGCGTTGACATAAAAATTATATTGTGTTCTTTACGATCGAAAGGCTGATGTCTTTTGCTGACAGCAAGTTTTGCTGACAAAATCTCGTACCACTTATTTATTAGCTGCCTTACTTTTTATAATGTACCTACCTACCTAATTTAAATTAATTTTGTACTAGATTAGATGAATATCTAGAGGTAAATGAACCCGTGAAACAAATGTTCGTGGCTGTGAATCTTGCAAGAGATGTAATTATGATAAAGGTTTACGTGAGAGGAAAAAAATTGTGATAGAGAAAAACATATAATTAAGTATAATCTTTTCTTCCAGGCTCATGTTTGCATATTATTATGTTACTTGTTTAAATACTGTAATATACCTACTTTATATTTAAAATTGCATAAGTACAAGCTTTACCCAATCCAACTAAGTTCTAGGTAGTTGAAAGCTTTCGGCATTATATTATTATTTAATTTGTAAATAAGGTGGTTATAAAACCACCTTATTTACAAATTGTAAAATATAAATGTTTTCAGAAAAGCATAAGCTTTTTTGAAAATCCGTTTTTCTTGCAATACGATTTAAAGGAAAAGATATAAAGCATTCATCATTATGTAGGCATATTCGAAGTGTCCGTGAGTAAGTTAAGTATGCCTAGACTTAAGTGAATGATGCGAACACTTAAAACCCACTGCAGTGCAATTTAAGTAATGTACGCGCACTTAGTTTAAAGAAATTTTCACTTGAAATAGTCACGGAAACAGCTAGTGTTCCATACGGTACAAGCATTAAGGAAAAGTTAAACCAATTTGTTCGTGCCCTAAAATCTTCATGTGAGAGCGTTACGTACACAAAAACTAAAAGCCTTTAACTCAAAACACATTGCGTTGTGACCGCAGCAATAATAGTTTCCGACCGTACATCTGAATTATGACAACATACTTCAGAAACGAGCAAATTATTATCACACGTAACATTTTAAAGACGCATTCAAATTCCAACCCTACTTGCGAGGCTTTAAAGTTGAGTTTCTTTTTATTGCTGCAGAAGTAACATTGCTTTACGGCAGCATAGTCTAGAAATGCAAAATTTTAGTGCAGGTTGTATTTTCAGGAGTCAGTTGGAATTCAGACTTTGTTCATGCAAGTTAAGGTGTAAAATTCTTTAAGTGTGGATGGTATGTGGTTGGCAGGAGTGTGTAAAGAAGCTGAATCGGCGTCGGTGATGGCTCAATCAATGCGAAGGCTGTAGATGTTTAGTCGTGTCGTGTCGTCCGCAAACAATTTGTCTTACAATGTACGTGGGGCGGAGGCACATTCCGCGACGAGTTTTTTTTCTTTTTTTAAGGTGTATGAAGCTTATGAGCTGAGGAATCTTGTAAGCTACGAACAGGCACTTACATGAAGTGTTTTTCTCGGTAAAATTAAATCAACTATCAATCAACAGTGCGTGGAATCGATTTGAACTAACGGAATGCTTTCTTTTGCACATATTGCAGAAAATCATTGCTTTTTAACCGACTTCATCAAAAGGAGGAGGTTCTCAATTCGATTGTATGTTTTTTTTTTATCGTTGTTCGCGCGTATCTTCGACATTAATTTATGAACCGATTTAGATAATTCTTTTTTTGTTCGATTGAGTTTTCTTGCGAGATGGTCCTATTTATTTTTTTATCAAATCGGTTCAGTAGTTTACAAGTAATCCTGAAAATACTATGATATTAAATCAACTAACTTGACAATTTTGTTATTTATGAACCGAATTAGATGTTTTTTTTTGTTGGGGAAGAGATGCCTTTGTGTAGTCTTTTTAACCGACTTCAAAAAAAGGAGGTATTCAGTTTGTATCTATGTATGTTTCTCCGCGATTATCTCACGTTTGGCTGAGCCGATTTTTCTACCTAAATAATATACCTACACTACCTAATACGAAAATACTTACTTACGAAGAATATAAAAAGAAAGTAAAAAATAAATATAATACAAGAAGGGTTAGGCAGAACAAGTTTATAAGCCAAGTACAATAAACTATTATGGTAGAAGATGTTCTCGATATTTAGTTCCTGAAATATGTAATGAGGTAGATTTACTTAGAGATGATAATAAAGTTTGTAAAACCGCTCTTAAAAGAAAATTAAAAGATTATTTCCTAAGCAAATAGTGTAAATAACATTAGTACGTAGGTACTTCAACGTACGTACTTTGACTTTTTCTTTTTTACATTAGTGAAAAAGACAAAGTTAAAGTGCGAAAACTACAGTGGGTGTAGGTACCTACACAGGTAAAATTATTTGTTATTGTGCTTTTCTTGTGCTTTTCTTCGCCAACAAACTGCCATGCAGTTTGGCGAATACTTAATATAAATGCAACCTTCAATTTTGTAAATGTTATTAAATAAATAAAAAATAAAAATCTTAGAAGAAGGTACTTACACTATAAATAAAAAAAAATAAAAAATTGTTTAAAAAAAAAAACTGGACTGGACTGGAGTACAACTTCCTTTTTTAATTCTAAAAGCCCCACCCGACTTCAATAGACGTGTTTTACAATGATAGTGCGTATCTAATGATTTGTATATTATTTCTTGCTTTTTGGAGGCAGGTTTTTTGAAGTCGGTTTTTATGTCCAGATATCGCAGTGCATCAAACCAGAAAACAGCAAGCAAAGCTATAAATCGCTTCTTTGCGTCGGCTGAAATGAGCCTTTTTTGTGTTTACGCGTTTACCGACTGCACTTGCACTTACACTTTTATATTTTTGAAGAACAAAAGAAAGAAAGAAAGAAAGAAATACATTTATTTTGGACATACATAACGAATACACAACATGACAATACAAGAAATAAACAAATAATATTAAACAAATCACAAATACAGTTTGACTAACACATTGTGCAACGTTGTGATGCCAAAACTGTGCTCAGCTCAGTATAAGCAGCTTCGGTGGTGCGGACATGTCCTTCGTATGCCCGACGATAGGTTGGCTAAACGCGTGTTTTACTGTGAGCTTCAAGATGGCCAGCGCAAGCAGGGCGGGCAGCTCCTTCGGTATAAGGATGTGCAAAAGAGGCATATGAAGAGATGCAACATCGACCCTAATCGATGGGAAGCGCTAGCACAAGATAGGCCTCTATGGAGGCGGCTCGTCCAACAGAGTGTTAACAATTATGAAGATGAAAGAAAGTAATGAAAGAAAAAGAAAGCTCCCCACCAAGCGAGCAGCCTCGTGCGAGGCCCGTGCGGCAAACGTCCTGCCTCGCGAGGCAGCGCGCTTGGTGGGAACCCGCCTAATCACGTAAAAACGGCTGATCAGAATTGAATGAAATTAAAACATGAGGATTTTGTCGAATGTCCACGCGGACGAAGTCGCGGGCGGAACCTAGTACAAACATAATAAAAAACTTACATCTATGCTGAAAGTGTCTAAATTCATTTGCCTGCCAAATTCAAATATAGGAGAGGAGAACTATTGACATTGTATTCTGTGACCAAGACATATGGAAGACAGACATACACACATCAACTTTGTCTAGGGATACAGGTGTTATTTTCATACAAACGAGGTAACTTTGAAGCCTTGGTTTTCTGCCAGAGCTGTACTGTGCTTTGATCTGATGATGGCTATCCATGGACTTAAAAAAACTGCGAAAATAGCATGAAAATGTATGGAAATCCTGAAACTGAGAACTCTGACCCATCAATCTTTTAGAATGCTGATCAGATCAGTTGGGTGTGTATAGCGATCTGAATCTCCTCCATTCACTCCCTGGATGGCTATCATCAGATCACAGCACGGTACATCCCTGGCAGAAACCAAGGCTTCATAGTTACCTCGTTTGTATGAAAATAACACCTGTATCTCTAGACAAAGTTGATGAGTATATATAAGAAGAATAATTTACTCTCGTAATAACTTGTTCAATCAATGTTTTCAACATCTGGAAATGTATTTATTTATTAATTTGTTGTGGGCTCAAAGTCAAAATGCACAATGATAAGCAAAACTCATTTTATTTTCGAAAACGATCTCCTTAAATACAATTTTTATATAATTAATTAGTACGCTGTGGGTAACAATTAATTTCATGACAGAGATGGCAATAGCTCGGTGTTCTGTCTCTTTCTAACCATCACATAAATATCGCGATCGAGACGAGCGTTGCCTCAGTACTGCCGGGCTGCGAGAATGAAAACACGTATGGTCCCATATCACTCCCCCTCAAGCGAAGCGCACAGTAGGTTTCGAGACTCGTCCCGATCTTGTTGTGTAGGCAGTGCTCTGTGGTAGTGTGGTGGCTTCGTCGTGGGAAGGCTTGCTTATTGTGTTAGTCCGGACGTCTTGGTCTTGAATACGATAGGCGGGTTTCAATCGTTCTACGGTGATAACGGCAGTGCGGCTCGGTAGTTGTATCTTGTAGAATTTTTCATATCGTTTGATAACTTCGTATGGCCCATCGTACGGCGGTGTAAGCGGCTTCTTGACAGTGTCGTTTCTCACATAGACGTGCGTGCATGTAGCAAGGTCTTTGTATATGAACGGCTTGGAACTCGATGTGCTCGTTCTAGTGCTCGGTGAAAGTGAGGTCATAGTTCGTAGTAGGCTTCGTACGTAGTCGGTGTCGTCAATTTTAGGCGGTGTAGGCACAAAAAAATCAGACGGAATCCGTAGTGTTGCGCCATAGGTCATCATTGCCGGACTGATATTATTATGACGTAGTGTCGTGCGTAATCCGAGTAATACTGTTGGCAGCTCGTCGGTCCACGTCGTCGTTCCTCCTCTCGCCATTAATGCAGCTTTTAGAGTGCGGTGCCACCTTTCGATCTGGCCGTTAGATTGCGGGTGGAATGCGGTGGTTCTTATTCTTGTTATTCCGAATCGTTTCAGCAACGAGTTGAATAGTGACGACTCAAATTGTTTCCCTTGGTCAGTTGTTATTCGCAGAGGGCATCCGAATCTTGAAATCCAGTTTTCGTACAGCGCTTTGGCCACCGTCTCGGCAGTTATATTTCTTACAGGTACAGCTTCAGGCCATTTGGTGCACCGGTCGATGATGGTGACGCAGTATCGGTATTCGTTTGATATTTGAAGAGGCCCAATTAAATCGATGTTTAAATGGTCAAATCTTTGAGACATAGGTATCTCGCCCACCGTAGTCACAACGTGCCGGTGTATTTTTGCTCGTTGACAGCCCTTGCACGCCTTAGTCCATTCGGCTACTTGCTTATTCATTTCAGGCCAGAAGTATTTACTTGCCACTTGTGATCTTGTGGTTCGTACACCTGGGTGACACATATCGTGTTGTGCCTTGAATGCTTCAAAACGATATTTCAGTGGCAGGTACGGTCGTGGCGTGCCGGTGGTCATCTCGCAGCTTATTGGATTGGCTAGGCCTGGCAGTGTGACGTTGCTGAATTTCAAGTGTGATTGCTGTCTTAGTTTTCGTAACTCGTCATCTTTTTCTTGTTCAATGGCAAGGTCGCTGTAGTCGATGTATGTTGGGCATCCAATCTCCTCTACGCGGGATAAAGCGTCGGCTACTGAATTCTCTTCCCCTTGTATGTATTCGATTGAAGTGCAGAACTGGCTTATGAAATGTAGCTGTCGCTCTCGCCGTGGAGTATCGCTGCTGCTAGGTGATCTTGTGAGTGCGTTTACTAGCGGTTTGTGGTCAGTAAAAACGGTGACGTCATTGCCTTCAATCAAACGACGAAAATGCTTTACAGCCATGTATATCGCTAAAAGCTCGCGATCATACACGCTGTAACGGCGTTGCGTAGGACTCAGCGCTTTAGAGAAGAAAGATAACGGTTGCCAGGTGCCATCTACTTGCTGATGAAGAGCCGCTCCAACACTGTGGTCTGACGCATCGCTCATGATGCAAAGTTTTGTGCTAGGAACGGGATGTGTTAGCGTTGTAGCTTCTAATATGCTTTTTCTGCATTTTTCAAAAGCTTGATCTGCTTCGCTCGTCCACTTGATAGGCGTTTTGTCATTTTTTCTTGAGTTATGTAGGTAGGTGTTCAATTGCGCTTGCAGTTTCGCTTGGTGTGGTAGGCAGTCACGATAAAAGTTTAGTATTCCGAGAAATCTTCGTAGTTCTTTCACAGTTTTCGGTTTCGGGTAGTTCGAAATAATTTCAGTTCTTTCTCTCGTGGGCGAAATTCCATCGCACGATACTTCATATCCGAGAAAGTTGATTTTTGTTTTTCCAAATTCGCATTTTTCGATGTTTAGTGTGACTCCGTATTTTTCGAGACGTTGCAGGACTTCATGCAGCAGAGCTTTGTGTTGTTTTTCATCACTCGTATAAAGCAGAATGTCATCGACGAAACAGTAGCAGCCTTCAATGCCCCTTAACACTTCGTGCATGAAACGCTGGAATGTTTGGCTGGCGTTGCGTAAGCCAAAGGTCATGCATTTGAACTCAAATAGGCCAAACGGTGTTATTATCGCTGTCTTCTTTGCGTCTTCTTCTGAAATTGGTATCCAGTAGTACGCCATCTTTAAGTCTAGTTTTGAAAAAAATTTCATTCCATGTAGTTGATAGGTAAAGTCCTGAATTCGCGGTATAGGATATCTATCTGGTTGCGTTACAGCGTTCAATCTGCGGTAATCTCCACATACACGTAAACCTCCATCTTTTTTCTTGACCACGTGAAGAGGGCTCGCCCATGGGCTCTTAGAAGGTTGACAAATTCCTAATTGCATCATTCGTTCGAACTCTTCTTTAGCCGCTCGATATTTATCCGGAGGTAGCGGGCGGGGCCGGGCGAAGAGAGGGGGGCCGCTTGTTTCAATATGGTGCGTGACGTCATGCTTTGCAGGATTTTTCAATGACATTGGGCGAAGCACTTCTGGGAATTTCTTCAAAATATCATAGTAGGTGTGGTCGCTGCTGATGATGTTGACGGTTTCCGTTTTGCAGTCAAAATCCACAGAATCTATAGATAGGTTAGTGATTCCGTCTCTCAACTTCTTATGCCGTAGATCCACCAAAAGGTTGTAGTTACGTAAAAAATCTGCGCCCAAAATGGAAGTCTTCACATCTGCTACAATAAATGTCCATGGAAAACTGCGTCGTAGCCCCAAATTCAGTCGTATAGTTCGTTCGCCGTAGGTTTGGATAGGTGTATTGTTTGCTGCGTAGAGTTTGTAGGTACTTGGAGTAAGTTTCCGCTTGTTTGTCGCCGCCAAAACTGATATCTCCGCGCCGGTGTCCACAAGAAAGCGTTCTCTTGTATCTAGGTCGTAAATGCATAGGCGGTTATTCGAGGAAGGTACACCGACGCTCGCCACTGACGGTGTTGCTATTAGTTTTCCGGGTTATTACTTTTTCTAGCGCACGGTGACTCACAGCGTCTTGCTTTGTCACCAAACTTGTAGTGATAACGACATTCCCAGTCAGCATCTCCAGGTTTCTTAGGTTTTCCACTTCTTGATTTTGAACGAGAGCGTGATCTTGAGTGTGTGCGAAAGGGACGGCGATATCTAGGTGATCCATGTTGGCTGCGTCGCAACTCGGCGATCTCAAGTGACATTTTTTCTATTTGTTTTGATAGCAAATCAAACTGGCTGTTGTACACAGTATCCGCGCTGCTTGAGGTAGGTTGAGTTGTAGCTCTAGAAACTGCTGCGACGGTTGCGGGTTCGTGTTGTTCCATCATTTGGTCAGCCATGGCAGCTAATGTGGATAGTGTCGCTTCTTTGTTTATAGACAGGACGGTTCTCACGTACGTAGGAAGTTGGTTCATCCACATTACTTTCAGCGCATCGTCCGGGACTAAACTGCCACCCAATTCTCTCATACGACGTAAAAGTTGACTAGGCTTCTGATCCCCTAACTCCAAGCCGCTGATTAATTTTTGAAATTGCTTCGTTTCAGATTCTTGGTATACCGAAAGAAGGCGTTCCTTAAGAGCTTCGTACTTCCCTTTTTCAGGAGGATTCAGTAATATGTCGCTGATTTGCTGTATTTCCGACGTTTGTAGAACTCCAAGGACATATCTGAATTTCTGTTCGTCTCCCACTTTCAGAGGGTTGATAAGCGTCTCGTACTGGGCGAACCATAAGCGAGGATGCTCTCGCCAAAAGGGTAGGATTTTCGACTGTATAGAAATACCAGCCAAATCGAATTTCACATCCGCGCCAGTGTCGGCGTTGCCAGCGGGATTCGTTACGGCGGCCCTTACTTGTTCTTCGTTAGACATGTCGGTGGTCACCAGCTGTTGTGGGCTCAAAGTCAAAATGCACAATGATAAGCAAAACTCATTTTATTTTCGAAAACGATCTCCTTAAATACAATTTTTATATAATTAATTAGTACGCTGTGGGTAACAATTAATTTCATGACAGAGATGGCAATAGCTCGGTGTTCTGTCTCTTTCTAACCATCACATAAATATCGCGATCGAGACGAGCGTTGCCTCAGTACTGCCGGGCTGCGAGAATGAAAACACGTATGGTCCCATAAATTTTTGAACCTACTGCAAAGATCAGGAGATTTTTAGGGTTCCGTAACCAAAGGGTAAAAACGGGACCCTTTTACTAAGACTCCGCTGTCCGTCTGTCTGTTTGTCACCAGGCTATATCTCATGAACCGTGATAGCTGGACAGATGATTTTTTCACAGATAATGTATTTCTATTGCAGCTATAAAAACAAATACTAAAAATAGAATAAAATAAATATTTGAGTGGGGCTCCCATACATAAAACTTTTTTTGCCGTTTGTTGGTACGGAACCCTTCGTGCGCGAGTCCGTCTCGCACTTGGCCGCTATTTTAAAATACACGAAGAATAGAAGCAAAAAAATTGGCACTAAAATATTAACGTATGACTAATTTGAAAAGTCTACTTAGGTCACAGACCATACAACAAGTACTATGTCTGTGACTTAGGTACTTAAATATTTGAATGGCCTGAAGCAGTAACAGTAATGTAATTGGGCATCGAATCTGCACCGTCACAACTGGCGTATTTACCACTTTATCATCGCCAATATGTCGGGCCTGTTAAGTGTTAAGAGTAGGGTCACCATAAATAAGAAAATTTTGAAACAAGAGATCAACATCAAGAGAGATCTCTTGATGTTTCAGAAAATTAGAAGTAAGAATATCTAAATTTATAGATAGGCAACGTTGGGTTTTACAACACTAGATAGGCTAGATTTTCTATTTAAATCTATTTGCATTTGAGATAGAGCCATTAGAATAATTTTCAGAAACAATTCAATAGCACCATTTATTCGGGTACCTAGGTAGGTACTCGAAGTAGTACTGAAAGTACAACTAGTACCGAAGTAGTACCTACGTAGGTAGGTAGCTAGGTAGGTATTATTTTGCAATGTTGATCGCTTACGTACGCGTACAATGATCCATTTTACTTAAGTAACTATTAACAACCAGTTTTAAAAAATTTGGTCCGATAAAATCACTTTGAAATAAAAATTATACACACAATGAAAAAAAACTACTTTTTTCGCAATTCGCTGAAATCTCCTTATTTTCTTTAAAAATTTAAATGATTTTTTCCGTTTTTATCCTAATTACGTTTTAAGCCTGGTCCCACCAATAGAGACATCATAAAACGTTGTTGCTCGCTCGTGAGCGTGAGCGTACAGCGCTCACGTGATTATAGTTAATAGAGACCGCGCCGAGATATCTCACTCCCGCGCAGGCCGGGCGCACATCGTGTAGCTCGATGTTCATTTATTATATATTTTTAATATTTTGAAAAACGTAAAATTAGGTACGCATATTTATAAGCGTGTTGTTCTTTTGTTTTGGAATGTAGTTTGCTCTTCCTATCCAGTAATATCCAGTCTGCATGTTGTAGGAAATTATTAAGTGAGAAATACTCGTGAGAAATCTCGTCTCCTACCAATCTTGCACGTATTTGTCATAAATTTTCTATTGGACTTTCATGGCATGTGCCAGAGCAGTAGATAGACTTTTGATGACGTGACCAAGTTTAAGTTTATTTAAACAGACGATTCAAAAGTGCTTAAGTTTATTTGAATAAAGAAATTTTGACTTTGACCACCAGATTACCTAATACTTAGTACAAGTCTTTGACTAAAATCTTCATGCAGCGTTTGTTTCTTGTTTCATCTAAGTTCTAAGAAAATCCGCCTAATTTTTTTAGAAATAAATAACTCAATCAGTTTAAGTTAATTTTACAAGATAGGTACGTGATCTAATTACTTTACAAATCTTTATTTTGGCGTTTATTAAGTAAGTAAAAAATATCTGATTGCCCAGGTGTCAACATCGCGCGGTCTGCCCTAACATTCCTCGCTCAGCGGGGCGCCGCGACGGGGCGCCTCGTTATTAGCACCTCGCACTACAAAGCGAGCCGCGATCCCCCCCCCCTTTCACCGGGCCCCGGGGGCCCGATGGCTTGGCCACGCAATCCTTTGCTCCACTAACGAAAGTAATAGGTACACCAAAATAAATATAAGCAGATACTACACGGTGAAATCGAAAACAGTTGACAAATTCTGTGTTGTGGCTCAGACCGTCAAACTGAAACTGAACAATTTAGTCGAGTACCTACATATTGGCGTTTCTATGGAACAGCTGATTATTTTTTTGCTCTGATTAAGTCTGTCCCATAATAGGCAAATATTTTAGTTGCTTACCTCTAACTCAAAGTCGGCTTTTACGACACCCATAAGTTTAGGAGTTGGTGCTATTCTACTCTGCCGGACCGGACACCACATGGCCAAAAATATTACTTCTTATTAGCCATGTGGTGTCCGGCAGAGTAGGACAACACATCACTGTTTCTCTGTTTCTGATTAACGCAAATAAGTTTTCCTATTACCACAACATCCCCTCGCTCTGATGATGACAAGAAACTCTGATTGTACCTACCAGTACAACCACTGTGTTGTACAACCTTGAGTCGGAAAATGTAGAAAAAAGTTTCTATCTTAATTATTTTTAGATTTCAAGCATTCACAATGCTATTTTTACGGGAGGTCCGTCTGAGGGGGCTAGTTTTTGAACCGATTTTTTTCCAATAAGTCATATATATATTAATTATCTTAATTTAAAAAGTTTCAATTAATTAGGTATTTAAGAAAAAACTTTTTTATTCTAGCTCTAATGTGAGTGATGCTAGATTTAGCCTGATGGCCTTTCGAGAATGAGAAATGAATAACCCACTTAAAACGATTTTTAATTCACGTTTTCAGGCACAGACCTTATCTGTCTGTCTGACAGGTTGAAGTGGTAAGTGAAATTACTTTAATTTCTATCAAAGCCATGTCTTTTCTTTAAGGTTGTGCCGGTTTGACGTTAATTGGAAGTATATTTTATTTTTTGTTTTCATTAAAATATTTTTCACCTCGGTAGTAAAATGAGAAGAATCTTAGTGTGAGTTGCACCAAAACGCTGTCAAAGTTATAGTTATCGTCAAATGATATGCTACCTATTTGTCACGTCAAACTTGTCAAAGGACATCATGCTGGCTGGCAACCTCTTTTTTTGGCTAACTGTGCTTAACCGATACTTTGGGGCCACGGTGGGGCAGGGTGAGGCGCTTGCCCCATCCTGGCTCTGACCTGTAAGGTACCTACCTAATCTTACCTAAGTATGAAAATATAAAAATGACGCGGAATTAATTAGATAGGCTCGTAGCAATACAAAATATGCATGGAAAATGCGTAGAAAAAAAAATACCATGGTAAGACCGCGGGTATAGTTTGCTAGTTACATATTATTTTAGACTGCTGCCCCACTCTGAGCCCATGGCTGGCTACGCTCATGCTTGTTATCGTTAAAGTTAGATGGTGCAACTCACACTAAGTCTTGAATTTTCAACAGTCATCCTGTGTTATTTATGAAACAGTCACATTATCTAAAAATCGTCTAACAAAATTAAAAAACATAACTGCCCAACGACAGATGCTACTAATAGAGCCATAGAGCAGCTTTCATTCCTATTAGCTGTCAAATGAGCATCATTTTCCCGCGGTTGCGCGCGCGTCACCTGTGACAACTCGAGCACGCTTCTGATTGGTTGTAATTTCCCGCCCAATGCGCGGGGTGGGATCATCGCGCCTACCAAAAACAATGACACGACGTTTTCTTTTGTTTAGCTTAATTGTGACTAACTAGCACCATCGACAACGGTATCTATTAATAGAATCTTTTTATCAGAACGTTGTGAAAAGAAACGTTTGTGGACTGATAAAAAGTAAAAATAGTTTTTGTAACTATATTTGTAGTCATTGCACGTCATTGCCTGTCGAAGTTAGATAAGTATAAAATTAATTCTTTAACCTTCTATTGATATTATGGTTGTTTGGTACAAAAGTCTTTAGTAATAATTTAGAATAACATCATAGTCATCGAGTAAAGCTCGTTTGATCAAAGTATATAGTGAACCATGAAGTGTGTTTAAGTGCACCATTCCTTTGAAAACCACCATAAACAAGCATATTCAACTGAACGACAATCTGTTAAGGTACACGAACACGATCACATTATGACAGACAATGCGCAGCGACAGCCCTACAAATACACATGCGTTCACGCCAACTCGCCTACCAAAATAACACGACCGCGTCCAACTTATTAACACATCAAGCGAACGCAACGGGACCGGTCGGGGTTATTATTTAGCCGGGTAATAATGGAGTCATCATTTCTCCCGTGACAGCTTCACACCTTGAGTCGGGACGGGCGAATTGACTCTCTTTATTATGCTCTCGGGCTTTGCTTTTTTATGTTTTTATTCTGTTGTACGGTTTACGATCCCCTTTGTAAGCGAGGCCGCCTGCCGCGGCTAGCGCGGCTTAATCGTGAGTGGTGTTAAACAGACACCGATGTACGAAGTTTATCTGGGCTTGAACAATTTAGGGGATACGATTCTTTATAATCTTATTGGCCAGGCCAATGTAGTAAACACTAATTTTTATATTGGTGTTTTAAATCATTTAGGTGCCTTTGAACTTCGAGGATTGATTATCTTAACTCTAAGGCCCGTATTTATAAACCGATCGTACTTGAGATACTCTTCTTATAGGAACAGTCTAAGATATAAGTATCTTTTTGAAGGTAAAAAGTAGTCTTCTCTTCATCATAATATCATAAATAATATCATAAACCTACCTATAAAACGTCTCTCCGCGGAGGGCGAACGAGCCGTAGGCACAAGTGGAAAGTTAGTAGAGTAGGTACCTAGTTACCTACGTAGTAATGAGAAGAAAAAAAGAAATACCAGAAATGATAAATAGCCAAGCCTTATCCAAAAAGGTGTGATTACGTACCAAATGGCAGGTCTCGGTGTAATCGTGAGAGCCGGCTAATCGGCCCGATTGTCTGATTCAATAAGGCCGCATTCGAGTCCTATCTCGGCATCACCAATCATTACAACGCATTGTGCTCGCCGATGACTCTTTATCAATATTTTATTAATCGACTATTTTTATGAGTCGCAAAAACTTTAGAAATAGACACGATTTCTTTTTTTACGGTATAATTGTTACAATAAATTAGTTTTTGACTTATCAAAGTGCCGCGTTGTTATTTTAAAGTATTTTTTTATAAGTGCTATCCGTTAGTAAATATTTTTAAGTATCTGTACCTACTAAGGTACTATCCGTTATTAAGAAGAAGTTTGGAGATGTTTATTTATAAACTATAATAGTGCAATTTCGGTTAAAATCATGTATTTTTACAGCTTAATGTTTTTTTTACGTTAAAATCTGGTTTAGCTTATTGCTTGAGCTTAATGCTTAGTGAAATACCCTACCAAATTATAGTCTATATCCAAAATCAAAATATAAAATGAATTATAGTATAATCCATTATTAATGTAGGTGACTTAGAGCAAAACAAATAATTTCTTCTCTTTTAAATTATTATAAAATAAAAACTAAACATGGTTTTTGCCTAATCTACCTGAAGATTCAAACTCAAAAAACGACATTATTACGGCCAACAGTGTAGCCACTGTACATAATGTGCGTGAAAGTATTTTGACATAATTCCGAGCAATGTCAACGGTGCACATAAAACTTAGAACTTAATGCATTACACTGTCATAGCAACGACGGGAAACCACGCTCAAAGAAATGTAATTAGCAATAAATTAAATATTCAATTACAAGCCACAGTTAATTAAGACGCGGAGTAATTTAATTACAGTGTTTGTCTGTGTTTTCTTGCGCTCTGCCTCAAACAATATTGTGAATGTGAAGTTTTACATTGTCAGTTTTTGTGACTTTATGTCTGCGCGTAAAAGTTTGCAACGTTATAAAACCTTTTTGCTTATATTCTAGCACAGTGGGTTGTGATAGTTGTGATATGAATGTTTAAGTACCAACCTCGGTTCCTTCCATTTTTTAAGTATAATTCCAATATTAAGAATGATTTTTAAATATTTTAGGTTTTAAATAATAAAATACGAGTTACAATCCGTAAATGTGTTTCATTTCAATGATTTGAAATTCTCATAAATTTAAGAATTGGTTCGTATATTATAAGGAATATTTTTAGAATAAAGCAACTGAAAACCGTTTTGCTAAACTTAAATAAAAAAAAACAAAAAATCGACTTCAAAAACCTACCCTTTATAAAACAAGAAATAATATTCGTTATAATAAAAAATTAAAAAAAAAAACAAAATACAGACGAACAGAGAACCTCCTCCTTTTTGGAAGTCGGTAAAAATGTGAAGTGTGTTGGTTTCTATACCTACATTTAGTAATCTATTATTTGGATTACATTTAACTATTATTAATACAAAATATTATAAGTAGAGTTATAAAATCCGTTACAGTTAGCGAAAGTAATTTGTACTTCGCGTCTTATCCTTCAGTGAAAGAATTTCAAGCGCGTAATATTAATTTTATAACAAATGAAATACGATAAAAATAAATTTAATTAATAAAAGAAACGCTAATTATAATGAGAAATTGACGTAGGTAATATAATTTGTGCGGCACGGCAATGCACCGCGAGCACGTTCGATGCAAATCGTAAAAATCACCCCGCCCAGTACCACTGCACAGAGGTAAGAACTACAATAATGGACGAACTTATTGTTATTTTTTATAATAACAAATTCCACAGCACATAAATATTAACAAGATTATTATCTTACAAATTTTAAGAATGGTGTTCAATATTGGAACAGAAGACTCTTAACCTACATTTTTTTTAAGAGACATTGGATCTTCAATTGAATATTACAATTATTGTATCTCAATATGTATTGTAACTAGACTTTTATTCAGTGCAATACTTGCCATCTTTTGTGGTTAATAGCTGGTCAAAGGAAATGTGACGGTCTGAAAATTGGTATTTGGAAATACTTAGCCCCAAAGAGGTTTAAAATATTATTTTCATAAAAAGTGCACTGTTAGTCTATGACTACTTGGTAATAAAATAGAGGACTCGTAATGTAAAGATTTTGTGTGTTGCTTAATTAAAACAACAGTTTAATAATATAAAGTGTTTCCCTTATTCCCCTGCTACAAATCTCAACCAGTCTTTGCATCAATGTTTTTACAAAAGAGCATTCACTTCCATGTCTTCCGGTTATAGGGCGAAAGCTCTTACCATTCCCATAATAATTTCAAATAAAAAGTTGACTTATTGAACACCATAGTGCATGCAGAAGTCAAAAATTTTGCTATCTGTCGTCATCATCTTAATCACCTAAAACAGATTTTTATGTCCAATCAAAGTAATTTCGCACCCAGTGTGCACCTGCCAATTACATAAAAGCGTTTCATTTGGCGATGCGAAGTGTTATTGTGTGACCCCTGCGATACAATCGCGCGCCGCCAGCGTGTGCCACTTCGACCTCAGAACCAGTTTAAAATTGGAAATTAATACTGTTTTCAAATATTTGAAATTCGAAAGAGCAAAAGGATTTTAAACGTAATGGCAATTTATTATCCTCAGTTGGATTAACCACTTGGTAACCAATATTCTTATAAATAATTCCATTATGTTGTTATGTTAATAAAGTTTATGAGGTAGGAAATAGACTAAAGTTTATTATATATATTTTTACAGACCAAAGAACTGAAACCAAGCTTGAAGCTGAGACTTTATTGAAGTGGTGACTACCTCGGCAGAACTTACTGAGTAAACTTGATATCCTTGGTGCCAAATGCTCCAAAAAAACATGGAATGCAATGCAAACCGAAACGATATCACAGAACCCTATCCAACACTTGAAACTGGCAAAAGTATGCCCTGAAGAGGAGTGAATTGCCAAAACAAAAATAATAAGATGAAGGATGCTTTCTACTTGCTCTACCAATAACTGCATGACAGAGCGTAATGATTGTATGAATTGAAATCTGACTGAAGTGATTTGTTTAATACTGGTACTAGCAAACGCCCTTGACTTCATCTATGCGGACAGTTTTTTTCCAATCCTTCGGGAACAGTTATTTTTTTCGGGATGAAAGTTAGGTACTCTATGTACTTTTTTGTACCCCTGTCAACGTGTATGCAAAATTTCATGATAATCGGTTGATTAGCTAACGTGAAGGCGGTAACAAAGAAAACAAACTGACTTTCACATTTATACTTATTAGTAAGGATGAGAAAGAAGGTTGCAATAATGAGCCTTGTAAGGAACCCTGCAAGTTGGAGGCGGGATACTACACCGATTGAGATACGCACGTACTGTTTCATATTAATTAATGAAGCCCATTTCTCATGCCTTCTTATCTAGAAAGCCTACACTCGTTCCTTACTACCCATACAATACATAAGTTGGAGCTTTTGTTTTTGTTGAAATTGTTTTGAATTGAATGATTTTTCGTTGAATATTCATACAACATACAAATTGTAAGTAATTTTTCACTCCTCTTGCTCAAAAAGTGCGTCATTGTAACGTACAAGAGTCGAGATAAAATAACATAATAAGCCCTAGGGGATAAAGTTTTTTCTTTTTTAATGTTTGTCTATTACCAATGAGCGTACTAAAACGAAAAAGTCTTTATTCATAATCACGAATAAAAACTCGCTCGACTTAATACTGGGGGCCTATTACGAAAAGTTTAATGCGATACACGCGGCTGCGTCCGTGCTTCGTTCTGATTGATTCCTATTACAAAGCACTTGCGTATGCGATATTGCAAAGTGATTGCGTAAATTTGACAGTTTCTCTCTAGTGGATTCGTTCAATAGACTATGGACTACGATAGCTACATTGAAAATATTTGTAATAACTATAACCGACGAACTGCGGACGACTATCGTGACCAAGTTTCGTAATAGGCCCCCAGTTTCTCATTATTATTTTTGAAAATGGAACTAAAAGCATCTCTTCGGTAAAATCATAGACTTATTTAAACTCTGTGTATAGAGTGAATCGTAGAATGCGTGTTTGTGTTGCTTAGCTGCTACAGCAGAAATTAAAAAAAGGTACCATGGCGCGAAATCATTAGATTTTTTTTATAATTACAAACTGATTGAATTGTTATTGAATTGTGACTGTAATAGGAAAGAAATAATTTTAATTTTTAAATTTGAGATTTTTGCATTCACAATGCTATTTTTACACAATACTAAATAATATACTAGAAAAAATACGACTCGCACCAGATCAATACTCAGACGGGAATCGAACCCGCGACCTTTGGATATCCGGTCCAATGCTCTGACCGCTGAGCTACCGAGTCACTAGTGACATCGCCGAATTTCTTCTAGTATATCCTACTCTTACGCTGCAAGCCAGCGTTATTTCACCAATGTGAGGAATTACCTCGACATTCAATTGAAATATCTTTCCAGATATTTGGCAATCGATTAAGATGAAATAGCTATATAATTTTTAAATTTGAGATTTTTGCATTCACAATGCTATTTTTACACAATACTAAATAATATACTAGAAAAAATACGACTCGCACCAGATCAATACTCAGACGGGAATCGAACCCGCGACCTTTGGATATCCCTTTGGATATTTTTTATGGTAAATTTTGCCTACTTAGGTGCACTTTCGAGTAGCAGACATAGTGATTACTGATTTCTCAACTAGTTGAAAGTTATTTACTCTCACAATTACCTATCCGATATGTAGTAGGTATTTAATTTCAACCTACCTACCCATTGTGTACAAACTTTTGTTAATTATTGTGATGGAAAATGACCTCACTTTAAAAGTGGAGCTCATTTTTCAATGTTGACGACTCTGTATGAAATATACAGGGAGAAAAAAGCAGCCCTTGACGAGTTTCTTGCCGGTTCTTCTCGTTACAAGGTCTCCCGCTCAGGGTTTGCGAACCGATGGCGTAGCTTCTTTGACATTCACAAGTGCTTGTAACAGCCTAGACTGAATAAATGATTTTTTGATTTGATTTTGATTTATCCGGTCCAATGCTCTGACCGCTGAGCTACCGAGTCACTAGTGACATCGCCGAATTTCTTCTAGTATATCCTACTCTTACGCTGCAAGCCAGCGTTATTTCACCAATGTGAGGAATTACCTCGACATTCAATTGAAATATATAGCTATATTATATATTATATATAGCTATATTATATATATATTATATAGCTATTTCATCTTAATCGATTGCCAAATATCTGGAAAGATATTTCAATTGAATGTCGAGGTAATTCCTCACATTGGTGAAATAACGCTGGCTTGCAGCGTAAGAGTAGGATATACTAGAAGAAATTCGGCGATGTCACTAGTGACTCGGTAGCTCAGCGGTCAGAGCATTGGACCGGATATCCAAAGGTCGCGGGTTCGATTCCCGTCTGAGTATTGATCTGGTGCGAGTCGTATTTTTTCTAGTATATTATTTAGTATTGTGTAAAAATAGCATTGTGAATGCAAAAATCTCAAATTTAAAAATTATATAGCTATTTCATCTTAATCGATTGCCAAATATCTGGAAAGATATTTCAATTGAATGTCGAGGTAATTCCTCACATTGGTGAAATAACGCTGGCTTGCAGCGTAAGAGTAGGATATACTAGAAGAAATTCGGCGATGTCACTAGTGACTCGGTAGCTCAGCGGTCAGAGCATTGGACCGGATATCCAAAGGTCGCGGGTTCGATTCCCGTCTGAGTATTGATCTGGTGCGAGTCGTATTTTTTCTAGTATATTATTTAGTATTGTGTAATAATTTTAATCTTCTGCCGTCAAGCACAATCATTTATTTAAATATTGTACAAAAAGTTTATAAAGTGGAGGAAAGAAAAACGAGTGGATTCGTTTACGGAAGTAAGTAGGTATAAATTATTTAATATTGTATTTTATTTTCTCGCAATCGTAGTGAAAAGTATAGTGTAACACACGACGCTAAAACCCATTGTAACTCGGTTTCTATTTATTCCCTCGCTAAAGCTCGGGAATAAAAATACCTCGTATGCAATGGGTACTTTTAGCGTCTTGTATAACAATCTACTATTTTTTTACACTGAAAAATCATGATCGCAACTTCTACACGCTGAAAAAAAATCTGCTGTTCCATACAAAAGTGCAATACCTACCCTAGTATAATAATGTACTCTATGTACCTACCAACTCGATCTTAATGTAACAGCTGATTTTTTTTCGCGATATCAGAGTTGGCCCCATAGTAAAAGTTGCTTGTAATCATGAGTGAAACTACCCCAGTGCGGGAACCAAATGATCAAAATTACACGATGTATAGTTAAATATTAAGATCAGTTTCTGTAGTTTGTAATAAAAAGATAACAATAAAATTCCCACGGAAGTCTGCGATTAAATTTCACAAATCCGCACAATCATCTCAAATTCCGAGGTGCGTTCAAAAACTGAGAAAAAAGATCCAAAGTCAAACCGCAGCGGCTGTCGGCCAATCGCGTGGATTTATCAAAATAATAAGGCGCTAAAAGAACCCTTAATAGTTTGTTAAGCGCTATAACGCCGGAATAATAAGCGTACGACTGGCAATAACAATAACAATGAAAAATAATGACCCCCCGGCCTGATAACTAGGATTGCCGTCGTTTTCAGTACCGCACTGGGAAAAGGATTCGTGGAGGTTAAGGTTGAAAAGGTTACATTACCTATTTCAATGAGTTGCTTGAACTCACTTAAAAGCAGCAAACGCATAAAATCAAAACAAAAGACTGTGTCAGGTATGTAATGTTGATTGATGCCGTTTTATAATGAATTTTGAGAATAACAAAACGAACAAAATAATAACATCTTAGCTCAGAGACTGTAGGTACGAGTTTTCTAACTTCAAAGTGAAAAGTTTCTTGAAAGCTTTATTAGTGCCAAAAAAAATATTTTAGTAAGACAAGCATAAACTTAATAACTAGTAATTTTAAAGAAAAGCACATTGTCAGTAGTGTGACCCGGCCATAGTTTTTTTTACAATACTTTTTGGACGCAATGATGCTGAAAATGCACACCAACTTAAAAAAGTTGCCCTGTTTAATACGTCAGAAGCGTTAAGACTCTATCTAGACATAATATATAAATAATCTAAGATGCAAGAGGTCAACAATGTCTTTATAAGACCCATTTATTCCCTTTTTATTTATTTATTCCCCAAAACACCTAAAAAACTCCTAATTTACATTTAATATCGGTGAAATTTTCGCCGACATATTGAAGTTGCATATTAATTCAAAATTTCAACCTACAATTTCAAGTCGATAGATAGATAGAGGCCAATTTTCTTCGCTCACCCCCAATAAATCATCCGTTTAAAAACCCGGTGTATTTATCCGTACGATAAGCTTTCGTAATTTATAACTGGCATAACGCTGTGCCATATCTGGCCAGTAATTTCTCAAATGCACACCTCACCTCGCCCGTAGCGGCGAGCAAATTAAATTGCCGACTGTACTTGCAAATGATAAGTCTAAACAGTTATGGAATAAATACTTGAGTAAAATAGCTGAAGATCACGTCGAAAAGTCGTGCTGCATATTTGACAAATTGACATAAATTTTAGGTTTATAATTTTGTAAGTAGATTATACATGTATTTCTTACACCTAAATAAATTCACGTTTCCAAAACGTTAAGAAAATATCGTGTGAAAAGCTCCTACAGATTTTTGTTTAAACAAAGGGCCTTTATCAAATGGCTTTTATATAAAATTATTACTTTTGTCGATTAAGAATTCAATTGCCTTTGTTGAGTTACTAACTTGTACGAAATAAAATGTTTTGCTCCTGATACCACAATGACGAAGCTTACAAAGAAAACATTTATAGTTTATGAATCACTGACAAAAAGGCAATCCAAAACCAAAGTTTTTATTAAATCTTCCCATAACGTTTAATCTATAACGGTTCAGATTAAGAATGTAATTACATTATAATAACCCAAATCAATTAGCCTCGCATGGGAACAGAGGATTTAATTAGCGAAACACAAGAAAACAAATGTCAAAAAGGTATTAAGAAAAAAGAGAATTGAACATTTCGGGTCGGTCGGTACCTGCATCGGCCCGGCACCTTGTGGTAAATTGAAAACGACGCGCTTGCTCTCCGAGGCAATAATAAATCCTCAAATAATAATAATTCATAAATAATAATCGTGGATGAAACAAAATAAAAATATACACGTCGAAATAATAAAGGATTCGGGCGGAGGCGTGAGCGCACGGGGTGATTTCGTTAATAAGCTTCAGCCATCCATATGGTTGACTTTGTAGAGAAATATAATAGTTACAGATAAGCATACCTATGTCCAATGAACAAGTCAATACATACACTGTAATTTGTAGGTAGCAGATGTACGTAATTATGTAACAACATTTTTATCCTTTAATAACTTCATAACCTCTATTAATTAGAGATTCTTGATGTAATCATGTAATTAAAGGAGAGTTAATAAAGGTTAACTTTACGGTGTCTATTTCAATTACAATTTTAATATCATTAACTGTAAAATAAAATGAGAAATAAGTAATTGGTTACTTTAAAATCAATCCCTTACACAAAAAAGTTAACTTGCAATTTAACATAGAAATTATAAATACCTATATAGATACTCAGATTATAAATTCAAAATTATTACCAAGCTTATGTGTAGTGCAGGCTAACTAAAACCTTCCCCGATAAAGTTTATAATAGCCACGTTCACGTGTCAATACCGGTCCAGTCAGTCATTACTTTTTATTAATTTGAATTAAGTCTCTAATGAAATGTTCGCATCACGCGAGAATGTCCGCCGGCGACGTTTCGTTAACAATATAGAGTGCAACGAGTTTCCTATTAATAACTTATTGTCCTTAAAAAATAGACCAGCTTCTTGGTAGCAATGATAGTTCTTTCTTTTGTACCGTTAAATGCTTCGTCTGTTAAGTTTGACATAGTTGCTGTAGTTTATAGCCTACTTGATGAGAAAGATAAGCTTTTAATTAATACAATAGATCGCTTATTTATATGTGGAACTGTTGCACCTAAAACTGTTTACTATTTTTATAGATAGCTTTGATCTTCCTAATTTTTTTAAAATAATTTTTGGCACGCAATTCTAAAGATATTCATGATAGGTATAACATATTGCATGTACCGTGAAAGCTCACATGGTTATAATAAAATGAAGTCTTATAAAATCGCCCCGTGTGAACCGCTGCTTCGGACATAAAATTGTTTTTTCAAGCAACAGCTATAATTAGGCGATATGTTACGTTTTTGTTTGGCCCACATTTCCCGATCCTCTAATTTTTGTGTTTTTTGCCGCCCCTTTTGTAGTCGTTAATATGATTACACCGTCGGATGATGGCTTCATACGTGTTTTAGGTTATAACTTAATTTGCTCGGGTTTCTTATTTGTTTTTTTATTGTTGGCCGACTTCCTGAGAGCGTCTGTTGCGTTTTTTGCGTCTGGTCGTTAGGTGAAGGTGATTGAATTGTGATGGCCCGCAGTGATTATTTACTCTCGGTGATGACGTCTCGCGTTCTGTCACGTACGTAATGTTTTGGATAATTGTTTTGAATTATTTTGAGCTTTTTTTACTTACACGTGGTATCACGTATTTGGGCGATGCATCGTGTACCAAATGAAGCCAACACCATGTGTTTCAAATCGCTGATTCATGGTAATTTATCTTTTAATGGGATTCGATTCGGAGATACGTTAACATGCAATGGTGACTACTGCTGTTATGTTTGATTAAGGTCCCGATTTTTTTTTCAGTTTTGTTATTATGTTGACTTACATTGAGACGCAATTTTACATTATAAAACTTGACCTGAATTTGATATTTTAAAAAGGTGTTTGATATCAAGATAAATGATTGCGCAGCTACTTATTGTTTAAAAAAATACTTATCTCAGCACACTCCCACTACTTGAATAAGGGCAGGCACTCACAAGCTACAGTCGCGAGCAACTCCTAGTAATTTCCCCGGGCGGCTGACAAGCAAATCGCCCAGTCGCCGCCCGACGTGCAAATTGGCGAGCGCGACACGCAACACTCTTTTTCACACGACACGATTTTTTTCCACGCTGTAAAATTTGATTTTGAGTGAGTCAATGACAGAAAAAAGTTTTTCAGAAATTGCAGAACTCATTTTTTTATTTTCATTGTAACAAACATTCATTGATAGCTGATATAAGTTTGTATATTTCTTTACAGCTCTTCTACTCGAAGATAAGTTAACCACTTATGTATAAATTTTGCTTCACTTCACATTTTTACATTCAGATAGAAGAAGTCGACGACCAGTCTGTCTTTTACCTAAGTGTTCTTTATACACCTTGGTTTCATACTTCTGTCGTATCGTTAAAGATAAAAGAAAGCACCATAAGGAAACATTGCACTGTATTTGACAAAGTTGTTGGTGACACAGAAAGTGTCACTCCTAGTTAGTATCACAGTACATATACTGTGTTAGTATATACCTAATTATTAAGTTCCGTGAAAACTGCAGGCTCGAGGGCCGAAGCAAATTTCATTAATTTGCGAACAATGTTTGCTATTTATTTTCACATTAAATTGAAAGTATCTTGGAGAGATTAAACTTTAGCCACCTTTAGCAGAAAGGTTACATGCTCTTTTGTATACTCTGTTACGTAAGTGGTGTAGTATATGTCACTAATTATATTGTACTTAACCAATATTTTTAAAAATAAAATCAAATATGGTGAATAAACTGTAGTTACTTCTTTTAAAGTAATGATTATTCTGTATCACAAGACATTTTTTTAATATTTTGTTGGTCCTAATAAGATTAACCTAAATGAATGCTCATAAATAATGCTAATAACTATTATATTTTGAATGATTCAACAAAAAGTTTTCCTGAACAAATAAAACAAAACTTACAGCCTTTTATGTTTACAACCACATTATTTACTGCTGCCTTACTTTAAGCCTACACACGCAAAATTGCGTAGGTGTACATCGATTACATAGATTGCTTTCCGAATCTAAATCAATTTTATTGGTCCACTCGTAACGCCACACACTTGTTAAGTAATTACGTATCATCCAGTGGATTCAGACCGTCAACATTCCATAATGCCGAGCGGCATTGACGTCGAATACACAACACTTAAGTCTTTTAGGTTAGGATGTTCAAGCGTAAAAATGACGTGATAGCTCCAGCTTAGCTGGTTGCGACGTCTGACTCCGGTCTGTATGATAATTTTTAAATCGACCTCGCCGTTGAAAAATTGATTTCAACTGATACGCTTTTGATTATACGGTCGGCGACTGTTACATATAATTATTTGTATACAGCCTGCCGACTGAAATTGTTTCGAACAATCGAATGATCGGCTTACGAGCCACTTACGTGGGTAATGTCCGATGGAGTTAATGAAGCAATTTGGTTTGTGTAAGATTGTTTTTATATCCTAGCCTTGTTTTAAATGGTAATGGGCCCGGGTAACTGAGTTTACTGTCATGAATTTTTACGTAACATAATGTGTTTGTGTTTTCATCGTTTTCTTGATAAAATGCTAAGGGGCGTCAGTAGTACGTAAATGTATATCAATGCGGTTTAGGGGTTTATGATACGACCAAGTTTCTTGGACAATTTATATCTTTTTATTCTAGACTATAGCCCATTTTATTTAATGTTATTACTGCGAAGTGCGACGCTATTTTGAATTATTGACGTCGGAGTTTTTGTATAATCATGGGATATCTACTTGCATATAGTTACTTACTAGGTCGTTTACCGTATATCAGAAGATAAAGCCGCTACAGATATAACCGTTTAGTTAGTTGTAGCCATTATTTTGTCGCCTCCAGTACTCTAATAGCAATCCAAGCCGCATTTATCTTAGCTCAAACACCTCGATTTGAGCTATTGGAGCATAAACGGGCGCAATAAATAACAATAAATATTAGTGGCGTCGTGAACTTGTAAGATCAGAGATGGAGGTGCTGTGCTAAAGTGCTAGTACCTAATCGGGAACCCACGCTTAGTAACTGTCGGACTAGATAAAAGAATGTAAAGGCAAAAATCTCACGTTGTTTGCGTGGATCGAGATTGTGTTGGCAATTTGTTGGCGTCTGGTCGCTATGATATTATTCAATAATAAAGAGTGATCAAAGAATAATAATACATTTGGAGGGTGTGGTTGTCTGGGCCAAAAGCTGGATCTATACCTTGTTTGTACCTATAAATTTGGCGTGTCAGATCACTGTTTCTTTATCATACGTCGTCTTTTTGATATTAACTCCAACCACCCCCAACCAAACTAGCGATGTTAAAGATACGTCCTGATCCGCCAAAACGATACAAATGGAAGATGGTCCAGTCCACCTTCTTAAATGACCAACATTCTATACGTTTGAACGTTACGCTTACCTTAAAGCTTTAAAATAAGCAAACTATAAAGTAACGTGCCATAAACATGTCTAATTTATACAATACATCAAACAAATTCTGTGATTTATATTAGTTTACGACATGTGATTTAATCGTCTATTGCGCATATTAAAGCGTTAATAGTAAGCGTAGCGTTCAAACGCATAGAATTATGTTGTATAATTCAATTTAACTTAATTTCTATGAAATTCTGAATTTTTTTACACACAATCTTTTTAACTTAGCAATGTCATTCACCTAAATAGTAAAAAAATAACTAAAACTTCGTAGGTACGTTTTTCTCTGACGTTTTGTCATGCAACCACAATTAGTCTTTGAAAAATACTAGTCGATTAGGTAATGAGTTTTAGTGAAATTCATTAGTTAGCGTGTTAGAGGGTGTTAGCGTGGCGCAAGTGAAAATTGTGCCGATTCGCAATGCAGGTGCGGTAATAACTTCATAACGCTGCCTTAGTGTTTGGGTGACCAATAAGTAAGAAATAAGACGTAGAAGTCCTAAGATATAAGAGGTAAAACTAGTAGAGCGCGCGCGTCCATAGTTGACTGCCAATAAGCCAAAAAAACAACTGTGAAACAGACAGGCCCATCAGCCATTTTTGATGTCCCCACTGCCGGCACAGGCCTTCCTTATGGGTGGTAAGGAGGATGGGCCATAACCCACCACGCGGGCCCAATGCGGATTGGTGGACTTAAAGGTAATCCCATTTATTTAGTTCAATTCAACTTAGGTTCAATAAATGTAATGCTACATGTCAAATTTAAACGTTATAATGCTATGAACAATAAAAAAAATACCGAATTTTTTGGATCTTGATAAACTTATCTGGCTAAATTAATGATTTCGCAGGACCTCCTCCTGAATACTGCGGAATCTTTAGAAATAATTATATCTGAAGGCCATAACACAATAAAATGAAAACGTTATTATAGAGTAAATAAATAGGTACAAAGATTAATTTTTAACCGACTTCCAAAAAAGGAGGAGGTTCTATGTTCGTCTGTATATTTGTTTTTTTTTGTGTATGTCCACCGATTACTCGAAGACGGCTGGACCGATTGAAATGATTAAAACGTTATTACATTAGGTAAACTCCCAAGTTGGTCCCATTTTTTCAAATTTGGAAATCGGATCAGTTCTTTTCAAGTAATTTTGAAAAAAGCACGAAAATAGTATGATTTTGTGTGAATTACCTCGATGATTGGTCGTATTACTTCTTTGTTTATGAACTGAATAAGATAATAATTTTTTTGTTGGAAGAGGGATATCTTAAGTGTAGTTTTTTAACCGACTTAAAAAAGGAGGTTCTCAGTTTGACCCGTATTTAAGTATGTTTCTCCGCGATTATCTTACGTTTGGCTGAGCCGATTTTTCTACATATATAATATACCTTACCTACAAGGTACCTACACTAAAAATAAAAAAATAAAAAATTGATTAAAAAAAAAAAACCGACTTCAAAAAACCTACCTATAAAAACCAAGAAATAATATTCGTAATAATAAAAATACGTCTATTGAAGTCGGGTGGGGCTTTTAGAATAAAAAAAAAGGAATTTGTACTCCAGCCCCACCCGACTTCAATAGACGTATTTTTATTATTACGAATATTATTTCTTGGTTTTTATAGGTAGGTTTTTTGAAGTCGGTTTTTTGTTTTTTTTTTAAACAATTTTATAATAAGTACAATCAGTTTTATGGTCACCCGCCGTGAACTTAAAATATGGAAATTATGAAAATTATCCTGGTTGATCGTTTGCGCGATATGCTTGGAAACTTACGATTTTAATCATTTTATTAGTTTCTTAGGAAAATGTTATTGTTTTGTGTGTTTGAGTTACTATTTCCTCATTGATTATATGATGTATTGTATGGTTGGTTATTTAGGGCTTTATGGTTAATGGATGTTGATTAAAAAAATATAAATGCGATTTTTTATCAGTGATAGGTTGAAGATACTAAATATTGACTCATATTTGCGAAAATGTCGTTTAATAATCCTATTGCACAAAAACCCATTCGAACACTAAAACTACTTAATATGGCTTCTTTAGAATCAGAAATAATAATGAAAAAAACTTATATTGGTTACGCCTGCATTTTTTCTTGTTTTTAGCTGTGAATAATAGGATATTTCTTATTTTGATTTTAATATTCTTAATTTTGGTAAGAAAAGACTATACTGTTCATCCTCAGCTATACCTCTATAATAACGTAATACTTTTTAAAACCTTTTGTTAAAAAAATACCGTATAAAAGTTCATAATCATTTTTCACACGTTATTTCATAAAAATAGCTATTTTCAGGCGGCTAATATCGTGAAATGTCACTCTCAACGGAATTTAATTTCCTGTTAGACTTTCATAATTGTGCCGAGCACATTTTTTCAAGGGAGTCACGAAATTCATTGGCATTCTATTAAAACATTCAGCCACTGTTTTGTTCAAGTATCCAATTTTATACTTTAACTCAGTTAAGTTCTTTTCAATAAGAAAATTAGAAAAGTTGGCGAATGTGGAAAAATGTTTTAATTCTGTATTACATACTTTTATGTGCTTAGTTAGATGGTGTTGTATGTAAATAAGTTAATTCAAGTAAATATTATATATTGTAAACTTATTGCAGATGTCGTTATGAGTAAAAACACTGTCCAAAAAAGTTAAAAATTAAAAGATAATATCATAAATTTCAAAATAAAGTTATCATCTGATCACATGCTCATCAACATTTCCCTTATCAAAGCTAATTGACTTTAATGATAAACATTCGTAATTAAAATGCCCTAAAATAATGCGAGTTTTATCCTTAAGCCCATGTTACACGTTGTTTTGGTGGGCACGCCCACTGTCCATTAAAACTTACGTTTCTCGTTTTGCCTAATGTCCCTGGCATCGTGCTTCTAAATCAGATAAGCCTGAGTTCACATAGCAGTAGAAAGTTGGAAGGGCCGATCCTACAATTATAAAGGAATTAGCCCAAAAATTGCGCCTTGAATGGCCACAAATTGATATAATAAAATGTGGTATGGTTAGCGTTGGGCGCGGAACAGTGTAGGGGTGCCGAGTACCGATCTTCGAACGAAATTTAATACCGTTTCGGTGAGTTTGCTGCCATGGATTGCATTAAACGTCGGCAAATGTATATCAGTTTCAAAGCTTGTATGTATAATTAACTACAGTTAAGTATTCGAAATATTTGAAGTTTTTGCATTGATTATTACAATAATTTATAAAAATATTTAGGCCTATTAAAAAAGATGGCTGCGGTGGTTTAGGGTTCCTTTTAAGTTTTCAAGTTTTTTGATAAGTTTATAGTTAGTTTTTCTCTGAAGCACTGATAGTTAATAATACTTATTCACTTCAAGTTTTTATTTTTATTCAAGAGCCGAAAAATATTATAAAAAATCCTTTTTTTACTCTTTCCTTTGCTTATGTAAAAAAAGAGGTTGTCAAACCGAATGCAAAGATGTACTAGAAATATGGTAACTTAAAATATAGAGTTATAATAATTGTAATTATCGTAGAAGTTAAAAAATACTTTAATCATAAGATTTTAATTTTGTGAAATATTTCGATTAGCGCTATAAAAAAAACAGTGGCAGCCCTTCAAGACCCCGCTAAGGTGTCGCTCAATAATTAAGTGATTACGTTAGAGCGCGTGTCGGTGCGATTTGTATCACTGTGTGTCGGGACCATTACACTGCCCACCAACACCCTACGCATTAAATCCTTAGGACATTGTGTTAAAGTCCAATTTACATTGGCAGATGCTAATTGCATACCCCAAAACTCATTTTAAGCGAATATCGGTAAAAGTGGATGACGTCAACTCATTTTTCGATACGACAAAGTTTCGTAAGAGCAAGAGTTAATTTGGGAATAAAATTAATGTGGAAAATAATACTTGAATCGGTGTTTTAGTTATAGCGTACAGTCACGTCTATAAATATGTATACAGTTTAGAACTTTGTCACTCTAACGGCCAAATACTCAAACGAATCTTAAAGTTAAGGCCACCTTAAATTCTAAAAAGTTGTCAGATTTGACAGAATCTCTATGAAACTGACAGCTTCCTTAAAGTTAAGGAGACCTTAACTTAAGATTTTAGCTAAGAAGAGTATTTTTGTTTTTTTAGTTTGAGTATTCGGCCGTAAGTTTATTTAAGTACTACTTTTTTGAACATCAATGACAAATGACAACTACAACAAAGTGATATGACAAAGTTCTAAATTGTAAATAATTTTAGACGTGGCTGCAGGTAGGTAGGTACTATAACTGACAATATTTAAACCACCACCCTGTTGTAATTATCTGGTAACGATATATTCAAGTTTGTAAATATCGTTACTTATGGCTGTTACAGCTGATAAGTTTCTTGCGCCCGTTCTTCTTGTCAGCTAAAAAAGTCTAGAACGGGTTGGTAGGAAAATATAGACGATTCAAAAGTACTTAATAATTAAGTTTATTTGAATAAAGCTTATTTCACTCACTCACACACTCACACTAAACCCAAAATGCGTTTAGTTTTCGGTGTAACGGACGCATCCGTCATTTATTGCTTTGACGAATTAAAACCGTTTTATACTAACTTCTACTCCAAGCTATTTTAAATTGAGCCTTATTTTTCTTTCAAAATACCTTATATCGTTTTTATCGATCACCGAATTGATATGTAATGCCATTTAAAACCTCTCTCACCAAATGAATCTACATAGTCTGAATTTACATAAAGCTCCAGTCTTTAATACGAAGAAAAACTCGGACATCTACTAATTGTTGAGAGTAAGTTGGTAAGATTAATGTGTTCCGATACCCGAGTAATGAAAACCCTCGCACCCGAATTGAATCATTTGGGAATTAATGTCCGAATTTGCATACGTTGTAATTAGTTTGTTATTCATGCCTTTTCTACCTGCGCTGTAGAGTAGACTGGGCAGAGGGAAAACTTGTCTCTCACCGGTTGTGTATTTTATCTTGGTACAATTTTTTTAAACAAAGTCAGAATTGAAGGGGTGAGTGGATAAAGGTGTTATTTGACAAAACTGAAAAATCTACTTTTTGCATGAACATAGGTTTTAAGTGATGATAAATCAACTGATGAGCTCAAAATACACAAATTTTGATTCTTGTCAAAAATATAGATCCTAGCAAAGTTGTTAACTGACAAACTTGCATACCTTTCAGATTTTAACATAATTTTCAAACACTCATAACTCATTTTGAACTTTTTGTTAGTTAACACCTTTGTCACCCTGTTAACACCTGTGGAAAATCGCCTATTTGTCATTAATTGATGGGGTAAGATAGGCGATTTTCCAAGACAAAAAAAAATTGTTCAAAAAATCTCGCGAGCCGTCGTACCGCGCCGTTTTAACTCCCCCGCCTTGTTTATCACTCTCCAGGGCGGAGGTGGTACCTACAGCATTTGCGATCAAAATTTTCAAAAAATTGCATGCGATATATTGCTTAGTCTGTAGAGCGTTTAACTGTACGGGGCTCGACTTTCATAAAAAGCCATCGAAAGATTTTTAACTTTTTTTTCAATCTGAGCTGTCATAAAATCGCCCTTTATGTTAACTTCTTGCTGCTCATATTGAAACTGCCCATTCCGAACTCGAATGCAAATGATAAGATAAGAGTGGAAAAAAAATCTAATTAAGCTAACAATTTCAACAAAGTCTTCGTTGAGATTGTTACCTATGTTAGAAGAAACTTGAAACTTCCTTTTAAATACATGTAGGTATGTACTTTAAACAAATTCGTTAATTTCTGTACCGTTGCTTATTCTTTGCTAATTTGAGTCATGGTTACTGAATCCAACTGATTCTATTTACATAGATACAGAATACACTTATTTATTTTATGCTCTATAATACAAAAGTAGGAAAATTTTGGTATTAATAATTTTAATTGAGCATTGAGCAGCCATAATTTAAGCCTTGTAATTTCAAATACCGGGATTTTGTAAATCAGTAGGTGTCTACATAGTTAATTGTATTATTAACATACAGTTAAAATGGTTCTGCACAATGCGCTATTTAATTTCATGCAATTAACAAAAAAAATTAGGATAATTTTGTGAGAACCTAATATTAATGGTTGCTTATTGTTTTTTTGTTATGTTAGTTTTCTGTAGCTATTTTTATTTTTGAAGTCTAATTTGCCAAAACTACCATTTTTGTATGAAGGTAAGTGAACTTAGCTGCGTTTGAGAATTAATTCTAAGTATATAGTTTCTATCTTAGGCGAGATAGCAATTAGAAAACGCTGCGCGCGGGATTGAGACCGATTCGGCAGATTTGGCGCGAAAATCACTAAATCAATTCGTTAGCTCGTAAATATAGATAAGTAATTCTATAGCGATTTAAAAGCAATGCTTCGACACGATTCTGATATTGATAATACAAATTATTTAAAGTAATTTCGACTTGTTTTAAGAGGTTGTAATACGTGTCTGGAGAAAGATATTATATATGTATATCGTAATTTCAGATCTCTAGGATCTTTCCGCGACCTATGGCATTACATCAAAAAAGGAGTATCAGAGCCATTTATGGCGTTGCACCGGATGAACCCTGTAGACCACTATTTGGAGGCCTTGGTTTATTAACGGTGCCATCTCTATACATCTACGAAATTTGTAATTTTGTAAATAAACATAAAGACTTGTTTACCAAAGCTGGCGACATAAACACCAGACTAAAAAGGGACACAGGCTTGTTTTAAGAGATTTCCCAAAATCTGCTAAATATAGGAAAAGTTGTTTATTTATGTGCATTAACATTTATAATAAAATTCCTGCTGACATAAAAAATTTAATACTAACCTATTTAAAAAAAAGTTATATAATTGGCTCTGTGACGACAATTTTTATTCTGTTAACGAATTTTTGACAAAAAAGTTTATAAATTAATCAATTAATTAAGTATTATTTAAATATTTTATATAAATAATTTGCATGCCATAACCTTGGCAAAACATGTGAGTCTTCAAAAATGTAACAACTTTTATACCATGTTTTGAGCGAATAAATGATTATGATTATGATCAAAAAGTGACAACTTTTTAACTTATTTATTAAAAATCTTGAAAAAACCAATGGTTTATTTAACCGAAGACCAGCGGTTGCGAAAGTTGCTTTATTACTGCAATCACTTAAAATGGTGCGATTACACTTTAGGTTAAATTACACCTCTTGATTATCCTATAACTTTATCAGATGTTTGTCGTCCATTAAATACTTTTTAACAATTAAATATCGTTGAAAATTGCCCGAGGATCATTTACTTAATGTTGACGGATTATATTCGAGTGGTTGCGCCTGCGCATCAGATGGACCTGGTTACTAAATACAGGCTATTAGGCCCTCGAACCGCTAATATCATGTGCAAATGGGTTATAATAACAGAAATCGCTAACGATGATGTGATAGCTAAGCTCTGGGTTGGGGCCACCAAACGATAGTGCGCTTGTCGGACTATTTTTTTTTATTTATTTAGGAAACAACAGCATATAATATACAAACTTAATGATACAATAAATGTTAGCACATTAGCCTAACAGTTTCCACTAGTAGTTAATACAAAAACAATTTCTGTTGAGTAACAAAGATGCGAATTATAATAAACGTACTGTTTTGTTTTTTTATTTATTTTTTATAAGCAAAAACAAATTTTAAACTATTTGTACTTACATTTTGTTTTAATATAATTATTATGGACTGTTAAATTCAGAAAAAGAAGAAGAATGTTCATCAAATTAATACTAAATTGGTACTACAAAACTGTAACTTAACGTGTAACTATATCATTTTATATATACGGATTTTATTTACACCTTCATGCTTTTTAGATGTCACTGAAGCCCACTTATTGCCTGAAACTGAAATATTATTTTTTAAATTACGAAAAAGTGATATTCAATTGAACAAGATTTTTTTATCAATTAGATAGGTACCTACCTACTTTATAAGATTAGCAAATACAACAAAAATAGACTTTAAAGTCCATTGTTTTCTACCTTAACGCAATTGTATCTACATATAACGCTGTTAGGTATTCAGTCAAACCGATTACCTAACTTAAATTATTTAGACCTTGTAGTGGTTAATTTTAAGCATGTGTGTACGAGTAGTCGAGTTCAACAATATGTACGAACATTTGACAGTTGATCAACCTATATATGCCTTTGTAATAAAAGTCAACATCCTGTCAAAAGTGAAAAAATATTAAGGTGCCTGAGCGAAAGTGGCGCCGCGGTGAATTATATTCAATATTATAATTCTAATACACAATTTTAAAAATGTTTATCGTGGAGATTTGAGGGCCTACAGTCTAGTATTTTTAGAGGGTATCGTTACATTCCCTCGTAGTCACTGCTAGAAGTAGATAGCAAAACTGCTAAAAGTGGCCGTTTTTGACACATTTGCTATCTACTTCTACGAATGACTACGAGGGAATGCATGTAGTGATACCTTCTAAAAATACTAGACCATAGGCCCTAAAATCTCCACGATAAACATTATTTAAATCTTTTTCTATTAACAACTTATTAAATAAAAACCTCTGAGGGCGCCACTTTCAGTCACACAACCGCCTTAATGAACTCTACTGAACTTAACAGTATTATTTTTTTTCATTTTGAGATTTTTGCATTCACAATGCTATTTTTTCTAGTATATTATTTAGTATAGAATAAAACCATTCAAAATCTCGAATAAAACGTAAACAGGCAACAAATCAGTCATCATCTAGGTTTTCTCCTGATGATCGCTTTAATAGCATTCAAAGATTAATAATCACTTCTATTATCTCCTATATGCAAAAATCATTGTCACCCCACATATTGCAATAACTCATAAGAGATGGATGTTTCGCGTGAAAGTTTGAAAGTAATGCATTGGCCTAATCAGATTTATAAGCGTCATAGTTATATTATATGTCATAGTACAACTCATAGAAACTAATGGGTATATTAGTGGTTCCTCCATTTGTTCTCCTAGACAAATAAGCCGTTATATACAAACTGACAGATTGATTGTTATATATTATAATAGTCTTTGGATGTGCGTGGGAAGGTGTTGCTGTTTCTCAACGAATATTAATGTGATTTAGTGAAAGTGGCCCTAGAAAATTGTTCACGACACTAATTTTACATTATTTTTGCAAACATTTTAAATAAAAGAAACACACATAACACATACAGTAAATAAAAGATGATATTGAGAAATGACTTTTAGATTATAGTCAGGTTTGCCGAAGTTCGGGAAGTTAGTCGGTAGGGCCCTACCGGCTCACTTTCCGAACTTCGGTAAATCTGCCGGGCTTCAACTTTAAACAGATAAATCGAAGTAGATACGGAATTTCATATTGTTCTATTCGCCGAAGTTATTTGGAAGATATCGATGTTCGTGTGACATCATGAATCATCATCAAATTTGCCATTTTGGCCAGACAGGTTCGGCTGGACATGCCATTGCGGGAACTGGAACCATACCTTCTGTAACAGGTTCAGCTGGACATGACATTGCGGGAGCTGGAAACATACATGATTGAGAAAATCTTTCAGCGGTGCTTTCTTCTAGCTCAGGGAGCCGGGGTCGTATATGGTCTGCGTGTGATATCTGATTGGGGCTCCATTTATATGTATTAATTTGAAGCCCGGCAAACTTGCCGAAGTTCGGAGCGTTAGCCGGTACGGCCCCTGATTTTCCTTCCTTCCATTCTATAACAATAAATTTTAATATAAAAAAAAATCTTAACAGTGTTAAAAGGAACTGTTACAGTATTGATTTGAGATATATGTGTAATAAATAAATCCATTATTTTGTCAGTCTTACGATTGGTCCTCATGTAAAAATCCCGTGAAAATCGCAGTCTTCGAGATATTAACGCGACCCTCCAAGTATTATTTATAATAACCATATAATTGAACACATGTTTGTTTTAAAAAGGCACGGGAATTGTCGCGCAGTGTTGCCAGCAACACGTCGCATTACACGGGTGTCGGGTGACAAAGAGGCGACGGTCCGTGCCACAATGGCCGAATAATTTGAGCACATTTAAAATTATTAACGTAAAAGTGACCACGCGGTTAAGGGGCATGCATGCAGCATGTATCACGGGCGTTTTGAACGCCGCGCCGTCATTCTCCTCGATATAAAATTGTCATGATAGGTTGCAAAAAATATTTAACTTATGCTGCTAAACGCTACTAGTCTGGGACCTATTCTTGTCACTGAACACGGGGACAGAATTTTCTTACTTTCAAATTATGAAACTCGATGGGAATGACGGCGTTCAAAAATTCAAAGCGCCGACCAAAATGGCGGAAAGAAAGTCTTATGGTGCGAGTCAGTATGTCTGTCTGTCTGTCCTCTGTCACATCTAGATATCTCAAGAACTATCAACTAATGCTATTAACTTGAAATTTGAAATAGTTTAAGAGGACGTTTGCCCAAATAAGATAGTTTTTTTTGCAACAAGGACTGAAAGGGGTCTTAAAAATTAGAAGTAGGGCTACTGATACTGGGGGAACGGGGCATGTGGGTTATCATAATGAAAAAGCGCTGTTTGCACATTCTCAATCATTTTTTAGGCTGCATGGTTTTCGACTTTTGATGGAAAATGTAGTTTGCATATATAAATATCTGAAAGTATCTCTAAATAGCACACTTTTTATAAGGTATCTAAAATTTCTTCAATATTTTTCATTCTTTCTAGTTTCTAGTCTAAAAACTGTTTTAAAGCTGAAGTAGCTTTTTTATTTAAATTAACAATTTTAAAATGAATACAAAAAAGTGATGAGAAGAGAATCGGCATCTACATGCCCCTTAAATGTCACTTTTATTTGCTATTGTTGTTTAACCTTTGGCATGAAACTAATTAGTCGTGGTTTTAAAATAACACGCATGCTAATAATTTAGTTAAGAGCGAATCAGGCCTGCAATTAAAAAAAATGCAGTTGAACTGATTTTTCACAATGTTGCTAGTCGTTTTGTAATGAGGAGTTTTCAAAGCGACATTTAAAAAATAAAAATAGTCACTATTTGCTTCACTAGATGGTGTTGATACTCTACGAAGCCTAAAAATAGTAACTATTTGCCTCACTAGATGGTGTTGATACTCTTCGAAGCTTAGTAAAAAAATCACATTGTCACCTATTTTTATCAACGCCATCTATCGAGCCTACAGTTTTTTGTCATTGTGAAAAGCCCTCATTGCAATTTGAACTTTAGATACTTTTTTAATAGTGATATTTGTTAGCAGATTTTCAATGTCAACTTACAAATATGGAAGATATAACGACGTAGAGTCCCCCAAGATAATTAAAATGTCTGAAAAAAGGCTGAATATTTTTTTATTCGTAGGAATAAGCTCCCTTATTAATAAAAATAGAAAAATAGAAAAAAATATCAAATAACAACTGCTCTTTTTGAAATTTCTCCATAGCCATTTTATGTACAAGTCAACTGTCAGTTGACTTTTTTTTAATATGCGGTGACTAAGGAATAATCTCCGTTCTGCTGTTACTTCCGTACGACAAATTGTTTTTTTTTTAAATTAGGCATCCAAAAATTATGAAGCTTATTTCTATTAATAAGGAAGCATTCCTATCTTTAAAAAATATTTAGCCAATTTCATTTTTTCAGACATTCCATTTGGTGAATTTTGAACTAAAGTGGCTTCTTCATCAATTTTATTGTTGTTCATCTAGGACTGCTTGATTAGAAATAGATTAGATTAGAACTTATAAAATTATAAGTTTTGACAAATTCCGGCTGCAACTTGGCATTATTATGTTATTATGAGTTATTATGAGGTAGTCTGTTTATCCTTTCATGTGCTATTTGGTAAAAGCCATTTTCACCCAACTCTTTATGGAAAAATTAACTATAAAATAGAATAAACTTTTTGATAGAATAAAGTATAAATAAAAAAAATAAACACAGATTTCGAAATAAATTGCTAATTATTAATGACAACTTGATCTAATAAGATTTAAGTTAAAAAAACGTAACCTGTCAAAAGTTGTTAAGGTAATACTTAGATAGACTGTAAGCTAAGACCGCTAAGAAAGAATTGTCGAAACTTGCACGGAAAATTGTCTTGTCTCTAATGTTATCTTTAATTTCCATAACAAAAGTGCTTTAGCTACTTACTTTGACGTTGGAGCAATTGACAACATTTAAAAAAAAATTGATATGGTATTTTGTAATGGTTAGATTGCTCTTACATAAAGACGAGACCCATATTTTTTCCTTTTTAAATTTTTTCACTTTAAGCCACTTAAAAAAGTTATTAAAAACATTTAATGAATATCCAATATACCTAGTTACGCGGTAGAGCCCCTGTTCGCCTGTCATATTTTTGGCAGTGCCGTTCAGTTAAAGACTGTTAATTAAAAAAAAATTACATTTACTTTTAGAAAACCTACGCAACCCCGTAATTGAGTTTTTTTTGAAATATCTTCGTATTTAGCTAGCAATAAATTCTTAAAAAAAATGTTGTCCAGGGTGGCCAAACCTCGAGATAGTTTCGTAATTTTCATTTCTCATATTTTTTGAAATGTTTTCAATAATTTTGTGATAATTAATATAGGTAATAAAAAAATACTACAAAAAAATCGTCTCGATTTTTTCTAGTATTTTTTCAATTATATTAATTATCTTAACCCCTGAACGCCGAACTAGCTCTATGAGGCACAGAAATAAACGATTAAAGCTATTATAAAAAAAATAGCATTGTGAGTGAATGCCTAAAATCGAAAAGTTCAATAATTTTGTGATCTTAGAATTCTGAGATTGTGATGTTGTCAATTATTTATTTATACTCGTAAAAAGGTTATTAATAAAACGAAACCATCACCTTACTTTTAAATGTGTTATATTTTGATTCAATAAATTACTCACATAACATACCTTTTTACACAGTGATAAACAATATACAAATACTCATCTATCCTCCATTCATAAGTTAACTTAATTATTTTGTACCTAAAGTATAATTCGCTCTACAGAAATGTACAATTTAAGTGATAACATAAATAATTTTCACTATTATTTTCAGACAAGTGTGATTTATTAAAATAATGCGAATTATGACAGTTGAATACATAATGAAAACTGTGTTAGAATTAGTATTTTCAATTATAATTTAAAACCAGTAAGTATAGGGCAAGGTCTCTATTGACTTCTTTTACGACTTAATTATTATTTTTCATTTCAACTGATATTTTTTTACAAAACATTTGATACAAATGAAAATACATATTTAAAACCAAATAGGTACACATAAGAAATTGTTTTTTTTTGCATTTGATTGATAAGAATTTCCTATTACGTCTTCAGCACTGTCCAATAAAACCAAATATGTACAGAATTGAACCAAAGAAATTGATATAGGTAAATTATATCAATCAAAATATTCTCTTTGGACTATTCAGAATGAAAGAAAAGCGATCGCACACACACACGTGAGGAGCTCGGTGGTGCAGTGGTTTAGCGCCTGGCCCAGCGATTGCGGAAGTTAAGCAACGTTTGCAAGGGTCGGTCATGGGATGGGTGACCAAAAATTTATTATCTCGAGCTCCTCCGTGCGTCGAAAGGCACGTTAAGCCGTTGGTCACAGCTGCATTCGCAGTCGGTAACACCCACCAATCCGCATTAGGCCCGCGTGGTGGGTTACGGCCCATCCTCCTTACCACCTATGAGAAAGGCCTGTGCCCCAGCAGTGGGGACATCAAAAATTGCTGATGGACATACACACACATATGAAATTATACATCATAGTACATTGCATTGTTTCATTTTAATTAGCTAACTTCAGACAATGAAAGTTAATGAGAAAGCCATAATATACACAAATACGAGAGTTACGTGTCGGCGGCTCCAGACAATGGCCGCCAACCAATGGCCCTGAACGCGCATAATTATACCTTCAAGCCTTCGCAAATTTGTCGCATTTTCCGGCTACTATAAATATTTTTAATGACATTTATTTACTTTTTGTTGTTAAAGTCAGTTATTTTGGTTAGTACCTACACAATGTAGCAAGAAATACAAATATTTTTTTCACGAACTATCTATTTCATGAGTCCTTCTTTTAACATAATTATCCAATTCATAAAACTGTTAGTAAAAACATTGCGTAGTCTTCGTTTCAAATATACGGTTACTCTACCATTCTTAGAACGAGTTTCACGTTACGGAACGCTGAATAATAATTTCATACAAACTCTGAAAAGTGTGCTATCTGTGAAACAGTCCATGTTTCAGCCAAGGTGATTGTTCAAAAGAAGCGAACAGTATTTGTATAACGATAACAAAAAATTTATTTAATTAACTTTTGATTTTTTAATGCAACGATTTGAATTAAAGAAGCGTTAACTAAATCAAAGTCATTCTTTAATAGCCAATACCTATATTTTTATACAAAGTATTACAAAACCAAAACCTTAAACAAACTCTGAAATTGTGAAAAAAAATCAGCTGTTTCATACATTTTTAAATTTTTGTTATAATTTATTATTTTGTATGAAACAGCAATTTTTTTCAGAGTTGATACTATAGTAAAAGTTGTTCGGTTTGATGGTCCCTATCTACCATGTTCGGCTGTAGGGTTTTTTGTAACTCTTTTTATATTCCAAAGCACTTTCCAAAGCATGTAAAGTACATACCAGCTTGGAAGCAGCGAAGCAGGTCGGCCATATTGTTTTCCTAATTGGCTCCTTATCGGCGGCGGTCTCACATAACAATCATTAATCCTCATTATTTTACGACTAGGCCTTGTGTTTCTATGGCCGACGTTGTATATTTTTACCCTCTTGCAAATAAATGGAGTATAATAATATGTATTATTTTATTAGATGCAAAATATCACTGACAAGTGACGGAAGACAATGTGTAATTTTAGTTTTATGTTTTCGAAAATAAAGAAGTACCTACCATAATCACGAAATTACTTACAAATTCCAATTCAATAAAAATACATTTCATTAAAATTGATTAAATAGATAAAATAATTACGAGTAGACTATGTTTTTGTGATTATCATATTTCCGATATCTATTTCATCGCATACAAAATTGCTTGCTTATTAAATAATTATTATTTTGTTTCTCTTTTACTTAAGTCAATAATTAAAAAATACATCAAATAATCCAGTCATATTATGTGACAGTTACATAATTAATATAATCACGAATTTCAGGTTTGATACAATATGCAAATGCTTGCAGCATATTAATCGGAAATTATGGGTATCCCTATCAATTAGTTAGACGTGTCTAATAAGTGCTCATGTTAATCCTAGATAGTCATAATTAACAACTAGATACGCCAGTTATGGCTGATGTCTATTTTTTGCACTCTAGACCTATTCATGTTGTTATGTATAATGTTAAGGCTCCGTTACGCGAAATCATTTGTCTCTGTATTCTTCTTTACGTGTAAAAAGCATGGAAAATAACCTCACTTCTGCACTTTTTCGATGTTTTTCGTTGTTTTTTCATCATAATCTTTAGCACAATTATCTTTCTTGAAAAAAAGTTATTGGAGCAACTGCACAGTACGTTAAAGTGTATTTTATTGAATGTAGAAATCAATACGTTTCCGCTTTTATTTAAATTAGCTTTTGATGATATTCAGTTTTTTTTTTACAATAATCTGTGAGGTTTATACGCAATTTAATACTTGTAGCTACTAGATAATCTCTTTAGCTTGTCGTATGTTTTTTTTGTGGCTACAACTTTTGCTGAATTTTGTTATACTTAGTCCTAGCTTAAATTGGATTTGATGAAAGACCATGACAGTTTCGCGGCATTTATTAGGTCCATAATAATTTATTTACTTTAAAAATGGAGAAAAACCCCGTTCTTGAAGTATCACGCTTAAAATACAACATAAAAGAATTTGCTTCGTTTTGTGTTACAAATCATCACTGCTTTAATTGCTTTCCGCTTTCACTAATTGGCAAATTGTAGTTCAGTTTGTTAACTCTAATTGCAATTTGTAAAGGACATGTGACAAATTCAAATGGAAAGAAAACTTTTAGCGTTGTAATAAGGAATCAAAAATAATTTCAGTGAAATAAAATTAATATTTTTAAGCTTGGTTCAGTTTAGCATGTAGCTTGTTAGCAAAACCGAAAAGATAAGTGTTAAGTTATTTCAATTATAATCATTTATGATTTGAAAAAAATATGATTCGCGATATATTGTTATGTGAGCGGAAGCTCTCTGTAGTAAGAAAGAAAATTTTCTATGGAAAGTTTACGCTACAAGAGTTTTTTATTTGGAAAGCTTGGTGATTTCGCACTCGCTAGTGACAGTAAAATAATTCATATGAATATCTTGTATTTTCAGTACCCTCGTTTGTGTATGTACTTCGGACTCGGGCCGTTACAAAATTTTGGCGAAACGTTGCTTACTTTTCTCTCATGTTTAGAAATTATTTGTAAATCACCAAAACTAATCGCATTAAAAGAATACAATTAGATATCTCTATCGCGTTTATTTGGCTAGTTTAGAAATTGATTTATTTTCATGTCGTTGTTCCTAAAAGATTTGTAGTATAATAACTTTCTCGAAAGAATGATAGATAACTTAGTGTAGTTATTAAAGACGTTTTTGTAGTATACAATCAAATTAGCATTTGATTTTCGTCGGTACACTTTTTTAACTATGGTGCTTGCTCATAGTGACTGACTTTAACAAGAACTTTTTCTCTATGTTTTTATTATACAGTGGCTGAAATCTGTAAACAGTGGCTTAAATCTGACAGTGCTGAAGTGTATTAGTAGGTACCTACAAAAAAAAATTCGTATACATATCCAAAAAACAATGACTTTTCGTTGTGAGTTTTGTGGGCACAAATACAATTATCTATTCTATTCGCGGTCATTCGGCATTAAAGTATTAGATTAAAAATTAGAGCTGTGATTGTGAACGAAAAATAGTGACTCAGCAGCATAAAAAATATAAAAGTATAAAATAAAATACAATACAACATCATCAACAAACATAATTTAAAATTTATTGCCCCGAATTGAAATTAAGGATAATATATTAACATAAAATTTAAAATAAATATATCGAGGTCTATATACAATACGCTACGAACTATATAATACAAGTTACCTACGTCTAATATTCACACAGGATATGTCATAACTGGTACTATCAAGTCTTTATTACGAAGCCGATAAAACTAATGATAATTAACAATTCATTACACGTTAAAGCAAAGGAACATTTCACGAAATGCCTGTAAAGTCACTTTAGCCTCTTAAGCAGTCACTTTCACGTGTTAAGTAGTGATTCTATACTGAACGGGTTGTGTTTTCTGGGACCACCGTTTTTGGATAAGTCTTGTTCGGTGGCCGTGCCACCGCCGGAGAGGTCTAAGGAGACGGCGCGGCTTGGGTCAAAATCGAATTTGTCGAAGTGTTTGAAAAATGAGGGTTGAGGGTCAGGGAGTGGACTGTAGTTGCGTCCGGAGTGCGCGTCTGAAGTCGAGCTGTCCGAATTGTTGATGCCGTCTGCTGTAGGCGCTCGCAAGCGTCCGGACAACGAGAAGTCCTCTGGCCCGGAGTCGTGGCAAGAGTCGCCCCCTACCACGTCAATCATACACTCTTCGCCATCTCCATCAGAATCGGAGTAAAGGCCACTATTACGGTGTTGTGCTAAGTACTCCGACTTCAAGGCTTCAAGGTCGACTGAGATTCCCTTTGCCCGCAGCTTCCTCGCTTGCCTGTCAAGCGCTTTTGCCAGCTTCTTTCTTCTTCTCGCCCTGTTGATAAAATCATAAGGGCCCCATTAGTATAGAACCTAATAGTAAAGTTGATTAGCACTATGCCATCAAAAAAACTGGAAAAGTAAACGGAGGAGTTAGGATAATAGAGTTGTTTCTCAAGTATGTATTATTGTATTTTTTTATTCTAAAAGCCTCAACCGACTTTTAAAATTTTTTTTTAAGGTTTTTGAAGGAGGTTTTGCTTTTTTAAAATATTTTTTTCTGTGTGACGTAGTATAGATTGAGCTATAAAAACGTGGTATCAGGGGCCCTACCGGCTAACTTTTTGATCTTCGGCAGGTCTGCCGGGTTTCAACTTATAATACAGATAAATCGAAGTAAGGAATTTAGTATTGTAGTACCTTCTATTTGCTTTAGTTATTTGGAAGATGTTTGTGTGACATCAACAATTGGAGTTCGCCATTTTGGCCTGATTGAGGCTCGATTAATCTGTTTTAATCTGAAGCCGGGCAGACTTGCCGAGGTTCGGAGCGTTAGCGTACTGCTCCAGGCAGGCCAAATTAGTTTATCCCTTTCGGGCCAATCCTTAAAAGAGCATGCGGTTTGGTTTGTAAGTTCCTCACCTCTCTCTGGCGCGCAGCTCGTGCGGCGGGATGGGCTCCCCGGAGCAGGACTGCGGGTGGGCGTTGTGGGCCGGCCGGCCCGGGCCTTTCTTGGTGTGCTCCTTCTTACGCCACTTGGCTCGCCGGTTTTGGAACCATACCTGCAAGAAAGGTGAGGTTAGTACTGGCAGGCTAATCGTGCTTAATCTATTCAGGTACTTAATTAATACGTAAGCGCAAGATTCAGTTTATTTTGTTATGATTCTTGACTGTATCGGTGCCATCATCAATGGTAGCTGCAAAGTGCTCACTTATGGGCGGGCGGTCTTTTCCATAGGCCTACCAAGTTTATAACACTTTATTTCTACCAAATCCAGAACGATGCTTTTACAGGTTTCTTTTTAACTGCTATGGACCAAACTTTTTTCTTTAATTGTAAAATCGTGGACCCAGGGAAATACAGCACACCATCAGGGTAAAGGCCCAGCATGGCATAAGGTGCTATCACAACAAAATATTGGAAGTCAGAGTAAAAAACTCGATGGAGTTATTTCGCTATTCAGCGGTAGATGCCGCTGTACAAATTTCTCATACAAAATTATCGAGTTCTCTTGCAGATCTCACTTTATTTACCGTAGAAGATGCATTGATTTCAGTTTAAAAAAAGATTTGGTAATAATGTAGGTACCTATTACATTAAAAAGAAATAGTTCATTATAGTTCAAAAACTAGTCAAAGTGTTTAAGCTCTAAGTAAAACATCATTAGCAGTACACAGAATAACTAAATCGCGTTATCACATCTTTTTCACAACGCTACAGAAATCCGCTTTGCTAACGTATATAGATATGATTGCATTGCTGCATCCAGCTACTGGTCGTATTTGGAGCACACGACAAGTTACAAAATAGTGATACTTGATGCAATTTTGTTACATTAAACTGTGGTTATGGTCAAAAGAAAGAGTTATTTTGTGTAGCTACATCCATTCCTACGTTAAAAATTATAAGAAGATAATAAGTCTAAGTAGGATCGTTTAGGACTTGTACACTATAGGTCCCGTAGTTGTTTAGAAAATAAAAAGGAAGGCTCCGTTACAATTTAACATCCGTATATTGCACCTTTTACACGCACAATACTACAAACAGGTAAAGCCACGAAACAGAGCTCGTATCGTAAGCGCGGACGGTCGCAGACTCCGCGGTGTTCAAAGACATTTCGAACGCAATATAAGACTACCTGCGGTTTACATTTTTATCAAAACTTACAAACTAAATAGGGATGGAGCGCCTCGTTAACAGGACTATTATGTATTCTGTGGGTGGTAGATATTATACAATTAACAATGATACAATTAAGAGCAGTTTCCTGATTAGTTAGGAGGCCGTATAATGTCAAATACACATTTTTGATTAACGATTTCACACAGTAGGTATTACTTGATTTATCGGTCCAAAAAAGAAAATTTAAAAATTAATTATAGACTCATGTGATTGACAGAAACATGATATTTAAAACTTTTCTCAAAAGAAAAAAATCGTAAAGTGATTTCCAGCTTTGTCGATTTTTAAAGCTGTGCCCTTAGAATAAGACGGGCTTCTGTGCGCTTTCCTCTCTAATTTTGTGATTGTTAATTTTCCAAATGAACAAATAGTTTAGTTATTAGATATTAATTAAAAACGATAATGCTGTCAATAATTTTGATAATTTTTACTATGAAAATTTTATTCCAGCGTACGCTCTAAAGTTATAATAAATTAAAGGGATTCTTAAATATAGTTGAAATAAATGTATCAACAATCATGATGACAGTAATGCGTGTGCGCATTGCCGACACAGCCATTCAGCATTAAACCTTCCTGGCTTATAGTTAGGGTTAATTATTCAGTGATTTAACGCCAAAACTAGTTGTGGCAAAGTACTTTACGTTAAAGGTAGTCTTAAACTGCCTATTATTTTATTATAGTTTAATAAAGCCATTAGGTTGAACTGGGTAATTATATGTACATCTCTAAAGGCCGTAAAAGCCTTAATGCAGGCTTAAGTTCGAGCTATTAACCGCAGTCGATAAACTGAGACAGAGGATATGCAAAGGGAATGTTGCTGTCAAGACATAAAGTTGGGCAGATTGTTAGGTTTCTAGGATTTAGAGTCAAGGAAGATTATATAATTTAACAACTATTTCCACAGCGAGAATATCGTAATGGAAGCAAAGCAAGTATCTGATCGGCCGCCAACTTGAAAGATTTTGTGTAAATAGTATGGTTTTTTGTGTTTAATATTGACTATGTGCGTGCTTAGTGAACAAATTAAAAGTTATTGTCAGGTGAAAATCACATGCGAATGCTAAAGCCTAAACATAATATTTAGGTGTACTTTAAATTTACAATATTTTCTGGTTGTGTCACCATTAAAAATAATAAGTGACTTCATTCCTTAGGAAAAGCTTTCTTAATGTGAAACAGCCTTTACTTAAGCGATGGTTAGATTTTCCTGTTCGAATTAGAGGGAAAGTTAATTCAAATCATGGTTTTAAAGTCATTGACCATCAGCCATTATTATTGTCCTTTTTTATTCACTACCTAATATTCCTCACCTAATATTTTTATTCACAAGTTTTTCAAAAAAAATATTTTTGAAAATACCTACTTGTGAATGAAAATATTAAGTGAGGTCTCATTTTTTCATTCTTGATCTAGGCACCTCACAGTTTGCCTTGCTAGGCAGTAGAGCTGCGACATCGGCGTGGATTGAGACGTCAGTTTCCTAGCGGTTATTCTCATGGTAATAAGCACGTGCAAGTGCATTCGATGCGTCTGCGCCGACCATCACTACAGTTTGGTATTAGGATGGTGTGGTGTGAATCAAACTGATGTTTTTAGTAAAAATAGTGCTAATGCCGTTTTGAATTAAAGAAAGTAGGTAATTCGATAGAATAGAGTAATTTTCTATGCGAAATTTCATTTCGCTTAAAGGCGGGAGATGGCGCTGTAAAAAAAACCCATAAAAAACTACGCTATCAATTTTTTTCACGCGCGTTTTTTATTCTCGATCGTTCGTGCCTGCTACGGGTACAGTTACAGTATATGTAGTACGAACATCTATCAAAAAAAAACGCTCGTAGAAAACCGATAGAGTAATTTTGTATGGCAAATTTGTACAGCGCCATCTACCGCTGAAAAGCGAAAGATATTTTACATAGATAAATTAATTACTATATCGATATTGAGTACTTATATGCGCGTTTTTTTTCTGATATTTGTATGTTGTTCGTGCTAGAGGTGACGAACATCAGTAGTATTTACAGATCATAACACTTCTTATTATACATTCAATCAGCCATAAAGTTATTTTATGTTAAGCCTACAAAAAGTTGGGATGTAAACGACACGCTTAGTATTTCGGTCCTCGCCGACCTTTGCCGGTCAATTTTATGACCAACACATCCACTTTTACTGCAAAACATATATTTAACGACCCACCCTACTGAATTAATTAGGATTAATTTAATAAAATTAATACTCGGCGCTCCCTGGGTTCGTTCTCTTAATTACAAACATAAAGACAATCGTACAGATCCTTGTATTTATTGTTTAAAGTACATGTTTTTAAAAGACCTAATTTAATTCTTAATCGAAGCGGTTTTTCGTCGAATCGTATCTCGTGTCTGTGAATTTTGTGTGTTTTAAAATTCTGATTTTTAGAGCATTAATTATTTAAGATTTGTCTTTTAATGTTTGAAGAATTTTATTTTAATTTATGGCTTAAAATGATAGAAGTACAAAACGATGTATTTGAATCTATAAAATTTACTTTTTGCCATTCATTCTCTAGCTGCAGATCACTTTTTGTTGTCAATTTAATCGCATTGTAGAAGTATTTTGTATCAAAGTAATTTAAATATACCTACAGGATCATTCTAAACTTGCCATCTTGAAGGATGTGTCGCTGAAAGTCAGGCTGGATATTGGCGATTTCGGACCCTACGTCAGAAGCAGCAGTGTTGACTTATACAAGGTGTTTGGTAATAGCCTTATAAAGCCGAATATAGTAGATAGGGACCATCAAACTGAACGACTTTTACTATGGGACCAACTCTGAAATCGAGAAAAAAAATCGACTGTTTCATACAAAAAATAATAACGAAAATATTAAAATGTATGAAACAGCTGATGTTTTTTCGCGATTTCGGAGTTGGTCACATAGTAAAAGTTGTTCAGTTTGAAAGTCCCTATCTACCATATTCGGCTTTAAAAGGCTATTACCAAACACGCTGTATACTGAACACATCCTTTTAGATGGTAAGTTTAGAATGACCCTTGTATATTTATTACTTTAATTAAATTTTCCTTTCACATATAATTTTAATGTTAAAATGTAAACATACAAATTATAATTAGTCTGATTAAAAGTTGTTGAACTAAGTTATCGTGTAATTTAATTGCGTGTCTTTTTGTGACCGTCTTAGTTATCTTACAATTTTATACTTATTTAATAATAAAACAGTGTCATTACAAATTGATATTTGCAAATAATGAGGTAAATATTTGCGTTTTGCGTTGTTTAAAGAAAATATTAGTAGGTAAAACATGCAATTTAACACAGGTCGTTAAGGTGCATCCCATACCGCAAGTGGCGCCCTCATAGGTTTTTATTTACTAAGTTGATAATAGGAAAGTATTTTAATAAAACTTTACGTGGAATTTTTGAAGACCCCATAGTCTAGTATTTTTAGAGGGTAGGTAATATCATTATATTCCCTCGTAGCCATTTGTAGAAGAGATAGCAAATGTGTCGAAAACGACCACTTTTAGCACTTTTTAACCCCGACGCAAAAAGAGAGGTGTGTTATAAGTTTAAAGTGTCTGTGTATCTGTCTGTGTTATCGTAGCTCCTAAACGGATGAACCGATTTTCGTTTATTTTTTTTGTGTCATAGATATTTTATCCCGAGTGTTCTTAGCCAGGTTTCATGAAAATCTGTTCAGCTGTTTAAAAATAACCAGCTCTTTTCTACTTGATGAGCGGATCTGACTAACTTCCTTATGTCCAATCGATTCGAAATTTGGTACCGTGTTACTTCAATGACATTGGAAGTATATGGTAAGGTAACCATGACCTGATCAGCCGTTTGAAGATAATCATCTCTTTAATAGTTGATGAGAGGATCTGACTACCTTTATGTCCTATCGATTCGAAATTTGCTATCGTGTGTCGGGGGGTTTATAAAATTTATTTTTGTTATGTTATCTACTTCTAGAAATGACTAGGAGGGAATGTAATAAATCCTTCTACAAAATACTAGACTATGGCATTAATTATGACTAAGTTCTAAAAATTTCACTTAAAGTTTTGTTTAATAATACTTAAATATGCTTAAATTACAATATTAAATAAAATTCACCGCGGCGTCACTTTCGGTCAGGGAACCGTCTTAAAGTTAATGTCGGTAATAGCGAATATCTTAGCAATCACAACCAATAAGAGATTTAAACATAAATCCATCAAACTATTAACAACAAACTCCTAACATCAATCAAAGAGCAGCATAGCATTCGGTCCGTAGTAATGTTTTAATTAACCCCCCTAATCGAAACACATTGATTAGCCGGCCGGCCGTAATGGCCCGGTGGCCGTTGCCGCCCATAATGAGCAGCGTACATAGCCCACCCCACCCCCGGTCATTAGACCCCGAGTATTGACTTCTTTTGAGGTTACATTTCAGTTTTGAAACTCTGTGGTGCGAAATTGGCGCGAAAGAGATATTGCATTAGATCTAAGTAATGTTGTTTATGCTGAATGTGGAAAAATGGTAGAGTAGCACGCGATTGATCTTAAGCTTTCGTATTTTAACACGTTTTTTTGTACTTCTATCAGGAGATTTTGTATTTGTGTACTTCTATCAGGTGGTACATAACCCACCCCCGATTATAGACCCCGAGTATAGACCTCTTTTGAGGTTGCATTTCAGTTTAGAAACTCTATGGTGCAAAATTGGTGCGAAAGAGTTTGCATTAGATTCTATGTTGTTTATGCTGAATAGTTATGGAAAAATAGCAGATAAGTATTTAAGAAGAGTAGCAGACGATTGATTTGTGTTTTGTACTACTATCAGGATTCAGGAGGTAATTAGACCCCGAGTACCTACTGACTTCTTTTTGAGGTTACATTTCAGTTTTGAAACTCTCTGGTGCAAAATTGGCACGTAAGAGTTTTGGTAGTACAAAAAGGGCAAAAGCCAGGATAATGTTTCAAGTTATTTGATAGGTACTCAATTACAAAGATATTATATAACATTCTTCAGGCAGTAGCATACATCATTATTTATGATATTAATGAAGTTGCTCTACATATTATAAAAAACATAACCTGAAACATTAAAATGCTAAGGTTATCTTTTTTAAGTAATAATATTTTTCATGATAAAATCTCTCATTTTAAAAGCAGCTATGTTTCAAACGCCCTTTTTCAATATATTGACATAATTTTGAACATCATAGGTACCAATTTTCCATTAAAATCTAAATCAGACATAAAACATCCCCTAAAAAGAGCAATCAAAACGCCACACCACCACCCCAATATTGTTCGTTTAAAAAAAACAGCGCGATAACCAAATTCATACGGAAAACATTTGTGGCAATCGCATTGTGGATTGTCGCCTCTCCCCTAACTCAGCGTGGTGTAAATAAGGAGGGTCCCAGCACGGATACATTGACTCCTATTAAGGTACTACTATTTCCCGATGGCTGTGGAAAGCGATTTCCTTTGCCACTTCTGAGAAGCGCTTTGGCGCTTTTTCTTACGAAAGCAATGCGCGTAATTTTGAAAATGGAAGGTTTTCTTTTCTTTTTTTTCGAAGTCAATTACATTCTCTCCATCACTTTCTCGAACAGAAATGAGTTTTGTTATTTAAATAGTTCTTAATACAATAAAATAACCATGATTCAAAATAATGAAAGAACTCTTTTCAGCGAATCTAAATAGAAATATTGATTGTATTTACGCAAGATTGCCTTTCAATTGTTAATTACAACCAGCGGCTGTTTCCGGAGAAAGCGATGAAGCCACAAATTGAACAATTCATTATTTTGTTAAACAATACTTACTAGGATTTCCGGTTTGCTATTTAAATAATTTTGCCAAAACTTTTGAATTATCGAGTTAGACGTTGTATGAAAGAATAGCTAATCTGCAATTTCATAAGCTATACAAACTTTTCTTGCATTCTACACTGAGGTAAATGTATATTTCTATTAGTAAAAGAGTACTATTGCGAAGACAAGCGCGTGTGTCTGAAAAAAATACTTACCTAGAAAATCTTTATTTAAAAGTATTCACGGTTCACTGCAAAAGGTACGGACTTTTCGCGGTCCTATGTGGTCTGGTGGGTGATAAAGACTGCTTACTGAAAGCACTTCTGAAAACTACACAAACACACTAAGAAAACTATCACCTTCATAATCATTCTAAAAATTGATTATTTTCACCTTAGATCTTGCACAAGTGTCATCTTGAAAAATTTCTTATTAACAATGAACTTATTTTAATCAAAAAAACAAAAAAAACCGACTTCAAAAAACCCGCTTCTAAAAAGCAAGAAATAATATAAAAATCATTAGATACGCATTATCATTGTTATAATAAAACACGTCTATTAAAGTCGGGTGGGGCTGGAGTACATCTTCCTTTTTTTATTCTAAAAGCCCTTCCTCAACAAAAAAAATCATCTAATTCGGTTCATAAATAACAAAATTGTCAAGTTAGTTGATTTAATATCATAGTATTTTCAAGATTACTTATAAACTACTGAACCGATTTAAAAAAAAAAATGGGACCATCTCGCAAGAAAACTCAATCGAACAAAAAAATAATCATTTAAATCGGTCCATAAATGTCGAAGATACGCGCGAACAACGATAAAAAAAACATTCAATTGAATTGAGAACCTCCTCCTTTTGATGAAGTCGGTTAAAAAGGCATACCTACTTAAATAAGAGCAACTAAAATTTCGAAGCAGTTTTGATGAAATATTTTTTAAGAATATCGTTATTTACAGCTAGGATACGAGCGCGTAAATCGCTTGTTTTTCGCAAGCACCTATTACTTCGTCTCTTTTGTTTCATCCCCATACAAATTGATACGGGGATGTTGGTGTGATAGAGACAAATATAAATTTCACGTGTTCGAGTCACTTTGCTAACTTAGCGTTGGCTTATAGGGTTGTATACTTTAAGTTATTTTTTACGTGTTTCATAGAACAATATTAATACGATACTTAGACCCGAGTTCACCAACTACTTAACCAGCTGATTTATTTTTAATCGTCTGTTTTTGACATTTTCTCCATACATAAAAACGTCAAAAACAATGGTTAAAACTTAATCAGCTCTTTATGTGTTAGTGAACTTCATTCTTAGTTAAATTACCGATAGAATAATGCTAATCTAGAAGCGGCAAAAAATAAATTACTTAGTGAATTATAGAAGCCTTTTGCGAGTTGAAGATTGAGAAATTACTGCTATACCTACCCACATTAACCTGATTTATAAGCCATTGGGTTGAAGGAAAATTTCGTATCTCATTAGGTCCAGTAAACACATTAAGTGACTTATATAAAGTATGCCTCGTTTGAAAGCGAGAAAATTATAAATGTGAGATAATTTGCAGCCTCAGGAGCAGCCCTACGAACGCTCCATGTCTATCTTTTACCGCTAAGCCTAGGGCGGTAAACTCGGCTCATGTTTGATAGCAGCCACAGAACGAGACAACAACAACCACGAGACGAGCTGAAGAAAAGAGACAGCCGAGATCCTTAAATTTTATATTCTATCCGCATTTTGTCGCCTAAGCGTTCCATTTAGTGTTCCATATTTAAACCTCGCGCCATTCTTTTTTCTTGCCAGCCAGGCGGAGAATGTAAGGCGATTTTCTAATATTTTTTCTTTTTATTTTCGGGGGTGTGCCCGCCGCCGAATGTGTGCGGCATACTGATGTGTGCGACCGCCGACGCTCTGTTAGGGAATGAAATTGGCATATAAATGTAAATTTTATGCTATGAATTTTAAAATGAAGTCGATACTTCCGCGCTCACGGAGCGGGCGAGCCGTTTTCGTCAGTTTTACGTCAGCCGAGGATGGAATTAGATTAGAATTTCCCTTTTTCGGTAAATTATGAACTTTAATAGTATTCGTGAACCCTTGCACCTATATCACATTTATCTATTATTTCTGAAAACACGAAGACATACTTGATTGTGTTGAATAAGCTAACTTTAGATTAAACATCTTCGGATAGCATCACTCTATACTGGGATTTAACGATAGCCCTTTTATGTGATTCCATAGAAATGTTTTATGGTCGAAAATTAATTTATATTGATTCACTATTAAATAAAAACATAAAATAGTAGCTTAATTTCATATTTGCCGCGTATTTGAGACACCGACACGCCAACGAAAATGGAGAAATCAAAGAAGAGGAAAAAATCCACTTTGTAGACGAAAACAAGTCACTTTAACTTTATTGAGCTGTAATCGAATTGTGACGTCCCTGCGAGGCGCGGCGCGCTCGAAGTCGGTGCGGCGGGATCTACAGCCATCCTTATCTGACCCGCCCATTTAAATCTATGCTATTCAATCGTGCCGTCTCGCTCGCGTCCCAGGGGTGCCGCCGAGATTGCAATCTTTTGATTTATACCAACTATTAGGAGTGCTGCGGGATAGTCTGTCTCTGAAACGAGATCCCGCCGATAAACGGCCGATACGATCGACGTCGGTGCTGATTATAGAAATGGAATTACTTATTATGGCTTTAGTGTGTTATTATTGCTAATATTAAATTGATACATTAATAAAGAAATTGAACTGTAGAACTAAATAATTTTGCTGTTTGATTTAAGGTTCTTAAGGTCCTTGTTTATTTTTATTCTTATATATTTTTCTCACTCTTTTAATTAGTATTATGGTGGCCAAATAGCCAATAATGTTTTTTTGATACTGTTTATTAAAATAATGTAAGTAATTTTCAAATTAGGCGAGTTTCTGTTAAAATATTGGCAAACAAAATTTCATACAATATTTATACAAAAAATCTAACTGATTTTAAAAAACCATTATTGAACATGTCATTGTATTTTAGCAAAATCTGCAATAAAAATCAAAATAATGTAACTTTTTAACATACATTGACTATGTAAACTAAAAACCTCCCGTTGACCTCAGCAAATGTCCGACCATTGAATGTGTTATCTCCGATAGTTGGGTCACAAAAAGTAGTTTCCATTCCCAGCAGGCCGCTTACGTCTACTACCGGGGAAAGGGAACGGACGGGAAAAGGGAAAAGAAGGGAAAAGCTTCCCTCATCCATATTGGACGAGACTTTTTGCCTTGCTGGACTATATCTGTAAATGGGAGGTAAGTATTTATTTTAAGACATGAATAAAATATATTATTTGTACTTTAAAACCGGTATTGAATTATACTGAGGTTACCTGAGGACCTAAGTTACGTTGCAAAATTGAATTACAATGAAAAGCAACTATGTCCACTACCTATTTTTTTTTAGTCCGATTAAAATAATAAGTATTAGGTAAGGTTCTTTTAAGCTATGGAACAGTAATAAATTACCTCCAACATAATTAGTAATTATTGAGGAGCTCGGTGGCGCAGTGGTTTAGCGCCTGGCCCAGCGAAACGTTCGCATGGGTCGGTCATGGTATGGGTGACCAAAAATATATCATCTCGAGCTCCTCCGTGCTTCAGTCCCGGCTGCATTTGTAGTCGTTAACACCCACCAATCCGCATTGGGCCCGCGTGGTGGGTTATGGCCCATCCTCCTTACCACCCATAAGGAAGGCCTGTGCCCCAGCATCGGGGACATCAAAATGGCTGATGGACTTAATTAGTAATTTACTTTTACATATTAGTATTTTTTTCTCTCACAGAGAACAGTAAAATTCGTGTTAAAAATAAATAAGCAATCGTAAAAGGACGCCATGTTAACCTCAGCACTGATCGTATCGTATCTTTATCGTTTTCCCTCCTCTATAATTACTCGATGGTTCAAGTTTAACACCTATAAAGGGAAATAAGACGTTAACCGTTAAAATCGAATGGTGGAGCTTTCGTCACATGCTAAAATTAAAATAATAACTCCTCGCACATGCGCGTTCACAAAGGATTTACTGCCCGTGTCTAATGCAGCACCGTCAAAAGCGTTGTCATTTTATATTTTTATACGCTACGACGTTTCCTGTCATATCGTTTGTGGGTGAAAGTGGTAAATCGTTTTGTACGATCTGTCAATCGTTTTGTCGGTTTTATTGGGGTGATTGAGGGATAATTTGTTTTATGTGTAACGGGCCGTTGTTGGAACGGCAATTATGTGAAATAGGTTGGTGCTGTTTCTTTTTTAGAAATTATGCTTTGTGTTTAGCCTATTTTTATGCAGCATGTTCTTTTTCAGTTATGTTGTTTGCGTATTAGTTTTATTTCAAAAAAGATGGGGAAGCTTTTGAAATTGGTCGAATTCGAATGTAAATAAATACGTAATCCATTTTTAAACTTCAGGAGGTTTTTTAACGAAAAAGTCTTAGCGAATCATGACCTACCTACAGTCCGCAGCATATCAGGTTACCACAAAAATAGTGACAACTTCAAAACGAATTTAGGGAAAAATCAGTTGCGAATAATCTTACATGTACTTGTACTTTATATGAACCTGTGTTTTGCAAATAACTTCGAATTACCGCCACACGCCCGGCTCTCTTCTTTAAAGAGATGGCTGGACCCTAGTCCAGCCTCGTGGCGAGTGCCACCATCATGAATCTCGCCGCCCACTACCCACTACTACTCGAGGAACACTCTCTCGAGACCCTTTGGCTGCCATGAGTTAAAGTTGGAGTGCGAGCGCAGGCTCTTGCCATCATCGTCACCGCCGCATGGCCATCACTTTGATAACAATATAATTACCGCCACTAGGCTCTCTTTAAGGTCCAGCCTCATGACGAGCGCCTTCCTCGCATGAACACATCCAGGTAGTAGGAGGCAAGGAAAGCCCGCTCGAGCTCAAGCTGCTACGAGTTGAAGTTGGTGCGCGAGCGCCACCTGGTCATCACTTTGATAACAATAAAGAAGACTTACCGCCACCCGGCTCTCTTTAAGGTCCAGCCTCATAGCCAGTGCTTCCCTCATGAACACGTCCGGGTAGTGGGAGGCGAGGAACGCCCGCTCGAGCTCCTCGAGCTGCCACGAGTTGAAGTTTGTGCGCGAGCGCCGCCTCTTGCCGCTGTCGCCATCGTCGTCACCAACGCCACCTGGTCATGGAATGAGGATCTTGTTAAAACTATCCATTTTAAGGAACGTTTCACAGGTTCTGAATGACATCTATTCATCTGACTGAATTTAAAAAATTTAATAGCATTTGTATGAGATGAGGAATATCCATAAAACTGTGAAACTCCTAATTTTCGAGCTCACGTCTATCATAGCTTAAAGTCAATTTCAAGATTCCATTTGAAGACCTTACTTATCCAAAGATCAAACTAAGTCATTAATCCCTACCCTTAAAAGTTTTTATCAATTGTTCAAAATTTAGCAATGGAATCCAATTAAGAAACCGCATTGAAATGAGCAAAGAATAACCGTAAAAGAAACGGCACTTCCAACAAAGTCAATTTGGGCAATTCCTCAGTCGTTAAAACGAACCTCCGGCCGGGGGCTAATAAAAAAGAGATAATCTGCTACAAACCGTCAGTACAAGTTTTTGAAAATAGAATATAATTTCTAATTTTCTCCCGGTGATTTTAATTAAAAATGGTCCCGAGAGAACGGGATGCACGATCGTTACGAGCTCGCGGCCGAAAGGGATAGCTATAAATTACTCGGCTCACTCTCGGAGGGGCTAAATAAATTAGAAGTGATTAAGAGGTGCGCGCTTCTGTAGTACGTTGGACGTGTCATTATTTTGTCGGAATAATTCGTTGAAAACGTTTTTAACGTGATTAAGACAATAAAATTATACCAACCGCTGTTGTAACGTGGCTAACTTGATGAAACTAATTATTATTTTTCTTTGAAATTAGGTGTTTATTCCCACACTAACGATTATCATGTAGTTTATTAAAGGCAAACAGTATAAGTACAATAGTTTTGTACCCGTTTGCTTTAACGTTTAATTCAGAAGTTAAAAGAAGAAGTTAGGGGAAAAAAGTTGAATTTTAAGTTAAAAGTGCTCCTGATCTGCGGCACAATAATGACCTTCTTTGATTGATAAAAGTAATAAAAAAAATGTTTTTTAAAAATATCTTTAATTAAATCAAAATCTCATAAAGGTTATTCTATAACTCGTACCTATCTTCCTTAATCAGCGTAGACATTTCCAAACTGATCTAATTTCATTCAGGTGAGTAAATGAAAGAAGAAAATTAAGGATGAGAAATTATATATAATATTTTTACTTAAATATAAAGTACCGAACGTTAGTTACCCTTTGGTTACTCAATATTATCTTTAAAATAATTCACTAAATACTAAATGTTATTTACTAAATATAGTTCAATAAGATTATTCTTAATCTGGTAAAAGTGGTTCAATAGAAGTGGGGAAAATAATGCTAGAATTTCTTATTTATAAGTACTATTAGTAGTCAAATAAACTTCACGATTTAGCTGATTAATAACTTGCAATTATTGAGCTATAACTGTATCTATTTATTTGACCTAGTGAGCGCGAAGCGCGAGCGAAGCGTCTCCATTTTAGCTTGGACAAAAATGCTTTCGTATGCTCCTTTCGGCTGTTCTCCTCTACAGGTTGCATTCCTCAACAGATTCTCGTGAAATTTTGTGAGCAGGTTCTATAATTATATGGTCTTTTTTGTCGATTTAGTTTATCTTTTTTTTAAATTGCGGAGATATGGGGGAATAATTATATTTCAGCCATTTCGAAAAATATGTCACAAACGCGAGGTCTAGCTCTGTCAGCTCTACAGAGACACTGTTTTATTGATTGTATAACTACAAAATCATGCTGAAGCACGATACAACCTACTACAACCAATATCTTTGCTGCACACGTAATCGATACGGTTCTACTCTTGAAATTCATCCGAAATGATTAACTTGTTACCATAAATTGCTATCAAAAACGCATGTAAAGAAGCCAAACTGTTTATCATATCCTACCCACACGTAGCGCTGTCGCCTTAAGAGAAAATACTAAATTACTCGTGCGCAAGCGGGACAACACTAGACTTCTAATGAGGGTGTGAAAGAGAGAGCTATGGTTATTGTATTAAAACAAACGATCGCCTTGGGCCCACAGACAACAGTTTTGGCGCGCTTTAATTTAGTCTCCTCAATGTTTTAATGTCACAAGGGAAGGGGGAGGGGGGACTTACTAAGTATCTATTTGAGAGTTGTATAACGCGGTTAATAAATTCGTACAGTTAATAATTCTAGGTTGTTGTGATGTTTGCTTTGACGCGGCCCTGAGGGTCATTTGGGTACCAAAGTTTTGTTAGAGCGTAATTGAAATACGTAGACCCACTACGTTAGGCAGAGTTTAAAACCAATATAATTGTATCAGTATTAAGTTATTTAAACCTTTTTGTGAGTATAAGATAAGAGGTGGTTACATAATAAAATAATACTTAATGAACTTTTAGATTTTAGGCATTCACAATTCTGTTTTTCTATTAAGATAGGTAATTACGAGTAATTTATTAGAAAAAATACTAGAAAAAATCGACTCACCATCTTTACTTACTTAGTTTTCAGACTCTACATGAGGCAATGCAAAGCAAAGCCTCACGGATACTGAAATTATTAAATTCCTTTCCTATTCTCAATATTATAAGCGTACTCAACATAACAATAAACTAACGTGGAACGTATAATGCTACGAGACCCCTTCTGCAATAAATTTGTCTATGGCCAGACCAAAGACTATATTTTTATTTTATTCATAGAGATGGTATCATGCGACATCAAACTAGAATTAGGCTCTCGTATTCAATAGAATCTTTCATATTTGCCATGGCTTTTATTTTTCTATTAAGGGAAAGGGAATTCTATTCTCTGCCTTACGGATTGCAAATAATTTATGGGTTATTTTCGTGAGATCGTATCTTTATTAGTCTATGGGAAGTTTATTGGATTTAGGGGCTATTGATCACCGAATATTGAAGTTGTAAAAATAGAAATAATATTGATAAGTAAGCGAATCGTGTATCAATATCTACTTACCTATATATTACTTAACCTTTCGCGGCAAAGTAATTTTACGTAAATTGAGATCATTTAGATTTGAAAATGTCATAGAAAGTTGATTCAAGTACAAAGACAGTAAGGTTAAATATAAGTAGTTACTAAGTTAGTTAATATACATACAGGGTTATTTGTAAAACACCAACAAACTCGCAGGAGTACATTACATACTTACATCGTAAACAACAACGACTTTTCCGAAAACAGCCAAAAAAAAATCCACTTTCCATACAATTAACGTCCGAACATCTGATTGAGTTTTTTCAACATTCAGATATTTCAGATCGAGAGACCGAAAACACATAAAAAAAAGACTTTTCATACAAAACTCTACTTTTTTGTCTGTTTTTGGAAAGTCGCAGGACAAGATGTTGTTGTTTATGATTTAAGTAATCTACTTCTGCGAGGTTATTGGTATTTTACAAATAATCCTGTATAATTAAGAAATTCTTTCTTTTGATTTTATTGAAAATTTTATTGGTAATGAATATCCAACATCAAATTTATTTTTGGCAATTTTTTTTTAAACACTCGTGGGTGAATGGTTCACATTCCACTAATCCAACATAATATTTTGAACTATGAATTACCCTATATTAGGTACCCTTCGACATTAGCCATTTTTTAATATCCGCCCTGCTGGGGAACAGGACTTCCTTATCCTTAGGATGGACCATAACCCACCACTAGGGCCCAATGCGGATTGATAGGTGTTAACGACTACAAATGCAGCCGGGACCAACGGCTTCGTGCCTTTCGAAGCACGAAGGAGCTCAAGATAGTAATTTTTGGTCTTCACCGTTTGGAACTTTGGACGACACGAGCTCCTTCCGTGTCAAGGTACCCTTATTTTTCTCAATACATGTTTGCCTTTACATATGTACAGAGTCTTGATATTATGGCTTTAACTTTATAATTTCTTACTTGATTTAAGTATACAAAGTATGTGTGTTTGTAGATAGTTCTAGACATTAAGTTAAGCCATTAAACTAGGACATGTTGCAGTCGTAAAATAATCTCTAAACTCATGAATAACTCAAGCATTAAGTATTTAAACATTAGCTGGTTAATGAGCCACTTATAATACATTACTGAGCCTTAACTTCTATACATGTATATATTAAAAGCGAGCTTACAATAACTTCATAGTCATTATACGACTTTTATGCAGAAATGAAATTGCTTGCAATCAAAACACTGGTCCATCGCATTGGTTTATAATTTCATTATTCCAAGAATCAATAAATCGATGGAGAGGCGTTCTTGGGTGTAAAGATTCGGCAAATTTCGCCCGTAATAATGTACCGTTGTAACTGCCTAATAGCACAGTGTGCATCAAGCCTTAAGTATAGCCGACCCGATAATTTTGGTACTTGTCTCGACACTACTTCGTAAGAAAACGTTTTTTTAATTTAAACTTTAACTGCAAGTTGGTAAAGCTCACACTGATTTGTGTTGCACTGACAGTTGTTGTAATTTTTCATGTTTCCCGTGTGTTCCTGTAATGTTCACACTGTATGTAGAGTGTCGTTCTTAAGAACCGATTAAAATAGGCGTAGTATTTTAACATAAAAGTGTGATTCGCTGTTTTGATATAATTGGTTGATTGCTCGATAGCTGGTTCACGGCCAACACCTCCGCTACTTTTTGGGGTGATATGATTAACTTTAAAGTTTATGGTTTGCAACTTTTAAACTGGTAGAGCAGCTCTCACCAATTTTAATGGAACGTACTAATCGTCATTTAAATGTCTCTGCGGTTTTATGCCACAATATTTCTAAACACATTTCTACCATTTTAACAATCTATGTCGTCTAACTGAATGGGGAACCCCTGGGGGGTCAGGCTGGGGGATCCTGGTGGACGAAGAAGGAAATTATCGAATATATTGCACTGCACAGTTAGATTTGTAATGTAAAAAACCATATCCTTTTAGTGTTAAGTGTTATTGATAACTAATAGAAAAGACGAACATCTATTGAGAAAAATAACACGTGTAAAAGTATTCGATTCGAAAGCAAAATATAATTCCCCATAGATAATACTCTATCTGTATTTTCTATGGAAAAAAATCATTTTGCTTTTCGACGGCAGATGGCGCTGTACATATTTTCTATAAAACTGCTCTATCGTTTTTTACGCGCGTTTGCTTTCTCGATAGATTTTCGTGCAACGAGTACTGAAAACTTTTGAAAAGTAAAAAAAACACCAAGAGCTTTTACAGTTATAAAATACCGGTGTAGGTACATTATATAATAGTCTGGGTCTACCCAATATTGCAACAACATATAAGGTATTATACTTTAACAGTTCTTGCAATAAAAACGAAATTAAACTCAGTAAATTGATTTATGCAGTCAATAGCGATTATTCCACAACTTCACGCTCTACGTCCATTATCCAATTTGCGGTTAAACGGAGAAAAGCCAACAACTCTAGTTATAACAACTAAAAGATATTCATTGAAAACTGAGAATAAAACGAAACTACACGTTCCATCGATAAAGTAACAAGTAACAATAGTTTGCCGCTACATTCTCGTTACTGGCAACACAGAAAAAAAACGACAAAGTCTCCAACCGCACGGCCGCGGTATAATTTGCCCGCGATCCCGGGAAATTAATTTTCGAAATCACTGGCAATAATAAAGTTATAATTTTGAACTCAAATAGGTACCTGGGTGCGTGGACAGGCATGCTTGCCAGGGTCGGACTTGAGAATGTATCAATTTGGTTTTATTAGTAAGTAAATCATAGATTAAAATTAAATATGAATCTTTTTTATATAGTTAGTATTCTTTGCTATTGTTTAAAGAGTGGATTAAAAATTATCATGCAACAAAATGTTAAATAGTTTTATTTGGATTGCGATTATTTTTTTAAACTTGAGTTTCCATTTTCAATAGTTCTTTTTAGTTGATATTGAAAACAACTTTTGGCATTATTAGATAAAAATCAGTAATTTAACATAAGTATAATAATTATAATGTGATTTGATTATGGAATTACATAGTTTTGGAAACTTTTCTAAAAATTCATGAAAAAAGAAGATGTTTTTTTACCTACCTACTTAATTTATTATTATTACTCTAATAACTTGTCAATTTTTGTTTTTGAAATCAAATACAGCAATAATATAATACATAATTTGATCTGATTACGGATGATTTAACTTAACGTAACTTTACGCTTTAGCGCCAACGCTCACGGGCGCTTAATCGCCGAGCGATTTTTTGTAGCCCAGAATAGAACATATGGAGTTCAATACGTAAACGCCCACGAGCTACAAAAAGTAGCTCACACATAGCTCGGCGACTAATCGCCCACGAAATGACACTGACAAGAGTGACAAGCGGCTTTAACCCTAAAAGACACCACAATTTTTTTCGCTGGCTGACATAATTATTTTTGTAATGGTAGAGTTTGCAATAAAAAGTAAGAGAATTATTATTACATGATATGCTTACCAATTTATATAGTTTTTAATCCTGTTCCAAAAAAGGTAGGAACACACTACGAACCTAAGGTCGGTTATAGGCAATTATTGTTCTGGGATTATCATAAGTTTATAATTTACCTATATTATTATGGAAAACTTAACGTAAACGTAACAAAAGAAACATCAAGTTAGCTAAAGAATTTGACTAGTCGCTAATAAAATCGTATTGAAAGCACTGTCGGATTGTCTAAGAACAAACATCTAGTAAATTTTATTTATTTATAAATAATGAAAATCAAAGCAGTCGCCGTTTAAATATGTTTTCCATAACAATGCCTACCTACCTACTTCTGTTTTGCGTAAAAGAATCGCAAGATTCAGTTTTTTAAGTAAGATGATTTTGGGCATGGAATAGGGGATAATACTGAGGAAGTAATGGCGCCACATGCGACTGTCCTAAATTCGTTAAATTTGATGTTTCAGATGTAAAATGTAATTTCTGACGTATTTTAGCCAATCAAAACCATTTTTGTTTACCACAGAGTACAATGGCGCCATCTGCGAAAAGTTTTACGTATTATTTCCTATTGCGAGTTTTTACACAAAAAAAGAAAAACCATAAGCATTCTATGGGTTCTTTATAAGGGTTCCGTAGCAAAATGGTAAAAAGGAACCCTTATGGTGTGACTCAGTCTGTCTGTCTGTCTGTCACAGCTGGATATCTCGATAACTATCTATTAATGGTATCAACTTGAAATTTGGAATAGTTTAAGATGACGTTTGCCCAAATATTTTGCAAATAAGGATGTTTTTTTTACAGCAGGAATTGAAAAGGGGTCTTAAAAATTTGAAGTGAGGCTACTAGTAGGGCATGTGGGTATCATAACATAATGAAAGAGTGTTGTTAGCACATTTTCAAACATTTCTCTTTTTTTAGGCCGCATAGTGTTCGACTTATAATGAAAAATGTAAAAACATACCGTTCCTTCCTTATAGTATAGAACTTATAGTAAAAAAGTTAACTATAACGTTCGAAAAACATGAATAAAATATTCTATTGTACTGTTAGCCGATCGGTAATTATAGGGTTTGAGGTTATTTTTCGCACAAGTCATCACGAAAATACAAAAATGTGGTATCGATGCATTCAATACGATGCCCCGATCACAAATATATAACGACGGTTGAAAGGCTAATTGATCCAAACGACATTTTGTGAAACTTGCAGGGGGAAGGATTAAAGTTTTATTATTTGGAAAAAAAATCATAAAAAAACAACTATTGAATAGACTTTTATTTATTTAATACAGTATATCCCTAATTAAATAGGGAAGTTTTCTAAGCTATCACTGATGATAATTGTGTATTATTTTAGAAAATTTATGTTGGTTGGCCCAAAATGCATCAAATTTAGTTATTTTTAGAGAAAGGCAAAATGGTTCAAACGCTTACCGTAAATAAAATAGCTGAAAGTAAACTGGCTCAAGCATTGACTTCGAGAAAAATGAATTAAGCGCCAAGTCAACTGACGGTTGAATATACCCAATGAGTCAAAGCAACATGATGGTGTTGCACCCGAGTGAATTTGTTTGATGCAGATGCTCATTAGAAAGACTGCAGGATGAAACAAAATGAACCCTTACTAGGTTTATAGTAGATATACTAAGGTCATCATTATTCAGCAACATCCATAAGATAATTTTGAGGCTGTTTTGCCACTTTATACCATTTTAGATGGTGTCTTGTATATTTTTTTTTATTTTTTAATGTAGTTAACAGTTTTTAATGTAGTTGAATGTAAAATGGGTCAAACGACATAGCTTTTCGTTTTGGTGTAATCCAAAATATGCTAAACGACAAAACCACAACCATGGCGAAAAAGCCAAATGCCTTAATCGACACACGTTATAAAAGTTCGAAAAATCAAAACAGCTTAAGTTGACCTGTCCTCAAATCGGTCTAATTTTGTGTCGTATAGATCAATGAGCTTAGAAATGAGGCCTGTTTTGCTGTGGGTGCCAAACGCCAAAAAAGTAGTCAGAAAAATTTGAAACCTAGCTCAAACGACGGAGAAAAATTTGCTGATTCCGAATATGTATATAACTCAATATCGCAAAAAATGTCGCTTAGACCAATTAGCCTTTCAACCGTCGATAAGATGAAAAGCGTGAAAATGGCGGGGGTAGAAACTGTGATGTCATAAAGTTTTCAGTACTTACAAAGATTTTTTTCATACCATGTGGTATATCAAAGCCCTTTGGCTTTGTGAGTATATTGCGAATATAAAACACACTATAACATGTCATCAAAATCTCATCATAGTAACATACACAGTAACAGTCAAAACACATAAAAAATACCGTTTGTGGAACATGGATAAAAATATTATTTTTTAATATGTCATAAAATGATGTAATACAAAAACTAGCTTATGTCTGCAAAACAAACACTTCGAGCGACTCGCAATATTTTTTCGGGGTCAAAACCTTCCAGTAGGTATCGAACAAATTTTTACTAATTCTTGAATTTGCGCATATAAAGTAAATGCAGAATTTTTGTTCTTCACACTATTTTGACGATAAAAGGATCTGTACCCTTAGCACGAACAGCTATCAAAAAAATAATCATTCGATAGATAAATTTTGTATTGGAAATTTGTACAACGCCATCTATCGCCGATAAGCGAAATGAAATTTTCCATAGAGAATTGTCTATCGAGTAATTTTACGTGCGTTTTTTTTCTCGATAGCTGTTCGTGCTAAGGGTAATGAAGACATTTGAATCGTATACATTGTTTGCTTCATTTGTGAAAAGTATATAATTACTGACATAAATAAATCATAAACTTTATTTTATAGAGCTTAGCAATAATAAAAGTGATTGTTCTATAATATTATTACCGGGTGCCTTTTAGGGTTAACCTACGTCAGCGACTAAAAAGCGCCGTGATTGTCGCCGCGATTATCGCCGCGTTTATCGCAGCGATATCGCCGCGATTAACGCCGCGCTTATCGCAGCTACAAAATAGCGCCCGTCAGCGGTAAGCCTTAATGATACGAAATAAAACAATATTGAATTCAATAAAATAATTGATAATTTAAAATAGGACGATATGGCTTAGTTCCAATTAACTTTGATAACAATTAAATTTTTAATTTCCTATACCTAGTCTTATCAATGAAAGTAATTTCACTGGCTTCGGAATAAAAATGAATTTTGTTCTTTAAAATAGCAATCAGTTTTATTTTCTACCAAAAGATTGATAAACTCAAAAATTATGAAAAGAATTCGTAAAACACTTTTAATTAACTACATACCAGAATTACATTATTTTGCTTTTCTAATCTTTTTTTATTAAGATTAGAAAACTCTTCTTTTAATTATGAATAAGGGAAACTTTGGACATATGACAATTTAATGTTGTAGTACTTTACTGCTATTAAAAAATTGACAGACTAACCTACATTTGAATGCTAAAAATTATTTAATCTAACATCATACTGAGTGCGTCCCTGGGTGCAGATGAAGACATCGCTCAGAAAAGTGGGTTCATTAAGCGGCGGGCAGTTCCGCGAACCGGCCTAATTGAATTCATACATAATGTGTCGCGGGACGGAGCAAGCTCGCCAGCCTTGCCACTTTACGGCTCGCGCGTCCACGAGTTTAATTCTTCTCAGTACAGTGAGCGTCAGATATTTGAAAACAGTTAAGTTAGAATTATCTGAAGTAATAAGAAGCGGGCAGTTCCGCGAACCGGCCTAATTGAATTCATACATAATGTGTCGCGGACGGAGCAAGCTCACGCCCTGCCTTGCCACTTTACGGCTCACGCGTCCACGAGCTTAGTTCTTCTCAATACAATCAACGTCAGATGTTTGAAAACAGTTAAGTTAGAATTATCTGAAGTGATAAGAAGCGAGCAGTGCCGCGAATCGGCCTAATTGAATTTACCTATACATAATGTGTCGCGAACGGAGCAAGCTTGCCAACCTTACCCTTTAACTTTTAGTCAGACATTTTGAAAACAGTAAAGGTCGCTGTGTACGTGTCGGTAAAACACCTCAGACGGGACGGGGACGACCATATTTTTTCCCCGCCCCGTCCGTGTTCTCGTCACGTTATATTTGCTAGGTACTACATTTTTATTTGCAACGGTGTCAAGAAATCGCCCCGTTCCGTCCGGGACCTAAAAAAAACCCGTCACATATACTGAGGTTCCGCGAACCGGCCTAATTGAATTCATGTCGGAGCAAGCTCACCATGCGCTTGCCTACGACGACGGCTCGCGCGTCCTGTCAAATCAATCAGTACATAGTAAAAGGATGTTTTTTTCTCAGTACAGTCGGCGTCAGATATTTGAATACAGCCAATACACGTACAAGTTTGAAATATCTTAAAAAAACTTGACATCATCCAGAGTTAGTAATAATCACAACTTTTCCACACCTGTCGTTGAATGTGTATTATTGATCATTCACCTAAATATTTAAGTAAACAAAATACGTAACTGTTTCATAAAATATGATTCTGCATCTTCACCTTGTGACAGTACCTACGAAGTCCGCAAAAGATTTACTTAAAATCGGATTTGGCATTCGTGTTTTATTTACCCTTCAGCTTCCAGCCATTTTAGATTCAAGGGACATAAAAAAGTGAAAACAAGATAGGAAGTGTATTAGAGTTTAAGTGCCATGTTTTGTAATATATTTGACGTAAAACGGAAACATCACAGAGAATTAAAATTGAACCCAATAACGACATTTCTTCAAAAGTTCACATTCTGCTTTATTAAAATAGCTAAGGGGTGGATAATTGGATATTTATAAAATGGAGCAAGTAGCTGGAACGCGTAAATAAGAGTTATTTGACAGGTAAATTGTATGATTCGCTCCATTGTAAGTAAGTAAAAGGTCGATGGTGTATTTCCATACTGTGTTGTTTATAATGTTTTTTGTTTTATTTTAGTAGAAAAATATTCAGTTATTATAAGTACTTTGATGACTTTTTATGATATAATTTTGCTGATATTATCAATCAACTCAGACAGAAATCGCAGTTACATTGCTGCTTTAGTAAAAACCAAAGTGACAACTATCTTACTTTAAGCAGCAATGTAACTGCGCTTTCAATTGATTTCAATCAAAATTGTTAGCAACAGAGTTACGTAATCTTAGGGCGGGAGGCTTGATACAGCATTATTATGGCCGTGTTCTAAGGATGAGAAGGAAGGAATGTGTATTTTTTTCGGAAGAATATGTACAGGATGTCCCACAAGGGCCACAAAGGCCACAACAATGCATCAGAGAGGGAAAGTAAATATCTGAAATATTGAAGATAGGAAATTTTACTAAAATAATTATGAACTGCATTTAAATAAATAAAAAATCCCCGCCTGCCATAACCGGGTATCGAACCCACCAAAAATGAAAAGAAAAACAATCCTATATTTTTTTTTACGGTACCGATTGAAAGGGTTAGTCATTCATTATATTATCATTAGGATATTTTTTCTGAATATCATATCATTTTAAACAAAAGTTAATGAGATGGGTGACCAAAAGTTTATTACCGCCCCCGTACTCCTCAGTGCTTTCTGAAACACCCACCAATGCACTGAACCGCGTGGTGGGTACCTATGGCAAAACCTACTTATCTATCCATAGGGAATACCTGTACCCCAGCGGCGGAGACATTAAAAATGGCTGCTGATGACTCTGACATTGTTACGTTACGAGACGGTGAAATATAGTGAGTTGTTCCGAAGGCGTTACGCTTAACGGCGGGTTGTAACGTCGATTTATCAAGTTTCAATCTTGGAGGCGGCCGCGGGCGGCGATGGAAGATGCGCAAGCGGCGATACCTCGAGAGATGCGCGCGAAATGTTGCGCGGTGCGGGCTCGACGAGAATACTTGTCTGTTTTGATCGTTTTGGTTGGAGTTTGAGTGGAAAACTTAAGAATGTTTCCTCAGAAAGTTCTATTTTATATTTGAGAATTATTTCCACTTCATTTCTGAGTTGGTTAGGCTTGCGTATCAATGGCGTAGCTTCTTTGATATTAACGAGTGCTTTTATATCTTACAGCCTACCGTTAAATGATTTTGAGTAGGTATGTAGTCTAGGACCGTGATTGACTATTATAGAGATTAGGCAACTAATCTTAATTTTCTAGGAATATAAGTAAAAGTTTTCCAAACATCCTTTGTAATTTTAATAAAAGTTTCGATTTTCAATAAAAAATATTCCTTATTCTGCCTGATCATTACTATTATTTTGAAGATTATATCCTTAGTCCCCATACATTATTAACAACTTTGTGTCCATAAATTAAAAACAACCGAATTATCTCGTCACTTGGGAGATGCTCATGACCACGTATGGTGATATTGATGCAATCGGTAATGAGGATGACCTTTATTTGTCCAGTAATTTATTCAATGCACTTAATTTTTATGGCAGTGTCATAACTGTTTTTATTTTATTAAATGCATTTTTTGTGCACTAAGGATGATCGTTCAAAACCTCTATTGCTTTTCAAGCTAGGAAGGTAAAAATCGTTAGTGCTATAGACTATCTATTAAGTATTTTTCAGGGTTTATGTCTTTATAAAATAAACAGAACAAGGATCGATTGGCTTCCGCTTGTTTATCAATCATTGTCAGGACTCTTGGGACGATGTGGACTTATCAAGTTAAAACTTGGAGTTATTAAAAAAAATTGGCAGAAGGCAAGGTCTCATAGCACACGTAAAGAAAAAAACGAAAATCATAGTTTTGTAGTCCTTTGGTTGCCAATTCAATAGATCGATCAAAGTTATGGAACTAGTTTAAACGACCAAATACCCACTCAAACGTTAAAATTCAAAAAAGTTGACAGATTTTGAAACTGACAACTTCCTTAAAGTTAAGGTGACCTTAACTAGAAGCATTTAGCTAAGAAGCCCTCCAGTATTCGGCCGTAGGTGCTATAGCGGTACTTACTATTAATCGATTAACATCGATATAAACCTCTAAAATGTCATGAATAGTTAATCACAGCGTAGACGATAGATCATGATTGTTGACATAGTTCCTATTGTGGTAATAGGCCCGTTGGTTTTGGTACATTAAGTTTCATGGGTCATTTAGGTACTTACCTAATTTATTTACCTACCTACCTGTTGCGTTATCATTTGTTTTAGATTTTTTTTATGCCGTGACAATGTAATACAAAAAAAGTGAAAATGTATGTAACGCATAACGTCAAAAGTAGAAATAATATCCATAAGCAATATTTTACGAAATAATGAAAACGGTTTTTAAAATGTGTAATATTTCTCATAATTTATTAACTTCAGTCGATACAACCAGCGAATCCTTTTTTTAAACGAATGTTGGCAATAAAGTGTTTTGTAACTTTTACTCCAATAAAAATATCACTCAAATGGCACAACCAAAACATTGTATAACTAAGTATATATACATTCATACAATGTCTCTCAACTGTTAATGGGATTTTAGGAGGTATTATGTTTTCATTTGTAGATCTCCTAATCTATACTTTGGTTAAATTTAATGAAGATCAATATCCGTGTATCAAACAATCTTGATTCATTAAAGTGTGATACCCAATGTTTAGGTACCATAGGTTATAAAGCAGTGCGACCCCAGACCGACCCCAGACACACAGTTGTGTCGACGGTGTACAGCAATAATTACTAAGGGATTATTCTCTGGAGGTCTTGACTCATCTCTGCCGAGTAGTGATGTTCGATGCTTAATTAACAATGTCGATAATATAAACACATTCACTGGCACTTGAGACAGACGTTATAAAAATATAATTGTTTGTCAATCACAGTCAGGGTAACATCTCGCAGCATTTAGCATACTTCAGTATCAAAATTTTTTCTTGTTTTGTAGAGTTTACATTATGACTTCTGATATCTCAAAATTAGAGTTATCTAAAGCCTATTCATAACTTATTTGCAGCGGTGCTGGCGTTTTTGGGCTATTACTGCCCTAGAGCTGGAAAAAGGAAAAAAAGGATATCTTTCAAAAATTATCAGGAATTTTCATCAAAACTCATAAAGTACAACTAGTCCGAGTTATCGTTTAAAAAAACTAGCAGAATGCGTTTTGTTCTTCATAACAGCACTATTTTTTGCGCAGTCGGGCATTATCTGTGGGTCCCCCGGGTGCCATAACTCACGGCCCGTGCACCGGGGTACGGTTGATAATTTGGAACCGCATCTATACTTGACTTAGTTTGCAAATCTGGATGATGATGATTTTACTAATAATCAAAGTCAAAAATGTTTATTCAATGTAAACCTTTACAGGCGCTTATCGACGTCAAGATAAGATTATGACAAAAAATTATGTAAACCTATTTACTTACAACTTATTTATAGTTAGCACAGTGCACTCATGGCTATATAGAAAGCAATGGAAAACATTGAAGTTTCATACTTAAAAAAACATAAATGCTGTAAAATTATAGACATTCTAAACTAATATGTGTTCTGTGTTATTGTGTTTAACTAATATTATAAACGCGAAAGTCAGTTATTCGTTTGTTCGTTACGCCTTCACGTCTTAACCACTGAACCGATCATCATGAAATTTTGCATACACGTTGTCAGGTGTACAGAAAGGACATAGGCTAGCTTTCATTACGAAAAAAGTGCTGTTCCCGAGGGATAGAGAAATAACTGTCCACGCAGCCGAAGTCACGGGCGGTCGCTAGATGCATAATTTAGGTAACCTTATGTAGTTGACATTTTGTATGGCGAATTTTTAACAAATTGCATTTATACATACATACTAGCATTTTCATAATCTATTTAACAACCGTGAACGCTATTGTAATAAAACTATTATGTACAGTCAGCAAAGCTATGAGCTGAACACCTTAAGGCGAGGCCAGTTCACGAAATTTACTCTTTCACTATGTCTTTAGAATAAGGTTAAATATTGCATAACTTTAATTGACGCTTCGCCAGAAATTTGACGAATTTTAGTACATTTTTATTGATTTCTGAAATACTGGATCATTTATTAAAAATGTACTCGGTTATTGTGTTAGATCGATAAAAAAACTATCCTTTTTGCATAAAAAATCATATCACTGTCGTTGAAAATTACGAAATCTGACGATTTGAAATTTATTTTTATAAGTTTTTATGGCGTTATTCAGGATTTTTTTACAGAGTTACCATGCCATTTTTCAATATTCTGTTCGGTTAATTTGCTTCTTTGTTTCTTTTTCAGTCTACAGTAATTTTTGTGAAGTAGAATTTTACATCAGTTCTTCACATTGGATGTTCAAAAATCAGACTTTTCATCAGATCGTGAACTGGCCTCGCCTTAAGGTTTATTTCTAGATTGAGTAGACTATATTGTCTTACATTTACCCAAAAGTCACAAAAGAATCTTTTGTATAAAAACAATGGAGGCAGATAGACGAACTTTTAGTTTTATCCTTGCAAGCGATTTATTTTCAAACTGTTGAGGTCATAACTTTGCTGACTGTACAAATGTTTGAACATTGACACTAACTAACTTAGGCAACATAACTTTAGGGGAAAAATAAGTTTGGGTAAAAAAGGAGTCACATTCAGGGTATTTTTTGAATGCTAAGAAAAGATAATAAATGGAGTTAAATGATGTTGGTAGTTGGCGGCTATGGTCATAATTTGATGTAATATTCAGTAACTGATAATTATTTAGAATCACATAAGTTATGAGGTTCTTTGTATGTGAGAAAAACACAAATTTCATAGGTAACAAGTAATTCAATATAAAAAACTGTAATTGTTTATCTGTTATTTAGTTCAGGGTAAATCACTCAAATCATTCAATAGTCTCATTAATCAATAATTTGAGTGATTTACTTACAGAATACAAAAAGAAAATTTCACCTTAGTTAAAAATATACAAAACGACATCAACGCGATCGAGTGTTCGTAAGCTTTACAATCAAAGTGAAACACGTTATCTTTCAACGCAAGGGAGCTATATATCTTTCGTACGTGATTCAGGGCAGTCATTCGAGGGCTGTGTTGAGTAATTTTAAAACCACATGTTATCATTTGGAATTTTATTGATTGTCATTGAAAGCTTATTGTAAGAAACTTTTGAACTGATAATAATTGCAAAAAAATATAGAGTCAATCCAAATTAAAAACATTTGTTAGTAGCTTACATATTTTGTGTGACAGCAAAATTATGTATGATTTTTACGTTTAATTTTGTTTATATTTTTCACACAATATATTAAAAACCTCTATCAATCTAAAACCTGAAATGTCCTAATCTGAACCCCTAACCTTGTTTCGTAGCATTCGATTATTATCAAGTCTCAAGTAGAGGAGAAAATCTTTAGTTAAACAAATGACTAACCAAAGATTTGACTATTAAAATCGGTTGTGCTCCGTTTAAAAATAGAACACAGACATCAAAAATTCAACAGTAAGCGCGAGAATCTGCACAGAATGAAAGCAGTTCAGCCCATTCGAATATATACTTTATTTCTAGCAGCATAAAAGCTACAAGGAACAAGTCTTGGTTTGGCGCAGTGGTGTGATTTATCTGCCCTTGGGAACCACATTGTTTTGTAATAAGCTAGCGATAGATTACACACATGCCTCACGAATTTGGAACAAGCATTTATGTTCATTATCATGCCTGTGATGATATAACTTTGGAGAAATTAGGAATGCGTTGCAGTAACAAAATTTAAGACTATGGAAAAAAAAGACTGCATAAATATATTTTATCTAGACCCATGCATTAAATCGTAAATAAAAGTTTCTGAAACAGCTTATGACCAACATTAAAACAACCAGTATCATAGTAACCATAATATAATTCCAAACGAGTGTTATAATGTTGTACTAAAATTAATAATGCAACTCCTTCGAAATTTTGGTTACCTACCTATGACACTGGTTGTTTTAATGTTGGCAATAAGCTAACTGTTTCAGAACCTTTTATAGAGAATTCATATCATAGGTGTAGAAAAAGTCTTGTATACAACTGTACATAATTAGGTATTATACAACAGTTGCATAAATTACTATTTTATGTTTTTGAACCATGTAAATAACTCTAGAAGTTTTGGATCACTCGCTGAAAAAATATCTTAAAAGCTAAAGTATCTTAAAAAGTATACACATATAAAGTATAAACATATAATCTACATAAGTTTATGATTATGATCAATCAGGAAAGGTCAGTCAATGAAGTCAATTAGCAACAAAATAAGCTTAAGTTAATGAAACTAATTCGAAAGCTCAATAGTCGTTATTATCAAGGTATAAGGTTGATAATTGCTTATCAGTGGGCCTAAGTGACGAATGTTCAATAACAGTCATTATTACCCTTCTAAACGCGAGGGAGTCAGATAATGTATCGGTTTGTAATATACTAGCTTCCGCCTGCGACTTCGTCCGCGTGGACATTCGTAATAGTATTCTATTGACGATGTATTAACAACATTCATCAAAAATAAATCAAGTAATTTTTTTTAAAGTTCAAAAGTGTGAGTGAGACATCCTATCTGAGCTGCAAAAAGCGAAAACACTCTTAAAACAAATCGTAACTCAGCCGAGTGTGCAATAAGCAAGAGCTCACGAGTTTCATACGACGTTTTTCAACACATTTGCGAGGAAAAAACAAAGTAATTTACCACACAGCAACAAATTATCCCAAAATGTTACTAACCCGTCACTATCCGATAGCCAATATTTGTATTAGAATTACTCTACCCGGTCTGAAGTACCCAAAACACAAAGTGACCCAAATCCCCGGTCCCCAACCAGTTAAAAGGCGCGCGCGACCCGTGACGCGCTGCTTAATTTTATGCTACATTAATAAACCGGGGGTGCCACTTTTTAATAGGGTTAGTTATGGGTCTCCCAGACCCCTTCACAGCCGGCAATATGTTATGCCCGGGATCACCAGTTTGTTTTGATAAGCTGGCAAATCTTTGCTAAATAGTATGTTTGGATTATCTTAACAGGGACGTCATGGGAATTTATTTATTTGGGAAACAAACAGTTGCCATAAAATTACAATAAAAGTGGATGTTTACATTTCAACGCAGATCTTTTTAAACTCAGGTCTATTTTTCAACGATACCTGTCCATCAGCCATTTTTGATGTCCCCACTGCTGGGGCACAGGCCTTCCTTATGGGTGGTAAGGAGGATGGGCCATAACCCACCACGCGGGCCCAATGCGGATTGGTGGGTGTTAACGACTGCAAATGCAGCCGGGACCAACGGCTTAACGTGCCTTCCGAAGCACGGAGGAGCTCGAGATAATAAATTTTTGGTCACCCATCCCATGACCGACCCATGCGAGCGTTGCTTAACTTCCGCAATCGCTGGGCCAGGCGCTAAACCACTGCGCCACCGAGCTCCTCACCAACGATACCTACCTAGTCTTAAAAACAAGACTCAGTGAGTGTTTAGTTGGTAGTATTATATAATATCTTTTAGAAGTAAGTATCCAAAACATTATGTAACGGAATAAAAGATAAACATCAATTATGAATGAAATTTTAGTAACGAGTTTCTAAAACTTAATACTTAAGTAAGTTTAAAGATGTCATCTAATTAGATCTCATCAGTCACACCCCTTTAATCCATTTTTTTTTAACAATGCCCATCTTTTTTCACATGAGTCGGGCGAGATCATATTATAAAAAACTCAATGCATTTATGCATCAAATAATTCAAAAACAAAAAAAAACTGTATCAGATTCGAATTAGCGACAGTGAGATGAAAAAACAATGCTGTAAAAAATGCATTAAATATTGTTTAATTTATGCATGCACCGCGAAATTGCTTGTATGTTTTTTTTATTCCACTGTATGAAAAAATGAGTGGGTAACATTTTTTGATCGAATCCCACGCAATGAGTGCACTAATTTATTTATGAAACTATAACTGATTCGTTATAGTTTTGAAAACAATAGTTTTCATGTGTGTTATTAGTTTGTTAGTGACATTAGTTATGGCATAAATTAAAAGTCACTGAAACAATACAGCTTTGGATTGAAAACACTCTGGTTGCTAAACTCAGTTCTATAAAATGATTATTAATACACGTGGAAATATTAATACGCATTTTAATCTTAACTCCAATTTCACACCAACTAATTGGTGACAACATTATATTTAAGATAAAATTAAAAATAAATATTTATTGCAAACAATAATCTAATTGAGAAATATACTTAATCTTATCGTTTAGTTCGATGCAAGTGTTGTTTCTTAATTATTTTGAAAATGATTGTGTGAGGTATATGCATTTAAAGTAAAAAAAAAACAAAAGTCTCGTCTATCTTTTAAACACTTTCATGGAATTGTCATTTCGAAGATGTCACTTTGGTGCCCAAAATGACACCTGTGCCCGGGATCCCGCTTCGTAGAGGACGCAAAACACGAATGATTATGAAAAGCATACTAAAATCTAAATTACCTAATATACCTTTATAGAACTAAGGTTCTTTTATTGGGCATATTATACACATATCACGCCAAATTATTTTGCAACTTACTAAACAAGCACAATAGCATAAGAAAATTTAGGTGTATATTGTAAAATGTAAGAAAATGCAAAAACTAAGAATTTAAACGGAACAATAAATAAGTGTAAGTAGGCTTAAGACAATGTAACTAGAAATAAGAAAATGTAGTTAGAATTATAAGAAGAACTGTTTGTAACTGTAATAATAAAAATGTATTTAGAACCTAAGTAAGAAAAATGTAATTAGAATTAAGAGAGAATATGTATAACAAACCGTGTCGTTCCATAAGAACCCAATAACAATTAAAAAGGGTAGATAAATATTAAAATGTCAAAACAGGCTCTAACCCTATGTTAGAGGTAGTAGAAGAAAAAAAAAAAAAAAACAAGCACAATAGTTGATGTGACCATGACCCTCACTACATAGTAGATATAAAACAAAGTCGCTTCCCGCTGTCTGTCCCGTATGTTGCTTAGATTTTTAAAACTACGCAACGGATTTTGATGCGATTTTTTTAATAAGTAGATAGAGTGATTCAAGAGAAAGGTTCATATGTATAATACATGGTGTCAAAATCCACACTACACCGAAGCGAAGCGGACGGGTCGTTAGTATAAAACTATCTATACTGTCTGAAATAGAACCAAATTCGTCTGTTGTACCAACACATTTGCCCTGGATCAGCGAATAACCCACCCAGGGGGCCTATTCTGGCAACCACCGGCACAGGGTAAACTACACACATATTGGCGTGAAATTTTCCGTCTCCCGTGACCGATTTCTAGATGGGGTTACGAACTTCCAATAAGCCATGTGCGAGAATCGGAACTAATGGTTCTGGTTACGAAATGGTTAGAAGAAACGAAGATAAATTATGGTATTTATCAAGTCTTTTAAAACAAAAGGCTTCTAATAGCTCTGAACCAAAGAAAGTAAGTGATTAATTTCTTTATCAACTTAGTGATGAGAAGAACGTGAAAAACTGTGGAAACCATTTTTTAATTCTATTAATAATCACCTATATAAAACTACACTGTTTTCAATCAAGCTTGTATTGTAATACATTACTCCGTATATTTTTTGTTTTGTTATTTATTGTTTATAACTTACCGAATACACGACTGAAACTTACTAAAAAGTTAAAAATAATTCACAAAAAAACTGAAAGGGTGACAAGCCCCAATTGGTACACTATAAAAAAAGTAAACAGTTGAAAAAAGCGCATCGAAATTGACAAATGCATGTTTAGGGCACGCGCTCACGTCACGTCACACGACCCAAAACCGTGTTTGATGAGATTGGGCTTTTTACACCCTTATTCAAGAACAATACTCAAACGACCCTTGCCTGTGCGAACGCACTGCGTTGAAATATAGCTCTGTGATTGCAGGTTCTTTTGTTTTACGTAGATATTAGGTACGTGCTTAGAGTAAGACGCGCTAAGCCGCTATGCTCGAAAGGTACGTGTGATTGGGACACTATGAGACTGCAATTAATACTTGTGAAAACGGACGTTAGTCCAGTATAAGTTGGCATGGTTGGAAAATAATCTAAAGTCTATTTTTTCTATTCCCACGAAACATCAAATAATCCAACTGAAATCAAACAATCCAACTAGCTTAAAAGAGGGAACTTAATTTTGAAACGTTCTGTACATTATATTTTACTGTACTTTCTGACAAGTAGGTACATATTGACTAGGCATTCAAAGATTCAAGAAACAATCTGGTAATATTTTAATTATATTTTATTTACAATTTTTTGTATAATTTCAATCGACTTGACAATACCAAAAATATTTATGCAAACTGCATTTTTATTTCCTATAAAACCAAATCTCATTTGATTTTATTACATTGCTATTATTAAATATTATCATTCAATTCAGCAGAATATAAAGTAATATCGACAAAATCATCACAACCGCGATTTTAAAACAGGTATTAAACCACAAATTATATCTTTTTAATTTACAATATAAATACCTACTGTTATTGTGTAGTAGGTATCTCCTGCTGTGTCCAAATGCTCACCGTTTCATAAATAAATGAATAGTGCATAACAATGTTACAGTTTCAAAAGGTTACGACAAAAAATAACTAGAGTTTAACGTAATCACTATCTGTTTAACTCTTAACCAGGAAATCGTATCCGTGTTAATTTAGTTCTACTTAATCATATCCCAGACAGAAAATTGATACCTACCGTTCAAGAATTCAAGCCGCAACGAATTCCGAACCAGTATCGAGTAAATTAAAATAACAACCATGACTCTACAAACTAATCTCTTTCGTTCGATATAACTATTTCCAGTAAAAGCAATATCCGATAATAGGAACTGCGTCAATAAAACGCATCATAACAAATGACTAATAAATAACGATTAAATAACATTGAAAATAGCATACGAATTTTTAATATATAACGTAATAAAATTAATAACGTTATTAGAACGAAACAAGATAGATTAAAATTGTGAGGCTCGTTTTTCAAATTTGGAACAGCTGCGACACAGCTAAAAAGACATGGCGTCTTGAGTTTTATTTTTTAAAATTCCGGCATGGGGTGTGTGGGAAATAGCCCTTGAAATTGAGCCTCGCCCAACTCGGTTACATTTCGCACACCTTGCGACTGCGGCACGACTTGACGAATGGGGCTTATTACCGACATTTTTGGCCTTTTGTCACTTGTTTCGAATAATGAGCTTGTTTTTCACAATCTTAAAAATAAGTCTCCCTTTCACTCGTCGCAATGGCCCCTGCACACATTTTTTTTCTTTACACCAGTAGCTCAGAATGTAATTTGCCACGTGCTCCGTATTACAGATATCTACAGGAACGATCGAAGTCAATTTAAGATAAGTGTAAGTTGTTATATCAACATAATCTTTACTTACTGTTGCACTTGTTAGAAGTTACACTTTCTGTGAAAAGGTTTTTATTACGTTATCAAGTTGTAGGAAGAGTAACTGTACCTAAGCTTTTCTTAAATTACTTATAAATAGACAACGAAAAAGTTTGAGGACATTAGCAAAGGACACAAAAGTTTGAATATTTATCTACACCCATGCTTTAAATCCTTGAAACAGTTAGCTTACTACCATCGTTACAATATCCCGAGCAAGAGGAGGTCCTGCTGCGCCGCGCGCCCACGCGCGAAGCGTTGCATTATGAAATTCAGTACAATATTATAACACTCTTTCGGAAGATATAATATAGGTGTTTTTAATCTATATATTAAAATATAGTTTGTTTCCCAAAAAAAATAAAATAAAAAATGGGTGTAGATAAAGTCTTGTATGCAACTGTACATAATTATGTATTAAAACATTCATGTGATACTATTATCACATTCGTGTTTTAATACCCCTCATTATAGTACAGTTGCATAAATAACTATTATGCATCAGGTAGGTATTATGCATCATTAGGTATTTCAATGAGCCGCGAGGTATTGAATTTTCTTTATTTATAATAATATCATCGCAATTTTCCGAGCAAATTACAAAACAGTAGCTCAAACACCTTCGTGTTGTTATATAATTAATTACAACATTAACCGGTATTTTTTTCATTAAGCAAAGGCATTAAAAACGTACAGCCTAGTTGTTCGAAATCAACTTTCGTTTTAAAATGGGGTGCCGCAGTCTAATTTATGTGTTGTTCTGTTCCAGCCGCGGCCCCTTCGCTCGCAACAATGGCTGGCCCTATATTGATGTACTTTTCACTAGTTGTGATTTCTGTTTATTATCCCACTTAGCTCCGGCGCCGTAGGAGGTATTTGTTTGACTTTATTATGCTCGCACCGATTTATCTTGACGTTTTTATTGGTTAACAGTTTTTTTTATAACGTTATCAAGGTTTATAAATTGATAATTATATAAACCTACTTTATTAAAAGCAATGGCGTCAGTATTTTGTTTTCTCGCTTTTCCTAATTAAAACAACTTGATATTTTATCGTTATTATTTAGATATAGTGCATTGGCTCTTTTTTTATAAACGCGTTGGCAGGCATTATACAACTTCCATATAAGTACTACTGCACCCATTTAAATGTTAACAGAACCACATTTTATAAAAAAACACATAATGAAATAAAAGAAAAAAAAAAAAAAGGTCAGCACCATCTCTTCAGTATTAGTACTGCAATAATAATTTTATTATTCTACCTATACAGCCAGGCTCTGCACTGCAGTGTATTTATTATGATGGTACGGAAACCCTCGGTGCGCGAGTCTGACTCGCTCTTGACCGGTTTTTTAATTTAGTAAGAATATTTATATCTTTAAAAACGATCAATTTGTTTAGATGCTCTTTTGTTATTCACGGATAATAAAAATGTCTGACATTGTGTCAAACAGGACAAGTTTAGTGATTAAGAATGATTGTTGTTGAAAAGCTATTGTCATATTGCCATTAATTGACAACAAACAACAAATTTAAGTACCTACCTATACTTAAAGGTTTATTGGCATAATTTTAAATATTTTTTATAGAAAGTCCTGGTTAACAGTAACTTCTGGTTAACTTATTTGTCAAATAAGTCAAATAGAGCTTATCTGAAACCAGTGAACCGTACCCTTGATCTAAGTTAGGTAGGTTTACGTTGGTTTTCGGAGGTAAGAGTTATATATATTAAGTAAGTTTGAGATCTTAGAATAATAACACTTAACAGATTCCGCATTTTTTTACCTACCAGCACCAAAATTACCTTGGCACAATCTCTCCTGCTACCCATTATTGACTACGCTGATGTCTGTTATGTTACACAGATCTATCGGAGGAACTGCTCGATAAACTTGAGCGTCTGCAGAATATTTGTATCAGGTTTATTTTCAAACTTCGCAAATTTGACCATGTGTCACACTTCCGCGCCAAACTTAACTGGCTTCCTATTCTCCAGCGCAGGGACTTGCACACTCTTTCCCTCCTCTACTCAATACTGTTCTTGCCAACTTCCCCTCCTTACCTAAAAGATTGTTTCTCATTCCTTTCCTCGTCCACGCAGTGTACCTTGCGTTCTTTCTCTAACCTCACTCTTGAATTTCCGCGTCATTCCTCTGATTTCTTCTCCTATTCCTTTTCTGTTCATGCAGTCCGTATTTGGAACAACCTACCAGAAGGTATCAGAAAGGCCCAAACTCTTGGATCCTTTCGCAATCAAGTCAGGAGTCATTTCCTTTCTTATATTCCTCACTAATTATATTTATTATTATTTTTTTCCATTTTCCTGAATTTTTGTTTTTTTTTATGTATGTACTTAGTCTTTCCTCTAAATAGTTGCACCCACACCCTTATTGTCCTGTATCTTATATCTCTCTCTCCCAAGGTTGCCTGGAAGAGATTGCTGTCTAGCAATAAGGCCGCCTATTGTGTACTTTCTTCTTTCCTCTGTTTCTTTGTATGTAATGTCTTTTCGTGTGCAATAATGAATATCATTATTATTATTATTACTAACACCTAGAAGCCGTGTCCTCGTATGCAAAGTGAGGCAACTAATACTAAGCCAGAATGGCTAAGTTTTCAGATTTATGGATATAAATCTGAAAATTCATACGTTACCTAATCGTAACTAAAATCCAATAATAGTAACTTATCTAATAAATGTAGGAAAATTGAAACTGTTTTGTACTTATTCGGTATGATTAGGTAATAATGATGAATAAAAAAATCTGAAAACGGGGCCATTTTGGCTGTTTAGTTGCCTCACTTTTGACAGTGCGCTTTGTAAAGAACTATCTTTCTAGGTGTTATTATTCTAAGTTTGAGATAAAAAAAAGTATAACAACATTGAATTTTTAGATTTTAGCATTCACAATGCTATTTTTTTATATATATTAAGTTACTTAATATAATTGAAAAATACTAGAAAAAAGTCGATTTCGGTTCGAGTCCCGTCTGAGCTGCTACGGGTGAGTCGATTTTTTCTAGTATTTTTCAACTATATTAAATAACTTAAGTATAACAACATTGACAACGCACACTTTTCATCTTAATCCGTTCTATATCTTTATTTATACTTATTATTATCATTATCAGGTAATCAATTTTGATATTTTATATTGATTTTGACCAAACTGTGCATTCCAAAATGAAACTAAAAACATAAAAATGTTGTACCTTCCAGAAACCTTTTATATTCTTGCAATGACTCTATTTTTTAAACTAACCGTACTAACCGCGTATAAATAGTTAACGCCTTTTTAAAAACAGCCAATCATCTAACACATAGATATAGTATATCTAACACGAGTTTCTTTTTTAATTAAGTATGCAAAGGCTCTCAACTGCCATAGAGTTTAAAATTACCCGAACCTTTTTAGACAAGACAAATGAATTGGTTTTGCTTCCAAATAAACGGGCATACCATTGTCTTTACCTAAACAATTTCCGTTGATAGAAATAATTTTGAACCTTATCTGCAGCGAACTGAAAATTTCCAATCAACTTCACGGTCCACTGAACAGTAAACTGAAGAAAACCTCAAAATGTAGGTGCTAAGTTTGAACGGGTTTCGTAATTACATTTTTTATGATAAAAACTGTAGTTTTGGGTTCTTTACCTACACTATAATTGATCAATGTAGTTGAGGTTTTCTTGTTAGAAGACATTTTTAAATCAGCTTACAGCGTCCTTGTGATGTGTGTCGACCGCATTTTATTGATTCAGTTTACATTTGAATTTCAAATTGAAAATTTCTTACAGGAATCCAGCCACCAGCAGTCCGCGTTGGGCTCACGTGGTGGGTTACGGCCCATTCTGCCAACATATTGACTAGGAAATTAATTAGGAAATCTTGTACTGGGATACAAGATTTCCTAATTAATTTCCTTGATCCCAGGAAATCTTGTATCCCAGGATAGATCTATTAAGGCCTTAAGGTGGGTCAAATCCCAATATTCAATTCAAATTATTGAAAGATTGAAGCTTGAAGATTGCGTGAAGCTATCATGGAAAAAATATATAATGTACTTGAAATAATACACAATAGATGTAATTGAAAGCATTTATAAAAATGTTACCACCTTTGATGTAAAAAAATATTCCGTGGACCATGTTTCTGGTCTTAACTATTTGCAAAATTTCTCGGAAACAGAACATTCGGTTATGTTAAAACCAAGCATAAAAATCGGCGATGTTAATACCTTCAATCTTAATTGAACAGATTTTTTTAACTAACTTGAAAGCGAAGAAAAGTAATAAAAACATGTAAAAATTGAGAATTCGGTGCTAGTTCTTAACGCAACCGCCGCGATGGAACGCGCACTGATTTGAACCCAAAGTGAGTAGAGTTACGTTCGATTTCACTCCATCACGGATCGACCCGCTCGGATTGACCCACCTTAAGGCCTTAACAAGGCTGATGATTACTGAAGTAATTAACACGTTGATAGATATTTTTTTAGTATTTTTTTCTATCGAAGAAAACTTATGCCTTCATCATTTCTCTTTAAGCTAGAAAAAGTTAAATGCATGAGACATTGTTTTACTTGGAAAAGTAATTTTAAAAATAATTAGCCTAATATGTAATAGACTTGCGTAGCATTTATTTAAAAAAATATTAAATTATCAAAATTCACGTTATTTAGGATGATGACAAATACTTACACATTAAATGAACTTCTTTTAATACTTATTTTATTTTATGCCTACGATTTTTAATGATGTCTCAAATGGTTAATTTTAAATGATAAGTAAACATTGTTTTGCACACTTCATGTAAACATGGAAATTAATCAGAAATTAATAAACTACTTACCACTTATTAATGTGGCAGATATGACGATATTTGTATTTTTTTTATTATTTATAACCGTATTTCATGATAGTGAAATTTATTATTTAAGATTTATATTTTGCCTAGCCAATCAATGTACCTAATTGTGGCGTTTTAATTATTATGTTCATTTAAAAAATAAATGATATACCATTATAGGTAATTAACTATAACTAAAAGTGATACTGATGAGGTATAAAACATATAAAAGCTTATTCCACAGTCAACTTCCAGTTTAATTTATTTGACAATGATTTGACATGTATGTCGATGAGGTTAAGTAAAATTGACATGACTTGTTACTAAATTAATGTTTATACCCGAATCTATCTACTGTAATCATAAAATTATCTAATTGTATCATTGCCTTGGTGTATTCTGTAAGCCAGTATGTTTATTGGAAAATAAATATAAATAACAATAAAAAGGTTGGAAAAAAATTACTATAACAGCTGTTGATGTCAAATAATTTGTTTTTTTTAATTAAAGCATTTAAATAGACAGTAAGTATTAAATTCTAAAGATTGTACTTATACTTGGATCATAGGTAAGTAATTTTACCCTCAAAAATTTCAATTATTTGGTTTTTAAATTATCGCCATATTTACTTTAACGGAAATAAAAACACTAATGTGATACTATTTAGCATGTTAGTAAAATGTTTTCGAAAGTGGACTTGATTAAAGTATTTAGCTTTAGTAGTAACTCGTACCAAGGCAGTCAGGGAAAACAGGCAATTGCAAATATTACTTACATGAAAAACCCAACCAAAAACACAATTAAAAAAAACCGCTTTATCCTTTGTATCCGTAAAATTATTTTATAATCTTTAATGTCTAAAAAAACAAATTGTCTAAATATTTTTTTATTGATAGGAACTAGCTCCCAATATAATAGTACATTATGAGACAAGTTAGCTTAGGTTGCTCATTGCACACAAGGTTGTGGGTTGCAGCCCGAGCCGCAAGCGAGGGCGTAACTCAGCCGAGTGTGCAATAAGCAAGAGCTCACGAGTTTCATACGACGTTTTTCAACACATTTGCGAGGAAAAAACTAAGTAATTTACCACACAGCAACAAATACAACAAAAACAAAATATGATAATTATGGGAAAAGGCGCGCATGTTTTTTTTTTGTTTTTTTTTCACACGCCCAACGCAAGAATATTTTGCGAACAAAGGGGTGAGGAGCATACAGCCTACTACTAATACTTCAAAATTATAATTTAAAGTGACAAAATGCAAATATTTTAATATTTTATAACAAAATATTGTGAATTATGAATAATTTGATAATAATTTAAATGACTTAATTAAGGACTTACACATTTATTTATTCCAAAAATGTATATGAATTTTTAGCAGCATAAAACCTCTTTGTTGTCAAAAAAAAAATAACTGTATTACCCGGCTAAATTGAGAATGCTCTGTTTACTCGCATAGAACTTGCAGTAAGGTACTAATTTAACTTTGTAGGGTTAATTCTATTACGAACTAGTGTTTTATATATTATTGCACGCGTTTGTTATAGCTCGGTTTATGGCCCTAAAAGCGATGTATTAGGGCTCACTTTTCAGAATTTTGGTTCCTTGAAAAAATAAAAAATAAAACGCTTCACCTTCGCTAATGTACGGTAGTAACAGGAAAATGGAGATGATTCCCTAATTACCACATATCAAAAAAATTCAACTGACAACTGCTTTTAAAATGTCTGTGCGCAGAATGGTAAAAAAATCTGATGTCAGGTAGTGGAGGAATAGTTATTTCCATTCTGCTGTTACTTCCGTAGATTGCCGAAGACGAAGTAATTATATTTATTTTTTTCATTCTCAAACGTTTTCTATTAATAACGGAGCTTTTTTCCACCAATCAAAAATATTCAGCCATTTTGTTTTTCTTTCAGACATTCCTCATTATTGAAATAAAACTATGTATTTTGTCAGGTTTAAACTAAAAAACTTCTTTTAGGTATTGTAATTAGGCCTTTATGAAACGCTTGAGGGCTCTATAAAACATAAAATATAATAGTTAATACACTCTGTAATAAATTTCTAGACAGACATAGGAAAAAAAGTGCAAATACAAATTCATTGTTTACAAAATGTTGCAAATAGATTTTTCCTGAAGTTTTTCGTTTCAAAGTTCAGAATTTTTGTCTAGTCATTTCATGTTTTTATATCTTTTTTAAGCAAATTGTTAATAGCTAGTAAGTTAAAGAAAAAACATATTGACAAATCTTGTCGGTTATCTACTTAAGTACTAAATTAAATGCTATTTAAGATGATGCGGCTTGCGGCGCCTTGGGGATAAAAAAAATGTATTCATGTCTTTTTATACTTTTTTCACTTTTGAGTATCAATTATTTTATAGTAAACAATAGATTGGTAGGTAGGTAAAATAAAATAAGTTTCGCGACTTAACTAAAAGTGTGTCAATATGGTTATCAGATGCAAATCGCCTAAGACGCATTTTTGGTCATAGGATAGGATATAGAATAGGATCGAGATGTGAATAGTACCTACCAAAAGGAAGTTGAGGAATTTATCGAGATATATACGTGTGAGTGTTTAAATTTTGAAAATCGGCTGGTATCTAACTTTTTTGCTCATCAAAAAGATGGATTTTTGAGGGGTTGTTTGTTTACTAAATTGTAAATATTTCGGAAATAAACAACTTCAAAAAATGATACCTTAAGACTATATCCCAGGGTATTCGTTCAACTTCAAAATGGCGAAAAAATTTTGAAAATCTGTTAATAATTGTGACCTGTAGGAATTGTAGAAAAACGTGTATTTATTTCCGTATATAAAAAATGATGTGGCTTATGATTATTGACCGATCGTCATGGTAATGATGTTTAAAAGATGCGGAAGCAGACGAGAAGTGCCTTCGTTGGAATTTTGGAAATCTTTATAAATTGAATTTAATTGAAATTAAATGCCGTTGTTTATTATTTGTAATAAAACATAATAAATATTAATTTTAATAGCATAAGATAATCCGTAACAATGTTGTCAATGAATAATAATTTAACGAATTAAAATTTTACAATTTAAAAGTAAAAGTATGCTTATTCAAAACCGCTTCTAATTTATGTACAACCATTGTACAATTTTGTATTTACAACTGTAACTTTACGAGGCTCGTACGACGCGCGGTAATGCGTGGGAGTACTTATCGCTTCGCTTCGCAAATAAACGCCTAAATATAAATAACTCCTTTCATGAATAAATACAATCTGTTCCACGCATCCTCATTTACATAACCACCAACTTAAAAAAGCTATTGATGTTTCTATTTTAATAATGACGATATAAAATTACAATAGCAACATATCACAAAGCAGCCCATGCGTCATCCACAAAACATTTTAACATCCTAATTTCATAAGTAACACCTCGGCTAGCGCCGACAAAGTTGTCGATAAAAATCTGGACGCCGACATCGATGGAAACGACTCGCGCGCAGCAGGCGGCCGACCCGCCAACTAATAACTTACATTTGGATTACACTCGTTAGCCTCTTCGCACCTTGCCCGACCTTTCTTTTTTATTAATACAAAATTTATTCAAACGAGTCACGAGAATATTTCGGGAATAATGCCTTAATATTATTAAAGCGATAACTTATTGCTAGAAGGATCAGGGCCCGGGCGGCACGGCGAACGCATTAGGTAGGTCATTATTTATTTTATTTACACTTATAAGATCGGACACTTTTGAATTAAAGTGAAGCGGTAAAATAGTAATTTTTATTAGTGGATTACAATCGTCGCATTAAAGTGAGTAATTCGACCTTGTCGGTTGATTAGCGATTTGTATTGTGGCATTAGAGATTGGGCAATGTCATAAATTCATAACTGATTTTGACAAGCGTCGCGCACGGATAACTGTTGTGTCGCAAGTCGCAACGCTAAGGGAGATTCGTTTGGAAATAATGAAAAAGTCGTGTCGCGCCTGTCATTGACCATTTCAAGATAAATTAAGATATCAATCACCGACATTACGATTTGACATTAATATCGTTTGAGCTCTAAAGAAATAATTAGTAGCATTCATCGGCCCAGAGTTTTTTTTTCAATTCATTTCGAACTATTGATCACTGTCATGCGATTTCTAATTTTGAATTAATTGGTTATTTGTTATGAATGTGTTTATAACATTGAAGATAGGGTTATTAATTTAAGATATTGCTCAATTCACACTTCTTTGACCTTGTTCAATTGTCACTTTGATAAAATATTGCTTAGGTATTTCATAATTATTAATTAAGTCTATTCACTTGCTACAATATTAATAGGTACTTACTTGAAAATGTTAAATTAATTAAAAGTCGGAAAAACTCTTCTTGACTTTCCGGCATACCTAATGATGTTCTAATCTAAGTAGGATTATACGAAAATAATAATTTTCTTTTAGTTGTTTGTTAATTATTATTGTATCAATTGGCATTACAGGCAATATAAAATTAAAAATAGTTTCCTTTCCACTGATTTTCCTGTCTGCTAGGGACTTTTTAATTTATTAAATTGTGTTTATTAAATCAGTGGTTGTTAAATAAAATTTCGGAGAATTTGATTCAGGGTTCTCTATTTATTGTCTAATTCTATTTCTAAACATTTGGCCGACCGACGGTGTTTTACATTATTATTTGTGGGGAAGACTTTTCTTGTGTTTTCCATATTTAATAAGCTAATAAAACTAATAAAAGTATGAAAGAACTCAGTTAAGGTTTCCGAAATATTGTAAATATTTTTATTACTTATAATTAAATAATAAAGAAGAAAATGTTATGAACTGTTTTTTTATTTGTGTGTAAATTAAAATATATTTTTTGAATTTAGAAATTTTGTTCCGTTATCATTGGATTTTACGGCAGTATCATTCTAATATTAAAAATATTTTGTATGGTTAAAAAAGTATTGATTTTGCATTTTGCTAAGAAATTATAGTTCAATGATCTTTAGTATTATTTATTTAATTTAGGTAGGTAAGTGTTACCTAGGTAATACAGGGTTTTTTTCTAGGTTGAAATAAAACCTACCTTTGCTGCTTCCGCCGTCTTCATTAGAGTCTTCACTGGGCGGTCCGTGAGGTGCTCTCGCCGGCATGGGGTGCGGGAGCCTCGGTCGTGTTAAAAATGGCGGTGGGACTCCAAAGAAGGGTAGGAATGGCGGCCAGGCCGGTCGCGGGGCCAGCTGGGCGGCCGCCGCGGCGTACAGCTGCAGCGGCGCCGGCAGCCCGCCCTCCAGCACCATGCCGCCGACGCCGCCTCGGCCCGCACTCGATATATTGCCTATCGACAACGCACAACACTACGCTCACCGACGCGCGCTAACATTATCGACTGTCATTTTCACCGCCAAAATGTTAAGTCACTTTAAACAAAAGAGTTTAGCACCGTCACTGCTTGAAAGTTTTGAATTTCGAATTGTTTTGTTTTATTCGGTGACGTTCGTCGGGCTGTGTTTACACAGTCATGCCCGCGCGTGGGACCGTTCGGGTAGTACGCTCGCGTGGCTCGCCCGGCCCGGCACTGAGATGGCGCGGAGCCGCGGGGCGGAGCGACGGCCCCCCTACCCCCACCTATGGACAAATTAATTCTCCGCCCCCTCCATATTATAGATTTATTCCTTCGCTCGTACGACAACACGCGCTAAACCGATCTAAACCTTACGCTCTAAATTTACAGATCGCTTTCGAACGACCGCCAATAAATTAAGTCCCGGCCACATTGAATTAACGGAAACATGGGAGACGGCCATCGGGAAGTTGAAATAAACTTTAATGTCATTCAAATAACGTCTTTTATCGCTTGGCAAATGACTGCACATTGGATTTATAGGGCTGTCGTTCGTTTACACGGGGCTGTCATAATCTTTTTTAGCCGCATGGCGCGGCGCGCCGCTACAAACAGAGATGTAGAGAAAATCGCTAAGGCGCAATGTTATGAAACGTAACCGCAAACCTTTCTGTTTTACGGACACATTTCCCTGTTATGACATATGTGCATTCTAACTTATGGTAGATAAGGCTAGCTGATGCAACATTTTAATCCATGTTATGACACACATAATTTTTTTTCAGCTTTTCGGCATACAAAGTCTGCTCTATTTTAGGTCATAAACATGTCAATGACAATGTTTGTGTGTGAAAGAAGTGGAGTCCAATTATGTTTAATGTGATGAAACAAAACTTCCCTGACATGTAGGTAATAAGAAAATAACGGATATTACGGATACAATTTCTTAGAGTCATCAATTTAATTTGACAGGTAGTCAGGCAGCCGAAGACGTGCGCCTGCGATCAGCGGTCATTACCGGCCAGCAACAATAGACCGTTGCGTAAAACTAGATTGCGCCGCGTCTCTATCCAGCGGCTCTAATGACGAGCCAACAATCAATCATAAGAAATTAACACGTTTCCAGATTATATTTTTGACAGTGATGAATCATAAGCGGCCGACAAGGCAATCAATTTCACAACCAATTCCTTATTCCATTAAACAAAAAAGTAATAACCTAATTGACATAAATAATAATAAAATATGTCAAGACAGCGTAACGACCGCTCGGACGCGACGTGACAGCTCTATCAAGGATCTCACACTGACTGTTGTACTTTTTACCCCGCCCAGCGTTTGTAGAGGCGCCGCCGCGCTCTGTGATTGGTCGGTCGGGTGGTGGGGAGGAAGCGGGCGGGGCCAGTTACAGGGGGTGCTCGGAAAGCTTAGTGTTGCATGAATTTAATTAGTGCGAGGAGAACCTCGGGCGCATTAGGAGCCACGATGGGCGAAGCAATAAAAGATATAAAGGAATGAGTATAAATTAAAAGTTAAATAGAGAGTGCGGCAGGTGGGAGTGAGAGGGAGGGACAGCAGTCTCTCTCGTCGGATGAGCCGCCCGTAATTGTTTGACGATCTTATTAGTATCAGTTAAATGTCGTGCTATCTTTTTCTCTCGCGAATTTAATTACTTTTTAATTAGAGATCGCTTAATGAGAGTTTTCCAGGACTGGCTGCGGGCGTTCGTTGTTTTAACGTTGTCATTTTTGCGGTTTTGCGGTTCTGTTCGGTTTATTGATGACCGCTTCACTGTAATGACTTTGATTGGAGATTTATTTACATTTTGTTCATTGAGTACATCGTTTTTATTATGTAACTTAATTTTAATGCATGATTTATCTACGTATTGGATTTGTGCTTTTTAATGTAGAATAAAATGGTCGGAGTTTTGTTTTTTCATTTAGGTAATATTTAAGTTTTTTTATACCTACCTATACTTTTGTACCCTTCGTATTTAGCTAAAGGATGCAACTTACAATCCTCATTAATGAAAATAAAAAGTAAAAAAGACAAAGGAAAAAAATAATTGATTTTCATTACACGATACTTTCCTAAATTACTTACCTAAATTTGGTTTGCTACGCATTTTTATTAACTCGAATACAAAAGTTTTCTGACATAATATATCATTATATTAAATAAGTACCTACACAATATTTTATTCTCTCTCCCCACATTTATTAGATAAGAAAACGGACACTGACCTCAAATAGGGATGTTGACTAATGAAAAAAATAACGAAATACTAATAAAAATCGTAAACATATTAAACTTTTAGAGTAGCTTGTATACCTCTTGGTTTTATATATTGCATATTATTTGTTTTATGACCCTTCAAAGTTTTGTGGACAAGTCCATTTAAAAAGTATAAAATTTATTAAAATAAATGATACCTTTAATTAGTCTGTAAAATGTATAGCAAATTTATCGAAGAAACCATTTTGATAAACACAATATTTAATATAGCTGCTGAACAAATTTCCTATGCGTTGCATACAAACTAGCACGGCGTGACGTCATAACGTGCAAGCCAGTATGGAGCGTTTTTGATCGAGTCCATTTGTGCGCATTTCACACTGTGATATCTCGGGCAGTTTTCATGCTAGCGAATTAATTCTTTTACCAACGTTTCTTTTTTGAGAGGTAATTTATGTAACATAAAATAAAAAAAATAGTCAACATCCTTATTAAAGTGTAATAAGGACTTAAGGAAAATCTTTATCACCAATAAAGTAAAACCAAATCCTGTTGTTTTATAAAGAAAACATTATTTCGAAATTGGCGAAAAAATTAATTTGTGTTTTCATCTTTAAAATCTTGTTTGAGCGACATGAAACATAAAAATTACTATGCGTCGGTAAGTTTGCTAACACTAATACTTAATACAATAAAAAAAATGATTTCAATCAAATTAAAGTCATTTGGCGGCTCTTGGATCTAGGAATATTACTATTTTCAGCTTTTACTAAGTTTTTTTGTGATTTAAAAAAATAAAAAATATTTGCCTATAAAATTGACTGTAACTTGCAAATCAAGTTTTCTAGAGCTCTAAGAAAAAGCTCCGCTCTATCATTTTACAAGCCGCAAGCTCCACGTTCTTAGATTCAGTTTAGAGCTCGGTTTACCATCTCTTTCACTTGTGCGGTATAGAGCCTATGTCTATCTCTGTCAGTACATTAGGCGGGCCATACACGTACTTGCCGTTACTCCTCATTACGCGCAGACTCGCGTTATGTACTGTCTGCCGCGAATAGCGAGCTTTATTTGTTTTATTGGCGCTATGCTTTAAGGGGATTGTTCGGTATTTTGTTGTTTTTTGTGTGTATTGATCTTATTTCAAATTTTTCTTATTGATTTATTGAAATACAATTATTGATTTTAGACAACAAAAATATTTAATAGATATGTTGAGTTGCTTAAGTGAGTCCGAGAAACTAAGCCAAAGTACCTGCATTAAAAAAACCGAGTGTTTTATTTTAATAGTATCTAATTGACTAGTCGGTGCGTAAGCCTAAGAATAGTAGATTATACAACAAGTGAAAAAAGAGGGAATTTAGTTCGAGGGACTAAATTGGATCCCGAGAGCAGCGAAGGATTCTAGAGTTGAATCCTGAGCGAAGCGAGGGATACAAAGGACCGAGATGAATTTTTTTTTTCACGAGTTGTGTACTCTACTTTTACCATTGACTGCGAGAAAACAAATAGCAGTAGGTACTTATACCTAATTACCTATATAATTAAATAGATATCACATTTTTATTATTTAGGTAGGTAATCAGTAATAAGTATTTAAGCATTAGAAAATAGTGAAACTATTTAGAAGTTTTCCAATGACATAAAACAACCAGGCTAAGAGGAAAATTACATGATCAGTTTGGCATCAGTCCATTTCATCAGTTTGTATAGACTTTGAATTTTTACAGGCTGAAGATCGTACCAGACTGATTCAAGACTAAACATCTAATCTCCCTCTAATATATAGAAAAGAATCCAAAGATGAGACACTAAAAATGACCTAATTAATTTGGCAGGATATTTTTAAGAATAGAACCCAAAGATAAGACACTAAAAAGAACCCAAATAAAATTGGCGGGATATTTTTTTTAATTTATTTGTATAACTATTTCTTTATCTATGGAATAGCTCCATACTTTCAGCACGTTTTATTTTTTTTCTACATAATTCATACGATGCGCGCTTGTTCCAAATTCAAAATATTTTTATTCACTCGGTGAATAAAACAGCGTTTTATTCACTCTTATCGTTGAATTAAACGCACTTTTTCGAGTGGCGATGGTAAAAATGAATTATTTATGTGCCTAATCTACCTATTCGATTTCATTAGAGGCGAACCTGTTACAACCGCAAACAGACTTTTTATTTGTAATCACTTTACTTCCACTTTGTAACCAAACTGTAGCGTAATAAAATAAAATCTTTAAAAAGTTTCACATGAAAGAGTATCTATCTAATTCTTCCGAGGTCGTTAGCAGCAATAAGCGCATTAGCCGACAATGAGGTGACAAGCATCGGAGGCGGGAAGGCGAGGGGGGGGGGTGATTGATGATGCGGAGGTCCGCTGCAGTGACGACGTTGTTTTGTTTCAATGCGCCCCGCGCTCGCCCAAGTTAGATGTTCGATATTTGAAAATTTATTCGAAATTGCATGGGCGCTCTTGACAGGAAGTATGTTGAAAAAGAAAATAAAAGACTTACTTACGGCCTTAACACAAAAGATTTTTACCATCGCCACTCAAAAAAGTTCATTTTATCATTGATAACAGTGAATAAAACGCGTTTTTATTCACCGAGTGAATAAAAATATTTTGAATTTGGAACAAGCGCGCATTTAGATACAAAAAAAATAAAAGGTGCTGAAAGTATGGAGCTATTCCATAGATAAAATTATAGTTCTACAATTAAATGTCAAAAATAATCCCGCCAATTTTATTTAGGTTCTTTTTAGTGTCTTATCTTTGGGTTCTTTTATAAAAAATATCCCGCTAAATTAATTAGGTCTTTTTTAGTGTCTTATATTTGTGTTCTTTTTTATATATTTGAGGGAGATTAGTTGTTCAGTCTTGCATCAGTCAATTCCATCAGTCTGGTACGATCTTCAGTCTGTAAAAATTCAAAGTCTATACAAACTGATGAAGTGGACTGATGCCAGACTGATCATGTAGTTTTCCTCTTAGTTAGCTCGGTGGCGCGTGGTTTAGCGCCTGGCCCAGCGATTGCGGAAGTTAAGCAACGTTCGCAAGGGTCGGTCATGGGATGGGTGACCAAAAATGTATTATCTCGAGCTCCTCCGTGCTTCAGAAGGCACGTTAAGCCGTTGGTCCTGGCTTCATTTGCAGTCGTTAACACCCACCAATCCGCATTGGGCCCGCGTGGTGGGTTATGGCCCGTCCTCCTTACCACCCATAAAGAAGGCCTGTGCCCTACCAGTGGGGACATCAAAAATGGCTGATGGACAACTATAAATACTATAGGTACTGCTATTTTTTTTCTCGCAGTCAATGGTAAAAAGTAGAGTACACAACTCGTGAAAAAAACATTTCATCTCGGTCCTTTGTATCCTTCGCTGCTCTTGGGATCCAACTTAGTCCCTCGAACTAAATTCCCTCTTTTTTCACTTGTTGTATAATCTACTATTTTACCATCGCCACTCAAAAAAGTGCGTCTTATTAATTGATAACAGTGAATAAAACGCGTTTTATTCACCGAGTGAATAAAAGTATTTTGAATTTGGAACAAGCGCGCATCATAATTATGAATTATGTCCAAAAAAAAAACGTCCTGAAAGTATGGAGCTATTCCATAGATAAAGCCATAGGTTATACAATTAAAAAAAAATATCCCGCCTATTTTAGTTAGGTACTTTTTAGTGTCTTAGCTTTGGGTTCTTTTCTATCTATTAGTTCTTTTTAGTGTCTTAGCTTTGGGTTCTTTTTTATCTATTATAGGGAGATTAGATGTTCAGTCTGTGGCATCAGTCCTTTTTTCCAGGGTACGATCATCAGGTCTGGAAAAAAATCGAAGTCTACAGATTGATGGCATGGACTGATGCCAGACTGACTGATCATGTAATCTCCCTCTTATCGTGGTTGTTTTATGTAATGGAAAGCTTTTAATTTCATATACACTTCTAAAGCTTGCGCGCGTACAGTTCATTAGAAAATTTCAAAATTTCTAATTTCACTACCTATTTAATTTTTCTAATGTTTTAAATATTATCGATTTCCTACCTAAATATCAAAATCTGATAACCTATAAATACCTACTATAGGTAAAAGTACTGCTATTGTTTTCTCGCAGTCGATGGTAAAAAGTAGAGTACACAACTCGTGAAAAAAAAAATCATCTCGGTCCTTTGTATCCCTCGCTTCGCTCAGGATTCTACTCTTGAATCCTTCGCTACTCTCGGGATCCAACTTAGTCCCTCGAACTAAATTCTCTTTTTTTTCACTTGTTGTATAATCTACTATTAATACACTGTTTAATTTAGACCACTGTTTAAATGTGATGCGTCTCTTTCAAACAATATTGTCAAAAAAGTGACAGCATCACATTAAAACAGTGTTTAAGTTAAAACCTTGTTGAACAGTGTTTTAAAATCTTTTGGTGTAAGGCCGAAAATATCTAGAGAATGGTACTTACATTGATGGTACTACTCGACCAAGATAAATGATAATTAGGCGCATTACAGCTAAGTTCATGACACCGTTTTGTAACAATGAAGAATAATACATAATTTATAAGACTGTTATTGATACAATATAGAAAATGCGACTAAGTGAATGAGACATGAAGAAGCCATGAAGCCTTTTCACAATGATTTTTTTAGAAAATTGACTCATTAGACTTGTTAATTTGTAATACGAGTAGCTACAACGTATTGAACAATAATCTATACTGTTATGTAAATAACATTATAATATATATATCTTTAAGAACAAAATACCACAATATTATACTTCTGTATTTAACATCTCAACCCTCGTTGAAAGAGAATAACCTTATTTTTGGGGTAAACCTTTTAACAGAAGATAGAAATTAAATTCGATGAAAAGATCTCAATCTTTTTTCGATTTTCGATTACAATTCTTCGTCACCAAGTTCATCGCAGTGATTTCCACACTCCGTTCGCTTAATGTTTTTAATAATAAATATTGATAAAACAAGATGGGTGAAGGACACGAATTTAATAGCAAATGTATAACACTATAGGTACAAAAGTTTTTTTTTTTTTTAATTTTTACATATTATTATTTTAGCTACTTATTTCATTTATCTGTAATTGTTGTAGATTATACATTCCCTGGGGTGAGACCGTACCACAGGTTTTTTCAAACTTTCTTCGGTGCGCCAGATCTCATACTAAACTTAAGTACTATTATATATTCTGTGCTTAAGATATAGTATTATGTACATTATGTAATTAGGTACCTTAGTATGAGATAAATTGATCCTTTTTATTTTTTATTTATACAGAATTTGATAAAAAAATCTTTACAAAATCAATAGAAAGAAATTGAATTCGATGAAAAGACCTCGATCTATTGCGATTCCCAGTTTTTTTTTATTTGTGACCACTTTGCTTCCACTTTGACCTTTGTACCCAAACTGTAGCGTGATTAAATAAATAATTCTACGTCACCATCACCAAGTTTATCATAGTTATTTCTTCGATCCGTTCACCTATGTTTTTATTTTTGTTTTTTAATTTATTTAATGACAACAAACGGTCATGTGCATTGTAAATATTAATAAAAGAATAGATGGATGAAGGACAACCGGGAACCCAATTGATTTAAAATTAAATAGCAAACGTTCGGCATACAGATTTGATAAAAAATCTTTGCAAAAACAAATGAAGGAAGTTGAATTTGATGAAAAGATATCGATCGTCGCCAAGTTGATCGCAGTTATTTCCGCAATCCGTTCGCTAATGTTTTATAAATATTGATAAAGCAAGATGGATGAAGGGCACGCGCGAACCCAATTGATTTAAAATTAAATAGCAAACGTCTGCGATGATGGATGACCGTCACTCCCTGGGAACGGTAGGGTTAAATGCTTGTTGCCGAATCATTATCTTGGAGCGGGTTTTTTGCGACTATTAGGAAATGTTAATCTGTGTTTTTTAGGGCACCATGCCTTAAGGATAAATGGAACCTTAAGATCGCTTGGTTCTCTGTCTATTTATCTGTGATGATAGTTTTTTCAGTCTGAAGATTGACAAACATTGCAGTCTGAAGATATTTTGATATAAATATGATCAGAACCAAATCAAAACTCAAATATTTTTTCATTCAGAATAAACCTTCTCCGCTTAAAATGGATATTCCTCAAGGATAAAGCCACCCTACACACTTCACATCCAAGTATCACCCCAAGCTCCAGAAACTCTACAACTTGTAAACGACACTTTACATAAACACACGTGGAGTTTTCAAGTCTTAATAAACATACAGGCACTTAAGTCGGCGTCGGTTAAAAAGGCCGGTTTCATAATCTTGTTAGCACTCAAATTTACATTAATTAAGGCAGTGAGGCACGCTGAGACGCGGCTGCCTAAACTGGGGGGTGGTGGGGTAGATAATATTCAAATGGTACATGTAACGACGCCCCGAGCCATGGCGCGCCGCCCGCAACCAATATAGATGGTACAAGTTAAGAGAAAAGTGGAGGAAATGGCAAGAAAATTCGACGGAAAATGTTGGGAGTGTAATGTAGAAGTACTGGTGCCAGTCATTGTGTATAAATATGTACATAAGAAGGCACAAATGTGTCTAGGTTGTTGAGTGACAAGACAAAACTATATTGTTTACATGGGTTTCATTCGTTATTGTTTTTATTAAGTACTTAATAGTAGAATAAATATCTTAAGCACTGGGCTATGATGAATACTTGCCATCAAAGAGGTCGAGTAGCTCACTTACATGCGCTGCCAGTAAATGGAGGAGCTAGGTGGCGCAGTGGTTTGGCGCTTGGCCCTGCGTTTGCGGAGGTTAAGCAACTTTCGCACGGGTCGGTCATGGGATGGGTGACCAAAAATTTACTATCTCGAGTTCCTCCGTGCATCGTAAGGCAAGTTAAGTCGTTGATCACGGCTGCATTTGCAGTCGTTTACACCCATCATTCCGCATTGGGCCTGCGTTGTGGGTTATGGCCAATTCTTATCCACCCATTAGTAAAGCCTGTGCCTCCCGGAGACACCAAAAATGGCCGATGTCGAGTAATAAAATCTATATTTTCAAGATTTTTTTTAGCTTCCAGACCTTCGCTATCGTCAGCAACAGTCCGTGCCCTTCAAATGCTAAGCAAGCACGTCAGTGGCTCGAGCATGAGATTTTAAACAACTTGAAAAAAAAGACGGAAGAAAAAAAAATGGTAAAACGAATTGATCTAAAAAAAATGCTTTCGCGAAACACTTGTGTAACCACCAGTATCACTCTCGTAGCGTCGAGGGTGCGCTCGACAATTTCCTCCTCGGGTAATTCACTAGGATTTAATTTAAATTAGTTTTGGCTTGGCTTAATAGCGTCCCCCCGCCCCCTCCCCCTCCCGGGAGGCTGTCTGGCGCACGAGTTATTTTTGCGGGACGTTTCCGTAGCGCCTTGATTAGGGGTTTTGCGAACGTGTTATGTTGACGCTTTGGGTACGTTTAAAAAGCTTGTTTGTGTTACAATTTTGTTAAGTAAGAGTGTTTGGGTGTCATAATTTTGTACTGACTACTGTGGTTAATGTTTTGCGTTTAATGTTTAAAAAGTTAGTTGTTAGAGACTAGTTATGTGTAAGTACTCGTGTTTGTTGTGAATGTCAAATATACGTGCGACTAAAATATCTCTTTCCAGTTTTTTAATTTCTTATTTTGCTCCGTCGCCTTCATTTTTTATGGGTAATTAATAAAGATTGCTGAAAGCTTACCACTCAAAAAAGAAATATTTAGTCATGGAACACTAATAATAATGCAAGAGTCTCTAGGCTCTACCAATTTTAGTTAAGTCATTTAATTATAGGTATATTGAGATTGGATTAGAGTAGATTAGTTATGATTTTAGCCTCATCTATCAATTTATTTTTCTCACAAAATGTTATTGAAATAAGTAGTTGTGTGTAATGTAGTAAAGTAATAGGAAGATACTTGTGATGAAATTAGAATTCACGATTTCTAATCTGTGAGCAGTACCCTTAGCACGAACAGCTATCGAGAAAAAAAACGCTCGTAAAATTACTCGATAGACAATTCTCTATGGAAAATTTCATTTCGCTTATCGGCGATAGATGGCGCTGTACAAATTTTCTATACAAAATTTATCTATCGAGTGATTTTACGCGCGTTATTTTTTTCGATAGCTGTTCGTGCTAAGGGTACAGAGCAGCTATTTCTGTGACAGTATCACAAGATTTTAACTTTCTAGAAGAGACGAATCCACACCAGTTCAACAGACAGAGTAATCGCCCAGCCCCCCTAGCATGACCACCGAAACGCGGTATGATATAGCGATTATTTCGTTTAACTGTCAAAAGACAATGGATTTTGACAGTTTAGTGTCGATAAAACGCTATATCACTGATATAATTTCGTGTTTCGGTGATCATGCTAGGGGGGCATATAGCGAAAGGTCGTTTATTCGTTCGTTCGCTAACTTCAAATTTAAAATCTTTATAACAATGTCTGTGATTTACATAAGCCTACGACGATGCTCTCCTTTTTTACAATGATTGGGATTTACAGGGTCAGTGATTAGATACGAGTTGTTTTTTTCTATTATACGAGCATAATACAAAAAATAACTTAATAAAACATTCAAATATCACATTGAGAGATATCATATGATTCGGTCTGTGGTCGGTCGCCCCGCGACGCGAGTGGACAGATGCGCTAGTTAAGGTTATGGCCCGACTGGGACGAGCCCTCCCGAGGACGGGCCCGCCGATTACTGAGGGCTGCCTCTACTTACATATTAACAAGTGCATTTCAACTTGTCGTGCTAAATAAATTAAAGCAAACAAACAAGAAATCAACCAAGATCTTTTCTCTAAATTATTAATTTAGAGAAAAGTTAAACGTAATAAAAACGTTTTAACACAGTAAATTAAGTAACTTGTTTAGTATATTCATACTAAATTACCTACTCTGTGGTTTGACACTTGACGTTTTGGTTTTCTTAGTCTGTGATCGTCCACTTGTGAAAAATGTAACTCGCGCTCCACGCTTTTTCTGCATGAATTAAATATAACAGTTTTTATGTAAAAAATAGAATTTACTGTTTAATATTTTATTGTGTTTTTAATTTTTATATCTTTCCTTTTTTTAAAATTTTCCAAGAAAATTCCAAGATCTTTTCTCTAAATTAATAATTTGATGATATCATAATAAGGGATTGCAAACAGAATACACACGGACTGGGTGGATTTGGAATTGGTGTGCTACCAGTCTTTAAGAAGCATTTGTGAATAATGTGAATTTGTAGATATAATAAATTCCGTAAATATAAATAATAAATTCCGTTAATATGATCAAAATACCAGAACCTGTGAAGAAGGCCCCAAAAATAGTAAATAACATACCTATTCGTTAACTAAGCGGTGGCAGCCCTGCCTGCACCATTCCTCCTAGTTAGCGAGCATCATTGCGCCGCCCGAGTTACGTTCAATTTGGGAAGCTGTGATTAGTTCACAACTTATTAACTTCTTATTAGTTTACGCTGTTTACTGCCATCCTGAACTACATACTGCATGATCAAATTATTTTCGTATTACGGGTGTTATCCATTGACAAAAAGATATAAGTATTGCTGACCTCTCTAGATTTCATTAAGCTTATATTTATACGCTTTAAGGCGAGGCCAGTTCACGATCTGATTCTGATGAAAAGATTGATTTTTGAACTTCCAATGTGAAGAACTGATGTAGAATTCTACTTCACAAAAATTACTGTAGACTGAAAAAGAATCAAAGAAACACATTAACTGAACAGAATTTATTGAAAAATGGCATGGTAAATGGAATGGACTCTGTAAAAAATCCTGAATAACACCATAAAAACTTATAAAAATGAATTTCCAATTGTCAGATTTCGTAATTTACAACGATAGTGATATGATTTTTTATGCAAGAAGGATAGCTTTTTTATCGATCTAACACAATAAGTACATTTTTGATAAATGATCCAGTATTTCAGAAATCAATTTCTGGCGAAGCGCCGTCAATTAAAGTTACCTATGCAATATTTAACCTTATTCTAAAGACATAGTGAAAGAGTAAATTTCGTGAACTGCCTCGCCTTAACTAGCTTACTGAAAACTAACAAACAAAATAACCCTTAAAGTGTTGGACGACTAGGCAAACTTCATGAATGACAGGTGTCAAGTTAACAGCTTTTATTACGGCCAAATAAAGATAGCGCCAACCGCTAAAAGTGTCATAAACAATTCAATGACGTCTCTATCACAACGACACATGTTTCAATTATTCTTATCAGACATCACTTATCTCTTTATTTCGGCAACATTTGTCTCTACAAAAGTTATAATGCGTTATCGCTTATTCCACTAGTTTATTAGAGAATTGTGCTATAAATAAAAGGGCATTGAAATTTCAACAGTGAAGATTATCTCCTCTCTTTCAACGCAATCGAAACCGAGTTTTGTTGTAATGGCCCCATCTGCCAAAATACAGCTCCCCATTTTATTAGTATTGTGGGTCTTTTAGACACCACTGTCGAGAGTCAAGGGTTGAATGTTAGTCGTCTGTGAAATTGAATGACACTTCGCCGTTTTTAAATTTGGCCCTTTACTTTTATGTTGTTTTATCAATATAATCGGTTGAGTGCACTTTATTTTCCTTTCTCCTACTTTTAACTGAATGTTGCCCAAATTTTACCACCGCTAGTTTACTAAAATCATAAAAATAGTACTTACCTTCTTATTGTGAATATATCTTAACCTATCTACTTACTTATTCATCAGATAATTGAAAATTGAACATACTATAACGTCTAGAAATTACTATAAGCATTTTTTTCTATTATTTTCAAATCTAAGCTGATGAAATCATTGTTCAATTTATTGCTCGGCTGAGCTGTATAACCACGATGATATAACGACCCACCTACATTTGTTTAGCGACGAAATTGTGTACGTAATGTACTTTTGTCCGGTCTATTATTTACTGATACACATCTTTAGATTAGTTTTTAATTTACATAGCTTGCAGTGTTGCCGTTCGAAGCAAACACTGCTAATTGGAAATTAATGGAGTTTTACATTGATTGCTCGCTCGCGCTGTATTGATTAGCGTTTTAAATTATTTCTTTATTGTCATGTTAATGAAAGAGTTGGTATATTCAAAATAAAAAAAATAGATTAGAGTTTCAAAGTAAAACGTTTATTTTGAATTCATAAAATAATAACTTATTCTTATTAGGTAATATCAAAATATGTGTTATGACTGAAACATGTAATAACATACTGTTGAGTTAACATAATTTTACAAATAATAATAATTAGTGTGTGATAAGAGCAAACTTAAGAAAGTTATGGTCGGCTGACTTCTACCCATCGAAACAATCACTTCCATTCTCTATTGATAACAAATAAAATCCTTAATTGATTCTTATAGGTATTATCTAATGAAAACAATTGAATGTCAATTTAATAATGATCTCAATTCACCAACATGACATTTATATTATAATTCAAGGCGCGAAAGCCCGTCCTTAAGTTTTACCTCGACTCAGAGGCAAAAAAAACATAAAATATGGGCGGAAAAGCGCGGGAAATGATGAAATATGGCGGGCCACGATTCGCGCGTCCGTCCGATGTCATTATATTAGAGCCCGTAAATTGTGCTCTGTAAAAACAAACATGGAAAATATTGCCGCATTCTTCGTTGGTGCTTGCCGACGTGAAAGGTAAATGCAACATAAATTTCTCACGTGTGATTTATTTCTGATGTATGCAGCGTGCGGTTGAGATTAGCTTTTTGGGGACTTCTATTCTTCGCTGCTCTGTTAATAAACAAAAAGTAGATACCTTACCATGAAAGAGTCTGTTTCAGATTTTTTTATTGAAATAGAAAAAGTCCCTTAATTTCTACTTAATATTTACTGGAAAATGTTGGATGAACTTTGGTAATGTCTTAATTAATTGAATTGATTGCATTGGATTGTCTTTCGTAGGCACATGACGAGTCCGAGAAAATGTTGTTTAGGTACTCTTGTCATTTAGCTAAAGAAAATTGTCAAAAAAAAATTTTTCACTCCTCTTGCTCAAAAAGTGCGTCATTGTAACGTACAAGAGTCGAGATAAAATAGCATAATAAGCCCTAGGGGATAAAGTTTTTTCTTTTTTAATGTTTGTCTATTACCAATGAGCGTACTAAAACGAAAAAGTCTTTATTCATAATCACGAATAAAAACTCGCTCGACTTAATACTGGGGGTCTATTACGAAAAGTTTAATGCGATACACGCGGCTGCGTCCGTGCTTCGTTCTGATTGATTCCTATTACAAAGCACTTGCGTATGCGATATTGCAAAGTGATTACGTAAATTTGACAGTTTCTCTCTAGTGGATCCGTCATTATTCGTTCAATAGACTATGGACTACGATAGCTACATTGAAAATATTTGTAATAACTATAACCGACGAACTTCGGACGACTATCGTGACCAAGTTTCGTAATAGGCCCCCAGTTTCTCATTCTTATTTTTGAAAATGGAACTAAAAGCATCTCTTCGGTGAAATCATAGACTTATTTATACTCTGTGTACAGAGTGAATCGTAGAATGCGTGTTTGTGTAGTTTAGCTGCTACAGCAGAAATTAAAAAAGGTACCATGGCGCGAAATCTTTAGATTTTTTTTATAATTACAAACTGATTGAATTGTGTGACTGTAATAGGAAAGAAATAATTTTAATCTTCTGCCGTCAAGCACAAATCTTTTATTTAAATATTGTACAAAAAGTTTATGAAGTGGAGGATAGAAAAACGAGTGGATTCGTTTACGGAAGTAAGTAGGTATAAACTATTTAATATTGTATTTTATTTTCTCGCAATCGTAGTGAAAAGTATAGTGTAACACACGACGCTAAAACCCATTGTAACTCGGTTTCTATTTATTCCCTCGCTAAAGCTCGGGAATAAAAATACCTTGTATGCAATGGGTAATTTTAGCGTCTTGTATAACAATCTACTATTTTTCTATCGTATTCTATCTTAGCATTCTTTTCAATTTTCTTCTATTGTTTTTTTTTCCTTTTTTTAAATTAAAAATTCAATTGTTTCCGATTTTCTTTTCTATTTACAAAGATACGAACATCTTTGTAAATAGTCTTAGGTGGTGTGGTACATACTTATGTTTTACAACCCAAATATAAACAGCAAGCCCAAGAGCTCCTCCGAAATCCCTCACTGCCGGAGGGAGGCTAAGTGGCTTTTCATTTTTCCCGGCGCGCCCTCCACGCGCCATTTTTATTTATTTTTCATCGCTCGGGGCCCAGGCCGATATTATATCGCCCATTTTGTTCATTTTTATTACGATCTTCGCCCAAATGCACCTATTATTTTTTATAGAATATACAATGAAGATTTGTATGTGATGTAAGGCGAAAGGGAAAGATTGTTACGCGTTGTAGAGGTGCTTATTATATCGACAACTTTGTTAGTGTTAATTATCAGTGCAGGAACAAGACTACATGTCCATCAGCCATTTTTGTAGTCCCCACTGCTGGGGCACAAGCCTTCCTTATGGGTGGTAAGGAGGATGGGCCATAACCCACCACGCAGGCCCAATGCGGACTGGTGGGTGTTAAACGACTACAAATGCAGCCGGGACCAACGGCTTAACGTGCCTTCCGAAGCACGGACGAGCTCGAGATAATAAATTATTGGTCACCCATCCCATGACCGACCCTTGCGAACGTTGCTTAACTTCCGCAATCGCTGGGCCAGGCGCTAAACCACTGCGCCAACGAGCTCCTCGACTACATAGAAGACTACATACTTTTTTACCTATTTAATGTTATTGAACAATAGTACATTATGAGACAAGTTAGCTTAGGTTGCTCATTGCACACAAGGCTGTGGGTTGCAGCCCGAGCCGCAGGCGAGGGCGTAACTCAGCCGAGTGTGCAATAAGCAAGAGCTCACGAGTTTCATACGACGTTTTTCTACACATTTGCGAGGAAAAAACAAAGTAATTTATCACACAGCAACAAATACGACAAAAACAAAATATGATAATTATGGGAAAAGGCGCGTATGTTTTTTTTTTTTTCACACGCCCAACGCAAGAATATATTGCGAACAAATGGGTGAGGAGCATACAGCCTACTACTAATACTTCAAAATTATAATTTTAAATGATACAATACAAATATTTTAATATTTTATAACAAAATATTGTGAATTATGAATAATTTGATACTAATATATATTTATTTGACTTAGTTAAGGTCTTTCACATTTATTTATTCCAAAAATGTATATGAATTTTAAGCAGCATAAAACCTCTTTGTTGTCAAAAAAAATAACTGTATTACCCGGCTAAATTGGGAATGCTCAGTTTACTCGCATAGAACTTGCAGTAAGGTACTAATTTAACTTCTATTACGAACAAGTGTTTTATATATTATTGCACGCGTTTGTTATAGCTCGGTTTATGACCCTAAAAGCGATGTATTAGGGCTCACTTTACGAGCAAGTGTGTTGAAAAAAAAAAATAGACGCTCGAATTAGTATTTGTTATGGGCACTGCTATGTGACCTTTCCCACCACCAATAAATCATTAATCAAAGTAACCTTCAACCACTCTTTAAAAAAAATATAATATTAATTTACTGTGACTGAATCGTGTTTTATGTATTATCAGGGAATATTTCGAAACTTACATCAGAACTAAACATAAAATTGGTATCCCACAAAGCAACGCTACAGCGCTTACGAGTCAGCGCTTTTCGGACGACACATAAAACAAAATTGAATCGTGGTTTCACAAGGGCGCTTACACCGCTGAACTGTGTTTACCACCTAGAGGAGTCCTGGATGGTTTTATGTAACACTGCTACAACAATGTTAACTGCAGGAGTAATTATTAAGGTGGCTATACCACCGAAAGTGGCGACGTCACAGATTTTTATTTAATAAGTTGTTGATGGAAAAGATTTTAATTATATTTTACGTTAATTTTTTTGGGTCATTTTTAGAAGGTATCACTACATTCCCTCGAAGCCATTCGTAGAAATAGTTAGCAAAACTGCTGAAAGTGGCCGTGTTTTGACACATTTGACACACTTTTAGCAGTTTTGCTATCTACTTCTAGCAGTGACTACGAAACAATGTAATGATACCGTCTAAACATACTAGACTGGGCAACTGGGCCCTAAAATTTCTACTTAAAGTTTTATTAAAATTGTGTATTAGAATTACAATATTTAATAAATAAAATTCACCATGGCGCCACTTTCGGTCAGGGTGCCACCTTGAATGAGAATCTCTCACTACTAGCATCTACGAGACACAATTAGGAATTCGGACTTCTCGGAAATTATTCAACACTCAGGATTCCCTAGTTCATATTTGTAACTTGCAAATTAAATTGTTCAAACTTTTAAAAACCATTACTATCAATCAATTTATTACCACAGACAATAAGATTCCCATATACATAATATAAAATTAATAATGATAAGAACAATAAAACTTAAAGAAATCTCTTTGCTACGACGCTACGAGCAAAAGTTTTTTTTTGTAAATTAGGCTCAAATATAATGATTATTCAATAACTAATTCAATAATAATTATAGTAACTCCAAAGGTCCAAAAATAAATTATAATTATTGTTCAAATTAGTTTTCAACTACCTTAAACTCAAAGGCTTCGTGGCGCTGAACAGCATAGAGCAGTCCCATGTTTTGTTCATAGACTATCAAAATTGCGTCCAATTCGTCTGTATCGGGTCATTCCGTATTCCCCTCACTACCATCTGCCAAATGTGTTTTTTAAAGGCGAGAGATATACGATTAAACAGCCAAGTTACTAGTTTACATTGTAAATGGAAACCTAAAAAAACAATTAAATTGATTCGAAACAATACACTCCAATTATTTCCCGACTAATTGTATTAGTATTTTTTTATTAGTAGTATTAGGTACTAATTGTGAACCATAAGAGCTCGACTAAAGATTTTTCAATAACGTTTAGGGAAATTCCTGCATTTCATCACGCCAATAAGATTTATTTGGTCAAAAAATCGAAACAGGGAACGAATCAAATTACCCTTATTGTAAGCACGCATTAAAATCAAATAGCAACAAAGTACAGTCGCGGCGTAAAGTGCTAATCCCGGTAAGTCGCCAGTACAAACAGGAGCGCGCGCGCGACACGTGCCGCCGCGTGCCCGGCCATTACGGGCACATTAGGGACATATCTGCCCATTACTGACCCGTTATCGTGTTATCTTCGCATCGGATTATCTGCTTGGGAACAGATACCGGCTTATTCGGATTTCTGTTTATCCCACGGGGTATCATTGAATGTATTCCCGAAGTAGCGTCTTGATATAACTAACGATACAATGTAACAAACGAAAAAAATATGAAACACAACTTATTTTTACCCGACTGCAAAGAAAGGGTTATGTGTTTCGCGCGTATCTTGTAAGTATGTTTGTATGTATGTATGTATGTATGTTTGTATGTAATATTCTTTATTACCTCATCACTTTCAAACGGCTGAATGGATTTCTATAATTAAGATATCGTTAGATTTGTCTTGTCAGCCCAAGTGTTCTTAAGAAGGTGGCGTTATAAAAAAACCAACATCGCGGCTGTACGGTGCTATTATACGTAGGTAGCAAAAAAATATTTTTTTTTTAGAATACTGCAATATGGGTGTCATATTAAAGGGCATAATATAAGGATTTCAAAAAGGTATATCATGACCGTAATATATAATAACTAAAAAGAGATAAATAAAAAAATAAATAAAAAAAAAAATTTGGTCCGTCGGTTTACAAAATGTAGTGGTATAAACTGAAAACATATCTAGAGATTTTTATATTCAACGCAAAACAAGTTTTATGTTTACTTTAGTATGATTACATTTCATCTCGTTTTCATCATTTACAAGATACGATAGGTACTTTAAAAACAAATGCATACAATGCAATAAAAACGAGAGTCATAACACCACTTTAATAAGAAACATTGCTTCCCGACATCAAATTACAACGAGAAGGGGAGGACTCACTTAAATATGAATCATTTCATTATAATGCCGTATTCAATCCGTGTAAACCTCACTTCATGTTATTGCAAGGGGAGCGGGCAAACATAAAAACGTATTATACGCGAGTAAGCCCCGCGGAGACGATAACTGACACTTAATACCATAGAGCGTGACCGCATTACTCTGTGATCTATGGTCTGTGGAATCTGCGCGCGCTGCTTTAATCTGTGATGTAAGCTGTCAAAATTGGAGGGAAGTCGTGCACTTTTGCACAAGATTGTAGTTTTGCGCGCCGCACGGAAAAATGCACCTTTTTGGTATAGTTTTAAAAACACTTATATTTCCGATTTGCGTTTCTGTTTGTATTTATAGAAATATAGTAGTTAGGAACAAGAGAGAAGATCGAAAATTGAATGGATTTGTGCATATTAAAACTGCACTAGGGTTGTTCTTTATGGGAACCGATTCGGCACGTGTCAACCGATGGAATTACCTCTAATACTTTAATACTTGCATTAATAAAGTGTGAAATTGCTACCGGGCGGTGTTGTTTGTTATAATTCTTTATTAGCCGTTTTGAGCGGTTTTCCCTGGGGTTTTGACTCGATATATTCCAAATTGGATTGTTCTTTTGGCAAATGTCTATGGCTTTTGATTACTTTACTTACAAGGGATACAAATTATTCTACGGTACGGTTCCATCTTTTGGCTTTAAAACAAAGTAATCTAAACTTAACTATGTACATCTCTTCAATGGGTTTTCTACACTATTTGATTGTATCTCATTATATTTCCATTTCTTTGCATGTTCAAGTTGTGCAAGACAAGTTAAACGATCCTAAACAGTAGAACGAAATATTTATTGACTCCTCACAGTCAGAAAGGTGTAACGACCTCATTGACACCTGCATGAAAATCCAAACCTTTTTGTTACAACTTTTTGTTTGGTGAAAATTTTAATTACAACACTAAATCCGACGGACCGTATCTATAGGTAGGTACTCTACGTAGTATTTAATTCCAACGCTTTACGGTCACAGCATTTATTGATTGCGCTGACCACTGAGGCGCGACGCGGCGCTGGATAAACAAGGGATAAAAAAAAACAAAAATAGAAATGGCGGACGAGGCACCGCCCCCTGCCGGGACATCGGCTACCGTTTCGAAATGTCATTCTTCACTGTTCCGTGGAAGGGTTGTTTGTATCGATATCGATATTTCGATTAAGGCGCGGTGGTAGTGAAACTAGCGCCGCCACTACATTTATTTTTATTACTCGTATACCAAGTCAATATTTAAAAAAAGCTCAGGTAATAATCTCTTAATTGTCTCTAATATTTTTTGAATAACTCTTCAACAGTTATCATTCATTCTGTAAGTTTTAAAATTTATAATTGCCAAAAGTGGCCACTTTGAGCTAAAATGGATTTTAAAACTTACAGAAAGAATGAAAACTGTTAAAAAGTTATTCAAAAAATATTTAGATTAAACAATTTAAGAAATTGTTACATGAGCTTTTTTTAAATATTGACTTGGTTTACGAGTAATAAAAATAAATTTTTTGAATAACTCTTCAACAGTTATCATTCATTCTGTAAGTTTTAAAATTTATAATTGCCAAAAGTGGCCACTTTGAGCTAAAATGGATTTTAAAACTTACAGAAAGAATGAAAACTGTTAAAAAGTTATTCAAAAAATATTTAGATTAAACAATTTAAGAAATTGTTACATGAGCTTTTTTTAAATATTGACTTGGTTTACGAGTAATAAAAATAAATTTTTTGAATAACTCTTCAACAGTTATCATTCATTCTGTAAGTTTTAAAATTTATAATTGCCAAAAGTGGCCACTTTGAGCTAAAATGTATTTTAAAACTTACAGAAAGAATGAAAACTGTTAAAAAGTTATTCAAAAAATATTTAGATTAAACAATTTAAGAAATTGTTACATGAGCTTTTTTTAAATATTGACTTGGTTTACGAGTAATAAAAATAAATGTAGTGGCGGCGCTAGTTTCACTACCACCGCGCCTTAATGTGTTCCCGTATTTCAAAACTGTCTTACGTTTTATGTATTATTACAGTATCTGTTTTACAATTCACATTCACAACTAGTGACCTTTGAAATAATCACCTATTCAAGCATACCTACACCCAACAATGGTACCAATCCGCATTGGTCCCAGGTGGTGTGTTTTAGTACAACATCGACAAGCGACAAATAAGACAGAGAACAAGGGAAGCGTCCCAGCAGTAATGACATCAAAATGGTTGATGATGATTACAAGCTGAGATACTGATTTCCAAAAAATATCAATTGTCGTTTCTCTCGTATTTTATCGACAGTAAGCTCCAACACATAACAGTCACAACGAGGAATCCAAACCAACCAATGCTATAAAATAGATCGATAGTTTTTTTACTACCATCGGCATTGAATTCTGGGTTTGGTGATATCGCATCGAGTTATTCAATTTCGGGGGCTATTCTCATCGGTCCGATCATTTCCGTCGTCCGTTTTTTATCGACATCGATAGACGGCCGATTCGATACGCGCATTCCTAACGTTTTCATTGAAAGGTCTCGATTATGTAGTTTTCTTACATTCGATTCGACAGATCAGGTGCAAACTGTTTTGTCATATTAATTGATTCTGAATGATCGTGTAAATTCGGTTATCGACTACTGTACTACTTTAACTATAGGTATATTGAAGTTGGTATAATGTATGGTTATGGACTAACTATCTGCTTTATTCATTAAACATTATACAATACAGGTGCAAGTCGGAGAGTTTGCAGCCTTTTTGTACTAAAAATAATAAAGATATCACAGCGGGGAAAATCTTTATGATCAAAATTACCAGACCAGCTAGGGGATTGCGTAAAGTTAATCGTATTCATTTGACAGTTCATATTGTATCATACATAAATGTCATCCCATACAAATTGCAGTCGATGGAATACGATATGAACTGTCAAATGAATACGATAACCTTACACAATCGCACCCTAGATTTTTTTGCAGTAGTATTCGACAAAGCATCTTCTCCATTAACATTTCAAATCATTCTTTGAGCACTAGTAAGTAGAATATTTTTTTTTATTAAGGGTCTGAACCATAAATGTATGATTATGTAAATATAAATAAATAAATAAATAATCGAAAAAAATGCAAAACGAACTTATCTAATAAAATTATAAATTATAAATATGTATAAGCAAGACAATTATCAATTTGTTTCCAGTTTTACCACTATTAGCAGAAAGTCAGCTGGCAAAAATATATTACATTCCCGCCTAAGTTTATTGCCAGAAATATATCAAGCAAAATTCATGCTTCAAAAAGGCCGCGAATTTTTCCAACTACCTTGTTATAAATGCTATTCTATTCTATTATTTGAATTACTCACCCATAGTACCTTATTTTAAAAACATTTAACGGAAATAAATCGTCTGATAGTATAAAAAAAACTTTACACCTACTAACCTCATTCTCTGAGTAGAAATTAAGTGTCAACGTTGAAAAACTAGGATCAATCAAAGTGGATCGTTATTTAGGCACAATTACCTCATTTAGGTGGCTCCCCGAGGGGTATACGAGTCCGGTGCCTGCGTCATCGCGATGAAAAGTATTAATTAAGGTGCGCGGGATTCGATGCCCCGCGGTGTCAGGTCCTGCGCAGCATGGGGCGAACCGCGAAGGTGTCCTTGGCTGTAGTGGGTCTGTGTTTGCGGTTAAATGAGGACAGATCCACGAAACTTAGTTAAGTAATATTTTTGTTGCCCCGTTAAAACATATTAAATATTTTTACTTACTTAATAACATTGATAAAGTTTTTTCCAGAAACAATCACCAGACGAAATAGTAGCAGTCAGTTTGAAAACAGAGTTTTTGATGTCAAGATGGCCAATCTTGAATCTCAAGATTTGCATACACTGAGTTTTCTCCTTTTTGCATTGCTACGGCACACACTTTAAGTTTTGCTCTGTTCTGTATTGTTTATTTTTGTTTCACTGTTTTATTATTCTTTTATTTTGTAATGTTGATTGATTTTACCTTAATTTTGTGTGCACGCGTGGTGCGAATAAATACATTTCACTTTCACTTTCAATCCATGAATTGATTTAGGTTTTCACTAGTAATTTTATAATTTCGACACTTTGACAACTTGACGACGACATTGAGAATTCTTAATACCTAACAATGAGTATCCAAATAATTTCATGAAATTCCTATTCAAGGTGTAGCAAAAATTATCGCTTAATAATTTAATACACTTTAACCATCCTAAACTTTTGGGAATACCCCGCATTCCAAATAAATCATGGTGATTCTAGTGACCGAAATAAATGATATCATTCCTCAATTCCACAAATTGATTTAGAATTTATTTGCCCGTGTCGAATCACCACATTATGCCCGCATGTTTGACGAGCGATTCATTTTACAGCTAGTTAACGAAACGCCATTGTTAGTTTACAACTGTCATTGTCATTTTGGGAAATTTCCAAAGCTTTTATTAAATAATTACAGATTTCTGTAGTATACGAGTATAATAAACACAAACAAAAAGAAAAATAAAAAACAACTGAAGATGTTACAAGATCTACGATAAAACTTTTTTCTTTTATGCTCAAAATCATCAAAAGGTTAATTGCTAAGTAGGAGACTAGGAGAGCAGAAAACGTACTATAACACTAATTCTATCAATTAGTTAGGAAATAACTTCGCAGATAATTAACCTTCAACTTTAATTTAAATTGTAAGACAATTGGTGTAAAATAATCTACTTATCATGTAAGTTATATGGAACATAACCGGAACGTATCCATACCATAGTAACTCAATTGATTTTATAAATTATAGTTATTGTTTATTTCATTATCCGTTACAAACTTACGAAACAATTGTAAAGGACCAGTAAGCACCTTCAAACATCAAAAAACTAATATGTAAAAAGCAATTTTTCAACACACTTGCTCGTAAAGTGAGCCCTAATACATCGCTTTTAGGGCCATAAACCGAGCTATAACAAACGCGTGCAATAATATATAAAACACTAGTTCGTAATAGAATTAACCCTACAAAGTCAAATTAGTACCTTACTGTAAGTTCTATGCGAGTAAACAGAGCATTCCCAATTTAGCCACAAAGAGGTTTTATGCTGCTGAAAATTCATATACATTTTTGGAATAAATAAATGTGTATGTCCTTAATTAAGTCAAATAAATATAAAATTATTATCAAATTATTCATAATTCACAATATTTTGTTAAAAAATATTAAAATATTTGCATTTTGTCACTTACAATTATAATTTTGAAGTATTAGTAGTAGGCTGTATGCTCCTCACCCCTTTGTTCGCAAAATATTCTTGCGTTGGGCGTGTGAAAAAAAAACAAAAAAAAACATGCGCGCCTTTTCCCATAATTATCATATTTTGTTTTTGCCATATTTGTTGCTGTGTGATAAATTACTTTGTTTTTTCCTCGCAAATATGTTGAAAAACGTCGTATGAAACTCGTGAGCTCTTGCTTATTGCACACTAAGCTAACTTTTCTCATAATGTACTATTGTGACCTCGCGAAGTCTAATCATGATTGCGATGATTGATAGAATGATTACGCAATCACGAATTACTCGTGAACATTCAAGTTTTTAAAAGTAATTAAGATCATCTTTAATTATATTACACATCAAATGAAACAAGCTATATACAATTCGATCAGAAATCGTAGCTTTACGGACAACAATAACATAGAGCTCAACATGCAACTAAATACAAAGATAACGTAATTAATTTAGGCGAAATACACAAACCTATATTATTTACTTACAAGTTATGTAAACTGCCAGTACAAACTACCACACCATTAAGACACTACTATCATTCAAATGCACCAACATTAATGCACTGTAGCAATTAACCTTATCAATGAAAAAACAAGGATGAATCGCATCACAAAGCGAGCCGATTCGGCGCGAGCGCAGGTCAATAGAACGGAAGCAATGCAATAAGATAAAAGATACATCTACGAATATGTCGTAGGGCGCAATATTACAGACATCTAACAAAGAAACTTATACCTTATTGTGACGTCTTAAACTCTATTTTCTACTAAAGCCAGTTCACGCTATTTTAGTCAAGAAATATTATGTTGGTGCCGACAATCTATTAAGATTTGACACAGTCCATTTAAATGATCACTCATTTTGATTGTAAACTTATGTTTTGCCGTTAATATAATTTCGATCGTGATTTTGAATTCTCTAATCCAAAAATGTAGAGATCAAAATATAACAATTGAAATGGAAAAGCAGTTTTTCCTGGTTTTTTTAGGAATTGGAAGCGATTAAATTATTTCCCAAAATTCCATTAGTTCTTATATTTTCCAAAATCAATAATAATAATAATAATAATTACTTTTATTTTATTTACTTAGGACAGCTAACAAGAACATACACCAATGACAAGGCAATGGTATATTCGAAGGAGTTACATGCTACAGTGTTGTCTTTTTTACAAGCTGCCACGACATGCATTATATTCAACTATTTAATATATTATTATAAGTATATCTATGTATCTTGTTTTTATATTTATTTATATTAATATTCAGGGCCTGTTTCACAAATTCCGACTATGTTCAAATTTAATCTGAATAATTGCAATATGTACATTATTTCCAGACCTTTGTGTTGATATGGTATAAATATGATTACTTGTAGTTTCTAATACAGTTAAAAGAGCAGTTTGTAGTTACGATGCAAAAGCGGTAGTTCTTGGACTCAAGTATTTGCATGGTGTCTTGGTGAAAAAATGGTAATATTCCTATAAAACAGAAAACGCAGAGAAAAAAATACAAAAAATTTAAGCAACTCTGTTACACCGTATTTACAAACTGCGCCTGTTATAATCTACACTATATCGTCCATAAATTACATCGTAGATGCAAAACTTACAAGTTTTTTTCTATAAAAGTTTAATAAACGTTACATTATTAATTAATAAATTGATGATCGCCACGTACAAGAATATTTAATTCCACTGCATGTTGCAATGAATTACAAATTGGGTTCGTGTCTGCAGCCTTGGCTCGTTAATCGGACATGATCGATATCCTATATCGATTTTTATCACAAAATTAATGGACAGTAGCGGGTATTCATTAATCAATCGATAATTAACGCGTGTGTGCAAAACACATTCGCACTCTCGGCCTGAAGATCTGCGAAGATAAAATGCAATTTTTCGCAACCACGGCCATCTTTTATGTCTTCCAATCCTTTCTCTCATTAAGATTTCTGTGTATATCCATCTCTTTTTACGCAGGTATGTTTGACAGTGCACCCTTTGGCTTCTCCAGATTATTTTTGACACCTCCGGACATCTCTTTCACACCTACGTAATTACGAGTTCCTTTCTCCTCTTTTCAATAATAAACGTTCAGAAATAAACAGAATGTGGGTTTCTCTCAGGTTATCTGATCGAAGGTTTCTCTTAATATTCGTTCGGACACGAATGCAGTCGTTAACTTCGGTGTGAATTAATCGAATTGATTAGTTTTTTTATTCAAAGGGCACTCGTTAAAGCAGTCGGGGAATGTAATTATTTCATTATTTAACACTTTGGATAAATGTTAATGGAAATGTTAACCTGGAGTTTTCCTTTTGGTTTGTTTTATTCAAATCAAACACGTTCTTTTGTATATGAAAGACTTTTGCATAATGTATTTAGTAGGTATTTCCTTTAATATGCTATTAAATTTCTTGAATACAATTGAGTATCGGAGTCTTATTTCTTTGAAAATTAACCAGATTCACTGTTAGTTTTAACTAGGTCGTCTTGAATGGGCAAGTGTCTCAATGGGCAGTTATTATCTGTTATTGAATGGGTATGATTAATAATAATATTAATAATTAACGTCGTTATCGGCACTGCACAAATCATTACTTATGTTTTATTGTCCAATTAAAGTCGGGATGTGTTAATACAGTAGCTAGATAGGAAATGAAAATGGGTTTTTGTAGACATGCAAGTCGGTTACATGTTTATTTTTAATTATATTTTTACTAAAGTTTTCCTGATTATTATGAATTATCAAATAATTGCTAATCTTAATTTTCTTATTTTTAGCAGTTTATCTTCGATTTATATTTATTTCCTTACTCTCCCTAAAATATCGTTGCTTGAAACTATTACATTAAAAATCTCAATATGTAAGTACACACTTTCTCTGACACCCTTAACGGTTGGCAAAAGTGCGCCATTTGCTTTATTTTAAGTTGTAATAAAGAATTAATACTTACGTGCAACGAAAGGTAGGTAGTATATAAGTGTTATGTAATTAGATTAATTAACATAATATGTAAATTAACAAACACTTAGGTATCACTAATTGTCTACGTGTACGAATCTCTCAGGTACTATACTCAAACTCTAGAGGTTTAAATAGTACTTTTTTGTAAAATGAAAAATGTATTACGCTGTTTCTGATAATAAATAAATAAAATAAAATAAATAAGTGTTGGTACCTACTTATTTGACTGACTACCATTGCATAGTTAATGTCTGACAAGCGGGCGCATCGATATCAAAGCAGCAGTAGCTCTCTACATACACACAGTCGATATTATCTCAATTTCGTATTGGCAAGAGGTTATCGCTCAGATCCACTCAACGTGTTGCATCCGTTTTGCGGCGATAAACTGTGTGTATGCTTGTATTATCAATAGACATGTGCATACAAATTAAACTAAGCATGTAAGGGTGCTGCTACACAGCAGTTAAATATAACGTTATATAACATAGTGTGTAACATTTTGCTGCAAAATGTAAGAGAAAAAAGTTAGAGAATGTTGCATAACATTTGTTAAAATATAACGTTATAAGTATAACTGCTGTGTGGGAGCACCCTAAGATTTTTAATCTAACTTTTTAGGCCTCAATCTAAGATGTACATATACAAAGAAAGCATGAGAGAACTGTTTTTAATACTTTTTAGCTACTCTTGACGCAAAAACAATATTAAGCAATGATTTCCACACAATAGATAGTTAAACTGAATCGACATCAATCCTTACGGACTGGAACACAATAACCCCCGTAAACTGCTTTTATTCGCCATTATTTTTCACTACGTTTTGGTGTTCATTGTGACAGGCACGTATTCTAGGGTCTAGATAGGTCAACCTTTTAAAAACTTTATCATTTCATGAGATTTGTAGGCCTGTATCAAAAGTTTTCGTTAAGTTTCAATTAATTAGACATTTAATTAATGCCATTTCATGTATTTGTGTAAATTAAAACCACGTGTCACATGTATGTAACTAACCGTAGACTGTGAAACAAAATTTATTGATAGTACTCACAGACAGTTGATAAAAGAATTACCATCATCATCATATCAGCCGCACGACACCCACTGCTGGGTATAGGCCTCCCCTAAGGATCTCCACGACGATCGGTCCTGCGCTGCCCGCATCCAGCGGCTTCCCGCGACCTTCACCAGATCGTCGGTCCACCTTGTCGGGGGCCTACCCACGGAGCGCCGTCCGGTGCGCGGTCGCCATTCCAGAACCTTTCCGCCCCAACGGCCATCGGTTCTTCTCGCTATGTGTCCCGCCCATTGCCACTTCAGCTGAGCAATCCTTCGAGCGATGTCGGTTACTTTAGTTCTCTTGCGGATCTCTTCGTTTCTGACTCGATCACGCAGGGAAACGCCGAGCATGGCTCTCTCTATTGCACGATCTCTCGTCGAATCCAACTCGGGTGGGCAGCATTCGGGAAGCTTCGAAAAATCTTCGCGTCCGACTTACCTCAATGTCTCAAGACGAAAGTCTATGAACAGTGTGTGTTGCCAGTGATGACTTACGGCAGTGAAACGTGGTCATAAGAAGGCTCAAGGTCACCCAGCGTGCAAAAGAATTACAATGGATATTATTTGTTAGTGTTGGTAAAGTCCAAATTATAATTTTCCTCTAATATCAATTGGTTAATTTAATATCATAAACATACACGTCAAAATACCTGCATTATTTTGTAGTCATTCAGAATTGAACCTAGATATGTAAGTGCTTGCAAAAAACAATTTTAACTAAAGTACAATTAAAATCATACGTTTATCTAGCAGGCCCCGCCTAAGTTATGAGCCCTCGGTGACTGCCTCCTGATACATGGCCGGCTTGTAATTTCTTGCAATTTCCGGGAAAAAATCATCAAAAATTGTCCGTTAGTTATTTCCATTTTAAACAACACAATACAATGGTCAAAAATATTATTTTTGTGGCCACTATGCTCCCCAGTCCGGCCCACGGCCACTATCAGCCAGGTCGCCTATATAAATCGGGATGTCCATTGCAGCCCGGGGCTCTTTTTGATCTGGCGAGCCCCGCTTAAGTTATGGGCCCCCAGTGACTGCGCCCTGATACATGGCCTGTTTGTATCCGTTCATAAACCTATGGACTCGACAAATAGATCTCAACTCATACTCTTAATTAAGATAATTATGATGCAGTTGGGTTGGGAGATGTATGAAAATGTTAAAATCCATTCGTTTTATTTTGTGTGGAATGAATAAGCTCCTTTCCTTCTTCATCCTTACTCAAGAGCGTTACTGCGCTACACTAGCGCCGCCAATGGAAAAAAAATCGTAGTGCTCAAATAAAGACGAAATTGTAAATTATGTTCTTCTAGTGTACTCCGAATAAGCTTTGTTGTACTTTTTATCGTTTAAACAATATTTTATAACCTGTCGTTTAGTTTATAAAACTCCATTAAACTAATACATCATTATGCTTATAAAAATTAAATAATGGCTTTAGAATCTTAGATTATTCAATAAATTTTTTTACAGTAAAAAAAAATTAAAGTATTATCTTTTTTTCACTGAAATTAAAGACATTTAAGTAATTTTTACTCTATAGTGCACTCCTTGAAGACTATGGCATAATAAATGGCAAAAATAATATAAGGCTTGTATTTTTTTAACTGCTGAAACCTTAGAGTAAGACGCGTTTCTGTTCCAGACCGCGATGCTCGAAGGCTGAAACTTTCCTGGCAAGCAAATTTAAATTCAACGTGAACAGATTGTCTATGTTTCAAATAACCTGATAATATATTATGTTTTTCTCTATTCTTTTTAATGCACTAACTTAAGAACTTTGCTTCCTGAAACTAAAGTTTACATCAATAAATAATGCTTTCATTCTTTAGATTTCGTCTTTGGAAAAACGCCTTGTTTGAAATGGGAATATACAATCTTATTAATTTGAAACTTTTGATAATCCATATTAATTTCGTACTTAATTTCCTTTTGCTAAAGTATAGCTGAAAAATTGTTCACGTATCATCGTTCGTGTCGACTTTTAAGATATTAATCGCGATAATGAGGACTTTTATCAATGACAAAAAACTGTAGGCTCGATAGATGGCGTTGATAAAAAAATTGTTTAAAAAAAAACAAAAAACCGATTTCAAAAAACCTACCTCTAAAAAGCAAGAAATAATATTCGTAATAATAAAAATACGCCCCACCCGACCCGACTTCAAAAGCCCCACCCGACTTCAATAGACGTATTTTTATTATTACGAATATTATTTCTTGCTTTTTAGAGGTAGGTTATTTGAAGCCGGTTTTTTTTTAACAATTTTTATTTTTTATTTTGAGTGTAGGTACCTTGTAGGTAAGGTATATTATATTATGTAGAAAAATCGGCTCAGCCAAACGTAAGATAATCGCGGAGAAACATACTTAAATACGGGTCAAACTGAGAACCTCCTTTTTTAAGTCGGTTATAGAACTACACTTAAGATATCCCTCTTCCATTAAAAAATAATTATCTTATTCAGTTCATAAACAAAGAAGTAATACGACCATTATCATCGAGATAATTCACACAAAATCATACTATTTTCGTGTTTTTTTTCAAGATTACTTGAAAAATACTGAACCGATTTCCAAATTTTTAAAAATGGGACCAACTTGGGAGTTTACCTAATGTATTTAATAACGTTTGAATCATTTCAATCGGTCCAGCCGTCTTTGAGTAATCGGTGGACAATAGTGGACATACACAAAAAAAAATACAAATATACAGACGAACATAGAACCTCCTCCTTTTTTGAAGTCGGTTTAAAATAGGTCGCAATGTAATTTTTTTACTAAACTTCGAAGAGTATCAACACCATCTAGTGAAGCAAATAGTTACTATTTTTATTTTAAATGTCACTTTGAAAACCCCTCATTAACACGACATCAAAAACATGGTTTTTACATTATTGTAACAATCATTTACAGAAAAAAACTGATTTTTATAAGAATCAGTGGCGTTTCGGGGATTTCGTCTGATAACAAAAGGTTAATGGGGATTTTCCCTCATTATTCCTCGTAAAAAAACTAGAAAGATTGATATGTTATCTAACGATGAATAACAATTATATCTAATACTTCTAAACATACTAAAATTCTTAGAAGAAATATATGTCCTCCTTTGTGCTATTTTTAGCACAAAAGATACAACAAAACTTAAAACTATTCGGTTCGTTTGCCGTGAATCATATTTATGGGCCATTCTGGCCTCACATTTGGCAATTTGGTGAATTATTGTAGCAAACTGCGCTCTATTTCTGCAATGAATCAATGCCGAATGGCTCTAAGACATTGGCCTAGCTAACTCAGGTAGTCTTGTGTAGGTTATCTATTAAATCTATACTTATGAAATAACATGACTAGAGGCCGTACTCTTAGCTCTTACAGCAACCTTAAAGTGATGTTGTTAGGGACAGAGCTATCATCGCGTATAGCGCCATCTCATTTACAACATTGCTTCGATATTACTGATGAATAACAAATTCATCATAAAAAATATTATGACGCAGGAATCTGCTCAAAAGCTTTTTGAAAAATCCTAGGAGAAATGGAGTTTCTAGATATCTTTTTGGTTATTTTAATAATTGATATTTGTTTGTGGATCCTTCACATTGCAGTGTCATGTAGTATTTTTAAAACGACTACGTAGACTGTGGTATATTTAATGTAAAGGTCAGAGCTAAAAGATAGGATGTTTTTTTATTTCTTTCAAGCCATTATGATACGTTGCTGTTTATAATATCTAGCTTAATTGCTTTAGCTTTTTGTCAAACATAATTATCAAATGAAATATGACTTTGATTTAATGACTTACCTATGTTTATAACAATACGCTTGAGATATCAGTCGATGGCAACTTGGCAATGTGACCGTTTTATCTTTAGTTATTTAGTTAGCGGCCAATTCAATAACAAGCATAATACAATATAATTAGGCAAGACAAGTCAAGAAAAACACGCGATAATACATCATGTCCAATCCCGAAACGACCAAAACAAGAACAGAGCAAAGGTCTCGAGATAAAAGTATTGTATTAATTTGCTGTATGAGCTATATAATAAAATAAGCGTTTTGTATAACTAGATTCATTTAGATCAATCACTTAAAATAGAAAATTCACAACTGTTAAGTCAGTCGCAGCGTATTTACTTTCCGATAGAAAAAAGAAAACTGAAAAAATTCATACGACTTTGTTGATTTTTAACTGACTTCAAAAAAAGGAGGTGGTTCTCAGTTCGTCGTTTTTTTTTTATGTATGTTACTCGATTACTCCAAGAAAGGACATAATAATTATGCTACTTTATATTGCAAAATAAGAGTTGAAGGTGTTGAAATAGGGGATGTAATATCCCTCGTTATCGAAGCTAGAATCACGCACGCACGTACGTTTTTAAGGTTTTTAGGTACAAACAAACTTCTTCTTATTTTTGATGAGGCAAGCTCCGCTTTGTCAGGTTAATGTTCCCCGAATAGGAAACTTCTGCCAGTTTCGTGTAGGTTGTCTATACTCGAAACTGGCATAAGTATTCCTCTTTAGGAAACATCACAAGTTTCATTCATTCTTAATTTTTCACATCAAATTATACTTGCAACACCATCAATTCAATTTAGTCGAACTTTAGTCCTGTCATAATATTTTATGTCCAACGGAATAGCTTTAGACTAAAACTTGATTAAAATTAGAGAATTTTTAAATTAGTTTAGTTTAGTCGTGTGCATAACCGAATTGCCATGAATGTCAATTTCAGTGTTTCCAGCGAGTGAAAATATATTTATACCAAACTAGCTTCCGCCCGAGACTTCGTCCGCGTGGACATTGATAAAATCCTCAGAGAAGCTTAAACCAGGATAAACAGTATTCTATGTTTTAATGTCCTTAAATTCTGATCAGCCGTTTATACTTGATTAGGCGGGTCTCCACCAAGCGCGCTGCCTCGCGAGGCAGGACGTTTGCCGCACGGGCCTCCACGACGCTTTTTTGTGTAACTGTTTTTATGAGTGCAATAAAGAGTATAATTAAATATAGAAATTTTGTGTTTGGGCTGACAATAAAAAAATAATACACATAATATTATGTGTCTCAGCGTTTTTGATAATTCCACCTCCAAAGGGGTGAACATGGATTTGAAGTAGTGTATAGAAAATCGCCGCACGATCCAATCAAAATTGTCTACGTACATGCCCACGAATAAATGTTATGTCGCCGTTACTAGGGTTATCTAGACATAATAAATTTGAAATAAATTCTTTTTTTCATGTGACCGCTGCGCAAGATAGTTCTTATTGAATATTAATATTGTTGTCAACGCAATATTAAAAATGAGGTTGGATGAGTTTTCTAGAGCGTTGTGGGGTCACCCCTTTAAATTATTTTGGAACGCCGCGCCGCTAAAGATAAGGCGCACTTACAAAATATTTAGATACTAAAACTTCTTTTATTCCACCGCCTCCAAAATCATTATGATAGTTGTGAAACATATTGTTTATTAATTAAAAAATCAGTTAAGTAATCACTTCTCAAGCTTACGCGCTCACTAGACATGAAATAAAACACTTTTAACGGATGCTAGGGAACGTAGATTCATTCCTAGAATGCTCCGCGAGGCTATCGAAATAAATAAATATCCTAATTTCAATAGAGATGATGGTTGGAAAATTCCACCAGCTTGGGACCCCATCATTCACAAGCTAAAGCCCCAAACACACACTGTAAGATCTAATGATACGGTTAGTTCCTTTTGCAAATAAATTAATTAATATAAAAGACGGAGGTCGGCCTTCCTCTCCAAGTTTTCTTTCGCCATTTCTTTCTTGGAGGGGCCTCCCAATTTTTTGAAATGGTAGTAGTTTCAGTAGATTCTCTCTTTTTTAACATATAAAATTAAATTAAAACCAAACCAAAATTAAACTAATTAAATTTGATAAATTTTAATTTCTGAACGTTCTAAAAAATTCATCGCTTGAGGGTAGGCTCACAAGTAGCTTCAGTCCCCCGTGACCACGGCAGCTGCAAAGGTGCCGAAACGTCGGGAAAATCAAAAATCAAACCAAATAGCAACTAATTGCCAAAGTACTTTCAATAAAACCGCGCTAGTATCCGTTAAAAGTGTTTTATTTCATCAGTTAAGTAATATTTTTTTGTGTAAGTAATTTTAATTCGATTAGCCAAACCAAATTAGGAATAAAAACAATGCAAAAAAGGGATGCCGCACCCGCAAGCAGCAACCTGCAGTTCCTGTAGTTTCACTCGTAGTAACCACAGGCATTATCGAACTTGTGCGTCTAAGCAAAGTGTAATCGTAGAAAATTTTTCGCTACGCTCAAGTAGACGGACTATGGTGCGAGTGAGAATCCGATTCTTACGGCATATGCGATGTGCGAGAAAGAGTTAAAGAAAAATGACAGCAGAACCTGGTTTGGCTTCATTTAGCGTCTTTTATCATCTTGGTGGAAAGTGTCCACTCGATTATTTTGTGATTTTGATCGCGATCGGGTCGATTTGGCTTTTATAACTATATAAATAAATAATGGTATCGTGTTCTTTGTTGAATTACAGGTGAATATGATTATACAATTACCATTTTCATATGGCAGAGCAGTACATTATGGCTATCGACAATCTAAAATTGACTTGAGTGCATCTTTAAAATTCACGCACACGTTTACAAATTTACAAACACTGGCTCATGTCGCTTTTGGTGTCGCCGCCAAGCGAACTCAGTCCGTCTATTCGAGTGGAATATTAAGTTTATGAATCGTCGTTAAAAATGACGACAAACTTTTTGCTCTTTTAACGCACTTTTCTTTGCCTACACTGTCATTACAGTCATTAGATATCACTTATTTTTCTAGCATTCTTTTGTTTTCATGAATTTAAAAACCAATATTATCAAAGAGTATGCAACCGTTTTACCTCTTGTTCGAAGCAAGCAGTGACGCCAGTGACCTAACACCTTAGATATAGCTAACACCTACTCAGACATCATCAGACAACGTAACTAGTTGCCTCGGAACCGTGAAATTTGAAATAAGCCGATGATAACGCGTTGCCCACCATTCAGAGCAGAAACGGTAGGTAAAATAAGGCCATTGAGTTGTACGTATATTGTACATGAAAAAGCTTAATACAAGGAAAAAGCAGCAAATTACGAAGCCGCCCAAAGTAGATGCAAAACAAACACCATGTTAAATAATTAAAAACAAAAAAATTAAGCAAAATGTATTTCATCTAAAGAGTATTACGTAGATAATAATAACACAAAATAGACACCGGTGATTCTGGAACAGAAACGCGTCTTACTCTAAGCCGGTGATCTTGTAAAACCCCTGGAGAAGTGCCGAAAAACAAGTGCCAAAAAATGAAAAAATCGTAAGTATACTTCACACTAAAAACAATACCAACAGCAATATTATATATGTTTATACATCTCTCAAGAAATTTTACATGCGGCTTATTAGCTCGTTCGCATGATTCAAATGTTACAATAAACAACCCTTAATTTAAGAGAATTTCTTTAAAATATTCTTTGTGTTCATAATTTGCATACTTTGATTCATTCCAATAAACGTTTTCATTTTATAGTGTCTTGAATGTAATAAATGTTAATAATATATTCCAAAATATCATGGGAAACGAAGCACCTACCTACCAATCATGACAGAACCTAAAGACAATCTACATTATACTAAAGTCTGCATACCGCAAACTTATTTTGAACTTTCCTTCGCAGATTTTAAAGGTTGATATAACATATACGTGCAAGTTTGACAGTTGTTAGCTCAGACGAGTGTTGCCATGATTTGTGATCTTTGTTATTCCCCATTGTGTTGCAAGTGTTGCTACCTTGCGTTAATATGCGCTCACAATATGTATGTGTCGATTTGTTTATAGACCTTTGTCACTTAAATTATGACTGCACCGCCTACTTTAGGGTTTTAGAACTAAATGACCTGTCAACATTATTTTAAAGGCCTATATGTCTATTTTGATAGAATCTTACTCGTGCCTTAAAGATGCGTTTTATAATTTAAACAAATTATTATCACGTTAAATATTATTTGAAGACGATGCTGAAGTTGCTTTAAAACCCTCATTTACTTTATTAAACTAAACAAAATAAGTCTGTGGTAAAAATACCAACAGAACTATGATAAATAATTGCATCTACATCATTTGCAATTCCTGCACTGTCTCCACCGAGACAGTATGTTACTCGGTATAAAAATAAATCAAGTGTGATTTATTCCGGGCAACTGCATGACTGCAGAATGTGACGTCTTGCATGCCATGCACGACCAGCATATTCGTATTTAAGAAAACATTGTCTACTCTAGGAAAATAAACTGTTATAAGTAATTTAGTTTAACTTGTTATTCTGAATAAAACATAATGTGGATCGAAATTAACTTATAGATATAAATTTTAAAAATATATAGAAATAATAAAACAATCTTACAAGTACTGATTGCAGTCTTGTGTGAATTCTCGTAGCATTATTTCTTAAAAACTTTATCGCACTGAAACAGAAAGGCAACATTAGTTTTTAAGAACTTTTGCTTCCCCTTCCGAAAAAAGTATCGAAACATCGGCAAACAGTATACAAAAGGCCTCTCGAGACCTTTGTATGTACTTCTATTTCATTTTAAACACATTCTAGTATCTTAACCGTTTAATAATGATTGCCAACGAAACAATCTCCTTATACGAAAAATGAATGATTGGATTGATATCACCGAAGGGTTGCAGCGAATCAGAATTCAAATCGTGTCAAACGCGCGCGCCCCGGAAATTGAACCCGGCCCGCTTGACCCGGCCTGTCATCGTGACAGCTGTCAAACCCCGGCTGTCACTTCCTCGGGGTCAAACAGGCTGTAGCGGGGCGAATTAGGCCTTTATTCCCTCCAGTCCTACTAGATATTAGTTCGATAGTCGAACTGTTTGGACATTTTAAATGGCCTTACTTACATTGTTTGCATTTTATTTTATGTTTAAAATCATTAGAAGCAAAGTAAAACCGCTGATATTTCGTAAAAAAGCAACAACCTTGCAGGAGTATAGATTACTAACATGATATACCTAACAACATTGTTTTTATACGTCTTTTCCGAAAAAAGACGATAAATTTACCTTCCATACAAACATCCGAACAGCTGATCGAGTTTTGTATGAAAAGTCGTTTTTGTGTATTATTTCGGAAAGTCCTACAACGTTGTTGTTTATGAATTATGATGTTAGTAATCCACTCCTGCGAAGTTATTGGTGTTTTACAAATAACCCTGTATAACATTATACAATTTGCAGAGAACCTATTTAGGAAATCGGAAGTTGTAATCCTGCAGAGTCCAATTTAGGACGGTTTGAAGTTGCTTTCCATTTAGAATCAGAGGGCCTATTACAAAAAAGCATCGCGATAAGCGTACGATGTTCGTCCCAATCCGTGGCACTATTATCTCACGAATAAGGTTCAATATCAAGTAAATTAACCGACGAATTGCGTCCGACTATCGTGATTCTTTTTTGTAATAGGCCCTCAGTACGATTAAATTCCAAACAAATTGGATTTAGATTCCTGCAACTGCGTAACCTATCCTCCTCTTAGAGTAAGACGCGTTTCTGTTCCAGAAAGAGAAGCCATACGAAGCGTTCCCCTCTGCCGAAGTACAAGCCCAAATGGGCATACGCGTTAGTAAAACCAGTTGTGCCCGGATTTCTTTCTAGACCGAGTCCAGTCGCGCATGTGAACGCTGCTGCGTTTAAAATGTCGAATTGATGAGTTTTATTTTATTTATTATCCCAAAATCCACAGCACTTAAAAATTAAACAGTAGTGATTATCTTACAAATTTTGCTTAATGCCAATAACGGATTTACATTTTATTTATTGAACATAAAAAAACATGAGAAATAGGCAGAACACCCGTGCAAAAAGAGAAAAGTTATAAATCTAAGAGAAAATTAAAATTAAAAATTAAAAATTTTGCTGTTAAAAGAGGTCTGGAACATCAAGTAAATAAAAAGACGGTGTTACATTTCACATGAAAGTATTTTTTTATCGTATTATTGCTATTTGTTTACATTAAAACATTAAATTCGTATATTTTATTCTTGATTAGTTGTCAGATTTGTTCAGTGACATCGGGTCTGCTAGTCCATGGCTCGTCCATACAAATTTCAGATCTGTCGCTAGATAAATCTGAGTTCTCGTCGATGGGCAACTTAGTGATGTTACCGTTATATAATGTTTTTCGATAAAGTTTTGGTCAATTTTGGTCTTTGCACTGATTCTGCGTCAAATTCATTTGCGATATTTTTGCATGACATGATGATGTGAGCGCGACAGACATCGTGAGATAAATGTCGAGAAATAGTCACGGCGCTACTTGACTTTAGAACTTGCAAGATTAATCATGGAAAAATACATAGACACTAGAATTTCTTTTCTAATGAAAAAATCGAACCCAAATAAATGCATCCGTCAAATTTACACAAAATTAATTCATTTTAAAAACCAATGAACTTCTTCTGATCACTAGCTAGCTTTTGCCCGCGACTTCGTCCGCGTGGATATTCGAAAAATCCTTAGGGAAACTTTGGTAATTTTTTTTAACAGACAACAGAAACAACTTTCTTAATACCCCAGGTAGGATAATCGTGCAAATAGTATCTTTACAAATATCCTAGTATGATTATCAAAAACCGGACAGTTAGAATCAAACTAGGATTTTTGCAAGATCCGGTTTATACGATTAACCAACGTCAGTATTGGCCAGCTGACCGACTTACTATGGAAAGGCGTGAAAAAATCGTTTTTCGACCTATGTTCTTTGGAGATTTTTTTTTGCACAACGGGTTGTGCTTGGCCTTTACCTCACCTGATGTTAAGTGATGATGAGGCCGAGGTAAAAGCGCACTACACCCGGAATCCTCATCACTGAGGAACTGGCTATCTTACCTCCAACTACCGGAACACAATATTTTTTTAAATTGTTGTTATCGCGTCAGACTGATTATTCGTTATTCTGATTGTCTTTTCATATTAAAATTAATGATATGCTTGTACACCTACTTTGCAAGATATAGTAATTTATAATAATAAAGATTAATACAAATAGTAGTAAAATGTTTGAGTTTGTTCTTGTTTGACCTTTATTCCTTTTTCGAAATTTATCGATATTGCTGCATCAACAGTTGCCCAGCCCTTTATGTCAAAAACGTGTCATATTTTGATGTGTGACTCATCCGTACACAAATTTTTGCTGTTTTGTTTTATTTTTTATGTGTGCGTGTCGTCATTACAGTGTTGTTTTGTATGTGAGTGTGCGGAACTGCACTTGTGTGCACTTCCCCCCCCCGCAAAAAATGCCAGAATAGTTTGGATAGAGTTAATCGCTAAGGCGCCTCCCTTCGTAGAAGCCGCGATGCTCGAAGATCCTCCTAGTAATCCTAGATCAAAAATATCTAAGGGCTTTTATTATTCCAGAGTCGAAATAACTTTAAAAGCCACTTAATAGCAATAACTTTAGATTGAGTTGACTTAGAAGTTTGATATTTTTATATAATCCAATATATCCAAATATATTTTATTTTTATTTTATTACTTTGGAAAACATACAGTTTTAAATAATACATAATAAACAAAATATTAGTACATCCGCCAAAAAAGTTTCCACCACCAAGTAGTACAATACGTTGAACAGACTATTATGTAAGCAAACAGATGTAAGAAAATTATTAAGTAAATAATTACATTACAACAAAAAAGTTTTTTTTTTCTTTAAAAGTTTTGAATGTAGCAAATTTGGTATTTAAAATAAGTAATCTAATAACATTTTAACAAAAATGGTTTAGACATGGTAATAAAAATCATTAAGGTTTACTAATACAAATTTTGAAAGTTTCATTTTTAAATTTAGCAAATTTGGTATTAAATAAATCTATATCACTAAAATTCACATTATAGTTTTTCATAGCTCTTAGTATGTATCGGTGTTTACCGTAATTGGTTCTACAATAAGGTACCGAGAAAGTATCACATGAACGCAGTCTAGCTCCAGAACATTTAAGCAATATCTTACTTAACAAATAAGTCCATCCAGTATCCAGTTAAAAAGACGAGACCTTCCACAACTGACAACCCAGGATCGAGCGTCCTGGCGCAAACGTACAAGGAGGCCCGACCCCAGCTGATCTGGGAAGAGGGTAGGACGAAGAAGAAGATTTATCCAAGGAGCGGTAATTTTTTGGTTTCCTGTGAAAAACACTCTCTTTTTGCAGTCAGGTAAAAATAAAGCTATGATGACATGAACCAATGTGAATAATATTTTGAACATTTTACAGGGCGTGTGAATGTTCCAAGGAGCTAGTACATATATGATTAAGATTAGTTGTCGGTTCTCATACCGAGCAAGGCCCCGTTGCCCGATGGCTGGATCGCTATCTGATCGCCGATAGTGAGAGCTGCGCGCGCGCCGGTAATGACTCAATTATCCGCTTAGAGGGGGCGGGGCTTGCTCAGTATGTCTTCATTTGGTGGACCGACTTGCCGAGTGTTGAGATGGACTTTGATTTTGCATTCTTTAAACTATCTGATATCCATCTAATTTAGCCGTGTGGGCGCAAAGTTAGCAACCCTTCACACTTAGGGTGGTCAAGAATACCTAGTAACACCTCCCCAGACCCAAAATTGGAGGAGATTTTCTAAAAATGGTTCAACATTTCGATCTCCAACCTGCCCGTTAAACGTGAAGATTATTAGCAATATCCTACCCCTAGAGCCTGCAGTGACTTTAATGGCTGTTAAGGACACAGAACAATAAAAGGTTTCTTGTTCTGTGGTTAAGAAGTTGATGATACCATCCACTTACTAATCAGTTACTCGCCAGCAAGCCTTGCCTTAACTTATTTGAGCTTCTTACTGTAACATCGTCTCAACAAACATTCCTTCATTATTCTACAAGACCATTAAAACCTTGACTTAGCCCGTCGGCAAATTGAAACTACTAATTCATAGAAAACCTGGCGATATCTATCTATCTGTTTGTTATATCAATTAAATAATACTGAGGTAATGCTTTTTCTCGTTTTGGTAAATCTTTGAAATAAATAAATCAACATGAAGATGAAAGGCACCTCAAAAAACTTATAAATTAAAAGTTGCCTACATGCGTTAGTTTTACGAATAAGTCCGCTGCCACACCAGTACGCCTATAGGAACCGCATCATAGGATGTTATCTATTGGTACTGGGAAATATAGCAAAGAATTTATTGGTAATATCGATGGCTCACTTGATGGGTACTTACGGCCATTTCCAGCATCGGCCGCGCACTTAGCCGTATCTGATCCCGGCGTTTGACCCGGGGGGTCAGGAATTGATTCTTAAATTTCTATTTTAGGTACCTCCGAGATGTAGGTACGATATCTACCCCGTGATGCCTTCAGGCCTTTGGTATACTTCTAATAGGGCCATCAATGGTTTAGTTTTATTTATGCCTAAACCAAGAATTTTATATTCATATTAAAATACCTGAACCACAGCACAGACCATTGCCTGAACACACAGATTTTATATTTTGTTCTTTATTAATATTATGAGGTAGCGCGCTAGTATCCGTTAAAAGTGTTTTATTTCATGTCTAGTGAGCGCGTAAGCTTGAGAAGTGAATATTATGAGGTACCTATAGGCTTAGAGCAAGACGCGTTAGCCGCGGTGCTCGAAGGGTATAGGTATAGAGCATATGGGTATCTATTATTAATTAGCATTTTTATAAACCAACTTCTTACATAATCCTGTCTCTGATTCTATCCGGATGCGTTTTATTTAAGAAAAAAAACAAAATAGTCTAATCGGTTGGTGTCTAAGGTTGGTGTCATAGTGTGTGTGTACTGTGTGTGTGTCCTCCTAGCCGATTTCGGCTACGGCGACTGCAAACGATTCCGCCGTTCTTGGCTTTCTTGAGAACGTGCGCGAGAGTATATTAAAAAGTGGTATAGGTTGGTGTAGGTTAGGTTTAGGCCATAAACTTAATATCCTTGAGCGTAGCGAAAATTTTTCTAAGTCTATGGTTTAGGCCAAAGCCAAAATAAAAGAACAAACTAAAGAGAATATACTCGCTCAATGTTATGATGATGTTATGTAAAAATAATGTCACAATTGACATTCATCAACATTCCCGACTTCCCGAGCATCAACTATTGAAATTATAAAAATTTATTAAAATGTCGGAGCGTCCTGACGAATACTTTCCGATCTACGTGCTCACCGGGGTTTTCGGAGCCATCTTCATCATCGGCCCCATAGTGGTGCCTAAAACGCCGAACAGATTGTGAGATTGATGCTTATCTTTTTTTTATTTTTGTTTTGGCGATTCACTCCTCTGAATAAGAATGAATCGCCTAAACGCCATAATGGTTTGTTCAGAATACAGAACGAACCAGAACACGCGTACAGTCAACGTACAGTGAGTATAGTTGACGTGCGCTGTGTCCAAAACATAAACTTATTTAAATACTCGAGTGGAATATTAAGTTTATGGTCCAAAACCCCTGCACTTTGCCCTCCTTCCTTCCCTTTGCTGTAATGATGGTACAGTCGAGTTAAATATGTTGGCACTTTTGACAGCTCATCAACCTTTATGGCTTTATAACACTGACGTCCATTATACAAGTACGCTGGACTGGCTATTGTCATGAAATGACAGCAATTTTTTTTTGTGCCGATTTGAAGCAGTAGATTCTACTATCTACTAGTGAGTGAACTTGGAGAGTGTATTAGTTCCAAGTACACTCACTACTGCCATAGTAGAATCTACTGCTCTCAGCGCCAATATGGCGATTTTCAAATCGGATCAAACGATAGGTGACGTTCGCCTTTCCAGCGTACTTGTATAATTGCTCACACCTTAACTACCTAACTCTCATAATTTGTAATGAATACACCATGTTGGGGGCACTGGTGACCTGTAATACGGGTTTTTTTAAAACCTATCTCGGGCATCCGTCCTCACATAATGGCTTCTTTATTTTGTTACTATCAGTAAGTTAAGTTCTTTGTGTAACCAACCATTGTGTGATGGAAAATAAATACATTTTTATTTTTATTTATTTTATTATAATGGACGTCAGTGCTTTATAATAAAGGCACTTTTGACAGCTCATCAACCTTTATGGCTTTTAATAAAGATCAACAGCAACAGCCTGCCAAAAATGCCAACATATTAATGAACTCGACTGTACAGTAATATACTGCGCCAGGGTAATAGCACTCTGAGACAGAGGAAGTCACGTGGGTCTGCACAGTTATACGTCATCTCCGTTATCGGTATTGAAAATAACGTTCATTCATCTTTATAATTAAACTGTTTCCGTTTGCAGAAACAAATCACAATTAAAGTGCAGTACCTACACCTAATAATTTTGTATCGAGTGTGACAGAAAAAATCCTTCATCTTTGTTACCTACTATAAAGTCGCGCAACTGGATAGTGACGTATGCCGGTGTATCGCCCGGAATGCCAGACCTTGTTTTCTTGGACCATGGCTGTAACATTGCTACAAGCCTCGGCACGTATCTTTAGTGGTGATATTTAATGCACAGAAGTAATTTTTGGGTCTCATTGGCGGGAGACGTGGTGCGGGGCTACTGCAAACCAAGGACCGGAACCGCTTACCGTTAAAGGGCGTTTTTGATTGGGTATTTCATAGACTATCGAAAGGGTAACCCAAGTAAGCACTTACCGAATACGAAAACCCTATCGAGGAAACCCTATGAAAGCTTTATGAAGGGGTTTTAAAACGTGTTCAAGCAATTTATACCTAGTTCCACCTGGGCCGAAGGACCAGAACCACTTACCGTTAAAGGGGTTTTGATTGGGTATTCATGAACCGCTTATACCGTTAAAAGGGTTTTTGATTGGGTATTTCATAGACTTGTTTTCAAAAACCCTATCAATACGGTAAGCATAACGTCGACTAACCTTATCGAAAGGGAAACCCTATCATTTGGTAAGTTTTTAATAGGGTCTCCCTATCAATTGGGTTAACCAAAAAAGAGGGTTTTCCGGTCCCTGCTGCAAGCATGCGCAGTAATCCCCTCCAATTTCTCTCACCGCTAAAGATACGTGCCGAAGCTTATAACTCGGGCAGAATATTAAAACTTGAGGTTAGCAAGTCAGAAAGTACTAGTGCATTTTACCCACAAAAGAAAATCACCTGCATGCAGTATTTAGGAGGAGTAAAACTACCAATACCGAAATAGAATAGTTTTATACAAGTACAACTTGCCTTACTTTTAGGGCCATACGCGGGTTTTGAGTTTTCTGTTATTCTGAGTTTTCCTCTTCATCTTATGCTAAGAGTTCCTAATCTTGGGTAGGTTTGGCTTTAGAATCAAGTTCATAATAATTGGGTGTCATTTTAAAGGGTTTGGTCATAATAAGTTTATGGTTTGGTCTCTCCTTTCTAAAACTACCACTCCCAGCCTGCGATGATGCTTGGTTTTTTTTTATTTCATTTTAAGTTTCATATGTTATTGATTTGGGGAGTTCGGTGGTGCAGTGGTTTAGCGTCTGGCCCAGCGATTGCGGAGGTTAAGCAACGTTCGCAAGGGTCGGTCATGGAATGGGTGACCAAAAATTTATTATCTCGCATCGCACACATCCGTTTCACACGTTCTTTGCAAAATGTTAAGTGTTATATTGAATTAATTATAAACTACATTTTATAATAAAAACCATTTGGTGTTCCAGGCTTATAAGACACTGCATAATGTTAACGGCGTTCTGTATGTGGATATTGTAAGTATTACCTGAAACTTTCAGCAGACACGAAGAACGGGCGCAAGGCACTTATGATGAGATCGGGTGGAATTGCGTAAGGTAATCGTATTCATTTGACAGTTCATAACGTATTCCATCGGCTGCAATTTGTATGGGATGACATATATTATGATACAATAAATATGAACTGTCAAATGAATACGATTGACTTTACACAATCACCTAGCAGATTTAGCGGGTTATTCTGAACTTACCATCAAAGGATGTGTCCAGTCCAGGTCCATGAAACTTAACAACTTTCTCTAAGAAACATGTGTCGAATTTCGCCACAAAATTTTGGTCATCCCATACTAAATTGATCACGTGATCTCTTTGATTGGTATGGAAATTCGATATTTTATGGTTCCGTACCAAAATGGTAAAAAGGAACCCTTATGGTGTGAGTCAGTCTGTCTGTCTGTCTAACTGTCACAGCTGGATATCTCGAGAACTACTAATGGTATCAACTTGAAATTTGGAATAGTTTAAGATGACATTTGTCCAACCATTTTGCAAATAAGAAAGTTTTTTTTTTTTACAACAGGGTCTGAAAAGGGGTCTTAAATACTTGAAGTGGGGCGACTAGGGCATGTGGGGTATCATATGAAAAAGCGCTGTTTGCACATTTTAAAACATTTTTTTAAGCCTCTTAGTTTTCGACTCATAATGAAAAATGTAAAAAAATACTGTTCCCGGGGGGGGAACGGTATTTTTTTACATTTTTCATTATGAGTCCTTATCTCCGAAGTTTGCAAAGAGAAAAATCTGAAATAATTCTATGTGATACTAAGTAGTTTATGTAAGGATTACAGGAAAAATAAAACGGTGTCTCAATATAACACACTTTTTTAGAAATTCAAAAAAACAAACAAAAAAAATCATTAGTTCCATAAACGGTTACCGGTCAACAGATGGCGCTGACCTAAGAAATATTAAATTAGTTCCACTATCGGTCAAGAGATGGCGCTGGCTGACCTAATACTGCAATAATATTTTTATACCTAATACTGCAATATAAAATTGCCGATGGAACTGATCTTTTTCATTGTTCTCTGAGTGAATTTACAAGAATGGCTCTGTATGTTTTATGTTATTGTGTTTAGGTTATAGGTGTGTGTGCCGTTGTCATGTAATAATGTATTATTGTGTATGTTTCTATTCGCTTAATCTATTGCATTGGGCTAAGCCTGTAATAATAGATATAAGCTTGGAATGAATAAATAATAATAACAATAATAATAAAAAATATTCTACTCTGCAGTGTATTTATTAAGATGGTACGGAAACCCTCGGTGCGCGAGTCCGACTCGCTCTTGACCGGTTTTTTATTTTACATAATTAGCCATGTGTTCCTTAGAGAAAGTTGTTCAGTTTCATGGACTGAACAGATCCTCAAAATTTGGATGGTGAATACAAAATGACTTATGTATAAATAAGGTGGTACCAAATGATGTGATGATATTGAAACAGGTGATAGGGTTGCTTAAACTTAACAACTTTCTCCATTAAAAATAGGTCGAAAAACGAAAAAAAAAACATACTCCCATACAAAATGTATTGGTCACTTGACCAACTTACTATGGAAAGGCGAAAAAAACTGTTTTTCAACCTCAAGGGAGTTCCTTGAATAATGTTGTTCAGTTTTAGCAACACTATCACCTGTTTCAGTATCACCACATCTTTTAGTACCAACTTATACACTCGACGCCAGAAAAATCGCACCTCTTCGAAAATAAGTTTAGACTTGGCCACTTGCTATTGCTAGCTAATGTTTTATTGCGTAAATGTTGATATCTATTGAAAGTACATTTAATAAGCTTTCAATTAATAATTGTTTGATTTAATTAACATAACAGTTAAGCGTTATTGCTTGCGCCGCCATAAATGGGAAATAAAAGGGGTCAATTCAGGAAATGCGGGTAAATTCGTTATCGAGATGATGGAGAAAACACACTTCTACAGTTCATTTAAAAATACCCAAGATGGATGTTATTACCCATGAAGTTGCTCAAATATTAAAAAATTGGCAATGTAATGTTACTCGGAAACTGAATCTCAGTTATTGATTCCGTTCGACGAGTATTCCAACGGTTGCTAGAGACTTTCGGCTATGTCCGAAGGGGAAGAAGTATATAACAACACTTACCATTAAATTAGATAGGAATAAATTAACGTTGAAGAATTTTTTGAAAAGGTGCGATTTTTCTGACACCGAGTGTATTATGCTGATAGCAGTCTGTATTGTTTTTAACTTACAGATGGGTGACTGTATACATCGCGTTAATGCATCCACTGCAAGCACCGAGAGTTAAAAATACAATAGTAGCGTGGATGATCCATGGTAGTAAAGTAAGTATATGAAAACGGTAGTAAGTATACTAATTTATACCACGTACCACTATCCCGGTAGTAAGGAACGGAAAAAAAAGAAAAAACGAAAAAGAAAAAAGTTTATTTAGGACAAAATGGGACCATCTCGCAAGAAAACTCAATCGAACAAAAAAAGAATCATCAAAATCGGTCCATAAATGTCGAAGGTACGCGCGAACAACAATAAAGAAAAAAATATATAGGTAGAAATACAATCGAATTGAGAACCTCCTTCTTTTGATGAAGTCGGTTAAAAACAAAAAACACAATTTAAAATAATAATACAAAATTGTAGGCTAGATATCTTTTTTCATATTTCTTATCTCCTCTCTCCTCTTCACGCCTAAACGGCTGGACAGGTTTGGATGAAATTTGGCACACAGATAGTTCATAACCTGGATTAAAACTCTTTTATCCTGAGTGTGAGGAGAAATAAACTTTTTTTTATTTTATTATCATTATTATCCTGGTCAAAGGTTCCCTAAGGTCTACGCGGACGAAGTCGCAGGCGGCCGCTAGTATGTATATTATTGAATTCATATAATGAGCCAGAAAGTAAGATATTCAAATAACCTTTTTTTTCTTATTAACCTTGAACATTATTTTAATCGGCAAAACCATAATTGCAAGGTCAAAACTTGTATTGAAAGTCTGACCGTTGATGTGACTGATCTCTCGGGCGCGGGCGCGTGGAGTGAAGACGCAGACAGAAAGCGCGGGTGCGGGGGGCGCCCCCACGGGCGGGTTCGCTCGCTGTCGATGGTTGTCCCGCGTTGTTCGGCAGATTCGCGATACGGCAGAATCGTGTTTGGGCGGAAATAGTACAGTCAATCAAAACTTATTAAGTTTTATTAAAAAAATAGCAATCCAATCAACCTTTCCAATCAACCATTTTTTGTTTATTTACTAATAAGACAGCATAACCTTCTCCATATTTATGAGAACCTGGTACTTTGATGACGTGTATCACTCTAATGTAATTTTGGACAATCGCCTACTCGTATTTTTACCCGGCTGCGGGTTATGTATTTCGCACGTATCTTGTAAGTATGTTTGTATGTAATATTCTTTATTACCTCATATCTCTCAAACGGCTGAACGGATTTCTATGATAAAGATATCGTTAGATTGGTCTTTTCAGCCCAAGTGTTCTTAAGAAGGTGGCGTTATAAAAAAACCAACATGGCGGCTGTACGGTGCTATTATACGTAGTGAAAAAAAAATTTTTTTTAGAATACTGCAATATGGGTGTCAAATTAAAGGGCTTATTATAAGGATTTCAAAAAGGTATATCATGACCGTAAAATATAATAACTAAAAAGATATAAATAAAAAAATAAATTAAAAAAATTAAAAAACCCGCCTGCATAAAAAGACAAGTCGACTGAAAAGATGGAAACAAGATTAAATAAATATTAAAGGCAACATGTCATAATAACATGCAGTCGGAGGCATATAATTCAATCATTCATAATGTCACTTTCTTTATGCATGCCTCCGACTGCATGTTATTATGACATGTTGCCTTTAATATTTATTTAATCTTGTTTCCATCTTTTCAGTCGACTTGTCTTTTTATGCAGGCGGGTTTTTTAATTTTTTTAATTTATTTTTTATTATTAAAACTCTATGGTGTCTAAAATAAATTTAAATATTATGTATTATTTATAAATATTGTGACAAGTGACATAATGTATTGAAAATATTTATAGAAGTTACCCTATTCTAGATTTTGAAATATAAAAACCAGTTAAGAAATACAAGAAACCTCTTATAAATTAGTATCCCAACCATTATATAATTCTGTGTCCCTACTAGAGAAAAACAAAACAGCATTTTGATTCCGACTGTACTCCGTCCAAACACGATTCTGCCTAAACTAGCTTCTGCCGTATCGCGAATCTGCCGAACAACGCGGGAGGGATCTCTTATTGTACGGTTAGACTATTTACTACAAATCATCATCATCATCATCATATCAGCCGCACGACACCCACTGCTGGGTATAGGCCTCCCCTAAAGATCTCCACGACGATCGGTCCTGCGCTGCCCGCATCCAGCGGCTTCCCGCGACCTTCGCCAGATCGTCGGTCACCTTGTCGGGGGCCTACCCACGGAGCGCCGTCCGCTGCGCGGTCGCCATTCCAGAACATTTCCGCCCCAACGGCCATCGGTTCTCCTCGCTATGTGTCCCGCCCATTGCCACTTCAGCTGAGCAATCCTTCGAGCGTGTCGGTTACTTTAGTTCTCTTGCGGATCTCTACTGCGGATACTACAAATAGGGTACCTAATTCATCAAATTTTCAATGTTACAGAAATAACTGACGGGCGGCGACCACCTCTATCTATCGAGAATTATGAAGACGTTGACAACTACTTATACAAACAGGGCTATTTGTAAAACACCAACCATCTCGCAGGAGTAGATTACTAACACCACAAACAACAACATTTTGTCCCACGACTTTACCGAAAACAGGCAAGAAAATCGACTTTCTATACCAGTGGTGTCCAAACTACGGCTGCGGGCCAGATCCGGCCCGCGAGCACCAACAATCCGGCCCGCGAAAGCAGGCCGGATCGTACCAACAATACTGTAATTTACAGTATGTTGGTACGGAGCTAGCTAGATCCTGGCCCTTGGGACTTCGTGGAGGAGTAAGTATGGCCCTATTGCTAAAAAGTTTGGAGACCAATGTTCTATACCAAAATCTGAACAGCTGATCGAGTTATTTATGTTTTTTTGTGTCTGTTTTCGGAAAAGTCGTAGAACAAACATTGTTGTTTATGTTAGTTATCTACTCTTTTGAGGTTGTTGGTGTTTACAAATAACCCTGTAAATTTTTTAATGAGGAGATTCAATGGTTTATTTCTTGTTAAGCGATAATGTAGCTATAATTTAATAAATATGAAAATAATTATGATATTTTCTTTTTATTTTTATCGCCTCGCTCTAATAGAAGTTATTTAAGTGTAGGTAGCTGGATATTAGAAGCTTTTTGGTAATACGTGCATATTACCCCATAGAATGCCGAAAATGGCAGATAATGGGGTACCATTCATTCAACCTCGAAAAATTATTATATAATCCCTGAGCACCGCCACATGGCTGAGATTTTTTAATTTGTACCGAAAACTTCAAAGTGAAAACCCTAGATGCAAATAGGCTATTGTTATCGATTAAGCAAAACACAAATTTGGTCTAGGATTGCCAATCTTAAAAAGAAAAAAAACAAAGAAGTGGTGGTTTTCTTGGTTTGTAATAAATTTTCGTGGTTGTATGTCTACGACGGAAACCCTATATATACCATATTCGGCTATACACCATTATTTTTAAGTATATCTAAAAATGAAATGGGGAATTCAGACCTCGTGAATGAACAACTTTTACTATGAGGTCAACCACGGAATCTCGAAAAAAAAAACAACTGTTCCATAGAAAAGTACAACATCGACCCGACTATAATGTATGGAACAGCTGATATTTTTTTCGCGATTCCGTGGTTGGCCCCATAGTAAAAGTTGTTCATTCACGTGGTCTGAAATCCCCTTTTCATTTTTAGATATACTTAAAAATTAACGGTGTATAAGGGTATTACCAAACGACTTGTATTAGTTAGAACACAACTTCACAAGAAAAGTTACTTATGTATTAATTGTAAAAAGTTAATTCCAATCTTTGACAGCTTGGCAATAAACACTAGTGGAGGCTGGGGGTCCATCGCCCACGAACCAAATTGTAATCGGGGACCCCACGAGCGGTATCGCAAACATCAAAATAACATTTGTACTGAATTCATTTATCAGCGCTGGTTCTCTTTCCATTTGTCCCCCAACACATGCTGTAGCAGTGGCAGGTAAGCCCGTGGCCACGATCACAGCGATAAGCGGAGCGTGATTGTAAGCTAATTCGCATTGATGCTGTGCAATTATTTACCACTTGGTCGAATGGGGAATGTCCGAAAAAAATCATATTGGCTGAATATTTTTTAATATGTAGGTTTTCAGAAGAGTTTCAGAATTTTTCGTTGCGTGAAATTTAGCATGAAAGTAACAGCAGAATGGAAATTATACCTTTGCCACCGTCTGCCACAACGACAACATGGTATTAAAAAAAGTTTCAACCCAAAACGTTCAAACTTTTTTTTAATAGGTGTTGTGGTTGTGGCAGGCGGTGGCAAAGGTGTAATCCGTGTAATATCCATTATGCTGTTACTTCTGTACATTTTTTTTGAAGACTTTAATTTTTTTTTAATTTTCGCGCACACGAAAATTCTGAAACTTTTTCTATTAGGTACTAAGGGAGCTTATTCCTACCTATAAAAAATATTCAGCCAATTTGATTTTTTTCGGACATTGCCCATTCGCAAAAGTTCGGATTCTCATTTCGCCGGAAGACAGTCCTAAAGAAAAGTTTACTTGATTAGCACTTGGTCGGATTCGCAAATGGTCATGTGTGATAAGCTCATTCATGAGTATTTAGAGCACGAGCAAACATCTCGCTACACTTGTTTTTCTATGATTAATTCATATTTTAATTCATTCATTTCTCGCAGACAAACCTGATGTTAGGTTTTGCGAGACAAGTTGCAAACTTTGTGTACATTACTTTTTAATAATAAATAAATAATAATAATAATAATTTATTAGTAAATGCTATGAAACCAACACCACATGCCCTAGCCCTACCCTAGGACATGCCTAGGGCAGAAGCAACAACTGAGAACTGACTTTTATTTACCTAAATGAAAATAATTGTAAGACTTTTTAACAGGTATAGGTACCACTGAATAAATAATAGTAACGGGTAGGTATAGATACTTACTTAAAATCGTAACTAGTAATCGTACTACGGGTAAAAAGTTTTTTTTTTTACATAATCAGTAAAAGAAAGCAGGTCCTATTTTCCGCCCACACCAGGACCACATGGTGCGTGCCACCACGGTCCCGTAGGTCCTGAGTGTTAGTGCGGGCTGTAGTAGGGGGTTTAGTGGGTAGTGCTCCGGCGAGTCCCACATACCTCGGATGCATAAACGCATTCCCCCTACTATAAAAAAGGTCCTATTTTCCGCCTAAGCCTTCACTGTGGCCACGCCACAACCTTGTAGCCACACTTAATGTGTTCCAGGGGAATCAGATCCTGTGGAATCCATCATTAATACTCGTTGAGCTGACGACGTGCATCTACAAATTTAATCTGTTCATTAAATATTGAACCATCTCATGAATACATAAACACAAATGAGCAAAAATCAAAAAAGCAAAAAAAAGAAAGGAACAACATTGGTTATGTTTAAAAAGTTGTGGTTGAATTTTAGCAATGGCAAAGCGAAAAGCTGGAAGCAGATATGTATTTTAATTTCTGCCTTCAATTTTAACCACAAGATTAATTTCAATAACTGGTATGTGTCTGTCTGTACAGCCTGTCGATTCTGTAACCAAACTCGCATCTCACTTCGAACCTCACTTCGCGTGAATTTGTTATTAGAAATTAGCTGAATTTATGCTATTTTACCGAATGCAAAATGTTTGAGGTAGCAACTGTAGCTATCTTAAATCTATTGTGATTAAAAAAACAGCTTAAGATTGTCTCATTTATGATTTAAAATTCTAGCGAAGTGAAGTGAGGTTCGAAGTGAGATGCGAGTTTGTTACAGAATCGACAGGCTGAAGTGAGATGGTAAAAATTCAACTACTAGGTGCAGGTATATGAATTTTCGGGGTGATGACTTATAAAACTCATATCTTGTCACAGATTATAAAAAAGCACTTCTCAGTCAAGATAATATGCTTTTTAGTACAACCTCGTAGCCCCATATAGGGGTACTGAAAGTAAATACCTATGAATCCTCTTTTGTCAACTACTTTTGAGGTAAAAACATCACGATTCACGACCCTTAAAACAAACAAAGCGTTAACAAGTTACAGAAAAAAAGCTGCGAAGTCACCCTCCGTAACTCAATTGCGGCGGATCTATTCCGCACCGAATCCGTTCCATATTGCGTCCCACCCCATCTAAATGATAATTCGAGGGTCTTCCTTACAATAAAAATTATTGTGGCCAGTTTATTTTATTACGTTTTGTATTGGGCTCAAATACCTATACAACTGCCAGGCTTTTTTGCAAACGAAAAGTGACAATTTCAGTAAAAGACAATAATACCCTTTCGTCGTGTGGATGTTTATTGATGGTGCCCTTCGTATTCTTCAAATGGTGATTTCACACTTTGCCCTTTGACCGATCCGGCTAAGATTGCCTATTCAAACGTGTAACCCTTGCAAATTGGTCTTCACTTTATAGATGTAGCGGGTAATTTATTTTTCTGCGTCCCTCAACCACAACAAAAACAAGTTAGAATGCAATACATTGCGTTGTACTGATTTTTGAGGATCCCGTCGTCGAAGCCAAATCACCTGGGTGAATTAAGTATCTTATAAATAACCTAAGTATTGCTGTTGTTTGGACAACAAGAGAGTTGAAGTTTTTGCTTTGGAAGACCGGTAGCTGCGTGCTGCTCGAAAATTATTCTCAGTTGGATCTATTTTATATCCTAAAAATTTAGTAGGTACAGAGCAAGTGACTGGGAATCATAATACACCCTTGGGTCGGTACGGTAGTAGGCACACGTGTTCTGGGAATGTCATAACAAAGTTTTATAAAGAAAACGTAACGTTTACGTTGGTTACATGGTTACATAGTCTGTTTTTCATAACAATACTACTGTTTTGCGTAAAAAAAATCTTAAACAGGCTGAATTTTTAAAGTAATAAGGTTTTGGGCGGAAAATTGCGATTTCTTTACACAAAACAGAAGAACAACGTAAAAAACAGTGGGTTCTTTGTTTTTGTTATCCATATTTTGTTGGACACTAGGTTGGATAATTTAATCGAGGATTTATTCCTTCTAAATACTTATGTCGAAATCATAGACATAGAAAATTTTCGCTGCGCTCAAGAAGACCAACAAAGCGTGGAAAAGAGAAGTTAACATCATATACGGACACTGTCTATGAAAAAGAAAGACAAAGGATCAAGTGACAATGTGCCAACTTTTTTTACAGTAAGAGCCCCTAGCGTCCCGCCTAGCAAAAGAGCAATCACAATTTCGTTAAAATATTTGGTATCGTGGAGCTATGGTGTCTTGTTCTGTTAGTGATTGTGATGTGACAAAAAGAACCAATTCAAGTAATCACATTTCACAGGTAAATAAGATATTGCCACACATTTCTCTATAATCAAATTTCGCTACATTTATTCGTTTATCGACGAAGAAAACAGTATGGAACATTTTATTAATTTCCTTTGCCATAATATAGTCATATTTTATGTATTTAAGACATATTTTACGTATCTCATATAAAATGTATACACTCGTTTTTCTGATCACCTGTTTATTGAAACTTTTACAAAGGATACACCAACCCGAACCATCTATGTTTATACAACAAAATTAATTTCCATCAAATTGCACTCACAGAACTCATGTGCTCACAGTACACGAATTGATGACTGTTCTATTATAATAATCAACAGCAAGACAATGCTAGCCACCCCATTCTTATCTCCCGCTCAGATCGCAATCACCGCCATGTTTGACGCCATTGTGAATCAAATTCCCGCCTTTTTTGCTTTTTTCCATTCGCTCGGCAGTGGCGTCAGATCTCACAGCCGATAAGTTCTTTATTATCCTGGATGATTTTTTAATCTGTGCAGCTAGTAGCACTCCGGTTTCATATTAGCACATTCACATTGTTGCGGCAGACAAAGTGGTAATTACAATTCTTACGAACAATGGAGTTGAGAAGTTGTTGGGAGTGCAGTTAATTTACTGTGACTTATGAAGGTATTACTTTGGAGTTAGGAGCTTATATATCTTCCTAGAATCCTTAGAATGTGCATACCATGAGAATTACTTTAAGACAAGGGTCTTCAACCTTTTTGAAGTCAAGGGCCTATAGTATACTCTGATATTGGTTCGGTGGGCCGCAACACAACGAAAACATTATATTCTAACTAAATAGGTAGGTAAATATGTATAATTTGTAGACAATATATGTGAATTTAATTTTGTCAATCAATACAATGACGGGCCGCCAAGAACGCAACCGCGGGCCGCATGCCGCCCGCGGGCCGCGGGTTGAAGACCCTTGCTTTAAGATAAGTAAGAGACTATACTACACTTTATCAATAGCCAATAAATAAAATTGGTACCTTCCTATTAATTATTGGATATTGATAAAGAAACGTTCAATTATCGACTTTTTGTAAGCCACACTTAACTAAGACAAAACATTTGGAATTTCAATTTTACATTTTTATTTATTAGCTGCTGATCCATAGACAAGAAAGGCGATAATACAGATCTCAATTTGAGAAAGTTACATTTTGACTAACGACAAAATCTTCCCCTACGAAATAAATTAAAACAGTGTCAGTGACTTTTCCAATTTAGCCAAAGTCGGGTTTCCATTTTGGTTGTAGCCGATGCGGGCCTTTTCACTTGTTCGCGTGATTTATTTCAAGAACTCTGAAAGTTTGCCGCGTAAACTTATTTACTGTGTACTGAACTTTGGAGATGAATTTCGAAGATAGAGCCCACTACGAAAACCGAGCCACGATAATCGAACGAATAAGATCCAATAGAAAATCGAACGATAAACATCGATCGATTATCGCAATTCTTTTTCATAGTGGGCCCCCTCAGTACGAAGATTAATTTTTATGGGAGCTCCATGTAATTACCCTACTTATTGTAAGTATTAATTTCTAAAATCAACTTTGAGACTTGAAAAACGTTATGTAAGTATTGTGTACAATGAAAAAAGTCAGAGGACATTGATTTCATTTCCTTTTTTTCTTTATTTGCAAATACCTACACTACAGTGCAAAAAAATCAAACAATTAAAAAGATTTTTTTAGTTGCGTTAGATATAAAATTATTGACAATGTTATCGATTTTTTTATTAAAACCTATCTAATAAACTATTTCTTATTTTGGAAAACTGTCAAGTCAAGGTTTTTATTATATTTTTAAGATTATAGGTTTACTTGGTTGGCACAGGCACAGCATTGAAAAACTCCAAAATTTTAGGTCATTCCATGATTTTTTCTATTGAGGAAAGTTTTTGCTGTCATGTTTCTGTCTGTCCTACATTATTTTTAGGACCATAAATCAAATAATTAAATACTGTGTGACTCAAAAATGTTACTCAAAAATGTTACTCAAAAATGTTACTCAAAAATGTTACTCAAAAATGATGTGTTGACCTATCAATATAGGTAGTTAGGTATCTTGTGTGGTTAAATATTTCCATTTGCGTTCCTCTTGTGTTGTAACTTATACTTTTGGTTACTTGACACCTTAATAAACTGCACAATATTTATGTAATTATTTGAGCAGCACTAGCCCGGTAATGGCGTCGCTTCCGGCGACGGCCATTAGTGGCCATTTCCTGATGACTTCCGGCGCTTGCAGCGCCGCTCCGCGTTGATCCCTGACAACCAGTTACAGGGTTAAATTCCACTAGAACCAATTTATCTAAACTATACGATTTGTTTTGGTGGCGCAGTGGTTTAGCGCCTGGCCCAGAGATTGCGGAGGTTAAGCAACGTTCGCAAGGGTCGGTCATCGGACGGGTGACCAAAAACTTATTATCTTGAGCTCCTCCGTGCTTCGGAAGCATGCTAAGCCGTTGGTCCCGGCTGCATTTGCAGTCGTTAACACCCACCAATCCGCATTGGGCCCGCGTGGTGGGTTATGGCCCATCCTCCTTATCCACCCCTAAGAAGGCCTGTGCCCCACCATTTTTCACTTCTCAAGCTTACGCGCTCACTAGACATGAAATAAAACACCTTTTAACAAATACTTAAAGCGCGGTTTTATTGAAAGTACTTTGGTAATTAGTTGGTATTTGGTTTGATTTTTTATTTTCCCGACGTTTCAGCACCTTTGCAGCTGCCGTGGTCACGGGGGACTGAAGCTACTCGTAAACTCTCAAGCGATTAATTTTTATAGACGTTCAGAAATTAATATTTAACAAAAAAAAACAATTGGTTTAAGTAATTTTTATAATTTTTTTTTAGTGAATTTATTAAAATCAAACCAAATACCAACTAATTACCTACCAAATTACTTTCAATAAAACCGCGCTAGTATCCGTTAAAAAGTAAAAAATGGTTGATACAAGATACAAATAATAATATCTCACAAAACTGTCTCTTTATTCGGATATTTCTAATATCAAAGCTGCAAGATAAATAAGAATAGGATATTAACAAATTGTTACATACTTACTTAAACATTTTTTTTTCAATATTCGTAATCTCATAAACGTTCAAAAGGTATTTCTTTGAAAATAAAGATCAAATTATTGGGCTTCAAAATACTTATACACATAATAATATGTCATTATTTTATGATATACTCGTACGTACATACATGCTATGCTGAAAAGGTTTAAAAAAAATCAGGCAGGGCTGATTCCCCCCCACGCATATTTTTGCTCGTAAATGTGTGATTTTTTTTCTTGTCATCAATGTTATGTCACTTACCCATTGGTAACAAAGCATACCGTTGTTGGCAAGTCACTTCCGATCGCAAGCGGGGCGACTAGCTAATCTAATTGGGGTGACACCGGAATAAAACGATGAAGCATACCTCTTAATTACACCTCTCTCCTAAAGGAACCACTTTAAGGAATTGCAATTTTGTTATTCACCTTAATTCAGCTGTATTCTATAAAAAATACGAGTGATTTCTATGCAGATAGGTACTATACATAAGTACCTATTACTTCCTTAAAATTTTGTAATATTTTTTTTATAAAATTGTTTTTGAACCCAACATTTGCTAATTTTCATTAACTTATTAGGCGTTCTGAAGCCCCAAATAACAAACCATTGAGTAACACATTTCCATCAGTCAACCCCCAAATCGTTCTGGCAAACAAGCTAATAACTTTACATTAACTTCGGTGCCCAATTCAGAAATCTAATTAGCCCAGTATCCTCGATAAATCCACACGAAACAGTGTAATAACGTCATAATCCCGACCGAGATGATTGCCTCGCCGATATATCTTTTTTATACCCGTTTATCGCCCGATAATATAATAATCATATCACGCTGACAATAATAGCATGCCAAATAAAATCTACCTACCCCGTATTCTACATACAAAGACAAAATCAAAAATAAGCATAAAAACCACACATGTATTATTGCAAATACACCTCTATAGTTTTAGCGAGTCGGTCGAATACCGGCTGTGGATAGGGTAACATTCAACCATTTTCGTTTGCAAACACTGAGCAACGTTCGAAAACCGAACGCGTACAAATTGGTGAAGTTCAGAGCGCGCGGGAAAGCAATATGTTTTTATTTCTTTTTAATTTCCGGTTCGTTTTAATGGCGTCGAAATCAATATAATGCTGAAGCGGCCGCGCCATTTTCGCATTTTGCGGTTTTGCTCATTTAAAGTCATTGGGCATGTTTAACTGTTGTGTGTGGAGTTAATGACTTATCATTACCACTGTCGCCGGATAATAACTAGTTGCGCGTGTTTGTAGATTTCACTTGAACGATACTTCGAATTTTTTTGTATAAATACTAGCTGACCCGAACGATGTTTTCCTGTCTTTCTCTGTTCCACAGGCTTTAGTCAAAATCCCCAATGCAGTAGAGAGCAAGCGTTGCATAGAGTACATTAAGCGTTGCTCTGAAACACTCTGGCTTTTCGGAAAACAAAGCACGCACTTTCTTTAGCCCAGAGGCATTTTAACTACATCATACGCCCATCGAAGTCGTCATTGCAATATAATGATCTAATAACAAAATAAAATGTACTTTACTATAAATTGACACACTATCAATTTAAAAATTCCGTTTCAACTCATCAACCGTTTAACCCAAGGATATATGAATATTGACCACAGACCGGGGTGAACAAGATTCTAATATAATAAAAACAAAATACTTCGTCTCTGTTTAAAATTCCGGAGCAGTGCGGCCGATCCGTCGGCCGATTGGGCGCCGCCCGAGGCAGACACTTTGTGGGGTTTTTTACAGGCGCGCTACGAATCGGAAAATCAAGACTGGGAGTTGGTGATTCTGTGTGTCAGTTGGATTCTCTATCTATATCTATATAAAAGGTAAAGAAATGTAAATGAACCAGCCCCCTGATTACGTAAATTGATTGTAATTGTTTGAAATCATCATCATCCATCATCATCATATCAGCCGCACGACACCCACTGCTGGGTTAAGGCCTCCCCTAAGGATCTCCACGACGATCGTTCCTGCGCTGCCTGCATCCAGCGGCTTCCCGCGACCTTCAACTTCACGTCGGTCCACCTTGTCGGGGGCATACCCACGTATTCTGTGGCGCGGTCGCCATTCTAGAACCTTTCCGCCCCAACGGCCATCGGTTCTTCTCGCTATGTGTCCCGCCCATTGCCACTTCAGCTGAGCAATACTTCGAGCGATGTCGGTTACTTTAGTTCTCTTGCGGATCTCTTCGTTTCTGATTTGATCACGCAGGGAAACGCCGAGCATGGCTCCCTCCATTGCACGCTGGGTGACCTTGAGCCTCCTTATGAGACCCATAGTTAGCGACCACGTTTCACTGCCGTTTTATCATCACTGGCAACACACACTGTTCATAGACTTTCGTCTTGAGACACTGAGGTAAGTCGGACGCGAAGATTTTTCGATGCTTCCCGAATACTGCCCAGCAGAGTTGGATTCGACGCGAGATCTCGTTCTTGAAGTTGGACTTACCTAACTGGATTGCCTAGTCCTAGGTTTGTTATGTCAAATAGCCCTAAACTATTATACACAAATATACCACCATTATAATCTTTGTATATTGACATCAAAGTACCTCCACTATCAATAGATACGCATAGATTGGCGGCCTCGAAAGCTACACGCGAAACACATTATCCGATACAGCATTAATGGACAGCAAATATTTGCTAAGCGGCTTCAATTATGCTATTCATTTTACCTCTTATCTGCATAGTGAATTATTTTTCACGTACTAATGGATGATAATACAATTTATGACTTTCGCAACGAGTGCTTTCTATGAAATACGTCAATGCGTTAGATAGCGTTTGATGGCAATTGTACATGACACGAGTCAATTAATTATAATGCAAGTAACTATTACTTACTTATCAAGAGTTTATGACGGTAACATTACGAGAAAAAAATCTTATACCGCTGTAGGTACGTGTCGTTACAGCCTGAACCTGAAGGGCAGGTCCCCGATAAGGTGTAGGTAACTTACTGACAATTTGAAGAAGGTCGCGTGGATGCTGGCAACGCTGGACAGATCATCGTGAAGACCCTTGGGGTAGACCTATTAGTAGTGGGTGGGTGTCATATATAGCTGAAATAACGATGGTAAATAATTAGTGTCAAAAAATGTATCGTCATTTATTGGGTGCGAAGGTATAATAATCGATCGCAGCGCTCATGGTGGCAAAAAGTAGAAATAATGTAGGGCTCTGTAAATCTGTTTGAAAACGATATTAAATTTATTACTAGCAATACAGGAACAATTATTTATGTTTATTATCACTTAATAAAATTATTCTCTTGTTTTACAAAATCTACAACTAAAAAACCGGTCAAGAGCGAGTCGGACTCGCGCACCGAGGGTTTCCGTACCATCATAATAAATACACTGCAGAGCTGTAGAATAATAAAATTATTATTGCAGTATTAGGTCAGCACCATCTCTTGGCCGACTTGGCCGATAGTGGAACTATTTTTTTTTCTTAGGCCAGCGTCATCTCTTGACCGATAGTGGAACTAATTTAATTTTACTTAGGTCAGGGCCATCTGTTGACTGGTAGAGGAACATATGAATTTCTTGTTTGTTTTTTGAATTTCTAAAAATGTGTGTTATATTGAGACATCGTTTTATTTTTTCTGTAATCTTTACATAAACTACTATCACATAGAATTATTACAGATTTTTCTCTTTGCGAACTTCGGAGATAAGAGGGGGGAACGGTATTTTTTTTCATTTTTCATCATAAGTTAAAAACTATGCAGCCTAAAAAAAATTAAAAAATGATTTAAAATGTGCAAACAGCATTCTTTCATATGATACCCCACATGCCCTAGTCGCCCCACTTAAAATTTTTAAGACCCCTTTTCGGTCCCTGTTGTAAAAAACATTTATTTTTTTATTTCTTTCTTATTTGCAAAATAGTTGGACAAACGTCATCTTAAACTATTCCAAATTTCAAGTTGATACTATTAGTAGTTCTCGAGATATCCAGCTGTGACAGACAGACAGACAGACTGAGTCACACCATAAGGGTTCCTTTTTTACCATTTTGGTACGGAACCCTAAAAAGAAGTAAGTAAACAAACCCTGATATAGGTAACCAAAATAAAACACTCTTTTTGAATAGATTTTACTTGCCATATTTAATTTAAATGACCAAAAATGATTTCACAACACTTTGTCCAGGTCAGAGCCAACCATTAAGCGCAGCGAAAATTCTTCTTAGTCTATGGAGCCAACAAAGTTGCGAACGCTAGGTGGCGCTAAAAGTGTGCACAGACAGAGCCAATAGAGGATTCGGATCGGTAACCAAAAAGGATGCTTTAAAACTGTATTGGTTTGAAATACATACACCATTATATAATTATTAAATTATTATTAAACTTATAGGACTTATGCATCTATAATATAACCGTAACACTACTGCCCAAGGTCCCATCTATACCTTTCCGTACCAAATTTCGTCAAAATCGATCCAGCTGACTAGGCGTAAAAACATAACAGACAGAGTTACTTTCGCATTTAAAATAGGTATTACTAAATAACATTTGTATTCAAACATTTGCATTTAGCACCCTCTAGCAAGAAGTAGTTCAATTAAATGTCTACTAGTTTAGTCCACTCTACAACAGATGGCGCTTACCAACAACTTTAAAAAATTTGCCACAGATGGCGCCACCGACAGTTCAATGCTTTGTAGTTCATTCACCGCTCATTCCCAAGTTTTTTTTTTCATTCATTTTCAACACAACGAAACACAACCGGCCAATCAACATTCATTCAACAATAGGATAGGATAGAGATAGTAGTGTGCGATTTGCAATAGAAGTGACAGGTGTTTTGTTTTGTTGAAAAAATTACACGTTTCATTAATAATTTAACATCAGTGTTTACGTGGTTATTTCAAACTAAGAAAAGTTTATTAAATTATAATTCATAACAAGACTCATATATTCAGCTGTAAACTACTCATTTGTATAAATATTTATAAGTCAAAGTGTACCAAAACTGTAAACTTTCCCATGTTATCAATTTCGCGGCGGTAATGTGAACGAATTGTCAAAAAATGAGATGAATATACTTTTAGAAAGTGTCAGTGTTTTAGCATAAGTATCTGATATTGGAGCAATTTTAAAAATGACCACAGATCGATTTCATAAGTGAGTACAAGAAATGTAATCTATCATACAATCTCGTTGCAAATAAATTGATAAGATAGCTTAAAATGTAGATATTAAAAGTATTTATTTAATCATTATTACTAATATCGCACTTAAGCTACTTATTTACCATCTGGGGGATAGACTCCTTAGCATTAATAGGTAACACTTTGTACAAGACAACATCATCTATTTACACACGTTGTTATGGAAGTCCAAAACGACAACGGTACCACAAACACCCACACACGAAACGATACATTGATCTAACCGGGAATCAAACCTGGGACCTCAGAATCAGAAATGACGACACTATGAATAGGTGTATATTGTACAAGCAAACCAACAATCAATCTCATTGTAGCTAGTTACTTAATTGAGTATACTTTGTGTGTATCTTTATTTTCTAATTTATGAAGCATTTTATTTAAAGCTAACGTAGACATAGGTACCAAAAACTTTGTTTTCAAGAATAATACGAAAAGTTAGGTACCTAAATTCCGAAAGATTAAAAGTGATAAACATTATAACATAACCCTTAAACGTCTTAATGTCGAAAATGTATGATTGTACAAAACAGATTAAACCTACCATTATGTATTTAATTACAGCCGCTTTACGAGTAAAAGTGATATTAATAACCACAAAACCCTTGCCACACGATTACACAATTCTCTTAATCGTTCTATTGCGTACTACACTGGCTGTTTCTTTAAGAGGCTAATACTTGTTCAGTCATTTCTCACGCTTCCTTTTTGCATAGTTTCTCTGCTTGAACTACTAAAACATCTATGTTATTTAACTTGAAAGGCCTACTTTTCCCTGCCCTTATCCCAATTCCCATCATCAATTCCCAATATATGTATCTTTTTTATGTAGCCTTCCTCTTCTCTCCTCTTCCATGTTTCGATCACAAAATTAAGCATTTCCTTGCTCCAAGTTATACTAAAATTTTAGACAGATACAATAAAAAAAACTAAATGTTCGGCATTAAACTAGTTAAAGAACTAATTTAAATATGAGATGACATGTAAATACCTACTACCACAGAATAAATCATTCATTGCTACTACTCCTGTTTCCGCGCGGAGATAGGACGTTGAACCATTTAACAGTGCGCAAACCGTGTCTCCTCACGCTTCCATACAAATAAGGCAACATGACTAACAAATAACCGACTTTACTTCCCCTACAACAATTAGCATAATTATCTCAAACTTGTCCCCATTTTTCATTATCTTTTGTTGAACTGAGAAAAGTATGTCTTGCCAATAATGTATATGTCATATTTTTATGATAATCCTCATTTAATCCTTATCAATAGTTTGCCATATAAACACAACATATTTAACGTACGTACGTACACATAGAGTTAAATTCTTTATTGTTCACCTATGCAGTGCAGAACGAAATAAAATACCTCAGAATCGAACACGTTTGCCGAATTCACCAAACGGAAGGAAATGACCCGACTAAACATGTACATTATGGTTGCACCTTCACGGTTGGTGACCACACCACTGCTGGGGTGAAGGGATCCAGTAACAGTAGTCGTTAAGCCCCAGTAATAAGGACCACGTGGATGGCGATCAATTGTCGTTGCATTGCACGTGTAGGGTTGCCTTGGTGATATGCACCGTATGCTATGCCATGGTCAGGCTGGGTCAATGACTCAGCTGATATTATCAATTTATTTTCACCATGCCGATTTCATAAATTGTAAATAAGCACAAAAACCGCGCTTGCCAAGCCATTTTTTACTAAAGTCTTGATTTTTTCGCCTCGTATCTCTCTCATAATACTGTGAGTAGAGATAGCACTAAATTACATCGTGCGTGAATTTTATATTTAAACGGTCCTTATAAATTTCGTTCTAAATTAGAGAAACACGAAAAGAACAATTTACCGCCATCTATTGTCGAGTAGAAAAAAATGTGTACAGAATCCCTAGCTCAAAATTATGTTACTTAATTGTTTTTTGTATTGAAATAATGGCAACCTTTTTTTTCATTAATCCACAAGATCCACACCAATGAAATATTGTTATACATACCTAAATATATTCTTACTTCCTTTTTTGAAGCTAAATTCTTTTAAATGTTATTAAATAAGCCTGTTTTTTCCAAAGTGTTCTCCATCGTAGTGTGCCCTATTGTACATTATAAAAGATACAATCACAAGCTTACTACCTATCAGATGTAATTTACTATAGATCAATAAAACAAGCAAATTTTTTTATTTGATAATATTGTACGATTTATGATAAGTATAATGCCTTCAAGTTCAAAGATGGATACTAGTAGATTATCATTTTATATCAATAAAATTATCAATAGATAGGTAACTCTTTTTCAAAATATTTCTATTAAAAGAAATATACAAAAACTACGTGGTACCACCTATCTTATCTATAGAGCTGCGCTCTAGCTGCATGTTGACCGACGACGGAACAGTTGAATTTCTTTGACAAATTCTTGAAGATATGTTTTGTCGACAGAGCGGCCAAAGATGGCCTGCTGGAGGTGTTGCGGGAGGCGACGAGGAAGGAATGCAACAACAAAGACGAGTCCGGGATGACGCCGACACTGTGGGCTGCCTTCGAAGGCCATATTGAGGCTCTCAGACTGCTGTGCGGTCGAGGGTATGTTACTTATATCTCAGTAGGTTAGCTACGAAATGTTTTTCACTGTTCTATTCTGTGCATAAGCGATTTCCTAATGCATAGATGCCATTTAACCGCTGTGCTATGAGCGTTTAGACCACGGGCGCGCAATGAAACGCGAATAAGCAAATTTTCAGCGGGAGTAGGCGGGAGTCCTTGTAACAAAAACTTCTTACCTGCCTAAACACTGTAAAGTTAGTATTTTCATAGAGTAAAGATGACATGCCATTATATCTATATTCTCTCATTATATCTATATGCTCTATATTCTTAGGAAAGGAATTTTATCGATATAACGTTTGATTATTAATCTTATACTTAGGCAACACGATGATAAGAATTACCAATAGTTTGATATTGGGCTTGCCCGACTGTCTACCATTCGTAATCATAAACTTCGAGTGTAAATTTCCCAGTCTAACGAAGCTCTTCCGTATGATTTTTTGTTATAGCTGAATAAAAATTGATTAGTAGAGACTGTAATGTAGTGCCAAAATTTAAATACCTGGGCCATAGTCTCGGAGTGACTACGGGATGATGAGGACATAGACCGCCAAAGGCGCGCGCTTGCTATGCGGGCTAACATGCTCGCTCGGCGGTTCGCGCGCTGTTCTAGAGATGTTAAATTGACCCTGTTCAAGGCTTACTGCCAGGGGCTTTACACATGCCATCTTTGGTACTCATTCACGCAACACACGCTTGATGGGCTTACCATGGCGTTGTAACGCCTCAAGTATGTTTGCCGTGTAGGTACAGGATTAATGATTTTTTCGCGATAATGAGGAATGCGAGGGCGAACTTTGAAAAACGTGCAAGTGCAACCCGGAATATAATAATAAGGACAGTGTATGGCTATTTTTATATCTATGACGATCATTTTAATGTGATAATATATAATTTATATTGAAATTAATTTTTAAATGCTAATTGTTGAGTTTAATTAAAGTTAAATTTAACTTAATTTAATGTAATGTAAACTAAAACTATTGGTGTAATTTAGCCTGAAATAATTGATTTTTATTTATTATTTATTTATTCATCGACATTAAATCCAGTGACACACAATGGCGGATCATGTTTAGCTTTCTTACATTGTTCATAGCTCGGCTACCGAGTGCCGAAGTGTTTTATTAATTACACCGCATAATCTGTTTTTCACGGTGACTGCGACGACTCGGTCTGTAGCACTTTCACTTTATAGAACAACTCCGAAAGACAGTAACTTAAGTTGATAATTAAAACTTTTTTCAGGGGCTGACAGTTAACTAGAGTCAGCAGTTTTAATAACTTCCACATATATTATTCAATGAAGCTTTAATTAAAATATATTTGTCATTTATGTATCTCTCTTCAACACTTTCCTTTTTTTTTTACTTTGAAATGGCTTTGAATTTGAAACCAAAAGTAGCCGCCACTTTCGTTATTTTCTACGTAAGAAATGGAAAATTGTATGGTAAGGCGGCTGTCCAACGTGACGTTATGCGTAGTCTGTTGATTGCGTACACTCAAATATTCCGGTTAGGCGTTGACGAAGCTGTGAAAAATCGATCAACACCACAGTACCTGCATTTTTATTTTCTTCTTTTAAGAGTCAGAGGCTTGTCAGAAGACTGTAGCCTCTTTATTTTTTCTGTTCACAGTGGGGAGCCCGATAAAGCCGACTACTTCGGCAACACGGCCCTCCACCTGGCAGCGGCCAGGGGCCACAAGGAGTGCGTGACGTTCCTCATCAACTTCGGGGCCAACGTGTTCGCCATGGACGTGGATGGCCACACGGCGCAGGAGCTAGCCGCCATCAACGGCAGAGACGATATACTGCGATACCTCGACCAGACTACGGCTAAGCTTGAAAACAATGACAAGTGAGCACCTACATCATTATCACGGACGTACCCTTAGCACGGACATCTATCGAGACAGAAACGAAAAAAAAGCATTTGATTAGATTTATTATCTATGAAAATTTAATTTCACTTTTCGGCGGTAATCTGTACAAATTTACCATATAAAATTACTCTTTCGAATGTTTTTACGCGCGTTATTTTTTTCGATAGCTGTTCGTGCTAGGGGTACAGGAATATCTTATGTACCTACTCCCACTACATTTCTTATTGAAGGAAAAGGAGGTTGAGCCATAACCCAGCACACGAGATGCAGTAGGGTGTTACCGACCAGCAATAAAGTAAATATTTACATTTCCCGCTCTCTATACCAAAATTCATCAAAAATCTATTCAGCGGTTTAGGCGTGAAAACCTAACAAACCAGACTAAATGTGATTTCCCGTTTATAATATTAGAATGGATAACATTGAGTCAGGGAATTCCACTTATAAATGAATCGTTTAATTCCAATACAGTATCAATGACGTGTACTTGATAAAGCAATCGTGAAAACACGCGCTAATTAATTAGAAGATGCGTAATTCCACTGAAACTATGTTTGCGTTTAATTAAGTCGCAGGAGTATAGATAGATAACAGACGTCAGATATAAAACTGTCTTTTCATACAATCGAATTATTTTTAGGTGACAAACTCATCAATTTATAGAAATATAAAAAAATATAATTTAACTATTAAAATGTACTTTCAATGTTTCAATACAAAAGACATCAACGCTATACTTTTCTTAAACTCAGCGTAATTATAGAATAAAATCTATATAAAAAATTCGAAGTCATGACTGACTGATATATCAACGCAACCTAGAGACAAAATGTTGCACGTAGACTTTATCCACTAATGAATTTTTTTTGGCAATTCTACCCATAAGGGGGTAAAATAGGGGATAAAAGTTTGAATTAAAGTCTGTCAGTTTCAAAGTTAGGATCTTTAAATTTTGTATTTAGGCTGACAGTTAAAATAAATATTCACGTTCACGTGTTCCAGCGTTTTGATAATTAGATAATTAAAACTTACAATAAATACATCATTCGGTTTGCCAAGATGCATTATACCTACCTATTTGTTTATCGCAACATGGTCCTATGATATTTTACTGGCCAAAAAAATTGGTGGAAGAGTAGGGTTGCCAACCGTACTATAATATATAGTATTGTACTATATTTCGGGTCTGTGTTCTATATACTGTTGAAGAAATATATAGTATTTTTAAATTTGAGATTTTTGCATTCACAATGCTATTTTTACACAATACTAAATAATATACTAGAAAAAATACGACTCGCACCAGATCAATACTCAGACGGGAATCGAACCCGCGACCTTTGGATATCCGGTCCAATGCTCTGACCGCTGAGCTACCGAGTCACTAGTGACATCGCCGAATTTCTTCTAGTATATCCTACTATTACGCTGCAAGCCAGCGTTATTTCACCAATGTGAGGAATTACCTCGACATTCAATTGAAATATCTTTCCAGATATTTGGCAATCGATTAAGATGAAATAGCTATATAATTTTTAAATTTGAGATTTTTGCATTCACAATGCTATTTTTACACAATACTAAATAATATACTAGAAAAAATACGACTCGCACCAGATCAATACTCAGACGGGAATCGAACCCGCGACCTTTGGATATCCGGTCCAATGCTCTGACCGCTGAGCTACCGAGTCACTAGTGACATCGCCGAATTTCTTCTAGTATATCCTACTATTACGCTGCAAGCCAGCGTTATTTCACCAATGTGAGGAATTACCTCGACATTCAATTGAAATATCTTTCCAGATATTTGGCAATCGATTAAGATGAAATAGCTATATAATTTTTAAATTTGAGATTTTTGCATTCACAATGCTATTTTTACACAATACTAAATAATATACTAGAAAAAATACGACTCGCACCAGATCAATACTCAGACGGGAATCGAACCCGCGACCTTTGGATATCCGGTCCAATTGGGTTCGATTCCCGTCTGAGTATTGATCTGGTGCGAGTCGTATTTTTTCTAGTATATTATTTAGTATTGTGTAAAAATAGCATTGTGAATGCAAAAATCTCAAATTTAAAAATTATATAGCTATTTCATCTTAATCGATTGCCAAATATCTGGAAAGATATTTCAATTGAATGTCGAGGTAATTCCTCACATTGGTGAAATAACGCTGGCTTGCAGCGTAATAGTAGGATATACTAGAAGAAATTCGGCGATGTCACTAGTGACTCGGTAGCTCAGCGGTCAGAGCATTGGACCGGATATCCAAAGGTCGCGGGTTCGATTCCCGTCTGAGTATTGATCTGGTGCGAGTCGTATTTTTTCTAGTATATTATTTAGTATTGTGTAAAAATAGCATTGTGAATGCAAAAATCTCAAATTTAAAAATTATATAGCTATTTCATCTTAATCGATTGCCAAATATCTGGAAAGATATTTCAATTGAATGTCGAGGTAATTCCTCACATTGGTGAAATAACGCTGGCTTGCAGCGTAATAGTAGGATATACTAGAAGAAATTCGGCGATGTCACTAGTGACTCGGTAGCTCAGCGGTCAGAGCATTGGACCGGATATCCAAAGGTCGCGGGTTCGATTCCCGTCTGAGTATTGATCTGGTGCGAGTCGTATTTTTTCTAGTATATTATTTAGTATTGTGTAAATATATAGTACGCAAAAATACTAATTTTTTTTAAAGTGTAGGTACTATATTTTTTATAGCTTAATTTGAAAAATACTATATTTCGCCAAAGATATGTTGGCAACCCTATGGAAGAGTGTGTAATTTTTTTAGACGCAATAGCTTTTCAAAAATTTGTTTGTTCAAAATGTAGGGTAATAGAGCCTAATATCACGTATTTCCGTTTTTCTGCTACTATAGTTTCAAATGACAGATGTACGATCCATACAATGTAGGATCCGAACAAAGCCTTTTCTATATCATCAATTATTTACTTTCGTGGAAAGTCGATTTATTTTGAAACATTCTATAGTATTTTGTTTTCAACGTTTATCATTTTCGTCGCTTGAAAATCGATTTCCCTTATCATCTATAATAGTCATTGCCATACATGCCACTCCAAAACCACACGCATAGTTGTTATCTTAATCTGCAAACGTCATTTTGCCAATTTACATGTTTTATTACTATGTAAGTGTAGGTAAAAGAACTTGTACAGAAAAAACGAGGATGCCTATTTGCTGTACATAACTGTATTAGGTTTTTGGATAACAGTGGGGATCAGTACCCTTAGTTTGAACATCTATCGAGTAAAATGTTCATGCTAGGGGTACAATGCGTACTAACAAAAAATAGATTGGACGTTGTAAATGGACAAGACTACTAATTTCCCCAAAATTCTCCTTAATTCATCGCGGACGAAGCGAAGGCACAGGCAAAACTTGTGAAATATGGCAATACTTTTGATTTCTTCGAAAAACATGTCAGTTACCCATGCACCCACCAGTTGGCAGTGGCGGTGGGTCCACGGGTCGTTATGTTCAGTCACTTGTTTCATTTTCCAGAAAAAAATCGAAAGGTCTAAAGGAGAAAGCGAGGAAAGACTACGAGAAGTACCACAAGCAATACCAGAAGCGGCAGAGCAAAGCCGAGCTGCTAGCGGAGAAGGAATTCAAGAAACTGGCGAAGGAGTGGGACCAGGGCTACAACGAGGAGATTGCCACCATGCCGCACCGGCCGAGCAACGTGCTGCTGGCTCTCAAACAGAAGATGACGAGGTCTTCTAGCCAGGGTAACTACTTACATTTAAATAAGGGAAGAAACGTACGATAACACAACGAGTCAAAAGCAGCCACTAATTTGCAAAACAAAGAATACTTTGTTTTGTTCAGTTACAAGAACCACATTTCGCCATCAAAAGCCACATCCAACTTTGTATTTTCACAACGCAAAAACTACGCTTAGTTGCAACGACACAGTTCCTTCACTGTTCACGCGATATCATTGCAGGCCCGCTTGTCGTTGCAATACCATATTTTGTCGCCGCGGCAATGTGGTGTGCTTTGATTCCCTGTTTTCTCGTGGTCCCATTTATCCAACCATCATGTTGAATTATCTACTTCATTTAAAACATCTTACAGCATAATATACCTACTTACTTAATCACTAAGTAATATTTTTTCCTGAAATGCCTTAATATATTGTGACAAGTGTTTAGTAATAATACTTAATTATCCTCTTCCTTACAAAGTTGCGTTTGCGTGAAAAGGTTGCTAATTTAAGGCAGGTAGTTAGATACTACAGTAAATTATAGTAATCGATATCATCGCATGCAAAAAATACGGAATCTCAATTATACTTGCTGCCGATTTTCATAATATTTGGGGAGTTTGGTAACATTATTACACTCCTGTGTACCTATTAAAAGTACGCATTAGTAGTTTATGATACAAGGTTGGTAAGGGGGTTTTTAAAACGAGTTCACGTTTTATAAGCCCGAGCCGCAGGCGAGGGTTTATAATCGTCACGAGTTTTAAAAAACCTTAACAACCGTGTGCCATACTACGTTTTTCAACACATTTGCGAGAAAACATTATAGGTCCTAGGTACTGAAACTGTAATCTATACATATAATAAAACTGTAAATTCTAAATATTTGTGTGCGAATTACGCAAAAACAGCTAAACGAATTTTGATGGATTTTTCACATGAGGTCCAACTTAAAATCTAAGCTATGTTTCATCAAATTCAGGTGGGTGGAACCAGGGAAACAGCTTGAACTCTCCGTAGTACTAGCTTTCATACACTAAAGGGGTCGTTTAAAAATGGTTGCTTTATTTTTCTACTGTCCACGCGGATGAAGTCGTGGGCGGAAGCTAGTAGAAATTAAAAAAAAACCTTCGTAACCAAAAACGCACGGCGCCGGCGTGCGGTAAAATCAACTTTCCGCACGCTGTTGTAAGCCGTAAACAAAAACGAACGGCGTGCGGTAAAATCAACTTACCGCTGGCTCGACTGTCATTGTAAACTTACATTTTCGAGCAACTGTATTGAAAAATAATTTATTAGGTATTATTATTTAACCTACCAAAGAAATTATGAAAGAAATTCTGTATCATCCAGAGGACCATTGTGTTTTGTAGTTTTGTAATTTGTAAAAAGCTAAAATTCATGGGTAATTCAGAGTTGATTCAATAGTTTTCTCTATGCAACCAAACATCGTGTTACGACCTTAAATACTTATTGTGAAAGTAGCCAATGAATCAGTTAATGATGATGACCTATAACTTCCGTTTATTTTGTATAAACTGTAACATTGTATGAAATTCACAAATATTTTACATACAGTAGTAGTTACAATAATTAATGGTCCGTTACAGATTTCAAAATTTATTTTCATATCATCATTAATGGTTATACTGAGTGGGAGTTTCTTTAACTAGGTACCTTCCTAGATCGTTTTCATATTATTTTCATTTTGTATGACGTTTGATGAGAATGATTGTGTAAATACACGATCGCGTAAGCTGGAGAACACGCATCTAGTTTACGGCCGACTTCAATAACCTATCCCCAGTAAGAGATAGGCTTACCTGAAGATTTGTTTTGTTGCCAGATAATTCTGTTAAATGACGGGAAATAACAACAGCTGCCTAGTAAGAGATCCATAGTACTAAGCCTATCTCTATAGATTATTGAAATCGGCCGTTATTTTTCTTCCATACTGTTTTTTTTAAGTAGAATACCTGCCAGTTGCTGAAGGCACGCTTCTTTTGACTCCATACATACCCATTTAACCTAGCTTAAAGTACTGACTTTTCTTTTTTTCCAAAAAAGAAAAACAGCAGTGGAATCATCATCATGCCATTTTCACTGCAAAGAAAGCTTTTATCTGGAAATTTAGAGTTGGGGATTTAGAGATTAGAAACTCTAACAAATTTCCGTGGTTTTTCAGGCAACTTATTAGGCGACGATCAGCCACGTCCGACTTACAGCGCGCTAGTAGGCACTGTCAACTCGGGCGTGCGTGGTCGCGGAGCAGTTTACAAGAAGGCACTGGCCAGCAAGCTCAAGAACGGAACTGTGGGCAGGGCGGGGCCTACCGATGACTTCAAGGTAAAATTACTAAAGGCCCTTCATCAGGTTCTATTAGATGTGTTTACTTAACAGTTAGATAATAATGCTCTAATTTAAAATAATTGACATTAACAGTAGTTTTTTATTATTGTCTTGTTTTCGAGTCTGTCAGGGCAGTTAACCTAGAAGTTCCGTTGAAGTTGTTCCATCATGGAACTATTGGTTTTTCCCAGAGCTTCCATTAATTCGTCTAATGGAATTTTCATTCCAAGGGGTTCCGTTAACTGGAGTATAGGTACTAGACCAGTATAGTATTATATTATCTGTGGTACTAGTTAACGGAACCTCTGGGTATGAAAATCACGGAGCATGGAACTTCTGGGAATACACGTTTTAAAAACTTGGGGTTGGTTGGGTATCGGCCTAATTTTCTTCTGTTCCGGAGAAAATTATGATATGGTTAGTGATTTTACATTCTCTTTGGATTAAAAGTCTTAACTTTTTTATGTTCTGTGGTGAAAACTAAATATTACATGTCGATCAAGTAATGTCAGCAGTTTTATGGTGTAGTATCACTGTGGTGTTTATCATTGCAGGTGGGTGAAGTAGAGTCGACCGGGCGTCGCTCGGTGACGTCACTGAGCGGCTTGCGGCGCGACTCGGAGGTGATGTACGTGGGCACGTTCGGCGCCGGCCCGCAGCAGCGCGCCGCCGTCGCAGACGTCTTCACGGAGATGCCTGCTGCGCGCGCCAAGCCAGCGCTCACCAGGTGATGCGTTTCGTTTTTTATTTATTTAATTATAAGTAGGTGTGCTCAATAGATACACCAGTAACTAACAGTGTAGCCATGAGTCTGAAAAGCGAGTTATTGAAGATCATAAATTTTTGCTTCACAATAAAATAGATAATTTTGCTAAAAAGATTCCCTTTGTCCACTTTGATAACTAAACTTACCTAACCAGTTAAAAGAGAAGATTTTTCTTTCGCTGTTTGGTAACTAGTTGTGAGGGAAGAATTATTTTTCCATTTTTTGCAACTTTTTGTTAGTTATGACGATTTATGAAGGACGATTCCATACCTATTTCCTCCAATGTTACGTTATGAACGTTAACTTCTTCTAAATCTATGCTACCCTGGTAGATATTTTGGTGACGTTATTGTATTATGAATATTTGTATTATGGATGCCTGAACCAAGGAACCACTACATGTTCTATTAAATAATCAAATGACCTATTTATGGCCTGAACTAGACCGGAGGGCTAGGGGACCAGTGGGTCCACCGGGTTATTAGGGCCTAGAGGAAATCCTTTTGAACTAAAGTGACAATACAATAAATAAAATACCCTTTATAACTTAACATGATCCAAAGAACTTTATGATCCTATTTTAAAGTTCTTAGCATGATCCGAGAAATTTAAAATTAATATTCTTATCCAAAATTCTATATATTTTTTACCCTGTGGTGGTTTTCTTTAGGCATGATCCAAGAAAACATTATTGTGTATTGATTGTGTACCTACCATTGACCGGTTTTTTTTTCTATTTTACACCTACTATAGGAAAAAGAGTAGAATTTTTTGACATTTTAACGACACAACATAAAGAGAATAATCACTTTAAAATTTTTAAAATTCTAATATCTTTGAAAAAATTAACAAAAATTACTTTCCGCCCAAAACAGCTCCAAAAAGCTCAAAGTTCTGTGAATTGAATTATACCGTTGCATTTCACGATCTGATTACGCTAATTTGTGTTGTGTAGATCAGCGAGCCAGCCAGACTTCGCGGCGAGCGAGGACGGCGGCATCGGGCAGGAGGTGCTACTTCAGGAGCCAGCCAGCATCTTCGACCGCCCCGGCTTCGGCAGCGTGGCTTTCAGGTCATACACTCTATCACATAATAACTAACTAATAGTACAAGTACTGAAGCAGCACTCCGCAAAGTCATTTAAATAAATAGCGACTTTTGCTCCGACACAATAAAGTGCAATTCAAGTCGCGCAGTTCACCTAGTAGTTGCCTCTCTTTCTATCGCGTGCTCTTACTTTTTCTGACGAGTCAACGTTATCATCATATCAGCCGCACGACACCCACTGCTGGGTATAGACCTCCCCTAAGGATCTCCACGACGATCGGTCCTGCGCTGCCCGCATCCAGCGGCTTCCCGCAACGTTATGGTCGTCTTCTTTTAAATGAACTGCGTAGCAGCATATATCATAATGTGAAATTGGTTTTTTGATTTTGACATCCGTACACGGCACAGTAATGTCGATTCGACATTGTTACTATTATAAAGAGGCAATACCTACTTGAGCTTGTACGGCGGCGGCCTTGCTCACTTGTGCCTGCGAAGGCACGGCTAGCGGTAGATATGCTTATCGCGCGACTTGAGCGAGTGAACGAGGCCTGACTCTATTGTCTATTTTATCGCATTGTATGTTCCTTGTTGCGTGCTGTGATATCTCCACGTCCGATTGCAGGCGGTCCATAACGGCGACACTGGGGGCGCTGCCGGGGGGCGTGGGGGCGGGCGTGCTCCCGGGGGCGGGGGCCGAGGAGCTCTCCATCGGTTCAGCGGGCTCGCTCGCCGCCCGCCACGCGTACCAGCCTACCGAGTGGAACTCTGCGCAGTCCGGTGAGAATTAATAGTACAGTATGCGCATAATAACTTGGCGGTTCTGAACTTCGTGCGGAACGCTGCGCAATAGACGAATACAGGCCTGCGCGGGGACGGGGCGCGGGCGAGAGCACTCGGAACTATGGAACTCGACATGTACCCTACGCGAAATATCATTGGAATTAACTTCCGACCGGCCAAGTTATTTTGCGCATACTGTAGCACAGCTGTTGTACTATCCAACTACCCTTAGGTTTTGGCAGTATTTGAAAACGCTTTCGTCATTTGTTGTGTTACGCTAGCTAGGAACTCCTTGGTAACAGTTACAGTACTTTTGTTGGTGATTGGCATCTGTAGTAAGAAAGTAATAGGTACCTACATCTGCTCACGACATAAAAGTTTAAGTATACGGCGTTTGATGATCGATGGATATCCTTTGGCAGGGTTATCCTTCTGAACCCTTAGATCATTTTAAGAAGGGGAGCCATCTTGAATTCTTGTTTGGGTGGGAATTACAACACAATCTTTTTTGTATTGTTTTTTTTCTAAAACCCATTGTTTAGGGTTATCGATTGAAAAGACTTCTTGAGCTAATTCCAAATAATTATTACATTGCAGCTACTGGTTTAAAAAAACAAAACATTTTCCAAACATAACAAGTTTCGGTTCTTGCAGTTAGAAAACGACTGAAGGACTTTTCATGTAACATACACCACATAACTCGTAATATCCTCTCCCACCCTTCCCATACAAAAAAATCAAGATGACTACCCTTTTCTTAAAATAATCTTAGGGTTCAGAAGGTTTACCCTGCGAAAGGTGACCTCGATCACCTCGATCATTTAATCAATATCAGACGCGCATAGCAAGCAAGCATCTTTCTTGAAAATGCACTAAAATATTTCCCTTGACTTTCCAGAAAGTTCTACGATCACGTCCGACGAGGAAGGCGAGACGGAAGAATCTGGTTTCTCTTCCCTAGAACGTTTCCTCACCGCGTGGGGTCTAGGGCAATACGTGCAGAAGTTCAAGGACGAGCAAATAGACCTGGATGCACTGATGCTGCTCACTGAGAGCGATATGAAGACTCTAGGCTTGCCCCTAGGCCCATATAGGAAACTGGTCACTGCGGTCCAAGAGAGGAAACAGGCTTTGTCCCATCCTGGACCAATTATTGACACCGCTATATAAAACATGTGGATTGGAGTATGTATCTATCTTGTCAAATTATTTTTTACATGTTAAGAGGGTATTTCATTTAATTAAGCTATAAAGTTGAATTTCTCCAAAAATATGTATGAGGCGAAGAATCGCCCATTGTACCTAGAATGATACAATAGGTACAAGCAATATTTGGTCTTAAAAACATTACGTTTTTGTTTTCTATTCAATCAGAAAAAAATTACCTTTCTTTTTGTTGTATGACTTTTCTTTATTTTGCTCCATTGACTTTTTAGCTTTTCATGCTGATTTTTATTGGAATGGGCTTATTAATTTCAAATATTTAATGTGAAAGTTTATGAAATGCCCTAGAGACGTTATACTCTTTTATTTAAGAGCGTCACTTTCTAGGCCACTCTAGGACCTAGAGTGGCCTAGAGAGTAACGCTTTTAATAAGAAGAGTTTTATAAATAAGAAGAAAGTTTTATTTTACGAGTTTAATATTACAGCTGATCTAATTGGTAGGATGTCCCTAAAGCCTACAATAAAATAAATATTAAAGATGATTTCAGTTTACCTATGTCCTATACCAACTATGTTTTTTACCAGTTCGGTACCTATATAAAAAATTTACAGTTAAATGTTGATTAATATATCTTAAATATTATAAAGATAAATTATATCTTTGTGCTTATTATAAAGATACATAATTAATGCAATAATGCATGTCTATCAGGTTTTTCGGAGGTATGAAAATTGAAATGTTTGTGAATACCTAGGTCCTAAGCAGTAGAACCAACAACAGTAGAACCCCTTGGAACAAAGGATACCCTAGACGGGCGTATTTCTATTTTCTTTAAGTACTTCTTCATCAGATATGAAAATTGTATTAAGTATATCGGTTAGATTATTTTCAAGACTTTATCCATCAAGCTCAATTTGAGTAGCATCTATCATTAATACCTGTGGATTTATTTGTTTTTTGTTTGCACTGCAATAATATGTATTTCACGAGTTTTTTAATGAAACAAAATGTTGTTCTATATACTCTTCTTTTACTTGCATAATGTTGTTGGATTCCTTAATTTGGTTTATAGTGGTGGATAATTCGCAATAGTTTTTCTAAATACTTACCAACATTCCATCCTTAATTTTAATAATTTGTGATACAACCACACCAGTATGTAAAATGCTATTCAAAGTATTTATTTTATTATAATAATGTGTGATAATGATAAGTCAAATCTTCCAATCCATTGTAATACGTCCAATATCGCCATATTTAAATATTTTTGTACAAAGATTACCTATATCAATATACGTTTTGTATATTTTTAGTTCAGTCTTTTCTTAATCAGTCTTTCCTAAAATATAATTATTTTAATATTCTAGTTAACAGGGTTAAAAAAACAATCTTCTATTTTACAATTTTTTTATTTAGAAAATTTTAAATACATTTCCAGTGAAAATATCCTAAAAATCTCTAATATCATAGATTAATTAAACTAAAATTAATTAATTTACAAAATTATTGGTTCAGTACCTCGACAATCTGACTAAATTATTATTAAATAGATTTAAGAAATTATGAATATTGTTTTATGTACTCAAGAATAAAAGGACGGATTTTAATTCGTCCGTAACATTGGTACAGGTCCGTCGTCTCAATAAGACGAATCTAATAAAAATACGAAAATATTATATAACTTCAGTCCGAAGTAATTTGCATTGCTTATTAACAATGCCTAATTAATCGTTAAAAATACCAGTAGAATGCATATTTATTTATAAAATATTCATCTACAAAATTAAAGTTTACAGAGATATGTGTATTCTATAAATACATAGGTATGAGTGAGCATTTGTTTTACGTAACATTAAAGGCACAATATTCCAATATACATAGAATTTGTTCAAGTACTTACATCTCATATGAGACAAGTTGTTCGATATTCACCTAAACATTCTTAATAACTAAATATTTGTTTGAATCGCATACACTTATGGCAGAGTCACACGTCTACCCAACTATACTTAGGTTTCACGCATATCTGATAAGTACCTTGTTAAAATACTATTATTAACTAATATCGATTTAAATTTCGGAAACGAACTGTATTTTGAAATTTCGAAGAGACCAGGGAGTCAGAGTTTCGTAAGCCGTGCTGCAAAGGTCGCTGCGAGTCGAATGACATCTCGGTAACAACTCGCCGCGAGTCGAATGACATCTCGGTAACAACTCGCCGCGAGTCGAATGACATCTCGGTAACAACTCGCGCGCAACCAAATAAACGGTGCCAATATAGTCTAGTTTACTTCTTTACCAGATTCGGGCCACCCATTAAAGAGGCAGTGTTGACATTTGGATAAATATAGTTTGGAGCAGAGATCCGTTTACGTCCAAGCTTCGTCGGTTTTCCATCGTCCTATTCTTTTCTACTTCCGTAAGATAAAGCAGGAACGATATCTCGTGAAGCGAATCACCTTTCGACGTTTCTGGGCAGTAAAAAGGCATATGACGACGGAAAAGCGACGAGTCGAGCGTCCACGGTCTCGGGACTTTGAGGCCGATAAAATATTACAACGGGTCGGGGCGTCATCGGAACGGCATCGTCGAAACTCGTGACCGGGCCTCGCCCTCAGTACATGAACGCTAGGTACAAGTTGCTCCGCTTCGACAGCTTCTTCATCGTCTTCTTCATGGGGCGGGTCAGTCTTTCATCCCGGTAGTATGCGTACGAGGGGACGTAGCCCCCCGGGGCGGGGTCAAACGGGACTAAAAACTGGTCGGTCATGGATGCGGGCCGGTCGAAGGAATCCGAGTCGGAGCCTGGTTCAGCGTACTGAGGACTGGAGCTCTCCAGTTGGTTGCCGAGCTCGTGGCTCTCGTTACAGACTGGTACGCTACGACTCGTGTCCGCGGAGACGTTCGAACGAGACCTCAATATAGGCCGCGTGGAAATATCTGTCGACGGTTGCAGGCTGCGGACTGTAGGCGCTTCGTCGATCCTAGACAAGGTGTTACGTCTCACTGGGCGGTACACCTTCCTATCGCCGATCTTAGGGCGGTGCAGCTTGCGGTGGGAGTCGAAGGTACGAAGGGAGGCTCTCGAGGGGGGGCGGGGGGAGGGGTTCCGGGCGGGGGCTTGCGGCGCGGGCGCGCAGGCGTTGCTGAAGGAGGCCGCCACGAGGTCCCTCATCTGGTCACAGGCTCAGTAGTTGTAGGGCCCGTACTGGGACCCGTGGTAGTATGGCCCGGGGTACGCTTGGGGAGGTGGGTACCCGGCGTATGCGTACTGCTGCTTTTGCGGGTACACTGTAAAACGAGGAAACGAGTTCTAAAGACTGTTCTAAATAAGATTGAATCTTTCGAGATCAAGTTAGTTTCTTACAAAGATAACTAAAATATTCACTAATCTTTCTCTAGATGTTATTTCAGAACTTATTATAAAATAAAGCCAAAGGCAGCACGTTAAGCGATTGGTCTTGCCGTCTGCAGTTATAGGACTATTCCTTGCCTCATGATTGGCCATTCGTCTTATAAAATTACATCAAAGAAAAATATTTTGAAATGTGATACTTATTGATAACATTTAAATCTCTCTAAGTTCGTTGATAGTAAAGTTTTTGTTATCTCTTCTAATCAAACTGAAATTCACATGAAAAATACACAAATTCCGTTCCCCCAAAGCATAATATCGAAGCATCGCATCGCCCTCATCCTTTGATTGATGTTGTCAGTATTTATGTACAAATGTTTTAGTATCAAATAACTAAGATAATACACTATTTTCCCCACAATTAAAATTGTACTGAAAAGCACTGAAACTGTATAAACAGTAGCATTTACCGGGCATGAGGTACTGCATGTTAAGCGCCTCTTCCCTCTCCCTCTCGCCGCGCAAGCAAATGGCGGCCGACGAGAACAAGATGGCCGACACGAGCGCCAGCGCCACGCCGCACCACGCCACGATGTACGACCAGTCATACCAAACGCGCGCGTTCTCACGTAATATCTGGTTTATACCGGTTTGCAACGACATAGTCAGCGATTTTGTTTTTTGACGGTGTCATAATGCAGTTTGGGTATATCCAGTGTTTTTTTTATATATATTATTTTATACAAAACATTGTGTTTATATGTACAGTATTTGTTAAGAGGACATCACCGAAGATTTGTTAATAATCGTAAATATTGTTTGGAAGCGTGTTAGTAGGTATTGCGGTTGGCGTAAACCAGATATTAAGAAATAGCGCGTTATTTTTTATAGCGCATTAGACCGGTCGCACGCCGTTACGTTAACGCCAAGTTTCATAGAAACATGAAAAGAAAGAGAAGCATTTTTGTTAGTTTGATGTAATTACATGAGGATTACTTAAAACTAAGTTATGATTATGATGACTCCACTGCTTCCTTCTTATATCTAGAAGTTGTAGATTTAATAGAGAAAATGTCAATAGAGCACATGAATTAAATTCATACCTAGGTAGTATTCATATAAGTAAGTACATAGTATTACATACATATTATAAATTAGAAATACATAAGTAATATATAGGTAACTGCATACATAGATATACATACTTTTACTATCAGTCTTTTATCTTTTAAATAAGTAGGTAAATCACTAAATAGAGGTAATATGCTATCCAATAAATACTATTTTCATAATCAAATATAAATAAATAGACACAAATACGTCGGTTAGATAAAGGAACACTTAAAATTAGAATAAACAAATTAGCTAGAAAACGAAATCTACAACATAGATACAACTAAAAACGAACTGTACACCCTCCAAACTATACAACGTCGACCGCCATTAGCAAGCGTCAAGCAAGATGGCTGCCCAAGATGGCGCGCGATGGCTTCCAAGATGGCGGCCTGACCTGGCATGATGTACTGCACGTTGTTCTGTTGCTCGCGTTGCTTCTCGCGCGCGAGGCACACGCCCGCGCTGAAGAACGACACCGAGCTAGCGAGCGCCACGCCCACGGCGAGCCACGCCAGAATGTACGACCAATCGTACCAGATCGACGAGTTGTTTTTAAGCACCTGTTTTGCCGCCATGCGGGTAAAAAATGGCTACAGTATGCGGAAAATAACTTGGCGGCTCTGAACTTCGTGCGGAAAGCTGTGCAGTGGACGAATACAGGCGTGCACGGGCGGAAGCACTCGGAACTATGAAACTCGACATGTACCTTGCGCGAAATATAACTTGCAGTTAACTTCCGAGCCGCCAAGTTATTTTGGGCATATTGTAAGTTACTTTTGGATTTGTAATTAAGTATTTAGCGAATACTAACGAAGAACTTGGCCATTTTTACAATACACAACAAAACAAAATAAAAAAAACATGTCAAAATCCTGGAAGCACAAAGTAATGGCACTAGAGAAATAGCTCTCCTTCGTGGTTCCATGATTTACACTCTATGCTATGAGAACATAATAATTGTAGACTTAAACAAGAAACCCCTTGGTTTTCCCAGCAATAAGTAACAAGCATTAGCAATCTCATCTCCATCTCTCGCGATCCCGATCGAAGTCTCATAATTTCCATTATCAATCTATTATTTTAAAACCAAGAGGTTTATTTAGTGGTGTTAAAAGATTAAGCTTAATCCACGAAACAAGTCTATCTGAATCTCTAGGAAGTGACCGAGCGACGACTATATTCTCAAAGCTAAAAAGTGTATTTTCAAAACTCGCAACTTTCATAATGAACTTATGTTGTGGAAATGTCATATAAAAGCCACACTTACGCTGGGCCACTGTTGGTAGTACTCTTCGCCGACTGCCTTCTCCTTCTCGTAGAATTCCACTCCATGCCATAAGGCCATTGCTCCGGCTGCTAATAAACCTGAAACACAAACAAGAAAATGGTAAAGACGATGGGAATATAAATCTGTGATCCTAAATACGTACATCTCATTCTGTTCTTTAATTTAAGAAAAAACAAAAGTATTTATGCGATACACCTAATGTGTGATCATGAGATTGGAATTGATTGGATTAAAATTGGAATCCCAAACTCAAAAATTTACTTTTTTGAATGTAGTGGTTTTTCTTGAAAGCCACAATATAGTTTAGCACACAGTACGGGGTGCAGTCTCCCGAAACAAATAATCATTAATGTAATATAGCATGAGGATAGCGGTGGCCATGATGATTCCGGAACTGCGCTATCAGTAGAAGACCTGACCAGTCTATTAAAAAGAGAATCAGAAACAGAAAGAAAAGAAGCACTTACAAGTAACAAGCATAAGGATAGCGGTGGCCGTAATGTTCCCTGGACTGCGCTTCCAGTAGAAGACAACACCAGTCTACTAAAAAGAGAAGAAGGAACCGGAAGAGAAGAGGCACTTACAAGTAACAAGCATAAGGATAGCGGTGGCCGTAATGTTCCCTGGACTGCGCTTCCAGTAGAAGACAACACCAGTCTACTAAAAAGAGAAGAAGGAACCGGAAGAGAAGAGGCACTTACAAGTAACAAGCATAAGGATAGCGGTGGCCGTAATGTTCCCTGGACTGCGCTTCCAGTAGAAGACAACACCAGTCTACTAAAAAGAGAAGAAGGAACCGGAAGAGAAGAGGCACTTACAAGTAACAAGCATAAGGATAGCGGTGGCCGTAATGTTCCCTGGACTGCGCTTCCAGTAGAAGACAACACCGGTCTACTAAAAAGAGAAGAAGGAACCGGAAGAGAAGAGGCACTTACAAGTAACAAGCATAAGGATAGCGGTGGCCGTAATGTTCCCTGGACTGCGCTTCCAGTAGAAGACAACACCGGTCTACTAAAAAGAGAAGAAGGAACCGGAAGAGAAGAGGCACTTACAAGTAACAAGCATAAGGATAGCGGTGGCCGTAATGTTCCCTGGACTGCGCTTCCAGTAGAAGACAACACCAGTCTACTAAAAAGAGAAGAAGGAACCGGAAGAGAAGAGGCACTTACAAGTAACAAGCATAAGGATAGCGGTGGCCGTAATGTTCCCTGGACTGCGCTTCCAGTAGAAGACAACACCGGTCTACTAAAAAGAGAAGAAGGAACCGGAAGAGAAGAGGCACTTACAAGTAACAAGCATAAGGATAGCGGTGGCCGTAATGTTCCCTGGACTGCGCTTCCAGTAGAAGACAACACCGGTCTACTAAAAAGAGAAGAAGGAACCGGAAGAGAAGAGGCACTTACAAGTAACAAGCATAAGGATAGCGGTGGCCGTAATGTTCCCTGGACTGCGCTTCCAGTAGAAGACAACACCGGTCTACTAAAAAGAGAAGAAGGAACCGGAAGAGAAGAGGCACTTACAAGTAACAAGCATAAGGATAGCGGTGGCCGTAATGTTCCCTGGACTGCGCTTCCAGTAGAAGACAACACCGGTCTACTAAAAAGAGAAGAAGGAACCGGAAGAGAAGAGGCACTTACAAGTAACAAGCATAAGGATAGCGGTGGCCGTAATGTTCCCTGGACTGCGCTTCCAGTAGAAGACAACACCGGTCTACTAAAAAGAGAAGAAGGAACCGGAAGAGAAGAGGCACTTACAAGTAACAAGCATAAGGATAGCGGTGGCCGTAATGTTCCCTGGACTGCGCTTCCAGTAGAAGACAACACCGGTCTACTAAAAAGAGAAGAAGGAACCGGAAGAGAAGAGGCACTTACAAGTAACAAGCATAAGGATAGCGGTGGCCGTAATGTTCCCTGGACTGCGCTTCCAGTAGAAGACAACACCGGTCTACTAAAAAGAGAAGAAGGAACCGGAAGAGAAGAGGCACTTACAAGTAACAAGCATAAGGATAGCGGTGGCCGTAATGTTCCCTGGACTGCGCTTCCAGTAGAAGACAACACCGGTCTACTAAAAAGAGAAGAAGGAACCGGAAGAGAAGAGGCACTTACAAGTAACAAGCATAAGGATAGCGGTGGCCGTAATGTTCCCTGGACTGCGCTTCCAGTAGAAGACAACACCGGTCTACTAAAAAGAGAAGAAGGAACCGGAAGAGAAGAGGCACTTACAAGTAACAAGCATAAGGATAGCGGTGGCCGTAATGTTCCCTGGACTGCGCTTCCAGTAGAAGACAACACCGGTCTACTAAAAAGAGAAGAAGGAACCGGAAGAGAAGAGGCACTTACAAGTAACAAGCATAAGGATAGCGGTGGCCGTAATGTTCCCTGGACTGCGCTTCCAGTAGAAGACAACACCGGTCTACTAAAAAGAGAAGAAGGAACCGGAAGAGAAGAGGCACTTACAAGTAACAAGCATAAGGATAGCGGTGGCCGTAATGTTCCCTGGACTGCGCTTCCAGTAGAAGACAACACCGGTCTACTAAAAAGAGAAGAAGGAACCGGAAGAGAAGAGGCACTTACAAGTAACAAGCATAAGGATAGCGGTGGCCGTGATGTTCCCTGGACTGCGCTTTCACCAGAAGACCACACCAGTCTACTAAAAAGAGAAAAAAGAACAGGAAGAGAATTAGCACTTACAAGTAACAAGCATGAGGATAGCAGTGGCCGTGATGTTCCCTGGACTGCGCTTCCAGCAACCGACCACGCCGGTCCAGAACGCTATGAAGAGAGACAGGAAGGCAACGATGAACAACGCGACCGTCGACCGTGCCATATGTAACCTGCAATAGGAGAAATAATAAGATGAAACAAAAGATAAGTCATGATGGCTGATTCTTTTAATAAAACCGACCACCATAAATACCAGCGTACAAATACTGATATACTGGGCTAAATAATATTGGGTTGGGTTTGGGTTCTTCTCTTCTATCCATAGTAGGTATAACATTTTAGTATTTTCATTCAGATATCGCTTTTGTTTCTGTTTAAGTTTACGGCCTAACACTAACTTCTGGTAAATTATAAAACGGAATAGAATTTCTATGACATAATCGTCAAATAAGTTAAAAGTTAAATAGAAAGGACAGTGTTTTAGTGTCATAAAACTTAAGCAAAATAAATCCAGATTACTATAGAATTTACGCAATTTTACAAAATATTAATGGGTACATCAGTAGTATTTATACTCCGGAATCGATTAATAAAATCGTTACGAAATTATCCGCGCCACTCGCTGCAAATAAAACTAAATCACCGCACACCGAGTGCAGGTCGAGACAATGAATCAATTTGCTGTATCGATTTAAATCCGACTATTGGCGGTTAGTAGGGCTATCACTTCTTGGATAACAGATTAAATTTCAGTAATCCGGTAACTGTCAAAGTTGATGAATACTGAATAAGTTGATGAAACAGAAAAATCTAAAACAATACTCAACCAACACTATCGAGTCCTTATAGTCACAATAATACTAAACAATCTGACAATAGACTTAAACACTAGATTTGATTGGGCACCAACTTTATAGCCAGTGTAGAATAACTGTAAAGGGAGGTTTCATAAAGTGACGATAATTTACAAAAACAAATTATAGCTTTTATTTCTTGTTAGATTTTGTCAACCCTACGGGCTAACCCACTTGGGCCAATCGAGCACAAGGCCCGAGAACAGTTTGACAAATTATCGCCACTCGAGTAAGTCGGTATTGATATAACATGGCGACTCTGGGATTTGATCTCCTATGGAGTTCGTGACCATTTATCAATAAGGGACACTTGTCATTAACTCTTATTATGAAGAATACTTCGTGAAAGTTGTCAAAGTACCTATAATTTTAAATAGGAATGAGTATTATCTGACTTAATTCAATTCAATTCATTTATTTGTCAAATCACAGGTAATTTATGGTGTTACAAAATAATATTTGCAACTGTAATTGGCCTCTAGGGCATACAAATTTTAGATTACACTTATAATATTATAAAAAACAAATTACAAATTTTATGGATAACGGATGTCGTCATTATGTATCGATTCATTATCAACAATTTAAATGTTTCAAGTTTAAGTTAAGTTTAAATGTTTCAAGACGTAGCCACAGAATATATACTCTAACGCAGTAGCTGTCCTGCGGGAGAACCATAATCTCCAAGCTTGGCAACTGATTTAGTGCTTGTTTAGACGTGTGTACGCAGTGACAAAAACCGCAGGGCATGTATGAAAAGATTGATGGATGTGAAAGAAGCGAAAGAAGTGTGTAAGGATCGTAGCAGGTGGCGATCCTCTGCCTACCCCCATGGGAAGCAGGCGTGAGTGTATGTATGTGACTTTTACTAAATAGTGTACTCATAGGATTGGTACTATTCTACGCTGCCGGATGCCACCGAGAAAGATACATAAGTTCTACATAATCAATTATTATTCTTGTCACATTTTTACTATAATATATATAGGTATTTCTTATATGCACACCTGTTCATCGCATCGTCGGAGAATCCCTTGGTCTCGTTGTTCTCGTCGGGTATGAAGTAGTCCACATTGCTGCAGTGAGTCTCCACAGGAGACAGGTAGATTTCCACTGCAAAGAAAGAAACGAATATCTTAAATAACTGAATATAAAAACAATATTACCGACATTTTCAACACGGTCGCCAACCAGTCTCCCAACGAATGTAGATACCTCTAGTTTGTTACCAACCATGTGTCAATTGAAAGTAGATTTGATTTCGTTAATCTCCCGGTTATAACTTCCTGGTTAAAAGGTTTTACTTTTGGAGAAAAACGTCTTTCCTGTGTTTTGATTCTTTTGATACTTGTCTTCATAGCTAAGTTAGTTAAACCGCCAACCATAGTACCAGTTTATTACACAGAAGCTGTTTATTGTAGTGGTAGGTACTAAAACCCTGTTAGTTTCATTGCAAAGTTCTTTTTCAAACCAAGTCTTTAATGATTCCAACATAACACAAAGATAGGTAATTTATCCAAGCTATGACGATCGGAGGCTTCACCTCTCACCCGAGAATAAACGCCCATACTTGAACCAGGAAACTAAAGGCCATACAATACCCCGGATACACTCTCCTTGCTATTGTTCAAAGATCTAATGACAGTGACGTCAATAAGTTTCTCGTCGCAGATGATGGTTATAGAGTAAGCTGAGTAAATACTGAACATAACACTCAATAAAGATAAGGCGGTTGAAAAATGAATCTTGTGGCAAGCGCAGAAGGTGGTTAGAAAGAAGACCTGCCTAATGTTCCAATTTACGTAGGTAATTAGGAGTAAGAAAAACTTTTGTTGTTTTGGAGCTATTTTTCAATTCTGCCATAGATAGTGTGTTTTACAGTAAGTAATTAAGATTCTTCTTCAATGGTTATTTTAAAAAACATAATGTTTCCCATGATGATTTGTTTTCAGACATCGGACAAGCAATCTATTATTTATATGAATTAGGTTGAAAGTAAAATCAAGCTCAGCTAAAATCCATCACTAATGATCGCATCCTAAAAACCCAGATTTAGTTCAGGTAATTAGGGGGTAATGCAGAAATAACACCCATTGTGTTGTGGACAACCTGTCCACAGTTCTCACAGATCCATTCACTTAACTGGTACTATAATTGTTTTAGCCTCTCTTTCTAACCCAACACCAGCTGATAGCAATGAAAGTGACAGGTAGTTAAAACTTGTTACCGCTACTAACGACCGCATTTCGTTTTCACTTGGAAAAATGATTAGTAAAATATCGTAAGTATTCTAGATCCATGAGAAACTTGGTTATCATTGTGTTTTAAGTCTGAAAGTAACGTTTATGAAATAAACTCGAGGTTTCTCAATGATACAGCAAAAATTACGAAGAACTCAAGAGTAACTTACTCAGCTAATTCAGTCACAATGATACCTTACTTACATACATACACACGCCTCTTTACAATACGTTCTTTTGAATCAATCATCTTAGCGATTCTAAGAACGCTATTAATAATTTCAAGTTGAGACATCGACAAGGTTGACTACAAACATTCGACGCTTTGCATATTCAGTTACAATATTTGGCACACAAGCGCATTGTTCTGCCTACGTTGGCAAGACAGGTAGGTATGCGATAATTAGGACGACAAATGAATCTAATTAGAGTTAAAGGCGTTTGTAGACACAGTCCTCAAAGATATTAAATATTTTAGTTTATAGAAAGAAAATAATAACACGTATTTTTAACGTTAAAGATATTTTTTAACGTACTTCCACTTCAAGTCTTATTGATTTAAAGATTTTTTTCTTAATTTCAAGAAAAAATCGATATTGCGTTTTGCGATAGATAATCATCACATCTCTCTTTAACCAAACCCATAATTATACATGAGACTATCAAGCATGCAGGCGTCAAAACACGTCATTACATAGAAAGCCGGACCAAAATTAGCTGCGTTCTAAAATTGGCCTGCGGACACGGAATGCAACAAATAGGTGACCCGGTCCTCGGCATTTCGTCGCCAGTCCGTAGGCGGCCTTATAGAAAGTCGCGGTTTGTCTGTCCTTGTGTGCAGTGCATAATCACAGGTGTGTCGCAAACTTACAGACCTTAGACAAAGCTGAATTAGCGACACGAAGTGTAAAATATGACGAACAAAAAATACCCTTCTGTATTCTGTCTTACACTGAAACAAAAAAAATCTGAGGGAGTTATGTTTTTATAGTCAGTACCTAAGTGACAACAAGGTAAAAGTAGGTAATAAGCAGTTGAAGCTGTTTTTTTTTTCAATTGCACATTGCACAATAAGATTGAAATACACTTTGAACCCAAACGATCTTCAATATTAACGCTAAACGGTCAATAAAATTGTGCAAAAAAGTAATATTGTACAATGTTATTGTAGGTCTAGGGGCCGCCTAAGTGACAGCGATATCAGCAATAACAGTAGCTAAGGTGTCATAATTTTTTCATTCTGTTCCTCATAATAGAATGGGAAATGCGTGCAATTGAATATTCAATAATAAAATTATGATTACTTTCCTTTTCGTGTTGTAAAGTTGTAATAAACAATGTATTCATGATTAAATCTGACGAACTGTTGAATAAAATTAAAATTAAAACATAAATAATTAAATGCAATAACGAATGAAAAAAGTATAAAATTACGTGACATAATATTACATAAATTATGTAATCACTAATGACTTATTCACAAAAAACTTAGGTATTTATTTTAATATTAAACGGAAACTAATTTTACAAGTAATAAAACAACATTTTAACACCTTAAGTGGCAACTTCGAAAGAGTTCACCCAAATAACAATAAAAATGTAAATCAACTTCCTCATTTTACATCTTACGCAATGTTACGTAAAGCATTTAAAACAATAGGAAATCTCACCGAGCATCTGTTAGATTTATGAATTAATATTTTATTTGACGAAATTGCTTCCTTTTGCTGGTTAACAAAGTTTTCTGATAGACCATAAAATAATTTTATAATTCTTCAACGTTTCCGACTTGTTTTCAATCTCAATTATTGTCAGTGTGGTTAGAAAATAATTTGATTACAGAGAAAGTATACAAATACAGGGTGAAATCGAAGTCATTGGTAATCTTACCACCACCAGAAATGGACAATGATGATCAAAATTCAACGTGGAATAAACAAAAAATCACAAGAAGTCAAACATAAGTAAAATATTACTGATCAAGAAACATAAAAGTTACGACTTATATTATTTTTTTATTAGGAAAATAAAAAATCGTTACTCTCGTGTTTTAAGCATCAGTAATCTTTTAGTCACTTACGTCTTGTGTTTTTTTGTATTTTCATATGTTTTGCTTATTTTTTCTTACGTTTTACTCAAAGTGAGTAGGTATCACATCAACATCTGTAATAGGCGCATACCAAAGCGACGGGAATGAAACTACACACTTTAAATCTAGTATTTCCACAACCTACTTTTACCTACAATTATCTATAGCCAGTTTCACTTTCACACAATTTTCCAATAGCTTTAAGATCTCGCTTTAAAATATAAACATTTGCTTAGATAGTTTTATTGTTTAAGCTTACTTATTCATTGGGGAAAATTCATATTCAGTAGAAAGTGCAAGGAAAATGTGCTATATAGCTGCTTCATTAAACTCATTTCGCAATCAGCCCAGTGAAAATAGAGGTTAGTAACGCCTTGGTAGGCATGTAATGTAACCTAAGCCAGTTATTATTTTCTAGTATGTAATTGGCTTTTAAAAAACGGAAACGAGTACAATTCGGATTTCTTAATACTGGAGGCCACCATAACAATAAAACTTGTTGATCGAATTTATGCTGTTAATACACCTAAAGCTTTATAATAATTATGTTGATAACATCAATAGATTTAGTTAGGACTGAAAATCAACTGTTCCAGCTAAAACTATAGGAACTACTTACGTGGAACAATGTAAAACAAAGATTCCGACGATCTGAGAACCTTCTCCTTTTTTGAAGTCTATTAAAAAGGAAATGTTCGACAATTACAATACATATTAATTTCTTTTTTACCATCGCCACTCAAAAAAGTGCGTCTTATACATTGATAACAGTGAATAAAACGCGTTTTTATTCACCGAGTGAATAAAAATATTTTGAATTTGGAACAAGCGCGCATCGTATGAATTAGGTACAAAAAAAATAAAAGGTGCTGAAAGTATGGAGCTATTCCATAGATAAAGATATAGTTCTACATTTAAATGACAAAAATAATCCCGCCAATTTTATTTAGGTTCTTTTTAGTGTCTTATCTTTGGGTTCTTTTCTAAAAAATATCCCGCTAAATCAATTAGGTCCTTTTTAGTGTCTTATATTTGGGTTCTTTTTTATATATTTGAGGGAGATTAGTAAAGTTGTTCAGTCTTGCATCAGTCCATTCCATCAGTCTGGTACGATCTTCAGTCTGTAAAAATTCAAAGTCTATACAAACTGATGAAGTGGACTGATGCCAGACTGATCATGTAGTTTCCCTCTTAGTTAGCTCGGTGGCGCAGTGGTTTAGCGCCTGGCCCAGCGATTGCGGAAGTTAAGCAACGTTCGCAGGGGTCGGTCATGGGATGGGTGACCAAAAATGTATTATCTCGAGCTCCTCCGTGCTTCAGAAGGCACGTTAAGCCGTTGGTCCCGGCTGCATTTGCAGTCGTTAACACCCACCAATCCGCATTGGGCCCGCGTGGTGGGTTATGGCCCGTCCTCCTTACCACCCATAAGGAAGGCCTGTGCCCCACAGTGGGGACATCAAAAATGGCTGATGGACAACTATAAATACTATGGGTACCTACTTACTGCTATTTTTCCATGATGGTTGTGGTAGGTGGTGGCAAGGGTATTCCCCCCTCCCGAGATCCCACCGAGCCACTCGGCTGGGTGAGATCACGGGAGGCGGTCGTGGAGGGAGCCGCATAACGCTGAAGGTTGCGGTCCCCTCCTAGCGAGCCCCACATACGAACCCCCTGCTCACCTGCGGGGGGGGGGGATGCGTAAATGCATTTTCTCCGGTATAAAAAAAAAAAAAAGGTGGTGGCAAGGGTATAGTCTCCATTCTGCTGTTACTTTTGTACATTTTGTGAAGCCGAAGAGACTTTTACTTTTTTAATTTTTTTTACACAACCGATGAACTTTTTTCTATTACTAATGGAGTAGCTTATTCCTACCTATAAAAAAATATTACGCCAATTTGATTTTTTCCGGCATTCCTCATTATTAAATCATCTCATAAGATTCAAAAGTATATACAATACAACATAAAAACTCAACATACAGAAGTAGACAAGCAACATTGTCTCGAAACACAATGGGAACAAAACATTTATTTACCTCTACATATACGTAGGTATACGAGTGCCTGCGCATAAATAATTCGCTTGTTTGTTTATACGTTGATTACAGTGTGTACACAACCTATGATTAAGCCGCGATTACACGTCCTACAAGCCTACATCATCCGAAAGAATCTACACGCACTAAAATACATATTTACTCTAATTGCTACGAGAAGAAACTAGTAATTTATATAATTATACGAATAATAATTAACAGGTGTTTTGAAACTTTTGGTAAAAGTAATTAATCAAAATCATACACTTATAAATTAGAGTAAAACTCTCTTTCAACTCATTTATTTTTTCACTTACGTTTATTTAATCAAACAATTTGATTCATAAACCAATATTTGTTTTTCGAATTAAAAATTGCAAGAGGTACCTAAGTAATATTCAATCCTGTGTACATACATATGTGAGCAAGAGAAGAAAACAATAAGTTAACGTTTTATCTGAATAGCCATGACCTTGCCTACTAACCATAGTAGGTAGCACATAAAATAAAAATATCAATTAAAATCATTGTACTACCTTTACTAAGCCTATTTTATGGTTCAAATTGTTTCAATTGGCATTTACAGAAGATAAAGCCCGTTACACTGCGTTTGCGCAATGTTAAACGGCGTACGATAGCCGTTCTTTACCGACCTACTATTTCCATCGGTGCTTATGCCCATGCCCATCCTAATATGAAGAACACGTACATTCCTTCACGGTACGGCGGACAGTTGCAAAACCCCAAATAACTTGAGCTCAACTTGCTATATTGTGTTTTTGCGAGTTTTGCGTACTTGGCTTCATTTCAGTGCAGCCGTCGGAAAACTCGCGAAAAGCTTGGAAAGTGCGTAAAATTTTGCAAGTTTTGCAAACTATTTAAACATAGCGATATATTAGAATTAATATGTATAGATGATGACGAGATACATTTTAAGAAGACCCTACAAGTACGACAAGATAAAGAATAGGCATTGTATTTTTGCTTTTGTTAAAATTGACGTTAACAATTATTTTATTGCATTAAAGTTGAAATTCTAAATGAATTTTAGGGCCAAACTGCTTTTGTTAATTATCTTTCTTGTGTAATATAAGTAGACGATTGTTTCCGATGTTTTCCGATGCCCATTCTATATCTTGAAGTAGGTACTGTACAAGTATTTATTTGGCCATCATCGAGAAATTTTCAACAAAACAGTTTAAATAATTCACTAAATTTTCCGAAAAAAATATACTGAACCGTAATGAGGTAAATATATGTAGGTTATATAATTATGGTAGAGATAGTGAATCTTTCATAGGCAGCACTGTTCCGTACATAAACCACACATACGAACGTTTTTCTTCTATGTTTAATGATACGTGTCAATCGTGCAATTATAATTACATGCTACAACTCTGAAAAACTATCATATGAATACAAGGAAACCGGTACAAACGAAGAAGCATAACATAAGAACTAAGAAATAGCGGTCATTGGTTATAAAGAATCAATCTTTGTACAATTATTGTGCCATAGAGATAAAAATATCCGTTGCATGTTTTCTGTTTTATCTTTCTTTTATGTTTTGAAAAATATAAGATTAAAAAGTAACAACAAAGGCAAAATTTAATCCGTCTTTCTTGTAAGTTGCAATTTTTTATGTAGTGGTCGTGTCTGCCTTAACTAATATGAAAACCAAAAGTGTGACTAACTATTCACGATTTATGCTGGTGTCATGCTTGGCGACTCAGCTACGTGCATCACAAAATAAACAGCGGATCTTAAAATACTGTTTAGTTTAAAACTTAGTGCCATCAAAATGTTATGCTTGTAGCGTTTCCTAACTAACGGAGTATTCAATATCAAAAAATAAACTTAAAAATGAAGCATTTTTGAATCGTCTATATTTTCCTACTAGCGGCCGCCCGCGGTTTCACACGCGTGGTTCCCGTTCCCTTGGGAATATCGGGATAAAAGTATCTTATGTTTCAATCTAGGCTATCTACTATCTATGTGCCAAATTTCAACATAATCCGTTCAGTAGTTTTTGCGTGATTGAGGAACAAACATCCAAACCCACAAACTTTCACATTTATAATTTATTATTAGTTAGTAGGTTATCTATTTATTCCTATTTTCCTATCGTCTATGTTTTGCTATGTACGTTATGTTTAGTCTTATTAATGTAAAAGCCGTACGATTTTACGTTTGTTAAATATTTAGTTTATTTATTTTTCGATAATCCTTGTATTAAACATATTATTATGTACTATTTGAGAAATGGGGAAGACAAAATTATACTCGAAGTTATTAATTAAAAAATAAAAACTAAAAAAAAAGAATGCTATTAAAAATATCATGCCAAAGGCATTGTCTAACTGTAAAGTTACAGTGAAATGAGATATATTATGGGCTCCTTGAATATTGAATAATGTCGTATTGTGATTTATGACGATCTACCTATAACAAACAGTTTGCCAAAAAAAGAGCAATTTTTTTTTTTATTCCGTGCTTCTGAGCATAAACATTTCATTTATCGTGACTGAACATTAAAAAATACTTCTAAAAAGTAATGAAATGTTTAAATTGGAACAGTTACGAATTCTAGTTCCACCAATTTACCATGCCCCAGTTATAGGCTTAAAAGAACAAAAATGGATTATAAAAAACTTAATCCAACCGTAATCCGTGGCTGTGGACAGCCTTCAGATATTTTTTATAACGTAGATGAACGCACAATGATACGGTAAAACAAACAAACAACCAATACATGACATCATTGTGTCTTCGAAGCATGACACTAATATCGTGCCTTTATATCGGACGTGAATATAGGAAGCATGGTGCTTCTTTTTAACGTTTATATGCAGTCACGATTTTTGCTGGTGCTAAGTAATAGACAGTCGATTTTGGAAGCGACAGATAATTGCTTTAAAAATACTGTACGTCTTTCTGCTGAAGACAACAACCTCGAAAGTGGATAGGTACTGAATCCACAATATAAAGCGAATGAACTTTCAATCTTCAATTTCAATTAGTTTCTGTTTTAGGGTACCTACTAACTGAAAATGATTTGAAAAAAACTAATGGAAGGTTGTTTTTACATAAAGGTAATCCTGAATTATGAAGTTTCCTAGGTTACTTAAAGTTTAACTTTTCGATATAATACATGTTGACAATTGTATAGCCAAATATGTGCATAAAAATGTAAATAAGAAGATCAGAACTAACATTGGGTAATTTAACAAAAATTCTATAAATGTCTAAAGTATTTAAACACCAAGTGAACAATCAACAATAATGTGGCTAAATAACATTATACCGTCACCAAGGAAGGCTACAGCTGAGTTCTAATAGAATGACACACCGCTTGTGTGCGCTTAGAAGAATTAACTATAGATAATTATCAATATGCGCCTTGCAATGAGGACTCGCATGCATAATCGAGATTAATCACGAACGCGTAGGCGTAAATATTCAGTAAATTGCTAAGTTATAGTTATTATTATAATAATGTATCTTTTTATGTCATTTCCATGCATTTTTATTTAGCGAAGTTTGTTATCGCTTTTACAAATGTTGGGATTGCCATTTTAGTAATTGAACTGAATATAAACTCGATTCAATACGTAATAGAAATTATTTTTCCGATAAATGATAATTTCCTTTTTTAATTTCTACATTGTCGATAATCTATCTAGATCTTATTATTATTCTTAAATATAAAGTACTTACTTTACCGGGTCATATCATAAACGTAAAATAACGAAATGAATGACAATGGCCCATAGTTTCAAACCAATTTGCTCTAATGTAATAATAGTTACCGTTACGTACCTATTATAAATACAAACGGTATTGTTTCCGTCGTCGTGACCCATTTGGAGGCCTTTATGATTACACTTAAAATTACTCTAAAATCGATTAAACTCACCATTAAAAATAAAATTAGGAAAATTGATACCATAGAAAAAATCTTTAGATGCCTTTTGCAATGTCAAGGTTTTCCCAAAACAATCGATTAGTTCTGGTGAATAATATTAATCTTTGAACTGTATCTAGTCAGACGTAACCTCGTTTAAGTTAATTCCACAAACGTCAAGTTAAGAAGTGACAAGGTGCGGATTAACATGACCCACCTAAACAGAACCGGTCCTTGTTAGACACATAGTCTAAATACAAACTTGAAGTATTTCTGTGCTTGAAGAAAGATAACGTACACGCGACAGCACATCAAGTTAAACAGTTGAACTGTAGAAATAGTAGAGCTTCAAGATAAACGTGTATAGTCTGCGATGTGGCTTCGTCTGTACATTCTCTAAATACAAACTAACAAAGAGATAACGCATCTTAAGAACGGTTAAATTTTTTACAAGACCTTCGAGATATAAAGCAGGCGCGCGTCCTCAAAACCACAAAGTCAAAACATTTAGATAAATCCAGAACATGAATGCGAACAAAAAGCAAAATTGTTATCTGATATATTTATTTTTTTAACTTCTGTTTTTGCTTTTTTGTCTAGTAGTTGTTATGCTAATCCTATGTATCACAGAATATATAATAGTACTCTATAATATTATAAAAGTGAGTTTGTTTTCTACGCTTCCAAGTCTTAACTACCTACTCATCAACAATAATCATGAAATTTTGTATACTTTACACGTTGTCAGGGGTACAGGAAGGGACATTAAGGTACAGTCGAGTTTATAAATATGTAAGCACAGATGTTGACTTTTATTACAAAGGTTGATGAACTGTCAAAGGTGCGTACATATTATTGAACTCGACTGTACGTACCTTTCATTCAGAAAAAGTATTTCACCAAAATTGTTTGTCAATAGTAAGCTTACTTACATATTCGGTCAATTTCATATAAATGAGATAGAAAGTGCGTTAATGGTATGGAAACCACCATTTGATAATTATCAAGTTAACAAGACTGTAAAAGTAATGTCTGCCAAATAAAACAAAGTCCTTCAGAATACCTACTTATAATTACGTCAAATAACATCCGGCATTTTTGTGTACAAATCCTTTTATACCCATCTCATAACAAGTGTTTACGATAATGGTGTATAACATGCCAGTATCAAATTATTGAGTAGAGTCTCTAAAAACTTTTGGCATGCCCTTCGTAATAAATTAAGCGTTAACGTTTTAAGAACAACCGTCAATTATTTGACAGAGAAGCATCGATAGCCTAACCGCGTAAACTTGAATGGCGTATGTAATGTATGATGTTGTATGGTGGTCGTATGTTCACCGGTCGGGACCGGTTGCCTCTCGGTTTGTGGCACGGAGATTTCACCTGCGCTGCGCCTGCGATGCGATGCCACCATCCATCCGATGTAAAACGATACGAATTCCTAAAGCTCATCGAGAAAGTAACGCGAATCAATTTCGTTATCGAGAATCGCACTCGTGACGCATACTCGGACACCCTACGCGGGTATTTATGAATATTTCGTAACTGAATACTTAATTTGAGCAGGCTATAAGCTTAGAATAATAACTTATAACACCTAGAAGCCGTGTCCTCGTATGCAAAGTGGCTTAGTTTTCAGATTTCTATCCTTCGTACGTTACGTAATCGTAACTTAAATCCAATAATATAGTAACTAATCTCCTCAATGTAGGAAAATTGAAACTGTTTTGTACTTATTCGGTATGATTACGTATTAATGGAGAATAAAAATCTGAAAACGGAGCCATTTTGGCTGTTTATTTGCCTCGCACTTTTGACAGTGCGCTTTGTCGACAACTATCATTCTAGGTGTTATTAGGTACTCTAAGATATTTAGACACCATTTATTGAGCACTAAAAATTGATACAAAGAATAACAATAATTGACCTTTAATGAAAAATAACGTATATGTGGATCTCAAATAATATCACTATTTTAAGTTTATGAATGCCCTTTCTATTCCACAATTATTTCTTTGGCCATACATATTTATGTAGACCCATGAACATTTGCTTTTAGAAAAAAGTATAGCAGATTAGAGGCATTATTTTTATAGAGACCACAAAATTACAGCGTAACTAACTAAAGACTCTACCAAGAACCAGCCTCTCTATTGTCTAATTTTAAAATCTATCGCAATCGCTTTCGGGATGTCAATCATTGATGCTTCTTTTTGGCACAAATAAAAACATACCAGGGAAATGCAGCAATGTATCACATACATCTGTCAAATGAAAGCGATTGCGATAGATTTTGAAATTAGACAATCAGCCCCCGGGCCCGTAGCAAGGATTCGTATTCGGGAGGCATCGAAACTTTTAGAAATGTATGATTTCGGGGAGGGGGGATAGGACACCCGTACCACCCCCCTGTCTATGGGCCTTCCAAGAACGGAAACTTTGCTCCAACGCCACAATTTGAACCTTTACCAAATTATACATTCGCATGACTCGCGCCTATTAAGTATACTACACATCTGTCAGTTACGAAACCACTCGTGTTATGTTGGAACCCGACTTTATTCCGAAACAATATTGTTGGCAACTTTATAATGCCTACTTTTACTTTTTATTTCAGTATGCTCTTTGTACAGGCTGGCAAGTAACGAGTAGGTACCCAATCAAGGGCATAAATCTATAGTTTTTTAACCATATTAATAAAACACATAAGTTTCTGTTAATGTTAAGTTCCAGTGAACTTATTTGAGAGATGACTGCATTCAAAGATATTACAATTTTAAAAAACTGCATTGCATACAATTTATTTCATTTTTAAATTAAACAAAAGACAGTGATCTTGCAACTTATGAAAAAAAACTTTGAATAATAATAATTATTGGGTATCATAATATTTTAATAATAAACTTTTGGTCTACCAGAAAAAACGCGCTTAATCTCTTCAAAAATCCACTGGCAATATTATTATTAACATTAAACTTTAACAGTGGTCATTAAAAAAATATAACCAGCAACTTTGATATTGAGGTAAGGTTAACCGCAAAGGTTACTTTTTGGTTATTACTGCACGACATGCCAAAACAATAACGAGAAAAACATTAAAATTGATAATGAAGGAACTATTAACCCTAGTACTTATTATTAAAAATATGTACAGCAAGCCCCATGATGTCTCTATTAATGCATTGATTTTAGAGCAATGTTACAGGGGCCGATTCTCATGCACTGCGACAAAATAATATCTCGAATTCGACATTATCTCTAATCACAAATTTTTACTGAAAATGTCACTAAAATCTCGATTGCAGCAATAAACTAATTGTAATAAAACACTTTTAACGGATACTAGCGCGGTTTTATTGAAAGTACTTTGGTAATTAGTTGGTATTTGGTTTGATTTTTGATTTTCCCGACGTTTCGGCACCTTTGCAGCTGCCGTGGTCACGGGGGACTGAAGCTACTTGTGAGCCTACCCTCAAGCGATGAATTTTTTAGAACGTTCAGAAATTAAAATTTATCAAATTTAATTAGTTTAATTTTGGTTTGGTTTTAATTTAATTTTATATGTTAAAAAGAGAGAATCTACTGAAACTACTACCATTTCAAAAAATTGGGAGGCCCCTCCAAGAAAGAAATGGCGAAAGAAAACTTGGAGAGGAAGGCCGACCTCCGTCTTTTATATTAATTAATTTATTTGCAAAAGGAACTAACCGTATCATTAGATCTTACAGTGTGTGTTTGGGGCTTTAGCTTGTGAATGATGGGGTCCCAAGCTGGTGGAATTTTCCAACCATCATCTCTATTGAAATTAGGATATTTATTTATTTCGATAGCCTCGCGGAGCATTCTAGGAATGAATCTACGTTCCCTAGCAAGGATTTGGGGTTTGTCAAATCTAATATAATGGTTGGGCCCCTCAAAGGCGTGTTCACTCACTGCAGACTTGTTATCGCGCCTATGTTTCATGTCAGCTACATGTTCTTTAACCCGGGTCCCTATGCTTCTCTTTGTTTGCCCGATGTAGGAGAGCCCACAGTCACAATCTAGTTTGTAGACACCTGCGGCTTGAAGGGGGATATTACACTTGACAGGTCGTAAGAATTGGTTGATCTTCTTCGGCGGCTTGAAGTAAGTTTTGATTGACGCTCGCTTCAGAATGTTTCCAATCTTGTCAGTGACACCCTTCAAGTATGGTAGGATGGCAGGTTGACGCTCTACTGTGGCTGTTTTGGTGCGTTTTCTGTGACGAAGGCGTGGTACTTGCAACTTGTTGTTACGTAGTACTTGCTTGACGTGCTGAAGCTCAGCAGTCAGGTGTTGTTTGTCACAGATGCCGCGGGCTCTCTGAAACAAAGATTTCCCTACGGTAGCTAACTGTATAGGATGATGGTGAGAGTCACCATTAAGGTATCTGTCTGTATGGGTTGCTTTACGATACACTGTATGGCTCAAGGTTTGGTTCGGATTCCTGATAATGAGAATGTCTAGGAAAGCTAGTTTATTATCTGCCTCTAACTCCATAGTAAATTGTATGTTGGGGTTTATGGAGTTAAGATGGTTAAGAAATGCAGGGACACTGTCTCTAGGTAGTATTGTGAAAGTGTCATCTACGTACCGTTTGTAGAACCGGGGAGTCACTGGTGCTGTGGCTAGTGCTTTCTCCTCAAAATCCTCCATGAAAATGTCAGCAACAATGGGGGATACAGGAGAGCCCATTGCTACGCCATCCACTTGCACGTAGAACTCCTCGTTCCATAACAGATAGCCAGATGTTAGGCATAATTCTAGTAGTTCTGCATATTCAATTGGCATGTTATTATCAACTAGCTTTTTCCTGATGATATTAATGCAGTCCTGTACTGGTAAGCATGTGAATAAGGACTGAACATCAAAACTAACCATAGTTTCATCATCAGCGAGATGTAGATGTTGTATCTCACTGACTGTGTGTATCGTAAAGCAACCCATACAGACAGATACCTTAATGGTGACTCTCACCATCATCCTATACAGTTAGCTACCGTAGGGAAATCTTTGTTTCAGAGAGCCCGCGGCATCTGTGACAAACAACACCTGACTGCTGAGCTTCAGCACGTCAAGCAAGTACTACGTAACAACAAGTTGCAAGTACCACGCCTTCGTCACAGAAAACGCACCAAAACAGCCACAGTAGAGCGTCAACCTGCCATCCTACCATACTTGAAGGGTGTCACTGACAAGATTGGAAACATTCTGAAGCGAGCGTCAATCAAAACTTACTTCAAGCCGCCGAAGAAGATCAACCAATTCTTACGACCTGTCAAGTGTAATATCCCCCTTCAAGCCGCAGGTGTCTACAAACTAGATTGTGACTGTGGGCTCTCCTACATCGGGCAAACAAAGAGAAGCATAGGGACCCGGGTTAAAGAACATGTAGCTGACATGAAACATAGGCGCGATAACAAGTCTGCAGTGAGTGAACACGCCTTTGAGGGGCCCAACCATTATATTAGATTTGACAAACCCCAAATCCTTGCTAGGGAACGTAGATTCATTCCTAGAATGCTCCGCGAGGCTATCGAAATAAATAAATATCCTAATTTCAATAGAGATGATGGTTGGAAAATTCCACCAGCTTGGGACCCCATCATTCACAAGCTAAAGCCCCAAACACACACTGTAAGATCTAATGATACGGTTAGTTCCTTTTGCAAATAAATTAATTAATATAAAAGACGGAGGTCGGCCTTCCTCTCCAAGTTTTCTTTCGCCATTTCTTTCTTGGAGGGGCCTCCCAATTTTTTGAAATGGTAGTAGTTTCAGTAGATTCTCTCTTTTTAACATATAAAATTAAATTAAAACCAAACCAAAATTAAACTAATTAAATTTGATAAATTTTAATTTCTGAACGTTCTAAAAAATTCATCGCTTGAGGGTAGGCTCACAAGTAGCTTCAGTCCCCCGTGACCACGGCAGCTGCAAAGGTGCCGAAACGTCGGGAAAATCAAAAATCAAACCAAATACCAACTAATTACCAAAGTACTTTCAATAAAACCGCGCTAGTATCCGTTAAAAGTGTTTTATTTCATGTCTAGTGAGCGCGTAAGCTTGAGAAGTGAATAATAAACTAATTCTTAGCGATTTTCGATATTACAGTCATGTCGAATGACTTTGCAATCTCTATTATTAATTTCTTGACTTTTTCGAGATATCTCGAATTTGACATTCACACGCCCCGGGAATCACCTGCATAATGAATGAGTGGTAGTTCTAAATTCGTTGGATATTTCCATTCATCATCATATTCAAGGAATACATGAAAAAACCTAAAAGCAAATTCTAGCACCAATAGCATACATGGATTTATAAATAAAGATTAACAATCAAATACAGATGCGTATGAGATCAGTAATAAAATGCTGATTAATCAGTGAGGTCAAGGACACGTAGCTTCCGACTGGGAGGTAGGTAGGAGTGGGTGCCGAGCCGACCTCAGAGGTATTCAACATTAGTCACACCGCCGCATAGCTAACTGATGTTTCCGAACAAACGGATATTTTATTTGCAGTATTGTTGTCTGTTGAGGTCACTTTAGAACTGCTTTTAGATGGTATTAGTTTTAACGATAATAACTGCCTTTTTTCGATCAGAGGATCCTATTTTTGAATAGCTTTATCTTCTAAGGCTGAGTTGCACCATCTTGACTTAACCTTAACTTTATCAGATGCAAACTTATCAGATGAAATCTTTGACACAATATTACAGCTACTATACTAGTTACTACATCGTGACTTACTGCCGTGTGGCCCGTGTGACGTTCTCATGTTCCCTTCGGTTTGTATACTGTTTGCAATGCCAATAATCGCCTTAGGCCGATCAACGTGATCTTACTTAACATGACAGTTTTGACTTTGTTCGCATATTGATGCTAGGCACGTAAGCCTAGCGCTTCTAATATCTTATAAATGGGTATAAATGGGTATTTTTACTTAAGCGGCATTCCATACCAAACCACTGTTTTTATTATTTATGTTGTGTAGCCGCTGTATGTGTGATTGTATGTTTGGTTTATTTACTGATTCTCCTTTACTACCTTACCTACATTTAGTTCATTTGCCTTCATTTATTTCTCTTCTAAAACGACCACTATTTTCGACTCCGAAAATAGTTTTTTACGTTATTCGTAGCACCTTCACCTCTCAACCATTCATGTTTTCACCTTCGTTTTTACAATAAGTAGGTAGGTACTTATTCAGTTATGTAGTTATTTAAGTTGTTTTGTATTTTTTTTATTAAAAGTGCTTTTTGTTATCAGTTATAGTTCAATAGATACTGACTTATGGGAACGATGAATAGAATTTAAAAAATCTTCCCAACATCTTACGCACAAACAGTCGACAAGAAAATTGCATTGCTATCTCATATTGATAGGAGGAAATATCTTAATTGGCTCTTGGAATAAATTAATTAAAACCTACGTTAGATAATGTATGCGATCCGTGAGAAACTATGCTGACTTTATTTCAATTTCTCATTCATCTGTTAGGCATTCTAGTCACGCTGGAAAGAATATGCAATTAATCATTGTGGCACCTATATATCAACTTTATGTTTAGAGGCAAGGAGGAGGTCTAACAATAAATATCTATTGTCTTCTACATTGCTATGATCACGTCTTTACTATATATGTAAATGTTTTCTAGCAAATCGCTGATAAAATATACTGGAGATTGGTCTTGAGAAATAAGATGACATGCAGTGTGTTCTCGACAGAAATCATTCAGCTAATTATAGAAACTTTCATAGATAAACCCCTTTGAAATCTCAACAGTTCAATTTCTTATTCACACTAAGCTAAAATATTAGTTGGACTCATTAGTGTACATTTGCACTTATACGTATAGGCATAAAACACAGTCTTTTATGAAATCGATCTTTAATTTCCTATGCCACTGGTTTTAATAAAAATACACCAATTCCATTGTCAGATTAGAAACCTATGATAGTTCGGGTCTATCGGTCCGCACGTGCAGCCTAGACCTTCGGCACACAAAAACCGTCGTCGTCCCAAATGTGTCTACGCAGCGAGCTGTTTATGGCACACTTCCTACCTGCGCAGAATATTATGGAATGTATTATGCTGACTTTCGAACCATTCAACGGCAGCGAAATTACAAACAGACATTGGTCTTCAAGGGACATGTTTGTTCGTAATAAATATCACACGAGGGCATGCCAGACTATAGATTTTAACCTTGAAAACGTCCTATGCCCTACGTAATATATTTTTCCTCCTGATACTTCTTCTTTATTTTTAACTTTTGATTATTACTTATTTTACTTTTGATAATTATGTATCATGTTTCGATATCAAACAAAACAGGAGCGAGAAGCTTATTTCGTTATTTTCGTTGATTAATACATTATGTTTGTGTATGTAGTTACCTAACATTAGTATTTAATCCAGAGGTTTGAATATCGCTTACTCAATATCGCGTTTGCGTCAAGATTTTCAAATCTAGTACTTATTGTCATAGCATTAAGGTATATCATATATAAAATTTAACTCGAACTCGGTAGTGACGTTTGTATTTCATTTAAACACTTACACTCGGGCCTCAGCCACAGTGGTTTTAATACTGTGCCTCATATTCATTACCTATTTCAAATTATCTGGATACTCTCACCGAAGAGCAAATTAATCATACTTACCAATCAGATTCTGTATGCTGACCTCCACTTTTCTTCTATTAATGGGTGGCCTCGAGGCTTTCGTTTTTTTTTTCACGGTGTGTCTGAGCAAGTTACTTTCTTTCATAACCGGTTCACATATAAGTTTTTTTCTCAGTAACGAATCCAATCCAAACTGTTTTGAGAATTAATATTCCTAATATTACTTATATTGAAAATTTCCTATTTACTTAATAATTTTCCAAGAAAAGTGTTTTTAGGATGTTTAATAATTGCATGTAAAAATTTCTAAAACTGGTTCAGTATCTATCAATAAAAAAGTGCATTTTAAAGAATTTGAATATTTACGATATTTGTTGTTGTTGGAACTGAAAAACCTGTGCTCGTAACGATGCGTCCAGTTCAATATTGTTTATTGCAATTTTATTATCATTTATCGTTACTAATAACTGTTGAGGAACCATGTTGGTATTTAACAATTATTGTTTACTAAAATTTAACAATATAAACATAGTATCACAACATTGCAATAATATATCGTTTTCCCTATTGTTATTCATCATAATGTTTTGTTTTCACATCAATATTTACAGTAATTCGTCGTAATTCGATAACTATAATTAATGTGAAACCATACTAAAAATATTTTTCCTGTTTATTTCCTGCGTTAATTATTATTAGCATTATTAATTGACCAAGCGAAAATCATATTTCAGCCATTTCGAAAAATGTTCAAAAAAAGTCACAACACAATACGCGACGTCTACCTACAGTTCTACAGAGCCACTAATTTAAAGAATTTAAAAAGTGGCTGTGACATACGGACGGACAGACATACAGACATGACGAATCTTTAAAAGGGTTCTGTTTTTTGCCATTTAGGCTACGGAACCCTAAAAAAGTAGCCTTTAACCCAATAAGTTGTAAATACGTACAATGCTATTAAATTGACAATAGACAGTGGTTCGCTGCAACTTCACTCGGGAATGTATTTAACGTCCCAAATGGATGAAACGTATTTAACAAATACGTTCATGTCATTGATAGGTTTCTAATGTTTGATTTATCGCATTATTTCATCAAAACACAACGTGTTTACTGATAAAGAAAAGAAATATAATTATATCCACATTAATTCTATATACATTGCGATTAAATACTAGAACTACCACAAGCAGTTTTTATGACCTCAGAATAGTATTTTAGGAACACACAACAGCTAATAAAGTATATTATAATAAATAATAGAGATGGGTAGGTCCGGATGGCATCATGTCCTCGAACCCACATCCGCCGGATGTAAATCTAATCTTCGCTATAAAACGGGTGGGCCCAAGCCATCGATAAAGAAGAGAAGTTCTTTGACTATAGACACGACAAAGCCACATAAATTTCAAACGAAAGATTGAAAAAAGCTTTTGCCAACGATAGTATTTTAAAATTAGCTTTTGTCTTTATTTTACTAATAAAATTGTATGCATTGATCTGAAAAAAGGTAAGTGGTAGTTATATTTCATTAAAATTTCAAATCGTTACGTCATTCGTGGGCGAAGTTAATTTACGAGTTTACACAACTAACTTTGTCTACGTCGCATTATCTCAAACCGTTATAAATCATTCCGTTTATGAAATCATCTCTCTATTTGCTATGAACAGCATATCCTCCATATGTTGCATCAATTTACTAACCATCATACTTATTGTTCTTCGTCAACAGTTAAGCACCAGTTGCGAGCCAAGGTACCGTTTGATCCACTGACCATACCGAAGAAACAAGTCGAATTGAAACATACCAACTTCGACTTAGAATTGAAAGTCCTTCGACAGCGGCGACTCCTCTATGCTGAATGCTCCAATAGTTAGAAAGAAGTTATCATAATCATGCACACTCAATTAGCGCAAATACTATGATTACACCGTATTGTGGACTTACGGAGAAACTGTGGATGGCATAATTAATTAGCGGTATTTAGTACAACTTGTTGTGGATATACGGTAACTGCAAATTATCTAGAGATGTACTATTTACAGCTTACTTTATAAGTATTTACGTAAGTAGGATTTAATCTAAGTATTATTTTATTGGGAACCTAATTTTATTTTTAATCCAATCAACGCTTCCTGTAATAACTACAAACACATGGGAAACTACTTCTGTTACGTATAATTTCACTATTTCAAAGCTTCCAACAAAATATTAACTTACATTCACGTTCCACAAATAAATGTATGGCGAGGAGCGACGGGACGTTAAAAGAGTTAAGAAAATAATATCTAGAGTTCTAGACCTTTAATACTAACGACCAATAAAATAAGACACCGATTTTATTGCAAAAGTGCGCATGAGAGTGCATCTTATTCAGAATTTTATTGTAACCACTAAATAAACTGTATTGCGTGTGCGTATCAATATATTGAGTGGCGTAAAGTTCCAAGAAGTTGAAAATGTGGAAATATCCGCATTCAGATTAAATTGAGAAGCTACCGATGCATAGCAACTGTCCTTTATAAGATGATTGATGGATGATGCTGTCGATGACCACATAGTAGTAACAGTTGACAATCACCAAGCGCACATACTTCCTCAAGGCATACGTCAGAAGACAACGCTAGGCCGCATTTTATTTGCGGATTAACATTTCTAATTCTAGATATTAAAAAATACGAAAGTTCATATCCCGTATGTGTAGATGTATTTTTAGCAAGGTGCCCCAAAACTTTGCCACACGAAGGGAAAGTACCATAAATATTGAAGGTAGGAAATTTTAATAAAAGAAGATCTGATCCAAAGAACACAGCGTGGTGGCTGACACTGCTCATGTACTAAACGTATGTTGTGACGGCGCGACGTGCAAGCGATTTTAACCTTAGGAGTGGTTAAGTGACGCTGTTGGCCATAGTGCTCTAATGAGGATCAGTAACAGGTTTGAATCCTATAGTTTTATTGATATAATATAAAAACATATTAATAGCTATGAAACTTAGTAAAAGATTTTTTGAAATCCGTTCAGAAATGGTTGAGTTTGAAGGAAATTTCAATTTATTTATTGGAACAAGAAATGCCAAATTCAATGCAATATGTGCTTTATCACTTACGGCATAAGGTTCGCGTACGTCGCGATGACGTCATAAGGACCCCCCAAAATAACAGTGTTTTAGCATGTTTTAGCTCGTTTAACATCTCAGGTTTAAGAGATATCGCAAAAATTTCTTCACAGTTAATCATGTGGTGGCATAAGCTTTCTGATAAGCCACTAAACAAAAATCGTTACTGATCCTCATTGAGAAAATCCCTGTAACCTGATACAGAACTCTCTTCGTCACGACAATTGGGAACAGTAAATGGTGCATCATTGCTTACCTGTAGGAGGGCGCTCCTTAGGATAGCAGATGCGGAAGAGACCCCGCGTTCTCGTGTAGAAATAGTACTTGTTGTTGAGGCTGTCGAGGATCGTCTGCGAGTTGCCTGCCGTGTTCTGCGCAGCATAAGCCTGGAACAACGGAGAAAATCATCAATTTTGTTCGGTAATTAAACTATGGTGTAGCTGAACCATGTCAAACTTGCGGCCCTTACACGTGACTGGGGCCCGATCCAATTTTAAAAACATTCTCCTGATACGAAGCGTGTCTCAATAATATTTCAATCCAAAAAGTAACACTTTACCTATGTGATGAGTTTTTTTGCGGCCCACTGATTCTACGGTAAATATATATTACTTATTTTGGAAGTCAGGGCTATATTTATCAGTAAATTGTGATTGTTGTAATAAATATTTTTTCATTTTTTCAATATGCATTTGGCCCACCAATGATTTTGAGTGTGACATGGCTGATGTAGCTTAATTTTCAATACCTACTTCTTTGAATTTAAAACATTTGTTAATGGAGAGTGTTCTCTCACTTTAAATAAGCTAATGACATCATTTTTCAATTTGATGACACTATACGAAATCAAACAAAGAGAAAAATTAGCCCTTGACGAGTTTCCTGACTGTTCTTCAAGTTATACCGGTTAGCATTCACAATCACAAATCACAATATGTGCTTGCTTTTATCAGCCTAGACCGATTTTATTTTATTGCTGAGTAAATCGAAGCTTTGCTTTAATATATAAAAGGAAAAATATATAAGATCAACTCTATTCAAATACCTATATCTCTATGCAATAATCTCTATTTATCCTGATAAGTTAGCTTTAGCTATATAATAGATAAAAAAACCGACCAAATGTCTAACATAAGTACATTTTCCTAAATTAACTTTCCAAGTTCAATTAATTTAACAATATCCAAAAGAATTAATGATTAAGAAATTACACCATTAAAATGCTGAGCAAACAAGTTTATTAAGACACCGCCATAAAATTACTAAATCACTGTTTCAAATAACAGTGCGGCTCGGGCATAATTTAATGGCAATTAAGTACTAGTTCACAATAGGCCTGTCCGTCGATAAAACGTAATGGTATGGACGAAGCCTGCATTCCAGAGCCTACAATAAAAGAAGAAAAAAGTTTTACGTCCACTTCTGATTTACCTGCAGCTATACTTATAGAGTCGTATACAAGCGGCGCAATGTTGATGCAAAAACCGATTCATATTCGATTATATACAGAGTAGGCGTAGACTGCCCTAAAGGGACGAAACGAACTGCAGCTTGGGTTCGAGGAATTCTTCGAGTTTTTATTTAGAGTTCGTAGCACTATTGAGCCTAGTCGAAGAACAATATTTTACTTGTCATTCACTATACTAGAAAATTGGGAATAATGAGTTGGAAAGATTGGTACAACGGATGACGTATCAAAATCCTATACTTACCACCAACCACACAGATATTCATGGAAAGGTTACATTCTATATGTTGTTTCCTTCTACAGTAATTGAATTCCAAAGAAACACAGATACTGTCTGTTTAAGTAAGTACCTACCAACTTAAATTCCACAAACAACACGAGAGCAAAATTTTAAACACTTCGTTATGAAGTAATCACGGCATTAACCGCGTATAAATTTGCTGTCGCTAAATCGGTTCGTGAATCAATTTCCTATTAAACGAATATTCGAAATATTCTGTGAATTAGATCAGAGCCGGCCACCTCATTACGTTTCGTGTTGGACAAGTCACTGGACCGGTTTTACTGTTACTGTGGTCACCACAGCCGATAATGTCCGCCAAGTGTTATTAGCCAAAATTATTAATTTTAAACATTTATTATTACTATTACTATTGGTGGCGCAGTGGTTTAGCCCCTGGCCCAGCGATTGCGGATGTTAAGAAACGTTCGCAAGGGTCGGTCATGGGATTGGGTGACCAAAAAAATTATTATCTCGAGCTCCTCCGTGCTTCGGAAGGCAAGTTAAGCCGTTGGTCCCGGCTGCATTTTGCAGTCGTTAACACCCACCAATCCGCATTGGGCCTACGTGGTGGGTTATGGCCCGTCCTCCTTATCCAACCCATAAGGAAGGCCTGTGCCCCAGCAGTGGGGACATTAAAAATGGCCGATGGACATTATTACTATTTTTATAACTTGAGAGAAATCACAAGGATTGATGTAGATCTTCTTTTTATAACCTGAAGTTAGAAGTTTTTACGGATATGATATGATAATCAAATCAAGTTTTTCCACTTGAGCTGGGGCGATTAGAGAAATACCTTCACCTTTTACACAAGACTGCATACTGCAATATACTATGACAGTTTAGTATTTTGTTTATGTTAACGAGCCCAAGTCATTGACTGCTGAATATACATATAGCCTATACGTGTCTACCATCCCCCAAGGATCTTCACGATGCTGATCGGCCGACCGCATCTAACTTCCTGCAGCAACTTCACAAAATTGTCTGCTCAAAAAACCTTTCCGCCTCAATTGCAATCGGTTCTTACGGATATGAAAAAACACATCCAACATTCGTTTGGGAGCTACGATGCCACTGACAGATAAACTCACACGTCAAACTTATAACCTCTCTTTTTTTGCCTAAAATATACCAGATTGTGTAGGAAAGGATGGTAGTGGACCCCCACAGTAAATCCTCAGTAGACGAAACTTTACAGTATGATAAAGTATCATAAATGAAACATATTTTTTAAATTATCCAAATGTTTTTTTTTGTTTGTGGATATTTGTACATAGGTTTTGGTTTATACTATATTAGATCCCTGCAAAGTTTCACCGACTGAGGATTTAATGTTGTGGTCTCCATACAAAAGATCACTTCATTTCCTACACTTGAAGGAGCTGTAGGGTAGGGAATGTTACAGCATCACAATACAATGTGTATCGAAGTTATTACATCTATTAAGACTCTTTGCCATCCAAGTTGCTTAAACACTATTGATGACACAAAACTGTTTTAAGAACATGACGTAAGTGCATCGTAATTATTCACAAGAGGATATCACAAAGGTATTCATACTTTACTCGAAGGCAAACAAGGTGTTTTTGTTTGTTTGAATTTTTTTGTTTCATACCACAGGTGCAGTTTTTTTAAAGCCACTAATGTAATTTGAAAATCAGTTTTAAAAATAAATATTTTTTTAAGAAGTTTTATGTTTTTTCTTAATCATCTAATGATTCTTAAAATAATTTTAAGATTTGGGAAATGAAACACTTAACATTGTGTAACATGCAATACAATATTGTCTTTTAGTTCCTTGTTCTCTTTTATCACACAAGGGTTGAAAAGCTTTGACCAACACAAATATTAGTTATACCTTTCTCTTAGGTTTAGGGTCTCTGATCTCGTATTTTTCGGTAGTGACAGATTACCGACCAAATAAATTAATTTCCAATTGTATTATAACGGAACATTAGAACTTTGTACAAACAAAACAGTTCACCCGCAACTGAACCTACGACAACAATTCCGATTCTCCAAAGTCGCATTGTCATGTTTATCTCGGAATCGACACAGATTTCTTCAATTTTACAATCGTTTTCTTTTATATTACAAGTAGTTCTCAAATCTATGTAATAAAGTTCGTTTTTATAGCTCTATATGTAAGATCGATGGTAGAGTTATTTTAATATAAATGCTGATTTTAAAGAACTTATGATGTAATCCAACTAACTTTTAGTACCTACTTGATTTACAAAAAAATATTTTGGTGATACTTAGTTAATTAATTATGTAAGTTTGCAAGTTTGCAATAGAATTTTATAAATTATCTATGAAATATAATGAATAAATACCATTTAATTTAAAAGACTGACGCAACAAATTATGACTGCAAATGTATGCAATGTATTTACTATTAAATGCGACGTCAGTCAACATTCATGCCTCGGCTGAATGCAATCGATAGAAATAAGATAAGATTACGATAAACAAGGATGCAAACAAAAGAATCTCTAGCGAGAAAGAGATAGCTCATTGAGCCAAATAGATTAGCTTAATAACCCTGCACTGAGAGGTGGAATAAAAACAAATGAGACGCGCATTTCCCTGCGCGAGCGCTTTCAAAAGTTGTTCTGTCTGCCTCGATGAAACTCGTCAAGATTCCGAGAAACAGGTTACAATAATGACTTCCCGTGAGAGAGGACCATAGGAAAAGAACGGCTAGATGGGATAGGTATCACAGTCAATTCAAGTTAGATGATCATAAGTTACCTTTATAAATATCCTCTAAATATTTTAACCTCAAAAAATGTGTTGTTAAGGCATTGACATGTCACCAATTTGTGTTTGTCACCATCGTCAGGGTTAGGGTCTTTGCGTGTTATGTTCCATTACATAAAATATCTACTTTCCGCTACAACATAATTATAGTTGAAACAACAAAGTGGATATCAACAGATAATAGAAACTGCTTTGTGAAACGTTACGCAATATATCACCCCAGTATCTTTTAATTACACCAACGAGATAAAAAGCTTGCCGTCCCGATTTCGACATGGCGAAACGATAATCAGTTGAGAATTTAGTTTTTCAGTAAACAAGAAAATGCTGATTGTATTCCCACGAGCTATTTGAGCAAGTATCGCAAAACAGAGGTGAGTTTGATATTACACGACTTATAGAACAAGTTTACTACGATGGGTTTCGACGGCGGCGTGGAAAAAGACAAACTTTAATTGAATGCATAGCAAGAATTTACGTATCATCAACAATACGATTCCTTATGTAAATTTCAATGACCTACCTGCATAGCTAATTTAAATAGTACATCAATAATTACTACCTACTTAATATAAAGCTTCTAATTCACATCATCATCACAGAAACATTATACACATCAGGGGCCCTATTTTTGAATCCTTCGACTGGCGTCGAGCGCTTGGTTTCTACTGATTTTCGTTCGACATTTGACTTTCCATATTTTTGAATCACTCGACCGCAACGAGTGCCCTCACCCACTCGTTTGCAGTCGAGCGATATTCTTTTCTACTAAAATGCAAAGTTTTTTTTTTAACAGCCAATAGAAACATGGATATAATGTTCCGTTATCGTTGCGGTAGTCACCGGTTTTCTCTAAATTCTGCGTGGAACGGATAAAATTCCACATTTCGTATATGTTGGCAGCAACGGAAACGAACGATTCAAAAATACGGAAAATCGGCGTCATGCGACTTGGAAGACGAGTGTGACTTAAGTCGCATGCGACAACACAATGTCATACGAGCGATTCAAAAATAGAGCCCCAGGTGACCGTGAGCGTCAATTGCGTCAAAAACAAAATGAATATTTATTAATATCACAATAGCCTACTGTTGTACAAATTATGAATGACAACACATAAATAAAAATTATTAACGGAGTCATTACGTTATCATTATCACCATTTCAGAAATACATACTAAGTGCAAACGTGCAATACATTTAATTAATGTAATCAATTGCCAGCAAGTCGATTATATAGGTAATTATCTGCATTTCTAGTTTCATGTTTCAATGGTGATTAAATAGGTACTTTGAATTGGTTATTATAATGTTGACTTCAGTATTATAGTAAAAGAATGAGACCCTATTGCAATCTTACTTTTAAGATGGTAATGTATTGAGACTGTTTCACAAATAAAGAACTTGGCACAAATTTAAGTCACCACGTGTCTTGTCCTGTTTTGTGTGATTAATTTATTTCTAAGATGTGTGCACAAATTGACAATCAATCACTTCAAAGTAACACGGTAGTGTTAAATTATTAATCCAAGCATCATCGTGGCTGCGATCATGATCAGTCATCGAAGCGAGACGTTCCTTCAACTCGAGTTCATTGGTCGTGCTTTTTTAATACCAGAATATGTATCGGATGACGGTAATCGATGGGAAAGTACAATGAAAGTATCATTCGACATCAGCCATTTTTAATTTATTTTTTATTTTATTTATTTATTTATTTATTTATTTATAATCAGGCAACAATGGCCCATAGATACATACCTTAAAACTAAAACATATAATTATGAACAGTATTGTTAGTAAATATACTTTACTTAATATTACGTTAGTAAAAAAAGTCAATTTGTCACTTTCTGTGTTAATGTCCCTGGCTGGGGTACAGGCCTTCCTTATGGGTGGATAAGGAGGATGCATCATACATAAACCACCACGCAGGCAAATGCTGTGGGTGTTAACGACTGCAAATGCAGCCAAGACCAACGGCTTATTGTGCCTTCCGAAGCACGCAGGAATAAGTTTCTTCTACTCAGATAATAAATTTTTGGTCACCCATCCCATGACCGACCCTCGCAAACGTTGCTTAACCTCAGCAATCGCAGGGCCAATACTGCCATAGTTTGGCCAATGCTGGAAAGTTTATAGAAACCGGAGACGATAGGCGCGTACGAATGTACGAATAGTTAATATAGGCAATGAGAGAAAGCCTTTTGGCAAACATCTAATGTTAGCTTTCAATAGATATAAGTATAAGTATAATATAGATATTAGAGAGTTTACAAACGCATGCATTTTCATTTATAAAAGCTTATAAAAATAAAAATTTGTAGAAACATTTGTTTATTCATTAGGAACACCAGCATTTGTTTACACTAACTTACACTAACTTAAAATAACATATATTTATTGCTAAGTGTAACAAATTTAAAGGTGAACACCACATAATAATATACGAAGAGTATTCTAAGAATTCTCCGAAAACACCAAAGTGGTTTAAATTATAAGTAATAAATACATTACTTTATTTTGTTTTAAATAATCTTCCACACAGTAATTTACAGCAATACAACATAAGAAATTTGCGGTGAAAGCAAAGCTTAATTTACTTTACAAGAGCACTTGTTTCGTAATTAAGTTTACCCATTTTGGTCCATAAATCTGCAATAAAATCCGTCGAATGTAACTACCTCATCTCAAGCAATTGAACAAGAAGATAGCCGGCGACTGATGTGATTTAATTTTAATTTAATTCACAAGATTACTAACTCCGATCGTAATCTTAAGTCCATAAAGTTTAATTTAATTAATTGCTGTTGTAAAAGGAATTGTTTCAATTCTTTATAATACACGGTGACCCAAAATAACGTTGACGAATGATTTTTTAAATAATTTTAACTTAAATTAAATTAATTAGTTATGACAAATAGGGATTCATGTAAAAAGGTTCTATTTTTATAATTTATAACTTAATTTAAGTTTATAGTTAATAAAATTACTTGATAAATCACTTATTTAGCGAGTCGTATTTTTTCTAGTATATTATTTAGTATTGTATAAGAATAGCATTGTGAATGCAAAAATCTCAAATTAAAAAATCACTTATTATCAACGTAATTATGAACCATCTTGTAGTAACGATAAAAATGAGTACTAAGAGTATTAAATAGTTATTTAAACGTAGATACTTTTAATTCCAATTTACATTCAATTACTATACTAAAAGATTATGGATATCAATCATCAGTATTATGTGGGATTTAATAAAGAAAATCATAACGCAGTTAGCAGTAAAAATACGTTCTAGATAACTTTTAACCGCAAAAGTTATTCAAAATTTATCAATATCTAAGATAAAATATCTAATGCACAATATTTTGGTTAATAATCGACACTGATATTAGTTAATAGCAGTGTCGATTAACTGTGTTTTCTAACCAGAAGTTATTCTTTACTTGTAGATCTAGATTTAGCTAAAACCTCAATGTCATATTGTTTCCTTTTTATATTGATATCCATGCAATTAGTTAACTATGTAGATAATTTGTAAATGAAGAAAAAGTTTTTATTCTTAGAAAAACCAATAAGTAATATGGTTTGGCAATATAATTCTTACGTTTAGGTGCACGGCTTCTACACGGTGCAAGCAAGTTGAGCACTTGCGCAGGTTACATGCTCCGTGTAAACACGTAAGCGGGTCCAGCTCCATAGCATTGTACACCGCGCAAGGTGCGCAAACTACATGCACTGTGTAGAAGCAGCCTTAATGTCTAAAATTAAAGCATTCATGAAAAAATTCATGAATTTTTTGGCTATGATAGGTAGTTCATTTATTAGTAAGGCAGTAAAAGGAATTATTTTTGACAAAATCCAAAACGATCAGCTGATGAATCACAGCACCCAAATTTCAGAGAATTTCTCGACTAAGCGAGGCTTCAAAGTTCGTCACGAGTGAGTGTGAGGTGTGCCGTGTTCGGACACTTTCGCCCAGACTGAAATACCTCAGCTACAAGACTCGCCCATCGCATTGTCCGACGGCTTTCGAGTGAACTGTCGTTTCCGTCACTAATTTCCGTTTACATACTCATATTTATGTACGACTAATGGGCGTAGCTTGCTAGCTTCTCCAGAAGTGTTACGAACATGCGTAGAAAATAATTAAACTATTATTATTATTTGACAAAGGAACTTAGCTTATTTGTTCTTATTTAATGTACCTTGTCAACTATTTAATATAATTATGATGCAAGAAGAAAGAAAAGGTGAGATAGAAGTGGAAATACGCGAAATCCAAAAATGATATTGTGTAGAATTGCGCATAGGAAGAAACACGTTTGTGTAAAATTGAAGACTGTGTGGAATAGAGAATGTGATCAATGTCAGTTGTGCGGAATCCATATTGTGTAGAATCACGAATAGGGAGAAACAATATTGTGTAGACTATCAATTAATTCGTTGCTGGTTGAATCAAAAATTAAGCCATTAGTTTAGAAATCTACGACGTACTGAGAGTTTTTGCAACAAAAGTACCTATAGTGTGATTACTATTAAAAAAAGTTAGTATGATATTAATATAAAACGGCTTACAGGTATTATAAATGGTAGTAGCTATCAGAACATTTTCCCTATAAAAGACATCAACGACATCGTTTGGATTTTATCACTGTTTACGAAAACATTTATTTATTTTCTTTTCGTTTCTAAACAAAGCATTTAGAATTTATCGTGACCATGAAATGTTAACGGTAAATTTTATATTTTAATCGAGTCTCATTCTCATTCTTATGCTTCAAACGAAATTTTGGAAAAAAATACGAATTGCGTGAAACAACATCTTCGCAAAGTCTTCAAAATCACAACAACTAAATTTTGTTTCTGAAGAATAATTATTTTTTCTCAATCACACAGAATATCATATTAATGACATGAGCCATTTAAGACAAATTAACTTTTTATCCTCTGAAAACATTATCTTAATATTAACTGATGAATATTGCAGATATTCAGCAGATATCGTGACATTATTATTCAGACTTTTCTTATCACACTACCGACAGCAGTTTGCTATTGAAAACACTTTAAAATTCTCACTTAAGAGTGTACATTTTGAAGACTTGACATCTCTGAATCAATTATCTGTTATCAAGAGTCATCATTAAAGATTATTCTTCAGACATTATGTATGATTTTATGAATCAGAATTTTTAAGAAATTAATGAGTCCGTTATCATCGAGATACGAAATAATTAGACGATGAGTTCTTAAATCTTTGTTTAAAATTAAATTTCTTTATTCAAATGTAACATAAATAGTGTTGACCATCACATTAATTATCATTGAGACTATTATATTACCAATATTTAGTAGTAGGTAGTACTATTATTTATTCTGTGGTAGTAGTACACAACTGGAAACCCTCTAAACTACAAAGGTCCGTGCTCTGAATCACGATGCCTTTGCCTCTGGTACTGGCTGGGGAAAAAAACAAAACGTTGTGAACGTATGATTCCATTGCTCTCACTGGCTGGAGTATAAAAACAAAACGTCGTCGTGGATGCGGGGTCGAGCGTGCCTGGACCCGTCCCGATCACCTTGCAATGTCGACGGCATTCAACCCGAAGTATACAAAATCTATAGGTAACGAAGTATGTTTAATATGTTTGTTTTAAACTTCATTTTCTGCCGCCCTACTCACATTGCCAGCTTTCTAATAAAGCTTGAAAGAGCTTACGTGCTAAAAATAAATACCATAAAATAGAGTGCCGTAAGCTTGTCAAATTCCATAAAATACATCAAAGTCTGTGATTTACATAAGTTTGCGATATGTGATTTAATCGTTTATGCGCTTTGATTATAAATAATCAAAGGCGTAGCATTCAAAGTGTTCAAACATATAGAATATTACCTATTTGAGGTAGGCTGAGAGTACATGCTGTATGATCTGTGGTGGCTGATAGTGAGGCTGAACCGAAAACCACTGATGTGTTTTTAATGTATTCCGTATTCATTCGGTGCAGAAAATTAGATAAATATCGACACAAAAAAGGCAAAAAATCACAAACGCCCGTGTAATTACGATTTTTAACATGTTATTAAGTCCCTTGAGTACCTTTCTTTGTACCCAAGTTTACAACCCTGAAACCCTGTGTTGCTGCTCAAAAAACTTGACACTATAGTTACAGTTTCTTTTTTCAAGTTACTTTGTCATATACTTTTGTAAAGTTAACTATGTAAGCTAGTATTAGTACACAAACTGCAAAATAAATATAAAACTTGGAACTGTTACCCCCCAACTCCTTAAACTATCTAGGTCCATTGATATTGATTTTTCGTAGCATGTTTTTAAAGTAGAAATAAATTTGTTATACAGAATGAGATTAAAGTCATTGGCATTTTTTTAAACTAAGAATCTAACCGCGATATTGATTAATTATATCGTTAGTTTTCATGCTTATTTTATTGTATAAATCGGATTTATTTGCAATCTATAATAATTGATGAAAAAATTATTTAACTATAGGTACCGTATTTTACGAAAGGCAAAACTTATTTCTCACGTTTAATTAAGCTACGACGACGTTAATCATAATTATATTTTACAATAAAATTTATTTTAGTAATCGCTTTGAATATTTAAATATTCAATTTGCATTATCAAAGAAAGCAAGATTTATACACAGTGTTACAAGTTATATTATAGAAGCTACGAAAAATATATTTGCGGCAGATGCTACAAGTTCTTACAATATGTTTACTAGTTAACCTTGACTATTAATTGTTGTGTATGGCATGGCACACACAAAAACTACATCAGACAGCAAAGCACAGAGTTTTTTTAATCGTTGTATCTTTGCAAATCGATGAATGTGAAGGTCCAAATATAAGTATAAAATTTTAAACAGCGCTTTTATACTATTCCAGACTTCTCAACCGTCAAAACTCATATCTACCGTAACCCCCCCCTTATCTCCGAAGTTTGCAAAGAGAAAAATCTGAAATAATTATATGTGATAGTAGTCTATGTAAAGATTACAGGAAAAATAAAACGATGTCTCAATATAACTCATTTTTTAAAAAATTCAAAAACAACCAAAAAAATAATTAGTTCCTCTACCAGTAAACAGATGGCCCTGACCCAAGAAAAAATAATTTAGTTCCACTAACGGTCAAGAGATGGCGCTGGACTAAGAAAAAAAATAGTTCCACTATCGACCAAGAGATGGTGCTGACCTATAATACTGCAATAATAATTTTATTAATTTTATTATTCTACAGCTCTGCAGTGTATTTATTATGATGGTACGGAAACCCTCGGTGCGCGAGTCCGACTCGCTCTTGCTTGACCGTTTTTTTAATATCTGCGTGGTCTTTTCTGTCATGGAAAAGTAGGTACGAAACAGTAATTATAACGAAGATTTTTTTGTAAATTAACTGTTTTAGAAGAACAGGTGCATAGAATAAACGTATTAATACTTAATAGTAGTTAAGTATTTGCCCTCTGAAACAAAGGGCTCAAAACGTAACAGATCGCACCTGTTTCGTATCGGATGGCGGCGTATCATCTGCCTACATGCTGGGTAACTTTATATGTAGGGAACAAAATAGGAAGTTGAAGGCCAAGTAGAGGAACAGAGAACCCTATAAGTGATATAGATAGATAACGGTTGACATTGGGTATTTAAAAATGACAATAAAGAAATTAAACCTTTCTTTGTAGTTAAACGATATACTTACTTGCCTCGCATCAAATGCATGCACATATAACTCTGTTTCTACTGCCATTTCTATAACGAATTAAATTACAACATTTAAGTCAAGTCTTCGTTTTATAAGTTAGAAATCAAGTATTATGTCCCATTTAGAAGTTTCAGTTTCTAAACCAAACTCAAGTAAACAGTGCAAAGGTAACCAATAAACGCATAATATCATGTCAACCTCCATATGACATAGTTATGGGGTCATGAATGTTTTTCTGCAATCTATAGTATTTTCCCAAGCAATCCAAGGGCGAAGACTTCTCACAACTTATTTTTGCTACACATATTACGATACAAGCGGCCACCCGCGACTTCGCCTGCGTGGAAACTTTTTTGCTATCCCTCGGGAAAAATACTTTTTTTCGGGATGTAAGGTACCCTATGCCCTTTTCTGTACCCCTGCCAACGTGTATGTAAAAGTTCTTGTTGATCGATTTAGTAGTTAATACGTGAATGAAGGTGTAACAAACAAACAAACGGACTTTCGCATTCCTTTATAAAATATTAAGTAAGGGATTAAAACTTAACACAAAAATAATTAAGTACAAAGAGCGCACTTAGGGAACCTAAGTATTCAAACACTGTATACTAGATGTAAGGAAGTTAGAAAGTGCACAAACTAAAATCATAAAAGTACTAATCAACAGTTATTACTGAATAGTGACAATAACAGAGGCAGTAAAGAAATAAATCAAGCTTTTCAAATAAGATAAGTTGCGTATAAATGTGGGTACACAAAGAAACTCTCACAGAGGTTGATTACGACAGTTTCACTTGATGGTAGGGTTGCCAACATGTCTTTGGCAAAATATAGTATTTTTCAAAATAAGCTATAAAAAATATAGTACACTTAATAAATATATAGTATTTAATAGGCAATTTTTTTTTTACTTAAGTATTTATTTTTATAAAAACTATATTTTGTTAGTTTTTGCATTTTTCAACAAGTTTTGGATATTTTTGGAGTCTTTCGCTTTTTAATCGGCGTTGGCGGCGCACTTGAATTGCACTTGACGCACTTTCGTTATCGCTAGATTCGCTAGGTAGGTAGGTACTACTTTCCATAACTAATTTATCTAAGACTTGAGTTATATTTCTCAAAGAAAGAACAATGTTATATTTTGCAGATGATTACCAACAAAATCTCAAAACAAAAATAGAGCAGACCAACCAATGACCAAACTATCGTTTGAAGCTTTTGAAATTGACATTGATGCAATAAGACAGATACTTTCAGAATTCAGATACGATATACACTACACGCTATCGAATCAGCCAAAATGCACGAATGACGATCATAATTGAAAAAAATTAAAGATTTGTTTCGTAGCGTTCGATGTTAAAAATATAGTATTTTTGCGTACTATATATTTCTTCAACAGTATATAGTACGCAGACCCGAAATATAGTACAATACTATATATTATAGTACGGTTGGCAACCCTACTTGATGGGCTCCCCGTTCCCTGCATGCAGTGAAGATGCACATCACGCGAAATGTGTATTAAAAGTGATACAAGTTGTCGTTTGACAGATATAAATTAGAGGACCTAAACGTAGTTTATTACCATCTCTCTGACAGGAACATTTAAATTGTCAAAATGATTACCTTCTTTGTAATCAACATTACGAACACTACACGGGTGGAATGGGTTTACGCCGTCCTGGGGCCGTCCATCTCTAGGCTTACGCATACCTACAACAACTCTCATTTTAACTTCGTTAAATGTTTCCAATTGGTTTTAAACTTTAGAATTTTACCTGATAATATTCAAAGTTGACTGATCAAATAAGAAAAAAATATTAAACGGTTAATAACTATTTTTTTTTTAATTTCTCCAACAGTTCTCAAATTCCAAAAACATCAGCAGTGAAAGTCAGGTAAATATGGACAAAACCGTCGAGCGAATACACCGAGAAAGGCAATGATATTTCATCAATTCATCAGTGCGGGCCGTCTATGATTATCCACACTTTCAATGCTCACTTTATTTGTTTTATGCCACAAATTATTCTGGTAAACTTACTTATGTAACGGTAACAAAACGCAACGAAAACCGCACAGTTTCACTGGCGATGCGTGACAAACAGAAAACTTTGTTTAATACACAAAATTATATCGTGAACTTTCACCTTCGTATGAAAAATTATAATGGCACACATTCGTCTCTGAAAGAAAAAAATCTGAAAGGGATATTACTCCGTAAGCTCAAAAGCTAAACTAAGTTCTTATGTCCAAGCCCAGCTGGGGCAGCCATTATAATATGCAGTAGGTTAAGAAATTCCATAGTAAGACGAATCAAATACGGCGCGCCCAACGCAATACAATCAGGAGCCTGACGTTACAGAGCTGAAAATTGACCTGTTACTTGCGTTGTTGGTGTGTAACAAACACCACGCATGATTTCTGTGCAAACTTGGTACTTCACGTCTACGTAAAGTTCTAACTTCAAAACTTGCAGCGACTCGTGCATGATGCAGCATAATACGTATCGTAACAATGTGATTTGAAGCCTTATAATGTATGAAACTACTCAAAAGCACAAAGGAGTAACAAACAATATTATAAAGAAATGTCAAATTTACATCCGTGTAGAAAATGTTGCAAACATTTTATCTAACATCAATCTAACATTAGCAACATAGGTACGTTATTTATTATTCTGGCATGTAAGTTGGCGAACTATGCTATTACCGCCCGCATTGACGCATGGCAGTGCAATATCCGCACATACCTTGAGCAAGATGTATGTAAGACAACATATAATGATTCGCCTGACACAACATCGAAAACATGCAATTTTCGTCGTACAGATAGACTTAACTGAAACTTTAACATTTGAGTAATCAGTGGCGAAGCGCATTGATTAAAAATGAAAAATGAAATATCATTGCCTTTCTACATTTTGTAATACATATAACATTAGAAAACAAAACCACCCATGTACATGCAATGCATGCCAGCACCACGGCCTCAACTCAGCCAACACGATGACGATGAGCTATCCCCTTCTTAAAATGTGGGATATAGTTAATTATTATTTTTCTAGACAAGACACCAAATGGTTGAGATGACTATTTGGAATGGCGGCTATCGCACCAAGCTAAAAATGATTATCAACTTCAAGAAGTACCTACATGTGTTAACAAACTTGAATTATGGTCGCCTCTCTGTTCTTTAGTTCAAAATTCCTAGACAAACTTGACACAATTGAAAACACTTGACTTTGGCTACGGGCCAGTTATCTTAAAAACTAACAGGGAAGCCGCTACATGCAGCATCATCCCACTTCGTGTCAGTAAAATGTCTGGTTGGTAGATACTTCTCTTGAGTCATAAATGGAAACCTAAATGGAATCTAGCCAACCTGCTGGTTTACGGGAGAAAGCTTCTCTGAAACCTGACTATGACTAATTTGGTTCTAATTAAGTAGGTCTTGTTTCTAGAACTTCTTTTAGAACCAGAACCAGTACCTACTAGTATAAGCATTGGAGAGGAGACTAATTTGGGTAAGACGGTTTTTTTATTATTATCAATAAATTTATCTACGGAATTTTGTATGTAATTAAATTTCCTCTAACTATGTCGGAAGAGCTTTGATTCTATGCAAATGGAAAGCACAGTCAGTCAGTCAGTTGTCTTCTCTGGAAAGTCAAGAACGCTTTCATGGCTTGAATGGGTAGTATGGAGACAGTTGTAGGAAACCGGAAGTCGTGAGAAATAGGCGGAGTGCTGCTGAGAAAGCCGATCGCTGCTCCATCCATTGTCGATAAGTCTTGTATTGGCGAGTTAGAATACGACAGTACATAATTATTTTATTAAAATACGGAGATATGATTAGAAATCAGGTATCACTTTTAAAACTAGGGTAGATTAACTGCTATTATATAGAGTGGGTGGTTTTCTTTAGCAAGTATAAAAGGAATGTTTGTATAGAAATACAAAAAGAATCTTGTAAGTGCATAAATTGAAAGAAAGAATAATTGATTCTTGCAAATAAATGCTTACATAGGTATAATATTATTATCACCAACGAATTGTATTGGTATTTATGTTGTTATGTTTTGTTATATTAATTTATGGTACTGACCTGATTTTTTTTATGGTAAGTATATAAAAATGTCAGAGAACAGTATATTTCCACAATCGCACCCTAATAATGTAGGTCTAATAAATAGAGAAGTAATAAAATAAAATGTACATTACAGGAGAACTACCGAGTTCTTGTTTTCAGCGTCTCATAGAGAAAACTAAAATCATTTGACTTTTGAAATAAACTCGAGTAAATAAACACAAGTAACGCAAGAGGGTGCACAACCACACAGGCAGTGAAAAAAAAATTCTTTACGAGACAAAAAAGGCGAAAGACGCTTCTAAGTTCATCCCAAACGGTTTGTTTATAACAATGTAAATAAACCTCACATCCTGTGCCAGGTAGGTAACTAACAAACAATTCCTTACAGGACTTCCTGTGTCGAATAATCGACGTGTCACGAGCTCATGGGCATTTTAAGGGATTCCTTTAAAACCTGTAAAACCTCTTTTATAATGAAAAAGAAATATTGGTTCAACTCTTTTTTCTTCAATTCTCGTGAAATAACACTGACTTTGCAGGAAATGTAAGCTGTTATCTTCTTAAATAATTAACACACATCTTTTTTTGTCTGGTCAATACAAACGAGCTTGGTAACCATTGAGGTTTGGTAACTGACTGACGTAACCACGAGTTCGAAAAGTGTTTACTAATCAAGTTACTTTCTTCAATCTCCGCATAATTTTACAAGCTAGATTATGCTATAAAGCGCTTTTACTTGAGCCAAATGAAAGTTTTAGCCAGTGTAAAATTTATTAAGATTATGTGTATTTTTCATGAAAGCAAAAAAATATATGATGAGCGTTATGTGCTCGTAGAAGTTATAGAGATTACTATATTGAAACAATTCGTTTTTTTATCTCTACTACCGACCCGCCCTCGCTTCGCTTCGGTGTAGTGTGGAATTTAACACCATGTATTATACATATTATAAATAAACCTTCCTCTTGAATTGAATCACTCTATCTATTAAAAAAAACCGCATCAAAATCCGTTGCGTAGTTTTAAAGATCTAAGCATACATATTAGGGTCTGACAGCGGCAAGCGACTTTGTTTTATAGTAGGTAGTGATTGTTTTGTGGGAAAATAAAATCATGATATCTATAAAATAAATTATTACCTATCTAAGGTAATACATAACCACAAAAATAGTAAATACATATTCAAAAATAGTAAAATAGTAGTATATGTTTTAATTACATGATGCATGTATTCGTGTGTGTGTTCTCAGTCTCATGGATTTCGTGACTTTCACGAATTTCTCTCATGCTTTCCTTTCCATCGTCGCTGATCTAACAGTTTACGTATTACCTAAAGTCAATAATTATTTCACACACACCACACATAGAGTGAAATTGGCATTGCATTAAATAAGTAATTAAATTAGATTAGACAAACTTGATAGACCGAGCTCCCACTGCATGAAACCTTACCTCACAAGGTGGAAGAGCAGACATGTGTTACAGTAATAGATATTACTTAGGAACACTGGATTTTAGTGGGTAGTTAAAAGAAATAGAACGCCATGGACTGCGCATAAGCCGGACGAAAACAGAATACATGGAGTGCGACTTTGGTGGTACAGAAAGAACAGGCTGCGACATGTACATCGAACAGACTCAGCTGCCCAGAGTGCCATGCTTCAAATACCTAGGTTCAATGCTGACTCCTGATGCGTGCGTCGATGAGGACGTCAGCCACCGGATAAATACAGCGTGGTTAAAGTGGAGATCACTGTCGGGTGTATTATGCGATGCAAGAATGCCAATAAAGACCAAGGGAAAAATCTACAAGACAGCTGTAAGACCCGCGATGCTGTATGGTGCGGAGTGCTGGACAACCAAGAAAGTACACGAACAACAACTGCACACTACTGAGATGAAGATGCTGCGGTGGGCCGGCGGTGTCACACGCCTAGATAAGATACGCAACGAACTCATTAGAGGCTCTTTTAAAGTAACACCCATTGCGGAAAAACTGTCTGAAAGCAGACTCCGATGGTACGGCCACATACAGCGAAGAGATGACAGTTACGCAGTTAAGAAAGTGTTGGGTATACCCACGGCCAGTAGAGGAAGGGGCAGACCACCGGCGACGTGGTGGTCCAATATCGAGAAGGAGTTAAAAAGACGAGACCTTCCACAACTGACAACTCAGGATCGAGCGTCCTGGCGCAAACGTACAAGGAGGCCCGACCCCAGCTGATCTGGGAAGAGGGCAGGACAAAGAAGAAGACTGGATTTTAGTGGGTTGCAATCGCATATCCTGAAAGAACATTTATTTTTTTTCGTTTTCGTACAGCTATTTTGAGTGTTCCTATGTAATATCTATTACTGTAACACATGTCTGCTCTTCCACCTTGTGAGGTAAGGTTTCATACAGTGGGAGCTCGGTCTATGATCTTTCAGTCGTTTTCAGTTCAGTTTCAGAGTAATACTTTATTTATTCTAATAACAGATAAATCAGTGGGCCAATAAAATTTAAAGATTTTGAAGTTGTCTCATTTATTTTGCGTAACTACGAAGGGAAAACTGCCGTTCTCTTTGACGGGAGAACTCCGAAGGCGTGGAGTAGGAGTGTCGTCGTCTTGTTCTTCAAAAAAGGAGACAAGACCTTACTGAAGAACTACCGACCCATTTCGCTCCTAAGCCACGTTTACAAGCTGTTTTCAAGAGTCATCACAAACCGCCTTGCGCAAAGACTCGACGAATTTCAACCCCCGGAGCAGGCCGGGTTTCGAGGAGGATACGGCACCATAGACCACATCTTTACATTGCGGCAAATTATACAGAAGTCCGAAGAGTATAACCAGCCTTTGTGCTTAGCATTTGTGGACTATGAGAAGGCATTTGATTCTATCGAAACCTGGGCTGTTTTAGAATCCCTGCAACGGTGCCAAGTCGATTGGCGATACATCCAAGTGTTGAGATGTCTCTACAATGCCGCAACCATGGCCGTCCAACTGCAGAACCAGCGGACTAAGCATATCCCCTTGCATCGAGGTGTGAGACAAGGGGATGTGATATCCCCCAAATTGTTCACAAATGCATTGGAGGATATGTTTAAAACGCTGGACTGGGTAGGACGCGGTATTAATATTAACGGCGAATACATGTCACACTTGCGATTTGCGGACGACATCGTAATTGTGGCTGAAACGTTGCAGGATCTACAATACATGCTGAACAGCCTAGCTGATTCCTCTCTGCGCATCGGTCTTCGGATGAACTTGGACAAAACCAAGGTTATGTTCAATGAACATGTAATTCCAGGACCGATGGCAGTACAAGGTAGTCCTCTCTAAGTTGTTACGAAATATGTCTACCTCGGGCAAACATTGCAATTGGGTAGAAACAACTTCGAGAAAGAGGCCAACAGAAGAATACAGCTGGGCTGGGCAGCATATGGGAAACTTCGTCGAGTCTTTGAGTCGCCTATTCCACAGAGTCTAAAGGCGAAAGTCTTCAACCAGTGCGTCCTGCCTGTCATGACATACGGAGCCGAAACGTGGACACTCACTGTAGGGCTGGCTCACAAATTTAAAGTCGCACAGCGAGCTATGGAAAGGGCTATGCTCGGAGTTTCTCTGAGAGATCGGGTCCGGAACGAGGTGATCCGACAGAGAACTAAAGTCATCGACATAGCCCACCGGATTAGCAAACTGAAGTGGCAGTGGGCCGGCCATATTAGCCGTAGAACCGATGGCCGCTGGGGCAGACGAGTTCTTGAGTGGAGACCGCGTATCGGCAAACGTAGTGTGGGACGCCCTCAGACAAGGTGGAGCGATGATCTTCGCAAGGTGGCTGGCAGAAACTGGATGGGTATAGCCGCGGATCGTGCTCAGTGGCGTGCTCTCGGAGAGGCCTATGTTCAGCAGTGGACGATGATAGGCTGATGATGATGATGAAGGGAAAATGTGCTTTTGAAATTTTTTGGCGTAAAAAAATAATCATAGCGTACTTAGCATAGGAAAGAAGTCATTTAATTAGTGTTTTCTTTTTTATCGGATTCTTAACACAAACTTATTGACGTTTGATGCCGCTGTAAACAAAAACAAACAAATCCAAATACCTAAATTAGACTTATTTCAGGAAACTTATAAAAAAATGGTTTTACCATTTTTTGTGGTTCGCTTCAAACCACAGGGCAAAACATAAAGAATTTTCATTTTTTTAAATCAACTGCCACGGTGTGGAATATTCATAACTCAGACCTTGGAATTTTACATCTGGAAGAAACCAGCAGTTTAGTTATGACACTTCTATAAAGATACTTCACAACAATGCAGCTTTTGTTTTGGTACCAACGATATTCTACTAAGCAATAAGTCTCAAATTGCGGAACCTGATGACTATTATTATTCATCTTGTTATCTAACAGTCCTAACCATAGTCACGTACTTACAGCCTTCCATGAAACAGCCAGTAACCCCTTAGCATAAAAGAAAAAAAACTCAAAAGCGTCGGCAGGTAGAAGAGCAACTTGCTCGCATTGCAAAAAATGTTGGCCTCGACTGTTGAGAAAACAGAACCCATGGTATAAAAACCAGCGAACATAACTTGAAACTTAAGCGTGAGAAGTCATTTTTTGCGGATTACGAGCTTTTGAAAAAGTTGGAACAACTTTTAACGCTGCTTTTTAATTTGAAAATGAGGTTCGATAACTTTGTCGCTCAGTCGCTGAGTAGGTCGAAGAATTCATGGTATTTTTTGACTCAAAGTCTGAAATTAATGACACAATTACAAAATAAAATAATGGGACTGTAGTTAGGAGATAAAAAAATAAAGTCCCTTGTAGATATAGTACCGCATAGGTTTGTACTATCTAAAGTAGACATTCCTGAGTTAAACGCGTAGTAGACCTACACGATGAATAAGGTCTAATAAAATAAGGGTTACCAGAATTTCACCGGATTTGCCCCCGATCGATGGGTCTAACCAGGCCACATTTTGCAACCTCTGTAAAGTCACGTTCACTTCACAGGTCACCCAAGTTCTTTGGCTAAGTTGGGACTACATAGAATTTAGAGGATTTTGATCAAAGGTAAACCCATAAGAAAAAGTCATGGAGATAATAGATATTCATTTCCTCCACAACTTTTGACTGTGGTATTTAGGGCGTGATAATGTTTATCGGTCACTTCTTTCTTTATCTTGCACTGGGAAAGGGCAGTGAAGTACAGTTACGCGCACATTCGTTCGTGCCATTAATACGTGCATATTTATGTGTAGCGTGTCGCGTAGTGTATAACTAGCGGTGCACGGCAAGGATTCGAATGAATACGTGTTACATTTACTTTTATCAGATCTTGGACGTGTTTGTATGCGATTTTAATTTAAACTATTTAACTACTTAGATAAAGTTACCACAGAATACTGAATACCTAAGTAGTAATAAGTGAGTTACTATTTTCTTATATCCTTATATTACAAAGAATCGAAGGAAATGTCGCAAGTTTTTAAAACATCGTATCTTTCAACGATCAAGATTGTTTTGAATTGTTACAGTTGATGCAGCAAAACAATCGGTAATAAAATAAACTATCAAGGTTGGTTGAGCTTCTGAGCCTTTTTTTTCTTTAATTTTAGAACACAGAACAGGTTTAAGTTTATGACGGTGTTACGGTACCTACCTACCTTGTTTTTAATATTTTTAAATGGATAATTTTACGTTGATCAAGTAGAATTTTAAATAAAGTATTTATAAAAAATATGGCTGACCTTTGCAACGTTGTGAAAACTACCCTCATAATAAAATGTGACTGCGCAAATATATTTAAGTACCTTACCATCTATTTTAGAAACATAATAAAATAAAATAAAACAGAATTTTAAACTATGTTAATAATAATGTCTTCGTTATAAAAGATTAAAATAAGATTGAGCTAAAATTAAAATTAAAAAAATACACACCTGAATACTGCTTCGCTTTACTTCTATGTAAAGCCAATTATCTGTTGAAAAGGCTATTGCCATCAGGGCAGCAGCCACGATTGCCGTAATGGTCGCTATAGACAAAGTTACTGCAGAGCAAGGCATTTTTACAACCTTCGAAAGACAGTATAGGACAGGATAGCTGAGAAATAATTATCACAAACACTACACTGTATTTGAACGGTTCACCTATGCAGCATTTTCGTAAACACTCAACGGAACAGAGAACACGACAGCACACTCACAATAATAAAAACTCATATGAATGCGGTCATCGCCTGCAGCGTACCGAGTTCGCGCGCGAGACTTCTTTGCCTACTTCACCTTGCCTTGCCGCTCTCTTGCGTTGCGGATGTGAAACTTTCGAAAGCGAAACAACTCCGCCAAGTGGCGGGAATGTTAATTAAAAAACTGGTTTTGGGATACCAGTTTTAAAAACAGTTTTAGAAATAGTAGTTTTGCCTAACGCAATGGTGCGTTGTCTTTTGTAGAGAAGGAGATTAATAAAATAAAATTAAGGAATATGGTAAATAATAATAACATCTAATAATAACAATTCAATTACATTTTTACTACGCTATTTTATTTGTTCGTTGAAACAACTGTTTGACAGCTTAAATAATGTTGCCATCCCAAAGATTGAAAAAATATCTAATGACACGACTCGCTGGCCAGACTCTAGCCATACAAAATCACTAATGAAAAAAACCGGCCAAGTGCGTGTCGGGCCAAGCGCCTTAGGGTTCCGTAGTTTACCTTATACCATACCATATTTAATACCACTATCATTTTTCGTCTGTAAAAATAACTTTGTTTTTCACAGTGTTGGTATGAATGACAAAGTTATATTTGCGGTTTTGGAAAATATGATATATCTCGAAAACTAATTAATATATCTCGTTCAAACTAATTTTCGTTGAAATTTTTTATTAAGATCTATAGGTATTCTATAGCATTTTTTTTTAGATTTTTCACTCTCTTATTTCAAAATTTAGAGGCCTATCCCCTCTAACTTTTGAAATAAGAGAGTGAAAAATCTAAACATTTTACCACACACATTTTACCACTTTGGCAGTGTTTATCTTTCAAACGGTTGACTTTGAGAAAAAAATATCTTAGGAACCTCAATGTCATTTTTAAAGACCTATCTATAGACACACACCACGTATTGGTATGAAGAAAAAAATTTTTTTTCAGTTTCAGTTCCATGTATTTTTGTATTAAAATCTACTAAGTTTCAACTGTGTAATCTTAAAGGCGGGTCTCCTGCGCTTAATTTTCAACATGTTTTGTGCCTATGAGTTTTGTTTAGCAAAAACACAAACTTTTTCTCAGTCTGTTTAAAAGTCGACTCCACCTGTTATTGACTTACGATAATCCAAGATTATATGGTTGGATTAGATGGCATTATAAGTGAAAAACTCTAGAAAAACCGCCACCGGTCAATCAATTGCGATTTTAATTTTTTTTAGTCAATGCCATTGTTGTTGTTAGAGGAATTGACAATCGCTTCAATTGCACGTAAAAACAATCAATTTTCGCGTCAATTACGTAAAAATTGACAATCGCAAATAATCGTTAGGTACCGGAGCGCGGAGTGCCATCTTTGAGTACAATAACAAACAATATTTTTTGATAAAACATAAACATGTTGTACTTAGGTACCTACTTATATTGTGTGGATTTAAGGAGTTCCTTTTTTGATGAAACGACTTGAAATCAATAGGTATCGAATGAAAAGTGACGTGGCTGGCTAGTGAATGGATGGGCCAAACGAGCAACTACCCAGGTGAGCGTACCAACCTAAAGTACAAAGTGAGCCATGCATGCTTGATATAATATTACAAGCATGTTACAATAATATTATATTTTTATTATTAATATTTTAGTTTCCTTGTTTATTTATGTAAAACAGTATTTGTAGTTTGACATAGTTAATGCTTTCTCTGTGCCTGCATTATAGGTACAGCTCGCGCAACATAACTTGACCCAATTTTTAGTACCACGTGACCTGGGGCCTTACTATGAGCTCTTATAGCAGGGCTTATATTGAACTACCTTACTTTTTCGTACTATGACCTCAACGGTTAGTATGAAAGCAGGCCTTAAGCAGTCCTGTTTAAGGCCCGCTTTTAAACTTAACGGTTTCTTATTTGCTGATGGTAAGCCCCCTGTGCACAACAATTTTTGTACTGAAAATTTATACTGCGCAAGCTTCATTATCTCTATGGTTTGGTTCAAGTTATGGACCCCCTAAACGATCAAAACTGTTTGTCAATTTACACTGCATTTACCATTTGAGGGCGTGGCCTACTTTTGATTGGCCACTGTAATCTATCTATTCAGTGGTATGTGGTGCTTGTCAAGCATCGCTCCAAGACGATCAACATGTCATTGTGATTGACAAGCCGATGCAATGTAAATGATTGACAAGCAATTTTGATCGTTTAGGGGGTCCATTATGTTGCGTGCGCGAGCTTGTCCTGTGTGCCTCGTGCATCGTGCGTTACGTGCGTGCCTCCCCAAGTCACAATTAGGTATTTTCGCTAAATTTAAACTGGTCACACCGGTTGATTTGTCATTTTGACATTTGCAGTTGCAGATTGATTTTGACAGTCACATGACATTGACAATTTGACAAGCAATGACAGACAAGCTTCTTGCAAAGCACACGAGACGAGAAAGGAAGCGGATTTTTTTATCTTCAACCTTTCTAAACCATTAAAAACCTAAGTTAATTGCTGAAAATGACCGAATATTCGAAATACGACGACGTTTTAACATCAATCTTAGTAAACGAAAAGTCAATTTTAGGTTTCCTGTCGGCTATATTCAACTTCTTAGCAAGACGGTAACGTGTTTGAATAATGTTTTCTGGTATAGAATAATAAAATAATAACAAGAGATTGTAAAACCTCTACTTGCTATTTCAGCACGGACTTCTACTATGTTCCCGAAGGTGAATACGAGAATATGGGTTTTCCGCCAGGAATAGCTGAAGAACTCGTGATAAAAGTGTTAAGAAAATGTGATCCTAAAAATTGGACGAGTCAGGAAGATACTCAAGGAACCGTTGATGTGAATAATGAGATTATGTGTTCGACTGTCGCTCAAGAAGTCGAAGTAATGGCAGAAAGCGAGGATCAAGATGTTAGTAGCGAAGTAACTAAAGAAGTAGAATCAGCTGATGGTGAAATAGAAAACAGTAATTCAACAAGTAGTGCGGTACATGGAAGTACTTCTTACATCCCTCCAGTTATTCCAACACAGAAAAACAGTGAGACATACAACGGAGCTGAAAGGGACAAATATTCTTGGTCACAAACAATCACAGAACTAGGTAAATAAACACATATATTTTTAATGAGATAAGGTGTCGATTCGGCTAGCACGACTTAACTAAATTGACAGGACTAAACTTAATTTTAGCATTCTGTTCTTGTCTTTTCGATACAGAAAGAAAAGGATGGAAAACTAAATTTAGTTTAGTCCTGTCAATTTAGTTAAGTCGTTGCCAACCGAATCAACACCAATGTCAATCAAAAATGAATTAAATAATAGGTAGTCGTAAAAGTTTGTGCCCATTTTGATGCATGAATTTTGCGTGTTATATTTCTGACAATACTAAACTAAGCAGGAATGTAATAAACCTATTGTTAAACAGCTTATCTCGTAGCAGTAAAATTGAAACAAAATGTTAATTTTTTTTCTCACTTATGCTCTGAAATCTTATCATTCCATTTGAAAAAGGAATGCGGGGCGTTCCACATTTCCGAGGGGGTCTGGTTCATCACATTCTAAATTTAAAATTCAGGCCAGGAATGAATTTCAATACTTACTTCCCGCACCAGCACCGGGTGCGGGAAGTAGGTACAGTGCGAAGATGATCTGGGTGGTCTGCGGCAACTTTTTTTTTTGTTTTAGCTGTTCACAAAAACAAAAAAAGCAAAGGCACATTTGCACCATACAGCCATAACTTTAGTTCCTTTTTTCTGGCACGCAAGCCAACGACAAGACAGTTAATATTATAAAGGTAAAATTACTTAATAGGTAGTATAATAACGATACAATAAAAAAAATGGTGCGCACAGAGTATATTACTAAATAAGAATAAATAAATATTACATTGTATTGTACCAGATTTATCAGAGACAAATCCTCTAAGTAATCTTGAATTATGTACAGCGCCATCTACCGCCGAGAAGCGAAATGAGATGGGTTTTTGCTTTTCGGCGGTAGATGGCGCTGCACGTAATTCAAGATTACTCGGAGGATTTGGTCTATGTCTATGATACTATCAAGGTCTATGATAAATCTCATTTTTAATATTAATTAAATTTAATTAAGTTTCAATTGACAAGTTTTTTATTTCCTCGCATTTCTTGAGAAAAGCACTATACAAGCCTTGTTCTGGAAGCTACTTGCATTGCCTCGAATGATTAAAGCCCTCGCCTGCGGCTCGATTCAAACCATCCTCGACAATGCAATCGCTAGCTTCCCGTTCACGGCTGTAATGTACTATTTAGTACAAAAAGGCCATGAACTTATCAGACTACCTAATATTAAATTAGATGTTTAAAAAAACCTCAATAAGTATTATTAACAACAATAAAATTGTTACAGATGTAGTAGTAAAACTTCCACTTGAGATCAAGTCATCAAAAGATCTCATGGTTACTATAAACAGCAGTGACATTTGTGTGGCATGCCGTAACAGAGAGATCATTATCAAAGACTCCTTGCCATACAAAATCAAAACAATAGAGAGCTTCTGGAGCATAAGTGAAGGGAAACTGTTGATACACTATGGTTTGTGTAATAATTTTACTCTTATGAACTTACTAATACCTATACTAGAAAAAAATTTACTTGTTACCAGTTGATGTTAACTGTATATTATGCTACCATAAGGCATAAACTATCCGATATACTGCTCACAGTCAATGTGAGTGAAAGAGACAAAATAATAGTTTACGGTAAAAACAGTTTGCATCAACTATGGTAGGGCCACAGATCATTATCTCAGGTGAGAATTGAACCCACGACCTTTAGAAATCCAGCCCAATGCTCTTCCAACTGAGCTACAGAGTCACTAGTGGCATCATCTAAAAATTTCTAGTATATGTATTGTACTCTTTCGCTGCAAGCCAGCATTATTCCATCAATGTGAGGAAACCCTGGACATCCATTATGAACTTTCTCAATAAAAACTATATTACCAATTTGTTATCAAAATTCCAACTTTTTTTTCGCTCCTGATGTCATTACTGTACTCGGCAGAATACCAGCACAGTAATGACACAGTAATGAGCAGCTTATACAGATACTGAGCTGAGTACAGTTTTGGCATCATGCAACATTTTGCAATGTTTGTGTTATTTCCCTTGCTTGTCTTTAGTATTATCTTGGTAATGTTGTCTATCGTTGTGTGGTTTCAAAATAAATGTATTTTCTTTCTTTTACAGAAAAAGTTCAAGAGCGGTGGTGGGACAGATTTTTGAATAGTGAAGAGCCAATTGATTTGTCAAAAATAGATTGCTCACGGCCATTAGATGATCTTCCTGAAGATCATATTGCAAAGGTAAAGTTTACTTCTAAAGTTATGTTATGCTTATGATATAACATGACATTTATCTTTTCATGGTATAGCTTTTGAATATTGATTTACGTTCTTTATTTAATTCACGATGGTACTTAATGTAATTTTTACAAGCCTACTTGATACCACTAATTTCATTATTTGCTTATTAAAAATACCCTATTTTAGTCTATGAACACAAAATAGTTAGGTCTGTTGCTACTAATCAGAAAATAACTATTGCCAGACAAAAATTCATATAACAGTAAAAAAGCCATTTAATGCAGATTTTACTACTTTTGGATTATAAAAGAAATTGTGTTTAATGCCCCAACATCACTGAGACAAAATCCTGAAATGGTTGAGTGTTATTTTGAGTACTTATATATCTATTCTGTGCCTTGCCTAATGTAAACAATTATGTATTATAGATTTAAAAATTGATTATCGATTTCCTTTCATAGGTGAGAGAACTGCAATGGAATCAAGAGCAGAAGCTAAAAGGTCTACCTACCAGTGATGAAGTACGCAACATACAAATTTTGAAGAAGGCATGGAATGCTCCTGGCTCTCCATTTAAAGGCCAAGAATTTGATCCCCGTGTGCTCAGCAAATCTAATATTGCTTTTAACAATGAATCATGATTAAATATAATATTGACTTGAATTCATTTCTTTTACTTATGAAATAATTCTTGTATCAGATCCCTAGCTTTTAAAATAAATTATTTCATAATTATATCAAGTTACATTTAATTTTAATCTATGTCAAAAGATCATTTATACAGCTCAGCCACATTAACATGAAGCACAGTAATATATGTTTTTTTTTAAAAACTTGATCAAGTTTTTAAAACAAGGTTAGATGCTAGTTAGATGCAAGTCAACTTGATGTTGTTGATGTGACTGAGCTGTGTGAATGATCCATAATTTTTGAAAACTTGTCAATGTCAGTCTGTTATTGATTTTATTTCATAATGATAACAGGAATTTACTTTTTTACACAATACTAAATAATATACTAGAAAAAATACGACTCGCACCAGATCAATACTCAGACGGGAATCGAACCCGCGACCTTTGGATATCCGGTCCAATGCTCTGACCGCTGAGCTACCGAGTCACTAGTGACATCGCCGAATTTCTTCTAGGAATTTACTTCTGTATTGGATAAGATAACCTTTGTTGAATAAGAGATAACACATATCTTTGTGGCATGACTTACAGATTTTTACTGACAGTGGGACCTTAGATTGAAAAAACAACTTCCAAAGAACCACTGTACAGAATGAGTCTTTCTCAAATGAAACAACAAGCTTTTTTGCTTGTGCCATTAAAAAAACATTATCTTAAAAAAAATGTTATTTATTCAAACAATGTAATAAAATAAACTATTACAATTTAATATCAAGAAATAAAGTAAAGATAATATCTTGTTATACTATACCTAGTCTTATGCTGATATACAACTTTTTGAACTGTCATTTTATAAAATAATTTTTATTGAAATTCAGTCAGCACTAATTTACCAAGTAAATGCTTATTTTCAAGTAACCTATGAGCTTCTCTTAAATTAGCTGCATTAATAGGCGTCATCACTTTGGTCAAAGTACTTTTCAGGGTTCCAACGTCAAGCATCTTAGACACAGTCGCCAAAATTTCATTATGGCGAAATTTGTCTTCGGTATTGTACTTGATCCTGGTGTTCATCATTTCTGATACTAAAGTCACACTTTTATCTTTCAAAGTTTTCAAATCTACAAGTCCACTACTGTCCACTATAAGACAAATCTTGCCTTGTGGCTTTATAGCTTTCATAAGAGTGTCCCAGTAGGGATATGGATCATAGTTGACCAAAATGTAATTAACTCCATCTCCATAGCCTTTAGCTTCCAACTGAGGAGTCAAATCATTTGTGTGGTTCAAAACTATATCAGCACCTTGTTGCAGGCTGAAGGCTTCGCTTTCGGGTCGCGATGCCGTCCCAATAACAGTGAGTCCCAAGTTTTTAGCCAACTGTGTCGCAACTGTTCCCACACCACCAGCACTATTTATTATTAACAGAGACTTACCCTTGTCGTTGCTCGTCAAACTAAGACGGTCGTAAAGGGCTTCGTAAGCTGTTACTGCCGTAAGGGGCACAGCTGCTGCTTCCTCAAATGACAGTTTCTTTGGTTTAAGCCCCACTAGAATTTCGTCCAAGGCAACGTATTCGGCATTAGAACCATTTTTTCTTAGGTCACCCGTGAAGAAGACCTCATCTCCGACGTTAAATAACTTCACGTTTGGTCCCTTATCAACTACTACTCCGGCTCCATCAAAACCTAATATTCTCGCCACTGTTTCAACATTAGGTTTAGGTGCTCGAACTTTGGTATCAATAGGATTAACAGAAACTGCCTTTACTTGTACCAGAACTTCGTTTACCTGGACATTGGGCACTCTCACTTCCAAATCTAGCAGACTGTTCACGTCCGAAATCGGTAAATATTTATAAAAACCGACTGCTCTCATGACTTTTGGTAAAGATTTCGCCATAGTTGCGTCTTCAGAACTTTTGCTCCTTACAATGACTAGTATTGTGGAAAGTATTACGCAAGTAATTGTAAGGTGCTTGAAACAGAAAATGCTTATCATTGTTTTCGGTCTTGTCTTGGTCTTTTATTGGGTCTTATCAATTAATTAGCCCGGCCCCGGTGTACCTACAAACAAACACAAAAGATAACCCGTCAGTGTCACCGTGTCTTCTTATTTTTGTTTTGGCAATCTACTTTCCTCTTGGAAGTAATTTTTGCCAGTTTCAAGTGTTGAATAGTTCAGTGGTAAATATTGTTACAATAATTTTCATTAGAGCATTCTATAGATATCAACATTGAGGCTCTCCGCTGCGTTAAGCGGGACACGCGCGCGGGGCAACATAGGCCCGTATTACAGAACGAGACTCAAGCCTTGATCTCTACTTAAAACTAGTTTTGAGTCGAGTTTTAATTTCAAAACAGTGCTTGAGCAGAGCTTCAACAAACTAAACTCAAACTCAGATCACGCAAATTTTAAAACAGTGTTTGAGTACTCGACTCAGATTAGCTTATTTTAGAACTATGCTTGACATAAACCTAACCTACGCAGGTTAGGTTTATGTTTTTATTAGTGTTGCCAGGGTTTTATTTCTATTATAATAGTTAGGTTGAATTTAGGGGAAGGGGTGGATGGGAGGTAGAGAGGGGACCTCTCCCCACCAAAGCATTTTGTGCGGAAATGCGTAATTTTTTGTTTAATTACATTTTGCAATTTTACTAAACCTAACCTCAAAATGTATGAGAAAGTCATCTAAGGGGGCGAGCGAAGAGAAAAGAATAGAGTAGATAGGGAGGACTCACCCATCTCCCCTACAAAAGCTTTAAGGGGTATTAAGAAAGATATTCTCTGTTGTTTGTTAAATATAAATATGAAAATTAAATTTATAACCTATCACATCACTTGACAAACTTAAGGGGGGATGGGAGAGTCTCCCCTCTCTACTCTACTCTTTTCCCCTCGCTCGCCTCCCTTAAATGATTTTTTTAGATTTTTCACACATTTTGAGGTTATATTTGATAAAATTTCAAAATTCATTTAAAAAAATCGAAATGTTTTGATGACGGGCATGGGGGACGGGCATCTTCCAACCATCCGCTCCCTTAAATTAGACCTTAACAAATGTGAATTAACAACAACAAATGTAATTATTTTAAATATGAGCCCAAATCAATGCTCAAGCGTGGTCTCGACCATACTCACATAAACAGAGATCAAATTCCTTCTAAGCAGAGATTTTAGTTCTAAAACCAGTTGAGTATTGCTCGAGCATCGTTTAAAAATTAGCATGATCTGAGTTGAGTTTAGTTTCTTGAATTAATGAGGTTGTCTTCATCATATTCCGTTTTACGAAAAACTCACTGCAGTGACAAAACCACCCATTATAATCATCACAATATTCCTATAATTCTAAGCACAAATACATTATTTATTAAAATTAACTTGTAATTGGTCAATTCCACTCATAAAAATATTTAAATCACATTGCGACGCAACATTTACTTTGCCTAATTATGCGTAAAATTAAACTCATTCTGCTAAAACCAAATTTCGTAATAGGAAACAGACTATAATCATAGATAGACGCAAATCTCTATTTAAGTACAGATCAGCGGGTCTACCGGCTAAAAATAATGAAGTTAATGTTAACTGTAATTTGACAGATGGATATGATACATTGCTTCTTTTCTTTGGTAAGTTTTTATTTGTGTCAAAACGAAGTAGCAATGTATCACATACTTACAGTTAACATTAACTTCATTGTTTTTACCAGGTAGACCCGCAGCTGAGTCTCGACTCAAGCTTTGTTTTGGAATCAACAGGGTGCTTGAGACTAGATTCAGTGATTAAGTAGAGATCAGGTGATTAGAGTTCAAGCAGTGCTTGAGTCTCGTCCTAAAATACGGGCCTTATAAACGTCAAGTTTTAGAAATATTTGGACAAATAGATATTAGCGTATAGTTGGCAGCCTCATCATGGAATTAGAAGGTTTTGACTAGGTCAAAAAATTGTTGTTAGCTGGCATTGTTATTGTTGATGAGATTTAATAAAAAAAAATGAAAAAAGTGGGTAGACAAATATTTGTTTATACCAAATCAATAGCATTGAACCGAAGATATGACTATTGACACAGTCAAAATATATAAATTTCACTTTTTTGCTTGATAGTACTCACCTCATGAATCTCATGATTGCAATCAAGTTTAAATCTTATTACTGTAGAGCAAAGTTCAATATTGATCGACAGCCTATATTCAGAGTATTATGTAGAAGTTATCATTTGATTTTTAGAAAATAGCAATGAAGAATTCTTTTTTTATTTATATCGTAAGAATCACAATTTCACTAACAATTTTTTGATATATTTATTTGTTTAAAACTTGTACCCGTTTCTCTGGAATCGCCATCGCCAGTAACGTCAAGTTAGCAGCCAACTTTGACCGTAATATCTCGGCTTGTAATCAAGCAATATTATTGAAATTTTGCGTATACGATTCACTATTTTCTATATAAATCACATTGATACGAACTATATTTCTTAAGGTGTCTGTCAGCTTGACGTCAAGTTAGCAGCCTCACCAAGATACTCAAATATCTTTTGTACCATAGTATCACTATTTATATGCTATAGTTCACTATTTATCACTATTTATTATCAATTTTTTGACCTAGTCAAAACCTTCTAATTACATGGTGAGGCTGCCAACTGTACGCTAATAATAAGATGGCATTTTGCAATATTTATGTGGTTCAGTTCAGTTAATTATTGGCAAATTGTTTTATAGTGGATATTGTGTCTTAAAAATGGTGCAGTTTTGTGGTACAAACGTGTCTGTCTACGCATCTGAACTATATAACTATAATAACTGAATTATATGTGGGATAATTATTGTAGTGGTGGCTACGGCAGAACTTACCGAGTAAACTGTATCGATATATTTTGATGCCAAATGCTCCAAGCAGCATTGGAATGTGATGCACCTGCATTCTAATGTAAACTGAAACAATACCACTGAATTATTTAACACTTGACACTGGCAAAAATTACTCCCTTAAGAGGAGTAGATTGCCATAACAAAAATAAGAAGAAGAAGAATACAAAATGTAAACCAAGAATCTTATAATAATATTCTATAGATTCTTGATGTCAAACAAATCTAAAAGACTTTGCATCCAAGCCAAAAATCTTTAAAAAAAAACAGATCTAAACTTTGACATTGACATAATACTTTAGCTTTGACGTCATATTTTACTCGTCTTGTAGTACGTTTTTTTTGTACGTTGCGTTACTAGTTTTTTCTTTTATCATTGGATTGAAAACCGCTCATTATCAATATAAAATACCCCCTTCCTTTCATTATGTGCAATGAGCATCAGATTTCATCGCCCATTCCTCGTTGTTATGATAAACTAGATAAGTAAGTACTATTGGGCATTATTATTATTATGACTTTTCTGATAATTTGAGGGTAGTTTAAAAATAATGTGACAGGGGGTAAGTAAATTAAAAATATTCTTTATGGAATGCTCGCACATTTATTACTTACTAAGATATGGTTTCTTATTTTTATAATAGTTCATAATTATTATAATTTCGTAACTCTTACCACGTATTATATTACAAGCAGATCATAATAATATCACAGTATGCGTAACAATTCACAAATGCGAAATCAACTGTTAATTATATATTATATGTATATCGTATTTTTTATAAATACTTGATTGTTTGTATAACATTTATTATAGGTAGCTTAAATTAAAATCTTAAGGAAAAGTAAACAACATAAATTCCTCACTGTTGTGTAAATTGACGCATTCATAAAAGTATTGTACCTACATTAAAAATAATTCCCTGAAATAATTGTTAAACCACTTAAAAGACTTCGTCACCTCATCGTTAGCCCTAGATCAATGTTTCCCAATTAGTGGTAAGTATGTAAGCGAGGATGCATCTTTTTTATTTTATCATTCCTGCATTATGGGGCACCTACCTATGCGAGAGATATTTATTGGAGTGGTTCCTAGAAAATACTAACTGGGAACCACTGCCCTAGAGGTATATTATATAAATATACAAGAATATAACTCATGTAAAATGATATATTTTTAACGTAAAGTCCCGATTCCCGAAGTCCGTGATCAAGAAGGGCGATGTGTAAAAGAAGGACAATCTGTTGAGGCAGGAGGAGGCAGAATCTGTTCGCTGGTGTTTTTATTCTATAAGCTCAGCTGAAGTGGCAATGGGCGGGACACATAGCGAGAAGAACCGATGGCCGTTGGGGCGGAAAGGTTCTGGAATGGCGACCGCGCACCGGACGGCGCTCCGTGGGTAGGCCCCCGACAAGGTGGACCGACGATCTGGTGAAGGTCGCGGGAAGCCGCTGGATGCGGGCAGCGCAGGACCGATCGTCGTGGAGATCCTTAGGGGAGGCCTATACCCAGCAGTGGGTGTCGTGCGGCTGATATGATGATGATGATGATGAAGCAATAACAGTCTATGCAAAACTATTTTAATGCCAACTTAGCTGTTTTTTTTAGAACATAGGCTGTACAGACATGATGATTGTTTAAAACAGACTTACGGCCGTTCTCAGAGACGTCATTTAAGTTTAATGCTTCATTAAAATTGTTGCTATCTCTTTCTTTTCTATAGTAATAGAATAAGGCGACACGATACTTAATGAAGCATTAAACTTAATTGACGTCTCTGAGTACGGCAGTAAGTGCGATTTTTTTTATAAGTAGGTATGTCTCTTTGTAAAGTTAAATTAACTACCTACACTACAGTATGTACGTACGTACAGTGTAATATACATATATTTATGTATATGCCATGTATATCAAAAACCTTTAAATGACGTTCTTTCTAAAATTATGATTTTAGTCAGGTACTTACTTACGTGCGTGTGTTTTATAATCAACATTATTTTTGGGAGCACAGCAAAATTGCATAAACATTAAAATCGCATAATATAGTGCGAACTTAGAAACTCCGACGAGTCGAGCTGCCCAAGCGTTCGATTCGGTGATGGCACGTGTAAAGCATTCATTTGAAAATAAGATACTTACAGCTTGGCCACAGAATACATAATAGTACAAGCTTGGCCCTAAAGAGATGAAATTAAACAAAATGGAACTAAAATTTTTAGTACAAAATATAGTCAGTGTTGCCAAATTATTCGTGATTTTGACGTGTTTACATAGAAAGTGGCGCCCTCAATTTTTGTCAACTCTTTATGGTCAAGTTGTACGTATCCTGTTTACTATTTAGGTAGCAAGTAAAAAAAGTTTTATGGCACAAACAAAAAATAAGATATAATTATGATACAATTTCATGTTGATATGTCCTTTTTACATATTTTCGTCTGTATTTTACGCCTATTGGTGTAGCTAAGCTACCCATGAAATAACCATACGTAGGTAATATATAGGTACTTACATTATTTTTAATTTCTGATTAGGTACTGAGAGTAATACTAGATACCTATTCCATTTCTCACTTCGTGAGATTTCTTGTCTGTTACCACAGCTTGGTGTGGTGTGTTATTACCAATGTTACCATGAGCTCGGAATAAGGCGTCTCGGGCGTGGCACAGCACAGCGTAGGTAATCCATCACCATTCGTGTAAATATAATTGCTTGAAAGTCTTGAAACACATGGTAAAGTCTTTCTGTAGGTACCATATATACCTACATTGTATATCTTAGGGTAGGTACTGTATCATTCTTTAGGTTTTCTAATTTCGATTGATCAAAGTTTTCTAAAATCCATTTCACATACCTACTTAGACTTACAATAATTTATCATTATAAACACACTAGATAAATAAAAATTGGTACATATTCAGCTTTCCTAAGACAGGTACGTTATAATACGCCTCTAATAATTGAGTGTTTGATATAACTCTTCTAGTTCATATTTAATTATTTTGTCACGTTACCATATAACTTTTGTATTCTGTGACGTTACAATAATTATAGTTAGGTACCCATAATTTCAGTTTCCTTACAATAACGTGACTTACAAGATATACAATATTTTCAACGTAATTTATATCATAATAATGTATATGTATATCATAATATTTAACTTTAACTAGAAAAAATAGTAAGAACGTACTTAGGCAACAATATTTCTTTTTCAATAGAATCATTTTCTACACGGGTGGGTTAGGTACATGAGCGACTGGTTATGGTGTTTCATTTCTAACTACTTTATTTATACCAATGTAAACCGTAATGTACTCGTATCTAACTAAACGATTCATCCACATACCATATTTATACTAAATAAGGGTAAACCTAGGGTACTTAAACTTAAAATCATTAACTATAGATACCTACTTTGTTACATTGTTTGTAACATATTCGTAGTATACATTATGGACGATTCCATTAATACACTGCATAGACACATAAGTATGAAATTATTGTTCGAATCATATACCTAAACCAAAATACTGAAATAAATAATGCCATGCTGGAAAGATAGGAAGTTTCACTTTTGTCTGATTGATTTAAGAATAATACCGCTCAGTCCTTATATTATCACTTTTGCCGTCAATTTCAGTGCTTGCATTGCAGGAATGGATGTGCCCAAGGAACATACGATACGTCATACGGTCGACTTGATTGAAGGTAAGCACCCCAGTTACTATAGTCTCCTCTCTGCCCCCCTAGAGTGACCACTGAAACGCGATATGATAAAACAATTTTTCACGTTTAACTGTCAAACGACAATGGATTTTGACAGTTGAGTGTCGTTAAAACGCTATATCACGCGATATATATATATCGTATTTCGGTGGTCATGCTGGGGGGAAGGGGGCTGGATGACAATAATATAGTCGTCCAGCCCCATATTTAGCATATATATTGTATGCTACCTACTCTTTAAAAAGGTGACATGAGCGATACAATAGGCAATATTTGATATTCCTTATTCAAAATACTGTTAATGAGAATGACCAATAGTGCCGCAATGGAGTACCAACGAAACAGCAAAATATATTTTTGCTCAAGGTCTAATGGCCAGCATATGCGCAGACGTCGTGAGCACCTGTGCACTCTATGCTCGGTCTGTGCGTGGAGTCCCAGATGCCTGGGCCGCAGCGCTGACACATCCCCGCCAGGGTGCAGGGGATGCGCACCAGTTGCCTAAACTGATGCAGCAGCCCGCGCGCCTTGCGAAGTATCAACCTTCCATCCATGTACATAGCTGGAAAACATCATCTTTGAATTTGAGTTGGTCAAGATCAAGACTCAAGATCAGTGGCAGAAGCAATAATTTCGTTATTCATTAATATTTCATTCAGCATTGAACCGGGAGGCGGAGGTTAAATGAAGATTATCATTGTGGTAGGTATTAAATTTTCAAAACAGAGAAAGAAACAATTTGAATAAATAGTTTGGCACCTTGGTGTTTGGTGATGAAGTAGTCAGCGTAGACCGTAATGATGACAAGGCAGAAGAACAGGGTGGAAATAGTCCTTCTGGTACTATAGCTAATCTGAAGATTACTGTTATTGTTTTCACTCAACTATAGCTATCTCACCTAGAGAACTAAAATGCAGTAGCATTTCATCAGTGTTGAGGTCTTGAGCGATGACGTCGTCGGCGTAGACCGCGACGATGGCCAGGCAGAGGAACAGGTGGAAGTAGTCCGTCTGGTAGTTGGCCCAGCACGCCTCCCACATGCGGAGGGCCACCGCCTCCGTGAACTCCCGCTTGAAACATCTGGAAAGGTTCAAAGGCATTTGGAATTTATGAAAGAAAACAATGTCTCTATTTTCAGGGTCAATCACTATAGACTTCTTGCAGAAACAGAAATGTTTATAGGTAGTACGTGTTTAATGATTCGAATAGGTTAAGTAAAAGCTTTTTCAGAAACGATGCGTAACCCCAGCGAACTGTTTTATATTAATTTACTGGTACCCCAATTAATCAAAACCAAATGTTAAAAGTAGCATAAAATTGCGTCTACTCACAGTAATATCCAGCGATGACAAAATAATAATTCCATAGCATCAACATGCTTTTCCAGGTGTTTGTAGAAATGCGGTAACATAATCCTTATAAGCTCCCGAAGATAACTCTGCAAGAGAGATAATAATTATAGCAACATTTTGACAATTACCATAGTTAGGATGATGTAAAAATTGAAGATGCTTGAAATACATACGAGATTATTATCCATGTCGTTATCGGTTGGTGTGCAAACAAATATTGCCCTCTGCATAAGACCAACAAAACACCAGAATGTCTCTGCATCGCATTTTATTTCGCAAAGAACGGGAGCCAGTAGATCGCTCATGCCTTGCGTGTATCTGTAAATAAAATCCAATCAGTATAGGAAATAATATGGGATACCTTTTCTAAATATACGGATAGATAAACAAAATATCTTTACCCTAATACTGGATTATAAACAGCATAATTTAACAAAATATTCTTCATAACTTCAATATTATAATTGTTTTCGCCAGCGAAGAATGGATTGCCCCTATCAGTTCTCACAACATCTTTCTCTATGACACACTGAACGTTCTTCCAAAACAAAGCATGCTGTTCCGGGGTCATCTTTTCCAGCCTTCTCTTCGTAATTTCTTCGTATTCCCTCGTCCTTATTTGAAGAATGATCTCCCTTTCATCATAAGTGGAATTGTAAGGGTAGCAGTGAAGTAAGAAAGGCCATACCTCTCGTCTTAGTTCCTTGTCAAGACCACCAAAGAAAATGCATTTTCTCAAAAACAAGTCATCTTCAATGACACCCTTGCTGTTCATCAGTTTACCGTAAAATAGTTCTGGCGATATCTTCGGAACTTTTCCTTCCTCTGGGTGCTGTTCCGACTTTTGTACTTCAGGTCGGCATACCATGAAATGACGATATGGTAGATTCGGTTCTTCAGATCCTGAAACATCATCATACAAATTTGTTACTACAGAATATGCCGATTTTTATGCAGGCCTATCGGTTTATTATCTTAACTAGCTTCTGCCCGCGACTTCGTCCGCGTGGATATTAGAGAAAATCCTTAGGGAAACTTCAACCAGGATCTGACCAGCCATTTTTCGTTCCCGTTCCCGTTCCCGTTCCGGTTCCGGTTCCGGTTCCGGTTCCGGTTCCGGTCCCGGTTCCGGGTCCAAGTCCCGTCCCCGTCCCCGTCCCCGTCCCTGTCCCCGTCCCCGTCCGCGTCCCCGTCCCCGTCCCCGTCCCCGAATTTCCATACAAAATTTAAACCCCATTTTCACCCCTTTAGGGGTCAAATCATGTCCACCGTGTTGGACTTAAAAATAAATGTCATTTTTGCAATTGTCATCCCAGAAAAGCCCAATAACGACATCCATATCTATTTTTGGGGTTTTTACCCCTTTTCACCTCCATTTCATCCCAATAGGGGTTCAAATACTAACAATAACAATATACGTTGCGTTAGATGTCTATCTATAAGCCTAAATTATAAATTTAACGATTTTTACTTCGAAAATAAAGGATTTTCTTCAATACACAACTTATCCCCCTTTTGACCCCTTCGGGGGTAGAATTTTGAAAAACGCTGAGACCCGTATTTATTTATTTTTAATGGTCAGTCTAAACACAAAATTTGAAGATCCTAGCTTCAAAACTGAGGGACTTTCATACAAACTTTGATCCCCTTTTTTACCCCCTTAGGGGGTGAATTTTGAAAAACCCTTTCTTAGTGCACCCCTAGACCTCATAAGAAACCTACGTGCCAAATTTGGAGTCTCTAGACCCAGCGGTTTGGGCTGTGCGTTGATAGATCAGTCAGTCAGTCAGTCAGTCAGTCATTCAGTTTACGATTTTATAAATATAGAAGACTAGCTTCTGCCCGCGACTTCGTCCGCGTGGATATTAGAGAAAATCCTTAGGGAACCTTCATCCAGGATCTGACCAGCCATTTTTACGCATTACGGCTTCCCGTTCCAGTTCCTATTCCCGTCCCCGTCCCCGTCCCCGTCCCCGTCCCCGTCCCCGTCCCCGTCCCCGTCCCCGTCCCCGTCCCCGTCCCCGTCCCCGTCCCCGTCCCCGTCCCCGTCCCCGTCCCCGTCCCCGTCCCCGTCCCCGTCCCCGTCCCCGTCCCCGTCCCCGTCCCCGTCCCCGTCCCCGTCCCCGTCCCCGTCCCCGTCCCCGTCCCCGTCCCCGTCCCCGTCCCCGTCCCCGTCCCCGTCCCCGTCCCCGTCCCCGTCCCCGTCCCCGTCCCCGTCCCCGTCCCCGTCCCCGTCCCCGTCCCCGTCCCCGTCCCCGTCCCCGTCCCCGTCCCCGTCCCCGTCCCCGTCCCCGCCCCCGTCCCCGTCCCCGTCCCCGTCCCCGTCCCCGTCCCCGTCCCCGTCCCCGTCCCCGTCCCCGTCCCCGTCCCCGTCCCCGTCCCCGTCCCCGTCCCCGTCCCCGTCCCCGTCCCCGTCCCCGTCCCCGTCCCCGTCCCCTGGATGTGCATGTCCAGGTCTAATCATGGCCACCGTGTTGGACTTCAAAATAAATGTCATTTTCGCAACCACCATCCCATGAAACCTCTAGAACGACATCCACATCGATTTTCATGTTTACTTACCCCATTTACACCTTAAGGGAGGATTTTCAAAATAACAAAATATGTGTTTGCCTATTTATTTTTAGACATGCTCCTACCAATTTTAAAGTTGTAATGTCTATTTTATATTATTTTTCCATACAAAATTTAAACCCCATTTTCACCCCTTTAGGGGTCAAATCATGTCCACCGTGTTGGACTTCAAAATAAATGTCATTTTTGCAATCACCATCCCATAAAACCTCAAGAACGACATCCATATCGATTTTTATGTTTACTCACCCCATTTACTCCTAATTGGTTGATTTTCAAAATTACAAAATATATGTTTGCCTATTTATTTTTAGATGTGCTCAAACGAACTTTAAAGTTGTAATGTCTATTTTATATTATTTTTTCATACAAAATTTGAACCCCATTTTCACCCCTTAAGGGGTCAAATCATGTCCACCGTGTTGGACTTCAAAATAAATGTCATTTTTGCAATCGTCATCCCCGAAAACCCCAATAACGACATCCATATCTATTTTTGGGCTTTTTTACCCCTTTTCACCCCCATTTCATCCCAATAGGGGTTCAAATACTAACAATAACAATATTCGTTGCGTTAGATTTCTATCCATAAGCCTAAATTATAAATTTAGCGATTTTTACTTCGAATATAAAGGATTTTCTTCAATACACAACTTCATCCCCCTTTTGACCCCTTCGGGGGTAGAATTTTGAAAAATGCTGAGACCCGTATTTATTTATTTTCAATGGTCAGTCTAAACACAAAATTTGAAGATCCTAGCTTCAAAACTGAGGGACTTTCATACAAACTTTGATCCCCTTTTTTACCCCCTTAGGGGGTGAATTTTGAAAAACCCTTTCTTAGTGCACCCCTAGACCTCATAAGGAACCTACGTGCCAAATTTGGAGTCACTAGACCCAGCGGTTTGGGCTGTGCGTTGATAGATCAGTCAGTCAGTCAGTCAGTCATTCAGTTTACGATTTTATAAATATAGATATTCGTAGATAAAGATCTTGTGCGCCAATGATTTACAAGTATATTATATTATTATGAATAATTTCCATCTGATTTGTTAAATTAATTACTTACCTGGTGTGAGCTTGATATTATGCAGCAACGAATGCCACCTGTGCAACACCTGTGCCAAGTGGTCCAGCCCTCCGTGGTGGAAATGCAGGATCTTGTACTGCGACTCCCTGGATGCCACCACGAGCTGCCCGCATGTGCAGTTGTCATCGTTAAAGAACAGCCGCAGGGAGCGCATCTGGCTGAGATCCACTGAAAACCTACGATAACAGAGTTTTCATTAAAAGATTCGATCTATGGTAGGTTAGGTACCTACCTACTATTGGTACCTCCTACTACGGTGGTTCCAAAAAAATCCAATTGGAAGATAGATACCTAATCTACTGACATAGGATTATTAGGATTATCTATCGTCCCTCCATATGACAGCATACGTTATAAATCAGGATTAAAGTTATTCTACGTTTAGAATAAAATTATGGGGATAAGGCCGGTATGGTGTGGTATGGTTAGCTATCTAGTACCAAACCAATAGGTGAGACTGTAGGTGTAGGTATCCTGACTGAGATTCCGAGATCGTGACAGTTCTTACTAACGCGCTTACTAACG